>OY728125.1:560424082-565424082 GCA_963277665.1 Viscum album
TGCTCAAGATAATTATAGTGGAGCTGGTAGTGCAACTGGTTCCGATCATCTAATCACCATACTAGGACAACTCACTCAGGTTATGAATAATAACCTTACCCGTATAGAGCACCCTGATCCGCAGCGTGGAGGATCAATGTTATATCGATTCATGAGGCAAAAACCACCAACGTTCAATGGGAGTACAAATCAATTACTAGCTGAGCAATGGATAAATTCTCTAGAGAAAATATTTCAGGCTTTGGGGAGTAGTGAAAGAGAAAAAGTTATCATAGCAGTTTAACGCCTCACCGGAGATGCTGATCAATGGTGGTAATTGATTCAAAATACAAAAAATGATGATGAAGTATCAAATATAGAATGGAGGGAGTTCAAAGATCTGTTTTTAGAAAAATACTTTCCTCGTGACCATCGAGTAGATATGGAAAGGCAATTTCTGAGTCTGAGACAAAAGGAGGATGAGAATGTCACAAAGTATGAGGCTAACATTACAAGGATAGCAAGGTATGTTGGAGGTTATATACGTAACCCAAGAAGTAAGATTGATCATTTCTTTGATGGGTTAAAACCATTTCTCCGTCGAGCATTAGTCTCACAATCCTTCTCGTCGTACGAAGACATTGTATCATGTGCTATCAAAATAGAAAAGGAATTCTCTAAGTCTTATGACTTTAAAGAAAAGACAGAGAAGAAGAGATCTACTGATCAATCTAGGAATGGAAATATGTGGAATAAGGGAAAGGTTGAATATCCATCTTGTGGTAAATGTGGGAATAAATACCCTAGTACTTGCTTGAAGGGAATGGGTGTCTGTTAAAAATGTGGTGAAAAAGGCCACCAAGCTCATGATTGAAAGGGAAATAAGGAAGCTACCAATGTTCAGTGCTACAATTGCAGGGAGATGGGGCATTATGCAAATGAATATCCTAAGCATCAGGAGAACTTACCTCAGAAAAGGCCAAGGGAACAAGGCCAAGCTTATGCTATCACTACTACTGAGGTAGAATCTCCGAAAGATGTGGTGGCAGGTAATTTAATGGTTTCCTCAAGTTTAGAAAATTCATTATTTGATTCTGGATCATCTCATTATTTCATATCTTCCCAGTTTGCTAAGAAAATTAGATTTTTTCAATTTTATTTAACAAGGGAGTTGTCGGTTAAAACTCATAAAGGAAGTATCATTGCAACAAAGTTTTGTGAATCAGTCCCCATTAGAGCACATAATTGTTCTTTATCTACTGATCTCATCATCATACCTATGATTGAGTTTGATATAATCATCTGTATGGATTGGCTTTCGGACTATGATGCGATGATTTATTGTAAGAAGAAGGAGGTTACGATTTTTAATGCTGATGATGATAAGGAACACCTTATCATTAGAGTAGAATCGTCACCACTTAATTCTTATCTAGATCCACCCCCAGTAGCTCAACTAAATTCAATTATTGGGGTGGAAGAGAATGAAATGAATATGGATGAGGAAATGAATGTTAAAATAGAGGATGTACATGTTGTGAAGGAATATTTAGATGTATTTCTGGAAGATTTACTTGGAAATCCTCCAGAACGAGAAGTTGAGTTTTCCATTGATTTAATTCCTGGATCAAGGCCTATATCAAAGACCCCTTATAGAATGGCCACTATATAATTAGTTGAACTAAAGAAACAACTAGAGGAATTGAGTAATAAGGGATTTATTCCCCCTAGTGTTTCTCCATGGGGAGCCCCTGTTCTTTTTGTTAAAAAGAAAGATGGATCTATGAGGTTATGTATCGACTACAGGGAGATCAATGTTATAACAATAAAGAACAAGTCTCCCCTACCACACATTGATGATTTATTTGACCAACTACATGGATCTCAATACTTTTAAAAGTTTTACCTTCAATCTGGATACCATCAATTGTGTGTGAAGAAGGAAGACATTCCAAAGACAACATTTCAAACCAGGTACGAGCATTACGAGTTTTCAGTAATGCCTTTTGGATTGACTAATGCACCCTCTATATTCATGGATATGATGAATAGAGTTTTTAAGGAGTATCTCGATGAATTTGTGGTGTTATTTATTGATGATATCTTGGTATACTCCAAAAGCTACGAAGATCATGAAAATCACTTGCGCATTATCCTAAAGACTCTGAGAAGACATGAATTATATGGGAAGTTTAGCAAGTGTGAATTCTGGCTTCAGGATATTTCTTTTCTTGGCCATATTGTCTCTAAAGATGGAATCTCTGTTGATCCTTCTAAGACCAAGGCAATCCAAGAATGGCCAGCACCTACGGGTATAACTGAGGTACATAGTTTTATTGGTTTAGTAGGTTATTATTGACGTTTCGTCCAGAATTTTTCCCGGTTGGCTAACCCATTAATGAAGCTCACACGTACAGGGGTTAAATTTGTTTGGAAAAAAGAGTGTGAAGAATGTTTTGAAGAACTGAAGAGAAGATTAGTCAATTCTCCAATATTGACTCTACCATCGGGGAATGATGGGTTCGTTATTTATAGTGATGCATCGAAGAAAGGACATGGTTGTGTCCTTATGAAGAATGATAGAGTTATTCCCTATGCATCATGACAGATGAAAATTCATGAAAAAAACTATCCTACTCATGCTCTCGAGTTAGCAGCTGTGATCTTTTCTTTGAAGATATGGAGGCACTACCTCTATGGTGAAAAATGTTAGATTTATACTGATCACAAGAGTTTGATGTATATTTTCTCACAAAAAGAAATCAACATGAGGCAAAGAAGATGGATTGAATTACTCAAGGATTATGATTGTACGATACACTACCACCCAGGGAAAGCAAACAAGGTGGAAGATGCTTTGAGCAGAAAAGACCATATAGTTTTGAACGTGATGAGAATTGAAAGGGACCCTATTTTGATGGATATAGTGAAGATGGACATGGGAATAACTAGGGAAGGTGAAACATCAATTCTTTTTCAAATGTTTTCCCAACCATCTTTACTAGAAAGGATTAAGATTTCTCAGACCGATGATGAAGAATCTCAAAAGAAGATTAAAGCTGTGAATGATGGGAGACTGAGAGACTTTGACTATGAAGATGGAATTTTGAAATTCAGGAAGAGACTTTGTGTTCCTGATATACCTGATCTAAAAAGGGAATTACAAGATGATTCTAATTGTTCCAATTTCTATATACACCCTGGGAGCACCAATATGTATAGAGATTTTAAGGAACATTTTTTTTGGGACAATATGAAGAGGGAGATTTCTGATTTTGTGTCAATATGTATGGTTTGTCAACAAGTGAAAGCTGGATGGCAACACCCTGGAGGAGTCATGCAACCTCTTCCCATACTAGAGTGGAAATGGGACAATATTACGATGGACTTTTTCATGGGGCTTCCAACTACTCCTAAAAGGAATGATACAATATGGGTTATTGTTGATCGTCTTACCAAGTAAGCACATTTTCTTGCTATAAGAGAAGATCTAACACTGGAACGTCTAGAAAGAATATGTATTAATGAAGTTGTGAGACTTCATGGAGTACCCCAATCGATTGTTTCTGATCGTGATCCCCATTTTACTTCAAGATTCTGGAAAATTCTTTAGAAATCCCTGGATACTGAACTTTATTTGAGCACTGCCTACCACCCTCAGACAGATGGACAATCAGAACGGACTATTCAAACCATAAAAGACATGTTGAGATCTTGATCAATTGACTTTCCGGGTATGTGGGATCAATATTTACCTTTGGTAGAATTTTCCTATAATAATAGCTTCCATTTGAGTATTCAGATGGCAACATATGAAGCATTATACGAAAAGAGATGTTTCACACCAAACTGTTGGGATGACGTTGGTGAAAGAAAACTTGTAGGTCCAGAACTGGTGGAGGAAACGAAGGAAAAGGTGAAGGTAATCCAAAACCATATCAAAGCAGCTCAAAGTAGGCAAAAGAGCTATGCAGATAATCGAAGGAAGGATTTGGAATTTTAAGTCAGTGATCATGTTTTCTTGAAGGTATCTCCATGGAAGGGAGTCATACATTTTGGTAAGAAAGGTAAATTGAGTCCCAGGTACATCGGTCCTTTTGAAATTGTAGAACGAATTGGGGCTATAGCTTACCGATTGGCAATACCTCCAAGTCTCTCCAAAGTTCACGATGTGTTCCACGTATCTCTATTGAGGAAATACATGTCTGACCCAACGTATGTACTCACCTATGATGAATTAGAACTAGAACATGATCTGTCTTATTGCGAAGAGCCCATCAGGATTCTTGATACAAGAGTACAAGTACTGAGAAACTGGACGACACGTCTGGTAAATGTTTTGTGGAGAAACCATAAGATGGAAGATGCAACGTGGGAACCCGAGGAACTTATGATGAAGAACCACACGAGTCTTTTCATTCGATAATATTCTAGAAATTTTGAGGATGAAATTATTTGAAGGAAGGGAGAATGTAACACCCCAAGCTTCTACGGTACGCTTCTCTTTGAATAATGTGATAGCATGTGTTGTACACAACACCGAGTTCTAACACACCAAAACTAATCAAACTAGCCATTATGAATAGTAATACCTACTTTTTGAAATTATATATACTTTATATTTCAAAATATACTTCATTTTTGGATTCGCAATATCTAATTTAGCCTAAGGTGAAATTTTGGTACTTTTCGGATAACTTTAATATTTTGATGAATAGTGAAAATTACTAAATTTTAATTAAAAACAACCTTTTTAATTGAAATAATTTATATTGATAAATTATGAATTTGAGTGGTTTTAAAGTATATTTAGAATATATTTTTACCATTTAATACAATTATGGTCATTGGACATAATTTTACAATTAAACCGAACATAAACAAGTATCAATCTTTTGATAGTTATTATATCTTAAAAACACGTTTTTTGTTTTGACAACGAGAATTAATTTTAAATTAATTTCTGTCACTTCTGTGTTTTGAATTTGGAAAAATGAATTCCATATATTGAATCAGGATGTTCAAATTTTGTAAATAGGTAACTTTTATTTTTATACATTT
Source organism: Viscum album (assembly GCA_963277665.1). Taxonomy (NCBI): domain Eukaryota; kingdom Viridiplantae; phylum Streptophyta; class Magnoliopsida; order Santalales; family Viscaceae; genus Viscum; species Viscum album. Next base: position 560,429,123 of record OY728125.1, read on the forward strand.
TGAATAATTTCTTCTGTAAATATTTTATTTACCATGGTTAAAGGGTAAATCCGGTAAATAAGGGTTAAACAATAATATTATAATAATAACAAATTACCCTAAAACGTGTCCTAACCTTATTAATTGATACATGTTCGACCATGGGAATATTTGGGCTAATTTTGGGACCCCATGGTGCCACTTGTAAGTGATAGGGACACTTTATTTTAATTAAGTTAAAATGAATACAAAAATGACACAAGCATATATTGTTTAGAAATGTTTCATTTACATAGGGTTATATATGTTGGATTTTCGACTATAAATATTCATTAGAAATATAAAATGATTTTATAAATAATGTTATTTTATTTATAATTTTTAGGGATTAAATAATTTAATTTAGTTATGACACAATGATGATGCAAAAATTACCATAATAGTGAAGAATTAAACAAATTGATATTATAAATACCCAAATATATATAATTTGAAACTTTTATTGAATTAAACTAATTTTATTGGATAATATGACATATTCGTATTGATTTAATTGACTTTTTTCGAAGTAAACATTCTGTTATGAGTTTCACAAAAATCAATTATTGAATAGTGTCAAAATTGACATAAAAGTGTTTTTAAAACAAATATTATATTATTAATTGATATTAAATTATTGAAAATCTAAGGATCGGCCAAGAGACTTATATAATGATAGGTGTATCATTAATGGACCACTTGGGGGGTCTCTTGGATGTATATAGTAAGTTTATTAACCATATAATATAAAAATACAAAGAGACATTATAAAAGTGAAACTAATTAACTAAGAGTTAATACTTAAAGATAAGGTTAATATTGTAACCCAAACCTATCTAAATTCTATTGGATGAATGGTTTTCGACCCATCCCCAAATTAAAATTTAAATAATAAACTTTTATGCCATTAGAAACCGAATATGAATTTATTATAAATTAATATTTCTAGCTTTTCCAAAGGTTCCCCTCACCCCTCTTATAAAATGGCACTCCCCCTTCTCATTACTTCACACCTTCAGAGCCTTTTGGTTCGGAAAAAACCTGCCCAAATACTCTCTCAACTTCCCTCACTACAACCTAGAGGTCTTAGTTTGATCATAAAGCCTACATAAAGAGCCCTTTTGATCAAATCAAAAGGAAGAACCTGAAGAAGAGGTAATGATTTCACCACACCTTTTCAAGTTCCTTTCTTATTCCACTTCCTCTTCCTTTATTTTTACCATTATAAAATAATAACTCTAGTATCATATATATACTGTGATATTATTATAAATATGGTACAACCATATTCAGTATTCTATCCATTCTTTGAATAACATGTCACCATACGTGCGTACGTACGGCTTACCGTCTCCACGTCGTGGTGTAATTGTTATTCAATAAATTATTATTTCGATGGGTATAATAATGACGTGTAAATCATGTAAATAATAAATATAACATGATAATGATTCTGTATATATGATATACCATCCAATTATATATTATTTTAATATCAAAAGAATGATATTGTCGCTCATGCGTACGTACGGACTACCGTCTCCACGAATGCGATGTGATTCATTCTCCATCGTATCCATTCAAGTATATTTATCATTTTATGATTTAAAAATAATGTTTAAGGCCTTTATATCATTCTGTATATGAATAATATACATCCTATCCATAACAAACATGTCTTACGTAACAACACATATCAAAGAAAGCGAGTAAGTTATCACCCGAAACGACGATAATACTAAGATATTATTAACAAATCAATGTTAAAAGACCATATATGATATCATATTCTTGTATAATTTAATAACAATTATTTCACCATTATAAAGGAGGTTAACCTACCCCCAACCATGTAAAATTACAAGGTAAGGGTTATTTCACAATCTCTTCATTATCTGAGGTTGTTTATACGTAATAATCTACTGGGATCTCTTTATCATCCACATCCATGTTTCTTAAAAATGAATTTCAAACCATTTGTACTATTTACTAGAATATGGGTTAAAGTCATTTATACCCTTGTTCGACTTTTTATTATTGGTTTATAAAGGAATATTTCCGTTGTTTTCCAATCACGGTGCTTTTTAAACCTTTTCGACAGAATTATGGTAAAAATGTTTTTTTAACTTATACGGCGAGTGTGGCTATTTTCCGCCATTATAAAATCTTCGAAACTTCCCTTACAAGCATATAAGAATATTTTCAAATAAAATGTTTTATTTTATAATTATATGTCTCTTAAATGATTTCAAAATAGAAAGAGATATATCTCTAAAAAGAGTTTTGATTTCATCTATGTCAACATCCTTTGATGGATTTTACGCTTATTTGAAGTTGATTTATTATGATACAAAACTTCTATATTGTATTGAAGTTTTTGTGATATGTTTGACTATGTATGTGTTATTTTTATACTATTCATGGTTTATGGATGAATTATTTAAATTTCGTGTGCTAGTTTTTATACGAATGTTTATGTTATGTTTAAACCTTTTCATATGGGAATGCATTGGACTTAATATGTGATGGGTGGAGCCCTCTATAGCTCCTCGATGCATCGGTATGTCTCATGAGACAAACTAGTGTCTTGGCACAAGGCCTTGACAAAATCTTATTTTTAGTCTTGGCATGAGGCCTTGGCTATGTGGTTATGATATTCTGGCATTATGCATTCCATCATTATGAAAGTGGTTATTGATATTGCATGTGATTATTAGATTAGTAGAATATCCATGTGAATAAGTAAATGGCATTATTTAATTTTATTTTTGCCATACTATGTTGAAGTTCAAGTTTAAAAGGATTTTGTTTTAGTTATACATTGCCTTAAATGTTTATTCTTATTTATGAAAGTTTCCGCTATATTGTTATCCTTACTGGGCATTTGAACTCACCCCTTTTCTATGTTTTATTTTTCCCAGGATGTGATGAAGTAAATTATGAATGAACTGCAGGGATATTATGAGGGGATAATAGTGTGGACTATGGAGACAATATATTGTTGTAGTATTTTTTTCACTTTATTATGTAATGTAAAACTTTATGAATATATCTAGTGTTTCCAAGGTAACTAAACCAATCGGTCTTTCGAGATTTGATCTTTCTTGTGATCATGCCAATGTTATGTAATAATTCACCGACTCTAGGTAACTGGGGTCGGGGCTTTACAGTTACTATTTATTATGACAAAAAAAATTTAAACTTATAAATAAATTGAATAATTTTGATTCAAAATATTGAAATTATTTTATCAAATTCAATTTCTAAAAAAAATTAAATTATTTTTAATATAAAAATACAAAACATGATAAAATAGTTTTTAGGAAAAAATGAATTTTTCAATCATAAAATTAATTTCCTCTCATTATTTGACTAGAAAAAACTAATATAATAATTTCGGTTTATTTTATTTGATAAATTATCTCAAAATTTCATGACAAATATTTAATAATAGTGATTAATTTAATTTATTATGATAAAAATATATTATTAATATAAAAAATAGTTTTCTAAAAAAACCTCATTTTACATTCAAATGATTTTATCATTAATTCTAACAATTTTTTTCAATGCATGAATAATTATTCATTTATATTATTAATAAATTTCATTTAAAATAATTATTCAATTATGAAGAATTGTTTTATTAGAAAAATACAATTCTTTGAAAAAATAATTTTTTAACTATAATTGATCTTATTATTGATATTTCAAATTGATTACCTATTTTATAGGCATTATTAAATGAATTTGTGTTATGTAAAACATTTAAATATATATTTCAAAATGAAGTTATTCTTATTTATATCTGTGAATCCATTGAATTGGTTATAATGGTTATATTTAAATAATATTATTTCTATAGTATATCACATTTTGTTTAAGCGCAATGTTGTGTGTGGTAAAAACTATTGGAAATATTATTATTTGAAGTATAATTCTGTATTTAAATAACAGGGTGTTAAATTTTCCCTATAAATCCCTAGCTCGAATCATCGGGTTTTAATGATAGTTCCACATGACCTTATGGATTCCTCCTCATATTCAAGAGGATTTCGACTAGCAGTGTGGGTTTAAGTCCGTTATTAGGGAGACTATACACTCACTATAATATCATAACAAAAATAATAATAAATCAATATAATAAATAATCAATGTAACATGTATAAATCAAAAATATGGAATACATTTCATAAAAGTAATAAATAGGATATTAAGGTGGTAAGCCAACCAGAGTATAAGAGTGGAGAAATAATATAAAAAAATAAATTGTGAAGTCTTCCAGAGTCCATCTTGGTCTGATACCATCTCCATTCTCTTCTATCCATCTATCAGTCATGGCGTCTTACCCTTACTTGGATCCCTAAACATGAAGTATTCACGTGCATCGAAATGTCCATAACAGGTGTGAGTACTAAAATATAATGGGACACCACCAATTCATCTTTAACAAGTGTGATAGATTATTATTGATGTATTCCATGATAATAATAAATTCATAACAATTATAAAAATCATACCACACATATCTACTAGTTGTGCACTAACCTAGCCACAACAAACCCCTGACCGTACTTGCTTCAGATCCATGTTGGTAGGATAATAAAAATATTTATTGAGTGAGAATAAACAAGAAATAAGGATTTTAACATGTCTCACAACTGTCTCAAGGGATTAAGTTTTATTAGGCACCAAGACCATCTTATCATAGCTCCATCATAGGTCAATCTTCCAAACCATTATACCCTATCTATTCTATGGTTCCAACCTTTAGAATAACATGCCCTTAATGCATTATCTAGGGGTTTCACCTAGATCATAATGACCTTACGCTCTTCTTAGGTCCATTATTATAATCATCACAGACCATTAAAAATCACCCTTTGAGAGACAGTCATCATACAATGGTCAAACAGGCTCATGTACTAGAAATAACCATGAAGTAATGGTAGCACACGTGATAGGGTTGAGCATATGAGACAATAATAAAACATCATCATGAGAGTAAATTAGCAACAAACAACAAAATGTGATCAAAATAAAACATGGAAACAATATTATCTAGTAATACTCTTTAAATCAAATATCATAACGTGTATCATAGGATAACACACACACACCCACATGCGATCACAATTATGCACGGTAAATAAGCTATGGAAACACAGGGATTATATGAAGGAAGAATGTGTAAAAGAAATCCACATAGGTAAAGAACTTCCCACCTCAAATTTATTGATGGAGAACATCATGGTTCATAAAGGAATCAACACTTGAACCACACACACGTTTTTATCAGCTCCAACCACTCACCAAGGATTACTAGAACCGATTTTAGATATCTTATTTCCAAAAGAGATAAAAACTCTACTAATATTTTTTTATCTCTCATATATAATTTCTAAATTATCCATTTTTTCTATGGAATGTTCTTAATGTATTATTTATTAAGAATAATTTTAATTTCATAGGTGATAATATTCTACCACTCTATAACAATTTGAGTTAAGCATGATAATTATTATTTATCATTATTTGAAAATTTCAGTTGAACCGTAGAAGAAATATTCATCAATTTTCAATAATTCATCAACAAAATAATTTTAAAAATTTAATAGTAATAATAATACCCATAGATTATCAATTTTATTAAAACCCAACACCAAAGGAATAGAAGAGAATATGCATGTTGTGAAAATCCTAGAAACTAGAAGAAGGGTTTATATTGATCAAAAAAGGATTCAAAAATGTTATATATACAAATTTATGGGATGATCATACTCAAAAGGATCCCCAAAAAATGAAGGTGGAAATTTTTGTGTATTTTTCAATAAGGAAAACCATGTACAAGTTTGTAATATTAAACACCAAAAATTAAATTAACTATTTAATTTATATTTTTCTGGAATATTGAATGAGAATTATTTTAAATAAATCATAAAGGTATTAAAACATTTAAATGAGTCAAAGGAATTAAATTCCCATTATTTAGGAATGTTAAAACCATGAAATTTTTTTACATGTTTGAAATGGAATGCATGAGAGGAAAAAAGAGGTTTTAAAAGAACTTTTCCCAAATAGGGAATTTTGTAAGGGTGATATGGTTTTACCCTTACGTAGCTCCTAGTTGTCGCATAAGGGTAAGGATTTACCCCTAATAACCCTATATAAACACTGGGTTATCTTTACGTAACCCTTATAATTTCATTTCTACCCTTACATGGTATAGCAACTAACCTTACACAACGCCAATTTACCCGTACACATCTTTTATAAAAAATAAATTACCCTTATGCAACATGAGATTACTATTAAACAACCCAAAGTTACCATTACAAAACATTAATAAATGAAGGGTTATCATTATAAAACATATATAAAACTGGTCTTACCCTTACACAGTGTCTGAGGTATCCTTATGTATCCTTTAGAATCCATGAGATACCTATACAGAACTCTAACCTTACCCTTAAAAAAATATATAAATAGGGGGATAACTTTTTGTACCCTTAGGAATTAAAGGCTTAATCTTACACATCCTATTGAAACACCACCACACCCATAAAAAACTCATGTAAATGGGGATTCAATCATAAAAAACTCCCAAAAACCACCCTATATAATGGTATAAGGCACTTACCTTTATATAGGACCAATTCCTTGTATTATGTTACAAATATAGTTGATTTCTTTAAATTTCCTCCAAAAGACTTATAAATTATAAACAAAAGAGGGTTTATAGATCATTTAATCCCTGAGAATGAAACAATATCCCTATAACAAATTATCATTCTCAAATAAGTATCTCTAATAGTCTTGATTGAATAACTCAGGTAATTGGGGTCGAACTTCACACTCCCACTCCCAGGTATTCTAAAAGATCTATCATTTATTCCATAGGATCTAAACAATTGTAACGATATTCCCTTGGAGGACATTATTTCATTAGTATATAATCTATAATATATATTTCTGATATGGTTCATTTATATCTAACTAAATTTCCTCATTATATATAACATGCTAGTATATACCCTTGAAGCTGAAAAATGTAAACAAATAATACTTATCTTGATAATGTGGAGGAAGATATAGATGGTACACCCCTTTTCCAACCCATTTAGGGATCTTGAAGGGTCTAAAAAACCATGTTTTCAGTTTCCCCTCCTTCCACAAATGAAAATTCCCCACTTGAGGTCACACTCGAAAGAGAACCCAGTCCCCAACAACAAACTCCAAAGGTCATCTTCTCTGGTCTATATATGATCACTTATTTCTCCAAGAATTTAACAACTACTTAATAATCAACTACACCCTGTATGAGTTATAATTAAGTATACTAGTCCCATGAACTAATTCCTCATTCGCCTCATGCAAACAAAACATTGAGCAGCATGAACATCCATAGAGATCCTCAAATGGTGCCATATAAAAAGGCCCCTATAAATAGTTATTGTAAGATAAATATACCATTGATTGTTTCTGATACCAATATTCTCCAATTTTAATGGCCCAATCCCAAAGCATATCCTCCAATATGAAAATTGTCTACTTAGATAGTTAGTTATTCTGGGGACGGTAAACTGTTATCAAACATAGTTGAGTACCTAAGGCATTATATAAGCCCCACCAAAACCATAAAATGAGGCATGTGTCTCTATTGGATATAATTATAAAGGAAACTCCAGGTAATTATATGATATCATGGAAATAAATCATTCCCACATCGTCTACTAAGTGAGTCTCATAGATCAATAAGATTTGAGAAACCGTCATCAACTAATTGAAAATTACCCAAAAAGCATCACAACCCCTTGGGGTCCTATGTTACCCCATCAAAAAGTCCAACCTAACATCATACCACATTCACATGGGAACTTGAAGTGGCTATAGAAAACCGTTAGGATATTAGTGCTCAAACATTACCCTATGGCAGTTAAAGCATTATAAAACAAAACGAATGATATCCCTCTTCTTCCTATTCCACTAGAACTATCCTATGAAGTCATGGAACATATTTTTTGAACTAGGATATAGCAATCATATAGAGTCTTATAGGTACCTCATGAGCTCCTATATAATGTAACTAGGGACTACTTCCCACCCATGTACAAGTATCTCATTATCTTAGCCCAACAACTACCCAACTATCTCGTCACATCAAACTAGCTATTCGCACATCAAATCACACTCTGAGATAATTTTTACTATAGAATTTGCCATATATATTAGAGAATATGTGACCACTAAGGAATCCCATTTAATCAATCCCTAATTCTTAGAAACATCTATCCTCCAGTCATCCAAAAATATCATCATCCACAACTACTTTTCAAAATCCCTCTCACTGAGATATTTCTATACTTGTTTAATATGACTAAGATCATTTTAAATGGTGTTACATTTACTGTGTGTCTAAGAAATATAAAAAAAATTCTATAGGTACTCAACCCAACACCTTTGTCTCAAGCTTAGGTCCTGGGGTGTGAATTTTTAGTTGAGGATATAATGGTTGGTTTAGACAACAAAATAATCACCGAATAGGTAGTGTCACTAACAAATCATTGTGTGATTCATAACTGCCAGATCTAATTTACGTGTTGGGTAGTTCCTCTAATGGGGTCCTGGATAACATGAATCATAAGACAATATATAGTAGAAATATTAGTAGCTGAGTTATAATCAACCACCTATTCTACCCAAGAAACGATTCTTCCCATTGGTCTGACCAAAAAAACATTACTCCCTTCTTCTTCAACATAGTCATAAGTGCTGATAAATAGGAGAAGTACTAGTTAAAACATAGACAGTATTTGGATAAACCCAAGTACATGTTCTCAAAATAATTTTGAGGATGTTTCTAGGATATCACTACTTCTAATTTCTTCAGGTCTATATATATACTTATCTCAAACACCACATACCCCAATAAATTAGCATCCTAAATCTAGAGGATACACTTAGATAACATTGCATATAAAAAATGTGCCCAAATAATACTCAATATTATCTCAGGGAATATATTATACTTCTCTAGAATTAGCATGTAGATAAGGATGTCATTAATGAAAAATATACAGAATGAGTCTAGGAAGAGGAAGAAGATCTTGTTCATGAGATCCATGAACATTGTCGACACATTCAAAAAACAAAACAACATCACCAGATTCTCATGCATACCATACCTACATAGAAATGAAGTTTTCAGGATGTACTCCTCTCTAACCCATAGTTGGTGGTAGCCTTATCAAAGATCGATATTGGAGAACCACTTGGATCCTTGTAATTGATCTAAAATATCATTGATCCTTGGAAAAATGATATCTTTTATTCACTATCAACTTGTTCATGTAGCAACCCGACTCTAAAAATACCAGAGTTGGCATCTTCTATCAATTTCATGGGCATGATTATGAGGAATAAAATCATAATGGACTGAGAGTTTAGAAGTCTTGGTAAACTAGATATATACATTTCTCTTGTATTAAAAATGAACATGATAATTACAAAATAATTTTTTTCTTCTAAATAAATAACTTCGATTGTAACTTTATTCCATCTAGTATATTCCAACATATCTTTCATAATATTCTTCTTGGATTCCAAGGGAAATAAATATAATAATGGTGATCTCAAATACTTAGTAAGGGTAAAATATAGCAGAAGAAATAATGAATCAGTTAGAATAATAATTATAGAATGGTAAATAATAGAACACAAATACCATATTATCAACAAACTGAAAACAATTTTCTTAAAAAAATATGGAAAGGAAATATATGGAAACACATTCCATTCAAATTACTAGATAAGGAAAAATAAATACAGCAAGGTAATAAACTAAAAACACGCACTATTTAATAAATAAACTATTAATGAAATGAATCCATATATTTTATCATGTGAAAATCTCATGGATAATAAATAATAAATCAAAATAAAGGCAATGATTAATTATTTACATCATATATCGGGCACATGAAAGACTCTAATATCATGATCTATCCTCCATCCAGTTTAAATCTGCAGATAGAAACTCATTTAAATTTTGTAACTTATTTTTCTCATGATAACCTATCAATGCATCAAGAAGCTATATAAAGTCTAGGATACACGTATCATTACATGTCCAAATCATTCTTTATATTAAGTAATCATTTTAATTAAAAAAAATATGCCATATCAAATATCCATATGGAATAAAGAATAAATAATTATCAATATTTCCCAAAATAATAAAATAACTTTGAAAGTAGAGACCATGTGTAAAATTATATATGGTTTAGGAAATAGTAATATCTATGATAAATTAAATTGATAATTTAGGATAAATTCAATGTTTAATGATCAAAGAATATTTAATATTTCAAGGGGACTAAAAAATGAATTTAGAAAGTGATTTTGAATAATATCCCTGTCCAAATAAATCTTAAAACATCTAGATACTGATTAAGGATGGTATTAATAAAACATATCCCAAGTTGATTAAAAATAAGTTTTGGTTTCATTGATGAATATAACTACTATAAAATGATCTTTCAAAAAACATTATTGAGTAAATATCCTTTTATTATGAAAAAATTGTTGAATTTTTTTTTCTTTGGAAATCACTTTTGAGAATATTTTCTTTTAAAAAGCAACCTTTTAAACATTCAAAGGAAGCTTAAATGAAATGATAGTGGGTAAATCTATATAAGACTTATGAGGTAAAAAGATCATTCATTTTGTACGTTTAATGATTAGAAAACTTCCTTGTTTAGAAAGCAACAAAAAGAATCCTTTGAAAGAATTTCTAAAAAAAGGGTAAAAATGTATTAAAAATCATTTTAAATTTTTTTTTGAAAACATTTTCATAAAACATGGATTTTAGAAGAAAACGAGTTCTTTGACTAAATAGATAAATAAATTTGGGTTTTCTGAAAAACATTTTATACGTAGAGTGGAAAAATCGTGCCAATACTTGGAAATGTCCATGAATAACCAAAGGATATAAAATGAAAGGTTTTATTGTATAATGTTCCTATAATTTCCTCGAATAGAAATACTATTGAATGATCATTGAAGTTATTATTGATGAAAATAACCTTTAAACACTCTAAAGTGTCCCATACCACTTTGAAACATTTTTAATCATAATCCTCATGAAAGAATAACATTAAATGAAAGTTTCAGATACCATGAAGATAAAATTATTAATGATATAATATAACAAAAGGGTCAATATATACACCACAAAAAATATCTAAGTGGTGAACATGACATTTATGTCATGGACGTAAAAAGTGAGATGAGAATCCCTAAACTCATGTTTCCTTTTGGGTGAACATCATTTAAATTATAGTATAATAAACTGATGTTAATTATCTACACGATTGAGAAAAATTTTCATGTTTATCATTAATTTTATTTAATTTATAACCATGTTGTGTATAACTACTTAAAAAATCCAGTTTACGTCAATAGTTTTGACCAAATTCGATTTATGTGTTAAAAACAACTTTGGTAGGTCAACTATGGTCAAAGGGGTCATTATATAACATCCCAAGAATAATAATCATGAAATAATTATCATATTTATTTATCAATTATAGTTTCAAAACCAATAATTTATATGGTAATAAAAAATTAATCCATGTTACAATCATGGAGATTTTAGGCCATACATACGCACGAGTAACGTTCTCATTTTTCGTGATCATTATAGAAAGCAGTTAAGTAGAATTATATCTTTCGAGAATGATAATTATATCACAAATACCAATTTTTTTTATCATATATATACTTATATATATAATTATTATGATGTAAAAAAGGAATCATATTGTGTCAAGGAGGCGGTAGTCCCCATGTCCACGAACAACGTTATCATTTTTTAAGTTTGTGTGAAATGGTAATAATGAAAATGATATACATTATATTTCTAGAAATGTAATTATGTCATTAATATAATATATAGGTTGTTTATTTCAAACATTATTAATTAAAACCATACTATATATGTTCTATTTATATTGTGAACGAATCACATCACTTTGAGGGGGTGATAGTCCACACTTCCACAAACGATGTTATCATTTTTACAAAAAATGGAAAGTATAAAGAAATTAGTTATAAAATAATTAAAAAAGTATAAATAAATTATAAATACCATATTATATATATATAAACATATTTTCCATCATAATTACCACCATGACAGGTGGTAAAGTAAAACAAACAATCATTGTTTCATGAGGCAGTAGTTCGTTGTTCACATAAACAGTATGTTCATTACCCATTAGATTGATGTGTGTGTACGTGTAGGTATAAACCTTAGCATAAAAACAAAATATTATATTGATGATAATGGTGTTATTATATGAACATGGATGAATAATATTGGAGGTGGTGTAGAATTAATTTAAAGAAAAGTGATCGTTGGAAAGCATTACTTTAAAAATTTGCAACTCCATTTGGTTTATACCAAAGGGATTACTTGGAAGGTTTTATGCCCAAAGTGTTGTTTCATGGTCTAGGGGAAGACTTTTGGGAAGATATTTTGTCATATAATGTTAGAAAATAAGTGTTTGGAGAGGTTTGATGAATTTAGATGAGAGGTGACCTTTTTATACTATAGGAGGTGTGACACTCTTGTAATATTTTAACAAAGGAATTGCATACACATTTTTCACATTGAAAGTGGCTCAAATAATGGACCCTATTAGAGAACAATTATTATTGGGTTTAAATATTTCATTCCAATGGATTTTGGAAAAGTGTATATATCATTTGGGCCCTTAAGTTAAAGGTTCTTTCCTTTGTTAAGATTAATTTTTCCTTAATAATTGTAATTTATTATAATTACTTTAACTATTTTTTTAGAAAAAAAACTATGTTGAACTTTTTAGAAATTAGAAATTTTTATTATTCTAAATATTGAATCAATTTAATTAAATTAAAATCCAAGAATTTTCAAAAATTAATTGAAATTTAATCCTACAGATGGGATGAAAATACATGTTTTTAAAGTAAAAACGTCCAAAAGTTTGATATGATTTTATAATAAATTTCAATTTAAATTTATTAAAATGATATAAATTTTATTAACTTATAAAAATATGATCTAATTAATCATTGAAAAAAATTAAAAATATAATTTATCCTTATAAATAAATTAGATAAAAAATATGTTTTGAACTAAAATTCAGTATTTTTCATTTTTCATTAAAAAGTGAAACATTACAGGAAGATACTAAAAATTAACCCTAACCTAACTTTTATATTTATATTTCAAATATGAAGTTTATTTTTACATATTAAATCTATATAAGGGTAAGAAATTATATTTAAAATGGGTTCTCCATTAAAAGGCGTTAAATGTATCTTAATAAGAATATAGTTTTTTATGTGTAAAATTGTGTTTGTTCTTATATTATGCCTATAAAATCTATTGGGAGGATATAAAAAATATTTCATTTAATATATAATATATTTTAATTAATATCATTCACTAATTTTAATTAATTTAATCTTTTATAGTAAAACATATATGAGCATGAAAATATTTTTCTATAAAAATATTCACTTAATATTCAATTTCTTCTTATATTCATTTCTAATTAACTTGTAACCAATTAATTAATTTTATTTTTGTATAATCCATAATTTGTATAAGTTAGTTATCACTATTCATAACTACTAATATAAGACCTTGTTTCTATCTTATTATATTTTAACAATATATTATTGTTCGATAAAACTTGGTCATGCGTGTACCGCAAGTCATTGAAGAAGGTAGCTCTTGCATGTAAGGAAGGTTAAATTAGTTTTTCATGCATTAAAATATATATAATTTGTTTTAAATAGTAAATATATTATAAAGTATATGAATATTATATTCTCTTACGTTCTTGTTATCATGTGATATACACGTTATCAAATACGAGGTTCTTACTTTAGAATTTTGGGGCGTTACAGTTCAACTTCCTATAATTGACATAGAGTAGAAGAATACCATGCTCCTTCTTGGTGAACAATATAGGCACACCCCACAGTGAAGTATTTTTCATGATAAAATCCCTTTTCTCCAAGTCTTCAAGCTATACATTGATCTTCTTCATCTCAGATGATGTTATAGGATAAGGATATATCAAAATGGGTTGTGCATCTGAAATAATCTCTATCTCAACTTAACATACTAATCCATTAGAGTCTCTATTAGTTCAATGATTCCAAAAATAATTTCAACCAATTCTACAACATTCTAAGGGTCTCTGGTTTCATATATAGATGAATAATTATAGATTTGAAAGTCATGACATATTCGACCATGGTTATGAAATCCTAAAACAAGGATATTAATTAATAGAAATACTTTTGGACGAAGAAGCACTAATACCAAAATCACAAATCAGGCACAAGATTATGCTAAACCACATACTACTCTATGTTTGGTGGTAGGGCCAAAATATCCTCCCCTACAAGAGTATTCTATTAGAACTTCTAATGTATTACCATAAGAAAAAATTGAGGGAACATATTCTATAATGTGAAGGAAATAATTTATAAAAAATCATTTAGGAAAGATCCTAATCAGTTTGTGGGATCATCAAAATGTTCTCCTAGTAATCTAACCACAACCCAAGGTATAACCCTCATAGTAATAACAAGGGCATCCATACCTGCACATTAGCCACAATCATCATATAAATATATATAATAACACAACAGTCATAAAAATTAAACTAATTAATTCCAATAGAGATATATCATAATAGTAAGAAAAAAACATATATCACACAATAGAGAATTTATCTTGAATAGATGACACAAATCAAGGACATAAATTAAAAACTAACATGAAACCCAAAAATATGTATATATATGGAATGTGATCCTACGTGTATAGTCATGATTAACGAACATACCCAAAAATCTCATAATAATATACCACAACCCCATCAATGGAAACTCATAGGTCTATTACACATGAGCTAGCTAAGCACATAGAAACTCCCCTACCTAAGTCCCATGCAACTATCTCCTTTCAACCATGTCTCAGGATAGTGGAAAAATAAAAGTAAAAAACACCCTTTGATTCCATTTTATAATTCCATATCTCGAACCACTAGGTTTGAACCAGAGTTCCCCATGAACTCATGCACACCTCCCCACATGAAATATGCTTCCAATTAGTACCACGGGTTTAAGCCTGTCAGTGGGGAGACAATACCATTATTATCTTTTCATAACACAAATAATAATAAAAAACATTATAAATAATTAGATTAAAATGTGGAAAATGAAATATGGTATTCATGATATATAATTAATAAATGGTTTATTAATATGGTAATCCAACCGAAGTATAATTGATGAAAAATAAATAAATAAATAAACTGTGGAATCCTCTAGAGTCCATCCTAACCCACCACTAGCTATATGTCAATCTAATCATCCATCAACCACAAGAACCTTTCCCTATCTTATACTCCTAAACAAGAAGCCTCCACACACATCAAAATTCTAGTACAAGGTTTGAGTTATAAAACTCAGTAGGAAACCACCAAAGCATCCTTAATAAGTATGATCTATTATAATAGATTTATTCCATGATAATAATAAATTCATAACAAGAATAATAATCATAACACACATAATGATAATTCATGTTCTAACCAAGATTCCAAAAAACCCTATCGTACCTACTTCATATCCATGATAGTAGGATAATCATAGGATGTATTGAGTGAGAAAGAAAAATACACAAGTCATGTAACACATATCATTGTGGTCTCAAGGCATTAAGCATAATCAAGACCCCATAATTTTGAATCATGAATCCTTTATGGACTTGGACTCTAAAAAAGCATACCCTTTCTATTACCCAGGTCTGTCCCCCAGGCCGTTATACCACTAATGTTCTCCCTTAGGTCAATCCACCAAAATTGGTATTCCCCTACCCAATTCTTAGGTCAGAATTCATTTCACATTCAAGCTATGCACACTCACACTCTAAGGGATTCACATCACATGATAGTCCAACTATCTCATGTACGAAGAACAACCTCAAAGTAATGGTAACACACATAATAAGTCAGACCATACAAGGAAATAATTACACTTCATCGTGATAATATATTAGCAACATACAACAACATGTGATCATAATCAAACATATAAAAAAGCTACTATAGCTATAATTATAGAATCAAATATAATAGTGTGTATCACAGGTTAGACACACACCCACATGAAATCACAATCAAGAATGGTAAAAAAGGTATGCCAACACAAGGATTATAAGAAGGAAACATCTGTAAATGAGATTTAAAAAATTTAAGGAACTTCCTACCTCAAAGTTATTGATGAAGAACATCATGGTTCATTAAAGAATCATCACTCAAAGAATTACCACATATGCATTAAATCAAAATTATCCCCAAGGATTCCTAGAACTGATTCTAGATATATGATTTCTAAAAGAGATAAGAAAACCACATGTGATAAAAAAATTTATCTCTCCTAGATAATGTATAAATTATATATTTTATCCATGCATGTTCTTTAAAATTTATTTCTTAAGAGTAATTTTAATTTCAAATGCAATAATATTATATCCCTCTAGAATAATCTGAGTTAAGAATGATAATTATTCTTTATAATTCATTGAAAATTCAGATAAACCAGATAATAATTATACATCAGTTTTTTAAAAATATTTTAAAATGTCATTTTACAAATTGAACAAGAATAATAATACATGGAGAGTATATGTTTTAAAAAAACACAACAACTAATGTTGAGAAGAGAAGAATTAAGTCCTATGAAGCATGGAAATGAAATTAAGGGTCTGGATTAATTAAAGGAGGATTAGGCAATCATGCATATAGGTATTTCAAAGATTATAATACTTAAAATGATCTCAACAAAAAATTCATAAAGGTTCAAGTAAATTTCAAGAAGGAAAACCATGTACAAGTTCGTATAATTATACCCCAAAAAATAAAATTAACCATTTTATTTTTTTTACCCGAATAATTAATACAAAGTTCTTAAAATCCTTAATAAAAGGATTAAAAACATAAAAATATTTAATGTAATTTACTCCAAATGATTTTATACTTTTAAAACCATGAAAATGTGCTACAGGTTGGAATTGGGATGGAGAGGAAAAATTAAGATTTAAAATATTTTTTTTACCAAAAAGGAATATCTTTAAGGGTAACAAGGTTTCACCCTTACGAAGCTTCTAGACATTGCATAAAGGTAAGGATTTACCCTTAATCACTTGGTGTAAACACTAAGTTAACATTACATAGCCCTTATAATTTAGATGTTACCCTTATGCATGGTAAAAACTACCCTTACACAACTCTTGTTTACCGTTATACATCGATTAGGAAAATGAAGTTACCCTTATGTAACTCCGTCTTACCTTGATGTTCCACCTAGGTACCCCTACATAGCCTTATGAAATAAAAGGTTACCCTCATAAAGTGTATAGGAAACCAAGATTACCCTTATATGGATTCTAAGGTACCCTTACATTGACATTAGAAACCAAGAGATTCCCTTACGTAACTCTATCATTAACCTTACACAACATATATAATCATGGGGCTACCTTTACATACCATTATTAAATAAAATATTAACCTTATGAAACCTATTGAACCCGTTCCTACTCTTAAAAAACTCAGGAAATTGAATATTTACTCTTAAACAAGTCACAAAAAACCACTCCATGTAAGGGTAGAACAAACATACCATTACATTGGCACTATGAATTGCGTAAGTGAAGTATTTTTTTTCCAGAATATTTATAATGTATAATCAAAATCGGGTTAAAATATCTTTAAAGAACTAAAAATATTACACTCCCACTCTTACAAAAATTATGTCTTCAAAATTTTAATTTATTCTCACCAAATATAATGTATCTTTACATAAGTATAATCTTAAATGTATATTTTACAATGATTTGATATTTCCAAGTTAATACAAGGTCACATTGTATCTCTTAAATATTTACGAAACCATGTATATACCATTATAAGACTCTTACTCCTAAATAGGTTTCCAAAAATCATATATTTATAGTTGAGTACTATTTCTACATAAGACTTGATATATTTATCTTCCACTTGTTTTATTTGAGGATTTTGTTTACTATCAAGATAGAGAATACGATAATATATACTTACATGATTTCTTTCCATTTTATAAGCACAATTTCATACTTCAGTTGTTTTTTGAGCAGTTTTCCACCTTTAGTTCATCTCATATTCTAAATGATAAAATAACCATGAATAGTTTTTCATTATTGAATCACTAATATTAACTTTTATATGATCATACTATGCACAAATCGTATTCCAAGTCATTCCTCCATTCATTATTCATTTACTAAAACTAATTATTGTTAGCATAGGTAAAGATAATAAACAAATTAAATATGAATAAAATTTCATATAAATAAATAATACATTAGTCTATAAAGATTTAAAAATAACATCCACAATTCAACATAAATAATTCAATAAATAAATAACCATAAAACTCTTCAAAATAATCCTAACTAGGATTAAAACCAAAAAAGTAGAAATATTTGATCACATATTCTACCAAAATCAACTTAACATTTACCTATGATATTATTGAATGTCAAGGTATTAAAAAAATCTTCAAAACTATATCTTAAACATAAAAATTATGGAAACCTATGTTCCTAAAATTTAGCCCGACCTTTATCTCTGAACCACACTAATGACATACCTAATTCATATATACTCATAAAAATATATAAATCACTTACTAAAATAAGCTGAATTTCCATATCACCAAATTAATTTTTAATCCACAAGGTTATACATATTGATCCAATTATATTAAAAATAATGATCAACTCATTGTATGCATTAATCATAATTAATTTAATATCAAATCCATAACAATATATTCAAATCCTTCATAATGTTCATACAAAGTATGTGAATTAATTAAAGCATATCCATAGGGAGCTTAAAGCTAGGTGTGCAGTTAGACCCACGTGTTGTGCACCAATTGAATATAGGGTTATTACCCAACAAAACATTTTTAAGGTCGTTAACCCTAGGTGAATATATACTATATATTTCATTCACTTTTTTGTTTACAGACATGGACATTATTTCTAGGAAACCACACACTCTTTACATTACCAAAATATTAGGATGTTTTCCTATACATAGACTTATCCCGATGGTTTTTACTAATATTTTTTTTATTAAAATCCCTATACAACAAAAAATTCCATATCAATTAGTGTTACCCTCAAATTAAATCACATAGAAACTTAATGGTTTATCTATACCTTTATCATCCCCCAAAATATCATTAATCTCCTTAAACTCCAATCAGATAAAACCTCTAAAATTGAATATATACCTTTAGACACATGATAAACCATAAAATTATTAACCCATGATGTTATATAAAACATTAAAAATATACTTATATAATAATATACTAACTTATAAATTCATAATTGTAGCATCTCAAAATTGCAATCTTGGGACTGTTGTTAAAACATATATTTTATATAAAAAATTTTATGCCAATTGATATGATCAAATCATTAACATCCATAAATAGATCATCAAAAAGAAATAAATTAGTCTCATATATATTATATATCCTTTATGTTTAGAGATTTATAGAGTTAGTAAAATAAAATTTCTTAATAAAACCCATGTCTATCTCATCAAATGGGCATCTTTTCCCACTATACCTGGATTTTATTATTCCATAATAAGTCTTTAACACCAACCAAAACATTTAACACATATTATACTCGAGTAAACATATCATATATAATAATTTTCTTCATAACCTAGGGAAATAGAAACATAGGATGGGTCATCTCATATGCTAGGACAGGGAAAACATACATTGTGAGATATCCTAGAATAAAAAGATATGAATAACTTAGAAAGAATAAAATATAATAAAATAACTCCATATAAATAATTACTATATATTGAAATATATCTAGGAATAACAAAATAAACAATCACATCGATAAAAATAAATAATATCATCATAATGGAAAGCATAATTTTATATATCATAAAAAAACTGTCCAGGCCTCAACCAAGATAACATTAATAATTTGGAAGGAATACACCAGATACCTAGGTACTTTATCTCATGATATATACCAATGCATCAAGGGGATATCTAAAAGTGGGCCTTCCCCATGCACACACTAAGTCCAACGCATTCATCATATGAGTGTAATGAATAATGATTCAATACACAATCAATATACCTTATTAATAAGTATTCATATAAGAAAAATAACATATGAAATGTCAATATTTATCCTAGTACATATTCAACATTCATTAGAAGTTAATAATTATCTGTATAAAACTAACAAGTATTCCAAATTTTAATGCTTTCACATTTAATACATGGGCTATCTGTCTCTTCAAACACCGCAATCTAATTTATATTAAATGGGGTGTTTACATTATATAGATTAATGGATATAAAAAATATGTAAATACTTGAAATGATATAGAATACATAAATAATAATAAATAAAATATACATGAAAAATAACACCAATTCATAACAAAATAAAGGGGTCATAGTAAATATTAGTCCCTTGGAAAATAAAGAAGAAAATGGTAGTGAAACCTTAATAAACAATTTCTCTTATTTATTTTGAAAAAATAATGTTATAAATTACTTTCATTACTCTTTATAAGATGTGTCAATGAGAACCTTAAAACATTAATTTACAAATAATTTACCATAATAGAATCTTTAAAATAAACTATACATTACTAATAAATTGTGGATTGAATGAAAAAAATATATATTTGGTGTGAAATCACTTTTCAAAACTTTTATGAAAATAATATCCTTTTCCATTGAAAAAATTCATAGAATAATCAAAATATATATTACTTTTGAATACCATCAAAACCTAGAAAATAAGTTAAAACATGAGGAAGGTTCATGATGGAGTGAAAATAATTCTTGTGGAAAATGTTTAATAATAGATTCTTTTTACACCTTTGTAAAGAAATTCAATATTACTTATTTAGAAAACACTAAAAGATTCCATTTATGCACTTGAATAAAAGTAAATTTAATAAACATTACCTATAAAAATGATTAAATTATAGAAAATAACTTTATTAAAATGAAGTAAATGATATGGATATGGAAGAGGAATTTTTTAGACCAAAAATGAGAAATAAGGTCATATTTTCTTATAAACAACCTTTCAGTGGATTTGAGTACCATAGAGGGTGATAATGGAAAGAATACTTGTAAAACCACAAAATAACCATATGGGGAGAAAATAGATGGGTTTTAATAGATAAATATATTAAAATTCCCCTAAATAAGATTCAGTCATAATCAAAACTGATTAAAAGTTAGATTGAAGCATAATCTCTTATGACTTTTGTGACCACCAAATCAAGGGCCTTCAAAAGTTAGAACATGATATGGTTATGTAAATTTCTTGAAATGCATTAAATATATTGTAAAAATATATTTATAGTAAATTAATTACACCACATAAAATAAAAAATGAGTTTAAATATGTAACAAGTATCAAGGAATCGAAATTTAGACCAAGACCCATAAAATGGTATTAAAATTTAAGGTGAGAATGAATAAATAAAGTGATTATTTGAAAAAATGAAAATCTAAACAAGAAAAGTGGAAATAATGTTGGTACTAGGGTGTGTAGAGGAATATAGTGAGATGATGATTTTAAAATTTTCATCACCGGAGTGATGTAGCTTCTTCATCTCCATGATCTGAGCCCAGATAAAGGTCTTAGGTTCTTGCATGAAATTATTTAAGAAGAAAATTAAACATGAATGATCACCTCATTTGAATTGATGGAATGTTTGATATAATCTTATCATCTATGATCCTTTATCAAATTATTTCAAGAAAAATACCTATATATCATTGAAACAAGATCCAAGAGTCCATATAAACCCTGCTTATCATATTCTAGGTGCTAATATGGAAATACAATGATTCCTTTGAGGTCCAGATGATCACCACTACTTCGTTACATTGATCCAAAAAGGTGTTCTTGGATTGTTTTCTTGAAATTAATGTTTCCCCCTATAGGTTATGTAATGGAGGATAAAGAAGCTCTAAAATTAGATTAGATGAATAGTCCCTTAGAAATGAGCTCCTCATTGCTTATATAGTGGGCATTAAATAGTCATAAAGGGTAACCTGACCCCCATATGAGTAAATCCCATTAAATAAGTCATAAATGACATGTTATGGATAATTAACTATGTCATAAACATCATTTATATTTTATCACCTACATGTAATGTATGATACATATATTACATAATAAACATGAGTCCTTAACTAGACTCACAATTCCCGTAAATATCAAATGATCCTTGATTATTAAAATAATATTCCTTCATATAATATTATTCCACGTATTCACATTATACCTTGTGAATAATTTTGATAAATAAATTCAACTCCAATTAATATATACTCAAATAATAATGATTTTTTTATTCATTGGTGATCATTTATTCTCAAACATATCTCGGACCCTATGGTGGGACCCACCATATCCTATACTCATTTTAATTCGAATAGAGAATAATTTTGAATATTCTAGGTGTGTGAACCTCTAGCCCCTTATCTCAATAAGTGTTAATACTATTAACAGACCAGGAGTATAGTCTAGCAACACATCAAGTCCCATTAGGAGATAATGATAAGTTATAGTAATGTAATCCTTTCCTTTGAACACAATTTTTTTAATATAATCTATTTTTTGTATGATACATTATAAATATTGATACACACTTTGTGTCGTCATCCATTCATTCTTTAGTATTAATTGACCTAACTGGATGAACATACCTTCTTCAACCATGTCCATGCATTTAATGAAGGCACTACCATCCTGATAAACAAGTCTCAATATTTCACTTATATTAAAAGGTGAAAAATTATATATTAATTATTCAATCAATTCCATACCACCAATGACTCATCCAATGAAAGCTACCATGCTAGGACATCAATTCCATAGTTTCTTTCCTTGCATCAGAGTATGTGATCAAATAGTATACACTAATAATAATATCATATTAGGATATCATTACACATTTTCACATACAAGAACAACCTTTGACACCACAAACATGTGGTGTTTATATTGGTGATTCAATCCTCATGATATTATCGACTCAAGATCACCAAATGTAAACTTATTGAGAGGAAGTCTCAATGCATATAATCCCCTAGCACCAGATGGTTACACATCATCAGTGTCATGTTAGCATGATATATTTAAACCATAGTACATAACTTTAATATTACTATAATGGCATCTCAAGGTTCTCATTACAGCATGGTAAATACTATAACATTTTGATATGACATGTAATATAAGGACATTACTAAAAATATAGTGGATATAGAAATATCAACACTATTTTGGAAATATAAACACATGTATATATCAAAATGTATACATGTAATGGTAATCAAATTACATGCAAGAGGTTGGTATAGGGGACTCACTCACAACACTCACACTTATACTAGATCCAATTTCTTACAATCCTTAAACCACTAGCACTCACATGAGAATCATGATTCTTCTATGATATGGATTTAATAAGGAGATTTTCCAAGTTATCCTCTAAAACTACTCTAATAACTAATACTTCATATCTATGAGTAAAATAACTCAATAAATGAAACTTTTAACATATATTCTTTATCCTATGGTGTGACCTGGGACACTTGGAAAGCACCACTGCTGTAGTATTATCATAATAAACTGAAATAAGGTCTATATAGCTAGGCACACCACCATTATTTGAGATAGAGGTGCGTATTCAGACTACATCCTTACATACATCAAAATCCATTATATACTCAAATTTTATAGTAGAGACAGTTACCATAGGTTTCTTTGAGCTTCTCTAGAACACTGCACCACAATTCAAGAAAAATACATAACTTGAATATGATTTTAGATCATCATGATCTGTTTGGAAATGAGCATCTGTGTATCCTCTAACTTCTCATTCCTCATATCATCCATGCACTATGAACATATCCTTTGTATGTATCAAGTAATTCAATATAGTATTTACAGCTACCCAATGCAACTCTCTTGGATTATATTGATTTCATCCCACAATTATTAAAGAAAAAGAATCATCAAACTTATTATATGAAACATAATACATTACTGGTCACACTATTTATGTATTAGGTATTCTACTCATCCTTTCAATATCCTCCAATGTTATTGGAGATAGTTTCTTGGAGATATTGATACAATGTGACATTGGTAGAAACCCTCTCTTGGATTGTTCTCTATTGAACCTTTTGAGTACTTTGTCAATATATATACTTTGACATATCAAAAGAAACATCTGAGATCTATATCGATTGATCATAATCCTTAGGATGTAGAATACATAATGTATATCAATCATGTAGAAGCATTCATTTAACCAATTATTAACTAACTGTAATACTTACAATTCATTCCCAATAATGGACATGTCATCAACATATAATACAAGGAAATTTATTTCATTACCACTAACCTTATTATAGACACATAAATGAATTTTTTCTTGATGAAACCAAATTATCTTATGGTATCATAAAAAACATTCCATGATCATGATGCTTTCTTCAACCCATAAATGGATCTCTACAGTTTGAATACTTTATAAGCACTCTTTGAATTAATAAACCATTTGGATTGAGTAATATAGATTTCTTCAAATAAAATAAAATTTATAAAAACAATATATATATATATATATACATATTTTAAATCTCTTAATTATGTAAGGATACCATTTCAAGCAATATTTTGATGTATGTTTTCATTGATACTAGTGTGGAGGTTTCTTTATAGTCTACACCATGACATTTGGTAAAACCCTTTACTACATGTCATTCCTTAAATGCATTGAATTTAAAATACATATCCAATATTTTACTGAATAACCATTTCCCCCCAATGATTTTTACATCATATAATGGGTCTACCAAAATCCAAACATGATTTTGATACATGAAATATTTCTCAGAATGTATGAAATCTTTCCATTTTGCATCATCCTTTCATTATACTACTTTCTTGAGTGTTAGAGGTTCATCATTATCTAAGAGTAATTTATCACCTGGTTATGTGACTAAAAGACCATATCTCTATGGTTTGATAACCTCTAGATTGGCCTATGTAATACTTATTCCTCGAGAACATCTTCATGTCCCACTGCCTCTTGTGGACATGGTTCCCGTACCAACTTTTGTGCATTTTAAACATTATCTTTATCGAAGTCAATCTTTCCCCCACTAATTATATTTAAAATGTGTTCCATTTCTAGAAATATGTTATATATTTACACAATCACTTTTCTATTAGAAGGGTTATATAGAAAATATCCCTTAGTTTCTTTATGATTACATATAAAGATGTACTCCCTACCTCGGGTAGCTAATTTGTCACTAGGTATATTGTTGAAAAATAATTTGCATCCCCAGACATGATTGTTTAATATATTGAGCTTCTTTCCCTACCAAAACTAATATGGAATCCAATATATCAATTTAGATAGTACTTGGTTAAAGTTATGTGGAACTGTCTATAATCCATATTCCTAAAAGGATAATAGAATATTTACCTGACTCATCATTGATCTAACCATGTTTAGAATGGCCGGATTCCTCCTTTCACTAAAACCATTCCATTTTTGTGTATAAGGAGGATTGAGTTGGGATAATATCCCATAATAATTTAATAAATCATTGAATTATTGGTTTAGATACCATTGTCATCATTCTAAGTGGATTTCCTTAATCTTATTACTAAGATAGGTTTCTATTTTTATGTTGGTAGTACTGAAATATCTAAAATAAATCGTAATTTTATATAATTAATTAGATATATCCATACATACTATAGTCATCGGTAAAAATAATGAAGTATTAAGTTCCACCCATTTACCATAATGAAAATGGACAACATATGTTAGTATGAATCAATTCCAGCAATTCATTGGATCTAACTCCTTTCCAAAAGAAGGGTGTTCTTATTTAATTTTCCATTTTAAATAAGGGTGATATACATCTAGGGTTTTTAACTCATTTGAGTCTAAAAACTATAGTTTATGTAATTTCAATAAAAATTATCATTTACCTGACCATTCCAAATTTACAATAGGAGGGAGTTATATGAGTCATTTTCACTAGTTTTTTCATTGATTTCTATTATATGGGTTCCAATTTCAAGTATATACAATCCATTATTATGATGTTCCATGCCATAAAATATGTTATACTTCTAAAAGAGACATAATTTATATCCAAACTAGAAATAAAATTCCATTATGTATGGACTTGACACTGAGATTATGGTTTTTGGTAATTGAAGAAATATTATAACAATTGTTCAATATAAGAACCAAACAAGTATGCAAGGTTAAATGATAATCTCACAATGCAAATGCTTCTTGTATCACACCATTTGTGTCTCATATATTTACCTCTCTTTTTGAAATATTCTATAATCTACTTGGTTTCTATATGAGAACACAAATGTGTGAGCTACAGGTTGTATCTAATACCCAACTTGTAGATAAATATAAAATGTATTAAATAAAAAAAGACTTATAGTATAAGAATCACCATGATTATTTTTCCCAAGATTGTAATTCTTCTTATAGTTTCCTTTCTTACCATATGAAAAGAATATATCCTTCTCATTTCCATCCCTCTGTATCTTGGTATTTTTTGGATGGATAGAACATCAATATATTTCCCTTGGATTTCGTCTTAGACCCCTTAACCTTGACTTTACAACTCTTCTTCTCCACAAGGACTGAATAATTAGTAGTCTCCATACCCTTATATACTTGGAAAACTATATCCAAAAAGTTTTTAAGATACCTTTTCATGTTATTCATGTTGTAGTAAATAATGAAAGTCAATAATATTAGCGGTAAAGAAGGAATAATGAGACCATTTTCTAGTTCATATTTTAGTTTGAACCAACGGGATTCAAGTCTATCAATGCACCTTATCATCTTGAGTATATAAAGTCCTACTTGATTTCCTTATTCTAGTTTCACCTATATAGTATACTTGATATCTCATAACTTTCATTCCTTTCTTTCTCCTAATATAACTGTTGGAGATGAGATAATTTCTTGTATAAATATTTATCCTAATGAATT
This sequence comes from Viscum album, assembly GCA_963277665.1. NCBI lineage: Eukaryota > Viridiplantae > Streptophyta > Magnoliopsida > Santalales > Viscaceae > Viscum > Viscum album. Next base: position 560,456,392 of record OY728125.1, read on the forward strand.
TTTTCGAATTGATTGAACTTCAATGAAAACCTAATGCACTATAAAATCGGTGCTACATCAACATGATTTTTATATTTTTCTTTATCTACATAGGTTTCTCTTTTATGGGAAACACGAATATGTGATGAATCCATCACATAAATCCTCCTCTCTCAGTGTAGTACTAAGTGCAAGTTCCTATACCACTCATGGAAGTTATGGCCTATTAGAATATTTTATTTATCTTGAATTCATAGTAGTGATAATGTAACAGTTGTATTGATTGCCATTTTTTTCTACAAAAAATAAATTTAGCAGTTATTACTTTATCTTGATTACCCTTTATAGATTTCTAATTAATTAATTAAATTTTTAAATGACTCTTAATATTTTATCAAAACCTAGTAACTCTCACTAATATAATTAGAGTACTTTATCACTTGAGTATTTTGGTGGAAAGGATCCCTAAAACCTCTCCTCATAGTCCAAGCTATGGCTATTGCACTACATGAATAGTTTCAAGGTAGGTACTATACTATCCAACCACGTTAGGTTGTGGATCCTTAAACTATTTACTAATGTCACAGATTCTCAGAATCCTAACCTTGATTCCCTAAACTATTTTCGTTTAAAGTGGTAGAAAACAAGGCATGACTACTTATTTTCTACCAGATAAATTTAAGTCAATCCATCACTCTCATAATAACTCTCAATTAGTATGAGATACCCTCAACTAGGGTTTATGAGCACATCATTCACCCGGTTTTGTTCAAATTCAAGTGATAGAAGGCCTTATGAATTAATTTTACTTTGTTTGTTTTTTATGATTTCTTATTGAATATAATCATTTTATATTAAATATGTTCATTCTATGTGACCAAATTCTAAACTGAACAATGAATTAATAGAAAATATCTATTATGTATTTATGCATTAATTGTTTATTTTTTCCTGTGTTCCTATAGAAATGAATATTCATAAAATAATAAAAAATGCATAAAATAAATTAACTACCCCAATAATCATGAGTATGTGGTATTAGTTGATCCATTTAAAATCAATGAATCAACCATGAACTTGGGGTATAATACATGATTTTGGTCTTGACCCGTATCACAGATCACTCCCCAGTCCAATTTATTTACAACTTGTATGGGATAATGCCTCATCTTGGTGTGGTGCACTTCTTATAGCATCATCATCATAATAAAAATATCCCGCGTGAGAGAAAGGGTGTCTCAGGAAGTATACAATACATACATAATAATACCGATGGATGAAAATCCCTCACATATATTAAATGAAAAAGGTAATGCACAAAATATTGAACAATTAATAATTTTTTATAGATATAACGCACAATTATAAAAATTAATTAAATAAATTAAACCCAATAAAATCATGGTCGGTCTATGCTCAAGACCATCTTGTAGATAAATTAAATGAATAATAAAAATTAAATGCAATAAATTCATGTTCAAGGGAAATTAAATAAATTAAATGAATTTTTTTAATTCAAATTATTATTTTTGGTTTGGTCTTGAAATGAATTTATTTTTCATTCAAAAAATTAAAGTTAATCTCTCATATGTTTATTATTATTTTGAAATATAGAAAATCAATTTATTATTTTTTGGATATTTTAAAAATTCAACGGGCCACAGAACCCAACCAAGACCATTGTTGGTCAAGAAGAACCTGCATAGGCCCATTTTGGGTTGTCAAGAACCTGCTCAGGCCATATTTAGGTCAGGTATATCCCACCCAACCATGCTGTGGGTTGGGCCGAGCCCATCCATCCCTGTTCGCAGTCGGGCCAAACCCAAATTTACAGTGTTTATTCAATTTCAATGAGGCTGCTGAGGGGGTTCATGTAAGGATGAGTCTAGATATGCATGATAGGTTGAAAGATGATCAAGGGATGGTGGTCTAGTCGGTGGTTGACCAACATTGGGTATATTTCAACACTGGAAAGTGAGGTTATCCATAGAGACAATGAGTGCGGGTCGAGTAACAGAGTGGAGACCAACATGGGGAAGATGATCATGTAGTGCTAGTGTGTTGATGAGGACTAATGAGACAAAGGGGAAATTGAGGGGTGATTCTAGTGGAGGTGAATGTGTAGTAGGTTTGGCTGAGACCATGACATGTTGAAGGATTTGTGGTGGAATAACTGGCGATGACCGAAAGAAGCAGTTGCGGCTACATGGGGATAAGGGAGGGTTCTCCCCTTTTTTTATTTTTAACTAAATAATTAGTTTCCATGAGATTACAAGGGACACCAATAAACATTTTATTTCTTGTTTTGTTTTCATCCTTAGAGTGTAACACATCCATTCACTTAATAGTATTGGTTTGTTAGATAATTCTTCAACACCATAGTTTTAGGGTTTATTTTTTATGATGGAAATTCTGTAGTTTTCGAGAAGGAACTCAGGTCAGATAACCCAATTCTACCCACTAAAATTATATTCGGAATCCTAGGGTTCACCCAAAAAATAACTGGAAACCCATTTTTGGTATATATATAAATTGTGTTTGATTCGAATTAATTTTTTAGATAGTTGTATCTTGTCCATCCAAGATTGGATCGATGCATGGTCAGATTAATTAAGACCAAAATGAATCCCTCTTCTTAAATTTAAGGTAAATTTAATTTTCCTTATATCAGAAAATTCATGTAATATATATGATTCTAATTTTTGGTACATCATCACATAGTGGAAATTGGGGGAATGGAGACTATAAATTATTTATCACATGAACCATGTATTTTCCTCATATCTAGTGATTTTAGATCTATTATATGATCAAGTATTTCACATGAATTTATTTAAGCACAAAATTTAAATACAAATGAACTCCTTTTTTGAATTGATGGTGCTTTCAATAGAATCTTCTCACTGATTATTATTGCTCGAAGGATATGAGTCTAAATCTCTCTAGATCATCCACGCACATTCTAAGAGTTCATGATAACCCCAATATTTTAATTTCAGGTGATAGTACATAGTTCTTATGATGCCTTCCATGTCTCGATGATCACCATTCATCTATTCCTTTGATCCATGAAGGCGTTCTTTGATAATTGTTTTTGAAGGAGGGTTTCTCTATCTAGGATTTTGGAAGGAGGAAAGAGGAGCTCTATAATTCGAGTACATGAATATTTCCTTGAAAGGGAGATCCTATTTTCTTATATAGTGGGAATTTAATACTTGAAAATAGTTTTCAGAACCCTATATAAATAACACTGACTAAATAATCCATAAATGAAGTGTTATGACCAATTAACTATGTCATAAACATCATTTATATTTTATCACCTCTTTATAATATATAATAAATATATTTTAGGGTAAATAAAAGTATTTAACTCAAATCAAAATTCCTGTAAATATTAAACAAACCATGAATATTAAAATAATATTTTTTCCTATTATATTATTCCATGTATTCACAAAATACATTATAAATACTTTTAATAAATAAATCCAACCCCAATTATTCAATAGTTTAATGATAATGAAATTATTTATTCATTAGGGATCATACATTATTAAACATATCTTGGATCTTTTAGTAGGTCTCACCATTTCTTATACTCATATTCAATAGAATATGATAGAAATATGAATATTCTAAGTGTGTGACCCTCTAAGACCTTATCTTGATAGTAATGAATACTATTCAAAAACTAGAAGCAGATTCTAGTAACCTATCAAGGCCCATAATAAGGTACAAATAATCCATAGAAATGAATATTTTTCCTATGAATTCACACCATGTAATATAATAACATTTTCATACGATATCTCATAAAGCTTGACACACACTTTGTGTCATCATATGTTCTTGATTTATTGTTTATCAGCCTAACTAGGTGGACTTACCTTCTTCTACCAGGACCATGAATTTAATGAAGGTACTACTATCCTGATCAATTAGTCCCAAGATATCAATTCCTTTCAGAATCAAAAAATACTATCTTGACTATTCTGTTAATGCCAGACCACCAATGAAACTCCCAATCAAGCTACCTCGCTATGAAATCAATGCCATAGTTTTTTCCTTGAATCAAAGTACATTATAAAATAGTATACATTAATAATAATATCAGGTTTGGAGACCATTACATGTGTTAAAATAAAGGAGAAACCAACGAAACCTCAAAAATGTGGTGTTCTTATTAGAGAGATAGTCTTTATTATCTCATTAACTGAAGTTCACCAAGTGTAAACATCATGTGAAGATGTCTCAATGCTTATTATACCCTAGAACTTGATGGTTACCCATCATTTCTGTCTTGTGAAAATGATGTATTTGGACCATATGAAATAACATTAATATTATTATGATGGTATCTATAGGTTCTCATAATAGTCTGATAACTACTATAATATTTTAATATGATATGTAATCTAATGACATTACTATAAGTATAATGTATACAGAAGTATCAAAACTATTATATTATGATAAAAACTTGTATATATAAAACAGTATACATGTAATTGTAATGAAATTAAATAAACGAGGTGGGTCTAGGGAACCCACTCACAATATATAAAACATAAAACAATCAACGGTCTTATCACACATAAAATTGGAATAACATATCCCATGAAGAAGTGATATATGAAATTGAGTTTAGAATCCCATACCTTAAGTCATGACATACCATGTACACACACTACCTTCCTGGGTAATAAAATTATATTGATTAAATGTTGAATTTAAAACATATTTCATGTTTATTCACTTAATTTTATCCCTTATTGTGATTTTTTATTCATTTTCTAATTCATTATAGTTTAAATAGGTCATTTTGGTATCGTTCTGTTCATGATCTCCAAAGATGTATGATATATTTATATTTTATGATTTTATAGTCTAATGGATTCCTAAACTCTAGAAGTTTTAAGTAATATGTTTAATATTATTATAATAGTAAATAAGTTCAATTGGTCATCAAATAGTTACCATCCCAAAAACCTTCCTCAATATGCCAGTTTTCGATTATTACAAATAAACATGTTGGTTTACCTATTATTTAATTGTTATAATGAAAAAATTACCACTAAATAGTCATAATTATATAATTAATTGAATACTAATATTTTATTCAATCATAAAATCCATTTTCAAGATTACCCATAAGAGAATTAAATTCATGAAAACACCATCATTCACATAGATTGCGTAAAACCACCACAGTGAGCGAGGTTTTTCAAATGTGTTAAAAAGAGGTGTAGAATAGTAAATATGTTAGATTTAGGAAATATAATAGATAATTTATGAAATAATGTGATGTTAACAAATGGATTTGTGATTTTATTATTTTATTTGTAGTCAATGTGAAATGTGGAAGTCCATGTTGGTATGGAGAAGCTAGGTGATGCATTGAGTATCCGTCCACCAAAAAAGAAGAGTTGGTTTTCCTTAAATACCTAGTTATATAGATTCAAGTGGGCATCCCAACCATTATATTATTATAGATATAGTTTTTGTATGAACTCGGTTCTTATTTAAGGTACATATTCATTTTTTCCATCAATTCTCAATTTAATTGCTTAAATATGGCCTAATGTTGATTTCTATTGTGGTCACAAATGTGCAGAGGGTTTTCAAGGCTGTTATAGTGTCAATAACCCATGTTTTAGGTAAAAAGAGGAGGCTAAACGTCTAGTACAAACCATGTGGTTTAAGCCACACAACCATGCAGTCTAGTTTGAAATTTCAGTAGATTTTGATAGTGGCTCTTTGCACGGTTGGCACATGATTAGTAAACCATGCAAGTGCCCCTTGAGCAATAATAATACATGCATGGTAGGTGCATGATTTGTTAAACCATGCACCTAAATTGTGCGAATCAGGTAGTTTTTTATGTTTTTTTAGTTTAAATTAAATTAAAAATCCAATATTATCTTAAATTAGGTTATTTTCACATATGAAAAAATGGGGACCCCTTTGAGAGCTCTAACCCTTGGATATTATTGGATTCAAGGTATATATCCCATACAAGCTTATATTTTAAGGCTGTATGTCTCATTAGATCCGTATCTTTAAGATCTAAATTCCTTTTTAGTTGTTCTTGTTTCTTCTGGATATCGGCTGCGATATTTGGATTTAGGATCATATGACCTAATTTCTCATTCTTCATCTGTTCTTCAGATTTCTCTTAATCCTGGAAAAATCAGAATCTAATACTATATGATCTATCTAGCATGGACCAAAGGTATGTGGTCTTAGGACTTTTTTATAATTTTGGGCCATTTATAAATGTTTTCGTGATGCACACCCATTTTTTGAGTGATGCCTTAAATTGAAATTGAACTCCAGTACGGATAGTCATGTTCTAGGTTTTGAATAGGCTCATGAATGCTTATTATAGGTTGAAAACCTTGAATGAATCACCCCTTGGGTGTGTTTTTTTACAGGACCTTTTGACGGGTTATGCCTTTAACACCCCTTATGGTGTGTCGTTTTCCATTTCATGGGATGTTAAACATGAAATTGATTATAAATGGAATTAAAGTGTTGATGTATTTTAACTATAATGATTAAAGGCAAGGGGTAGATGAATTGAACCTTGGTCTTTTTATGAAATTTCTTGTTTAGATTTAATTTCTTTTTAATGTTGAATTTCCCATGTGAGTTAAATGATGCATATTCCATGTATTGGTTCCTTAAGATTAATTTTTCTTCTTAATGATTTTACCATGTAAGATAATGAAAAATAATACATTTAATATATTTTTAGAATTTTTATATTGAAAATTACCATGTGAGTAATTGAAAGGCCAATCCATTTGAGGTTTTCCAATGCTTGAGTGACCACTTGAGGTGAGATAGAAATGAATGTTGTTGGTTTTGACCTTGGCATGTTAAATGAATTTTTTAAATGGAATTGAATTGATGAAATGCTTAATATTTAATGGTGAATCATGGATCCAATTGAAGGATTCCATGGACGGACTCATTGGACTAGTGAATTATATGCCTTGGGTGAATAATAGATCTAATTTAAGGATGCCATTGATGGACTTGATGGCCTAATACTTAATTATGCCATGGTTGAATCATGGATTTAAATAAAGGAAACCATGAATAGACTCATTGACGATTTTTTTATATTCCATGTGAATCATGGATCCAAATGAAGGATTCTATGGAAAGAATCAAGAGGGAATAGAATATTTATTCCATGGTTGATACTTTGTCTCCCTATAGTACCGCTAAGGAAAAAATTTATTGGTCGGACTCTATACCTCACCTAGAGTGATAACAGGTTTTTAAGAGGTTCATCGGGACAATATTATAGTGTCTTGGTGGAAATGATACATTGGTGATACTTGAATTCCAGCTTAGTAATTCCAATGATGCTCATAATTTGATATCATAACTAGAGAAATATTTGAATAAAATCTTAGGAATGTCAGGGAAGGGCATATGTTCTTGTTTTAATTACTAATAAACGACTATATGATCTTCCTGCCAAGCCAAAGCACAATATTGGATTTGGTATTGAATAATATCTCTATAAATGGTCTATTTAGGTATCTGATTGTTCTATTGACTATACGAGGGATACTAGGAAGTAGCTAGATCTCGAAATACATAAATTCAATGAGATTGAATTGTTAAATGAAATTGATTAAATGAGATGGATGTTTACTTTTTAGTACTTCCTTGTTTATTGTTATACTGCCTGTACACCTATTATATATATTCACTGACTGATTGGCATATAAATTTGGTGGTTGACTATGAGAATTATATCTCGCACCCTATTTGGGTCACAGTTTTGGGCCCAACCATAAAATATTATTGCAGGCGACTTTAAGGGAAAGTTCCCAAATACAAGTACTTGATATGCTTCTTATGAGAAAGAGAGCATGGGACCAAGCTGAGGACTGTGATTCTACTTGGATTATTTTGGAATATTTTTACTTTTGGAACATGTATTTTATATGATTGTTATATACCTATTTTGTATGTTTTACTAGTAACATGTGACATATATCGTAATCTTTTATATGATATGACTTATAGCGTTATTTATACTATCTGTCTTCCTCTATTTATTTCTATTATATGGTTTACTGCATCTGTTATTGAACTGTTGTGGTATTTACATTGTATTAAACTTTTCTAATGAGGGAATAGTCTACGCCCTAAGACACCTAGGCCCTTGCTACTAGTTGGTAGCCTCTGTCATTTAGGGAGATATGCTTGATGCCATGTGCCCAAACAGGTACAGAGCACATTAGAGTGTCATCTAGAACTAGGATGTTACAAAGTGGTATTATATTCTTTTTTTGGGTTTTCTTTAATATTTGGTAATGATAGAAAGGAGTTTGAGTTTAGTAATGATCTGTGCCCGATCATAGATTTCAAGTGTAAAGGAAAATTCGAAATTGCCTCGAATTGAATTGTTATATTCTGTATTATGGAAATTACATTTGATTTGATTCCACCATTGGGTGATGCACTTGATTTATGTTATTATTATTGATATGATGATGGATTATGTTTTGTATGGAACTTGATGATATGAGGGTATTCCATCTAATGAATCATATTAGGTACTTTATTAAAATCACATGTTGTGTATTTTTCTATGCCATCTAGGGAGAATTACTTATTGCATGCAATTTTGGTAGGTTCTGTGATAAATATTCCTACTATTGTGATAGGTATATTGAAATATGTTATTTTATGGATTGTATAGACACCACGATTTGGTCCATATGGAGTATGGGCTCCGATGGATCAGAATTTGGTGGCCCATGGTTCATCCTTTAAATGGGTTTGTGAGATAAATTTGAAATGGGATTGAATAAAAATGTTAAATGGAAGTGAATTCAAGTGAAATGGAAAAATGATAATTAATGTGGGACTTGAAGTAAAATTAAATGGAAACATGAGTGGATTATAGAAGAGAACATGAACATACATGACCTTAATAGTGGAATTTTGGTAGTGTCTCTTGATTATACTTTATTGGTATGTATCCTAGACCATACTCATAGTGTAGGAAGTGGGGTGTTTTTATATAGTGTAAGGATTTTACCTGTACTTAAATAATTGTACTTCTGAGCTATGATCATTGATAATGATCATAAACTGATGTGTGTGTCTTGAATTTATAATCCATTCCACCATGAAGACCTATAGTTTTACACCAGAAGGGTGGCGATGATCATACCACGAAGGTTGTAGGCCATGGGAAACTAGTTTATCCTCTAGTCATGACAGCTGCAACACTGGGATTTTACTAGACGTAGGTGTTGTGGAACAATTCTATGATGGTGATTCTCTCTCAAATTTACCCAAGAGATGAAGGTAGAACGGTCCTTGTAGTCTAGCTTGGGTTGTCGAATCCATAGAGACCTAAGAAGTAACCTATAAACACGCACATTCTAAGGACTACTTTTGGCTATGAAGTGGACAACTTGGGTTGCTTTTATATGGTTTAAAAATACTCTAAGAGACTTAAGTGAAATCAATTTAAAATAATGAGTTGATCCTAGGTTATCACTTGGGGTGGATTGGATGTATTTCCTTTTCAAGGATTTCAATTTCTTATATTTGAGATGGGTTCATTTAAAGAGATAAAACAACATCATCACTTACTGGTTTAATACCTACACCCTTTAATACTAATCACCTATACACTTGAAGGGTCAATTCTTTGAGCACTTCAAGGTAAAGGTTCGTATTATCACTTGAAGTGTGTGGCCTTAAATCCAACAAGGATGATGGAGTTTAAAAATCATCAAATAAAAATGTCAATTAAATAAGTGATTATACATTAATGAGGTGATAAATAACATCCAATCCAGCCCCTTGCTACTCCCACGGATCAACCCATAAGTGGGTCAGCCCTCCATTGATTCTATGGTTTCAATGGAAGTGGAATGTAGACTCAGGAGGGAAGAAATGGAGAAGTAAAAAAACACAATAAAATAACAATCACTCCACCATTGTGTGATAATCTCGTAAGGTTTGGTATGAAAAAGTTCACACCTTGAACCAACGGTATCAAAGTGATAAAGAGAAGAACAGAATAATAAGAGATGAAGAACTTTTATTAAGAAACAAGGATGAATTAAAACAACTAACATGTGGAAGACAAATTTGAGACAACAAAACCACAACAAAACATTACAACGAAAGAAAGCTCAAAGATTATCAAATCCTCCACCACCACTGCCTTAAATATGAATTTTGGAAGACTTGGGTCGAGCTGCCAACTGTACAAAGCATCCCACTTGATTATGGAAGGCCTAGGGTGGTGGAAATCTTGTGGATCTTAGACTTTTCCACATTTGACCCGAGGTGGCAGACAGCTTTCATCCACCGAACAGATGCACTTTTCCGACCTTTTATATGGCCGAATAAGAGTGGGACATATAAGAATAAAATGTATCCCCAGATGGAGCCTAACCACTTGTAAAATTTGGGCCCATTTGGAGTTGTATATTCGGAAATATGATCAGATTGGTGAGCTGTTTTTCTGGGCCGCAGAATCTGGGCCAGAATTTTATTTGTAACTTGGTCTGCCTAAATGGACACCATGGAGGCCGAATTAGCATTGGATCATGAAGCGTGTTTTGTTCCTATACATCTCTTATAGAATCCCACAAAATCGGGTATTCATTGGGCCAGTATGGGGAGCCCCACAGTCTCATCATTGGGATGATGTCCAATCTGACTTCTCCAGAATTGCTTCCTTTCATCACAAAATATCCCCATATTCTTCCATGAATTCTCCATTGATCCCTAAATGAAACATGTTCATATTTAAGTGTAAATAAATTTCCAAAAATATAAAATTAAAAAAATGGATAATTATATTCCTTAAAATCATTGAATTATTGGGTACTTTAAATGATCTTCAAAAATGTACCACATAATAGTGCATTTTAAGAAGTAATTACAATCATAATGTGAAATGATGTTCAAAGTGTAAAATGAACTAAAATGGTGTTTGTGAATAAAAAATAACATGAATATTATGTATATTAACAATGAATATTATCCTCATTTAGTGACTAATCACACCCCCAACTTGAGTTTTTTTAGTCCCGAGAAAAATATATCTCAACAATATGAAATTCGAATTCCTTTTTCCAAAAACATTTTAATACATAATGATCACCAGAAACCCATATACCTAACAATCATGAAACCCATCAAAATATTTTAATACAAGATAGTTTCATAAGTAGATCCCAATCCCAAGCCCATTTTTTTGATCATATTCATTGCCATATTTCATCCAATATCAATTAAGTATGAGGATGTGTTGTGCATCACAATAGACATGGGGGGTTCATCTTTATTCAAGGGGAAAATTACGGAAGCACTAGGTGGAATCACATTTCAATATAAAGATGAGTATTCAATTTTTTTGTATTATTTTTTTGTTGTTTTTTTTGTTTTTGCAATTTTTCCATGGTAATTGAAATTGCACTCAAAAGAGTCAACCCCTATAGTGAGACTTTGCCGATGACTCCCAGGCCCAACGACCTTAGGTCACCAAGTGAATCCCACACACTCGGGCATCATCTCGAGTTAAATCAGTAAAACAAAATTCAAATTACCATAAATAGAGATAAAATTACTAACTCTGGGCCAGAAAACTATTGAGTTATGATCCCCAAGTGCCTAAAGCCACGGAATTGGTAATTTCATTGCTCTACGAGCAATTTTTTTTAATTTTTTTGACTACTCATACTAAACTAAAATGATAACCAAAACTATGCTATTTAATTAGGGGACCCCATGAACTCATACTAATACCCCACTATCTAAAGGACGTGCATTGTGATATTTTTTAATTTGGATGAAAATATAAACAATGAAATATCACATTGGATAGCCACACTTTCCAAAATCTATGATCATGAAATTATACAAGGATTAAAATCAGAATCAGGGTATGTTAAATTATTTGATATTCAGTTTCAAAGTGTGAAATTTGTATTACCATGTTCAAAGTTAAAGGAATTTTTCCTTCCATTTACACAATTTTGTTTTTCAAATCATTCATTTTTTTCACATAAGCAATTTTTTTTATTTTATCTCCCCCCCAACTTAAAAAAACTATCCCAAATGTTTAAATAAAAGAAAAATTATAAGGGGGTAGAGGTAGAGAATGAATATTCACAAAGGAAATTGAAAATGAGGATCATGGAATGAAGTCACCTGGTGGTTGAAGTTGAAATTCTTGCTGCTCCAATTTAGCCCTTTGATATCCATGTTGCATGCAGAGTTCCCTAGTAGAAAAAGGAAAACAAACAAACAAAACAAAACAGTATATATATATATATATTTATATAATAAATAAATTAAAATATAAGTATATATATATAAATTATAGAATAAGGAATCACAAAAGGTCGTAGGTCAGTGGTAAGCGTGCACCCATGTCTCCCTTAGGTCCCGGGTTCGAATCCCCGTGGCTTCGCCAGTTGTGATGGGGTTTGCCCCATGACCTACGGTGTGCCCCCCTTTTTTATTACTATTATATTTTTTTTATTTTTTTTGTTTTTTTTATTTTAACCTACAAACACATAAAAATAAAATGAACTGATGATACATTGTCTTCTTTTTAAATTTCTGGGTATGGTATTACTCGAGGATCACACCACGTGACACGGATGAATATGGTGCTCCCCTTTCGTACCCATCCATACTCAAAATAGAAGAACAAGTCTACAGTCTATATTTGTATTAAATATCAAAATGATTAATTATTCCTATTTAAAATATAAAGTTTATTAAAACAAAAAAAGTATTGGAAACCTGAAAACCATGGGTTGCCTCCCATGCAGCACTTTGTTTAACGTCGTTAGTTTGACTTGAACCCCCCAACTTATCCAATACCAACTTTTAACATTTCATGGACCACATGTTTCACCACTTCTATTAGGTTGAAATTGATTCTATGTTCATAATTTTTTTCATGCAAAAACCTCTGTTCTAAAATGAGCTGGTAAATCCAAGGAATATCATAAATGATGGATTCAATTTCTTTTTAGTATTTTCTAAGATATTAAGAATCATTACCTCTTTATTGGTTTCAAGATAAGAAATGGAGAAAACAGGAAGTTTTTGGCTATCCCCAATGAATGGAAACTTGAGGGTGGATGGAAAGTCCTTTTTTTCAAGTTCAGGTAGGCTAAAACTTTCAAACATAGGTTTGGACTTTGAATTGAACTCAGTTTCATTTTCAAAATTGCTCAATAGAATTTATTCCTTTTGAATAGAATATTCAACCACCAAATTGGAAAGATCAGTTTCATGAATGGGTATGGACTCAATGTTTGTGATTTCTCTTAATGGTTTAGTGATTTGTGTTTTTGAAAAATCATCATTGGAGTTATATTCATGAGACTCAATCCATGATGTCCAATTTCTCTCTTGTCAATACAAAAAATCAGTTTCCTCTTGATATAATCACATATAAACAATTCCTTGATCCTCCTTATCTTCCCAAAATCGATATATTTTCTCTTTACTAAATTCATGAGAGGTTTGTGGGAAACTAGACACTTCACATAAGGATATGGAAGGGACAGTGTGTGTAGGGATAGGTTCCTCACAAGTTTTAATGCATTGTATTTCTAACCTCAATGATGAAACCTCAAAATTCATTTTCTCCATTTATTGACACAATTTTTCAAGTAATGATTGTAGATCATGATGGGAAAGGGGTTGAGAAAGATGGTCTATTCCAGGTGGATAATTAAGTTGCTGGAATTGCACAAGAGGGTGTTCAGATTGGTTCTGTGGGGATTGAAACTCATTATATATTGGAATGTTTTGTGGATCATAGGAGTAAAAAAATTGTGGTTCATTAGGTTGTTGATGATACCTCATGTAGAAATTAGGATGGTCATTGTACATCACACATGGGGTTTGGTGATCAAATTAGGGATAGGTTTCCCATGTCTGGACTTGTTCAAAATTGAATTCCATAGGAGTGAGGGGGTGAGAACATAGAAGAGGGATGAAAAAAAAGATGATAATGTCTAATATAACTTACTTAGGTCCCCATAAATGGTGCAAAAATTTGATTCTCGCTCAAATTTACCCAAGAGATGAAGGTAGAACGGTCCTTGTAGTCTAGCTTGGGTTGTCAAATCCACAGAGGCCTAAGAGGTAACCTATAAACACGCACATTCTAAGGACTTATTTTGGCTATGAAGTGGCCAACTTGGGTTGATTTTATATGGTTTAAAAAAACTCTAATTTACTTAATTGAAATCAATTTAAAATAATGAGTTGATCCTAGGTTATCACTTGGGGTGGATTGGATGTATTTCCTTTTCAAAGATTTCAATTTCTTATATTTGAGATGGGTTCATTTAAGGAGATAAAACAACATCATCACTTACTGGTTTAATACCTACACTCTTTAATACTAATCACCTATACACTTTAAGGATCAATGTGTTGATCACTTCAAGGTAAAGGTTCGTATTATCACTTGAAGCATGTGACCTTAAATTCAACAAGGATGATGGAGTTTAAAAATCATCAAATAAAAATCTCAATTAAAGAAGTGATTATACATTAATGAGGTGATAAATAAAATCCAATACAACCACTTGCTACTCCCTTGGATCAACCCATAAGTGGGTTATCCCTTCATTGATTCTATGGTTTCAATGGAAGTGGAAAGTAGACTCATGAGGGAAGAAATGGAGAAGTAAAAAACACAATAAAATAACAATCACTCCACCGTTGTGTGATAATATCACAAGGTTTGGTATGAAAAAGTTCACACCTTGAACCAATGGTATCAAAGTGATAAGGATAATAACATAATAATAAGAGAATAAGAACTTTTATTAAGAAACAAGGATGAATTAAAACAACATACATGTGGAAGACAAATTTGAGACAACAAAACCACAGCATAACATTACAACGAATGAAAGCTCAAAGATTCTCAACTCCTCTACCACCACTGCCTTAAATAAGAATTTTGTAAGCCTTGGGTCGTCAATAAAATAGTAAAAATTATCCCACTTTATTATGGTAGGCCTAGGGTGGTGGAATGCTTGTAGAACTTAGACTTTTCCACATTTGACCCGAGGTGGCAGTCAGCTTTAATACACCAAACAGACGCGCTCTTCTGACCTTCTAGATGGCTGAATAAGAGTGGGCCATAGAATAATAAAATGGAAACCCAGAAATCTCCTAACCTCTTGTAAAATGTGGGTCCATTTAGAGTTGTATATTCGGAGATATGATCAGATTAGTGGGCTGTTATTCTGGGCCGCAGAATCTAGCCCATAATTTTATATCTAAATTGGGCCGCCTATATGGACACCATGGAAGACGAATTAGCATTGGATAATGAAGAGTGATTTGTTCCTATACATGTCTTCTAGAATCTCACAACATTTTAGATTCATTGGGCCTATATGTTGAGCCCCATAGTCTCATCAGTGGGCTGGTGTCCAATCTGACTTCTCCAGAATTGCATATTTTCATCACAAAATATCCCCATCTTCTTCCATGAATTATACATTGATCCCTAAATGAAACATGTTCATATTTATGTGTAGATAAATTTCCCAAAATATAAAATAAAAAAATGGATAATTACATTCCTTAAAATCAGATGAATCATTGGGTACTTTCACTACTGGAATGCTGGTCTTTCCCAACAGTTACATACCAACGGTTTGATAGAACCGTTGGTGAAGGAGGTTTTTCCCAACGGTTCTAATGAACCGTTGGCATAGATGTAGTTGGGAGGTTTTTTCCCAATGGTTCTCATGAACCGTTGGTAAAGACGGCTTTGGGGAGGTTTTTGCCAACTGTTCATGAGAACCGTTGGTATAGATATAGGTTTTTGCCAACGGTTTATAAGAACCGTTGGTATAGATATACTTTGGGAGGTTTTTCCCAACGGTTCTAGAGAACCGTTGGGATAGATATAAATATGCCAACGGTTTTTAAGAACCGTTGGCAAAGGTTCTCCCCAAATTCCCAGCCGCCTGTTCTCTCCCCCATTCGCGATACACAACCCTAAAACGGGAGCAGCAGCCGATTTAGGCGATTTTGGAGGTACTGCCGGCCTTGAATCTTCCAGGTCTTCTTCAGGTTATTCTTCTTCTTTATCTGAAAACGTATTCAAATGTTTGGATAGTATTTAAACATATTTTCATTTTTCCCATCAGTTTAGGTGATTTTGGAGCTACTGCCCGCCAGACCAGCCTAAGGGTGAGTTTTCTTGAAAATTCCTTTTTGGATTTTACCCCATGAACATGGTATGTCATTTGTGAAAGGTTATATAAATCAAATTGATTTTTCGATTTCTGAATTGAATTGTAAATTAAATTAATTAAGGGTATTTTATGGTTTGCATTCCCCTTTTAACACATGAATGCCAATTATTTTTTAACACATGTTTTAATTGTATTGCCTTGCCAATGTGAGTAAAGTAGAGACTATGCTATGAATCTATGAAATTGGATTGAATTTATCTTATATTTTATGTTACCATGTTAGATATATTATAACTAATTCATGTGATATCTTTATAGTCTTGTTAAAAGTGTTCTATTAAAAATTCCTATGTGAGTGCTTGAATTTTCATTGAATTGCTAGCCATTATGAGTTATGTTGAGACCATGATATGGAATTGATTGATTAAGCAAGGGAATCTCATTATCTTGTCATTACAACATGAGTAAATGAAGCTTCATTCTTTTCAGGTTATTATTTGATTGAGTCGCCATTTTGAGGTGAGTTGTATTAAATACCTTTGTTTTTGACCTTGGTATGTTTAATGAATTGTTTAAATGAAATGGAATTCATTAAATGATTAATAGTAAATAGTGATACATGGATTCTATTAGGATGCCAGGTATATAATCTTGTTTCTATTAACTTATACGCTTTATGTGATAAATGGATTCACAGTGGAATTCCACGGATAGACTCATTTCTTTGAATATTGATTAAGCCATGGGTGATACATGGATCCAAGGGAGGGATTCCATAGATAGACTTATTGAATGTAGAATTATATTCCAATTGATACATGGATTCTTATGATAATTCCATAGATAGAATTATTGAATGTAGAATTATATTCCAATTGATACATGGATTCTTATGATAATTCCATAGATAGACTTATTGAATGCAGAATTATATTCCAATGCTATGCGTCTTGTGTGGTGGTGGTGTGGTTTCTGTGTTTTATGGTAGTAGTGAAGTGTGTGATTATGTAGTTAATGTGAACCCATAGGTTGAGTATTTTGTGCTATCTATATATCATGTATTTTTATGTTATTTCTACACATTCCCAACCAGAGTTGGATAAACTTACCAACGATCAGAGGTTTTGTGTTATGAGTATTTTTTATAATATCTAGGATGGTGGTTATATGTTTGGATAGCTACCATGTCTTCCCTACTCTTCCTTCAAAAGTGATTGACCATGTGTTTTTAGGCAAGATGCGATGTGATTGTCCATGTGTCTTCAGGTGAGATGTACTATGATTTCCCTAGTGTTTTTCATTGAGGTGTGATGTGATAAGGCTATAATAAGATGTGGCATGTGGTTGGGGTCATGTAGGGTAGGAGGATGGCACAAGGTTGATATTATTCATGTTCATGATACCCTACTAATATGGTTATGGGATGAGTCATGCTGTTATGTGATATAACACATTAAGTTCTTGTTGGTTTTACATTTTTTCAATAACACATTTGTATGTTTTTTTGACATGTGTAGTTGATACGTTGATTATTTTCTTCCTTTATCGTTTACTTAAATGTATTTTCTATTATAGTTAATGCCTATTGAATTGTTTATGACAAAATGACTTATATAAATTCTTTTTACAGAATGGACAGAAGTTGGATGTATGAAACCGATCGGATCTCAGACGATTTTCAAAACAATTTGGAGAGCTTTATAGATTTTGCATTTCACAATGCTTCAGATAGTGGTCGCATACACTGCCCATGTTCCAATTGTGTTGGTAGACCTTGGTTGAGCCGTGAAGAAGTCAGCTACCACATAACCAAAAATGGGTTTCAAGAAAACTACTTTATGTGGTATCACAATGGTGAGAAAACGAAATCTCAAATTGGTGATGATCGAAATGAAAAGACTGGAATGGAGAATTTGTTAGATGATCGGTTTCCGTTTATTCGTCATCATGAAAAAGAAAGGATTTTGACTCAAGAAGACTTCGATATGAGGACAGCTGATGCATCTAGTGAAAATGATGATATTGATAGGGTGAAAAAATTGAATGATGCTGCCACGACTCCAGTATATCGACAATGCGATAAAATGAAAAAGCTGGAATTTTTAATCCGATTATTTCATGGGAAAACTATGTATGGGATTTCTAATACAGCAATCGATTACATTCTTACCCTCTTGAAGGATTTACTTCCAGATGATGCAGATATTCCCTCAAACCACTATATGGCATGGAAGTTAGTTGAGGAACTTGGATTTTCAAGAAACAAAATTCATGCTTGCCCGAAAGATTGCAGTTTATTCTGGGAGGAAACCGCTGAACGAAATGAATGTATAAAATGTGGCACATCCCGCTGGAAGTCAAAATCTGATGGAACACCATCCCGCGTTCCACAGAAAGTAATGTGGCACTTTCCATTGATCCCCAGACTCCAGAATCTTTTTATGTCTGATGACATATCAATAAAAATGAGATGGCATGATACCGAGAGAAAGAAGACTGATGATGAGTTGGTTCATCCTGCAGATGGATTTGCATGGAAGATATTTGATACTCGACATCCTGATTTTGTAGCTGACGTGCGTAATGTGAGGCTGGGTCTTTCATGCGACGGTTTTAATCCGTTTGGGAATATGCTTACTTCGCACAGCACATGGCCCGTTTTTTATGCACATTTATAATCTTCCCCCATGGTTGTGTATGAAAGAATCTTTCACTTTCATGAGTATACTCATATCTGGTCCTTCTGATCCCAGCATTGATATTGATGTATACATGCAACCTTTAATAAAAGAGTTGAAGCTTCTTTGGGATGTGGGTGTGCGCACATACGATGCATGTTCGAAAGACATATTTCAGATGCGCGCTGCGCTTATCTGGAAAATCAATGATTTTCCGGCTTATGCAATGATGTCTGGATGGAGCACGAAGGGGAAACTGTTATGTCCAGATTGTATGAAGAATACACGATCCAGAAGACTGAAACATCGTTGTAGTTTCAGTTTTATGGGACATCGACGATTTTTGCCAAAGGATCATCCATATAGAATGAATCGTCGAAGATTTGATAATACTATAGAGACCAATGATCCACCTCAGCGTATGTCTGGAACTGATGTGCTTAATGAATTGAAAGATTTCAGTTTTTTGTTCGGGAAGGGTCAAATGAAATCTGGAAAGAGAAAGAATGTTTCCACAGAAACCTGTTACAATTGGAGGAAGAGGAGTATCTTTTTTTATTTGCCTTATTGGTCAACCAATTTGCTACGTCATTGCTTAGACGTAATGCATATTGAAAAGAATATATGTGAAATGTTGCTTTCAGTTCTTCTAAATGTCAAGGGGAAGACAAAAGATGATTTACGATCTCGACGTGACTTGGTGGATTGGGGCATCAGACCAGAATTGCATCCTGTGCGTATCAGTGAAAATAAATGGCAACTTCCATGTGCTTCTTATGTGATGACACCTACTGAAATGAAAACAATTTTTGGAAGTATTAGAGACTATTAGAGTTCCTGATGGCTATTCAAGAAACATATCTAAACGGGTCAACAGAAGAGAGTTGAAGCTAAAATCTTTGAAGACTCATGATTATCATGTTCTACTGCATGAGTTGCTTCAAATAGCAATCCGTCATCTTTTGTCCAATAATTTAAGGGTGGGTGTTATTCGGTTGTGCCATTTGTTTAGAGATCTTTGTGCTAAGAAGTTTTCCAAGTATTTCTTGCAAAAAATGTTGACAGATGCCCCATTAATTTTGTGTGAGTTGGAGAAAATATTTCCCCCATCATTTTTCACATGCATGCTGCATCTGACTGTCCATATTCCAACTGAAATACTTCTCGGAGGACCTGTTTCTTTTCGTTAGATGTATCCAACTGAAAGAAATATGTTCACATTAAAGTCTTATGTTCGAAACAAGAATCATCCCGAAGGTTCTATCGTGAACGGGTACTTAGCTCAAGAATGTATGGATTTCTGTTCAATGTATTTGTCTGATCTTACTACAAGAATGAACAGACCAATGAGAAATGAAGAAGAACAATATGAGCAAATTGAACCCAGTTTTCCATCACTTCCTCAAACAGGAGGAATTCCTGGATCATATACATTGAAGTCATTAAGCCATGAAGAGCGGGAGATGGCACATCGCACAGTTTTGTTCAACTGTGATTTGTTCGATGACTATATCAGGTAACAAAATTTAATATGTTTATCTTACATATATATCTGTTAAACTATTCATATTTTTTATCTACAGGGAACATAAAACAATGATAAATAGGAAGCATCGTTCTTTATCTTTGAGAAGGAGAGAGACTTTGCATAGCAAAGAGTTTTCTGCTTGGTTAAAATTGAAGGTAAAAATATTACTGTTTAAATTAATTATTTCAATATTTACTTAAGTTTAACTGTCATTTATATTGCAGGTATTGAGTTTTTCTGCTGACTCTGTCTCTGAGGAAATAAGAGCTTTGGCTTTTGGTCCTAATACCGTGGTTCGTGACTGTAAATCAATTGTTATCAATGGGTACAGATTTATTGTCACTGAACGAGCCAAAAACATGAGAACACAACATGATGGTATTATGGTTACTGCCACAACAGATTGTTATGCCAGCGCATCAGATAGTAGACCGCGACTTGAAAATGTGGGTTATTATGGAGTCGTTGAGAAAATAATAATATTGGATTATTACTCTCATGGACAAGTCACAATGATGAAATTCCATTGGTTTGATTCGATGACGAGACATGGCACATTTATTAATGATTGTGGATTTCGAGTAATTAATATGACCCGCACTCTTTCAACCGAAGAACCATATGTGTTGGCATCAATGGCTAAACAAGTTTTTTATGTCAAAGATCAACTTCAACCTGAATTTGGTGTCGTAGTTGAAGTAATTCCAAGACATATTTTTGATGATGCTGATGATGGAATTGACACTGTCCCTATTGCCATTGGAACCAATCCATTTATTTCTTTTGATGACTCCAATAGCTCAATTGTCAGAGTTGATTGTGAACCTGAAGTTGTGGTTGGAAATATATAGAATCATTCATCCATGTTCTCAATTCTTTTGGTTTACCTCGAGTTGGGTTGTTAAGGTTGGTAATATTCATATTTATTTAGTATTGATCACAAATATGTTTTAGCTGACTTGACCGTTATGTGAATTTTCAATGTTTATTGGTTGCTGTTTTATTTGAATTGCATTTTCTAATTTGGAATTGAACTATATTCAAACCAAATCAAACAATATTTCTAACTTGGTGAACATTACAACTTGTATGTTTTATTAAATTCATTCAAGCTCTTCTAAAACAATTGATAGCTAAATTACCAATGAATCCCCTCATTCCCTCATATATTTAGTTTTTTGGTTTACACATTAATTTTCTTTTTCTAATTAATTACATATTTGTTTTCCAATGCAGGAAATGAAGCCAATTGAAGAGAGAAGAAGAAGAAAAATGGCAGAGAACAATCGTCGGATGGAGGAGATGGGCATTCCACCATTAGTGCCTACAGTGAGTACTTTATTTCAAATATATATATATATATATATATTTACAGAATATATAATGTCATGTGATTAATTTTTTTTGTAAACTTTTTTGTAGGATCCACCATTACGTCGACAGTTATTCGATGAGGAGCCTAGTACTGGTCCTAGTACTCAGGCCGGTGGTACGAGGAGGGTTCGTACCAGAGGTGGACATAGAGCTGCGCGTGCCCGACTAGACCCTGCCCCTCCCACTGACATTTCAGCCTTCCCACATTCTGATCCCGGTGTGTCGTTAGGGACACACGGGATATTTAGACCTCCCATGTTTTAGCTACCTTCTGCATCTTCTGCCCCATCATTTTCACATCCCATGATGATTCCCACTCCCCAGTCAGCATCAGGTCATACAGTTGTTCCATCTTCTTTTCCTTCTACTTCTGTCTCTCCGAGCTTTTATATTCCATCGTCTTCGACTCCTGTTCCACCAGAGGGTGTTCCATCAGGTTCTGTGGATCTGGCGCCACTCATTGATCAGACTAGCACAGGTATATTTATAAAACCCTATCAAATTTTTATAGCAATATTTATTTTCATTATAACATGTTTTGATAAAATATTTGTTTTTCTTTCATGACAGATACATCTACTGAAAGGAGGCGGGGGCAGGGCCGTACACGCATGTGTTCGGTGTGGAACCGTCGCACACAGGTTATGGTGGAATATAATGAAGACAATCAGATGGTTGAGAAAACAGGGCAGCAATGTCGGAGTTTTATGGCGACGCTTGCCAAATACTCCGACATCATTCCCGTTAGCCCGCTGTCGTGGAGACATTTGCCACATGAGGTCAAAGATAGAGCTTGGGTAGAGATATGGGTAAAAAAATCTGTTGTATTTAATTCCATGAATTGTTTTTGTATTTATATAAATTAATATTTTCATTTCAGCTTCGATTTAATTTTCCTAATGGTGTGGGTGCACGAATGGAACGTCTAAAGGATTTAGGCGAGCTTTGGAGAGCCTACAAGCATGATCTGTATATTGGCTGGCGTGCTAGAGTTGGCACTGAGTTAGAGGCGGTACCAGTCGTGGATGATTGTCCTATAGAGCAGTATCGTCAGATGATTACTCATTGGACGAGTACCCAGTTTAAGGTATGAATTACATTTGAGGTATTTAAATAATAACTTTCAAGTTTTGCATTAATATTATCCTTTGCATTATCGAATTTTATTTAGGAATCATCTGGAAAAAATAAAAAAAACATTGATGCAAAAAAATACCTCCATACACTAGGACGCACGACGATGTCAGATCATGAGAGGCAGCAGGTATGACAATTGTTTATAAGTTTTCTTTACGACTTACATTTTCTTTTGCTTCCTCAATTATTTAATTATTTGCTGAAGTATTTATATAAGTTTTGTTTTCAATGTCATTGTAGAGGCAAGTACAAAATATTGAAGGATGTGTGCCTCGAGCAAAACTGTTTTGCTCGAGTAGACGAAAAAAGGATGGACGTGCTGTCAACGAAGCGACTCAGCAGCAGATTGTAAGTTTTAATCTGTTGATTTTATATTTTAATATCTATTTCGTAACTTAACAATATATTTATATTTGTAACAGGATGCTTTAGAGGCCCTCGATGCCCAAGAAGCAGACAATTTTGGGCCATCTGATCACTTACATCAGGTGTTGGGAGATGATCATTCTGGCAGAGTACGCTGCCGACCTAGGATAGCCTCGACGAGGTATTGGACTGCCTCAGGTACGAGTTGTAGTGCCACCGAGTTGCAGCAAGTTAGGGCACATGCAGAACAGGCTGAGAAAAGGGCCACAGAGACGGCAGAACAGTCTGCAAGGGCAAACAGTGCATTTATGAAATTTATTGAAGTTCTACGTCCAACACTTCCAGCAGAGGCCAGCCCAGTGATTGATGAATACATGTCGTCGATACATTCTATATATGGTGCACCAGGTGGCAGTTCCAGTGGTGGTCAGGCCGATGTCGAGCTTGAAGATGATGATGGCGAGCAGTCTGATGCGGAAGAGGAGGGAGATGAGGAGGGCGAGGAGGAGGGCGAAGGCGAGGAGGAAGGCGCTGTGGAGGGTGAGGACGATGAGGAGGACGATGACGAGGGTGATGATGATGATGATGATGGAGATGGTGATGCTGATGTGGGACATATTGATCCGTTACATTTTTGACTTGAGATTTGATGTTTAATCTATTCTAGTTGTTGGTTTTATCTAGACTCGTAGTATAGTATTGGAGTTGAGTTATTTTTATATATTGTCTGTTTTTATGGATGTTGTTGTCTTTTAGTGGTTGTGTGTTTGAGAACTCCCTGGACAACCCCCCTCATTCTTGGACCCTGGACAACCCCCCCTCCCCCTTGGACCCCGAACACCCACCAAACACCCCCCGGACAGCCCCCTGGACAGCCCCCTGGACAGCCCCCTGGACAGCCCCCCATATAGCCCCCAACCCTCCACCCTAGACCCGGATAGCCCCCCGGACAGCCCCCCGGACAACCCCCCCACCCTCCCCCTTGGACCCCGGACAACCCCCCAAACACCCCCAGACAACCCCCTGAACAACCCCGGACAACCCCCTGAACAACCACCGGACAGCCCCCTAAACAACCCCGGACAACCCCCTGAAGAACCCTCAAACACCCTCCGGACAGACCCCGCACAACCCCCCCACCCTCATCCTTGGTCCCCGGACAGCCCCCCGGACACCCACCAGACAGCCCCCCCGGACAGCCCCCTGGACAGCCCCCCGTACAGCCCCCAACCCTCCACCCTGGACCCCGGATAGCCCCCTGGACAGCCCCCCGGACAACCCCCCCCCCCCCCCCACCCACCCCCCCCCCCCTTGGACCCCGGACAACCCCCCCACCCCCCCTTGGACCCCGGACAACCCCCCAAACACCCCCCGGACAGCCCCCTGAACACCCCCGGACAACCCCCTGAACAACCCCCTGAACAACCTCCGGACAGCCCCTGAACAACCTCGGACAACCCCCTGAACAACCCCCAAAAACCCCCCGGACAGACCCCGCACAGCCCCCCCACCCTCCTCCTTGGTCCCCAGACAGCCCCCCGGACACCCACCGGACAGCCCCCCCGGACAGCCCCCCGGACATCCCCTCCACCTTCCTTAATTTCATTAGCTCTGAAATGTTTCATAGCACGATCAACTAAAATCTAATCCATACTAAATATGATATGAAAATATTCTATATGAATTTCCATAATATTTTAAGTGAAAACAAAAAGTGACATACGAAAAACTGACCAAACACATTCGAAATGTGTTGATGCTTTAGGACAACGATCCATGGGTCATATGTGACGTGTACGAGTCATCCCCGCCTCAATCCGAGGCGCGGTGTGGTTGAAACAACTCAAAGTGTATGTCTTTTGTTTCAAAAGGACAACATTTTAAGTGAAAAACATCAACTGGCATCGTTCGGCCCGTTTGGACCCCCCTCACGCGCGTTTACGAAGCGCGCGCATCACTTAAAACAAAAATATTGAGCCGTACCGCGCAAACCGCACGTCTGATTGACGTTCCATCTGCGCGTAGACGTCACGAATAATAATTAGAATGTTCCACGGTGGTTTCAGCTCAATCCGAGGTCGTCCGCTATGAATTTGACCGTTGGACGCCCGTTTTGGCCGTTTATGACACCAGAACTGCGTTGTCGGTCACCGCGAGCACACGGCACGTCCGATTGACGTGCCGTCTGCTCGAACACTTCAGAAATCACTCACCCGTATTTTTCGTCTGATTTCAGGCCATTCCGACATCGTTCGGCCCGTTTGGACCCCCCTCACGCGCGTTTACGAAGCGCGCGCATCACTTAAAACACGAATATTGAGTCGTACCGCGCAAACCGCACGTCCGATTGACGTGCCGTCTGCGCGTACACATCACGAATAATAATTAGAATGTTCCACGGTGGTTTCAGCTCAATCCGAGGCCGTCCTCTATGAATTTGACCGTTGGACGCCCGTTCTGGCCCTTTTTGACACCGGAACTGCGTTGTCGGTCACCGCGGGCACACGGCACGTCCGATTGACGTGCCGTCTGCTCGACCACTTCAGAAATCACTCACCCGTATTTGTCGTCTGATTTCAGGCCATTCCGACATTGTTCGGCCCGTTTGGACCCCCCTCACGCGCGTTTACGAAGCGCGCGCATCACTTAAAACATGAATATTGAGCCGTACCGTGCAAACCGCACGTCCGATTGAGGTTCCGCCTGCGTGTACACGTCACGAATAATAATTAGAATGTTCCACGGTGGTTTCAGCTCAATCTGAGGCCGTCCTCTATGAATTTGACCGTTGGACGCCCGTTCTGGCCGTTTATGAAACCAGAACTGCGTTGTCGGTCACCGCGGGCACACGGCACATCCGATTGACGTGCCGTCTGCTCGACCACTTCAGAAATCAGTCACCCGTATTTGTTGTCTGATTTCAGGCCATTCCGACATCGTTCGGCCCGTTTGGACCCCCCTCACGCGCGTTTACGAAGCGCGCGCATCACTTAAAACACGAATATTTAGTTGTACCGCTCAAACCGCACGTCTGATTGAGGTGCCTTCTGCGCGTACATGTCACAAATAATAATTAGAATGTTCCACGGTGGTTTCAGCTCAATCCGAGGCCGTCCGCTATGAATTTGACCGTTGGACGCCTGTTCTGGCCGTTTATGACACCAGAACTGCGTTGTCGGTCACCGCGGGCACACGGCACGTCCGATTGACGTTCCGTCTGCTCGACCACTTCAGAAATCAGTCACCCGTATTTGTCGTCTGATTTTAGGCCATTCCGACATCGTTCGGCCCGTTTGGACCCCCCTCACGCGCGTTTACGAAGCGCGCACATCACTTAAAACACGAATATTGAGTCGTACCGCGCAAACCGCACGTCCGATTGACGTGCCGTCTGCGCGTACACATCACGAATAATAATTAGAATGTTCCACGATGGTTTCAGCTCAATCCGAGGTCGTCCGCTATGAATTTGACCGTTGGACGCCCGTTCTGGCCGTTTATGACACCAGAACTGCGTTGTCGGTCACCGCGGGCACACGGAACGTCCGATTGACGTGCCGTCTGCTCGACCACTTCAGAAATCACTCACCCATATTTGTCGTCTGATTTCAGGCCATTCCGACATCGTTCGGCCCATTTGGACCCCCCTCACGCGCGTTTACGAAGCGCGCACATCACTTAAAACACGAATATTGAGCCGTACCGCGCAAACCGCACGTCCGATTGATGTGTCGTCTGCGCGTACACGTCACGAATAATAATTAGAATGTTCCATGGTGGTTTCAGCTCAATCTGAGGCCGTCCGCTATGAATTTGACCATTGGACGCCCGTTCTGGCCGTTTATGACACCAGAACTGCGTTGTCGGTCACCGCGGGCACACGGCACGTCCGTTTGACGTTCCGTCTGCTCGGCCACTTCAAAAATCACTCACCCGTATTTGTCGTCTGATTTCAGGCCATTCCGACATCGTTCGTCCAGTTTGGACCCCCCTTACGCGCGTTTACGAAGAGCGCGCATCACTTAAAACACAAATATTGAGCCGTACCGCGCAAACCGCACGTCCGATTGACGTGCCGTCTGCGTGTACACGTCACGAATAATAATTAGAATGTTCCACGGTGGTTTCAGCTCAATCCGAGGTCGTCCGCTATGAATTTGACCGTTGGACGCCCGTTCTGGCCGTTTATGACACCAAAACTGCGTTGTCAGTCACCGCGGGCACACGACACGTCCGATTGACGTGCCGTCTGCTCGACCACTTCAGAAATCACTCACCCGTATTTGTCGTCTGATTTCAGGCCATTCTGACATCGTTCGGCCCGTTTGGACCCCCCTCACCCGCGTTTTCGAAGCCCGCACATCACTTAAAACACGAATATTGAGCCGTACCGCGCAAACCGCACGTCCGATTGATGTGCCGTCTGCGCGTACACGTCACAAATAACAATTAGAATGTTCCACGGTGGTTTCAGCTCAATCCGAGGTACTACGCTATGAATTTGACCGTTGGACGCCCGTTCTGGCCGTTTATGACACCCGAACTGCGTTCTCGGTCATCGCGGGCACAGGACACGTCCGATTGACGTGCCGTCTAGTCGACCACTTCAGAAATCACTCACCCGTATTTTTCGTCTGATTTCAGGCCATTCCGACATCGTTCGGCCCGTTTGGACCCCCCTCACGCGTGTTTACGAAGCGCGCGCATCACTTAAAACACGAATATTGAGCCGTACCGCGCAAACCGCACATCCGATTGACGTGTCGTCTGCGCGTACACGTCACGAATAATAATTAGAATGTTACACGGTGGTTTCAAGTCAAAAGGACGTCATTTTAAGTGAAAAGCATGAACTGGCATACGGAAAACCGACCAAACACATTCCGAATCTGTTGATAATTTATCTCAACAATCCATGGGTCATATGTGACGTGTACGAGCCAACCCGGGATGAATCCGAGTCGCGGTGTGGCCGGGATAAGTCTAAGTGGCTCTCTTTTGTTTAAAATGGACACCATTTTAAGTACATACGGAAAAACGACCAAACGGATTCGGTTTCCGTTGAAACTTTAGGAGAACGATCCATGGGTCATATGTGACGTGTACGAATCAACCCCGCCACAATCGGAGACACGGTGTGGCCGACACCACTCAAAGTGTCGGTCTTTTGTTTCAAAAAGACGTCATTTTAAGTTAAAAGCATCAAGTGACATACGAAAAACCGACCAAAGGCATTCGGACTGTGTCGATACTTTATCACAAGGATCCATGGGTCGTATGTGACGTGTACGAGTCAATCCCGCCTCAATCCGAGGAGCGGTGTGGCCGACACCGTTCTAACTGTGTCTCTTTTGTTTAAAATGGACAGGATTATAAGTGAAAAGAACAACTGGCATACGGAAAACCGACCAAACGCATTCCAAATTTGTTGATAATTTATCCCAACGATCCATGGGTCATATGTGACATGTACGAGCTGACCCGGGATGAATCCAAGTCATGGTGTGGCCGAGATCAGTCTAAGTGGCTCTCTTTTGTTTAAAACGGACATCATTTTAAGTACATACGGAAAACCGACGAAACGGATTCGGTTTCCGTTGAAACTTTAGGAGAACGATCCATGGGTCATATGTGACGTGTACGAATCAACCCCGCCTCAATTGGAGACGCGGTGTGGCTGACACCACTCAAAGTGTCTGTCTTTTGTTTCAAAGGGACATCATTTTAAGTGAAAAGCATCAAGTGACATACGGAAAACGGAGAAAATGCATTCGGATTGTGTCCATACTTTATGAAAAGGATCCACGGGTCGTATGTGACGTGTACGAGTCAATCCCGCCTCAATCTGAGGAGCGGTGTGGCCGACACCGCTCTAACTGTGTCTCTTTTTCTTAAAATGGACAACAATTTAAGTACATACGGAAAACCGACCAAACACATTCGGTTTCCATTGAAACTTTAGGAGAACGATCCATAGGTCATATGTGACGTCTACGAGTCAACACCGCCTCAATCTGAGGCGCGGTGTGGCCGGAACCACTCAAAGTGTCTGCATTTTGTTTCAAAAGTACGTCATTTTAATTGAAAAACATCAACTGGCATACGGAAAACCGACCAAACGCATTCGGATTGTGTCGATACATTAGCACAACGATCCATGGGTCATATGTGACGTGTATGAGTCAACCCCGCCTCAATCTGAGGCACGTTGTGGACGGTAGCACTCCAGGTGTATGTATTATGTTTAAAACACACATTACATTAGGTAAAAATATATGGTATACAAAAAACAGATCAAATTATGAATTGACTTCCAGATTCCACATATAATTGTCATCTACATTTTAAATTGAAATCTAAATGAATTATGTATGTTTATAATTTAATTATGGATGTGTATAGTTCTACCATTATATGTTAAACGTGTATGAATTTGTTCTCTATATGTAAGTGTTAGTTTGTTACTACAGGTACAATAATTATATATGTATGTGTTAGTTTATTGCAGGTACAATAATTGGATTGAAAGATGAGAGGGAACCCACAAAACCAGATGTGGTGCTGGTCAAATTGGAGACCTGGTTGGGAGCTGCTGGGCAAATTGGGGAGCTGCTGGGTGATTTGCCCAGTAGAGGCTATGCCAACGGTTCAAAACCGTTGGCATAGAAATTGTGGATTAGTTTTACCAACGGTTCAACAAACCATTGGTAAAACACTTTTCCCAATGGTTTAAAACCGTTGGGAAATGTTTTTCCCAATGGCTTACTTACCTACGGTTGGCAGAACCGTTGGTATATGTTATACCAATATCCAGCCTTTCCCAACATTTCTCAACCGTTGGTAAATCTATTATTTCCAGTAGTGTTTAAATGATGTTAAAAATTGTACCACATAATAGTGCATTTTAAGATGTAATTACAATCATAATGTGAAATGATTTTCAAAGTGTAAAATGCACTAAAATGGTGTTTGTGAATAAAAAAGAACATGAATATTATGTAGATTAACAGTGAATATTAGCCTCATTTTGTGACTAATCATATAGGTTCTTGGATTTCATGCAAACCATTTAGGGTATACCGTGACCGGGCCATACTATTGTAGAGTTGACGTATGACTTTTAACAGCAACATCTACCCACATTTTTGGGGGTATGGATAACCACAGGCTGTAGAGTCATAGCAAGATTCCATGTTGTCTATCTTTGATCAATTAGAGATACCTCTTAAGAGGAAGGTAAAAATCACAATGTAAACTATGTATGAATCTTCCAAGAGATAGTGGGATGCTATCACTCAAACTGATCATCATCAAGAGATGTCCTTGAGTGATATTTATATCTAACTTCTTTGATTATTTCAATCCTAATATTTTGAGAGTTGATAGAGCCCAAGAGTTCTTACATCTGAGGTAGGGTGTACTGTCAGTTATGGATTATTTATTGCATTTTACAAAGCTCAAACACATCGAACCTATTCTACTGGGTGACAACTATCTAGATCGAGATGATTTGAGGATGGTCTCAGGTATGACATCTGATTGTAGGTGAATTTAATTATATTTACTACCATTACTGGAATAATGAATCATGCGTTAATCTTAGAACGTTTCCTGAGCGAGGATGGGGATGTGATCCAGGGTGGTTCGACATATGGATCTGGTACTTCATTGACTGGTAGTATGAAGCGTTAGTGTTTCTGACACTTTCTCTGGGGCGCGCACGTCCATTTTCTTGGGGCGCGATAGGTGTGGCTTTTGTGTTTCCCAGTATTTCCGCTTTCCAAAGGTGGCCGGCATCCATTCCTTATTCAGGGACGTTTGCCCCTTGATCGAAACAGGATGATGGGATGTCGGTTCCTCCTTCCATGGATTCCTCCTCAGAACTCATCACCTAGTCTAGGTCTCTCTCCTAGATTTAATACGTTGTTCGTGAAACTCTTCACAGTGCCATGTTTCCAAGGATGTTGGTTAATTACACTGCTTCTATCAGGACATTCTAAAGGGTCCGGTCAGGGAAGCAACCTTCAGTCGGGGGAGTAGTCATGTCGAGGCATCATTAACATGTCTGAACACTAGGGGATTAGCATGTCTGTCTTTTGACCCTTATTATAAGGATTCTCGAGGGCGTGGAAGCCCAAGGCGTCCCACATCGAGAGTGGGGAATCATATTCCATAGGCATATATCTGAGGTTTTCCTCATCTTCCCATGTTTAACACAGGGTATGCCACAAGTTTAACGTCCAACGGAGACAGATCGGCCAGATCAGAATACTAGCTGGAGTGGATTAGATTGAGGAATCTCCCTTGAGGGAACGCCGATATCGGAGCCAACCCATGGGCAGCATCCCGAATGCTGTGGAAGGGAATGAGGTGGCATGATCTCCCTGGGATGTGGCGGCCCTTGTAAGAATCAGGATGGATGATGGATAATTGCATGGAATGTAGGAGGAATAAAATGGAGCCGTTGTGGAGATAGTGATGGTGATGGGATTGAGTCTCGAAAAGATTTCCTACGTATCACCGTGTCAGGGAATAATAGTCCACGTAGTTCGCAATGGATGTGTGGGGCTTACACTCTAGGCTGCCCAAGGTGTTGGAAGAACCGACGTGAATGCATTCGAAATGACCAGGTGGTGGGCTTGAACCTCGTGAGGCTTCCTACGTACTATTCTTTAGCATGGATCAAAGTCCACGTAGTTCAGTTTGAGCACTAGAAAACCGGCGTGAAGAAGGACCTTGGTTCAATGGGTGGTGGGCTTGAACCTCAGAAAGGCTTCCTACGTACCATGCCTTGACATGAATCAAAGGCCACGTAGTTCAGGTTGAGCGTCGAAAAACTGGCGTGAAGAAGGACCTTGGTCCAATGGGTGGTGGGATTGAACCTCAGGAAGGCTTCTTATATACCATTCCTTGACATGGATCAAAGACTACATAGTTAAGGTGAAAATGGGGTCTTGGAACATTGATACAGAGATGGTCGGGGCCAATGATTGTTGGGCTTGAACCTCAGGGAGACTTCCTACGTACCATGCCTTGACATGGATCAATGTCCTTGTAGTTCGGATATGAAAGCGGGTGTCGGAAAACTGACGAGAAGAAGGACCTTGGTCCGATGGGCGATGGGGATTGAACCTCCGAGAGACTTCCTACGTGCCATGCCATGACATGAATCAAATTCTTTGTAGTTCGGGTAAGGTTTCTCCCGGTGAACCGATGTGAAGGTGAACCCGTGGGTCCACTGGTGGTGGTCTTGAACCTCGTGAGGATTCCAACATACCATGCCTTCACATGGATCAATGTGATTGTAGTTTGAGTAGGGTTTCTTCCTAAAAACCAACCTGAAGATGAACCCTTGGGTCCACTGGTGGTGGGATTGAACCTCATGAGGCTTCCTACGTACCATGCCTTGACATGGATCAAAGTCCTTGTAGTTGGGGTAGGGTTTCTGCCGGCGAACCGACATGAAGGTGAACCTGTGGGTCCACTGGTGGTGGGCTTGAACCTCGTGAGGATCACTACGTACCATGCCTTGACATGGATCAAAGTCCTCATAGTCTGGGTATATAGTTTAATGTCATGCTGGACTAGGGCATACAGTTTAATGTCATGATGGACGAGGGAATTTCCATGTTCGATGCTTACTCTAAGCCCACGTGATACATGCTCGGTGTGAGAAACAAGAGGCAACAGATACCTGACGATCACGTCGCGAAGGGTGCGTCCGTGAGAAGCGAAGAGGGGCTTATACGTTAGGTGGCCCATGGTGCTAGGACTTACTCTAGGATGGAGGCCCGAGAGCAACAAAGTGCAGAGGGAGAGGGATTTGGGACTAAAGGGATGAAGAGCCTCATTCCCTATTATGACCTCCACTAACCCTAGTGGTGAGGAAGTATGAAGGTGCATGGGTTCTACATTCCGTAAGTGGGGATAGGGGGCTTACACCAAGGTGGATGCCTTCCCTGTGGACATACTTCACTCCCGGAAGGAGGATATCATCCCATGTGGAGGCTGGAGGGCATAAAGAATGTCCGAGATGGGGGGACCTAGTGTGTGAGGCATGGTGTCGGGTCACAGTTTAACATCATGTGTTGAGGACGAGGTTCTTGGAAGTTCAACGCCCTGTAGCTCGGACGAGGTGGGTTTACTCTACACCCCTAGGACTTGCATGACTGGTACCCTCTGCTACTTGTGGGAGGGAAGGCACTGACAAGGCCGTTTAGAAGGGGGGTCGCAGAGCGAACCATCGAGGGGTCCACATTAGCATGGAAATATGAAGAAGCAATATCCATTAGCGTGCCTATGCGAAGAATCATTAAGAAAAGAAATGCTATGGGTGGTGTCATCTAGGGGACCTTGAAGTCGCATCGTGAAAACATGGAGAGTCGCACGGGAAGAGGAATAGCCAAGAAAATGGGTCCACAGGTAGGGGCCTTGCGGAGCATGGTTTCTTTGCGTATTAGAGAGCACTTGCGAAGGGGTGTGATTCGTGAAGTGGAGTGTCGTGGCCTTAGCATGGAGCATATATGCAAGTGGGAGGTGCTTCACGAAGTGGAAGGGTGTTCGCAGAGCACTACCTCGCGAAGCAGAGGTTCCTCGCGAAGCAAGGTGCTGTGAAGTAGTGTGCTTTGTGAACTACAGTGACCATGCCTTGGAATATGGATCACGTGTATAGGATGGGTGTTTCACAAAGCATAAATGCTCCGTGACTTCTTGGGTTCTTTTGGGAATCCCCTTCCATCGTAAATTCCCTTAGGCTTCACAAAGGGCATCCCTCCCGGAATAGGGGCTCAAGACGAGACAAGGCGAAGGCCTATAGAGAATCAAAAATACCTCGAGGAGCTCATGATTTCTAGAGCGAATAGTGCTTCACGATTTGGTAGTTGAGAAGCCAAAATGTTAGATTGTCTGTCTGGAGAGCTTAGGGGGAGCTCGGTATTTATAGGCCAGGAGAGCTGTGAAGAAGAGCCCACGCGGCGCGAAGGGGGAGTCGGGTACTTCGTGGCGGGTCGTGAACATCAATCGGGTTTGCGGAGAGGCACTGCCTCCTCTACTTCGAGGCAGGTAGCGAAAGTGAGGGTGTTTGCGGAGCGTTACTGCCTCTGGTGCTTCATAGCGGGCTCGCGAACGTCAAGGCGTTCGCGGAGCATTACAACCTCTAGTGATTTGCGGCGGCCACGATGCTCAGGGTGCTCCGCATCGGGGCTTTGTGAGGAAGAGCATGGGGCCTCTTTTTTCTTCATTCTTTTCGTCCAATATTTTTTCGCCAACAAATTCCCCCCTCAGACTTGGAGCCACAGAGGGACCAAGGGTAGAAGTCTGAGGGAAATTGTCAAAATTATTGGTGGTTCGCGGTGCTGACTTTTGAAAAAGGAACGCGAGGTGGGTACGGGCTGTGCGATCTTGACGCGCTGCGAAGTTCCATGGGGGCTAGATGCGCTGCATAGCTCCGGGGTCGCCACCTATAAATAAGAGGATGACTTCCATTTTATTTTTCCTTCTTTACGACTTTGTCCTTTTGCACTCTCAATTCGCGAAGCTCCGTGTCCTCCGTGTCTGCTCACCGCGAAACCATCTTCACGGCTAACCGAGAGTCTTTGACTCCGTGACTGTGCCAAGCGAACATCTACTTACAAACCGAGGTCTGGCCCTGTGTCTTGTCTTTACGACTGAGCTTCGTGAGCCATCTTCGCGAAAAATCTTTGTGACCCGAACTGGATTTTTTCCATGTTCTGAAACCGTAATGGCCCATCAAGAAGCTGTGCTGGGGGTACTCACAGACGCCGCCTAGAGGGATGAGATGGCCAACTTTCTGGGCCTAGGAGAGCTGGTCCGAAGCCACTCAGACCATAATTCTTTAACATACCTTCTATTAGAGAGCCAAAATCCCTATCTGATGTGCATGAAGCTGCCCTTGTATGGATTCGGGATAAGGGATGATGTCTTCATTCTTGAGGCGAGCAGGGACGAACCAGCTTACTGGTTTAGGAGCATTCCATGCCAGTGTCAATGGTTTAGGGTGGCCGATGGTCATGCGCAGGAGGACTTACACCTATCACCGCTGACTGTCTATACAACCATGTGATCAAAATTGATGGGAAGCCATAGAAACCGGAGGTGTCCCCTCCCATGTACCGCACCATATTGAAGGCCGCATTGTGGGATTCAAAGAAGGGGTGGTCCGATGAGTGGGACCTGCGCCAGGGCAGCAACTTCACCAATGACTGGGCATGGGCCTACTAGGTAGGTGCCTCATGCAAGGAGTTTGGGGCCGAGCTGATGAGAGTGGGTTTGTATGAGGCGGCATGGGCCTCGTAATTACACATTTATCAACCGAATAAGCTGATGCCGGAGCTGTTGAGCAGATGGTCATCTCGGACCAACACTTTTCACCTACACCATGGAGTGGTTGGCATCATTCTGTTGGATGTCCATCAGATCTTGGGGGTCCCAATCTTGGAGCCCATGTATGAGGAGTTCCTCCCTGTTATGAGCACGTGGGAGGATCTGGAGCAAATGTCGCGGCTGGGGCTGGCACTGATGGCACTGGTCCCCAGATAGGACAAGGAGGCGGTGAGAGATATCCACTTTAAGAAGTGGTTCAAGCGGTTCCTGAACTTCCTGGAGGATTGAGAGTTCCCTCCGAGGCCTTGAACATGTATGGAGGGGGATCAACGGGTCAAGGAGCACTCGTATTGGTGAATCTTGGAGGACAGACAATGGAAGACCCGGGGTTTTAGTGTTAGCACTGAACAACAACCAATAGGCAGGCTGGCGGCATTTATCGCGACCCTTATATATGGTTGAATCCTACCGGTGAGGGATACCAACATGGGGGTGCGGCCCAGATCGTTCATCATGGAATCCATGCTGGTCACAGGACGACAGGTAAATCTGGGGATTCCAATGCTTGCCCAGTTGTACAGGATGCTGCGACACGTTAGCGAGGGCAAGAAGCCACCGAGGATATGCAGGACCTTCCAACTTCTGTATGGGTGGATCGCGGTTCACATCAGGGGGGTTTATGAATATCCAAACCCCATCTCACCACTGGGGTCGTACTTTCTCCCCTCCATTCCGAATGCAGCCGAGAGCATCCCATTCAAACTAACCATACCGATGGTGCAAAATCGGGTGTGGAAGGAGAATGAATTTAACATTCACTGGTTTCCATTTCCAACGGGAGTACTCACCGACGATAGTCAGAGAACGGATGAACACCTAGCTTATCCTCTGGCCTTTCGAGGTGGAGTTTTTGTGGAATGGGTGGACCGTGAGCTGCTCTGCGAGCTGTACACCCCGCACCGGTTCGCGAGGCAATTCTGGTGCCTCCAGTGGCTGACCCCGCAGGTCTAATGGGAGGTGCGTCATGAAGATCAGTCATGTGTAATGAGGCAGTTGTGGCTAATGTTCACATGGGAAGATGGGAAAATGCGAATTGCATTGCCGCTGTCCACTGCGGCCTTCAGACTGGTGAAGGAGTATGCCATCAGCTGGGAGGCAGCTTATCTGGGGGAAATGCTGAAGCAGCCAACCCTTCGAGCTGGTGATGGCGGACCTCCCCTATCCCGAGGTCGGGGTCAGATTGTAGCAAGGGCCTCTCACAGTTGCGGGGCTGTCGTGGCGGGGAGACCTGCACCAGTTGAGGACGCGACATCAGCGGTGGATCCGACAGTAGTAGTGGACCCGATAATTACGGAAGAGCAGAGCCATCCTGATGGGTGACCGCTGAGGGGATTCCGTAGGATATCCACTTAGGCTCCGGGGAAGCGGCAGCGCCATATTGACATGCCAGAGGATGCTATTTTCCCGAAGGCCTGGGACATTTGGGATGCCAACCGCCGATTCCATAGCCTGCCCGAGATGTGGGGAAACATGAACCGTCTCGGGATGGTTCTACCAGGTATAGGCCCTGTTCAGGCTGGTTTTGCGGTGTCTCCGACGGAGGCGAAGCAATATCTGGATGAGATGGAAGACTTCGTCAATTCCATTGGTGTCCCACGTCCAATGAAATACCGGGTAAGGGTACTGCTGGATCAGACGGTTCCCTTGCAGCTGTTGGTTGCCAAATTGAGAGAGTGCTTCCCTCTACCAGAAGAATCAGATGAATCCCTTGGGGAAGAAGAGGCCAGTGGAGGGATCCCGTTGGAGGAAGGTGAAGTCAGAGATCAAGACTCGGATTCCGAAGATTTCGCAGAGACTCTCGAGGTAAAATCCAAAGTTTCTTCCCTCGGGATCTACTCCCCGATCATCATGGATTTCATACCAACATATGAACCATGCTGGAGGAACTTGTATACAGAACACGCTTTCGCCCCTTGGCGGGTGATGATGCAGGAGCTTCAGAACCTGCGCCTGCGGCTGCGTCTAGTTCTATGTGTGGTGGGGCTAGAGAACCCGAGGTGGCTCCTCTAGAATCTCCAGACCTTCCAACAATATACGGATGGCCACACCTCTAAGTTCTGTCAGCATCAACTCAGGAGCAGCACCAGGAGTTCGATCTCTGTATGTCTTCCCCAATGAATTCATTGCTTGGCATATGTAGATCATGCCAACTGACGTCCGTGCCTTTCTCTATCGCTTGCAGTTCTATGAATAGCATGGGCCACTACGGCAAGGCTAGTCGGGATGGCCGGTGGCATCCCTCCAATGGGCAAGCCAGTGATCTTAGAGATAGTTACCCCACCTACCCAAGCTACAACACTCCCTATCATTGGTGGGACCACCATCAGGGTCATGCCCGAGGTTATTGAGGTGGAGTCCGACAATGAGGATCGACAGACCGACCCAAGTCCCGCCACGCCTACTCTGGCGCCAGATGTCGCGCCAGATGCAACTCTAGATGTAGATCCTGCTGAAGACTTCTTGGGGTCGTATCCCACATATGAGCCTACCAATCACGCGGACTGGGAAGAAACAGCCTCCGATGAAGAAGACAACAAAATAGTCTACCGTCAATCGTGGAAGCTAATTATGTGCTTCATCAATGACACCCCCAAGAACAATGGCTGAATGAAATGGACAGACTTTGATCGCAGTTGCACGAACTCTGTGCTGGGGGAGTGGATGCCCAATGTTCTCATATGCTAATCTGAGATCTCATGGCAGAGAAGATCCGTGAGTATGATTGCGGGCTCAGCATGGGCTGACAGTGGAGGAAGGTGACGAAAATCATGAAGCTCCAGGAGGCTGAAAACGAGGTCCAATAGCTTCAGGCCCAGGCGGATGAACACTCTGCCTCTCTCAATGCACAATCTGAGCTAATCTCGCAATTGAAGGCCCAGTTGACAGAGGCAGAAGAGCGTATGAGGCAGGCTTCCGGAGAGATGGATTCCATTCAAGCTGACATAGAGAGGGTTCGAGTTTAGGCTAATGAACTGCTCCCCATTGCTGTTGAGGAGGAGTGAGAGTTGAGTCGGCGATAGCAATTCATGGATGCCACAAGTTAATGGGTGGCGGAGCTACAATGCTCTTTTGACAGGGTCAATCCATCCATGGGGGGAGTTGACCCCCGGGTACTATAATGATTATAAACCCTTAAACGTACTTTTTAGATTTAATTTTTTTAATGTCGTAGCATGCACGAGTTCCGTTGTTTGAACTGGTTCATTGCATCCTTATAATTTTTTCAGAATGTCCAGTAACAATTCCCTAATATCACGTGGGTCAAACTCTATGCGAGAAACAAGATATAGTTGCCTCATCGGCCCATCCGAACATAGGAGTGTTAACCAAGCTTCGTGCATCCGGGGTTTGAATAACCAGTCCGGATTTCTGGGAAATAGAGGAGACCTAACTAGAAAAGGGAGTTCCCAAAATAGCATAATTACAGTTTTTCGAGGTGGTCTTGCGCAAGAACGGTGCAATTCCAGGGGCACTGAAATCGGTCCGAACATGTGGGAAAGGGAAGTGTGAATCATGATACCCAATATTTGGATCATTGTGAGGGTGGCGTGACAATAAAGTGCAACCGTTAACTGTGGCAGAAAAACGGTATCCTTACTACGTTAGCCTGAAATGGGGACAACAAATGAGGGCCGACTGTTGACCATGTTCGCAACACGGGGCCTAACTCAAATATCGTCGATAATTCTTCTAGGATGTTGGCCCAAGACAGCCGGCGGACCATAGGTCAAGCATCCATACTATTAGGGGGTCCCTCCAAACATGACCAGTCTTCGGGAACGTTGGCCCAGGATAGCAGGCGGACCATAGGTCAGGCATCCATACTGTTAGGGGCTTCATCCAGACTTGAAAGAGGATGAGGGTCCAAATAAGGGGCACACGAAGCATGGAATATGGAGTGATGGTTTGTCTGAACAAAATCCAACACTCATGAAATTACACCACTGTGGTTGGTGTAATCCATATGGGTGCATCAGTTTGATCATGGATCATTCCCGTTT
This sequence comes from Viscum album, assembly GCA_963277665.1. Taxonomy (NCBI): domain Eukaryota; kingdom Viridiplantae; phylum Streptophyta; class Magnoliopsida; order Santalales; family Viscaceae; genus Viscum; species Viscum album. The sequence goes on from OY728125.1 coordinate 560,496,110, forward strand.
TTCAGACAGGGCCTCTCTGGTGAGGGGGTCTGTCGCTTCCCAATGTCATGTTGGGGAATCTTGAACTTGTTTAGGGTAGAGTTATAGTTATATGGTCCCCTACGAGGAGTCTGGCCAGGGGACCAGAAAGGGGAAGAACATGATTTATGATTCTAGTGGGTTGGACCCTAGGTAAAATACCAGGGTGTCCCTACGTATTCCATGAGGATGGGAATCAAGCCACACGTAGTTCTAGAAGAATATTTTAACGTCATGTAGGATGAAGAGAAGCATGATTGTTCTAGTACACACCCTACCAAAACTAATAATCCCACGTGAGTCGTGCTCGATGTGGGAAACAAGAAGTAGTCGTGGGACTTTCCTGACTAAGAAAGGGGTATGTTAGGGTGAAGGATGCTCAGTGAATATCCGCCCAATGGTGCTAACACGTCCATGTGGTGCACCTAGATGCACGAAGAGGTAGAGCCGAATATGTCGGAATTCCACTTTAACATAAGGAAATGGAAATATGTGAATCATGACGCTCGAGATTTGGATCACAATGATGGCGGCGCGACGATAGAAGAAAGCTGTTGATCATGGCAAAAAATGCAGTATTTATATCGCGTTAGCCTGGAATGGGGTCAGAAAAATTAGGGTCGACCTTTGACCATGTTAGAAACACAGGACCATGTCGCCAATGTTGTCAGAGATCCGTAGGGAAGTTGGCCCGATACAATAGGAGGGCCCGTAGGCCCAATATTCATGGAGATCCCTTAAGCCTACAATCCATGTCGTCTGAGGGTCCTTTTGGATATGGAAGAGGATGAGGATCTAAATAGCGAGCTCATGAATCTTGGTCATTGAATGAGGGGAATGTCCCGATGAAAATCCCACACTTCGGGCTCTTTTTCAATAAACATCTGAATACAGCAACGAGACGTATTAGATAGAGGGATTCGATTCCTTTCTCATAAGGAGATGTTAGTTTAGGGTCGTATAATTCGGACCATGGATGGGAGGAAACACAGGAGGCACATGGCGGGTAATTACAAAAAACCCAACATGAATAGGAACCAGGGATGTGTACAGTGCGGTGACCAAACTGACGTGGATGAGGACACAATCCCATACCACACTGCACAACCCCCTTGAAATACGTTTTAGGTCAAGGGACTGAAAACGAGAGTTGACCTGGGACTGAAGCAAAGTGCGAAGGCAATCCTATGTACCCCATGAGAATGGGGATCAAGCTGTACATATTTCTTGAGAGGGTCTTAGTTTAAGTTCATAGAAATCGGACCATGTATGGGTAAGGAGAGCAGGGGACACACAGTAAGGTGGTTACAAAACCCAACGATGAGGATGTAATCCTTACATACCATGTGTTCTCTGAGGAAGTGCTCGAGTCAAGGGACTGAACACGAATGTTAGGCTGGGCCTGCGAGGAAGTGCCCAGGCTCTCCTACGTATCTCATAAGGATGAGAATCAAGCCATACGTAGTTCAAATAAGATTAAAAGGGGCGCTCAGGTATGGACCTCGCACCAAGAGAAGCGGTATTTGATAAATCTTGTTTGTCCTTTAAGGTGAGTGGTTTTTTTTGTGACGCGACAGGCCTAGGGTAGCAAGCCCTGGTGTTCACACCAGAATCAAGCTATGATAGGCATTGAAAAATGGAATGGCACATGACCAATACCAAATGTGATGTTCTATATAATGAGGTCATCACAATGCAGTTCCATTTTTCATCGTACGACCAGGATGATAATGTCACAGTTTAGGGTCGTGTGATAGGACCAAGCATGCATTTTAACATCATGCAACACAGACTTAGCAGAGACGATGCTAGGCGGGGAATGTGAATGGTTCCATGAAACATAACCGACGTGGATGTGGACAGGATCCCACACCACACCATACGTAGTTCTGAGATAGGAACCTCGGGCCAAGGGGCCCAAATATGGGTAAGAAGGAAAGGGGTAGGAAGAACTAGCTCCTAGTTGATCTGGACCCGAAACGAGACGTCCGGATGGCTCTACGTATCCCATAGGGATGCGGATCTATCCACAAATAGACCTTAATGAAGATATTAGTTTATAGTCTTAGAGCTCTAACTATGGGAGCCCCGAAGGACACCGTATTGTTGTTTTATCCCCCTGACATGAAAAGGTGCACTGAGGGATGGAACCAAGAGTGTCGAGATTCCACCTGGATATGATGAGAAGGAACATAATGTGAATCATGAAACCAACATTCAAGTCCTGGAGGGGCTGGCATGATGATGGAGGATTACTGTTGACCGTGTTCGCAACACAGTATCCTGTCACGTTAGCCTGAAATGGGGACAAACAAATGAGCATCGACCGCTGACCATATTTGCAACACAGGATTTGTATCAATTTCTTTCTAAAACCCTTGGGGGCATTGGCCCGTAATGGTAGGAGAGCCCTTGGGTGTTGTATCTAGGCCGTTCTTGGGGGTCCCTTTGGGTATGAAAGATGATGAAAGCCTGAATAAAGGGAATCATGAAGCTTGAAAACTGGAAGGAACTTGACCAAGTTTAATCTGACAACCTTGGTCCTAGACCAGAGAACTCTTAACACATTGGTGAACCACTGCAAGGGGTCAAATGACTCAACCCAAGGGAGACCAAGAGATTAAGGATTCCCTAGAGAAGGGGGAATAGTGCCAAAAACCCTTAATCATACCCATATATCCCCCTCTTAGAGAGGGGCAGGCCAAGGGACCTAGGTAATCAGGAGATCGAGAGATCTCTAATAAATGGGGCTGGACCCAAAGTCTAGATATTCGGGTGGTACTACGTATCCCATAGAGATGGGAATCAAGCCACATGTAGTTCTTGAGGCTGCCGTTCAATGTCGTGTGGGACACAAAATAGGAGGGATAATTCATAGAACTGGGTGCGCGTGGTGCGGCTATTGCAAACCCGACGTGAATGAGGACATGATCCCACATCACACCACACAGTACCGTAGTGAGGGTCCCGAAGGCAGGACAGAAGAGACAAATTAGCTGAACTCAAGATGGACCCAAAGACAGGAGTTCTGGGTGTTCTTACGTTTACCATGAGGATGGGAATCAATCCAGACGTAGTTTTTATGAGATCTTAGTTTATGGTTTTAGAGCTTAGACTGTGGATGGATGACACTTTCCAAGCAAGCGCAGGCCTCGACCCGATCCCTAAGCCCACGTGAGTTAAACTCGGTATGGGAAACAAGGGAGGAAGATCCTTATCGCAATACCCAGAACATACATCAAGGTGAAGTTGGTTAAGAGCCCCTAAGGACACCATTAACGCAACTTTGTTCCCCTAATGCACATATGTGCACTGAGTAATAGTATCAAGAGTTTCGAAGCACTACTTGGACATGATGAGGTGGAGAAGGATGTGAATCTTTTAACTGACACTTTGGGCTTAATGGGGTTGGTGTGGAGATGGAGGATCAATGCCGAACATGGCAGAAAAGCAGTACCTACATCACATTAGACTGAAATGGGAACAACAAACGAGCATCAACCACTGACTATATTCGCAACGCGGGATTTTTATCGATTTTTTGTCTAAAACCCTCGAGGGGTGTAGGACCATAACGGTAGGAGATCCATTGGGTGTGGTATCCAAGCCATTCTTGGGGGTCCCTTTGGGTGTGAATGATAGTGAAAGCCATGATGAAGGGAAACACGAAGCCTGAAAAGTGGGTGCGGACATGTCCGAGTAGAGTCCGACATTCCAGTTAACTAAACCTGAGTACCCTTAGGCACATTGGTGAACCACCAAAACGGGTCGGCGAAGTGGATCAGGAGGGATAGGTACATGGCCTGGTCCTTACAAGTCTGACGTGAACGAGTACATAGTCCCGCAACATGCTATATACTCTTCTCTCCGTGGAAGGGTAGGCCAAAGGGCCAAGGTGGGATGGAGATTTTCGGAAGATGGGACTGGACCCGAAGCTTGGACATTCAGGTGGTCCTACGTATCCCATAAAGATGGGAATCAAGCCACACATAGTTCTAGAAGATACCCAGGGGGGAGGATACCCTAATGTGGATGTGTACGGTGTGGAGAGTTACCTGACATGAATGAGGACATAATCCCACACACACCGCACAGTCCCTTAGGAAGGAACCTAGGCCAGGGGGCCTAAAAAGGCCAAGGGGACTGATAGTTGGGTTTTGGTTAGGAAGGTCCAGCCTACTCGTTGTTTAACGTGTTGCAGTGAGGAAGAATTTTGGGAAATAGGGCTCCCTGGACAGAGGAGGTGTATGGTACGATGAACAAATAGACGTGAATGTGGACATAATCCCTCACCATACCATACACTTCGAGTAAGAACTTGGGATAGGGCCCGAAAAGGCCAAGAGGCCTGAGGCTTGGGCCTCGGTAATGGAATAAGTACGACATGGAATGTAACTGGAAGTGAATGAGGACACAATCCTGCCCTACTCTGTAAACTCCCTATAAAAGAATCGGGGCTGTGCGCCCGACTGTTGGCACCACCTAGAGGTAAGTTTATCGCTTTGGGATGGGGCAGAACGAATCACTGCACTCGATGTTTGGGACATATTGGGGTGGACCCAAAGATCTGGGACACTTTTGACCATGTTCGAAACATAGATTCCCCATGGTGACCTGATATGGGAGCAAAGAATGACCGTCGACCGCTAACCATGTTTGAAACACGGGACTTGTATCGGCCTATTTATTGAAATCCTCGAGGGCGTTGGCCCGAAATGGTAATAGGGACCTTAGGCCGAGGATCCATACCATTCAGGGGCCCTTCTGGATAAGGAAAGTGATGGAATCCCAATCAAGGAGTGGGTGAAGCATAGCTGTACCCATCTAAGAAAGAGGCGAACATCTCCCGGGAAGGGAACATATAGCTGGGTGGAGGCTTTCTCAACATAAGTTGGGGAAAAAGTGTGTACCCTGCCATGTATCTTGTCCTAAGGGGAAGATTTTGGCTTTTGGGCTGGGCCAACGAGAAATGTGTCAGGGTGTTACTATGTATCCCATAAGGATGGGAATCAAGCCATACATAGTTCTAGAAGGCCATGCTGTTTAATGTTGTGTGGGATGAAGAGATGCACCTCATCTGGGGATATTTATGGTACGATGGGTAACCCAACGTGAGTGAGGACATAATCACACACCACACCGTACAATCCCTAAGAGAGTTTGACTCGTGGAAGGCCAAGGGGCCTGAGGCTGAGCCTTGGTCAGGAAGGCCTGACCGACTCGCAGTTTAACGTCTTGCAGTGAGGAAGAAGTAGATCTTAGTTTAAGGTCATAGAGCTCAGACCATTTTCAGTTTATTGTCATGCAGGATGATACTAAGTAGTTTAACGTCATTACAGACGATGATGTAGTATCACATCATGCAGGACGATGTTGCTGTTTAAGGTCATGTAGGACTGGGTGCATTTGAATTTCATGCGGGACCAAGGTGCAGTTTATGGTCGTGTAGGACCAAGGTGCTCAAGAAAAGTATTGCTTGAGGAAATTGGCATTGGTGGGAGGAGTTAAGCGCTCACCATCCATGGTCACCAAGGAGTATTCTCCATTGGGGAAAACATTATGAATGACGTAAGGTCCTTCCCATTTGGGCTCAAGCATGGGTGGTTTCCTGCTAGGGATTATTGGAGCTTGGAGGGATAACAACAGTTCGCCTTGCATAAAAGAGGGAAGACGAACCTTCGTGTTGAAGGCTCTGGTTATATTATCCTCATGCCTTTCCAGATTGTGCAGGGCACAAAGCTTGTTCTTGTCCAGCGCTTTCAATTCAGCTAGACCGATTTTGGCCACCTTATCTGGTGCCTTCTGGTCTTATACTGCGGTGCGTAATGATGGCAGCTAGATCTTGATGTGCAGGATGGCCTCAGACCCATACCCCAGGGAATATGGAGTCACCTGGGTGGAATTGCGAGTCATCATCTGATAATCCCAGAGGGCATTGGGGAGATTTTCTGGCCAACTTTTCTTTTTCTGACCAACCATTTACTATAGAATGTTAGAGAGGGTTTTGTTGAATTCCTCGATCTTTCCATTTTCCTGTGCATGATAGTGATTGGTATGGTTCGAACGGATATTGTATTTGGCGTTCAATTTCATCAGCTCGACTGCTCGGAAGTTGGTGTCGTTATCACTGAGGACAGCGTGAGGGACTCCAAACCAGTGGATGATATTAGAGCTCATGAAGTCAACAATGGAATGGGCCTTGACATCATTGAGTGGAACTACCTCCACACACTTGGAGATAAATCTGTAGTAGTCAGGATGAACCTACACTGATGAGCTGTCACCGGTGGATATGGTCCCATGACATCGAGTCCCCACACCACAAACGACCAAGAGTACATGGTGGAGTGGAGAGGCACTGGCAGCCGATGCAGGAAGTTAACATGAACTTGGAACATGTGGCATCTCTTTGCGAACTCAATACAATCATGGATCATAGAGGTCCAGAAGTACCCCAACCTCTGGATCTGATGGGACATCTTGGGCCTAGCCTGGTGGGAACCGCAAGAACCGGCATTATCCTCTTGCATAACCTAGGAAATCTCGACTCCTTGAATGCAACAGAGGATAACACCATAGAATCCCCTCTTATAGAGTATCCACTCAAGGCTGGGACCACTCTAGAGGGTAAATTGCAGTGCGCAACATCTGATTCGCTCGCGCTCAGCCCGATCATCCGGGAGGCAACCATTTCAGATATAATCAACAAAAGGTGCCCTCCAGTCGGGAGTGGCCTCAACCACTGCATCTAACGAACCTAGGATACCAGACGCGGAGGTTCTGGTGGTAAGGTGGCATACCTACAGGCCGTCGTCATCCTCTGGGGTGACGGGGGTGATGACTCTTCGATGTGCCACATGTATGATCAAATCATATAGCTCGGGTTTTGTGAGTGACGCAGCTAAGCTGGCCAAAACATCTGCTCGACCATTCTGCGACCGAGGGACATGGGTAACCTCTGGTCGAGAAGGGAACTGGGCCATTATATGGAGGGTGCACTCTAACAATGGCACAAGCTCCATCTTCCTAACAACATAGTCGCCATTGACCTTCTTGATGACTAGTTCGGAATATTCTTTCACGTGACGATGGGACACATCATTCTTAAGGGCCAGCTCGAGGCCGATGATGAGAGCATAATACCTTGCCTCATTGTTGGTGCAGCATTCTAACAATAGGAATGAGTATGGTAGAACGGCTTGTGTCAGGGTGATGAAGATGATACCCAGACCCACCCTGTTGAGCTTAGGATCATTGAGCCTCCTACCGGTGGGGCTCTGGGAGGCACCGTCAAAGTTCATTTTCTAGTATGAGATGGCATGATCGACTGAGAGGATTGCCTCATTAGGAATGTCCAGGTCCAGGTATTTATCCGCAGAGCTTGGATGGGCAGCTAGGAAGTCTGCCGATGCCTGTCCCTTGATGGCCTTCTAAGGCACGAACCTGATGTCGAACTGCTGGAGGATCACCACCCAATGCTCTAGTCAGCCAGTCCACATGGGGCGGTTCAGGATGTACTTCAGTGGGTCTACCAGAGAGACCAACTATACCTCATGGTGCTGTAGGTAATGCCGCAATTTCTGTATGGTGAATACAAGTGCAAGGCATCTCTTTTCGATGGGGGGGTATCTGATCTCCGTATTGAGGAACATACGGCTGAGATAGTAGAGGTTTTTCTCTATTCCCTAATTGTTCTTCTGGGAGAGAAGTTCACCGAGGGACAATTCCAGGGCGGTCGCGTAAAGGACCAACGGCTATCCGGAGACGGGTGGCATCATGACCGAAGGTTGGAGCAGATATTTCTTGATTTCTATGAAGGCGGTCTGACAATTTTCATCCCATTCATAGGGAGAGCCTTTCTTCATGAGCTGGGAAAAGGGCTTACACTTTCTAGCCAGATTCGTAATGAATTGGCATATGTAGGCTAAGTGTCCTTGGAGACCTCGATGCTCCCGAATATTGCTCGGGGCAGGCATTTGGCTGATGGACTTAGTATTCTCTGGGTAGACCTTGATGCCTAGGTATCTAACAACAAATCCTAGAAACTTCCCTAAGGTGACCCCGAAGGAACACTTCAACGAGTTCATCTTCAGGTGGCAGGAATGAAGGAAGCAAAACAGCTTCTCAAGGTCCTTGAGGTGGTCCTGGTGTAAGCGAGATTTGACCACCAGATCATCCATGAAACATTCCACCAGTGTCTTGAGAATCAGCTTGAATACGCGATGCATGGCTCGCTAATAGGTGGCACCTACATTCTTCAGGCCGAAGGGCATAACCTGGTAACAACCAGTACTGTGGGGAGCCCTCAAGGCAGTGGAATCCTCTTCCTCGGTGGCCATCTGGATCTAGTTGTACCCGAAAAATCCATCCAGGAAGGAGAGGTCTTGAAACCCGGCTGTGGCATCAATTAACAACACTGTCACTGGGAGGGGAAAATCAACCTTTAGGTAGTGGCAGTTGAGATCGCAGAAGTCGATACAGACTCTGATCTGCCCATTCTTCTTCCTGACTGGTACATTGTTGGAAAGTCAGCTGGGGTACTGAAATTTCTTGACAAATATGGATTTGATGAGTTTATCAACTTCGGCCTCAACCATGGCACCGTGATAAGGGTGCATCTTTTTTGGAGGTTGTTTGAACCTGCGATGGTTTGTCAGGAGACCAAGGCGATGGAAAAATACCTGTGGATCTAGTCCTAGAATCTCATTGTAACTCCTGGAAAACACGTCACGATGCTATTTGAGAATGTCCATGTACTGTTGCTGCTCCTCGAGGGGCATAATAGCACTGATCAATGTTGGTCTCGGATCTGCCTCCCTACCGAGGTTCACATGTACCAGTTCATCAATCGTGGTAGAGACACCTTTTTTAAAGGCAGGGGGAGAATCCTCCAGATTCTCTTCTCAAGATGTGGAGGGATATTTCGCGGTGGGAGATACTTCTGAGTTATCAAACACTGAGGGGTGGATGGTGCCATCTTGGGCGGCGGTGGTCATCATATCAAGAGACTCATGCGCCACTGAGACCACAATGATGAAGGCAGTCGATCCAATACCATCTGGTCTTCAGCCCAAGGGGCCACACTTGATGACATCAAAGCAGTTGTGATGTGTCGTATTGAGACGGTTGATTCCATCTTGATGGAAGAGACACGTATGACGTATCGCTGTTGCCATGAGCCTGAAATCCCGATAACGTACAGGGGTAGGAGGTTCCGGGATCACCTGAGCGTAGTTGGTGTAGGAGTACGAGGTGATTTTCTGTCATCACTAGGACACAGGAACATGCCTTCCTTTGGTACCCGAAACAACAAAACATTGCCCCATGTCTGGGGTCGTCACCTCCAACCAATGGATCGAGAAGATGTAGGTGTTGTCTAGACCTTCCTAGAGATCACTCGTGACTAGGGTGGGTTCATCCTTACTAGACAGGATTTTCTTATCCTTTCTCTTGTAGTAGTCAGCGTCCAGGTAGCGGGCTTCACAAGAAGCGAAAGGAGACGCATCACATTGGAGCATTCCTACTCAACCATTGAGGGAGTATTTGAGTCATTGGTGATAAGACGAAGGGACCATTTCATGTAGATGGAGCCATGGCATGCCCATCAATGCATTGTACGCGGTGTCCTGGGAGACGACCATGAACTCGGTGATGGAAATTAGGCCACCGAATTGGGACTTCAAGGGGATCATGCCGACCTGAGGTCGGAGGGAGTTAAATCATCCTTAGAAAATCCAAGCTTTCATAGTGTATGAGTTGGGATTATGTTAATCCCAGAACCCCTGTTAACAAGACAGCGGTGGAATTCCATGCCATAGAACTGGCTAGTGACGTACAGTGGGCGAATATGACTATGTATGGGAGGGTCTTCATCTTCACCGGAGAATGAGATAACTGACTGGCATTCGACGTTTTCAATTTCCCTATCGTGGAAGGCTTATGTAGCTGATACCTCCGTATCAAACTGGAGGGGGCACCTTAGGGCCTCGCCAAGTGAGTCACGCATTTCAGACGATAGGCGAAGAGCCTCAAGGATAGAAATCCTTGCTGGAATTCTAGAATGGTGCTTTAGAACATCATACTTCCATACCAAATGTGATCCTCTGCTTACAGGAGGTCGCTCTGCAATTGGATGCACGACGGGCCCTGTCGGCTGGACCGATGACTGGCTGGTACTGGGTACATCCCGCTGCCGAGTAGTTGACTCCGGAAGAGTAGCTTCCGGATGAGGTCCGGACAAATGAGATTGTTCTATAGCAGGGTAAGACTGGCCGCGGTACAGACGAGACAGCTCTGCCTGATCTAGTAGCACAAACAGCGGTGGAGGTAGATCTGAGGGCACAAGATGAGGTTGTGCGTGTTGAGCTCTGCGATGAGCATGTTGTCTGGTTTCAGTAACATGCATGGCCTAACTAAAATCGCCCACTGACATTCCTCGATGACCCATGTGGTTGCGGTTCCACTGACGTTGACGTCGGCTGGGGATGTTGGGGAGGCTCGCCTGGCGTTCCCCCTCGTCGGCAGTCATATTGGGATTTACCAGCTCCACGGTTTTAACCGAAGCGTACCCCCGACTGTCGCTTGATGAGTCATCGATAACTGGGAAGATTCTAGTAGTAATACCCATCTTAGGGGGCATTAAATCATCGAGAGTGCGGGATGACGACGACAGTGGTGGAGCACATTTCTTCGTCTTACAACGTCGCTGCTTTCTCTTCTGGGAAGAGGCCGGCTGAGATGATGACGCAAAGGTACTGGTCGCATCTTCTGGAGGCTCCGGCTGATTCAGGCATGCCTGAATGATACCATGGTCATGAGCAAAGGTTTTATGAGCCATCCAGTCATCATACTTCTGGGACCCAGAGCTGGGAACCTTCTTCCACTCGCCTTCGTCGTCACTACCGCTTTCTGACCCCATGAAGACACCTGCCACTTGTGTCGGGGCCCGGCCTAACCTGACTATGTTGTTGACGTCTTGGTCTTGGAGCCAGTCTTTAAACACATAGCAATACTTGAGGGTGTCACCCAGAGCCTGATGATAGGGGCAGTAGTTGGGGCGATCAGTGAGATTCTCCTCTGTCGGACTTCTGCACTCGGGTAAGCGCACAATCCCCAGATCTAGGGCACTTCGGAAGTAACCAGGACCTGATTGTCGTTGAATGAGTAATTCTGGTTCCTTCATTTCGGATAGGGGGCCCTGGGAGCCTGGCCCTAATGAGGGGCCGGAGGGGTCGGTCGAGGAGGCAGAGCCTGATTGTCCCGCCTAAGCGGTGGTGGCACATTGCGCTGGGGAACCTGTCGGTTTTGTAGCGGTCGCTGCTAGGTAGGAGCATGTGCCTGAGGTGGAGGGCCTCTATAGGGTTGCGGATCTTGTGCCACTTGCAGTAATTCTTGCTGCCTTGGGGCCTCTATTTGGGCCACCACAGCGGGCTCGGATCTGGCAGTCCTCCTTGCTGGGATCACAGGGGAAAGAAGACACGCCTGACTAGCCTGTTTCAAAGCTTCCTCGAGGCGCTGATATTTATCTGAGAAGCCCCGGAACCCTCCGGGGTAGTTCTGGGTGATCAGGGAAGGAACCAATTCTGTTTTAACATTCCCTACACACATTGTCAGTAATTGCTCCTGATTCAGTGGCATGTCGAGGGAGTATGTAATCCCCTTCCACTGGGTGATGAAGTCCACGAATTCCTCATATGGCCTTTGTTTTCACTTGAAGAGGTCTGCGATGATGGTCTTTCGCGTGATGGAGTTGAATTGGTATAGGAACATTCGGCGGAGATCCTTCCAGCGGATCATCGATTTGATAGGGAGCTAGCTATAACAGAAAAATGCAGGGCCCTCCAATGTCTGCACAAAACATCAAATCTTGGCGGCTTCCTGCTGTGTCGGGTTCCCCAACATGGGGCCACACCTGGGGGAAAATGAGCCAAGTGCTACGGCGGGTCCCCAGTCCCGTTAAAGGGCGAGAAATTAGGATTCCCAAAACCAGAATGTGGTGGCATATCATCCACCCATGCGGGATATGGATTTCCATCTGGTTGGACTACCACATATCGCGTTTCCAATGCCTCGAGGTGACCGATTTGTGCCGCTATAGGATCATCCAGGTGGGGGTCCCTATCATGAAGGGGATCCCTAACTACAATTGCATTTATGGGCTCTTCGACATGGTAAACGGCTTCAATGGCTCGTGGAGTGACAGGCGGAACAGCCCTTGGGGTGGCTGGGGGAACCGAGGCTGGATTCCTCGGATTTCCTCACCGTTCAGGAGGGTTTGGAGAGACGTATTGTGCCCTCTTTCCGTGAGTTCCAGCTTCTACCCTGTCTGCGAGAGTAGCATGCTCAGGGTTTCTCAGAGGCGTCTCACCGGGGGGAAGTTGTTCCTGCCCCTACTGTCCCGACCTAGGATCACCATAGTTGGGTCGCCTCTCAATAGCGCACTTGGCTAATAGTTCATCGACCAGCCTCTTCTTCTCGTAATGTTGTTGGCACAACGCGGCCCTCTCTGGGTCTTCGTCCATCTTCTGTACTGAGGGGGATGGGTCAGAGTGCTTGACTGTTCCGACATGCTCTTTACCCTTACTGGGATTTCAGCTGAGAACTAGTGACTCGGTGGGCGCTGGGAGGCCTAGAAGGTTTCTCTACTGGTGAGTAATCTTCCCTGATGGGTCCAAAAATGGTGGTACACCCTAAGGGGGTAAGTCTCCATCGAGAAACTCTAACTCATATTCCTCATCCACTATGTCAGCCACGTGGACCTCAAACCTTCTTGGGGGCATGTCCTCAATGTCTCAAAACGAATCGGGCTGCCACCATATAGGACTGAAGAGGAGGGTGGCATACTGTCCCCATCCATGGACTTACACATGGGGGTATCTTCCCTGATGATTTTGCAGAGTACTTTGAAACTCTAAATGCATTTTTGTTGGAGGGTTCTCTGGCGACCTGGTGACTTAGGGCACTGGTCCAAGGGGAGTGCAACCAAATCGACCAGACGACATTAATCGCTGAATTCCTTTAAGTGAACATGGCTTCTAGGGTACAACACCTGTTGACAGCGAAGACAAAAGTGTGTCTCCCGTAGGGTTTGACGGAAGCATTCGATTTCCTCCAGGGTGAGGGATTCCGACACACAAAAGTTTGACGCTTCCATCGTTCAGGACTTCTCCGGGAAGTGGTCCACCATGAGAATGTTCCAGAAGCTCCTGGGTTCAGATTTAGGTTCTAGCCCCATATTTCCCTACTCATCAACTATAGGTGGTTGAGGAACTAGTATTAGTACTATGGCGGACCTCTAGAACTGTAAACTGGGCGGCAGAGAATACATCGAACGAGACAACTGGCTGCCGAATTCCAGTCCATCATCCGAAGAGTGCGGTGACCTGACCACAATGTCGCGATAAGAGGGGCTGATAGCCACAACCTTCTGTGCAGGGATTCCGGTTCCCAGTGACAGGCCACATTATTTCTCAAACGTTATCGGTCCCCAAAATAGCTCTCCGCGATCTCTAGTTGAAGTAGAGGGCATTTCTATTGATGATGGTGGGGATTGCATGGTCGGAACCTGCTAGATTCCCACAATTTCCTCATCCTGGATGTACCTGCGAAGAGAGGTGTGAATCCGGCGGACTTCTCATTCAGGAATGATGATGCTAGCACGCCTTGTTTCTGCCCCAGTCCTTGATGCGGAGGAACGAGGGGAGGGTTCCAATGCAGAGTCGCATTCTACTTCAGAATCTGAGAAGCGGGCCGGTTTGATCTCTGCCAGATCTTTCCCAGGATTCTTCTTGTGGTAATGACGAACCGCCCTCCTGCCCCAAGATGGCTCTTCGGCACAAGGTTGATTCTTGACATGTAGTCTTGGGGTTGTGCTAGCGCCATGGCGGAGTGGACTTCCACTTGAGACAACTGGGGTGCAAGGGGCACCGGGGCAAATGTCGAAGGGAACCTGGGGAGGACCTCCATGAATAGCACCTGAGTGGGTAAAACCTCCATTGGAACCGGCGGGAGCATGGGGAGGACCTCCAAGCTTGGTGCAGGTGGAGCAAGTTTGACCTTCACCCCTTTGGTTTCCAGGGAGAGGAGGACCTTATCCAAATGCAGAGAGGACGTAGGGAATATCCCCCCGTTGGAGAGGGACCGGATGGGAAATTCCTTCACATCGATGGCCAGGTGTAGAAGGAGGAATTCCTTACCCAGTGTGGTGGGAATGGGAAAGGCTTTCGCGCCGGGTGTCGCTGCCATGGGGCAGGTCTTCATTCGGGTTGGGGGTAGAACAGGGCATACAACCATGATGATCTTCAGAGAGGTTTAGGTCCATGCTCTGTGGAGTGGTGGTATGGGGAGGGCCTCCGTACAGGTTGACATCACCACAGATTGGTTCGTGGTGATCACCACTCGGGCCTGCGACCCATAGGGTCAACCCAGCCTGCCCGTGGGGCGGTTGGGGCCTTTATCCCGGTTGGGAATAGGAGTGCCCCTACTCAGTGTGTGAAGGGGTTTCATGATATATTTCATTGGTGGCTCGGCCCACAATAGATGTCGACATCGACGCCCCCTAGCGGGAACCCTCAACTCGGGCCCAACACTGGTGTCGGGTCAGGCGAGCTGGTGCGGGTGGTGCGGGGGCATAGCCTACCTGCTCCTCTGGCAAGGCCGGACGGTAGTGTTGACACGGCCGGGTGGGGGTACATTCTTGGAGTCCTTGAATCGAGACCCTGACCAGGCTGATCTAGACATCACCCACCTCATCAGCGTAAGGCAGGGAGTCATCAAGGTGTTCTGTGGAAAGGCTCCCAAAACGATTGAATGGTGGGGTGGGGAGCATGGGATCCTTGTGCGGCCCTCGAGGGCGGCATTGATGGCTGGGCCTGGATACCTCCAAGTACAGGTGGGCCATATCCCAGGTTGGGATTATTCCCTCCTCCTTGTAACAGTGTACGAGTTCGTTAATCACCCTTCATTGGATGACTTCTGATGGGGAGAGGTGGCGTGGGTGCCCCACGCTCGTGGATGCAGATGTTGTTGTGGTAGTATTGGATCCACGAGGAGCGGATGTACTAGTATTTCCCCTTCCCCTGCGTAGCCGGGTGAGCGGAAATCGTGTTCCCATTACAGCAACCTGATTCTTGATAAGCAGGGAGATTAACTCATCAACACTGTAAGGAAAAGAAATCAAAAATCAGTGCCCCAACGCCATTCCGTCTTCCGTGTCCGGTAAGAGGGATGCACGCCGACAACTTTGTAGAATGGAATGCCCCACATTCTACTACCCCAACTTCTGTTGAGTATCATGCAGGGCCCGCTATTTGCTTGGCAAGACCCGACGCCAGATATCTAGATCCAGTGGCACGTCAGTCTACATATGTCTTGAGCACTACTAATCTCCACATTGAGGAGAATAATTTCACGTCAGGTTCACCATTTCTATTTCTGACGCTTTCGTAGAGGCACGCGTGTCCGTATTCTTGGGGCGCGACAAGCGCAACTTTTGTATTTCCCCGCATTCCTGCTTTCTAAAGGCAGGCGACATCCATTCCTTATTCAGGTAAATCTTCTCCTTGATTGAAACGGGATGATTGGATGTAGGTTCCTCCTTCTGTGGATTCCTCCTTAGAACTCGTCACCTAGTCCGGATCTCCCTCATAGATTTAATACATTGTTCATGAAACTCTTCCCAGTGCCATGTTTCCATGGACACCGATTAATTACACTGCTTCTGTCAGGACATTCCAAAGGGTCCGGTCAGGGCAGCAACCTTCAGTCAGGGGAGTAGTCACGTCGAGGCATCATTAACATGTCTGAACGCTGGGGGATTGGCATGTCTATCTTTTGTCCCTTATTATAGGGATTCTCGAGGGCGCGGAATCCCGAGGCATCCCACATCGAGCATGGGGAATCATATTCCATAAGCATGTATCTGAGGTTTTCCTTAGCTTCACATGTTTAACACATGGTATTCCGCAAGTTTAATGCCCAACAGAGACGGATCGGCCAGATCCAAACACTAGCAGGAGTGGATCAGATTGAGGAACCCCCCTTGAGGGAATGCCGATATCAGAGCCAACTCGATGGAAGCTTCCTGAATGATATGGAGGGGAATGAGGTGGCATGATATCACCGGGATGTGGCGGCCTGGGCAAGAATCAGGATGGATGATGGATAATTTCTTGGAATGAAGGAGGAATGAAATGGAGCCATCGTGGAGATGGAGGTGGTGATGGGATTGTGTCTCGAAGTGACTTCCTACGTATCCCCGTGGTAGGGAATCAAAGTCTACGTAGTACAAGATGGATATGCGGGGCTTACACTCTAGGCTACCCAAGGTGTTGGAAGAACCGATGTGAACGCGGTCGGAACAACCAGGTGGTGGACTTGAACCTCGTGAGGCTTCCTATGTACCATGCCTTAGCATGGATCAAACTCTATGTAGTTCGGGTTGAACACCAGAAAACTAGCATGAAGAAGAACCTTGGTCCAATGGGTGGTGGGATTGAACCTCAGGAAGGCTTCATACGTACCAGGCCTTGACGTGGATCAAACACCACGTAGTTCAGGTAGAGAGCTGGAAAACCGGCGTGAAGAAGGACCTTGGTCCAATGGGTGGTGGGCTTGAACCTCATGAAGGCTTCCTACGTACAATGACTTGACAAGGATCAAAGAACAAGTAGTTCAGGTGAAAATGGGGGCTTGGCACACCGACATAGAGACGGTCGGGGCCAATTATTTTGGGGCATGAACCTCAGGGAGGCTTCCTATGTACCATGCATTTCCATGGATCAAAGTCCTCATAGTTCGGATATGAATGCGGGTGTCAGCGAACCGACGTGAAGAAGGACCTTGGTCCGATGGGGGATTGTTCTTGAAGCTCAGGGAGGCTTCCTATGTACCATGCCTTGACATGGATCAATGTCCTCATAGTTTGGGTAAGGTTTCTTCCGGCGAACCGACGTGAAGGTGAACCCGTGGGTCCACTGGTGGTGGGCTTGAACCTTGTTAGGCTTCCTACGTACCATGCCTTGACATGGATCAATGTCCTCATAGTTCGGGTAGGGTTTCTGCCGGTGAAACGACATGATGGTGAACCCGTGGGTCCACTGGTGGTGGGCTTGAACCCCATGAGGCTTCCTATATAGCATTACTTAACATGGATCAAAGTACTCGTAGTTCGGGTAGGGTTTCTTCTGGAGAACTGACATGAAGGTGAACCCGTGGGTCCACTGGTGGTGGGCATGTACCTCGTGAGGCTTCCTACGTACCATTCCTTGACATGGATCAATGTTATCATTGTTTGGGTATACAGTTAAATGTCATACCGGACAAGGGTATATAGTTTAAAGTCATGCTGGACGAGGGAATACAATTTAACATTATGCTGGATGTGGACATACAGTTTAATGTCTTGCTGGATGAGGGAATTTTCATGGTCGATTCTTACTCTAAGCCCACGCGAGTCATGCTTGGTGTGAGAAACAAGAGGCAGCAGAGACCTGACAATCACATCGTGAAGGGTGCATCCGTGAGAAGCGAAGTGGGTCTGACGTGTTAGGCGGCCCATAGTGACGAGACTTACTCCAGGATGGAGGCCCGAGAGCGATAAAGCATAGAGGGGGAGGGATTTGGGACCGAAGGGAGGAAGTTCCTCATTCCCTATCATGCCCTCCACTGACCCTAGTGGTGAAGAAGTACAGAGGTGCATGGGTGATACCTTCCGAAAGAGGGGCTAGGGGGCTTACGCCAGGGTGTATGCCCTTCCCCATGGACATTAGCCACTCCCACAAGGAGGATATCATCCCCCGTGGGGGCCGTAGGGCATATAGAATGTTCGAGCCGGGGGGACCCTGCGTGTAGGGCACGGGGTCGGGTCATAGTTTAACGTCATGTGTTGAGGACGAGGTGCTTGGCAGTTTAACGTTCTGCATCTCGGACGAGATGTGTTTACTCCACATCATGAACACCTGGAGGGTCGCACGGGAAGAGGAATTGCCCAGAAAATGGGTCCACAGGCAGGGTCCTTGCGGAGCTTGGTTTATTTTCATAGTGTAGATTACTTGCGAAGGGGTGAGCTTCGCGAAGTGCAGTTCCATGGCCTTAGCATGGGGCAGAGATGCGAGTGGGAGGTGCTTCGTGAAGTGGAAGGGTGTTCGCAGAGCACTGCCTCATGAAGAAGAGGTTCCTCATGAAGCAAGGTGTAACACCCTAAGCTTCTACGGTACGCTACTCTTGGAATAATGCGATAGCGTGTGTTGTACGCAACATCGAGTTCTAACACACCACAACCAATCAAACTAGCCGTTATAAATAGTAATATATACTTTTTTAGATTATATATATTTTATATTTCAAAATAGACTTCATTTTTGGATTCAGAATATCGAAATTATCCTATGTTGAATTTTTGGTATTTTTCCGAGAACTTCCAATTTTTATGAATATTGAAAAATACTTAAAAAAAACTTTTTTAATCAAAATAATTTATAGTGATAAATTATATTATTTAGTGGTTTTAAAGTATAATTAGAATATGTTTTTACCATTTTATCCATTGGTGTTCATTATAATTAATTTCACATTGAAATTGGACATAAACAATTGTCAATCTTTTGACATATATTGTTTCTTAAAAACACGCTATTTGTTGTGACAGTGGGAATTAATTATAAAATTAATTAATGCAACTTTTATGTTTGGAATTTTTTAAAATAGACATCATTTTGGAATTCAGAATATCAATTATAGCATAGGGTGAAATTTTGGCATTGTTCTGAAAAACATCAATTTTTGATGAATAGTGAAACTACTATGTGGTAGTTAAAAACCTGAATTTTTCATAAAAATTAATTTTACCGCTTCTGTGATTGGAATTTTGAAAATCTGAGAGACACGGTGAATATCAAGGAGTAAAATGTGGTTCAATGAGATGAAAATAATTTTTGGTGAATAGTAACTTTTTACTTTTATTTACCACGGTTAAAAGTTAATAGGGTAATTAAGGGTAAATATGATATTAATATTACCCTAACACATGTCCTAATTCTGTTTGAAAAGTGTATCTTGACCAAAAACAACCTTAGGAATAAAATATTATCATTTAGGTCCACTTGGATTAGATTAGGACATTTATTATTATTTAATTCAAAGAAGAGTTAAAAGAGTTAAAATCAATGTTCATTTACTAAAACATTTTTAATATAGGGTTATACATAAGATAAATTCTATTTAAAATATTCATTAGAAATATAAAAATATTTCCTACATAATGATATTTTATTTATAAATATTAGATATTAAATAATTTAATTTATTTATGACACAATGATGATGCAAGAATTACCATAATAGTGAAAATTTAAAATAATTGATATTATAAATACCCAAATAAATATAATTTGAGACTTTTAATGAATTACACTAATTTTATAGGTTAATATGATATGTTAGGAGTGACTTAAGTGACTTTTTTCGAAGTAATCATTCTGTTATGAGGTTCACAAAAATCAATTATTGAATAGAGTCAAAATTGACATAAAGGAATATTTAAAACAAATATTATATTATTAATTGATATTAAATTCCT
Source organism: Viscum album (assembly GCA_963277665.1). Lineage (NCBI taxonomy): Eukaryota > Viridiplantae > Streptophyta > Magnoliopsida > Santalales > Viscaceae > Viscum > Viscum album. The sequence goes on from OY728125.1 coordinate 560,515,704, forward strand.
AAAAATATATGGTTCGGACAAGAGAATTATATCATGATATCTGTATTATTAATGGACCACTTGGGGGTCTCTTGGATTTATATAGTATGTTTATTAACCATATAATATAAAAATACAAAGAGACATTGTAAAAGTGAAACTAATTAACTAAGAGTTAATACTTAATGATAAGGTTAATATAGTAACCCAAACCTGTCTAAATTCTATTGGTTGAGTGTTTTTCGACCTATAACCACTTTATACTTTAAATAATCTACTTTTGAGCCATTAGAAACCCAATATGAATTTAGTATAAAATAATACTTCTAACTTTTCCAAAGGTGCCCCTCACCCCTCTTATAAAAGCGCACTCTCCCTTATCATTAACTCACACCTTAAAGACTTTTGGCTTGGAAAAATTCTACCCCAATAATCTGTAAACATCCCTAAATTTTTCCTAGAGGCCTTCCCTTAATTCTGCGGTTCACAAAAATCAATTATTGAATAGTGTCAAAATTGACATAAAATATTTTTTAAACCAAATATTATATTATTAATTGATATTAAATTCCTAAAAATCTAAGGGTCGGCCAAGAGAGTTATATCATGATATTTCTATCATTAATGGACCACTTGGGGTCCTCTTGGATGTATATAGTATGTTTATTAACCATATAATATAAAAATACAAAGAGACATTGTAAAAGTGAAACTAATTAACTAAGAGTTAATACTTAATGACAAGGTTAATATAGTAACCCAAAACTGCATAAATTCTATTGGTTTAGTGTTTTTCGACCTATCCCCACCTTAACCTTTAAATAATACACTTTTTATCCATTAGAAACCGAATATGAATTTATTATAAAATAATAATTCTAGCTTTTCCAAAGGTGCCCCTCACCCCTCTTATAAAAGGGCACACTCCCTTCTCATTAACTCACACCTTCAAGCCTTTGGCATGGAAAAATTATGCCCAAATACTCTCTAAATATTCCTCACTTCATCCTAGAGGCCTTCCTTTTGTCAGAAATCCAACCTAAGAGCCCTTTTGATCAAATCAATAGGTAGATCCCGAAGAAGAGGTAATGTTTTCACCACCATTTTTCAAATTCATTTCTTCTTCCACTTCTTCCTTCTTTGTTATTACCATTATAAAATAATAACTCTAGTATCTTATATATACTGTGATGTTATTATAAATATGGTACAACCATAATCAGTATTCTATCCATCCTTTGAATAACATGTCACCATACGTGCGTACGTACGACTTGCCGTCTCCATGTCGTGGTGTAATTGTTATTCAATAAATTATTATATGGATGGGTATAATAATGATGTGTAACTCATGTAAATAATAAATATAACATGATAATGATTCTGTATATATGTTATACCATCCAATTATATATTATTTTAATATCAAAATAATGATATTGTCGCTCGTGCGTACGTACGGACTACTGTCTCCACGAACGTGATAAGATTCATTCACCATCGTATCCATTCAAGTATAATTCTCATTTGATGATTAATAATAGTATCTAAGGACTTGATAACATTCTGGATATGAATAAGATACATCCTATCCATAACAAACATGGATTGCCTAACAAAACGTATCAAAGAATACGAGTAAGTTAACACCCGAAACGACGATAATAATAAGATATTATTAACAAATCAATGTTAAAAGATCATATATGATATCATATTATTGTATAATTTAATAACAATTATTTCACCATTATATAGGAGGTTAACCAACCCCCAACAAAAGAAAATTACAAGGTAAGGGTTTATTTCGCAATCCATTCATTATCCGAGGTTGTTTATATGTAATAATCTACTGGGATCTCTTTATCATCAACATCCATGTTTCTTAAAAATGAATTTCAAAACATTTTTACTATTTACTAGAATATGGGTTAAAATTATTTATACACTTGTTTGAATTTTTATAAGAGGTTTATAAAGGAATCTTTCCGTTGTTTTCCAAACAAGGTGCTTTTTAACCTTTTCGACAAAATTAAGGTAAGAATGTTTTTTTTAACTTATACGGTGGGTGCAGCTATTTTTCGTCGTAATAAAATCTTCGAAGCTACCCTTAATATCTTATAAGAATATTTTCAAAGAAAATGTTTTATTTTATAAATATATGACTCTTAAAAGATTTCAAAATAGAAATAGATATTTCTCTAAAAAGAGTTTTGATTTCATCTATGTCAACATCCTCTGATGGATTTTACGGTTATTTAAAGTTGATTTATTATGAAACAGAACTTCTATATTTTATTGAAGGTTTTGTGGAATGTTTGACTGTGTATGTTTTATTTTTATACCATTCTTGGTTTATGGATGAAGTATTTACATTTCATATGCAAGTTTTAATACGAATATTTATGTTATGTTTAAACCTTTTCATATGGGAATGCATTGGACTTAATATGTGATGGGTGGAGCCCGCTATAGCTCCTCGATGCATCGGTAGGTCTCATGAGACAAACTAGTGTCTTGGAAGAAGGCCTTGACAAAATATTATTCGTATTCTTGGCACGAGGCCTTGGCTACGTGGTTATGATAGTCTGGCATTATGCATTCCATCATTATGAAAGTGGTTATTGATATTGAATGTGATTATTCGATTAGTAGAATATCCATGTGAATAAGTAAATGGCATTATTTCATTTTATTTTTTCCATACTATGTTGAAGTTCAAGTTTAAAAGGATTTTGTTGTAGTTATACATTACCTTAAATGTTTATTCTTATTTATGAAAGTTTCCCCTATATTGTTATCCTTACTGGGCATTTGAGGTCACCCCTTTTCTTTGTTTTATTTTTCATAGGATGTGAAGAAGTAAATAATGAATGACCTAAAGTGATATTATGAGGGTATATTAGTGTGGACTATGGAGACAATATGTTGTAGTAGTAGTTTTTTACTTTATGATGTAATGTATAACATTATGAATATATCTAGTGTTTCCAAGGCTACTAAACCAATCGATCTTTAGAGATTTGATCTTTCTTGTGATCATGCCAATGTTATGTAATAATGCACCGACTCTGGGTAACTAGGGTCAGGGCATTACAGTTGGTATCAGAGGAAGTTTAGTACAATCCTTGGAAGCTAGATTTAGATAAACTCTGATTAGAGCACATATACCTAAGATGGACTTTGAGAATTAGTATAGAAGAACATCCTAGAATTTCGGTATTGTAGAGATTTTGTGAGTTTTCTGAGCAATACATCCCTGTCTGGATACGAGCTAGTAGAGGAGGCTCTGGCACAGATGTACCTAGGGGTAATACCTGAAAACACCGCTTTGAGCTAGAATCGAACTAGAACTGGTGCACGACAACGGGCCTTGCTGCACTCTTGGTTACGGCCCTCCCAGGGGATATGCTTATGATAACTCTCATTTTCATTACAAATTATTATGAATGGTTTATGAGTATATACTTCCTCAAAGAAAACATTTTTTATGATATGGATTATATCCACAAATAGTTCAATTTATGTTAAGTGTTTTATAAGTTTGGGATTATGTATTTTGATTTATAAACTGATCTAGTTTATGCCATTGTTTAGAAATGGTGCCTAGTGGAAGAAATGGAAACCGTATCAATGAATGCACTCCATGTAGGGATTTCCCTCCTTCTCAAGATAATTATAGTGGAGGTGTTGATTCAACTGGTGCCGATCATCTAATCACCATACTGAGACAACTCACTCAGGTTATGAATAATAACCTTACCCATATGGAGCACCCTGATCTGCAGCATGGAGGATAAATGTTAGATTGATTCATGAGGCAACAACCACCAACGTTCAATGGGAGTACAAATCCCTTAGTAGCTGAGAAATGGATAAATTCCCTAGAGAAAATATTTCAGGCTTTGGGGAGTAGTGAAAGGGAAAAAGTTATCATGGCAGTTTACCGCCTCACTGGAGATGCTGATCAATGGTGGTCATTGATTCAAAACACGAAGGAATATGATGACGTATCAAATATGGAATGGAGGGAGTTCAATGATCTGTTTTTAGAAAAATACTTTCCTCGTGACCATCGAGAAGATATGGAAAGGCAATTTCTGAGTCTGATACAAAAGGAGGATGAGAAAGTTGCAAAGTATGAGGCTAACTTTACAAGGTTAGCAAGGTATGCTAGAGATTATATACATAACCCAAGAAGTAATATTGATCGTTTCTTTGATGGGTTAAAACCATTTCTCCGTCGAGCATTAGTCTCACAGTCCTTCTCGTCATACGAAGACATTGTCTCATGTGCTATCAAAACAGAAAAGGAATTCTCTAAGTCTTATGACTTCAAAGAAAAGCAAGAGAAGAAGAGATTTACTGATCAATCTGGGAATGGAAATAAGGGGAATAAGGGAAAGGTTGAATATCCATCCTGTGGTAAATGTGGGAAGAAACACCCTGGTACTTGCTTGAAGGGAATGGGTGTCTGTTACAAGTGTGGTGAGAAAGGCCACCATTCTTGTGAATAAAAAGGGAAGAAGGAAGCTACCAATGTTCAATGCTACAATTGCAGGGACATGGGACATTATGCAAATGAATGTCCTAATCGTCAGGGGAACTTACCTCAGAAAAGGCCAAGGGATCAAGGCCAAGCTTATGCTATCACTACTACTGAGGTAGAAGCTCCAAAAGACGTGGTGGAAGGTAATTTAATAGTTTCTTCAAGTTTAGAAAATGCATTATTTGATTCTGGATCATCACATTGTCTCATATATTCCTAGTTTGCTAAGAAAATATGATATTTCCAATTTGACTTAACAAGGGAGTTGTCAGTTAAAACTTCTAAGGGAAGTTTCATTGCAACAATGTTTTGTGAATCAGTCCCCATTAGGGCACATAAATATTCTTTATCTATTGATTTCATCGTCATACCTATGACTGAGTTTGATATAATCCTCGGTATGGACTGGATTTCGGACTATGATGCAAATATTTATTGTAAGAAGAAAGAGGTTACAATTTTTGATGATGATGATAAGGAACACAGTATCTTTAGAGCAGAATAATCACCACCTAATTCTTATCTAGATCCACCCCAGTAGCTCAACTAAATTCAATTATTGGGGAGGAAGAGAATTAAATTATTGTGGGTGAGGAAAGGAATGTTCAAATAGAGAATGTACCTGTTGTGAAAGAATATTTTGATGTGTTTTCGGAAGATTTACCTGGACATCCTCCAGAACGAGAAGCTGAGTTTTCCATTAATTTAATTCCTGGATCAAGGCCTATATCGAAGGCCCCTTATATAATGGCCACTGTAGAATTAGTTGAACTAAAAAAACAACTAGAGGAATTGAATAATAAGGGATTTATTCACCCTAGTGTTTCTCCATGGGGATCCCTTGTTCTTTTTGTCCAAAAGAAAGATGGATCTATGAGGTTATGTCTCGACTATAGGGAGATTAAGGCCATAACAATAAAGAAAATGTATCCCCTACCTCACATTGATGATTTATTTGACCAACTGCATGGAGCTCAATACTTTTCAAAGATTGACCTTTGATCTGGATACCATCAGTTGTGTGTAAAGAAGGAATACATTCCGAAGACAGCATTTCAAACCAGGTATGGGCATTACGAGTTTACTGTAATGCCCTTTGGATTGAATAATTCACCCTATGTATTCATGGATCAGATGAATATAGTTTTCAAGGAATATCTCGATGAATTTGTGGTGGTACTTATTGATGATATCTTGGTATACTCTAAAAGCTACAAGGATCATGATATTCACTTGCGCATTATCCTGAAGACTCTGAGAAGACATGAATTATATGGGAAGTTTAGGATGTGTGAATTCTGGATTCATGAGATTTCTTTTCTTGTCCATATTGTCTCCAAAGATGGAATCTCTATTGATCCATCAAATAACAGGGCAATCCAAGAATGGCCAGCACCTATGAGTATAACTGAGGTACGCAGTTTTATTGGTTTGGCAGGTTATTATCGACGTTTCGTCCAAAATTTTTCCCAATTGGCAAACGCATTAACGAAGCTCACACGTAAAGGGGTTAAATTTGTTTTGAAAAAAGAGTGTGAAGAATGTTTCGATGAACTGAAGAGAAGATTATTCAATGCTTCTATATTGACTCTACCATCGGGGAATGATGGGTTCGTTATTTATAGTGATGCATCGAAGAAAGGACTTGGTTGTGTCCTTATGCAGAACGATAGGGTTATTGCCTATGCATCACGACATTTGAAAACTCATGAGCAAAACTATCCTACTCATGATCTTGAGTTAGAAACTATGATCTTTTCTTTGAAGATATGGAGGCACTACCTCTATAGTGAAAAATGAGAGATTTATATTGATCACAAGGGTTTGAACTATATTTTCTCACAAAAAGAACTCAACATGAGGCAAAGGAGATGGCTTGAATTACTCAAGGATTATGATTGTACGATACATTACCACCCGGGGAAAGCAAACAAGGTGGAAGATGCTTTGAGCAGAAAAGATCATGGAGTTTTGAACAATATGAGAATTGAAAGGGATCCAATTTTCATGGATCTAGTGAATATGGACATGGGAATAACCAGGGAAGGTGAAACATCAATGCTTTTTCAAATGGTTACCAAACCATATTTACTAGAAAGGATTAAGAGTTCTCAGACCGATGATAAAGAATTTAAAAAGAAGATTAAAGCTGTGAATGATGGGAGATTGAGAGACTTTGTGTATGAAGATGGAATTTTGAAATTCGGGAAGAGACTTTGTGTTCCCGATATACCTGATCTAAAAAGGGAATTGTTGGATGATTCTCATAGTTCCAATTTCTCTATACACCCTGGGAGAACCAAAATGTATAGAGATTTAAAGGAACATTTTTGGCGGGACAACATGAAGTGGGAGATTGCTGATTTTGTGTCATGATCTATGGTTTGTCAACAAGTGAAAGCTAGAAGGCAACAACCTGGTGGAGTATTGCAACCTCTTCCCATACTGGAGTGGAAATGGGACAATATTATGATGGACTTTGTCATGGGGCTACCAAATACTCCTAGAAGGAATGATGCGATATGGGTCATTGTTGATCGTCTAACCAAGTCATCACGTTTCCTTGCTATAAGAGAAGATCTACCACTGGAACATCTAGCAAGACTATATATTGATGAAGTTGTGAGACTTCAGGGAGTACCCCTATCAATTGTTTCTGATCGTGATCCCCGTTTTACTTCAAGATTCTGTAAGAGTCTTCAGAAATCCATGGATACTGAACATCATTTGAGCACTGCCTACCACCCTCAGACAGATGGACAATCAGAATGAACTATTCAAACCTTAGAAGACATGTTGAGATCCTGCTCACTTGAATTTCAGGGTATGTGAGATTAATATTTACCTCTGGTAGAATTTTCCGATAACAATAGCTTCCATTCAAGTATTCCGATGGAACCATATGAAGCGTTATATGGGAAGAGATGTCGCACACCAACCTGTTGGGATGACGTTGGTGAAAGAAAACTTGTAGGTCCAGAACTGGTGGAGGAAACAATGGAAAAGGTGAAGGTAATCCAAAATCACATCAGAGCAGCTCAAAGTAGGTAGAAGAGATATGCCGATAATCGAAGGAAGGATTTGTAATTTCAAGTCAGTGATCATGTTTTCTTGAAGGTATCTCCATGGAAGGGAGTCATATGTTTTGGTATGAAAGGTAAATTGAGTCCCAGGTACATCGGACATTTCGAAATTATAGAACGAATTGGGGCTGTAGCTTACCGATTGGCAATGCCGCCAAGTCTCTCCAAAGTTCACGATGTGTTCCACATATCTCTATTGAGGAAATACATTCCTGACCCAACACATGTACTCACCTACGAGGAATTAGAACTGGAACCCGATCTGTCTTATTGTGAAGAGCCCGTCAAGATTCTTGATACGAGAGAACAAGTACTGAGAAACCAGACGACTCATCTGGTAAAAGTCTTGTGGAGAAACCATAAGATGGAAGAGGCAACGTGGGAACCCAAGGAACTTATTATGAAGATCCACCCGATTCATTTCATGCGGTAGTATTCTAGAAATTTCAAGGAAGAAATTATTTGAATGAGGGGAGAATGTAACACCCCAAGCTTCTACGGTACGTTTCTCTTGGAATAATGCGATAGCATGTCTTGTACGCAACATCGAGTTCTAACACACCACAACCAATCAAACTAGCCATTATGAATAGTAATACCTACTTTCTGAAATTATATATATTTTACATTTCAAAATGGACTTCATTTTTGGATTCAGAATATCGAAATTATCCTAAGTTGAAATTTTGGTATTTTTCTAAGAACTTCAAATTTTTATGAATAGTGAAAAATACTTAAGAACAACTTTTTTAAACAAAATAATTTATAGTGATAAATTATATTATTTAGTGGTTTTAAAATATAATTAGAATATTTTTTTACCATTTTATCCAATGGTGTTCATTATAATTAATTTCACTTTGAAATTGGACATAAACAATTGTCAATATTTTAATATATATTGTTTCTTAAAAACACGGTATTTGTTGTGGCAGAGGGAATTAATTACAAAATTAATTAATGAAACATTTATTTTTGGAATTTTGTAAAATAGAAATCATTTTTGCATTCAGAATATCAATTATATCATAGGCTGAAATTTTGGCATTGTTCTGAAAAACTTCAATTTTTGATGAATAGTGAAACTACTAAGTGGTAGTTAAAAAACTGAATTTTTCATACAACTTAATTTTAGCGCATCTATGATTGGAATTTCGAAAATCCGAGAGACACGGTTAATATCAAGGAGTAAAATGTGGTTCAATTAGATGAAAATAATTTTTTGTGAATAGTAACTTTTTACTTTTATTTACCACGGTTAAAAGTAAATAGGGTACTTAAGGGTAAAAATGATATTAATATTACCCTAACACATGTACTAATTATATTGGACAAGTTTATCTCGACCAAAAACAACATTAGGAATAAAATATTATCATTTAGGTCCACTTTGATTAGATTAGGACATTTATTATTATTTAATTCAAAGAAGAGTTAAAAGAGTAAAAATAAGTTTTTATTTACTAAAACATTTTTAATACAGGGTTATACATAAGATAAATTCTATTTTAAATATTCATTAAAAAGATAAAAATATTTCCTACATAATTATATTTTATTTATAATTTTTAGATATTAAATAATTTAATTTATTTATGACACAATAATGATGCAGGAATTACCATAATAGTGAAAAATTAAAATAAATGATATTATAAATACCCAAATAAATATAATTTGAGACTTTTAATGAATTACACTAATTTTATAGGTTAATATGATATGTTAGGAGTGACTTAAGTGACTTTTTTCGAAGTAATCATTCTGTTATGAGGTTCACAAAAATCAGTTATTGAATAGAGTCAAAATTGACATAAAACAATATTTAAAACAAATATTATATTATTAATTGATATTAAATTCTTAAAAATATATGGTTCAGACAAGAGAATTATATCATGCAATCTGTATTATTAATGGACCACTTGGGGGTCTCTTGGATGTATATAGTAAGTTTATTAACCATATAATATAAAAATACAAAGAGACATTGTAAAAGTGAAACTAATTAACTAAGAGTTAATACTTAATGATAAGGTTTATATATTAACCCAAACCTGTCTAAATTCTATTGGTTGAGTGGTTTTCTACCTATAACCACTTTAAATTTTAAATAATCCACTTTGGAGCCATTAGAAACCCAATATGAATTTACTATAAAATAATACTTCTAGCTTTTCCAAAGGTGCCCTTCACCACTCTTATAAAAGGGCACTCTCCCTTATCATTAACTCACACCTTAAAGACTTTTGGCTTAGACAAACTCTACCCAAATAATCTCTAAACATACCTAAATTCATCCTATAGGCCTTCCTTTAGTTAGAAAGCCAACCTAAGAGCCCTTTTGATCAAATCAAAAGGAAGAACCCGAAGAAGAGGTAATGTTTTCACCACCATTTTTCAAATTCATTTCTTCTTCCACTTCTTCCTTCTTTGTTATTAACATTCTAAAATATTAACTCCAGTATATTATATATAATGTGATGTTATTATGAATATGTTATAACCATATTCATTATTCTATCCATCCTTTGAATAACAAGTCACCATACGTGCGTATGTACGACTTACCGTCTCCACGTCATGGTGTAATTGTTATTCAATAAATTATTATTTGGATGGATATAATAATGATGTGTAACTCATGTAAATAATAAATATAACATGATAATGATTCTGTATATATGTTATACCATCCAATTATATATTATTTTAATATCAAACGAATGATATTGTCACTCGTGCATACGTACGGACTACCGTCTCTATGAACGTGATAAGATTCATTCTCCATCATATCCATTCAAGTATAATTCTCATTTGATGATTAATAATAGTATCTAAGGACTTGATATCATTCTGGATATGAATAAGATACATCCTATCCATAATAAACAAGGCTTACGTAACAAAACGTATCAAAGAAAACGAGTAAGTTAACACCCGAAACGACGATAATAATAAGATATTATTTACAAATCAATGTTAAAAGATCATATATGATATCATATTCTTGTATAATATAATAAAAATTATTTCACCATTATACATGAGGTTAACCTACCCCCAACCATGGAAAATTACAAGGTAATGGTTTATTTCTCAATCTCTTTATTATCTGATGTTGTTTATACGTAATAATCTGCTGGGATCTCTTTATCATCCACATCCATGTTTCTTAAAAATGAATTTCAAAACATTTTTAATATTTACTAGAATATGGGTTAAAGTCATTTATACCCTTGTTTGAATTTTTATAAGAGGTTTATAAAGGATTCATTCCGTCTTTTTCAAAACAAGGTGCTTTTTAACCTTTTCGACAAAATTAAGGTAACAATGTTTTTTAACTTATACAGTGGGTGCGGCTATTTTTCACCATTATAAAATCGTCAAAGATTCCCTTAAAAGCTTATAAGAATATTTTCAATTAAAATGTTTTATTTTATAAATATATTACTCTTATATGATTTCAAAATATAAAGATATATTTCTCTAAAAAGAGTTTTGATTTCATCTATGTCAAAATCCTTTGATGTATTTTACACTTATTTGATGTTTATTTTTTATGAAACAAAACTTCTATATTGTATTGAAGGTTTTGTGATATGTTTGAATGTGGATGTGTTATTTTTATACCATTCATGGTTTATGGATGAAGTATTTACATTTCGTATGCGAGTTTTAATACGAATGTTTATGTTATGTTTAAACATTTTCATATGGGAATGCATTCGACTTAATATGTGATGGGTGGAGCCTGCTATAGCTCGTCTATGTATCGGTAGGTCTCATGAGACAAACTAGTTTCTTGGCACAAGGCCTTGAAAAAATATAATTTGTAGTCTTGGCATGAGGCCTTGGCTATGTGGTTATGATAGTCTGACATTATGCATTCCATCATTATGAAAGTGGTTATTGATATTACATGTGATTATTCCATTAATAGAATATCCATGTGAATAAGTAAATGACATTATTACATTTTATTTTTTCCATACTATGTTGAAGGTCAAGTTTAAAAGGATTTTGTTTTGTTATACATTGCCTTAAATGTTTATTCTTATTTATAAAAGTTTCCGCGATATTTTTATCCTTACTGGGAATTTGAGCTCACCCCTTTTCTATGTTTTATTTTTCCCAGGATGTGAAGAAGTAAATTATGAATGGACTACAGGGATATTATGAGGGGATAATAGTGTGGACTATGGAGATAATATTTTGTTGTAGTAGTTTTTCTCATTATGATGTAATTTAAAACTTTATGAATATATCTAGTGTTTCCAAGGATACTAAACCAATCGGTCTTTCGAGATTTGATCTTTATTGTGATCATGCCAATGTTATGTAATAATGCACTGAATTTCGGTAACTAGGGTCGAGGCGTTACATAAGGTGCTGTGAAGCAGTGTGCTTCGCGAAGTACAGTGACCCTGCCTTGGCATGTGGATCACGTGTACATGATGGGTGTTTCGCGAATCATAAACACTCTGTGACTGCCTGGGTTCCCTTGGGAATCCCTTTCCATTGCGAATTCCCTTAGGCTTCGCGAAGGGCATCCCTCTCAGAAGAGGGGCTCAATACGAGACAAGGCGAAGGCCTCTCACGAAGCAAAATTACATCACGGATCTCATGATTCCCAGAGAGGAGAGTGCTTCACAATTTGGGAGTTGAGAAGTCGAAAGGTTGGATTGTCTGTCTGGAGCGCTCAGGGGGAGCTCAGTATTTATAGGCCAGGGGCTCCGCGATGCAGAGCCCATGCAGCGTGAAGGGGGCTTCGGGTGCTTCGCAGCGGGTCGCGAATGTCAACCGGGTTCACGGAGCATTACGACCTCTGCTGCTTCGAGGCGACCACGGTGCTCGGGGTGCTCCATGTCGGGGCTTCGTGAAGAAGAGCACGAGGTCTCTTTTTTCTTCATTCTTTTCGTCCAATATTTTTGCACCAACAATAATATAGAGCTTCCATGTGGTGACATTAGTCGTCCAATCACACCTTCAGGTAGCCAAGTGAGGTTCTAACAGTGTGATAGGATGGGGAATATGAGGCCATATAATTTTAGGGAACCAATTGAGTGTCGAGCCTATAGAAAGATGGGCCATTTATAATGATTCAGCATAATTTATTCACCAGTATCCAGTGAGATAGGGTCTTCACCACTCCACATTTAGCTGCAAGGTTTGAATATTCTCATTAGGTAGGGATATGGGGTACAACTAGTAGTATAGGCCATGGTTGTGGTTGTGGCCATGGTATCGAAACCCTTGGTTCACATCGATAAAATGGTGGATCAGCTCAGGGTAGGTAGTTAGTTCCACATGGCTATGGTACAGGTTAGTCATATATAATTCAACATACCAGTGAAGAGTAGTATCCCAGAGCTTCTACTGTTAGAGGTACTATTCTAGTAGCCTCCACATTAGCTTCTGTACTCTTTTATACATGTGATTCACATTGATTTATATCTATTCTAGCTATGGAGATCCTTGGTCTTAGTGATCAGTTTTATGAAGACAACATGAATTTTGAAACTCCTTTTGGAATTATAAATTATGGTCAAGGATAGTGCAGGGAGTTCCCCCTCTAGATTGGCGGGCATCACTTTGTATGAGACCTCTTCATCCTCAAGATTACAAGATTTGATATAATTCTCAACATGGAATGGTTGGTTCCCTTTTATACATTCATTGAATTATATCACTAAAGGGTGATATTTACATCACCATTGGGATGGGAGTACATTAAAAAAGGTAAATGAGATGTCCAGGTGATCCGAGATGGACTCGAGCATTGTGGGATGGGTTTAATGGTAGCAAAGATTACATGTTTATATTTTGGATAATTAGGGGACATTTCAGTACAATTTCCATAAAATGTTTGATCATTTTAGGGATGCCTTCTTGGATGAATTCTAGGGATTAAATATGGCGAGGGAGGTAGATTTTCCTATCAAGCTAGTGCCAGGAGCTGCACCAGTATTCATTCCTCCTTATAGGATGGGTACGATGGAGTTACAAGAGCTCGAGAGGTAGCTAGAGGATTTAGTAGAAAAAGGTTTTATCCAACCTAGAACTTCTATGTGGGGTCCACTGGTCCTTTTTATGAAATAGGTTGATGGTACCCATAGAATATATGTGGATTACTGGAACTTGATCCAGTTGACAGTTAAGAACTAGTTACCTCTACCATGGATATATGATCTCTTTAACCAGATCTGAAGAGATTAGGTCTTCTGAGAGATTGATTTGAGATCTGGTTACCATCAGGTGTGTGTTAGACCATCAGAAATACCTCACATAGTCTTCCATAGAGGGTATGGTCTATATGAGTATTTTGGTATGATGCTCGGTCTCAATAACTTGCCTGTAGTCTTCTAGGAACTGATGAACAGAGTGTTCCATCCATATATCGATTCATTTGTAGTGGTTTTCATGGATAATATCTTTGTGTATTCTTATAATCGACAAAACAATAACACACATCATGATATCATTTTTAATTCAATGAGAGAGCATTAGTTATATGCTAAGCTCACAAAGTTCCACTTTTGGATTGATTAGATTCACTTCCTTGGTAACATGATCTTAGAGACAGGAATATCAGTGGACCCATATATGGTGAGAGCTATCATTTCTTGGGAGCATCCCAAGAATTTCTTGGAGGTTTGGAGTTTCTTATGGATTTTGGTTACTATACGAATTTTATACATGAATGTTCACACTTATAAGCACCATTTATGGTCTTGAATAGAAATGGTGTGATATATGTATGGTTAGATTCCTATGAGATTGAATTTCATGATTTGAAAGGGAGATTGACTTCATCACTGATATTTATTTTTATAGATCCAAGAAAGAGATACATTGTGTTCTATGATGTATCATGTATCAGACTAGGAGTAGTTATTTTACTAGAGGATCATGTTTTCATGTATGAGTCTCGATAGTTTAGGAAGAATTAGAGGAATTACATGACATATGATCTTGAGTTTGCTACAATTGGTGGCACATTGAATTGTTGGAGACATTACTTATCAGGAGATCATTTTATGTTGTAAATGGAACACAAAATCCTTATGTATATATTTACAATGTGTGATCTGAATTTGAGACAACGAAGGTGGGTCGAATAACTTCAGTCATTCAACTTTTAGCTTTCCCAGATTCCTGGTAATGGAAATGTAGTGGTTGATACACTGAGCTAGATGAATCATATATTGGTTGTGTAGCTGGCCATCAATGAGTGGAATCTTATGAATTTGTTCCCTGTGATGCACTTAGAGGTTCATGATAGTAAGGGGCAGAATTTTCTTTCATCTTTAGCTATTACCTATGCCTAGTTGGATAGAGTGACGATGAGGCATCTCTCAAACTCAGAAGTCCTAGTTGTATAGGATACTTTGGTAGGTGATGACCCTCATCCTAGATAGACCATAATTGATGATGAGATCATGTGAGTACATGGTCACATATAGGTTTCAGTAGACTTGCATGAGGACCTGATGTGGGACTTTCAAAATTTATCTTGGTAAGTGAATCCTGGTGTCACAATGATGTGTCATGATTTACATCATTAATATTAGTGGATGAGTTTGAAAGTAGAGGTCACTGGTTTTGTCATGAGGTGTTCCTCCATTCAATAGGTGAATACTGAACACCAGCGACCAGTCAGACTTTTTCAAGAACTACCCATTTATGAGTGAATGAGGAATGATGCCGCAATGTATTTCATGACTAGTTTACCAAGGACACCTCAAGGTAATGATGTTTTATGGGTTTTTTCTAACAGGATCATGACGATCACTCACTTCCTAACTATCAAGGATACAATTTTAGTTGATGGTATTGGAAGGTTGTATATTCGTGAGATAGTAAAACTTCACAAGTTCCCACATTCTATAATTTAAAATAGGGATTCTAGGTTTAATTAGTTGTTCTCGAAAGGGATATAGAGTAATATTGATGATTCTATGAACAACATACCACCCTCAATAGATGGATAGTTAGAGCGCACGATTCATGTGCTTAAGGACATACTGCGAGCATGCATCCTGGACATCAAGAGTTCTTGGGAGAGAAATATACCCCTGGTTAAATTCTCCTACAAAAACATCTTTTATGATACTATTTAGATGGTTCCATATGAGACTTTGTATGGTAGGCCAAGCTTACCAACCCTGTATTTGCTGGAGGTAGGAGTGGTAACTATGCTGGGAACTCATTTTTTCTTGGAGACCATAGAGCTGATAAAGTTGATTTAGAAGTGGATGGATAATATACAATCTCATTACAAATTATATTCCAATCATTAAATAATACCTCAGGAGTTCAAGGTCAGGGATCAATTTTACCTATGTGTTTCACCGAGGTGAGGACATATGAGGATCAGGAGACAGGGTAAGCTTTCGCTGAGATATGTCAGTCTATTTGAGATTCTAGAGAGAGTCAGGCTGGCAGCCTATCGAGTACAATTAACTCATAGGTACTAGTATATGCACTATTCTTCTACGTTTCTCAACTATGATGTTACTATTCAGACCCATCTCATGCCTTTCATCTTGAGGAGGTCGAGTTATAGGTATATGTGTCCTTTGAGGAGCATCCTATATTAATTGTTGATAATAGAATGAAGGTTATCCGATGATGGTTAATTACTCTAGTACATGTTCTATGGAAGAATGAAAGAGTATTGAACAAGACCTCAAGGTGGGAGATTGATGTTCAATCGTTGTGTTCATAGTTTTTCTAATACATTCCAGACCAACCTTGAGAAGGAAAATCATAGATGAATTATTTTAACTAGGAATTATACAAGGACCCAATTCTTCTATGAGGTAGGAATACAATATTTTAGACAAATTCTCAGTTTAATTACTTAAATTTGACCTAATGTTGATTCTTGTTGAGGAAATGGAGGTTTTGGGGTGTCTGAGGCTAGTACGGATCATGGAACCCATGTTTTGAGTGAAAAGAGGAGGTCACACGGTTAGTGAAAAATATGCAGTTTGGGTTGAACAACTGTGTGGAAAAGTTTGTAATTTTATCATATTTTGATAGTGGATATTCATATGGTTTTCCCATAGTTAATTAATCGTGTGGGTGCCCCTTTAACTACTGAAATCTATGTATGTTTGGTGCATGGTTTGTCAAACAGTGCGTCCAAATCATACAACCCAGGAAGTTTTGGGATTTTTAATAAATTTTAATTAAATGTAAAATACAATATAAACCTAAATTAGGTTATTTTACCATATGAACATTAATGGGACCCCTTTTATGGATCTCACCATTGGTAATTCTTGTATTCAAGTCAGATCTTCCTTCCAATCATAGATTTGAAGGTTTTCTATCTCATCGGATCTGTATCTGTAAGATCAACTTCATTTTAGTCATTCTCATTTATTTTAGAGATCGAATGTTCTATTTGGATTTAGGATTATATTCCACAATTTCATGTTCTTCACTCATTCATTAGATTTATCCTAATCTTGGTTGAATCTGGATCTGATACAGTATGAGCTATATAGCACATACCTAAGGTAGGTGGTCTTGTTCATTTCTCTTAAAGTCAGTCCATTTATATATTCCACCTTGCATGTTCCCATTTCATGGGTGTCTTCTTAAAATTAAATTTAACCCTAGTATGGCTAGGAATTCTCTAGGTTTTGAATAGGTTCATTAATGTTTGTTATAGGTTCTTAACTTTTAATGAATCACTCCTTGGGTGTGTTGTTTAAATGGATCTTTTGATGAGTTATGCCTTGGACCCCCCTTACGGTGATCCTTTTTCCAATTCATGGAATGATAAAAATGAAATTTATTATAAATTTAATTGAAATGATGATAGATTGTAATTGGAATAATTAAAGTCAATGGGTAAATGAGTTAAACCTCGGTCTTGTTAGGAAATTTCATGTTTATGATGAATTGCTTCCTAAAGGTGAATTACCCATGTGAGTTAAATGATTCTTACTCTATGTATTAGTTTATTAAGATTAATTTCTCTTCCCATTATTTTTACCATGTGAGATAAATGATAAATAATCTATGTAATAGTTTCTTAGGATTGTGAGGATTATTATATTGGAGATTCCCCTCTGTGTAATTTAAATGAGAAGTCTTTTGTGGTTGGCCAATTCTTGGGTCACTTTTTGAGGTGAGATTGAAATGAATGATTTTGGTTTTTACCATGGAGTGATAAATTAATTATTTAAATGTAATTGATTTAATTAAATGATTTATAACCCTGAGATAATCATGGATCCTATTGAATGATTCCATGAAAAGACTCATTGGACTAGTGAATTTTATGCATTGGGTGAATCATGGATCCAATTGAAGGATTCTGTGGACAAAATCATTGGACTAAACCTTGATTATTCATTTGGTGAGTCATGGATCCAAATGAAGGATGCCATGGAAGGAATCATTGAGGCTTGTTTTATATTACAAGTGAATCATGGATCAAAATGATGGATGACATTGATGAACTCAAGAGGGAATTGAATATTTATTACACGGTTGATATATAGGATCCCTATAGAACCACTGAGGATGAAATTGATTGGCATGACTCTATACCTCACCTAGAGAGATGTCGGGTTTCTGAGTGGTTTGTTGGGACAGGCTTGTAGGGTGTTGGTGGATATCATGCCTAGGGGATACATGAATTCTTGCTTAGGAATGTCAAGGGTGAGCACTATTTAATATCATAACTAGAGTGATACCTGAATTACAGATTAGTAATGTCAAGGATGGGATTAGGTTCTAGTATAGAATAATAATAAAAGATGATATGAACCATCATCTAAGCCATAGAAGAATCTTGGATTCATGATTGACTCATATCTTTATAGATGACATGTTTAGGAATTGTTTGTGATATTTACTATACGGGGGATACCGGCCTTTATCCAGATCATGAGATATATAAATTTAATGAGATTGAATTCTTAAATGAAACTAATTAAATGAGTTGGATGTTTACATTTATGTGATTACTTTTTTATTTTTATACTTCGTGTACACTTGTTATATATATTCATTGAATGATTGTCCTTGAACATGGGTGTTTTCCTACATATATTATATCTCACAGATTATTTGGGTCACCTTTTTTGAACCAAACATATTATATGATTGTAGATGTTGATAATGGTATGTTCCCTAATGTAGGTACTTGATATGCTACTTAGGATCATGAGATAATGCGACCAAGGTGAGGTTTACGATGATACTGGGATACTTTTTGCTATTTTTTAATTATGGGACATGTATTGTATATGAATACTATGTACCTATTTTGTATGTTTTATTAGAAACATGTGACATGTATCATCACCATGTATATGATATTACTTCTAGATTTTTTTACACTATCATTCTCCCACTATTTATTCTTTTGGTATGGTTTACTACTTTTTCTAATGAACTTCTATTGTATTTCATCTATTTTACACACTGCTAATGAGGGTATAGTCTCCCCATCGACACACCTAGGTCCTCGATTCTCGTTAAAAGAATCTAGTGTATGGTGAAATGTGCTCGAGGCCATGTGGAAAAACATGTATGGATCACCTTTCATTTTCATCTAGAATCGTGACATTACAGTTTGTATGGTGATCAAAAGTGAGGCTGTGGTTGAAAGAAATATCTAGTTATGATCATCTTATAAATATTCAACTACCATGTACCATGAAATTGAGTGTATCTTATGCGAAAAGATGATTGGAAGTGGTGGACACATAGAAAATCTCATTGGATAAATTCTTATTAGCCTAACATCAGGTAATTAAATGAGATTCAATTCATGGTACAACTTACAAATCGCTGATGATGAGTTCCAGTATTGTCTATATCATTTTGATATATAAAGAGTGCTTACTAATTGAAAAAATTGAAGATATTTTCTTATGTTTTTTAATGAGTCTATATGAATTGAATATTTGAAGACCCATAAGTTAGTAGAAGTATACCATTGTGTACTACTACTGTTTGTTTCTGAAATAAGTGTTTAATAAACTTGAGTGAATATTTTATTATAGTCAGAGAGTATACGTAGTTATGTTCTCGAAGATACTATCAGAAAATTATATTTATTGCATGCATCACTAGGAATTTTTCTGAATGTTTAAGGAGTTATAAATTCCCAAAGGATTTTTAATGTGTCTATAAGTTGATGAGAATGTTTGGAGATTTTCTATAGGTGATCTTGTTTGAAATGAAAAAGATATATAAAATATATACATGTCCATAATCCAAGTATCCAAAGTCTCCATATATCTAAATCTATGATTTAATCAAATTTTCATACATAAAGATCATGGTATTGAGATTCAGACAATGTATAAGAATTGATTTAAGGATTTTGGGCTACATATGATACGTTTTTCTTATGTGAAGATCAATGTATGGGATACATACCCCATTTAATAATTCATTGACATATGTGAAAGAGTATTATTCAATCCACAATGATAATTATTTATGGTATTTTTTCTTATGTGAAAATAAAAAAATTCTAAAGTTTCAAGAAATATTATTCTATGGTGAAATTCATTTTTGATGATTACAAAGTAGTTCTTAAAGGTTTTAAATATCATAAAAACTAAGAAGGGAATGTGATTCAATATTAATATATTGAGTATATAATCTTCATTCTATGAGAGAAAAAGAAAAAAGTTGTAGACATTTTTTGTAATTATTTGTAATATTGAATTTAATTGAAGTGATTCCAAATTAAATGAGAAACATTTCTGATGATTCGTATACTAAGTTATTTGGTGTTTAAATACTATGATAAATAGAACGATCATGTTTCAAGAAAATAATGAAGGAGTACCTGCTGATGATGAAGTTGTATGCTGTGATGAGTTTCATACTACAAGAGGATAATGTCATGTTTTAATGATTACATTGAATGAGATAAATACAATATTTTTGCAGTGAAAAATAAGATGCAATATTTGAATGTGTTAAATGAAAAAATAATATAGGAGTATGTTTACAGCTTTATTTGTGAGAATCACATCTAAATTAGAAGAATATAGATATTATGAAGCTATTTTTTCTAGAAAAATCTAGATGATACATATTCATATATTATGAGAAAATTAGAATAAAATAAACGGAGACTTCTATTAACCTATAAGAGACAATGATTGAGGGGAAAAAGCAATATTGAGAACATGGGTATATCCCATATATGAAACAGTTAGTAAGGATGATGGGATATATACAAAATGAATAAAATAAATGAGTTGATCAAATGAATAAGTTTATATATATTTTATATATTTTAAATATAGAAAATAAATGTTGTTGACCTAAATATAAAAGGAAAAAGATGGAGAGATAAAAAGTATGAGACAAGTTAGATCCGAGATCTATAGTACTATTATAAATATTAAAAAACACTCTCAAATAGAAAGAACAAGGTGAATCAAGGACCCTTATAGAGATGAATATATTATGGGTATCGAAGACAAATATAAATTAATTCCTATAAAAACCATTATTACAGAATATTATTGGGAAATTTGTTAGGTAATATTTTATATAAAGACATGTGAAGTCGAGTTGTGAACAGGGACCGAGTTTCATGTAGTATATTAAGAAGATCTATTTGAAGATTAAAACCTTGTGTTGAGTTAAAGCATATATATTCAATGTATGTGAAGAAATTACTGTGATGATTAGAGGTCAAATTCCAAAAATGATCATGAAAGTAACCAATCATATATACATGGTGAAAATTCATATATAATGTGTGACTCTATATATACATGGATAACATAGTGCAAAGAAGTGACTGGAGCATGAAGTTGATAGTGTGGAATTATTGTGTGAAATAATAATCAATAATTCTAGTGAAAATTTGGAAGTAATTTCATGGGAAACACCAAACCCCTTATAGACACATTGACTATAGTAGAGAATCATGTTTTAGGGAGAACAACCAACCTAAGCAGGGATTAGATATTTTTTTACAAAACCTTGTAAAAATATTATGTGGATCTTTCTTGTTTTACTTTCATATATCTAGTTGATTTTTTATAGATACAAAAATTAATAGATCTATATATACTAACTAACTAAAGTAGTTAAATTACCTTTGATGGTTAAATATTTATGGGAGAATTTTAAATTTGTAAAGTATTCAATACCTGATTCACCGCCCCTCTCAGGTGTCTACACTAATCCTTAGGGTAATATCCAGTGGTATCAGATATTGGTTACCCTCTAATTAGGTATTTTTTGAAAACCCACTTAATTTTATTTGATTGAATAAATTAAATATTTGAGATTATTTAAGAATAATCGCACATTAAAATAATATATTTTATTCATATTGTTTTTGAACTAAAGTCTCTACCAAGGCTTTGAGAAATTGGATGAAGTAGAAGGTTAAGAAGGTGAATAACTTAAAAGATATAGACAATTACCCATTATCTAAAATTATTCAGAGTGTTTTGTGTTCCATAAAACCTAAGAATAAAAATTCATCAGATGATGTTAGTTTAAGTTGTGTATAATTTGAAGTGATTACAAATGAGAAATCCCACAATATTTTTTATTTTGAAATCAAGGATGATCTTGAAATGGTGACCATGGAATTTTTCATATACATACTGATATATATATTTAGGGATTATAGAATGAGAATTCATAGTTGGACTTGGAGGAAGATGCATAGAAAAAATAGAGGCAAAAAAGTTGGTAAATCCAAAAATCTCTGAAGAATGATTAAATAAAAGGACTAATCAACAATATTTTTCAATAAAATACATTATTTGATAGATAAAACATTAAAAACAATCTCTTTTGAGAAAAATATAATTTAAGAGGTTATCTGTGTTCTAGAAATACTTCATAGAACTTATTGGATGTCAAATAATTATAAATGGTTGTGAAATCCAAGAGAGTAAAAGAGTTGGAGAGTTTATTTTGAGAATCAATAAAGGTTCATAAAGATAATATTTAGTATATGTAGTGTGAATTATAAAATATCTTGTATTTAGTCAAGGTTAAAAAATTATCTCAACATGAAATTTTTCGATATGAAAATCAAATAAAAAAAAATAATATAGTCATGATGGATCTTCCCATAGAATTGATAAGAAATATTCCACCAATTATGTTTTATAATTAGGTTTTTTAAAAATTAATCATACTACTGATAAAAAGTACTTGAGATCAACTGAATAAGACTCTACCTCAAGGAAATTGAAAAAGGTATCCCAAAACACAATTCATTTAGGTAGTACTAAATTTGAATGTTCCAGATGTATATGCGAAAAAAATCTATAAAAATGTGGATGAGTAAAAAATATATGAAACTCATGAATATGTTAAGGAAGGAGGTGAGTATGTACAATAAATCTTTCCTCCAATATAGAGATAAAAAATTTTGGGGTCCAATACAAAATAAAGAAGCATGAAAATCTTGAGATATTCCATGCATTAGAAAAAGATCAAGATTAATTGGAAGGTACTACTATTGATGGATGTTTGGGAATATGATAATTTATTTCTCAAATAATGGGTCATAATATAAAAGTGGGAGGATTCCAAAATCTAGGGGGACTATATTTAAAGATAATAACATACATTCTGGTCAAATAATGGATTCATCTAAAAGAGAACACCAATCTCAACATAACATATTTAAGTACCATTAAAATTTTGGTGAGATTTGAAATATTTTTGGTCATTTTTATGAGAAATAATAGTAATATACTTGAAGGTATTAATTACATGATAAATACATGAAATTAACACTACATGTTGATGATTAAGTACACAAGTCCTCATTGGGGATGAATCTTATGAAATATATGTCAAGAATTATGCTCCAAATAAGAAACTAAATATAGCTGAGAATATTTGCAATAATGGTGACTCAAATAAGGAAGGAAGTTTTTGTCATAGGTGTAATATAATTAGGAACACTATAAGAAGGTGTTTGACTACCCTACCAAAACTGATAGAGATATTGAATAAAAAGGAGAAAGCACCATTTTTATATAGTGTTGAATATAATGTAAAGGACGAGTCCACAGTTTGAAAAAAGAAGTGCATGTACCTAATGATATATTGATCATATGGATAGAACAACTAGAAAAATGAAGGAAGTTTTAGAAATATTTAAGTAGCCGAAACAAAATGATATATTGAGAAATTAAATTTATTTTAGATTAGAAGTGAGTTTTGAATACAAAAAAGTCCATGATGCCTCATGATGTTAAAATATTGAAATTTAAGGATAACTTTATCCTAAAGAATGATATAAATTTCAGGTAATCATATAATAATTAATCTAGGTTGAGAAATAAGTCTCACACCCAATGTTAAACATGATGAGGTAATGAATCCCACCTCATTACAACTGTATGATTATTGTTCTTTGAAGAGGAAATTAATGGTCACGCAATAAGAAATTAAAATAAATATAGAGTGACATTTCAGTTGGTATCCATTTCATATTGATATCAATCATCAATTGGTATCAAACACATGGAGCTTATTCCGAGAAGAAAGTAACCATAGTGATGAAGTATAGAGTGTACCCCTTGAGTGGGTGAAACTGAAGAAGTTATGGCTATGAAAGATTTCTTATGTTCTTAAAATATAGAAATTGGATAGCCCCAATATATTATAATGTTTAATGTATGATATTGAATCTATTTTCCATGTAATGATGTATACTTATTGTGTTTATCAAAGGGGAGTTTTTTATAACAAAAAATGGGAAACTATTTACTTTCACATGAACTTTTTTATGTGATTTTTAATGATGATTTCAAGTATACAAAACATTATTTAAAATCAATTTGTACAACCCTAAAGAAAGTAAAATATGAGTTGGAAACACCGGTAGAGGGTTAATAGATAGATTTTATGTCTTTGTTATGGACTCTAGTTTTTTACACCAGGTCATCCCAATTAGACTTAGAGTGATTAATTAATGGATAATGGATAACAAAGTTGTGGTATCAATTATCTATCTAGAGTGATTTAGGCTGTATTAATGAATCAAATGGGGAGAATCAAGTTTATTTGATGTGATCACCCCTATATTAAGGGGTGAATAATTTTTCCTTATATTTTATGTATTATTAATAAATGGGTGTAAAAAAACATTGAAATCAGAATTAAATTGGCATTGATAATAAATAAAAAGGTGGAAATTGAATTGCACAATGGATTTGTTATTATATTATTGTATTTATTAATAAATTGAAAACTGGAAGTCAATGTCTATATAGAAAAGATGTGTGATAGATTGATAATCCACCCACCAAATAAGAAGAAATTGATTCCATTGAATATCTAAATGGAGATATTTATATGGGAATCACTCCATTATATGATTATAGAGCTAGTTTATATAGAGATGACAAGTATGGATGAGGTTGAAAGCATTTTCTACATCATTCTCATCTTGTGAAAAATTGGCTACCATGTACCATTAAATGTAGTATAACTTATGGGAATGAAGTTTATAAGAGGTGGATGCTTCGAGTATCTTCGTGGAAATATTCCTAGAGAACCTACATCAGGCAATTGAACGAGATGAACTTCATAGACGAACTTAACATGTGTTGGGGAGGAGTTCCAGAAACTTTTACTATAGGTTGGATTATCAAGAGTTTTGGCTATAGTTAATAGCTTGATGGTTTTTTATTATGTATGTTAAAGAAACATGATAATTGGAGTTTTTGAAGAACCATGTGTTGATACAAGTATAACCTTGTGTACTACATTTTTTAACTACTAACATTAGTGTATACAATGATTGGGTTAATGTTTTATTATAGCTAGATATTATAAGAAGTGAAGTTATTAAAGATACTATCAAATAAGTATATTTACTGTATGCATCCTTGGGAATTTTTATAAAGGTTTAATGAGTAATAATTCCCAAAGGTTTCTTTTATGTGTTTATGAGTGGATTAGAATGGCTAGAGATGGACTATAGGTACTTTTGGTTTGAAATTAAGAAGATATGGATGATCATACTAAGTCTAGAATCCAATTAGTGAAGGTCCCCACATATGAAAATATAACACATAATATAATTAAAATATGTGAAGATTGATGTGGGGAGAGTTATGTCATTTATAGGAATTAATGTAAGGATTTTAGGCCATATTTGTGAATTTTATATTGTTTAAATCACCTTGTAATGGAAATCAAATCCACATATGAGAATATTTACTGACATGAGGATTGAAGTATGATATTTTAACCATTTATTAGAATTTAGAAATGTATGTGAAATCATGTAATAAAATCTATAATGATATCTACACATGTAGATTTCTTTATGTGTAGAATGATAAATTTTTATGTTTCTAAAATTATTATTTTGAGGTGAAATTCATTTTTGATGATGCTGTAGTTGTTATTAAATGTTTCTAAATATCACAAACACTAAGAAGGTATGTGATTTAGCTTGATATATTTATTTTATGGACTTTGATTCATGGGAGAAGAATATCAAAGCTATATATAATTTCTATATTTATTTATAATGATTAGTTTATTTGATGAGATTTTTGGTTAAATGGGAGTCAATTCACATGATGCTTATCCACTATTCTTGATTTTTTTAAATACTACGATCAATCAAATGAGAATTATTCAAAACAAGAATGAAGGATTGACTATCGAGTGTGGACTTGGATGCTAAGATGAGTTTCATATTGAAAGAGGATACTATCACATTATAATTATTATGTAAAATTATTTAAATGTAGTGGATTTTTATAGAAAAGGAGAAGTGATATGTAAATGAGTTTAATGAGAAAACAAAATAGGATTCTGTTGTCTGATTTATTATTTATAATCACATCTAACTTTAATGAATTAGGAGATGATTAAGTTATGTTCAATTGAAGAATAAATAAGATATATATAAGGATTTTATGAGAAAATGAGAAGAATATAATGGGACATAATAGTATATTTATAGGAGATAAGATTTTACAGGTAAAATGAATATTGAGATAATGGGTGTGTCCCATGTATTAAAATGTTAGAAAGGATCATATGATTCATCTAATATGTATAATTAAATGAGAATATTATGGGAACTATATTTATGGAAACTTTTTATATTATAAATATAGAAAATAAATGTTTTTGACCAATCTATTAAAGGAAAACTATGGAAAGATAATAGGTATAGGACGAGTCAAATATGAGAATTATAGTGATGTGTATATTAGAGAACACTCTCAAAGAGAACACACAAGGTAAATCAGATCCTATGAGGAAGTTGAAGATATTCTTGGAATCAAAATAAAATAAGAAGAAGTAATCCCCATGACATATATTGTTATGTATGTTTATTGATTAATAAGTTAAGAGAGATGTTTCTATGAAGATATATGAAGTAAAGCTGTAATTAGTGATTGAGTTTCATGTTGTGTATCTAAAAGATCTAATGGAATTCAAAGAACATGTGTTTAGTTAAAGGATATCTATAAATTGGATGCAGATACATCACTATGATGATTAAATACCGATTTACAAGGAGTGTGAAAGCAACAACTTGTATATACACATTGCAAATCCATAGATCCTATGTTACTCATGATATGTAGAGAAAGAATAGTGTAAAGATATAATTATAGTGTAATGCTTATTGTGTGAAATTACTGTATGTAATATGAATTTGAATGTCAAATGATACTCTAGAAATATAGGCTTGGGAAACACTGAACCCATTATAGTTATATTTTTTATAGTGGAGAATCCATGATTGGGGTGAACAACCAATTATGAAAAAGAGTATGTATTTTCACCAAGCCTTGTAAAAATAATATCTTTATATTTATGGGTTTACATACATATATGAAGTAGATTATTTCTAGTTAAAAAAATTAATAGATCCATTTCTACTAACTGGAGACAGAGGTTAAATTACCAATGTTGGTTAAAGATTCATTGGAGAATCATTAATTGGTAAAAAGTAATCAACAACTAAATCACCTTTCCTATCAGGTGTCTACACCAATCGTTAGGATAATATAACACTGATAAAGGATAATTTTTTAGTTATTACTTTCATTATAAAAAAATGTATAGCATAATAAAAATTAAAAGACCACCTTTGAAAAACATTCATTTCAAAATAATAATGGCTTATAGATGAGATTTAATTGATGGATAACAAGTGATATCACATCATAAATTTGGAAAATAAATTCTAATAAAATATAAATGGAATAATTTATGTAAAATAAGTTATGTTTTAAATTGGTTTCAAGATAATGAATCATAATTAAGAAAGGTGAAAGAGTCCTCTAAACCATTACATCAATCTCTGAAACACCACCTTTTGATTAAGATTAAGGTATTTAAAGAAGTAAAATATGATAACATCATGGAATTAAGGAAGTGGTACTGGATGTTTAGAGTGGGATTTGGTTAGAGATTTTTGAGAAAAATGAACTCATATGAGTCTTTGTAAAGGTTAAATTAAGTCTCCATTTTAAGGCTAAAATCAATGATGATTTCTTAAATTTTACGTTTTTATGGGTATTGAAATAAATTTTAAAAATTAATAGTGTAAAATGCATGTAAAATGCATGATATTAGTTATAATATCCCACATACTTTATTTAATATAGAATTTTTAGGATTCCCTAATGAATTACAAATAAGTTATAACATTAAATACCATTTAAAGTCATTTTGATGACTATTTACATAATTTGATTTTAAACATATCAATAAAACAATGGAGTTCAAATTTAAGCATTTAAAATATTACATACCTTTAATTTTGATATTAAAATCATGAAACACTCTAACTTATCCAAATCACATAAATTTTAATATTTTTACAACTATTTGCTTTAATTTTTCACCCTCTTACACAAGCACTATATCAGTGATGCACAAGATTTCAAAGTAATTATACAATCAAAAAATTAATTTTTTTTAAAAAATTTATAATCATAAATATAGATTATTTATATTTAGTTTTATCATATTTATTCATTCATATAGTATTCATATATATACTATTATCATTATAATATTATAAGTGATAGAGAGTGACTTTTTTGTAAATACTCTTATGTTAAAATAATATAGAGGTCATTAGTATAGGAAAGTGGAAAAAATTAATATATTTTCTAATATAGAATAATACTTGTGAAAATTAACTCATACAATGAAATAAATGAAATTATTTAGAGATATGTTTGTACTTCATCCCATAGTTTTAACCCCATTTTACCCATTTTACCCTTTGTGGCAGTGAATGATTTTTACCATGGTTACCAATCATTATGAACTAAAAATAAATTAACTATATAAATAAATTTAGATATGATGATTCCAAATATAGAAAAAATTTATCAAATTCAGTCCCAAATAGTGGAAAAATAATTTTAATATAAATGCACAAAACGCAACAAAACAATTTTAAGGAAAAATGAATATTTCAATAAAAAAATACATTTACACTTATTATTTTATTAGTAACCTCTATTTGATGAATTTTTATTTATCTTAATAAATATATAATATATAAATTGCATTAAAACCATTCAATAATAGTGATTAATTAAATTGATTTAGATAAAAATACATTGCACATATAAAAAACAATTTTCTAACAAATATATCATTTTACAATCGATGATTTTATCATTAATTCTAACAATTTTCTAATTAATAAGTAAATAATAATTAATTTATATTATCAATAAATTTCATTTAAACAATGTTTATACAGTAAACAATTTATTTAGTATAAGAATTAAAATATTTGAATAAAAATATTTTTAACATTAATTGATTATATTATTAAATTTAAAATAGCGTACTTATTTCATTAGAATTAGCCAACGCATTTGCATTATGAGAATCCTCTATACACTTATTTTATAATTCTACTACTCATATTTAAACCTATCAATCCAATGAAATGGTTATAATAATCATATTTAAATAATAATATTTCCATTGTATATCGCGGTTCATTTAGTCTCGATGTTTCTTGTGGTATAGACTATAGTATTATTTGAAGGATAATTACATATTGAAATATTAGGGTGTTATAATTTTCTTCATGGATAAGGTTTCCCTCATTTACCACTGCATCTTTCCGTACTAGACCACTACTATCTTCTTTTAATATCATGGAGAGAAGCACGATCCTTCCACTTGGAAGACCATGACACTTAGGGATCTCAACTAAGACATTAGTGGAAGAAAAATGACAATATAGAATTTACTAAGAAGATCTTCTGTGAGCCCTATAAATATGTGGAAAATAAGGGAGTCGCTTGTATTCATTGTTGAATTGTTTATTCTATAGTGAATATAAAGACACCTGTAACAGAATATGACATCATGAGGCTGCTGTGGGATACACTATAAAGCCAAAATCCAATGATATATATAATAATGATTTGATGCAACAATATTTCTTGTTGTGTCTAAAATGTTATTTCCATAAAATAATTTTAATAGTAGTTGGAAAACGTCATAAGCTTCATCAACCAAGCTATGTATGAGTCCTTGGTAAGTCATAGGTGCCATTCCTTTTAAAAGGTTTTGGATGGGTTCAGACCATGATAAGTTTCCTCACACCAAGGAGTTTCTTATAGGAATTAAGTTGAAATTTCAATGATAATACCCATGATATGAATTATTTTGTATAATTATATGATAAATATGTTGGAAAAAATTCAGTGGCAATGTGCATTCGATATTTAGGTTTGTGTCATGATGGGTAACAGACATGATGCGAGCAACATGATCATGAAGGAGGAAGTAAAAATAAAAATGACATTCAGGATGTGTGATACTATTTCTTCCACAAATAATGATGTCAATAAGAGTTTCATAAAGCTAATATCTCTTAGGATTTATCGCGGGAATTAGATATATTTGACCTTGGGGATATCAAATATCTTGGCTAACATTGTGGGAGCTATATTTTAGATGGAAGAAGATACAAATAAGAGTTTTAATTCCTATAAATATAGGGTGATGGAAAATTATGGAGAGAAAGGAGGCTTTAAAATGGATATTATGTGTTTCTATGAAAAATGCTTTATCCTGTTCAAATAATCTCCATTTTATAGGTTTTCATTTCCTTTTTAATCACCCTCTCATCGATATCATGAGAGAGTTACTTTAGTTATATTGTAGAAAGTGTAATTAAATGAATTTATGTATTATGGTATTGTATTTTTAGAATCAATTCATGTGGATTCTATGAATTGTTCCTATATTCTATATATCATCTTTGATTCATTGTGCATGAACAATTCATGTGAGTGAGGGAGTGAAATTATAATTCTGAATCTAGTGTGTTGTTTCTATCATGACCATTCAATTAATTATATAATATTTTATAATATGGTTCTTGGTTACCAGTTCTCTTAACAACCCAAAGTATCTGACCATGGAAAAAAGGAATTTTTTAGAATGAAGATTAATTTCCCAAAACAAGTTAATTTATTGGACACAAATTTGACACCTTTATTCATTTTTCATTCATTATTTCATTCCTTGATACTTTAGGAACATTTATTGATAACTATCTAACCCCATAAACCATTTATTTATTCATTCAAAATCATCTTCACTCATTCCACTTTCAAAATCAAATTAGTTTTTCGATTTTATTCAGTTTTAGTATAGTTCATTAAATATTATGTTATATTATTATCCACCATGTCTTCATGGGGTATACCTCATACTTTCATTTCCTATACTACTTAATTATGGTTTTAGTTTTTTTTCTTTATATTTTTAAATTCAAAATTGGTCCAACCTACTAGGAATTAATGACTCTCTTCTAGTGATCAATATTTTTCACTATTTATATGGACTAGATAAAGGAGATATATTAGTTTATTATTAAGATAATGTATTTTCTCCATTAATTTTAATTTTATTGTTTTAGAGTAGGGTTTTATTTTTTTATCTTTACACACATGGTATTTTTGGTTGTGATGGAAATAAAAAAATATGTAATGACTATGTATAATAAGTTTTATATTAAAATCATGGATCTTACCCAAAAAATTAAATAATATAGATAGAATATCCAAAGAAGATAAGAAAATTTCATCTAAAAACTATACTTGAGTGATAATATGGTGCACCTCTATGAATAGATTTTTTTTCAATGAAGCATGTCAATACCTAAAGATGATAATAAAAGAGTTTTATTAATAAAGGGAAATGAACAAGGAGGAAACTCACTTATAAGAAGTACTATAGGAGGCATCAAAATGAGTTAATGATTTTGAGGTTAAATTTGTAGTATTTTAAATTTTTATGATGAATATAAAAAACCAATAGAGAACAACTTCATAAGTGTGGGCCTGGGGGAGAATGATAAAGATGAACCAAAATCAAAAGAAAAATATAATTTGGAGGTGGAATGTGTGGCTGATAAATATGGAATGAAAAATAAATATTTTTAGGAGAATAAAAAAACAATAAGTCAAGGAGGAGTAATACTATATTTGGACAAACCTAGAGCATCATCTCTAATATTTTAATAATTTCATCTTTTTTGTACCCTCTTCAAAAAAAGGAGACGCTTTTTTCATGGAGGTGTATAAGTAGTTGTACCCTTGATGAACTATAATACCTAACTTGGATCAATCTATGTTGTGTAATTTATTATCATTCTCCCATATTATAATGAAGAGGTAAGGTCTCACTTAATGGACGTAATGATATAAATTCGGAGTGGAAACCTATGTTTTTATTTTCTTCTTAGGCCCTTAGTTTTTTTTCTCAGGAATGGATTATAGAATTTAGTTTTATGTTAGGTTGTAGGTTAAATTCCACTAATATTTTTGATATTGAAATTAAGTGGACCTATATTTCCACTTGTTTATTTATATTTTTAGGTCCATATTTGAAAAGGCATAAGATAATAGGAATAATGGAAGATCTTCATTGGAGGGGTTTAATTATTGAAATTCAACGTTTGTTTTTAAATTTCCATCATTATTTATTTCATTCTTTTTGGCCTTTAAATGGAAATGCTTTCCCCACCTTAGATCCTTATTTCAATTTATGATCTAAGAGAAAAAAATAACTTAAGAAAATCATATTATAATGTTATAAAAATCATTTCCAATAATATTTAATGAGTAAAATGGAATATAAATATGTAAAGATAATGAATAGGGATTAAAGTTATCAAATAATGATTTAAGGAATTTTGTTGAATAATTTAGATGAAATTACTATTATACTTGACATTATTTGAATTACTAAAATTTGTGTTGATAATTTAGTTATTGTAAATTATTTCATGAGGGATTGAACCAAATATTATATGTCACCATCCTCAATAATATTCGTGACCAAAAGTTTCCCATTCATTCTTATATATTTTTTGAGAGGTACACTAACATATTTTTTTTTTATTTAACAATAATTAAATCTTGTAAAAAACCTGAAAGAAAAAAAATCACATTAAAATTAATGATTTGTTTTAATTGATGAACCCATATATCCTTAATACCCAAATTTTACATTGTATATTTCCTTTAATTACATAGACTCCATGAATGAACCTGTTAGGAAAGAGCCATATTATATGTTTATTATATCATTCCCACCCTAATCTTTGTATTTTTCATAATGCTCATGGGATTAAGTGTGAGGGATAGGGTTTACATGAGATAATTGGTTGGGTTTTATTATGGATAATATTTGAGGTGTTTTCAGTAGGATTAGGGAAACAATTCGTGATCATATTTTATTGTACATTATTGTTTAGCCTCTTAAAAACTGAAAAGTGAAAAAAACAGAAATAAATGAAAAATGGGTTGTGTCATAGGTAGGTTAACCAGTTTTTACTCAACCTATAATTTTCCTATAACTATTTAAATTATTTTTGTAAGAAGATCAAATATTGGTTGGTTTATGGGTGTATGTTCTGCTCCAAGTGTAACCATTAAAAAAATTTAAAAATAAAAAATTGACTGATTAATGAAATAAAAGGAAAAAGAATAAAATTGGTTTTATCATTTAATTAAATTAATTTCATTGTGAACATGTATTTGAGTAAGGGTGTGTTGGGTGATTTTATTTTTGGAGGATATTTTCAATGTGCTAGACTTTTTTATATCATGCAATGTGATAAATGGATGAACCTCCTCATTTAGATTTATATTTTTCACAATAATACCTACCCTCTAAAAATATCAGAGTCATTTAAAGCTAATTATGAATTTCTCAAGATTTATTATAGACTCTATATTTATGGGATGGAGTTTTGAGATGCTTTCTAAGATTATGTTTAGGAGTCTGTACTTGAGGCAGGAGCATAACACTATTTCTATTTGTACCTTTAGGGATGAGAGAAAATAATTAAATTTGATGAAAATCAAAATTGGAATGATAATTAATGATTATTTTAAAATACTAAATTGATATTTGGATAATATTTTTCACTTTAAAGGATAAAAAGTAAAATTCAAGTTCGGATTTTTTCCTTGACGATTTAGGAGTTGAAGAAGTATTCTTGTGTGATGCTTGAAATTTTTCCCTTATTATGATTCAAAGAATTTTTTTTGACTTAGATAATTGAATATCTATAGATTGAGTTTTATCTATGGTTTTGTTGAAATTTTTTCCTTGAGGATAAACGAGATTCTATGTGAGTGTGTGGGGGTGGATTTTATGTCTATATTTCATGCATGTATATTTTAAAGTAATTCCATTAATTTTATTTGATAAATAATTAATTTTTCTAAGGTCAACATTAGTTATATATATATATAATATTTAAGAGTTTAATTAGAGTAAAATGGAATAAAAATAATAGTATATGAATATTAAAGAAGATTTTGGCTAAGGCATGTAATGGAAAAGGATATAGAGGATGAATAGTTAAGAAATATGGCCAACCATCCATGAACCATGGGAGATCAATCCAGCTACCTTTAATGATATCCAATAATCAACCATGTCTATTTTATAACTACATGGATGAGAATTTAGTGAGGCTTTCATAGGTCAACACTCAATTGTGGCTGGTGTGGTTAAACACCTACGAGTGGGTAGAAGGGTTCTCATCAGGTTGGGAGGCCCTAAAAGACTTGTTCAAGAAGCTTATTACACATTTAGGCTTATTAAGAAAACCCCTCCCACTTTATTATTCTATTTGGGATAAATCTTTACCTGAACACAATGCACTTTCATTTACAACACTTTTTTGATGCCCGAGAGTGCCCTCTTTTTTGTGGATAGTTTCTACCTCAACAACTAGAAGATATAACCATTATATATAACCCCTATACACCATTTATACTAGTTAGGGATGATTTAACATAAAAATGTGAAGGTCAAGACTCATGGGGATCTTGGGTAGGACCTCAGTGGAAGGCCATGGATACCATGGAATCTATTAAAAAGATAGTGTGAAAGCCTTATGAGGTTGTGTATAATAAGGGATTTTCCATGAATGCATGATAAAGTTTCTACCACCCCAATGATGATAAATACTACCACAAAAAAATAGGTCACTATGAAACCATCATGGAATCCACTGTAATGCTTGAATCCATCGATTAAGATGATGAAGTTTTGATGTTGGAAAGTTTCATTCCACATTTGAATGGTTTGTGTTGTGAAAGAATTATAAGAGTTGTTTTCTAAATTCATATGTTTCATCTAATGAGTTGAGTATGAGTCATTGTAAGGGGAATAAATGTATTTCCTTTTCCAAATTTTTGGTTGAGATCACTCCTATTTTTTTACCTCATTCCATGATGTTTTCTGTAATAATTGAGTTGAAATGGTATGAGAATACTTGTCCCAAAAATATTTTTGTGTCCTTTTTTGATGAATATTTTAGAACAGAGATAATGGAAATTCATTTTGAAAGGTTTTTTCATGTTTTGATGGGTAATGGATGTAATGTGAGATTCATGCCCATGTAAAAGGAAGTGCGAGTGCATGTGATGTTCATGATTTTGGAGACTACTTTATCCATGAACTATGCAGTCAATGGGAGTTTTTCAATGCTTAGATATCCCGATATCTATGGATATAATTGAGAATATTTGATGGAGGTAATCTTTTGAGGATTTTATATATTTTATAGATGTATATTTTTAAAGGAATTAAATAATAGTATTTTTAGTTTATATAAATACAGGGTAAAATAATCTATATTAGTGGAAGGAGGATAAATATTAGTTACAAAGTGATGCCACAATAGAGAATTCATCCAGGTTTTCTAATTTACATTATATATATTTCAATTTCCCTTATTTTTACTACCATCTCATGGCTAGCATGAGAGCATGACTCTTTTTTATGTTATGGAAAGTGTAATGAAGGGGGATAAATTTATTAGGGTAAGATATTTTTATTAACAATTTATGTTGGATTAAGGAAACCTTGGTTTATTATATATTCATCCATTGATTCATTATTCATAACCATTTCATGTGTAGAATAGAAAAACATTCTACTACTCAAACTTGTATGTGGTTTCTGTCATGAACATTAAATTAATCATATACTACGTTTAAATATGGTTTTGAGTTTGTTTCACTCTTAACAACCTAAAGTACAAGACCATGGGAACCAAAAAAGTTTTGATGATGGTGTGTAATTACCCTGGCTAAAGGAATTACTTATACTCAATTTAAAAATCATAATTTTTTGTTCATTCATTATTTCTATCCTTGATACTTTATGAACTTGGTTTTATAACTTCTAGACACCCTCCTTCCTTTATTCACTCATTCAAAATAATCACCACTTATTATTATTTCCAATTTAGTATAGTTTTATATTTTCTTCATTCTTAGTATAATAATATTTAATATCGAGTAATTGTATTATCCACCTTGTATTCATGAGATTTACCTCATACTTTCATTGTTTATTATTATTAATTGTAGTTTTTGTTTTTTAATAGGGAATATATGATGCTAACTGTCATTTTTCAATTCTCATAAGTAAATGGGGATTGATCTCTTAAATTTCACAATTGGTCATATTTAATATAAGAGATTATAAGGAAAAAACCTCTAATTGGAATCCCACATGCTTTCATGTCATTTGATATTACTATATTAAAATGTATGTATTGATCATTTGACCATCGATTATTATTAAATCGTATCATGAGTCACGTACATAGATGTATTTTAAATAACTATGATTCCATTTATTCACAATTAATTATTATATATTGGGTGTATCATAAGTGATATAACATTAATTAATAAGTTACTAGATGATTTTTCCCTTCCAAAATTGGAACATGATATCTCAGTCCCTTTGATTGAAATGGAACTATCAAACCAAATTATATAGACATGGTGATTGAAGGGTTAATTTTAGGAATTCAAAGAAGGATATATTGATCTTATATGTTGATCACATGAGTGTGAAGCCTTCTTGATTAGATTTTTTATACAAAGTTATTATATTACACAATGGGTGTTCGTATGTGATTTTTGTTATTACAAAATTATCTTCCTCCTATATTGGTGATTTTATGTGTTTGTATATGCTGATCTTGGGCTTTAGGGAAGAATACCTAATTGAACTGAGGAAGAGGCCTACAGGGTCAGGACCTTAGTGTATTAATTGGTCTCAGTAAAATTTTATTTAAACTTAACATTTGGAATAAATTTTATTCTCAACACCAGAAATTAATATTTATTCAGGATTTACTAATTTTAAATATTCGGTCACTAGTTATATTAAATATAGAATATATATATAAATATATATGAGTAGAATATTAAAATATTTATTTATAATTCCATGAATTTAATATTTATTTATTATCAAATAAATTATATCTATTTATTATTCAAGGTATGATGAATTTCAAGGAAGGTGGACGGTCCAAGGTAAGGGACTGATAATGGAAATGAAACAATAATTATTATCATATAAATAAAAAGGCATTATTTGTTTCATAAAATGATATCTATTTTGTTTTAGTTGCTTCATTTCTGTATATAATAATTATATTATTATTAATATTATTTTTACTTTTCATGGGGAATATAAATGATTTATTATTTGATAAGGGACCTTTATAAAAGTTGTTAATAATAAAATCATGGCATATATTCCTTGGTTATATAATTTTTCATGGTGAGAATTAATTTAATACTAAATTATTTTATGGTTTTTAATAATCTCCACTTATATATAATTCTCTCAATAAATAAAATCTATAGGGATTCTCTCAAGACTGAGATAATTACACCCCTCCTTCCCCCAATATCAAGATTTAGAGAATAAGAGTGGTGATCAATCAAGACCAAAGGATTATGTTTCAAGAAAAAAGAATAACAAAAGGTGATTGGATCTTCCATGCTAGAACCTGAAGTTCCATAGATGTCATTAAGAGGAAAATGAGTATGTGTTAATAATTCTAGATAGATTCTATTTTCAATCATATCTGCACAGTGATTGTATAAATCAAATGGGGCATGATTGTTAAATATCTACATTGAACAGTGATCTCAACACCATGATATTTTCTTATTATTAAATTGATTATTAATTTAACCTGAGAAATACTATATTATCAGTTGTAGGATTATTTTTCCAGTTTATTTGGGAACATTAGTTAGATTTCTTTATTTTTCCTTATTTTTATGTGTATTATTAATCAATCCAAGAAAAAAAATATTGGGTATTGGTTCGTTCAGCAATTTTTTACACATGGAACCTTCAAGTGGTATCAGAGAGGTCTTGTTCAAATTTATAATTATTTAATTTTTTGGATCAACATCATGATTATTTAATAAGATATTATTTTATTTTCATTATTAATCCATTATGTTTAGATAAAGAGTTTTTTAATTATAATACAGAAAATAATACAAGAAGAACATATATATATTTCATTTAGAAGTGTTGAAGATTCTAGATGAATGACCATATTACATATCGTGTAACATATCAGGAAAGGTTATTCATGATTAATGAAATCATTGAGAGGGGGGGATTAAATTGGTGTCTATGAATTCATTTTTTATGTTTCTTCTTAAAAAAACCTTCACCAACTATTAATATGTTTTTATATGATTTCTATATAATAAAATCAAGTACACACAATATGGAACACTAGATTTATAAGGACCGCCTCTCAAAATGAGAAAGTTAATCATTGAGATGATCTGGATTTCAACGAGATTATATGATCCACTACTATAAACATGTAGGTATAAATCGTAAGGAATATCCCTATACTAATGTTACAAAAAGTAACCTGGCTGCGATAGTGACTCCCACACTATTACAATGATAAATTATTTTCTTTAAACAAAATGAAATCCTTCAACAAAACTAGAATTCCAAATGTTGTGGAAGTGAATATAATATTCTTCTTCATCAACCTGTAAGATTAAATGGTCATTATCTTATCTATATGATAATTTTATAACCTCTTTTAATTATTATTTTTAAAAAAAATATTCTATATATAAATCTGTAGAGAGAAGTCTCTTATATATTTCAGACATTACTTCTCGCATTCATGATACAATAATAATTTTTCACACTAGTAATAGTAAAAAAGAACATTCAAATTTTCATTTAAAATTTAAATTCAAGAAAATGAATTCCTTCTATTTTTCTAAATATACTTATACAACTTCATAACTATTTCCTCTTCTTTTAAATTTATATTACTACTGATTTCAACATAGCAACATAGGATATAACATAACCAAGCAGTTATGTTGTAACTACTCAAATCTTATACATTGAAACTCTTTTATTCAAGATTCAAACATTATACCCAATTTTTTGAATAAAAAATCTCAATTTTTTTGTTTAAACCATGAATCAATAGCTTGATCACCAAATAAAACTAATATTTTATTCAAATTAAATATTTTATAAATTCATAATTTTTTACCTATATAATTCATGATTGTTCACTAACTACAAAGTCATAAACTAATCAAAATTATTATGTGACTAATATAAAATTATTATGTTCACAACAATTGGGATTTCTAAGAGGCAAAAAAAAATAAAGAAAAACATTTGTTACACCCTTATAAATTTTGACACACAAAGTCTTACAACAATGAAAGAAACATTGAAACAACCTCTAAAATTCTTATGTGAAAATATAAACATGAAAAAAATATAAAGTATGAAGTGCTAAATAGAAGTCTTGTAATTTTCTATATAAATTAAAACACATTTCAGTCAAAGTCCTAGAATGATAGATAAAGTCTTATAGTAGATTCAAAAGTCATATGAACATTGAAAATTTGGAAAAGTAAAGAGTCTTACATGGCCTAGAATCTTGAATCATAATGTCTAATTCAGAATAAAAGTCATACATTTATACTCATAGTCATACAAGATAACATGATGTCTTACTGATTTTCAAAAATTATTATAAAAAAATTGGGATTTTTCCATTTTTTTCCGCGACTCTAAAATTTCATACATAATCAAATAATCATAGAATTTATTCAAATATTATCTAAAATATTCTAAACCAATTTAAAACAGAAGAATTTAAATCAACACACATAGTAAATTCAGTTTTATGTGATTTGAACATGATTTATGTATTGAAAAC
Source organism: Viscum album (assembly GCA_963277665.1). Lineage (NCBI taxonomy): Eukaryota > Viridiplantae > Streptophyta > Magnoliopsida > Santalales > Viscaceae > Viscum > Viscum album. Next base: position 560,555,899 of record OY728125.1, read on the forward strand.
AAAATCTAAGACATTAATCATATACACTTGTAACACTTATTTACATCATCATTTCTTCTTTACAAACTCAATTTTTTCACAAAATATCTATTTGGGTCCTAACTCCCAGCCTTAATATTTTTTTGGAAACCACAGAATATAAATCAATTTTAAAATCAACCAGATTAGAAATGAATCTTCATTATATATATTTAAGCCTACTTGAGTGAAATCAGTGTAGAAAATGGGAACATTGAATAATAATATCTTGATTTCTAAAAAATTATTTACTTTCAAACCTTAAAACCTATTTAAACACTTGAACACAACCTATTAAAATCTTATTTGTTTTGATTTTCAAATATTATCTTCCCTTTGATACCACATGAGATCAAATTTAGCATCAATTTTAAAAAATCAATATTTGAAACCAATATATAATAGATTTTTGGATACTTGTTCATAAAAAATATTAGAACAATTACAAAATCACAAAAACTCATGTAGTCCCTCACAAATTTTCCATTTTAATAAATATCTATAAATATATCCCCCGAAGAGATCTCCCCCAAAATTTTAAATATATATCATTGGATAACTCCACCTATATTGATGTTCTTCCCATTTGAAAACACAAAAGTAGATAAACATAACAGAATATTTATATTTCCTTCTAACCCCTTTGTAAATATTATCCAAATAAAAAAACTATAAAGGGGAATGGATTAAACATACCTTATCCATGAGAATAATGAATTTGAAGTCCCGTAATCAACCTCAAACATTATAAATAATCACATCACAATAGTTTAGTAAAAATATTTTCCACTTTCTCCCTTGTAAGAACAAAGTATTTATTTAAAATATTTCCTTGCGTAATCTCTTTTATGATGTGATGATTTATATCAATACAATTTTATATTGAATTTTGAAACATATTTCTTGATAAATATAACATCCAATAGGTAGAAGAAGCTCCAATTTATCCTTGAGATCTTAAAACTGAGTTATCATTTGCATCAATTGAGTTATGTCTTGAGTTGCAGCCACATACTCTACTTTAGAAGTTATCAAGGTGACATGATTTTGTTTGTTAGTGTTACTTAATACACACCCATAACCAAATAAGATAACTCTACTAGATATAGACCTTATATAATAAACATTTCCTACCCAATCTTCATACGTATAACAAGATAGATCAAGTTATCTATTACATCCATATTTTAGTCCAAAATCAATTGTGCCTCTAATTTACCTGAGAATAATATTTACATATATGAAATGTGGCACTTTTTGGATTACTTTGATACATTTAAAAATGTTTCATAACATATAAAATATTCATCCATGAAACTATTAAGTATAACAAACATCTAATAAGTTATCAATATTTTGTTTGATCCGCTTTCTTTCCTTCAATTTATTTATGCAAATTTATTCCCACTGGAATGGAAGTGGAAATATATCTTTAATCATCCATGAAAAACTTATTTAGAATATACCAATTATACTTATATTGTGAAAAAAATCATTCTTATTCTTAATAGATTTGTAGTCCCAAAAATTTCTTATCTCACAAAGCATAGAAATTTCAAACATCCACTACATCTTTAAAGAAAACTCTTCACAAAGTATTTCATCATTTCTATAAAATATAATATCATCTACAATAATAATAATAATGTGAGATACCCCTTTTTTGTAACATCCTAGGTAAATAATGAATAAATAATTTTCATATTTATTAATATTTATGAATTAAATATTAATTTTGCTTTAAAGGGGTTGCTTCGTTCGATAGCATACTCCATACGCAACAAAGAGTTTCTTTGAAATCTTACGTTGCACACTAGTAATAAAATAATATTATTTTAAATGGTAGTTAACACGTAGCCATTGTATTGGTGAGAATTAATAGAAATAACTATAATATGGTTATATATGTTTGTTAAATGTTTTTAAATTTATCCAATAAAGGATAAAGGCTTAAAATACGAAAAGAATTCAATTTTAGGCATATATACTCAAATTTTCACAAAAGGTCCACTTATCGGCTTTTGATGGAGAACCATTATTAAATATAGTTTTGGTCACTCTTATACATTCTATTGGACCGAATAAAATTTTTCTTTAGAATCAGGACATCAAAATCCACTTTGTGTAAATTTTTGGTATTTTTTCGATAAACTTCATTTTTTAATGAATAGTGAAAAATGTTGTATTTTAATTCAAAAACACTTTTTAATATAATTTATTTATATTATTAGATTATATTTTGAATTGGTTTTAAAGTGAAATTAGAATATATTTTTACCATTTAATCCAATAGTGGTCATTGGAATAAATTTCACTTTGAAATTTGACTTAAACTAGTGTCAATCTTTTGATATATATTGTTTCATAAAAACACGATATTTGTTCTGACAGCGGGAATTAATTATTAAATTAATTAATGTAACTTATATTTTTTTAATTTTTTAAAATAGACATCATTTTTGAATTCAGAATATCAAATATAGCATAGGGTGAATGTTTGGTATTTTTCTGAAAAACTTCAATTTTTGATGAATAGTGAAACCACTAAGTGGTACTTAAAAAACTGATTTTTCGTTTAATTGAAATTTTACAGCCATTGTGTTTTGAGTTTCAATAATCAGACATACATGGTTGTCATTAAGAAGTAAAATGTGGTTCAATGGGATTAAAATAATTTTTTGGTGAATAGTAACTTTTAAGTTTTTAATCGCGATTAGAGGTAATTAGTATAATTTAAGGTAAAAATAATGTTTTCATAATATGGAATGACCTTGAAACATGACCTACCATTATTGGATGTTTCATGGAAAACCAAAACAAACCATGGGTAATCTTGGGGACCCCATGGAGCCACTTTGGTAGGAACATGTCATTAATAACTTTTTATTTAATGTTAAAATAAAAATGTCACAAACATGAGTTGTTTTACTAAAACAATTTTTAAATGGGGTTATAGAAGTCATATTTTTGAATATAAATATTAATTATAAAGATAAAAAGATTTCCCACATCATTATATTTTTTTATAATTTTTAGACATTAAATAAGTTAAATTATTTATGACACCGTGATGATGTAGTGATTACCTCATTATTTAATGATTAAAATAAAATGAAAAGATAATGTAAAATATAATACCTAAACATGTTAAAAACCTATTGGATTGGTGGATTTCGAACTCTTATCACCTTATACTTGAAATATATAATTTTGTGACCTTTAAAATCCGAAAAGCGTTTTATAATAAAGTAACCTTTTATAACTTTCCAAGAGTGCCCCTCCTCTCCTCTTATAAAAGGCCCCCACCTATACCACCTTACCCACACCTCTCAAGCCTTTGGATCGGAAAAAACCGTAAAATTTTGTCTCTCCACATCCCTCTCTTACTCCTAGAAGCCTCACTTAGGGCGTAAGTCTTCCCAAGGAAGCCTTTGAGCTCAAATCAAAAAGAGTTACCCGTTTTAATGGTAGTGTTTTCTCTTGTGTTCTTAAGTTTTATTTCGCTTCTCCAACCACCTAAACTCTTTTTATTCATTTCTTTTGTAACAACACCAGTATCTTCAATATACTAGTATTTTTTTATAAGATGTATTCGAGCAAGACTTATAGACACCTACATCTAATGGTTAAAGAACATATTGTTTCCGTGGATGGCAAATTTCTGCCTCACGAAACGATGATTGTTCAACACTCATGTAACACCTTCAAAGGTGGCCATTAAGATGTCACTATATTTATATATGATATATAATATGTTTATGTTTTACTTAAGCTTTTGTATTTTTCAGTTATGTTATACATTTATGGCTTCCATTATGAGTATACGCGATATCTTCATTTTAGGAAGTGCGGACTACCGCCCCCTCAAAGTGATTTGATTCATTAATACCATATGTGGAATGTATAAAAGATAAATTTAATGATATTATATATGATATTATACTAGAATTATGATATAACTTTATATCATTATGATTTATACTCCATTAAGTAAGAAATAGAAATGAAAGTAGCGTTAATGCGTACGTACGACTTACCGTCTCCATGAACAGTGCATTTCATTTCATACCTTTAAATGTTATGTAATATTATAAATGCATGTAAATACTGGATATATATGATATATATGATATCTAAATCATGAATATAATTCTGGATATAATGGATATTTTACCCCATGAACAACTTGTAATTATAAAGAGTTTATTTTAGAATCATGTACCAATGATCGAAAAAACGATAATTATTAACATAAATAATTACATAGTGTTCATAACATGGTAATAAGTGATATAAAAGAAATAATGAACTTGAAAATGGTTCTTAAGAATGTATAAATTAACTCATGTTTATTATTCAGGAGGTTAAATGACGATTGAGTCAAGTCGGACCCGAGGTACGGGACTTCGTCTCAATATCCATTCATTGAGGCATATTTTGTTTTATACACAACCTTATTTTATTCAGTGTATAAACCCCTTTTACTTTTACATTTATTCAAAATGAATCTTTTTTTACATGAAGCATTTACTAAACGAAAAAAGGGAATGTTTTTTTGTCGTACATATGCGGCGACAACGACTTCTCCGCCGCCGTGACCATTATTTGAGTTTCGACTTCCTCTACAAGCCATACCTTTTTTTAAATAAAAAAAATAAATACCATGTTTTACATTTCTTTTATTTTGGTATTGAAAATTGTTTTCATAATGTTTTTATTATATCAATGTGTTGTATTGATATCTTGTGATTAAAATGTGGAAATGTTATGTTTCCTTTATGTATGTTTTATGTGATATGATTATGTTATGGTTCTTGGGAATTATTTTGAAGATGGGTGGTTACGTGATAAACTAAGGGCGGGTGAGCCCGATATTGCTCTCCAATGCATTGGGTAACGTGAAGGAGTTAAAAGTTAAGGTTTCTCTGAATAGATTTAGGGGATATACTCTGATGGGTATTCCAAACGTAACCATGAGGGTTACTCCCTACGTAATAATGTTTTGAATGCCTCAAGTTACCTTTATGTATTGTGATTTCTATGTTTTATTTTTGATTTGATGAAGTATGTTAAAGTGCTTATGTTTTATGAGTATTGATTTCATTGATTCTTACGTATACATGTACTCATGTTTCCTTTCCATACTTATATATCGATTATTGAGCTGTTTATACTCATCCCAAATTTTTGAAATGTTTTTCACAAGTCAAGGGAAAGGTACATGATGTGATGATAGTGTCAACGAAGTGTCATGAAAGAATCCATGTTTTATTTTTAATATGTTTCCATTAATGGGAAAAATGAGTACTATCTTTTATGTAACCACTTCATTTAAATGTGGAATGTAATGCATGTTTTATGACCTAATTTTCTAAAACTCTAAACCTGTAAAGATCCTCAACGTGTATTCTTGAAGTAACTCAATATTAAGTAATGTTTAAGGTCGGGGCCTTATTGTTGGTATCAGAGGTCAGTTTAGATAACTTTAGGAGTTAGAATTCTATTAAATGATTGTCCAAAAGTATTTTTTTATGGTCAAATTTAAATGATATAGAATTTGAAGATTACTATGTTGCTTCATCTAAGACATGTTTGTTCAGAATGGTTTTCCGTAGAGGAAACAAGGAAGCAGTGCTAGGAAGGCATACAGAAGGAAATGACCTTCCGAATCAGAATCCTGAGATGGTCGGAATTTGAACTAAGTAGTTTGTTGTAGTAATAGCGCAGTTGACTCAAGCGATAAATGGTGGTGGTATCCATGCATGATATCAGCCAGATCAACCGCAAAGGAACATTTCAATGGTGGAAGATTTCATGAGGCAACATCCCTCATCATTCAGATGATCATCTAGCCATGTGCTAGCTGAAGGGAGGTTTAAAGCACTGGAGAAGATTTTTGATGTCATGGGGTGTTCAGACAATCAAAAGATTTGTCTGGTTATTTACCGTTTAGAGGGTGAAGAAGATCAGTGGTGGTCGATGGTTAAAAATATTAGGGATGCTGATGAGATTGATACTCTCGACTGGGATGAATTCAAAGGTATGTTTCTTGAGAAGTATTTTCTTAAGGCTGTTCTACTTAGGATGGAAAAACAATTCCTAGAATTGAGGGAAGAGTAAGACTCAGTGGCTGCCTATGAAGAAAGGTTCACTCGATTGGAAAGGTATACTCCAAATTTTATCCGAGACCTTGATAGTAAAATCAATCATTTTTGCTCAGCATTAAAGCCAAAATATCAAAGGGTATTAGCTTATCGTGAGTTCAAAAGTTATGAAAAGCTTGTTCGATTTACTGAGAAGGTGGAAATGGAGTTTACAGATGATCATGTGTTCTATAACAACCAGCAGAAGAAGAGACCGAGGTGGCAGGAGAAAGGAAATAACATTTCAAAAAGGTCTGATGGCAAGAAAACTATGTTTTCAGTTTGTGATAAATGTGGTACAAGGCATGCTGGGGAATGTCTTTTGAATTCATGAAAGTTCTAACGATGTGGTAAGATGGGACATAAGGCTCGTGATTACATTGAAAAATATCAAGGTGATGGTAAGTCCAAATTTTATTTGCAGTTAGTGAAATGTTTTAAGTGCAATGAGATGGGTCACTATGCAAACGAGTGTCCGACAAAGCGCTCGAGTGATGGGAATCAGTTAGACTACAAGCAGAAAGGGGTGGTGAAATCCTTTTCAACTACTTCAGCGGATGTTGGGCCATCAAATAAAGTGGTATCAGGTATTTTTTTTTGTTTTTTCATATTATGCCAGGGTGTTGTTTGATTCGGGGTATACACATTATTTCATCTCTGAAAAAATTTCTAGTAAAATGGGAATACCATCTCCAGAAATGACTCATGAACTTGTGGTAAAAACACCTGGGAGAAATGTTGAGGAAACAATAATTTATAAGAATCTTCCTATCCTTATCCGTGGAAAGAACCTACTTTCAAACCTTATTGTTTTACATATAGTAGAGTTTGATGTTATCCTGGGTATGGAATGGCTCTCTATTTACCATGCTAAGATTGATTGTAAAGATAAAGAAGTTTCTTTTTCGAAAGACTTTCAGTTTTTGTACAAGAATGAACCCTTACTGTTGATAACATATCAAAAGGCTGATAAACTTGTAAAATATGGAAATTAATGTTACCTTGCACATATTGTTGAAAAAGTAACTATTCAGATTAATGATGTGCCCGTGGTAAATGAGTATCCTGATGTTTTTCCTGATGAGTTGCCTGGAATAATACCAGATCGGGAAGTTGAGTTTACTGTTGACTTAGTTCCTGATGCTAATCCAATTTCAAAATCCCCTTATCAAATGGCTCAAATTGAACTTTTATAGTTGAAGGATCAATTGCATGATTTATTAGAGAAAGGTTTCATTCGACCTAGCACATTGCCATGGGGTGATCCTATTTTATTTGATAAAAAAAAGATGGTTCAATGAGACTTTTCATTGACTATAGAGACTTGAATAATATCACTATTAAGAACAAGTATCCTTTGCCTCATATTGATGATTTGTTTGATCAGCTCAAGGGAGCTCAGTATTTTTCAAAGATTGACTTGAGGTCGGGGTACCATCAGTTGAAATTAAAAGAAGCATACGTACAAAAGACTGTGTTCCATACTAGATATGGCCATTATGAATTTTTAGTAATGCCTTTTGGGCTAACCAATGAACCTTCTATATTCATGGACCTTATGAATATAATTTTCCATGAGTTCTTGGATAAGTTTGTGGTTTTTTTCATTGTTGATATTTTTGTGTTTTTTAAAAGTAAAGAGGAGCATGAAATACATTTAAGGGTTATTTTTCAAACCTTAAAAGAAAATAAATTGTATGGGAAATTCAGCAAGTGTGAGTTTTTGTTGCAACAAATTTCCTTCCTTTGTCATATTGTTTCTAAAGATGGGATAACTGTTGATCCTGGAAAAAAAATGGTTATTGAAGAATGGCCAAGACCCATAAATGTAACTGAGATTCATAGCTTCCTTGGTTTGGTAGGCTATTAATGAAGGTTTGTTAGAAAATTTTCACGGTTATCTAGTCCAATGAATAAGCTAACTCGAAAGGGTGTTGAGTTTATCTAGACAACAAAATGTGATGATTGATTTCAAGAACTAAAAAGAAGATTGGTGAATGATCCAGTTTTGGCACATCCATTCAAGAATGGTGAGTTTGTTATATACAGTGATGCTTTGTTGAAGGGACTTGGTTGTGTCCTTATGCAGAATGATCAGGTAATTTTTTATGCTTCATGATAGTTGAAAAATCATGAGGTAAATTACCCGACACATGATTGGGAATTAGATGCTATTGTTTTCGCTTTAAAAATTTTGAGGATTCATTTGTATGGTGTAAAGTGTGAAATATATACTGATCAAAAAATTTTAAAGTATATATTCACTCAGAATAAACTGAACATGAGATAGGAGAGATGGCTAGAATTAATCAAGGATTATGATTGTACAATTCATTACCATCCGGGAAAAGCAAATAAAGTGGCTGATGCTTTGAGTCGAAAAAATAATGCTTCATTAAAAATGTTACTTTCGGAATGTGATCATTTGGTTAAGGATGTGATGAACTTTGGCATAGAAGTTGTTGGTGCAGGATGTCCTTCTGTTTTGTTTCAGGTATCAGTGAAATCTTCACTATCATACAGAATTAAGTAAGCATAGAAGCAAGACAGTGAGTTGCAGAAAAAGGTAGAGCTGGTTCAAAAGGGTAACTTTCCTGAATTCAACATTGATAATGATTGTGTTTTGAGATTTGGGAAGAGATTGTGTGTACCTTATGATTCACAGTTGAAGATAGAGTTGTTATGTGAAGCTCATAGTTCTCCGTTTTCAGTTCATCCAGACAGTACTATGATGTATAGATATCATTGGGTGTATTACTTGTGGGACGGAATGAAAAGGGATATTGCTAATTTTACTCTGAAGTGTTTGACTTGTCAACAGGTTAAAGCAGAGAGGAAGTTATTGAAAGGGATTCTTCAGCCTTTACTAGTACCAGAGTAGAAATGGTAGAATATATCCATGGACTTCGTTGTGAGATTGCTGAAGACACCTCTAGGTAATAATTCAATCTGGGTTATTGTTGATCGCTTGACTAAATCTGCTCATTTCCTTTCTATACGAGATAATATTTCCATAGATCAAATTTCCCGTTTGTATCTTAAAGAGATAGTCAAGTTACATGGAGTTCTTCTATCCATTGTATATGATAGTGATCCCAGGATTACTTCTAACTTTTGGAAGGGCCTTCAGAAGTCGTTGGGTACTGAATTAAATTTTAGTACAACTTTTCATCCTCAATCAGACGGGCAGTTAGAATGAACAATTCAAACTTTGGAGGATATTCTACGTGCTTGTTCGATGGATTATCAGGGAAGTTGGGACCAACAAATTTCTTTGGTTGAGTTTTCTTATAATAACATTTTTCATTCCAGTATACAGATTGCTCCGTTTGAGGCATTATATGGGAAGCAGTGTCGAAATCCAGATTTCTAGGATTAAGTGGGTGAAAGGAAGTTGATGGGACCAGAATTGGTAGAAGAGTTGGCAGAAAAAGTTTAGATGATTCAGAAACACAGGACAACAGAACAGAGCAGGCAGAAGAGTAATGCGGATAATTGGAGGAAGGATCTATCTTTCGAGGTAGTGATCATGTTTTTCTCAAAGTTTCACCGTGGAAAAGTGTGATGCAATTTGGTAAGAAAGGAAAGCTAAGTCCAAGGTTCATCAGACCATATGAAATTCTGGAAAAAGTTGGATTAGTTGCTTATCGAATGGATTTACCTTCGAGTTTATCTCAGGTACACAATGTTTTTCATGTTTCTATGTTGAGAATGTATATTCCAGATCAATCTCATGTTTTGAGCCCAGAGGTAGTTCAGTTGGAAGAGAATCTCTGTTATGAAGAACAACCAGTCCAATTTCTTGACTGTAGAGAGAAAGTGTTGCGGAATAAGGTAATTCACCAGGTAAAGGTTTTGTCGAAAAATCATATGGTTGAAGATTCAACATGGGAATCTCAAAATGGTATGAGGGATAAATACCCCCACTTATTTTTATAAGTGAATAAAATTGCGAGGACGCAATTCCCAAAAGGGGGGAAGGATGTAACATCCCAGGTAAATAAAGAATAAATCAATTTCATATTTATTAATATTTACAAATTAAATATTAATGTTGCTTTAAAGGGGTTGTTATGTTCTATAGCATACCCGATACGCAACAGAGAGTTTTTTTGAAATCTTACGTTGCACACTAGTAATAAAATAATATTATTTTAAATGGTAGTTAACACGTAGCCGTTTTATTGGCGGGAATGAATATAAATAACTAAAATATGGTTATATATGTCTGTTAAATGTTTTTACATTTATCCAATAAAGGATACAGGCTTAAAATATGAAAAGAATTCAATTTTAGGCATATATACTCTAATTTTCACTAAAGGTCCACTTATCGCCTTTTGATGGAGAACCGACATTAAATATAGTTTTGGCCACTCTTATACATTCTATTTGACCAAATAAAATTCTTCATTATAATCGATACATCAAAATCTACTTTGTGTAAATTTTAGGTATTTTTTCGATAAAGATCATTTTTTAATGAATAGTGAAAAATGTTGTATTTTAATTCAAAACCACTTTTTAATATAATTTATTTATATGATTAGATTATATTTTTAATTTGTTTTAAAGTGTAATTAGAATATATTTTTACCATTTAATCCAATAGTGGTCATTGGAATTAATTTTACTTTGAAATTAGACTTCAACTAGTGTCAATCTTTTGATATATATTGTTTCTTAAAAACACGCTATTTGTTCTAACAGCGGGAATTAATTATTAAATTAATTAATGTCACTTATAGGTTTTGAATTTTTTAAAATAGACATCATTTTTGATTTCATAATATCAAATATAGCTTAGGGTGATTTTTTGGTATTTTTCTGAAAAACTTCAATTTTTGTTGAATAGTGAAACCACTAAGCGGTACTTAAAAAACTGATTTTTCATTTAAATGAAAATTTACCACCTCTATGTTTTGAATTTAAAAAATCCTACATACATGGTTGTCATTAAGAAGTAAAATATGGTTCAATGTAATTAAAATAATGTTTTGGTGAATAGTAACTTTTATGTTTTTAATCGCAATTAGAGGTAATTAGTATAATTTAAGGTTAAAATAATGGTTTAATAATATGGAATGACCTTTACACATGTCCTACCCATATTGGATGTGTCATGTCCGACTAAGACAATCCATGGGTCAACTTGGGGACCCCATGGAGCCACTTTGGTAGGAAAATGTCATTAATAACTTTTTATTTAATGTTAAAATAAAAATGTCACAAACATGAGTTGTTTTACTAAAACAAATTTTAAATGGGTTTATACAAGTCCTATTTTTTACTATAAGTATTCATCAAAAAGATAAAAGGATTTACTACATCATTATATTTATTTATAATTTTTAGACATTAAATAAATTAAATTATTTATGACACCGTGATGATGCAGCGATTACCCCATTATTTAACGATTTAAATAAAATGAAAAGATAATGTAAAATCTAGAACCTAAACTTGTCAAAAACCTATTGGATGGGTGGATTTCGAACTCTTATCACCTTATACTTGAAATATATAATTTTTGGTCCTTTAAAATCCGAAAATCATTTTATAATAAAGTAACCTTTTATAACTTTCCAAGAGTGCCCCTCCTCTCCTCTTATAAAAGGCCCCCACCTATACCACCTTACCCACACCTCTCAAGACTTTGGCTCGGCCAAACCCTGCCGATTTTGTCTCTCCACATCCCTATATTACTCATAGAAGCCTCACCGTGGGCAGAAGTCTTCCCAAGGAAGCCTTTGATCTCAAAACAAAAAGAGTTACCCGTTTTAAAGGTAGTGTTTTCTCTTGTGTTCTTAAGTTTTATTTCGCTTCTCCAACCCCCTAAACTCTTTTTATTCATTTATTTTGTAACAACGCCAGTATCTTAAATATACTAGTATTTTTTTATAAGAAGTATTCGAGCTACACTTACACACACCTACATCTAATTGTTAAAGAACATATTGTTTCCGTGAATGGAGAATTTCTGCCTCCTGAAACGATGAATGTTCAACACTCATATAACACCTTCAAAGGTGGCCATTAAGATGTCACTATATTTATATGTGATATATAATATGTTTATGTTTTACTTAAGATTCTTTATTTTTCATTTATGGTATACATTTATGGCTTCCATTATAGGTATACACGATATCTTCAATTTAGGAAGTGCGGACTACCCTCCCCTCAAAGTGATTTAATTCATTAATACCATATGTGGTACGTATAAAGGATAAATTTAATGATATTGTATATGATATTATACTAGAATTATGATATACCATTATATCATTATGATTTCACTCCATTAAGTAAGAAATAGAATTTAAAGTAGCGTTCATGCGTATGTACGACTTACCGTCTCCATGAACGGTGCATTTCATTTCTAACTCTAAATGTTATGTAATATTATAAATGCATGTAAATACTGGACATATATGATATCTACATCATGAATATAATTCTGGATATAATGGATATTTTACCCCATGAACAACATGTAATTATAAAGAGATTATTTTAGACTCAAGTACCAATGATCGACAAAACGACCCTTATTAACATAAATAATTACATAGTGTTCATAACATGGTAATAAGTGATATAAAAGGAATAATGAACTTGAAAATAGTTCTTAAGAAAGTATAAATTAACTCATGTTTATTATTTAGGAGGTTAAATGACGATTGGGTCATGTCGGACCCAAGGTATGGGACTTCATCTCAATCTCCTTTCGTTGAGGCATATTTTGTTTTATACACAACCTTCTTTTATATGGTGCATAAAACCCTTTGACTTTCACGTTTATTCAAAAGGAATCTTTTTTACATGAAGCATTTACTAAACGAAAAAAGGGAATGTTTTTTTGTCGTATGTATGCGGCAACAACGACTTCTCCACTGCCGTGACCATTATTTGAGTTTCAACAACCTCTACAAGCCATACCTTTAAAAAAAATACCATGTTTTACATTTCTTTTATTTTGGTATTGAAAATGGTTTTCATAATGTTTTTATTAAATCAATGTGTTGTGTTGATATCTTGTGATTAAAATGCGGAAATGTTATGTTTCCTTTATGTATGTTTTATGTGATACGATTATGTTATGGTTCTTGGGAATTATTTTGAAGACGAGTGGTTACGTGATAAACTAAGGGCAGGTGAGCCCGATATAGCTCTCCAATGCATTGGGTAACGCGAAGGAGTTAAACATTAAGGTTTCTTCGAATAGATTTAGGGGATATACTGTGATGGGTATTCCAAACGTAACCATGAGGGTTACTCACTACGTAAGAATGTTATGAATGCCTCAAGTTACCTTTATGTCTTCTGATTTCTATGTTTTATTTGTGATTTGATGAGGTATGTTAAAGTGATTATGTTTTATGAGTAATGATTTCATTGATTCTTACGTATACATGTACTCATGTTTCCTTTCCATAGTTTTATATCCCTTAGTGAGCTTTTTATACTCATCCCAAATTTTTGAAATGTTTTTCAGAGGTCAAGAGAAAGGTACATGATGTGATGATAGTGTCAACGAAGTGTCAAGAAAGAATCCATGTTTTATTTTAAAGATGTTTCCATTGATGGAAAAAATGAGTACTATCTTTTATGTAACCACTTTGTATAAATGTGGAATGTAATACATGTTTTATGACCTAATTCTCTAAAACTCTATACCTGTAAAGATCCTCAACGTGTATTCTTGAAGTAACTCATGATTATGTAATGATTAATGCCGGGGCCTTATTGTTGGTATCAGAGGTCAGTTTAGATAACTTTAGCAGTTAGAATTCTATTAAATGATTGTACAAAAATATTTTTTTATAGTGAAATTTAAATGATATAGCATTTGAAGATTACCATGTTGCTTCATCTAAGACATGTTTTTTCAGAATGGTTTTCTGTAGAGGAAACATGGAAGTAGTTCTAGGATGGCATACAGAAGGAAATGAACTTCTGAATCAGTGTCCTGAGATGGTCGTAATTGGAACTATATAGTTTGTTGCAGAAATGGCGCAGTTGACTCAAACGATAAATGGTGTTGGTATCCATGCACGAGATCAGCCAAATCAACCACAGAGGAACATGTCAGTGGTGGAACATTTCATGAGGCAATATCCCCCATCATTCAGATGATCATCTAACCCTGTGCTAGATGAAGGGAGGTTTAAAGCACTGGAGAAGATTTTTGATGTCATGGGATGTTCGGACAATCAAAAGGTTAGTCTTTCTATTTACCGTTTAGATGGTGAAGAAGATCTGTGGTGGTCAATGGTTAAAAATATTAGGGTCACTGATGAGATTGATGCTCTCGACTGGGATGAAATCAAAGGTTTGTTTCTTGAGAAGTATTTTCTTAAGGCTGTTCGACTTAGGATGGAAAAACAATTCCCAGAATTGAGGCAAGAGTAAGACTCAGTGGCTGCCTATGAAGAAAGGTTCACTCGATTGGCAAGGTATACTCCAAATTTTATCCGAGACCTTGATAGTAAAATCAATCGTTTTTACTCAGGATTAAAGCCAAAATATCGAAGGGCTTTAGCTTCTCGTGAGTTCAAAAGTTATGAAAAGCTTGTTCGATGTGCTAAGAAGGTGGAAATGGAGTTTACAGATGATAATGTGTTCTATAACAACCAGTAGAAGAAGAGACCGAGGTGGCAGGAGAAAGGAAAGAATATTTCAAAAAGGTCTAACGGTAAGAAAACTATGTTTTTAGTTTGTGATAAATGTGGTAAAAGGCATGCTGGGGAATGTATTTTGAATTCTTGAAAGTGCTATCGATGTGGTAAGATGGGACATAAGGCTCGTGATTACACTGAAAAATATCAAGGTGATGGTAAGTTCGAATTTTATTTCCAGATAGTGAAATGTTTTATGTGCAATGAGATGGGTCACTATGTAAACGAGTGTCCGACAAAGAGCTCGAGTGATGGGAAGCAGTTAGAATACAAGCAGAAATGGGTGGTGAAATCCTTTTCAACTACTTCAATGGATGTTGGGCCATCAAATGAAGTGGTATCAGGTACTTTTTTTGTTTTTTCAGATTATGCCAGGGTGTTGTTTGATTCGTGGTCTACACATTATTTCATATCTGAAAACATATCTAATAAAATGGGAATACCATCTCAAGAAATGACTCTTGAACTTGTGGTAAAAACACCTGGGAGAAATGTTGAGGCAAAAATAATTTATAAGAATCCCCCTATCCTTATCCGTGGAATGAACCTACTTGCAAACCTTATTGTTTTACCTATAGTAGAGTTTGATGTTATCCTGGGTATGGATTGGCTCTCTATTTACCATGCTAAGATTGATTGTAGAGCTAAAGAAGTTTCTTTTCAGAAAGAATTTCAGTTTTTGTACAAGAATGAACCCTTACTGTTGATAACATATCAAAAGGCTGAGAAACATGTAAAATATGGAAATGAATGTTACCTTGCACATATTGTTGAAAAAGGAACTGTTCAGATTAATGATGTGCCCGTGGTAAATGAGTATCCTGATGTTTTTCCTGATGAGTTTCTTGGAATAATATCAGATCGGGAAGTTTAGTTTACTGATGACTTAGTTCTTGATGCTAATCCAATTTCAAAATCACCTTATCGAATGGCTAAAATTGAACTTTTAGAGTTGAAGGAGAAATTGCAAGATTTATTAGAGAAAGGTTTCATTCGACCTAGCACATCGCCATGGGGTGATCCTGTTTTATTTTATAAAAAGAAAGATGGTTCAATGAGACTTTACATTGATTATAGAGCCTTGAATAATATCACTGTTAAGAACAAGTATCCATTGCCTCATATCGATGATTTATTTGATCAGCTCCAGGGAGCTCAGTATATTTCGAAGATTGACTTGAGCTCGGGGTACCATCAGTTGAAATTAAAGGAAGCAGATGTACCGAAGACTGTGTTCCGTACTAGATATGGCCATTATGAATTTTTAGTAATGCCTTTTGGGCTAACAAATGCACCTTCTATATTCATGGACCTTATGAATAGAATTTTCCATGAGTTCTTGGATAAGTTTGTGGTTGTTTTCATTGATGATATTTTTGTGTTTTTTAAAAGTAAAGAAGAGCATGAAATACATTTAAGGGTTATTTTGCAAACCTTAAAAGAAAAGAAATTGTATGGGAAATTCAGAAAATGTGAGTTTTTGTTGCAACAAATTTACTTGCATGGTCATATTGTTTCTAAAGATGGGATAACTATTGATCCTGAAAAAACAAAGGTTATTGAAGAATGGCCAAGACCCACAAATGTAACTAAGATTTGTAGCTTCCTTGGTTTGGTAGGCTATTAACTAAAGTTTGATAGAAATGTTTCACGGTTATCTAGTCCAATGAATAAGCTAACTCGGAAGGGTGTTAAATTTATCTGGACAAAAGAATGTGATGATTGTTTTCAGGAACTAAAAAGAAGATTGGTGAATGATCCAGTTTTGGCACTTCCTTCCAGGAATGGTGAGTTTTTTATATACAGTGATGCTTTGTTGAAGGGAATTGGTTGTGTCCTTATGCAGAATGATCAGGTAATTGTTTATGCTTCACAACAGTTGAAAACTCATGAGGTAAATTACCCGACACATGATTGGGAATTAGCTGCTATTTTTTTCTCTTTAAAAAGTTTGAGGCATCATTTTATGGTGTAAAGTTTGAAATATATACTGATCACAAAATTTTAAAGTATATATTCACTCAGAAATAATTGAACATGAGAAAGCATAGATGGCTAGAATTAATCAAGGATTATTATTGTACAATTCATTACCATCCGGGAAAAGAAAATAAAGTGGCTGATGCTTTGAGTCGAAAAAATAATTCTTCATTAACAATGTTGATTTTGGAATGTGATCCTTTGGTTAAGGATGTGATGAACTTTGGCATAGAAGTTGTTGGTGCAGGATGTCCTTCTATTTTTTTTTAGGTATCAGTGAAATATTCTCTATCAGACAGAATTAAGTAAGCACAGAAGCAAGACAGTGAGTTGCAGAAAAAGGTAGAGCTGGTTCAGAAGGGTAAGTTGCCTGAATTCAACATTGATAATGATTGTGTTTTGAGATTTGGGAAGAGATTGTGTGTACCTTGTGATTCACAGTTGAAGAGAGAGTTGTTATATTAAGCTCATAGTTCTCCATTTTCAGTTTATCCAGGCAAATACTATGATGTATAGAGATCTTCGGGAGTATTACTTGTGGGACGGAATGAAAAGGGATACTGCTGATTTTACTATGAAGTGTTTGACTTGTCAACAGGTTAAAGAAGAGTGGAAGTTATTGAAAGGGATTCTTCTGCCTTTACCAGTAAGAGAGTAGAAATTGGAGAATATATCCATGGACTTCGTTGTGGGATTGCTGAAGACACCTCAAGGTAATAATTCAATCTGGTTTATTGTTGATCGCTTGACTAAATCTGCTCATTTCCTTGCTATACGAGATAATTTTTACCTAGATGACATTTCCAGTTTGTATCTTAAAAAGATAATCCGGTTACATGGAGTTCTTCTATCCATTATATATGATCGTGATCCTAGGTTTACTTCTAACTTTTTGAAGGGCCTTCAGAAGTCATTAGGTACTGAATTAAATTTTAGTACAGATTTTCATGCTCAATCAGATGGGCAGTCAGAATGAATAATTCAGACTTTGGAGGATATGCTACGTGCTTGTTCAATGGATTATCAGGGAAGTTGGGACCAACATCTTTTTTTGGTTGAGTTTTCATATAATAACAGTTTTCATTCCAGTATACAGATTGCTCCGTTTGAGGAATTATATGGGAAGCGGTGTCGAAATACAGCTTTCTGGGATGAAGTGGGTGAATGGAAGTTGATGTGACTGGAATTGGTAGAAGAGTTGGCAGAAAAAGTTCAGATGATTCAGAAACATAGGACAACAGCACAGAGCAGGTAGAAGAGTTATGCGGATAACCGGAGGAAGGATCTATCTTTTGAGGTAGGTGATCATTTTTTTCTCAAAGTTTCACCATGGAAAAGTGTGATGCAATTTGGTAATAAAGGAATGTTTAGTCCAAGGTTCGTCAGACCATATGAAATTCTGGATAAAGTAGGATCAGTTGCTTACCAAGTGGATTTACCTTCGAGTTTATCTTAGGTACACAATGTTTTTCATGTTTCTATGTTGAGAATGTATATTCCAGATCCATCTCATGTTTTGAGCCCAGACGTAGTTCAGTTGGAAGAGAATCTCTGTTGTGAAGAAAAACCAATCCAATTTCTTGACTATAGAGAGAAAGTGTTGTGGAATAAGGTAATTCACCAAGTAAAGGTTTCGTGAAAAAACCATATGGTTGAAGATGCAACATGGGAATCTTAAAATGGTATGAGGGATAAATACCCCCACTTATTTTTATAAGTAAATAAAATTGTGAGGACGCAATTCCCAAAAGGGGGGAAGGATGTAACATCCCAGGTAAATAACAAATAAAGCAATTTCATATTTATTAATATTTATGAATTAAATATTAATTTTACTTTAAAGGGGTTGTTATGTTTGATAGCGTACCTGATAGGCAACAAAGAGTTTTTTTGAAATCGTACGTTGCACACTAGTAATAAAATAATATTATTTTAAATGGTAGTTAACACGTAGCCGTTTTATTGGTGTGAATGAATATAAATAACAAAACTATGGTTATATATGTTTGTTAAATGTTTTTACATTTATCCAATAAAGGATAAAGGCTTAAAATATGAAAAGAATTCAATTTTAGGCATATATACTCTAATTTTCACTAAAGGTCCACTTATCGCCTTTTGATGGAGAACCGACATTAAATATAGTATTGGATACTCTTATACATTCTATTTTACCAAATAAAATTCTTAATTATAATAGGGACATCAAAATCTACTTTGTGTAAATTTTTGGTATTTTTTCGATAAAGTTCATTTTTTAATGAATAGTGAAAAATGATGTATTTTAATTTAAAACTAATTTTTAATATAATTTATTTACATGATTATATTATATTTTGAATTGGTTTTAAAGTGAAATTAGAATATATTTTTACCATTTAATCCAATTTTGGTCATTGAAATTAATTTTACTTTGAAATTGGACTTCAACTAGTGTCAATCTTTTGATATATATTGTTTCTTAAAAACACGCTATTTGTTCTGACAGCGGGAATTAATTATTAAATTAATTAATGTACCTTATAGGTTTTTAATTTTGTAAAATATACATCATTTTTTAATTCAGAATATCAAATATAGCTTAGGGTGAATTTTTGGTATTTTTCTGAAAAACTACAATTTTCGATAAATAGTGATACCACTAAGCGGTACTTAAAAAACTAATTTTTTGTTTAAATGAAATTTTACCACCTCTGTGTTTTGAATTTCAAAAATATGACATACATGGTTTTCATTAAGAAGTAAAATATGGTTCAATGGGATTAAAATAATTTTTTTGGTGAATAGTAACTTTTAAGTTTTTAATCGCGATTAGAGGTAATTAGTATAATTTAAGGTAAAAATAATGTTTTAATAATATGGACTGACCTTTACACATGTCCTGCCCTTATTGTATGTGTCATGGCCGACCAATACAATCCATGGGACAACTTGGGGACCCCATGGAGCCACTTTGGTAGGAAAATGTCCTTAATAAGTTTTTATTTAATGTTAAAATAAAAATATCCCAAACATGAGTTGTTTACTAAAACAAATTTTAAATAGGTTTATACAAGTCATATTTTTGACTATAAGTATTCATTAGAAAGCTAAAATGATTTAATACATCATGATATTTATTTATAATTTTTAGACATTAAATAAATTAAATTATTTATGACACCGTTATGATGCAGCGATTACCCCATTATTTAACGATTTAAATAAAATGAAAAGATAATGTACAATCTAAGACCTACACATGTAAAAAACCTATTGGATGGGTGGATTTAGAACCCTTATCACCTTATACTTGAAATATATAATTTTGGGTCCTTTAAAATCCGAAAATAATTTTATAATAAAGTAACCATTTTTAAATTTCTAAGAGTGCCCCTCCTCTCCTCTTATAAAAGGCCCCCACCTATAACACCTTACCCACAGCTCTCAAGACTTTGGCTCAGACAAAACCTGCCCATTTTGTCTCTCCACATCCCTATATTACTCCTAGAAGCCTCAACTTGGGATGAAGTCTTCCCAAGGAATCCTTTGAGCTCAAATCAAAAAGAGTTACCCGTTTTAAAGGTAGTGTTTTCTCTTGTGTTCTTATGTTTTATTTCGCTTCTCCAACCCCCTAAAATCTTTTTATTCATTTAATTTTTAACAACCCCAATAACTTTGATATACTAGGATGTTGTTATAAGAATTATTCGAGAAAAACTTACACACACCTAAATTTAATGGTTAAAGAACATTCTGTTTTCGTGGATGGAGAATTTCTGCCTCACGAAAAGATGATTGTTCAACACTCATATAACACCTTCAAAGGTGGCCATTAATATGTCAGTATATTTATATATGATATATAATATGTTTATGTTTTACTTAATCTTCTGTATTTTTAATTTATGGAATACAATTACGGCTTCCATTATGGGTATACGCGATATCTTCATTTTAGGAAATGTGGACTACCGCCCCTCAAACTGATTTGATTTGTTAATATCATATGTGGTATGTATAAAAGATAAATTTAATGATATTATATATGATATTATACTGGAATTACGATATACCTTTATATCATTATGATTTCACTCCATTGAGTACGAAATATAATTGAAAGTAGCATTCATGCGTACGTACGGCTTACCGTCTCCATGAACGGTGCATTTCATTTCTTACCTCTAAATGTTATGTAATATTATAAATGCATGTAAATACTGGATATATATTATATATATGATATCTAAATCATGAATATTATTTTGGATATAATGGATATTTTACCCCATGAACAACTTCTAATTATAAAGAGTTTATTTTAGACTCAAGTACCAATGATTGACAAAACGACCATTATTAACATAAATAATTACATAGTGTTCATAACATGGTAATAAGTGATATAAAAGGAATAATAAACTTGAAAAAGGTTTGTAATCAAGTAGAAATTAACTCAAGTATATTATTCAGGAGGTTAAAGAATGATCGAGTCAAGTCGGACCTGAGGTATGGGACTTCGTCTCAATCTCCTTTCATTGATGCATATTTTGTTTTATACACAACATTCTTTTATACAGTGTATAAACTCCGTTGACTTTTACATTTATTCAAAATGAATATTTTTTATATGAAACGTTTACTAAACAACAAAATATTTTTTTTTGTCGTACGTATGCGGCGGCAATGAATTCTCCGCCGCCGTGACCATTATTTGAGTTTCAGCTTCCTCTACAAGCCACACCTTTTTAAATAAAAATAAATAAATACCATGTTTTACTTTTCTTTTATTTTGGTATTGAAAATGGTTTTCATAATGTTTTTATTATATCAATGTGTTGTATAGATATCTTGTGATTGAAATGTGGAAATGTTATGTTTCCTTTATGTATGTTTTATGTGATATGATTATGTTATGGTTCATGGGATTTATTATGAAGACGGGTGGTTCCGTGATAAACTAAGGGCAGGTGAGCCTGATATAGCTCTCTAATTCATTGGTTAATGCGAAGGATTTAAACTTTAAGGTTTCTCTAAGGAGATTTAGGGGATATACTATGATGGGAATTCCAAACGTAACCATGAGGGTTACTCCCTACGTAAGAATGTCTTGAATGCCTCAAGTCACCTTTATGTCTTATGATTTATTTGTTTTATTTATGATTTTATGAGGTATGTTAAAGTGCTTATGTTTTGTGAGTAATGTATGATTTCATTTATTCTTACGTATACATTTTCTCATGTTTCCTTTACAGACTTTTATATCCCTTAATGAGCTTTTTCTGCTCATCCCAAGTTTTTGAAATGTTTTTCACAGGTCAAGGGAATGGTACATGATGTGATGATAGTGTCAACGAAGTGTCAATAAAGAATCCATGTTTTATTTTAAATATGATTCCGTTGATTGGAGAAATGAGTACTGTCTAATATGTAACCACTTTGTTTAAATGTGGAATGTAATTCATGTTTTATGATATAATTCTCTAATACTATAAACCTGTAAAGATCCTCAACGTGTATTCTTGAAGTAAATCAAGATTAATTAATGTTTAAGGCTGGGGCCTTATATTTTTAATCTTTGATGTAGATATTCATATCCACTACCCCTTTATTAAAATTCAACTTCTTCAATAAAGAATCAATCTTGGAATACCAAAATCCTGGGGCTTGTTTCGACCCATATATGTCCTTCTTTAAAATACTACCATAAAATCCATATTCACTAATAAAGAATCCATAAGGATATTAATTATTAAATATTATTTCTAAGTCACCATTGAGGATGGAATACTTGGTATCCATTTGTAATATCATTTATTATCATTATGATGTAATATAAAAAATAATCGAATGGGTTTTAGTCTTCAACATTTACTTCCCAATCTATCTTTATATAACTAAACAAATTAATTTTACTTTAAATTCAGTATTTTGGTACATAATCTGTTGTTCCAAAAATGTACATGACAATATTATTCCCATCTATGAAATGTGACTATTTTAGAGCACTTCGAAACCTAGAACAAGGTGTAACAACATAGATAAGATCCAGACATGAAGCCATAAAGTATAATAAATTTCCAATAATCTTACGGAATTATATTTTATACACTCACTTTCATTTTTTATATTTATACATGTTTCCCACTAAAATAGAAGTGGAAACTAGTTTTTAATACTCAATTCCAAGATTATTTAAAATCTCATAAGAAAACATATCTTGAGAAATAAAAATGTGATCTTCTTGTTGAGTGATTTGTAAACCTGTAAAATATTTCACGTCACCAATCATGTACATTTCAAATAACATCTTCATCACTAAATAATACGATTAACAAACACTTTCATTATTTCTAAAAAATATTACATCATTTATGTAAACAATAACAATTACAGATACCAATTTTTCATATTTTATATAGATATTGTTTTATATTTTACATTTCTTAAATTTATAATTATTCAAGAAGGCACATAGAGTGGAATATCAAGTTTATGGGTCTTGTCTTGATCTACATAATCCTTCTTTAACCTATAAACATAATTACACTCTTTACTAAGAAATAATAAACAAGGTTGTTTAATATAAAAATCTTAATTCAAGTCACTAATAAGGAAGGAATAATTGACATCCATATGAAATATCTAATATTTACATTATTAAAAATATAAAGAAAGGTTATAATGGTATCTAGTATTCACCATTTCCAACCCAATTTGAATTAGTATAACCAAACAAAACAAGTTATGCCTAACATCCATATTTTGGTCCAAAATTTATTTTGCCTCTAATATAATTGATAATCCTATTTCCATCAATGAAATGTGACTCTTTTAGATAACATTTATACTTGGAACAATGTGTAACAAAATAGAAAATATCCATCCATAAAACAGCCAAGAATAAAAAATTATAATAATATTCTGATAATCTTTTTGATCAACTTTAATCGTTCCATATATTTAGAGATATTTTTTCTTATATAGACACAAAAATTATATACATAAATATTACATCGTTTTATATGAATATTAACTACATATCATTGTGATCTACAACATAAATATAAAGGTTCAGTTTCTTTTGAAATAATGACACAATAACATATAGTACATAAATGATCAACATAATTTCCCACCTAGTTCTTCACATATATAAAAATTCATAGAAATATCATAATTAAAACCTTTATTTATCATCCCCCACTTATATACTTTATGATTTAAAGGTAAAAACTTTCCAAATACATAAATATTATATATTTAGTGATCCTTATCATATATATTCTAGCATAATCTTCTGGACTCAAAGAATTAACCACCTTGTTCTCTTTCCCAGGCTGAAAATGTATTGAGTAGTCATAATCATTAATAAACTTCATATATCTTATTTGGAATATATTCAACTCCTTATAAATGAATATATAAATTATGATTTTATGATCAGTATATATGTCACACTTTCCTCCATAAAGATAATTCCTACATATCTTTAATGCAATGATTACCACTACAGAATCCAAATCATGAGTCATGTAATTTTTCGTATGAGCCTTTAATTGGAATGGAAAATAGGATATCACTATATCATTCTAGAAAATAACACATTGAAAAACCTCCTTCTGTGCTTCACATTAGATCATAAACCCTTCAACACTGTAGGATAGTGTGAGCATAGGTGCACTATAAAACCTTCTCATTAGTTTCTTAAAATTTTATTCACATACATTAGACCAAAGTAAAGAACCTCCCTTATGAGTTAACTTGGATAGTGGATTATATAGACATGATAAATCACTAAAAAAGAAAAATAATATCCAGAAAATCCAATAAAACTTTTGATCTAAATCATAATGTTCTGTATGGGTCATTATTCAATAGAATTTGTTTTTTATGGATCCACTGATATACCCTTTCTTGATATTATATAACCAAAAATGAATCTTTATATATATAAAATTCACACTTGAATTGTTTTCTTACAACCTATCCTTTCATAGGGTCTTAAGTACAATCCATAGGTGATCTTCATGCTCTTCTGTGATCTTAGAATATATGAGAATATCTTCAATAAAGGCTACCAAAAATCGATCAAGGTAGTTTCTAAAGAAACCATTCATTAAATCCATGATGACATCGAAGGAATTAGTAAGACAAAATGGAAAGGGTAAAAATTCATAGTGTCCACACCTCATATGGAAGTATATTTTGTGTATTTATTAACTTTTTACCCACAACTGATAGTATCTAGAGAAAAGATCAATCTGTGAAAATATTGAGCTCGTCGTAATTGATCAATCAAATCATCATTATGGGGGAGACGATACATAATATTAACAGTGACCTTGTTAAGTTACTAATAATAAATGAATATGTGTATTTATCTATATTTTTTCATAGAAAAAAGAAGTGGTTCACCTCAGAGTGACACACTTGGCTTGAGGAATCCCTTATCAGTATTTTTATGGAGTTTCCTCTTCCATTCTGAAAACTCAATCAATAAAATTCTATATGGATTATTTAAAAAAGGTATAACATAAAGTATGAGTTATACTGAAAAATATACCTCATGATTCAAAGGAATAAAGAGAAAATATTTTAGAAAAACATCAACAAAATATTTTACAATAGAAAAATATTTGATGTTGATTTTATCCCCAATCATATGATATTAATAACCCTTTTGAATAAGAATCAAGACCCATCATATGGATGTAATTTCCATTGGAGTTTCATATTTATCCTCACAATGATAAAAAATCATAGGATGGTTTGGAATATAAAATATGACTTCCCTTCCTTGAAAATTGATATGGGATTTATATAAATAATTCCAATTCATGCCCAAAATCACTTCAAATTCAACTAGAGGGAGAATAAAATTATTTGAAGGGATCACATTCTGAAAAAAATAATCCAGTGAAGAATCATAGACTTGAGATTTTATTATAAAACCATTAAGAGTTTTCACTACTGATTAACATATAATCAAAAAGTTGACAATGTGATAGCCTTAGAAAATTCTTCATATATAAAAAATTCTGTGAAACCAAAATCAAATAATACATTAGTAGTCTTAGAGAGGATCATAAGTGTACCTTTCACAACTTTATTATTTTACCCCACATATACAATAGTGATAATATTATATTACTATTTAAATATAGTATTAAGTTGTTTTCTATGTTGATCATCATCATTAACCCTCTAATTAAGGCACTGGTTGGCATAATGACCATACTCATTGCATTTGAAGCATTTAAGTGTGGGTGGTTGATTTCATGGAGGATTCTCTCTATTTGAATTATTAGAGAAATTATTCCCATTACATTAGTATTAAATTGTCCCATGACCTTGTTTTACACAATTAAATACTTTACTAGACCCTTAAGAAAATTTCCTCCATTTTGTTTCTACACTTCTGGCATAAAGAAGGAATCGCCTTCTTCCCTCCATGGTTATTTTTATAAAAGGTTACTTTTAATTCCATATTTTTTTCTTACAAAAACCATGTGATTGATGTCCAAATCCAATATATATATATATACCTTTATATCACAGAAAATTATCTATTCATAGCTAATAGAGTATCTTTCAGATAATACCCATCAAAGGATTTGTTTTAATACATTGATTAATTGATAAATTTTACTTTATGCTTTATTGATAAAACAAGAAGAACACCTCACAAGTCTTATAAAATCTTCATCATATTTACCAATAGAATCAGAATCCTTTTCCTTTAGATAATGTAATTTATTATAATTATTAAAATAATGAGTATTGGGAATGTACTTATTGAAAACTAATTCCCTAAAATCATCTCACTAAATGGAGATAATTTCTTCCCATTTTCTCATAGTCTTTATAAGAGTCCACTATTGATCCACTTCACCTTCCAAATGATAAAAAACCAAAATAAAGTTTTCATAATTTGAGATCTAAAGAATAGAAAATATATTTTCAGTGGTACTGATGCATTTATCAATAATTAATGGATCAATAGACCCACTAAAAGAAGGTGGATGTTTCTTCATGGAGCATTGGATAGTACCATGTTCTCTATTTTTCTCATTTGGAATGTCAAGAAGCTTTGTGGAATGAGAAATTTTTTATAATCATAAAATAAGATTTTTCATTCCAGATCCCATAACATTTAGTTAATCAAGAGGAAAATAATTGAATTATCTATAATATTTAGTGTTAACATAGTTTCATTTGGTTCCAACCATTCACTAAAATCGAAAATCATAATATTAGGAACACTAATCCTAATGAGAAATTATAAAATCATGAAAATATTTTATAGGATGTCGAAACTTTGACACATTATTTTCAATCTATAGTACCATTTGGTAAACCTTGGTCATTTTAAATAATTTATAATGGTTTAAAAATAAAATGTAAATTTACCCAAGAATATATCCTGGGAGTTTCAATCCAGGTGTATAGTAAGATATCATTCACCATGTATTAACATTATGGTAGATATATAGTCAACCAACTCTTTTTGAGGTTATTACCTCTAGACGCATCTATTCCAAAACCTTGTCAACTTTTAGTATATATAAAATTATGTATTTCTTGGAAAACCACATAATATCTACCATAAAAAAACTCTAGGATTTTAACCAATCACTATTATTATACTAAGGTTTATTAAAAATGTTTTCTCATCCTTGTTACTAAAAATTACAAAACCTTTCTTCGATACCAACCATAGAGACCCATAAATTATGTACATAAATAATACATATTTTTAGATGAATATTAATTATGTTTCATTATGATCTATGCTATAACCATAATGATTTAGTGTATTTGGATACTTAGATACAGTAAAATGGGTAAATAAAAGATCTACATTATCTCACACTTAGTTCTTCACAACTAGAAACCCTTTTAAATATATAATTTTCAAAAAATTTCTTCTTATCCTAGAAAAAAAGAAACATAATAAAGGGTGATATAATATTCTTAGTAAGGGTAGAAAAGAGTGGTATCAATCGATGATCATATTTAAGAATATTATAATTATAAGGGAATGATAAAACAATCTTCTCAGTTTGAATTCACACTAAAAAATTCATATAATCATGAGTCAAAGTATAATACTTGGTAGTTCAAAAGACATGAATCATAAAGGAATCAAATAACATGAGAAATAAGAGAATACAATTTCCAAAATATCATTTCATAAATAATTCATATAATCATGATCATATAAATCCTTTTTCAATTATATCTACCAAGATAGTCATAACATGTTGGTATTAGACTGACCACCCATGTACCCTCTTTAGGATTGGGATAACCAGTAGTGTATCCTCTATTGAGTTTGGGATAACCTCCCATATACACTCTTTTGGGACTACGATAATCTCTAGTGTACCCTATTATCTTATAAAATATTTATCTTTATCCAATTCGTTATACTGATATGACAAACCCACCCATAATATAATCATAATCTATTAATATGTTTTCCACAAGATCATAGAAACATTTATCTTTAAACTAATTCTTAACCCATGTAAAATAAAATATATTTCACCAAATTTCATCATCATATTAATAATATATCCAGAATAAAAATAAATATGCAAATATTGGATCATATTCCTAGTAAATCATATGAAAAATCCAAGGATGTTGTTATAGATAAAAATACCTTTAAAATATCACTCAAACTCTTTTTGAGAAAAATACACTTTCATTTTAAAATAAATTATTTAAAATATAATTTTTCTAATTTTTTATGGAAAATAATTTATTTCAAAATAACCATTGAAAATTTTTAATGGATATTTAAATTAAAGAGTATTCATGATAGTGGAAAAAAACGTTCCTATAGTGTGCATTAAAACAAAAATTTATTTCACATTTTTAGTAAAAAGTTAGAAGTACCTCATTAAAAAAAGGATAAGAGGAGAGGTAAATGAAAGTAAAGCATGTAATATTCAGAAATAAAAATATCATAATATTATACATAATATTTTGGAGCGATAGATAATATAATTCCATCATAAAAAATTTAATCATAAACAATCCCGGTAACAATGAAATTGTAACATAGAACCATTAACTCAAGATTGTTTTTCTTTATAAGTTATCTAGCCTCCTTTACAATAAATTTAAATTATTTATAATTAAATACTAGATATATATTGACACCTAAATTAGTATGAATTTTTACTCATAACATATTATCACCCATTCATTAACAACCACTCATCATCATCATTTCAGGAGTTAACTGCGTCATTTTTCATGTATGTTTTGGTTCGACAGTTATGGTTATTAAACTTTGATCATGGTTAATTAATATCCAGAATTTTAATAATGATATAAATATCTTATATATTCATTATATAAATATTTATAATAATTCATATAAAGTGGTGATGAAAAATGATTTACTTCACTATGTGGAGATGATAGTTCGTACATATGCACGAATAATATTTTCATTTTTCAATCGATATAATGTAAGAATGATAAATAAGAATAAAAAATTATATAATCATTATTATTTCATTAATATGATATATATATATACCGACATTAAATATATAACAATAATGAACCATGAAATATGGTAGTGGAAAATGAATCATGTCGCTACGTAAAGGTGGTTGTAAACATGTATGCAGGAGCGATACTTTTATCACACATTTGATGGAGAAGATGTGGTAAATGGTTATGAAATAATCATAGTAACATATATGTATATTTATTATACTATATTAATCAGTTTTTTATGGATAATATATGTTTATAGATGGTGGAATAAGAAATAATATTTAATGAACTTGGTTAATATTTATACATTCCTTTGAGAGACAACCTTTGGATGACTCCCAATTCCATGCAATATTTGTATTAGGAAAATAAAAGAATATACAAGATGAAGGGAGTGAATATAAGATTATTTATAAGTAGTTATTTTCTAATATATAATTCTAAAATTGTGCTAATAAAAGTGGAGAAGAGGCACCCATTTATAAGTAAGGGGAGGGACACACATGGAATTTCCAAGACTTGGCCAACAACGATACCTCTACAACACTTAAGAGGTTCTTAAACACTCATAAGCCTCATCTCTTTTCCATTTCAGAACCTAAAGTCAACTTCAATATGAACTTTATGATATTTGGTGCTCTTAATTACAGTTTTCTAGGCTCTTGTAAAAATGGTCCTCAAACTGACTCTATGTGGATATTTTATCACAATACCCTAAAAAATATCAACATATTTAAAAATACTGAGCAAAACATTACCTTTGATTTCTTATGGAATGGTCGGCATACCTTTTTCACTGTGGTTTATGCCAATAATAGATATCAAGATAGAAGGGTTCTATGGCATTATCGTTTTGATAATGGCAACTCCATTCAAGATCCTTGGGTTGTCATGGGAGACTTTAATGCCATTCTTAACTCTTGTGAAAAAAAATTTCCCTCACATATTTCTATATCCTCATGGGAATTCATGTCTACTATTGAAGACTGTAGCCATTTTGAAGTCACTCTTACTGGTTCCAAATATACATGGTACAGAAAACACTATAACAAAACAGTTTCCAGTAAACTTGAGAGGGATTTTGTTAACATGAAGGCCCCTGATATATGGGATAATATATACAGTATAAATCTTCCTAGACATAATTCTGACCATCATCCTATTCTAGTTAGCTTCCTTATGAATGATCAAAAGATTGTTCTTCCTTTTAAATTTAATAATGCTTGGTCTTCGAATCCTGATTGTGTCACTTTTATTCATAAGACTTGGAATTCTATGAAACACCGTAAGTATTCCTTTACTTATATGTACAAGTCGAAAATCATAAAACAGGCCCTTAAAGGATGGTGTAAAACTACAAAATCTCAAATAGATCTAGATATTTCATCTCTTGAAAATGATCTTAGCCACGTCCAAACGCAAAGTACTAATTCAGATTTTAATATGGATCCTCAATTGGAAGGAAATATCTCCTTTAAACTTAATCCCTTGCTCACATTTAAGGATAATATTCATAAGAAAATGTTTAGGACTAAATGGCATACAGATGGAGATCATAATACTAAATTTTATAATTCCCTTCAAAGAATCAGAAAGTACAATTTTCCTCTTTCCAAGTTTATTCATAATGATTTGATCATTGATTCTTAAGAGGCTATAACGGATCATGTTATCTCATATTTTACAATATTTTTAATGGTCTGATGATAAATATTGATCTCATATCTAATATTATTCCCTTAATGGTGGATGAGAGAGACAATGAGTCTCTTTTAAGCACTCCACTTGATCATGAAATTAATGATACTGTTTTTGGCCTTAATCCCGACAGTGTGCCTTATTCGGATGGGTGCAATAATGGATTCTACCAAAATCATTGGGACATAATCCACAATGATGGTTGTAACATTGTTAACACCTTTTTCATCCATGGATCTCTTCCTCATGGTATCAACGCTCAATTTCTAACTTAAATACCTAAGGTTGAAAATGCCTCAGAGATCCATCAATTCAGGCCTATTGATCTTATTAACAATATTTATAAGATCATTACCAAAATTATTGCGAATAGACTACTGCTTATTTGCAATAAAATAGTATCTTGGAATCAGTTTGGTTTTTTAAAGGATGGTCCTTTCAAGACTGTATTCGTCTTGCCTCCGAATGTACCAATAGTCTAAATAAAAACACTATAGGGGGGTTTGTGGCCATCGAAATTGATATCAGAAATGATTTTGACACCCTAGACTAGAACTTTATTTTCAATGTCTTAAAAAACTTTAGATTTCACGATTCATTAATTGGAAGACTTAAAACATTATTTCACTCTGTTTTTATTTCTGTTCTGATTAAAGGCAGCCCAATAGGTTTTTTCAAATGCTCTAAAGGAGTCAGGCAGGGTGACCCTCTTTCTACCATCCTCTTTGTTATATCTGAGGATTACTTAAGTAGAATTCTCAATAATCTGGTTGCTCAAGGTAATCTTATGCCTATAAAAGTATTCAGAAACCTAAATATCCCTACCCACCTTTTATATGCAGATGATATCATCTTGTTTCTCAAAGGGGATCAAAATAATATTCATGTCCTCAAGAAAGCTCTTAATCACTATGAGGATGTCTCATGACAAGAGATTTCCTGGAATAAATCGTATTTTTTTTGGAAAGAGGTTTCCTGTCAGAAGGACATCTAGCATTACTACTTATCTTTGAATTAAAGAAGGCCTCTTACATTTCACTTATTTGGGAATCCCAATATTTTGGGGTCTTCCTAAAGTAAGCTACTTTTCTAATATCATTGATCAAATCAAAAACCAACTCTCTACTTGGAAAGGGAAGTCTCTCTATATGGACGGAATAATATGTCTGGTGAAATCGACCATTGTCTCTAAAATGGTATAATATCTTATGATTTATAAATGGAATGTCGACGTCTTCCGGAAAATTAATACTTATATTAAAAACACCATTTTGATGGGAATTATTTTTGAAAAGAAACTTGTCACTATCCCATGGAAATTCTGTTGTAATCCCCTTGACAAAGTTGGAATTGGTATAAAAAATTTAAAGCTATTCTATATTTCTCTTCAAGCCCATCTTACTTGGTGTATTATTAATTTAACTACTAAAGCTTTCGAATTCTTGAACCATATATTCCTCTCTAAACTCTTAAATGGGAATTTTAATTCCATCAACTCTTCATTCTGGCCTTCTATTAGGGACTCGTACCACAAGATCATGGAAAATTCTAGATGGATGGTTAGTTCTAACTCTTCCATCAATTTTTGGTGTGACAAATGGTGTGGTAACCCCTTGATATCTTTGTTACCGCCTAACATTATTCCTCAAGATAATATTAATTCTATAAAGGATGTATTACATTTTTATAAACATGTAATCCCTGACAATATTGCACAGATCATTGATAATCACTCTTTTTCTTCTAATGGTGACTTCCTTGTTTGGGAACCTACACCAAATGGCATCCTAGACTCTAAAAACTACTATAAGCATAACTTTTCTGAAAATGAACCTATTTTTCAATGGGTGAGTCATTTTAACAAGCCTTGGATCAAACCTTCTTGGATCACCCTCATTTGGAGCACTGCTCATAATATATTGCCTACTGAGGCCTCTCTGTAAACTTTTAGCATACAAATCTTCTCTAAATGTCACTTGTGAAATCAACACAGGGAGGATGATGATCATCTTTTTTTGTCTTGTGTGATGGCCTATGCTTAATGGAATTATGTTCTTGAATTATTTAATTATATATGGCCACTATTTGACTCTATTTGTTTGTTCTTAAAAAAATGCATTAGATATGAATCCTCTCTACAGGTTAAAAACATTTGTCTTGCGGTAGTGACAGAACTCCTACATGAGATCTGGTAAGTTAGAAATGATC
The DNA here is from genome assembly GCA_963277665.1 of Viscum album. NCBI lineage: Eukaryota > Viridiplantae > Streptophyta > Magnoliopsida > Santalales > Viscaceae > Viscum > Viscum album. Next base: position 560,589,131 of record OY728125.1, read on the forward strand.
ATATTCATAATAAACACTCATTTAGTCTCAATTTAGAAAAATCTCAGATTCTTATTGTAATTCATGAAGCTACTTCAATTCAAAATGACTGTTGCAACAACTCGGTTGGAGACTTTGAGATCCTTTATCATGTCCGTGTGTCTGACATATTCCCAAAGCCCAAACGTTCCTTTGATGTATTCTGGAAATCACCGATGCTGGGAGGGATCCAAGTGAATGTTGATGGTGCTTCTAAAGGCAGTCCAGGCCCTTCCAGTTGTGGTTCCATCTTTAGAGACTCAGCTGGCCAGTGTCAGGGTTGAAACTATGTTGAATGTGGACATTCTTCATCTCTGGAGGCTGAAATGTTGGGGGTCATCCATGCAGTTGAATTTGCGCATTAAAGAGGTTGGATAAATCTTTGGATTGAAAGTGACTGTACCACCATCTTTCATTCCATCTAAAATAGAATCATTCATCTTGCCTGGCCACTTACCACACTTTGGATGAATTGTCTGAACTCACTCCATGAGATTGATTACATGGCTACTCATGCCAACTGTGAAGCTAATGCTGTTGCAGATGCTCTTGCTAAAAAAGGTGTACATCAGAGCATGACTTGGATGGACACTCTTCCAGTTGACTTATTATATTTATTTGATTGAGATTGTAAAAAAATCACATCCTTCCGTCTTTTGTAATCTTTTTTCTTATCAATAAATTGTGCTTTGGTCTTTGACTAAAGCATTTCCTTTAAAAAAACATGTAATTTCTTAAAAGATTTCAATGATATAACGTCACTTTCATGTGAAAGTAGATTCATAAATCCCTGAATTAAAATTTTGTATTATATAAAGTATAAATATATTCAACCAATAATAATTAGAGAAGTTTTTTGGAATTAATACCCTTATCTCTTAGTTTAACCCATCAGTAAACCTATTTTAACCTTAACCATATTATTATGAATCCATGAAAATTTAATAGAAATCAGATATCCATGATAATAAAATTTTTCAATTTTTTCAATTCATTATGAAGAAAAATTAAGTTAACCATATTAAATTTTATTATATATTTTTTTTTATAAATTCAATAAAATTTTAATAGATTCTATTTCTATAATTGAAATAATTTAATTTTAAATAAACATGAAAACCACAACTAAAACCTATTTTAGAATAATAAATTTTTTAAGCATAAAATTGAATTTACTTAAATTTTATGTCCTTTAAAAATTATAAAATGAATGTTAAAATATTTTATTTAATATATAGTCCATAAATTTCATTAATAACATTAATAAATATATAAATATTTAATTCATTATGAAAAAACACATTGTGTGATTAAGAACTTCTTTGAGATTAAATGCGTTTTTTATCTAAAAAATATACATATATAGAAATAAATTATAATGATGATTAAGATGTAATTAATTATATTATTTCTAATTAAATGATTATTATTTTACTTTTTGATAAAATTCAAAACATAAAGACACTTTTACTTGAAAATAAATGACTATTTCTACAAGAAATAGAATTGTTCACTATTCATTAAAAAATAAATATATTTTTAAAAATCTAAAAAATTCATCCTAATATAATATTGAAATGATGATTTCTAAAATTATATTAATTACCTCAAATAAGAAATCTAAAAATTTAAAGAATTAAAAATATGGTTCACACACAAAGTGTAATAAACATCATATTTGATGAAAACATTTTTTCGAAGCTTACAAGAAATTTACTGAAAATTTATACTTATTTATTATAAAATAGTCAATAAATTTAAAATATTTAAAAATTTAATATATTCTGATTTCATAATTAAGTTAATATTATTCACACCTTCTTGTTTTAGTATCTAGAATATAATGGATTTCTATATCATCATTTATTAAGACTCGATGTTACATGTATGGAAAACAATCAAATAACATTATTTTATTTCAAAGTAAATAAATATAAAATCCTTGAGTGTTATATTTCCCACAAAAATGGGAGTGTAAAATATTTTTAAATCCTTTATTACAAACTTCTTTAGAATATCCAATTCATACTTATCTTTAGAAATAAAAATGCAATCCTCCTCCTAAGAGATTTTTAAACCTAGAAAATATCTCATCTCATCAACCATATAAATTTAAAATATCTTATTCATCACAAAATAAAAAATTTCATAAACTATGTTAATTTAGAGATAAAAAAATATCATATATATAAAAAACAAAAATGAGGGACACCCCTTTTTTATCATTGATGAAGAGATTTTGGTCCACTCTTCCTTTCTTAAATTTCAACTTATTCCAAAAGTCATATAACATAGAATTCCAAGATCATGGGGATTATTTCAAACCATATAAATAATTCTTTAACCAGAAAATATAATTATATTCTTAGCTAAGAAATAATCTATAAGTTATTTTAATATAAACCTATTCTTCCAAGCCACAATTGAGGCAAGATGACTTAACATACATTTTGAATATTTTGTGTTGCCTCTCTAAAACAATAACAATAAAGATTCTAATTGTATCTAGTATTCACCACAGTAAAAAGGTATCACTAAAGTCATTTCATTCTATATTAGAATAACCTTCACACACAAGTATTTCTGTATTTATAAAAAAATAACTATTTTTATTCAATTTCTTCCAAAATACCCATTTAGTTCTAACAAAATCTTTGTTTCTCAAAATGGGTACCAACTCCAAAGTTTCAATCTTATATTTTTAATCCAATCATTCATTCAAAGAATCAATCCACATATGAAAACCCATACCTAATAATTGAAAAATTATATGAATTAAAGGAAATATTTCAATTTATACATTCCCAAGACCATTTAGTTTTATAGTTTTATAGAATCGAGAAAAAAACTAATCAACAAAAATCTTATTTTTTCAATAATGGACATCACTACATTGTATAAAAAATTATCATTATATGAAAAGTATTCAAAATATCCCACTACATATTCTCATAATATAGCCTTCTAGACACATAATACAAAATACTTTTCTTCATAACATATGGAATATAACGCCCTGACCCGAGTTACACAGAGTTGGAGCATTATTTTAATACGTTGACATGATTACAAGAGATCAAGTCCCGAAGGACCGATCATTTTAGTACTCCTGGAAAACAGATTACATTTATGAACGTTACATTACAATTTCTAAAATAAAACACAACATAAATATTCCTTTGAGAACTCCATTATTCCCCTAGACTGACCATGTATATCAATCGTAATACACTTCTTCGCATCCTTGGAAAAATTAAACATAAGGGGTGAGCTCAGATTCTCATTAAGGATAACAATATAACAAAAACTACAATAAATAAGCATAAACATTTAAGGAAATATATAAGACTAAAACCAAAGAATTTTAAACATAAACTTTATCATAATATGGAAAAGATAAATCGAATAATTCCATTAACTTATTCACTTGGACAATCTACTAGTCAAATAATCACACGTAATATCAATAAGCTGTTTCATAATGATGAACATCATAACCACATAGTCAAGGCCTCGTTCCAATACTAAAAATAATATTTTTTCAAGGCCTTGTTCCAAGAAAATAGTCTGTATCATGAGAGCTACCAATGTATAGAGAAGCTATTGCGAGCTCCACCCATCACTTAATAAGTCGAATTCATTCCTCATATGAAAAGGTTGAAACATAACATAAACATACGTATTAAAACTAGCATACATAATGTTAATAATTTAACCATAAACAATGAATGGTATAAAAATATAACATCCATAGTCAAACATATTATAACTCATTCAATATGATATGGAATATTTTATTATAGTAAATGAACCCCAATCAAGAATAATATCTTAAAAAGGATGTTGACATAGTTGAAAATAATCAATAAAACACTTTGAGAAAAATAACCCTTTTGTGAAATCACTAAAATATCATGCATTTATTAAGGAAGTTATTTAAAAGATATTTTTGAATCATAGTTTCAGATACAAATTTGAAAATTTTGAAAGGAATTAACATTTTAAAACAATCATGTCCATATAAATAAATCCTTAAAATCATCTTTAAAACATAATCATTAATTAAACAGATTTAGAAAAATAAATCATTAAAACATTTAAAATGATGATATTGATAAAGATTACCTTCTACAAAACCTTAAAATATTTATTTTGAAAACATTTTTATGAAACATGGACATTGATTATAAAAGTGTCCCAGTAAATACTTACACATAAACAATATTGGATAATAGTGAGATTGAAGAATTAACCCTTATTTAGTACTTTCCATTAGTGGAGGGTACATTTAACCTCCTTTATAATGACCATTGTATGTTGTTAAATTATAAAAGAACTATATTAATAATTATGATATCATACATGATTCATTTATGAATTTATACTAACAATTTAATAATAATTTCCATGTTAAATGAACATTTCGGGTACTAACCGCTTTCTTTATCATACATGTTTCTACTTGTTATACCTGATCGTATAACTTATATTATGATTTAAATACTTACAGTATATAAAAAATGATTTATATATCATATATATTTAGAATATAAATATTTATAATAGATTTATATATGAAATGGAAAACACCATTTTTGGAGACGGGAGACCGTACATATGCATAAACGCTGTTTCCGTTTTCATATAGTATTAAAGGGAAGTAAGTGAATGAGATATGTGTAAATAAATACATACATACATATATATATATATATATTTCATGTAGCATTATTATTTCATATATTATATACATATTAATAATATTCATTTTTATAATCATCGTTGAATAGTGAACATGGAAATGAATCTCATCGTGTCGTGGAGACGGTAAGCCGTACGTACGCATGAGCAACGATATCATTATATTGATGGTGAAATAGTATATAATTGGATGGTGTATTATATATAAAAAATAATTAAAATGTTATATTTATTATTTACACAAATTATACTCATCCAAATAATGAAGTGTTGAATAACAAACTACACCAAAACGTGGAGATGGTAAGCCGTACATACCCACGTATGGTGACTTTGTTATTAATAGGATAGATAGAATAATGAATATTGTTGTACCATATTTATAATAACATCACATTATCAAGAATCTATTGGAGTTATTATTTTGGTATGGAAACAACAAAGAAAGAGGAAGTGGAAGAAGAAGATAACTTTGAAAGAGGTGAGAAAATTATTACCTCTTCTTCGGGTGCTTCCTTTTGATTTGATAAAAAAGGCTCTTTAGGTTGGCTTTATGATCAATGTAAGGCCTATATTTTAAATTGAGGGTAGTTGGGAGGATATTTAAGTAGGGTTTGGCTGATCAAAATGGCTTTGGGGTGTGATTTTGAGAGAAGGGGAAGTACCCTTCTATAAGAGAGGAGAGGGTCACTTTAGGAAACGATTGAAATATTATTTTATTATAAAATCATATTCAGTTTATAATTGCTCCAAAAAGAATCCATTTCTAGGATAAGGTGGGTATGGGTAGAAAAAATCTCAACCAATATGTTTTTTGACAGGTTTAGGTTACCATATTATCCTTATCTTTTAGATTTAACTCTTCGATAAATAGTTTAACTTTTACCATATATTCTTATATTATTATAATAAATGGTTAATAAAAATACTATAAAAAATACAAGATAACACCTTGTGGTTCATTATTGATATATCTAACCTTATCTAAGTCCTTTGTCCGATCCTTGGGTTTTTATGAATATTATATCATTTAATAATATAGTATTTTTTTTAAAACTCATTTATGTCAATTTTGACAATATTTGGTATTTTGTTTTTCATAAAGTCATATGAACTTTATCACTTAAAAAAATTGTTTAATAAATAGTAACATGTCATATTAAGCTATAAAATTAGTGAAATTTATCAAAATTCTCAGTATACATTTATTTGGATATTTATAATATCAATTATTTTAATCATTCATTATTAAGGTAATTACTAAATCATCATTGTTCCATAAATAATTTTAATTATTTAATGTCTAGAAATTATAAATAAAGTACAATGATATAAAAAATACTTTAATCTTTCTAATGAATATTTATAGTCAAAATTATCTTATGTGTAACCCTATTTTAAAAATGTTTTAGTTATTAAAATTTGAATTTAACACTTTTAAATATTCTTTAAATAAATTATAATAAATGTCCTAATCTAATACATTTGAATAAAAAGGATAATATTTTATTCCTATGTTTTATTTTTATTGAAATAAACTTATCCAATAGAGTTAGGACATGTGTTAGGGTAATTGTAATATCATTTATGCCTTTAATTACCCTATTTACTTTTAACCGTGGTAATTAAAATTCAAAAGTTGCTATTCACAAAAAATTATTTTTATCCTATTGAACCACACATTACATACTGATGTCAACCATGTATCTCAGATTTTTTAAATTCATTACACAGAATCGGTAAAATTATGTTTTATGAAAATTTTCAAATGCGCCTACAAGGTCGGTACAAGACGTTACAAGTTCAATAAAATTTGATAAATATAATATTATTATAAAATGACTCCAATGAATTAAAATAGACTAATATAGGTATTATGTATCTATTTTTACTTTAAAATAAATTTAAATAAGAAATAATAATTATTTAATTAAATGTCAGTTTTAAACAATAACGTAGTGTTTTTCACTATTAATTAAAAATTGAATGTTTTAATTAAAATAACAAAAATTCACCATAAGATAATTTTGAGAATCTAAATTCAAAAATAATTTCCACTTTAAAAAATTCAAAAAATTTAAGTTTAATTAATTAATTTAAAAGTAATTCCCGTTGTCAAAAGCAAAAAGACAGTTTTTAAAAAGTTTAAACGATCAAACGATTGAAATGTGTTTATGTCCAATTTAAATGTGAAATTACTTATAATGACCTAAATTATATTAAATGATAAAAATATAATCTAATTATACTTTAAGACCACTCAAATACATAATTTACCACTATAAATTATTTCGATAAAATTAGTTTTTTCAATTAAAATTTAGTATTTTTTCACTATTCCTCAAAATGTAAAAGTTATCAGAAAAGTGAGAAAAATTTATCCAAACTGAATTTATATTTCCTGCTTCTGCAGAATAATTTTATTTTGTAAAATCAAATATATAAAAGTGTCAAATATTGGATTTAAAAAGGGTTCTCCATTAAAATGCGGTAAAATTGTTTTTCCAGAAAAATACTTTCTCTATCTAAAAAATTGTATTTTTTATTATATTATATACATGAAACACAAAAGTTGAATGTAGAAATTATATAGGATATATATAAAATAAAAAATATGGTTAATACTATTTATAACCACTTTTTTTCAACGACTAGTTGGTATGACATGGTGCACTCGAAATCGATGTTGCGTGTAGCACAAGTTATTGAAATACTTTAAAGAAATAATATACTATGAAATCACGGGGTGTTAAATTCTACCCTCCTTTAATAAATAGCGTCCTCAAAATTTGAAATTGTTCTTTGAAAATAAAAGGTTAAAAATAGAAAATACATTAGTGGAAAGCCCACATCGGAAATTGGTTTAAAAAAATTTAGTCTTAATAAGAGGGAAAGAGAAATGAAAAAGTCATCACCAAATTATGGTCTCGATTAAGAGAACATTGGTTGTAATTAGAGAAAAATAATTTTAGGAGAAACGTAAATATTTATACGGAGTGATTAAGGTCATCAATCAAAAAAAGTGTAAAATTGAGGGCCTCAGATCCATCAATTTATAATGATTTAAAATATCCTCATTTCAAGAATACGTAACGTATTAGGATAACACATTTGTTGTTTTAAGATTCCTTCTCTATAGTTTAATAATTAATTTATTCATAGAATAAGAGAGAGAAAAATATACTTGAAAAGTAGAGTTTCATCCTTCAACTAATTTCTACCTCAAACTCATCATTCACTACAAAGGAAAATAGAATCCAAAAATATTCTATTTATCATAATAGTATAGTGTTCAAAAAATAATGAATTTATAATTCATCAGTCAAAATATTTAAAAAAAAACATTATACAAACTAGGACATCACGTAGGCCAGTGGTAGGTGATTCACCCTTGTCACCCTTCGGTTGCGGATTCATGTCTTGTGGCCTTGCCGGATGTGACAAATTTTCACCCGACCTCCAGGTTTCCCTTTTAATTAAAATCCAAAAATAATCTTAAAAAATGTTTTAACCATAAAAAATGAATCCAAAGTCCAAATTAATTCATTACAACCTTTAGATTTATCCAAAATACATCTATCCAAACTCAATGTCCAATATTTATAAGGAAGGTAAACATAATAAAGATCTATTTTTCAACATAATAACATGTGAATATCTTCATCATGTATTCTTTTAAAACATTGTTATAACCTAAATTACCATAAACCTAATATTGATTACATTAATGCTCCCTTATTTCTTATAGAATACTAGATATTCTTCTTATATCCAAAAATGTTGTAAACCCCAACAATGATGTAATAATGAAACAATTAATTAGTTTCAAGGTAGTCAAGAATATCAAATATAATTAATCCAAATCAATCATATCTTATTCCAAAATCACTACCACATTATCAAAACCGTATTAAGGTTTATCTTTCCTTCAACCATGTATTTTCCAAAAAATATTAACTTTCTATTGAGTCACTTTTCATAAAACCATATAATCTCAAATCCTCAATGAAATAGTACTACAGTACAATCGTTATTTATTTCCATAATTAATATAACCAGAACATTGTTGATACAACACTCAAATGGCATAATATAAGAACACTAATTATTCCTCTTCATCTGCAATAGTATAATAACATGATTATTATCCAATAGCATCATTTGGGGTATACTCTGATGACAGAGACATTTATTTTCATAGTGTCCCACCTCCTTGCAGACGAAGCATTGCAAATTTGAATGCTTTTTATTACCCTTTCAATAACATTCTTGGTTTCCTTTTCCTCCACACTTAAAAACAAATCTAATTCCCTTCAATGATTCTTTCCACAGTTATCACATATAGAAAAAATCCTTATTTCCCTTCTTCACTTTATCCATCTTTCTCTCTATAATCATTTTCTTCTCTGGCTTCCCCTTAAAGCCATAGGTCTCAATGAATTATTTACTTATCTTATTAACACATGATACTATTTCTTCATATGATGAGAATACATTGGAGACTATTTACCTTATAAATGTTGGTTTAAGATAATGAAATATATGATCCTTCTTACAATTTGGATCATGCGTATTGCTGGAGTTCTCATTTCTTCTACTGGGCACCATTTCTAAACAATTCCACACACTAGGTTACTTTATGAGTTTCAATGCATAATTACAATCTTGTAAAATACCTAACGTAAATAGTTTATGCATATAATCTACAATCATAAAAAAATGATTTATTTGAGGAAGTATTTACTCAGAAATCCTTCATATTGGTTTGTAAAGAAAATATGAATTATCCAAAACATATCCCCAGGGAGTGTCGTAACCAAGAGTATAGTAAAACCTGTTGTCGTGTACCAGGATACCCTGGGTCATGCCCGAAACTCCTTTTTAGAGTTTTCACACGTTGGTCCATCAATGCCAGAGCCACCTCTACCTTCTTGTATCAAGACAGGGATGTATTTCTTGGAAAATTTACAAAATATATTCATGATCAAAATTCTAGGAAGTTCTTATATACTAATCCTCAAAGTCTATATTATGGCAATGCTTGAAATTAGAGTTTATCTAAATCTATTTATAAGGTTGTTTCTAAACTTCCTCTCATTCGAACTATAACACCCTGGCCACAGTTACCCAGAGTTGGTGCATTATTTTAATACATTAGCATGATCACAGGAGATAATGTCCTAAAAGACCGATCAGTTTAGCAGTCCTAGAAAATAGATTACATATATGAATTTTACATTAAAATTTCTAAAATAAAACACAACATAAATAATACATTAAGAAAGCCATTTTTCCCGTATCTTAACCCTACATATCAATCATAATACACTTCTTCACATCCTATGAAGAATAAATGATAACAAAGCGGTGAGATCAGATGCTCAGTAAGGATAACAATATAGAGAAAACTATCATTAATAAGCATAAAAATTTAAGGAAATGTATAAGACTAAAACAAAAACCTTTTAAACATAAACAGCAGCAAAATATGAAAATGATAAATTAAATAATTCCATTTACTTATTTAATTGGATATTCTACTAGTCTAATAATCACATGTAATATCAATAACCAATATCATAATGATGGAATTCATAATGTCGGACATCATAACCACATAGTCAAGACCTTGTTCCATGAGTACAAATAAGATTTTTTCAAGGCCTTGCGCCAAGACACTAGTTTGTCTCATGAGACGTACTAATGCATCGAGGAGATATAGTGGGCTCCACCCATCACTTACAAAGTCTAAAGCATTCCTCATATGAAAAAGTTGAAACAGAACATAAACATATGTATTAAAACTAGCATACATAATGTTAATAATATAACCATAATCCATGAATGGTATAAAAATAGAAAATCCATAGTTAAACATATTATAAATCATTCAATACGATCTGGAAGATTGTATTATAGTAAATGAACGTCAATCACGAATAATATCTAATAAAGGATGTTGACATAGTTGAAAATAATCAATAAAACTATTTGAGAGAATTATATCTTTTTGTGAAATCATTTAAAAGTCATGAATTTTAATGGAATTCATTTAAAATAGATTTTTTAATGAATGTGTCCCATACCACTTTGAATCTTCTGAAAGGAATTAACATTTTAATAATTCATTTCTATGTATACAAATCCTTAAAATAATTTTTAATAAATGGACATTAATTAAATATATTTACAAAAATAAATCATTAAAACATTTAAAATGATGATGTTGATAAAGAGTCCCTTCAAAAAATCTTTAAAATATTTATTTTGAATTTTTTTTATGAAACATGGACATGGATGATAAATGTGTTCCATTAAATACTTACACATAAACAATCTCGGATAATATTAATATTGAGGAATTAACCATTACCTTGTACTTTCCTTTAGACGAGGGTACATTTAACCTCTTGTATAATGACCATAGTATGTTATTAAATTATACCATAACCATATTAATATTTATGATATCATACATGATTAATTTTATAATTTATTCTACCCACTTAATAATAATTTCCATTTTAAATTAGCATTTCGGTTAATAATCACTTTCTTTATCATATGTGTTTTAACTTGTTATTCTTGATCGTATTACTTATATCATTATTTAAATACATCCAAAATATAAAACATGATTTATATAGCATATATATATAGAATATAAATATTTATAATAGATATATATATGAAATGGAAAACATCATTTATGGACATGGTAGGTCGTACGTACGCATAAACGTTGTTTCCGTTTTCATATCGTATTGAAGGGAAGTAAGTGAATGAGATATATATGTAAATATATATATATTTACACACAGACATGGATATATATTTCAACTAGAATTATTTTGTCATATAATACATACTTATTAATAATATACATTTTTAAAATCATCGTTGAATGGTATACGTGGAAATGAATATCATCGCGTCATGGAGACGGTAAGCCGTACGTACGCACGAGAGAAAATATCAATATATTGATGGTGAAATCATATATAATTTGATGTTATATTATATATAAATAATAACTAACATGTTATATTTTTTATTTACCTAAATTATAATCATTAATATACTCATCCAAATAATGAAGTATTTAATAACAAGCTACACCACAACGTGGAGACGGTATGCTGTAACTATGCTAGCATGGTGACTTTGTTATTCATAGGATGGATTGAATAATGAATATAGTTATAACATATTTATAATAAAATAATAGTGTGTAGAAGATACTGGAGTTATTATTTTGTTTTGGAAATAACAAATAAAGAGGTTGTGGAAGAAGAAGATAACTTTGACAGAGTGGATGAAATTATTACCTCTTCTTCAGGCGATTCCTTTGGATTTGATAAAAAGGTCTCATTAGGTTGGATTTATAATAAAATTAAGTAATCTAAGTTGATTTTTGGGTATTTGGGAGGATATTTCAGCAGGGATTGGCTGAGCCAAATGGCTTTGGAGGTGTGATTTTATGATAAGGGGAACTACCCTTTTATAAGAGAGGTGAAGGTCACTTTAGGAAAATCTTGAAATATTATTTTATTATACCATCACATTCAATTTATAATGGCACAAAAAGGATTTATTTTGAGGCTAAGGTGGTTCTAGGTTGCAATAATCTCATCCAATAGGTTTTATGTAGGTTTAGGTCACCATTTTAACCTTATCTTTTAGATTTAACTATTTGTTAAATAGTATAACTTTTCCCATGTATTCTTGTATTATTATATTAAATTGATAATAAACATACTATAAAAAAGCCAATATAATCCCAAGTGGTTCATTATTAATATATATAACCTTATTTAAGCCCTTTTGTTGAAATTTAGGTTTTTATAAATAATATATAATTTAATAGTGTAGAATTTGTCTTAAAAGCTCATTTATGTCAATTTTGACACTATTTGGTATTTTGTATTTCTTAAAGTCATAACAACTTTATAACTTCATGAACTATTATTTAATCAATGATAAAATGACATATTAACCTAGAAATTTTTTGAAATTCATCAAAAGTCTCAATTTAAATTTATTTGGATATATATAATATCAATTATTTGAATCTTTCATTAATAAAGTAATTACTGCATCATCATTGTGTCATATATAAATTTAATTATTTATTATATAAAAATTATAAATAAAATACCATGATATATGAAGTATTTTTAGTTTCCTAAGGAATATTTATAGTCAAAATTATCTTATGTATAACCCTATATTAAAAATGTTTTAGTTGATAAAATTTTAATTTTTTACTTTGAACTCTTCTTTAAATAAAATAATAATAAATGTCCTAATCTAATCCAAGTGGATCGAAGAAGATCATATTTTGTTCAAAAGGGGTATTTTGGTCGAAATGATCTTATTCAATAGAATTAGGACATGTGTTAGGGTAATTATAATATCATTTTTACCTTTAATTACCATATTTGCTTTTAACCGTGGTAAATAAAATTCAAAAAACACTATTAAACAAAAATAAATCTCATCCTATTGAACCAAATTCTACTTACTGATGTCAACTGTGTCTCTTGGAGTTTTGAAAATCAATTCACAGATGCGGTAAAATTCGGTTTTATGCAAATTTTCAAATGTGCCTAGAAGGTGGGTAAAAGACGTTAAAAGTTCAATAAAAGTTTACATATATAATATTATTATAAAATGGATCCAATGAATTAAATTAGAATAATATAGGTATTATGTATCTATTTTTACTTTAAAATAAATTTAAATAATATATAATAATTATTTAAATAAAAGTCAGTTGAAAACAATAATGTAGTGTTTTTCACTATTCATCAAAAATTTAAAGTTTTCAGAAAAATACAAAAAATTCCCCCTTATCTATTTTTTATATTCAAAATTAAAAAATGAAGTATATTTTACCAAATAAAATACATAGAATTTTCATTAATTAATTTAAATTTAATTCTCGTTGTCAAAACCAAAAAGCGGGTTTTTAAAAGGTAAAATCTATCAAAAGATTGACATGTGTTTATGTCCAATTTATATGTGATATTACATATAATGACCTAAATTATATTAAATGATAAAAATATTATATAATTATATTCTAAAACCACTAATATTTATAATTTAAAACTATAATTTAATTCGATTGAAACAATTGTTTTCAATTAAAATTTAGTATTTTTCACTATTCATCAAAATATGAAAGTTATCAAAAAAGTACCAAAAAATTATCCAAACTAAATTTTCATATCCTGCTTCTAAAGAAAATTTTATTTTCTCAAATTAAATTTATAAAAGTGTTAAATATTTGATTTAAAAATTGTTTTCCATTTAAAGGCGGTAAAATTGCATTTCCTAAAAAATACTTCCTTTATCTGTAAAATTGAATTTTTTCTTATATTATATTTAATAAACACAAAAGTTTATTTTTAAAATTATATAGGATATATATAAAATTAAAAATATGGTTAATACTACTTAAAACCAATTTCTTGAACAGCTAGTTTGGTTTGTTTTGGTGCGCTCGAACTCAGTGTTTCATGTAGCACAAGCTATTGATTTACTTTATAGAGATAACGTACTTTGAAATCATGGGGTGTTACAGGGAAAAGAAAACATAAGAAAGGGGTGAAATCAAATTCTTAGTAATGGTAAACATAAGTGATAATAATTTAATATCATAAGTGAGCATAAGGTATGTATACAAGTTTAATCGAGATACATAACCATATCATACCCCAACAAATAACATTTCATAACAAGTGTATATATAATAAGCAATTAGATATATATAACATAAAATTATCAAAACTTTACCCTGTAATAATAAAATAAACATGATGAATAAATCATGATCCATGTAATATAGGAAACAATGTGGTACAATTATGAACATTGGATTTATTATTTTTTGAACCTGTATACCAACTAAATTGATTATATATAAAATCAAGAGCATAGAAAAATTCCAACATCCACACCCTTTTTGAACCTTACTACTTTCAAACTTATTCACACATAAAATTGTGATTAGGGCTACTCTCCATCGCACTCACCCATTATGAATATATCTACTCAATAATCTATTCACATAACATTTATATCTCTTTATATAATGCTTTAACCAATTAATTATAGGGATATATGGGTCCTTCCTATTAAATAATCCATATATTTTCATACAACATGAAATCCATGACTTATTACACTATAAAGAACCCATATAAATAAATTGGGTTTCATAAAACATTAAAAATGAAAATCATCAATTTTGTTTTGAATAAAGATCACATAGAATGAAAAATTAATTCATTCAAAACATCTTAAATAACCCATGGAAAAAATGGGCTACATATGGATTCACATAAATAAATCATTAGTTATTATATCAATAATCATAACATTACAACCCCATGGAAAATAAATGGGTATCCAATGACATCATGTAAATTTCAAGGTAAACACCATTCAATAAAAATGATAAATAATATGACATTTACACCATATAGATAAAGGGTATATGACTAAGCCCATAATCTTACCCAATAAATTGTTTTACGGAATCTAGGAGAACACTCTTCAGTCAAAGGAATCAAGAATATGGTATTCATATAGAAAATACATTAGAATAAATATTTTAGTTATAAAATAAAAATGATTAGGAAAGAAAAAGGATGTGACTAGTCATTCATTTGACAGAGGATAACAATATATAATATATATAGGGATAAAAGATGGATGGTATCAATTAATTAATACCCATGATCTCACATAAGATATATCAATAGATGTTTACTTATATGTTTTTTAGTAGTTTTAGAAACAAATTCACATTGTAAGTATGAAATAACGTTGATCATTTGAAACAATTTAAAAAGACAAAATTTATAATACTATGAGAAAAATAATTTCTTTAGAATGCATGAAAACATATAGAGACATTTTCATATAAAATGATAGAGACAAAAAAAATACATGTCTCCAAAAAAACATTCAAAAGGTTACTTTTATACAAAATTGTCAATGTGGAAAATATTAAGTGATTTTAATTCAAAAATAATTTAAAAATTATAGAATTTTAGCTGATTATTTTTTTATTTTCAAAATAGATATCAGGATGTCAAAAATAAATGAGGATTTTAGCATAAATAGAATTCCACTTTTTTAAACACATTTGTTGAAAAGTGTATCACATTAAATGATTTTAAAATCTATGGTTTAAAAAGAGGTAAAGAGAATAAAAATATCACCAAGTAAAAAAAATTATAATTACATTAATATGATATTATAATGAAAGACTATACAAAATCCCCAGATGGGATATCATATTTCATAGATCTTGATTTTAAAATTCAATTCGAAATAGAAACCTTACTGCTTGCATGAAATTAAAATCAAAACCATTGATGGAGAGATATTGAAATTGAAGTTAAAAAACCATGTTAAAGATAATTAATGATATTATATAACCAATATGTAGTATGAACACCATTTAAATTAAGTTAGGTTCATAATAGATAGTGTGTCTCAATGAATGAAAATTTGAGATGAAACACTTTCTGGTTCATTGTTAACTATCAATTAACATCATAAATAATTAAATTAACTTCATTATATATTAGAAAGAAAATTATTTATATATAATTAATCTAATAAGGTCAATTTATTATCTTTTGTTACTTATTTTTAATATAGTTTTCACTTACATTAGTCACTCGGGGTTGTTAGGTCAATTTATTCACAATACTTTTTATTGGTTGAATGTGGTTAAAGAGGCTATAAAATAGTTTCATAATAAATATAATTGATTGTTGATATGTAATTTAACACTATATTACTACAAAATTTATATATTTATATAGGTTCTCTATGAATGGAATCAATTTAGAAAAATTAAATTATTAAGTCCTTTTTAGCGATTAAATTCACTGTAACTATTTTTTGTTAATATTATTTATGGAATGTAAAACATTATCATCAAAAAATGCTAATGGTTTAGTGATTTCAACGTTTTCCACATTAATTAATTTTTTCAGTCCATTCATGTTATTTTATATGGAAAAGGTAAAAGAAATTCCATCTCATGGAGGTGGTAGTCCACATGTATAGACGAACGATGCACCAGTTTTCATAGAATGAAAAGATAGTTGAAAATAAAGTATCCAAAAATTTTAGAATCATAAAACTATATTTTGACACTCCCTTTTAAATAAGGTATGGAAAAAAATTATAAATAGTAAATTAAATAAATTTAATGTATCAAGGAATCATAAGTGAAGCGAGGAGGCCGATCAAATAGACCTACATTGTATGCCTGTGCTCCAAGAGGCCAGCGTAGGTCCTACTAGTGAATCACAGAAAGAGTATCCCCCCATGCAGAGGACCTATTCTAGGGGACTGTGATGGGGAGCAATGCAGTTGTATTATTATTTCACCCCTATATGAGAGAGTTGCATCGTAGACCTGTGTGATGGACTTGCACCAACAGCTACCTTTTATCATGTCCCCTTCTTGCCTGTAAATTAGTCTATTGGTAACCTCATTTAGATAATTGGAAATCAAGAAAGAACCCCCAGAGATCTCATTGCACAATTCCTTCACCTAGGTCCCAAAAATTTCTCAATTAGCTCTCTAAAACATGAGAGAATGGGTAATTAAAAGTGGATAATCAAGATCAAGATCCCATTAGTGTTTCAAAAACAAAACTTGTTTGAGGATCCTTCTTCCATAATAATTAGTCACATTTGTGAGGTACTTTTCCTTAATTAGGGACCTGCATGAGACACTTTAAAGGGAACTAGAGGAGACCCATGGTTCATAGGTTAAGGCCTAACCCAAGTGTTGTCCCCTGGTGTTCCATTTCCCTAGGCCTATCCAGCCCACGCAACCCTTGTCACCCCATGCTGAGCAATGTTAGTTCATCCTAGGACCTTAATTGTACATATTCACAACACAGCTACACGATTCACCTCTACTGAGCACCTATTCTTAGGACCTACATGAATTAACCTTTAAGCCATTTTCAAATCCAATCATGGTAGGAAAATACTTCCTTGGTTCCCTTATCTGAAAGGGACAAAGAAGAAACCTCCACTAAGACCCCCGGATTTACACAACCTTGGTGAGTGGAACATCATCATGTCATCCATTTTGGTATTTATTCCTATTTCCAGAGGTTTCCCGCACTTGTATAGTTGGCCAATAAACTTTCTCGGGGTGCATGTGGGTATGTATCCCCGTGGTCATGAAGACCCTTACCCCTGGGACAATGTTGGGAAGTACCGAGTCTGGAAGATTGGGTTTTAGACCATGTTCAACCCTTATCATCTCTATGACCCAGAGCAATAAGTTCCTAGTAGGGAGGGTGATGATCGAACTTTATTATCCCTTAAATAAGGAATTATATCCCCTCTAGTTGCAGAATAGATTATCGGGAAACTATCCTTTTGTAATCCCGTATCCTCTCATGTATGAGGTTTTAGCCTTTCTTTACTCTACATACTTAACCTTCATTTATTCCTTAAATTTGAACCATTTAAAATGTATATTGAAGAGAAGGATGTTTTCTAGCCATGACCTTTTCCTTTATATCTCTGTCCTCTTCCGCAGTATCCCCTACCTCTTCCATAATCAATGGAAGGAAAGTGTGTGTTTTGTTGAATCATTCAATTTCTTTTATTTATGACACTGAACATGAATCATGTGGGCTTAGAGTTTTGTGATGATTATTAAAAACACCAAATCCACCCAAATTTAATGAACTATGAGAACTATGATTCCCACTATAACTAGGATATGTAAGAAGACTTCATAAGGCCCGAGCTCCATACAATCTCTTCCATGGAATGAGAAATCACACCCCCTTAATTAGGGAATCATCCTGAGGAGTAATCCGAAGTCCTAATCCTCTTAATATAGGTATGCTCCTTAAGAGTAAGCCCCAAATTAAGCCCCCTAAACCTCAATGAGTAATACATATCTCATGGACCCTATTACAAGGTTATCCTCTTTTGGATTAAGCCCCAAATTATTTATCTCAAAGGGACAAAATCCCCCAACGAGTCTTAATGAACTATGAGAAATATGATACCCACCATATCTGGGATATGTAGGAAGCCTTCCTAAGACTCAAGATCTATAAAATATTATTCATGGAATGGGAAATCATACCCCCTTAATTAGGGAATCCTACTCAAAAGTAATCCCTAGTCTTAATTCCCGTAATCCAGGCATCATTCTTATGAGTAAGACTCAAATTAATCCCTATAATCCTCCATGAGTCAGGAAATATCTCATGGAACCTGTTAAAATATAATCATATTTATGATTAACCCCCCAAAATGTTTCTTTTAAAGGGACATAATCCCCTGTGAGACTCATCGAACTACGTGGGATTTGATTACCATCCAAACAGAATATGTAGGAAGCCTCCCTGAGGTTTAAATCTGACATCCCCAATCAACCATGTACTATATGGACTATATACCTAGTAGAGTCTAATATAAATTAAATTCCCATATTTTTCTAGGTTCCTTGGCATGCTTAGGAATATGTTCCACATGAATCTTTGACTAGGAACCTTCCACCTATATGTCCTTTCCACATGATACTAAATTGCATGGATGGGTCCTTACCACATGACGTTAAATGGTATGATGTGTCACATTAAAAAGAATCAAACTACATGGGTTATAATTATTTTCATGAGGATACATAGGTAGCCCTTCTATGGGTTTGATCCAAACATCAAATCAAATTTTGTCTCCCTAGATTATGATAAACACCATAGTTACCTTTGTATACCTGGATGATGATAAACTCCATAGTGAAATTTGTATACATGGATGAAAATAAACACCAGAGTAAACTTCCATATCCCTAGATGATGATAAATTCTAGAGTGAAAATTTTCCACTTGGATTACCATAAACTCTAGATTTCCCTACATAGTGGCTTAAATACCCATCATCGTCGTGATAACAGCCAATGAATCTCTAAGTAGTATATAAGAGGACACCATCAATGTAAAACTCTAGATACACATAGATATCTTCATTGATGAAGAACCTAGAATACATACGAATGATTCCAAATTCAAAACATGATAACAATTTATTGCTAATATTGGGATAAATTTCATTTTACTTGGGAATTAATGAAGTATTCATGAATATATCTTAGTTCTATGAGATATTCCTAGAGTAGGAAATAATTACCACCAAAATGGTGTGATAATCCGGAACTAACATCCTCTAGACCAATGCAAGTTATTAAGTATCATAGGTAAACACATATAATGAATGAATACCTTTATAAAGTAGGTCCCTTTGGATGCAGAACTGCTAGGTGTTTTCAGTTCCATAAACAAATCTGTTAGAAATCGTTGGAAAATAGTGATTCCTAACCAAAACAAACATTACGAGGGAAACGATGTTATAAGTATTGTATTATTGTAGAAAATAATCTTTTTTAAGTCATCCAATTATGATAAAAATGAAAAAATAAAATCATCACTTCACTATGGTGGTAATCTTTGCACATGAACTAACAATGATACTTACGTCGGTCACTTGGGGTCATTCGATCAATTTCTTTGTAATACATTCACTTAGTTGAATTTGATAAAATATGGTGTTAAATAGTTTCATAATATATAGAATTTAATATTATTATATAATTTAATATTATTCTACCACATAATTTATATAGTTAAACAGGTTCTCCCTGAATGGAATCAATTTAGAAAAGATACATTAATATTTTCTTTTTAGTAGTTAAATTCAATATAACTATTTATTTATAATATTACTTATGGAATTTATAATATTATCATTTAAAAATTTTAATGGTTTGTTAAATAATACATTTTATACATTAAATACCTGTTTAATTCCATTCATGTATGTTGATATGGAAAAATAAAGAGAAATTTCATCTCATGGAGGTAGTAGTTCGCACTAATAGACAGACGACGCTCCCATTTCCTTAGAATAGATGGAAATTAGGAAATAATTCATATTATAATTTTAGATCCATTAAAATGTTATAAATATTATATTATTTTAGTAAATAAATTTTTTTAACCTTCCATGAAATGTGGTGCTGAAAAACATAAATCATCGCTTCGTTGAGGTGGCAATCTGCATACACGCACTAACGATGACTCTTTTTTTATTAGTAGATAGAAGAGAAAAAATAATTGTTGTACCATTATTATAATAATATGTTAAAAATAATTATGATGTTGTTTTTTTATATTATGGTTATGGTTTCTATATAATGTAATGAATAAGAATTAAATGTAAAGTACAACAAGTTACCAATGTTGATACCTTGAACATCCTCTTGATAAGGGCCTTATATTTGAGGGACTTAGGTTGTTTTGTGGTGATTGATAAGTCAATTTTATGCATATATTTTATAGTTATTTATGAATATAGTTTTTTAATTAAATGAATAATCTTTTCATTTTTTGTGAGATTTTACTTGTTTAATGTTTTATGGAAGGAAATTTTTGATTCTTGAAAAAGGAACAAAAAATAGGGAAAAACATGAGCTGAATGACAATTCACGCCAAAAGTGAAGAAATGTGGAATGAAAATGAATATTTGAGATAAAGAAGTTATGGAAACTAGACACACATTGATTAAACATCGTGTAATAACATTTCATGTTCTTACATGTTCAAAAGGTAATTGATGTACTGGAGAAGTGGTGACTTCAATACTCAAAGTGAAGAGAAATTACACATAATGAGTCTCCAATTCACATCATGAAGTGTGTCAAATATTCAAATCATTGTACAATATTCACACATGTGGAGGAAAAAATGTATATGAATTTCAGGACATGGAACCCACTTACACATCGTGTAATTGGCGATGCGCCGAAAATAAATAATAACGATGAGGGCTGTAGGTTTGAGTGGTTTGGCAATAAAAGGATACCTTTATACACCCTTCTAAGAGACTCGAGGACTGAAGAATGCCAATTGACACCAATGGGAATACACCAGACAATAGAGTGGTGATCCGATACCAAAATTTACCATGAATCATCACCCCCATTCCTCCTCGGGTACCAATGCTACTCGTTCTCATGATGACTAACATGAGTGAGTAGTTCTCTTAGTGTCAGGTGATGTGATTTTATGGGGATGTGTGATTAGGGGTTATTTTCATTTAATTATTCATGTATTGGATTCCTAAAAATTATTTTATGAATTCCAAATATATTTATTTTTCAATCACATGACCATTGCTTGTGAATTTAGGAGTCTTATTTCATTGCATCAGTCTATCACATTAGTTTGTCTATCACCATTATACAATCCGGGCTGGTTATATTTAAATATGTATATTTGATCACCTATTAATTTGATTAAACCATGTAGATGGCCATTCCAAAGGTGAAATAATAAGATTAGGAAGGGATACCAAGACCAAGGATCCCTGCCGACCCAATTCCCACACCAAAATTAAATAAACTCACTTTCAATTAAATCCCTAGAACAAGAACCAGAAAATCACTGAACCTAGAATGGCTATCATCTTGAATCACATCCAAATCATTTTTCCACTATTTATCATTTCTCTAATAAAAAAAATCAATAAAAATTTTATTTTATTAGTAAAAGTATAATATACAAATCACCCCTGCATGTTCGACACTCAGACTTTCCAAGTATTATATTTTTAGTAGGTTGTCACAGTAATAGTAAAGAATCAATTTTTTTTACCCATCTTGGAATTTAACAACGCCCAATGGGATGTCAATGACCAAATAAAATATTGTCTGTAAAGGACCTTAATGATAGTAAATTTGGGTAGATTTTTAATAAAATTTCTAAATAGTAGTGAAGGATTGAAAATTTCACGTGATCCCCCTTTTATAAGTGAAGAGGAGGGATTTATCCATGGAAAAGAATGTTAAGTTACGGGTAATAATGAAATATAAAGAAATTAGGGTGAGTTAAGTGATGTAAGGTTATTATTAAATATGTAGGAATTTAAAAAATAAGAAATATTTTCTAAAAGGCATAATAGTCATGTTAATTCATGAAAATTTTAGCCACCTTATATTACATCATTTAAACACTTATTACTATTAATTAAATATTAATCATACTAATTATTTTATTACTAAAAATTTATTTATAAACTTATTACCAAATTTTGTCATCATTATTCATAATTTTTATCTATTTGACCTAATTAATTTCACAAATATGAGTAAAAACTATTTTAAATTAAAGATAAATAACCCATAATAGTGCTTTTAAATAAAAGATTCTTTTTAAAATTTAAACATATATATAAGATGAATTTTTGATGGATACAGATGTTCGTGATATTAATTGATCTAATATAAAAAATATTATGTGAATATAAATAAATCCAAAACTTAATTTCACCATGAAAAGGGTTCATTAAAATAAATAAATAGAAATAAAATTTAAATTATAATAAAATGTTGCTTATGTCGTAAAATATTAAAAATATAATATATAAGTTAAAAATAATAGTTAAGATTTCAAAATGATACCCTTAATATATATATCTTATCAACTAATATATTTTATAAGCTTTTAGGCCTTACACATATAATGATAAAATGATAAAAGTTATCATTTTGGAAAAACTGTATTTTTAATTATTCACTTATAAAGCCACTATTTTAGAAAAATATGAAAAATACCTCCTAAGATAAATTTTATTTTAGGAATTGAAAAATAAATTTCACATTGTTAAATTTAAATTAATTTTTTTTAAACTTGTATTTTTAAAAGAAAATATATAATATAAAGAATATGAATTTAATTAAAAATATCATTTCCAATATTAACTCATATAAATTATTTTCCCTCTAAAGTTAAAAAATGATAATTGATTACCATATTAGTGATTATTACACCTTTATTAATAATTTATTCTTAATATAATATTTTTTTATAGATTTTGTGTAGAGTGTTACAGAAGTTATAGACCATAGTACGTATTTTAATGGATCTAAAATCTAATATTGTTATACCACTCACAGTGCTCCATAGATTCTTGCATATCTATCGGTTGAACTCGAGACAAAAATGTGGTATGTGTTGATGTACTTAGAGTTATTCTTGTTTATTTACTTCTTTTCTTAATATACAATGATATTTTAGACCCACACTTGATTTCTCAGCCATGTATTATGTTTAAATTATTTATGTTCATCAATTGAATTGGATGAATAATCATCTTCAACTTGAAATTCATCTGAATTCTGACCATTTTAAAAAACCACTTTAGACTATCATGACCAAAATATCTTCATAATAACTTATGGAACTTTCTTAATCATGTGTTATTTCTTTCATTATGTGTTCCAATACCTTTACATTTATAGAGTAAAAAATCATCCCCATATCTTTTTTGTAACAATGATATCATTTTAAATTTGTAGGATAACCTAATATAATAGCATCAAAACCTATTTATTCAGTCTTTCCCATATTTTATACATTAACTTTAATAATGTATGGGTTACCAGACACCCTATGGTACATAAAACACGGATATTTTTTTTAATACATCTTTTCTGGGGATATATCTAAATTTTTCAAGGTATAATAATCGATCTAGAATTTGATCAGCTAATTTAATATCTTATCTCAAAAGTAAATTAGATGATTAATTCTCTATCAACATAATTTGAGCGATCTCTACTAAGATTCTATTATTTGATTCAACAACAAAATTTTGTTATGGTGTATATGGTTCAATAATCTCATGATGAATACGATGCTTCTAAATATAATAATCAAATATTCCACTTATATATCCAGTACCATTTTTAATCCAGATTTACTTTAAGTAGAAACCGCACTCCTTATCTACAATAATTCTGAAACTATTGAACAAATTTCAAGCCTCTAATTAGTATTTCACATATATGATACAATTAATTTGAGTAAATTTATCAATGAACTAAATAAAATAATTTTCACTATTTATTGATTACTTTCTCATAGGCTCACAAACTCTAGTGTGGATAAGGTTCAAAGGATTATTAGATTGAATCTCTAACTTCTTTTGTTAATAATTCAGAATATTTCCTTTTTAAAATATGGAGAAAATCAAATTAATTTATATTTTAAAATTCGAAATATCCTGAATATTATCTCCAAATGTAATCTTAACCATGTTATTTTGGTCTAACTGAAAAATCCTTTAATGCCACAAATTATTTTCTTATTTCATGATAAAATAGAAAGAGTTTTCAACATTTCTAGCCTAAAATAAATTACACATTTTCCACAGTTCTCTTAAAAAAATACATCAATTATTCAATATCATCACCAAATATTCGTAACATTAAATGATCAATTCAATTCCTTCATCACATTTATGAGATATATAGTGAATATATTTTTAGTCCATCAAAAAATAAATTATTCATAGATTTCAATTAATATTTCCCAATCAAAGTTGATCCAACACCTTTGATTTTGAGTGTCCCAACCTTCCCAATAGTCTCTAAGCCTTCCTTGAACTTTAAATAAAAATTCAGATGTTTTAAGTCTCATTTCTTATGATATGAATATACGCTAACCAAAATCCAATG
Organism: Viscum album; assembly: GCA_963277665.1. Classification (NCBI taxonomy): domain Eukaryota; kingdom Viridiplantae; phylum Streptophyta; class Magnoliopsida; order Santalales; family Viscaceae; genus Viscum; species Viscum album. Next base: position 560,614,436 of record OY728125.1, read on the forward strand.
AATATCCCCTTTTGATACTTTTAGTGTCACTTAAATGAACAAATATTTCTCCATACCTTTACTATTCATATTCTAAATATTTCTAGTATTATAACATATAATGTAATAGGTGGGTATAATAATAATGAATTAATTTTAATAATGATCCAATTGGTCAAACATTTCATATAATTCCTCAAGTGCTTTAAATCTATTTGGTGATTTCTATCTAAATACTTTAGTTTTCTTCTAATTTTTTCACCTTTGAATGGGATGAATCCCCCTAAAACTCTTTCTACCAAAAAAACTAGACTCAATGAAATGTTAATAATTAAACCAAGAAATGTTTTAAAAATATGAAATGCCTCTTTAGTTCTAATAGTATAAATATAAATTATTATATTCTTTAAAAACAACATGTTTTCCATTAGTTGACACCTTCCTTTCTTCCTTGTTTGAATAATAAATATTTGTTCATTTTGCTGAACCAAATTCATTTTAGAATCCCAAAAAATTATTATTCTATATATGATACTTTTCACACCCATTTAATTGACTTTTCATAATAGTTTTTATCTTTAGTCTAGATGTCTCATAATTTATAGATTTCTTAGATGAACTTGATTTTTCCATAAACATGGAGCTTTACATTTTATAATTCTTCTATTACTATCAAGGAGAATTTGTACAATAATTTAAACCTTATATATGTGATATGTTCTAATAATAAAGTTTATCACAACAATTTGAAACGTTTTATACCTACTTTTTAGGTCATTCTCTAACTTCTTGAATAAACTTTTTGAAGTATCATATGAAATTATTCACTTTATTTTTAACATATTTAAAATTTTATTGAAAAAATTCATTATCCTTTTTATTTTATTTCACTCTAACTTTCATATGTATATTTGTTTTCTTCTCAAAATTAATAAATCTCTACAAATCATCAATTTATTTCAATAGTTTTTTATTATTTAGGAAAAATTCCGTTCTTTTTGAAAATTAATCACCTTTATTTAGCAACCCATTCTACTTTTCAAGATTTTAAATATTGAGAGAAAATATTTAACTTACTCTTAAAAATAAATGAATTATTAGTTTATTAATTTTCTCTTCTATAACTATTAAATTCATTACTCATGAATGTATTATCGTCCACATTAGCAATTAGTAGTTTCATATAAAATTATTCACAAAAAGTATAAACTTACACTTCGACCTCACTATCATAACATTAATCACAATTCGATAAGAATTGTCTATTTTTATTTTTAGTGACATTATTTATCCAAAACTTTGATAAAATTTTTTATTTATCAAATATAGTTTCTTTTTATCTTAAAATATATTCTTAATTTAAATATTTATCTTTTTTGACCTCATGTTCTTTTAATCTTGGATTATTCACTAAAAAGTTTCCAATATCTCCATAGCTAAATTTTTTACTGGAATCTTCCCCCTTTAAATTATTATTTTTATTCTCTCTTTTCTAGAGAAAATATACATAAGTTTTTCAAAATTTTATTCCACATATTCTCCTAAATAAGAACTATCCGATTCATTATTTATAGCTTCTTTTTTTCTTTATCCTTCTGAGAGGTATTAACAGATAATTATTTATCATAATATCCATTATTTTACAAAATATTTTCCTCAATCATCTCATAAGTTATGATTCTATTGTGTAATTCATCAATAGGAGGGTCTCCATCTTCAATATTTGGAAACTTAGAATTAAATTATTCATGTTGGATCCTAAAAATATTTTAAGGCTCTATTGAATCTTCTAATTTCTGACCAAATATTTTTTTTTTGTTCATAATATAATTTAACCCATTAAATATTTCATCTATATATTCACCATTATATATCTTCATATATTAATATTTTAATCTCTAAATCGATATATCTTATTTCTTCACTTTGGTATTACCTTCATAGATGTTTTCATATTTTTCCCATAAGAAATTAGCCTCTTTTTTCCTCTATCACTTAGAAATCCTTTCTATGAAAGGGAATAAAGTATTGAATTTCAAGCACATATATAATTTTATAGATTATTTTTATCCTATTCCATTATGGAATCACTCTCAACACATGTAATATATTTATCAAAACGAGCATCCATGTAATAAAAACTAATAGATATTTATTTAGAAAATATATAATATTTAAAAATATTATAAATTGTCCCATCATACATGGGAATCCCCTTTCTATTTAGAAAATTGTAACTATTCATTATTCAATACAAATAATTTAGTGAAATATTGTAAAATTGTAGAGAAACCATTTATTTTTAAAATCCAAATAAAAAATCAAAAATACAGGGAAATTTAGGCTTGATACAACTTGTAAGGACCCTATAGATAAGTGAAATCACAGGGGGGGGGGGGTGAATCAATGATTATAAATTACATATTATTTTTCTTCTTAAAAATAAACTCTACACATGTTAACATTTGTTTATTTGATTTATGTGACACCCAAACTCATGAACACATAAAAAAGAACAATAGATTTATATGGTTCACAATAAAGGACTCAATAGTTTTATTTCATTGTAGGAAAAATGATATTTTGTGAACCTCAATATCACTAGGATTTATACTTGAGAAAACAACTTCTTGGATTGGTATGGGTTCTTGTACAATATACTGAACCATGCGAAAAATCTTTACATATTGAAGTCTATATTTTCTGATTTGATTGATACTATGGTGAGTAAGGAATATCTCCCTGTTCAAATTGTACACTAGTATGATACACTATATGTACAATTTTTGGTGTTATTATCCATTTTTTACTAAACATCAAATTTCACATGAAAGCATGGATTCATATATGAAACTCACCCATTTCTATGATCTTTATCTAGATATAGAAATACATGGGAATTATGAGACTTCTAAGGAACTATTTTCAGAAAATCTTCATGAGGTTTTGTCATATAGTCCTCATATAGTCAAGTCTATTGGATATATTAATAATTAAGATTTTTTTGGATTTACAATTCCTAAGGAATTTAAAAAAGATATCATACTTTACTCAAACCCTCGATGTTTCTAAAAGTTCCTAGTTAGGATAATTGTATCACTAATATGGGGAGGGGTTGAATCAATGATACTGTTTTATTTTTGGTTTCATTAAAATTGAAACAACCTTCTCCTTCTATTAAATATTCTATTCCCTTCTGAAAACAATTCAAACACACATCCACAAGAACACAAGCATTTACAAGGTTCACTATTCAATAATAATATATATGTCCTTAGTATGGGTTGGAAGTATTCCAATACCAATAAATCTACTAGAAATCAATCCTTTGATTACAATGAGTAGGATATAACCTTATACCCTTGTTTCACTATGTAAACAATTCCAATAGTTCGTGTGCACCCTCTTAGCACAAATAGGGTAAAACAATGATTGTGTAACAACTTATCTTACCCGTACTTTTATTCAATTCCAAAAAATTACTCAATTGAAAAATAATTCTTCAATTTATTAACCAAAAGAAGGTAATAACTTCCAAGACCTTATTAAGGAAAATTTTGTCCAATTTTCCCAATACATTTTTCACATCCTTATTTCCCTAGTCCAATTCTACCTGATACGATTCTCCTCGATACGATTCTCTCAGACCAATTCCTCTGAGTCTAATGGCTCCTGGAATGATTGCTAAATTAAAAAATAAATAAAAAAACTGAGTACGATTGAAAGAAATCAAAACTTCTTCGTCCTTAGTCCAAAAATACCAACATGAAAATCCCGATCTGATAATCCATCCTGATATGATGATCAGTCGAATAGAACTGAGAAGATGAATATAGTAATCAACTGAGTATGATAATTACTGCATACAATGATCAGCTGAATAAAACATTGTGATCTTGTATCTTCTCTTTCACTTTAATCCATCAATTTTTTTTAATAACGGCTCAATATGAATACTTATTCTCTCTAAAACTCAGAGGTTCTCTCTTGTGGTGAATAGTACACTGGTCATCCAAAAAGTAAATTGTACATTTATCCATTTAATGGTAACGCACAAGAGGTTTTGGAAAGAATCCCCAAATCCACCTTACTAACTTAAATTCACCGAAATATCAATTTTCAAAAAAATATAGGGTAAATTATTGACTTTGTCAATGCTACTTGATTTTTCTCAAATATTCAACAATCTAAACTTCTTCTTTAGACTTTCATTTTAATTTCTAGTCCGATTTCAATTCACGAGTATGATTTGTTTTGAATATGATTTCTTAAAAAAAATCTATGTATCAATTGAATGTAAATGTATGAAATAATGGATACCACTTTCATTTATTAAAAATAATTATTTATTTTCAATTGAATAAAATTATTCATTTGAATTACAATCTCCCCCTTGATAGAACATTCAAAAAAGTCCTTCATCTATGCTCTCAAATCACTTTTACTTCATCACCTTTTCACTTGACCTACTTGAAAATTCACATAAAAATAAAACAAAGTGATTTCACTCTTGACCCACTTAATGAAGAAATTTGAAAAAAATAAAAGTTCAACTATATCTTCCTTTATAAATTCATTCATCCATCTTAAATGGTTTACTACATTATAGATTGGTCTCTGTCATTAAGAAATTATTCAGATTCTACTCAATTACTTTTCGTCGATCTCTGTTGAAGAAAACTCTTCCTAAGTATGATGGTTAGCCTAGTATGATGGATTGATGTCAATAGAAACCATGTTTCATTATAAATCACCCTGAGTATGATTTTCTAGAGTACGATCTATCTGAGTGCGATTTCTCTGGATATGATCATTCTGAGTACGATCATTATGGGTAAAATCATTTTGAGTACCATCATTATGAGTATTATCACTGTGAGTACTATCATTCGGAGTAAGATCATTCTAAGTATGATTATTCTGTTTATGATCATTATGAGAATGATCTTCAGCTAACTTTTTCTTCTCTTCCTCCCATATATGATTGTACTAGGTACAATTCCTTTTTGATTTGAAAAATCTCTTTCTTCTCATCCACCCAATTATGATAAATCTGGGTATGATTTAGAGTACTTATTTACCCTTTTCTTTCATCAAGACATCATCATATATTTTCTAATAAACATATGATTTCTGTGAAATACAAATAAGAAAACCATCATCATAGTTATTTTATCATAGTCTAAGAGACTCTAACTCTCCATAAAAAAGACTTCTTCCACACTGAATTCATTGTGAATCATATTATCATTTACTTCTAGCAAGATAATTTATCAATGAAATCAATCCATTTTTTCTAAAAATAGTGTTTATCTTATTAAAATCAATTCCTCTCACTTTGGACTCATGATGAGTCTAATTATAACCATTTCTTCTAAATATATTCTTCACATCATGATATAAAATGTGAGTTCAATTATTTTTTTGAAAAAAAAGTGAGGTGATCTCCTTTTATTCAAAAACATTCCTTGACAATAAAAGACAATATTTGAAAACAAACACCTTCATCATCAACTTGGTACTAACAATCTCTACTTTTAAATGTTTTTATCAACAAAGTTTCATAAATCACTGAACTTTATATTCTCAAGGAATGTATTACATATCAGTAATTCCTAGTCTACATGAGCTAACTCATTTTATGAAACAAGAATCATTGATAGTAGAACCATACAGTCCAAAAGTAGCGATATTACGACAACCTTTTTATTCTTTCTTCTTCATCTATTCTTCGACAAGGATTTTTTCTCACCCTCCATGGAATAGAAAAACGTTTCTTCAAAAACAAATACTCTAAAAAATAGTTAGAATTATTCACTAACAAAACAATGATGAATTCATAGCTTACCCATAACTTCCCATTTTTACATGAATTCAAAATAATAGATTTATGAAACAATTCCCCACCATGAAAACACTATCCAATAGTAATATGAGTGAGTCTATAGGAACACATACCTAAACCATGATGAGAAAGAGGTTTTACTACCATGTTCAACCTCAATTTAGATAATGATTCCTTCAGTAAAGGTTTTGTGAAAATGTTAGTAACTTGTTCTAATGTTGGAACATACTCCAGCTTCAATTCATTCTTCTCCACATTCTCTTTAATGAAATAGTATTTTATATCATTATTTTTTGAACGATAATGTTGGAAAATCGTCATAGTGAGATTGATTGTACTTTCATTATCATAAACCAAGATAAAGGGAAACTTCACTTCAAAAAGTAAATATTCCAATTGAGTTTTCATCCTAAAAAACAAGTAGTTTCTTGAGTGGTAGAAACATACTCAACATAAATTGTAATAATAGTTTCTAAATTATATTTCATTGAATTGAAACTAACAAAATTATTTCCTAGAAATAATACTCCACAAGATGTGGATCTTCTATCCTCAAAACTTCTTTCTCAATCAACATTTGAGTACCCAAAACAATAAATACTCTCTGATTTTCCATACCTAATTTTGAATTCTATTGTGCCTTTGTTATATCTGAGATTTTTTTTCAGGATGTAAATTTCATTATTTTGGAGCACTCTACAATATTGCACATAAGGTAACAACATAAACAATATCAGGTCTTAAGGAAGTAAAATACAACAAAATTCCAATCAACCTTGGAAATTCATTCTGATCAACTATTTTCCTTCTCCATATTTAGACTAATTTTTCCCCTCTGATATTGTCGGGGGAATAGTTTTTGAGTTTTCAATTTAAAACCTCTTAAGAATTAATTAGAATACATTTCTTGAGAAATAAAAAGGTATTTATTTCTTTTATATATTTTTAACATAATAAAGTAATTCATTTCCCCTAGCATAGACATTTTAAATACCATTTTCAATTATTAAAAAAAACATTCACAACTTCTTTCACTATTCCTATAAATGATAATTTCATCAATATAAACAATACAAATGAGGGAATACTCTTGAATTTAACAGATATAGATATTTTTATCCACTATTCCTTTTTTGATGTTCAACTTCCTTAAGCATGCATCCAATTTTGAGTAACATGACCTTGGATCTTGTTTTATACCATACAAAGAATTATTCAATATGTATACATAACTATCCTCTTTCCCAAAAATAACTCTACAAGGCTGTTCAAAGTAAAATTCATCATCAATATCACTGTTTAAGAATTTAGATTTAAAATCCATTTGAAAAAACTTGTAACCTCTTTTTTTAGAAATAAAAAAATGATTTTAATTTTTTATAATATTTCTACCAGATCAATGGTTTTATCAATATAAATACCTTTAATTTGTGAATGAAATTTTTATACCAATATTTCTTTTTTTTCTTTTCACTTCACCTTCTTAATTTATCTTGTTCCAAAAAACCCACTTTTTTCCAATAATATTTGTGTTTTCTAGCTTGGGTATGAGTTCCCCAAGTATTATTATGTATAATTTGATCCAACAATTAATTGATTTTCTAAACCCATTCTATATTCTCAAAATATTCTTTCACATCATTCAGTTCCACCTTTTAATATAAATATATATGTGTAGTTTTATTTTTTGTTCTTATTTTTTAAACCTTTTGATATTTATCAACAATTATATTATTAGATTTAAATTGTTTTCTATGTCTAGGATTAAATTTTTTAATATCTTCCTCATCACTAGAAATATCTGAGTATGTTTCTTCTTATTGAGTAGGAATATAATTGTATGTATCCACATCAAATTATTTTTCTTTAACATTCTCAACTTCCTTGTCTTTCTGATCATGTTTGACTTTATCTTTTTTTCAATTTATTTCACATCATCTGAATAAAAAAGTACACATGCTTCTTTATTAATAAATCTCTATCCAATTATCTCTAGATCATATCCAAGAAATATTGCATCTTTAACTTTTTTCTCAAACTTAACATAGTTTCCACCTTTATTATTTAAAATACATTTACTACTAAAAACTCTTAAGTGTTTCAAACTTGGATTTCTTCCATAAAAAATTTCATATGGATTCATTTCTAATTGAGGCCTGTAGAAAGAATGTTTCTAGAAATAAATAGTAATAATCATGGATTTACTCCAAACGTAATGTGAAATACTATGTTCAAGTAACATTGTTCTACACATTTCCACCAAACTATTATTATTTATTTTAGTAACCCCATCTTGGTAAGGAGTGTATAGGGGAACTATAATCATTATGAATTCTAGGATTATCAAGATAACATATGAATTATTCACTTCTATATTCAAAACCACTGTCTATTCTCAACTTATTCACTGAATACTCACAATCTTTATCATTTTTCCTTATGAAACTTTTAAACATTTTCAAAGAATATGATTTATGTTTCATATACATAATAAAAGTAATATGAGTAAAATATTTAATAAAATCAATGAATTACTTATCTCTATTTGTTTACTGATTGATCATCGTCACACAAATATCAGAATGAATCATCTCTAGGGGTTGTCATGAAAAATCTCAACATTCTTATGCACTGAGTTTGTAATGTTTCTTTATTAAAAAATAATAAAACATCAATATATCCATCTTAGAAAAATAAAGAATGTGTCAGACACTGTCTCGATTTGATAACTGTATCATGTTTTCTTGACACATGTGTCCTTTCATTTTATGCCACAATTGATTCTCTTCCACCATACTCAGGTAACAGGATTTTTGTATTTCACTAACTTGAAATAAGATTCATTTTCAATGCTGGCCTCTTGTAATAATTATTCCATATTCTTCAATTTTCACAAAAATACCATATTTTATTAAGATAAATATGTTATCTTCATCACACTTCTATGAAACACTTATAAAATTATGTTTAATACCATCAATATAAAATGATTTCTTGTATTTCAACTTTTCATTCTCAATGATGGTAAAACCAACACCTTATATTTTTAGGGATTAATTATTTCCAAATGTCACTATTCCTTGTTTGAAGTATTTCAAATTCATCAACCATTTTAAATCTCTTATCATATGATAATAATACCCACTATAAAAAATTCCATGCTATTATCCTTTTGTAGATTCCAAAGTAGATTCAACAACAAGATCCTTTTCTTATACGATTTCTTTCTTTACCTCTATATTCTAAGAATTTTTAATAATATTTTATTGTGCCAGTGAAAAATCCAGACATCCATTTTTATGGTGTTTTGATTATTCACATATTTTAAAAATATTTTCCAGAGGTTCGAACCTATTTTCAATTTTAACTCCAGCTTTCTTAGGTTTCTTCCCAACAAACTTCTATGACTTCTTATTTTAAGGGAATTAAATCCCCCTCCAACTTTTCCTATCATAACCTATGGAATAATTGTAATGTTTTTGGTTAAAATAAAAAATATTTTTCATATGTATGAATCCACCACAATACCAGCAATAGCCATAAAAAGAGTATTTTCCTCTAAAACTACCATACTAGATAGAATAGTTAATAGTATTCTTGATAAATCTCTTGTATTTATTATGTAACCCATAAACCATTATATTTGCAATTATATTCCACCTTTTATTTTCCAATTTATCAAAAATAGATGTATTTTAACCCTTTATAGATTTATATTATTTCAAAAAAAAATTCAGACTCATGATTCTTTAAGACTTCTAAATCCCTAACATTGTTGGTCTTGACCACATACATAATTTTCCTAAAATTCTTCATTTTATAAACAATTATATATTTTTTCTTACCATTTAAAGGTAAATTTGTTAAACCTTCTCTAGTTTTAAATTTTTATAAATTTTACTAACTTTAGTGGTAGAGTTCTGGAAACTTTTATTTCTCAATTTAGATTTTGATAGATTTTGTTGGAAATGTTCCAAATTTTATTCTTTTTCAATAATATTTACTTCTAGATGATCATTACAATTATTTTCTTCCTCATTAAATTTTATCAAATCATAAATCTCTTTTATCATGTTCACATTTTCATCAATAAATAATTCCTAATTTCTTATTAAGGAACATTCATCTTACAACCTTTTTATTTTTCTTTTCAAGACTTCTAATATTTATCATCCATTCTTTTAATTATAATTTCCAATTAATTTCAAGTTGAGTTTCTTATTCTTCTTAAGAACTATTACTTTTGAATTTTTCAAAATTCACTATTGTAATAGAATTTTTTTAATACTATGCTCAATAGAATTTTCATATTCATAATCAGTACCTTCTTTTTCTTCATCTTCATATAAGAAGTGTTTTATTTTGTAAATTAATAATTTCCTTTCTTTCCATATGGAATAAAATTTTCTTAAACCCTATTTCTTCTATGATCTTCTTGGATTTATTTCTTATTCTTCTTCAATATCATATTCTTTATTTAATTGATGAAAATTGGGACCAAAGATGCCAATATATCCACATTCAAAAACATCTCCTTCCATTTATAGGTGACCCATGAGTGGTTTTGGAAGGAATCCAAAAATCATTCCTGCACACTTAAATTCACCCAAATATCAATTTCCCCTAATTGTTTTTGCATTTATGATATCATAAATGCCTATCGATTCTTCTAAAATATTTTACAATATTTAATTCTTCTTCAGAGTTTGATTTTAATTTCCATTCCAATTTCAAATTGTTAGTTCGATTGTTCTAAATCATATTTCATCAAAACAAAGCTATGTATCAATTGAATGTACATTTATGAAGAAATGGATACCACTATGATTTTATTAATATTATGCTCTATTATAAATTGAATAAAATAATTATTTCAAAGGTCAAGACCCCCCTTAACAATAAATTCATCAAAATCCTTCATCTTTTCTATTGAATCACATTTACTTCATCATATTTTCTCTTAACCTTCATGAAAATCAACTTGAAAAGAAAAAAAGTGATTAAACCCTTGACCCACTTGATGAAGAAATTTGAAAACAAATTATAGATCACATATCTATTCCTTTATCAATTCATTCAACCAAATTAAATGGTTAAATATATTGTTGATTGGTATTTTTCATTACGATATTCATCATCTTATTGTCAATTCATTTTCCATCAGTATCTATTTAAAACAACTCTACCTAAGTATGATGGTTCTCCAAGAACAATGGGCTGGTGTCAACAGAATCCATGTTTATTTAAAACTCAACCTGACTACGATTTTCTATAGTATGATATTTCTGAGTGTGATTTCTCCAGATTCAATCATTTTGGGTACAATCATTCTGGATATGATCATTCTGAGTATGATCATTCTGAGTATGATCATTCTGAGTATGATCATTTTCAGTATAATCATTAGATTCTATTTTCTTCTCTTCCTCCTCGATATGATTTTACTAGGTATGGTTCCTTTTTGATCGACATAATCTATTTCTTCTCTTCCACCTAGATACAATAAATATTTTCATGATTTGGAATACCTCTTTTCCATTTTCATTAATCAATATTGCATAATAAGTTCTCCAATAAAATTATGATTTATGTGAAATAAAAATTATCAAATAATCAATACATTTATTTTATCATAGTCATAGAGACTATGATTCTCCATAAAAATAATAAATTCTTCCACACCAAATTCAGAGTGAATCCGATGATCATTTATTTCTAGTAAGAGAAATTCTCAATTCAACTGATCGGTTCATTCCAGACTCAGTGTGACTATGATTACAATCAATTCCTCCCACTACGGAACCAAGGTGAGTCTAACTAGAACAATTTTTTCTTAAAAAATTCTTCTAGTTATAATGGAAAATGAGATTATGATTTTTTTGATAATAAAAGAATTATTACTTTTCAAAAACAAAGTGGGGGTGATTTTCCTTTCTTCAAAAAACATTCCTTTACAACAAAAGACAACATTTGAAAACAAAAACCATCATCTCCATCATGGTCCTAACAATTTCTCTATCTTTTTTGGAAATTTTAATATTATCAACATTGATAATTATCCCCTAGATATTCTTACTCTAAATCACTAGATAGATAAGGACATGATGCGTGATAATCCTTATATACTTTTAGATAGAAAGAGGAATGTAATTAAAAAGGAACAATGACTTTATATGACTATAAAGAATCTTCATAATGCCCAAAAAAGAAGAGGAATATCATGATGAAATAATGGGATCAAGATGGCTTCTATTTCATATGTTGTAAGAAGGGACACTGGAATAAGAACTTTACCATGGTAAATAATCACGGGGAATATTTAGATGCATTTTTTATCAAGTAAAAATTTATATTTCTAAAAATTTAATATTAAATATATATTTTAGTGATCATATTTATATAAAATTACAAGAATCAAGTAGGTTCAAGATATGTTTTTGAGGTGAGGTGGATATATGAGATACCAACAATGCAAGACTAAATGCATTGGCTATTGGAGACTACCATGTCACATTGCCGATGAGATTGGTATTAGTTATAAAGAATGTTTATTATATGTAATGTGTGAAAAAAAAAATATATCTATGTCATATCCAGATACATATAGTTTTATTTTCAAATTTAGAAATTGAATATGCTACTTTATAAAGAAATTATATTTTCTGGGGTTGAAAATTTAAACAATGGTGTTTATGTTCCAAAATACAATAATATGGTATTACCAATCGATAAAAAATATAGTTTACCTGAATTTTATCACACCCAATAGTCTAATAAATTACTTGGTTATATAAATGAAACACATTCTACCTAATTATATCAAGATGGGTATTTATATTCTGTTAAACTAAAACCAAATGGTATGTTTTACGCTAGTTTAAAAGATAAAATGACCAAATATCTATTTAATATAAAGCGTGAAATGGACATATATATTTTTGAATTGGATAATAAAGATATGTATGGACCTTTTATAATTGATGTAAGGGGTGGATTCTCATAATTTATAACTTCAATCCATCAATTTAGTAGATATGGATATATCTACCAAATGTGGTATAAGTTGGGTTTTTTTGAGAAAATCAAGGAATACAAGAATAAATTTGAGAATCAAATTTTCAATAAGATAATGAAACTTTAATTAGGCCACATAGAATAATATTTAAATAAATATTTTTTTGGGAATGTAAAGCCTGGTTCAATTAATTATAAGGGGAAATATGGAAGGATTGGTTCCAAAAGTTCATATTTTTTTAAGTTAATGTAGTGAAAATGGTTTTTCCAAATAGTGATTTTGAATGGGGTTTTTAGAAGGAGCATGATTTGGAGGGTGTTCCTCTAATATGATCATTTTCACAAAGTATGGTTCTAGAAGTTATTATCTTGTACTTATAGAAGATGAGATGTTTAGTTTTATGGTTTACTAGGAGGGTAAATAATTTTGGAGATCACTATAGGAGATCAATAGTTATAATAATAGAATTGATGGATGCTTGCACATTTAAGAGGATGGTGATATTGGATGATCTAGTAGCTCTATATATAATATTTTATGGGGATATTGAGTTGAAATGATGTATTGATTTTTTTATTACTTGTGTTATAGTAATCGCTAGGTTATAATATTTATTCTGAAGAAATTAAATATGTCAAAGTTTCTCCTATTGATGTAAGACTAGCATGATCTACATAAAATCAAAGTGTTATTTACTTTTGAATATTTAATTTAATTTGAATTAATTTTATATATGTTGAAGTTAAAATGGATGAAGTTAGGATCAACGTAGTGTGGTGACATGGGTAAACTTCTCATCTACCATGTTTTGGAACATTAAGTTGGGAAATGTTCCTTCCAGAATTAGTTTCTTCAAGGTGATTCCAGAATAAAGACATATGGTGAACTTATAGAAGGATGGATAAAATAGATGGAATTGTCAATAGGTGGTATTAAAGGAAGGTTTATTAGACAATCAACAATATTCACATTCCAAGTAACATTATTTTACTCAGATATTTTTCAAATTTGAGTGTGATTCATTAATTTCCAGAAGAATGATTTCAATAAAAAGAAAATGTATTCATTTCTAAGTTTAATGGAACAAATTTTATTTTATGGAAAATAAATATACAACACTATCTCATTAAAAAATTTCTAGATATTCTGTTAAAGGGTATCAAACTAAAACCAATGGAAAATTTGAATAGTAAAACCTAGATTGTATAGAACTTGGTTTGATATGAATTTATTTAGTTTGGAACATGGTTTTAAACATTCAAGAAAAGAAAACCACAGTGAAGTTAATGGGATCCCTATAATATATGTCTAAGAATTCTATAACACTAAAAACGTGTGCATAATATTGAGGTTACTCAACCCGAGGTTTTCAAAAGGAAGATCTGTATCTGTTCTGTTAAATGATTTTACCTTAATTTTGTTCCAATTGTAGTTTATGAAGGCCAAATTCACATATTATGTGTGGGATTTATTTTTATTATAACCTATTTCAGAGTCATGGGAATACATGGTGATATCTGTGAGTATTTCATGTAGAAAGTATGATTTTGTGTTTATTGATATCTAGAACATGATTCTCAAGGATGAGCTTTTGAAGGAAATAGAGTGAAACATCTTTTGATGAAGTATTAATCATGGAAGGAAGATGATACTAATTTAAACAAAATAATTAGATGTAACTAGAGAAGAAATAACATGAAAAGATCAAAGGTAAGTCTTTCAAATTTGGACCTATATGTTGGAATTACAGAAAGAGAGGTCACTATTAGATTATATTGTCATGATAGGAATAACACTTCTGGAAGTAAATATTCTAGAGAGTAATGTGTAGAAATAAAAGGTATTATGAATCTTCTATCAAATGTTACCATATAGATGGAATCATGGATTATATATTACAGATATTTATTTCATTCAATCAGATAGAAATGGTTTTTGTCAAATTATGTTTCTAGAAAATGTTCAAAGGAATATCTTGCTGATGATAAATCTCTTGAAATTATGGGAAAGGGATAAGTGAAAATTAAATCAAATAATGAAAGTTTTATTATATTTAATAATTTATAATATGTTCTATGAAATAAAAAGAACCCAACTTTAATGTATTAATAGGATTACGTTGGTTTCATAATCAGATTAGTGGAAGGATTTTGGATGATAACATTAGGTTCTTTAATCATAGCTAGATGTGTAAAATATTGGTCTTTGAATCTGATCATAAATGAAGAGGGAGAAAAACTCAACGAAGATATTATTTCAGAAGTTCCAACCTCGTGATTATTGTTTTTAGGAACCTATGTGAGAAGAGTATAAATATTATAGTAACTACAGTTATACTAATGCTAGACAAATCAGACTTTTGAAGGTGCAAGGGTTGTATATGTGGGAATAAATGGAATATTTCCTTCAATATTTCGAAAAGGAAACCAAAATTCTAGAAACTAGAGTTGGTAGAAATATATGTACGGGGACCTTCCCCAGTACCTCCATATAGAAAATATTATTAAATTATGACCATTAATAATGATTCTATAAGAAAGCTATGGGTTTACAATCTAAAACACAAAATTGAAGTGTTTGGAATCTTTTTTCAATGGAATTTTATGGTGGAATAGAAAACTAAAATTAATTTGAAATATATATTGTTAAAAAATGGTGGTGAGTAAACCAAAATATTTTTTTGAATTATAATAATAAACGAGGAATATATTATGAGAAGTATATTCTAGGAACACCCAAACAAAATGGTGTTGGTGAGATAATGAATCAAGAAATGATGGAGATGATAAGAAGTATGATTATATATTCTATAATGCTTATGGATCTTTCGATAGAAGATTTATAAATATCAACTTACCTAGTTAATAGAAATACTTATACACTATTCATACACAAACTATCAAAATAACATTGGTCAAGAAATATTTCAGAAGTAAACTACCTCAATTTTTTTGATAGTTTTTCATATATCCATGTTGAGAGAAAAAATAGAGATAAACTGGATGATAAATCTCAATCTAGTTTATTCATTGGAAATAGAGATAGAGAATTTGGATTTCAAATTTGGGTTGATGAAAAGAAGATTTTTTTAGAATTCAGAAAGTTATGTTTAATGAGATGATCTTATTAAAAGACAAAAACTTGAAAGGAAAGGATGTTTTGAAGGAAAATTCAGTATTAGTTCAAGTGTATCTAAATGGTGGATATAATGGATCTCATATTATGGAATGTTTAAATATCTCTAAATCTAAAGGAGGGATAAATATTCTAGAATGATTTTATAGGGTATTTTAAACAGTTTTGAAGGATAACTAATAGAAGATATATCATAAGGATATGAAACTTAGTAATATTTCTCTAGAGCATTAAAAGTAGATGTTCTAAAAAGAGGAGTTCTAGAAGGATATGTTCCAGAAGTTTTAATTCTATAAGAAGCTAAATCATAGGTTTATATGCCAACATTTTTCAAGGATTAGACAACAATTATAGAGGTATTGAGATGATTCAAGTTTCTTATTATTAACAGATTTATGAGAAATATAAATTATAGAATAATGAAATACTTTTAGAGATTATAGAAGGTGGGAGTTATCAATATGAGAGGAGTTTGATTCAAATATAAAAAATACAACTTGGGAGATAATGGAATTACCACCAGGTAAAAGAGAGCATGGGAACAACTGACTATTTCTTTTGAAAGAAGTAGATTGTGGAAGGAAAATATATATATAAAATTTGGTTCTGAAATAATTTTAGTAATAAATAAGGAATCAACTCTTTGTGGATATTATCTCTAGTATTCAAATATAATACAATTTAAATATTTTTCTAGTTTGGTTGCATACACAAATTTATACCTTTAAAAAATTAATGAGAATACTACTTTTCCTCAAGGTGGTTTTTAGGAAAAAATTATTTAGAAGAAACATATTAGTTACATAAAAAACAAAATCTGGGCTTGGTGTGTAAACTAAAACGGATCAATTATGGTTTGAAATAAGAACCAAGATATTGAAACCAATATTTTGAATCCTTCATAGATGAAAAATACCTCCTATGAAGTAATTCCATTAATTCTTTTTATTAGTTGGAGTTTGGTAGAAATAAATTTATAATTTTTTTAAGTGGATGATATACTGTTAGTATGTCCAAATATTCAGATGGTTCATAGATTTTTCTGGAAATATTTAAATGAAATTTAATGTGAAGTAAATAATATCATTGAAATAAGGATTTAAAATGATAGAAAAACTATAATCTTGGTATTATCACAAAATTATTACATCTAAAAGATAATTAAAAGATTAAAAATTTGTGTCTACAATATAGATTCAACTCCTCTCATTTTCCACCATACGAATTATAATAAATATGTACAAAAAATGAAATAATATAAGATGTATGTGTTTAAAATTCCTTATCACTTAGTATTTAGAGGTTTTATTTATTCTTTTGTGTGCGTATGACTTGATATTTCTCATGTAAGGGGTGTTGATAGTCAGTTTATAAAAAATCTAGGAATGTATCATTAGGAAGTTGTTAAATGAATTATTCCGTAAATCAAAGGAATAAAAGGAATAAATATTTCTTTCAAATATGACGATCCATTATTTGGATTTTTTGATGAAGACTATAGGGGTGATTCTAATACTTAAAACAACACAAAAAATATGTTTACACTTTGAGATAAACTACAGTGATTTGGATGTCTAGGTTACCACCAATAATAAAAAATTCCATAAAAGATATATAGTATTTTACTGTAATGGAAGTAAGAATGTAATTGTTTTAGTTAAGTTTTTTGGTTGAATAACTTGGTTTTATTCAAGATAAATGATTGTTATTATATTATGGCCAGAGTATAATCCATTTTGTTTTGAATCTTGTTTTTTATTCAAGAATGAAACACATTGATCTATTGTACCATTATATTTGATAGATATAAAAGAATGGTGAGTTCAAGTTACTAAAGATAAATAGGAAAAAAAATTCATCTTATATATTTTCTAGGAAATTGGGCCTAGAAGTACTAAGGAAATATAAATCCTCAATAGTATATGGGAAAATGGAAGGATACAGAGGAACATTGTTTATAGTTCAAATAGAACAATATTTTTCAAAGTTATAGGTGATACTGAGGATTTCTATGAATTATTATTCTAGTGGGATATTTTTGGTAATATAAATACCAATTTAGATGATTAGAAGGCGATAACTAGATAGAGTGGTTCCAAAATTTCCTATGTTTTTTTATTTTAAGGAAGTGAATATGGTTTTTCCATTAGTGTTTCAGAATGGGATTTCAAGAAAGAGGATGTTTCCAAAATAGTTATTTCAATGGGCATTGTTTCATGTATTTTGGTTCTAAAAGTTACCATCTTGTACTTTTGGATGATGAAATGTTTAATTTACTTTTTTTCATTATTGGAAGGGGAGTTTTCATTGGAGATTTTTATATGAGATTGGAAAATGAAAAAGTATAATAGATTGATAGCGATAAATTTATGAGGTGGGTGCGATTAGATGATTAGGTGACTCTCTATATCAGCGGGGGGGGGGGCACTTGAGTTATAATGGTGTGTTAAAAAAAGTTTTATTAATTATGTTATTGTAATCACTATATTGTAATATTTCATCTAGAGAAATTAAATGTTGTAATGTTTCACTTATGGATTAGGAATATCGGTCTGAACTATATAAAATCAAAGTGGTCTTCAATTGATTATATTTAAAATATATTGAAAAAAATATAATATATTTTGGAATAAGAATGGTTGAATTGAGGTTAATCATAGTGTATTGACTTGGATGAACTTCAGTTCTACCATTTTCTACAATATTATATTGGGATATTTTCCTTTTGAAATCAGTTTCTACCAAGAAATTCTTGAACAACTACTTTTACTAAACATACAGATGGATGGTAATGACATATGGAATTCCCAATAGAGTTAATAGATTTTTAATGGATTCATGGATCCTATATCAAATCTCTCCATTATATACACCAAAATATAACACTGTAAGTGAAATGTGGAACTACACCTTATTAGACATGGTGAGATTGATGATAAGTCATGGAGGTTCTCTTTATCCTTTTGGGGATATGAATTATAGATTTAAATTAACATATTAGGACATGTTTCAAATAAATATAAAAATTTTATTTCATATCTTCTTTTGTGTGGAATTTAATCCATGTTTTATAAATTATATTGATGGGGATGCAAAGTGTATATAAAGGCCACTTCTAGTAACCAAATTTCACCCTAAAGAACAAACTGTATTTTTATAGGTTATCATAGGGAAGAAGTGGATATTACATATACGAATCCTCGGATAATAATGAAATAGTTAATAGGCATTACATATTCCTTGAGAGGGATCACATCTCCAAAAGAGATATCTAGATTAAGATAAACTCCATTGAAGTTGAGGCTCATGATATATAAGAATTGACCTAAGAATATTTTTTAAAAATACTAGGGTAAGAATATATTCTAGAGACACAAGTACTTTGTTGGATCACTGGAGAGGTTTAGAAACCATAGCGATATTATTTTATAGTTATTGAGGATAGTGACCCATTATTAGTTGATAATAATAAAACTATGTCCCATTTGGGAGAAATAAGTGTTCTAGAAGCTTCCAAATTCCAAGAAGCAATGAACTATGAGTTATATTCAATGTACCAAAATGATGTGTAGATTTTGTTAGATCCTCTAATGGATGTAATTAAAATTGATTGAAAACATGTATTCAAGAATAATTTGTACAAAAAAGGTTGAATCGGTACCTATAAATCTATTTACGATGAAAAAGGGTTTAAACATAATCCGAGAATTAACTAGGATGAAACCTTTTCACCAGTATTTATACTGAAATCGATTAAAATTATAATTTATATAGAACCTTACCATGATTATTATATTTGAAAAAGCGATGTAAAATCAACCTTTCATTGTGAGAATCTTGTAGAATATAACAATATATCACAACCAAAATGGTTCATTACTCCAAAGGATGTTAATAAGTTATGAAAGTTATAAATATCCATTTATAGATTGAATCAAGTATCCATATCATATAACATTACATTTAATAAATCCATAACAGAATTTTGTTTCCTAAAAATTACTGCGATCCTTGTTTCTACATGTGGTTTAGTGGGAGTATGGTCATTTTATATATATTGTATACTAATGAAATACTATTAATTAGAAATAATATACCTAGCTTTTACTCTATTAAGATGTTGTTGAAATTTTTTCCCTATAAAGGAACTAGGTGAAGAAACATGCATTCATGAGATCATGATCTATTGTAATAGATCGAAGAGGATTCTTTGTAAAAGTTAGAGAATATATTTTAAAAAGGAAATAAAATTATTTAGTGTTGAAAAATCTAAGAGTGTATTGTTTCTAATGTAACCTGTAATTCATATCTCTAAAAAAAATTTGTCCTCAAACATAATAGGAGAGATAGAGGATGATAGAGTTCCTATACTTGTTAGTGATTGTGTCAGTCATGTATGTCATGCTAGGAACTAGAACTAATGTTACATATACCATGAGCGTGGTATAAGGATTCCAAGACAACCCAGGTGACTACCCTTATATGGTAGTCAGGAATACCCCTAAGAATCTAAGTTTTATTAAGGATATGTTCTTAGTTTATGAAGGTGATAAGTATATAGTAATCAAGGAATATAAAAAATATCATTTTCAAATAGACCAATATGATCTTAAATTAAAATTTTGATATATGTATTCTAGCAAAATAGAGGGGATGTGAGATGGATGATCTCAAAGCATCCAGTGATAACTAATTCTATAGAAGATTCTGAGTATATTATGGATTATTATGTAGCTAAATAATTTGTTTATATGTGAAACTTATTTTAAGATGATCATGTGGGGAATAATAGTAAATATCCAATCACACCACGTTTTGATAATATTGTATTGATTATTTATTTCAAGGATTCAAGGTCACATCAATGGATAAAGTACAAACATCAAAAGTAAAATCTCTTAATGGATTTTTCTCGTTGATGTGAGATCACCGAAATAAGATATTCCATAGAGAATAATGTGGTGAACACATTAAATAAAGACTTATATTAGTAGATTCATATGTTCTATATGATATCTAGTAGATTAAAATCCAATTCTAGTTGGCCTTATTGAAATTGGATGTCGGTTAGAGTTGGTTCCCTTGAACTAACAAATCAATACTTTATATTACCCATAAATTCAATGACTATAATATGAATTAATATATTACCACATATTATTTTCTCTTCTATGTAACATTAATATTACAATATCCATAGTTAATTTTTTTTCATAAAAATTTCATAACATTTCTTATTAAGATGAGAATATTAAGGTAATATGAAAACAATCTAAATAATTTAAGTCATATGGTCGGTTGCCATTATTTTATGGGAAACATATGATACTAACTATTAGGAACTAGATTCTAGTAAATGGATGTGTCATCATCTCATGAACTTCAGAATTAGAATCATCTAAGATTAAAGATTATGAGGATAGTACCAACAATTGGAATTCAACATCTTTATGTATTATTGGATATTATTATATGTGAATGTGTGTCTTGGTCCTATGACATTAGATTATTATAAATATATATCACGAGCCATATTCTTTGATGTATTATAAAAAACCAGTACTCTATATGTTTTTAATGAAGTGGAATATATTGGGAGTTTCATGAGTGATATGACATTAATGAATAAGTTAAGAGAGGATTTTCCCTTGCAATACTGAAAAATGATACCTCAAGACCTTTAATTGAAATGGAACAATCAAACTAAATTCCATGTCCATGGTGATTGATTGGTTCATTTTAGGAAGTAAAATAAATATATATCAAGCATATAGGTTACTGAAATTAGTATGAGATATTCTTGATGTGATACTGAGAAAAAATGATTATATTACAAAGTGGAGGTTCATATATGGTTGTTTTTATTGATACACTAACTTAATCCTCTATGGATTCCTTGATTTGTTTCTATATGAGATTCCTAGACTTTAGTTATACCCACCTAATGTCACTATAGAGGAGGCCTGTAGGGTAAAATACTTAGTTTATCGATTTATTTTAGTTAAATTATATTTTTATTTAATAGTTGGAATAAATTTAATTCTCAATACCGTTGAATAATATTTATTCAATATTTATAGATATCAAATATATAGCCACCAGTTATTTTCATGTTAAATAATAATTTATTTATTCACATGACTGTGAATATAATATTAATTTTTTATTTAATGAATAATATCTATTTAATAGTGAATGTTTTAAAAATGTGAGGAAGGTCGAAGGGTTGGGTTATGGGAGATGTAATATGAATGATATATTCATAAATATCATTTAAATAAACATGGGATTATTTATTTGATAAAATGAATTTAGATTATATGAGTCAGTGCATGCCATGATAAATAGAAGTATCAAAGATCCTTGAAACTAGATCTATCACCCCACCATACTGTATGAACTCCATCATTAATGAGGAAGATGATTCCTAAAATCTAAATCCCTAGCCACACTGCCCAATCTTGATGTCATACTATCCTTAGAAGTATGAAGAAAAACTTTGTCATCACCTTCAAAAACCAAGCTCCGCCGATCCACAAAGGAAGCGACTGAGCTGCGCCATGAGGAAATGACCAGACCACAGAGACCCATTCTGTATGATGAGGAACACCTAATTTCCACAAAATATTTAATATAATATGAAACCATATCCCATTAAGTTTGAGCAGTCAAGGAACCATGACTGGGGATGAACACAAGTTGATG
The DNA here is from genome assembly GCA_963277665.1 of Viscum album. Lineage (NCBI taxonomy): Eukaryota > Viridiplantae > Streptophyta > Magnoliopsida > Santalales > Viscaceae > Viscum > Viscum album. The sequence continues at coordinate 560,637,115 of OY728125.1, forward strand.
AGAAAGCAATAAAGAAGTTAAGATTTTTCTTTTTTGATTGTTGATTTTCTATTGTGTGGGTATTATAAAAATGACGAGGTCGTTCTCCATCCATACACATTGGTTTTGAGTCTACATGAGAGTTCACATGAGGGACCTATCAAAATGCAATAATAAATTCAAGTTGATCATTATTACATGTTTAATCCTGTACTATTTTTAAGGAGACTACTTAAGATAAGGGATATATTGAAAAATGAAGGTGATTGTGTCAATATCTTCATGAGTATGAATAGGATAGATTGATTAACAGGATTATTATTTCTAGACCTGATCCCACATTCCATGACCAAGCCATTGTTCATGAATCTAAAACATCCCCACCAACTATAACATTTGGTGCTAAAATCATTCCGTAATTGATCATACAAGCCTTATGTGCGTAATTTACACTTAACTCATAATTAATTAGTATATCAAATGGTTAGTATTATTTAATATGTTTGGGTCATGATCAAGGGACAAAGATACCCAACTAAATACACCTCGACCATCAATCATAGACACGTGACACTCATCCAGGTGAAGAATGAAATATTATCACTACACTAAATGTGAGAGTAAGAAAGTCCAATCCTATAAATATTTTTTCCTTTCCATAATTTGAAATATTCCAATATCGAAAATCATATCTCGGATTTTACTTAATTTCTTCCTATAATTTCATTTTAATTATATTTATCATTTTATTCATTGTGTTGTTTCATTCTATTCTACTTAACTATTCAATGTTTTTCTAAGCCACTGTGAAGTCCTATGATTTCTCAAGATCTCATTGATGTTGAGATGGTACCCGAAGGATCAATAATTGGATGAAAACTAGTGATGTAGATTCCATAAACCTGCCCTGATTCTTTTTAATATCTCATAGAAGTGAGAGTTTGAGGATATGATCGTACATCTTGTCTCTCGCCTTATAATTTTCTTTAATACTACAAAACATTCTTTTATATACCCCTATTTATATCAATGTTGTTTGATGAGTGCATTTATCTAAATATAGCATGAGATCATGATTTTATCCCATTCAATGGATTTATAAGATAATAACTGAGAGTATTCTACTAGATTTTTATCTTTATTCACATAATTTAATCATTAATCTTCTTTGTAGTTGATTAACATGAATAAAAAATTTAATTTAAGGATAATGTTTGTGAGGTATGGGGGGATAATAGATTTTAATCCAAGGGTGTATCCCTTTCTTGCATTTATTTTTTCTTTCATTTTATTGTTAATTTAATGTTTTAATTCATTGAAATAATCTCCTCCTCAGTTTCATTGGATTCTTTCGAAATTAAGAAGAAAAACCAAAAAACATAAGTGATAGGATAGTGAAACTCCCAAACATTCTCCTTAAGAGATGAACCTAGTCATCCACTGGGATACATTAAGATAATTTAAAAAAATTGTTTTACCATGGATCATGAAAATTTACAAACAGAAATGGAATCATTTTTTGTGCTTATGGGAAGAGTATTAACTATTTCAACACAACTACAATTCATGTTTTCTTGTTTTTCATTGTGGTTTTTCTATTTTGTTTTGTTTATTATTTATCTCTTCACTACACACTAGAAAAACAGTAAGTGGAAACCATTCTATATAATAGATCATTGATTTTTTTCCAAATTAAAGGGACTGATAGAATCAAAGAAGTCAAAAACCCAAACATTTCCCATTTATTTTATGATAAATATTTCTTGAAATATGCCCCATGGGTAAATTGGGAGGAGAAACTACCACATAAACTAATGAAAAATTACCTTGGATGGGTTGTTAGAAAAGAATAATATATTAGTAAAAGTGACATGAATGAATTTATGGACAAAATGGATCATCACAAAAAATATTCCCTATTGTAGGAAGAAGAGGACTAACAAACCGAAAACATAGAATAACTGAAGAAATTACTATATGATCTCATAGACACTTGTTTGTATCCATCAGAATAAGAAAGAAGAGGAATAATTTAAGTAGCTATTTTAATATGAACTAGAATTAATGTTACCACTTATCATGAAAACCAATTTGGGTATGGAGCTTAAGGAGCTTAAATAAATGTAAAAGTACCTTTCCCCCTAACTTCTTTTCCAAATAGTTCGTCTTTTTTAAGAGGAATTAACATATGACATCATTGAGGGGGAGTCTTTATTGATATTTTATTTATATTATTTTATTAAAACTCAGCTATCTTCTAATTTTTTTTATTCTATTGAATAAAAAAATGAATTTGGATATAGGAAATGTATGATAAAGATGAAGGGGGAATGAATAAAATCCACTTTTTAAGAAGGAATGTAAGAACCATTGAGGGTACTTGCTCAAATTTAAGGTGTCGGAAAAGAAATCCAAATTAACATTGAAAAATAATTTCATGAAAATCTAAATTATAAGTTAATATATATAGTAACCAATGCATCATATGTAGTATAGTTATGTGTTTCAAATTATGAAGAGAAGCAAGAAAGTCCACTTCTATCCACCTCAATTAGAAAATAATTTCAAGAGGCAAGATACTTTTGTGAACAACTAGAAAATAAATCTAAAATAATTGAAGGAAGTATTATTACTTTGGTCACATTTTAATAAAACATTTATGAATTTAATTATGATTTAGCTACTTATAACACTACTAATTCAGAACTATTTTCACCTCTCCAAGGCAATGACGAAAGAGTTTCATGAATAATTTTTTTGAAAATTTATGAAAATATAATTTGGAAGAAGACACAAATGGGGTTTAAAAAGATGTAATATAACTTAATATTGAAATTTTGAATGATATAAAAATAAAAAAAAATTATATAAAATTATTAAAAGTCCACTCATGTAGTCAAAAAACTAGAGGAAAAAGTCTCGGTACCTATGGTGAAGCAATTACTCCCTTTATATAGCACCCTAGGATTTTGTGAAATTCCTTTTCTAAAAATATTTAATATTTAATATATCTCAAATTACATGAAACATTGAGATTATATTTCATTACACAAATTTATATTTTTATCTTTTGATACACACAATACTGAGTTTATGTTGCGTTACACACAACAGTACATTTAAATAAAAAATGACAAAGTATTACAATATTATTATTTAATATGATAATTATCAACTAACTATTGAAATATAGTGTATGAATAAGATAAAATAAATTATGAAAATATATGGTTTACACTTTTATATATAATTAATTTCTTGTTGATCAATTAATTAGAAATGAAAAATAAAAACCTTTTGAAAATAAATAACATAATTTTATAAAAACATATTTTTATGCCCATAAACACATTTTAACAAAATAAATTAAATGAATAATTTTTTTTGAATGATTTTAATTTAATTTATGTATTTTTTAATCAATAAAATGTTTCATATTCATCTTATGTGCTTTCTAAACAAGAGATTAGAATAAATCCATTTTATGCGTAGAAATCTATTTTCTAAAAAATAGTTTTGTCACCTTGAGAGATCTTATATTAAAATTAATTTTTAGCAATTTGAGGAAAATATTTGGGAAAAAATATTAATTTTTTAAAACATAATTAAAAATATATCTAAGGTTTATTTTTTTTGTTTTTATGAAATGTTTTATTTTTTGCTGAATAATGAAAAATACTGAATTTCAATTGAAAACTACCTTTTGTTTAATTTATTTATAAAGTTAAATTATATTTTAAATTCGTTTTAATTTAAAAATAGTTCAATTATACATCAAATAATACAATTTTATTCATTTGAAAAATATTTAATGTTGAATTTTGATATAAAAAATTGTAATCTGGTGAACATTTTTTTATTAAAAACCCACTTTCTCATCGCATCTCCGGGATTAATTTTAAATTATTTTTTAGTCCAATAAAGTGAATTGAATTTGAAAAAATGGATTAAATATTTTTACTAATATTAATTTATATTATCTAATATGTTCATATTATTTTTTTACAAAAAATAATCGATAAAATAAAAACAATTAATTACAAATGTTTTGGTAAAAATGGGTTTACCGGGGGGAAACTAAAATGATAAGATTTAAATAACCCAAAACATGTAAAACAAAAATATACTATTAATATTTTTAGTTTATTTCTTTTAGGTGATAGAATTTCTTGTATTGGATCCCTGTGACAAGGAAAATTATGGGTGGAATTCCTTTATTAGAAAATTTTCAAGTGTGCCACTCACCTCCTTTATAAATGACCACCCCTTCTCATCTCTTATTAACATATAAAAACAATTTTAGATCATCAAATACTAACCAAAAAACATCTAAAATTCTCTAATATCATTCTAGAAGCCACTATTTGGTATAGAAATCCAACCTAATAAGGCTTTTGGTGACAACCTAAGGAGGATACTCTAAAAAGATACAACATTCGTCAACGATCATTTTTTGTTTTATTTCATCCTCCATCTAATTAAATTATAATTAATACACGAGGAAATAATAAACTTAGTATATTAAATATTATCATATTTTTTATGTTCAGGTAATTTCCTACAACAATAACCACTTTATAAAATAGGTTACGAAATCATCATTCATGTGTACAGTGGACTCCCACCTCACAAACTGATGCCATACATTTTTACATTAAAACCTCTCAATGTTGAACATGATGATTCATTTATGATTTATATATGATATTTATGAATTTATTTTAATTATATATTTATTATACCCATCATTCCTTCATTATTTTTATTTTTAGGGAATATGATAACATCAGTCATGTATAGAATGGACTACCTCTTCGTGAAGTGATGTGATTCATTCACGCTTTACATGGAAGGTAATAAGGATGGTTTTAATGATAATATTTGATATATATGAGATAAAAATTATTATTTAATGATAATAAATCATTTAACTTTCTTTATTTCAATCAAAAATAAAATGGAATCAACTTTTATACGTATGTACGACCTACCTTCTCCATGAATGGTGTATTTGAATTTCTATCACTAAATTTTATGGATTAATCTAAATACATATATAATTAATATATATTATATTTATAAAATGGTTAATTATTTTTGTTTATGAAACCATGATCAAATATATAATACGGAAAATGAAAAAACAAAATTTATATGAAAAAACGGTTATTATAAAAGAGCGACATTAACATGGGATTATTGTTAAACGGGTTATAAAAGAACATAAGAAAATAATACAAGGTATGATATGTATTAGTATGGTTATGTAATAGATTTATAATAGAATTATATTTATTATATAGTTCTTTTGAACATGTGTGTCAGAATTCAAGACATAAGGTAAGGGATTTCTGTCTCACTTTATCTTTTTGTGAGACAGATGACATATTCATCACATGTTTGTTTTATGTGGTGTTTATATTTACCATGAATTTATTATTTTATTATTACACATAAAAAATTATTTTTACTTAAATATCCATTTGAGGATCTCTCTTTCATGTGGTTTACAGATCAAAAGTTGTCAAATTGGTAAGAGATTGTTGTCTCTTTTATTTCGAGGATGTATATAAAAATTCAACACTCATTTATTTTGTGTGGTGTATATATTCAATCATTGAAATATTATCTCATGAATCCAAATATTTTAACGATATTAACAACTTAATGTAATGTTATTATTTATATGGGTTTCTTAATTCAAAAGATTGCCAAAATGGTAAGGTAATTTTGTCTCAATTTACCTTCTTTGAGATGTTTATTCACCTATATTCTTTCATTGGATGTATATACAACCCATTTGACATGTAATACCATGAGTTTATTTATACTAATGATATTTTAAGTTATTTTTAATGTCATTCCTTCATGGTTCTTATGATTAAAATGTTCCTAAGTGTTAATTATTCCATGTTACAATCTTATTGTCTATCAGGATATTTTATGATTATATTTTTAAGGATAAAATATTATGATCCATATTCAAGAAACTCTTAAATTGTATTCTAATCTGGTTATTTGTGATATTTTAAATTAATATTACCATTTTTACACTATTTGGTACATAAAATCGGTTATAACATGTTTTTAATAAAATACCACTTTATTTCACTCTTCAAGAGAAAAACCATTTTCTTTCAAAAAAAAGTTTTCTTCAAATGTTTTATTATTATCCTATTAATTTTAAAAGAAATTTTTACCCATGTTTGACTTTTAATTTTATTGAAAGGATTCTTCATTTTTTACAAACAATTTATGCGTGTTTGTTACTAAAAATATAGAAGATATACTTATTTTAACTTATACGACATGAATGAAACTTCTTATTACCCTGAAAATTATTTTATTTGAACCTTAATTTAAAAGTTTACACGTTTATTTTCAAATAATAAGATTTTAAAAATGTCTTATATTTTAAAAAGTGTTTTTGAGTTGAATTTATATTTTTCCCAAGAAATGTTTTCAATTATTTTTAAATATTTCTTAATATGTTTACAAGATTATTTTAAAAGAAAATGAATTCTGACATATTTTATTACATTTTGTTGAAAAAAATGATTTTTAGAGAAAGGTAATTTTATTTAAGAAAAATTCCAAGTGATTTTTCTTTCAAAATCCTTTCATATAGAGGATGAAACTGTTTGAGGTTACTTATGATTTACTAGGGATATGATCCAAGGATAAAATTCTTATAATTTCTATGAATGATTTATATATAATATAATGAAATGATTATGAAACCATTTTCTATTACACAAGTTATACCATGATAAAATTCCTATTAAAACATCTTCTTTTTCAATAGATTATGCTATGATGAAATGATTATAAAACCATCCTATTTTACATAGGTTATGATAAGATGAGATGTTTATTGAACCCATTTCATTTCATGGGTTATGATATGATGAATTTTTTATGTTTTTGTTTTGTAAATGTTTATGATATTCATTATGTTATGGGTGAGAACTATGTCTTTCACAAACGAATTGGTTAAGGGAAAATGTTCTATGAGATCATAGGGTAATCGAGAGGCTATCCCAATCCCAAAAAAGTGGTTACATAGGTGGTTAGACCAAACCCAAAAAATAGGGTACAAAGGTGGTTAACCCAACCCCTAAGCATGTATAAAGGTGGTTATCCTAATCCTATCATGTTATGAATTTATTGGTGGGTAGCCTTGGAATAAAATTTTCTAATAATATATATATATATATGCCACAATTTTATGAATTATGCCAATGTTATGATCTCATGAATCTTGTTCTTTGATTTCATTATGATTAATTTCTTTTGAACTTCCAATATTTATTAATTGACTCATAATTGTGATCTTTGATATTCATGGTATGATTTTCATATGTTATTATTTTGTTCTAACACAATTATTCTCACATTATGTTTATATATTTCATTTTTTTACCCTTAAAAAACATCTTATCTCAACCTTTCTTATGTTTCCTTTCCCCAGGTTAAAATGATTGGTTTTAGGTTGGTTACATCTTTGAATATTACTAAATGGGAAGATATTTGTGGTAAACATTGAAGATATTTAACCATATTAGATTATTTTGTTCCATATTTCCAAATGAACTAAACAATTTTTCTCTTTAGGTGTGTGATTATGTAATGTATTGAATATTTATCTAAAAATAGTAATATTCATGTATGATAATCCTAGGTTTCTAGAGATAGTTTTATAGGAAAGGTATAATTCTCCTTTTGAAACAAGTATTAGAAAAAAGTATACAAATCCCAATTAATATTTATAAGGATATGCCTCGAGATTTCTATAAAGACAAGTCTAAGGAAATGTCAATGTTTAGGAAAATGTCTTCGAATTTTGGAAAAGGATAAAAAAGTGGTTTCTACAAAATTATATCCCTTTCTGGGTACTAAATGTGGATGGTGTAATGGAATTGAGGTACCCAGGGTTAATAACTCAGAATAGAGTGAATTGGGTCAGAATCAATCACAACATAGTGCACAACAACCTGAATTACTACAGACTTAGTTTGACACTCTTAGGGGATATGATTTGTAAATTCACAAACAATTTATGAACCCTTATAATGGATATAAATAGTTTAGGACTATGAATTAATTTTAGATAAACCTAAGGTGTCATAGATTAAAAAGAACAGAATCAAGATTTAGAAATATTATAAGTTATTTTCATGCTCATTCGGTTTCCCATTATGATTAGTGTTGCTCGCACTATGATTTTTGGTTTTATTCAATGGATAGAACAAAAAGGAATCATGTTTACACTAAATCTAAAAGATAATTAGGTGACTACGATCAACCAAATTGGATAAGTATTGTAAATATTGATATTTTGATTGTTCCTAATCAGTTATCATGAGATATGAGTAAAAATGTTAACATTTATGAGATTCCTAAATTTTAAAATATTAGGAAGATGAACTTTTATGAAATCTTGTGAAGTAATGAAAAAAGTGAAATAAGATTCAACATCCTACATGTTAAGAAGGTGAGAATAAAAACCAAGAAGAATATCCAAAATTTAGGGGAATATTTTATCTAAGTGTAAAGGAAGGACATAGGGTGAAAACATTTCTAAGAGTTCAATGTGTTATATATAGTGAATATGAAAATTATCTACCTCAATGCCATAACATAAGAATTAATATCTATACAAAGTAAGGAACTCTTCCATTTCAATCATTGAAGTTGAAGGATTAAAGTATTTATATATTGGGATTCATTAATTATGTTGTGAAATTATTTTCCCAATAGTATTAAGACTGTAATAATCATGAATTATCTAAGGATTATGTTATTTTGGATGAATATATTTCTCCCGAAAACTTCAACATAATATTTATAGATTCTATCATGGGTTTATAAGTTTTAGGATTATCATATGTTTAAATTTTGAGAAACTACTAATGATGTTTTACATGATGAGAGATTATAAAGACTGAGGATATTTAAGAGGCATTTATGGAAATACACTCTTTATTTATGTGGAGGAATTTATTTTTATGGATATACGATTAAATGTGTTGGTAAACATTAGGTTTAATCTTGTCTTTTTTATGTTATGGTAATTATGGGATTTTGAAATTTCATAATTTTTTAATTAATACTATTTTAGTAAAAGGATAACCCATAAGCCGAGCAATAACCTGATTCATCCGGAAATGCCATGACGCTTGAACTGACAACCTAAGGGTGACAAAGGTATGACATGTACAATAAGCCTATAAGAAAGATTAATTATAGTGGGAAAACATAAAGAGATATATTTATAAGAATATATGATTAGTAGGAAAACAAGTCAATTACAGGACACAAATGTATAAAAGGATGCTACAACCATTATCCATACCAAAAAAAAATCGGATGACATCACCATGGGTTTTTTCATCAGACTCCCCAAAAAATATAAAGAGAATAATCATACATCGGTTATAGTCTCTTATCACCCAATGTCATCACACTTTATCTATATCATAAAATATTTCTCTTGGGAAAAGTTTTAAAGGATATAACTTAATGAATTTTTAAGGTTACATGGAGTATGAAATTCAATTATATCTGATCATAAATGAAGTTTACCTCAAAGTTTTTGTGAAATTTTTAGCAAGATCTTGATATAGTGTTGAGTTTCAACACTGTGAGATGAATTATAAATGAAGAAGATATAATAAGATATTGTTTAATGGATTTAAAATGTTTTTGGGATAAAAAATCCCTTTATATTAGTTCCCTTACAACAATATCTTTTACTCAAGAATTTAGATGGATGCTTATGAATCCCTTTATACAATCTATAATTAAGATTAAGATGGAAATCAATTGGTACCTAAGATAGATGATGAGATAACATTGAATGTTAGAGCCAATCAATAACATGTATGTGCTGCCAAAATTTTATTGAAATGTTATGTTTATAATTATCGATACAATAATGAATTTGATGTTGGTGAGAGGGCCATTCTATGAATTTCTCTGTTAAAGATAGGAGGGAAAACAATCCCTAGATATATCATCCCATTAAGATACATGATAGTATGAGGAGAGTAGCATATCATTTGATGCTTCCACCAAAAATATATTAAGTTCATGATATTTCCCATCTATCAATCATAAGGATGTATATACCTGATCTATCATATATAGTAAACTCAGAGGTCATACCACTATTTTATGAGATTTTTTATGAGGAATGATTGGTAGAGACTCTAGATCCAATAGAAAAAGTTTTACAAAACAAGACCACTCACCTGGTAAAAGATTTTTGAATAAACCACCAGGTTAAGGAAGCTATGTGGGAACCTGAGAATGTAATGATGTGTAATTATGCTCAGTTAGTGGTGCCAGTGCTATGAATTTTGATAGTGAAATTCATTTTATGGGCGTACAATGTAACACCCAGAGATTATGTGAAAGTATTTATTTCAATAAATTTAATATTTTATATATATTATGTCACAATCAACATTGAGTTCATATTTCATTACACAAATCACTAAGTTTCAATTGTGTTACACACAATATCAAGTTCAGATTGTGTTACACGCAACACCAATTTTACACGTAATGGAAAATATTATTAAAATATTAATTTCTAATATGGTAGTTATCATGTAGTTGTTAGAATGGTATGTATCAATAATATTATCTAATTTATGAAAATATATGGTTTACGCATGGCTATATAATTAATATTGCGGTGTAAAATTAATTATAAATGAAAATAGAAACCTTTTGAAAATAAAGGAAATCATTTGAAGAAAACATATTTTTATGCACATAAACATGTTTTACCTCAATAAATTAAAAAAATCACATTTTTTGAATGTTTTTAACAACATTTTTATATTATATATTCAATAAAATTTCTAAAATTAAAATAATCTTCCTTTTATATAAGAGATAATAATAAATATATTTTTATGCTTAATATTGTATTTTCTGAAAAAATGTATTGTCACATTTAGAAAACTTATTCTAAAATTAATTTTTACCCCATTTAGAAAGTATATTTGAAAAAATATGCATCATTTTCGAAATAATAATATCAAAATTATCTTAGTTTTAATTTTTTGTGTTTTTCGTAAAATATTCAATCTTTGATAAATAGTGAAAAATATTTAATTTTAATTGAAAATTATCGTTTATGTTATTTTATCTATAACTTTAATTTTATTTAAATAATTGTTAAAGAAAAATTTGTTCAATTATATATTAAATAATATAATTCAGGTTATTTTAATCAATTTTATATTTAATTTTGATATAAAAACTTTGTAAACTTTTGACTATTTTATCTTTAAAATCTCGCTTTCTCATCACATATGTGGGGTTAATTTTAAATTAAAATTTTCCAATTATGTGAATTTTATATAGGAAGTTGGATTAACTATTTTTAATAATAATATATACTATAAAATAATTTAACCTTAATTGTTTAGAAAAATGAATAGCAAAAATAGTAAAAATTAATTGCTGTGATTACGGTAAAAATGAGTTTACCGGGGGGGGTTAAACTAAAAAGATAAAGGATAAAAAAAGGATAAAAATTATAAAATGAAAATTTTATGGAAATTTTTATACCTTATATATTCTAGGATTGATAATGGTTTATTATTGGAGTCTTGTTACATTAAATAATGTGGGTAAATTTCTTCTTTTAAAAAATTACAAGTGTGACACTCACCTCACTTATAAAAGTACACCCCTCATTCTCTCCTATAGATGACTTAAAAAATATTTATTTTGACTAATAAATATCCAAATAAATATCCAAATTCTCTCTTATCATTCTATAAGACTTATTTTTTATGTAAAGTAATCCTAGGATGGATTTTGGCGCAAACCTAAGGAGGACACCCAAAGAAGTGGTCACATTTATCAACAATAATTTTTGTTTTCCTAATTACTCCATATAATTAAATTATTATTATAAAATTATAATTTAATAACCTTATTATCATACATATAATAATATGTTGTCATGTGATGGTCTTGATTTACAACATTCTTCTCTTCCCTCAAATGGGTTATAAAATCATAGTTCATGTGTACAACATACTACTGCCTCGAGAACCGATGTCATTCATTTATTCCTTTACCACCTATCATGGTTTGGAATAATAATGGATTTATTATATATATATATTATATTTACGATATTATTATAATATTTTAATTATTATATTACACATACCTTCATGCTTTTTATTTTGTGGGAATACAATAACATCACTCATGTGTACGACGGACTACCGAATTGAAAAATGATGTGATTCGTTAACACATTACATAGAAGGAAATAAGTATGGTTTTAATGAAATCATGTAATATATATATATTTATATATATGGCATAAAAATTATTTTTTAATGATAATACTTCATTTACCTTTCTTTATTACAACATGCAAAGAAAATGGAAACAACGTTAATGCGTATGTACGACCTATCATCTCCATGAATGATATATTTTATTTTATATCACTAAAATTTATAGATTACTATAAAAAAATATATAATTAATATATACTTTATTTATTTAATGTCTAAAATTGTGTATATTATGGAACCATGACAAATAAATATGACCCAAACAACAAAATAAAACATATAGGAAAAATAACGGTTATTACCCGAAACATGACTTTAACATGGAATCATTAATAAATAGGTAAATAAATGACATAATAAAACCATATATGGGTTTATATTAATAATTATGATTATTTAATAGATTTATAATAAACTTATATTTATGATATAGCATTTTTTAGCATGTACGATGGAAGCCAAGAGTTATGGTAAGGGATTTATGACTCACATTTACATTGTGTGAGACAAATTCCACATTCATGAAATATTTATTTTATGAGGTGTATATAATAACCAAGAATTTATTTATTGAAGATTATAATTAAAATTATTTTTATTTACATATCCATTTGAGTATCTCACTTTCATGGGGTTTACGGTTTAAAAGATACCAAATCAGTAACAGATTTCTAGTATCACTTTTATTTTTGAGAGACATATGAAAATTAACTACTCATTTATTTTTTTAGTGTATATAATGACCCTTTTAAATGTTATATAATGAATTCCTTTATTTTAATGGTGTTTAAAGTTTTATTTTTTGTTATGATCTATTGGGTATTACAATTCAAAATATTACTAAAATGGTAATGTATTTTTATCTAAATTTTCCTTTTGAGACACATGTTATGTTATGAACCTATATTATATCAATAGGTGTATATAAATACCATTTGACATGTTATATCTTGAATTTATTTATCCTCATATTATTTTATGTTTTATTCAATGTTATTTCTTCTTCATTCTTATGATTTAATGATAGGAAAGTGGTAATGATTCTATGTTAAAATCTCATCATTTATCAGTATTGTTTATGATTATGTTTATAACAATAAAGTATTATAATACATGTCTTAAAAAACTCATTAATATTATTATAATAAATAAATACATGATATATTATTCTAATAATAATTTTTCAACACTTTTTTACTTAAAATAATTTATAATTGTTTTTAGAAAATACGACTTTATTTATCTCTTCAGTCAAAAATATTTTTTCTTTAAAAAAATGTTTTATAAAAATGTTTTAATAAATTTTTTTATTATTATCCTATTACATTGAAATTAAATTTTAACCCATGTTTTAATTTTTAATTTTTTTTGAAATTAATAATCTTTTCGTTTTCCAAACATTAACCATTTAGATTTTACTAAAAACATGAAAGGAATATTTTTTGTAATATGTATGACATGAATGAAACTTCATATCATCATGACCATTATTTTATTTAAAGATTAATTTATAGGTTTTTATAGTTTTTCTCAAATAATAATATTTTAAACATTTTTATGTTTAATTTTTTTTCAATTTAGGAAGCATAGTATCCAAAATAAATTTTTTAAATAATTTTAAAATTATTTAATAGTTTTTAAAGATTATTTTTAAAGAAAATTATTTCCAAAATATTTTATAAAGATCAGTTTTAAAAATTTAGTTTCAAATAAATGTAATTTTTTTAATAAATTTTTCATGTGATTTTTCTTTTAAAATCCTTCTCCTTATATGATTATATCCTTTGAGTTTATTTATGATTTACTAGGGATATGATCCAAGGATGTAATTATTATTATTTTTATGAATGTTTTATGTTTATGGTGATGTAATGTTTATGAATCTCATTTCTCTTATATTCTCTATACCATGATAATATTATTATGAAACACAATTATTTCCATAGGTTATGCTATGATGAAATGATAAAATTATTATGAAACCTACCTATTTTCCATAGGTTATGATAAGATGATTTTTTTTAAACCCATTTAATTTCATGGGTTATGAGATGATGAATGTTTGATGATCTTGTGACACAAGTTTATGATTTTAATTTTGTTGTAGTTGATACCTATATCCCCATTTATTGAATTGGGTAGTAATTACTATTAAATGAGCTTAGAGGGTACACGAGTGGATAGCCCAAACTAGAAAAGGAGGGTACATTGGTGGTTAGCCCAAGATTAAAAAATAGGGTACATGGGTGGTTATCCGAAGCCTGAAGTTGCTACATGGGTGGTTATCCCATGCCTAATATGTTGTGAATGTCTTGGTGGGTATCCTTGGTATAAAATCTTTTATGATTATGTATAGTTCATAATTATATTCCTTGTTCTAATTTTATTGTCTCATGAATAATTTTATTTTATTTCCTCATGATTCATTTCTTATCAACTTCCAATATTTATGTCATGAATCCCTAGTTTTATCTTTTATATACAAGTATTGTTTTTTATATTTTATTATCACATTCTTATACGCTCATGCTCACATTATTTTAATTTATTTCCCTGGTTTACCATTACTAACCATATAATATCACTCTTTCTTATGTTTCCTTTCTCCTAGTTATGAAGAAAGTTTTTATTTTGGGTATGTCTATGTAGAGTACTAAATGGGAATATATTTGTGGTAAACATTGAATAACTTTCACTAGATTAGAATAATGTGTTCTATATTTCCAAAGGCACAAAAATATTATGGTCATTCAGAATCATTTTGTGTAATATAATGTATATTAATATAAAATGATGTAATATCCATGTATGAGAATCCTGATATGATATAATCAATATAAAACTAGTCATAAATTAGTGGGAGATATAATAGAAGAGGAATTACAAGTTACCACTCATAAGGAAATAGAAGTAAAATATACAATATATATAGGGGAAAATTTGATCTAAACTCAATAAGTTTGAATTATATAAAATTTAAACTATTTACTAACTCACCGTAGTTTAATGAACCTAAACAAGAATAATTATTTTAAATACCACTGGATGAACATGAATCCATGATAGTTATGGGTGATTCCAAGGACGCCCCATACCTGACCCTTCCACCCCCACATTTTGAGTAGAACTATACTATATAGGGGATGTATATGAATCACAATATCAAAGGATACCTCCATGTATAACTGAAGTTAATATGATTTGGAATAAATAACATGTGGTGGTTTTCATCACATAAACCCCATCCTCTAATATTTTGGGGATAACTGTAAGGCTTTCTAGCTATATAAAGTTTACAACGAACACCTATTTATAGGGATGGACAAAGAATATTTTCTTTGATCTTTATTTTTCCATTTTCATTTTAATATGTTTTTTCTAAAGTTTAATTCTATTTAATACAAGTTTCCCTAAGTAGACTATACATAGGATTATAGCTCAACAATCCAAAAAATATAACAAAAAAGATTACCATAAATATTCTAGATAAGTAAAAAATATTATGTGGTTTCTATCATTATCATTTTTTTCGAAAGTACTAATTAATAATTTCCCCTTCATTGATAAAAATGCATAATGAAAACTATTGAGGGTGATGTCATTGATAAGTGTGAAAGGGGGGATTTAGGCATCTATAGATTAATTTCAAATGTTTTTAGAAACTATTATAGAATCCCTAAATAAATAAATCAATTTAATATTTTTAGTAAATTGGTATCGAAAAATAAATATATAAATTATTAAGTAAATAGAGTAAATAGCGTTTCTATAGTTTTTGTTATGATTTTTCAAACCATTATTAAACTCAAATTCAACCCAGAAAAGTTTGAATTTAATTCTATATTTAAGAAATTAAACTAATTCTAAATTACTAAACATGGATGATTAATGAGTGAACATAAACCCTATTTAATGGATATTATATTTGATGACTAGAAAAATAGAGTTAAAACTAAAAATATCATTGTGGAATAAGAATTATAAAATGCGTTCACTATAATTTCAAACTAAATCATGAGTGACCTGAACATTCTGAATACATAGATCCTCAGGTATCATACATTAAAAATACATATAATTCCATTTATATTAGAAAAAATTTGTAAATTTGGATCCCACAATGAATCTCTGGGTGTGTGAGTTTAATCCCTCTTTATAAATCCAAATAAGTTTATCGTCATAGTTCCTTGTAAATACATGATTTTAAATATTTAAAAAAAATAATAACCATGTGATCATTATTCAAAAATGAATTCATTTAGGCAAGGGGAATCATGTAACCATAAAGTGTGAAATTGACTTATAAAATTGTCTTTTAGGAAGTGTCAATGAATTATTAAAATGAACTTTTATTTACAAAGATTTTGAATGAGGGATAGAAGGAGGCGAATCATGATGAAATGTTAATTCCACATAAATATATTGAATTCAATCATGAAACTGGAATTTGAATTTGAATAGAAGTAAAATAGAGTGTGAAAGTCACCTAGGATAAATTTCAATTTTTTGGAAGAATTTTTTGATCTTATTACTTTCTGGCTTGTATATTTAAATTTAAGAAGGATGATTCTATCATTTTATTTATCATTCAATAATGAAAATCAATGATTCAATTTATCACGGGTTCAATAGTTTAAGTGTGGGGTAGTGATGTTGATGGTTCTAGGAATAGTGGAAGCGCCTAGTGGGATGATAACCATGAATGTCACGTCCCGTCCTCAGGGCCCGTGCTGTGACTACCACAAGCCCACCTTCTATAGGCCAGAGGTTGGAGACTAGCACCAAAGACGTAAATCCCGATAACTGGGAAGGCATTACCTTTATAAATGTAAACAAAACACCACAGAGTACAAGCAGAAGTAATTCACTAAGTACAAAAGAAGTGCTGAAAAGTAAATGGGCCTGAATACAAACCCAACTGAAAGTACAACTACAACTGAACGAAAGTACACCAGAAAAAGACACCAGCTGGATGAAAGGAAGCAGCTCCTGGGTCATCTTCCTCGGATCCTACCTGAAGGGTAGGTATAGATAGTGCAGCTCATGGATCGTCCACCACGGATCCTACCTAAAGGGTAGGTACAGATATCCTCCACAACGCTCTTACCTGTCAACATCCTCCGAGTATCGTCTCGCTGTGAAGTCCACCTCCTGATACTGACTCGTCGTGAGGTCCACCTCTGGGTATCATCCAGTCTTCGAACACTCGGCCTCCGTCAGCACTGCCCATCATCTATAACCAACACAACGAGGTACGGGAATAGCCCGTGTAGGGGTGAGTATAACAATACTCAGTAGGGACCCCGAGACCCTCATGGTCTCACTAAATAAAATGCTGATAACCACAAAAAAGATATCAACAGATAACTTCTACTTACGTATATTCCCATACATATACCTAAGTTATCAAGTAACCCATCTCAATCATGAGGAAACACATAGATTATGAAATCAACGGATAAACACTACCCAGGTATATGACCATACATATACCTAAGTTATCAAGTGACCCATCTCAAACATGAGGTAAACACAAAGGTCATAGACTAAGCTCAAACCATAATTTTCATTATCGAAACTGTAACTGCTGAAGAGCCTCGTCTCTGGAGTGTACAGTGATCCTGTCACAACTCCGAGGTACTGCTCACAACCGTAACTGCTGAAGAGCCCCGTCTCTAGAGTGTATAGTGGTCATGTCACAACGCTGAGGTACTTCTCACTAACCTAAGACTGTTGAAGTACTCCTCCTTTCGAGTACCACGGGCCTGCCACCCAAACACAGTAGTGCTTCCTGCCGGGGTATGCTACCCAGACACAGTAGTGCACACCCCCTAATAGCCTGCAGAGGTACTCTCCGGACGAGTACCGCGGGTCTGCACCCAAACAAGTAGTGCTCCGTTCGCTATGGGTCAGCACCCAAACAAAGTAGTGGTTGGTCCACTGGGCTAGTCGACTCACTCCAAGTCGATTCGGTCAAGCAGTCATCATGTCTCATTCGGCTACACGGTCTTCGTACTCTGCATGCTCATCTCCAGGAGGGTCCACTCCACGAGCTAATGGTCGATACTCCAATTATCTCAAAGTCCCATGAAGATGTATCTCAAAGGACCACCTCATCATAGGGGTCTCAACGCAATAGACAACGCGTCAATCGGACGCCCGGTCTGTGAGTTTTCTAGCCTTTTTGTCCCAAGGGCCTGGTTGGTTTCGTGTGCGAACCAACCCAGCCATATCTCAACCGTACCCCGAACTCTCATAGAGTAAGATCATAGGGACCATTTCTCAATGTGAACACCAACAACGCTAACGGTTCGTTAAATGTAAGTCCGGTCTGAATGTTATCAGCTTTTCCGTTCCAGGGGCCCGGTTGGATTTCAGGTACAATCCAACCCGGCCACTATCCAACTGCAACCAAAACATAGGTGAAGTATTCCAAAAGTTCCATCTTATCAAGAGGAATCCAACAAAGTCGATGGAACGTCAATTGGACGTCCAGAGCTCAAGATATAATTGTTTCCGCTCCAAGGGCCCGGTTGGTTTTGTATCCGAACCAACCCGGCCGTACTCAAAGTTCTCCAAAACCTTGAGTGTAAAATACCAAAACAACCATCTCGATCCAAGGATCGCATTGCAGCTGAAGGTGCATCGATGAGAGGTCTGCAGCCCATGTTATAGGTGTTTGAACGAAAACAGTCCGAAATGGGGGGTCTGGGCCCGGCCCGGCCTGCGTGGCCTAGCCCGGCCTGGGTGGCCGGTTGGCCCGGCGTGAGCACACCCGCACGGCCAGCTGGTCATGCCGTTGCGAAAAAAGTGGGGGGGGGGCGTTTTCCCCCCTTGATTGAAGCCGTGACCCCCCACATGGGGGCCGTTCCCTTGACCGCTGGGGGTTATGACCCCCGGTCTCCCACAGTCCCGCGCGACCGCGGGACCAGCCGCCTGCCGCCGCCTCCTATCGGCCGCCGGTGCCGCCGTGTCAGCTTGGCTTGCCGACAGGCCCTTCCGCGGACCACCGGAGTTGCTCCGGTGGTCCGTTTTCAATGTCGGCTTCCCCTGCGGTCCTCCCGGGACCTTCCCTTCCCTGCAAATCCATCAAATCGCCCTTGCGGCCCATTATTTCATGGACCATCGATCCGCATGCCAAATAAACAAACTGCGTCTCTTCGTGGTTTTCCGGTGCGGCGCGATGGTGCCGCGACTTCGTTTGGCCTCCATGGTGCAGCGTAATGGCGTCGCGCTTCTTCGCCGATAATCCTCCTTGTTTCTGCGCGGTGCCATTGCACTGCGCCACCCTTCATCGAGCTACAACAAACACATTAACGAAGGGGGTAGAGGGTCGGCCATGTTCGTGTGGTCCGACCTCCTCCTGTTAATCCGATATCAAGCAGCTTAAGAAAAATAATTGTTTTTGGACGGTCAAGAAAGATTCATGAACCAAAATCAAACCCCTTACGGTTTTCCACAATCAAAAGGAAATTCCAAACCCTTAAACAAAAACATTTGCGGATCAACTTAATAATGAGTTGATCCGCATTCTTGTTTTTGAAGTAAAACAATCAAGAGATTATTAATATTCTCAAAATAAAACCCTACCTCAAGCGTTGTCATCGAACGAGGATTTTCGTAGGAAGAGATGTCGCGGAATTGATCGTCATGGAAGAAGAGAACCGTTGGCATTTTTTGATCTCCGACGAAGGCTTCTCTTTCCATCATAGAGAGGAGAATTGACGGTGCCGCGGTACACAGCGTCGCGTAGTCGATCTCCAAGGATTCTACGTTCTTCGTCGGAGATCGGTGCGTTCTTCGCGTTCTTCACACTCTTCGACGAAGTAGAAGAACTTCAAGACTTTCCTTTTTCCCCCAAAGACTCAACACAACAAGCCCAATAATAATAAAATAAGTGTTTCACTTATTTTATTACTCATGACTTTTGTTTGAAATTCAAAAATTGAATTAAACCACTTAATTAACTCATGTGTCATTTAATAAGAGGGTTGTGGGAGTTTAGGGAATATGTAGGGGTGGGGTTTGTGTGGGCCCCACTACCCTCATAACCTCTAATGGGAAGTTGGGTGGTTTCCCAACTTCCACTCAAAAGACTACCACTTAGAAAGAAAAATAAAATTTGTAGCTAAATTATATTTTTAACTTCCACAATTTTTAACAACTTCTCCTGTGTAAGTGCAACTCCGGAAAAGGTGTTTCAAAGTAATTAACGGCACTTCGAATTCATCGGTTCCCTCAGCATTCGATTCTGAGCACTAGTTCAAATGTTAGAAAATCCAGCTCATTCGTTCACTGAACGTACCTGATCTAAAATTCGGATAAATATTCCGGGCACACCGGGTCTCGGAATCAGGCTCCGTCAGAAACTGAGTTCTTGTAAAATACCAAAAAAAATAAGAATTTTTTTTTGAAATTTCTGGGTCTTTACATTACTCCAACCTCAGATATTTACATCTCTGTAAAGCTATATCACAACCTAGGGAAACAAAAGTGATTGGGCCCGCATCTGAGCCTTCTGCTCCCATGTACTCTCCTGGAGGTTCTCGTGCTGCCTGTGAAAGCGCACATGAGGAATCGACCATTCACGTAGGACCCGCTCTTGTCGATCCTCAATTTCCTCTAGAACCTCCGTGCATGTCGCCCTGTCATCGACGTCCAACTCCCTGAGGTCAATGATGTGTGAAGGTTGAGGCACGTATATCCTCAGCCGAGGTACGTGGATGATTTCATGCACTTGGTGAAACTGAGGTGGAAATGTCAAGTAGTAAACCACCCCACCTACCATGATGAGGACCAAAAAGGTCCATTGAACCTCAGAGATAACTTTCCGCCTTGGCAACATCTCCATAAAACTCGTGGAGGTGAGACTCATATAAGGACATGGTCGTCATCCTCGAACTCTACATGCCTCCATTTCCTGATTAGAACTAAAACTCAAACTCATGCTGCCACAAGGGTAAGGTTGGTCGACCTAAGAGTGATCGGCAAATCACTCCGATTCATGAGTTTATCATGTGCTGCCTGGGGTTTCCTTTTCACCGACCAAGGAAAACCCATCCCGACGTTGTATTTAGACCACAAACTTTTTCCTAATACAGTCAATCTGAGCATGAACTGTGAATCCAATCCATACCGAGACCAATGTCGTGAGGACTCAACACTGACACCAAGAGATTCCAACTGAAACTCTCGCCTCGAGGGTCAGATCACACTGTCGGTGTAAGTGTGATTATCATGTATCCTCCCAAAGGTATCTCCAGTCGTGAGGGTCAAGTCTACGGCTTACTGAAAACTCTAGTTTTGGGACAAGATTCATGGAAGGAAGGAATGATTCGTATCAAAGTTTGCGGTTACGACAACTAGTAATGGACAGAGACTTGTCCCTTGAATCATTCGTAGAGCCATTGGGTCACACTCTTTGACCGCATGGAGATACTCTCTTCCCCTACCCTCCAGCTCCCTGAGCCTGGCGGGGACTACAAAGGCGCGCGGTTGTAACATATTGAAATGTACACCGCCTCATGCTGCTCTCCTAGATCTACCTCCACGTCTGCTGCTCTGCAGACTCATCTATCCTTAACAATCTTTCTTGTAACATTTACATGCCCAAGTCTCTGAGACTGGCGCAAGTTTCCTGTTTCTTGTTGTGTTGTACAGTCTTCATCTGCTCCTGGATGATCTGAACCTTCTTCATCGTAACTCGTACCATCTCTGGTCGGTAGGAAGTTTTCCGACGTGGAAAGTCAGTCAATTACCACCCTTCTTTGCCCACAATCCGTAAGAGCTGCTAAGATTTCTCCTTTCCCAAAAATAGAAACTTGGCCTCATCCCCTGGATGAACCACTCCCAATGCCCAATACATTCAATCCAAACATGAACAATACTATTTCATGCCATGGTTGACGTCGTAAGGCCTCGACGTTACTACCAAGAGATCCAACCATCACTATAGCCTAAAAGGGTTGAGTTACACTGTCGGCATTAGTGTGAGGTCACTGGGTCTCCTCTAGTAGAAATCTCGAAAGTGAGGTCCAAGTCAACAGTCTTAACCGAGTCCTCTCAGTATCAACCAACAAAAGGACAGGAAAGAAAACATCACAACGATAAGTGTCTTTTAATTACTGCAGCTCGAAGTACAAGACACAAATACAACATCAACATGGAACTAGAAGTTCAAGGGGCAAAAGGAATACACAAGTTCCACTCCTGTCCGCCTGCTTTCGAAGCTCCACTTCCTAAAGCTGTATAAGCTCTAGAAAACTCCCAGCCACTTCCTCAAGCCAGTCCTCAACTGCCTTTGAGTCGGGCTCAACTCAGAACTTGAGGGTATCTAATGTGGGAACACGTGTAAGGAAGTAGGTCTACATGTGTCACATACCGGTACCGCCGATTGTAACTGCTGACCAAAAGGTAGTGGTGTATAGATGTCACACTACCCGAAGGCACTATATCAGGCGTTGGTCCTCGTACCGAAGCCTCATCACTATGCGGACCATCCTCATGGTCACTCACTGGAAAACATTAGTAGCCAAGTCTACCATCCACTATACTGGTGTCTCATCTAGGCGGAAAACTCTAGCAATCGCCTCCAGCCAGTCCTCTACTGTCTGGGAATCTGCCTCGCCTAGTAACCTCAGAGGCCTCTACTGCTGTAACTCGTGCATCGCACTCTTCCAGCATGCACCGTCCACTAGTACGTCTGGTGGCATCTGCTTCCCAATAGGTGGTGGTGCTGCTGGTACACCACCCGAGGGTTCCAACATAGAAAGAGGGCCTTGCACCAGAGCCTCATCGCTCGGTGAGCCGTCATCGAGTACTCTCTCAGAACTTCAACTGACTGTCTGTGTGGAGACGTCCTGAACAGATGCGACACGGTCAATGGTTTATACCTGGTGAGATGACCTGGTTTGAGCTGACTTTAAAGAAAAATTTGGAAACACACACGCAATCAGTTTTTTTGTACACAAATTTGGAAATTAGAAGTCAGGTTCCTGGTGTACAGATACGTCGGCCGCCGCACCAACATTGTAATCCATGAACATAAGACCACACTTGGTACCCTTAACACTATTGCTTCACATAAAAAAAGATAAGAGTACTTAGTTCTGCGGTAGAACCGAACTCCTTTGATACCAATTTGTCACGACCCATCCTCGGGGATTGTGCCGTGACTACCCCAAGCCCGCCTTCCATAGGCCAGGGGCTGGCAACTAGCACCAAAGGTGTAAATACCAATAACTGGGAAGGCATTTCCTTTATAAAAGTAAACAAAACACTACAGAGTACAAACGGAAGTAATACACTAAGTACAAAAGAAGTGCTGAAAAGTAATAGGGCCAGAATACAATCCCAATATAAAGTACAGATACAACTGAACGAAAGTACAATAGAAAAAGACAACAGCTGGAAGAAAGGAAGAAGCTCCTGGTTCGTCCTCCTTAGATCCTACCTGAAGGGTAGGTACAGATAGTGCAGCTCCTGGATCGTCCACCATGGATCCTACCTAAAGGGTAGGTACAGATATCCTCCACAACTCTCTTTCCCATCAACCTCTTCCAAGTATCGTCTAGCCATGAAGTCCACCTCATGATACTGACTCATCGTGAGGTCCACCTCCGGGTATCGTCTAGTCTTCGAACACTCGGCCTCCGTCAGCACTGCCCATCGTCTGTAACCAACACAATGAGGTGCAAGCATAGCATGTGCAGGGGTGAGTATAACGATACTCAGTAGGGACCCCGAGACCCTCAAGGTCTCACTAAATTCAAAAAGGATAACCACAAAGAAGATCTCAACAGATAACCTCTACTTAGGTATATGCCCATATATATACCTAAGTTATCAAGTAACCCATCTCAATCATGAGGAAACACAAAGGTTATGAAATCAACGGATAACCACTACCCAGGTATATGCCCACACATATACCTAATTTATCAGGTGACCCATATCAATCATGAGTAAAACACAAAGGTCATAGACTCAGCTCAAACCAGGATTTTCTTTATCAAAACCGTAACTGCTGAAGAGCCCCGTCTCTGGAGTGTACCGTGATCCTGTCACGACTCCGAGGTACTGATCACAACCGTAATTGCTGAAGAGCCCCGTCTCTGGAGTGTACAGTGATCCTATCATAACTCCAAGGTACAGATGACTAACCTATGACTGCTGAAGTACTCCTCCGGTCGAGTACAGCGGGCCAGCCACCCAAACATAGTAGTGCTTCCCGCTAGGGTATTCTACCCAAACACAGTAGTGCACACGCCATAATAGCATGTAGAGGTACTCTCTGGACGAGTACCGCAGGTCTGCACCCAAACAAGTAGTGCTCCGTCCGCCATGGTTCTGCACCCAAACAAAGTAGTACTCCATCCACTGGGCTAGTCTACTCACTCCATGTCGAGTCGGTCAAACAGTCGTCAGGTCTCAGTCAGCTACACGATCTCCGTAATCCACACGCTTGTCTCTAGGAGGGTCCACTCCACGAGCTACTGGTCGATACTCCAAGTATCGCAAAGTCCCATGATGAAGTATCACAATGGACCACCTCATCATAGGCGTCTCAACGCAACAGACGACGCGTCAATCAGACACTCGGTCTTTGAGTTACTAGCCTTTTCGTCCGAGTGGCCCGGTTGGTTTCGTGTGCGAACCAACCCGACCGTATCTCAACCGTAAACCAAACTCTCATATGGTAAGCTCATAGGGATCATTTATCAACATGAACACCAACGCCTCCAACAGTTCGTCAAACACACATCCGGTCTCAAAGTTATCAGCTTTTCCATTCGAGGGGCCCGGTTGGATTTCGGGTACAATCCAACCCGACCACTATCCAAATCCAACCGAAACTCAAGAGAATAATGCCAAAAGTCTTGTCTTATCAAGAGGAATCCAACAATGTCGACGGCACGTCAATCGGATGTCCAGATCTCAAGATATAAGAATTTCCGCTCCGAGGGCCCGATTGGTTTCATATCCAAACAAACCCAGCCATACTCAATGTTCTCTGAAACCTTGAGTGTAATATAATGAAACGACCATCTCGATCCATGGATCGCATCGCAGCTGAAGATGTGTCAATCGGAGGTCCGCAGCCCATGTTATGGGTGTTTGAACGAAAACAGTCCGAAATGGGGGGTCTTGGCCCGACCCAACCCCCCTGGGTCGGACCGAACCAGGTCGAACTGACCCAGGGGCCAGGTCTGGCCCGCCGAGTGTGGATTGCCCAGGCTACACGGCTCTCCCCGACCCGGCTTGGGTGGCCCGGCCCGACGTGAGCACACAGCACGGCTAGCTAGCCGTGCCGTTGCGGAAAAAGGGGGGGCGGTTGCCCCCCATTGATTGAAGCTGCACCCTCCCCCCCATGTGGGGCCCGCTCCTTTAACCTCCGGGGGTTACATCGCCCAGTCTCCCTCGGTCCTGCATGGCTGTGGGACCCACCGCCTCCTAACGGCCGGCCGGCGTGGCGCGCCGACAGGCGCTTCCGCGGACCACCGGAGTTGCTCCGGTGGCCCGTTTTCAATTCTGCCTTCGCCTGTGGTCCTCCCGGGACCTGCCCTTCGCTACAAAGCCTTCAAATCACCCCTACAGCCCATTCTACCCTGGCCCGTCGATACGCACGCCAAATAAACAAACTGCGTCTCTTCGTGGTTTTCTGGCGCGGTGCGACGGTGCCGCGACTTCGTTTGGCATCCACGACATGGCGCAATGGTGCCATTCTTCTTCGCTGAAAATCCTCCTTGTTTCCACACGGTTTCATTGAACCATGCCACCCTTGATCGATCCATGACAAACACATTAACTAAGGGGTAGAGGCTTGACCGTGTTCATGCGGTTCGACCTCCTCCCGTTAATCCGATATCAAGAAGCTTTTGAAAAAGAATTAGTTTTGGACGGTCAAGAAAGATTCAGGAACCAAAATCAAACCCCCTATGGTTTTTCCTCAATCAAAAGGAAATTCCAAACCCGAAAACAAAAACTTTTTCTGATCAAATTAATAATGAGTTGATCCGCATTCTTGTTTTAGAATGAAAACAATCATGAGATTATTAATATTCTCAATATATACCCCTACCTCAAGCGTTGTCGTCGAACGAGGTTTGTCGCGGGAAGAGACGTCGCGAAATTGATCGTCATGGAAGAAGAGGACTGTTGGAATTTGTTGATCTTTAATGAAGGATTCTCTCACCATTGCGGAGAGGATAATTGACGGTGTCGCGTTACACGACATCGTGTAGTCGATATCCAAGGATTCAGTGTTCTTCATCGGAGATCGGTGCGTTCTTCGCGTTCTTCGCGTTTTTCGAATTCTTTGACGAAGAAGAAGAACTTCAAGACTTCCCTTTTTCTCCCAAAGTCTCAACACAACAAGCCCAACAATAAAAAAATAAGTGTTTCACTTATTTTATTACTCATGACTTAAGATTGAAATTCAAAAATTGAATTAAACCACTTAATAAAATCATGTGTCATTTAATAAGAGGGTTATGGGTGTTTAGGGAATATGAAGGGGTGGGGTTCGTGTGGGCCCCACCGCCCTCATAACCTCTCATGGGAAGTTGGGTGGTTTCCCAACTTCCACTCAAAAGTGTACCACTTAGAATGAAAAATAAAATTTGTAGCTAAATTATATTTTTAACTTCTACAATTTTTTACAACTTCTCCCATGTAAACGAAACTCCGAAAATGGTGTTCATAATAAATTACCGGCGCTGTGAATCCATCGGTCCCCTCAAAATTCGATTCTGAGCACCGGTTCAAAAGTTAGAAAATCCCGCTCGTTCGTTCACTGAACGTACCCGAGCTAAACATCAGATAAATATTCTGGGCACACTGGGCCTCGGAATTATGCGCCGTCAGAAACTGCGTTCTTGTAAAATCACAATGAAATTAAGAAAAAAATTTAAATTTTCCTTGAAATTTCCAGGTCTTTACAATGAAGGGGGTTTTCAAATTCTATGGGTTATTTAAAACATTGTAAAAGAAGTTATAGTCATGAAAAATGAATGTTTTCCACCAGATATTGACATAAGAGAACACAAAACCCATAAAGGATCTTTTCATGTTAAATTTATAATTAATTAATACTAAATCTAAAGAAAGGTTACCTCATCATATTTAATTTCTATTATGATGATGTTACTCACCAAAAATACTATTTTCATATTACCTTTGTTTCACTGATATGATATTTTTATTGAATGCTTCTAGTGGTGATCGATTCATTCACCTTCGATCATTGAGAAACACTGATGTAATTCTGGGTCATAGTGCGGTGGATCTATCATATTGAGTTTTTTTGATCGCTTATAGTTCCTCAGGGCTTGAAGGAATATCTCTAGTGCTTTTAATTTTTGAGAGGAAGAGAGGATAATGAATTAAGAGAGTAGTATGTGTTTTTCGAGGATTCTCAAATATTGATCAACCCTACACAATAGTCATACCAATTTATTTATAGATCGAATGTTTAGGTCTAAATATTATTTAATTGTGTACCATAACTTAAATAACATAATAATCTGAATCCAACCCCATTATATATAATAATAATAATAATAATACTATTTTATGATGGGTGCTAACTCACGCAATGATAAATATTATTTTATTGGATTTTAAATTAATATTAATCACAATAAATGATCTTGGTCCACTCTAACTTGACATTTATTTATATATCATATAAATATTTTATTGATAAATTAATATATCATCTAATTTTAAGTGAATTAAAATTTATTAATTATTCAACAAATATTTTTGATCGATAAATCATGAATACAATATACCCCATTATTGAGAATAATATTTATTACATTATCTAAATTCATATAGAATTTAATCGAGATTAATAGAATAACTTAATGTGTGAACCTCTAGGATTATTTCTCATTGGAATTAATTAGTCTTGTTTACAATATAAGATTAATATATAGAAATGTTTTAAGACATCCAAGAGAAAGAACTTAATGTCTCAATGTCGATAACCACATATGAATTCTTACTGTGTAATATAATATTTTTATCAAAATATATTGTTAAGAAAATTACACATCTATGTTATCAAACTATATACATGATATGTATTTCTTTGATTATATTTCATAGACACTCCATTACACAATTTGAATTGGATTTAATGTAACAATTATATTGTAATAAAAGGGTTAATATTTTAACTTCCATAAATATGGAAGGGAAACACCCTTCCTTGAATTATCAATTAATAACATGTCATTCATGACTCACCCAACGTACCCTCCGTCTCATGAACATATAATGTCACTGTTTTGGTTAGTAAATATAAATGATTGATTCCTGACATGAATCAATGATAAGCATAATATATAAGGACCATTATACACAATAATATATAAAAATATATGATGAAAAAATATGGACTTCCTACTGGTGGTTATGTACTCGTAATCACCTATCATGAATATTATCAATTGAAAATTTCAACATAAAAAGTCTCATCCACTTATGATTACTTTCACCTAACAGTCAATATACTATGTTCCCAATCATAGAATGATATTCGAACACAAAATATATATTTACAAATATAATCACAACATTTCAAGGTTCTCCTCATAGTAGGAAACTGATATGACCTTATCAATGGGACTACTACCCTTGAACATTATTATATAAATGTCATAA
The DNA here is from genome assembly GCA_963277665.1 of Viscum album. NCBI lineage: Eukaryota > Viridiplantae > Streptophyta > Magnoliopsida > Santalales > Viscaceae > Viscum > Viscum album. The sequence goes on from OY728125.1 coordinate 560,666,100, forward strand.
AGAATAATGAGAAATCTATAATAAAAGGTTTTATTAATTATAAAATATTTTAATATACATGTAAACCAAAGTAAAAATTATTGGTTTTATAACATTAAATGCAAAAAACTACCACATGTACTAGATCAAAATGTCTATGAATTTCATTTCACTAGACCTCATATGATGTTCATGTTTCTAATAAGTGAAGGATTTAGTAAATAAGTATGTCATATAGTCTTCTATGGATATTTTACCCTATATATTATTTTCTATTTGAGAAAAATCCTTTATGATTTGATACTCATGATGTATATGCTACATCCACTGATGTGACCTTGTCTCCTTAGTAGGAGAAACCTCTATAAAATTATCAAAATAGATTTTTTTTAGTGTCTCTACTACTAGGTATAAAGTCATTCACATGGATTAATTTTTGAATCGAAACTGATTCTTTAACTACCCTAAAATCCATAATATATTCAGGCTCTGATTTAGAATCAGTTACCATAACATTATCTAATATCTTCGAGCTCACAACACTTCCATTTCGAGTGAATATGTATCACATCTTTGATTTTTGATTATATTGATATATTTGAAAAATATCTTTTACATATCCTCTAATGTCTAGTTCATAATCTCCTCTAAAGACCAAGAACATATTCTTTGTGTTGATTATATTCTTAGGGATAATTTTAAATTCCATCCAATGGTTGTCACCTTGGTTTGCTTGATATCTTCCTACCACACTCAAGGCATATGCGAAATCTATCCTAGTACATAAAATAACATACATGATAGACCAAATCACAAATGCATATGTAATCCTTTATAAACTTTTTCTTTCCTCATATTTTTGAGAAAAAAGTTTACTAGAATGATTAATGCTCTGTGACATTAAAATGAATCCCCTCTTAGATGGTTTCATATTAAGTATCATCATTGTCTTGTCAATATATTTTACTTATATTAGGTTAAGAAACCACTTTGATTTATCACGATAGAACATGATACCTTGAATGTAGGTTACTTCACTTGACTCCTTCATCGAGAATCTTTTATTTAACTAAGATTAAATAGACTGCAATAATGGCATTTCTCTTCCAATAAGTAATATGTTATCGACATATAGTATTATTAAAACGGTCACACTTCCACAAAATTGATTATAGACACAAAGAACACAATTGTTTTTGTGAAACCAAATTCCATTACAGATTTATCAAAATTTATGTTTTATGACCCGGATTCTTGTTATAATCCATAAATAGATCATTAAAATTTTCAAGAATTATTAGAATCCTTTAGGAAATGAAACCTTCGTTTTGTGCCATATATAAATCTTCTTGAAGGTTCCCATTATGTAAGGAAATTAAAACATCCAATTTCTAAATATCAGAGTCATTTAAAGCTACAATGATAAGTAGAATTATGATGGATTTCACCATTGAAACTGGTGAAAGTTTTCGTTGTAGTATATTCCTTAACACTATTTCAGCCATTTTGTTAACATTAATTCATTATAAACACTATCTTGTCCATATATTTCTGATTTCTTATTGAATACCCACTTTTTAAAAACCCAGCCCCAGTAGCCTTGATTCAGTGGTCAATTTATTACATTGGCATTATATACAAAGGATTTCATCTTGAAGGAATGCATAATTTAGTAGTCTTGGAAGACCAGATACATTCTTGAATCTCATATTACAATTGAAAAATAAAATAAAACATTGAACATTCATTGAGAACCCCATGATTACCATTATAATATATGTTCATATCAATCATAATACACATCCAAGCATCTATGATAAAAGAAACATAAGAAAGGGGTAAAATCTAATGCTCAGTAAGTGTATGTGTATACCATAAGGTTTATTGAATAAATAAGGAATAATAAACAAGGAAAGTTAAATAACTAAAAAATATTCTATTTAGTAAATAAGATGATCAGAGAGAATAATACAGATGGAATAAATGATGATTAAATAATTCAATATAAATAGCCACATTAGCTTGAAAATTATCCATTGTTATTCTAACTAATAAAATAATCACCTCAACATTAATAACTAATCTCATAATGAGGTAATGTATAATTTTGGAAATTATAAACATACCTAAAATGCCTATTTATAATAAATATTACATAAATGGGTAAGTTCTCCGTGAAATACCCAATCTATTTTGACCCATGAGACCCACTTATGCATCATAGTGTTATAGTAGGCCCCCAATCATTAACTAAGTATAATATATTCATATTTTGAATGGGAAGAAAAAAAATTAATGTAAAAATTCATATTGAAAATGTATTATATGAAATGTTAATAACATCCAATCTCAATAAACAGAATTATAAAATATCCATAGAAATACGGAGAATGGTATCAAAATAGTACATCCCCAGTCCTGGTAAACATAAACCATCTAGATAAATAAGTTGTATGGTACATAATAGTACATCCCCGTTTCCCCGCCACACGGCTAAGTCCACACGGCGTGTTACAACCGCACACGGCGTGTACAACACCCCGTTTCCACGCCACACGGCCAAGTCCACATGGTCTGTCCTTGGACAAGACTACACAGCGTGTCCGATAGGTACACAGTGTGTTCCAGGAGGGTTGTCACTGACCTGTGTTGTTAGTTACACAGCCGAGTCCCCAGGTCACACTACACGGCGTGTCCATCATTGAAACGTCGTGTTTTGTAAAGGAGTTCACTGACCCGTGTTGTTAGTTACTCGGTCGAACTCCGGTTCAACACTACACAACATGTATATCTAGTACACAACATGTTTTACCCAAGCGCTTCCCTACCCCATGTCGCCGCCCACACGGTTTGTGTCATGGGAAGAGACTACAGAGCATGTACTCTAGATACACGACGTGTACTTAAAAACATCATTTTTCTTCCCAAACAGAAGTCCATACACGACATGTGTAAAGTGCTACACGGCGTGTATACTGGGTTTCTGGACAGTATGCCTCATAAACTTCTCCGGAACCCAGAATATACTGAAAAACAACACCTAAGTGTCAAATTTCGACCCGTGAGGTCCCATACTCCCCGCGAATCAATGATTGACATCTTATATGTGTTATGACTAATAAACAGCTAATGATCCACCAAATTCTGGTCAATGGGGGCCCATACTCCCCAAAAACCAAAGTTTGGAATCCATTCATTAAATAGGCTCACACAAGAAAATACTCTATCACAAAGAAGGTATTTATCAAGAAGCTATCAGAACAACATGCTTTTCTAACACATCAACTATCACAACAACATGAAAAAATCTAATGCACCTAGATGGCATGGAAACTATGCATGGCCTGTGATATCTAGCATGTGCCTATATGATGCATGAGACGACATACCCTCATCTCATCGGGTTGCAACTAAATAGAACCCACAGATAAAATATAAACAACACAATACAAGTGCGTCACCCAATGGTGAAATACAATCAACTATAAATTGAAAAATCAGTAAAAACACAATACGAGGTAAATTGGATTTTCTCTATACACGGGTTAGCTATGAACGAGCTACGCTTATTACCAAATACCGTTCGTCCAATCCCTGACTACATCTCCAAATAGTATGTCAAAAAAAATAACACCCTTTGATACCACTTTGTAACATCCGGGTTCCAGGTGTCACTCAACGGGTGCCCCGAACCCGGTTCTCCACGTGACCTCAAACACATTACGCCAAACTCCAGAGTCTTCTGACTAGCAGCAAGGGCCCAAGTTGGATAGTGGGGAAACTATGCCCTCATTTGTCAATGTGTAGCGTAGTGGAATATAAAATAAAACATACAATGATAGCAGAAACAGTAAACCATAAACAACTGAAATAAACTACAACAGTGGATATAACCAAAAATAGATAAACAATGATGCTACATGTCTCAAGTTCTATGAAAATAGCCAGAACATGTTATACATCAATACAGTACATCAAAAAGCAGAGTACAAAAAAACAAATCAAAACAATTGGCAGTAGCATCACGAGCCTAGGATCGGTCCCATGCCCTCCTACTCCTTAAAAACAATCAAGTACCTGTATAGGGACCCTTCCCCTATCCACTCCTGCTGAAATGTAATCTGTTTGGGCCAAAAAGCATGACCCAAATAGGGTATGAGAAATATATCTCAGTAGGGACCCACCAAAGGCCAGTGCCCAACTGCGTGTAAGCATGAAACAATAGTTTGTAGTAGTAAAATGCAATAAATTAAGAAGTACTAAGACGTAACTAACTTAACCAGTTATATTTCCATTTTAATATTCTTTTTAATCATTTAATTTAAAATATCACCACAGTGAATATTCTAAGCAACCAACTAATGTCCTCAGACACGTAAACCCCTAACATCAGGTAAAGAGTATCCAACACAAGAATCTTCCCTCAGGCATAATAGAGTTTTCCCTCTGGCATAGGTAGTGTCATCCACAGGCACAGAATCAGCTACCCACAGGCACGGAGGAAGTTTCCCTCATGCTGAAATAACTACTGCCCACAGGCTAAATAGTGCAGTGCCTAGAGGATAATCACAACAACGCCCTCAGGCTAAACAGGTAACCGGGCCTCGCCCAACATTTAAAAATACAGTGGAGAAGAAATTCCTCACAAGGAAATTCTACAATTACTACTTTAAAGGCATACCCTCGGGTATCCTGGCCAAATGGCTAAACAGTGGAACACAACCCTGGGGTGGTTCCGGATCCCAGCAACAATCCCAACCAGCATTTTAATATCACATTTTAATCTCCTATTCAATTCTAGGTATTTAATATAGCTATGGCCTCAGCCACACGACACCCCCAACACTGGTTCGTGGCACGAAAATGCAAAAACACACGACAGTTGAAAAAAATTAACACCAATCCACCTACCTTATACGTCAATGAGCGGTATAAACGAACGCCGATTCCAGAAACACCCAAGAATGACGTAGATCTGATGAAGAAGGTAACTCAAATAATCCCAAATAACTTCCATTAGGGGAAGAATTGGTAAGAACCACACCAGGAGAAGAGAGGGCTTACCCGTGCAGTCCCAATGAGATCGTTCGAAGCAGAATCGGATTCCAGACGTGCGCCCGACGGATCTCTAATGTTTTGGCCATCCTCCCCCGAGCTCTATTCCCGTTCGAAGCCCTCCCTATGGACAGGGGGGGATACTTCCCATTTTAAGCGAAAAAAACAAAGTACACAGTGTATACTTCTATGTACACGGCATATACTTCCATAATTTAACTATTCCTCTAGTAGCACCGCCACACTGTTCATCCATCGACATGAGTACACGACATGTACACCCGACTACACGGCGTGTACTGTCGCCCAGCTAGCGGTTGCTCCATCACCTTACCTTTTTGGCCTGCCGACTGACTACACGGCGTGTAAAGGACCACTACACGGTGTGTAGTTAGTTCCTACACCCTTTGTTTCCGAAAATACTACACGCCTCGTGTACTCATCCCACATGGCCAAAAGTACACTGCTTGTGAAAAAGTACATGGCGTGTAGTTCTAGAATTTGGGATTTTTCCCAATTTTCCATATTTTATCAAAAACACTTAAGGAAAAGAGGAAAGAAGAAGCCTGTACCTCAAAACTAAGAACCGGGTTCTTACAGATCCCATGGTATGAACAAGCCATCTAATCACTGTGTATCCCAAATATAGATTGTACTATGTTCTCTCCAAATGAATTAGCGTGTATTTTAGATACAGTAAATGATGAAGAACATGCTATGTTCAGTATATACAAGTTTTTAATATTATAAATTCTCCAGAATGACAGTATCACATTGTTTGACCATGTATAATGACCACACAGATTACGTAATTTATTCTAGAAACTCGTGAATAATACACAATGTGTATTCCAACTAAATGATGTGTAATTTGACATCATTTGTTCACGATTCACGCAGTGTACACATGGTATTAAATAAATTCAATTCATGTAATTAAATTCTCATCATGTGATGTACCATCAACACATATAGGTGTGGTGAATATGTGTACATGGTGTGTACCCTAGGTACACGCCATGTATCCCAGTTTTATTGGATTTTTTTGTTTCTGTTTCCTAGTTCCATTTCCAATCATTCATCATCTATTCCTTGTGCATTAAGAAAACGAAACACTAAATGAACCCGATTAATATTTCTATTACATATTAATTCAAATAAGTTAAAAGATCTATTAATATGAAATTAAAACATTCAACCAAAATTTTATATAAATCAAAAAACCAATAAATAAATATAAATTTAAAATGTGACCACTTTGATAGCACTTGAAAATTTTAGGCATAGTGAAAGTGTGTGATGTGGGTGATATATAAATTTTTTTTAATATTTTTATTTTCAAACCCCCAATATAGGGTCTTTCACATAAAATTTATAATCAACTAATATAGATAGGAAGAAATCAAGAACCTATGATTAGGATATTTCTTCATTGTGGATGTTGATCAACGAAAAAGTCCCATTCATATTTCCTTTATTTCATTATGATGATCCAATGATTGAATCCCTCTATTAGTGATCCACACATTCTCCTTTGACATCCAAGAAACACCAATTGATCTATAGGTGCTTTCATGGAGAATCAATTTTCTTATGTACTCTGTGTTGGTTATTTGTCCTTTGGTCTTGAAGGGATCTCTCTTGTGTTTCTTTTTCATAGGAGGGAGAGAGAATGTGGGGTCAATAGAGAATTAATTATGAAAAAATAATTCTCCCTTTTTTTGTAAACCCTACATAATTGACATAACCATCTATTTATAGAGATAGAGTTTAGGTTAACATATTAATTAATTTCAAGAAACCTCTTTAACGATATTATAACCATATGTAAACCCCATGTATCATAATATTATTGATAATATTGTTATTATTATTTTTTGTTGAGAGACAAATTACAAAATAAAAATTATTATCTATGTTTATTGTTAATTAATATTTATCACCAAACATGGCCTTGATCCTTTTGAACACCTCTTGAATTTATTGAACATTTCAAATAAATACTAAACATTTTATTCATCAATAAATATTTGTGATTGATAAAATGAGATTAAAATTATTCCTCATTCATGAGAATAATATTTATTCTATTAATTAAATTGCAATATAATTTAATAAGGATCAACAAAAACACTTAGTGTGTGAACCTCTAGGTTTCTTTCTCATTGGAATTACGTAGGCTTTTCTAAAGTCCCATATTACTGTCTAGCAATGGGTCAAGATATCCAAGAGAAGGAACTTAATGCTTCAAAAATAACAACCACATAAAAACACTCATTATGTAATTTAATTGATTTATCAAAATATATCATCATGAATGATTCACATCCATGTCACTTACATATATACTCAATACATATTTATTTGACTATTTGAAATAAACCCTTTATCATACCATGGACATGGAATTTATGGTGAAAGTTATATTCCAATAAAAGGGAAGAGATATCATTTTCTATTAATATGTAATGGAAAAATGATTTTTCCACTAACATGTCATTTATGATATACCCAATATACTTGACTTTTTGAAAACATGTTGCGTGATGGTTTTCGTTAGAAAATCTTATTTCATGAGTCATGACATGTATTAATGATAACCTTAAAGTCTATGGACCATTAAACACACTCACATATAGTAATATTCGAAGAAACAAAAACATGATGAATTTATATTGGCAATTCTATTCTTGTTAACCACCATTGTGTAGATTACTAAGCCTGAACATTATGAGAATAAACATTATTGACTTACAATTACTTGAACAAGAATTTCTATGTATTATGTGTCCTATCATAGTGTGTTATCCAATCACATAACATTGTTTAATAATATTGTCATAACACTTCAAGGTTATCATTATTGAAAGGAGATTTTATGAACTTAACAATGAAATGTTACTCTATGAAATTATTACATCAGATTCATGTTGAAAAATGTACAATATGTAATAATATGTTTTATTAATATTCAATACATTAAATATACATGTAATCGAAATCGAAACAGTTGGTCCTAGGACACCAAATCCAACATATAATGAGAATTCTATTATAATTAATTATATTAAATAAAAATAAATAGTGATTTTTTTAAATTAAATAAAATTAAAAGAATAATGTTACCATTAAATTAATTAATTTATTGAAAATAAATTATCATATTCGAAAAATTGGTATTTTTATTATTCACTGAAAAACTATTTTCCATAAAATATCAAAATTTCACCCTATGTTAATTATTATATCTTAATTTAAAAATTATGTTAACTTTTAAAAATATATTTTATAAATGATCTGAAAACTAATTATAATATTTTGTCACAAAAAAATTTGTTTTCAAGAAAACATATTTTTAAAGAATAAAATTACTTTAATAAAAATTGATTAATTATTTACTAATAATTTATCAATAAATTTATATTCAGTAGCAAATTTTTAAATATCTTAAATAAAGTAGTTAATACTATTGATAATGTCAAATTTAATGGATATGTTGTAACAATGATATTTGAATAATAATATTTCATGGTTCTTTTAAGTTTAGTGTCTATATCTTGTATGTTATCTAACATAGTTTTATTCTCTAAATTATCAGGGTGTAACCTCCTCCACCCTTTTATAAATTGCATCCTCATAATTATAACTTGATCTTAGAAATAATTGGTTTTACATTTAAAAATACATTTAATTAAATCCAAAAAATGGGATAATAAAACATATTCATTATAAGACAGAAAATAAAATATACAGCGCGCCTAGAAGAAAAAATAACTGGGTTTCTATGTAGGAAACAATTAGTGGGAAGTGAAAATATTGACATGGATGAAAAGAACAATTCCCAAATAATGATAAAGAGTTACAAAGTTCATTGATCATAACAAATTTAATGATCATGGAAAAGTTGACAACCACAAAACCATTAAATAAATATATTTGAAAAGACCCATTGTCTCATCAAAAATAAAGGTACATAGACAAAATTTTCATTTTGCAGATCATTTTCCTAGAGTTGAAGAATCTATTACCATCAAGAGTAATAACATAAAGAAAATATACTCACATGAAACGTATAATTTAATCCTCTAATCAATTCCCACCATAATATAATCTTTTTCTCTTAATGACGAGTAATCATGATGATTTCTTAGACCTGAATCACTAAAATCAAATTATAAGAAGTCAAAAAATTAAACAAACTATTCCTCCTCTCTTTAGCAATTAACAAAAACTGAAATGGTTAGCACAAGTTAATATGACTACCAAAATGAAGGAAAATTAATATCATCAATTTCTAAAATTCAGTAGTAATACCCAAATTTCAAAAAACATCACTCTATAAATAACTATCCGTAAAATTACTCAAAATATTTTCAACTAAGATTGAAACAAGAAATTATAATTATTTGATCATATAGTCTTCCAAGATTAATAAAAAATATACATGAAAATAATACAAATCACTCTTAATGTCTCATACCAGAAATTTATATACATTAATACTACAATCTATAAGATATACTAATCATTTACATAAATAATATGAATCACCACCAAGCTATTGTAAAATCATATGCGCTTCAAAAAAATAATTAAACCTTTATTCTGAAAATAAAATCCTTGAATGTTATATGTTTTTTAATCACATAAGGTTTCCAAAATCAAGAACTTATCCCAAATAAAATTAATCACATAATCACTAAATAACTTTTCAATCCCATGGTGATCTATATGATAAAATATATATTGAAAAAATATACTTATTCCTCATCTTTCAAACCATTTAAGTAAAAAAAACAATGTCGTACTAAACAGGATATCACATAGGCTTGTGGTAGACAGTATTCCCTTGTCTCCCTTTAGTTGTGGGTTCAAGCCCCATGACCTTAATAAATGCGATAAATTTTCACCCATTCATTAGGTTAAACTTTTTATAAAACCATTTTAATATAATACTTATAACTTTCCAAGAAATAATGGATAACATCCTCAAAAATATCCTTAATCATAAAAGATTATATAAACCCAAAAGGTTATCAATACCTTTAAACTTATATACACAATATAAAATATAATTCTTCTTCTTATTTCCTTTTTAGATGTTAAACTTAAGGGTTACGTACTCCTAAAACATCTACCAAATCTAAATATATTTCTTCCAAAGTATTCCCATTAAATTAAACATCAAAAGGGGTGTCTAATCATTTAAACATATGATCAAAATTAAATATACCAGTACATTATAACTGTCGAATACTTATATGTGGGTACCTTAATAATTAAATATTTATCATAATACATTAATGAATTTATATTTTATTATTTCATACCACCATTATATAAAAAAATATGAATAATGTCCAAATATTCAATCAATATCAATAAATAATCCAAGATCTAATCCATCGTTTTTATATATTATTTTAAGTTTACTCATATTAAACAATAATGTTATTAGTCATTGCTAAAAATTCATCTGTATGGTATTATTGATTAGGTTTATTAAATCCCCCCTTGGTAATTTATTTTCATAATTTCTATACTCCATACATTTAAAACATTCAATTGATTCATTTGGAAAACATTATTCTTCTTTATGGTGTTAATTGAATTCTTCTTTTCTTTCTTTGTAGATTATTTATTTGTTCCTTCTGTTACCATATAAAAATATATTCCCACTATATTAATACATTTTACTAGGTTCTTATTACCTTATTCATGACATACAGGTCATTGAATATTTTTACCTTTATGATCTCTATCACAAAACCTTCCATGGAGATTTATCTCTCCACTGTTTGATGTGTTATCAAACTTACCTAAGTTAAAGTTTTTTACCATTACTTGTGATGGATGGTTAAGAATAACCCCATGATTTTTCACTATATCTCCTATTAATTTTGGTTTCTAATTCATACAACCACCACATTTTCCTTCAGATCTATTTTTTACTTTGGTGCCTGTAAGATCTAAACATTGTCTAAAATGAAAAAGCGTTAGTGTGAGCAATAAAATCCCAATAAAAAATCTTATGAAGAGGATAAACACTAATTTATATGTAAATTTGATATCATAAATTTCTTCTATTTATAATAAATAACAATATTTCACCATAAAAATTAACCATTCTGGTTATTAATGACATTTAAATTATGGTCAAATAACATCTTTACCTCTAAATTTATCTAAATTTACATTTGATTCCTGATTTAGGGGCCCAACCATAAACATTACATAATTTAGACTATTTAGTGATGAATTAATTCTATAACATTTTAGTATATTTCCACATTTATTGTTTTAGAGAATCAGGCCATAAATCTTATATAAAAAAGCATATATTACAAATTTAAAACATCTTATCAGTATCCATTTTCCCATAATAAAATCTTATAATACTATATACAATTTTATTCATGAAAAATCATTATGAATTTTACCTTTACTTAATAATTTCACTTAACCATCCTAAAAACTTGTGAATTATATTTAAAAAATGGGATGAGAACAAAAATCACATTAAGGGAGATAAAAATAAAAAAAACATTAGTCCATTGAAAAAATAAGAACCCATTAAAATAATTTTCTTAAATACATAACTTTTACATAGAAAATGAATCATATTTATATTAAAAAGAAAATTTATCTAACTATTTGAAATTAAACAATTTCCATGAAATCTCATTAGAATTCATGTCCAAAATTTTTTCCTTAAATAATTGTTTATCAAACATTACCCATGGTAAGGAAAATTTTGATAAGATGTATTCCCAAATACGACCTTTATGAAATAAATCCGGATTTGGTTATACCCAAGAAAAACCAATTTTTAGTAACAATTATTTTGTTCCTGAAAGTGCCCCATTTTGTACTAAATGTCAATGTGGAGGTCACTGGGCAAAGATTTGTTCCTTAAACAAAACCCAATCATTAGGATTTCACAAAGATTATTTTTCTAAGAAGATGTGCATTCCAAAAAATTTATTGTCTGGAAATCTCAGATCCAATAAAGTTTGGATTCAGAAAGAATAATTTTCTTCTTAATTTCAGGAAAATAAAGAGAGTGCTAGCAATAATACATGGTACATGGATAGTGGATGTTCCCAGCACATGACTGGTAACAAAATCTATTTTGAAGAGATTATCAAAACGAAAGGAGGAAAAGTAACTTTCAGAGATAATGCTAAGGGAGAGATTCTTGGAATTGGTAATATTATTCTTCTTGGTAAAACCTTGATTTCAAATGTTCTTTTTGTTAAAGGTCTTAAGCACAACCTCATTTGCAAAGACAGTTATGTGATGAAGGTTACCTTGTGAATTTTAGGAATGATAAGTGTTTAGTTCACAATTCCAAGGAAGAATTTATTCTCTCAGCCAATAGGCAAGAGAATGTCTACACTTTGAACCTAGAAGTCCTCAGGAGTCAATATTTACCTTGCTTAAGTGCAATGCAAGATCATTCCTGGTTCTGGCATAGAAGATTAGGAAACTGTAATCTCAGAAACCTATGTAAATTCTCTAAGAAGAAACTAGTTAAGGATCTACCGGAGCTTAGATTTGATTCTTCTAAAGATTGTGACTCTTGTCAATATGGAAAGCAACATAAATCTAGTTTTATGTTAATAGGTGAAGTCTCAAGAACCGAGGCATTACAGCTAGTGCACATGGATATTTTTGGTCCAACACAAACTGGAAGTATTGGAGGCAAATACTATGTGTTTGTTCTAGTTGATGATTACAATAGATTTAATTGGGTCTATTTTCTAGAAAAGAAATCTGAAGCTTTTTCCTATTTCAAAAGTTTTAGAGCTCAAGTTAAAAATGAGAAAAACCTTCCATTGAAAACTATTCATAGTGATCATGGAGGAGAATTTCAAAATTCTGATTTTGAAACTTTTTGTATTAAAAAAGTTATTACTCACAATTTTTCAGCACCTAGAACTCCTCAACAGAATGGTGTAGTTGAAAGAAGAAATAGAATTCTTCAAGAGATAACTAGAACCATGTTGAGTGAATATTCTATAGCTATACATTTCTGGGCTGAAGCTGTAAGTACTGCTTGTTATACTATAAATCGAGTTTTGATTAGACCTTTTCTTAATAAAACTCCTTATGAGTTATGGAATGGTAGAAAACCAAGATTAACTTACTTCAAGGTTTTTGGTTGTAGAGTATTCATTTTGAATACTAAAGATAACCTACATAAATTTGCACCAAAATCTGATGAAGGGATTTTCTTAGGCTATTCCACAACCTCTAAGGCTTATAGAGTTTTTAATAAAAATACTTGCACTGTTGAGGAAACAGTACATGTAAAATTTGATGAGTCAGATCTTTTTATTTTCAAACCATCTCACCCTACATCCTCAGATGTGTTTTCAAAAACTGATTGTCAACCTTCGATAGAAGATCCTTCTGATAAGGATAATGTTCTAGAAGATACTTCTGAAACATTTACCCTAGAAGATTTTCTACCCTATGTTGATGAACAGGTTTTACAAAACCCAAATCAGGCGTTTCATAAGAATCATCCCAGTGATAGTATCATTGGTGATGTAAATCAACCTGTAAGGACTAGAAGTTCCTTAAGAAATGAAGTAGAACATCTAGGATTTCTTTCCCAATTAGAACCAAAAAGCACTGATGAAGCTTTAGGTGATAATGATTGGATCAAAGTAATGAAAGATGAACTACATGAATTCGAAAGGAATAAAGTCTAGACCTTGGTTGAAAGACCTAAGGAATCCTCTGTTATTGGAGTAAAATGGGTTTTCAGAAATAAATGTGATGAAAATGGAGTCATTTTTAGAAATAAAGGTAGACTTGTTTCTAAAGGCTATAATCAGCAAGAGGGAATAGACTATGAAGAAACCTATGCTCCAGTAGCCAGACTTGAATCTATCCGTATTCTACTTGCTTTTGCAGCATTCTTTAATTTCAAGAATTTTCAAATGGATGTGAAATGTGCTTTTCTTAACGGTTATGTTCAAGAGAAAGTTTTTGTTGAACAACCTCCTGGTTTTGAAGACACAAAATATACGGATCAGGTTTTTATACTTACCAAGGCTTTGTATGGTCTTAAACAAGCCCCACGAGCATGGTATGATAGACTCACTGGATTTTTGCTTCAAAATAACTATGTTAAGGGAAATGAAGATCCAACCCTTTTTATAAAGAAAGATAAGAAAAATGTTTTGATTGTTCAAATTTATGTTCATGACATTATATTTGGTTCAACTCAGCAATCATTGACTAACTTTTTTGCTAGTCTAATGAAATCTGAGTTTGAAATGAGTATGATGGGTGAATTAACATTTTTCCTTGGTTTTCAAATTTTACAAAAACCATAAGTAACCTACATATCTCAACATATGTATATTAAAGATCTTCTTAAAAAGTATTGTTATGACAATACTAAAAGTATAAGTACTCCTATTGGTACCTCAAACTCTTTAGATCTTGATGAAGCTGGGAAACCAGTAGATCAAACATCTTGTAGAGGTATGATAGGAAGTTTACTTTAATTAACAGCTAGTCGACCAGACTTGATGTTTTCATTATGCTTATGTGAAAGATATCAATCCAATCCTAAGGAATCTCACTTAAAGGTGGTAAAAAGAATATTTATCTACCTTAAGGGAACCATGGATCTAGGATTATTTTATACTTCTGGAAATGATTTTGTTCTAAAAAGCTTTTATGATGCTGACTTTGGCGGATGTAGAATGGATAGAAAAAGTACATCCGGAACTTGTCATTTCATAGGAGATTCATTAGTTTCATGGTCCTGCAAGAAGCAACATTCTGTAGCACTTTCCACTGTTGAAGATGAATATGTAGCAGCTGGAAGTTGTTGTGCTCATGTGTTGTGGATGCAACACACACTCACAGACTATGGCTTGAGTTTTACTAAAACTCAATTTTTTTGTGAGAACACAATTTCCATTGCCCTTAGTAAGAACCATGAACATCACTCCCGTGAAAAACACATAGATATTAGGCATCACTTTCTTAGGGATCACACACTTAAAGGAGATATTATTCTTCAGTTTATTGGAATGAATGATCAACTTGCTGATATTTTCACAAAATCATTGCCTTCTAATAGACTTGAATATATTAAACAGAAGTTAGGAATGATAACCATAAGGTAATCCTCCTTAATTAACATTCTGTTGAAAAAGTCTCATTACAGTAATACACTCCTTTACATAGGGGGAGTACATTTGTTTGATAGAATAGCAAAGTTTTTCAAAATTTGTTTTCAAACTTTATGGAATGAAGATTTCCGGAATGGAATTTATGGAATTTAAATTATCCAGAATAGACATTTTCATACAGAATACTTCTGGAATGGAAGTGTTGTATTAAAAACATCCGGAATGGAAAATTTCGTACTGGCAGTTTCATAACCAGGATTTCGTACCGAATCTTCATAATTTGTTTTTTGTACTTTGTTTTTCGTACTGAGTTTTTCGTACTGAGTTTTTCATACTGAGATTGTTTTCCGTAGTAATGTTTTTGCGAACTTTGTCTTTTAATAATAAGTTTTTTTTCGTAGTCATTTTTATATTACCCATTACGAATAATCCTCCTCAGCCAATCCGAAAGGTATGATTTCCTTACTCACGTTTTCGTAGTCATTTTTTTTCTTGTTGGCATTTTCTTGTATTATGTTTTTGGATTATAGTTTTCTTAATTCTATTTTTTAATAAAACCCTCAAAAATACTGGATTCAAGTTTTCAACCGTTAGATCTGATCTCAGCTTATCCCAACCGTTAGATCAACCGAGGATGATGAACCGTCGTTCCACTGCCTATATAAAGGGGACCTAAATACTCGTCCCACATCATTTTCAAGCTCTCGCATCCCGAATCACTGCCTCTCTGTTTTAAAGCCATTCTAAACTTCAGATTTATCCGTTCCGAACTTCTCAGAGAACTTCAAATCCGAATGTCTGCAGAGTTAGCCTCTCAAGAGATGTCATCCTCCAAACCTATTTCACAGTGGTTAGTTTACAGAGAAAGACTAGTCCATCCGGATTTCTTCAAGAACTATGATTCTATTATTTCAAAGAACATTAAGTTGAATTGTTGGGAAGATATTGCTGTGTCCAAACCATGGAATCAAGACGATGTCTTTTCGGAGTTACTTGTTGAGTTCTATGAATCAGTTTCCTTATTTAAGGAAGACAATAGGGAGAAATTTTCTTTTAAGTCTTATGGTAAGACTTACAAGCTTTCTTATACCAAGGCAGCAAACTTGGTAGGGCTGTCCTATGAAGGAGGAGCTGAGTTTATATCTCACGTTTTTCCGGATTCTAAGGGTAGCTTCGATAAAGAAAAAGCCTTGAAAAATCTCGAACTCTCAGATGACAAAGATCCGAAGATTTCTAGTTTGCCTAAAAATTTCTGGATTCGAGAATTGTGGGTACAAGGGCTTATCGTACCAAGGAAAGGTGATAAAGACAGCTGGAAGAAGAGTGAGATCTACATATTAGATTTCCTGATAAATCTAAGGAAGTTTAACTTCATGAGGCACATTCTTATAACCATTGAGAATCTTAAGAAAGGAAATCTCAGAGCCCGGGTTGTAATGTATCCAGCAATATTATCAAATTTGATAGTTCGATGCCTTGAGTCTTTCAAGGAAGCTTGTATATCTAAGCCAAGGTTTTGTAAAATTTTATTGGTCAGTGATGATACCCTTAAGAGGATGGATGTGGCTTTCAACAAGGAGACTGGTGAGTTCTTTGATCGGCCTAATCAAGAAGAAGCGGCTCCGAAGGCTGCTAAACTGGAATCATCAAATCCAGTAAAGAAAAGAAAGTTGAAAGGAGTTGCAGCTGAAGTTGAGGGTCCAAAATCTAAGGAAGCTCAAACCGCACCTCCAAAACCAAAGAAGAAGAAAGCCTATCATGATGAAGTTGTTGCGAAGTGGAGAGCAGATAAAGAGAAAAGTAAAGAAGGGGATACGCAGTTCAGATTGGACCCTGCGGAGGCTAAGGCCGTAAAGGAGAGAACTGCTGATGAGCTTGAAAAACAAGTAAAGGAAAAGACGCTCAAGAAGAAGATGACAGAAGCCGAGGCAGTCCAAGCATTGTTAAAGTTTAATGAGATGGTATCCGAAAGCATTCCAGTTCCGAGATCATTATCCTTGGAATCCCTACCTGAGACTCCAAGAAGAAACCTTGATTTTCCAGAAGAGACTAGAGCCGAGCATATTGAGCAACTTGAGCAGATTCAGCAAGTTGGAGATGAAGAAGTAGTTACTAAAGGAAGTGCTGAAACATGAGATCTTTTGAAATAAGTAGATGATTATAAAGGGTCACCTTCGGAACATCTGTCACTCCGAACTTCAGAGGCTGAATCCCCTAAGTTAGTAACTCCAGAGAAAGATAAGAATGAGGAAGATGTTGTCCAAATAGTTGTTGATGATATTATTCAAGTATCTACTAGTGAGCATAAAACTCCTGATCAAGAATCTATTCAGAAAAAGGACAAGGGTAAGCAACTCCTTGTTGAGACTCTGAAATCAGTGGCAAGCAAGAAAAGAGAATATGGTGATTCATCTAAAAGGAAGTTGGAGCTTATTGAGGAAGAAAATTCTCTAAGTAATGTTTCAGATTCAGAGTCATCCTTGTTGGGTCATGATTTTATTATTCAATCTTTGAGGAAGTTAGTTGGTTCCATTCCGACCATCTCGACTATAGATTCAAGATGCCAAATGCTCCAACATGCTATGAATCTGAAATCATATTTTGTATCCTTGGTTATGGATAAGTGTGTCGAGTTTGAAGCTGAGTTCAAATCTTTTCTTGTTTGCTATGAAGCACACAAACGATCCTGCAAGAGAATGACAAGTTGGTCGAGGAAGACTGTGGAAGAGATGAGGATATTCGATGAGTTTCAAGACAATGTTAAAGATGCCTTTGAGACTGAGGATTGGAAGATAAATGAGTTAAATTTATCCTTTGAAGAGAAGCTGACAGATGAAAAGAACTTCAAGATTCAAAAATTCAGAGATCTGAATGGGAAGCTGAATTCTGTTTCTCAAAACTGGATGTTTGAAAGAGATCATCAGATTGAGTTTGAACAGAATATGAAAGCTCAAGAAGAAAAAATTAATGCTCAGGAAGAAAAACATAAAGCCTAGGAAGAAAATATTGAAGCTCAATCTTCAAGAATAGTGGTCTTAGAGAAGCAAGATGAAGAAGATCATAAAGACCTGAAGAAGATCAAGACTATTCTTAAGGGGCTCATGTTGAAGGAAAAAGATCCGAAATAATTAGATCCGATATTTTTGTAGTAATTAATTTTCTTTGTTGCCGACATTGAAACTCTAATGAAAATTGTGCTTCTCGTTTCTATTGTTGTTATTACTAATTTTTCAGATACTTTGTTATTCTTTCCATTCCCTCAAATTCTTTTTGAATATCACAAAGGGGGAGAAGGAAATGATCCATAAGAAAAAAGAAGAACTATAATAAGAGTTTATCTAAGTGGGAGAAGGAAAAGATCCTTAAGGAAAAAGAACTCTAATAGGAGTTTATCTGAGGGGGAGTTTTATTTATTAAAGAAGACTTTCTTATTCATAAATGAAATATCACTCCAGAAATCTATAATATGATCCTTAGAGTTTCAAAACCTAAGGGGGAGTTAGTCGTATTCATCTATATCCTTAAAACAAGGGAGATAAGATTTTTTCTTCTTAGATGTTCTTTTTCGTAAGGATGTTTGTGCTTTCCAAAAAGGGGGAGATTGTTGAGTCAATATGGTTTTCCTTATGACTTTTCCATTCCTTATTATTTTGAAAATCACAAACACCTTATCTTAAAGAAAATTTCTTTTATAAGAAAAATTTCTTTTATAAGGAAAATTTCTTTTATATGAAAAATTTCTTTTATAAGAAAAATTATCCTTATCATATTTTCTTTCTTAAGTATAAGATTCAGATTCATTTCTATTCTCTCGGAATCGTTGAAACTTTGATATGATGCATTCTGTTTTAGGATCCGAATTCTGGATAAGAACTGTAAGGAAGTTTCATTCTGAATTCCGGATACGAACTCTGGTTAAGTTCTTCTCCAGACTCAGGATATGAATCCTTATGATGTTTGGCAACGAATTCTCATTACGAATTATAATGAATAATTCTTATTCTGAATTCTGATGATGAATTCTCATTCCGAATTCTGATGAGGAATTCTCATTAAAAATTCTGATAAAGAATTCTCATTATGAATTCTAATGACGAATTATCATTCCGAACTCACCTATGAAACAGAATCTGATCATCTTTGTTTTGTACACTCCGTATTTATTTACACTCCGAACTTTCACTCTGATGTTTTCATTCCGAACTATTTAGTTAAGATTTTAAACGATGTTGTACTTTCTATTACACTTATTTTGTTATAAAACTATGTCATCTATTTTGTTATAAACTAACCGTTGTCTAAGTGACACATATAAAGGTCCCTCCAATTATTAAGGAAAATATGACCGTTGGAAAGGAGGCTGACCTTACCTATAAATAGGAGCTCATTTGAAAGAGATCACAACTGATGGATGAACAATTTGGTTATTGTGCATACATGCTGTTGAAGTGATTTCTAGAGAGAGAGCCTCTTATTAACTCTCAAAGATTCGTGCGACTCCGAATGTTGGTGATTATATTCGAGGGCTTCCAGGGATAGGAAGATAGAGGTACCGACTGCCTTGATGTTCGAGGACTTCCTTGCTGAGGAAGACAGAGGTTGCCAACTACCTTGATGTTGAGGGCTTGCAGGGATAGCAAGACAGAGACTCCAATCTTCATATCGAGGGCTTACCCTGGGGTGGGTAAGACAGACTTGCTTGAAAGTATAAATCAAGGGACCTTTATCCAAGGTTGTTGGATACACTTCTCTTTGGGTTAAAAGACTTATATCTTGTTTCTTGTAGTTCTACTACTAGTTTATATTACACTGCATATTGTATTGTAAGGAAAGTATAACATTCTTATAATTCCTTATTTTTAATTTGTTTCATTCAGATTATATATGCTTTAAGGTTGAATCTCATATTGTAATCCTTTGTTAAGGTTCTATTTCCGGAACCATATTTTCGGAACTTTCTTTCAAAATCTCTTTCTTAGTTTTGTTTGGTGTTAGAGGTGTTGTGAATTTTCTTAGTTTAATCTTTGTTAAAATTAGCCCTTTTATTTTCTTAAGGAAACTATAGTTATTCTTAACTAACTTTAAAGGTTCCAAAGGAATTTTTAAAGCATACAATTCACCCCCTCTTGTAAATTGAACATCTACATCACTATTTCGATCCTACAATTTAAAATTTCTTTAAATAAAATAAATTTCCTATAATAATCTCAATAAACTGGATTAAAAAAAAACATTTAGTCCCAAGTATAATTTTGACCAAAACAAACTTATCCAATAACATCAATACAAGTTTTAAGGTAATTTTATAATAATATTCTCAACATTAATTTCCTAGTTTACCCTTTTACAATATTAATTTTGTTTTACGGAAGTTACTATTCATAATGCCCAAAAATAAAATAAAGCTATTTATATAATTTATATATAATGATTCCAAATATGGAATCAATTTTTTAAATTCAAAACACCTAAGTTGATGTAATTAATTTAAAATTAATCTCTTTGTCATAAATAGAGAATGAGTTTTAAATGTTAAAATAATTCAAAAGATTGAATTATTTTTACAAATGAATTCAATATAAAATTAATGATAATGACATAAAATATATTTAATGAAAAAATAATATTCTATTTATATTTTAAATCAATTAAATATTATAATTTAAAAATATAAATTATTATAATGAAAATTTTGATTTTATGAAAATTTAGTGTATTTTTACTATTAATCAAAATTTGAACCTTATCAAAAAAATATTAAAATTCCATCCAAAGTAAACATTTATATCCCACATAAAAATAAAAAGGTTTTTCTGTCATATAAAAATCATTAATGAGTGAAAATAATAATTTAAAAAGGGTTCTCTATTAAAAGGTAGTAAAATTTCCCATTTAAAAATATAGGTTTTTATACATCAAATAGGGTTTATTTATGACTTATTTTAGAAATATCTATTGGATGAATATAAAAAATATTTTATTATGTATATAACATATAAATTTCATTAATTCCATTTAATAATATAAATTCACTCAATATATTAAGAGAAATAATACTAATAGATAATTGATACATATTTTTTATAAATAATTGGTATGGAATGGCTTAATCATGAATTTTAATAAGTTTTTTATATTTATTCCTGCGAACCTAATGGTTAGGTTAAAATTGTCATTTTATACTAAGGGAATATCGTGGTTTGTTTAAACTCATGATTGCGTGAAATGTAAGCTATTGAGAAATTAAAATTATTTAGAGAAATTATTTGTCAAAAACATAAGGGTGTTACATTATACATCCCTTAAAATAAAAAATTCATCATTTGGATACAAACAGAAGCGGATATATCCCCCTCATAATATTTTCAAGTTCCCACATAGCTTCCTTGAATTGGTGGTTCTGCCACAAAACATTAACCAAGCGAGCGGTCTTATTTACCAAAACTATTTTTCTATGATCCAGAATCTGTATCGGTTGTTCTTCATAAGAATGATCTTACTCCAGTGGTATGAATTATGAGTTTATTATATGTGAAGGATTGGGTATGTACTTTCTTAGGAGAGATACATGAAACACATAAAGAACTTGAGATAGATATGGTGGAATACCCAATTAGGAAGCTAACTTCTCAACATGATCTAGAATTTCAAATGGACAAATATACCTAGGGCTCAACCTTACCTTATTTCCAAATCTCATTACTATCTTACAGGGAGATATTCATAGAAAAAAATTGTCACCCACTTCAAACTCTAGGTATTTTCATTTGTTATCAGCATAATTTTTTTTCAACTCTGAGCTATTATTATGGGTTGTTGAATAGTTCTGACCTTTTCTTCTATTTCATCAACAAGATCATGTCTTAATAGCTTTCTTTACACAAATTCATCCCAGAAAGTTAGAGTTCCACACATCATTCTATAGGGGGATTCATAATGATCAATCTAAATACTGGAGTGAAATCTATTGTTGTAATAAAATTCCACCAAAGGTAGGTGTTGATCCCAACCACCATCAAAATCCATTGAGAAATCTCTCAACATGCCTTCTAGAGGTTGAATTGTCCTCTCAGACTGACTGTCTATATGAGGATGATAAGCAATTCTAATACTTAACTCTATATCTAGAACCTGCTAAAGAAGTTTCTATAACATTGAGATAAACCTCAGATCCCAATATGATATAATGGAAAGTGTTACTCCATGCAAACTTACAACTTCCTTTACATATATATTGGAAAGGTGATCAAGAGAGAAATCTTATCTAATAGAAATGAAGTGTGCTAAATTCGTAAGGTGATCAACTATAAACCATATAGTATTATTGCCATTAGATGGTTTGGGAAGTCTGACAATAAATTACATAGTGACGTTTTCCCATTTATATTATGTTATGGGTAATGGTTCTAATATCACCTTAGACTTCTATATTTCATCCTCAACTTGATGACAAAACATGCACCAATGTCATATTTTGGAAACATTTCATTTTATTCCATTCCTGGAGAAATACTCTTTCAGTTCCCTTTACATCTTTGTGCTTCCAGGGTGAATATAGAATGATGAACTATGAGCCTCATATAATTTCTCCTTCATTAATTCTGTTATGGGAAGAATAAAAACCAAATTCATGAACCTTATTATTCCATCACAGCCAAGGTTGAATTCAGGAACATTTATCACCTTATTTTGTAGCTATACATCATCCTTCTACGTTTCCTTAATCTTCAATTATATAGATGGTGGAACATTCATTTGAGAAAGATAATATTTCTCCCCTTACATTAAAATTTCAAGATCCATACTTTTAAAATCCATTAATATTGGATCCTATTTGACCCTCATCATGGATTGTCTAGCTTTGTGCTTTCCAATCTAAGCATCTTCCACATTGTTCTCTTTCCTAGGGTGGTAATTAATAGATCATTCATAATATTTAGTGAACTACAAACATCTCATTTTATGAATATTCATCTCCTTTTGTGTGAAAATATACTTTAATCCTTTATGATGTTTATAAATATCACACCTTTTACAATAAAGATAATTCCATTATATCTTTAATGAATAGATTACCAAAGCTAACTCCAAATAACGAGTTGAGTAATTTTTCTCATGGATTTTCAATTATTGTGAGGCATAATATATCACCATATCATTTTGAATGATAAAACATCCTAGCCCCTTTTTTGATGCATCACTATAGATTACAAACCTTTTTCCACTACAAGGTAGTGTGAGCACAAGTACACCGACTAACCTTGTTTTGAGATATATGAAATTATATTAACATTACTCCGTCCACATGAACATAACTCCTTTTAGAATAAAATTGGTTAGTGGATTAGATAATCATGAAAAATCTTTCACAGAACTTATATAATATCCATCCCAACAAAGAAAAACTGGAATCTTAGTTATCATTTTTTTCTCATCCAACTTTAAATAACATCTGTTTTTGCTGGATCCATAGATATCCCCTCTCTTGAGAATATGTGACCCAAAAAATGAAACATTATAGTGGCAAAATTAACAGTTGGTAATTTTTTGATAAATATTATCCTTTATCAAGGTCTTTTGTACAATTATAAAGTGATCTTCATGTTCTTCCTTGGTCTCTGAATAAATAAGAATATCATCTATAAAGAAAACCATAAACTGATCAAGATAGTCTCTAAATAATCTATTCATTATATCCATGAAGATAATTGAGGAACTATTAAAACCAAAAGGTATCAATATAAATTCATTATATCCATAACTTGTATGAAATGATGTTTTTAGTATATCCTATTCCCTAACCCTACAATGATGGTATCCCAAATGAAGATCAATCTTGGAAAAGTATTGAGCTCTACATAGGTATTCGAATAATGCATCAATGATGGAATAATATATTTTTTTTGATAGTGATCTTGTTATGTTCTCAATAATCAATATAGAGTCTAATTGATACATATTTATTCTTAACAAACAAAACATGTGAAACCCAAGGTGAAAAACTAGGGTGTGTGAATACCTTATCAATATTCTCTTGGAGTTGATTCTTCAATTCCCGTGACTCTATATTGTCCATTCTATAAGGTGACTTTGAAATATGAATCACACCCTGTATGAGTTCTATTAAAAAATCAACTTCACAATTTGGTGGAATCCCTAATAATTCTTCTAGAAATACATCATCAAACTCCCATACAATGGTTGTATTCTTATTTTTGAGTTTCTCCCCAACAATTTGAGATAGATAAATTTCATTTATAAGAATCAAGACCCATAAGATGGAATACATTTTCACTAGAAGGTCATATTTATCCTTACATCAATAGATGATCATAAATTGATCTAGAATATGAAATGTGACTTCCCTTCGATGGAAATTTATATAATCTCCATATAGAGAAAGCCAGTATATGATGAGAAACACATAAAATTCCACCATAGGAAGGATCACAAGATTTTCAGGAAGAACTTTCCCAAAAAACATTAACTGGTGAAGAATTATAAACTTTTGATGTGACTGTTTTTCCATTAGGAGTTATCACAGCTAACTCAATATCTAATTGTTGATGTAATTTGAAAATACCCTAAGAAAATTTTCAAAAATAAAAGTGTGGGTGGATCAAGAATAAAAAACATTTTTTACTTTTGAGTGGATGGTAAGTGTACCTTTCACTACTTCATTTTCATACTCCACATCACTAATAGTGATTAAATGTATCTTTCTTTTTTCTTTGGCCATAAGAGTTTTCTGACATCAATCATCATCAATAACCCTTGGATTAGGGCATCGATCGTAATAAATCCCCATTTTATCACATGTAACAATGAAGTGTAGGAGGTACATTCTATGTAGCCTTTTCCCTATTTGCATCAGTAGACATATTTTTACCATCACTTCAACATTTAACTACCTGATGACCTTCTTTTCCACACATAAAACATTTAATAGTCCGTTTACGACAATTTAATCAATTTTTCTTTCCACACAATGAGCATAAGGTAAAACTCATATTATTCTCAGTGTGGTATTTATATTTCCCTTGAATTCCATTTTTCTCTTCCTAATAAACCCATAAGACTGATGAGTTTCTCTAATATCCATCTCTATGTTGAGAGCACATAGAACAATTTTTTCATAGGTATTTCTGTCTGTTATGTCTAATTCTTTCCAGAGACAGGGTTTTAGGCCACCAAATAATCCATTAATTTTACTCTCTGGTTGAATAATAATTCTAGAAGCATACATTGTAAGTCTTGAAAAAAATTTCTTCATAGGTATAAACAGATTCATCATCCTTTTTCTTAACTTCGAGGAACTCCTTCACCATCATTGTTCGAATAATATGTGGAAAGTACTTATTGAAATATAATTTCATGAACTAGTCACATTCCATGGTTTCAATTTCATCTCCTTGCCTCGTATTATTGATAAGGTTCCTCTATTGACCAGCTTCACCATCCAAATCATATACTGCTAAGATGAAATTATCATGTTCTAAAAATTAATGAACTAAAAATATCTTTTCAGTGGTACTGATCCATTGTTTATCCACTAATGGATGAGAATACCTACTAAAAGAAGGTGGAAACTACATCATGATGGACTCAACAGAATTTTATACACTCCTTTTCATGTTTGGAATCCCTACATTATTCATATCTTGAAGATGTTGTGTGAGCATAGCCACAATATCTTTCATTCTAGAACCCATAACATCTGGTTTCTCAAGAGGAAAATCATTGCATTTCCCATCAAATTCAACATTAACATGGTTCATTTGGGTTCTAGAAATTTAATAAAACCTAGAAGCATAGTGTGATCAATACTAATCATAATGGGAAAATCACATAATCATGAATAAAATTGCAAATTAGAACACATTAGGTTTTATGTTAGGTTATTCACGATCATTTTTGAAACACTATTCTTGTAACCTATATTTCTACATGTCCTTTGGGTTCTTACTAAGGTTTTCCCATCCAAGATTCCAAAGGTTAACTATAAAATTACTTTGATACCAACTATAACTACCCATAATTTACATACATTGATATTAGTTCAATGTTGGAGAATGTTCATTAAAGAAAAAACAAATCCATGATAGAATCGTATAGGTATATATTCTTTAGAAACTAGGAAATATAAAAACTGGTTAATAAGACATATTTATTATCTCCAACTAATTTCGTCATAATTAGATCCCTTTAGGATATATCTTACTTATTACCCTTCTTCATGACCTGGTAAAAAGAAACATATGAAAATGTGAGCTCAGATGATTAGTAAGGGTAAACAAGGGAGATATCAATCATATAATAATCATAAGACATATGAAACATAACATTTGAAAATCTTATCTTGCATATGAAAGATCGTGATATCATTTAATAGGATAAATCATGAAATTTAATAAGAGTCAATGAATGTATTCTCAAAAGTCATAACAGAAGTCATGAAATTTTTTGTCATACACATTAGCATAGAAAATAATTTCATTTTAGTCAAGGATAATTTCCAAGACCATCATAGAAGAAAAAGTCCATTATTGAACCAAGTTCACTCTTCGTTCAAGCACTGTATTACTAAACTGAGATCAATTACCATTTTATCCATGTCTATATCATGAGATATAAATATTTACCAAATTAATTAGAGGGAGATATAGGTCCCACCAATCTCAGAATGAAATAAATCTTACATGTACCACAAAAAACATAAATCATTCATCATAGCATAACCCAAGGAATAAAATGGGTTTCTTAAACATCATTCCATCATAATCCATATAAATCAAATAGATTTCACAAATAGAATTATATGATAAAAAACATAAATCCATAGTAATAATATATATATAATCATAACCCTATTTAAATAATACCATCTTAGATATAAAATAATTTTGAAAATACACTTCATATTAATTGTTGAGGAAAATATCCTTTCTTCTTCAAAAAACATTTTATTTTCTCAGAATAATGTTAAATTTTAAAATAGATAAATTTATTTGAAGATAAAATTGTAATCATATAGAAGAAAATTTATCGAAATAAGGAATTATGAATACTTAAAAATCATTTAATGTCTTATAATATAAAAAACATTATTCTCATATTTTTACCAGAAAAGTCAAAAAGTACCACCCATCGAATAACGACAAAAGATTCCTTTCATTCCATTTAATAAAAATTATCCAATGGGTAAAATTGAATTTAAATATTTTTCTAATAATATAAATAGTATTACATATTTAGGAAACATGTATGTGGATGATATATATAACCCAATAAATACCAACGTATAAATAATCTTGGATTATAATGAGATTGCGAAATTATCCCTTACCTTGGGTATGATATCCTTTGTAAGGATCTGAACCTCATGTATAATGATTTAAATAAATAAATTAAATTATTTTTGAATCATAGTCATTTTTATGATATCATATATGATCATATTATCATCTATGTTTTAATAACATATATTTATTACTTGTTATTCGGGTATTAACTTCATTGTTTTCTTATGCATGTTTTGTCGAATAAGTTATGGTTATCCTATATAGGTCATATTTATATCAGTAAAAAATGATATTACGATTATATATATTATATTTATTCGTTATATACATTATATACATTTATATAATCATGTTTTAATGAATACCATGTAGAATGAATCACATTTCATCGTGGAGATGGTAGGCCGTACATACGCATGAGTGACGATATCATTCCCATAACTGTGGAATTATATTGAAGTGAATGATGTATAATATTTCAGAATAAATATAATTTTATAATAATCATATAAAATTATTATTTCTATCATTATACCCATCTGTGTTAGGTGGTGGTGAAAAATATTTTACACCACAATGTGGAGGCGATAAACCGTACGTACACATGTGTAGTGATTTCATTTATAATAGGATAGACATAAGATGGAATATGGTTGTTTAATTATTATAATGACATCAAATTATATAATTTATACTGGATTTATTACTTTATAACAAAACAAATCATGAATATGAAGTATAATAAGAAGGAAGTTCGAATGAATCTGTATAGAGATTACCACTTCTTCAACGTGTTTCCTCTAAATATCCTCTTAGACTACTAGAGATGGTATTTGAACAAAACCGAAACCTCTATAATTTAAATAAGGAAGTTTTTTAGGCTAAATGGTAGGGTAGTTTTGAGCTTGAAGGCTCAATGTGATGTGAATAGATGAATGAGGAGGTTCACTTTTATAATTGAGGCGAGAGGCACTTTTGGGATCTCTAAAAATATTAATTTATAATAAAATAAAACCCCATCCAAACCCCCCAAAATGAAACAAAATAAAATATGAGATTATATAAGGTTGAAATATCCTCAACCAATAAGTTTTTTATAAGTATTTATTTTAAATTAAACCTTATCATTTTAATTAACACTTAGTTGTATTATTTAATTTTTAACTAGGGTAATAAATATTTTAATATTAAAATGGTGTCATATTTACTTATTTGATGTAAATTAGACCATAAATAAATAAATTAGAACATTTTAGACCAAATAATAATAATTTTATATTTTTAAAAATGTTTTATTATTTTTAAATAATTTAATAAAACATTATTTTGATAAACTATCAATAGTGTCAGTTTTGAAACCATTCAATTCATTGATTTTTTATAAATATTAACATAACAACATAAATTTGAACATACTATTTTAATATATTCTTATTAGGTTAAGGTATTCTATAAATTTCATTATAAATACTAATTATCCCAAACTATATTTACTTTAATATTTTTTATAACATTTATTTTTTCTCTCTATTAAAAAAATAATTACTACATCAATGCTGATTAATTATTTAATATACTTATTTGTTGAATAAAAATTAATAATAAAATAATATGATTAATATAACTCTATTAGATTTAATAATAATATATTTATTCTAATGTATCTTCTAGAAACTCAAATATTTAAAATATTATAATAATTATATTATGAACGTGACAACTTTAACATCACTTTAAATAAAATAATATATGTGCCCCAATCACTTGAATAAGTCCCCAAATCATCACTAACTATACCCATGGATGGTTATGGTATATATATACTCGACCAATATTATTTTGTGAAGTGTTTGGGCCCTTAGATGGTTATTATAATTTTATTAAAAGTTTATTTATTGATTTCTTATTAATTAATTATTTTTTACATAATCCAAGTATAAGTATTTAAGGTAATTATTTATTTTCTAAAAATTATAAATAAATTACCATGATAAAGAAAAAATTTTACATTTCAAATGAGTATTTATAATTGAATTTATATTATGTATAAACTTATATAAAAAATGATTTAGTTAATAAAATTGAGTGAGACATATTTAACTTTTATTTAAATAAAATAAATTACATGTCCTAATCTCATCGATGAGACTTACAAAGGAAACCATTTCAACTCAAGGATTATTTATGTCAAAAAAAATTATAAAATAAAATTATGAAAAGTGTTAAGGTAATCTTATAGTAGTATTCTAACCCTTAATTACATGTTTTACTCTTTTACCATATTAATAAAAATTACAAATGTTACTATTCCTAAAGCCCAAAGATAAAATATATTTATTAAAATAATTTGGACCTAATGGTCCCAAATATGGAATCTTTTTTAAAAAATTAAGAAAATATAATTTTCAGTAATTAATTTAAAATTAATCTCATTGCCGGAAAGAGGGAACGAGTTTTAAAAGCTAAAGTGTTGCAAAAGATTGAAATGTTTTTACATATGAATTCAATGTAAAATTAATGACAATGAAATAAATTATATTAAATTATAAAAATATATTATATTTATACTCTTAAACTATTAAATATTAAAATTTAACCATATAAATTATTTGTATGAAAACAAATTTTTTTTAATTAAAATTTAGTGTATTTTTACTATTCTTCAAAATTTGGAAGTTATCAAAAAAATAATAAAATTTCATCCAAAGTAAAATTTTATATCCCCCTTCCAAAGAACAAGTTTTATTTAATATAAAAATTATTAATATTTCAAAATAATAATTTAAAAATGGTTCTCCATTAAAAGTATAAGGCCCCAGCCTTAATCCTTACTTAATCTTGAGTTATTACAAGATTACACATTGAGGATCTTTTCGGGTTTAGAGTTTTAGAGAATTAGATCATAAAACTTGCATTACATTCCACATATAAACAAAGTGGTTACATAAATATAGTATTCCTCATTCCCATCAATGGAAACACATTTAAAATAAAACATGGATTATATCTTGACACATCCTTGACTCTATCATCTTATCATGTACCCTTCCCTTGACCTGTGAAAAACATTTCAAAAACTTGGGATGAGCATAAAAACTCAGTATGGGTTATAAAAAAAACATGGAAAGGAAGAATGAGTTCATATATACATAAGAATGAAATCATACTTTACCCATAAAACATAGGAACTTTAACATACCTCATAAAATCATGAATAAATCATAGAAATCATAAGACATAAAGGTAACTTGAGGCATTCATAACATTCTTACGTAGGGAGTAACCCTCTTGGTTACGTTTGGAATACCCATCACAGTATATTCCCTAAAATCTCTTCGGAGAAACCTTAATGTTTCACTCCTTCGCGTTACCCAATGCATTGGAGAGCTATAACGGGCTCACCCGCCCTTAGTCTATCACGGAACCACCCGTCTTCATAATAATGCCCAAGAACCTCAACATAAACGTATCACATAGAACATGCATAAAGGAAACATAACATTTCCACCATTAAATCACAAGATATCAATACCACACATTGATATAAAAATATTATGAAAACCATTTTCTATACCAAAATAAAAGAAAAGTAAAACATGGTATTTATTTTTCTTTTAAAAAGAAGGTATGGCTTGTAGAGGAAGCCGAAACTCAAATAACAGTCATGACGGCGGAGAAGTCGTTGTCGCCGCATATGTACGACAAAAACATTCCCTTTTGTCGTTTAGTAAACACTTCGTATAAAAAAGATTCCTTTTGAATAAACGTAAAAGTCAAAGGGGTTTATACACCGTATAAAAGATAGTTGTGTATAAAATAAAATATGCCTCAACGAAAGGAGATTGAGACGAAGTCCCATACCTCGTATCCGACTTGACCCGACCGTTCTTTAATCTCCTGAATAATAAACTTGAGTTAATCTCTACTTGCTTAAGAACCTTTTTCAAGTTCATTATTCCTTTTATACCATGTTATGAACATCGTGTAATCAGTTAAGTTAATAATGTTCATTTTGTCGGTATTTGGTTCTTAAGTCAAAAATAGACTTCGTACACTTACATGTTGTTAATTTGGTCAAAGGTTCATTATATCCAGAATGGTATTCATGATTTAGATATCATATATGTCATATATATCCAGTACATACATGCATTTATAATATTACATCACATTTAGAGGTAAGAAATGAAATGCACCGTTCATGGAGACGGTAAGCCGTACGTACGCATGAACACTACTTCCATTTCTATTTCATATTTTCTGGAATGGAATCATAATGATATAAGAGTATATTATAATTCCAGTATAATAACATATATAATATCATTAACTTTATCCTTTACACATCCCACATATGGTATTAACGAATCAAATCACTTTTAGGGGGCGGTAGTCCGCACTTCCTAAAATGAAGATATCGTGTTTACCCATAATGGAAACCATAAAGGTATGCCCAAAATGAAAAAAACAGAAGCTTAAGGAAAACATAAACATATTATATATCATATATAAAAATAGTGACATCATAATGTCCACCTTTGAAGGTGTTAAATGAGTTTTGAGAAATCATCGTTTCGGGAGGCAGAATTTTGCCATCCACAGAAACCGTATGTTCTTTAACCATTTGATGTAGTTGTGTGAGTGTGTAG
This sequence comes from Viscum album, assembly GCA_963277665.1. Taxonomy (NCBI): domain Eukaryota; kingdom Viridiplantae; phylum Streptophyta; class Magnoliopsida; order Santalales; family Viscaceae; genus Viscum; species Viscum album. The sequence continues at coordinate 560,698,245 of OY728125.1, forward strand.
CTCAAATATATCTTATAACAACATCCTAGTATATTTATGATACTGGTGTTGTTACAAAAGAAGTAAATAAAAAGAGTTTAGGGGGTTGGAGAAGCAAAATAAAACAAATGAACATGAGAGAATGAATTACCTTTAAAAGTGTAACTCCTTTTGAGTTGAGCCTAAAGGCTTCCTTTGAAAGGATTCTGCCCAACGGGAATCCTCTAGGATGAGGAGAGGTATGTGGAGAGAGCAAATTGGAAGGGGTTGGCCGAGCCAAAGGCTTGAAGAGTGTGTGAAATGAGGTAGAGGTGGGGGCCTTTTATAAGAGGAGAGGAGGGGCACTTTTGGAAAGTAAAGAAATATTACTTTATTTGAAAATGTGTTTCGGTTTTAAAAGGTCCCACATTGATATAATTCGTGGATAAGGTGATAAGGGTTCAAATTCCACTCATCCAATTGGTTTTGGACATGTGTAGTTCATAGATTTTACATTATCTTTCTATTTTATTTAAATCGTCAAATAAAGATGTCATCGCTGCATCATTATTATGTCATAAATAATTAAATTTATTTAATGTCTAAAAATTATAAAACAAATACTATGATATAGGAAATCTTTTTAGATTTCCAATGACTATCTATAATCAAAATTTGGACTTGTATAACCCCACTTAAAAATTGGTTTCGTAAAACATATTATGTTTGTTTCATTTTCACTTTAACAATAAATAAAAAGTAATTTATATCATTTCCCAAAACATTGGATCCATGGGGTCCCCAAGTTGACTCATGGCATGTCATGGTCGGCGATGACACAACCAATGAGGTTGGGACATGTGTCTAGGTTATTTCCTATTATTAAAGCATTATTTATACCTTAAACTACCCTAATTACCACTAATCGCGATTAAGAACTTAATAAGTTTACTATTCACCAAAAAATTATTTTAATCTCATTGAACCACATTTTACTTCTTAATAACAACCATGTATGTCGGATTTTCATAATTCAATACACATTAGTGGTAAACTTTCATTTAACTGAAAAATCAGTTTGCTTGATTACCACTTAGTGGTTTCACTATTCATCAAAAATTGAAGTTTTTCAGAAAATTACCAAAAATTCACCCTAAGCTATATTTGATATTCCGAATTCAAAAATGAATTCTATTTTACAAAATTCAAATCATATAAGTCACATTAATTAATTTAATAATTAATTCCAACTGCCAGAGCAAATAGCGTGTTTTTACAAAACAATAAGTATCAAAAGATTGACACCAGTTTAAATCTAATTTCAAAGTGAAATTGATTCCAATGACCACCATTGGATAAAATGGTAAAAATATATTCTAATTTCACTTCAAAACCAATTCAAAACATAATCTAATCATATAAATAAATTAGATTAAAAAGCAGTTTTGATGTAAAATGCAGTATTTTTCACTATTCATTAAAAAATGAACATTGTCAGAAAAATACCAAAAATTCACACAAGGTAAATTTTGATGTCCCAATCATAAAGGATAAGTTTATTTTGACAAACATAGTTTATAAAATTGTCAAAATATAGATTCAAAAATAGTTTGCCATCAAAGGCAGTAAAACAATCTTTTAAGAATATTAGTGTATTCCATGCATAAGATTGTATTTATTTTAATTTTAAGCCTCTATAACACTATCTTAATCATTAATAGACATAGATAAAAATATCTATTATTCATTACTTACTTGGGATGTTACATCCTTCCCCCCTTTAGAAAATTGCGTCCCCGCAATTTATTTACTTATCGAATAAATGGGGGTACTTATCCCTCATTGCATTTTCAGATTCCCATGTTGCCTCTTAAATCATGTGGTTTTTCCACAAAACCTTTACCTGATTAATCACCTTATTCCGTAACACTTGCTCCCTGTGGTCAAGAATCTGGACCGGTTGTTCCTCATAAGATAGGTTCTCTTCCAGCTGAACTACCTCTGAGCTCAAAACATGAGATGGATCTGGCATATACTTTCTCAACATCGAAATGTGAAAAACATTGTGTACCTGAGATAAACTCGGAGGTAAAGCCACTCAGTATGCAACTGATCCAACTCTCTCTAGAATTTTGTATGGTCCAATGAACCTTGGACTCAACTTTCCTTTCTTACCAAATCTCATCACACTTTTCCAAGGAGAAACCTTGAGAAAAACATGATCACCTACCTCGAAAGATAGATCCTTCCTCCGGTTATCTACATAACTCTTCTGCCTGCTCTGAGCTGTTCTCATGTGTTTCTGAATCAGCTGAACTTTTTCTGCCATCTCTTCTACCAATTCTGGTCCCATCAACTTCCTTTCACCCACTTCATCCCAGAAAGCTGGAGTTCGACACCGCTTCCCATATAATGCCTGAAATGGTGCCATCTGTATACTGGAATGAAAACTGTTATTATATGAAAACTCAACCAAAGAAAGATGTTGGTCCCAACTTCCCTGATAATCCATAGAACAATCTCGTAGCATATCCTCCAATGTCTGAATTGTTCGTTCTGACTGCCCATCTGATTGAGGATGAAAAGCTGTTCTAAAATTTAATTCAGTACCCAACGACTTCTGAAGGCCTTTCCAAGAGTTAGAAGTAAACCTGGGATCACGATCCGATACAATGGAGAGAGGAACTCCATGTAACCTGACTATCTATTTAAGATACAAACGGGAAAGTTGATCAAGAGAGAAAGTATCTCGTATAGCAAGGAAATGAGATCATTTGGTCAAGCGATCAACAATAACCCAGATTGCATTATTACCTCGAGATGTCTTCGGTAATCCAACAACAAAGTCCATGGATATATTCTCCCATTTCCACTCTGGCACTAGTAAAGGCTGAAGCATCCCTTTCGGTAACTGCCGCTCTGCTTTAACCTGCTGACAAGTCAAACACTTCACAGTAAAATCAGCAATGTCTCTTTTCATTCCATCCCACCAGTAATACTCCCGCAGATCTCTATACATCTTAGTACTGTCCGGATGAACTGAAAACGGAGAACTATGAGATTCACATAACAAATCTCTCTTCAACTGTGAATCACAAGGAACACACAATCTCTTCCCAAATCTCAAAACACAATCACTATCAATGTTGAATTCAGGCAACTTACCTTTCTGAACCAGCTCTACCTTTTTCTGCAACTCACTGTCTTGCTTCTGTGCTTGCTTGATTCTATCTGATAGAGAAGATCTCACTGATACCTGAAACAAAACAGAAGGACTTCCTGCACCAACAACTTCTATGCCAAAGTTCATCAAATCGTTAACCAAAGGATCACGTTCCAAACGCAACATTGTTAATGAAGCATTACTTTTTCGACTCAAAGCATCGGCCACTTTATTTGCTTTTCCCGGATGGTAATGAATTGTACAATCATAATCCTTTATTAATTCTATCCATCTCCTTTGTATCATGTTTAACTCTTTCTTAGTGAATATATAATTTAAACTTTTGTGATCGGTATATATTTCACACTTTACTCCATACAAATGATGCCTCCAAATTTTTAAAGCAAAAACAACAGCAGCTAGTTCCAAATCATGTGTAGGGTAATTTACCTCATGAGTTTTCAACTGTCGTGAAGCATAAGCAATTACCTGATCATTCTGCATTAGGACGCAACCAAGTCCTTTCAATGAAGCATCACTGTATATAACAAACTCACCATTCCTGGAAGGTAGTGCCAAAACTGGAGCATTCACCAATCTTCTTTTCAATTCCTGAAAACAATCATCACATTCTTTTGTCCAGATAAACTTAACACCCTTCCGAGTTAGCTTAGTCATTAGACTAGATAACCGTGAAAAATTTCTAACAAACCATCGGTAATAGCCCGCCAAACCAAGGAAGCTACAAATCTCGGTTACATTTGTGGGTCTTGGTCATTCTTCCACAACTTTTGTTTTTGCAGGATCAACAGTTATTCCATCTATAGAAACAATGTGACCAAGGAAAGAAATTTGTTGCAACCAAAACTCACACTTACTGAATTTCCCATACAGTTACTTTTCTTTTAAGGTTTGCAAGATAACCCTTAAAAGTTTTTCATGCTCCTCTTTACTTTTAGAAAAAACCAAAATATCATCAATGAAAACCACCACAAACTTATCCAAGAACTCATGGAAAATTCAATTCATTAAGTCCATGAATACAGCAGGTGCATTGGTTAGCCCAAAAGGCATTACTACAAATTCATAATGGCCATATCTCGTACAGAACGCGGTCTTCGGAATATCTACCTCCTTAACCTTCAGCTGATGGTACCCCGATCTCAAGTCAATCTTTGAAAAAAACGGAGCTCCCTGATACAACTTCATTTGATGGCCCGACATCTGCTGAAGTAGTTGCAAAGGATTTCACCACCCCTTTCTGCTTGTAGTCTAACTGCTTCCCATCACTCAAGCTCCTTGTCGGACACTCGTTTGCATAGTGACCCATCTCATTGCACTTATAACACTTCACTAACTGTAAATCAAATTTGTTCTTACCTTCAGCTTGATCCTTTTCAGTGCAATCACGAGCCTTATGTCCCATCTTACCACATTGGTAGCACTTTCCAGAATTCAGAAGACATTCCCCAGCATGCCTTTTTCCACATTTATCACAAACTGGAAACTTAGTTTTCTTACCATCAGACTTTTTTGAAGAATTCTTACCTTTCTCCTGCCACCTCGGTCTCTTCTTCTACTGGTTGTTATAGAAAACTTGGTCATCAGCAAACTCCATTTCCACCTTCTCAACACATCGAACAAGCTTTTCATAACTTTTAAACTCACGAGAATCTAATGCCCTTCGATATTTTGGCTTTAATCCTGAGTAAAAATGATTGATTTTACTATCAAGGTCCCGGACAAAATTTAGAGCATACCTTTCCAATCGAGTGAACCTTTATTCATAGGCAGCCACTGAGTATTCCTCTTGCCTCAGTTCCAAGAATTGCTTTTCCATCCTAAGTCGAACAGCCTTAGGAAAATACTTCTCAAGAAACATACCTTTGAATTCATCCCAGTCAAGAGCATCAATCTCATCGGCGTCCCTGATATTTTTAACCATAGACCACCACTGATCTGCTTCACCCTCCAAACGGTAAATAGCAAGACTAACCTTTTGATTGTCTGAACACCCCATGACATCAAAAATCTTCTCCAGTGCTTTAATCCACCCTTCATCTAGCACAGGGTCAGATGATCCTCTGAATGATGGTGGATGTTGCCTCATGAAATGTTCCACCACTAACATGTTTCTCTGCGGTTGATCTGGCTGATATCGTGCATGGATACCACCACCATTTATCGCTTGAGTAAACTGCGCCATTACTGCAAACAAATTGTTCAGTTCCAATTCCGACCATTTCTAGATGCTGATTCGGAAGGTTATTTCCTTCTGTATGCCTTCCTAGCACTGCTTCCCTGTTTCCTCTGCGGAAAACCATTCTGAACAAACATGTCTTAGATGAAGCAACATGGTAATCTTTAAATGCTATATCATTTCAAAAAAATATTTTTGGATAATCATTTAATATAATTCTAACCCCTAAAGTTATCTAAACCGAACTCTGATACCAACTATAAGGCCCCAGCCTTAATCCTTACTTAATCTTGAGTTATTACAAGATTACACATTGAGGATCTTTTCGGGTTTAGAGTTTTAGAGAATTAGATCATAAAACTTGCATTACATTCCACATATAAACAAAGTGGTTACATAAAGATAGTATTCTTCATTCCCATCAATGGAAACACATTTAAAATAAAACATGGATTATTTCTTGACACATCCTTGACTCTATCATCTTATCATGTATCCTTCCCTTGACCTGTGAAAAACATTTCAAAAACATGGGATGAGAATAAAAACTCAGTATGGGTTATAAAAAAACATGGAAAGGAAGCATGAGTTCATATATACATAAGAATGAAATCATACTTTACCCATAAAACATAGGCACTTTAACATACCTCATAAAATCATGAATAAATCATAGAAATCATAAGACATAAAGGTAACTTGAGGCATTCATAACATTCTTACATAGGGAGTAACCCTCTTGGTTACGTTTGGAATACCCATCACAGTATATTCCCTAAAATCTCTTCGGAGAAACCTTAACGTTTCACTCCTTCGTGTTACCCAATGCATTGGAGAGCTATAACGGGCTCACCCGCCCTTAGTCTATCACGGAATCACCCGTCTTCATAATAATGCCCAAGAACCTCAACATAAACGTATCACATAGAACATGCATAAAGGAAACATAACATTTCCACCATTCAATCACAAGATATCAATACCACACATTGATATAAAAATATTATGAAAACCATTTTCTATACCAAAATAAAAGAAAAGTAAAACATGGTATTTATTTTTCTTTTAAAAAGAAGGTATGGCTTGTAGAGGAAGACGAAACTCAAATAACGGTCATGACGGCGGAGAAGTCGTCGTCGCTGCATACGTACGACAAAAACATTCCCTCTTTTCATTTAGTAAACACTTCGTATAAAAAAGATTCCTTTTTAATAAACGTAAAAGTCAAAGGGGTTTATACACCGTATAAAAGATAGTTGTGTATAAAATAAAATATGCATCAACGAAAGGAGATTGAGACGAAGTCCCATACCTCGTATCCGACTTGACCCGACCGTTCTTTAATCTCCTGAATAATAAACTTGAGTTAATCTCTACTTGCTTAAGAACCTTTTTCAAGTTCATTATTCCTTTTATACCATGTTATGAACATCGTGTAATCAGTTATGTTAATAATATTCATTTTGTCGGTATTTGGTTCTTAAGTCAAAAATAGACTTCTTACACTTACATGTTGTTAATTTGGTCAAAGGATCATTATATCCAGAATGGTATTCATGATGTAGATATCATATATGTCATATATATCCAGTACATACATGCATTTATAATATTACATCACATTTAGAGTTAAGAAATGAAATGCACCGTTCATGGAGACGGTAAGGCGTACGTACGCATGAACGCTACTTCCATTTCTATTTCATATTTTCTGGAATGGAATCATAATGATATAAGAGTATATTATAATTCCAGTATAATAACATATATAATATCATTATCTTTATCCTTTACACATCCCACATATGGTATTAACGAATCAAATCACTTTTAGGGGGCGGTAGTCCGCACTTCCTAAAATGAAGATATCGTGTTTACCCATAATGGAAACTATAAAGGTATGCCCAAAATGAAAAAAACATAAGCTTAAGGAAAACATAAACATATTATATATCATATATAAAAATAGTGACATCATAATGGCCACCTTTGAAGGTGTTAAATGAGTTTTGAACAATCATCGTTTCGGGAGGCAGAATTTCTCCATCCACAGAAACCGTATGTTCTTTAACCATTTGATGTAGTTGTGTGAGTGTGTAGCTCAAATATATTTTATAACAACATACTAGTATATTGATGATACTGGTTTTGTTACAAAAGAAGTAAATAAAAAGAGTTTAGGGGGTTGGAGAAGCAAAATAACACAAATGAACATGAGAGAACGAATTACCTTTAAAAGTGTAACTCCTTTTGAGTTGAGCATAAAGGCTTCCTTTGAAAGGATTATGCCCAAAGGGAATCCTCTAGGATGAGGAGAGGGATGTGGAGAGAGAAAATGGGCAGGGGTTGGCCGAGCCAAAGGCTTGAAGAGTGTGTGAAATGAGGTAGAGGTGGGGGCCTTTTATAAGAGGAGAGGAGGAGCACTTTTGGAAAGTAAAGAAATATTACTTTATTTGAAAATGTGTTTCGGTTTTAAAAGGTCCCACATTGATATACTTCGTGGATAAGGTGATAAGGGTTCAAAATCCACTCATCCAATTGGTTTTGTCCATGTGTAATTCAGAGATTTTATATTATCTTTCTATTTTATTTAAATCGTCAAATAATGATGTCATCGCTGCATCATTATTATGTCATAAATAATTAAATTTATATAATGACTAAAAATTAAGAAAAATACTATGATATAGGAAATCTTTTTCTCTTTCCAATGACTATCTATAATCAAAATTTTGACTTGTATAAACCAACTTAAAAATTGTTTTCGTAAAACATATTATGTTTGTGTCATTTTCACTTTAACATTAAATAAAAAGTAATTTATGTCATTTCCCAACAAAAGTGGATCCATGGGGTCCCCAAGTTGACCCATGGCATGTCATGGTCGTCCATGACACAACCAATGAGGTTGGGACATGTGTCTAGGTCATTTCCTATTATTAAAGCATTATTTATACCTTAAACTACCCTAATTACCACTAATCGCGATTAAGAACTTAAAAAGTTTACTATTCACCAAAAAATTATTTTAATCTCATTGAACCACATTTTACTTCTTAATGACAACCATGTATGTCGGATTTTCAAAATTCAATACACATTAGTGGTAAACTTTCATTTAACTGAAAAATCAGTTTGCTTGATTACCACTTAGTGGTTTCACTATTCATCAAAAATTGAAGTTTTTCAGAAAATTACCAAAAATTCACCCTAAGCTATATTTGATATTACGAATTCAAAAATTATGTCTATTTTACAAAATTCAAATCATATAAGTCACATTAATTAATTTAATAATTAATTCCCGCTGCCAGAGCAAATAGCGTGTTTTTACAAAACAATAAGTATCAAAAGATTGACACCAGTTTAAATCTAATTTCAAAGTGAAATTGATTCCAATGACCACCATTGGATAAAATGGTAAAAATATATTCTAATTTCACTTCAAAACCAATTCAAAACATAATCTAATCATATAAATAAATTAGATTAAAAAGCAGTTTTGATGTAAAATGCAGTATTTTTCACTATTCATTAAAAAAATGAACATTGTCAGAAAAATACCAAATATTCATACTAGGTAAATTTTGATGTCCCAATCATAAAGGATAAGTTTATTTTGACAAAAATAGCTTATAAAATTGTCAAAATATAGATTCAAAAATAGTTTTCCATCAAAAGGCAGTAAAACAATCTTTTAAGAATATCAGTGTATTCCATGCATAAGATTGTATTTATTTTCATTTTAAGCCTCTATAACACTATCCTAATCATTAATAGACATAGATAAAAATATCTATTATTCATTACTTACTTGGGATGTTACAAAAAGGCGGTGAAATATCCCTTTTAAAAAATATATGTTTTTATATATAAAATAGGGTTTATTCATTCCCTATGACAAAAATATCTTTTAGATTAATATAAAGAATATTTTATTAGTTATATGACATATATATTTCATTAATTTAATTTACTAATAGTAATTCACACAAATTTATTAATACAAAATAATATAAAAATATAATTTATATATATTTTTCATAAATAATTTTTATTGAATGACTTCATTATACATTTTCATAAGTTAGTTATATTTTTTCATGATTACCTAATGACTAGGTTAAAATGGTCATTTTATTCTAATAGAATATCATGGTTTGTTTTAACTCGTGATTGTGTGCAATGCAAGCTAATGAAGATTTAAAGTTATTTATAGAAAATATTTTATAAAAACATCCAGGTGTTGTAAAACTATTTTAAGGTTGCATGGTAGCCATAAAATCTCGAAAAAAAGGGATAAAAACAAGAAAATATAGAAATCCATAAATATAAGGAATGATCAAAACTCAAAATAAAAACAGTGCAATAAGGATACAACTGAGAAAACAGTAGCAGGATCCATATGATGTGTAACCTTTGATGAGCAACAGTTAAGAACTATCATTTAATAATCATCACCATCAAAATAACCTATGTGCACACATAATTTTTTTATCCCTTTTTCTTTCTCAATAGTGAGAGTAGTTTAACTACCTTAGTGTATGATTGGTGGTCAGGTGCAAGATTATCCCAACATAGGAAATTAATTTCCCTCCTAATGAAAAATTAATTTGTTAAATCATTTAACCATAGGAGACTTTAGATGATATAGAATTTGTCCCACTTAGTATTCTCATATAAAAACCCTTCAAACAAGGAATCCATCATGTCCCAAATTTTAATGACATCGTCCATACAGATATTTTTTTTGTAAAATCCCCTATTTAAAATGTGATCATGAGTATTGATCCAGGAAATTTGTTCCTTGGAGACATCTTTTACAAGAATAAACTTCATTAAAATTTGATCTTCCTTAGAATATTTGATTATGAAGTTTTATTCAAATATTTCTCCATATAGTTTAGGAGGAGTATCATAACATAATATTTAGTCTTAACCAGTTCATCTAAGGGTCCAAGTGGCTCACTAATCTTAATATTTTCATTTTTACATTTCTCCTTAATATTTCTTTCCATATTCAATCCATTCATCACTTAAATTGGCGGGTATTCCATGGCCGACTCCAATAGAAAGGAAGATCATTATATATGAGAATCTGACTATGACCAATACTATCCAGAAGACCATTAATGGGAAAATGGACGTCTTCCTTATAAAAAATATGCTTACCTAAAGAACTATTTAACATTGGTTTTAGAGGAAATGAGTAATATTTACGAGCCATATTTTCTTACCATTATAAAATAGATGATCATAAAAATTGGTGGAACATTTATTTACTTTTTTTCTTTCAGTCTCATTGAAAATTTGGGGGGTTCTTATCCAATTTATGCTCTAATGAAGTCTGAGAATTCTGAGAAGACTCAACTACTCCTACTGAAAATTCTGAATACTCCACTCTTTAGAAGACCCTACATTATTAACCTTCGTTTTACCAACCTGCTTCCATCCACATGAAATATCATTATCTGGTACCCATTCAGGTAAATTCAATAACCTTTTATGAAGGGAAAATCATCCGGAATAGTCAGAGTTAGGAGGGGATACTATCTCTTACATCATGTCAATGGACCCACCTTTACCAGATAAGTTGGATACTAGCATTTGAATTGGGTCTAACTCCTCTTGTGAACCTGGCCACTTTATAGTTTCCTTGGAATATAATATTGGATTAAAGATCTAATCAACCTTACCAAAAACAAACCTCAATCAATTACAACCAAGGATTAGGGATGAGTGATTTTTAAGTTTCATTATGATCGAAAGGGTTCCTATAGTCCTCCCATCTAATCCTCAATTTCAATCCTCACATAAGGAATGTTCCTCAGGGATACCTGAGATTTAAGCCTCAAAATGTGAATAGTATTTGTAACCATGTGAAGAGGGGACCAAAGAAGGAAAATTAGGTTGAGAAATGTTCATTGTGAATAACCTTACTTTTATGAATCTATAAAAATCAAATTCCCTTTAGGACTCATCTCTGTCTATGCTCTAAAAATTTTATTGAGTCACTTATTTTACCCCAAATTCCTATCTTAGGTTACCACTTCTATAGTACAAAGGCAAATGACTAGATCAACATAATGCTTGACATATACAGGACTTTGGAGGGTGCCCCAGACAATTAAAACTGAATCATCAGTCCACTAAATTTTCAAATACCACCACTTTCTTGATCCTATATTTATTTTAAATATCAATCCATATAAAATGTATTTTGGTTTTGAAACATATATTTCAATTAAAATAAATGGAGAAATTATATATAAGTGGTCTTGGGATCTATCATCGAAAATGAAAAACCTACCAACCAAACATTAAATGATTTTTAGGATTTAAGGGTTTTGAAATGGAAACGGAAGCCCAAGAAAACTAACCCAAAGCAGAGATGACAATGGATTTTTGTTCGAATTGAAAAAGAAGGACCAATAGAAGAGGGAGAATAGAAATCCATTGAAGGAATGATATTTGATGTACCAGTAAAGTACCAGATTTTCATCTGACTAGACGTGAATGAGGATATGATGCGCATCCACTAGTCTGAAGATCATGGGTTTCTTCAAATATAATGAGTCAGTAGTGAACAAATCTAAGGAGTAAACTGACATATAGTATTGAACAAACCGTTCCACTAGAGAGAATATAATACTAGATGATGCCTATGTGAACTCCCAAAGTGAATTTGGGTAGGTTCTTCATTTTATTTTCTGTACTTGAGAGCCTCTCAGTATTCCCCAGCATTAACTTCTCTCCGAAGGTCTCGAGGGTGATTTCTGGCCAACCAGTGGTTATGATTTCACCGTAAGAATTCGCCAAAGCTTCTTCATTGCTCGATTTGGCTTTGTTGGTCATGTTCATTTGGAACTGATCACTTATTGATATGTTTTATAGGTATATGAATGAATAATGGGGTTTTAAGTCAGTGTGTGATTGTGGGTCTCTTAAGTCCATGATAGATCCTTATTTGTTTTACGGATGAGTAAGATCTGGAACTAGTTGGTCTAGGTCTGGATGATCTATTAATGGATTTTGTTTTCATCTTCTTCAATGGTCATTCGACATCTACATGAATTGGGATCTGTCCAGTTCGGTTATTTGGCTTTAACTTCTGAGTGTACCGCTGACCTTCCAGAACCGGGCTCTCCTCCCATATATAGGAAACTCCATCACTCGCTTCATGTGCCCTAATAAAAGGACATATAATTTAAAGAATTATATTGTGGCACACCTTTCTGTTGAAATGGAACCCTTACATCCTCCACCATACATTGTTTGGATCATGATTGAGGGAGAGTACATGTATTTCTAACCAATTATTTATCAAACTTGGATGAATAGTTTCCCTATCTGCGACAGGCAGGGCCACTGTCAGCTAGACTATTGTAAAAGGGTTCTAGGTGGTTCTTTGGTCGAACCCCTAATCATTTCAAAGGGATTATGGATCCCTAGGTTAACAATTTAGGAGAAGACTACTCTGTTGGAGAATCCATTTCATATGGGGATGAGAAGGTGTGTGGGGATGTCTTAGGAGGTTTGGGACTACCCATTTTATAGCCCTTCCCTATTGTGGTTTTTCTAGATGTCGAGAATCTGGAGCCCCTTGATTAATTGGGTAAGGATTAGTCTAGGTAGGTCCTTCCCCCTACAGAGGTTCATTTGGGTTCAGGGCTGGGGTGTATGCTAGTCGCAGTGATGAAAGCTAATCCAACTGATTCAGGGCCACAAATTTCAGATATTTTTCTATCATTTGAGAAATGATATGGGTGTCATCACCTTTTCAATAAGATAAGGGGAGGCTATGCACATGTGTGAGGTTGGGAATGAGGATAGGAACCCCCCTTGGATATTGATTCAGCCAGGTAGTCGAGCCCCTACAATCCTACCGTTGATGCTGTTGTGACCATAGAAGTCTGCACTGCCCAAGGTGATGGTGTCCATTCTCAATGTTTGGATTGGGAAGACAAAAGATAAGAAACCACAATATATGGGTTTTGGTTTTGTGAAGCTTATAGGTTTTGATATGCTTGAGTATTCCTTGTAGGCTAGACCATCCAATGCTGATACAGTGAAGTCTGGTGGAATGACTACCCTTTCTCCTAATTGAATCACAATGTTGGAAGACAAAGAGTGTTATGTAGTTGAGGAAGGGTATGAAGACATGGATTATCAATGTGAGAATCTCCCTTCATGTTTGGAAAAATCTATAGAGGATATGGATTTTGATTCTGAATACCCTATTGAGTCCAAGGAAGTGGACCGTATAGATGATTATATCGGATTATATTCAATGTAGGGGAAGAAAACCATCATTGACTCAAATGGGATTATAAATCACTCTAAGATGCCGCAAAGGAAAAAAATAATGTTCTTTCTTACCAATCCCTCCTATTACAAGATCCTCATTCAAAGGGTAGTTTCCTCAAAAGGATCCCATATTGGGGGAGATAAACTCTACTAATGTGATAGATGCACCATTAGGGGAATCATCTATCATTTACCTAGAAGATACATAAAATGAGACGATTGTATCAGATATTCACCAGGGTGGGAATGAATTGATGGAGTGTGAGGAGTGGGAAACCATCATCAACTATAACAAAGAATCTCAAACAAGGTCTTAGAGGTCATCACTATGCAAGAAGAGTTTGATAGGTTAGTAGGGACGCAATTTCAGGCTAACCATACTAAGGAGTAGGGTTCCTCAGACGAGAAACAACATGGAATTCTAGCATGTGGATTCAACAGGGAAGAATAATGTTTTGGAAGAGCTCATACAAACTTGGGAAAATATGGTTTTAAATTTTTAAAGCCTCTTCAATGATGATCTGGATGAGAAGTCTAATGTTCTCCAATGGAGTCTCATCAGAGGTAAGGTATCTAAAAGGCCTAAATTGATACTCATAGTCTCAGCTATTTCATATCAAGTTGATATACTATTTACCTTTGTACAGTTTTTGTTTCTAAATTTTCATTAAAAGTTTTTTATTAATAAAAAGAATATATTTGCAGAGGATAGAACCTTCATATAGAGATCGATGCTAGGGAAAGTCAGAAGAGATGAAGGGTCTATAAGTGGAGAGAAACGACAAGGGTTGGAGCATCCACTTACCGTCTATATAAGGAAGGGATGGTGGTGAAATCCATCAATTTCACTCCATTAGATACATAGGAGAGTGGAACATTGGTGAGGTTGAATGGATATGTTTAATAACACTCTAGACATTTGAAAAATTTATTTTTTCAAGAAATGCATTTTTCAAGAATAAAATGATCTTATATTAACTATATGACCAGAAATGATCATTATATAAATTTATATTCATATTTATAGATATATTACACTTTATTTTAATAATTACTCATTATGGGTTATTCTAAGTAATTAAAATGGGGAAACATTATGCACTTTAAAGAGTTTAAAAACGTGTTTTAAAGCCTAAAATTAACTTATACTAAAATAATGTATAAAGATGATTAAAATGAAATTAATAATATTAAATGTATAAATAATAATTATGTTTCTTTAAATCATTCTAAAATAATAATGGGTCTTTTCAATTTCTTAATTTATTGAAAATAAATGACTATATATGAAAAATTATTATTTTTCACTATTCACTAAAAAATTAATATTTTTTTAAAAATCACAAAATTTCACTCTATGTTAATTTTGATATGATGATTTAAAAAATAAATTTAATTTTATCTAATAAATTTTCTAAAAGATATATAAATTAATTATTGTAATTTCATATAAAAATCTATAAAATAATTTTTGAAGAAAAATATTTATTTAAAGAATAAAATTTACTTTAATATACATTAATTGATTTTTTACTAAGAATTTATAAATAAATTTATTTTGGGAAACATATTTATATGAATATATCTCAAATTATTTAATACTATTCATACACACAAATTTAAAAGATATTTTTTTATTGTCATATTTAAAATAATAATATTTCTTGGTACATTTATATTCGGTGTTGTGTCTCTTATACACTATATAACTTATTTTTATTTTATAAAATATCAGTGTGCTATACTATGAGATATGTGATGTTGTTTAGTTATTTATTTAAACTAGTCAGTTGATGTAATCCAACACATAAAGGCAGTTATTTGAATGTTCCTTTTTTATAACAAGTTATATCCTTATAAAAGAAGAAATATGTATTCTCAAACATGAAAATAAATTCATATATTTCAGGTGTAGATAAAAAATAATTTTTCTAGTAATATATGGAAAATAATAACAATACTTGAAAACCATGATCATTTTCATCGACAACGTGACGTGATAGTCTCCAATAGCCAGAACATCAAGTTTATCTCTATTGTGTACTTGTAGATCTACCTCAATACATTCAATATTTATGAATCTACATAGTTAATATACTGAAATTCATATGTTATCACCACAATATGTACTTAATACATTATTATTAGAAACAAAGATATTTATCTTGATAAAAAACAAACTTGGATCTTCCTCTTACATCTTTTCTTGGGTGTACCTTTTCTTTTAGTGTCCCTTCTTACCACATGTGGAATATAAAACCTCATGTTCCCTTTCTTTACCCTTGATCATTATCTTCTTGGTATATAATTGATAAAAATCAATGGGATTACAGCTCTTTAGTTGGATTTTATAATTATTCACCATAAGGTTGATATTTTTTTTGCGCATCATCTCTTTATTAACTTGGTGACAAAGAGTCATCATATATGGGAGATACTTCTCAATATTTTTTATATTGAAATTAATAAAGAAACATGAGAAACTCTAAGGGAGTGTTTCATGAATGATTAAAATGTTAATTCATCAGGGAATTTATGTCATAGAACCTCTAGGCACTCAATGCATCCAATGCGTATGACTAAGTGAGGCCCAACTAATTTGTCCTCTCTAATATTACTCTAAAATTTTTTCTTGAATATCTAAAAACATTACTATCATTATCTATATTGGTAAATAATGTAGAGATTCTCAAGAATTATATAAGAATCAATGTATTATTGAGAATTCCCGAGTATAGTAGACATGGATGATAATGTTAAACAATTAATATCCACCACATCCTTCATGTGTTTATCATAGATAGTGAAATATTCATCACTTTCCTCCTTTCCATGTAGACCCGGTAATGAGGATTCTAGAATGTAAATTTTCTATTCATGGCACAACACAAACCATAGTAATTTTTACCATTCCTAGAAGCCACTACCTCTAATGAGGTAGTATTTCTCAAATATTTATCATATGGACAATGGGGATGATATAATTTCCATTATTATAAAATTATAAAATTACAGATTATTAGTATTTATATTTATTAAAAATTAAGTGAGAAATAATAATATCTAATTTTTAAAGTCATCCATGATTTTATCAAATCCCAAAAAAGACCACAATTAGACTTGTAATGTCTAGTTTCTAGGACATTAAACTTTCAAGGATCTATATACCCATTCCCATAACCTTGAAAAGGGTTGGTTAAGATAATTTAAGGTATTTTGTTTGGTTGGCCTTTTTCAATAACATGATTGCAACTCTTTAATCCTTTGAGTGGATTATCCAATCCTAAAATCCTAACTAGGATTTCCTCAACATTTTCCTCTAAGTTACACCATGTTTAGGGAGGTATACTCTTATTTATGTAAAATGATTACATCATACCAAAACATTTTTAAGAACTACACTTATAAAATTAATTTTCCAAATAAGGGTTGGTCAAATACTTAGTTATATTTGTTTCATTCTTAATAAAGTAATGGAAGTCTTAGTTTTACTTAATATTAGATTGGGGGATTTTATTTTATTATGTATAAATGTTTTCTTATTTATTCTTTTACATATATTGTTAATATTAAGTGGATTATAAATAACTAATTAACCATGTTTGATAAAACATTTTCGTATATTTCATTTCCATAAATTTAAAATTTTCAGATTAATTAAATTATTTATGTGAATCCAGTCTTGCAACCATATAATAAATAATTAATAAGATAGAAACAAATAAATATGTTTATTAACCGATCATGAGGTTATTTAATAGACGATGTATTGATCATACAACAAATCAACCTATAAACTTGGAAAAAACTCATTTTTCATGTCTTGGAATGAGCTGCAGCAATCCACATATCCACTTTTGTATCACTTGTCTTGGTATCATCTCAATTATATCTTAAAATACCTTAATTAAACTTAGGATACCCTATTTATTACATGTATTTATAACCCACATCCATGTGAGGGGAACCAATTGATTTGTTAATGGTGATTACAAAAATAACTTAAGATATATAGATCTTACATAATAAAGGAGGGAGGTATGACACACATACCATTATTTTTAATTTAATGCTTAATAATTTCAAAACTATGAAATAAATTAAATTTAATAAAACTAATTCATACATATGTTTTTCATGTCTCATGAATTGTCATGCACATATATCTAATATGAAAAAGTAAATTGGATGAAATTCATTTCTATTTATTATTTATTATTAATAAAAAATCTTATATTAATTAATTAATTAATTGATTCTCTTTTATCTTAATGACCACCCAAATTATCTTGGAGGTACACATAATAAATGATTTCGTGAAAAATAAATTACATGACTTTTAATTAAAGTTAATTATAATAAATAAATAGATAATTTTTAATTATTTAAAATATTAATATTTTTTTTAAAAAAATAGCTGATAATAAATATAAGAGGGTCTTAATGTTGAAATAAATTATTTAATTTAATTTATTTTTTTTTCTTAATTTGGATACTACACAACATTTACTATTTAGTTATATTTTTCATACCTTGTTTTATGTGCACCTAGGATAAAATTTTAGGGAATAAGAGTGTATCTTGTATAGAATAAATGGTGTGTACTAGTCAGCTACACACAGTGCATCACAATTTTTGTGTGTCTACATAACTCACTGAATTACTAGGCATGTTCTTCAAATATTAGGCCTCACGATCTGCATGACCAGCCAAAGAACTCATCATGTATTTCAGATGTAGGAAATAATTAACTAAAGACTATTTATTCCACATGCACATCGTTTATTTCATTAATTCTCTAGGCTGTCAGTCTCACAAGGGGTTTAGTCATGTATTTGGACACAAGGTTTGTGTGAATTTCTCCACTAAACTGTGTGGACTACACAATGTGTATTCTCACTTCACACCATGTAATATGAAAAGACATGTTCTTAGTTGAATCGGTCAATATATGGTGTGCAATAAATGAACCACATGTAGTTACTTCTTTGCATATCAAATATCCCATAACATATCCTGGTGTTATGATCTTGGGTACACAACATTTAATCAGGCCACATTCCATGTAACAAAGTCTTATAAAAAAAATCCATGTCATTTCCTGATGGTATCTATAGTAATTCTTTATTTGTTCTTAGTCATTTTAGAAGACATGAATCTTTATTTAAGTAATTAAAATTTCTAAAGCTTGTTAATTAATATATAGATTATAGGATTAATATTCATGAAATGTTATATATATCCCATATTACACAAAATTGATCAAAAAGTAAGATCATTAATTATAAATTGAAATTGTGAACCCTCTGATACCACATGAATGTTCTATGTGCAGTGAAATCACCTAGTGAGAAGATAACCATGGATGTCTTTTCAGATTCAATTGGTCATTTATAACATCATACAAGATTTAAACATCATGACTAACAAAAACATTCCCCTAAAAATTTATATAATAGAACCCAAAACCTATAGAGTATTTTTTTCACATTAAATATATAATTAATTTATATTAGGTATTAATAAAGGTTACCTCATCTTAAGAACTTCATATTGTGAATATGTTGATCACCCAAAAAACCTTTTTAGATTACCCTCATTTTAATGATAGGATCATAGTATAGACACTATATAAAGAGAATCAACACTTTCACCTTTGATTTCCAAGAAACACCAATGGAATTCCGGGTTCTATCATTGTAGATATATCATCTCATGTTATTTATTGTTATAGCTTATAGTTTCATCAGTTCTGAAGTATTCTACATAGTTCTTCACTTTCTAGAGAATAAGAGAGGAAGAGGAATGAAGAGAGATTTTTTTGTGGACAATGATTCTAAAATCTTGATTAAACCTACACAATAGACATAACAATCTATTTATACAAATAGTATTTCAGTTAAAATATCATTTAATTGCATATCAACCCATAAATAATATAATTATTCTTATCAAATCTCATGCTATATAATAATAATAATAATATTATAATTATTATTTTATGGTGTGCACTAGCTTTCACAATGATGGATATTATTTTATAGGCATTGATATTAATATTAATCACTAGACACAATCTTAGTCTGCTCCAACTCCTCTAAATTTATTTATTACCTTAATAAATATTTTATATATAAATAATTATTTTATCCAAAAACTGGAGAATAAATATTTGAGATTGATAAAAATTGAATAACATTTTTCCTCAGTATTGAGAATAATATTTATTCCATTAATTAAATTTATTTAGAATTTGGTCCAGATAAATTGAAACTCTTAGTGTGTGACCCTCTAGGATTTTTTGTCATTTGGATTAGGTGAACATTCTTAATGTCGAAGGTTACATTCAATCAATGGGTCAAGGAACTCAAGAGAAAGAACTCAATATCACAACATCAACAACAACATTTGAACACTTAATACGCAATATAGTATTTTTATCCAATATATCATCAATAAATTTCACATATATGTCATAAAACTAAATTTTGGATACATCATTCATGTACTATCTAAAATAAACACATCATTACACCATGGTCATTTAAATTAATTTCAAAGGTTCTATTCCAATCCAATAGAAAAGATATCAAATCCTATAATGTTGTAAGAGAAAAATTCTTCCTCAAATTATGCATTATAACAAGTCATTTGTGACACCCCCAAAATATAATACTACTTTTGAACATATATATTCAGTATTTTAATCAGTAAATTAAATTGTGAAAGTCCTAAAATGCATTACTGATAATCTAATATTCTGATGACCATTATGCACACTCGCATATGGAAATATTTGATGACACCAAAACATAAAAAGTTCCCACTAGTAGGCATCTTCTCATATTATATAATCCTATAGATTACCATGTGGAAACATCATTAGAATAAGTCTCATCCACTTGTGAGTACTGACAAATGATATACAACATACTATATTCCCCATCATATAATGTCATCTGACCCTATAACTATATTTAAGAATAACATCATGGAATTTTATGGTTCTAATCGTAGTGGGAATCTTCAATGGCCTTATCTATGCGATTGAGACATTAGGATATTATTTACAAAAATACATGAAAATCAATGAAAAACTCTTATTATTATGTTTTATTGATATTAAAAACTTTGAATATTCATGAAATCCAAAGTCTAATTCATTTTGAAAAACACCAACTCTAATTGATGTGAGATGAAAATTTGAAAATTTTATCAATTTTTTTCATTGAAAATACACCTCATTTGTCTAAACCCTGAGTAAAATAGTTTATTTTTTATTTTTTGAAGTATTAATTTAATCAATAAACAATTAAATTATTTATTTTCATTGACTTTATTCATCTTGGAATTAAATTAAGAATCTATACATTTTTTTAAATTCATTGTTATGATTGTTTGATATGTACTGAATTTAAAATTCATAAAAGGAATAATTTTCGAATATTAATTATTTCATTGAATTTTAAATATGATGAAATCCAAAATAAAAAATTAAATTTATTTTTATTTGAAACATTGAAGTTATAATTATTAAATGTTTTCTACAACTCAAAGTATTAAGTGGATTAATTATTAGTTTCAAAATTTTAAACATTTTTTAAATGGAAAAAAATCCATACATTGATTTTATTTTATGAAAGGAAAATTTGAAAAAAAAAATTTGATTTTAAATGTTTAGTTTGAATTGATTACGATTTAGAAAATTTAAATTGAATTGGTTGATTTTTATGAATTTGAAATGAATTGTAATTTAATTTCCCATGTAATGAAGTTATGATTTTATTTGGTTTATCATTTTCTTGAAATTTATTTAGAAACAATTATATACTAAAAAATATATGTTATTGAAATGAAGTTTTGAAATAATAAACGGGTTGAAGTGGTCACATGAAGGAAGTATGGTCACTTGAGGTACCATTCCCATTATAAAAATGTATATGAAATTTTGAAGTGACTGCATTTGAAACATATAGAACTGTCCCCACATGGAAAATGTAGTTACCACCCTATCACATGTAAGAGAACACAAAATAACCCTCACAATCACTTTAAAAGTGACCAAAAATCACTTATCCATTGTCACATATGTGACTATTGATAACATATTGCACCCATCATCAAGATACTGCATATTCATGATAGTTTAATCAACCATGAGATTCAACCCCAATTGGAAAAAAAATTTATTAGAACTTTGTTTTGAAACAACTTTGTGGGATTAAAACATTATTTCCACTATAGAATCCAAAATGTAACGAGTCACCATAGTCGTTGATTTTTTTGTGTTTCCTCCATGATTGAAGAACCTAAATCTCTCCAAAAATATATCCATTAATATTCCAAACTGCTCGAGCTCCACCATTGAATAAGAGGAAATCACATGAAGTTTGATGCCCTAGCTACACCACCACCTTGTTGAAGCCACACGACCCATGATAGTGAGATGAAGTATTATGTTGTTCCCTAAAAAACATGATCTTCGATGAACTATGATGTAAATTATTGAGATGATCAACTAGGAGATTAGTGGAATGATGAGATACATACTGGATAATGAAGAATGCCCAAGTACCACATGATTTCAAATAGAAGAGGAAACAAGACCTGTGAATGTTTGAGCAGTAAAGGAACTACAACTGGGGATGAACCCGATTCAGTGAGAAAGCATAAAGGAAACTGTAAATTCTATTTTCTAATTGTTTGTTTTTATCATATGTAGGTAATCCTAAAATGGTCAATCCATGATCTATCCTATTGTATCAGTTTCAATTCCATAGTAGAGTGCACATGAGGTAATCATCCAAATACCACTATGAATATGTGCCAAGTGTTCCTACTTGTTGAATCGTAGAAAAGGTTAATCTAAGTGATCGATTGAAAAATGATGGAGATCATGTCAATATCAACAAGATAATTAAGTGACTATCTCTAAAAATATGAATTTATTTCCAAACTCAATTTCTCATTCTAGGCCTATGCTATTATCCATTAATCCAAAATGTGACCACTAACTAGGATGTGTGCTAAAACCATTCTATAACTGTTCATGTGAGGCTTCCATATCTAATTTTCAATAACCCATGATGGAGCAACATATCACATAGGGAATATTCTGAATGATTGATGGATCATACGCATGGGATGAATACTTCCATACTAAATCAATATCAAACCTCGATTTTGGACTCACAAAAATCATCCATATATTGAGTGAACTATACTCAATACATTGAATGCATGGTGAGCAAGGATAATACTACAAATATTTTCCCTATTCTATAATTATTAATATTTGAATCATTCTGATCATAATTATGATATTCTATAATTTATTCCAATAATTTCATTTTAAATATAATTTTCATTCTATTCATCATGCAATGATGTTATTTTTTATCCCCCTATTCATCATATTTCCCACCCACTGTGAAGTATTGTTATATATTAATCTCTCATCAATGAAGAGAGGTTATCCTATGTATCATCATACGATGGAAATTAGTGATGCATAATCCACACACTCATCTTGATTCTTTCTATTTTTTTGGGAGGATCTCTATGATCTGAGTGGCTGAGGGGATGATCAAATATCATGTCAATAATCATCAAATTTTCTTCCAGAACAATGATTTTTCCCTCTCCTTATATTCCGATCAATGTTTTATGATTATGGAATTGATCTAAATTGATTATGTAATCACAATTGTGAAAAACTTGAGAAAGTGATGAGATGATCATTGGGGGGATTATTATTCACACAATTTAAATAGTAATTCTATGTGTAACTAATTGACACATGCATATAATCTAATTGGAGGGCGAAGGCTGTGATTCAGGAAAGGATTAAAGAGTTGAATCTAGGGGTGTCTCCTTTCCTTCATTCATTACGTCATATATTTTCATTTTTATTTCTGGTTTACATTTATGAAAACACACCCTAGAATTTCTCTATATACTTTCAAAATTAATAAAAAAAATAAAAAATACATAAATTATAAGGTGGAGAAAATAAAAAACCCTAATCATTCAGAGATTACCTTGGTCTTCCTCTAGTCTTACTGAAGATGTTTTTTTAAATTATGTTTGACCATAGTCTTTGATAACTATGTGATCACCCCCATACTAGGTGTAAGACATGGCCATGTACTCATTAATGATTTGATCCTAAATCTCCATTAATGATACATAAATTTTGTATAAATACTCTTAAGTGTAATAATCAATCATACTATAACAACTCAGGTTTTTAAAGTTTTATCCCTGGAATATGTTTATGTATATCTATTGATATTTCATGAAGTTTGCACTATGTTATTGGTGTTGCAGGAAACAAGAATTAATATATTAAATATATTAATATATAATACATCTTTAAATAACATCAGTTTGAATTAAATGGGGTTTAAATTAATTTTTATTCCATAAAAAAAAATATAAGACTGTAGTTGTTTCTAGATTGGGATATTTACCCTTGGCCTAACATATGTTCGGTTAGTGTTGGATGTTTTGTGAAAGGGGGTCATTAGAAGGTTCATTAAAATAAATAACATAAATAAAATAATTTATCATCTTAAATATTTAACCTATACTATAATATATAAATAAACCACTTTGAAAAAACACCAGGGTTAACCGCACACCCCTGGGGGGATCAGAGAGGTGGAAGAGAGATCCCCGTTGGCATTGAAAAAATATGGAACATGAACCAACGATGAAAGATCGAGGGATTCATGGGGAAAATGAATAATACAATAGAATATTTATCTTTATCTCTAATGAATGTGTTCATAACCAGTGATCGATCCTTTATTCAGTTAGGTTAGGTTATTTTTTGGATTTCCACCCTTTTTATTTGATTATTGATAATGGATTACATATCTTTTTTATTTATTTGATTTTTATATTTTTCATTATATTAGAAATTAATTAGTGTTTCTAAACCCAATTAATTATATTTTTTCACCCATGAAAAAATCCTTTTATCTATTTTACTGTGATTATTTTTTTGGTTTACATCATCCAAGAATAATCTAATTTTTTGTTCCTCTCCTATACATGTTCTTCACTTTCTTGATCATTGGACCATGGGGTTAGTGATTTGACATTTATGAGGCGATATAAGCATGATCAAACCCCCTAAATCATTGAATACACATGAATGAACTAATTATAGGTATTTTATAGATGTATCTAGGTGGATATTCAGAATATATGTGTTGAATTTATGTTTCAAGATCCCAAATAATGACATGAGGTGTGATAGATTCTGCTCCGGAGATTAACGTTTTGATTTCTGACAACTGAATGTCTAGGATTGTGATCAAGGGATTTTAAATATGATTATAGAATATTTTGAAAATTCAAATTGAAATATTTTATTTATAATGGTGGATATTTTAAGGACATTGACACTTGGAGATTATAATTAACATTCTACAAACATCCCAACTGCATGTTGTGCAATCTAGATGAACACCCACTGTGTTGCTCAGATCCTCATAGCGGCTAGGGTTTTCGTATGAATTAAGTACCACATTCCCAGTGGATAGAACTTTATAACATGTTATACTACCTATGTTTCTGAGATATTTGTCATAGAACATGGCTCAGATATCGAGTGAATAGATATACCAGTTCCCCGTATGGAAACATTGCGTGGTGGACCATGGCTAGCCGAACTTTTTCCTGGGAAGGAAACAACCAAATATTTGGGTAGTTTTACATTATATTTATTCTAGATTAAATTCAGTGTACTTTTCCCAGAACCTTATACCTTGTGTATATCCTTCTCTATGACTATAATGTTTCCACACTAGTAACCTATCCTTAATAAGATTCTTCATGGTTTGTAATGGTGACCTTCATTTCTACATAAGTGATATAAAAAAATTGATATAAGAAATATTGTTTTTAAAAAACACTCAACATATGTGAGTTTTTTGGATTTGATATTCAGACCGGTGTGAGGATTGGTAATCTCTTGTTTCACTAGGGCATAGGTCATCCATACTCTTTATACAGGGAGAGTTAGTACTATCACACACTATAAATGGAACATGCCCTCTATTTATTGAGTGATACTCTCCCATCAATGAGATCTATATGTAGGTGTTCCCTCTAGTACATATATCTCTCCCTTGTCTATAGAGGGTATCTGTGAGGTGTGGGCACACAAATATTATTGTTTTGAGGTTGTACATGGTTCTTTCTAGTAGAAATTGGACTTTTGGAGCCGTAGGTAGACACATAATTATTTTTTGGTTGTGAAGATAGAGATTCATGTCCTTTTAAACTGGGGTTTAGTATGGGAATATTTTATATTGGGGTTCCTTTATCTCAATGAATTTAGTTAGATAAAACTATTTTATTCTATGGATTCCCTTGTGGTTTTCATGGCATATTGCTAAGTATGTACATAGTCACCCCTGTATGATCTTTTCCCACACATGATGTATCTTTTTTAAATAAAAAAAATATCTGTGGTGAATTTAATTTACCTACTATTATAAGATAATATCACTTCTTATAGGTGATAACCACGTTCTATAGTCATATTCTGAGATTGTGAGTTGACATGTCTTCTGCATTTTTTCCTTCTAGTTGTTGTTAGGATGAGACCACTTTTATCTTAGGTTGGTCATGCACTTTTCCATTGGTAATTTTGCATCACCTTACTACTATTGGATGTATTTTCTAGAGTTTTTCTCTTTCATTTATTACACTATAGATGTTTTAGATATTTTATGTCTCTATACCATTACATGGAGTTGGGGGGAATGCATGCATTTGTATAGGAACCAAAGGACAAGGCCTCCCATTTTAGTAATATTCCCACTTGATGCTTATCTTCTTCCCTTGATGTATATGAGGAGGTCCTATGGTTTCACTCTAAGATTTCTACTGACCTAGTTAGGGCCATGTAGGGTTAGGTTGTGACCCATACCCTATCATTTTATTTACCAATATATAGGATAAGGCCCACCAGAGCGTAAGTCCCACCCAAACCATTTCTTGGAAACATTAACATAGTAGTATTAGTTTCATTTATTTAAATTGTATAATGAAAATTACTTATTACACAATATTAGACTACATGGAATGATCCTATCACATGAAATTAAACAGTGAACCTGAAATACATGTGTTTGGATTCCCATTAATCAAGATACATATGATTAGTATTTGAGGTTAAATCCTAAGACCCCAGCATCCATTCCATCCCACATACCTATTGAGAGGTCTTATTCCATATTTATTCCATTATACCTGATGTTAAATTGAATAGAATAGGTCTCGAATGCATGAATTTAAAATTATCTTCATTTATTCCAAGATACATGACCTTAAATAGAACTTTACATGTCCATGAATTCACGAACATAAAAAGAACCACAACGACACTTCCCAAATGACCTTAAAAGGTATACAATGTATCATTAAGATACACTACACTATATGAGTTTTTATTTCATTCATATCTATACATAAGAATCCATTTTTTGGGACTGATCCAAAATTCAAAACAACTATTATTCCCCTAGATGGAGATAAATTTTAGATCACCTAGTTGTATAACTTTAAAACCAAATAGTAGAAGATATATGGAGGAACTATGATATATATAGATTTTTACATTGATTCATGGTTAATATTGATTACATTCCTGACCAAATTATCGTGGATTTTTCCTAGAAACATTTCATGAATTTATCTAAATACATATGAGAATACAGGAATAGGAAATAATACCCATTAAGGGATGATTCTACCTCCCATAATATTTGTGAATATGCATTACAATGTTTCATTGGTATATCCTATTAACAATTTGACATTGAAAAGTGGGTCTACACTAACACATAGAATTTTCATGCAATGCACATGTGGGAACAAATTAGTGAACCTGATATGAAATCTTTTTCCAATGAAAGGGATATATTGAAAATTCTATTTTTTTGTATTATAATACCAAAGAACATGTTTTTTGTAAATATCCCTTCATGATGTCCTAAAACATCTAAAAGTAATCATTAAATTCACTATCATTAGTCAAAATCCCTAAACATGCATTTAGTGGCTGCATAATGTCTTAGTGTATAATAATCCATCAACTGGTGCAGTAGATATTATTGTTGGACATGATTAAGGTCATGGAACTACAGTATCACTAAACACTTTCACCAACCTAACACTTGTAGAATCAGATGGTGATTATTCTAGTGTAGGAATATAAACTCAACACATCCATCTCAATCTTAGTGGTAACATATGTTAGCATTCAAGATATAAATAATAATAGTTTTTTATATCCATATGAGTAGTTGAGAATAAAATCTCAACTATTTACAAATCCAAACAATTTAGGTTCATATAACCAGAGTTCATAAATAATTACCTCCCTTTCTCTAGGGAGGTGGGGGAGGATATTCAATCTATCCCCACTACTATTCAAGATATTTTTAAGAAGGATCCCACCAAACTCCACCACTTACAATTCCATATGCCCCCAACCCTCATAAGTTTGATAACTAGAACACATTAGAGATCTAAGACCAAATTATATGAACCAAGGCACATAAGTGGAGGTATTTCTAAGGGAATATGTCTACAGAATCACAAGAGCAGGTTTATTTCCCTATTCCTATCAACACATAAGAGACTCTTCATGATATTCCAACCAAAATCCTATGGGTAGGGTTGTATCTTTATTCCTATAAATAATTGAGTGAATCTTCAACATATTATATAAAAATTATAAGAATATTATTATATCCCTATTTCTATCAACACTTAAGGGACATTTCAGAATATTTTGATAGGATCTCAGAAGTAATATGGTATCCATATTCTTATCATCATCTAGGAAGTTCATTGATGTGTTCTCATGATATAATAGGTGGACACTCATATCAATATTCCTGTAAAGTCTTGATAAGTTCATAAAAGTATCATAATAGAAGCCCAACATTTGGCATATATCCCTATTCACATTATCACATTGGAATGCCATCAATATATTTTGATGTTAATTGAGGAGATGGATGGAAGGGAGACTACTCATGAGATTCATTGTCCACATTATGTTGCCCCTATTGTGATTGTCGACCCACCCCCAATTTCCCAACCATAGATATCCAAAAGGAAGAATTATTTAGGTTAACCAATATCAAAGGTTTTATTCAATTCCCGTCAAATATTAATATCCTTGTGTCTATTCAATATATTACAAGGGATATCTAAGTATCAATAAACTATTCGTTAATAGAATAAGAAAACAATGGATGAAAAGTTATTATTTTTAGTGATCAAAACATATTCAATTATGGTCCTCTTCATTTTTTAGTTAAACAAGAAATACGTCTTCGTATTAATAAAAAAGGGGTAACAGAAGTCTAAAGGTTGATGGATTACATTTATCACATTGAAGAGTATTCATCAGCTCACCGAGAATTCTGGTGTAGTGAGGACAACTCTCACCGGTGACTCCTATGTTGGCAAGCTGGTTAGCGAGTTGATTTTATTCACGATAGATGCATGTGATGATATAGATCATAGAAGAATGTTTACATATTCATTTTTTATATTGGGTTGAAAGCCTCTAAGCTAGATGAATTTGGCCCATCCAAATCTCATGCACAATAGTCATTGAATGACTTTCAAACCAGACTGAGTTCCAGTTTCGTTGTCGAGAAATATCAACCGCTTTGATAAGACATTCCATCTCTACTTCAAGCACTGTGGCATGTCTGCATGTTCCATGTTCCCATTATAAAAAGTCACCATTGCGATAAATAGAATATCATAAATTATAGAGGTCCAACTTGTGGGTATGTGAAGATAAAAGGCTCAAAAGTTCTTTCCTGGAAAACCCATGACGGAGGACACCCCCATGGACAATATGATGATAGACTAGAATAGTGGTCCTATAATTTATAACTCATACACAATTGGTAACCATGAGGGCCTCATATTGGTAACAAATCTAGAAATTATGGAGGTCCTTCTCATGGTAATTATTTCATATTTCAGACCTGTGATAGAATATTTAGCCATAACAGAAGTCCTCTTAATAAAATTGAATTAAGAATCAACAATGGATGTCATTCTCATGGTTCTCAATGTGAAGGACCGACTTATAATGTATTATCTTCCTAAAAAAATGAATTTACCATTATTAATATACTTAAAGGTTTAACTCATATTGAGAGGAACTCAACAATCCTTGGTGAGAAATGTTTTGTGCCTTTTCATCAACCATCATTGTCTCATCCTGATAAAAAAGAAATCTGGCATGATGATCATCATGATTTCCTCCACTATATTATGAACCATTTAATTCAATAATGGATTTAATGAATAATCCTTCCTTTATAAACAGAGTGGTAGTGAAATAACATTTATAGTTACATCATGTTGAACAAACACTTAGAGATGATTAAGAAAACTCTATGGTTATGTAGAAAGAGTTGATTGTAGAAAAAATTCCTATCATGTTTTGGACAATGGATACTACAATATATGACATTATAGAGTAACTAAAATTGAAATTCATACCCTACCTTAATAAAAATGTATCAGATAAAATCTGTCATCTAACGAATAAATACATGTCTTATGAGGAATAGATTAACCTTGCTAAAGTGATAAATGATCATTGCCACCAAGTCGACCTGAACACCTTCTTGGTGGTTTAATGTTTGGTGTCGTGGAATCTAAATGAGTCTTTATAAATTATTTCTCAATAGTATGAAGTATATCTATTAGATAGTCACTAACAAGTCACTTTATATGTGTATCATATGGAGGGTAGTATATGAAACCTTTCATTTTACTCTATTAGCTAGCTTGTAAGGGTCATTAATAAAACCATATTGAATTATTATTTCTTTAGGAAAGATATAAGGTCATGGGTTTTTATATTCTAGTTATTATTTATGATAAAGTACAACTATTAAAAATTCATAGAAATAGTGTAATCAGTAGGAATGATCCTTTGATAGGTTTTTATATCTGGAAACCAATAAGGTCAATCTAGAATCACGTTCAAGGGAGATGAAACGAAAAATCACATATAAACTCATAAAAATGAGAATACATCTACCAGAAAATATATTTCATCCATATTATTCTTGGATAAATTCCCTAAAGGCTAAAAATACAACAATAACACTATCACCAGTAATATAGGATTAACCCTAGCCTGCAGGGTTGATGGAATTTTTCTAACCCCTACTACCCATAAAATCATAAAATATACATCAAGGTGAGGTTTTAATGGTGGTATAAAAAAATTAACACCAACCCATAGGGTTTCAGACATTATTACCTCCTCATAATATAATGAGTTTAATATTTTCTC
Source organism: Viscum album (assembly GCA_963277665.1). NCBI lineage: Eukaryota > Viridiplantae > Streptophyta > Magnoliopsida > Santalales > Viscaceae > Viscum > Viscum album. The sequence continues at coordinate 560,729,235 of OY728125.1, forward strand.
TGTTAGGTCTAGCTTCATAAGAATAACCTATACGGTTTATACCACTTTTTGATTCCGATATTTTATCTAAAGGTCATTTGATAGAAGCCATTAGAAACTCCCATTGGATTAAATTTCACAAATTAACTTCATAGAGAGAGCTAAGGAAAAGTGAAAATCCATGAAAATATTTTAAGTCAAAAATAAAACCTAGGATAAATATATCAAGGAGGATTATATCTTTTCCCTCAAAATATATTGAAATTTTGGAAAATATCATTATTACTCTGATGAAGATGATGATATGATCATCACTACACAATTCACATCGATGAATGAAATTAACATCACCCACATAGATAAATAAGTGCATTAAATTCAAACCGAATATCATGATAAGGAAAAATCCATTAGATATGTTACACAAGACAAAATATGAAAATAAAATGTTCTCACATGAATGTATAGGTAGAAAAATGATTTAGATATCCTATGAATATTTATTCACCACTCACATAGTGAGAATAAATTAATGACTAATGGAATGGTGTAGCTATATCTAATACACCCCAAACTCATGCTATCTGATCTAGTTCTAAAACATATTCATTACAAACTGGCTTGATTATAATTAATACAACCAAAACGTTACCTCATTTTCAAAAATATCAATAAAAAATATTGATTCACTTATATACCCACTAAATTTTAGATTTAGAGTTTAATAGAATTAGGATAAAAAAATTTAAATAACAAAAACCATATCATTTTCCACAAAATGTACGTTTCCACACAAAATAATCAATTCCTTACATTACAATAAGACTCCAAAATCTCCCAAACAATTATACACACATGAAACTATTCAATAAATATCATACATAATTGTCTTATTTATAAATAAATAAATATAAACATAAAAATTTTAAGATAAAATACTAAGTAAGGGTAATTATAGGTGATTAGAATTAAATACCACAATGGAGAAATAGATAAACATGTGGGTATGAGAAAAAAATCAAGGTACATGAACATATCATAAGGAAATCAAATCTGATTACACAGGATCACATTCATGTATTTACAAATAAGGATTATGATATAAATAAGTTGATATCATTGGACCATGGAATAATAATAATGTGACGATAACATTAAACATGACATCATTAGAATAATCCAAGACACAATGGCAAGGAGACATAACCTTATTGGAGAAGTCCCATAATGGATAAGGTATACTCTATTATCCCATTCATATCATCTCATGAGATATAAAACATTACCAAATGAATTTGATGACTATATAATTATCGTCTTAACCATCACATCATAATATTTACTTGAATATGTATTCCATATAATAAAAAATTCATAAATTTAACAAATCATAATTAACCCTAGAAAAAATTATTTTCATGAATATTTAATAAAATGTGATCATATTTCATCTAGAGAAATTAATATAGATGTTATAATTATAGAATATCACCAATGAAGTGTACAAATTATTATAGGATATTGTTATAGATAAAAAATTTTTTATAAAAAGATGAAATTCTTAAAAGTATTATATTTTATCAAATAAGATGTGATCAAGAATTGTGTCATTTGATACCAAAATTTAAATCACCAAAAAAACATCATAAAATAATTTAAATGTAAATCCATGATATATAACTCCAAATGAGATATATTTTTTGAGTTTGAGAGAAAAATGAATGTGAAACTAAAAAAATAATTATTATTATTTTGTGATGTGGTTGTAATGTCAAACAAATAAGTTGCTTAAAAAATTATATTTCAAGTGGATTTAATGTGGGCATTGAAAAACTTAATTATAAAATAATTAAAAATTCTCGAACCTATAAAAGAAATTAATTTATTAGTAATAAAAGAAAAATATAAAAAAACATTATAAATAAGTGTAACGAATAACTTTATTTATTCTTTTAAAACATTAATTATTATTTTTAAAAATGAATATCCAATAAAAAATGAGAATAAAAATTACTTTGGAAAACCTTGAAAACATGAAGTGGGTGCTTCATTAAAAATAATGGTTATCATAATAGGAAAACATGTTGATAAAAAATGTTAAAAATGATATTATTTTCAAAATTTTTTAAATAAATTTAAATATGAACCTATATAAATTAATTTGGGAATAATTGAAAACTTGAAGAGGATGATTTATTAAGAACAATTATTAAACTGATAAAAGGATTTTATGTAAAAAATGTTAAAAATGAGATTCTTTTCAAAATTTTGTAATGAAAGTAAAAAATGACTCATGCTGAAAAAGTTAAAAAATTACCTTTTTAGTTTTTTTAAAGAAATTCAATTGTAGAATAATATAACCATTCCAAATCATTAATGTAGTGAAAATAACATTCCTGAAACAATATAGAGAATTTTGATATGGAAGTTAAACCTTACCAACTGTAAATAAGAGATAAGGTCTTCTCCTCTTACATGAAACATTTTGGTTAGATTGTGAACTAATGTTCAGTTAGTATGTAAGAATACAAATAAAAATAATAATAATAAGACTAGAAGAAAGTAAATGGGATTTAATAAATAATTATAATAGAATTTCTCAATTTGTAAACTTAGTTGTAAAAAATATTGAATTCAAATTGATATTTAAAATAAAACCATTACACAAAAATAGGGAAATGAATAATAAATCTATAAGGAAGGAAAAGATATGATAAATTCATTAGAAATGAAAGTAAAACAACAAGTTATATAATCAAAAACATTAATTTTATTAATTGATTATAAAATAAGGAATTGATGTATATAACTATAAATTAGTGGAGACTTTAAAAAAAATCCTTACCAAGAACGTTACACGTGATATGAGAATATATTAATAAAGGTATTATGTTAAAGAAATATTAATCCATATAAAAAGGTGGAAATAAAACATTAAAAAAGCATAGGTTATAATTCATATAATTTAGAATAATATTATATATTAAAGAAGGATATAATTTAATGATATTAAATTGTGTTAAGAATCTCATTAATTGGTTGGTAATGAATCAAAAAAACACGGTAGGAGACCATGGAAAATAATTTTTAATAACATGAATAAAATGGTTATTTATGAAAAAATAATTAAATGTATTGTAATCATTATATCATGTCAAATATGAATAGGTTCATAATTTGGAATGTGTTTTAAAAAATGAAAATGGAAACAAAAAACCCATACATTAGGTCCCATTTTATTTCATCAGTTGTGAGAATGCCATATAATAAAACAAATTTTACTGAAACGTTAATAAAAAATGAAATTATATTTCTTTTCTTCCTTCTTGACAAGCTATAATGATCAGAATATATTTATTACTATTTCATTTGAGGAGAGAATGGATTGAGGATATAGTTTCTTTAAAACAATTCTGTGTTATTTTTATTTTCATGATTTAGAATATTTGCTAATTATAATTTTGAGAAAATGTTTAAATAAGAATAAAATAAAATAAATTATATTTAAATTATATTATTTAAACTATGTAATTGGAAATAATTTAATTATTGACATTTTCCTCATTGGTGAATGAAACCGACCAATATTAAGAAATTTCAAAAGATGGGGAGAGGGAGTATATACTATAAAAATAATAAAATACTTATAATGGTATAATGATGACTTTAATATGTTATATATTTATATATCATGTGTTTTAGGAAGGTGAAAAAATTAATTTGGATAGTGTAAAAAAGTATAGAAAGAAAATAATGAAAGAGAATCATAGTCACTTATTTTTGGAATATTTATTCATTTTCTAAAGCCATGAATCCTAGGGGTTGAGTACTTCAAAAAAAAGATTTAAGGGTAATAAATGAATTTGGATATGGAAAATGGGTATATCGTAAAATTTTATAAGTGAATGATATTTTATTTTCCATGGGAAAGGAGATGTAGTAGTTATACTTCAGCAGAAGGGTATTTTTGGATTAAAATATTTATTATTTCATCACATAAGAATTTTTTGAATAATATTTATTACCATGAAATATATTTGTTTATAATTATATTAATAAGGGATTTTAAAATTACAAATAAATAGAAATACTAATGTAATATTATAACACTTATTTAATGGGAAATAGTTAAAAATAGTTGTTTATTAGAACAAAATATAACATTAGATCCAAAACATAAAATATAGATTTTTAAATTTAACCTATTATTTTTAAATGAATTATTTCACAGTATAAAAATATTTGAATTTTTTTGTGTCATGCTTAAATCATGGTGATTTCATAAATGTATCGATATTTCTAAAAACTGTTTTTTACTATTCACTAAAAATAAAATTCTTTAGAAAACCACCCAAAATTAAATATTAGATAATTAAAAAATAGTGTTTAAAAAAATAATACATTTTGTAAAAATTCAAATTATAAAACATAATAATTAATTTTTTTTATAGAAATCATATAATATTATGGAAAAATATTTTCATTAAAGAAAATTATTTTAAAACATTTTGAATTATTATTTCTTATTTGATGATAGTAAATAATTAAATTAGTTTTAATATATTAGTTTTTAAATTGGAAAATATAATTTGAGTTATCATTTAAAATACTTTAATTTAATTTTCTATTATAAAACTCATAATTTAAAAAATGAAATTCTTTACAAAACTTGAATTTTTAACAATAAATGATTTAAATCACATCCTATTAATTATTTGACTTATAATTATTGAATTTATTCAATTAATCAGTTTACAGGAAATCAAATTGTTACTTCAAATAATAATATTATTATGTAAAATAAGGATTTTTGACTACATTTTTATCTATTTGAGGTTTTATTATTCTATTAATTTAATTAATGATATTTCACACGGTCCATTATTATCTATCTTTCATTGTAAAATATATTGTGGTTTATTTTAGTTTGTTGTTGCATATGGGAAAAGATACTAATCATAGTATTTATTAAATATAAAAATTCATTATAAAATATCTAGGAGTTATATTCTTCCCTACTAAAATAAATTTCATCCACATAATTTTAATTTACCTCACTTATTAAAATATATGAGGATATTCTGAAAATAGTGATGGATCATAATATAAAAATATATTTCAAAGCTTCATAATGGTTTATAAAGAGCATGTGAAACATCCAAATCATATTTCCTGAGTGTGTAAAAATGAGGTGTGCAGTTAGAGCTTATTATTATGAATTATGTGAAGATTGTGTTAATACCCAACTAATAATTTTCATGGTTATTACCCCTAGATGCATCAGATTCAGAGCCCAGGCCCACTTATATTATCCATAAAATTATATCATTTCTAAGAAACCATGTAGACCTTACTTTACTAACATTTTAGGAATTTTCTTATATATTGATTTATCCCTTAGGTTTACACTTATGTATTCTTTCCCTATTTCCAAATAATAATTAAACTAAATTTTATTGAGATCTTTATTTATACATTATAAACCTAAAATTAATGGAAATCAGGGTTTCCATAATTCAACCTAAACTTTATCCATAAACAACATTAATCATGTACCAATCAATTTATACATTTGTCATAAATATTACAAAAAAGATATTATTATTTTCCCAAAATAATTTGAATTTGACTAACATAAAATTACATACCATACCCAAGGGATAATTACACCTAAATCATGTATCCTTCATAAAATGAAATAAAAAATCACCGAATATCAATAATGAGCATAAAATTTAGTCACGAAAGACCTCAAAAGGTGTATTCATGTCATTACACTTACAATATTCCATAAAATTATTTACCCATGATGGTATCCATAACTCTTAAATTATCCTCAAAAGATAACATCCTAACACTTACAGTTATCTAAACCATAATCTAATTCCAACTAAGATTACTCATACACATACTCTCTGTTCTAGTGCTAAAACATATTCTTTACAAATTTTTTTGATACCAACTAAAGTGACCCAAAATTTAAAACCCATAATGACAATATAAATGAAAAATATTGAATCACTACACAGTAAATAACTTTTGACTTTAAAATTTTATGTAACTATGAAAAAAACATAAATTAATAAAACCAATATATTTTTTGACAATATTGAAAATTTCTTCACTATTCTAAGGATTCCTTAAATTACAAGAAGTCTTCAACATATCTCAGAAATTTATACCTAGATGAAAATCTTATAGACATAACATACATAATACCCATCTTGATAATATGAGGAAATGAAAATATTAGAAGGGTAATATCAAATTATCTATAAGGGTAGATATATGTGAAGAAAATAGAGGATCATAAGTGATCGTAAGATAAACATATTGGTATGAGAATATAATAAAGGTAAATGAAAAAATTTTAAGGAACTAAAATAGGATAAAACATGGATCAATAGACATAAAGTACAATATAAAGATTTTAAAATAAATAAATAGATATAATAAGATCATGATATCATAAAAATGTGTGATATAAATAAAATCTAAAATTATAATAATTAGTTAAGTATCACTAAAAAGAAAAAAACGTTATAAAAAAGTTCTATACAGGATTGAGTCTACTCCCTTGCCCCCTACATATCATATCATTAGTTATAAAAAATTAACTAATTAATTTGAGAGATATTTAAATATTTACCATCTATAAAATCATAATATTTACATGCATATGTGATCCATATTTGAAATAATTTCACGAATTTATAAAAGTATAATTAATCTGCGAAAGAAATAGGTTTAATAATGATTAAAAAAATTGATCATATGAAATCTAGATAAATAATATGGATAGTATCATTAGTGAATATCCCTTGTAATGGATAATAATAATTAACGTATATTTACATTGAAGGTATAAATTTTTATAAAAATAAGGATAACATAACACTTTTATGTGGTATCACTTAATAAGAGATCAAAAATTAGATCATTTGATTCAATAAGTTCAATAATCCAAAAGAAAATTTTAAAAAGATAATTTTGAGGGTAATAAATTAAATATAAATCTATGGGAGATATATCTTTTATTGTTTTGGAGGAAAATAGATGTGGTGTTATAAAATATTATTTCTTATGATTTTGTAACGTGGTTGTAAAAAATCATATAATTCACATAAAAAATCCATTTTGAGTGGATGAAAATATGGTATTGAAAACATTAATTTTTAAATAATAAAAAATGTTCAATCCCTGAAAATTAGTTTATTTAAGGATAATAAAAGTGGATTGGAATATAAAAATATACATATGTTGAATTATATCACTATATCTATTTTTATAAAACATTAAATTTTTTTTAAATAAAAAATTAAAAAAATAGGAATTGAAATTGTTTTGTAAAAAAATGAAAACATGAAGATGATTATTTATTAATAAAAATGTTTATAAAATCAGGAAGTGGAATTCATTCATAAATCGTTAAAATGATATTCGTTTCCAACATTTGTAATGAAATTCAAAAAACAGGCCACACATTTTTTTAAAAAATATTCCTTATAAATATTTTATAAATAAATTCAATAGATACATAAAATAAACATAAAAAATCATTTATGTGGATATAATAATTTTTTTGGATGAATATAAATAATAAGGATATCGTAGAGAATGTTTCTTAACAATACATAAGAGATAAGGACAACTTTACTTATAATAAACCTTATAGTTGTATTGTGAACCGAACAGAAGTGAAAATATGAGATGACATGTAAAAAAATAATAACTATTTTAGAAGAAAATATATGGGGTTAAAGAGAGAAATATAATAAAATTTATTCAGATGGAAACTTAGTATTAAACATTTTTTAATTTAGTTTTAATTGGAATGAAAACCAATATGAATAATGTAAAGTAAGAACCATAAATAATAAGGAAGAAAATAAGGCCCTAAATTAACTATAAATTAAGGTTACATAGAAATTTATATATTCAAGAACATTAATTTTAGTTATAGAAAAAAAATTAATTGAATTAAAAAACATGAAATGAGTGAGGACATGGAAGAAAACACCTACACAGAACATAACATCTGAAGTAATAAAATATCAATTAATAGAATATGTTAAAGAAATGTAAATCTATATAAAATAAGTGGGAATACAACAAAAAAATCAAATCTTATAATTCACATAAGTTTATAATTACATAACCAATTAAAGAAGGACATTAATCAATGAAATGAAATTTAGTTAAGGATCCCTTTATGGGTGTTGTAATGTAAAAAAGAACAGGTAAAGGGATCCTTAAATAGAATTTTAAATCACATAAATACAATTTTATTTTTGGTAAAACAATTAAATTTAAATTAATTAAATAATATAAATTCAAAATATATACATTATTTTATATATGTTTCAAGAAATAAAAATTGAGACAAAGAACCCCTACCTTATATCCCATTTTATATCCTCATGTTAACAAATCCATTATAATAAACATATATATATTTAAAAAATTATCAAAAAGTGAATTATACTCCTTTATTTCATTCTTTACTAGTTATAATCATTGGAATTTATTTTCTTCTATTTATTTTAAAGAAAGAATGGTTTGAAGACATGTTTGCTTTAAATGTACCCATCATATTTCAATTTTATGATTTTTATTATTTTCTTTTATTAAAAATATCTATATAATATTTTAACATATTAAAATATATTTAATTTACCCAATAATCATGAACCATCAATTTAGGTAGTGATAAGTAAATCATTTACAATGTCCTCATAAGTAGATGGAAATATCCACTATCGAGATGTGTCAAAACAGGGGGGAGAGTATATACTATAAATAAATTAGAATATTTATTCATGTATCATAATAAAATTAATATTTTATATAATCATATATATTACTTTTTCTTGGAATGTAAAAATAAATAAATTTAGTGGGAGTGTAAAATAAATAAGAGAGAGAGAAAACAATGAAAGAGAATAAGGGTTACCTCTTCATGGAATATTTCCTCATTTGCTAAAGCCTTGAAGACATTGGGTTGAGTACTTATAGAATGTACCAAAGGTTACTTAGAGTACTAGGAGATGGTAAATGGGTATATATTAGTAATTGATAAGTAAATTTTATTTTATCTTCAAAGGGAAATGATATGGGTGTATTTATACATGAGAAGATAGGAATTTTAGGTTAAAATATTGATTATTTTATAATTTAGTAAAAATAAATTTAAATAATATTTATTTCCAATAAATTAGTATGGTTATAGTTAAATAATTTAGGTTTATTTAACATTAAAATAGAATAAAAATTTAATGAAATATTGGAAAAAAAATTTTGAATGTAAATAATCAAAAATAGTTTTTAATGAAATATAACATAAATTAGGTTCCAAAACATTAAACATAGGTTTATAAATCATTAATATTGTTTTTAAATTAATTATTTTACTCCTTATATATATATGGTAAATAAAAATAAATCATAATTTTTCAGTCATGATAACTTTATGATGATGTCGTAAAAGTTGTGGTACTTGTAAAATACTATTTTTTTACTATTTAATTTTTTTTCTTTAGAAAAATAACAAAAAATAAAATGAAGATAACTTCAACATGATGAATCAAAAATAATTTCATTTTTTTTCAAATTAACATTATAAAATATAGGAATTTATCTTTAAAAAGAAAACATATAGTATAATGAACAATTATTTTATTTAAATAAAATGAATTGTTAAACTTTAAGCATTATTAATATTATTCCATATCAATTACAAATTAAATTAATATTATTCTCTATTTTTGTACATTGAAACATTTAATTTTAATAATAACTTAGAAGTGCTCAATTTAATTTATTAAATAAAAATAAATTATAAATAGAAAAATAAATTTCTACAAAATACAGTCTTTTTTAACAATAAAATATTTAAATTTCAACCAATTAATTATTTAACATCCAAAAATTAAATTTATTCAATTAATTTTTATTAGAACACCTAAAATTATAATTAAAAATAATAATAATATTTAAAATAAATCATTTTAACTTTATTTTTATTTACTTGGTGTTTCAATATTCTTGTAATTCTCTTAATTATATTTCATATAATTCGATTTTTACCTCTCATTGTAAAGTATATCATGGTTCATTTTAGTTTATTGATTCCGATGAGATAATCTATTAAAAAAAATATTTATTTTATTGGAAAAATTCATACTAAAATTATGGGTTGTTAAAAAATTTATATTCCAATTTCCACATAAAAAAGATGGCCCCCTTCCTATTGAAGATATATTTTTGTCAATATGAAATTGAGTTAGGAAAGTTACAAAAAATAAATATTAAATTGCATGGGGGTAAAATTATTACTGATTAAAACTAACATTCCGAGGTCAATATGTCTCAATTTTTTTATCCCCCTCAATAAGATGTAACTAATTGACCAATGATAGAGAATTAGAACCATTTGGATAACCAAGTGAATAAAAAACATGTCTATATATCCCCAATAGTCGTGAAATATCAAGAATTACCCACACTGGGAAAATAACCATTGAAATCCTATGAATTTTAACTCTAGATGACTCAACCTAGATATTCATAGCAGGAAAAACCAATGTGACCATGTCAGGATCCACCAAGTTCTCCCACTAAAACATCAACCAAATGTGATAGTCCCTCCATTGCAATTTGACTCTATAGAGCTCCTTGTTATTTGATTAGAGGATATGGATGGGAAACAAAAAAATTGTGTAACCATAGAGGAAACAATAGCAAAAGTGGGTTGATAGGACTCATCTTCTTATCTATGGGAATCCTACTTTCTTTATATTAAATCGCATGATAGATCTAGTGGATCACATTATGATTTTTTTATATTGATGCAACACTATGATGGGAACTCTAGAACAATAAGAAGTAGCAAAGCTCGGGTGTTTTGTACATAACCTGGATTTGACAACATCCATTCTGTACAATAATCCACTAGTTAGGTCTACCACTATCTAGGAAGATCGTGGATGGAAATTCAATTACCACTATTGTAACACCCCAAGATTTCATAGTGTGTTATTTCGTCAAAATAATTCAATAACTTGCACTACACGCAACATCGAGTTCAAGCGCACCATGACTTACCAAACAAGCCGTTCAAAAGAGGTTATGAATAGTATTAACTAAATTTTAAACTTTATATAATCCTTATAATTTTAGAATCCATATTATGAGTTTCTTAGACATAATGTAAGAACAAATTCATTTTCAGTATTGTAGTTTTACCAACTTTTAATAGTGAACCCTTTTTAAATAAAATATTTTAAACTTTTGACTAAATGGGGACATCAAAAAAATTTAAAATAAAACATCCCAAGCTTCCACGGCACGCTTTCCTTTGAATAAAACAGTAGCGTGTGTTGTACGCAACTTCGAGTTTTAACACACACCACAACCGATCAAACTAGCCGTTATGAATAGTAATACCTAATTTTTTAAATTATATATATTTTATATTTCAAAATGGACTTCATTTTTGGATTCGGAATATCAAATTTAGCCTAAGGTGAAATTTTGGCACTTTTCGGATAACTTTCATATTTTGATGAATAGTGAAGATTACTAAATTTTAATTAAAAACAACTTTTTTTAATCAAAATAATTAATAGTGATAAATTATAAATTTTAGTAGTTTTAAAGTATATTTAGAATATATTTTTACCATTTAATATAATGTTGGTCATTGGACATAATTTTACAATTAAACCGAACATAAACAAGTGTCAATCTTTTGATAGTTATTATCTCTTAAAAACACGCTTTTTGTTTTGACAGTGGGAAGTAATTTTAAATTAATTTCTGCCACTTCTGTGTTTTGAATTTAGGAAAATGGATTCCATATTTGGAATCAGGATGTTCAAATTGTGTAAATAGGTAACTTTTATTTTTAGACATTTTGAATAATTACTGCGGTAAATATTTTATTTACCATGGTTAAGGGTAAATCCGGTAAATAATGGTTAAAAAATAATATTATAATAATACTAAATTACACTAAAACGTGTCTTAACCCTATTGGTTGATACATGTTCGACCATGGGCATCTTTGGGTCGATTTTGGGACCCCATGGATCCACTTGTAAGTGATAATGACACTTTATTTTAATTAAGTTAAAATGAATACAAAAATGACACAAGCATATATATTTTAGAAAAACAATTGTTACATAGGGTTATATATGTTGGATTTTAGATTATAAATATTAATTAGAAAGATAAAACTATTTCCTACATAATTATATTTTATTTATAATTTTTAGACATTAAATAATTTATTTTATTTATGACACAATGATGATGAAGTAATTACTATAATAGTGAAAAATTAATATAATTGATATTATAAATACCCAAATAAATATAATATGAAACTTTTAATGAATTAAACTAATTTTCTAGGATAATATGATATATTAGGATTGATGTAATTGACTTTGTTCGAAGTAATAAATCTGTTATGAGTTTCGCAAAAATCAACTATTGAATAGTGTCAAAATTGACATAAAAGAGTTCTTAAAACAAATATTATATTATTAATTGATATTAAATTACTAAAAATCTAAGGTTTGGACAAGCGAATTATATAATGATAGGTTCATCATTAATGGACCACTTGGGGGTCGCTTGGATGTATTTAGTATGTTTATTAACCATATTATATAAAAATACAAAGAGACATTGTAAAAGTGAAACTAATTAACTTAGAGTTAAAACATAAAGATAAGGTTAATATAAGTACCCAAACCTGTCTAAATTATATTAGTTGAGTTGTTTTCGACCCATCCCCACCTTAACCTTTGAATAATCAACTTTGGATCCATTAGAAACCGAATATGAATTTATTATAAATTAATATTTCTAGCTTTTCCAAAGGTGCCCCTCACCCCTCTTATAAAAGGGCACTCCTCCTTCTCTTTTCTTCACACCTTCAAAGCCTTTTGGTTCGGCCAAACTCTACCCAAATACTCTCCCAACTTCCCTCACTACATCCTAGGGGCCTTAGTTTGATCAGAAAGCCAACCTAAGGAGCCCTTTTGTTCAAATCAAAAGGAAGAACCCGAAGAAGAGGAGGTTAACCTACCCCAACCAAGGAAAAGTACAAGGTAAGGGATTTTCTTATCTCACATTCAATTCCGTGAGATTTCCATTATTCGCCACTAAATTATTGAAAGTGGTGTATTGTGTTCTGGCATTTGATATATATTATCATGATTATCTTTATATTCGTGTTATTCTATAAATAATTTGGTGGTTATTAACTTTTGGCCATACGACTCAGTTGATTAACGTGGTAAGGGGTTTTCATCTCACTCTTTATTTCCGTGAGATTCATGCCATATTTCCACTATTATATTTTGTGTGGTGTATGTACTGCCCATAATTGTATTCTTTGTGTAATACACTTTACCTTATGTGTATTTACATTTTCATTGTATGATACCTCTTTCATGGGTTGTATGTTTCATAAGTTACCAAATTGATAAGGGTTTACTTCACAATCTCTTTAATATCTGAGGTTGTCTTTACGTAAGTATCTATAGGGACATATTTACTATCCATGTCCATATTTCATAAAAGAGTTTTCAGAGGGATTATTTCTAAGGGAACTTTTACTAAAACATCATTTCAAATGTTTTAAATATTTATTCTTCTAAATCATCCTCATTTATGTCCACATTTTCAAAATGGTTTGTAAGGATTTATTTATATTAAAATGAATGTTTTAAAAGTGTTAATTCCATTCAAAAGTTTCAAAGTGGTATGGGACACTTTGATTCAAAAATGTATTTAAATGCCTTACTTTCTAAATTGTGTAACATTAAAATGTTTTCATGAAAAAGGGATATTTCTCTCAATAATTTGTTAAAAAACATTTTCATCTATGTCAACATCCTTTGATGGATTTTAAGATTATTTGAAGTTGATTTATTATGATATAAAACTTCCATATTGTAATGTAGTTTTGTTATATGTTTGACTGTAGATGTGTCATTTATATAGCATTCATGGTTTATGAGTAATGTATTGTCATTTCGTATGCTAGTTCCAATAAGAATGTTTATGTTATATTTCAACCTTTACTTCATATGAATGTGTTGGACAAGTATGTTCCAGGTTGGGGACTGGTTAAAGTAAGCCCTCCAGGTTGGGGACTGGTAAAAGTAAGCCCTCCAGGTTCGGGGACTGGTAAAAGTAAGCCCTCCGGTTTGGTCTCCGGTTATTAGAGGCACTTCGGGTTGGTGTCCGGTTATTAGAGGCACTTCGGGTTAGTGTCCAGTTATTAGAGGCACTCCGGGTTGGGTTCCAGTTACAATTAGCCCCAAGGTCTTGGGACGAGGCCTTGAAAAGAAATTAATGTTTAGCATTATGCATTCCAACATTATGAATGTGGTTATTGATTTTTGTATGTGATTATTCGATTAGTAGAATATCCATGTGAATATGTAAATGGAATTATTTTATTTTATTTATGCCATACCATGTTGAAAGTTCATGTTTGAAAGGCTTTTGTTTTAGTTATACATTGCCTTAAATGTTTACTCTTATTTATGAAAGTTTCCGCTATATTGTTATCCTTACTGGGCATTTGAGCTCACCCATTTTCTATGTTTTATTTTTCCCAGGAAGTGAAGAAGTAAGTTATGAATGACCTGCAGGGATATTATGTGGGGATATGAGTGAGGATTATGGAGACAATATGTTATTGTAGTAGTTTTTCGTTTTATGATGTAATGTAAAACTTATGAATATATCTATTGTTTCCAAGGCTACTAAACCAATCGGTCTTTCGAGATTTGATCTTTCTTGTGATCATGCCAATGTTATGTAATAATGCACCATCTCTGGGTAACTAGGGTCGAGGCGTTACAGTTGGTATCAAAGTAAGTTTAGTACAAACCTTGGAAGCTAGATTTAGATAAACTCTAATTAGAGCACATAGACCTAAGATGAACTTTGAGGATTAGTATAGAAGAACTTCCTAGAATTTTGGTATTGTAGAGATTTTGTGAGTTTTCCGAGCAATACATCCCTGTCTGGATACGAGCTGGTAGATGCGGCTCTGGCACAGATGTACCTAGGGGTAAAACCCGAAAACACCACTTTGAGCTAGACTCGAACGGGAACTGGTGCACGACAACAGGCCTTGCTGCACTCTTGGTTACGACACTCCCGGGGGATATGCTTAGGATAACTCTCATTTTCTTTACAAATCATTTTGAAGGGTTTATGAGTATATACATCCTCAAATGAGACATTTTTATGATTATGGATTATATCCATAAATATTTCAATTTATGTTAAGTGTTTTATAAGTATGGGATTATGTATTTTGATTCATAAACTGATCTAGTGTATTCCATTGTTTAGAAATGGCGCCCAGTAGAAGGAATGGGAACTCCAGAAATGAACATGATCCAAAGAGAAATAAGGATCATATATTTTATGGTCTTAAGCCAGAATTTACAAGAGAAATAGTCTCGCATGTATTATCATCATATGAAGAAATAATATCATGTGTTGATAAGATAAGTAAAGAGTTTACTGAGTCCTATGGCTTTGAAGGGAAGCAAGAGAAGAAAAGGGTGGAAGAGAGAAAGATGGATAAAGGGAAGAGGGAAAATAAGAATCTTCCCATATGTGGTAACTGTGGAAAGAAACACCCTGGAACTTGCCTGAAAGGAATGGGAGTTTGTTATAAGTGTGGAGAAAATGGGCACAAAGTACGTGACTGCAAGGGTAGGAAAATGGTTTCAAATGTACAATGCTTCATTTGCAAGGAGTTTGGACACTATGCGAACCTATGTCCCAGTCATCAGACTATGCCGCAAATGATGTTATTGGATAATAATCAAGTTATGATACTACCACAGATGAAGAGGAATGATTAGAGTTCTTATGTTGATTGTGTCAATTGAGTGTTGTATCAACAATGTACTTGTTATAATAATTATGGAGTATATAAGGATTGTACTGCAGTACTATTTCATTAAAGACTTGAGATTGTGTGGAAGAAAGAAAAGTGACTCAATAGCAGGATAAATTTTTGGAAAATATATGGTTGAGAGAAAGATAAACCATAATATGGTTCTGATACCGAGATAGTGATTTTAGAATAATACATGATTGATTTGGATAAATTATATTGGATATTCTTTACTACCTTGAAACTGATTAATGATTTGTATATTCCATCATTTTTTTGGGGTTTAAAACATTTTTGGATTGATGAAGTATATCCAGCATTCTATATGGAATAGGGGAGCATGAATGTAATCAATAAGGAATATGGTAATTCAGGATGTTTCAGTGTATTATAAGAATACAAGATGAAGGTATTCATATGCTATTACGGGTAAAAAGGATCTATATTATGTTTACCATCCTTATAAATGTTGGACTGTGAGTTTGAACAGAAGTATTTTGGATAGTTCTAGTTTGGATTATTTTGGATTACCATAAAAGGACAACCCGGAGGTCGGGCGGCAACCCGTCGCGTCCGGCAAGGCTGCGAGACTTGAACCCGCAACCGAAGGGCGACAAGGGTGTATCACCTACCACTGGCCCACGAGATGTCCTGGATTAAATAATGTAGTTTTTTTAAAAGATCTGGTAGATGAATTATAAATTCATTTATTTTGGAACCCTGTACGAATAGTATAAATAGAAATTTTTTTAGGATCTATTATCTTTTAGAATGAAAGATGAGTTTGTGGTAGAAATTTATTAATGGATAAAACTCTAATTATAAAGTAAGTATATCTCCTTATTATCTTAGCCAATATCATAAATAAATTCCTCAACATTAATAAAAGAAACATAGAACAAAAATGTTGTCCTAGATGGTACCTTAAATCATCACTAATTTATGGCTTTGGGATTGTTGGCCTTTTCATAGCCATGTTCTCTACCACTCTCCATCAGATAATTGATGGTTATATTTCTCTTCCACATCCATATTTTCCTACATGGAACCCTAGTATGTGTTATTTTCGGTAATCTTCATACTTTCCACTCTTTATTTTAAATAGAGGCCTCATTAATTCATTTTTCGATGTGGGATTTCAACTAAGATATTTTGAAACGTCAAAAATGTGTTATCCCAATACCCTATATTTTGTTGAACTGATGGTACTTCAAATCATCATATATTGATGAGTTTAAGGACATCAATTTTATACTTGTTTGTGATTGATGACCTCAATCACTACCAATAAATATTTACGTTTTTCCTCCAATTATATGTCTCTAATTGCCACCAATGTTCTCCTAATCGAGATCATAATTTGGTGGTGACCCTTTCATTTCTCTTTTCCTCATATTAAGACTAAATTTTAGTAACCCAATTTTTTATGTGGGTTTTCCCACAAATATATATTCTATTTTCAACCTTTTATTTTCGACGAACAATTTCAAATTGCGAGGACACAATTTATTGAAGGAGGGGAGAATGTAACACCCCAAGATTTCATAGTGTGTTATTTCGTCAAAATAATTCAGTAACTTGCACTACACGCAACACCGAGTTCAAGAGCACCATGACTTACCAAACAAGCCATTCAAAAGAGGTTATGAATAGTATTAACTAAATTTTAATCTTTATATAATCCTTATAATTTTAGAATCCATATTATGAGTTTCTTAGACATAATGTAAGAACAAATTCATTTTCAGTATTGTAGTTTAACCAACTTTTAATAGTGAAACCTTTTTAAATAAAATATTTTAAACTTTTGACTAAATGGAGACATCAAAAAAATTTAAAATAAAACATCCCAAGCTTCCACGGCACGCTTTCCTTTGAATAAAACAGTAGCGTGTGTTGTACGCAACTTCGAGTTTTAACACACACCACAACCGATCAAACTAGCCGTTATGAATAGTAATACCTAATTTTTGAAATTATATATATTTTATATTTCAAAACGGACTTCATTTTTGGATTCGGAATATCAAATTTAGCCTAAGGTGAAATTTTGGTACTTTTCGGATAGCTTTCATATTTTGATGAATAGTGAAAATTACTAAATTTTAATTAAAAAAATATTTTTTTAATCAAAATAATTAATAGTGATAAATTATAAATTTTAGTAGTTTTAAATTATATTTAGAATATATTTTTACCATTTAATATAATTTTGGTCATTGGACACAATTTTACAATTAAACCGAACATAAACAAGTGTCAAACTTTTGATAGTTATTATCTTTTAAAAACACGCTTTTTGTTTTGACAGCGGGAATTAATTTTAAATTAATTTCTGCCACTTCTATGTTTTGAATTTAGGAAAATGGATTCCATATTTGGAATCAGGATGTTCAAATTGTGTAAATAGGTAACTTTTATTTTTAGACATTTTGAATAATTACTGCGGTAAATATTTTATTTATGATGGTTAAGCGTAAATCCGGTAAATAAGGGTTAAAAATAATATTATAATAATACTAAATTACCCTAAAACGTGTCTTAACCCTATTGGTTGATACATGGTCTACCATGGGCATCTTTGGGTTGATTTTATGACCCCATGGATCCACTTGTAAGTGATAATGACACTTTATTTTAATTAAGTTAAAATGAATACAAAAATGACACAAGCATATATCTTTTAGCAAAACAATTGTTACATAGGGTTATATACGTTGGATTTTAGATTATAAATATTCATTAGAACGATAAAAAGATTTCCTACATAATGATAGTTTATTTATAATTTTTAGACATTAAATAATTTATTTTATTTATGACACAATGATGATGCAGTAATTACTATAATAGTGAAAAATTAAAATAATTGATATTATAAATACCCAAATAAATATAATATGAAACTTTTAATTAATTAAACTAATTTTCTAGGATAATATGATATATTAGGATTGATGTAATGGACTTTGTTTGAGGTAATCAATATTTTATGAGTTTCACAAAAATCAACTATTGAATAGTGTCAAAATTGAGATAAAAGAGTTCTTAAAACAAATATTATATTATTAATTGATATTAAATTCCTAAAAATCTAAGATTCGTCCAAGAGACTTATATCATGATATTTTCATCATTAATGGACCACTTGGGGGTCTCTTGGATGTATTTAGTAAGTTTATTAACCATATTATGTAAAAATACAAAGAGACACTGTAAAAGTTAAACTAATTAACTTAGATTTAAAACTTAAAGATAAGGTTAATATAAGTACCCAAACCTGTCTAAATTCTATTCTTTGAGTTGTTTTCGACCCATCCCCACCTTAACCTTTGAATAATCAACTTTGGATCCATTAGAAACCGAATATGAATTTATTATAAATTAACATTTCTAGCTTTTCCAAAGGTGCCCCTCACCCCTCTTATAAAAGGACACTCCTCCTTCTCTTTTCTTCACACCATAAAAGCCTTTTGGTTCGTCCAAACTCTGCCCAAATACTCTCCCAACTTCCCTCACTACAACCTAGGGGCCTTAGTTGGATCATAAACCCAACCTAAGGAGCCCTTTTGATCAAATCAAATGGAAGAACCCGAAGAAGAGGAGGTTAACCTACCCCAACCAAGGAAAAGTACAAGGTAAGGGATTTTCTTATCTCACATTCAATTCCGTGAGATTTCCATTATTCGCTACTAAATTATTGAAAGTGGTGTATTGTGTACTGGAATTTGATATATATTATCATGATTATCTTTATATTCATGTTATTCTGTAAATAATTTGGTGGTTATTAACTTTTGGCTATACGACTCAGTTGATTAACGTGGTAAGGGGTTTTCATCTCACTCTTTATTTCTGTGAGATTCATGCCATATTTCCACTATTATCTTTTGTGTGGTGTATTTACTGCCCATAATTGTATTCTTTGTGTAATACACTTTACCTTATGTGTATTTACATTTTCATTGTATGATACCTATTTCATGGGTTGTATGTTTCATAAGTTAGGAAATTGATAAGGGTTTACTTCACAATCTCTTTAATATCTGAGGTTGTATTTACGTAAGTATCTATAGGGACATATTTACTATCCATGTCCATATTTCATAAAAGAGTTTTCAAAGGGATTATTTCTAAGGGAACTTTTACTAAAACATCATTTTAAATGTTTTAAATATTTATTCTTCTAAATCATCTTCATTTATGTCCACATTTTCAAAATGGTTTGTAAGGATTTATTTATATGAAAATGAATGTTTTAAAAGTGTTAATTCCATTCAAAAGTTTCAAAGTGGTATGGGACACTTTGATTCAAAAATGTATTTAAATGCCTTACTTTCTAAATTGTGTAACATTAAAATGTTTTCATGAAAAAGGGATATTTCTCTCAATAATTTTTTAAACAAACATTTTCATCTATGTCAACATCCTTTTATGGATTTTAAGATTATTTGATGTTGATTTATTATGATATAAAACTCCCATATTGTAATGAAGTTTTGTGATATGTTTGACTGTAGATGTGTCATTTATATAGCATTCATGGTTTATGAGTAAAGTATTGACATTTCGTATGCTAGTTCCAATAAGAATGTTTATGTTATATTTCAACCTTTACTTCATATGAATGTGTTGGACAAGTATGTTCCAGGTTGGGGACTGGTTAAAGTTAGCCCTCCAGGTTGGGGACTGGTAAAAGTAATCCCTCCAGGTTAGGGACCGATAAAAGTAAGCCCTCCGGTTTGGTATCCGGTTATTAGAGGCTCTCCGGGTTGGTGTCCGGTTATTAGAGGCACTTCGGGTTGGTGTCCGGTTATTAGAGGCACTTCGGGTTGGGTTCTGGTAACAATTAGCCCCAAGGTCTTGGGACGAGGCCTTGAAAAGAAATTAAAGTTTAGCATTATGCATTCCAACATTATGAAAGTGGTTATTGATTTTTTCATGTGATTATTCGATTAGTAGAATATCCAAGTGAATAAGTAAATGGCATTATTTTATTTTATTTATGCCATACCATGTTGAAAGATCATGTTTGAAAGGCTTTTGTTTTAGTTATACATTGCCTTAAATGTTTACTCTTATTTATGAAAGTTTCCGCTATATTGTTATCCTTACTGGGCATTTGAGCTCACCCCTTTTCTATGTTTTATTTTTCCCAGGAAGTGAAGAAGTAAGTTATGAATGACCTGCAGGGATATTATGTGGGGATATGAGTGTGGATTATGGAGACAATATGTTGTTGTAGTAGTTTTTCGTTTTATGATGTAATGTAAAACTTATGAATATATCTAGTGTTTCCAAGGATACTAAACCAATCAGTCTTTCGAGATTTGATCTTTCTTGTGATCATGCCAATGTTATTTAATAATGCACCGTCTCTGGGTAACTAGGGTCGGGGCGTTACAACTATAGCTCCAAACCAAGGATGACGCCAGTCCTCAACTTCTAGAATTGAAAACAATATTAGAAATTTAGTTTTTAGAGGTATTAACATATTTACTCAAAATAAAACGTTCACAAGAGACCCAATGAAGTTTATATAAATGATTACATAGATTACTAACCATTTCATCGAATTATAGGGCACAATATCCATAGATTATATATCTTAAAGAATACACTCTAGAATATGATAGACTTAGGGAACGCCAGGTTGGGTGAACCCATATCACATGTGACCTATGTTTTTTCTACTCCCCCATAATTAGAAGAGTATAATAATTCTAAACAATAGGTTCCCAAAACTTTATTGAATAGAGGTTAGAAAATCATCTATCTAATAACATGAAATACATAGGGTGTCAATGAGTCCATTATAAATTACCCTAAATTTCACATCGATACATGGGGTGACATATTCATCATCACATTATTTGAGAAAAAGGTGAATTAATCTATAAAAAAATAATACACCTAAATAATATCTTATAATGGCAACTAAAACGATCCAGAATCTTTGAGGTTTTTTACCCTTCTAATTAGGAGGGAAAGAATCAACTCATCAAAAAAAACCATCATATAATACATTGTCACAATATATATCCATAAATTTATTTTAGTTGAAAACCCCTAAATATATGCGGAGTAATCATATGAACTTGAGTTCCCCATCCACAACTAGGAATAAGCCTATAATGGCTATGGAAGATAGAACGTTGTAGACCCAGAAGATTGATCATCTTTTACATTAAGGCTATATACACACCTGGAACCCAGAAATTGATATCCAAACATTATTAATAGGGAAATGAGTATGATCCTAAACCATAAAGGAATTATTTATATAAAATAATATTGGAATACTAGAAGGTAGAAATAAAATTGTTCAGTCCCTGTCATAATAAGTGAAGATTAATTCAGCCCAACCCACAAATCGCAAAGAAGTCTCCATATTTACATTAATAGAGGGATCCACCAACACTGTTAGCTTTGGTATATAAGAAAAAATTCATGAATCATATTCCTAATAGGATGTGTAAGCCCTTATCCCATAAGTACCAAATTCTAAAGCATATTTTTATCATTGCGTCTAATATCTCAATCTTTGATGACCTTCATATTCCAAATAAGGCATGGAATTAATTATTGAGAGCCTTTAATGAACTTAATAGTTTGAGATTATTTTGTTGAAATAGATACATGTCATATTGAGAATGGACCCACTAATTTTCCATGTGGTCATTTCATTCATAGAACAAGACCAGGAAGTAGTCATACATGGGAATATCATCCTCTGTATATATATTGAGATCTAGATGATGCCAATATCCATAAAAAACAATTCAAAAATGACATTAGGATCAAACATATCTCTATATGAACACTTTTAAATTATAACCATATAAAAGGAAACTTTTATCCATCCAAATAAATAATTCATGTGTATGAAAAGAGAGACCAGTGGCCAATTAGAATAATTAAGATGAGGACCTAATTTGGTAGTCTCATATTTGAATATAAATTTAATATAGTTCTTAAAGACACAAATTTCAATGTATTAATTGAATTTTCACAGATCCAAACACAAAAAATAGTTCCATCATCATATCTCAAATTCTTGATGTTTTCTATTAATAGGAAATTTAGTTTATTATGCAGTGGTAATTCCATTTCTTGTCATGTAAATCACAACATATACTTGTAGGTTATTAATAAAGTGAGGGAAAAAACTATTGACAAATAATTATATTTATATTTCCACTCTTAATCTCTTGTAAATAGACCCTATTAATACATGGTGGAAACTTATTGAGGACTACGTGCTCCCCATCAACTAAATCGAGGAATCATGTAAGATCCTAAAACATTGATGATGTACGTCATGATTTTATTATTTTAAACTATTATTAAAATTTTTAATGGAATACCTCCCAAAATTGGGAAAGGTCTTGGGGGTGTCTTGGGGTTTTGGGATGTGAAAAAATAGAAAAAGGGTCATCAATGTGAATGGTAAACATATGGTGTATGGTTAGTACTAACCAAGAGTTAAAATCCTACTTCCCAGTGGAGGGTGGATCCTATTTAACAAACCATGCAAGGAGGGACTAGGAGACCATGTGGATCAACCACCACTTGGATAGAGGCTACTACATAGTAACTATATAGTTTTCCAAACCATGCATGTTCTCCCAAAAAATTATGTGGTTTAGTTACTAATAGATAATGGAGACAGTACGATTGGTGCGTGGTTTAGAAAACAATTCATCCAAACCATTATCCTCTTAAAAGTGGGAATTTTAATGTTTTTACCTATTAATATTTATACAATTTAACACAATTTTTACCCTCATTTCTATTCCATCAGCCTACAATGCAAACCGAATGCTCATAATTTTACCATGGATCATTATACTTAGTTCTTTAGGTGTTTAAGGGGTATTTTGTTTAAATTATAAGCCTAAAGTAATTATATTAATCCTATTTATTCGAATTTTTGGGAAAAAGTTTTTGATTATTTATCTTCTTTCATATCTCGTGTGCCTTATTTCCAGAGAGTTTGTCTCTTTAGTGTTTGATGTTGTTTCTATTCGAATAAATTCTGGAGGTTGGGTGAGTGTTTTTATTTGAGCATAAGGTTTTATGTAAAAAAAATTTCTCCTATAGTCACTATGATTATTATTGTGTATATTTTTGTTCTATTATACCTCCATGTTGTGCATTTGTGATCGTGACTAAGAAAAATAATTTTATCCTTAAATTTTTATGAGTGACCATTCTTGTGTCATGTTTGGTCCATTAAAGATTACAATATAAAACATATGGTTACCCATGGGGAGGTCCACTCCCTTGAAATTGGTGAATAGATTTTAAATATTGAATTTAAGGGTTTCTGAGATTCGACCAGTGGTATTTTATTTTAGTATATTAGAATTGAATATGGGGTTAATTGTCTTAACATAGATGGTTAAATAGGACATGGTGTGATAAAATAAAAGATATATTAAATAGTTAAAAATTGGTTCGTACATGTTGTTAAATGGTTGTAAATAATGTTGAATAGATGTTTTATATGAATAAATGGTAAATAAGTTTATTATGGAATTGGGTAACTGAAGTTAAATGAAATAGGCCATTAAAATGTTTTTAGATGGAAACATAACCCCTTTTTATTTGTATTTTAAAAGGTAAATGATGATGAACCTAGTAAAATGTAAATAACAGTATGGTTTCAGATGTTTTATTGAGGAACTTCTTTTTCAGGCGAGGACCGACTGATTATCTATGAACCATTAAGGTTATGATTGGATATGTTTTTGGACTGATTCTCAAGGTATTAAGTGTTTGATATGATGTGGATATACAGAATGATGCGCCAAGATTTCTTAAAGTGAATTAAATAATGAATTAACCACCATGTGTTAAAGTGTAACCCCCATGTTATATTATTCAAATGGATGACATGGGACAAATAGGTTTGATTGTATTAGGTGTCACTTGGAACCTAATGGTCAATGAGGTTAATTAAATTCAGTTTAATTATGATACATACATACATTTATTTTCATATTTAATTAGCTAATATAAATTTTAATTAACATTTTTTAGACTAGATATTTCATTCGATACTATTAGTGGTGGCCTACTAAGTTATATTCACACTCTTCTCGGGATTCCATTGGTACCCATGTAGACTTTTTGGTTGTATGTTAGGATATTGGAAAAGTCCTAATGCTAGATCACTAAGTCAATATTTGAGATGGATCATGGATAAAGTGACTAGACTGATGTTGGGACACTTTAGGGGATTTCAAAAATTTCTTATTTCTAGTTTCCTTTGACACATGGCACTATTATGACTTTACATGGTTACAGTATTAGATTATAGTAGTTTACCTAGTTTTTGGGGTATGTTATGAGATGAATGATTTTTTTGGTTATTAATTATTATTCCATGGGTTATTGGTCATATCAATTTCTTTTATTTTTTAATTTGATAAATAGAGTATAGTCTTTCCATATACGTTATTAGGCCCTCAGTTCTAGTAGAAATATTTTTGTATATCTAGAGGTGTACCTGAGGTCACGAAAAAATCATCTTGGGGGTCAGTATAGTGGTACCCAAGTCGTGATATTACAAAAATAAAACACTAGATCTAGGTATTCATTGGATCATGAGGGTAAAAATTGTCAATTAATTAATCCCTTTGATCAATTTCATCGCATATGTTGGTTCCAATGAATATTTCATTAATTTTGAACCACCAATAGAGGAAATGAATTCTGTTTATTCTATGCACATAAAGTTTACCCATAACATCGTTACATGAGTCCATAAAGATTTATATTTAAACAAAATAGCCAAGGATCACTGATCGACTACACCATAATTTTTTAATAAGTTTTTAAGGACCCAACATTAAACAGTACATAATATAGAGATTTGAAACTATAATTCACATTATTAAAATCATGAGGATCTTTTAGGATCATTTTTTTGGTAATATGGTTATAATTCCTACATAAAAAACTACGTGTAAACAAAGTGGATACTATAAAAAATAATATAAATTTTTTTCATAATATAAAACATTTAAATTAAAACATGATTTCTTTTTCATGAAAAATCTTCACACATTTCATCTTGAATTCCTACTTTATCTTACCCATACTTATAACCTATGAAAAAAAATTCAAAAACATGGTATGATCACAAAAATATCAATAAGGGACATAAAAAAAAATCATTAGACCATGAATACTTAGATACCCAGGAATTTGTTTTAAAAAATTTATACTTTTCACCCGTAAAACATAAGATATTTAACTTACCTTATGAAATACTAAGTTTCTATAAAATACATATCAAGTATAAATAAAAATTCCAATTATGTCATAATTTCAATATCAATATTTGATATATTTTATCTCTCTCAATTATAGAGGGAGTAACCATCATATTTATATTTGGAATAACTATTGCAGTATATTCCCAGAATCTCTTAGGAGAAATATAATTGGTTAACTCGGTCTCATTACCCAATTAATTGGAGAGGTATAATAGGCTCCCCTGCTATTGGTTTATAAAGGAACCAAGCATCCTCGTAATCAATTCCTGAGAAACGTAACATAAAAATAGCACATAAAACTTTCCTAAAGGAATCATTTTTGAGGAAAATAAATTTTTCTATTTTGAAATCACTTGCCATTTTCAAAAATTCATGAAATCATAAATAAAAAAATTTTATTTGAAAATAAAATTGAAAACATGTCACATATGCTTAAAAACATTGAAGATTTCTCAAATTGGGAAAATTGGTTCATGTCGTATAATTTTAAAAAATCATTCCTTTTGACTTTTGTAAAAATAGTTGGAAGAGTATCATTAAAAGAGAGATTTCAAAAGAAATACCATTATGTTGAGTTTGAATCATCACATAAAATCATTATATTTTTGTATAATAAAATTATGTTAATTATTTATTTTACTGAGAACATTTTACATGATTATTTTTCCTTATTTATCTGTTTTAACAATTAATTATTTATGTTTCTGTCAGATATTTTGATGATATTCGATACATGAGTCCAAAATGACTTTGGTATGATGTTTATTGTCAAAGTGATCATTATCACATAATCAATAATATTAATTATATGGTCATAACTTTCATATATAAATTACACTTTTAAATACAATAATTAAATATTGATATGTGAAATTAACTATGTTAAAATCAAGGAGATGGTAGGTCATACGTATGCATGAGAAACCTTTTCATTTTTAAATGATCATTATTTAAAGACGGTCAGAGTAATTTAATAATTAAAGAATGATTATAATATCATAAATATTATATTAATTATATATTATATATATATGTCATTCATGTTATGTGGTCATAAAAACGAATCACATCGCTACGTGGAGGTGATAATTCCCACGTACACACGAACGACATTAGAATTTTTTTTTGTATGGAAAGGTATGAAAATAAATGATAAATTATATTATAAAAATGATAAATATTTCATTAATATAGTATGTAAACATTAATTATATCATTATGACCATTCTTGATAGATTGTTTTGAAAAATGAAAAACAACGGTTTGCAAGGCGGTAGTCCACCGTACACATGAATGATGAATTATTTTCCAATTTTACAAAAAAGGAGATGGATATGGGTAATCACACAAAAATAATAACATAAAAGTATATTTATTATACTGGGTTTATTATTTAATCATTATTTAAAAATGTTTTAGGGATTTTAATGAAAACAAATTAGAAATAATTGATTGAAAGCGACACCTCTTCTTTGGACAATCTCTGTTGATTAAAACGTTAACACCTCTAAGGCTAATGTTATGCATAAAATAAGGACTCTAGAATATGGGTGGGGATTATAGGATGGTATTTTTTAAGATATTTAATAAAAAATTAGGTTTTTAAGTGTGATGAAAATCAAAGAAGGGCACCCTTCTATTAGATAGGGGAAGGTCACTCTTGGAATTTCTTCAAATATTAAATTAATAAAAATTACTTTTATTTTACAAATGGATAAAAAATGATTAATTTAGAGGTTATAATGTTTTTGGGTCATAATAAGCTCATATTTTAAATTTTTTACATGTGTTAAGGTAATTCCATAATATTTATAATATTTTTTGTACCCTTAATTACCCAATTTACCCTTAATTATTCTAATAAAATTACTATGTTTTTTATTCATATTGTCCAAAAAATTAAATGGAAAAATTTAATAAATTTAAACCCTATGATTAAAATTTTAGATTATATTTTTCAAAATTCAAAACCAATAAATAGATAAAATTAATTAAAAATAAATCATCAATAAGGGATGAGAAAGCGAGTTTTTAAAGTGAAAATGTTTTAATGTTTGAAATGATTTCATATAAAAAGTCAATATGAAAAAGATTACAATGAAATAAATATTATTATAAGATTTATAATATATCTAATTTAGATTAATACCATCTTAAAATATAATTTATAATTATAAATTATTTAGATAAAAAGTCAGTTTTTTATTAAAATGCATCATTTGTCACTATTCATCAAAAAATGAATGTTATCAAAAAAATAAAACAAAATCACCATAAGAAAATTTTTATATTACAATTTGAAAACGTAACATTGTTTTTTCAAATAAAATTAAGAAAAGTTTCATAATTATTTTTTGAAACAAGTGAGAAATTGAAATGCAACAACACTGCCTTTAAAAAAATACAACTCTCTATACGTAAAATTGGATTTATTTTCATATAATGTATAGAAAAAACATAGGATTAATGTTTAACATTAGATTGAATATATTATATATCTATATATATATTATTAATATAATCCAATAACGGTGATTTGTTTTTTTATTGGTATAAAACACACTTCTGCGAATGCATATAGATTTTCAGAAAAATGTTTCCTTTATTTTCATTTATAATTAATTGGTTATAAAATAATCCATTATATATAAATTTTTAGACCATATTTTCATAATTTAGTTAATCCTATTCATAACCATCATTTTAACTTCTAGTTTAAATATGTAACATTTAATGAATAATATTTAGTTTTTTGTTTAAGCTCGATGTGGCGTATCATATACACTATTGAACATAGTGTCTGTTTCTTAAAACATCAGGATGTTACCAATAAAATGGTGTTTTGCCACATTTTAGTCAATTCTAAGAGTGTTTTCTTCCTTTTTATGCTTGAAAATTATAATGAATAACATTATCTCAATTTATGTAATAATTCTTCTAAATCCTCTATTCGTATAAAATATTCTAGCATATATTATTCCCGAGATAATGCCAAAGAGTAGGTGTAAGAAATAAAATATATATATATCCAAAATTAACTGAAGGTGTCTTGAACATCTTTAATAAACTTAGACCAATAAATTTTGTTATGAATGAGGATTTTTGAATTACAATGATCAATTTACAATTCACTCTTGATGAATAGGATATGTATACACCGTTTTTGAAGAAGCGTCGAGATATATTTTCATTGAATTATATAGATTTTATTATGTTGGATCCTTATGTGGATACCCATAATTTGGGTATTATGGATGATCACTGTGGATACAATCATGGGTCAATGAGAATACATATGACCCATTTTTGAAAAGTGAAGTTGCGGTTGATAAGAAAATCAGTGAAAATATTATTTGGGAAGATAAATACCTAAAATGTATTACCAACATTATTATCATCAAGAAAACTAATAATAAAATCAGGGTTTATATTGATTAGAGGGATCTCAACCAAGAATTTACAAAGAATGGTTTTATAATCCCAATCATTGAACTATTTATTAATGTGATAAATATCATGCATTACATTTCATATTTGGATGAGTTATCAAGCTACAACCAGATATAAATGACAACTAAATATGAGGTGGTAACTACCATCAAGGAATTAAAAGTGGCACATAGTTGTTGATGTCGACTATTTTTTTATTTCTTATTCCGCATCATATCAATCGTATTTTCATTATTTTAAATGATCAAATTTGTATTTTAATGGTTAATTATATATTTTTAAGAATTTATAAAAAGTTTGTAAATTATTATAAATTATAATATTTATTCTTATTTTATATAAATATTATGTGTTTTTATTTGATTATTATGAGTTCCATGATTGAAATATTTAATTCACATATTTATGATTTAACTTTATGTGTTCAATTTTCTTTGAATAGATAATGAATTTAATTTGTTATTTTCTTGTGGAATAGTTGATCTGCATGATACAATTCTAACAAAGGACCATGAATTCAATTAACATATGTTTATCATTCATAGGGATAATTTTTAATGAAAGAGAAACCCTATACAGGTTTCGCCCATGTGAAGTTAGATAAGTGACCATTTATTAAATGAACCCAAAATTGGTATCCCCAGGTTAGGAATGAGAACCTATATTTTTTTTGAACCCTACATTGATATCCCCCATGTTAGGTTCTACAACCTAAAATTTTTTAAATTAACCCAAAATTGTTATCCCCATATTAGGTCTTGGAACCTATATTTATTGATATAACCTACACTGATACCCCCATTTTAGTTTCTGAAACACCTAATTAGGAATGTAAACCCTATATTAGAGGATATTATCCCCATGTTTAGATGATTAACCCCATTATATATAAATCATACTATTGATACAACCATTTTCCTGACCCCACATGAGTGATGAATATGTGATTGAGCAAAAGAGCTTTCCACCCATATTTCCTCTTAAAATAAATGTCAGAAATTTAAAGGAGCTCAAAGCTAATGTAATTTCTAGATTCGAAGTAAACAAAAATGGAAGATGATTATGAAATCATATCTGGTTAGGAGCAATGAACCGGATGTCACATGATTGAAAATAGAGATGGTTTGGTCAAGGATTATTGGGGAAGCTTAGGGAATTTGATGCAGTTTATTATTAAGATCAAAAAAACAAGGATTAAAAAATTTTATATAATGTTTTGACTTATTTAATTGAATATAAATCTAGTACATTAGATAAAGGGGAAATTTTTCATTGTATGGCGGGGACAGAAATAGATCCGCAAAATTAACCAGATACATAAACCCAAATGGTCATGCAGTAAGAAGGGAATTTTGAAGAATTTTATTATTGAACATTAACTTACAATAAATGTTAATACATTAGTAACAGAAGTTAGATCATGAAAAATATAATAGATAACAAAGAACAGATGTGGGTTGGGAATAGTGCCTGGAGACTGGATCCAAAAGATCTTCTAATGAGATAAAAGTAGATCTATTGTAGATCATCCTTATGAAGATGTATAATGTACTTTTCTTCTTCTCTTAAATCATGTCCATCTATAATTTATTATAATTAACTAATATATTCAAATGTTGACCTAATTTTATGTTTTTATCTTATTTATTTTGAAATTTTAATTATATCTGTATTATTAAAAACTGAAATGTGATTACTGATTAATGTTTGATTATCGCATCTCTTCATTAATTATTTTCTTTTATTCTGAGAATGGAAATTTACTGATTGGAATGTGTCGATCTCTAAATGTATCTCATTATTTAAATCCATGCATGAGTTTGAATTTTATCCTCTATGCTTAAATTTCCCAATCCATGATATAGGATTTTGAGTGCATAGAGAGTTTATTGTGTCACTATACTCATCGATTGTTGAGTGAATTTCTTGATTTCTAATGAAATGAGATTGAAAACTGATATATTTGTTATTGAAATCAAAATAATAATCATAATAAAACATATGATTATTGATTTAAAACAATGCACTGAGCCGGTTATAATTCTGGTATTATTTTAAAAAAGTGAAGAAATACATACCCATGAGAATTGATAGTTTAGGATATTGTGTCTTCATAATGATAATTTTTTAATAGATTGTTTTCTATTATTTTTATGTTTGAATGTTTATAGGATTAATTTTTATAAACTTTTCCTTATAAAAACATGAAATTAATATAATTTAAATTGTGAAAGAAATGAACTCCTAAAAGTAAAAATCCTAGAGGCAACCTTCGGTACTGCTATAATCTATTATTTTAGTTAAAATATTGAAGTAGGATTTAGAAAATTGAACAATTAGATCTCTCAAATTTTTATAAATTATATGAAATATTCTAAAGAGTTTAAAAAAAATAAATCAATAATAATATTCTTCTTAAAAATTAATAAAAAAGTAAAACCAAATAATCAAATGTGTGTTTAAATTTCATATAATGATCATGAAAAACTAGAGTTAGAAAACTCTTATAATCTGAGAACCATAATATTATAAAAACCAATAAAAAAGTAATTTTATTTGAATGTTTATAAAATTTTGAAACATTATAAAAAAGAATGAATAAGAGAAAATTTCATTAAAATAGTATACACTCCAAATTTAGAGAATATGGATAAATATAGTGCATTGAAGGATATATATACTCTTGATTATGAACACAAACTAATTTTTTAGGCTAATTTGATATTGCCCTTGTATTTGAACAATGATGATGAATGCTTCAACACTATAAAATGTTCCTTGGGATGCCAGGTTAGGAGCCACACAAGCAGTTATAATAGTTTCACATGGCATGCATCCCCATAAAACCAAAAGGGTTTGTGGGGACTAGATAAATATGAGGTATACTCCCTTTTCTCTTTATGCGGTTGATAAAGAGTGTTTTACTACTTCCAATCCTACACTGTAGGGAGTTGGCATTATATTAAGAAAATATTCCACTGGAGAGTTTTACTAGCCTCTTGAACTGAATCACTGAGAAAAGATGTATTTATAATTTGGAAGTTATTAGGGGAGGCTCTATATGAATACTCAAAAAGGTTTTAGAAATTTTCTTCCATCTTCTCTCACCACTAGATTTCCAATAAAATTCTAATCCTATATTTTTATGGAGGGTCAAACTTGATGGAAAATAGTATGATATATTCTATTAGTGGAAGGGAATTAGTGGATAAGTCTCATATTCATTCGAGAAAACTCACATCCAGTATGTATTGAAATTCACAAAAACATGGAACCAGAGTCTTAATTCATGTAAAAATATCGAAAAAAGTATCTACTTCCAATTTTAACGTGGATGAATTGAATTTATGTTGATTGATCTCATCAAAATGATGATACATATGTTATCTAACTCCATTCCTTCACTAATCCAACCTAAACCAATTTTTTCTATCTAGATACACTATGTAATTTTATTAACTACTAATCATTTCAATGGTCTATATACTCAACTACAAGAATAAACAGAATCTTTTAATGGGATATTCCATGGAAAGGCATTCATGAATAATGTTTAAAATCAATTTCCTAACCAGAATAGCCAATCTAGGGATTTTCACCCCAACCATAATTTTTAAAAATAATGGAAGTAATTATAGAACAATAGTGTTAGGAAAACTGATTAAAATAATAGAAATTTATAGCACAAAAAAATAATCAACAACCTGAGTATGGTTAAGAAAAATTTTATAATTGAGTTCATAAGAAATTTACATCCTTTCAGAATCATGATAACTAAAAAGAAAAAAATAATTAGAGAAATGATTCCCATTTTTAAGAGATAGTTTAGAAATAATAGGAAATTTCTCAAAAAAGAAAATTTATACTATAGAACATGGTAAAAAAGATTGGCTATATGAAATTATAAATATGTGGCATGAATATTAAAAGAAGTGGTATTTTTCCATCACTAGATGAGATAAACCCAAGAGGAAGAGAGAATTTCAATGCCATAATTCTAATAAGTGGGAATAAAATTCATAACCAAAAATATGAAATCAATAAAAAATAACCTAAAAAAGGAATTTTATTCATTTTAAATGAATGTAAATCCACATGAATAAATAAATAAACCACCAGTTGAAAGGGTTTTTGATCCCATTGAATCTGGTATTGAACATACTTTCCAAAATCCTATTGAACATGAACAAAATAAAAAGGAATAAAGAAAGAGTGAAATAACATATTGGGAATTTAGAAATTTTATAGGATTATAAAATTGAAAAATATTTAATAATTAACATAAAATATATAGAGATCTATTTACTTACCCTATGATTATTCGTCCAATAAAAAAAATTTGAAACTAAAATAGATAAATAAGTGATTTAATCATTGAGTAATGTTTAGGTTAACATTTTATAGAAATATGGTGTTGAAAAAATTATGTATACACTAAATTTAAAAAATGAAAATGAACCCACAAAATAAATTTCAATGTAAGTAAAAAATTCAACTTGGGGAGGAATGTTTCTTCCATGATCCGAAATTCCCTCTCTATACAATTCAATGATCCTAGTATGTTTTCAGTAACTTTGTTTTTGGAAAATAATAAATTTGAGGATGAAATGTTAAAATTAGAATCCTGTATAAATTTTATGTCTTTTTATGTCTTTTAATCTATATTTGTAGGAGATATCATCAAGTCAATAATATTAATCCAGTTGATTAATAGAAGTTTAGTTAATCATTGCAGAGTCACTAAAGATGTTTTAGAAAGGGTAAAAGGTTTATTATTCCATGAAATATTTTATCGGTTAGACCTAGAATATGGAAGGTTTAACACAAATGAACCTTTGATATTACGGATTCCATTTCTAAAAACTTATAAGCCTACAATAAATGTTCTTAAAGTAATATTATATTTAGTTTTTGAAGGTAATATGACTAATTTTTTATATTTTAATCAATGAAGTACCCTATAGAAGATTATCCTACACAAAAAATTAATGTGAATAATAGGGTTTCCATAGAGTTTTTTCCTAATTTTATTCAATATAACCAACCTCATTATTATTCAATAAATAATCTTTTGACTAAGAATAATGATGTAGGAACTCAAAATTCTGAAATATTCTATAATTATTTTGAAAAAAAGACTATTTGTGAGAAAAAATTATTACCAATTTGAAATTTATAAACATGATAAGGATAAATATTATATTTAGAATGATATTAAAATAAATGATAAATTTTATCAATTTTGAATGACATATTTTACTAATAATGTATCTGATGTTTTGTGTGTAAATGAGCCTAAATGTTTTGAAATTGAATAAAAATCTATTGTAAATGACAATTATATAGATATTATTTATTTCTATGACAAAACATCATGTAATTACACCTTTTTTAACTTTAAAATTATTCATATTTTTTTAAATATTCACCTAATTTTTCTGAACATAAATCTAAAATTTCTTCTAAATGGGGAACATATTCATTTCTTGAGAACAATTGTTCTACAGATGTAGAGTGTTGTCAAATTGATAATATGGGTAATGATTTAAAAGATGAAAATGAATTCAAGGAACTCATGAAACCTATTTATTTTAAAGGGGAAAACCTAACCAAATTTGAACTTAAAAAATTAATTGAAAATTTGAAATATTCCTACGTGGAAGGGATGCATAAATTATCTTTCATAATTTCAATTGTGCTATCCATTAAATAGTAAAATGTACATTTAGTTACCCTTAGGGAAAATTAGAAGGTAATAAAGTTGTATTTGGATAATTTCTCAAGGATTAGTTCATATTTGTGTGTGCCCATGATTATTTTAGACCAAAATTACAATCCCATTAGATAATTAGAGAGGAGATTAAATCCTACCTTTTTTATGTGATTAAAAAGGAGGTCCATTCTTCTTTTCGTTGGGTATAATTTGAAAATTTTAAGATAGTTTATGGCTATGTGAAATTAATTTTTTTCATAATATATGGGGATTCACAGCTGGAATGAAGGAATTTGTATAATTATTGCCTACTAGGTTTCCCAATAAGAGGATAAAATACATTGATCATAGGAGGAAAACCATAGTGACCAGTAATTACCACATTCATATGAATTTTCTTGATAAAAGACATTAAAGGTTAGTTATTCCATACCAGTTTAAGATTCATGGGTGGGATTTTAGGATACTTCGAAATCATTATTTCTCTAGAAAACTAGAATAAAAAAAACTCACTTGTTCTTTAAGAACATTATCTTATAGGATAATTCAAATTTGAAAATGTAAGGTCCCTACCATCTTCAAAAAATGCATGACTTCCATTTTATTTACGTTTCTTGAGGAATCCATTTAGGTGTGTATATATGATTTTATAGTTTATGGTCCATATTTTTAATTCTTTAAAAACATTTTAAGGGATATTTATATAGTATTTGTTGAGAAAACCATATTTTGTACTCTGAGAAATGTCATT
Organism: Viscum album; assembly: GCA_963277665.1. Classification (NCBI taxonomy): domain Eukaryota; kingdom Viridiplantae; phylum Streptophyta; class Magnoliopsida; order Santalales; family Viscaceae; genus Viscum; species Viscum album. The sequence goes on from OY728125.1 coordinate 560,765,357, forward strand.
ATATAGTTGAGAGTGAAATTGAGATTTGTCATGAAGTGTTTAGAAATTAAATTCAAGTGGATAAGTATAATGGAAAAATTATCTCTTAATTTAATTTTCCAATGAAAATAAAAGTTATTTTGTCTTTTAATGGTCATGAATGGTTCTACATGAGGTTTATAAAAGATTATAGTAGGATTACCTCTCCATTGAAAATACTTATACCAAAAATTATTGTTTTTTCTTTGCTGGGAAGTTTAATGAATCCTTTAATGAAAATAAAAAAAAATCTAACGTCCTGAGTAAATGTTCAACCCCCAAATTGGAAATTTAATTTTGATCCAATGACTCATGTATCATAATTTTTTTAGTGGATGTTCATGGGAAAAGAGTATAAATTAAATCACATGTCATGACTAATTCTTCCCGGACTATCGATACTTCCCAATCTAATTAAACTATAATAGAGATAGAAATGTATTAAGAGTAAAAACCAATGTCAGTTAGCTATATCTTATTGTTTCAGGAATTTGACATTGAAATCCAAGATAGGAATGAATTTAAGGGACTTTGGTTGATCATTTTAGTAGGATAAATACTTAGTTTTTTTAGGAAAAATCATCTTTTGAACCCCTTAGATAGGTTTTAATTAGGTAGAAATATTATTATTCTGCTATTGAAATAATTCCATAGTATTTAGACATATTGAATTACTTAGCTGATGATGTTACACCTCAAATGTTTTCAATTCTTCCAATTGATAAATTTATTACCAAGTTAATTATTTTTTTGTTATTAATCTTAATTATGGAATTTATGATGTTCCATATTATTAGGATATTTTTTCAAAATTATAAAATTTATATAGTGCCAAAAAAAATTTATAGTTTCTGTTATAAAGACTAATTTAGGCCATATAGGACAGCAGTAACAGTGTTATATTCAATCCTATTTTGGCCCATAATTTTTATAGATTCAAATTAACTGTATTGTACTTGTAAATCATGTCAATTATAATGAAAAATTGCTTAAATAAAAGATATTCCACAACAACCTATGTTTTTTTTAGGTATATAATATTTGGAGAATGGATATTCTGGACCATTTTCCTAATTCCATTGGGTATTCCAATATATTTCTCACTATAGTCTATGTGTCAAAGTGGGTTGAAGCTATACCAACTAGAACTAATAATGGTAGAGTGGGTCCCTATTTTTTGGAAGTTACATACCACCAAATAATACAATTTGTATCTTTCCATGAATTTTTTTATTTAGAAGAAGTGTTAAGTGGAATTAATAACTATTTTTAGTCTAATGTTTTTATCATTTAAGAGATTACAGTAAGTTCATTGGAAGTTTCCATTTTTTAATCACCATGAATAATCAAAAAAAAAACTTTTGATGTGGTGGAGATATAGTGGAGAAGAAAATTTTTAATACAAGATAATAAAGAGAAGGTAAATACTTATGATTCATGGATAAACCCCCCTAATACATAAAATCCATTTATTTACCACCTAAATTGAAATTTCTTTAATTAAATTCTGATTTGTTTCTATCTTTGGGAGCTTGATGATAAATTACTAGAATAATTTAATTCTAATAAATAAGGGGCGTATTTGAGTATATTAAAATGAAAATAAAGATTTTATATTATAAGAGTTATTTGTTTATATTCATATACATTACATGTTTCTTAATAAAATTAGTTTTATTCTATTAACTATCTATAATTCTATTGGATCTTAACATCTTTTTTTCATTTAATCACTACTCAACATACTACCTAACATAATATTGTTTTAAAATTTGTTTGAATGATTATTTAAAGGAATCATGGTCCTTTAAGAATATGTTTTGAAATTATTATATTTTATGTAAAATGGTTTTTTATTTTCAGGAAAACTTCAAACATGCCTTTTGAACTTCAATGTTGAAAATTTGTTTAAATAAAAATGTTATGAGTGTTTCTTCTTCATTGAATTATTAATTGACTAAAAAATTCTATTTTAACTATGAGGGAGGGGTATTAACATGATAAATAGTACTTGAATATGAACCAATACAAAACCCCTTAAAAGATTCAAAATTTTGAGTTTTTAATAATCAAGTGGGAAATTTTGGTGGGTGAAATGTTTTCTTAAAATTTATGGTTTTGATACCACTTTGAGAAGATTAATCATTATTACATTAAATATCTAATTTGATAAATAGTTTTTAATTCCCTCATTGAGGAATTTGTTTTTGGTAATTATTTTTGGAAAATATTATTCAATAATTGCTATATGTGAACTTTTTAATTTGGATTTATATCAAATCATGTGATTCTAAATTGTTTATGAAATGAAAATACTAATATAGTTTGTGATCCTTATTCTTTATCAATTATTTATATATTTATTTACAACATGATGAGTTATTTATTCCTCAAATAAAATATAACCATACCCTATTGAATATTGAGTCTTTTTATTAAGACTTATAAATTTATATGTGTATATTCTACAATAAAAAAATAAATATTTAGACATTTAATTGGACAGAAATTTAATTATATTAAATTCAATTTCAGATTTTAAATTTTAAATTTATATTTTTTCATAAAATAGTAACCAATTTTTCATTTAGGGAATTCATTTTGAGAGAGAATTCACATTTTTATACTTGATAAAATCCAAGAGTGAAAATATTTATGAGAATATATTCATTTGGGCATCTCTATTTTTCAGTATTAAGATTTATTTTGTCCTGCAAAATTTTATTGATTTTTTCTTGAGGACCCGAAAAATCATTGCAAGGGGTATTGGTTGAAGGCTACTTTTCATATATTTTCACAGATAATATCTATTATGATTTATATTTTCAAAATTCTTAAATTAATATTTAAATGTTAATTATATCTTTTGGTTAATTTATAAAAAGTTTTTAAAATAATTTAAATTCTAATATTTATGGTTGTTTTTTATTAATAATTGACTTTTTATTTTATTATCTTTGATTTTCTTGGTTGAAATACTTAATTCCTTGATTTTATATTTTAATTTATTTATTAACTTTTCTTTGAATAAACAATGTATTTAATTTTTTATTTTCAATAAGAGATGTTAATACATGGGATGTAATTCTGGAAAAAGCTCATATAATAAGTTGATTGATTCTGATCATGCCCAGTAAGACTATTTAATGAAATCCCAAACCTATGTCAGTATCCCCCACGTTAGGATAAAAAACAGAACGTTCATCCAATGAAACCTGTATTGGTATCCCCGCATTATATTTATTAACCTAATATTCATCTATGAACCCTACATTGATACCCCCATGTTCGATTCAACAACGTCATGTTTCGATGGTGAAACATACATTGGATGATATAATCCCCATGATTGTAAGATCAACCCCACAATTTATAAATCATTAATTTGATTCATACTTATACCTAACCTTATATGAGTGAAAAACAATGACTTGAGAATGAAATCATTTCACCTATGTTTCCTATTCAACTTTATATTACATTTTATATAATCTCTATGTCAATGTAATATTGGGACTAGAAACCCATAAACATAGATGTAGATGATTCAAAAATAATTAGTCTGGATTGAGGAACTAGAAGTCACTTGACTGAGAATGCAAATTGTGAGCACAAGGTTTCCTAAAAAGTATTTTGGAAATTTATGTTGTTACTTATGATTATAAAACACAAGGAGTAGGACCATATTCACATGGAAATTTGATTTAGACAATTTTACATCAATTTTCTATGATTATTAAGGGGTAAAATATTCATCACATGGGCATGAGAGAAACAGAGTCTAAGGAATAACCAAATATTTCTATATGGAAATTGAATTGTCTATAGGGGACTGATGAAGAATATTATTCATGAAATTTATCTTATTATAAAAGTGGAGACATTGAAGATATAATGATGATCATCTAAGATAATGTATAGAAAATAAAAATTAGTTGGAGTGGGAGAAGTGAAAAGTGAGAGGAATGATAATTTATTCTGGAGAGCTTGAATAGGATAAAGTAATGACCGTCTAGATAGAGATAGATATTGGAGTTTTCTCCTTCACATTAATCATGTATGGCTATATTTTCATCGGTTTTAGCTAATTTATTCTTAGGGAGATGTATTTATGAGTTATCATATCTTTCATTTTACAATTTTCATTCTCTATAGATTATTGAAAATTGAAATATGAGCACACATTGATGTTTGATTCATTTATCATTTTTTAATTATTTTATTCCTTTCTGAGAATGTAACATTAATTAATATAATGTGTTAATCTAGGAATTTTAATTTCTATTCATGATGAGTAGGAGTTTAAATTAATTACAATTTCTTTAAATTTATCTATCCTTGATTGAGGATTGTGATTACAAAGAGAATTGACTATTTCATTGTACTTAGTGGTCAATGAGTGTAATGATCAACTCCAACTGAAAGGAGATACACACCTGGGATCTTGGATATTTATTTCTATATAATAAGATTGAAAAAACGCATTATTAGAGATTTCAAAAAATAAGTTGATAGATTTATAATTTTATTGTTATTTGATAATAATGAATAATGATAGATCTGTGATAAAACCTAGTTCAGGATATGAATTCTTTATATTTATAATTTTTTTTTAGATTTTTTACTATAGTTTTTATTTTTTGAATGCTTATAAGAATAGTTTAAAAAAATTCCCATTATGATATAAAGTTAAATAAAATAAAGTCATGATATAGAGAAAAATCTAATAGGAAACTTCATAGGATAAAAACTTAAGTACTACTATTATGTAGTATTTTAACGAAAAAAATTAAAGTTGGATTTAGGATGCTTAAAAATCCAAACTCTTCATTAATCAAGTAATTATTCCCACCATAAAGAATACGTGTGTTGAATACTGATGTTCCACGAATTATATTTGAATTCATTTCTAACAAAGATCACATAGTTATATATAGAAGATATGGTGTTCAAATATCAATGATGATTTGATCATGTTTCCAATATTGAGTTGGTGTTCAACAAACTATGACATCAGAGATTGAGAGTAAAGGCTCTAAAAATTTCATTAGAGTACATCAAGAAAATTTCTTACCTTAATGATATGGAATTTGGACATTGAAGATAACCCCAAAATGATCTGATCCATAATTAGTATTCCTCATCAATACCTTAAGGTATTAAGAGGACGACAGGGGTAAATTTCCTATATCAGGTGACTAACTACCAATCTTATCAAAAAAATACCTCACTTCATAATGTTGATGATGAAATGGGTCACCTATAATTAGCATGAATCTTCTAAAAAATCCTTCTATGATAAAAAACAATACCATATCCATATAAATATCTCTAAAAGGGAAAATTATGATCTATGGGATCACTGAGAGGGGGAGGGGTGAATCAATGATCTTTTCTATGTTTTATTTCTTATGAAAAAAACTTTATCACTAGTTAGTTATACATGACTTTTTTAAAAATAATCAAACAATAATAACTATAGGAACATAGGAATTTACATGTTTTACTACCCAATTAGTGAATCTTGTCCATGAAATGGTTTGGAAATAATCTGAGACTATACAAACTGTGAGAAAAAAAATCCTTTTTATGTGGTTATAACAAGAAGGAAATATCATTTAAATTGAAAATTTTTATAATCAATTTATAGTGTATGTGATCCTGATATAAATAAATTAAATAAATAAGTTTTCATAACAACTACATGAACCTTAACCAATAGGCTTTATTATTATTCAATTGTATTGATTGAAATTTATTTAAACACGATTTCCACAAAAGTACTTCTACTTATTCATTTTTTTCTCAATAGTAGGAAAAAAATTAATCTTTTTTCTTAAGTATTAAAAAGACTTTTTGATCACCTATCCATTTGAAATACTCTATATGGTCATTATTATGGTAGAATCCATTTGATACTTTATAAATATAGATATAAATTCTTATTCGATATATATCTGATCACCTTATCACACTATCCATCAGACACCACATATGAGGAAACTTCATCTGGAAACTTTCTAATTGATGCATCAGTAATATGTTCATATGATCATATTGAAAAATTGGTATCACTTTTACTCACTTAAAAAATAATCAAAAAATTACTCAATGAATCAATAAACTTTATATAGGAATGTTTCCTTTGAGATTTTATAGAAAAAATGGAATTGATATAAACTTCCCAATAAATTTTTACAATGTCCTACTTAGAAAATTCCTTTCATTTACTACCTTGAAGCCTCTATGAAAGTAGGAGCTTCCCTTAAGACTCAGTTTCAAAGAGTTTCATCAATATTCCTTATACGTTTAAAAAAATCACATATCATTCCTATGTGATAATTAGAATATTTAATTATCAACATATAATTATCACATTTGATACCTTTATGAAATATTCATAATTTATTTAGAATCATAATAACTTTATACCAGTCATTTAGTTGGTGAATCATCATAAAAACACTTATAAGTGATTAAAATCCACCTGATATTCAAATATCATAAATCATTTTTAATTCCCTTCAATCGCCATCCTATAAATAATGAGGTTTACTCAATAACATCATTCTGATGGTTTTACAAAATAAATATATTCAACGGGTGATATAATTATATCTAATTATCAGTTTACAATTTCTCACTACGACTTCATATATTTACAACCAATGGATATTGTAAAAAAGTAAAATTCCATAAACAATTGAAGCGATTAATCTGATGGACTTCAGCTGAGGAAATTGTGAGGGATCATTTGATAGTCTTCTTTTGATTGGTCATCATCTAATAAAATTACTCAACAAACTCCTTTTTTTCTTAAACAACACCCCATAATTGAAAATATAAAAATGATTTAATGATAAACTACACATATTTTCTTGAAGCCTTACATAGCCTATGAAAATTTGGAGTTACACTTACATAGCATGATAAACTACTCTTATAAATCACCTAACTTCATAGTAAAACAACATCCAAAACTTAATAATATACAAACATATAATATACTCATCCAAACCAATTTCTGATAGTTGATGTCTGGTGAAATTCGTCATAACTTAATAGTTAACCTTTTTATATATAAAAATTTCTCCCCATTTAAATATAGCAGGGATCAAGTGGTCTTTCAGTACTTAGGATGTTAGAAACATTAAGTAAAATAATTCACCACCATATTTTGTTCATTGAACACTCTATCCTATGTAAAATGTAAACCTGATATGACAACCATTCAACCCAAAACATAGAAGGCCAATAATAACTATTTTATCAACTTAGACTAGTAAATTCAGTGTGATAAGCTTCATGTGAAATTTTTTTTGATGGTAATATTAACAAAGTAGGGTGATTTTTATTAGAAAACAAATGAAAATCATTTAGAGAAAACCTCCTTTATTCATATTCGGCTTAACCAATATCTTCTTACCATATTCATCTTCTTCAAAACATCTCAAAACCTTATGGTCCCAACAATATAACCCATTGTATTTTTTTTCATCAAAGGAAGAAGAATCACTGAATCTTTTTTAAATCAAGAAATGGATTACTTATCCCAAAATTCTAATCCTATATGACGAAAATATGTGTGTAAAACAAGAATAATTAAACAAAATTATTATGTTGTCTATACGAAGTGACTTAAGTAATATGTTTATTAACCACTTATTAATAAATCCTCATTCCACATGATACTTACGTTAAAATAACTCAACCATTGAGATTAAATTTAAAAACATACAATACAACAAACATTTAAAATTGTTCAAACATACATAGATAATATCTTAACCATTTTAAGAACTCACCCTAAATATATGATATTCTTTAAGAAGGATAAGCACATACCTAAAGATTGATTTAGGTTACATATTTTCTCACCCAATTAAAAACCTATACAAATATATAATAGAGAGGGGAATGATTCACCTCCCTAATCCTGGAAGTGGGTGAGGTTATAAACCCATGATCAAACTTAGATTATTAAATTCTTCTATTTTCAATGGTTTTATGAAAATATTAAAAACACTCTCTATTGTAGGAATATACTTCATATGTAGTTCATTATTTTCTAAATGATCTTTAATTAAGTGATACTTGATATCAATATTCTTAAAATATGAATGTTACATAAGAGATTTACTGATATTTATAAAACATTGATTGTCATAACCCAATAAAATGGATAACTACACATCTACTAACAAATCATCCATCTATGACTTTATACATATCAATTATATTGATTCATTAGTAGTAGCTACATACAAAAATTACACTGTATTAAGGGTCATTGAACATCGATTCACTGTATTTCTTTTAACATTTCTTTCACCCATGAAAAAAATACCACCAGATGTGGATATTCTATCATTGATACTTATTTCCAAATACACATATATGTAAACAAATAGGATAATAATTCATATTCTACCATATTTCAACTCAAAAATAGTTATGCCTTTAACATATCATAGAATTGTCTTTCTATAAATTAGATGATATTCCATTAGATCAATTTGATACGTGGAATAAAGGGGAAATAATATATTATATTTAAAATAGAAGCTATTATCTATAATAAACTTTTAACCAACATTAAAAATAATTTAATATCAACCTTATTTCTTTATCCAACTTTTGAAAAAAAAATTCCCATTGAAATAAGTGTAGAAACCAGCTATGGGTTTTCCATGAAAATATTATTTAGATGTTCCATAGAATAATTCCCTTGAATTATAAAGATATACTTATTTTATTGAGATATATATAATAAAAAAAAGTATTTAATTTCTCCTAGAAGGTATATTTCAAAAATATTATTAATATAATCCACTTAATTCTCACAAGTTTCTTCATAAATCTTTTAAAATAGGACATCATCAACATAAACAATAATAATGAGGGAAACCAATTGATTTTATTTTATATAGAGATTAATATCCAATCTTACTTTCTTTAAGTGGATATTCCTTATAATACTATCTAATTTAGAATACCATGTTTTGGGATATTGATTGAATCCATACAAGTCCTTATTTAACTTGAACAAATAGAATTCATGATTCCCAAGAATGGCACTACATGGTTGTTCAATATAAAATTCATTAACATGTTATCCATTTATGAAATATTAATTTATTTATATATGTAAAATATTATATTTACGTTAAGAAGTGATAGTAAGAAAGATTCTTATAGCTTCTAATATTATTACTGAGCATAAGTCTCTTCAATGTAGATGCCTTGGATTTATGAGTAGTCTTTACAAATCAATCATTCCATGTTTGTTATCACTTCAACTTTCTCATTAAAATTTCTTTAAAACACTCATTTTTACTAAGAAAATTACTATTATTTGGTTTTGGTATAACTTACCATGTTTCATTCTTCTTAACTTGATCTATCTCTTCATTTATGGAATCACTCCACTCTTTATTCTCTAATAATTCCTTGATATATTTTGGATCAACCTATAAATATAGGGATGTATCTAATACTAAACTCAATATTATTATGGCTTAATCCTAATATTCATAATATCCCATGATGTTTTGAATTCCACTATCTTCATCAGTCTCAGATGAGATGAACATAATTATTACTCATCACTTGAGATAGATTAGTCAAAATCATTATCATGAGGAGATTCAACATTATTACTATCTTTAATAACATTTTCATATTTTTAAACTCAACCAATTGAAATTCCATTTCATCTGCATATATAATTAAGTGTGAAATAACCTTATCAAAATGTTCAATAATATTCACATATATAGAGTCAACAACTATTCTTGTATTTTTATTATAACACGTTTATCCTTTAATATTAAGTTTAAATCCAAGAAAGATTACATCAACCCCTCTCTGATCAAACATCCCAAGATTCTTGACTTTGATTTTAGTAATTCTAGGACCACAAAAACCCTTAAATATTTCAAATGTGGTGTTTCATTTTAATACATGTCACAAGGAGTCATATCATATTGTTTCATGAAGAAACATAAATTTTGAATATTAACCAATTCTCCAATAGATTTCCTCTAAAAGAATCATTAAGTATCATGTTCAATCAACATTCTTCATGTCATCTAATCCAAACTTCTATTTATTATTTTATACTCACTATAATTTTATGGTTAGTATGATTCACTAAATATAAGAAAAATTCCAATCTTTTCAAGACAATATTTTAACTTAGTATTTGTATATTCACCACTACTGTTAACTTTAATATTTTTTGAAAAATATAAAAATTATTTTTGTACACTTATATTTATACACATAAATATTTTGAGATCCTATGAGTTATGTTTTTAAAATAAAATACATGTATTTGAGTAAAGTAATCTATTAAAGGAATAATGAATTTATCTCTAGTATTTTATTTCTTTCTCATGGCCTCATAAATGATATAATTTATCTACTGTAAGGGGTGAGTTGAATGTATCTCAATTTCTCATGTGGAAAGTTAGTATTCCATTTCTATAATATAGAATAAAAAAATATCTTTTTTTATCATGTTAGGAATACCAAGAATACTTTATATCTTTTTTAGATTTCTCATATTCTTTTAACATATATTACCTAGAATTTTATACCATATTTGATTTCCCCCATCATGCTTAGATAATATAAAATATATGAATAAAAAACTAGAAGAAAGTTACCTTTAGTTAGTTTCCCTTTTTAAATGAATTTCCTATATTTAGGATATTAAAAACGAGACAATCTATTTTTAAAAGAACATTGTTAACTTCATCGTAATGTTTTGAAACACTCAATAAGTTATATTTATTTCCATAAAAAAGGGATATTTTATATTTTAAAATTTTTTCCCTGAGAATATCATATCAAATCATTTTGAATATGAGTAAATAAAGATTTAAAAAAGTCACTAAACCTTATTTATAATATTTTACAATCTTCATGACATTAAATATTTTGTCATATGTTAATATCAACCACTATAAAATATCCATGGTCATTATAATTTTATATATTTGATAGAAGTGTCCAAAACTATGAAATTTTATTTGAAGTTCTATTTCTTCGCATATTGATTTTTTTATTTTTCATATGAAAATTGTTGTTATGGTGAAATGAAAAGTCAATTTTTCTTCAAGTTGTCTTGGATAATATCATCTTTTAAAAATTGTTTACAAGGTTTGGAATCTATTTTCAATCATCAAAATGAATTTACTAGGTTTTCTTCTTTGAGTGGGTTGATTCCCCCTCAATATCTATGAACAATGTCTCTTGGATTCATTATAATGTTGAGTGTTGATACAAAACATCATTACCATATTCACCCATTCTCCAAAATATCAGCAATAACCATATAAATAATATTCCCATTTGTAACTTTCATAATTTCTAGTGTTGTGTGCCTCTTTTTCATCAACTTTAATACCCTCCACTATAGTGATTTGTATCAAACCATGGTTTTGTTTACCTCATTATATTTTCTTCATCAGTTTATATTTATTCTCAGCCTTAATATAATCTCTTGTAGTAGTAGATTTTTATTCAGTGATTGAAATCTTATAAAATTTATGTTTTTAATTCCCCTTGATTTGGATACATACATTGTATTCTTTACTTGTTTTTTATATTCAAGATATTAAAACTTCTTATTAAAAATTGAGTAAACATTATATTGATCCTTCCGATTTTTACAATTATTATAAATATCACTAACTTCTGTAATATTTTTTTCGAAATTCATAACTATATTCCCAACATTAACACATTTTTTATGAATATGATCCAATTATTTCTCCCTAACCTCTAACATTTCTTCAAGATTGATGTTGATGTTATTCTTTTTATCAATAAAATTATTCAGATCATAAATATATCTTAGTAACTTAGGTTTTTCATTATGAAAATATTGTTGATTTTTTGAAAAAAAAATTTCATTCTTCAACTTCATATTATATTTTCAAGTCATAAAATAATTACAAGAACATATTTAAATATTATGTTAAGAATAAAATAAATTTGAGTATCATATTATTATTTTTTAGAGCTAATAATTTCATTACAGGTGATATTTTCATTATTGAATTTGTTAAAAATAATATTTTCAACTGTTTCATGAATAGAGATATCACCTTCTTCTTCACTGCCATCTTCATCCTTGTTCTTAGAAAAAATTTATCTTTCTTTATTTATAGATATTATTTCACTTTCCATTATAATATGGTTTATATTTTTCTTCATTATTATTGAAGTATCTTCTTCACTTTCTGTCATCTTCATCACTTTATTCATCTAATTTTTGTTAAGGAAAATTTATAGCAAAATGTATAATTAATCTATAGAAAAATAACTTCGGTAGTAACTTTCTTCTGTGCTTTCCTATGCCTGTTTTAAATTTTTTTAGACAAAAATGCATAAATTCAATAATGTTTTTACGAACCTTGTCTTTTTTGATAATTTAACTACATTATTCCTCAAAAAAAAATATTATACTTTTATTAATTAGAATATTTCAAATAAATTGCATAATCAATATTTCCTTTATTCTTCATAAACATTTCTATTCTCAGTTGATAAGTGATGAGTGTGCTATATATCATCTAGAGAAAGAGTTCTTGGATCACTATATTCTAAGGGTGGATATTTGGAATCAAATTTATCAGAATGAATTCATAATATATTTTAAAAAATGGTTAAATCGTTCACCTTGTCACCAAGTCATATTATGGTGCTTACAATATTATTTACCCATGTAATGAAGTCACTAACAGATTCATTTTCACCCATCTTAATATCTTTATAATTAAATCTCCATACATGTAGAATTAGTTTCTTCATTTTTGTATTTTTTATATATGTTCTTCATATTATCCAAGATACCTTTAGTCATACTAATTCCATTAATTCTAAGAAAATCACTTTCAAAGAGTGAGGAAAGTATATAATTTATAACATGACAAACATCCTCTATATTTTTCTTATTAGAATTTATTCAGGGAACTCCATAAAAACAAGGAGGGAAACCATCTTTACAACCATCATTCACCTCATATGTACTAGAAATAAGGTATGGTAACATTATATCATTTAAATATGATATTTATTACTTTAAATAATATTAATCTCCTTATTATTCATAGAATTTTTAATATCCATAACAAAAATCATATTATTTAATCTATATAAAATATTAAATTAAGGTACAATTCACTTTTATTCCACTTTAAAATACCAATAATGATCTATTTTATCATTAGGAGAGAGAGAGTGATAATCAATGACATTTTTTTAGTTTTCCTTCGTCGGAAACAACAATCACCTCCTATTAGTGAGATATGACATATTTGATAACAAGAAACATAGAATAAATAGTAACCCATGTATTTTAATGGATCACTTCCCAATAAGATTATGTAGTCATTTTCATGGTTGTGAAATAATATAAGACCATAGAACCACTAAAATCCATCATTTTAATGATATTACAATGAAAAAGGAATATCCTTTCACTTGAAAATAACTACAGTCAATCAATAGTGCATGTTATCCTCAAACAAATAAATGATATAAAAATATTTCTATTTAAAAAGTAAGAACATTCACCAATAAGATTCAATATGTTATCACAATACAATTATAACTTTCATCATACTTCCATTTTATAAATTAATTTTTTCTTCTTCACTTTTTTTCACAATAATAGAAAAAAACATGATCTTTGGACTTCTTTATAAAAGAATGGATCCCATATATTTTCTATCTAGTTTGATACATTCATTAATCTTTCTAGAAAACTCCATCTTGTACCTTTTCAAGAATTATACCACATATTTAGAAATGTTTTTCTGATCACCTTATCACACTATCCATACGATTCCACCTAATAGGAATCTTTTTATAATATCTTTATAACTGATGCTTTTACAATCTATTCATCCGATCATCTAGAAACTGTAGAATCACATCACCTCACTTAAAAAAAATCAATAAACTCTTTAATACATAAATCCCATATATAATATCAAGGTTCCTCTAGGAGTTTATTAAAACAAATAAACATGATTCAAAATTCCCAATAAATATTTTAAACATACTACTCATAATTTTTTTCTGATTGAATTGAAACTTCTTTGAAATTAGGATATTCCCATAATACCTTCCATTAAGAATAATTTTTAACATTATTTATACATCAGTGAGAGTCAAATATATTTACTCAATGATTTTTTGAACGTTTAATGATCAATGTAGAATATTCACATTTGATACCATTATGAATGTTTTGTAAATTCTTTTGAATCTATTTAACCCTATACCTATCATTCATCTAGAGAGTCTTGATATCAATACATCTAACAAATTGAAATCTAATCGATGTTCCTTCATCAGAACTATTTTTATGATTCCTTTACTCACCATCCTATGACTAATAAACTTCATTGCAAAAAATTCATCTAATTCCTTCACCCAAAAACATACTTTCAATCAGATGCAGAATTATGCTTGATCATCCTATAACAACATCTCTTAACAACTTCATATATTTCCATCTGATGGTAATTATAAAGAAAACTAAACATCCCTAAAAAACTCTAGGTTTTCATCCATTGGACTCTAAAATATGACATTGTAAGAGATCTTATGATGTTATTCATCCGATTAGGATTCATTCAATAATAGTCCTCACAATCGTTCTTATATATGTCCACATCATTCCTTTTATAAAAAAATCACAAATTAATAACCTATAGACTTTATATATTTTAATGAACCCTTACTTGGTGTATTGAAGTTGGGTTTTACCCTTACATAGTATGCTTATATACCATTAAAATGCACTTAATGTTTTATTGCTGCAACTTCCAAAACATCATAAACCGTGAACACAATCTATAATAAGAAAACCTGTGACTGATAACTTCTGTCCAGTGAAATTATTCAAAACATCATTGTATAAAATTTTTATATAGAAAACACTTTATCCCCCTTTCAATATATTATGTATAAGAAGGTATGTTAGTACTTATGATGTTAGAAACATTAATAACCAAAAATCACTTCTATATTTTGTTTATCAAACACTATATCCAATATAACATTTAAAAATTATAAGAGAAACATTTATTGAAACACTCAGGATAATAATATATATCTAGTGAACTTGGTTTGATAAATGTTTTCTGATTGTATTTATAAAAAAACCATTTTTGGAAATATTGACAATGTAAGGTGATTTGTGTTAAAAAACAAAAGGTATCTCTTTTGAGAAAAACTCATTCATTAGTAAAAATACAAATAAATATATTCTTATTATAATCCATATTCATTGAAATCAATACCTTCAGGGACCAATTATATCTATGCTGCATATATATGGGATACCCTTCATCCTTTATATGGGAACCTTGGATCAGTCGATAAGTGTACTCCATACTCATAAGAATGATATTGGTAAGAAAAACAAAATTTATATTCTCAGTGGTAAAATGTTGTATATGGAAACTCAATATTCCAATATAAAAAATAGTTAACTATCATTGATATTCATAGTAAAAAAACATATACATGAATTTCATCACCATAAAGCCCACTTGTTCTCTCAGTTTGATCTACTTGGATGAATCCTTATCCATATGATGTAAAATGAATGTTTAACATTGTGGGTCATCATTCAAAAGTAGTTTAAAATATAATTCATGTCTCATAAGGTGATAAAATGGTAATCATTAACATATTTTCTCATAGATCTCCATATCTCATAGAAGTCTCTATTGGAAATAGATCTCACTAATGAAGAGGTTTTATTCATATATTAAACATCATAGACATGGGAAATCTATTTTAAATGTTCCTCTAAGAGAACAATGGATAGAATTATGGAGAATACAAATATAAATAGCATTGTTTCTGGGATTATGTTCATCTATCTATTAAAATTATCTTCTATATACTCTTTAATATCACAAGGATGCACAAAAAATAAGGAAGAGTACGAGGTCCTCATTGTAGGCTGGGAACTATCCCTCTAAATATCAACATATTTTTTAAATAACATTCTAAATTTTGAGTTGGTGATCAAGAAAATAAATTTTGAATTTATTATCAAGAAGGAATAGTTGATTACCGTTCTTGAATATATATGAATTTTTATGGAATAATTACCTTTGGAACTAACACTATCTTTTATCTTGTGTTCATAAATCACCCAAGAATATTCATTAGCCAATTAATCTATAGCCTTGATAGATCAAGATCCAAATTGGAATTTGGTTTTTTTATTTATCATAGGGTGGATAGTCCATTAATCAACAATTATATATTTGAAATTAATGAAATCAATACCAATATAGATAAAAATGTTCCTTGTACCTCATAAATTGACACTAGGATTGGATAGATGTATCTCACAATGGGTTTCCATCAAAATGAGACTCTTCGATTTAATTGAGCATAAAAGGAGAAGATTTATCAGTGGGTTGTAAATTTTATACTTCATAATAACTCAAATATCTAGAAAATACTAAACAAGTGAGGCTTTGGTGGGGTCATCATTAGGTTCATTAATGGAGGAGAGACCCTCGCTTTTATACATGAGGTCCATGATAGTGCATGTGGTGCTCAATAGTTAGGAACTAGTCTCTCCATAAATTCAAAAGAATTTAATTTTTCTAGAAATCGATTATGTTAGACTATATGGTGTTCAAAATGAAATTTCATTCCCATAAGATACATTCTAATTTCATCCACTAAACATGAGAATTATTAGATGTGGCCCAATACATTTGGCTAATTTTCATGTAACGATAGATGTACCGGATCCGTACCCTTTATCATAATCCAGGATATTAAAGTTCATCCTTATTAACAATAGATTCTTCTCTAAATAGTATGAATTAGTACCCCTCAATGAATTTTGAATGAAAGTTGATATCAATTTCATGTAGTCCAATATTATTACTCTATTTTGTGTCGCTCACACTATATTATTTCAAAAAACACTAATTTATATGCTTCAAGATTGATAAATCTATATTATGATTACAATACATATTCTAACCATTCATATTTCCATAATGCACTCCGAAATGTGTAGATAAATGTATTTAACAAAACTTAATCTATTATCCTTCATAAAATCATAGAAAAGGACAGGAAGACTTGGATAGACAAACTACTGCATGATTTCTGGGATAATCATACGAAAACCCAAGCTACTAAATGGGTGAACCTGTAAAACCATTTGTAAGGGACATATATAGTCCTACCCATCGAGGTTAATGTAACCTCACTTAACATAAACATTTTTAATATATTGAGCAGTGATGAATTATCTCAAATTCAATTAAAAGGTTTGGAGAGACTCGATGAGAGAAGGTTTCACACATTGCACAACATGGAGGCACATCAAAATATTTTCCCAAGAGAATTAAATATGAAGGTTTACTATACTCATTCATCATAGAGAATTAATTTAAAATCTGAGAACCCCCATGATACCAAATAAGAATCATATAAAGCTAGAGGTGAAACTAGATGTACATTACACCATAAATAAGGTATACTACAATAGATATTTGTCTTTTATCATAATGGACGTATAAAATAACCCTCTTGATACTAATAAATGCTTTATCAATAATTAATTTTCATAGTTTATTCATCACACCTTCATCCAGGTCACATGACGTTAAAATGTAATATAAACTCCATTCAATATAATATTAAATTTATTTAAACAGGTATTATTTGCGTGACTTTAATTGTGATACTTGATGATCAATCCTGAAAGCACTTAATATTTCATATATTTTTCTATTATATATTAATTTATTCAATTTAATATAATATTTATGAACAGTTCATAGTGTACATGTTTTGCAATACTCATTGATTTTTGACAACAACCCTAAATTATGGAGAAACTATTTTGATTATATTTTATGCATGAGCTTGGTCATCATATGAACTCATTGGTAATAACTATGCATGTCTTGATTCCAATTATATTAGGATAAAAAGTGATGCATGTAGGATTTGACTCATGTCTAGTGAAAAATATCACTTTCATCCAAATTACCCTAGTGTATGGTTACTTTATTCATATTAGGTTTTCTATATTAGCCATACACTATAACAATATATATTAAGAATAATGTTTGTCTTGAAAAATGTTATCTATAAATACATATTAACACTCAGATTCCTCAACCTAGGTCATTCCATAAATCCCAATTCATTAATCCTAGTTCTTAGGCTCTAACAAATTCTTGTTCGGTTTATCACAATTACCTGACATCAGAATGTGGTTATATCATTTTTCCCGGAACATGATCAAGACCTATAAAAACACCGCTTTATATAGAAATATTCATTGATTAATTCATATTATAACAAGATACATAGTGAATCATTGAGGTATTGACCGGGATCTAGCCCCAAATCACACTAACTTTAATCTCTCTATGCATCATAGTGCTGGGGCCCATCTCATTCTGGTCAGGTCCTTCAACAACCCTTCATTATAATAGAGGCATGTTTACCTAAAACTATGTGTGTATTGATTGACATTATTTTAGGATACTTAGTGATTCCAATGTAGTTTTGATTTAATATAGTTATGTGAATAATAGTTATCAAACTCCAACGTCTTTATAATTTCTGTGACATTATCTGTTCATGATAGGTTTTCCCCATTAAATCAAAATTAATGTCAATAATTTTAACTTTTTTTCATGATATTGATTTATATTGATCTATATATATTGTATTTCTCATTATATGACCTCAAATTGTAGGACATATGAGTACTAGTTGTTTGATGTTAAATTGTACGTCATATAGTACACCATGAATGACCCTTAAACCAATTGGAGTGGTCTATTTTATATAACATAATTTCCTCACATGAGATATAGATCCTTGTAAGTGGATCAGGTGAATGGTTCTTTATCTATAAGGTAAAAATACCTAGAACTCCAGAATAATATACTAGAGTATGGGTCCTCATAATCTATATAAGTATTTCCCATTTTATGTATTAAACCTAGGATTGTACAATTATACCACTCCCCTACCTATGAGTGAGATTTGTGCATATATTTATCCCCATGAACTATATGTGGGCTGATTCATGAAATATCATAATATATAATGTTGTCTGGGTTACTTATCCCAGATCATGATGAAAAATTATCTTTCATCAAGCTCTCAGTGTGTGGGAATTCCCCATTCATTTCGGGTTATCTACAATAATAATACAATGAGATTCCATATAATGAGACCTAAAACTGATATGTCAAGGGTCAATTCTGGTCCATACCATCTACCATAATAAATATTACCCCTCTCAAGAAGTATATATGGATTTATTATTGTTATTATAGGGATGATAGTGAAACCCAAAGCTCCTATATTATATCCAATAAGAAAATATCATTCTGATATAATCCTCAACATCATCCTGGTGCATGAGTTTTCTAATTCACATTGGGGTTCCTTAAATGGACCAACAATAAGAAAAAACCACCCAAATAAAGAACAATGTATAACTTGATTCCTATTAATATAGGATATATATATATATATTTTCTATTGAAGTATCATATGATTGTGTGGGGGTATATTGTTTATATCACATTACCTATTCCCCATTATCCAATTTTTATTTATATTATTTGGGTTCTTATTCAAATCAGGTCAGACTTTCTCATGATGCTAGATATGTCCCCAGATATTTTATCAATGGCGTCCAAACATTAAATCTAGTTGATCTTGTTAAAACATATAAAATTCTAAACATAAAATACTCCTTTACAAATCTATATGATATTATGATTTATCTATTATTTATCAAAGCAGTATGACCTTAAACTTCCACCATTGGTGATTGAGGTCATTCAATTATAAACAAGATCCAACCATGGTTCAATTTGCATGAAATTAAACTAAAAAATAAATATATACTAAGCTTTTTAGGTTATAAACACTTAATCAGTTTCCCAAGATAATCCGCATCTCTAATCACAAATCTATTCCTTTTCATGGATGAGGAAAAAGAGATAATGTAAAATTAAAAAAGAACAAATATTTTAGGTACTGAAACTGGAAACTATAAAAATTCAATCTATGCACACTGGAAACATTTTTCTTGGAAAAAATTATATAATATCTTATTTTCCCCATTCATATGAGCATACACTATGGGATGGGAACATTTTAACTCATGATAAGGTCATTTATTCAAATGATGTAGATGATCCCATTCGAGTGGCCATATACTTAATCTATATCACTTCATTTATATTCTAAATGAGAATGTTTTCAATACATAGTGGTGATCCCATTAGGGTTATCAAACCCTTGTTGAATATCCCTTTCCACATGAAACATACTTTATACCTTTTATTCCTGAATTACCATCAATCATCACCTTTAGTTAATATTCTCCTCTAAAAATACCTATTATTTGAGTGTACTCTTTCAATTCCATTTTTCATGGAATTTTTTAATGAGTGTTTATGATTCAAAAAAAGGTACCTCTACTTGGAAATGATATCTATGTTGTCAATCCATCTTGATATGTAGATTCATATTTTCATCATGACAAACAGATACACATACCAAATAAACTATTTCCTGACAAGGTGGTGGTAGTATCTCTATTTCCAATGGATGAATTATTCCAACTTTTCTCTATTTATCATTTATTTAGAAATTTTATGTTATTATTTACACATTACATAACACAAAATTTAACGTAGATTCTAAAAAAAACTAATGTTATACATTCATGCATCATACCCATTATCGATGAAATACTATGAAATCTTATTCTTGTATGATTTCATGTTTGGGTATGCATTTTCTATAAAAAATTCCATGAGTTGAGAAAATCATTTGGGGAGCCTAAATTCATGGATTCAAGATGCTTATCTAAGTATATTAAATTACATTTTTTATGATACTAATCTTTTAAATCACAATATCTTGAGAATATATTTTCCTCTTGTAAAATACCTATTGGGTTCAATAGTCCTCAATGCATGACCTTAAATTTCATGACTCAATGGCCCATAACACATGGTTTAAAACTACATGACTTAATGGATCTCATCTTATAAAAATAAAATTCATAACTCAATATTTCTCATTAATATAACATATAATACACAACACAATGGATAATATCATAAGATCTTAATCTACAAGAATAAATATTCTATCTAGAAAGACCTTAAACCATATACAATATTCTATTTCATGTGATATAATTACTATATGTAAGATATATTTTCACAAGGGTTCTTAGTGTATCAATTTTACTAATTCACATTATTACTTATTAAATAGCCTCACGATAGTATGATACCATTTTATTTTTTCCTTTGTTTGAGACAAATATTAATAGATCCCCTAATAATAACTAATTATGGATAGATTATTATTATTAAATGATATTTTGTGATGTTTTAATCTTATATTTCATACCTAGGAACATATCACCAAATATATCCATTCACCTTTCGAGGTTCCACAATATCCCAACCTCTTTAATTTTTTGACTAGGGGTGTTCCAATTTCAATTTGAATACCATTATTCCATAAACTACTCCCCATAAACTATTCATGGATTTTTAAACTGAGTGTATGTGATTCATAAAGGACACCTCTAATTGGTAACATAATACATGCTATATATCCATCCTGCTAAATAGAGGGATGTTTTAATCCTGATGGGATGTTACTTTAACCCCATGCACACTTAAAAATATTTATATGGGGATATTTATTCAAATGTTCTCAACATTAACCATAAGTGTAGTTGTTTCATATTTTCACTCCATGAATAAAATATCACATGTTGTGGTTTACATCATCACTATTATATTCTAAAATGTGTTATATAAATACTAGATATTGAGACCCATTTAGATTTTCAAATCACACACCGCATATTTCTATGATCACTATGACAATTAACTACACACATATATTCTTAAGAGTTCATATATCGATATAGTACCTAAATCAATTAATTTTTTTGGTAATTTCCTTTATGACTAAATATTCAGTCTCAAATATTAATGATTCAAATTCTATGACCTTGAACTATATACACTCTTCCATTAGATTTTATGAACTAATATTTGGATCCCAATTCATGATGGGTTTGACTTTCCATAATCATACAAGCCATCTCAATATTTTCTCAAAGATGTACAACCATAATAAACCCCAAAAACTATTGGACTAAGAATAACCTATCACTAAGGTTATATTTATTAGAATGGGATCTCTAATGACATTTGAATTACATTTAATTTGATATATATAGCATCTAAACTTTTGGTCAGAGTTATCCATGTTTAATCATCAACTTCATTGTTATAACTTTAATGACCTTAAAATTTTCAACGAAAGAGACATAGTACTCACCAGGTTGAAAAATCGTAGAATTCATCATGGAAAAAAAATTTAAATTATCTACTTTATAAGCATGCACCACACATAGATTAATAAAAATATTGAGCTTCTGTAAAAATTAAAATACACCAAATTATTCTATTTGAAAACCTAAAAAGTTATATCTAAGAAATATATTAGTTCCTAGTTTCAAATCCATTTCCTAATCATGAATTAGTACACATTTTGGAAAAATTAAAAAATTACATAAATCTTTTAAGGAACACCATATGGCCTAAGAGAAAATCAATTTATACCCATTGGGTCTATCAACTTGTGAAAAAGATAGATCACCCCTTTATTTATATTATATTGGTTTTGATAAATTCTGTGAAATGAACGATGGTGCAATTTTAGGGTACTTGGACCCTTTTGAGAATTGAAATCCTCAATCAAAATCACCCTTAATTATGTTATTTATACTGAGTTATTCACTTCTATCATACACAAATGGAATGACCTTGTCTTATGGTGAAGGAAAATGTTCTATAATATTTGGTCTAAATATATCCATATATTTTTATAAGTTTTTGTGGAAATTTATTTTTCAATTCTTTATCTCATTGAATTGAAAATAAATATGAAAATGATATATGTACCATAATATTTGGCCCAACAATATCTATTAGAGGGAACATGTTCAAAAGATATTAGACTTAGTCAAACATTTCATCATTAAGTGATCTGTGTGGTAGTTATGATATAACTTATTGATTACCATTCAATTATCATGTGTATTAACTTATATTAGTCTTTTTTAGTTTCATATATTATTATGAATTTGTTTTTGAGGTAGTAAAGAAGACAATAAATATATAACATTTTAGATTGATTTTTTCCACAGAAGGGATAGAAAGGGATTTTTTTCCACATGATGAAGAATTCCCTTAAAAAGATTAAAAAATAAAAAATAAAAATATTATGACATGATCTAGTTATCCAGACTCAGAAAATTATCTAATGTTTCATTGGAAAATATGATTAGATACTAGAGATATTCTCACCTGATAACTTTATCCTCAGCTAGTGGAAACATATATTCGATGCATGATGAATGTTATTGATTCCTCTACTTGATAGTGTGAAGTATAATTTACAATTTTGAAATATGTTCACCCATTATTACTATGCGAGATTTATGTTATTTTTTCTGTGTAGTCAGAGTGGACACTCAGTCATGGAGAAGTTATTCCTAAGTTGTTTTTTGAGGCAGTTTGTTCTTTTAAAGGATTTTATATCTATATATTTAATTATATACTACTCTTAGATAGATGTGAATTTATGGATAATAGAGTACAATTTTTGATAGTTGAATTTTCCTATCCGTAGACACATAAATAACTGATAGAGATGATCTTCTTTACTACCATTCTCAGCTATTGGATTCCAAGTGGTAAATATATTTAAAATTTCCAAATCTCATTCCCATGTAATATTTTCCATAGTATCATATAAAAAAATAAATACCAGTTCATATTTAGAAATTAGAATATACTATGGGATAAGTGAATAAACTAGAAAGATCTTACACTAGTGGGATGGGTGGGGGTGAAATAGTTGTGAAATTTTACAATTTTTATTTCTATAAAATTAACCTCTATTAACCTGTATGGATGTGATCCAATATTATATGATCATTCCTCCTCACCCAGAATTCATTAGAAATAGATAATAAAGCAATAAAATATTTTATACAGTTTGGCCTCAATGTGAGAGTTTACACCTCATTGTTATTGGTTAAAGGTCTTAATCTAAAAATCTACACTATAACTACATGTAGATATTCCAGGAATATTATCAAACCCTTTATAGAACTATATATTATCATATATTCACATTATTGATTTCTAGAGTCCTATAAGAATAATATATTCTCACTAAATTATATAAAATCATAAAATAATCCAATAGATATCACTCTTCATTTTTAGATTCTTCTGCAATAGTTAATGAATATATTTTTTCCCAAGCCTTCAAGATAAACTGAATACCATGTGATAACATCTTCAAGAATCTCCAAAAGTGATATTCATAATCAAAACATTTATTATTTCTTAATATCTCATGCTTAATATACCACCAATATAGAACTGGTTATCACTTTGTTCTATGTCATTATTTCATGAAAAACATTAATTCATCATCATGTAACACTTAGTACGTGGGAAATTCAACATATTCACATAAAAAAAATTCAGGGAAATATTACTTTTTATTTTTGAACTTAACCTATCATTCTATTCAGATTCATCCATATGGGATATTCCTTCATGCATGCACTTTGGAAAATTTTTCTTCACATGGAATATATATTCACATGGTAATTTGTAACATATGAATTCAAGTAGGGGTCTTTTCAAACCAATTGATCATGAAGGGTCAATAATTTTGGATGTATAATGAATTGATATGGGATTCTACTTCACAAAGGGATTTTGTTTCACATACCAACTTCGTACATGGGGCATAAATCGAGTAAAATCTTTTCCATTATCAGTATTTTTTAACTATGCATAATCTCACATTTACCATGAAATAATATGGAATTTATATTTACTATAGTAAATGTTCCTCATCCCATGTTCTTTAAAAACATTTGTATAAAAACACATAACTTTGTGATGCTGAAAATAATGGATTCTATCATTCATAAACCTTATAATTCTCATGTTCACCCTCCATGCACTCCATACAACATTCATTGAGTACCCCATTCATGTTTTCAAATAGAATACGTTGTTTATTTATGTTAGTGCATCTACATCAAATAGTTCATGAATAATGATACGAATTTATGTAAAAAACATAGAAAACTATCCTTGCAAACAAACTATAGAAAAACTAGGCTCATGATAAAATTCTTTTGACAGTGGATTTATATGATTCTATTTACAATGTATATAAATATATTTATGTTATCATTTTTTCATTACTTCCCTAATAATATTATAAATTTTATAGTGTTTTATTCATTTTTTTCTAAAGTTGAGTTTATAGACCCATTTAAACACTATGTGAACTAACTATACACTAAAAAACCATTGTTTGTAAATATGATAATACATTCAATGTTGTTTCCTATAATTATTATATAATATGAATATTTTTAGTAAACACAGTCATACCACATTAGAAATATATATGGAATCCACTCTACGTTATTACCATTTCTACTTTACAGGGTTCAATACAAACCCATTGGGGTTACCACCCCTTTTGGTCACAGATCTATCTTGCTCTGTGTATAAACATTTACTTCTATATGTGATGATACACACAATCTTATCCTATGCTGACCCTATGTAGGTCATATATGTTACCCACTATCATCACTATAAAATACAACGATGTACACCTTTATGCTTGGCTAGGCATCCTTGACACTAGGATGCTTTGGTTTTCGATTCTGATTTACATATTTCTTTTGAAAAACACATAGTAAAATATTCACCACCAAAATAAGTCAATAATACCACGGTCCTATAAAAAATCATCCTTATTATCAACGTATAAAACAATACATATTCCAAACTCATCCAACATTCTAAATTATCAAAGGATGGTAACATCAATTCTGAGCAAGATAATCTTCAATCTTATCATTATCTTTTTCTTAAAAACACATCAAATTATTCATGATATAAACATTGTGATATCTCCATGTATAATTTAAAAACCTCATAAACATTAATACCCACTCTCCAATGTCTTGAATTGATAAAACAATTTCATAAAACTAAAAAAAATCAGTCATAATTAGTTGACACCAACTAAAACATCATAAGTAATTTCAATTGTTCTTAAATATCTCCCTTTGTATTTGTTGTAAAATAATACCTCATATTAATAAATTATTTCCAAAAGTCATCAAAGCATAATATTTCTCTATAATAAATGTTTGAAACCTACCAGATATGATAATTCTTTTTATACAATTCCACCTCGTAATGATTATAAAATTGTGGAAAAATGTCTTAGATTCTCACCCTCTAAATTCTTATTCACATTTATCTCCATTTTTACAATATTCATAGCATAATATTACATAAAATATAATAGAACATCACCCAATTTGATAAATAATAGTACACCTTGTTACCCATTTGAAAACATAATCCAACACTCAGTGGCAGTCACAATCATATATCATCAAGAGAGAGGAGAACATTGAACATGTTGTTTATGTTCAATTCAACAAACATATCTCAAGGTAAAACATTTGTGAGGATATATGCATCATAATTTTTAATAGAAATGTGTTTTATATATATTTCTCAACTTGCCACATTTTCATCGCTGAAATGATATATGATATCAAGGTTTTTGGATCTTCTATGTTGTTTTAGGTTCTTGGACAAACAAATAACAATATGGTTATTAGAGATAATTTCCAATGGTCTCTCAGTCTCAACTTTTAAATCTAACAACTTCAATAATATATAAGGAATTTGTTTACATGAATGTGCAGACACTACATATTCCACCTAGATTATTATCAAATTCACTAATTTCTATATTTTATACCAGCGGACACAATCCTCTCCCAGAAATCAAGTTCAACCAGAATTATACTTTTTATCAATTCAACCACAAGATTAATCTATATATATAAATATAAACATGTAAAAATCTACAATATGTCAATATAGTACTCCATATTTCAACATTCTATTCACATATATTAGAATTATATTAACATCCATCTTGTGAGACACATTATTACCACTCTATAATATTTCATAGAGTGTCACTTCATATGTTATATCTATCTCTAATATAATTAGGTAAATTATAATTCCAATTATTCATTCAAATTCCTTTTTAACACTCCTTTCATCCTTCTCCTTCCATATTATATTTTCAAAAAAAATTGAATTGAAAATTCTTCTGAATCTTCTATTCCAAAAAATTTCTAACATATTTTTCTTGAGATAGTAATATGTAACCGAACTACTTCCTAAAATGGAATCCTAGAATGTTTTTTATATCAACTATAAAGGAAATCAAATGGATCTCATTAATTTTCATAGAAATTATTCATAGAGGTCCTCCACATCTCCAACATATATTATTCCATTTATATATATAATGACTATGAGAGTTCATGTGGACATATCTCCATATAATGGTTACTATAAACCTTAACTTTTTTTTGAATTTCATGTCATTTAGTTAGCCATCCTATTTGGAATACAATGCTCTAGGAGCCTGATCCAAGCCATATAATTATTTCTTTAACCCGTAGACAATTTCACCATCACTGTATAAGTTTAAACCCTCATATTGTTCAATGTAAAAATATTTTTTATTATTATGGGTTTCTAAAACCGACCCAACCTAAATAGGTGGGGTAATGTTGGGATGAGTTACAAGTAGGGTATGGTTGGTTCAGGTTAGTTTGGGTCAGGTCATTGTCGGGTCGTTTCGAGTTAAGGGTTGGAAATTTTTTTTCCCAACATGCCCCAATCAACCAAACCATATATATACATACACTAAATAAACAGTAAAATTTAATAATGATTGATAAATAATCAATGAAAAATAAAAAACTCATAATTAATTGGAAATAATTTCTTGTAATTGGTAATAATTAATAATAACTTATACTAAATTATAAATTTTAACTTCCAAAAATTTATAATAATGAAAAATAAATAATAAGATTATATAACACAAATATAACACAAATATATCCTTTTATATAAATTATTTTGATGTTATATTTTTATATTAGTTACATTATATAAACTTATATTTATATTACATAACATTATATAATATTATGTTCGAATAATATAATTCTATATTTAAATTACATAACATTTAATTTATAAAAAATATAATGTCATATAACATAAAAATAACATTATTTTTATGTAATATATCTTTTTTTACATTATAAAATTTTATTCAATTTAATAAAACAAGGTGTTTACATTATATTTTCATTATATTTATTTATAAATTTTATTTTTAGATATTATTTTAGTCATAATTTAATCAATTTTTTGTAGTTTTTTTGTTATTATATATTATTTTTTTACATTATCCAACTTAACTAACCAGAACCAACCTAAACCAAAGTGGGTTAGGTTAGGTTAGGTCGTTATAGAAAATGGATCTGACCCAACCTGATTTGACCATACCACTTTTTCATTAGTTAGGTCCAAAATCCCCCAGACCTGACCCAAACTGAACCATGGATACAACTATTCAATATCACCTTTAAGAATGGTATATTTCACATCTATTTAAAAAAATTGTAATGTATTTGTGTTTTCACTTCTAATAAAAATATAATAGTCTCCATACTTACCACATCTGATAAATCTTTTATCAAAATCAATTCCTTTGATTTTAGAATTCATATTTCACACCAACCTAGCTTTATTCCATGATACCTCACCATTAAAATTAAGTTTATTTTTAAAAATAAATATTGGATAAAACTGAATTATTATATTTTAGGTCATGGAACAAGCTCCCAAGTGGAATTATTACCAATATGATCATGTTTATCATTTATATATTTTATCAAATCTTCATGCTCGTCTATTTCAACAACTATTTCAGTTTCATTTTGTGTGATGCATGAAGTTTGATCGTAAAATCTTAATATCCTTCTATTTTTACCAAATCCTATTTATTTATAAGAATATATTCATCATCTATTTATTTCATAAATCTATTGTACAATTTCTACTCATCTCAAGTTTCTTTATGTTTATCAATAGATTTTTCATAATCAATATCAACTATGATTAGATCCTTCTTAGTTAATTTATCATTCATATTCATCGACATAATAAATATATTTTAATTAGAAATTTATAAATATACCTAAAATTTCATATGATGTCTTATTTAGTCTTAAATAATTTTGATATAAAAATTTTCATCTATGCATATCCTTTCCTTTTTTCATTATCATTAAATTTTACTAGATTTATGTTCTATATTTTAACAAAGAAATAAATTCTAAATTATATAAAGAATTTAATATTTTTCTTTAAATTTTACCACATTTTATATGGCATATGTTGCATCTCTAACCTCAACAAACACCCGTTCTATATGTGTATAGTAGTACATATAACTTCTTTAAAGAAATATTTTATGATGATGTATTCAAAAACAATTCCCACCCATCTCAACTATGCTCCGGATCATCCCCCTAATCAAAATTTTTTAAAGGGATGATTGGTTAAATGTTTAGAAAGATAGATTTTAAAATTATCAGATGTAAACTCCTTTATTTTATCTAATCTTAGTTTCTTCATACAGTGCCCAACTCCTTCTTGTCTTATCTTACAATGGTTTTAAACATTTAAAAAACATTTAAAATTTTCTTAATAAACATTACCTTATTTAACCAAGTAAAGGCATCAATGGATGTAATTAAATATAGATTATATAATGAAGAATTTTATATCATGGAATAACATAAGATAGTATGAATAAGCTCAAGTGGTCTAGTATAATAAATAAATACATATTTGTGAGAACATTGTTCAATTTTCCATTTTTGATATGTTTTATAAATGTCATATCAACCTTTCCTAACTTTGGGATGATCTACAATAATATCATGTTTCAAATTTTCACTTATACATATTTCGATAGGATGACTAATCCTTCAATTCGATCTGATATTTTCATCAAGCTAACTCATGTAATAGGCATTGGCAGGATCATCACTTTGAAAAATATTTATATTAATTATTCTTCCTTGGGTAATGATCATTAAATCCTTTGTTCTTTTTATGATACATGAATCTTTAATGAATACCACATCATCTCCATCATTATAGATTTGGCTAAGACAAAGTGAATTTTACTTCAGATCTTCAAAAAATAATACATTATTATATTTTGTATTCTAGGCTTCAATTATTTTCTAAGACCACTCCAATGACTTTAAGGGAACAATCATTACCAAAACTCACTACTAACCATTCATGTTTCTCATAGGTTTTCAAAAAAATTATGCGAACAATCATATGTGAGGAATAAACACAATCAAGCATCCACAACCTGATTATTTTTTATCTTTTAATGTATCCTAACCAAATCATAAATTTTCTTCCTTCATTTTTTTAGTATGTTTTTCTTTTTTTTATAAGTAATCTATTCAGGTAGACAAGAAAAGAACTCCTCATCCCTATTAAACTACAAATCTCATCAACACTATATTTCTTCAAAGTAGTCAATTTTTTGTGTGTGTTGGAATATAGGATGAATTCTTGGTCATATGTTTCTTTATTTGGTAATCAATTCTCATTTTATTATAATATATCCCCTTTGTTTATTCCTTATCTCTAGTATTAACATGTTTTATTAGCATGTGTAGGAATTCTTCTTAAACACTCAACCAAAATACTATTAACCTTTTAACCTTGGTCATCTATAAGAATAATAGTTTTTTTACTGATGATTGTTTTCCATTATCATTATATAGGATATTGTTGTCTTTGATCTGAGGAAAATGATCTTATTGAGGTAGTATTCTCTCCCTTTGATGTAGAATATAATTTATCACTTTTTATCCTAGTCAAAACTAGTTCATATTTGGTTTTTGAACCCAAATTGTAAAATATAACAAGTTTATTTTTAGATATACTAAAATCCAAATTTACCCTCTTCTCTAGACCCCCTTTTCAGCAGTTTTTTATGATTTATCCTTGACCTCATCTACCATGTTGAATTATTATCAAATACTGTTAAAATAAAAACATGTTTACAAACAATATATTTATATATTAAATATTTATACATATTTTATAGAAATTTTTTCTTCATGGAATTTTAAAATTATTTATTATTTATTAACATTAATTTTTTATTTTTTGATCTCATCAATGTGTACTACCTCTTTCTTGTAATATTCATCCTTTCTGTTAACAATATTAACTTTTTCTTACACCATTTTACTATTATCCTTATTTATATTTATATCCATATTGATACAATATTTTAATTTATTCATTAGTTTGTGTTATATCTCTATTCATTAACATTCATCATCTTTTATACTTGAAATATGAAAATGTATTTTCACCTATCTATAAAATAAGTTTTCTTTTCTAATTGGTTTTATGAAATATAGTTAACTTTATTTTCATTGATTATAAATAATTTTATTTTAATTATAAATAACTTATTTCCACCAATTGTTTTTTAATCATTTAAAATTTTAACAATTTAAATTTCTACGGTTTCTAATCATTTCCATCTATTTCATGTTCAAAAATTTTCTTATTTTGATTTTTTATTCTGAAGTGTCCAATTTCATCACAATATTAGAGCCTTGGTAGTATTTTTCCTTTACTATTGATCATTAACTTATTAAAAATATTTTATATGAGACTAACAATTCTTCAATAATATTTCTCATCAACTTCCTTATCAAAGTCAATTGATTTTTCATCTTCACCATCATTAATTTCGAGCATTCTCATAGACTCAAAAGATATCCAATATTAAATCTTAATTTTTTAAACAACAATCATTCTCATTTGAAATGAAATGAGAATATAATGTAATAATTTATGAGTAAGATATTATCTATCTTATAAATATAGAACACTAGGATCAAACCAATCTAGATTGTTTCTTATCAGTGTTATGATAATAATTGAATCGCCTTGATTTTTTTATAAATTACTGAATATTAATGTAAATTCAAATGAAAATTTTAAAATTTTTATAAAATTTTTATTCATAAAACATCTTAATATCCGCATATAAAATCTTTTAAATTTTAAAAACTTCGTCCCTAAATTCAAAATTTGTTGATAAATACTATCCAAATTGTCCTAAATTTCTTTGGTAGTTAAAATCCTTAAAGATTTTGAGTATACTATCATTGAATGAGATGTAAAAAATTGAATTTTGGAACATTTTATTATATTTATTATTTATATTAAAATTAAATTCCATAGAATAACCCTCATTAATATGTTAAAATACCAATATGTCTATACCTCTTACTTCATGCCCAAGTGAAAGAAGATATTGAAAGATATTATTTTTATCAACTAAGATAGATTGTTCCATCAAATTTAGGGGCACCCATACTATTTATAGTATAAATATTATCCATATTAATCACTTCTTGGATATGGATAGAGAGATCCTGGGTTTACTCTAATACTAACTGAACATCCAAGAAAGATGTTTCACCACTGGTGGGGGGGGGGGGGTTGAATCATTGGTGACATTCTAAATTTTTTATTAATTTAAAATTGTACGATATAGTCATGTTGGGATCTAATAAACTGTTATATGACTACTCTAACTCTAAAAAATGTTGTAAAAATGAATAACATATGAACATAAGATTCTAATATAGTTTGAGTTCAATATGAGATCCTAATCCTTACATTGATTAGTTATATGTCCCGATCAAAGTTTCTATATTATAATCCTAAGTTGTTACACCAATAATCATATAGATCCCATTATACAATTCTACATCATTATAAATTCACAACATACATTTTTAGAGTTCCACTAGAATTATGATTGTTTTTTACCATATTGAAAAGATTGAAACAATATAAGGAATGTCAGTTCTATATCACGATTTCTATTTTCAATAGTTTTGGGATATCCATCTCTTTAAGTCTTCAAGATATAAGGAATAAATTTTGTTCACTTATTTATGAATCTCGACATGTGAAAATAATAATTAACAATATTATTCTTGCTCCATATCACATTTATTATGAAACACCATTATGAAAAGTACTTTTTACTTTTAGTTACAATATTTGTTTACAAATAACATTAATTCAACTTTTCATAACACTTCGAAAACATAAATACTTAACGTAACAATTTTTATAAAATTATTTTATATTATTTTAGAAATTAAAATATAATTATAGCCACATTCATCCATATAGGATATAACCTCATTCACGTACTTTTCCTAATTTTTCTTAAATATAAAATGTCTTATCATTGTACATTACAACACATAGCTTCACATTGGAGAATATTTAAACTGATTCTCTATGGAGGGCCAATGATACATAAATGTATTGTACATTATAATAGAATAATACTTTTAAAAGTTTCTCCATTTCATAGTGGGTTTTATCTCAACCTACCACCTTCATATGTAGGACTCAAATAGAGTAAAAAATATTCGATAAACCATAATATTCTAAATATTATTAAGAATACATTGACTATAATTTTATATGGTATTTATATAGATTATAGTCCTTTTGATTGAAACTATGTACTTTTGAAAAACATGGTCAACAACACATAACATTACAATGCTAATAATCAAGTCATCTCTAATTCAAAAACCAAATTCTCCTCTTATACACCCTGATTTTACCATATAAAACATTAATCACATAATCCATGGATGTTCATGAATTTATTTAATTTTTTTATTCAAATTCAATATCTATATCGCATAACACATGCATCATTGACAGATCTTTATTATAAATATTCAAAAACATGTCTTGTGAAAAACTCATCCACAATATATCTTCCTGAAAACATTCTCATCATGGTGGATTCACATATTTCTGTTCTAAAACCATGCATGAAAACATATTTACATTATCATTTTTCATCACTTCGATGATACTCCTAGGATTTTTTATTGTGGTTGATTCCTTTATTGCTTGAGTTGTGATTATAGAACCGTTTAGCATTTCATGGTCCCATTGTGGTATCACAAACCCTACTTTACATTGATAATGATGTGTACTATATTATTAACCATCATTTTCACATACTATGAATTATTTTAAACTGATTAAGTATCCCAAATAATATTTCAATTTGTAAGAAACTATTTTTATTACTATTTTCACTTCACAATGTGTTGTGAAAACCCATTGATGTCACTACCCATTATGGTTTCATATCTACCCTACCCAATTTTTCAATCTTGTATCATCTATAATAACCCCACACAAACTCATCCTATTTTAACCTTTCACATTCAATATGGTTCAGCCACTCCCCTCTCCATAAGATACCATGTTGCCAACCTTTAATCACGGAGAGGTACCCTTGGTACTAGAGTACATAGTTGGCCAATTATTCTTGGAATATTTTTTTATGAAAAAACCCTTTGTAGAACCTTTGTGGCCATAATAAGACCACATTAAAAAGTTATTCTCAAATCATATCGAACAATTCTAAAAAGATCAAAATCAACTTATTCAAACCATATCTGTAATGGTATCTGCCTTCTCAAAATATTATTCTACTAGTTTGGGAGTTGGGGGTGATTGGAAGATAATTATTGTGTGTTTGATAATCATTGGTGATAAACATATATTGCATAGGGAAATTCATGATGTGAATATGTATTCACAATGGGATTGGTTATTCATATCTTGGAGGCTGGTGATTCATGACTAGAAACATTAGAAGGTGATTCTATGATTAAGTGATTCACTAGGTAAATGTATAATTCATGGTGTCAATTAATCCTAGGTTGGGGTTTCATAAGAATAGATAGATATTCATTAGTTTAGGGTTTTGAGGGATTCATGGCTCGATATTGATTCAAAACATGAATTGGAGGGCCATATGAAAAATCATGGTGTGAACTGATGATTCACATAAAAAATGTACTGAGGTCCATCAATGTTTATAAATTCTATATATCACCTGAGTTATTTCATTCTTCTGTTGATTCACTTCAAAAATTTATGAACCCTAAGTTATTATAGATGGAATCGTATCCCCTTTCCTCCTATATTGATCCTTGACTTATAGAGGTTGATATTTGGCCATCCATAGTGAGTATATCCTATTTATCCCTCAATTAATCAATTTCCTCTTTGATGATTCTCTATGGTTACATTTTTTTTGTTTATGTTGTGTTTATGGTATTTATTTTGATGATCCTTGTTGCAAATCTGATCGATTTAATGTTTCCGTATGAGGTTATGATCTCTTGGTTGTTTCTCCTTTTCTCTATTGTACATCGTGAATCAAAAGACTTCTTTGATGTATGAGATCCTCATTATCTCCCCATTTACAAGTATGTGTCAATATATCATCATTTTGAATTTCTTTAGGTGGATTTCATGGTTTGAAATAAGAATTTCATTAATTATATACATAAAAATATGATGGGAACAAGGATAAATCACATGTTTTACTTCTTTTGATGATATTACTAATGGGATCACACATTCTGGTTTCTATTTCTAAAAATCATTGTTGTTCGGAGCCTTTATTGTGTTCTAGTTAATATTCTTATGTAAACCATGTTGTGTTGATAGTTTTTATCACCATGAATAAATGTATAAGAATTTATATATGTATAATGAACTGGATTCCCTGGGAAAACTAGAATTTATGTGAGAATACCCTTGAAATGTTATGAAGTACAGTGATTAAATCCCTTTACAATCAGAATTATGGAAAATTGTGGAAATTGGAATGTGTAATTATGTAATTATGTTATTATTATAAATATTTGATGGTCATGTAAACCATTTTTTTTATTTTGTGGTGACGGTGGTGACTGGATTAGGTATTGAATTTCTTGGGAACCGATGTGATAGTTGGTTGGCATGAGATGTAACATGAGATGGAGAGTGGTTGTTGTGATGTTATGATCAGGTTATCGAATTATGTCTTGAATTTCATTGTGTTTTCTAAGTAGTTGTTGTGAGATTAATGATCTTTCACGTTGTGTGTTTATGTTAGCTTCCTTGTTAACCAAGGAATAAATCAAAATATGGAATATATTAAAAGACAATTGTTAGTAAAAGAATAATAATAGGTCATGTTAGTATGGAAAAATGTATTTGTAAATGCGAGTTAGTGGAAAACCAGTAAAATATGGGAATTAAATAACCTATTATTGGAATAAAAATTTTGTGGTTATGTGTGGTGATTGACTATTATGATGCATTTAGTGGTGGTAGAGGTTGTAAAAAATATAATGGGGTAATATGGAGGTGATGTGGAGTCTGTATGTGTAGTTAATGTTAATCGATAAGATAAGTATTTAATTCAATATATCTATCATGTAATTTAATGAAATCTCAATATGATCCACACCTATGTTAGAAAACATTATTAATTCCCATATGTTTTTTTCCAGGTGTTTTACCCAACATATATGATTGTAGTGAGAGGGTTGACCACCCTCTCTTCTATAAAATCTATTCGTCATTGGTGACGATACATGTATTTGTTTGATATTACCCTGTGATGATTTAGTTTGGAGATAGAGATTACAAACGTAATGATATAGGCAGGTGTTAGTGAATACCCAGTTATGATATGAATTGTTGTTGGAAATCCACTATTGATATTGAAAATGTAATATACGTAGGGTCATGCATGGTGGGAGGGAGACATGAGGATGACTTAATTCATGATTTTGATACCCTACGACCATGGTTATGTGATGAGGTTGTGATGTTATAACGGCTGGGATAGGTAGGGATTCTTCCCAATCTATATCATAGATGGATATAAATGTGATGTGATATGCATGGAGGGTATTTGAGCACTTGATATTTGATGTTGGGGTGTGAGAGCTGAAAATCAGTGGTGAATCAATTACACAAATCCTTTGATAGTGTTATTTTGATACTATGTTATTATATTAGATGCATGATTTGGTGAGAGTGACATAGTGAGGCTATGATTGGTTAGTTAAAATTTTTATATGTATTTTTGGTTATACTATTTATTCATCGATGCATTAGAATTATCTTATACCATGTGCACTAGAGACCTTGGGTATGATCCAATAGATTCTATGTGTTATGATCTTCTTATGTATACTAAATTTTCTATTAGGTTTCCGAGAACTGTTTGGGGGCCAATAAGGACATTAATTGTTTGGATTTGGAGTTCTTGTTAAGTCACTTCCATAGGAATTGTCTTTGGTAATTACTTGGATATTTTTATCCCTAATTTATTAACCTAATCATCAATTATAGGATTACCTTGGTTTTAGTTTTATTTTAATTACTGGTTTTACATGGATTTTTATTTTCATATCTCTATATCTTATATTATTAATGGGGGTATTACCCTCAACATGTGCGATTTTGTATACCCTCAGTACTAGTCTCCAACCCTAGGCATCATAGTTGTGGGACTCAGGGGTAATTTTACCTCTTCCTTTATTGCTGGAAGAAAAGGGGTATCTTTAGTATGATGTGTTTATTAATTATGTGTTTTAAAAGGTTTTGGTTGATATATAGGATGGATTTTGTGGTTTCGTACTGTGAGGGTTTTATAGGTAGGTAGGGGAACAATTCCAGTTGATATTGGTACATGAAATAATCCAAGGAGACCAACTAGGACATCAAAATGTTGGGCCACTCACGATAAAAATTAAGGAATTTTATCATAAATAAAGACCAATTGATGGGATCATATTTTCAGGGCAGATACCTAGAAAAGGTAAATGAATTATTATTGTTTGTATTCATGTCTGAATTATGTTGTTTTTTGGAAATAAAGTGAAAATAATTAAATGAAACTTGATAATATTCCCTGTTAACTAGCATAACTATTTTTTTTCTTAGGTTTGGATCCTTGTCATCATCTTCATACATATTATGAAGTAGAGGTTCAACAGGCTAATCCAGTTGATCATCAAAGGATTGACATGATAGAGGAGGACAAAACATGGAAGATGAACTTGAATTCCATTTATCATTGGACCACGAGAATGTATAAGTGGATAATATCTAATATAGAGTCATAGAACATGATTTATGTGTAACATATTGATATTTTAAAATGATACACCATGTTAAGTAATGTATAAGATACACCACATTAAGCTAAAATGAACAAATAATGTTTTTATTTAAATCTGACCGTGATTACCTAAATGTTAAATTTTTTGGTATGAAAATGAATAGTTGATTTATGAAATAAATATAACGGTTCAATTCAATATTAATTTACATTTATGTTCTTATAAAATAATTATATATTTTTTATTAATTTAATTTTATTCTTCAAAAAAATTCTTTTTCTTCAAAAATGAGTTCTTCTACTTTTTATGAGTGAATATTTTAATTTATATAATTCATTAAAAATTTATTTTATCAAAATAATTTAATATTTAAATTTATTATGTCAAAATTATCCTAAAATTTTTTTTGGAGAATTTTCCTAATATATTTATTTTTCAAGCGGTAGTAGAAAATTTTGATTTTTATTGAAAATTATATTTTATTTTAAATTATTAACAAAGGAAATTTTTTATACTAATTTTAAATTTTAATTAGTTAATTTTTATTTAAAATATTATAATAATAGTTTTTAAATAGATTTTATACTGTAATTTAGTTTAAAAAATTTATATTTTAAAGGGAATTTTTCATAAAAACTCATTTTTTTAAGACTTACTAGTATAATTTTAAATTAAATTCTAAAAATTATGTTATTTGATATTTTTAAAATGGATTCTATATTTTTAATTCTGAGGTGTAAATTTAATGAATGGTTTCCTTTTATTGCTGGATAATATGAATAGTAAACATAATAATAATTGTTACCACAGTAAAGGGTAAATCTTTTAATTTAGGTTAAAAACTAAAATTATAAGAACTATATAATTAACCAAATACTTACCTAAATGTTATTTTATGAGTATAATTCGACCATAATCATCCAAGGGTCAAATATATGACCTTTAAGGCCACTTGGATGTGATTATGATCATTATAGTTTTTCATTTAATGAAATGTCAAACACGTCACACTCTTCTTTTAATAAGTATAATATTTTTAATAGTGTTTTATCTAGAGGGTACGTTCAGATATAAATATTATATTGAAAAATAAAATTCTGATATTCCTCAGGGTGATTTATTTATATTTTTTTGTTATGAAATAGTTACCTTAAATTCTTTCACAACACTGTTTCAATGATTATTTAATTAATGGAAAAATCAAATAAATGATATTGAAAATAGTAGAATAAATTTTATATGAGATAAAAAATGTTAATAAGGAATTTTATAGATTACTATGGAATTTTATAGATATAATAAAATATTAATTTATAATCTTATATGTTTTATTTATATTATTAGAGTGAAAACAATGAATAGTTCTAAAAATAAACATTATGGAAATTTTATTGTAAATAATATTTTATTAAGGTATTTAAAATTCAAAGAAATCATAAATTTATAAAAACTATTAGTATAAGGTTATAAATATCAACAATGGTCCATTTATGAGTATTTTGTCATATTATATTTAATATATTAACTATCAATGTATAGATATTCATGTTGTTATGGTAAGGGCTAAAAGGTTTAAATATGGGTTAAAATAGGAAGATAACGGTAGAATTATTTTAAAACAATGTAAAATATTTATTTTCTGAAGGGATTTAGACCCTTAATCTTATTACATTAATGTTTAATCACTTTTTAACTTTTTTTAATAGAAAATTAATTTATATTAATTTAATAATTTGAGAAATCCTATGTGTTCCCTTCCCCTCTCTTATTAAACGGAACCACTTCTTATCATTTCATCACACTCAACCCTTTTGGTTTTGAATATCCCAACTAAAATCCATTACTAGTATTCATCCCCTCATTATAGAGGTCCTGAGTTAGGAGGAATAGTAACCATAGTGGTCATAAGTTTTTAAGAAATGGATATTGTCATAGGATGATGAATACAATGAACATAGGCGACATGTCAAAATCCTGGTTAGAGACTTTCCTTAATAATATTTTAATGTATCCCTTACAAACTATCTTTTTCTTCCATATTCAATTTATTTTTTTCTTATTTTATAAATAGTGGTTTTTGTATTTTCAATGCTTGATTAAATTTATTTTTACAGATGTTTTGATTTTTACAAAACATTTTTAAATTAATATTTTTATCATTTTTGAAACAATGTATTTTTTAACTTTTCTAACAAAAATATGAAATAAATGATTTTATTAACTTATAAAACATGATAATATTTTCATTCGATAATGATTCCTTAATTATTTGAATATTTCAATACATATTTATATTATAATTTTCAAATATAAGGTTTTCCTTTTTATGAGCATTATTTTTCTAAAAATAAGTGTTTTTTAAATTGAAAATGTTATTTTCATTACGATTTTTTATGAAGGAATTAATGTTCTATGACTATTTTATAGTTATTTGGAATTTTTAATGTGGATTGATTGTTCTATTATAAACCAAATTTAAGAGGCTCCATGATATCCCTCCAAGGAATTGGGTAGGTTTATTTGGGAAGCTGACTGTGATGGTTATTACAAATGTAAATGTGATATTTAATCCATGTATAACTGCAAGTGTTATTTCAAGTACAACCATTAGGTTTATTTCATGTGTTTCCATGAGGGTTAAAATACAATACAGTATGGTAAAAAATATTCCAAAAGCTAACTATATGATTTATTTATGATTACTATGTTTATAAATAAATCTTAGGTTTTAATAATGTAATTTATGAAGTTTATGTTCAAGGGAAAGTAAATGTTTCTTTTTAAGGATGAAAATAGTGAAAAATATCACGAGTTCATTTTTTCGAAGAAAACATTTTGGGTCTTAATTTCCCTTTAATATTTATTATGAAATATTTTATGGAAAAGTTTGGGACAAAAAGTTATTTGTTAAAAAAGATAATGTTTATTTTAAGCCCAAAATTTATTTTTAGAAGGACAATTTTTTAAGTATTCATGTACTAATAGTTTATTTATTTCTTTTTATATACCTTTTTGGCATTTTTTTCTTATCCCTAGTTTTCATATTTTTTACAGAGTTTAAAAATTGTTAAAGGAAAAGGATAAGTCAAGTTTAAAATCTTTAAGATCTGTTAAGAAAAATCATCTTTTGTTTTAAAATATTAATACTGTAAAAAAATTGATATTGAGTATAAGTTACTACTTTGTAATAAATGAGTAGTTAGGTATGATTTATGACATAATTGTACAAATCTCTAAACATGAAAGATCATCAAGATTGTAATAATGTTAATTCCAGTTAAAATACACTAGAAAATGTAACACTTTAAGCCAGGTCCTTACAATTGGTATCATATGAGGGGTTTAAAAACATCTAAGATTAGGTATTTTAGTTTATAATAGGTTATGTTTCTCGATATATTATATTAGTAAAATCCCAATTTGGAAACTTTTTCAAATCGAGTAAAATCAGTTAAAAATGGAAGGAGGAGTATCTGAGAAAACATTTTAT
The DNA here is from genome assembly GCA_963277665.1 of Viscum album. Lineage (NCBI taxonomy): Eukaryota > Viridiplantae > Streptophyta > Magnoliopsida > Santalales > Viscaceae > Viscum > Viscum album. The sequence goes on from OY728125.1 coordinate 560,807,035, forward strand.
ATCGACCAAATGGGTTGATTAAAATAATTATTACATAGTTATGTCCTTATGATTTTAATATTATGCTAATATACAACTCTCCTTCAAATAGTTTTTTGAAATTTCAAGTACCTCCTCTATGACTCAATATAACTGTGTATCAAGGGTGGTTTTTAATCAAATCCTAATATCCAAATTTTTACATATTTTCCAGAAAGGTAAATGTCACAATGGAATTTTAAAATCTTTTACCTTATAATAGTACTTTGAAGCATATTATGATTTTAATGTAGCTTCCAAAGAAGGATACAATCATAAAAATTATTTATATTTGGATTTAACAAATAATATTACGATTTATAATTATGGTATTTTAAAAGAAACCTTGGTTGAATGTTTCAATACAAAATTGGGGAAAATGTTAAAAAAATCAATTTTTATCAGTTTTTTTGAAATTATATATCATAAAAAATGATTTTTAAAATCCATTTCTCTGGTAACACCAATATAACCAAAATTATACATGTTTCTTTTAGACAAGGGATGAAATTTACTTTGAATAAGCTATAAAACATTATTGTGGCCTGTAGAACATCTATCTATGAGAAAAAAAGATAATGAAATTTGGTGGAATTTGTGGTCAAGGTTTGCCCTTATTTTGTCTTGGTGTATTTTTATTTGAATAGTAGGGAGTTGAAATATAAAATTTCAAGATATAATAGACTTTGTGATTTAATATATTGAGATAATTATGGGATGGGATAAAAAATTAAAAGTATGAGATAATAATTTTAGTTAAAACATTCTATTTAAATATGTAATATATATTTATGATGTTTCTCACATTTCAAGGAATGTTATAATAATTATAGTTTTTTTAAACGACAACCAATAGAATTAGTGATGACCTATCACATGCAGAAAGTCTGTGGGTCTTGAAACCACAACCAAGGGGATACAAGGGTGAATCTCTTTCCACTAGCCTATGTGAAGACCCAGTTTTTATGAAATTTTTTTAGTTAAATGATTTTATGGATGCATGTTGATTTGATTTTTGAAACATATTTTTTATCATATAGATAATATTTGGTGATTAAGTTATTAATTTTATTATAGAATATGATCACTATAATTGTTGGGAACAATATAGGTTTAAGGAAAATATAATATTATGGGATTTTACTATAGAAATAAAGGAAGAATTTTATTTTGGAGGAATATGTGATTTTATAGTGATTCAAGTTATTATGGAAGTGATTAACAAAGAATGGAGATTATGTGATTATGGAAATTACATTTTGGTATGATGATTTAATATCCCTTGATGTGATTTGTATATAAGCCATAAATTTATCTTGGAATATAATGGGATCAAATCAATATGATTTTTAAGTTTCAATATTTTTTTGGAATATTTTGAGTAATTTTAAGGATAGTTATTTATTGAATGATATATGTTGAATTTTGTGTATTATAGTAGAATTCTAAATATTAAATATAGTTTATCTTCATCTGATGAGTTATTTATTTTGGGGAATTGTATTATCCAATATTAATAATTTTGGTTTTGGTTAATTCATAAATAAATGCGGAATATTTAGTTAATATGTTTATGATTTTTTGATCCTCATAAGTTGATTCTAATGCTTGATTCATAAATAATTCTTCTTTACTACTTATAATTTGGAGAGAAAGAAGAGTTTGTGGTGGAAATTTACTAAAGGATTAAACTATTCATTTCACGTATGTATATTTCCTTATATTGTTTTGTCTAGTTAGCAAAATAATACCTCAAATTCAGAAATAATTTTTATAAAAAAACATGCCCTTTTACTTTTCTTATCATGAAATCAGTAGACTTTTAAAACATCACAGATTTAAGATTTCATGATGGTTATCTTTCTGATGACCATGTTCTCTACCACTCTCTATCATTACTTGGGAGTTAGTTTTATCTTTCAAATTCATTTTTTCACCTTCGAGTTATGTTCTTATAAATCTGATATATGTTACTTGAGATGACCTCCATAAACCCCTAATATCTTTTATAAAGTGGATATTTTATTGATCCTTTGTTTGATGTCGGTATTTAATAAAGGAATTTTGAAAATTAAAAACCTAATTACAAAATATGGGTTCAAATTTTGAGGATATAATTTCTTAAAGTGGGTGGGGGAGAATGTAGCATCCAGATATTTTAAAATGAAAATATATATTCAATAGTATAAAATAAATGCCACATTAAGCTTAAATGATAAACTAGATCTTATTATTTAAATGTGACTGTTATAACCCTATCCTTAAATATTAGAGTTTTAATATGAATATACTATTTATTAAATAAATATTATTTTCCAAATCAATATGACTTTATTGGTAAGATCTTATAAAATAATCTCACAATTTTTTGTAAAGACATTTTACACTTTAAAAAAATATATTTTCTACATAAATGAGTATTTCTTACTTTAAAAAGTGAATATTATAATTTATAGAAATCAGAGAAAATTAAGTTGAACAGAAAAATTTATTTCATCATTTAATCATGTCAAAAAAATACAAAAATAAATTTTGGGTTTTTTTTAAAATATTTACTTTTCAAAGAGTAATGAAAAATACTGATTTTTATTGAAAACTATATTTTATTTTATAGTATTTAAAATGTAAATTTTTTTATTAAATTTAAATTTCAATTAGTTAATTATAATTTAAAATAATACAATTATGGGGTTTTAAATGAATTTTATACTTTTATTTATTATAAAAAACATTTTAAATTAAAAAAAAGGTATTTTCAAATTTTTCGTTGTGTTTTGTCGGTTTAATTTTAAATAAATTTATGAACCTTTTATTTCTTGAATTTATAAAAATGGAATATATATTTTTAATTGGAGGCCAAAATTTATTAAATAGGCACCTTTTATTTCTATAAAATTTGAATAGAAAACACAGTAATTTGTGTTACGATGATAACGGGTAAATCAGGTAATATTGGTTAAAAATGATAAGAACTATTAAATGAAACTCAAACTTACCAAAATATTATAAGATTATTACTGATCAATCATAATAATCCAAGGGTTGAATTTATGTCATTTTTTGGAAACTTTGAAGAGATTATGACCTTTATATTATTTTATTTAAAGACATGTGAATCATGTCAAACTCTTGTTTTAAATAAGTATAATTTTTTTAATATGGTTTTATCCTTTGGATAAGGTCAAATATAAATATTATTTTTAAATTAGAATTTTTTATCTATTATAATAATTTTTTTATGTTTTAAAAAGAAATAGTTACCTTAAATGCTTGCACAATGCTGATGTAATAATTTTATAATTAATGGAAAATTTAAATAAATGAAATTAAAAATATTAAACTAAATATAATTTGTGAAACATAATGGTTTCACTAAATTTTATATAGGAACATGAATTTTTATGAAATAATTATTTTTCTATTTTGAAATGTTTTCATATCATTATTAAAGTCAAATTATTGATTTGTTCTAAAAATTTACATTATGGATATTTAATAGTAAATAATGTTGTATAAATTTTATAAAATTTGTAAAAATATTAAATTCATCCAATTTATTAGGACAGGGTTTAAAATATCAATTTTGTAATATTTATATTTTTTTACATTTTATAGTTACTATATAAACCCTAAAAAATCCATGTTGTCACTATAAGAGTTAAAGGGGTTAAATAAGGGTTAAAATATTTAATAATTGTATAAATATACATACAATTTTTCATGGTTTTACTGGATAGGGGTATTTATAACCATCATAATATTATCTTCAAAATAAATCTCTTTACAACAATTTAGGATTGATAATTAATTTAATATTTTAAGAAATTTAGAGAGTTCCCCTCCCCTCTCTTATAAAAGGAATCATCTTCCTCTCATGTATTAACATTCAAAAACCTTTTTCATTCTCCAATCCCTTCCCAAATACCTTCCTAGAATACCACACCACACTCTAGGGGTCTTGGTTTATGTATAACACCAACCATAGTGGTCATAGGGTGTCAAGAAAAAGATATTTTTTGATGAAGAAAATGAAAAATAACATATGTAACATGTCAGACTCAAGGTAAGGGACTTTATTTTAAAAAAAAATATTTTCAGCTTTCCCTAAAAGAACTCAATTTTTTTATAAATTAGATTTAATGTTTTCAAAAAAAAATTAAAGAATATTTTTATTATTTTTCTATGTTTTTTTAAAACAATTTTTACCCATGTTTTATGTTTAACAAAATGGTTTTAAAGAAATTTTATTTGTCATTTTTAAAGTTAGTAATTTTTTAACTTTTATTAAAAAAACAGAAAGAAAATTTTTGTTAACATATATGACATGATATGATTTTCCAACCATAATGAAGCCATAATTATTTTAATACTCCATTACAAGTTTACATGTTTATTTTCAAATATTTTTTCTCTCTGTATGTGGGTAATTTTTTCTAAAAATAAGTGATTTAAAAAATAAAAAACATATTTTCCTTAAGAATTTGTTTGTGAAGAATAATTAATTTTTTATGATTATTTTATGGTTACGGTGAATTTTTTTATGATAGTGTTTATATTTTAAACCAAATATTGGTGGGTCAATGATATCTCTCTAATGAATTAGGTGTCTTATTATTATAAGTTGATCGTTATGGTTATTCCAAATGTAATAACGAAGGTTATTGCAGTTATAACTATGGGTGTTATTTAAATTATAACCATGAGTGTTATTTCATTTGTATCTATGGGGGTTAAAACATAAGTAAGAATGATAGATATGATTCCTTAAGTTACCTATATGATTTATATATGATTTTTATGTTTTTATGTGAGTCTCATGTTTTCACAAGGTATGCTGTTGAGTTTATGTTAATAGTAAATTATATGTTACTTTTTAAGGATGAAAAGGTCAATTGTGTTAAATAATTTTCATTATTTTATCTTTTTTTCAAAGAAACTGTGATGGGTTTTTATTTTTATTTTTATATATCTTATAAAATTATTTATGGAAATGTTTTGGAAGTAATGGTGATTTCTTGAGTAAGTAAATATTTAATTTTGAGACAAATGTTTTTTTTGAAAAATGAAAATTTGTATTAGTATTCAAGGACTAATGGTTTCTCTATTTCCTTTTTATGTCTCTCACAAAGATTTTGGTTCTCATACCAAGATTCAAAATTATTTTTCAATATGTTTTAATGACGGTTAAAGGAAAATAAGTAGTCAATTTTAAAGTCATGAAGATTTTATATGAAAATAAATCATGATTTTTTTCAAGATTTATATTATGAAAAAATGGATATTGAGTTAAAGTTAATACTTTTAAATATATGAGTAGTTATCTATGATTCATGAACTAATTCACTAAAAATACAAAAGAAAATGTCATTTGGATTATAAAAATTTAAAATTTAGTTAAAATACACTATAATATGTTATTATTAAGGTTGGGTACTTACATTTTGTTTTAGAGGACAGTTTAGAAAAATTTGGATATTATGAGTTTTTGTTACGAATACATTATGTTTATTAGTATATAATTTTATTAAAATCACATTTTAAAAAAAAATTTGACAGAGGAAAATCAGTTAAAAATTGGAGGAGGATCCAAAAAAACATTTATATATATTTCTAATGAATTTATTTCAATAATTATCTTAGAGCCATGTACTTATGATTTTGAAAATTTTTCTAACATATAACTCTTCTGGAGACTATTTTATGAAATATCAAACACCTCCTCTTCAATTAGACACCACCATGGTTCGTGGGTTTTTTAATCAAATCCTAATTTCAAAATGGGATGATGATAAGTAAATTGAAGCTGGAGAAAAATTGGATATTTTCACTATTCAATGCTATGCATTGGATAACCTAGGCGGTGATGGGGGTAGATCCAATACCTTCACCTCTAAATGGGGGGGGGGGGGGGTTATTCGCTTTTACCTATGCTATCTCTTGGACCTCCTTATCACAATTTTCTAATGTGGACATTATTCCCCCTTTCCCTTTAATCCCTATCATATCTAAATATCCATACCTCTTGGGTGGTGGCCCCCATTTCTCATTTTCATCCACGGAATTCACTAAATATTCATATTTCTTGAATCATACCATTTTCCATTCATTAAGAATCATATCCTTTTGGTTGAAAACATTGATAGGTTTGTCTTTGGTTCACGAGGATTACAACATTGATTGGTCATGGGGATTCTTAAAAAACAACACATGATGGTTATCATTTACTGAGAGGAGGACATGATCCTATAATTTCCCTGATCTCATCATGTAAAAATGGATCAGGATTCTACCTTTTTCAATCATCCTATGATTTCCATTTAAAATGGGATTCTCCATCTATAACTCTTTAGGTAATTTTTTCCTAAATCCCTCTTCCTTTCCAAAATCCATAGATTACATATATGTTTTAAAATATGGTCATCCACATTTTTATTGATAGTTGAACTGAATCGATATATCATCTCATATCCCCACATATCTATGTATAAGAAGAAATTTAAAAACAACCTATTTATTAAATATAGATCATGTTTAAGGAGGAATTTTTCTGTAATCAATTGACGGTCTTTGAAACATTGACATATTATGCCATTTCATGGAACACTTTTCCACATTTTTTCACTGTTACTTCAAGATTCACTGTGGGGAAGTTGATGACATTTCTCCGATAGGGTCTACACCTCCTGTAGTTCTCTCACTTGATAATTTGTGTATTAAGGAATCATAGACTAGTCTTCATCCTCTGAAAGTGAAAGGACATGGTAATATAGGGTAACTGACAATTTTTATATCTTAAAATGTATTTTGGGTGTCAAAAATAAGGTGGTGAAGGTTTTTGAAGGTTACCTATCAATCTATTATAAAATTTCTCCTTCATTTTCTGAGACCATGAATGTTGGAGGCAAGAAAAATGGGTAGGATATTTCCCCCAGTTTTTTTTTCATGTCTAATGATAATAGGAATTCTATTTCAAATCTATCTTCTTCATCTAGGGTACCTATAGACCATATTTCACTAGTTTATTAGGAACATGGATCCTCTAGATAGAAGAATTAACCAATTTTTATCTATATTCAAAAACTTGTTTTCATCATTGATGAGAATTGAGAATGTATTGAATGAATATTGTGGTTAAAAGGCTATTATTCCAAAGAAGAAAAATAATTACAATGGATCAAGATCCATTGAAGTCACCGAGCTGAGTGGAAAAGACATTGACTCTCAATAAGTGATGGAGTATGAGTAGAACCCCGATGGGGACATTACTGTTGGATCTATATTGAGAAAGGTAAAGTAAAAAAATCTATTAACTGGGAATTTTGTTGATCAAAAGGGAGGAAATAAATCAAGGCCCCACAAATACTACTCAAACCTAACAAAACAATTGTAACTATATCCTTAGGTAAGTCTGAGAAAGGTGGGATATGAATAGGTATAACTGAATCTACAATTCTTAGAGTGGTTAATCCAAAGACACAATAGGTGGGTGATAAATTAGTTAATAGATAACCTGAGTATGAAACCATTGTGTCGCACTAGTTAGCAGAGATTAATAGTGAACAGAGTAGAATAATATGAGTATTTTAAGCAGATAAAGTGGAGTGTCTGGAGATCGTCCTTCAGTATAAAGAAGAAATGATTGAATGAGTCATATAGGACAATGATCTAATAGATTAGTTTAATATAACTAATGAGATAATCCTTCATGTTGATAATAATGAGGAGAAAAGGGTGAGAATAAATAAAAAATTTGAATTCTAGATTGGGGATTCAATAAAAATAAAATCAATTTGGTTGAATTTATACTGATATGGGATTGAATAGACAAACACATTTAATATATAATCAAAAATGACATAGATATCCAGGTATGTACACTCCACTAGGAATTATATAGGGTGTCTAACTCAAATAACAATAAACATACCTTTAATCATTTTTTGAGTTCTTTTGATGCATATTAAATATTTATTGTGTGTTGTTGGCCAATTCTTCCTCAAAATGGATTTGAAATAAAAATAGAGGATGGATTCCTCATCTCATATGTATTTCATGATTAGATCATTGGTTTCTTATACGGTTGGCTCCTCGAAGGAGATTTTGGATCTCGTCAAGGTTTTAGATCATGCAATTGGTGTTAAGGTTGGGTCACTAGTTCCTTCAATAGAGAAAGAAGTATCGTTTTATAAGGATATTTCCTTTGGAATGTTTCCTTTAAGTAGGCGCTGTGTGAATCAAAGTATTCACTATATGGACTGCCCAATGTTCCCCTAGTCTTGGTAGCTCATAGGTGTGCATTTCATGAGGATGGGTTTCATGTAGTCCACTTTCTGGCGAAAGAAATGAGGGAGCTAGTGGGATTTCATTCGTAGACCATGGTGGTGTCCTTAGGTTGTAGAAAACGATCCCTGAGTCATGGTACATTCCCTTCTTTCAATATCTGGTGTAGAACATGGCTATATTCCTTAGTCAAATCTTAATGAATTTCAGTCTTGCACACTCATAACGGATGTAAGATCGAAAGGGAAGTGTTTCACAAGCTCACAATAGAGAAATGAAAAGGAAACTCTCAATTTCTCTGAACTTTTGTGTGTTATTACAAATTGGGAGCCACTCCCTTTATATAGTTCTTAGTGTAAAATCCTATAAAATTTTAGAATATGTACATTTTTACAATATTATAGTATTCTAGCATACCCTAATAGAATATACATTGATAATTTTATAACCTGTAGAGATCCTAAACCTTCTATGGAGGCCTAGAATGTTTCGGAGCCTTCAGGGCCCATGGGGGGTTCCACAAAAGTCCACAGAAGATTGTAATATTCTAGAACATTGTGCAAATGTAGATAACTCTACAGTATTTAAGAGAACTACATCACAAGATCTTCTCTCCATGTGGTGGTGTGTGACATCCTCCCCCACCTATTCTCGAGACATCCTTAGCACATCGTGATGACACTCCTTGATTTCACTCGTGAACTGTCACAATTTTTATACAGGTTCCCATATTTACTCACATTTTGTTAACCCCTTATACTTTATCAAGTACTCCTTGATTTTTGGAACTCAACTTTGATGAACTATATGTTAATTGATTATGATATCCCCTATTTTTCATATTACTAAACAACCACTGATGGAACCCTTATAGACACCTCTAGTATCGGGTCCTCCATTTTTTCATGATATGGATTGAGCATAAATAATGGAATATTGGACAAATCATCATCTTGGGAGGAAACTCCAAGTGTTATGATACCTCCCCAATTAGGTGCACAACATTATACAGTCCCTCATATCTCTGTATCAAGAACTTGTGTGGCCTCTTAAAAGACTTGTACTTCTAAGGAAAGAGTTTCACAATCACATTGTCCTCAGATTAGAAGCTTACATTCCTTCACCCCTTTTCAACCCACTTCTTCATCCTCTTAGAAGAATAATAAAAGTGGGTTTTGTTCATGTCTTCATTCTCATGACACTCCTTTTCCATAGATTAGGCATTAGGGATGCTTCCTTGGTACTTCTCCCCAAGTACCACTGTGTGAGGAGTGAGGGGTTTCTGGCAGGTAACCACCAAAAATGGTCTCTTCCCTATCAACTAAATCCTTTGAAGTGCTCGGTCCACAACTTTCCATGGAAGCAAGGATCCCAATCGCTGATGATGTGTCATGGTTTCCCCTTATACTTCACCACAACCTTATAGTTAGTTCTTCTGTCACATCTGTTGGTACGAGGATAAATGTGGCATACTTTTAGAACATCTCCAAAACCACGATTATGATCCCATACACTTTGGTATTTGGAAAAGAAAATATGAAGTCCATGTTGAATGACTCCCATGTCCTATTTTCAATGGAAAATAACTACAATAATCCCTCGAGCAACTGATTGTTCACCTTGTCCTATTAGCACATAAAATAAGTCCTCACATAGGACTCCACATCAACCTCCCTACTTAGCCAAAAATATGATCCCTCAAGCTAGGCCTTGGTGAAGTGTTACCTGGGATGTTCTTCCCATATCAATTAATGAAACTCTTTGATAAGATCCCTCCACAGGTTCCCCCACATGGTGACATATATCACCATCCCTATTGTAATAAGTGTTCTATACTCATCACAAAATCTCCATGTCTTTCCCTCTGTTATAGGATCCAAGATGTTGTTGGTTATATAATAATGTTCCGTGCATTTATTGATCTTACCCAAGATCCCATCATCCACACATGACAAGTTGATGAACACCATCTTCTTACGGAGTACATTAGCCACCACATTGGTTGTCCGAGTATGGTACTACAAAGTATAATCAAGCTCGACCAAGACTTAGTAACTTCTTTCCTGCTTCAGAGTCAGATTATTCTCTGTTAGGAATTATCTTGTGGCAACATTGTTGGTCTTCACCACAAATATTGATCCCAAAAGAAAATTTCTACATTCCTGAAGACAATGCACCACGACTGTCATCTCCTTCTCTTTCACCGTGTACCTCATATCAATGTCACTCAACTTCCAACTCTGAAAATCTGTGGGATGTCTTTATTGTATGATAACTCCATAATAACAATTTTTGGGGCATTATTGTGTACCTCCCAAGGATTGGTTAGGTGCGCCAAGATCTAGACTTGTTCCTCCATGCCCAGCTTCTTCAAGCCATCAAATGTCTCCTCTTTTTTATCATCCCAATCCGATGGCTTGTTCTTCATTAGCAAGCTATTGAGTGGAGCCACCTTCTTTGAATAGTTACAAATGTACCACCAATAATAGTTCACAAACCCAAAGAAAGTTCCCAACTATGGAACCTTGGTTTTCCTCTCCCATTCATCGATAGCTCGGATCATCCCATGATCCATCATGAGCTTTCCTCATTTGAAATTGTGCCCCATGAATAAGAATTCTTCCCTCTCAAATGAACACTTCTCCTTCTTCACATATAACTCATTCTCCCTTAAAACCTTGAACACTGTTTGTATGTGTTCTACATGTTCCACCATTGTCTCATTATATATAACAAGGCTGTCCAAGTATACTACAACCAACTTATTCAAGTATTGGTGAAAGGATTTGTTCATCAATGTAAAAATTTACACTAGGGTTTTAGTTAAACCAAATGGAATAACTAGGAACTTAAAGGATCTATACCTTGTCACATAGGTGGTATTTGACACATCCTCCATTGAAATGACAACTTGATAGTATCCCGACTTCAAGTAATGCTTTGTGAACACTAGTTCCTTACCCAAAAGATCAAATAGTTTCACTATCAATGGGATATGGAACTTTTTCTTCACCGTGACTTTGTTCAACCCCTAATAGTCCATGTACATCCTCAAGGGTCCATCATTATTCTTTAGGAATAACACGACCCATCCATATGTTAACTTTGATGGTTATATTTTCATAGCATCCAACATCTCCTTCAGCTACATCTTCAAATTCTCCAACATTGGTGGAACTATATGATAGGGTTCTTTGTAAGTTGTTTTTGATCTATGAACCAAATCAATTTTATGATACATGTCAATCTTGGGTGGAAGTTTCTTGGGAAACTCCAGTGTCATGATGTCACTAAACTCCATTACATTCCCTTCAACTCCATTGGTAACTCATGGTTGTCATCCACCGACACATATTCATTCAAGGAAACCAAGAAGGTCTCCTCTACCTTATTGAATCCCTTATTCACTTTCATGGAAGAAATTAAAGACAAGTCATGATTGCCACATACCTTTGTTGTCACCATGCATAGGCTTCTCTCTTCCATGATCACCATTTTCTCTAAGTGTGGTGTTGGTATGGAATTGGGTTTCTTGAATAAATACATCCTCAATAGTATCTAGAAGTCATCTATGGGAACAACCATGAGTTCAATAACTCACATTCATTCCACAATTCAATGGTTAACTCTATGGATAATTCCACTCACTGGTTGAGGTGTGGCATTCATAGCTTTAATGGGACTAGTTGTCTTGGATACCACTAGCCCTAGTCTCCTGACCTCAACTTCATCACAATGTTCTGTGTGGCTCCCATGTCAAGCATAAAAAATGTATCCTTCCCATTCAATTTTTTCTTTTCATTCATCACCCCATCCTTAGGTGGTTCCTTATGTGGGTTCTTCACCACCAATTATTTGAAGAGACTCAAATTCCCCATTTTTTGCTCCTTGGGAACTTCCCCCTAATTAAACATGGAGTTGAGTGCCTTCCTCTTAGGAAACTTTCCCCATTGATGCAGCACATCAGAAATATATAATCCTCATGTATTGTTTTCCCCTGAGATGTACTTGGTGTACTCCTAGGAACTTCCCTTATCATGGGAATCTTAGTTCCACCTCTTCCTTATGTCACCCACACCTTTACCCTTTTAATCCTTCTTGGGATTAAGTGGTTCAAACTTCTTCTTATATTCCACCAAGGTCATGGTGATGGAAACAACATTGGTGGAGGTCATAGGCCATCAAACTCACACCTCTTGTTGTGCTCATGGATGAATAACATGGATGAAATCACATATATGATCTTAGTCGTGATTTCCATGTACATAGATATTTATAGAGACATACACACAAACATAGTCTTGGATTTTCCTCATATTATTCAAAGTATGCAGCTTGCCCCTTGTGTCCCAATCTGCCCCCATTGGGTAAAACTAAGCATAAAACCATTGATTTAACTCCTCCCACAATGGAAGTGACTTCCCACCATTTTTGATCTCTTAGTGCTTCATTCTCCACTATAGAGATTCATCATCACCAAAGTAAAGAACGACGGTCTTCACAAGACCCAAGTATTTCATCAAGACAATCATGTTAATGTATTTTTCCGCATTCGAAAATAAGTTTTCTACCACATTGGAATATTTCATACCATTGAAGTGCTTTATAAGAGGAACATCAATATTTGGTGTGTCTCGCATAATCACCCCACTAGCCAACTCTCCATGGTTGTTGGACCACTCCCTCTTAAGTTGATCAAGATTTTGGTAATACATTCCAACAACATCTCTATGTTATTCCAAGACTCCCATTTTTCCTATCCATGAAGGAATATTTATTGATAAAATTATCCTTGGAATACCTCTCAATTGACGCCACTCTTTATTGGAGATTGATGAGAACATCATTCCAGACCATGATGCCTAGTGCCACTTCCTCATCATCTCCCTTGATATACTTGTGCCTTTCCTTCACATCAGTAAGGCACTCCTACCCCCTTAGGAGTCTCTCCCCAAGAGTCACCACGGTCTCATGGGACTTCCCACCCTTCTTCTTAGGAATGGGAGGTAGGGTCCCCTTCTTCGTCATAATGCTAGGAACCTCCACATCTGATCTTTCCAATCTTGAACACATTCCTTGAACACATATGATACCAATGATCACAGGACATGGACTCTTTCATGCTCTCATGTGGCACTTGTCTAGCTTCCACACTCAAATCCTATATAGCTTCATCATTGCACACTCATAATGGAAGTAAGATCCTAAGGGAAATGGTTGATATGATCTCAAGAGAGAATTGCAAAGGAATATCTCAATTTCTCTTAACATATATATTTCTTTACAAAAGAGGATTCACTCCCTTTATATAGGGGTTAGTAGAAAAGTATACAAAATTATATAATACATACAAATCTACAAGAATATAGATTATTTTAACCAACCCTACTAGAATATAAAAGTAGCATTCTAGAAACCGTAGAGATCCTCATCCATACAAGGAGACCTAGAATGTTCTAGAGCCATTAAGGACCATGGGTTATTCTACAACACTTGAGAAAAGTTTATAATATTCCAGAACATGGTTGATATATAGAGAACTCTAGAGGACTATATATAACCTAATCACTAGATCTTATCTTCATGTGGTGGGGCATGACACTTGGGTATCATTAGGTTGTTTTTTGACTCGTGGGGCCTCCATTAGGAAGCAGTAGTTTCAGTTATCTTTATTTACTCCTTATTTATAATATTGTTCATGCAGGTGGACTATGTGGTGGACTTATTTAGAGAGGGGATGCATTGGAATTCCGGGTCTTTCTCCCTATAATACTGGTCTTGGGAAACTCTTCGTGGGATAGAATCTAGTTTGGTAGTAGAAAGGTTTTTTAATAGGGATTACTATTCTTTTATAGAATATATTCTTTCTGGAGTTGGTGGGAAATGATTTGGGAAGTTTTTTATTCCTTGAGGAGGATACTCGGTGCTTCTAGATGACAAAATCTCCATGAATTTATGTTGAAATGGATCTGGAACCGAATTTAGTATATCATGTTATTATAAGGGGTGTTGATGGTTACTCTTGGTGAAAAAGGCTACTCTATCAAGAGGTTCTAAGGTTTTGTTCTCATTTTTTTCATAAAGTTCACTCAATGAATTTATCTAGGCAACATCAGTAATTTTTGATGTTAAAAATTGGTTGGTTTGATATAGGTTTAGATATGGTAGTGATGTCGATTGGTGGTCCTTCAATGTTTTCTCCAAGTAAAGGTTTAGAGCATGCAGTGGTGGATGATTTTTCCACGAGACTCTAATATATCATTCCGATGGGGTTTTGTGTGATAGAGTAAATGAAATAGAAGCAGGGTTGGAATGGAGGGAAGCATGATCCTCAGCAAAATTCAAAAATTGGGCATGAAACTCACGTGCCCAAACCATTACAGTGTTTTTTAAAAAAGTTTCAGAGTTGTTGTTGGCATCAGCATGAAATCATTGGGTAGAACTGTACCATATCCTACATACTTCTAGGTCACTTTTAATGGCTACTGGGAAGGGTGATTTACTCTTTATCGTGTCTTCCTTTCTGGTGCATTTTCTACAGTGAAAAATAAATAGGGAGTCTATTTTACCAACACTAGTGGTGAACATGATTGTGGACGATGTATGTAGTGGTGTTTTTGGGCTTCTGTAATCATTTAATAGGATGTTATCTGACTATGTGATGACTATAGAGGATTTGCATCGCTCAGTCTCTCTACGACTATGTTTACCCGTGGGAATGCTTTTTAGGGGGAGCTCTGGGGAACGTCATGAAGATTTGAGGTGTTTTACTAAGAGTTTTGGATTTGATGAGGAGATACTGGATCAGTTACAACATGATGAGGGAGGTTATATTCATGTTAGGTCCTCAACTAGGGGACATGGAACTATTATGCATGCTTGATCCCTCTCTTGATCTCTATTGGAAATGGAAAGGTCATCTAATATCAAATTGAAAATGAGTTTTGTGTCTAGTTTCAAGGTCACCTCTACCATTATCTAATGAATTCCTTTATGGTATGGAACATGAGATGTTTGAGTTAGAGAGAGAAGAGTTCTTAAATCCATATGTAATTTTTTTCATTTGTAGGTATCTATTTTGGTTATTTTATGACCAACAAAACCAGTTTAGAGAATTGACTTATATGAAAAAAGAATGGGTTTTTCTGGTTCACTGCATGAAATCCTATGAAACAAGCTTGTATGGGTCTTCTAGAAGCATGGTGTTGAGGTGTAGAGGTTTGATGACTTGTCCCAACACATATCTACTAAAATTAATATGGGGGGTTTGGATTTCATTCCTATATTGTGTATGATACGTGTGATATGTTTGAATGAAGGGAACTATGGAAGTGCTTAGATAATTTTTTCCCCGACACATTATCTTGTTTTGGGGCAGGTGATTTTAATACAATTATAGAGACTTAAGAAAATAAAGTATGTTTGTAGGAATCCATTATTTCTATGTACGACTTCAAATCCTTCATGCACTCCAAGGGGTTGTTTGATCTGGGGTATTCGGGTAATCGCTACACATAGTGTACTAAAAGGAAAGTCAGCTAGAAGATTTGGAGTAGGATTGATATATGCGTTGGAAATATCCAATTCCTAGACTCTTATCCACAATCATCAATCATACATCTTCCTAGAACTCACACATACTATTCTCTTATTTTTATTAATATCAATAATGAACATAAAGGACCGATCCATTTCAGTTACTCAATAATCTCATTAAAAATTTGTGGATTTTTACAAATGGTCAGATACTCTTGGTTGAAGTAGGTAGAGGGGAGCCCCTATGAATGACTAACGAAAATAGTAAAGTGTTTGAGGAATGATCTTAGAAAAATGGAATTGGGCAGGAATAATGGTAAAAATTTAGTGTAAGAAATGAAATAGGATATTGAATGACTCGAATGAAATATACAATGGTCTCATGAAGATGGTGTGTTTGAAAATATAAGTGATAAATATGTCCTTCTTGCTGAAAAATATTTAGAGGTTGAAATGATATACTAGGATAAATCACGGGTAATCTGGATAAAGGATGGTGATAGAAATGTGGCATATTTTCAGGCTTATATTAAGGATAAGCAGGTGTCAATAAAAATGAATAATAGAATGCATGAAAAGTCTATCACTAATTATATTGAGGCTGTGGGAAATAAGTATTTAATCTAAATTAAGATGTTCTTGTAAGATCCCTCAAACTAATATAAAGAGAGACTGGATACGGAGGATGATGAAACATGGTTTTGGTCGTTTATTCATAGTTTAATTGATGATATGGATAATGATAATTTAGAGGATTTTCCCACTAATGATGGGATCATGGAAGTTGTGTTTATTATGAAATAATACAGTGCAGTGGGTTCGGACTAGTTTCCTAGTTCATTTTTCACAGATGCTTTGGAGGTCATCATCAATAAAGTAAGGGAAGCAGTCTGGGATTTATTCAAAGTAGGGGCACTTCTGAGGGATACTTGTGATTCTAGAGTGGTTCTTGTCAATAATTTCAATAATCCAAAATCAGTCAAACTATATCAACTGATATTTTTATATAACATTACATATAAAATCTTATCCAGTATTATAAACTAGAGGTTGAATCTTTTGGTGCCGAGAGTTTTATTTGAGGAGTAGCATTGTTTTATAAAAGGAAGGTGGATTTTGGGTGATATAGGGTTTTATCAATAAATCTTGTAGGAAATAAATAAAAAGGATATGGGATCTAACATTATAATCAATGTGGACATGAAAAATGAATATGACAAACTTGTGTGGTGCTGCATTTTAAAAATGATGAAGTGATTCAGCCTCAACACATAGTCTTGTGACTTGTTATTCAGGTGTTTCTCCTCTTTGTGGATGTCTATCTACTTCATGGGATTTTTTGGTTTCTAAAAAATGTTATGAGTTTTACAGAAGGGTGACCCTCTATCCCCAAATATATTTATCATGGATTATGATGCACTCTCAATTATTATGAAACAATAAATGGAGGAGGGGTCCATTATACACTATAATAACATGTGAGTTGATATTTCCATTTCAAATATGATTTTCAATTATAATATGATCTTTTTCATTAATTGAAGGAATTAATATATGAATGGATGGAAGAAAATGATGGCGATTTATGGAAAAAAAATTGGGAAGTAGCGAACTTAGAAAAAAAAGTGTTTATATCTCTAATAAATGTACAAGGCACTAAGCCAGAGAAATCCAATGTAAGATGGGTAGAAATGAGAGGAAGATACCATTGATCAATATAGGAGCTAATATATCATATGGTATAATATAAATGAGACAATTTTATGAGAACCTGATAAATAAATAATGTTTAATATGTTATTGGAAAAAAAATTCTTTCATTTAGTGGATATATCACGTTGATTAATTGCATGATATATTCAGGACCATACACATTCTACCAATCATCGGACATCAAAAAGGTAACATATATCAAATAGAACAAATCATGAATATTTTTCTATGATATAAATGACAAGGGTAGGTTTCATTGGGTGGGATGTAGGAGATTAGAATGTCCTATCGATGAAGGGGAAGTGAACCAACATGACACATCTGAAAGCATGTGGTCCATGCAAGAAACATTATCATTAGAAATTAGAGAAGGGACATCAATATGGGTCAGCTCTATGAATCCCAGGTATGATGAAATATTGGAATAGTGGTCTATTGGAGTGGAGAAGTTGTCAATGTTTGATAGTATCATGATCAAGCTCCAAGAGATGCATGAAAAGACTGTATGATGGGTGGTTGGGTTTGGCGAGATAAAGTATTGGAGAGATAACCGAAGCTGCCTTCCTTTAATCTTCTGAGGTTGTCTGGATCTTTAGATTTATTTCAAGGAGGCCTCTGAATACTTGAATTTTATCCTTGATACACTGAACCATCAGCAATGTGTAGTTTTTGATATCATTTTGTTGAATTAAGAACACAATAGATGTATTCTATCTTTCTCGAAAATGGGAATCCTCAACGGCTTGAATTTTGGGTACTGTATTCATACAAGGAGAGGAAATTATGAGTCAGATTCAATGCTATAGTGTGAATGGATCCATAAAACGAACATTATATAAGGAAATTACAGAACAAATCCATTTCGATAGAGGTTAATATTCAGAGGAAAGGTATATCCCTGAATTCCCAGTGTTGGTGTTGTGACATACCTTGTCAATATTTTACATTGAGTTTATTTATCTAAAGTGATCTATAATTAAGATTATGGAGAATTATAGTAGGATTACATAGTGTGGTAATAGATGTTTTATCAATAGAGGAGGTCCGGTTGAATTGGTTTCAATTTATGCAACATGCATGTGAGGATGCGAAGGTTCGGAACATGATATTCAGTGTTGTATGTTGGGTTATATGGGAGACCAATAATAAATCAAGGGAGGGGATATATTATTCCAAGTCATATGTAAAGGTATGTATGAGATTTTTGATAACTGAGTTGGGGGGTCTTAATTCTTGCTGGTATATCACTCTTTGAGTAGGAAAATTCATACAATAGGTGGTGTTTGCAACAAATGAAAACACAGGAGTTAATAGGGTGTTTGGGTTTACTAGAATATCCCTACTTCCAGGTTGAAGATTAATGTTGATGGTCATGCATTGAAGGTTTAATGAGCGGGGTAGGTCCAGTTTGGGATGTAAATGGTTCATTCACATAGGGAATTAGTGTGTATTATGGCATAGTCAATTCGCTTGAATCTGAGGAAAGAGCTTTGATAAGCATGTCACTATTGTAAAAATTATATAACAATGGGATCAAGGAAGTGGAAAAGGATTCCAAAGTTCAAGTTGGGAGGATTTAAGGATTTATGTAGGTTTTATGGGATATGATCTAACTTATTAGTAAGGGAATGTTCTTTTTGGGTAATGAGGAAATTATTGGGCACACATAGAGAGAAGGTAATTTTTCGGTGGATTCTTTAGCTAGAAAAGCATGTCCTAATGATGATATCATTATTTTCTCGGGTATAGACACTATTAGAAAAATATTTTAGCCTTATTGTAAAGGGCGATGACATGGGCCATCAAAATTTTCAAATACATTGACTTCTATTCCCCTATATTATAATAAAGTTACGAATTCTAGTCAAATAAAAAAACTTGTATCTCAAGTGGTAATTTCCCAATTTTTTCATCTTTCCCAAAAAGGTACATATAATATAGGAATATTTAAATATTTTATCCTATCATAGGAATTTAAAGAATATTATTATTTTTACAAATTTCATAATGGAGGAGACCCTAATAATACCAATTTATATTTGGTTTTAACTTATAGTCATATGAGTTATTAATTTAGGTATTTTAAAAGGACCCTAGATTGAATGTTTCAAAATAGACTTGGTCCAAATGTTTTATATAATTCATGTTTTATTAGATACTTTTAATTTATATTTCACACAATTTTCTTTTAAATTTTTTTTCTATACCGACATCTATACAACCAAAATTTTATCTGTTTCTTTTAGATATAGTAAGAAAGGGACATTGATGAATCTCTAAATAATTACTTTGAAGTGTGGATATTTTATCTATGTGAGAAAACCCAAAATGAAATATTGTGGACACCATGATAAACGTAGAACCATATTTTATCTTGTTATAATTTTATTAAAAGAATACATATATTAAATTAAAAGGTATAGATATAAAAGACCACATTAATAAAGACGTTGAGGTAATTATGAGTGGACATGGAAAGTGAAACGCCCAATATAACCTTTGATGTAAAATCATTCTCATTAAAGATGAATATTTTTTGAGGATGTTTCTCATGTTTATAGTAATTTTATAAGAATTTTAGTTTTTTAAAAGAACAATTCACAGACTAGGTGACAACCCATGAAATTATGAATGTCCTTGGGGATTGAGCTCACAACCCATGGGAAAAAATGGTGTACCACTGAACACTGTCGTACATCTCGATTAGTATGAAATTTGATTTTTAGTTAAATGTATTAATGGATGAAGAATAGTTTGATTTTTGGAAAATATGTTTTTTAATTTATATATTATTTATTGATTACGTGATTAATGTTATTTCGAAGTATGATTACAATATTTTTTGGGAATATTTTAGGAAAATGGTAAATAATATATTCTAAGATTTTATTTTAAAAGTAGAGGAAAAATTTTATTTTGGAATAATATCTAATTTTATAGTGAGTCATTTTATTTATGTAAATGATTAACATATATTGGAAATTATTTGATTATGGGAAGTTAAATTTAGGTATGATACTTTAAGAATAATTAATATAATTTGGAGATAAATTCTAAATTTATTTTGAAATATGAGCGGATAAAATGATTCTTATTTTTGGGTTTCAATATTATTTTGGAATATTTTGAGAAAAATTTCAAATATTTATTTTTTGAATTATCAGAGTTGAATTTTCTATATTATCGTATAATTTTTTAGATTAGAAGTTCTATTTTTCTTTGGAAGATTTATTTATTATGTGGAATTATATTATCTTGTACAAAAATTTTTGGTTTTGGTTAATTTATAAAGATAATATGAATATATAGTTAATATGTTTTTGATTTTTTGATCCATAGAAGTTGATTCTAATGCTTTTGACATGAAAAATTCATCTTGAATACTCATCATTTAGAGAAAAAGATGAGTTTGTTGTGGGAATTTATCAAATGATAAAAATATAATTTTCAAGTAAGTATATTTAAATATGTTCTTAGAATGGGTAGTATAACTATTCCTCAACATTATAAAAATAAATTTGAAAAAAAATTGTATCCTTTTAGTTATCTTATTTAGAAA
The DNA here is from genome assembly GCA_963277665.1 of Viscum album. Taxonomy (NCBI): domain Eukaryota; kingdom Viridiplantae; phylum Streptophyta; class Magnoliopsida; order Santalales; family Viscaceae; genus Viscum; species Viscum album. Next base: position 560,828,141 of record OY728125.1, read on the forward strand.
TCATTAGCCTTTTAACCCATCACAGATTTATAATTTTATGATGGTTAACTTCTCCATGATCATGTTATCTATCACTATATACCATTCCTTGAGGGTTATTTTTCTCTTCCATATCCATGTTTTCACTTAGAACTTTTGTTATCATATTTGGAAACCTATTATGTGTCACTCGATATGACCATCATACGTCCCTTTTCTCTCAAACCAAATAGATGTTTTATTAATCTTTTTTTCAATGTGGGATTTCAATAAATGTATTTTGAAAAGTGAAACAATTATTACCAAACCCTAGTTAAAATCATAAGGATTTGCATTCTTAAAGGGGCAGATAATGTAACAACCTAGGATTTCAAAAGGAAACACCATGTTTGTTAGTGTATATGATACACCACTTCAAGCTTAAACGAAAGACTAAATATTATTATTTAATTGTTATAGTTACAACCTTGACATTAAATCTAATGGTATGAATGATTTATGAAAAAAATATTAATACCAACTCAATATAAATTTATTGGTAATTTCTTATAAAATAATCACAGAATTGTTTAGTGATGTCAATTTTATTTCAAAAAAATACGTTTTCATCAAAAATGAGTTTTTCTTATATTTATGAGTGAATATTATAAATTCATACAATGGATTAGAAATTAAATTCAAAAAATGATTTTTTTTAATTCAGTATAAAAACATATCTTAAAATTAATTTTTTTACATTTTTCTGTAAATATTGATTTTTCAAGGGGTAGTGAAGAATACAGTTTTTCATTGAAAACTGTATTTTATTCTAAAGTATTTAAATGGTAAAATTAATTTTTGGATTAATTGTAAATTTTAATTATTTATGTTTGATTTAAAATAATCCAATTATGGTACTTTAAATTTATTTTATACATTATTTTATTATAAAAACATTTTATATTTTCAAAGGAAATTATCCAAAAAAATAATTTCATTATGTTTTGCTTTCTAAATTTTAAATTAAATCCTGAAACGTTTGTTATGTGAATTTTTAAAATTAAATTATATATTAGGAATTAATAGGTACGTATATATTAAATATGTTCTTATTTTTCTATGAAATATCAATAGTAAATACAATATTGATTTACCATAATAATGGGTAAATCAGGTAATTTAGGTTAAAATTAACTTGATAAGAACAATAAAATGACCAAAAAACTTATTTAAATAATATTGAATGAGTATATATCTACCATAATCATCCAGGTTTCTAATTTATGACATTTTGTGTCTACATTAATGATATTATCAACTATATAGTATTTTATTTAATGAATTGACAAAGATAGCACACTCTAGTTTTTAATAAGTATAATATTTTTATTATGCTATTATCTAGAAGATATGTTTGAAAATAAATATTATTTTAAAATATAAAATATTTTTATTCATTATGGAAATTTATATATAATTTCTGGAAGCTTAAATTCTTGCACTACGCTGATGTGGTAATTATTTAATTAATGGATAAATCTAATAAATGATATTCAAAATATTAGAATAAATATAATTTTAGATAAATAAAGTCATAAATAAATTTTATTTATTATCATTAAATTTTAGGGATATAGTAAAATATTTGGTTCAAATTATAGATGTTTCAATGATGTTACTAAGTTAAAATAATGAATAGTTTTAAAATTGAAATTAAGGATATTTTATAGTAAACAATATTTTATTAAATGATATAAAATTAATAAAAATATTAAATGTAGACATGTTATTTGGTATAAAATTTAAAATATCAATTTTTTTTATTTATGGGTTGTTTCACATTATATTGTTACTATATTAAACCTTAAAGAATAAAAAACTATGATGCCCGGGTAAGAGTTATAGGGGTTAAATAATGGTTAAAAATAAATGGATAATGGAAAAAATATAGTCAAAACGTGTCTAATTTTTATTAGATGTAGGAATTTAGACCCGTCACCATATTATCTTAAAAATAAATCACTTTATATCCATTTGGAATTAAAAACTAATTTTTATTAATTTATTATATTTAGAAATTTCTAGAGTGCCCTACCCTCTCTTATAAAAGGTAACCTATGATTCTCATTTGTTTACACATCAAAACCATTTTGGTTAAGACAAGACCCACAAATATCTATTCTTTTAATCCATACCCTCATTATATATTTATTTTATTAGAAAGAAAAACAACCTTAGTGGTCATAAGGTGTTAAGAAAATGAGATTCTCCGAAGAAGAGGAAGACAAAGAGCATACATGACGTGACAGATTCATGGTAAGACAGTTTATTTTAAAATATATATTTCATTATTTCCCATATAAATATATTTTTATTCAATATTAAATTTATTATTTTAAAATTTTTTATATAATATATTTATTATTCTTCTATGACTGTTTGAGTTTATTTTTACCCATGATTGAATTTTTATAAAATGGTTTGATAAAAATATTTTGGTCATTTTTAAAACCCAGTACATTGGGATTTTTCCAAGAAAATCATGAAAGGGATGTATTTATTAACATATAAAACATTAGAATATATTCCCACCATCTTTACTCCTTAATTAATTGAAGCTTCCTTTACATATTTACTTGGTTATTTTCAATGAAAATGTTCTCCTTTTTAAATGCTTAGTTTTTCTAAAAAAAGTGATTTCAAAAATGAAAAATTTAATCTTTTTAAGAATTTTTTTTGATGAAAGAATTAGTATTTTATAAATATGTTATGGTTATTGGTAATTTTATATGATTATAGGTGGTTCTGTTGTAAACTGATGATAGTGGGTTCTGTTATAACCCTTAAATGAAATTGTTATGTTTATATTGGAAGTTGACTGTGATGTTAATTTTAAATGAAAATGCGATGGTTACTCTATGTATAAACGTTATGGTAATTTATAGTATAACTGTGATGAATATTTAATATGTTCCCATGATGGTTACAACATAAGTAAGTATGAAAAAAGTACTCCACGAGATAAATATATTATTTATTTATCCTTATTATGTTTTTATTTAAATGCAATGTTTTCACAATGTAATTTATTTAGTTTATGTTAAAGGGAAAGTATATGTTACTTTTTAAGTATGAAAAGTATAAATTTGTGAGTAAAATTTCATGATATTATCATGTTTTTAAAGGAACCTTTATGGTTTTTATTTTTAATTTTAATATTTATTATGAAATGTTATATGGAAACTTTTGGACAGAAAAGGTTATTTCTTAAGTAAGTAAATGTTTGTTTTGATCAAAAAGTTTTTTTTGAAAAAGGAAATATTTTATAAGTAATCATGGACTAATGGTATATATTTTTTATGTCTCTTACTGATTTTTTTTATGATTCCATGTTTTGAAATGTTTTTCCTATAGTTTAAGGATGGGTAAAGGAAATGAAGAAGAAGAGTTTAATGTCGTGAAGATTGTTTATGAAATGGAATAATTTTTTGTTTTAAAATATTCATATTATAAAAAATGGATATTGAGGATAAGTGATTAATTTCTAATATATGAATAGTTACATATGAGTTTCGACATAATTATCTAAAACTATTAACCAAAAAGATCCTAGAGATTATAATTGTAGTTTAAGGGTACGAGAATATTTAATAATTAAGGACATGTCCTTATATGTGAATATTTATATTGACTTCAGTATTATTCAATACAAGGATGAGTTTTGGGTCCGTTTTGAAGTTAGTCAGATGCGGGGAGCTATGATCATGTGGTATATGTGGTATTTTTGTGAGAAAATGGAAGAATACGTTTGTTTTATGGCTTTCAGATAAAGTTTGGTTTAGAAATCATACCATCAATGATGAAGGTGTAATACATGATGGTGGTAACCCCTATTTGGTTGGGTATATTGAGTGTGTATGATCTTGGGATGATGTTCAAGGACCTCATGTATTTTTCCTCTAATCTAGTTCTATATTCGGTGTGAAAAGTGCATCATATGGAGGAGGCACTATGCCCAATGATCATCTTTTCAGTCACTCCATTTATTCTTCATACACATCTCGAGGTATATAATTAGGAATATATTATTTAGTAGATTGTTTTTATGGGATTTTAGCCTCTAGAGAGTGGAAAGTAGGTAATCTTGAGGATAATGGATCAAGAAAGTGGATCATGAACATCCATATAGTCATTTTTCAGATTATCGGGGAGCCAAACTCGATAGATCATTACATGATATTATATGTAATGTTGTTCCCATGATTCTACCTGAGAATTTATATATATTTTACTATCTATTTGGATCAAATAAAATGCCAATATCAATGTAAAATAGCCCAATGAAGAAAGTTTCATATATATAGTCAAACCCATTTTCATCCACAATAATAGTTTACTTTGAGATAGTTTCTCTAGCAGGGGTTTCCGATGCTTATTTAGAATATGAAGGAATATAGAGTTTGTAGAGGTAATCCTCATGATTGTCTCTCTCCATAAATACCTAGGCTAGATCTTGGTTATATAGGCTACCAATAGAGATGCATAGAAGCTAGGTGTGGAATGATTCATGTGATAGAGGTGCTAGAACTATCAAAAGGTAATCTGAGGTATGATCATTTTATAATCTGTGTTTCTTTGTTAATTTTTTGATTTAGGATCCTCAAACTCCAGGGTTTCTTGTAATTTTATTCTTTATTTGTGACTCTATGTGGGGAAAATTCTATTTCCTATAGTTTTATCATCGCTAGTTAGAGGATAGACTATTTTTTTTATGTGTGCAGTGGATGTAGGCTAGTGATGGGGCAACACCAGTCAATGGTGGATTTATTATTATTAGTCATAAAACCATATGATATTATAAATGACATGGAAAAAATTTATTTTGCGATTGAATACATTTAATTATTCTAATGGATAGTTTTTTTTTCTAATGTGGAGTGCTAGTGAGTGGTTTTCATTAGTGAGTGGAGGTTTAGAATGAGTGGCAAGAAAGTGGAATCCCTTCTTTTTCAGTTGATAAATCTATTAGTAGAAGATTAGTAAAAATATGATACCAAGGTTATGGAGGTATTCCTTGATTATTTTTCCATATGAGGTTATGTAACTACCACCTTTTTGGTATTTTTAGTTTGGTATAGAGATACAATTGGTTACATTTTAGATTTTTATGGTACCATATTGATTGGTTCTTACCATGTTGCCTGAGTTGAGCCTGCATGCCAATGATCTGATGCATAGGGGATTCATGTAACATCCCAGGTAAATAAATAATATTAAATTCTAATTTTTATCAATATTTGTGAATAAAATGTTAATATTACATTAAAGGTAATGCTATGATTGATGGTGTACCCAATACGCAACAACGAGTTTCTTTGAAATATTACGTTGCACACTAATAATATAATAATATAATAATAGTTAACGCCTAGACATTGTAATGGTGGGAATGAATATAAATAATTACAAAATGATTACATATGTTTGTTAAATATTTTTACACTTATCCAATAAATGTTAGAGGCTCAAAATGTAAATGAATCCAATTTTAAGAATAAATACTCTAATATTTTAAAAAGATTGTTTTACCGCCTTTTGATGGAGAACCATTTTTAAATCTAAATTTTGACACTTTTATAATCTCTATTTGTAAAAATATACTTATTATTTATGATTGGGACATTTAAATTTACTTTGGTTAAATTTTTGGTATGTTTCTGACATTGTTCATTTTTTTAATGAATAGTGAAAAAATACTGCATTTTACATCGAAACTGCCATTTCATCTAATTTAAATATATGGTTATATTATATTTTTAATTGGTTTTAAAGTTTAATTGGAATATATTCTTACCATTTATTCCAACAGTGGTCATTGGAATTAATTTCACTTTGAAGTTGGACGGAAACTAGTGTCAATCTTTTAATAGATATTGTTTCTTAAAAACACGCTATTCATTTTGACAGCGGGAATGAATTATTAAATTAATTAATGACACTTTTATATTTGGAATTTTGTAAAATAGAAATAATTTTTTATTTTGGAATATCAAATATAGATTAGGGTGAATTTTTGGTATTTTTCTGAAAAACTTCAATTTTTGATGAATAGTGAAACCACTAAGTGGTAGTTAAAGAAACCGATTTTTCATTTAAATGAAACTTTACCATATCTGTGACTTGATTTTCAAAAATCCAACATACATGGTTGTCATTAGGAAGTAAAATTTGGTTCAATGAGATTAATATAATTTTTTTGGTGAATAGAAACTTTTATGTTTTATTAATCGTGATTAAAGGTAATTAGTGTAATTTAAGGTAAAGTTAATGTTATAATAATATGAAATAATCATGAAACATATCCTACCATTATTTGATGAGACATGGCCGACCCAAAAAATCCATGGGTCAACTTTGGGACCCCATGGAGCCATTTTTGTTTGAAAATGATATTAATAACTTTTTATTTAAAGTTAAAATTAAAATGTCAGAAACATGTATTGTTTTATTAAAAAAACCATTACATGGTGTTATACAAGTCATATATTTGACTATAAATATTCATTTTAAAGATAAAAATATTCCCTACATCATGATATTTTTTATCTAATTTTCAGATATTAAATAAATTAGTTTATTTATGACACTGTGATGATGCATTGATTACCTCATAAATGAATGATTTAAATAAAATGAGAAGATATCGTGAAATATAAGTCTTACACTTGTCACAAACCTATTGGATGGGTGGATTTCGAAACCTTATCACCTTATCCTATAAATATATCCTTTGTGGTCCTTTTAAATCAGAAAATAATTTTATAATAAAGTAATAGTTTATAACTTACCAAGAGCGCCCCTCCTCTTCTCTTATAAAAGGCCCCCACCTATACCACCTTAGCCACACCTCACAAGCCTTTGGCTCGACCAAACCCTTCCCATTTCATCTCTAAACATCCATATATTCATCATTGAAGCCTCACCTTTGGCATAATGCCCTTCAAGAAACCCATTTTGGTTCAAACCAAGAGGAGATACCCAATTTAAAGGTAAGGTCTTCACTTGTGTTCTTTTGTTTTATTTTGCTTCTCCAAACCCCTAAACTCTTTTTATTCGTTTATTTTGTAACAAAAACAGTATCTTAAATATACTAGGATGTTTTTACATTAAGTATTCGAGCTACACTTACACACACCTCCGTCTAATGGTTAAAGAACATACTGTTTCTGTGGATGGAAAATTATTATCTCACGAAATGATGATTGTTCAACCTTCTCTTAACACCTTTCATGGTGGCCATTATGATGTCACTGTATGTTATATATGATATATATGGTTCTTATGTTTCCCATATGCTTCAGTATTTTATATTTAAAACATAACTTTATTCTTTTCATGATGTGCAATTGCGATAATTTCATACGATTAAGTGTGGACTACCTCCCCCTCAGGTGATGTGAATCGTTCATGAAATACATGGAATGTATAAAAAATGAAACTAATGAACTTATGTGACCTATATAACATATATATTATACTTTAGTTATAATATATATCTCTCAATTATTTTTAATTCCATTAATATGACAAAGAAATGAAAGTTGTGTTCATGCGTATGTACGACCTACCGTCTCCATGAACGGTGCATTTCATTTATTTTTATCTCCAAATTTTATGGAATAGTATAAAATGAATATTTACTGGATATATATGATATTTAAATAATTAATACTACTATGGAGATGATTTAATTATAACTACATGGACAATCATTTTCAAACAAGTTCATTTTTGACTCATGTACCAAACATCGACAAAAACGTCTGATATGAACTCACATTATTAACCAATTATTATAAAATTGTAATATGGGGTATGAACTGAATAATAATATTTAAATGAGGACCTTAAGAAATTATAAATTGACCAAATTTTATTATTCAGGAATATAAAGAAACTAACAAGACAAGTCGGACATGAGGTAAGGGATCTGACCTCTCTCTTTCTTTTCAAGTACCCTCTTTTATGTAATTTCATTTATGCTCCATGTTATTATCTAGAGGATGTTCTACAATATTAAAAAAACTATAATTTTTTTTTAATATGATGAGTTACCCCCACTTACTCTCATCAATTCATTTTAATAATTTTTATGTGGCGCTGTTAGGCTGCTGAATTTTCGTAAGGGATCCTACCTCTCTTTTTCTTTTTAAGTACTCTCTTTTATGTAATTTCTTTTAACTCATCTTTATTATGTTTGGGGATGTTTTTTTATATTCCTGATTCTGTACTTTTTATTTTAATATTATGAGATACCTGATTTGATCTCATAAATCCATTTGGGGAAGTTTTAAGTGGCGTCGTTAGGCTGCCAAGTTTTCGTAAGTGAATTTTCATCTCACATTTATTCCCGTGAGATTTATGCTACATTTCACACTATTTCCTTTTTTGTGGTGTATTTACTACCCATTATTTTACTATTTGTATAATATAATCTATTTTATGGTTATTTACATCTTCATTGTATGACCCTTCTTTCATGGAGTGTACGTTTCGAAAGTTTCCCAAATCGGTAAGGGAACCATTCAACCTCCTCTTTTAAAAAGAATTATTTTGTTAAGCCTTTTAATTGACATCTTTTTATGTTGGGATATGTTATTATATATCATTATTGATGTAAATTTTATGTCCAGGTGATGACATACCATTTTCACTCTCATCAACTAATTTTATGAAATTTAAAGTGATGCAGTTAGCCTGCCGAATTTTACCAAGGGAAATTTTTAACCCAATTTCGATTTCTTTTAGTTCAACATGTAGTTATTGAATATGTCATCCTTTGAATATTTTTGAATGACCTTTTATTGTTTTACACATAATATCCACTTATATTGGGTGTATTTATATTTGTCAAACATAATTTTCAGATTGATTTATCCTTAATTTAAGGATACCTTTTTCATAAGGGACTTCATCTCATTTTACATTTCTATTGAGACTTCATTATTTTTATGCACCCATTCACTATTATATGGTGTATATACTGTCTTTTGGATTATTATATCATGAATCCATTTATTCTCATGATATTATAATGTTCTGATTAATTGTAATTCCTCAATTATTGTATTCAAGTGTCTCTAATTTTGGTCAAAACCCTTTAACTGAAATATCGCTTTAAATGTTTTAATGATTTGTTCATATTAATATCCATGTTATAAAAATGGTTTTTAAGGATTTATTTATATGGATATTAATGGTTTAAAATGTTAAAAGTTTCAAGGTTGTATGGGACACTTTGATTAAAAAATATCTTTATTAAATGTTTTAAATGGTTTTGAAAATGGTTTTTTTAGAATGGATTCATTATTTCAATATCTAAAAATGTTATATTGTTATTGAAATCTGGGAATGTTATTTTTCCTTTATTCGTAATTTATGTGCTATTATTATGTTATGGTTATTGGGCATTTTTTATGAAGATGGGTGGTTCTGTGATAAACTAAGTGCGGGTGAGCCCGATATAGCTCTCCAATGCATTGGGTAACGTGAAGGGGTTAAACATTAAGGTTTCTTTGAAGCGATTTAGGGAATATAATATGATGGGTATTCTAAATGTAACCATGATGGTTACTCCCTCCATAATAATGTTATGAACGCCCAAAGTTACCTTTATGTCTTATGATTTCTATGAGTTAGTCATAAATCTTATGATTTCATGAGGTATGTTAACGTTCTTATGTTTTATGAGTAAAGTATGATTTCATTGATTCTTATGTATTCGTGTACTAATGTTTCCTTTCCGAATTTTTATGTCCCTTGCTGAGATTTTTATGCTCATCCCATGTTTTTGAAATATTTTTCACGGGTCAAGGGAATGGTACATGATATGATGATAGTGTCAAGGAAGTGTCAATACAGAATACATGTTTTATTTTAAATATGTTTCCTTTGATGGGAAAAAATGAATACGATCTTTTATGTAACCACTTTGTTTAAATATGGAATGTAATGCATGATTTATGATATAATTCTCTAAAACTCTAAACCTAAAAAGATCCTCAATGTGTATTATTGAAATAACTCAAGATTAAGTAAGGTTTAAGGTCAGTCCTTATAATTCATATAAACAATTCTATATCCTTTAGATTCTCTAGTTCTATTAACAAAAAAGTAGTATGATATTATGAGGATGTACATATAATACTAGATGTTTAATTATGTAATAGTAAATAACCATTACCACTTTCAAGGACTGATGATCCATTCGACCTGTTAAAGGGATATTTTTTTGTTAATGATCTAGTTTTTGTATACATATCACCATATGGGAATGAAATAAGAAGATATTTGGAATAATTCTTCCATGTGATGGTATGATAACTTCTAGTATATGATTATTCCATTCAGTTTCAAAAACACACAAAATTTTTCCATAGAGATCATTATTTCAATATTTAGCTAGTTCATAGAATAGTTTGAATTCATTTCAATGATGATATCTTTATCTAATCAAAGTTATAGGAGGATAACATAAATAATATTAGAGTCATATATTAGTTTTGTTGACACCATTATTTCTATAGAAAACCATCCAAGTGAATGTTGTTGAAGCGAGAGGTTCATTTCCTTGGGAATATGGTGTTAGAGTAGGGTCTGGTTATGGAGGCATTTTAGTTTATGGTAGTTATATCTAAGGAATATCCCAAAAAATGTGGAATGGGTTGTAGTTTCATTGGTAATATATGATATTAATAGATATTTTTTTCTGATTTATCTTAGTTCTCAACCTAAGGAATAGATTTTACTAGAAAGTACAAGGATATTTTATGGACTGATTAGTCTCAGGAACCATTTGGTTCCCTAAAGGAGAAGTTGTTCCGTGTCTAATGATTCTGCTACCTATGGAGGGTGTGATGTTTGAGGTTTTATATAAATCATACTGTCTATATTTGGGTTATGTATTGATGTAGTAGAGGTTAATGATCTATTATTATAATAAGCAGTTAATTCCATATTTGTGTAACTATTACACCCATGATCTGGACTTGGTAGCATTTGTGTTTTCACTAAATTAGTAGTGAAATTGACTTATTAGAAAGTTTATTATGGCTTTAATAGACAACAATATCCAGGAATATGTTTATCTTAAAGGGACCTAATATTTTGCCTAAATAGGTGGATGTAAATTCTCTAGGATTATGATTTTAAAAAATCATACACTTTGAGCAAGGGGAATATTATTTACAATTTTTTATGTTAGAATCCCAGAGAAAATATGGTGTGGGAGTCCTCAGATGTTTAAAAAGGGATGTAGGAGATTACGACAATGAATTGTTTTCAGGGAAAGTGGAGACCAAGTGTGTATTTATCAGATTATTATAGATTTATATTTTATTTATTATATGGAGGAGTTATTGTCTAAAGAAATAGTGGTATTGGTGATGAATTATTGTTTTTGGTATGGTGATACTTCTGAGGTATGGTCAGAGGATGGACAAAACCAGTTGTTGTTTTAAGGGAGGCTTTTTATACCAATATAAATGCGAGAGATATTTCTTGTTGAGTTTCATATATCAACACTAGATGTATATACGATCATGAATATGATTTATCATGACTTAGGAAGATAAATTTTATAGACTAGGATTATTTAGTTGGCGGTAGAGTTTTTGGTGATGTACCTAGTTTCGTAGTTGGTAAAATCTAATCACCATGATCCTGGAGGTTTTTTATAGCACATAGATGTCCTTTAGTGGAAATGGTATGATATATAGATATATTACATCATCAAATTACCCTATAATTTGGGTGGATTTTATGTATTTTGGGTGATTATGGACTTGATTATGATGTTCACCCACTTTCAGGAGATCTGTGAATCATGTACCATGGATGTTTTTGAAAGGAAGTATATTAATTATATGGATAAGATTCAAGAAGTACTGAGGAACATCATATTTTTTTAGGGTCTTAGTTTTATCTCATAGGTTTTTAGGGGATTTCAACATTCCATTTCCTCTAAATTTTACATATAAAAACTTTTTACCTTCAAACATATGGGAAGAAAGAACGGACCACCCAGAAACTAGAAGATATATTGGGAGTTTTTTTCTTGGACTTAGATCATGGGAAACAAACATTAGTTTTTGTGTCTTTAACTCAAAAACTACCTATCATTATTTATAATTGATATATTTGTGGTATTTTATGTATGAGTGTGTTGGACATTGGTTATAGAGATGGTGGTTCATGATCACGATGTGTTTTAGAGAATGCCTGAAAATATCTAGATTTCATGAGAGTGAATGAGGGAAGAGAAGGACCTATATAATGATGGTATTTTTCTTATGCGTAGGTCCTTAGAGTTTTATGTTGGATAACATATGTCCTTTACAGTCTTTCCACATCATGGAATGTATATGTTTGGTAGATAGAGTAATATTTGTCCTTGATTGATCTGTCTGTTTGAGGCGTTAGAGAATATTGATAATGTGTCTTATCAATTAGTGCCTCCAAAACAGTTGTATATGATCCATAAAATATTCCATATATCCCAACTTCATCTATATCATTATGAGGAATCCCGTGTTTTTTATTAGGGAGATTTGGATATTGATGATGAAATGACATTCATGGAGTGAACAATATAGATCTTGGATCATTGAGAGAAAGTTATATTTAGAAAAACAAGCCCCTTTTTCATGAGTTGTGGAGGGAATGTGTCTTTTAGGAGAGTACATGGGAATTCAGGGAACATATTTGTTCCTAGTACTCAGAGTTTTTTTTTGACTTTTTCCTTGTTCTATTTTTCTTTGATGATGTGGTTTTTGAGTCTTGCAGATTTATAATATGATATTTTTCCATTTTATAGTGGTGTACATTATGGATTCAAGCATATAAAGAGGGGGAAACCATTAATAATCAAGATAAATTATATTTATAAAGCATTTTAAAACTGTGAAGACAAGTAATTTCCTCCAAAAGTTGAAAATATATTGATATGGAGGGATGGATTCCTTGATTTGTTATCTTGGGGTTGTATTTCATAGTGTTTGTGGTGGTTGTTGGATTAAGCTATGTATAGGTTTATTTTTTCTGATAGTTGTTATGTATAATAAGAGATGCTTTTGGTGGGTGGTAGGGTACATGTTATTACAAGATCCTTGAGAGGCATCTCTCATGATGGTTATTTGGTCCATTCCTTTCAATTTCAGGTTTGGTTTTGATTCTTAAGGATTAAAATAATTTTAGAGGTACCTAATGTAATAGTAAATGCCTTATCATACTTTTACAATGTTGTTTTGGTGGTTGGGAATTTTTGGAGGAGGCTCAAGGAGGGATTAGTATATTTAGAGATGAACTTTTTCTACAGTGTGTAATTCATAATGTGATTATGTATTTATGAAATTGGATGGTGTTCATGTCATAGAGTCTTTAAATTCATGGATTGGAAGTTCAATATGGGATTATGTTTTTAATTTATTAACTATGTGATAGAATAATCAATGATGTTATCTAATTTTATGATGAATCACTATAAAAATTTTCAGATGTTTATTGGGTATTGAGATTGAGGGATTCATGGTCTGATACCATTTCACATCCTGAATTATAGGTCTTTATGAAATCTCATTGTGTGAATTTATGACTCGCATTATGAATGTGCCGAGGTCAAACATGTTTATAAATTCTAGATCTATCTTAAATTAGTTCATTCTTATATCATTTCCCATCAACCATAGGTGAACCCTAGTATATTTTGACGGATCGTTCATCCAATTTCCTCATTCTTTGTTCCTTGGATTTAATATGTTAATATTTGCCTATCCATGATAAGTAAATCCCCTTTTATCCTTAAATTCCTCTAACTAATTATTGATAATTCTCAAAGGTGTTGTCATTTTGGGTTGGAGAGTGTTCAAGGATTCTATTTTTATGATTCTAGATGCGATTCAGGTTTATTTGAGGTTTCCCTATGTGGTTTTCGTCTTTTAGTTATTTTTACAATTAACTATAATGCACATTGAATTAAAAAGATTCATTAAGTTAGGGACCCTTGATAAGGAAAAACTTTTATATTATATTAATTTTAATTTTAGTTTTTCAATCATACTAAAGAGTTATTTTTAGGTCATTTATCGAATTTTATGGTTTTATTAGTTTTTGGAGTTTAACTGAAAAAATTTCCTATTTTGGATTTTAACTTTTTTATTTTTATGATTAATTTTCCCCATAACTATTTATAATATAAACTAAATTTTGAGATTCATTTTTTAGGTTTACATAGATGTTGGATTTCATTTCATCCTTCTTTACACAAAGATAAATTCACCATTTGAAGACCCAAATATTTCTCATAAGCTAGGCCTTGAAAACTGTGCATAGATCGAGAGAATTTTATTTTTTTTCATTGCATATAAATGGATGATAAAAATGGGATTACATTCAAAATTAGGTAAAAGAAAATCTAGATGGAAAACATTTATTAAAGTGGAAATTCATGATTCCTTTATTTTGAAGTCCATAAATGCATGCTAACATGGTGAATTGAAATATGCATAGTCAGCCTGGGAAGAATATATTAATAGAGTAAATTTGATATATTGATCTACACACATGGATAATGAAGTTGAAATGTTTTGGATAGAAATCTACGAAAAACTGGAGAACTTTTCCGAATTAAAAATTTTGAAAATCTATTAGTTAATATGGTTCCCATGTGAAAAAAATTTAGTGGATCTATTTGGTGATAAAAACATCACACCTTTTTCCTATAAAAGAGTATTTCTTCTCATTTTCAATGTGTTGGAACTCTAGGTGGACATTTTTAGAAGAATTATTCTGTTTTATGTTGATTTAATAATATTATTCATTTTTATTACATGTTATCAATATTATTCATCTCATTCTCATATTTTTATTTTTTGTTTGTCCCCTATATTCATTGCATAGTGATCTATTATACTCTGATCATGAGTAAATTACACAAGGAATATCTAAAGGGATCAATCTAGTGTTAAACCCAATTTATTGAACAATCATGCTTAATGTTTCTTATTTTATTAGAGTTTTTCTGAGAGGATATTACTGGGAATGTACCTTTCTGTCTCCACATTCCACTTGAGGTTTATCATTCTCTTATAGAATATTTTCCCTCGACTGAGGAGGTGGATGCATGGTCAGTGGACAATCATCAAGAGCACCATATATTGATAACCATAGGATGGATAGGATTTTCACATATACTATGGTTTGTGTTCATTAAGTAAATTGGAAACTGATAATATTATAATGAATGTTCAATATGGGTGATTCTCTTGGGAATTTCACCTTTTACTATAACCTCATAATATTTGTATTCATCGTGTTTTCTTACATCTGCATGCTTAATTTTAGTAGTTAATTATAAATTCTCAAGAGTACATTTATTTTAGTTTTTTTTCATAAATAAAAAAATATAAAAAGAAAAAATTTATTTATAAGTAGTTCTTGATTGACTGCAATAACTCCTCAAGACAACGACCTAGGCCACAACCATGATGCACTTAGTTATAAATATTTTTGAGAGCGCACATGAAAATGATTAATAAACTTGTTTTTATTTCATTTGTCCAATTTTTATTCAATCATTATTTTTATTCATAATTTTTAAATAATTATCCTTTTCAATAATAATCACAAAAAATATTAAATTTCAAAAAAACAAAAAAATCCCATTTATCTTGATGTATTTCAATTCAAATTATTATGAATGGACTAACGAATCTAAGGTGAAAGTATTAGTTCCAAGGGATCTAGAAGCATGATTTAAAAATATTAGTGATTAAATGAAAAACATGGAGTGCCAAATATAATGGACCTCTAAATATATACATGCATCTCGGGAGTAATCTGAACATGAGATAGAACCATAACAAGAAAGATTGGTGGAAGAGATTTCACCAATCATTTTTTATGATAATGCACATGAGGCGTGTAAGAAGGAGAAAATAGATAAATTAATAACATTATCCCACACTCAACCATTACATGAGGAGGTCTCTATAGAACACATTAGAGTTGATGCACTCATGGTAGATCAATATGTTTTAGAAGAACCATGGAATCATTTTTTTAAAGATAACATGAAACATAGTCTTCCCATAATTGAAAATAAAAAATAATCACCTATCTACCTATATATTTATTTGTAATATAATGATTAAGATTAATGTTATGAGATTGATTAGACAATGGTCCTTCCATAAGATATCAATTTTCCAAGATGAATTACATGAAATGGAAGATTTCTTTGTTCATTCTTCATGTTTTAATCTTAGTCAATCTGAATTGACTTTAGATGTATCTATTTATTAAATTTCTGATACAACATAAATGTAGGTGGCTATATATGTCAATTAAAATACCACCTAAGTGATTTATATTGAATAATAATAAATGGGAAATCATGGGGTATGACTTCCTCCTATATATCAACTTTTATTCTATATTGATGAGGACACTGTGGATATCAATAGGGAGAACCCCTATGTTCTTTTTCCTCCCACTATGGACATGAAGTTATATATTTATTTTTTTATTTGAGGGTGGGAATTTTCTTATATTTGTTGGGGAACTCTTTTATAGGTGAATACTCATGTAAACATGGAAAATTCACATGTGGTGGTTCATCTTAAAGAATCAATATCCACACTCTAATTTGGTATAATCCACTTCAAATTGATTACTAGGGGAAATAAAAACCAAGCACCTACATGGGTGATTGAACTAAGAATTATCACCTTTTCCCCTTTATTTTTATTTTTATTTATTTTTATTATATATTCTGATTTCAATCTTCTATTTTTAAATTGGTAGAAGATATAAACATAACACACGACATCCATAAAAAAATAAATCAGGTTGCATCTTTAATTTTATTTATTTTTTTCTGCTCAATTAAAATTATGTGTGAAAATATTTCTTGATCTAATTTGAGATAAAATATTATAGTAAATTGAATATGTTTTGGAAGATATTTCAATATATTCTTACTAATTTTTAGTGTGCTTCCATTTTATTTTTATGTATTTTCTTGAATTTTTTAATGTATTATTTTTTCATTTTTGTTTCTATTTTTATGATTATTGATTTGAATAAAATACTTTGGGAAATTAAAATGATACTAATTTTTTGGGATCATTTCATAATTTGAATTTTTGAAGATTTAAATTATTTTTTAATGTATTTTGTTTCTTTATTTCTGATCTTTTCATTTGATGAATTTTGATTGATTTTGAATCTCATGTGCAGTAGTAGTGTCCAAATTGAAAATATTGCCCGAAAAGAGAGGTTTGTAAATTTCTTTCATATATTTATTACATTTAACATTTTGTTAGAGTCTTCATACATGTTTTTTGATCCAAAACATGTTTTTTTATTTTTCAAAGAATTTAGAGTTCATTAAATGTGTTATGTATGTTTGAGGCACCACTTTGAAATCCCTGTTTACATTAAAATAAAATTTTAGACATCCTTTCTTTATGAACATTATTAATACCATATTAGCCATGAAATAATTTTTTCTGAATCCAAATTATAATAATTATAACCCTTCACTATGTGATATATAATATAAATTCAATATTATTATTGAACTCAAGTTTAGGGACATATTAGATGAGTTGTATTATTCTTTCCTAATGAATTTATTTTGAGATGAATTGAATGTCTTTCCATCATTGTTGCTATTTTTGTGGAATAAATTTCATGATATAAATTTGTATTGGTGGGCATGAAATAAAATTACACATATCGGCTGGGATTCACCAATAATTGAAGAATAAAAGAGTCATCTCTTTTCCTAAAAAACATGATTCTGAAGAGAAATCCTGATATGAATTCAGGATGAAAAAATGATACATATGGGGGAAAAGAGGGAAGAAATTAATCATTGATTGTGAAATTCTATGTGTGAACTTCCCAATAAAGAATGAATTTGTTGGAGGTGATTCATTTTTTATCTTATTGAGGAGCACACCATTCTCGAGAAAAACAATTTTCATGTATTTACATCACATTAAATCTTAATCCTCCTCATTTTCCTCTGATGTTTTAACATTTCAAATCTAAAATAACTCATCCTAAAAAAATTTAAAAATACCGCATGATTGATACATTTTTTACGCTATTATGTGGATATATAAGGAGGACAAAAACCCTATTGAAATAATAATTGTTCATGATAATGATAAAAACCCCACAACAAATCCTTGAGTGAAGAGAGAAATATTTTTTTGAGGAGCATTGTATGACATGAATGTGTATATAAACATGATATTGAATGGGGTTTTATGATCTAATTAGGATTTAATATATTTTTATCCATGTAAGAGGCATGCTATTTTCTCTTATATGATAATTGTTTTTTATATTCATTTATGCTTTGGTATATTTTTTTGACCTTGGTATAATATAATTGCCCATGAATGAGATGTTTAAGTGTGGAGGAGTTGAGAGAGAAAATATTATCAATTAATTGAATTTTCACTTAAATGTTTCAATCCCACCAATGTTTTAGTTTTTGTAAAGTTACTACATTTTATAATTTTAGTGGTATTTTGAGTTTAATAGAAAAATAGCCTATTTTGGATTTAAAATATATAATTTTTATTAAGTATTTAGGCCATAAATTTCTCTACACTAATATGAATCTTGAAATGCATTTTCAGGCTTACATACATGTTCATATTAATTTCATCATTTTGGACCTAAATCTAAATCCACCATTTCATGTCCCAAATATTACTCACCACTTGTGCCTAAATAACTATCCGTAGATCAAGTGAATTTTATTATTGGGAACATATCTCATAAATGAAAAATATTAATGGAATGAAATTCAGTGTGAAGTAATAGGAAATATAGGGGAAAAACATTTTTAAGGTGTAAATGTGTTATTCCTTCATTTTTATGTCAATAAAATTCATGGTAACTTGTGTATTGAAATATAAAAAGTTATCCTAGAAAGAATATATTTCCATATTAAATATTCATTATATCTCTCACAATAAATGGCCCATGAAGATGAAATTTTGTGGGTCAATGTAGAAGGAAATAATTAAAAACTTTCTAGGAGAAATGTTTTCCAAATTCTATCATTACTTTGGAATCCAACATGAAAACTTTTGGTGTACTAATTTGATGCAAAAACATCACCCCTTTTTCCTATAAAAGGATTTTCTTCTCATTTTCAATGTGTTGGAACTCTAGGTTTCCATTTTTAGTAACTTTATAGTGTTTTAATTTGTTTTAAAAATATTATACATTTTTAGTATGTGCCAATCATCTTAATCTAATTTTGATATTTTTATTTTCCGTGTTTCCACCCCATTCTTTCTACTGCGATCTGTTATACTCAAGGCTATGAGTAAATAACCCGAATATGTTCCCGATGGACCAATCCAGTGTTGAATCCAAGTATTTCAAAATAAATTCTTAATGTTTCTTCTATTCTTAGAGTTTGGCTAAATGGGATTTTAGTGGGAAAGGCACATTTTTGTCTCCACTTTCCTCTCAAGGTTTAGATTTTTCTTTTGTAATATTTTCCATCGATAGAGAAGGTTGATCTATTGTCTCTTAATGATCATTGAGATAACCATATATTAAAAACCATTGGTAGAATATTCTTTTCACACATATGTTGGTGTGTGTTTAATAATTATATTTGAAAATAATAATAATACAATGAAGGTTCAATCTAGATAATTACTTCGGGAATATGTCATTTCATTCAAACATCATTTTTTTAATTCATTGTGTTTTCATTCATATACATGTCTAATTTTAGAATTTAATTATCAATTCTAAAAAAAATATTATTTTCGTTTTATTTCATAAAAAATATAAAAAAATTGACTTCTATGTATTCCAATATTGACTGAAAAATCTCTTCAAGAGAACGACTGTAACACCCGAGATTTTTATGAGAAAAATTTTGTTTTTATGTCATATGCATCATCAAAGGAATCTTTTACTACATACAACACTAGCTTGGCTTGCTTTACACGTAATCACGACCTTCCTCGATAGCTTGTGTTGTACGTTATACCGAGTTTCACTAAACAACGATATACTATTAAAATATTATTAAAACTATCCGTTATGAATATTAATACCCACTTTTTGAAATTTTATAAATTTTATCTTTCAAAATGGACTTCATTTTTTGATTTTCAATATTGGAATTAACAAAGGGTCAAATTTTGGTATTTTTCTAAAAACTTTCAATTTTTGATGAATAGTGAAAACACTGGTTAACTATTTATAAACCGACTTTATATTTAAATAATTATTTATTTTATTTAAATTTATTTCAGGTCAAAATTTACACATAATACCTATATAATTTGAATGTAATTCATTGGATTCATTTTATAATAATTCTAGATATAGAAAACATTTATTCAACTTTTCACCGTCTTTTACCCACCTCCTAGAAGAATCTGCAAATTCACATAAAACATAATGTTACCACTTCTGTGAGTGGAATTTCGAAAATCCGAGAGACATGGTTAATATTAAGGACTAAAATGTGGTTCAATGAGGTGAAAATAATTTTTGGTGAATTGTAACTGTTTACTTTTTTTACCACGGTTAAAAGTAAATAGGGTAATTAAGGGTAAAAATGATATTATTATTATCCTAAAACATGTCCTAATTCTATTGGATAAGTGTAATTCGACAAAAAACAACCTTTGGAATAAAATATTACCATTTAGGTCCACATGGATTAGATTAGGACATTTATTATTAATTTATTTAAAGAAGGGTTAAAATAGTTAAAATCAAAGTTTAATAACTAAATAATTTTTAATATAGGGTTATACATAAGATAAATTAGACTATAAATATTCATTATAAATAAAAAAACTATTTACTACATAATTTTATTTTATTTATAATTTTTAGACATTAAATAATTTAATTTATTTACGACACAATGACGATGTAGTAATTATCTTATTAATGAAATATTAACATAATTGATGTTATAAATACCCAAATAAATGTAATTTGAGACCTTTTATGAATTACACTAAATTTATAGGTTAATATAACATATTAATATTGATTTAGTTAACTTGTTTTTGATCTAATAATTTTGTTATGATTTTAACAAAAATCAATTACCAAACAGTGTCAAAACTGTCATAAAATAGTTTTAAAAAAATATATTATATTATTAATTGTTATTATATTCCTAAAAATTTTAGGTTCATCCAAGATACTTATATCACAATATTTATATCATTACTGGACCACTTGGGGGTCACTTGGTTTTATATGGTATGTTTATTGACTATATAATATAAAAATACAAAGTGACATGGTTAATGTCAATCAAATTAACTGAGAGTTAAAACTAAAAGATAAGGTTAATATAATGACCTAAACTTGTCTAAAATATATTGTTTGAGAGTATTTCGACCCATCCCCGCCTTATCTTGGAAATAAATCAATTTTTAGATATTAAAAACCAAATATGACTTTATAATAAAATAATATTTTTAGTTTTTCCAAAGGTGCCCCTCTCCTCCCTTATAAAAGGGCATCTCCTCCCTATCTTCCTCACACCACTTGGAGCCTTAAATATCAGAACAACCATGACAATTTCTCTTCTCCACTTCCCTAGAAATATCATAGAGGTCCTGGTCTTCTTCAAAGACCATCTTTAGTGCCCTAAGAGAAGGTTAAGAAGAGGCGCTAGAAAGAAGAGGTAATGTCCGTTACAGATTTTTTAAACTTTATCTCTTCTTCTACTTATTATTATTTAGTTGTTTCATTATGAAGTAAAGACATCAGTATCACTCATATACTGATATGTTATTATAAATATTAAACAACCTTGTTTCACCTTCTATCTATCCTACGGAAAACGAAATCACCTGCGTGTGCGTACGTACGGAATACCGTCTCCACGCCGTGGTGTAATCTATTTTCCACCACCACCTTACTTGGATGGGTATAATGGTGTAAATAATAACTATATATAATTATTTTAATGTGATATTGATTCTGAAATAGTATACATACACTTTAATACAATTCCACAATCATGGGAACGATATCATCACTCGTGCGTACGTACGACCTACCGTCTCCACGATGTGATGCAACTCGTTCTACGTGATCTTCATTACATAATGATTATATAAATGAATTGAATAAATAAATATTATATATATTACACTAATACAATTCTGGATATTAGGTAACTATGACCTAAAAGAAGAAGAATAATTTATTCGACAAAACACGCATAAGAGCAAAAAGCAATAAACACCCGAATAACAAGTAACAATGAAATATTACTAATAAGAAGCATAGAATATGACCATATATGATATCAAAACAAGTAGTACGATTCTAGAATAAGTAAATAACATTATTTAAATACCTATACAGGAGGTTTGGACACATACGAAGCAAATCAGACCTAAGGTAAGGGATATCTATTCCAATATCGTTCTTTTCCAAGATTGTTTATACTTTGGTATTTACTAGGTTGTATTTATCATCCAAATCCTTGTTTCCTTATTATGTAATATTATTTCTATACTTATTCAATTTTTTAAATCCAATTTTACCCATTGGTGAGTTTTTATTAAAAGATATGAAAGGAATCTTTTGTCATTTTTAGTACGAGTTACTTTTTGACTTTTCGGGCCAAAGTATGAGAATAATACTTTTTTAACTTATACGGCATGAACAGATTTTTACGGTTTCATAACGCCTAATTTTCATAAATATTTCTCTACATGATTTCATGTCTATTTTCAACAATATCCTTTTCTTTTGAAATTTCTTGGCATTTTTTGAAAAGAGAATGATTTTGAAAAAGAAAGGATATTTTCCCCAAGAATTCATTTCAAGTGTCTTATCAAAACCATTTTCCATCTAAGATGAAATTATTTCATATGTTTATATTTCATGTATAATGTATCTATGATTACATGGTTTCACTTTTCTTATGATGAAATTATATCCATTTGTTTTCTATGGATTATGTTATGATGGCATGATGTTTATGAAACCCATTTTATTATTTGGGTTATGATGAATGATTTTTGTTTATTTTGTGGCACAAGTAAGAATGATTTCATTATGATAAGGGTGGGACCTATATCTCCTTCCAATGAATTGGGTAAATATTTATATCTCATGAGATAGACATGGCAGGAATAGAAGGTTAAACTGGTTTAGTGAAACATGAATGAAACGAGGAGTGAACTTGATTCAGAAATCGACTTTGTCTGCTAAGATAGTCTTGGAAATGAGTCTTGACTACTAAAAATGATTCTCTATGATTATTTGTGTATGACACAATGTTTCATGTTTTATGTTATGATTATTGGGATTACATTTCACTACTATGATTTGTACCATGATATTAAATTATGATTTCTTTTGCAGGTTAAGATTTTAAAAATGTTATGTTCTTATGAATATGATGTGATTGATATTTCTTTTATTTACCCTTTCTGAGCATTTGAGCTCACCCTTTTGTATGTTTCATTCCCCAGGCCAGGAAGAATGTTATTAAGTAGTATATTCCAAAAGGGACTCTAGATATGATGAAATAAATGGGAGACAATGTTTATGCTTTATGAACCAGTTGTTTATGTTTCCCAGTTTCTAAAGACATTATACATATACGGTTCTTTCATGGTTTTGCTATATGTTGTAATACGTGTGCTTCAATTTTGAATCAATAACAATGTATGTAAAGTATGTGTTGTAATATTTGGTATTAGAGGAAAGGTATAGTCATCCTTTGGAAACTAGGATGTGAAAGACTTAGTAAGAACCCTAAAGATAAGTCTAAGCATAGAACACAATCTTAGTGTTTTAAAAATGGCCATGAACAACCTATGATAAGACCTTAAGTGTGAAATTTTATTCTTGATTATGTGGTTTTCCTATTATAAACAGTGTTGCTCACACTATTATTCTAGGTTTTAGTCAATGGCTGGAACTCAATGGAATCGTGTTAATGCGGAATGTGACGGGCAATGCAATGATTGTCCCCCAAAGCAACCAAACGTTATGGGAGCTAGAACGAAAAATCTTGTAGCCATGCTCACACAAATTTCTCAATCTATGAATCACGGAGGACTTCCGAACGATCAAAGGAAGGAGAAAAATTCTTTTGAATACTTCATGAGGTAGCGTCCACCCTCATTTTGCGAGTCTACTAATCCATTAGTGGCTGGAAAATGGATCAGTACCACTGAAAAGATATTTTTATTTCTTCAATGTTCTGGACATGATAATTTCATCTTAGTAGTTTATCGTTCGGAAGGTGAAGCAGATCAATGGTGGAATTTTATCAAGAATATGAGGAAAAGGATGAAATTGAATCTATGGAATGAGACAAGTTGAAGAAATTATTTTTCAAGTACTTCCCTTGTATTCTTTGAACAAATATGGAGAAAGAGTATCTTGAACTAAAGAAAAAGCATGATGAATCTGTTGGTACCTATGATGAAAATTTTACAAGACTTGCAACTATGCTTCTGGAATTATTATCCAACCTAAGAGTACGATCGATCGATTCATTAGTGGCTTAATACCAATTATTCTAAGGGGTTAGCCATAAGGGACTTCAATAGCTACGAGGAAATCATTCTTTGTGCTCTCATGTTGAGATGTATATTGGAGTAACCCATCAGTCATATGCATTTGATAAGAAGAGGAAAATGGAATTCAAAGGAAAATCTAAAGAGAACACTGAAAAGAAGATGAGTTTTCCCTTATTCTCAAAGTGTGGAAAAAAACATGGAGGGAGTTGTGTTAAAGGGACAAGTAAATGTTTCAAATATGGAAAGGAAGGTCATCGAGAATTTGAATGCCGCAATGATGGGAAGAAGATGTCTACTGATGTGTACAAATAAAATGCTACACAGAGTGATCCTCCTACACTTCAATGTTACAAGTCCAAGGAAATGGGGTATTATGCTAATCAATGGCCTAATACTAGGGTTGTTGATTATGATCGATGTCAACAAACTCTTAAGGCTAAAGATAATGGGAAGTCACATGCAATTTCTATTAGCGATGTTGAGTACGATAATGATGTTGTGAAAGGTACACTTACCATCCAATCTAAAGTAGCAAATGTTTTCTTTGATTCTGGATCCACCCACTATTTTTTTCTAAATAATTTTCTAAGGGTATCACCGTATTTCCTCAACAATTAGATGTTGAGTTAGCTGTGACAACCCCTAATGGCACAACAGTCGCATCAAAAGTTTATAAGTCTTCTCCAATTTAAGTTTGTGAGAAAGTGATTCCTGAAAATCTTGTGATCCTTCCTATATTGTAATTTGATGTGATTCTTAGCATGGATTGGTTTTCTTTATATGGAGATCATATCAATTTCCAATTAAGGGAAGTCACATTTCATATTCCAGATCAATCTATGATTGTCTATCGATGCAAGGATGAACATAACCTTCCAGTGGAAATTTCTTCCATCTTATGGGTCTTTATTCCAGTAAATGAAGGTTATTTATCTCAAATGGTTGGAGAGAAACTCACTATTATGAATATGCCTATTGTACGAGAGTTTTATGATGTCCTTCTGGAGGAATTACTGGGTCTTCCACCAAATCGTGAAGTTGAGTTTTCAATGGAACTTTTACCGGGTTCTTTTCCAATTTCAAAAAAACCTTATAGAATGGCCCCAATTGAGTTGTAGGAATTGAAGAAGCAACTCCAAGAGAATCTTGATAAGGGATTCATACGCCCTAGTGTGCACCTTGGAGAGAACCTGTTCTGTTTTTTAATAAGAAAGATGGATCAATGAGACTCTGCATTGATTATAGAAAACTTAACAAGATCACTTTTAAGAACAAATATCCTCTCCCACTCATGGTTAATTATTTGACCAACTACATGGAGCTCAATACTTTTCCAAGATTGATCTTCATTCACGGTATCATCAATTATGGTTCAAAAATGAGGATATACCAAAGACGACTTTCTATATAAGGTACGGACACTATGAATTTATAGTGATTCCATTTGGTCTTACAAATGCCCCTACTATCTTCATAGATCTAATGAATAGTGTCTTTAGAGACTATCTTAAATAGTTTGTGGTAGTCATTATAGATGATATTCTTTTCTATTAAAAGGGAAAGGAAGAACATGAAGATCACTTGATAATTTTATTGAAGACCCTGAGAAAGGAGAAGCTTTATTCCAAATTTACCAAGTTTGAATTTTGGCTTTAAAAAGTTGCATTTTTGGTTCACATAATCTCAAAAGAGGGGACATATGTGGATCCAGAAAAAACAGAGGTTATTGAAAGATGGCTAAGACCAACAACAGTAACTGAGATCCGATGTTTAATTTGATTGGCTGGATATTATCGACATTTTGTGAATGATTTTTCACGATTATCTAATCCAATCACCATGTTGACTCGAAAATGAGTTACGTTCGTGTGGATGGAGGAATGTGAAGAGAATTTCAAGGAGTTGAAAAGAAGGTTATCCAGTGCACCTATACTCACACTTCCTTGTAGTGGATAAAGGTTTGTGATCTACAATGATGCATCCAAGAATGGGTTGGGGTGTGTTCTTATGAAAAATGATATGGTGATAGCTTATTCCTCACAATAGTTGAAAATCCATGAGCAAAATTACCCAACTCATGATTTGGAGTTAGCAGCAGTAATCCTTCCATTAATGATTTGGAGGCATTATCTTTATGGAGAAAGGTGTGATATTTATAATGATCATAAATTTTTAAAGTATATTTTCACAAAAAAGGAGCTGAATATGTGCCTAAGAAGATGGTTGGAGCTGATTAAGGATTTCGACTGCTCAATTCATTACCACCATGGGAAAGCAAACAAGGTGGCATATGCATTAAGTTGAAAATACCACGCTAGTTTATCCATGATGAGGATCACAAAAGATCCAATATTTATGGATTTACAAAGGATGGATCTTGGAATTATAATGGAAAGGGAAAAATCTTATCTTTCTCAAATGAATGTTCAACCATCTATACTTGTGAAGATTAAAGAGGCACATAAATAAGATGTAGAGTTACAAAAGAAGGTGAGAAATGTTCCTGAATTCAACCTTGATTGCGATGGGATAATAAAGTTCTGAAATCGAGTTTGTGTTCCTCCCGTCCCAGAATTAAAGGAGATTCAGGATGAGGCTCACAGTTCTTCAGTATCTATACATCCTAGAAGCACAAAGATGTATAGGGACCTGAAAGAGTACTTCTGGTGGGATGGCATGAAAAGAGATGTTGCTGAATATGTCTCTCGATGCTTGGTTTGTCAGCAAGTTAAAGCCGAGAGACAGAAGTTTAAGGGGATGTTACAACCATTACCCATAACCGAATGAAAATGGGAAAACATCACTATGGAAATTGTCACCAGACTTCTTAAAACATCCAATGGCAATAATGCTATCTAGGTCATAGTTGATCATCTTAAAAAGTCGGCACACTTCATTTCTATAACAGAGGATTTCTCTCTAGATCAACTTGCCAGAAAAAATGTAAAGGAAGTGGTAATATTGAATGGAGTACAACTTTCCACTATATCTGATCGGGATCCGAGGTCTACATCAATGTTTTGGCGCAGTCTTCAGCATTGTCTCGATACAGAGTTGAGTTTCAGCACTTCTTATCATCTTCAGACAGATAGTCAGTCTGAGAGAACAATTCAAACTCTAGAAGATATTTTGAGAGCTTGCTCTATGGATTTCATCGATGGTTGGGATCAAAACCTACCTTTGGTGGAATTTTCTTATAATAATATATTTTACTCCAGTATTAAGATGGCTCATTATGAAGCTCTCCATGGAAAGATATGCAGGACTCCAAGTTGCTGGGATGAAGAGGGGGAAATAAATCTATTAGGACCTGATCTTGTTGATGAGATGGCAGAAAAGGTCTGATCTATTCAACAACACATAAGAGCAGCTCAGAGTTGACAAAAATGTTATGCCGATAACGGAAGAAAAGACCTAGAGGTAGAAGTGGGTGATAAAGTGTTCTTACGAATATCTCCTTTGAAGAGAGTAATGAGAATTGGAAAGAAGGGAAAGATGAGCCCTAGGTATATCGGTCCTTTCGGAATACAGGATCGTGTTGGGAAGGTAGCTTACCGATTGGCACTTCCCCCGAATCTCTCTCAAGTTCATGATGTGTTCCATGTATCGCTCCTGAGAAAGTACATACCCGATCCTTCACATGTACTTAGATCAGAATTTTTACCGCAAGAGCAGGATCTTTCTTATGAAGAACAACCGATAGAGATTCTGGATCGTAGAAAAAAAGTCCTACGGAACAAGACCACTAGCTTGGTGAAGGTTTTATGGAGGAAACACCAATTAGAAGAAGCTACATGGGATCTTGAGGATATGATGAGGGATAGGTATCCCCGTCTATTTGTTACAAAGT
Organism: Viscum album; assembly: GCA_963277665.1. NCBI lineage: Eukaryota > Viridiplantae > Streptophyta > Magnoliopsida > Santalales > Viscaceae > Viscum > Viscum album. Next base: position 560,856,575 of record OY728125.1, read on the forward strand.
GACGAATTTCGAGGGCAAAATTCATTTTAAGGGGGGTAGAATGTAACACCGGAGAATTTTATGAGAAATATTTTGTTTTTATGTTATATACATCATCAAAGGAATATTTCACTACATACAACACTATATTGGCTTTCATTACATGCAATCACGACCTTCCTTGATAGCTTGCGTTGTACGCAATACCGAGTTTCACGAAACAACGATTTGCTGTTAAAATATTATTAAAACCAGCCATTATGAATAGTAATACCCACTTTTAAAAAATTTATAAATTGTATCTTTCAAAATGGACTTCATTTTTGGATTCGGAATATCGAAATTTTCCTAGGGTGAAATTTTGGTATTTTTCTGAAAACTTTCAATTTTTGATGAATACTGAAAACACTGGGTTACTATTTAAAAACCGACTTTTTATTTGAATAATTATTTATTTTATTTAAATTTATTTTAGGTCAAAATTTATACATAATACCTATATAAGTTTAAACTAATTCATTGGAGTCATTTTATAATAATTTTATATATATAAAAGTTTTATTGAACTTTCCACCGCCTTTTACCCATCTCACAGGGGAATCTTCAAATTAACATAAAACTTAATTTTACCGCTTTTGTGAGTGAAATTTCGAAAATCCAAGAGACATGGTTAATATAAAGGACTAAAATGTGGTTCAATGAGATGAAAATAATATTTTCTAAATAGTAACTTTTTACTTTTTTTTACCACGATTAAAAGTAAATAGTGTAATTAAGGATAAACAAATGATATTGTTATTACCATAACACTTGTCCTTATTCTATTGGATAAGTGTAATTCGACCAAAAACAACCTTAGGAATAAAATATGACCATTTAGGTTCACTTGGATTAGATTAGGACATTTATTATTGATTTATTTAAAGAAGGGTTAAAATAGTTAAAATCAAAGTTAAATAACAAAATCATTTTTAATATAGGGTTATACATAAGATAAATTCGAATATAAATATTAATTAGAAATCTGAAAATATTTCCTACATAATGGTATTTTATTTATAATTTTTAGACATTAAATATTTTAATTTATTTATGACACAATGATGATGCAGTAATTATCTTATTAATGAAATATTAACATAATTGATGTTATAAATACCCAGATATTTTTTATATGAGACGTTTTATGAATTCCACTAATTTTATTGGTTAATATGACATATTTTTATTGATTTAATTAACTATTTTCGACCTAATAACTCTGTTATGTTTTTTACAAAAATCAATTACCAAATAGTGTCAAAATTGACATAAAATAGTTTTTAAAACAAATATAATATTATTAATTGTTATTATATTCCAAAAAATTTAAGGTTAGGCCAAGATACCTATATCATGATATTAATATCATTACTGGACCACTTGGGGGTCTCTTGTGTGTATATGGTATGTTTATTAACTATATAATATGAAAATACAAAGTTACATGTTAAATGTCAATCTAAATAACTAATAGTTAAAACTAAACGATAAGTTTAATATAATTAGATAAACTTGTATAAAATCTATTTGTTGAGAGGGTTTATAACCCTCCCCACCTTATAGTATAAATAAATCAATTTGGAGCTATTAAAAACTGAATATGACTTTATAATAAAATAATATTTTTTGTTTTTCCAAAGGTGCCCCTCTCCTCCCTTATAAAAGGACACCTCCTCCCTCTCTTCCTCACACCACATTGAGCCTTCATTCTTGGAAAACCCTGGACAATTTCTCGTCTACACTTCCCAAGAAATATCCTAGAGGTCTTGGTCTTCTTCAAATACTATATTTAGTTCCCTAAGAGAAGGTTAAGAAGAGGCGCTTGAAAGAAGAGGTAATGTTTGTTACCGATTCTTTCAACATTATTTCTTCTTCTACTTATTATTATTTAGTTGTTTAATTATGAATTAATAACATCAGTATCACTCATATACTGATATGTTATTATAAATATGAAACAACCCTATTTCACCTTCTATCCAACCTAAGGAAAATGAAATCACCGCGCGTGCGTACGTACGGAATACCGTCTCCACGCCGTGGTGTAAACTGTTTTCCACCGCTACCTTACTTTGATGGGTATAATGGTGTAAAGAATAACTATATATTAATATTTTAAATTGATATTGATTCTGAAATAGTATACATACCCTTCAATACAATTCCACGATCATGGGAACGATATCATCGCTTGTGCGTACGTATGGCCTACCGTCTCCACGATGTGATGCGACTCGTTCTACATGATCTTCATTGCATGATGATTATATAACTTAATTGAATGAATAAATATGAAATATATTACACTAATACCATTATGTAAATGAGTTATATATGATCAAAAAGAATAATAATAATTTATTCAACAAAACATGCATAAGAACAAAAAGAAATAAACACCCAAATAACAAGTATCAATGAAATATTACTAATAAGAAGCTTAGAATATGACCATATATGATATCATAACAATGAGTACGATTCTTTAATAAGTAAATAACATTATTTAAATCATTATACAGGAGGTTCAGACACGTATGAATCAAATCGGTCCTAAGGTAAGGGATATCTATACCAATCTCGTCCTTTTCTGAGATTATTTGTACTTTGGTATTTACTGGGGTGTATTTATCATCTACATACATGTTTCCTCAATATGTAATATTATTTATATCCTTATAAAATTTTTTAAATCCAATTTTACCCATTGGTGAGTTTTTAGTAAAATATATGAAAGGAATCTTTTTTCATTTTTAGTACGAGGTACTTTTTGAATTTTCTGGCCAAAATACGAGAAGAATGTTTTTTTAACTTATACGTCATGAAAATATTTTTACGATTTCATAATTCCTAATTTTCATAAATATTCCTATACAATATTTAATTTCTATTTTCAACAAAATCCATTTCTTTTAAAATTTAATGGAATTTTTTGAAAAGGGAATGATTTTGAAAAAGAAAGGATATTTTTCCCAAGAATTCATTTCAAATGTTTTCTCAAAACCATTTTCCATCTAAGATGAAATTATTTCATCTGTTAATGTTTCAAGTATAATGTATCTATGATTTAAATGGTTTCACTTTTCTTATTATGAAATGATATCCATTTGTTTTATATGGATTATGTAATGATGGAATGATGTTTATGAAACCCATTTTATTCTTTAGGTTATGATGAATGATTGAGGTTTATTTTGTGGTAAATGTAAGAATGATTTCATTATGAGATGGGTGGGACCAATATCTCCCTCCAATTAAATGGGTAAAGATTTATATCTCATTAGATAGACATGGATGGAATGGCAGGTTAAACCAGTTCAGTGAAACAGGACTGAAACGAGGAGTGAACACGGTTCAGAAATCAACTTTGTCCTCTAAGATAGTCTTGGAAATGAGTCTTGACTACTAAGAAATGATTTTCTATGATTATGTGTGTATTCCACAAAGATTCATGTTTTATGTTATGATTATTGGGATTACATTTCACTATTATGATTTATCCCATGTTATGAAATTATGATTTCTTTTGCTGGTTAAGATTTCCAAAATGTTATGTTCATATGAATATGATGTGATTATTATTTATTTTGTTTTCCCTTACTGAGCATTTGAGCTCACCCTTTTGTATTTTTTCTTTCCCCATGTCAGGAATAAGGTTTTAAGTAGGATATTCCAAAAGGGACTCTAGATATGATGAAATAAATGGGAGACAATATAGATGCATTATAAACCAGTTGTTGATGTTTTTCAGTTTCTAAAGACATTATACCTATACGGTCCTTTCATCATTTTGTTATATGTTGTAATAATTGTGCTTCCATTTTGAAGCAATGAAAATTTATGTAATGTTTGAGTCGTTATAACGACCTAGGCCAGCCCCTATGCTACACTTAGTTTTAAATATTTTTGAAAGCGCTCATGAAAATGATTCATTAGTCTTCATTATCTTTCTATTTACATTCTAGTGTGGGGGTTTTGTGATTTTATCTTACTTTAGGTGGATAAATAGGGTTAACATAAGAAGATAATTAATATGATAAATTCTAATTCGATGTGAATGTGTAGAAATCACAAGTTTTACTAAATTTTAATATATTTTTAATAAGATTATACATAATTGTTTCCATTTCTAAAAATCATCGATATTATAAGACTTTCTAGTGTTTTAGTGGATAAGATTATGCAAACCTCGTTGTGATGATTTTTTGGACTCACCCAAAATAATTGTCCAAAAATGTATATATAGATAGTTATTTGGTTTCCCTTTGAAAACTAGAATTTATGTGAAAATAACCATACTAAGTAATAAATTGATGTGATTAAATACCTTATAGTTAAATTAATAAAAATGGGATGTGTTAATTTATATGAATGGATTAGTAAATGAGAGTTAGTGTAAAATCATTAAATGTTTTAAATATTGGAACATTTTATTGAAATTTGAATTGTTTGGTGGTTGTGTGGTGAAATTCATTTAGTGGTGGTAGTTATTTTGATGAATTTCATGTGGGGAAGTGGTGGTGATGTGTATTATGTCAGTATACATGATGTTAACTCATATATTGGGTAATGTGATCTATCTATCTATCATATATTTTAATGTTATTTCAATATGAACCCCACATGAGTTGTATAAACTTACCAATTACTAGATTATCTGGGTTATGGTAGTCTTCCCCATCACCTATGGTGGTGGTGATTCAGATGGATAGCTACCCCTCTTCCCCATAATCCATTTGATAACAGTGATGATACATGTTTGTGTTGGAGGTTACCTATTGATGATATGTGATGGTGATGTGGACAATCTTGAGATGTTGAGAATGTGATATATTGTGGGGGTGTTTTACGGTGGGAGGAGGGAATGATGTTGATGTCATTAATGTTCAGGATATCCAACTTCCCTTATTACATGATCTGGTTGTGATCTAATGATGACTACTCATATCATTGGATGCTAAACCCATTGGGAGGTTTGGATAGGTAGGGATGTATCCTGAACCATATCAGATATGGATAGATATGTCATGTGATATGCATGTAAGGTATGAGATCACAATATGTTATATGTTGTGTTGGGAGAGTGGAAAATTAGTGGTGAAGTCATTGCGAGGTTACTTATCTTGTGTTGAATTGATACTATGCTACAATATTGGTTGTGTGATTTATTGATCAGGCCATAGTGTGGTTGGTATTGGGTCGCTGACTTGATTATATGCATATTGATTTTGTTGTTTGATCACTAGTGAATTAGTATTCACTTTTCACATGTGTAATATAGTCCCTATGTATGATGATAAAGAGTATCCATGTTATGCTCACCCTAAATTTAAATAAAATATTTTCTAGTTTCTATACGGACTTTGGGGACCGATATAGACCTTACTATTGTGGAATTTTCACTACTATAGAGTCACTATTTTTGGACATTTATTTATTCTCAAGAAGAATTTATCTGTATTTTGTTTCCTTGTTCATTAATTATTGGATGGTATGGTGTTTAATTTTATATTATGTTCTATCATTTCATGGTGGTTGATTATCCTATCTCATGATCCAATATTATTAATTGGATTAATTCCTTCTATATGTTATGTGTTTTCTACCCTTGGTGCTAGTATCCAACATGGGGCCTACTAGAGGATGGAATTTGGGGTAATAATATGTCCTCCATCCTTACTTTCCCAAGATGGGTACCATTGGGGTGAGGGGTCATGACATCATCGAAATAATTTTTTTATAATAAATCATTAATGGATGGTTTATCTAATCATTAAATTGATATTCTTACATATTTCATTTATCTAGTTCTTCAAAAAAATCACATTATTTATTTTATTAACATTACTATATTTATATGTATCATCAACACATGGATAAAAGATTAATACTTTCTCTGAAATTTTCTAAATTTAACCACAACATACATAACATTCATATACATTCACATATAGTTTTTTGAAAAAAAATTACAACTTCATCAACAATTGCAAAGGTTATTTAAAAATGTTTCTTGTTTTGCTGTTCCACAAAATTGATAATTATTTGATAAAAATTGATTATGGACTTCTCTTACAAGAGGTGATTTCAATGGTGAAATATTGGTAGCATGGCCACTGCCAGAATCTAGGGTGATCCCTAATAGTGTTATGGGGGAATATTTATCTAGATGATATTATTCTAAAATACAATATTCAGTAGTGGAGTTACCCTCTTCATTAGTTATTGAGACTATTATGGTGATATTATCCTCCAAGACATCACACTTAGCTTGGAAGGGTGGGCCACATGTATATGAAATGAATCCTATAATAATAACTGAAAGATAAAATTTTTCCCATGATTGAGCATATTCATGTTACATACAATCTAGATAATTGGATGTTGGTATGTTAGTTATAACAATGATATATATATAATATCAGTTTGAACTATTATAGAACTTTAAGGTGTTTCTATTCATGTACATCATGCTAAAGATGTTGACTCACATCTTGTAAAAATTACAATTGGATCCTAAACTTCTATGGAGCATTATGTTTATAGATAAAGATCCCATAAACGTTTTTTGTGAGCACTATATATTCTAGTGAAATTTAGTAAAAATGGGCATCTCTTCAAATAGTGATGTTAGCCGCTAGGGTGATAACATGAGCCTCATATGAAGTAAAAATGAATTGAAAATAACTTCCAATGATATGGTTGAGAATGGGAAATATATTTATCATCCATAATCATTGTGTATAAATTAGTTTGGTCTTATAGGAAAACTACAGATTGATGATCATATAACATGGTACATAGCACTAAGACGTGTCGTTGTTTGGCCATTGAGAGACTAGGCTAAACCATAGTTCCTATATGATATTTTTCATTATTATAATTGACCTAACACTTGGTAGAGTCATTCTGTGGAAATTATGACGATATTTACTCATCTATATTATATTATACATGTAAATATCATAATAGTTGTTTCTCTAACAATATAACAACCATATATGGAAAAGATAGCCACCCATTGATAAACCTCACCAGAAGAACTTGCAACTGAAGATCTAGGATTAACTATAACATGATCCATTAACACCACAATGTTTATTGAAGTCCATATAGATTGTAACACTATGTGTTTCGAGTTTTTATAGTGAGTTGTGTTTGGAAGGTCCTTTGCCTCTTTTCCTTGGGTTCCAAGCCATGAGAACATAGAAATATCATTATCCAACTACTAAAGTGGATAATGAGAGAAAACATCACTCCATTATTAAAGTTATCATCAACTTGTTTCAATAGTTACCAATCTATAATTTTAGGTAGCTCAATATTTTCCCAAAACACTATGGACAAAGAGAGACATGTCATACAAATCACCAAGAATAGGAATTCCCCTGATATTGTAATATCATAGAGTCTATTTACTACTTTTATATGTGATTGGTGGAAGTTTTTGGTTTTGGGACACCATTGACTAGCTAACGTGAATACACGATTAAAGTGATAGTATATTGAGAATTGTGAAGTCTATATTCCCTCATTATGTATATAAAATCCTAAATGGTCCTGGTAATCTTTGTATCACTGATGCACCCAACGTTCTCATGACCATTCTTCTAATAAAGTTCCACCAAGGTGGAGGTACCATTGAAGGCTCTATCCTTTTTTCCAACTATGTAAGGTGGATTATTTGATGGTTGAATATACGTTGGTATCATTACACACTATTGTTATAGAATGATCCAAGTATTATGGATCCACATCAATACTCACATTGATGATTTTTCTATAGACGGAAATTTTTTTCAGGATGAATATAAAATATGATAGAATTTATGCAAAAAAATATATATATTTATATATAATTTTGGATTGGGAATATAATCCAGGAGGCCAACAACATACAGAGGAAGCCTGTATGATTATTGATAGTTGAAAGGATTTAGCCCAAGAGGACTTGAAATTTATTGATTATTTAGTGTGATAGAAAATTGTAAATTAGTCTCCATGTTATTAATTATCTTTTCAATATGACAAGTCATTACAAATGTTGAGATAAGGTTCAAAAGATGACCCATTTTACAATAAGAAAAACATTAGTAGTGTTAGTTGTAGAGTTTATAAGTAAATATTGACAATTATTAATAGAGATTATATTCCATGAAAAAATACAACCATGAAGATATTTTATAAAGGATAAAATATCACCTAGGCGCATTCAATCACCTACCATTACCTATGTTGTGAGTCACAATAAGCATGTTAACACGCAAAATATATAATGAACATAAATTATAGATTTAAATCTAGAGAGAAGGATGTGGTATCACTTAGTCTCAACATGACTAGGGCACGTGTCTTCATTGAAAATAGAATTATTGAGAAATTTATGTTTTTCCATGTCATTTAATGTGTGAAGGGGGAGGTCCTTCCACCAAGTTTTAACTGATTACTACATCATATGCCCATCCCTTTGTACTCATATCCCATATCCAGGCCTGCAAGGTCTTATCTAAAACACATGTTAGCCCATCCATCATCTGTGACGTATTCACCAACCTAATCACATGTCTTGTTTTGGAATCTATCACATAGATGTCATGTTTAACTCATATTTTTATCATCATTATTCTAATCAAATAAAATTCCAGGGGAGTATTGTTGGGACTTAATTATGATATTGTTTTAGGATTCATGTGGAATATAGATATTTATAATTGCGGGAATTTGACCTACACCTAGCTCATTCCACATCCTAAATTCCAAGACTGTGTTCTTATGTTTAATTCGTTCACTATACTAATCTTGACATGACTTAATTACCAATACTATCACAAATGAAAGGATCCAAATACCTATCTTCCATGAACAAATGATTCTATTCGCTATGTTCTACTTGAGTTAAATGAGTAGTGTTCGTAGATTCTGTGCTCATCCTCTATTTTAGTTTCTTCATTGTATGAAACTGCTATATGACATTAGATTCACACCCTACCCACCTTTTACTATAAGAGGTACCCAATAAATCCCATTTTATGAAGAAGAAAAATAAGTGAAAAATATATCCTAAGGACATAATCTCTATATTTTTGAAAATAATCCAATTTTTCATGCATCCCTAAAGTGACCTGATAAAAAAATAACCTAAATAATACATTAATTTCATGACATAAATAATAAATCTAATATATAGTCATGCAATAAAAGGACCAACATTTTTAGTTTCTTATAGATTTTCTACCTAGAATTCTTATTTTACAAAACATGTAAGAATTTATCCATAATAATGTTATTCTAGACCCTCTTCTAGACATCTCACATGATATAACCATCTTCATAACATGGGGAAAAGAAACATAAGAAATGGTCGATCTCAAATGATCATTAAGGTAAAATATTTCCTACCATGTTAGATAATAAAAAAAGGAAAATATGACATGATATAAGTATACTAATAGAAGATATTAAGACCATAGTTGATAGACATAAAACATGATGAGTAAATATAATATCATAACTAAATAATTAAGGAAGCGAACAAATTATTTCATGGATCAAAATACATATCAATAATCATAAACATGTGAGCATGATATGAAATTGTAGAATATATTGAAAATAAGGTGTAATCATGAAATAATGGGTTCTCATGAAAATGAAAAGAATCCTAATAAATTATCATAACTTGATAAAAAAACTTGGAAATGTGGAATATAAATAAGCATTGGAAAACCTTAATGAGAAACCCATAATTTCAATGCATGCGTGGAAAAATTCATTATGTCCATTCTTAAAAATCTGTTATAAGCCATCACGTGAATTCCTCTGTTAACAAGTTCATTTTGATCACACATGAATATCTCATGAACTATAAACTAAAACCAATATTTTGGAGGATGATATAAGACCAAAATCATATTTATCCACACATATTTATTCCAATTTCATTCAATCATAATTATATCTTAATGAACCCATGTAAAAATAATGGGGTTCTTAATCATCTAAATAGAAGTCATAAAATTTTCATAAAGAACCCATGGAAATAAAATCGGTTTCAAAAATACTATATAAAATAAAATTATGAATAATTTCAATTGGTACTGAAAAAGTTATCATCCAAAATAATAATATACTAAAATAAAATTCTGTGTGAAATAAGAAATGAGACACCATTGAAGATTTATCATTTGTATATAATGAAATATAAATCATGATAAGATATTTTCGAAAACATTTCTTATTCATCATTAAAAAATTCATAGTTACAATTCTCTTTTCGAAAAATGTCCTTTATTTAAATAAAGTCATTAAAAAAAGAATTTTGTGGAAATATATTTAGATAAAAGTACTTTTTCCATAGAAATCATGTATAAATTCATTCAAAATTTAACATATTGATAAAATTAATTTCAATAAGAAATTGTATAACTAAATGAAAGGAGTTTGAGATGCCAAGTCCCTTACCATTAACAATGATTTATTCATAAGGGATATAACCTCATGTATCAATAATATAAATGTAATGAATCAGTATTTCCATGTATTATTTTTTTGTATTATATGGATTAGTTTCATGATAAACACTGAGATGATGTTAGATTCTGAGGCCCAATGTTCCTAGAATAAATGTTTGAAATATATTAAATATATTAAATAGAAAGCAAGCATAGTTTTACTGAAAAAGTAGAATATCTTCTAAATGGGTTCCCAGATCAAAAATTTAGGGCCACTGTTAACTTTAGAACATTAGTTTTACTCTAGATAAAATATAACCTTAGACGACGTGGGTTATTTTTAGACAAGACTTAAAATGAGTAAATTGAATAAATTAATTTATTAAATTAATTTATGGACACATCATCATGGAGACGTAATTCCTATTATTTAAATAAACACATACAGAAAATTTTTAGGGTGATCCTCATAACACTTAGAATCATTGGAGAGCCTTTGGAGCTATTGGAGGAGGCCCTGATAGTAAACGATAACTAGATTAGAGATCGATGACTAGTGTAGTAATTAATTGAATTATCTCACCAACAAATTAGAAAAGACTTAATTCATCATCAGTGATCGATCGGAATCAAGGTTGGGTAGTTTTTTTTATTTATTTAAATTCCCCATTGTTGATTCCTATGATGAATGTGGACCAATAAACCAATAGATTGAACCTTGTATTATGCATATTTACAGGATGGGTTTATTATAGGGTGATTTTGGGATAATTACTTTTATTTCATGAATTATTCATGGGTAATTTCACAAAAATGAATCTAGATTGACACGAATAATGATTTATGTTCATTCCTCTCCTTTTTACTATTCTTTTATACCCCACTTCCTCATTCAACATAGGTATTATTCGTTTGGCTTGGGGTTTGACACATCCCCACCAATCAATTGTTTCACACCAAGTTCAGGGTGAAAAGACACGAAATCATAGATCTGGGATTAACACAACATGAAGGCGGTGTGAGTATGGATATGGAATTGAATTAGATGATGTATGTACATAATATTCATATTCTTCGATTTATAATGAATAATGAGGATAATCCTATTTTATGAGATGATCAAAGGGCCACAAGTTATTGATCATTGAAGGATAAGTTATTAGGGTCTTGAATCATGGTTTTTTGGGAACGTCATGGTCAAATTGGAGGTCGGAGTAGAAGAGAAGAATCATAGATCTTCAATTTAGGATTCTATAAAATCTTGATCCACATGTTGTGTCATCTGGGAATAGGTGACATGTGGGTCAGTCCTAGTAGTGTCTATAGATTTGGATAAAGATAAGTATTAGATGACATGTGAAACCTATCACACAATTAATGGAATATAAATAGTGACTTGATGTATACCTCAATGGGTACCTAAAAATAGGTTAGAATAAATGGGATGGGGAATGTCGTGTACACCGCCAGACAGACATTGCCTGGACCACGTACATGGGATAATAATGTATTGTTACATGGGAAGATGTACATAGGTTTAATCCATGTACTAAAACATGAGTAGAATACAATGACAACCTATTGTTTTTTACTTATATATGGTCATAGGAAAGAGACACATATTGTTTATACGAGGAGGGACCAGGTTCAAGGGACAAGACATGTAACCCTTCTACACATCATGAACTTTTAGATAGGGCTTAGAACTCATTTCCTCTACATCTTTGAGATGTTTCGTTAAAGTAGGTTCCCCGTATCCTTTACCTTAAGGTATGTATGGAATCATGTCATACTTATAGAAATATGATACATTTAGAAGGACTTCATGGATAGAGTTATCAGAATCCATCTGTGAGGCCAAGAGTGAGATCCTCTATTCATCTTCATTCCCTAGGTGAAGTTATGTGTATCTTCTTGACCAAAAAAATGTGGGCGCTGATCCTCTACAAAGAGGGTTAAACTAGATTGAGGTGTGGGTATTTTCCCATGGCCTTAGGATTGATCCTTATATGTGTATCATATTCTCATCAAACCATTAGTGTGTACTTTTAATGAAGAGGCCCAATGAGAACTACCCATCGAACATACAACATTAGTTCTTTCATATATGTGACTGTATTATCTAGGATGAGTGCTTTGTGGAATTTGTGAGATGGAATCCTAGGTTGGTATACTACAGGTTAAACATACCACTAAACTTTGTGTATTTTTTGAGAATTTCGGGGTATTCTTGTTATTTTTATTGTATTCATGTACCTATGTAGACTATATTGTTTTTTCCTTTGTTGTATGCTTTGGTGTTTCAGGGTGTCCTAGTGATTATTGTTATACTCACCCATACAAAGGCTTTTCCTACATGTTTTATGTCATGTGTAGATGATGGACCTTTCCATAGAGTCCTAGATGGACCAGAACCAGATGGTACTAAGTGAGACTAGACAGTCTGAGGTGTGTTTCAGTAGATTTTGATAACAATCCCCTGTACTTAATTTATGGATGGACTTATGTTTCAAAATCATTGTGGTGGGGCTATTTTTGGACTTGTTTACTTTTCTTTACTTCCTATCATACTCTAGTTGTTGGATTTGTATGTATTCAAGCATGATCGTCATGTTTTATAAATTTCATCATTATATAGGCTTGGAGATGTTTCTGTGTGTATAGGTACATATGCTAATGCTGCCTATATCAGTGATATTCGTAATCAGTGATATTTTCCATCTCCATTACTTTTGGAGGAGGGATTTGGAAGTTACAGCATGAGCCCCTTTATAATAGGTAATTATAGAGTAGTACTAGATTATTTGGTTATGCCATAGGCCTAAGACTATGCGATTGGTTTGGGGAAACAATGTTATGTGTTTCGGGTTTGTCATTCAGGTTAGGGACTCTAGTGTTTTTGCAATTGATGATATATCCTTACACCATTAATCTGATAACCTTCTTTTTGAATCAGTACATGACAACATTGGTTGTACGGAAAACAATGGTATATACATCATATAGGAATAGGTTCTGGTTTCCTTGTCCTTCTTGTGTCATCTCTCTAGATATACTCATTGACTATGATATATCATGTTTATATTAGGGTACCTCTGTAATGTATTTGAACTAGGATTTAGCATCAGGATCATGAGGATAATCCCCTCATTGATGAGGAGTTAATACAAGGAATACTTCCTGAGGTGTTACATCCAGGTGGTGTTCCAAATATACCCCCAACCATAGACCAGAACATGGTACCCGAAATACTAGTGGATGAGATGTACAGGCTAAGCACACTTCATGTGTTTCAGTAGAAGAGACCCCTTTGGTTTTGAGGAGAGCCAAACCCAAAAGAAGATGAGGATGTTCTTGTGGTAGTGAATTGATTTTTCTATCTGTTCAAGACTCTAGCAGATGATATGGTCAGCTAGTGGGGAACACTTTTCATAGATAAATAGGGAGATATTATGGTTTAGTAACCCAATATTACAATAAGGGGACTCTTTGGTGGACAGAATTTGAGATTCATTTTATAGAGGAGTTCTCACCATCTACACTAAGGGATTTATGTATCCATGGGATTCTGCAGCTCTATCAGGGATCCATGACAACAACTGAGTATTCATCAAGGTTTACCAACCATTCTAGTTACTCGATCTATATGGTTCACAATTAGTTATTCAGGGATCAAAACATCAATCGAGGATTCATGGATACATCTGGGCCAATGTTATCCCCATATGCACTCATACCTATGTTGGGTGATAGAGCATGCTTCGGTGGTTGATAGTTTCTTGGATGAGTAGGTACAACAAGTGGCTGTTAGTAGTGGGAAAGAAAGAGTAGATACCTCGGTAGTAGGGAGATGACATCTGTCCCAGAGACTTGAATGTATGATACGTTTTGTTAGGAGGTTCTAGGTTATAGAATCTATGGTACAAGGCTCATAGGGTGGTTCTGGTTATTCTAGAGAGAGGCAGTTCTACTAATGTGATGATGGAGGACATCTTGAATAATATTTTCCGACCAACTGAATAGGTGACGAAGATACCACGGGTGGGCCATAGAGATAGAGGAAATGGTTGGAGAGAAAATTTTGGAAGGGTGGAATATGTGGAAGAGGAGATGGGATATAAGAATGAGGTGGTCAACTGCTTGACTTATTACCACAACCACCTGGTGTGGTCCACATCAGTCTTAGGGAGCTGGAGGAATGATGTGGGGATATATATAAGTAACAGGCCTTATTATATACATAATCTTGAATTTATTCAAGAAAAAAATTACTTTTACATTAATTATCTTTTCAAGTTTAGATATTTAGATAATTAGGACAATAAATTCATAAAAATACATATTATTACAGAGTGGATACCATAAAAAACAGTATCCATTTTTTTCAAAATATAAAACATTAAAACATAAAAAAAGACTCCTTAAAAATTATTCAAGATTTAACATGACTTATTTCCTTGTCTAACTCATCAATTAACCTATGAATATCATTTAAAAACTTGGGGTGGAAACAAAAGCTCTGTAAGGGATGGAAAATAAGGAATGATAACATTAGTCCATGAATACTTGTAATGTATGAAAGCATTTTTGAAAGACATTCTTGTCACCCATATACAATTAATTTGTGTAAGATGATATTTACACAAGATCCACACAAAACATGAGAACATAAATATAATCATAAAGGTATCATGGGGAATTACTTATATAATCTTGTAACCAATCATGGATACCTTATAATTTGTAACCCTCATGACTACCTTACATTGTGTAACCATCGCAGTTACACTTGGAGTAACCATACAGCTGACCTCCAACATACTCATACCCAATGAATTGGTGGGAGATATAGGTCCCACACTTCTTCATAAATAATTCCCAATAACCAAAACATAATCATACAACATGAATAATTCCACAAAACATTACTTTGGAAATTCGTAAAACCGAATTTAAAAAGATTATTTTTAAAGAAAATCCCCTTATAAATACCATAAAATTGAAGATATTATTAATAGAGTGGATTTAATATGTATATATACTGTAAATACACCTAATAAAACATTATATAAATAGAAACTATAACACAAAAAATTGAAATAGCAGATAATTAATGAAGTAGAAGTTTTACCCAAAGAATGGAAATCAGGTTAAGAATTCCCTTACAAACATCATATAATTAAAGTGAGACTTAATATAGTGAATGTAATATGTATATATACTGTAAATACAAAAAACTCATGATAATACAAACAATTTTCATCAGAAAAACAATATTAATACAACATAAATAATTAAGTAGAAGGATAACCCAAAGAATGGAAATCAGGTCAAGAATTCCCTTACCTCGGGTTTGTCTTACTTCAAACTTGTTTAAACATCCTGTATAATGGATAAAGGAGTGTTATAAATAGTTTACAGAAACATTTTCATGTTTATAACATCTTATATGATCATTTAATAACATCATTTCACCCCTTTAATTGTTAGTATTTTCCTCCTTGCATTGTTTTTGGGGTGAGTTTTTTACATGATTTCTATGATTGGTTCATGATGGACGTTCTTGTCGTTTGGAAGTGAAACTCTAGAATAAGAATGAAGTGGTAATTACATATATCTAGTAACATAAAATATACAATTTATAATTTTTATGTTTAATATGAGGATGATTCATAAGTTAAAACATTAATGATATTCGTTAAGACTATTTTAGTGGTTCTTTGATAATAACAACTCATTTTGTCCTATAAATTATTACCATGGGTAAAAAAGAATTACAGAACCAAAAGTGAGTCATAAAAAATAAATTCTAACGTGTTTCAACCATATAAATGGTTTCTTCACTAGAATTTATATAATTAATGGAAATTGAAATCACATGTCCACAATGTCGGTAATTCGACACATCACGGGCAATGTTTTTATTCCTTAAATAAGTGGGAGAGAAGACAATTAATGATGAAGAATATTCCATAAACATGATATCATACAGAATATACATGATTTGTGGATATTTCATGCCTCTTTGGTAAGGATATTTGAATAAAGAATAAGGAAGGAACTCAAAATAAAAGAAAAAGTGATAAATCTCTTACAAGAATTCGGCCTCCTAACTGCTACGCCACATGGTTTTAGAAAATATTAAAAACAGAAGCGAAATAGGTAACCCATATAAAAATAAATAATAATATAGAATAGATAAATAATAATAAGGAAATAAGAATATGTTATGGACAATTTATTGCTATACCACATAAAAGAGAACTTGAATGGAAAAAAGAAAGAAATTGAGAATTTCCTTACATTGTAGAGTAACCCTTAAAACGTGAATGTCAGAAACTAGGGGGCTTGAGGAAACATTGGGAAGACTACTATGAAGGTAATTAGGTGAGAGATTCATTTATAGAGAATTGGGAATGAAGTTAATGAAGAGAAGAGTTGGTATTTATTGGAAAAGTGAGGGATGATTTTAATAATTTTCCAGGGACACCTCATGAGTGGTATTTGCAAAACCATGTTCCTTCCCATGGTATTTTTCCATGGCATAAGCCAATTGGGAAACCTCACATCTTATTTGACTATAAAAAAGTAGACCAGTTTTATGACATCATTATTATATCCTTAATGATGTCATTAACATACCAAAACAAAATACTGTATTTTTTACTTTTCACCGAAAAATCAACTGTTTTAGAAAAATTCCCAAAATTCACCATAACCATTTATTGATGTGTAGATTTAAAAAATTTATTCATTTTTTTGAATATAATATTCTAAATTTTATTAATTTAATTTTTAAATAAAAGAATACATAATTCAAAAATTAACAATTCCAATTCTGTAACTACTTCTATATCACAACGAAAAATTAACCAAGACGTTATTATCATAAAACCATATGAAAATAAAATATTTATAAAATTTAAAATTCATTAGAGTCATATTACTATTCATACTACTATTCCTAAGGATATGTTACTATTCATCAAAAAAACAAGTTGATTCCAATAGTCTCCAAATAACATACTGAACACAATTGTAGATGAAAGTTTCCTAAAATTCAAAAAACAGAAGTGGAAAAGATATGTTTTAAAGGCTAGTTAAAAATATCCTCATAATACAAAGTTCAATGAATTTCTATTTATTTTTTGAACAAAATGGGGTGTTACATTATCCCCAACTTCATGAAATTGTGTCCTCGTAATTTAACATACTTATTAAAAAACTGAGGGTATTTTTATGTCAAAGAATTTTCAGACTCCCATGTTGCTTCTTCAACAATGTGGTTTCTCCACAAAACCTTAAACTGATAAATTACCTTATTCCGCAATACTTTTTCCCTTTGATCAAGAATCTAAACTGGTTTCACTTCATAAGAAAGGTTCTCTTCCAGCTGAACAGCTTCTGGGATCAAGACATGTAATGAATCTGGAACATACTTTCTCAACTTCGAAACATGAAAAATATTGTGTACCTAAAACAAACACAGAGGCAAATCTACAATGTACGCAAAAATTCCAACTTTCTACAAGATTTCAAAAGGACTAATGAATCGGGGAATAGCTTCCCTTTCTTATCAAAAAACATCACACTTTTCCAAGGAGATATTTTAAGAAAAATATGGTCACCTACCTCAAAAGAGATTTCTTTACTTCTGTTATCTGCATAAATTTTATGCCTGATCTAAGCTTTCCTCATGAGCTGCTGGATCATCCTCACTTTTCCAGCCACTTTATCAACTAATTATATCCCCATATACTTTTTTTCACTGACTAAATCCCAAAACGCTGGAGTTTGACACCACTTCCCATAAAATTCCTCAAAATGTGCCATCTGAATATTGGAATGAAAAATGTTATTATAAAAAAACTCAACTAATGAATGATGTTGATCCCAACTTCCCTGATAGTCCATTGAACAAGCACGAAGCATATCCTCCAAAGTTTGAATTGTTCGTTCTAACTTCCTATCTAATTTAGGATGAAAAGTTGTATTGAAATTTAACTATGTGACCAATGACTTCTGAAGTCCCTTAAAAAAGTAAGAAGTGAACCTGAGATCTCAGTCAGATACAATGGAAAGGGGAACTCCATGTAACCTGACAATCTCCTTAAGGTACAATCGAGAAATCTAATTCAATGTCATTGTATCTTGAATAGAAATAAAATCTGTGGACTTTGTTAGCCGATCAACAACAACCCAAATCACATTTTTACCTTGAGAAGTCTTTGGTAGTCCCACCACAAAGCCCATGGATAAATTCTCCCATTTCTACTCTGGCACTGGAAAAGGCTGAAGCATCCCCTTCGGTTACTGCCGCTCTGCTTTAACCTGTTGACACATCAAACATTTCATGGTAAAATCAACATTCTCTCATTTCATTCAATCCCACCAATTATACTTCCAAAGGTCTCATTACATCTTAGTAATACAATGATGAACATAAAATAGAGAACTATGATCTTTTCACAACAAATAATTCTTCAACTGAGAATCACAAGGCACACACAGCATTTTTCCAACTATTAAAACACAATATTTGTGAAGTTTAAATTTTGGAATCTTACCCATTTTAAAAAATTCTACCTTTTTTTGTAGCTCATGGTCTTCCTTCTACGGTTGCTTAATTCTATCTAACAATGAAGACTGCACTGAAACCTGAAACAAAATAGAGGTATTCCCTACACCAACAACTTCTAAGCCAAAATTCATCTAATCATTAATCAACAGATCATGTTCCAAATGTAACATGGTTAATGATGCATGATGTTTCTGACTCAAGGCATCCGCCACATGTTTTGCTTTCCTAGGATAATAATTGATTGTGCAATCATAATCCTTTATCATTTCAAGCCATCTTCTCTTCCACTTGTTTAATTCCTTCTGAGTAAATATATACTTTAGACTTTGGTGGTCAGTATATGTTAACCTCACCCGTTTTGATAATATCAATTATGTTTTAATATATTTTGATAATCCTATCTATATGTTAAATTATGTCATCCTTCTATTGAGTTGACAAAAATATCAAAATAATCATTGGAATATTTTAATCAATGTTTATATATGTTTATACATGTTTTGAAATATTACTAACTCACTCTTGATATGATTTTCATAGAATAGATAAGTATTATGTTTTTAAGTCACTGATACATATATACCATTAAATAGTCTACTGATAAGAAAAGATCACCGATAGAAAAAATATAATGTTATAATCTTGAGATACTGATACAGACCGACAGACAGCTACCGATATGAAGTCTACCGATACAGATAGAGAGACAGCTACCGATATGAAGTCTACCGATACAGATAGATGGACAGCTACCGATATGATGTCTATCGATACAGAGAGATAGATCCACTGATATAAGAAGTTACCGATATGGGAGAGTTACCGATGGAGAGAGCTACAAACAAAAGGAGATACCGACAGAAGGAGCTACTGACAGAAGGATCTACTGACATAAGGATCTATTGATAGAAGGAGCTGCTGATTGAAGCGAGCTACCATTACAGAGACTAACAGTTACTGATGTATGACTTACCGTTACACGTCCACTGCTACAAGCTCACTGATACAAATAGCTAGTGATGAAAACCAATCATTGTTTCTCTAAACTCTATTTCTATTTTTTTATTTAACATTTTGTCATATTTGATGTATTTAATGCATTTGCTGTTAATCAATTATAGTTTTTGTCATGTTAGGAAACCATAACTCATACCTATAAAAAGGTAATCATTCCCATTGCCAGATCAAAGGATATATATATATAAAAGGGAACCTCGAAAACAACAGGTGTAGAGAGATCGATCAGTCATTCCATGCATACTCGAAACATTCTTTAAGAGATACACAAGGACCTACATGAATAGAAGAATAAGGAAGAATACATACAGAATCTGTTGAACCTGAATATTCATAGAGTAAAGAGCTTCAACGATTCCACTTACACTCAACCTGATCATGCTGATCAATATGGAACTGGAAGTCAAATACAAAAACGACACTTTTTTTCATGACTAAAACCTGAGAGGGACTCAAAGCTTCATATGTATCCAGTACAAGGAGTCTAGAGCTTCACTCAAAACACATAGAGCATTATAAACTCATATATACTTGTTTAGATCTATTGTGTTTCATTTATTTACATTTTGAGCAGTGTCTGTTCTGTATTTTAAACAAACCCTGTCTCCTATGCTGAACTGGAGGATTTCTAAATACTCACTCAATCTTTCCCTTACACTCTTATATCCCACTATGGATAGTGGTAGAGCTCAAGTGTGACCTGAACAGCCTATGAGATGTTATTTTTTTATTCCCACGTAGAACAGTGGTAGTTTTCTGAGGACCTGGACAGTCTGAGTACTGTTGTAAACCCTAATCTAGGGTGTGGATCAAAGTTTTATATAAAAATGTTTGAGAGGACTAAGTCCAAGCTAGAGACTGAACCTCTTGTTTAAAATACATGTTCTTATTTATTTTGGCCAAAACTATATTAAATATTCCAGTGCTAAGTATTTTAATTTCAAATCTATTTTAACGTTACAATGATAGTTAAAATAGCAAGTGTTTGTATTGATTGTAATCCAGTAGGTTAGTTTCAAAAGCTAATATAATATTCAGATTATATTAACTGAGAACTAATCAATCTCTTGAGAACCTAACAGATCATTTATTGTATTACAAATTCACTAAAGTTTATCTTGATATTTAATTGGGGGATTTTTTAATATAAATGTTTTAAATAGAAATTTTTAATTTGAACTCAATTAAACCCCCCCCCCCTCATGAGTATCCACTCCGACCAACATTTGGTATGAGCGGATTGTTATTAATAATGGATTTCCAAATACTCTGTTTTTCAACTGTGATTTTAGTTGTATCTAAAGATCTCAGAATTTCTGTCATTTCTAAATTTTTTTCTCTTTAAATATATTTTCTAAAATTTAATTATTTATAATATACTAGATGGTCCGGCTACAAACATTCCACCTTTCATTAATGGTGTTAATTATGCCTAATAAAAACTAAAAATGAAAATTCATTTCTATAGTATAGGATTTGATCTCTGGACTGCTATAGAGACTCAATATAAGATTCCAAAAACTGAAATAACTTCTTGAGATGAACCCAGTAAATTTTCATAAAATAATTATTGTAATGTTTCGAATTCTATGTATTGTGAATTAGGAGATGAAGAATTTAATCAAATATCATCATATAAGACTACTTATGAAATCTAGGATACTTTGGCTATTTCCCATAAGGGAAAAACCAATGTTAAGGAAATGGTATTGAATACCTACACTATTATGTATGATAATTTTAAAATGAAGCCTGATGAACCTATTTCTGACATGTAACTCATATTCAACGAAATTTTAAATACAATGAGGTCACTTGAAATAGTATTTCCTACAAAAGAGTTAGTCATAAGGATACTAAGATTTCGTCTAGATGTAAATTAGTTTCAATTAGAGAATCTTGTGACATTAGTGATTTTCCTATCAAGGAACTCATTGGTAAATTAATGAAGTATGAAGAAGAACTGAAAGTCAAAAAGGAAGAAGACGATGATCCAAGAAAGAATTATGTAGCATTCCAGACTTCTACATAAAAAAATAAGGACAAAGGGAAAATTCAAAGTGAAATCGATAGTTCGAGCAGTGAAGAGAGTGCATCTGACAGTGACGTAGAAATGACTCAGATAGCTAGATGAATCAAGAAGTTTTAAAGAAAAAATATGTTTTTCTGAAAATCCAATTATAAGGGAATGTATGATAATAAAGGTCATTCGATGAAGGATTGGAAAATAACTGATAAATGTGATGACATGGTCTTCTAGGAATGAAAGAGTAATGGACATGGGAAAGATGACTGTCCAAAATTAATGTACAAGAATAAATATGAGTACAGGGAAAAAATATAAGAAAGCTATGAAATGACAATGGATTTCTTCAGAAGACAATTCAAATGACTTTGATTCCACTTAGGATGAAAAATCTCAAAAATCTAATATGTGTTTCATGAAAAATATATCTGAGTTAACATTGGATACTCCTGTTTTAGATTCTTATTATTCTGGAGATGATTATGATTATAAAAAAATGTATTGTGAAGAGTTATTTGAATATTGTATCATGCTAGAATATACTTTCAATGAGCTGAAAGACAAGTATAAATTCTTAATGAAACAACATGCTTTAACTAGCACTATCAAATCTGCACTAGAAGTAGAAAAGGAATAGTACTCTCAACTTTTAAATGAAAATACCAAACTAAAAATATCAAATGAGAAACTCATGAAATATTTGGATAAATTTACTAATGGAAAGAATACTCTAACTCAAATTCATTGAAAACATGTAGCACCAAAGTGTACTACTGGGTTAGGCTATCAACCTGGATAGAGACAAATCACAAAAAATTTATTTCTTCCAAAAACTGGATAGTTTGCAGCTAGTTCCAGTTCAGGAAATTCTTATGTCTCAATCAACAATTCACATAGTTATAGATCAAAATTTTTTTATAATTTAAAGTATTTTTAATCTATTGATTAAATGAAACCCATTAGACAAATATGGGTACCAAAGTTTTTTCTTGCTAACCTGTCTGGACCTAAGAAAATATGGGTACCGAAATCATATTCTGTCTAAACATGTATTGTAGGAAACCTGCTCAAAAAGTTACTATAAGAAGACATGGTACATGGACAGTGGTTGTTCAAGGAATATTATGGGAGATTACTCATGTCTTAAAACCTTAGTCAATGTTTATGGAGGACATGTCACCTTTGGTGATAACCTAAAAGGAAAAATCATCGTCTTAAGTCAGATTGGTAACACTGATTCAATTTTAATTTCTAAAGTATTATTTTTTGATGGATTAAAATAAAACCTGTTAAGAATTTCCCTGTTTTGTGATGATGGATTCATTGTTAATTCTGAAAATGATGCTTGAAAAGTATTTGATTCTAAAAATTCTTTGGTATTTACTGCCTTTAGAAATGAAAATATATATGTTGTAGAATTAAATTATTTAACGAAAAAAGGTTACCTGTTAAATTTCATTTCATAAATAGTCTTGGATATGGCAAAGAAGATTAGGACATAGTAATATACGCTCAATTAAGAAATTGAATAAGAAAAATTTAGGTAGAGACCTACCTCAACTTAAATTCCCATCAGACAATGTTTTTACACCCTGTCAAAAGGAAAAGCAGCATAATGTTTCTTTTAAATCAAATAAAGAAGTTTCAGCTTCTCATCCTCTCTAGTTAGTTCACAAGGATTTATTTAGACCATCCAGAGTTTCTAGTTTAAATGGGATGCACTATGTCTATATCCTTGTAGATGACTTTTCTAGATATACTTGGGTATATTTTTAAGCTCACAAAAGTAAAGCTTGTTCTTACAATATGAAATACTCCATGTCTGTAGAAAACCTTAGTGTACTTGAGATTAAAACCTTGAGAAGTGATCATGGTCGTGAGTTTGAAAATCATGAATTTGAATCATACTACTAAAATAATGGCTAAAATCATAATTTCTATGCCCCAAGGAAACCTCAACAGAATGGTGTAGTAGAAAGAAGAAATAGAACTATTCAAGACATTTCATGAAATATGCTAAATGAGTATGACTTACATATTTATTTTTGGGATGAAGGTGTCAATACAGCTTGTTCTATTATAAATAGTGTCTTGATTAGACATGTTCATTAAAAGTCCCCTAATGAAGTATGAAATAATAGAAATACTAAAGTTATTTACTTTAGTGTTTTTGGTGGAAAAGTCTTTATTCTCAATACTAAAAACAATCTTGGTAAGTTTTCATCCAAGAGTGATGATGGAATTTTTCTAGGTTATTCTTTATCTAGAAAAGCCTATAGAGTTTTTAATAAAGGAACTAAATGTGTGGAAGAATCAGTTCACATCAAATTTGATGAAACTGATCCGCATGAACCTAAACCATCTATTGAAAAGATTGTAGAAGATTTGTCTATTATGAAACTTAGTGATAATTTTAGTGAACCTTCTATAAAGGAAACCAGTTCTAGAAATATTCCAGAATTTTCTTCTAATGAACCCGAACCTAGAGAAGAACTAGAAATTTCTAGTCCTACCATTACTAGATCAACTAGGATTCTAATGAATCATTTTTTAGATGTTGTTGTTGGTAATATTGATAGAGGGATACAGACCAGAGCTTCTCTAAGAAACCAGGTTGAACATCAAGTCTTTCATTCATAGTTAGATCCTAAAAATATCATTAATGCTATCAATGATGAATTTTGGGTAATGGCTATGCAAGAATAATTAAATCGATTTAAAAGAAACAAAGTCTGGGAAATAGTTGATAGACCTAAGGAAACGTTGAACATAGGCACTAAATGGGTTTTTAGGAATAAAGTTGACGAATCATGAAATATAGTTAGAAATAAATTTAGACTAGTGTCACAAGGATATTGTCAATAAGAAGGAATAGACTATGAGGAAACCTTTTCACCTATAGCTAGATTAGAAGATATTAGGATTTGACTTGCCTATGCTACTCATCTGAATTTCATGTTATATCACATGGATGTTAAAAGTGATTTTCTAAATGGTTTTAAATATGAAGATGTTTTTGTTGAACATCCACCTTGATTTACTAATCTTCATTTTTTCAAATCGAGTTTTTAAGCTTTATAATGCTCTATATAGTTTAAAACAAGCCCCACGTGCTTGGTATGATAGAATTAATAGTTTTCTTATTTCAAATGTTTTTTCTACTGTTATTGTTGATCCAACCCTCTTTATTGAAATAATTTCAAAAGATGTTTTGATAGTAAAAATCAATGTTGATGATATTATATTTGGATCTTCTAAAAATGCTTTGTGTATTGATTTTTTAATGTGTATGTAAATGGAATTTGAAATGAGTTTAATGGGGGAAGTCAAATATTTTCTTGGATTTCATGTTTTTCAAAATGAAAATGGTCTTATATTTAATCAAGGTAAATATTCAAAGGATCATTTAAAACGTTTTGGTTTGGACAGTATTAAGAAAAGTGATACACCTATGAGTACTATTTGTAAGTTGGATGATGATCAAACTAGAAAACCAGTGGATCAAACCTACTACAGAGGTATGATAGGGAGTCTGCTCTATCATACTATTAGTTGACTAGATATTATGTTTAGTTTGTTTATTTGTGATAGATTTAAAGATAATTCAAAATAGTCATACTTTCTTGTTGTCAAAATAATTTTAAAATAAATTAAACATACTACTAACTTAGGATTATTTTATCCTAAAGGATAATCATTCGATTTAACAGGTTATTCAGATGCCGACTTTGCTGGTTTCAAGTCAGATAGGAAGATCACTTCGAAAACATGTCATATTCTAGGTAAGTCCCTAATATCTTAGTGTATTAAAAAATAATTTTGTTGCATTGTCTACTGTAGAACCAGAATATATTTGTGCTGGTTATTGCTGTGCACATTTTTTGTGGATGAAACATACCTTATTGGACTACGGATATCAGTTTCGACATGTATATGTAAACTGTGATAACAATAGTGCAATCAATATCTCTAAGAATTCAATATCTCACTCTAGAACCAAAAACATTGATGTAAGGCACCACTTTTTGAGAGATCATTACCAAAAGGTTGATATTACTCTTGAATTTATAGGTACTAAACATCAATTAGCTGACATATTCACCAAGTCTTTATGTTCAGCTAGGTTATGGTACATTAGACATGAGTTAGGAAAGATAGAATTTGTAGAAGAAAATCCTCACCGTTATCCAAATCCTCACCGTTAGCCAAATCCTCACTGCTAGAAAAACTCACCACTGGAGACACCTCACCGCTAGAGACCTCGCCGATAGAGAAACCTCACCATCATGGTTCTCAGTGGTAATTGTCACTGATATGTCATGTGATGTCTCTTTTTTGTGTTCTTTAGATGAAACATTTATTGTATTCAGTATAATTATTTCTACTAAATTTCGATTCCTAAATGATAAAAACAAATCCTTAGTCATATTTCAATCAACCTAAAACTCATTTCTATTTAATCCTCACTTCTCAAACCCCCACATTATGCATAACCTTATGTTCCTCGATTAGAGTTGGCAAGAACAAAAGTCATGATAGTCAGAGATGATAGTGATGTGCCAAGTGCAAAGAAGAAAAAAACAAGACCTGAAGGTAGTGGAAGTGAAATTGGAACAAGGTCGGGGAAGCGTGCAGTGAACCCGCGTTTGCAGAATAGAGAAGTAGTAATCGAAAAGGAACTTTGTAAAGAATGCCTCTTGCCTAGAAATTCATTGATTCTAAGAGTATTGGAGGAACATGGATGGCTAGATTGTTTTTCAAACAATAATGGACCTCACTTTTCAAAGTTGGTTATGGAGTTTTATGTTTTTGTTCGTTTTGAGAAGTCTGAAGAAGAAAACAGAATGGTTTCATTAGTGAATGGAAAGGAAATTTTTTTTCTTCTATTGAATGGGATGAATGTCTGAAAGTTCCACATTTGGTTGTATTTGGGTATACCTCTAAGACAATACCTTCTACCAGTGACATTTTTGACTATGAGGTAGCTTTGGAAGAGCTCATCGGTTGTGGGAAACATATAATGGTAGTGGCTACTAAAATGGATGGAGAAAACCGACTATTATTCAAATTTATCCAACATGTGCTAAGTCCAAGAAGAGGGGCCTTTGGAAATCTGAGATACCAAGAAATTTATTTGTTGCATCTGTTGAGGCATTCTGTCAAAGTAAATATGAGTAGGCTATTGATGATCCAAATTGAAGATATGACCAGGCCTAAGTCAAAATCCAATTCTTTATTCTTTACAAAGTTGATTTCAGTAATGATCAAAGTGAATGGAGTAGCTGAGTCTTAGGAAGAGACAGTATTTGTGAGAAAACAATTTTTCATCACAAGAACAATATGTAAATATATGAAGATTGGCTGGAACCCATAGAGAAGGGAATGAGTTATTGATGATGAGAAGGTGTATGATGTGTTCAACCCTGTTGACCATCCCGATAGGCCAAGAGATAGAAGAGATCCACGCCAGGGACCTGATGAAGAGGTACCTCAATATAGTGATGCTACTGATGAGGAGGAGACCTCTGTAGCTGATGGAAGGGATTCAGACATGCCTCCATGTCTAGTTTCTGAAGTTGTATCATCTGGAAAGGAAATAGTGTTGGGAGTAAGCAATGAAAAAGCCCCTATTTATGAGGAAGACCAGCCTGCTCTAGAGAATGAGGAAGAAGTATATGAAAATATAGAACATGTTTCTGATAGTTCAAATGTGAGAATAATGAGCTTAATTCCACTGAATGGGAATTATGTTATGCCTGAGGCGGCTGTTTTGGTTGAGATGGCAGAACTTGCACTTATTCCCAATGAGCCTCCTGCTGTTAAAATAGAGATGGTTATAGAGGATTCTTATGAGGAATACCTTCCTGTTCAAGCTCTTGTTGATATACATGTAAGGTGAAAGCACAGATTGAGGGAGAGCATCCCATCAGACATGGTACTGTTTCAGTAGCTCATAAGATTGAAGATCGGGTCGAAGACCCAGGTTTTGAAGTTTTTGGGTTGGACTGTCCAGACTCTGAAGATGAGACACCCATCAATAGACCTCATATCACTTATAATCTCATTTATGTCACTTTACATGAGGATATTGTAATAAAATCAGATATAAACCAGCTGAAGTCTGATCTCAAGACCTGTTTTATGGAAGAGATGAGAAGAATGGAATCCTCTTTAGTATCATCTATTCAATATGTGATGACTGAATCAGTATTTGGTGTATTGGGGGAAGTCAAGGCATGCCAGTATCTTGTTTCAAGATTGGTAGAGGATGTTGAATCTCTAAAGCAATCAGTTGTCTCTATGGAAACTTATATGAGCTCTAAATCTCAATCAGACAAAGATTTGGCTTTCGTAAAAAGGGTAGTATGCCAGATGGTATCAATTTTTGAAGGATTTAAGAATTCCACGGAGCAGCATGTCAGCACCCAGGACATTGTTGTGAAAAATCTCATTAGTGGGCTGAATAAATCATTTAAGGAAATAGTAGCCTTTACTGTTGCATCTCTGAGTACTACCAGGCCTTCTTTGGATCTTGACCATATTGGAGGTATGATGAGAGAATAAATTGGACAGTCATCAACTAGTGGCTCTATAGACTCTATTTCCATGACCCAAGTGGTGACTACCACTATGTATATTGGAAATGTAGTTCATAATTTTATGAGATAGGCCACTACTTCTCAGAAAGTGGTAAAATACAATGTGGATTTCTATTTCCAAAGGGTCTAAACTAACCATCAGCTGAACAATCATTTCAATCTTCAGTTAGAGAACAATAAACTACATCCAGTCACTCAATATTTCATAGAGCAAGTAATAAATCTCAGGGAGTTGATTCCTACTCTTGAAATGTTTATGGAGAACAAGGATGACTTTATCTCTGTTATGAAAAGAGGAGGAGGAATCATTATGGACATTAGGAACCTGTTGCTGCCGTTTTTTCATATAGATAGTACTCATATAATTGTACCTCCAGCTCTTCCAGCCTCTACTCTGTATGCCTCCATCCCTCTGATGACACTAGCTCAAGCAATCAGAAGTCATTCTCCTATGATCACCAAGAGGGATCCACATTATAGGCCAAGAAATGTATCAGTAGATCAGCCTCCTCTAATTAACACTAGTGTTCCCAAACATCCACCTGCAACTACCGAGCCTGAATCCTCTTCTGATTCCAAGAGAAAATCCAAATCACATGCTGATGAGGTGGATTGAATAGTGGTGAAGACATTTTATATGAATCACTTGTACTCTTTTTGGCTCACTTTTTTCTTTCTATGTATTTTTCCTTGCCCTAAGAAATAGAAATGATCTTATTCAATTTTTTCCTCATCCATTGATTATTACTTTTTTCTAATAACAATGAGGGATAAATATGAGCATAATATACTCTACCGCTGAGAAATATTAGCATAATATTTTCATACCTCGGATATATTTGTTTTATAACTCTACCTCTGATACAGTTGTTTCATACCTCTGATACATTTGTATGGGATACACTATTCTCTGATACATCTGTAAATTTCATTACTCACACTAAGAAGTGACACCCCATGTATTTTATACTGATATATTAATCATTATTTTGGATTATAATCCATAATTTGTGATTATCAAAAAGAGAGAGATTGTTGACCTCACCTGTTTTGATAATATTCATTATGTTTTAATATGTTTTGATATTCCTATCTATATATTAAATTATGTCATCCTTATATTGAGTTGACAAAAATAAAAAAATAATCATTGGCATATGTTAATCAATGTTTATCTATGTTCATACATGTTTGGAAATAATACTAATTCGATTTGGATATGATTTACATAGAACAGATAAGTATTATGTTTTTAAGTCATTGATACAGATCTACCATTACATAGTCTACCGATAAGAAAATATCACCGATTAACAGAATCTAATGTTATAATCAAGAGCTACTGATATAGGCAGACAGAAAGCTACCGATATGAAGTCTACCGATACAGATAGACAGACAACTGTTGATATAAAGTCTACCGATACAGACAGACAGACAGCTAGTGATATGAAGTCTATTGATACAGAGATATAGTCAACGATACAAGAAGCTACCAATATGGGTGAGTTACAAATAGATAGAGCTACCGACATAAGCACCTACTGACAGAAGGTTCTTCCGACATAAGGAGCTACTGACAAAAGGAGATACCGATAGGAGAAGCTGTTGATTCAAGCGTGCTACCGTTATAGAGGCTAACGGTTACTGATGCAAGACCTACCATTACATATCCACTAATACAAGACCACTGATACAACGATCTATTGATGAAAACAAGTCCCTATTTCTCTAAACTCTATTTCTATTTTTTTATATAGCAACGATCATATTTGATGTTTTTAATGCATCTACTATTAATAAATGATTGTTGTTGTCATGTTAGGAAACTGTATCTCATACCTATAAGTAGGTAATAATTACCATTTCCAGAGATGAGGATATATATATAAAGGAACTTAAAAAAACGGGTGTAGAGATATTGATCAGTCTTTCCATGCATACATGAAACAATCTTCTGGAGATACACAAGGACTTACATGCGTAGAAGAAGAAGGAAGAATACATACTGAATGTTTAGAACCGGAAATTTCAATGAGTAAAGAGCATCAACGATTTCACCCTCACTCAACCTGATCAAGCTAATCAATCAGTACCTAGAAGTCAAATACAAAAAAGATACTCTATTTTTCTTGACTAAAAACTGAGAGGGACTGAAAGCTTCATATGCATTCAATCCATGGAGTCTTGAGCTTCACTCGAAACACATAGAGAATTCTAAACTCATCTCTACTTGTTTATCTCTATTGTGTTTCATTTATTTACATTTTGAGCAGTGTGTGTTCTTTATTTTAATTACAACCAGTCTCATGTATTGAACTGAAGGATTTATAAATCCTCACTCAATCATTCAATTAGACTCTTATATCCCATTGTAGATAGTGGTAGATGTCAAGTGTGACCTGGATAGCCTGTGAGCTATTGTTATTTTTGTTTTCCCACGTAGAACTGTGGTAGAGGTCTGAAGACCTAGATAGTCTAAGTACTATTGTAAACCCTGATCCAGTGTGTGGATCAATGTTTTATATAAGTTTTTTTGAGAGGGCTAAGTCTCAGCTTGAGACTGAACCTCTTGGTTAAAACATATGTGCATCTTTATTTTGTTTAAAACTACATTAAATATTCCGCTGCAAAGTAGTTGAGATAAAAATCTATTTTAAAGTTACTCTAATAGTTGAACTAGAAAGTGTTTGTATTTATTTTAACTGAGTAGGTTAGTTTGAAAAGCTAATCTAATCTTCAGATTATATTAACTGAGAACTAATCAATCTCTTGAGAACCTAACTGAACTTTTATTGTATTACAAATTCACTATAGTTTATCTTGTTCTTTAATTTGGGTATTTTTTAATATAACAATTTTAAAAATGAATTTTTAATTGGATCCCAATTCCCCACCCCCCTTCTTGAGTATCCACTCCGACCAATAGTATATATTTGGAATTTGGTTCTTTATAAATGATGCCTCTAATTTTTCAAAGAAAAAACCACATATACCAATTCCATATCATGTGTGGGAAAATTTAGCTAATGGGTTTTAAGTTGTTTCGAAGCATAGGCAGTTACCTGATCATTATGCATCAAAACACAACCAATTTCCTTCAATGAAGCATCACTGTAGATGAAAAACTCACCATTTAGGGAATGTAAGGACAAACTGGAGCATTCACCAATCACTTCTTCAGTTCCTGAAAACAAACATCACATTCCTCTATCCAAACAAATTTAACCCCATTCCTTGTTAATTGAGTTATCGGTCTAGATAACCATGCAACGTTCTTAACAAACCATCTGTAATGACCTACTAACCCAAGAAAACTACGAATCATTGTAACATTTGTTGGTCTTGGCCATTTATCAACTAATTTTTTTGGCAGGATCAACTATTATTCCATCCTTATTTACAATGTTCCCCAGAAATGGAATCTGTTGCAATCATAAATCACATTTACTGAATTTTCCATACAATTTCTTTTCTTTTAATTTTTGTAAAAATACCATTAGATGTATTTCATACTCCAATTTATTTTTATAAAATATCAGAATGTCATCAATAAATAAAACCACAATCTTATCTTAGAACTGATGAAATACTCTATTCATAAGATTCATGAATACAAAAGGTGCATTAGATTATCCAAACGGCAAAACAAAAAATTCATAATTCCCATATCTAGTACGAATGGCTGTTTTCGGGATGTCATCCTCATTCATCTTAAGCTGATGGTACCCATATCTCAAGTCAATATTCGAAAAGTACTGATCTCCCAGGAGCTGATCTAACAAGTCATAAATACGAGGCAAAGGATAAATGTTTTTAATAATGATGTTATTTAAAACACTATAATCAATGAAAATTCTCATGGAACCATCTTTCTTTTTAACAAAAATAAAGGGGCTCTCCATGGTGAAGAGCTAGGATGAATTTAGCCTTTGTCAATAAAATCCTGCAATTGATTTTTCAATTCAAGAAGTTCTATTAGAGCCATATGATATGGGGGTTTTGAAATTGGATTAGCATCAGGAACTAAGTCAATTGTGAATTCAACTCCTCGATCAGGTATAACACTGGGTAACTCATCAGGAAAAATATCAAGGTATTCATTTACCACTGACACATCATTAATTTTAATAGTTCTCTAGTTTTCAACAATATGAGAAAGATAAAATTCACTTCCATCTTTCAGTAGTTTCTCAGCTTCCTAATATGTTATCAATTGTATGGGTTCATTATTCTATACAAACTGAAACTCTTTCTAAAAAAACTTCTTTACCTCTACAGTTAATCTTAGTATGAAAATTAGAAACCCAGTCCATTCCTAAAATAACATCAAACTCTACTAAGGGTAAAAGGACAAGGTTTTCAGGTAAAGGCTTTCCACAGACCACAATAGAAATATTCTTATAATTTCACTTTTCTATAACATTTCCCCCTGGTGTATTAACAACAGTTCGGGTCTCAATTATTGAGGTGATATTTCCAATTTACCGAGAAATTTCTCAGATATAAAGGAATGTGTAGACCCCATATCCAACAAAACTTTAGCAAAATCTGAGTGAACAAACAAAGTACCTGATAGAACATCATTGGATGTCCTGACATCTGCTGACGTAGTCGCAAAGGATCTCAGAACACCTTTATGCTTGTAGTATGGCTATATTTTTCTCCATTCAGATCTCTCTTTGGTAGGAATTTTCATAATGACCCATCTCACCACATTTAAAACACTTTACAGCCTGATTTTCTAGATTAGTCATAGGATCATTATCATTGCAATCATTGGCCATTTTTTCAAACATACCACATTTAAAACACTTCCCAGTGTTTCTAAGACATTCCCTAAGGTGCTTTTTTCCACACTTTTCACAAACTGGAAATTGGATTTTTTACCGTCAGATTTCTTTGATTGATTATTACCCATTGCTTTCCAACTAGACCTATTATTCTCATTATTTCCAAAATGCATGTGATCATCAACAAACTCCATCTCTACCCTCTCATCACATCAGACAAGTTTCTCATAACTTTTGAATTCAAGGGAGGCCAACTCCTTTTGATACCTTGGCTTTAATCCTAAGTAAAAGCGGTTGATTTTCTATCAAGATCCAGAATAAGATTTGGAGCAATCCTCGTCAGTTGGATGAAGTTCGCTTCATACACAACCACTGAATCTTTCTCCTTCTGCATCAATTCAATGAATTTCTTCTCCATTCTATGTCATACATCCTTAGTAGAATATTCTTCAAAGAAAATTATTTTAAATTCATCCCAATCTAAGGAATAAAAATACTCTCTAAACCTGATATTATTTACCATTTACCACCACTGATCCGATTCCCCTTCAAAATGATAAATGGAAAGTCTTACCTTTTGATTGTCTGAACATACCATAACATAGAATATCTTTTCAAGGGATTTGATCCATCCTTCAGCTGCTACTAGGTCATAAGATCCATTTAATGCTGGAGGATGTTGTCTCATAAAATGTTCCACTACTTTCATGTTCTATTGTGGTACCTCTATTGGTTCTCTTTCAAGGATGTGACCACCATTTATTGCTTGTGTTAGCTGATCCATTACTGTCAGAAACTGCTCGGTTCCAATCCCTACCATTCTGAGCTGTAGTTCCGGAAGCATGTCATTCTGTCGGTGCCTCTCCTCTTCATCATCCCTATTCATTCTACGAACAACCATTCTGAAAAAAAATGCCATAGATGAAGAAACATGGTAATCTTTAAATTCTATAACATTTAAAATTAAACATATAATGAAAATCATTTATGGTATTCTATTAACATTACCCTAACTCCTAAAGTTATCTAAATCATACTTTGATACCAGCTATAATGACACAACCTTATTTCATACATAATCTGGAATTTATTCAAGAAAAAACTTACTTTTACATTGAGGATAATTTCATGTTTAGATATTTAGAGATTTAGGACAATACATTCATAAAAAACACATTATTACAGAGTGGATACCATAAAAAACAGTTTCCATTTTTTTCAAAATATAAAACATTAAAACATAAAACAAGACTCCTTGACAATTCTTCAACATTTAACATGTATTCCTTCCTTGTATTACACATCCATTAACCTGCAAAAATAATATAAAAACAAGGGGTGAGCACAAAATCTCAGTAACGGATATAAAATAATTAAAGATCACATTAGTCCATGAATACTCGTAACGTATAAAATTATTTTCAAAAGGAATTCTTATCACCCATATATAATTACATTGTGAAAAATTATATTTACAAAAGATCCACACAAAACATGAGAACATAAATATAATCATAAATGTATATTGGGGAATTACTTACATAATCTTGTAACCATTCTTGGCTACCTTATAATTTGTAAGCCTCACGGATACCTTACTTTGTGTGACTATCACAGTTACACTTGGAGTAACCATACGGCCTACCTCCAACACACTCATTCCCAATGAATTTGAGAGAGATATAGGTCCCACCCTTCGTTATAGATAATTCCCAAGAACCAAAACATAATCATACAACATGAATAATTTCATAAAAAACAATAATTTGGAAATTTGTAAAACCGAATTTAAAAAGAAGATTTTTAAAGAAAATCCCCATATAGATATCATAAAATTAAAGAGAGACTTAATAGAGTGGATGGAGTATGTATATATACTTTAAATACACATAATAAAACATAATATAAAAAGAACCAATAACACCAAAAATTTAAATAGCACATTAATAATGAAGTAGACGGTTAACCCAAATAATGGAAATCGGGTTAAGAATTCCCTTACAAACATCGTATAATTTAATTGAGAGTTAATAGAATGAATGGAATATGTATATATAATATAAATAAACATAAGTCATGATAATATAAACAATATTCATCAAAAAAACAATTTTAATACAAACATAAATAATGAAGTAGAGGGATAACCCAATGAATGGAAATCAGGTTAAGAATTCCCATACCTCGGGTTTTTCTTACTTCAAACATGTTTAAACTTCATGTATAATGGTTAAAATACTATTATATGTAGTTTAAGAAACATTTTAAGGTTTATAACTTCTTATATGATCATTTAATAACATCATTTCACACCTTTAGTTGTTAGTATTTTGCTCCTTGCACCGTTTTTTGGGTGAGTTCTTAACATGATTTCTATGATTGGTTCATGATGGACGTTCTTGTCGTTTGGAAGTGAAACTCATGAATTTTAATAGTGTAGTAATTAAATATATCCAGTAACATAAATTATACCATTTATCATTTTGATGTTTAATATGTGGATGATTCATAAGTTAAAACATTAATGATGTCCATTTAGATCATTTTGGTGGTTCTTTGATAATTATTACCTCATTTTGTCTTATAAATTTGAACCATGAGTAATAAATAATTACAGAACCAAAGGTGATTCATAACACATATATTATAACCTATTTCAACAATATAAATTGTTTCATGAAAAGACTTGAATTAATTAATGGAAATTGAAATCACATCGTCCACGATGTCGGTAATTCGACACATCACAGAAAATGTTTTCATTCCTTAAATAAGTTGGGGAGGAGAAGATTAATAATGAGGAATTTTCCATAAACATGATATCTTCCATAATATACATGATTTATGGAGATTCAATTCCTCTTGGGTAAGCATATATGAAGAGTTAATAAGGAAGGAACTCAAGAT
Organism: Viscum album; assembly: GCA_963277665.1. Taxonomy (NCBI): domain Eukaryota; kingdom Viridiplantae; phylum Streptophyta; class Magnoliopsida; order Santalales; family Viscaceae; genus Viscum; species Viscum album. The sequence continues at coordinate 560,892,970 of OY728125.1, forward strand.
AAATGAAAAAGTGAGAAATCACTTATAAGTATTCGGCAACCAAAAGGCTACGCAACATGGTTTTAGAAAATATTAAAAAAAGAGGGGACAGGGGTCACCCATCTATAAATGAATCATAATATAGATTAGATCAAGAATAATAAGGAAATGATAACATGGTATGGAAAATTGAATGTTATACCACATAAAAGAGAACTAGAATGGAAAAAAGAACGAAATTGAGAATTTCCTTACCTTGTAGAGTAACCCTTAAAACATGAAGGATGGGACCATGGAGGCTTAAGGTAACCTTGTTAGGACTACTATGAAAGTAACGAGGCCAGATCTTAGTTGAGGGACAATTGGGAATGAAGTTAATGAAGGGAAGAGTTGGTATTTATAGGAAAAGTGATGGATTATTTTAATAATTTTCAAGGGACACCTCATGAGTGGTATTTGAAAAACAATGGGCTTGCCAATGGTATTTTACCATGGTATAAGCCACATGGAAAAACTCACATATTATTGAACTATACACTAGTTGACCCGATTTATGACATCATTATTATATCATTAATGATGTCATTAACACAACGAAACTAAAAATTGTATTTTTTACTGTTCACCGAAAAATCAATTATTTCAGAAAAATTCCCAAAATTAACCATACCCATTTATCGATGTGTAGATTTAAAAAATGAAGTCCATTTTTTGAAAATAATTTTCTAAATTTTATTATTTTAATTTTTAAATAAAAGCATACTTAATTAAAAAATTTACAATTCCAATTCTGTAACTACGTCTATATCAGAATGAAAAATTACCCAAGATTGTATAATCGTAAAGCTTTAAGAAAATAAAATATTAATAAAATTTTCTATTCATTAGTTTCAAATTACTATTCATATTACTATTCATAAGAGTATGTTACTATTCACCAAAAGAAAAGTTTGTTCCAATAGACTCCAAATAACATAATAAACACAATTGTAGATGACAGTTTCTTGAAATTCAAAACATATAAGTAGAAAAGTTATGTTTTAAAGGCTTCTTAAAAACACCCACATATCACAAAGTTTCATGAATTTAAATTCATTTTTAGTTAAACTTGGGGTGTTACAATTGATGCATGTGGTCGAAGCTTATGTCCCTGAGGGTCCATGAGTGATTTGATGTATGATATGTGTATTTTATACCTTAGCTACAATAATTATAGAAACATGTTCCAGTCATTCCTATATTACCACATAGTTTGTATGAAAATTAGATATTGTGTTTGATCCCTTGGCTCAACCCTTATGCTTGGAGACCCATACTATAGAAGTCGCAATGATCACACACATGTGATAATAGCGTGACCTGAATCTGGGAGGTGATAGTTTCCTTTGGGATCTCATTGTAGAAGCATTGAAACCTTATGATTCCATTCTTTGTATGGATTAGTTTTCAATAGTTCATTATCATATTGAATAATTTAGGATAAGGATGTGGTGTGTCTATCGTGATGGAACCAGTATATCATTAGTCAGTGAAAGGGAAACCCATGGAGAACATGATAAACTCGTGCATATGTGTGTGTAGTTGATTCATTATTAGTTGACCAGCCTAACCCTTGGTGAAACAGTTGTTATTAGTTATCAGTTTCCTATAGTGTTGAAAGAGTATGGGGATGTATTCCATGAGGATGTTCCAGGTTTTCCTCCCTGTAGATAGATAAAATTATACATTTATCTATACCCAGGGATGGAATTGATATATACTCAATTGTATTATATGGATCTCACATAGCTTTGTAGGATGATGGTGCAGTTGGGGGACTTGAAGATGAAGGGATTTTTCAGGACCATTGTTTCACCTCAGGTAGCCCCAGTTTTGTTTTCCAAGAAGTAATATGGGAGCTTGTGGTTGTGTGATAACTACCAGTGCTAGAAATAGGTGACCTTGATGAATATGTAACCACTACCATGGATTGATGTCCTCTTTGATTAGTTGAGAGTGTAATTATGGTTATCAATGGTTTACCTGAGTGTAGGCTATATCTAGTTGCATTTATGGGACACTAATATACCAAAGACAACATTCTGATGTCACTACGGTCACTATGAGTACTCGATGATGCTCTTCGGCATGACGAATTCCCTAGAAATGTTCATGGGACTCATGAAACAGATCATTCATTCCTTCTTATATCGTTTCATGATAGTCTTCATCGATGATATCCATGTATTTTCGGTGTCCAAGGATGAGCACAAGATCGACTATTGTATAATTCTAGACATACACTAAGAGAACCATATGTATGTATAGCTCTCAATGTGCTAGTTCTGGAATCAGGAATTCTGCATTCTAGGGAACGTTATCTTAGCTAATACAGTGGCAGTAGAACCAGCCAAGGTCAAGGAAGTGTTAGCTTGGGAACCACCCAAGAGCGTGAAAGAGGTACAAAGCTTCATTGGGTTAGCATGCTATTACTAGAGATTCATACCAAATTTCTCTAGAGTATCAACAACCATGAGAGATTTAACTCCAAAGGAGTGTCCATTCATGTGGAAAATAGGTTCTAGAAGTATTTTCATTATTTTAGGTAGATTTTAATGAGTGGCCCCATATTGATATTTCCAAAAGAGGGTGCTGAGTACGTAGTGCATTACAATGCACCATAGATCATGTTTGGATTATTTCTAAATCAAAGGAAAGTGGTGACTCACTACTTCAAATCAGTCCTTGAAGATCACAATCTCTATATAACTGATGACAATGTTAGTGATGTGAAAGTGTTATATTTAATTGAGCTTGTAAAAAGAACTGATAAAGGACCCCATTAATAGCACTAAAAAGTTCTGAAAAAGTCCTAGTTGATAAAGGGTTTAACATTTTTTTCATGCCACCCATTATTACTGATTCCAACACACCCCCTTTTTTAGTTCATCCACCACCCCTTTATTATTGCTTTTGATATTCCCAATCCCCAGTGTGCCCCCTGTCTCCAACGAGTTTCAAACTTGAGACCACCAACTTATAAAGCAATGCATTTTCCACTCCCCTATACTGTTTTGTTTAAAATTTTATGATATATCTATATATTTATATATTTTTTGTTCTATTTTTATCAAGATATATATCTGAATTTTAAATACATATGTATTTATATATATATATATATTAAATGGATAATTGTTTTTGATTTAGACAAGGTTTATATATTTATAAATATATTTTATATGTAAATACGTTTAATTTTATATTTATAAAATTAAATCAATATGTGTGAATATATAAAAAATATCTATATATTGTTATATATTTGACTATAAATAACAATAAATTATTAAAAATGATTAAATTTAAAATCAATATATCAATATGAATATAAGATCTGGGAATAAATTATGTCCCCACTACAAATAGTCTATAATATCCCCTTAAACGAGGCTTTTAATCCATTGAATGTTAAATAATTGGGATAAATATGATAAAAACATTGTTTTGGAGGCCTTCTAGGTCTTATTTCCATAAAAAGAGGTGATATGGGGATCTCATGGGTCCCCGAGGCCTAAAGATCATCTCAGGATTTGATTTGATATGTGGTATGTCCCAAAAAGACACCTGAAGCAGAAGCTATTTCTGTTTGAAAGCCTATCGAATGTGAAAAGGTGGGGCACATTGACTATAAAATTAGATTTCCTCGATAAATGTGATCATGGTTCTCATGTGTTATTCGGGTATATGGATCTCCACAATATTATATTCTATTTATGGTACAGGACAACAAACAACCATATTAGAAGTTATTTTCATTTTACTTTTAAGAAACTTGGGTACCCTGGCTAAAAACTCAGTTTTGGAGGCCTTCTGGAACTATTTTGTGGTTGAAAAGAAAGAAAAAGAATATAGAGCTTATTCTATCCCTCACAATCATGGAGTTTGTCATGGGATTTGATTTGATATTTGGTGCAGCCTAAATAGATTCCATGATCAAAAGTTATGGATGGTTGAATTTCGAGTTTAATTTCTATCTTTTTGGAAGCTATAATATATTTTATTCCTCTGATTATCAGACTATTTAAATCTCATTTGGTTTTATCTCATTTCATAAGATTCAATTTGACTGGTTGTGAAGTTGAAATGGACTCATGGATCAAAATTTATGGTCCTTTCAGGGTTTTTAGATTTTTAATCATTTTTATGGGTTCTAAGGGATTCTAATGTTATTATCATTTTCGGGGTTTTTTGGGTTTTATGTGATTTTCTAGAGTTAAAAGCCATTTTCATTAGATATATTATATATTATGTGTAAATTATTATTTATCCTTATCTAAAACATATTTAAAATATATATATATTATATTTACATCAATATAAATATATAAATATATAAATATATAAATATATTAATAAATTTTGTTTAATGAAATATAATTTTTCATTGAACTATACCCTTTATCATTGCTGGTAAAAAAGCACTAATAAAGGGATAGTCTATATCAGTGCTTTTAAAATTCATTGATAATGACCCCTCCATTATCAACTCTATTTCACTATCACTGATAAAGACCCCCCTTTATCAACTTTTTTTAGAAGTGCTTATAAAATCTCTATTTATCATCATTTTTTTACTAGAACAGATAATGAGGGTACTTTATTAGTGTTATTTACAAGAATTAATAAAGTCTCCCTTTAACATGACTTTTTCTAGCACTGAGAAAGTGGGTTTTTAACAACACTTTTATTAAGTGCTATTAAAACCCTAGCGTTGTATAAGACAAGTATTGAAGTAGTGATTGCCTCTGGTTCACATGAATTGAGACCACATGAGATGAACTAAATGACACAAGATATAGAGTTAGCATTGGTAGTATTTACACTAAATATGTGGCGACAATACCTAATGGGTGAGAAAATTATCATCTACCTAGATCTCAACAGTCTCATGTATATCTTATCTCAGAAGGATCTTAACATGAGACTGAGGTGATGGATAGAGTTCCTCTCCGATTATTAATTTGAAATTGTCTATAATATTGGGAAGGGAAACATTGTTGAAGATGTTCTTATCAAGAGATCTTGTATACAATTTCTGAATGAGGCATTAGAGCAGTTGTCCTTGTTACAATTATCCTTTGTTGATGGAGATTGAGTTGCTTACCTCCAGCCGATGGTTAGAACCCCTCTTCACTTAAAGCGAGTTAGGGATGAAAACTAGGGGATACTAATAGTGGGACCCTATATATCCAATAAACACTATCCGGATGGATTTTTTAATGGTTGGGAGTGTGCCATTCATTTTAGAGGATACACAATGGTACAAAGTGACATTATGGTAAGTTATTCTTAGAGATTTTAAAACATATCCTTTGGCGGTAAATCTAGGTGTGGAAAATATGTACCAAGACTCCAAACCTCAGTTTCTGTGGCTAGGAATAATGAAAGGAGTTGTAGAGTTTTTCTCTCGATGACATTAATATCAATAAGTGAATGTTGAGCACCAACTTACAGTGGGTTTAACTCAGCCCATTGAGGTGCTAAAATGGAGGTGGGATGAGATATACATTGAATTAATAATAAAATTACAACATATGTACATGGGAAAAAATTCCATCGGGATAATCATAGACCTACTGAAAAATTTGTCCCACTTCTTAGAAATTCGGGAGAAGGGTTCAGTAGAGATCTTGGGGAACCTCTACGTACAGGAGATATTATGACTCTATGGAGTTCCATAGATGAACATTTCATACAGTGATGATCGCTTCACATCGCTGTTGTGGAAATAGATTATAAGAGGGATTTGGGACACAATTATTCTTGAGAACAACATTCCTTCCCCAAATTGAGGTACAGACTAATCAAACCATCCATGTTATAGAAGAAATGATGCAAGCCTACATATTATAATTTTTTCATTGTTTGGAGGATCCCCTATAACATTTCGAGTTTGTGTGCAATGAAAAGTATCATTCCACCATTGGTATGTCACTATTTGAGGATTTTTATTGGCAACCCTATAGGTCCCCACATTGTTGAACTATACTTGGAGAGTTAGTAATAATGAGACCAGAGATGGTGTGATCATCTTACGAGATGGTGTAGATCATACATGAGAAGATGAAGACTGTAAAAAGCTATTAGAAGTCTTATGTTAATAGTTGAAATATGCCTTTGGAGTTTGATTAAGGATACCATGTGTTCCTATGGGTTCCACCTCAATGTGGATTGTGGGGATTTGGCCAAGGAGGCAAGCTATCTATTAGATTCCTTGGCCCTTTCATGATACTTCATAGATTTGGTGAGGCTTTATACCTCTTATCTCTACCTTTGGAGTTATAACAGGTACATGACTTCTTCCACATTTCATAGTTGAGGAGTTATGTGCATGACCCTTTGAAAATTATCCAATGGGGCGAGCAAGAAATTGATTATGGGACTACCTTTGTTGAGTACCCGATAGTGTTTGAGGATCAGTAAGAGAGGATCCACCATGAGAAATATATTCCTTTAGTGTGTGTCTATTAGAAGCACGAGAAAATAAAAGAGAGAACATGGGAGAGGGAGGCTCATATTCATTCTCAGAATCAACATCTTTTTCAGTAGCCCTAATTTTTTCTTTTAGGGGATGTAGATCCCAAATGGAGGGAGAATGTAATGAATCAGTTTTTATGTATTATTTTTTGGATATAATATTGATTATTATCAGGACCATAAACTAAGACGACTTGATATTCTAAGGCCTAAAATAGATTTCTGAAATATATTAATTATATTAAATAGCATGCATTTACATTTTTTCTGAAAAAGTGGAAAAACATCTAAACTTGTTCTGGGATCAGAAATATGAGGGCTCCATTCAATTGAGAATGTGTGTTTTATCCTAGGAATGACATAACAATAGTCCTAATTGGTCGTTTTTGGAAAATTTAACATGGGAAAAAATTAATTAAATTATTAATTAAATTATTTTTTGACACAATGAATCAGTGACCTAATTAATCCATTCTAAATACAAGAATATGGAATATTTGAAGGGAGATCTATATAATCTTTCAAATAATTGGAAATCCATTGGAGCTGTTGAAGGAGACACCATTAACATATGATGAACAAATCTAATATCGAATAACAGTGTAGGAAATAATGAAATGATCTCACCAATGAATGAGATGAAGCTTTGTGGTTCATCAGCGATCAATATGAATCATAGTAGTGAGTTTGTTTTATATTTTTTCCAATCCCCATTGTTGATTCCTACAATGAACACAACCCAAGTGACCAACAGATTGATTGATGGACTCTTCATATTTGTGGGACGAGTTTATTTCGGGGTTTTTTTTGGATAATTACATTGATTTGTTGATTTACTCATTATTATTGTCATGGAAATGAGTCAAGATAGACATAAACATCAATAAAGGTTCATTCCTCTCATTTTTCTTGTGCTTTTCTCCCCTAGAATTTATTCACCATGAGAATTCTTAATTTGTCCTAGGGTATGACAGATCCTAACAAATCAATAATTACACACCTGTTTCTTTGTACAATGATAGTAAATCATAGATCTGGGACTAGCATAACATGACGGGAGTGAAATAATAGAAATTTTTGGAAATAAAATTATGTAGATACCCATTATTATTGATATTTTGTGTACAATGAAGAAAAATAGAAATACCATTTTACTAGCCTATCAAAATATTGAAAGTTATTAATTAGTGATGGAAGATTTATTTGGGGACTGATTCATGATTTTCTGAGTGAGGCGTGGCTGAATCAGAGGCTGGATCAGTGGCGAAGACACAATGATTATGGATAAGGGATTAGGAAAAGTCCCAATCCACACGACATATAATCTTGTATTACATGGTTTGTGGGTCCATCATGGAGTAATCTATGGTATTGGATAAACTTATATATCACATGGCATGTGACCCCTCTTACATGGTGTGTGGTCTCTCTCTGATGTTCATACGTGTACCTCATAGGGTACATAAACAGATGATGGAGTACATGGGTTAGATCACACTGAGTACTCCCCCACACAGAAATATCCTGGAACAAGTACACAGGATAAGCACTATAATAGTACGTGGGAATAGGTACATGGGCTTAATTCATGTAATGTGACAAGGTTATAATATACAGGAATCCTACACGCGGTGTAATTATTCACATACATGGGAAAGTGACAAGGTCCGTTTACACAGGAATAACTCAAGGCCAAGGGACTTGATGTGTAACCATTCTACATGTGGTGTACTCTTTTATACCTGGCCTAGAGTGGTTTTCCTCTATATCATTGGAAAGTTTCATTTGGGTATGTTCCTTTTATCCTTTCCCTGAGGGTTAGTATGGAATCGTCTCCTACATCTAGGACTATGATAATTTCATAAAGACTACATGGATAGAGTCATTGGAATCCATCTATGAGGCCTAGAGTGATATCCCCTATTCATCTTCATTCCATAGGTCGATTTATTGGTATCATCATGACCAACACTACGCGGGCACCAATCTTCTACATATTTGGTTCATACAGGTTGAGTTATTTGTATTTACCCATGTTTTTTAAATTAATCCTCATATGTGTATCATATTATTTTCAGACCATCATAATGTACTTATAATTAATAGCCTATATGATAACTACCTCTCTTTTGGATGTAATCAATGTTATCATACTTAGGAGTGTGTTCTCCCTGATGAGTACTTTGTGAAATCTATGAGATGGAATCCTAGGATCGTATACTATAGTTGTGAATTACATTTGGATTGTGTGCCTTTTTTGAGTATATCAATATATTGTTTTCATATATAGTGTAGAAATATACCCATGTAGAGATTATTTTATCTTACATTGTTTTAGGATTTTTGGTTTAAGTAGGTTTTACTAAGTATTGTTATACTCACCCTTTAATGAGATTTTCCCACATGTGTTGTGTCTCGTGCAGATGATCTACCTTTCGAAAAAGTAATTAATTGAACCAGACCATACAATGATTAGTGATACAAGAAAGACCAAGGAGTGTTCCGAAATCTTTTGAAATTGGTCCCCTGTACTTAAATTCATGGTTGAATTTTGTTTCAGAAACTGTGGTGGGATTGTATATGGCCCTGTTTACCTTCCTCAACTTCCTATCATACAATGGTTGTGGGATTTAGATGTATGCTTGCATGGTAGTTCATTTTCCTTTACTGTTCCTTATTTTATAGGCTTGAAGATGTGTGTTTTTTTATAGGTACTTATGCTAAGGACTCCCATGTCAGTGATATGCCTACTCAGCGTAGTCGCCAGCCCCTGGCCTATTGGAGGAGGGCATGGGACGTCAAATAACATTCCCCATTAGCATAGTTAGCAATAATAAACATAAAAAATACATATTTTATGAACCTATATATATATATTTCCTTTTATACTATTCATTAATTACAATTATTCTCATTTAGTAGATTCATATAATCTCCTTTCATCATGAGCTATTAAAAATATTGACCTTTTTAACTAGGTTCACAAAAGCAGTATTTAAAATTGTTATCTCTAAAATAAAATAATTTAAAAAAATTCCAATTATTGTAATTTATTTTTTCATAAAGAGATATAATGTAATAATTTCATTACATAAGCGCTTTATTAATGTTTTTTTGAAGACAAAAATGCTGATGAATTAATTTTGGGTTATTTATCGATATCGATGGATTACTATATAACAATCATTAGTTTTTTTTGTTATCTATAAATATCAATATTAATGATATATATTTATTATATATATATATCATATATAATCATACAATATAAACTAAAACCATCCATTATCGTGGTAGTAAAAAAATTTAATACACAAGTCATTGGAGGTAGTGGTTCATACATATGCATGGGTGATGATTTTATTTTCATAGAATGGGATAAAGGATAAATATATTTTATCATTTAATAATATAAAATATGTTATAAATATCATAATTATATATTAAATTCCTTATTAGGACTATAATTTTATGGTGGCGAGGGAATATGAATTATTTTGTGTCGTGCAGGCATTAGTCTGCACAATGCACAATTCACATTTTCATAGTGAAGGGTGGTTAATTATAGTATCATAATAATAATAACATACTTTAAAGAAATGATACTTATTTTATGATTATAATATGGATAAATGAAATTTTAGGATGAAGATAAATACGTTAAGAAATAGAAGATGGAGAAGATGTCAGAAATCCATACCTTACTACTTAAATTATCTCCATTGAAAAGGGGATTAAAACATTAAGGGATGGACTTTTGATTGAATAATAACATACTTATGGTGGAAAATAGGGTATAATATAGGGTTGCGATGAGTTTGGGCCGAACATAGGGGTTATGGTGTGAGGTAATGTGATGAGTGAAGTTTCCCTTTTATAAGTGAAAAGCGATTGTATTTTTGTAAATACCCAAAAATGTTTGAAAATGGTAAGATACGATCAAGTAATGTGGATCATAAATAGAAATATAATATAGTGTGGAATAGATGCAGTCTATCTAGACCTGAAAAATCAATTCCAAAACAAGTTTTAAACATTTTATTAACACATTAGCATTAGTTTTTTTATTTTTATGTTTTTAGATTTTACCTTGTTAGCTAGTTTTTACCTAAGGTAACTTATCCTTTATTTATAAAAATAGAATTGTTGATTTTAATTAATATAGAACAAATTATAAATTTTTTGAAATTCTTATTTTTTAATATTATTTTAAAAAACTATAAATAATTTATTTTTAAATAATATTTTTATAATGTATTAAAAAATATTTCTTTGAAAAATATATCTTATGCTCTAAAATATAAAATATAGGTTTTTAAATTAAAAAAATCATATTTAAAATAAAAACATCACTTATAAAATACATATTTGGTATTATAAAAAGGTTTTATGAATTAACAATGTGTACTAATATACTAATGATGTCTTTAAATTCATGATAATTTTAAAATCAACAATTTTCACTATTCACATAAAAATCAATATGTTTAGAGAAATTAAAAAAATTCATAATATGTTAATATGGACTTGATAAATCAACAAATTCTGTTTTTTTTAAAATTCACATTCTAAAATTTATAAATTTTATTTTAATTTAAAAAATAATGAAATACTATTTTTATAGGAAAACCACTTTTGATATATTAAATATTATTTTCCATTTATATTGCTAATTAATATAGTATCATTAATGTATTAATATAAATATATATTACACTTTGAGAGAATTAAATTTTAGAAAAATATTTTATTTGTTGTTTAGTGGTACTAATTGAGTTGATATTTAAATTGAATTTAATTTTCCTTTGTTATTATTTGTATATATATTTAATAATTTTTTAACACTTTTTATACCTAATAATTATATTAATAGGTTTTAATGGTCATATTTAATAGTTATATTTTCCTCTAAATTTATTGTAATTTTTTTATGTTCATCATTGCTTACGAAGCATGTTTTCAAGAATAATATTTACTTAAGGAACATGTATAGTGAAATCTTGGATTGTAAAATTCCCCCACCCCCTAAATAAATTTCATCATTGTAATTTTAATTAATATTAATTGAAGAAATTAGGTGAGGTTATTATTAACATATTCATAATTCAGGATAAAAGTTCTATTTGGACGTCTACCTTACTCTCTTAGGCTATATCAAGTTACATAACTTTCCTCAAATTATATTATCCCTTCATATAATAATATACTCAATTATGTATATACCATAATATTATATTATCCAAAACCTACCTTATATAAAACCATATTAATCTCTATGAAATTAAATTTCAAGGAAATCATATACTCTTAAAAAAACTAAATCTCATCGTCAATCACTAGTTTATAAAATCTCACACTAGTAAATATATATCATTATAGAAAAAATGATATAAACATTACCCAACATGTCCTGATCACATTTTAATAAAACAAATTTTCAATTCCATGGCTATATATAATATATAGATCAATGTTCTCAAAATCAATCAACCCTTTATTAACTCAACAACATGAAGATATTAAAAATAAGAGTTCTTCATACCTTAATCATGTGTTCTTCAATAATTATCCACACAAAATATGAATTTTACATAAAAAACATTTAAGGATATTGATACAAGTTAATATATGTTTCAAAACCATTATAAAATAAAGACAATAAATCATTATATGTTTTATATAATTCTCATAAATTTACGAAAATACTTGAATATAATCAATAAATATCACTCACTTGTGAAAAATGACCAGATTTAATATAATTATTTTTTATTAAGATATCATTCTAACTAGCTTATATAAGATTAGAATATCCACCTTCTAATTCATAACAACCTTATACCAAGATTATTGACACTTTAAGTATTATACCTTATTCGGTTATAAGTAATGGTGGTTTTAGATGCATATATTTCTCACATTTATTTCAAAGATCCTGTTCCAATTAAACACTAAAACCCCTAAATATTATATAAAAAAATAAGATTAAGTGTTTATATAAATAAAAAAATCAATCCCAATATTACTTCTTAAATTAAACCTTCATTTTATCTTTTGATACTTTTAGTTCAAAATACTTTACCTAAAATTGAGTTACCTTATAATTCTTAATCCTATACCATAAGTAATTTGGGAATAAATCCATAAACATAGGTTACAAATAGAATGTTATTGAAAAATAAATATCCTCTGATAGTGTCAAACCAAGTGTACACATTGACATCTTTGTCATAAAATAATCGACAATTGAGTTAATACCAAATCAACCCTTTTTTTGTAACTAACCCTAGGTACATCTTTACAAGATCCTATATCCACTTATAATATTTTAATATGGATGTTATTTTTAGGAAAACAACACAATAATTACTTTTCCAAAATTCGAGCATGTTATCCTACACAAAGACACATATCATGGGTTTCTTTAATATGTTTTTCTAACCTTAATACCCAAGGTAAATAACCTAGTCTCCTAAATAAACTAAAACCACATATGATAGAAAATAAATAGACAAAATCTAAATATGAAAAAAAATAATAAATTAATATTATGATTTAAGTAATATTTCTCAAAAAAAGTCACATGAATTAAGGACCTAATGGTTTAGTGTGTTGGATATTAGCTATATGAACATCTTAGTTTAGAACACTTGAAACAATTTCTCTATAATTGCACTCCTCTATACCCTTTTCTATACATATCACATGATATAGAAATATCCATACCTTGGGTAATGGAATCATAATAAAGGGTTGATCATAAATTATTAATAATGGAAAGAATATAAGAATGTGTCAGATCATAAACATGAACAAAAATGCGATGAAGACAGAAGTATCTTTATAAATGATCCAAAGATCATAATGGATAATCATAATCCATAATAAAAAAATATCATAACTATATTTTTATGGAAGTGTAAAAGTATGACATGGATCAAAAAAACATATTAATAAACTTAAACATGTGATAATTATGTAAAATTTTGGAATACTTTAAAAATAATTATTAATAGTGTATTAATTTAATTTAATGGAAATTAAATCCATTAACCAATTTGGAATCAATAGTTAAACAACATGGAAATGTGGAAGAAACATATGAAAAGGAAAAAAATTATGATAAAACACATCATTCACATGCATATCTGTTCAAAATGTATTATTTACAGGCCAAAAAATGTGAGCAAATTCATCATCCCCACCCTCATGTGAACAAACGTATTATGTCAATGCTTCACTATCTCATGACATATAAACGTAAACCAATGAATTGTGGGTGATATTGAACACCAACCATCATCATCTATACATATATGTTCCACTTAAAATAAATAATCACCATATATTTTAGAACAATTGGAAATAAATTCAATTTCATAAACATCTAAATGGAATTAATTCACTTGTTATATAGAGCGAATAGAAATTAAATGGGTTTTATAAATCATTGAAACAGTTCAAAAATAAACTCTTGAATTAAATCATTTGGTAAAAAAACATGATCACCCAAATTAATCACATAATATAAGAAAATATATTTTGACAAATGAAACAAAACTCCATTAGTGATTATTAATTTGTTGCTAATGAAAACCAAATTATTAAATGATCATTTTTTAAAAATTGTATTCTTCATCTTAAAGTCATAGTTATGAGTCTCTTATAAAAATATCCATTATTTTTAAATAGTTAAAATGAAAATATTTCATTTAATTGGATTAGAATTAGAAACTATTTTTACCCTAAATTAAGTAGAATATAATTCAAAATGTATATTCTTGGGAAAATGAAGTTCAATAAGAAACGTTTTTACTAAAAGAAATGAGTTTTAGTTACCAAGTCCATCACATTTTCTATTGATTATTATAGTAGTGATTTAACCTCTTTTATAAAAAATACAATCATTTTATTTACCTAATTCTTAGTCATATACATATATATATATATATTCATTGATATTCTTCATTAAAACTATTATATTTAAATTTTAAATTCTCATAATCTCTTATCAATATTGGGTATTAATAACCCAGATGATTTTGAAATTGGTTCATAAAATCGGTGTCTATATTTCATAATCCTAAAAATATAAATTTCAAACCATTAAAAGTACTAGAATTAATGTTTTAAAAATAACTAAAATGTTATAATTCCATTCCATGGGAGTTATAGTCGGATTTTATAAAGATGAAAATAATGCTAAACGTTGTTTTGGGACATTTAATAATATCGATGGATTGACTTATAAAAATCATTACATTTTTATCCAAAAATACAAATATTAATTATATTTAATACTTATATAAATATACTATATAATAATAAAATATAATTAAAAACCATCCCTAATTGTGGTAAGGAAAAATGGAATACATCTGTCCATGGTGGTGATAGTCCGCACGTACACATGGATGATCATTTTTATTTCATATTACATAAGTAATGGATAAATATGGTTTATCATTTCAGAATCTCAAATATATCATAAAGACCATAATTATACATGAAATTTCACAATTAAAATCCAATGGTAGTTTAAACATTCACCCAATTTTTCAGTGGTAGTTTTATAACACCACTAATAAATGTGTCATTACGAAACTTTTTTGATGGTTTTACAAACTTTTTGGTATTTTTATTCAAGTTTACCAAAATGTTTTTCAATGAAAATTGTTTTATTAATACATCATGTCTATAATCTATTAAAAGATACACTATATAAGGTAACATATATAGCGGTGGTTTAAACTGCTAATATATTTTACACCATATATAGAGGAGTTATAAAACACTCTTATATATTGAAATTGTAAAAACAAATAAAATAATAAAGGTTATGTAACAAAAAATAATAAATTAAAAATATAGAACATATAATAAACCAATTACCATGATAATAATTACATATAATGATATATTATATGAATAAAACAATCCCTTTCAATGAGTCAACAAGATAGATTATTTCAATACACAATTTCCTTGATATGAAACTATATAAGTAAATAAAAAATATATCTATCTACATTTAATAAGTTACAAATAGAGGTAATTTATACAACATCAATGTAGTGTTAAAAATCAAGAATCATCAATACATTTCATTTGGCTTCACTCACCTCCATCTCTAGTACCTTTTCTTAAAACCTTTATGATAATTTTAATGAAAATTATTTATTTATATATATTTAAATTTAAACTTAAATACAATAAAAAAATTCATGGTAAATAATTATTAAATTGTATCATTTATATAAAAACTCAAACTATCCATTGATTCAATGACACTTGGAACACATCTAGTTATATTCAGATATAATTCAATTAATTGTTTTTGTAGAGTGTCATACATCAAATCCTATAATTCTATATGAGTTCCCAATTGTGGATTTTTTCTATGGTGAAACCTTTTCAAAAGATTACAAGGATTATTTATTGAAAAATTATAAGTTTACATGAGTTTTTAGAAATTAATTTTACAAAAATATGTCTAAAAAAGACAAAGCAAATCAAAAGGAATGTTGATGTATGCTCGTTGTAGGGTGTGGAAAAAAAATATTTAAGTTTCCTAAGTATTTTATAGTAGTTAACTCAAGGAAGTATCCTGACGAGGACTGCACAAAAAATTGAGGTTGTTAATTTTTTTTAGTCTTATGAAAAAAATTGGTTATAATTAATTTTTAACAATGCGAGAAATATAATTAGTTTTGTTTAAGTAGATTAAATAAACTCAGAAACATGGGGATCAAAGTGGGATTGGCTAGGCCCAGTGTTGTGCTATCATGGTTTCCAAGTTCCCCACCACTTTGTTTGTCTAGATAGAGAAGGATTCATCTACAAAGTCATCTCTATCCCTTTTCCAAATAATAATGATAATAATATTACTATTTGAAATAACAACTATGTATATTCTCTTTCTCGTGTGTGTAATGACTGTGAAACACTCACCACCCAATCCTTATCTATTCCACTGTATATAGAAGAAAATTGTGTTGTGGGTGATAAATATTTTTTACCAAAGATATTAGAATAATATAATTAAAACCTTATGCTACCACATTCAGAATTTAAAACCGAATTATGATTTAAAACCAGATTTAAAAAGATTAATGGATCTTATTATATTGAAACACATGAACTTAAGAAAAGAACATAGGTATAGCCTCCCCCTTTACCAACCGGTCAATGAAACGACCCCTCCATGGATGAGAAAGTCGAGATGATGCGGTAGAAGAAATAAATTTCTATAAAAGATAAATAATGAAATGAAATAAATCTAAAGACAATTGTCCTCCAATGCTTCCCACACTAGATGATTAGAGGAAGTGTTGATGGAATAGAATGACATGAGAGGTGGGAGCTCCTCTCCTTTTATAGGCCAAATTATTCATTTACAAGATGGCGCATTGCATCCCCAATTAATGATTTCATAACATGTTGACCCCTTCAGGGATGTTCTTAAAAATTTACTTGATTCTACATATTCAAATGTTCAAAGTCGTTGGATGCTTGGTGATGGAGTGATGGATTTTTTATTCCAATAATTTGTTATATTTAGGCAGAATCTCCACATTTCACATAGCATTCATTAATGAACATGAAAATTTCATCTTCATGTGTCGTATCCTTCATAAAAGTATTTTATAAATTTCATTTTCGGACACCCTGAGAATTTTAGTGTAATTGGCCACCTCGTGAAGGAGTTATAAATTTTTTATTGGCAGTTTCTTTTTATGGATAAAATTTCTAGGAAGCTTCCTTCAATTGAGTTTGTTCAAAATCAACATTATTGCATACCAAAATACATTGATGTTAATGGTTTAACGTTCCATTGTGCCCTCTTTTATATCTAGGTAGAATCACCTCAATCATATGCGTGCAGGCTAATAAGTGCTTCTATTACTGTGGTGGGGTCCCCAATGTATTTCTGAAAAAGTCTTAAACGTAATTGATTTTTAAGGCCTATAGATGCTCGAATCAGACCACGGTCTAGAAGAGAAAGATGAAGTAAATGAACCAGGGACTCTAACAAAAAAATTAATCATTCAATTTGAAAATATATTTTTAATGAAATTAGCTAAATAACCTTGATGTGAAAATATGTCAAAAATTCATATTTAAGAAACAATCCATTTTTAGCCCAGAACACACAAAAAATATTAAAATCATTCCAAATCAGGTCAAATATGCAAATTTTATGAGCTTAAATCATTGAAAATCATATAAAAAATGATGGAAATATTTTCTCTATCAAAGATCTTCCAACAATGTGAGGTCATTGTTGAATCATCTATTAGAAATACCTCCCACCAAAAAATTTACCTCCCAGTATAGATGTGTGATATTGTGACTCGAGTCATAAAGAAAATATATACACTTCATCCATTGACCTATGTGAATCCATAAGAGAGAAATCATGCCATAATGAAGAAATTTCACAATAGTGTTATATTCACATTCAATACAAGGTTGGTCAAACATTTTTAAAATATCAAATGATATTATAGTGATGACACTATGAATTTCCTGTTTAAGGGATTATGTGATGCCACATGTTCCATATAGGCATCTGTGGACCTTCCCATTAGAATCATATAAGAAAACACTAAATGATGAAGGGTTTATATTCCCATTTAAAGAGCCATATACATTGACATTAATTCATTCAATAATAGTGGGTTCTTAGAAGACCTTAAAGCTACAAACTGATGGATTATAGTTTCCAACAATACCAAGTCCTATTTTCACAGTATATTCAAGAATGAAGTTATAATAGTGATCACCATGGAGTAGGATAGCCTCATTTTTTGAAATAAATATAAGGCTCCAGCCTTAAACCTTACTTAATCTTGAACTATTACAAGATTACACATTGAGGATCTTTTCAGGTTTAGAGTTTTAGAGAATTAGATCATGAAACTTGCATTACATTCCACATTTAAACAAAGTGGTTACATAAAAGACAATATTCATTCTTCCCATCAATGGAAACATATTTAAAATATATCACGGATTCTTTCTTGACACATCCTTGACATTATCATCACATCATGTAACTTTCCCTTGACCTGTGAAAAACATTTCAAAAACTTGGGATGAGCATAAAAAGCTCAGTAAGGGTTATAAAAATATGGAAAGGAAACATGAGTTCATAAATACATAAGAATGAAATCATACTTTACCCATAAAACAAAGGCACTTTAACATACCTCATCAAACCATGAATAAATCATAGAAAACATAAGACATAAAGGTAACTTGAGGCATTCATAACATTCTTACGTAGGGAGTAACCCTCTTGGTTACGTTTGGAATACCCATCACAGTATATTCCCTAAATCTCATCGGAGAAACCTTAACGTTTCACTCCTTCGCGTTACCCAATGCATTGGAGAGCTATATCGGGCTCACCCGCCCTTAGTTTATCACTGAACCACCCGTTATTCATAACAATGCCCAAGAACCATAACATAATCGTATCACATAAGCATGAATAAAGGAAACATAACATTTCCACATTTCAATCACAATATAACATTTTAGGATATTGAAATAATGAATCCATTCAAAAATAAACCATTTCCAAAACCATTTAAAACATTTAATAAAGAGATTTTTGAATCAAAGTGTCCCATACCACCTTGAAGCTTTTAACATTTTAAACCATTAATATCCATATAAATAAATCCTAAAAACCATTTTGAAAACATGGATATTAATAAGAACAAATAATTAAAACATTTAAAACGATATTTTGGTTAAAGGGGTTTTACCAAAATTAGAGACACTTGAATACAATAATCGAGGAATAAAATTTAGTCAGAAATTTATAATATCATGAGAATAAAAGGATTCATGATATAATACTCCAAAGGACAGTATATACACCATATAAGAGTGAATTGGTGCATAACAACAATGAACCCTCAATAGAAATGTCAAATGTGATGAAATCCCTTATAAAGAAGGTATCCTTAAATTAAGGACAAATAAATCTCAAAAATATGTGTGACAAATATAAATACACCCAATATAAGTGGATATTAAGTGTAAAAAAATAAAAGTTCATTCACACATATTCAATGGATGACATATTCAATGACTACATGTTGAACCCAAAGAAATCGAAATTGGGTTAAAAAGTTCCCTTGACAGCCTAACGACATCACATCAAAATGAGTTGATGAGAGATAAAAAGTGTATCTCATCACTTGGACATAAAATTTACATCAATAAGGATATATGAGAACATATCCCAACATAACAATATGTAAATTAAAAGACCCAACAAAAGAAGTATTTTAAAAAAGAGGAGGGTGAAAGGTTCCCTTACCGACTTGGGTATCTTTCAAAACATACACCCCATGCAAGAAGGACAATAGATCATTGATGTAAATACTCATAAATTAAATTATATTACACAAAGAGTAGAATAATGGGAATTACATACACAACTCAATGGAATTTGTGGCAAATGTAGCATAAATCTCACGAGAATAAAAGTGAGATGAAAAATCCCTTACGAAAATTCGGCAGCCTAACGGCGCCACTCAAAACTTCCAAAATGGATTGATGAGAGAGAATATGGTCTCTCATCACATGAACATAAAAATTACAGTAAGTGTAATATAAATTATCATCCCAATAACAAGAAATATGAGCTTTAAAAGGAATGGCATAAAAGTGTATACTTAAAAAGAAAGAGAGGAGTAGGATCCCTTACCTCGGGTCCGACTTGACTCGATCTTTCTTTAATCTCCTGAATAATAAACTTGAGTTAATTTATACTTGATTAAGAACCTTTTTCAAGCTTATTATTCCTTTTATATCACTTATTTCATTATTATAAACACTATGTAATCATTAAGTTAATAATTATTGTTTTGTCGATATTTGGTTCTTAAGTCGAAAGTGGACTTCTTACAATTACATGTTGTTCGGGTGGCCAAATGATTATTATATCCATAATTGTATTCATGATGTAGATATAATATATGTCATATATTTCCAGTACATGAATGCATTTATAACATTACATAATCATTTGGAGGTAAGAAGTGAAATGCACCGTTCATGGAGACGGTAAGCCGTACGTACGCATGAACGCTACTTTCATTTCTATTTCGTATTTTATAGAATGGAATAATAATGATATAAAGGTATATTATAATTCCAGTATAATATAATATATAATATCATAGTTACATCCTTTATACGTCCCACATATGGTATTTAACGAATCAAATCACTTTGAGGGGGCGGTAGTCCGCACTTCCTAAAATGAAGATATCGCGTATACCCATAATGGAAGCCATAAAGGAAAGACAAAAATGAAAAATACAGAAGCATAAGTAAAATATAAACATATTATATATCTTATATAAAATTAGTGACATCATAATGGCCACCTTTGAAGGTGTTAAATGAGTATTGAACAATCATCGTTTCGGGAGGCAGAATTTCGCCATCCACGGAAACCGTATGTTCTTTAACCATTTGATGTAGTTGTGTGAGAGTGTAGCTCGAATAAATATTATAAAAACATCCTAGTATATTTAATATACTGGTGTTGTAACAAAATAAGAAAATAAAAAGAGTTTAGGGGGTTGGAGAAGCAAAATAAAACAAATGAACATTAGAGAATGAATTACCTTTAAAAGTGTAACTCCTTTTGATTTGAGCCAAAAGGCTTCCTTTGAAAGGATTATGCCGAAAGGGAATCCTCTAGGATGAGGAGAGGGATGTGGAGAGAGAAAATGGGCAGGTTTTGGCCGAGCCAAAGGCTTTAGGAGTGTGTCAAATGAGGTAGAGGTGGGGGCCTTTTATAAGAGGAGAGGAGGGGCACTTTTGGAAAGTAAAGAAATATTACTTTATTTGAAAATGTTTTTCGGTTTCAAATGGTCCCACATTGATATAATTCGTGGATAAGGTGATAAGTCTTCTAAATCCACTCATCCAATAAGTTTTGGACATGTGTAGTTCATATATTTTACATTATCTTTCCATTTTATTTAAATCGTCAAATAATGATGTCATCGGTGCATCATTATTATGTCATAAATAATTTATTTTATTTAATGTCTAAAAATTATAAAAAAATTACTATGATGTAGGAAATCGTTTTATCTTTCCAATGAATATTTATAATCAAAATTTGGACTTGTTTAACCCCACTTAAAAACTGTTTTAGTAAAACAACTCATCTTTGTGTCAATTTAATTTTAACATTAAATAAAAATATATTATTTTCATTTTCCAACTAAAGTGGCTCCATGGGGTCCCTAAGTTGGCCCATGGCTTGTCTTGGTCGGCCATTACTCTCCCAATATGTGTAGGACAAGTGTCACGATGTTTTCACATTCTTATAATATCATTATTACCTTAAACTACACTAATTACCACTAATCGCGATTAAAAACTTAATAAGTTACTATTCACCAAAAAATTATTTTTATCCATTGAACCACATTTTACTTCTTAATGACAACCATGTATGTCGGATTTTTGAAATTCAAAACACAGAAGTGGTAAAATTTCATTTAAACGAAAAATCAGCTTTTATAAGTACCACTTAGTGGTTTCACTATTCATCAAAAATTGAAGTTTTTCAGAAAATTACCAAAAATTCATCCTAAGCTATATTTGATATTACGAACTCAAAAATGAAGTCCGTTTTACAAAATTCAAAACATATTAGTCACATTAATTAATTTAATAATTAATTCCCGCTGTCAGAGCAAATAGCGTGTTTTTATAAAACAATAAGTATCAAAAGATTGACACTAGTTTAAGTCTGATTTCAAAGTGAAATTAATTCCAACGACCACTATCGGATTTAATGGTAAAAATATTTTATAATTTCACTTTAAAACCAATTCAATATATTATCTAATCATATAAATAAATTAGATTAAAAAGAGGTTTTGAATTAAAACACAACATTTTACACTATTCATTAAAAAATGAACTTTATCAGAAAAATACCAAAAAATTACACAAAGTAAATTTTGATGTCCCGATTCTTAATAAGAGTTTTATTTGGTCCAAAAGAATGTTTAAGAGTGAACAAAACTATATTTAATTATGGTTCTCCATCAAAAGGTGATAAGTGAACCTTTAGTGAAAACTAGGGCATATACGCCTAAAATTGAATTCTTTCCGTATTTTAAGCCTTTATCTTTTATTGTATAAATATAAAAATATTTAAGAACATATATAATCATATTTTAGTTATTTCTATCCATTCCTGCCATTACAACGGATACATGTTAACTACCATTTAAAATAATAATATTTTATTATTAGAGTGCAACGTAAGATTCCCAAGAAACTCGTTGTTGCGTGTTGGGTACGCCATCGAGCATAGCGTCCCCTTTAAAGTAATATTAATATTTTATTCACAAATATGGATAAATATGAAAATGTCATATTCCTTATTTACTTGGGGTGTTACATCCTTCCCCCCTTTTGGGAATTGCGTCCTCGCAATTTTAAAATTGCGCTTGGAAACGTCCTTGAACATCCCACATCGAAACAAGAGTCGGTAAAACAACCACTTTAAAATAAAGGAGGATAAGTACAAAGGTCACCCAATTTAACCCATACTAGGATTCCAAGTATGAAAATATGGACATGGAGGAAAAAACAAAGGGTCATGTCCTGATGTAGAGTGATAGAAAACAAGTTTAGGAGAAAGTTAACCACGAGAAAATCAGAAACTTGTGATGGGTTAAACGGTGTTGGGTTCCCCAGTAGGAAAATTGAATAGACAACATTTTTGTTTTATGTTACTTTTTATTTAGTAATTTATTCACAGGGAAACATAATCACTTATCATGTTGACTTTCTACTCATATTTTCTCCAAAAGGCGAGTATTTAGGAAGGCTTGTTCAGATTAAGAGTACTATAATCAACTTCTAGAGAATCACCTAATCCACAAAAGAGGACTATATACTTCCCATGTCATTAGGCTTTAACCAAAACCAAAACCAAAAAGGCTAGTACAAGATCAGATAATCTAGAAAAGGATAACCCTTTATAAAAAGAAAATCTATTCTTAATCTCCAAAATTTGTCCAACAAAACCCAAAGTTCGACGAGGACCATTCTATAATAAATTTGTCCATAAAATTCTTCAAAGTAAACCAAACGAAGATTGAAACCCAAATATTTGAAGGATTTAGTCACATAGTCTTCCAAGTTAAATCGTAACATTTATCTCCAAACAACATCAGTTGCTCCTAAAGTCCCGTATTGAAAAGTAATTAACCTAATCACATATCCTCCATGATAGGTTAATCATTTTCATAAATAACCCACAATCATCTTACTCTTAATTCATAAAATCATATAACTAGAAAGAAATAGTCAAACTAACCAGGGACTTCACGTAGTCCAGTGGTAGGCGGTAAATACCAGTCGCACTTTGGTTGTGGGTTCGATTCCCGCAGCTTTGTCCGACGCGACGGGTTGTCACACAGTCTGCGTGTTGTCCTTTTTCCAAAACTATATAATTCTTAAAACATTCCCCCAAAATGAGATAAAATCTTCAAAAATAAACATAACATATTTTAACCTCAAGTTTATCTCATGCCTTTCATTTTCCATCATATCATATAATAACCCATAATTACCTCAAAAGTAAGGATCATATAAACTCTAATGGTTACCTTTATAATTATTACCTGAACATCCACATGGATTTGTCATCTCGTACATGATTCATTAAAGATCATTCCAAGGTTCAAGTGGTTGATCATGACTCCTTGATATTTGGTTTAGAACAACCATTAGTTTCCTCATTGAATCCTCCATTTTATCTAGTATCTTAATCAGAGAACCACCACAGTTTCCTTCAAACCTGTTGTCTCTTTGGTGCCTGCTAGATCCATCCATTCACTAAAAATAGAAATGCCAGTGTGAGTATATCAACAAAACCATCATGTACTATTGTGGAAGGTAAACACTAAGATACACTTACTCATTCACATTATCTAAAATTATGACTCTTTCTGAAATCCTTACCATTATGGTAATGTCACTTATGCTTAAAGAATACCCTAACCTCTAAAGTTATCTAAACCGACCTTTGATACCAACTATAAGTCCCCAGCCTTAAACCTTACTTAATCATGAATTATTACAAGATTACACATTGAGGATCTTTTCAGGTTTAGAGTTTTATAGAATTAGATCATGAAACTTGCATTACATTCCACATTTAAACAAAGTGGTTACATAAAAGACAATATTCATTCTTCCCATCAATGGAAACATATTTAAAATATATCACAGATTCTTTCTTGACACATCCTTGACACTATCATCACATCATGTACCTTTCCCTTGACCTGTGAAAAACATTTCAAAAACTTGGGATGAGCATAAAAAGCTCATTAAGGGTTATAAAAATATGGAAAGGAAACATGAGTTCATAAATACATAAGAATGAAATCATACTTTACCCATAAAACAAAAGGCACTTTAACATACCTCATCAAACCATGAATAAATCATATAAAACATAAGACATAAAGGTAACTTGAGGCATTCATAACATTCTTACGTAGGGAGTAACCCTCTTGGTTACTTTTGGAATACCCATCACAGTATATTCCCTAAATCTCTTCGGAGAAACCTTAACGTTTCACTCCTTCGCGTTACCCAATGCATTGGAGAGCTATATCGGTCTCACCCGCCCTTAGTTTATCACGGAACCAACCGTTCTTCATAACAATGCCCAAGAACCATAACATAATCGTATCACATAAACATGAATAAAGGAAACATAACATTTCCACATTTCAATCACAATATAACATTTTAGGATATTGAAATAATGAATCCATTCAAAAAGAAACCATTTCCAAAACCATTTAAAACATTTAATAAAGAGATTTTTGAATCAAAGTGTCCCATACCACCTTGAATCTTTTAACATTTTAAACCATTAATATCCATATTAATAAATCCTTAAAACCATTTTGAAAACAAGGATATTAATAAGAACAAATAATTAAAACATTTAAAACGATATTTTGGTTAAAGGGGTTTTACCAAAATTAGAGACACTTGAATACAATAATCGAGGAATAATATTTAGTCAGAACTTTATAATATTATGAGAATAAAAGGATTCATGATATAATACTCCAAAGGACAGTATATACACCATATAAGAGTGAATTGGTGCATAACAACAATGAACCCTCAATAGAAATGTCAAATGTGATGAAATCCCTTATAAAGAAGGTATCCCTAAATTAAGGACAAATAAATCTCAAAAATATGTGTGAAAAATATAAATACACCCAATATAAGTGGATATTAAGTGTAAAACAATAAAAGGTCATTCACACATATTCAATGGATGACATATTCAATGACTACATGTTGAACCCAAAGAAATCGAAATTGGGTTAAAAAGTTCCCTTGACAGCCTAACGACATCACATCAAAATGAGTTGATGAGAGATCAAAAGTGTATCTCATCACTTGGACATAAAATTTACATCAATAAGGATATATTATAACATATCCCAACATAACAATATGTAAATTAAAAGACCCAACAAAAGAAGTCTTTTAAAAAAGAGGAGGGTGAAAGGTTCCCTTACCGACTTGGGTATCTTTCAAAACATACACCCCATGAAAGAAGGACAATAGATCATTGATGTAAATACTCATAAATGAAATTATATTACACAAATAGTAGAATAATGGGCAGTACATACACCACTCAATGGAATTTGTGGCAAATGTAGCATAAATCTCACGAGAATAAAAATGAGATGAAAAATCCCTTACGAAAATTCGGCAGCCTAACGGCGCCACTCAAAACTTCCAAAATGGATTGATGAGAGAGAATAGGGTCTCTCATCACATGAACATAAAAATTACAGTAATTGTAATATAAAAGATCATCCCAATAACAAGAAATACGAACTTTAAAAGGAATGGCATAAAAGTGTATACTTAAAAAGAAAGAGAGGAGTAGGATCCCTTACCTCGGGTCCGACTTGACTCGATCTTTCTTTAATCTCCTGAATAATAAACTTGATTTAATTTCTACTTGATTAAGAACCTTTTTCAAGCTTATTATTCCTTTTATATCACTTATTTCATTATTATAAACACTATGTAATCATTAAGTTAATAATTATTGTTTTGTCGATATTTGGTTCTTAAGTCGAAAGTGGACTTCTTACAATTACATGTTGTTCGGGTGGCCAAATGATTATTATATCCAGAATTGTATTCATGATGTAGATATAATATATGTCATATATATCCAGTACATTCATGCATTTATAACATTACAAAATCATTTGGAGGTAAGAAGTGAAATGCACCGTTCATGGAGACGGTAAGCCGTACGTACGCATGAACGCTACTTTCATTTCTATTTCGTATTTTATAGAATGGAATAATAATGATATAAAGGTATATTATAATTCCAGTATAATATCATATATAATATCATAGTTCCATCCTTTATACGTCCCACATATGGTATTTAACGAATCAAATCACTTTGAGGGGGCGGTAGTCCGCACTTCCTAAAATGAAGATATCGCGTATACCCATAATGGAAGCCATAAAGGTAAGACCAAAATGAAAAATACAGAAGCATAAGTAAAATATAAACATATTATATATCATATATAAAAATAGTGACATCATAATGGCCACCTTTGAAGGTGTTAAATGAGTATTGAACAATCATCGTTTCGGGAGGTAGAATTTCGCCATCCACGGAAACCGTATGTTCTTTAACCATTTGATGTAGTTGTGTGAGAGTGTAGCTTGAATAAATCTTATAAAAACATCCTAGTATATTGAAGATACTTGTGTAGTTACAAAATAAGTAAATAAAAATAGTTTAGGGGGTTGGAGAAGCAAAATAAAAGAAATGAACATTAGAGAATGAATTACCTTTAAAAGTGTAACTCCTTTTGATTTGAGCCAAAAGGCTTCCTTTGAAAGGATTATGCCCAAAGGGAATCCTCTAGGATGAGGGGAGGGATGTGGAGAGAGTAAATGGTCAGGGTTTTGCCGAGCCAAATGCTTGAGGAGTGTGTTAAATGAGGTAGAGGTGGGGGCCTTTTATAAGAGGAGAGGAGGGGCACTTTTGGAAAGTAAAGAAATATTACTTTATTTGAAAATGTTTTTCGGTTTCAAAAGGTCCAACATTGATATAATTCGTGTATAAGGTGGTAATTCTTCGAAATACACTCATCTAATAAGTTTTGGACTTGTTTAGTTCATATATTTTACATTATCTTTCCATTTTATTTAAATCGTCAAATAATGATGTTATCGCTGCATCATTATTATGTCATAAATAATTTATTTTATTTAATGTCTAAAAATTATAAAAAAATTACTATGATGTAGGAAATCTTTTTAGATTTCCAATGAATATTTATAATCAAAATTTGGACTTGTTTAACCCCACTTAAAAACTATTTTAGTAAAACAACTCATCTTTGTGTCAATTTATTTTTAACATTAAATAAAAATATATTATTGTCATTTTCCAACTAAAGTGGCTCCACGGGGTCCCCAAGTTGGACCATGGCTTGTCTTGGTCGGCCATGACTCTCCCAATAGGTGTAGGACAAGTTTCATGGTGTTTTCACATTCTTATAATATCATTATTACCTTAAACTACACTAATTACCACTAATCGCGATTAAAAACTTAATAAGTTACTATTCACCAAAATATTATTTGTATCCCATTGAACCACATTTTACTTCTTAATGACAACCATGTATGTCGGATTTTTGAAATTCAAAACACAGAAGTGGTAAAATTTCATTTAAACGAAAAATCAGCTTTTATAAGTACCACTTAGTGGTTTCACTATTCATCAAAAATTGAAGTTTTTCAGAAAATTACCAAAAATTCACCCTAAGATATATTTGATATTACGAACTCAAAAATGAAGTCCGTTTTACAAAATTCAAAACATATTAGTCACATTAATTAATTTAATAATTAATTCCCGCTGTCAGAGCAAATAGCGTGTTTTTATAAAACAATAAGTATCAAAAGATTGACACTAGTTTAAGTCTGATTTCAAAGTGAAATTAATTCCAACGACCACTATCGGATTTAATGGTAAAAATATTTTCTAATTTCACTTTAAAACCAATTAAATATATTATCTAATCATATAAATAAGTTAGATTAAAAAGAGGTTTTGAATTAAAACACAACATTTTACACTATTCATTAAAAAATGAACTTTATCGGAAAAATACCAAAAAATTACACAAAGTAAATTTTGATGTCCCGATTCTTAATAAGAGTTTTATTTGGTCCAAAAGAATGTTTAAGAGTGAACAAAACTATATTTAATGACGGTTCTCCATCAAAAGGTGATAAGTGAACCTTTAGTGAAAACTAGGGCATATACGCCTAAAATTGAATTCTTTCCGTATTTTAAGCCTTTATCTTTTATTGTATAAATGTAAAAATATTTAAGAACATATATAATCATATTTTAGTTATTTCTATCCATTCCTGCCATTACAACGGCTACATGTTAACTACCATTTAAAATAATAATATTTTATTATTAGAGTGCAACGTAAGATTCCCAAGAAACTCGTTGTTGCGTGATGGGTACGCCATCGAGCATAGCGTCCCCTTTAAAGTCATATTAATATTTTATTCACAAATATGGATAAATATGAAAATTTCATATTCCTTATTTACCTGGGGTGTTACAATAACTATCTTAAATAGAGATTCTTGATTGTTAAAGGGAGTTTCGTTGTGGAAGAGGATATTCCATACATTCCATATAATGTGTAGTAGTTCAACCACAACCAATATGAGTTGGTTTATAAGTTATGGAAAGATCTATATATCCCTATAATCTATTTTTTTATTTTATTTAGCAATCAAATTTAAGGGTAAATGGAACCTATAGAAAAGACACAAAAAAATCATTATAGATTTATAAATATAAATTATCAAATAAAACCATCAACACCACACCACGAACCATCATAACACACTCTATTTCAAAATTCAATTGATTCAGATGAGATCCATCATCACCACCTTTCTATGCACACCATGACAAACCGACTATTCCAAATTTTAGAATTGAGACCATCATCACCTCCTCAAGACTACCTCGTTAAAATTAATACCATGACACAAACCAACTATCATAGAAATAAGATCACTGGAATCCAGTATGATAGAAACCATCATCTTCACCAAAGACATGTAAAAAACCATCTCAGAACACCAATAAAGAAGAACACCATCTTAGACTACCAAAGTCACAATTCAGTCCCATCACAGTTACCATCACAGAAAACCCACCTCGTCGTTGTTTCATCTCCGTCATCACCATTCACACCGAATTTCCTTCCCTTTGTCCGTATTCTTCTTTCTCATTTCCTAAACCATTCTAGAATCTCTTTATCTTATTCTCTCTAGGGATCTGTCCCATGGGTCTCCATCTAGAAATTTTATCCTTTCTTCGTCATAGTGGAGTCTGTCTAAGTTCTCAATCCAAACATTATCATGAGAGATCCTCTTATTAGACGAAGGAGTCCAAGTACCCTAGATCCAAAACCAGGAATCATCAAATACAATGATTCTAATCAATATCTATAATGATGGGGCCTTGGTAATTGGGTAAAACATATTTTATCACTATGAAAATTTAGGATATTAAGGATTCCATAGTTTTCTTGTTGGAACCCAAAAAACGTTCTTCCAAAATCTTTGAGTATGCTCATATAATAAGAATAAATTTGTTTATGAATTCCAACCCCATTAAACTTCATATATTGATATTATAGAATGTCAATATATTAGTAGAACGGATACAAGAATATGAAAAATTTATCACCACAGAGGTCACCACATGCATCAATAGTTTGTTTGCTTCTTTTTTCTATGGAATCATTAATGAGAAAGAATAGAATATTTATGAAATTTTATTGAGTCTTTTAATACATGGGAACCCCTATGGATTTTTAGAGGTAATTTCAATTTCATTGTAGATTCCAATGGGAATAAAGAAAGAAAAAAATTCCCTCAGAATTCCAGCTTGGATATCATATAGTTTATGGAAATTAATAAGCTTATGGACCTGGGATACACTAGTGACCATTTTTTATGCTGAAACAAACAAAGAGGAGGATGTAGAACATGGTGTTTCCTTGATAGATACTTTGATAATTTCCTTGTTATATCCTCTAATCATAACATAAATTCATATCACCAAATATGAATAATATCTGATCACTAACCTTTTCTGGATTCTTTTTCATCTGGGAAGAAGTGTTGTGAGTGTCCCATATTCTACCATATGTGGACCCAAAACCCAGGTTACCATCAAGCTATAATGGATTCATGGAATACATTCATATAGAGATATTCATGGAGTGGGATTCACAATAAGTTGATATGCCTCAAAATCGCCCTTTAGTCATGGGTCAGTGATCAACCCCCTACTCCCAAGAAATGGATATAGTCAAGAAGGTGATCGATCGATTGGAATAAAAACTGGAAGAGGATTTGAATGACACATTGTTTGAAAAACTATGTAATAAAAATAACATTTTTGTTGAAATGACCTTGAGAGAATAACTTGTATATTGTCTGCAATCAAGAATAAGGTGGCTAAGATGAGGTGATAGGAATACAGATTACATTCCTGCATGCATTAGGGAGAAACAATGCCTCATCAGACCCAATATACTATTGGAGGATATAACCCACTAATATAGAGTGATTTTGTAAGTAGAATAGATTAATATTATTTCAAATCACTCATTACAGGGCCTAATCCCTGTATTCTTGAAAGGTAATTGAGGGGGAATGTAGAGTTTTCAGATGTGGTTTTGAATATTGTCTCTAGTCAAGAAAATGCGCACTTTTGAAGAATTAGTTATGAGAAATAAATTCATGATGTGATGTTTGGACTTAATTTTGGGAGTGCTATTGGACCATATTTCTTCCTGATGTCTTTTTATAGGGAGTCATTGAATGTGGTTAAGTGGGATATGGTTATGACTATTCAATAATTATTTTGAGGTGGCAGGCTTCAATGGGTTTCATATTCCACTGCATTAGTGATAATTCCCAAAATTACTTACCCTTCTTCCAACAAATATAATTGGTTGGTGGAAATATGCAATTTAATGTATAAAGTGCTAGTGAGTGTCATAAAAAGAAGGTTATCGATACACCTTTCATGTTGGATCTCTGAGGAGCAGAATGAATTTTTTAAAGTAAGTACTATTCTAGGGGATATAGAATCTTCCCATGAAGTTTTAAGGGAAATCAATATCATGGATCATGGATATAATATGGAAAAAAATGACATGGATAATTCCTATGATAGAGTTTACTAGAGTTTTATCCACAAGGATTTTAGAGGTTTGGGTTTTTCTACTTGGGCCACTGATTTAATTTTTAGGTGTTTTATTTCCTTGTAGATGGCTATATCATTAATAGGGAGTACTTATGGCTTCTTCAAGGTGATTCTTGGGTTGAGAGAGGGAGACCCCATATCCTAGAGTGTATTCATTTTCACCCATGATATTCTTATTTTCCTTATTAACAGGAGCACACTAAAGGGATATATTTTTTCTTATCGTAGTAGGATGGGACCCCATTGCACCTCCCACGTTATGTTCCAAGAAGATATTATTATCTTCATGAGTTCTAGAAATTGATTTGTCAGTGATATCAATATGGTTCTTGAAGAGTATTATCATTGGCATGAGGAAATCATCATTTGAATAAAGATATGTTTATACATATCAAGTAAATGCTAAGATAGATGGGTTAACTTCATATAAATTATTTTAAATGAAGAGAGGGATCTTTCCAATGGATTACCTTGGCATACCAATGTCATTCGGTAGGCTGTTCATTCACCATTTTCATAACATTTTAAGTAGGATCTTGGTTCATGATTTAAATTGAAAAAATCAATACTTAACTTTCAGAGTTTGGATTGTGTTTGTTAATAGTGTCCTCTTGGCCAAACTAAACTATGCACATGAATCTATTAAGGTTATGAAAGGTTTTACATCTAACAAATATAGGGTGATGAATGGATTTATTTGTTATGATATCTCGAAGGGAAGATGACATTGGTTTTCCTAGGACATGATGGAAAGGATAATCTATGAAGAGGGTATCAACCTGAGGACTATCTATAACACTCTCCATTGTATGCATGAAAATATAGCATGGGAAGTATTAAATGAGTGTACCATCTAGAAAGGGACAATGGATACTAAATGTATACGAGATTTGGAGGTGGTAGGTTGGGCCTCTTATCCTTTATGGATCAGGATTCATACCCACATTTATACTTTACATCCTTACATGATGGATAATGGCGAAATGTGATATTATTTTTTGGCATAAAAAATAGGGTGGTTCTACGATTTGTTTTCCATGATGTACATATACATGAATCACTTTTAGGGAGGCAAGTATGTACCCAACATTCATCAAATATTTTATATTTAGAAACCAAATATAATCCTTTGACCTTATCGAAATGAATACAGAACTAGATATGTATATCTTTATGACCTCTTTCTTAGGTGATTTTTATATGATGGATTTTCAAAGGGAAATATTCATTAGGGATCATAATGATAACTTGAATGAGTTGATTTTGTGATATATGATCCCCATAAAGTATAATTTCCTTATGTGAAGAATAATAAATAACATAGTAACTACAACTGAAAATATCAATAGAACTGGAAGGTGTTCGTGTTATGGGGATTATATGGAGGATAGTTGGTAAAAAACATTTACGTCAAATGGGTGTGGAAAATATGATATTTCTTCAGTGACTTCAAGGATTTCACCTCACAATAGCCTCTCATTGGTTCATTTCTAGAGTTACGGTTTCAT
Source organism: Viscum album (assembly GCA_963277665.1). NCBI lineage: Eukaryota > Viridiplantae > Streptophyta > Magnoliopsida > Santalales > Viscaceae > Viscum > Viscum album. The sequence continues at coordinate 560,926,390 of OY728125.1, forward strand.
GGTGCAAGTAATGGGAGCCCTAAAAGTAAGGTATGAGCCATTATGATGATTTATAGATGTTGGTGCATCTAGAAAGCATGAAAAATTGGATTTTATGATAATCCTTCTTCCTTGGGAAATTATCTATCACTAGATTAAAAAATCTGCTAATAAATATGGTTATCCTTTTAAAGAACATGCCAGACACCCCCACCCGGAGACCACTTCATGTGAGAAACACTACCAATCAATCCATATGCAATTATTCCCAGGGTCTCTAGGTCAGCTAGTGTCCACCACCTTTAGGTATTAATCTTAATATGGGTGAATCCTATTTCATGGGTGACACACATGGAGGGGGTGTATTTTTGTATCCTAGGGGATATGAAATTATGGAATTCACATCACAGTTTGGAAGAATTCATTCCCTCAATGATGAATCCATTGTTATGCTCATTGGTCTCCACTTATGCTGACAAAGGAACATTGATCTCAAAATATTGGAACTAGACTCTATTATCTTACATAACTCTCTACATGACATAGAAATTATCTCATGGTTAATTTCTTATATTTTTAGTTGGTGTAGGTGTTTCCTCAGCAACCATGTGTGTGTTCTTTGTAACTATCATGAGAGAAACAAGGTTGTAGACCATCTTGCATATATGGAAGGCAAATGATCTAGTGTTACCAGATTCCAAATGTTTATCTTCATGAAGCACTAGTGGGAAAATTTGGTGAGGGGTGTTGCTCTTGGTCTCCACTATTTTAGGCCACCATAGTTCTATTAATCTTTTGTTGTCTTCCTTGTTATTTTCATATTTTCTATTTGTATTAAATTTTAGAATAAATAAATGATGAGTAATGTAAGGTAATATATTGATATGTTTGTTTGAACCATTATATTTAAAAATACATTCATCACCCAATTTTTTTGGAATGTACATTCACATAACTCCCATATTATTTTGTATGAAAATCTAACCAAGATTTTATTTTATAGACATGGCTCCCTAGATTAATTTTCTACATTTAAAATATATAAATCAACATATTAATATATTAAACAAATAATATAAATATATAAAGATTTAAACTAATGATAATATTACCATAGTGGATCTATTTTACAAAAAACTCATTGAACTATCTATATGAGGTGATATTTAGTTTAATTGTCTTCAAACTTTTTTCTTGAAACATATTGAACAAAATAATAAGTAATTTCAAAGTAATGTAAGAAATTTCATCTTAATTTCATAATAATTTATATACAAATATATATAATAATATAATAATATATTATTCAATACCATATGACTCTCATGATGATGACTATTTATAAAAACATTCCACATTTATTGAGGTAGCCCTCTCGGTACATTGTTATATAGTTGTTGAGCAGTCAATGTTGTGTCGTTGAACTCACGCCTGAATATCCATTTCAAATATTTCCATTTCTTCCAAAAAAAATTAATGACCACTTATTTGATATAAAATTATACCAACTAAAGTCGAACAACATTTTCAATAAGTTATTCATTCAATATATTAGAATTTAATTAAATAATTATTGTCAAATAAGGAATAATGTATTGAAATTTCTATTATCTTTGAATCAAATAATCCATTCTTCCAAGAATGTGAAATATGAATTAAAAAAGAATATGCAATCTGAATGTTCACTAGATTACATTCCAACTACCATAGGATCTAGTTAAATATTCCCATATCATGCTCTATGAGTTCCTGAAAAATAATCAAATGGGAAAACTATCTTATATTCATTTGGATTCCACACTTTTGAACACGTAATATTTTCTATATAGTATTATTTATTCAATATATTATGAATAATAATTTATTTTTATAATAGTGCAATATGTTATTTCACCTTATATTTTTTACCTATAACCATTCCCCTCTAATATTATGTTGACGAAATTAGACTGACAACCTGTTCTATTATTGCAGGTTCATCGCATGAAGAACCCGGTGAATTAGTAAGTAGTGATCCTAATGCAATCAGGAGGGATATAGAATAATTCATAAATACCATAGGGAGGAATCCCAAGGTAATATACAGTGTATTCAAGGTTGATTCAGTGGGGGTCCTATATATAAGAGTCAAGGTATCATCAAGAAACCTCGATGATGTCTTTAGGATAGGGTGAACACCCAAACGAAATCCAAAACTGTTAAAAAATCACATTTTTTCTGAACCCATCATCAGTTCTCTCCCTTTTGTCCCTTTTAATAAAAGGGATATGACCCTATATTTCCAAAAAATGGGATACTGCCCATAAAAAAAATATAACATTGAGGTTTTCAAAATTAAACAATTCATGTATAAAATGAAATATAAATATGACAATAGATCTACATTATTAATAAATATTAACATTATACAGAGGTAGTTGATAAGTTAATGAATGTATGAAAAAACAATCATTTAATCATTCAGTCAAATCAGTATCTTGCTCCATCATCACTTATTCCCCTTTACACATCATTTTAAGATCAATAATCTCTATATCTTGAGGTAAAAAATAAAATTTCTCAATGTTGATTGGATTCAATGTAAGAGCTAAAATATTCAACTTTAACACTCATATCATACAAATTTATTTATTTAATTTGAAAAAATACAATCATTTTCACCCACTTTATATTATAATTAATATACCATTTTTTCTTATGATGTCAATATATAAAGGTCATGTACTTCACTATCACCTATATTTATCATGAGAGAGAAGTTAATAAAAGTACATTCTATGGAATATATTTTAATACCCCTGCTAATATTGACCCACTATCATTTTAATAAAATAACTGAAAAATGAACACGCTAGTTTAATGTGAAAATGTTATCCGAATTTCTGTAGTATCCCATTTTGGAAAACATGGCATCCCATATTTTTATTACACATCTTTTCATTTAATTTTATAAAAGGAGGATATTTAATGTCTAGTGTCTTTGAAAAAGGAACATACTACATGGAAAAACAAAAAATTATTTTAATACCCTTGGATATATTCTTGAAAAGTTCATCAGATGTAAAATTATTACTTCTCATAACCTGGAGACATACATTAAAGGATAGGCTGAGTATAAGGACTAGTATAGAAAAAAGTGAAACAGTTTACATGTGAACATGAGTGATATCAATAAGAACCTGAGGAATATCATAAAAGAATAATAAAGAGGTATGTCATAATAATTATAAATTGAATCATAACATTCAAATTCGGAAATAATATTTAATTTATACATTCATAATCCTATTACCATGGTCTATCTCTAAGGTGTCATGAAAAATACCAAGGTTATTCAACAAGGTATCAATAAACATGTCATCTCTATAGATTAATTTTTTACTCAGTGCATTAGATTTATATCACTTAGAACCCTTAATATGTCTTTATTTTCATGTTACTCACATAGTGCATAATAAAACATTTCATCAAGAACCCAAATAGAGTAAATTAAATAAGTTTCATTTCAAAATTTTGACGTTTTAAAAAGTGCTAAAAACATGTTCATTACGTAATTTATAACCCATAGAAAAGGGAATAAGGGTTTTATGTATGTTAATTATAAAATATAATATATCATTTTTATGTTTTGATGAATAAACTTTTTAATTAAATAGGTTTTGGTATTCAAATAAATAAAACAATAGAATTTCTTGAGAAAAAGAGTGGGATTTGAGATGAAAATTCAACAGCATAACAACTTTGCAACATTATTTTTGAAAACAATAAAAAGAGACAGGGCATAGGTCACCCATTAATAAGAGAGTAATAATACAATTTAATAATAGAACAAAATGTAGATAATAACTTGTTATGTTAATTTTCAAGACATACCACATAAAAGGGAATTTTGAAAGAAAAAAGAGAAGATGCAAATTCCCTTAAAAAAATCCGGTAGCCTAATGACATCGCTTACAAATTCATAAAATTAGTTGATTAGATAGAAAAGAGTATATCATAATTTGGAGATATAATGGACAGAAATATGTATACATAATTACATACCCCAATAAAATAAAATTTAATTTTAATGATATAACATAAAAGAAGTCTCGGATAAAAGAGGAGGGAAAAAAGTTCCCTTACCTTGAAGAGTAACATCAAAAACTAAAAGGTTGGGACCTTGTGGGGATTGAGGGAACCTTTTGAGGAATCCTAGTGAGGTAAAAATACCCTAAATTTGTTGAGTAGGAATTTTTAATGAAATAGATGAAGGAATGGGTTGGTATTTATTTCAAAAGTGAGGGAATGATTTATAAATTTCCAAGGGACACCTCATTAGTGGTATTTGAAAAATGATTGGATTTCCCATGGTATTTTCCAATAGTAGTAGACACTTGGGACAACTGATATAATATTTTATTTTACACAAGACTACCATCATTTTATATTAATTAAAACATCATTATGATGTCATTAAACAAACCGAAAACTAAAAAACAGCATTTTTACTATTCACTGAAAAAGAAAAAAATTTATAAATATATTATAAATTCATCCGAACCTAATATCGATGTTCTGAAGTCAAAAATGAACTCTAGTTTATGAAAATAATTTTATAATTATGGGATATTTATCTTTTAAGTAAAATAACTATTTACCCGAAAAAAATACTAATACATAACTAATAATTTATGAAACATTTATTTACTTATGCTATTATATTACATTTCAATTTAAGATGCTTAAATGATATTTATAATTAATTAAGTGATATTTCTATTACATTCTTCACATTACTATTCATAAGGGTAATATTACTTTTCATAATTTACTATTCACTAAAAAACATGTTGATCTTATCAGACAGTAAATTTCATACTGATCACAACTGTATATGTCCATTTTTGGAAAATAATTTCACATTATTAATTATTTAAAATATTAAAATATATTTTAAAATTTTCTTTTTTCAATATACATTAGTAATACGAAACTTCTAAAAATTAATCCAATATTTATTTTGACATTTGACATTCAAAAAAAATCCATAATAAGAAATAAAAATTATATTTATACAGAGGGATTATACAAAGTAACAAAGGTCTCGTTACATATCCCCTTATAACACCTGCATAGGACCTAAGAGTAAGGTTTAAAAAGGTGATAAAATCTTGGGGCGGATCAGAAAACATTTCTTGAGTGGTTATTTCTATCATCTAGATCTTCTCCCGAATACAATTACGTTCAAGCATAACATGTTGATGCTCGGCTTAGGCTTCGTCCCAAGGAAAGCCCAGTGATGTTACCTCCTTCCCAAGCTTAGATATATGGGATTTTTATGGCCCGAGTCTACTAGATGAGTCCATCAACTCTTCATTCTCTTTTAATTATACAAGATAATTTGTATTTATATACAATAATCATAATGTTAATAGTATAGATTCCAATGGTCATATTGACCATAAATCCTATAACAGTAAAAACCTAGTGGTCTTATTTTAATTATACTTACATAATTCGTAAAAGCAAATAGTTTTTTTAGTACAAAATAAAATAACACACAAATTTAGGAAACAAAAATTATTCAAAAGTTCGAGTCATTACATTCTTCCCTGTTGATGAGATTTCATCCCAAAAATTTCAACTCATACCATATAAAGAGAAAAGTTGTGGGTACTTCTACCTCATAGACTCCTCTCATTCATACATTACTTCTTCACATTATTGGTTCCACCAAAACAACTTAGAAATTAAGGTAGTCTTGTTGTGTAGAACCTTGTCTCTATGATCCAGTATCTCCACCGGCTGCTCCTCAAAATAGAGTTCATGTTCCAGTTGTACCACCTTTGGATTTAGTAGATGTTAAGGTTCAAGTAGGTACTTCATCAAGAGGGATATGTGGGAGACACCATGAACATGTGCTATATTTGGAGGAAGAGAAAGCTAATAGGACACTACTCCTACATGATCAAGGATTTCATAGGGGCCAATGTACCTAGGGATGAGCTTCCCTTTCTTCCCAAACCTCATGAATCTCTTCCAAAGTGAAATTAAAAGAAAGAATTTGTCACAAACAACAAACTCCAAGTCCCTTTGATGGTTTTTGGCATAACCCTTTTACAAACTCTGAGCATCCTTAATGTGTTATTAGATGGAAGGAAACTTTTCTATCATCTCTTACCCAATATCAATCCTAAGATGCTTTATCTCACCAGCATCATCCCAACATGTAGGAGTTATATCACTTCCATATAGGGATTTATAGGGTGTCATTTGAATGCTCAAGTGGTAAATATATTTGCGAGAGAACTCAACTAAAGGGAGATGTTGATCCCATCAACCTTTAAATTCCATTGAGCTTATTCTCAGAAAGTACAAAAGTGTTTGAATAGTTCATTTTGATTGGAAATAATTTTGGGGGTGATAGGCAATATTGAAATTCTATTCGGTACGCAGTGAATGTTGAAGACTTCTATATAATTTTGATGTGAACATTGGATCACCATCAGATATGATATAATATGAAACTCTAGTCAGCCTTATCACTTCCTTCAAATAAATCCTATCAAGTTTATCAAGAGATAAATCTTAACAAATATAGATTAAATCGGCATACATGGTGAGACAGTCCACAATAACACATATCACATTGTTTCCTTTTGAAGTTCTCGAGATACCAGTGACAAAGTCCATGGTGATATTGTCCCACATCCATGCGGGTATGAGTAGTGGTTGTAATACCCCTTTATGAAGTTTTCACTCTACATTCATTGGATGACATACCAAGCACATTGTATTGTATTTAGCAATCTTCCTTTTCATATTATCCCACCAAAAATGATCAAGAAGGTCTCTATACATTTTTTTGCTTCCATGATGTATAGAGAAAGTAGAGCTATGAGCATCATCCATTATCTTCTTCTTTATTTCCAAAATATATTGAACACATAGTCTTGTAAAAAAATTCAGTAAACCATCTTGATCAATATTAAACTCAGGGAACATTCCATCCTTCATGACCTCAAACTTCTTTTGTAATGGGGATCTTCTTTCTGATCTTTCTTGATCTTCTCCATTAAAGAAGGTTGAGAAATCATTTGGAATAGGGTTGATGATGTCCCTTCAATTACAATTCCCACATCCATTTTCACTAGGTTTTGGATCAAGTGATCTCATTGAATCCTTTTCGTGGACAAAACAATTGGTTATTTCATACTTAAGGCATCACCAACTTTGTTTGCTCTTTTAGGATTATAATGAATTGAATAATCATAGACTTTAAGAAGTTCCAACCATCTCCTCTATCAATTGTTAAATTCATTTTTTTTAAATATACTTCAAACTTTTATGGCCTATATATATATCACATTTATCCCCATGAATATAATTCACCCATATCATTAGAGAAAGAAACAACTGTAGCCAACTCCAAATCATGCGTAGCATAGTTTTTATCATGATACTTCAAATGTAGAGATTAATAAGCAATGAATTTTTCATTAGGAATGAGTATGAACCCAAGCACATTCAGAGATGCATCGCTAAAAATAACGAATCCTTATCCACTTGAGTGTAGAGTTAACATAGGTGTAGTAACCAATTTCTTCTGTAGCTGTTAGAAACATTCCTCACAGTCAATAGTTAAATGATCTTGGCCCCTTTTCAAGTTTAGTTGGTTGATAGATTATAAATTTATGAATGATTTTTCGAAAACCTCCTGTAATATCCCTCTAATCGATGGAAACTACAGATCTTAGTTGTTGTTGTAGGTTGACGCCACTCCTCTGAAACCTTTTCCTTTGCAGAGTCAACTTTGATTCTTTCATTGGTTACAATGTTCCCCAAGAAAGAAATTTTTTTGTAACCAAAATTCGCATTTTCTAAACTTTCCAAATACCTTATCCTTCTATAGAGTTTTTAAATTAACCCTTATATGATCCTCATTCTCCTCGAGACTTTTGGAATATATTAGAATATCATCAATAAAAACTACCAAAAATTTACCAAGGTATCCCATAAAGACGCCACTCATAAAATCCATTAAAATAGTAGGTATATTAGTATGTTTGAAGGGTATACCCAAGAACGCATAATACTTATATCTTGATCAGAAGGAAGTTTTTGGAATATCATCCTTATTCACCCTCAATTGATCATAGCTCGATCGAAGATCAATCTTATAAAAGAATCGATCCCCACGATGTTGGTCAAATAAGTCGTAAATTCATAGAAGAGGGTATTTCTTCTTCAATGTGATCCCATTTAGTTACCTATAATCAACGCATAGCCTCATTGATCTATATTTCTTCTCCACAAAGGGAATAAGTGATCCCTATGGAGACACACTTAGTAAGATAAAACCCTTCTCCAAATGATGTTGGAGTTTTTTCATTAATTCCACTTGCTTTAAATTTTCCATCATATATGGGGTCTTTGATATCAGATGAGATCTAGGTATGAGTTCAATGGAGAACCCTTCCTCTATTTTTGGGGTTGGGGGTTTTGTTAACTCCTCAAAAAATATGTCAATGTATTCTTGGACAATTAGAGAATTTTCTATCATTGTACTATCATTTTGTTCTTTTTAATCTTCGATAAACTCTATAAAAAAGAATAAATAAGGTTATTCTTGGAAATGATCAGTCTGAGATATCAATCCTTATAAGATAACTATAGGTTTTACATTTAACAATACTGATATTTCCTTACTTATGAATTTGATATTATCATTATTATTTGAGATCTAGTATATCCCTAGTGTAATGTTGAATAACATCATAGAAATGACTACTATATTTGAGATAATATTGTGCTCAATAATGTAAATAATATAGTTTCCAAACACTGATGATGCTTATATAATCCCACTACGAGTCCTCAATAATAAATTTACTATTAGAAACATATTGGTTGATTCTAAATTATTTGAAATCATGGAGGAAATAAAAGAATATGTAGAACCAGAATCAAAAAAAAGTATTTTCTATATTTGAGATAACAAAAAGAGTACCTTCCACCACATCATTTGGTGATTCAACTTCCGTCGTGGTGATTTAAAAATCACGACCTAGTTCCCTTATCCTTTGCTGACGCTGATGGTGATTCCCCTCCACAACCATTCGATTTGGGTAGTGATTGGAAAAGTGCCAATTTTTCATCACTTATAGAATTTGACATCAGGTAGGGCCTGCACCATATTCCATTTTCTGTTATTATTGGGAAGTTGAGGCTTCACCTCACTATGAAAATTTCATGTGATATTGTCATCTCTTCCACACTTATAGCACTCCTCGCTCTTGATTAGGTAGTTCCCCGAATGATTCCTCCCACATTTATTACACATGGGATGTTGCACTTGCTTTTTTTTCTCTTCCTTGATCAAATATCACCCCCATGTTTTGCTCAATGGATCTATTGTTTTCATTCTATTTATGGGAACATTTCATTTCACTACACTCAAGTTTGACTTTCATAGCATAATGCATGATTTCCTCATAGCTATCATAGTTTTTATTGGCTAGATTCATCCGTAGATGAGGTCTTAGTCCACCAAATAACCTATCAACCTTTCCATTAGGATCCATAAGTAAGATATAGGTGTAATGGTAATTTCTTGTAAAGTTCATCTTGTAGCTTCCAACAGATTCATTCTCGTTTTTCTTCATCTTGAGAAACTCCTTCTTGATTTTTATTCAAAAGAAATGAGGGAAATACTTATTAAAGATGATCTATATGAACTCTTACCACTCAATAGGTTTAATGTACACTCTTTTCCTCGTGTTTTTAATCAATTCATGCCATTAATCATCTTCCCGCACTAAACTTTAAATATCTAGGGTGACATTCTCTTCTTCTGAACAGCAGGGCACGGAAAAGATCTTCTCGATAGAGCTGATCCATTGTTTAGATACCTATGGGTAAGTAGATACATTGAAGTTTGATAGTCATTTAAACATAAATGACTCATCATAATATTGTTACCTTCATTTTGAAATCAGTATCTTAGCTTGATTCATGTTATTTAACATAACTTGAGTCAGTTGGTTCATAATTCTCTTGAAACATTCCATTCCGGCTTCCATTGGAGGGATGTCAACACATGATCCATTATAGTCACCATTTTCATTATTCCTCCAATTTCTCACTATTTTCTAAAAGAATAAAACCATAGTTAGAAACTTATTTAATTTATGAATATTTTAACTATAAAGTATTTTTATGTCTTAAAACATCATGCTTAAACATATTTTTCTTTTACAACAGTTACATTTCTATATAAATCCTTCATAATGATTCCTAAAAAGATTGTGATTAACCAAAAAAATCCATTAAGAGTGTTAAGACATGAGTGTAGTAAGGCCCATTATTTTCCACCAGTTCCCATTTGATTCTAGCTCAAATTTGTGTTTTTAGGGTTTACCCCTACATACATCTGTGCTAGAGACACATCCACTTATTCATATCCAGACAATGATTTATTTGTTCAGAAACCATTTAATATTTAACCAAAATACAAGAAGTTTTTCCTATATTTAAATTTTATTTATGGTTGTTCCTGAGGTTTTTGATTCGTAATCTACACAAATAACTATAGTATACTTTGATACTAACTATGAAATTCCTCCTTTTTATTACATAACTTTTCATTTAATTTTATAAACAGCAGATCTTTATAGTCTAGTGTTTTGGAAATAAGGTCCATAATATATGAAAACCTAAAATGTTATTTTAATACCCTTGAAAATATTCATTAAAATTATATCCTATGTAAAAATTACTATATATTATAACCTAGATACATACATCAATGGAATGGGTGAGAAACATTCCCCGTAAAGAGAATAAGTGAAATAGTTTACATGTGAACTTGAGCGATATCAATAAGAACATGGGGAATATCATAGAGGAATGATAAATAGGCATATCATAATAATAATAACATGAAACATACCTTGGAAATGTGACTAAAAATTTTAATTTTTACATTCATAAGCATATCACCGATGTCTATCCCCAAGGTGTCATAAACATTACAAAGGTTACTCACCAAGGCATCATAAAACATGTCATCTCTAGAGATTAATTTTATTAACAAATGAATTAGAGAGATATTAGGAAGAACCCTTATTTATTTTTGAATTTCATGTGAGAAACATAGTTCATAATAATTAATTTCACAAATAACCCAAAGAGAATAAAATAAATGGGATTCATATCAAAATTGTGACGTTATAAAAAGTGATTAAAAACATTTTCATTATGTCATTTATAACCCAATGAAATGAAATGATGGTTTTATGTATGTATATTACAGAATAAAATATATTATTTTTTTTGTCTTTATGAATACCTTTAGAAATGAAATAGTTTTACTTATTCACATATGTAAAATAATATAATTTTTTGAAAATAGAGAGAGAGATTTTGAGACGAAAATTCCACAACATAAAGTCTATGCGACATGGTTTTTGAAAACATTATATAGAGAGGGGACAGAGGTCACCCATTCATAAGAGGGTAATAATAATCTTTAAAGGAAAAATAACCTGAATATATGAACATGGTATGGATATTTTCAAGACATACCACATATAAGAGAATTTTGAAATGAAAAAGACAAGTAGTGAATTGCCTTACGAAAATTAGGCAGCCTAATGGTGTCACATACAAATTCAGAAAATCAATTGATGAGAGAGAAAAGGGTATCGGAAAATTTGGACATAAAATTAAAATAAATAAGTATACATAATAACACACTCGAACATAAGAAAATTAAAATTCAACGATTTAACAAAAAAGAAGTCTCGACTAAAAGAGGAGGGTGAAAGGTTCCCTTACCTTGAAGTGTAACATCAAAAAATCGATGGTTAGGACCTTGAGGGGATTAAGGGAACCTTGGAAAGACACATTGTGAGGTATAAATACCAGATCTTCATTTATATGGAATTTTTAATGAAGGGAATGAAGGAATGTGTTTTTATTTATATAAAAATTGATGGAATATTTTATTAATTTCTAAGGGACACCTCATTAGTGGTATTTGAAAAACCATAGGTTTCTCCATGGTATTATCTAACTATGTAACCTCATAAAATATTTTACTATAAAAAAGTCTACCATAATTTTATATTAATTAATACATCATTATGATGTCATAAAAGACACCGAAAACTCAAAAATTGTATTTTTTTCTATTCACCAAAAAACAAACCAATTTATAAAAATATCATAAATTCACCCTATACTAATATTAATGTTTTGAATTAAAAAATGAACTCCATTTTATGAAAATAATTTTCTAATTAAGAGTTATTTAATTTTTAATTAAAATCACTATTTACCTAAAAAATTGTAATTATTAACTATAATCTCTAAAACAATTATTTATTTATGTTCTTATATCCCATTACCATTTAAGATTCCGAGATTATATTTATAATTAATTAAGTGATATTACTATTCCATTTATCAGATTACTATTTATATGGGTAATATTACTATCCCTAATTTACTATTCACCAAAAAACTAGTTGATCGTATCAGACTCAAAATTTCATACTGATAACAACTATATATGTCCAATTTTTTATAATAATTTTAGATTAATAATTATTTAAAGTACATAAAAATATTTTAAAATACTTTTTTTAAATATTCATTAATAATTTGATACTTATTAAAAACTAATCCTATATTATTTTTGACATTTTAAATTCAAAAAGTTTACCATAATAAAAAATAAAAATTTTATTTATATAATAGGATTGGACAAAGTAATTATGGCCTCATTACATTTCCCCTTATCACACATGAATATGACCTAAGAGTATGGTGTGAAATGGTGATAGAATATTTGGGTGGGTCGGACAACATTTCCAGAGTGGTGACATCTATCAGCTTGAAATTCTCCAGAAGGTTATTATATTTAAGATTAACATGTTGATGTTCAGCTTAGGCTTGGCCCAGAGCAAAGCCCAGTGATGCTACATTTTTCCCACGCTCTGAAAGATGGGCGTCATATGGCCTAAGTCTACTAGATGTCACCATTTTCTCTTCTTTATTTATTAATTAACCATGATCATTTGTATTTATAAACAATAATCATAACGTTAATAGTATAGTTTCCATTGGTCATAATGACCAACGGTCATATAACAGTAAAAAACTATTGGTATTAATTTAATTATACACTATTAATTAATTAAAGGATATTATTTTGTTCAGTAAAAAATAAAATGACACACAAATTCAGGAAAAAAAATTATTCAAATGTTTGTGTCGTTATAAAAAGGTAAATATTACACTATTTTTAGTCCATCTTACAGATCGACTATTTTAAATTTTAATCCAATAAAATTGTAAGTGTCAAACATCCTATTTTTATTTAAAAGACCCTAAATGAGAAACTTCAATTTTTCTAAAAAAATTGTAAAATTACAAATATTGATGATGTAAAAATATAATATAAATAATTAAATTAACATAATATATATTTTAACCTAATATCCATGTCAATTTCATTATTTATGAAATTAGACGATGTGAAAAACATTCTACCATATCTCTCTTAACATATTTTTTTATATCTATTTCATTTTGTGTTCGACATTATATGAATCTCTTTGTTTATATCTTGATCTATTTAGTGAATAAATATGGAATCTTATTATTTATTATAACCAATCCATGTTTTCAAAATAATTCCATTTATGTCAGTATAATATTTGATATCCTCTAAACTGGTAGGCTAATAGTTAGAAGGATTATTGATTTTCTTGTAGTGGATATTGATTCATGATGTCATCAACACATCCAACTTAGTTGATTGTTGTCTCAATATGATCCATGTATCTAGAAAAAAAGTTAATGCATTGATCTTCTAGGTAACCTTCATAAATAAAACATTCTTATTTGGATTTTGTTTTCACAAATGATTTCAAATAAATGTGGTATCTATAAGAAAAATTTATTGAAACATATTTATATATTAAATAAAATTTAAATAAATTATTTCATAATCAAAATATATATACATTATGTATTTCTCAATTGGATACATCCATCACTAATTTATGAGACTGCCTAATTTATTATTCTCGGACAAATTCACAATTAAATGAAATATGACAGTACAAAATTATAGAAAAAATATCATCACTATTACTCAAAGTGGCAGGAAAAATCATTTTTTAATTTTATCAACCAAAAGTGGTTATATATTTTTCTCACATAGTTGTATAAAGAATGTGCACAAATCGAGTAAAAATAATTCAAATTTTCAAGTAATAATATACATAATGCCAAAGGTTTTAAGTGTTCTAGAAAAATACGTGAACGAACATATTTCAATCCATGTAAAAAATTATCAATTAAGTCAACAAACATTGATATGATACTTCAATAAACATATGTTTCTTACACATTTTTTAAAATTAAATAGAGTATATAATTCTGATTTTTTCCCTTGAAAAACCTACTTCTGTATAAATTGTTTTATCATATCCCCATATGTTGTGAATTATATTCTGTGATTCTAAGTCCTTCCAAGAATTAATTTGTTCCTTCTATTTTAATTTCTCATTTAGTAATGTAATCACAAAACTTTTAAAACTCATTCTTATAAATATGCATAACCTCAATAGTGTGATTCAAAAAATTTAATTCCCAATATTTATATTTTAAAAATATACCTTTTTCATTGATAATTGTGTTCCAATTTCAACTATTGTTTAACTTTTAAGTCATTTACCATAATCATTAAACTAATGGAACATCCCAATTTCTCAATAAATATTTAATAGTTTTCCTAAAATTTTAGAACTAATGAATAACGTCAGAGGTGTTATAAGTTCAATGAATCTATTTAATTATGGATTGTTCATAAAAAATCTATATGGTGCATCAAGAAATATATAATGAAAAAGGAATCAAAATTTTTTACTGTAAGGTGGTTGTTTATCTCAAAATAAATAGTAAAAACATGATAATCCAAACCCGTGTGACTGTTAAAAACCAATAAGTTACCAATTCTAATTAAGTTAAAAATATTACACATTAGAGTATCAGGGAATTTGAGCATTGTTACCATAACTGCATCATACGTCTATACTCCATTGCTCTATAACTCCCACAATTCTTTAATTAGAGGCTATAGGTAAAAATAAATATCATTTAAAGGAATTTATTTTCTATGAATGATCATAAAAATTATAATTTTTTTTGTATGAATATACATATATAAATGTAGATTTTAAGGGATAAGAACAACCATCCAAATGTTATAACTAGTATTCAATGTATTGAGTGTATTGAATTGGCCGGTTGTAAACCAAAAATGGACATATATTGGATTAGTTAAAAATTTATATATAATGATTCAAATGTATTCCATGATTTTGAATCTCATGGATATTTTGATAACCCATCATTTTATTTATCTATATAATTTAAATTAATTTTATTAGGAATTTTATGACATTAATAAACATAGAAATCATGGTTTTAAATAGAAGAAACAAAAAACATTAAAAGAGTGTTTGTTTTCAACTTCTTGAATGTAGTATGTTGATTCTCACTTCCAACACTACTCATTGACATCCACAAAGAATATTTTTTTATTCCTTTATACTTGAATCACCTCCCCAAGAAGTAATACCATCATTAGGACAAGCATTTATTTTATTATAATTGAGGCCAATCTTGTTAAAAAATTTCTTCATGTCATAAAATGACATAGTGATATATGATTTTGGAAATTTTTCACACAAAAATACATTATTATGGATATTACTCAATTTTTAATTCTGCATATTCATTTGATATGGTATAACTTTTTTAGAACATAAAGTATTGAGTACTTCATAAAACCTCTATACAGCAATGTATTTCCATCCATGACTAAATCATTCATCAAATAAGTCTAATAAATAAATTTATATCATACATTAGTTCCCATATCATCAGTGATATTATAAATTGATATATTTCAATCTTGATGTCTCATAAACTTCATTAGGAAAGTTAATATTTTTAGCATCCTAGACTTCTTATACTAATATGTTTTTATGTAGATGATGTTGCACTGCAAATCCAAAAGCATCATTCATAAAGTTCTAAATTTCATTTTTCACAGTCGAGGAACTTGTGTACTTATTATGTCGACTGGAATCAATGTTCAAACTATCTATTGGTTTTTATTCTCAATTCCAAATACAACCCACATATTGATAAGGGACTGCATCAATATAAAGTGTTCATGAAAAAACATTCCCCTTCAACCATCTATTAAATTTTCATTGAGGTCAAGGATATTTTATTCTATCATTAATCGTTCAAATTATAATTGAAAAATCTGAAACTCCTTCACAACATTTACATATTAATGTGTGTACCTAGGTAATGTGATGTATCTTTTATCCATATATCATCAACTTAAATAAAATCCCTTTAATTTTTCAATTAATGAAAAAGTGTGATCATAAATTTCTTATTATATAATGTATATTTTAATTATTGTTTTTTATAACACTAAATTAGTAAATTTAATGAAAAATAACTATAATAAAAATAAATGTATTTATAAATAATTTAATAAATAAAAATTAATAAAATGCTGCTTCTCAAAAGCAAAACCAAAATATTATCCATGAATGTCTTTCAATGACATGATCAGTTTTGGAAACCAATATTTTTCATCAATAAATACTATAATAATTCAATGATAAAAAATTTAAGCATTATTAAAAAAAGAAATATTTTGTATTATTAATCATTGTAAATAGAATAATATATTTAACACATAATATAATAATATAATAAATTTATTTAACCAATATCTACCATCTTATGTGTTTAGAGAGCTTGATATGATTAATGAAATGAAGGAAAGAGAGACTCTGAGGGGATGTATTTGGTAAAATTGAATCATAGGAGGGAATGAATAACAGATAGTAAGGGAGAAGACAATGGTGAAACTGGGAGAAATGATAATGGAAACTGTTATCCTGAGGCTAATGGTGATGGAAATAGAGATACTAGTGATGATGAAAATAGTGAGGTCTCAATAGTGATTGATTAGGAGGGAAATTGTGTGATGTTGAGGGAGTGGGTGAGAGTAGTGAAAATAAATTCTCGATGGCAGAGGATTGGAGAAAATAGTGGGATATGGATTAGGGGTGGGGGAAATGGTGGAGAGGTATTATTTGGGGAAAAAGAAATCATGGGTGGGGAAATCATGAGTTAAAATATTTATATTTTATTTCAAGGTAGTTTTCCAATCTTCTACTATCGAACTGCTACTAATGGATGATTTTGGGTGTAGTGAATTACCTATTAGGGATACACATTATGGTGGTGATGGAAAATAAAACATGTTTCATTATATATGTGGTAGTTTTCACAACACATGATTAATGTTTCTGTTTTTATTAATGAAAACGGGTAGGGTCGTTAATTCTTGAAACATAATTATACTTACATACTAGTATAATAATGATATTGATGTTATAATTTTAAGATCGTGTAACGGAATTTGGGGAAGATTAAAAGCATATTACTTAATGTATAATATAGAGGGGTAGTTATAAATATATACCTTACTACTTGGATTATATCCTTTAATATGGGGATGAAACCATTGAGGGATGGTCTTATGAGAATACCAGAACATCATTAATCCATCCAGTCATGTTGATGAGTGGATTGAAAAGAGTTTGGGTTATACATTGGGGAGTTTATGTGAAGGGAAGGAAGGAGAGTAGTTACCCTTTTATATGTGATGATTTATTATGTTTTTGAATAATAAATTTTTTTGAACAATGGGAATTCACTCTCAAGGAATGTAGATCAAAAATTGAGAAATAATAAAGAGAGAAAGAGAAAAAGTTGTGGTTGGTATTAGAAAGACATTACTACACTTGTTTTATACATATTTTCATCTCATTTCCATTATCTTTTCACTTTCACCCTTTTAGATTTTACCATGGTAATTAGTTTTTATATAATGTAACATATCATTTAGGAATAAGAGTAATTTTTTTACATAGTATATAACTATTGATTATAAATTTTAATTCCATTTAATTTAATTCAATTTCTACAAAATATATAATGTATTATTTTTTTGATAAATATAACTTACATTCTAAAATGTAAAATTTGGGATGGAAAATTAAAACTAACATTTGAAAAATTATAAAATAACTTATAAAAAATATATTTTGACTTATAAAATTTTATTATGAATTTCAAATTCAAAATAATATTCTAATATTTACGTAAAAGTCATGTTTTTGGAAAAATGGTATTTTGAACTATTCACTTAAAAATTAACATTTTTTGAAAAATAAAAAAAAGAATTTTATGATCACATGACCTTGATAAATTTAAAAATTGTGGTAATTTTTTCAAATTCACATATTAAAATTTATAATTTTTTTAAAAAAATACTATATAATTTTTTTATTTTAATATGAAATTCTAGTATAATAACTTTTCATTTTTTCTATAAATTAATAATTATCCAAGTTTTAATACGTTATTAATATAAAAATATATTGTACATGGAATGAATTAATTTTTAGGAAAATATTTATTAGTTTCTTAGTTGTAATATTTGAGTTGATATTTATAGTGTATTATATTTTGTTTTGTAATATATATATATATATATATTTATTTATTTAACAATTCCATTACCAATTTTTATACCTTCTAATTCTATGCCTAGGTTTTTATATAAATATTTGGTAGTTATATTAATATCTATATTGTGTCGTAGTTTCCTGTTTCAGTACAACATTTCTTATGGATAAAGTTATCAATATATTATTTATTTAAGGAACATGTATAATGAAAATATTGGGTCATTACGTCCCCAATATCCTTATTATCCTTTAAGTGAAGTCATGAGACATAAATTTAGAAAATAATGGGAAATATAGGAAATTTCATCACTTAAGGCTTTAAAGATTAAACCCTTATGAAAGAACATTATCCCTATACTCATTCACGACTAAGGAAAATGACCCCCATTTAATTTTGATAAAATAGTTTCCAAAAAGACCTTGTACACCTTCATTATCCTGGATAAACATACTATTCAGTGTCATTTATCCATGAATCCTACATGAAATTTGAAAATTCATTATTGGGTTATTCATTATAGAATGACCATATTCAATGATTTATTACTTTGATAGTAGGGATTAAGACTCTCGTGATAGAAATTTCTCGTGTTATTATCAATATAAAATAAGACCCTTAGGGTATTAACAATCATGTATTCCATTAATAATGAGGTTCCATACTGTTAAGTTATTGGTGAGACCTCTAGCAACTATATATGATCATCCCAACCATCAACAACTGATATTCATATACTCAAAGTGTCCTGTTAGCATTATGGTACCCAATCAATTAGTCAAATATCTATGAATTTATATATGGGCCACTGATCTAGTGTAATTCCAAACCCAATATCATTAGGATATATTCCTTAGTAGTATTTTCTTCTTTCCTTCTACACTTACCATGATACAGTAGGTGGGCATCCATATATGGGCCTCCTACTAGTTATAATGCTCAACCACGTATACATTAATGAATTCATTCCCATTCCCCAATAATGAGCCATAAATATCAAGGGAATCCTACTATGAATAATTCCTAAACATACCCTCTCCTTTCTAGTTACTAATAGGCATGATGAACCAAAAAGGCCACTAATGCATAATTCACACATTAAATATTTTTTGGAAACATTCACCAACTAGTCCAAGATACATAACAATGAGGTGTATAACATAAATTCAGTACCATATGATGTAAAACTGCATGTATTGGTATTCTCACACAACATTAAAATATATAACCTGAAATATGTGGATTTTTATTCTTATCAATCATGAGATATAGGATACCTCTCCAAGATTCAATCCTAATTCCCCATAATCACTACGATCCCATCTCTCATTTGATAGGTGATATTCTCTATATATTTTAATCAAAAAGATGTTAAAATATATAAAATAGGTCTTGAACGGAGGAACATAAAAGGAATTTTAATTTTTCATAGACACATGACCATAAAAGGAACATTACTTGGTCCTGGATTCATAAAATTAAAAATCCCTATAATGGTCCTTATCAGAAGAATTTAAAAGGTACAACATGACCCAGTAAACACCATCGAACTACATGGGCTCTATTTAAATTCATATATAATTGTATAAATAACATTTCATTGGGGCGATCCTAGATTTTAAAAACCTACCACCTCCCTGGACGGTGATATATTTCTGTGTTTCCAACTATGTGGATTTATGCCACAGTAATAGAAAACATTTGTAAAAACTTTTAAATAAAAAAATGTTCACATTAATTCATTTTAATGATTGACCACTTACAAATCCAATGAAATAAGTCTTGTTACTAGGAATTATTTCTTGTATAAAACTTATATCTTTATGAAATTCATGAAATAGGAAATAACACCCATTAAGTGATAAGATGAAATCCATCCTCTCAACTAATGTGCATTGCAATGTTTCACTGGTATATCTCTATGAAATCCTTCTATTGTAAAGCAAGTCTTCACCGACTCAAAAAACATAGGGGAAGGGCATGTTAGAGAAAAATAATGAAAATAAAAACATCAACTAGACTAACATTGGGAAACCAGTCCGGTAGGGGTACCTATAAAATATATATCATATATTCTATATGAAATAAAATTAAATTCATAAAAGTTTTAAAGATATCTGTTGGACTCCTCATGTTTTAATCATGTTTTAAGGATCACAAATATCCTTACTATTTACAAATCTCCTTACTATTTACAAATATTATTATTGATCACTAATCTCACATATCATATTACTCTTGTGTATTTATGTTTCAAGTTATCTTACTTTATAATGATTAAGCTCAACCCGGTTTAGGTATATTATTGTTTAAGTCTAAATATAGTTATTTGTCTAACTACAAGACACCATGAAGCTTGACACAATAAGTCAGACACTGTGGGCAAGAAACAGACACTGTGAGCGACACACCGTGAGCGACACATTGTGTCGCAGACACCATGAGCGACACACCGTGAGTGACACACTGTGACACAGACACCGTGACTGACACACCATGAAGGACAAACAGTGACTCAGACACCGTGAAGCACATACCGTGAAGGGAAAAACATTACACGGAGACACCGTGAAGGAGACACAGTGAAGGACGTAATGTGAAGGAGACACCATTTACATAACCACTGTTACACTGTTTATTATCCTTTTTGTCAATATTATGTAAATATTAATAACGGTCATATTTGATGTTTTTAATGCAATTAATTATATTTAATGATAGTTTTTGGTCTTTATGGAAACCATACCTCATACCTATGAAAAGGAAATCATTCTATTGCCGGAGCTTGGTGAATATAGGAATATTGAGCTACAGTAGGGATATATCAGAACATACGTACGTGCGACAACAATAGAAACATGAGTGCTCTGTACTGAACAGAAGAGAAATTCTGAGTAAAACTAATGAACACATTGCAATATCTTCAAAGAACACTCATTCCTGCAATCCAGTTAAACTGAAGAACACACGATGAATCAAGAGAACATCTTCACTTGTGAAGAAGATCAAGAGGAACCATGAAACTCTGTTTTTCAACAGAAAAATCAGAAAAGGACTCATAAGCATTTCTACTAAATCCAACGAGTCTAGAGCTGCATTGCCAATCAGTAGAGCTTTTCTGAACTCATTCATACTTACTCTTAGTGATTAATTATTTATTTTTTGAGTAGTGTTTGTACTGTGTATATTTTACACACACACTATCTCCTATGTTGAACTAGAGGATTTCAAAATCCTTACTCACATTTGTTTTATCTCTTGTGTTTCCCACTGAGGATAGTGGAAGAGGTCATGTGGGACACGGACAGCCTGTGTTATGTTGTATTTTTTCCCATGAATAACTGTGGTAGAGGTCTGAGTACCTGAATAGTTTTTAAATTGTTGTTAACCCTATTCTAGGGTGTGGATCAAATTTATATAAATTTGAGATGAAGAAGTCTCGGCTTGAGAATTAACGTCTTGGTTATATCTGTTATGAATTATAGTTTATTTTTAAATTAGACAATATCTAATTCACATTCCGCTACTGTTAATTTGAAATACACAACTATTTTAAAGTTACTTTGATAGTTAATCTAGCAAGTGTTTTTATGTATTTTAAAGTATTAGGTTAGCTTCAAAAGTTAATTAATCTTTATATTAGATTAAATGAGAACTAATCAATATTTGAGAACCTAACTAACCATTTATTTTAATACAAATTCACTATATATTATCTTGTAATTCAATTTTGGGGAATTTTAATTGAAATATTTTTTAACAGAACTTTTAATTGGAACCCAATTCACTCCCCTCTTGAGTGTCCGCTCCAACCAAAATTTGGCATCAGAGGATATTTTATTAGTTTTTCAATGTTTTCAAAACACTCTATTTTTTAAACTGTGATTTTAGTTGCATCTTTAAGGATCCTAAATTTCTGTTAATTCTAAATTTTATCTCTTTAAATATATTTTCTAAAATCTAGCTATGGATAATAGACTAGAATTTTATGCTACCAACATTCCACCTTTAATTAATTGTACTAATTATGCCCAGTGGAAACTTAAGATGAAAATTCATTTGGAAAGTATAGGTTTTGATATCTGGACTGCTATAGAAACTCTATATAAATTTCTATAAACTGAATGAAAAATTTGGGTTGTACCTACAAAGACTTCTAATAATAATATATGTAAATCTATGAATTCCTTGTACTGTGCTCTAAGAGATTAGGAATTCAATAGAATATCTTCTTATAAAAATGATTTTGAAATACGGGATACATTGAGTGTCTCTTATGAAGGAACAACCAATGTAAAAGAAATGAGACTAAACACTTATATTATTAAATATGATAATTTTAAAATGAAGACCGATTAACCTCTTGGTGAAATGTATCTAAGGTTTAATGAGATTTTCAACACTATGACCTCATTGGGAAATGCTGTTCCAGCAAAGGAACAAATCATGAGAATATTGAGATGTCTACCAGACCGATGGAGAGGAACTTCTATTTCAATTAGATAATCATGTAACATTGGTACTCTGCATGTTAAAGATATTATTGGTAAACTTATGATATATGAGGAATAACTCAAGGTGAATAAAGAGGAAGATGATG
Organism: Viscum album; assembly: GCA_963277665.1. Classification (NCBI taxonomy): domain Eukaryota; kingdom Viridiplantae; phylum Streptophyta; class Magnoliopsida; order Santalales; family Viscaceae; genus Viscum; species Viscum album. The sequence continues at coordinate 560,949,593 of OY728125.1, forward strand.
AACCTAAAAGAAAGTCAGTGGCATTTAAGTTTACTTATTCAAAGAGCAAGGACAAGGAGAAAACTCACATACCTACTGAAAGCTCAACAAGTGAAAGTTCCGAATCTAACAGTGATGCAGAAATGGCTTAGAAGGGTAGGAGATTTATGAAATTATTTAGGAAGAAGAAATTCTTCAGAAAATCAAACTAGAAAAGTAAATATGATAAAAATTGTAAATTGAAAAAGGACTAGAAGAAAGATGATAAGAGTGATGAAGTTATCTGGTATGAATGCAAGAGAAAGGTCACATTAAAGCTGATTGCCCCAAATTGAATTTCAAGAATAAACATGACTACAAGGACAGTAAGTACAAGAAAGCAATGAAAGCAACATGGAGTGCATCAGAAGACACTTCAATTAATTCTGACTCTACTAATGATGAAAATTCTCATAAAGAAAATATGTGTTTTATGACAAACACCTCTAAGGTAACACTGGACCCTCCTGCTTTAAATTCATACTACTCTGGAGTTATTTCTGATTCTGATTCTGAATCTGAAAAAATGCCTAGTGAAGAACAGTGTCAATATTTTAACATGCTAGATGAAACCTTTAATGAACTTAAGGACAAATATACATCATTGAAGAAACAACATGCTCTCACTTCCACTGTTAAATCGGCCACTGGGATTGAAAAGGAAAATAATGCTCACCTATTGAAGGAAAATACTCAACTGAAAATGTCTAATGAGAAACTTAGAATGGACTTAGAAAAGATCACAAATGTAAAGAAGACTCTAACTCAAATTCTAGGTAAAAAAGTTGAAGCAAAGTATACAACTGGTTTGGGATACCAACCTAGACAGAGACAGTTTACCAGAAATAGATTTATTCCTAAATCTGGACAAAATTTTGCTAGTTCTAGTCCTGGAAAGTCATATGTGTCAACTGGTTACTCACATAGTTATATAACAAATAGATTTTATCTATCAAAATCTGTTGAATCTATTAATTATATGTGACCCATTAGAAAAATTTGGGTACCTAAATCTTTCATTGCTAACCATTCTGTACCCAAGAAGATTTGGGTACCAAAATCATATTCCATCTAAATCTGTTTTGTAGGTAACCCATTTAATGAATTCCTGTAGGTAAACATTGTACTTGGATAGTGGATGTTAAAGGCACATGTCAGGAGATTATTCATGATTCAAGAGATTAATAAAGGTTTAGGGAGGCTATGTCACTTTGGTGATAATTCTAATGGAACGATCATCGGCCTAGGCCAAATTGGTAACACTAACTCAATTTTAATTTTTAATGTTTTATTTGTTGATGGATTGAAATAAAAATTGTTATGTATGTCTGAGTTATGTGATGATGGAATTAATTTTATGTTGTAAAATGATTCTTTAATGTTTTTATTTCTAATAATATTTTAGTATTTTCTTCTTTGAGAAATGAAAATGTTTAGGCAGTTGATTTGAATTCTTTAGCTAAACAAAACATTACTTGTTTAAATGCTTTTCATAAATAATCTTGGCTTTGGAATAGAAGATTAAGAGATTGTAATATACATTCACTTCGAAAACTAACTAGGTAGAACTTAGTTAGAGACCTACCCAAATTGGAGTTTCCAAATGATAAAGCTTGTAATCCCTATCAAAAGGGAAAGCAACATAATGTTTCATTTAAACCAAATAAATAAGTTTCAAATTCTCAACCTCTAGAGTTTTTCAAATGGACATGTTTGGACCTTCTGGAGTTTCAATTTTAAATGGGAAACATTATGTCTATGACTTAGTAGATGACTTTTCTAGATATACATCGGTATAATTCTTATCTCACAAAAGTAAAGCTTGTTCTTACTTTATTAAATACTCTAAGTCTGTAGAAAACCTTAGTGGACTTAATATTATGATCCAGAGAAGTGATCACGTCCTTGAGTTTTAAAATCATGAGTTTGTATCCTTTTGATCACACAATGGCTATACTCTCAATTTCTCTTCCCCTAGGACACCTCAGCAGAATGGTGTAGTATAAATAAGAAATAAAACCCTTAAATAAATTGCTAGAGGTATGCTTAATGAGTATGACCTACCTATTTACTTTTGGGATGAAGCTGTAAATACAGCTTGTTATTTCATCAGTAGAGTCTTAGTCAGACATGTTCTCAAAAAGACCCGTATGAACTATGGAACGATAAGAAACCTAAAGTTATCTACTTTAGAGTCTTTGGTTGCAATGTTTTTATTCTTATAACGATGATAATATGGACAATTGTTTTTCTAAAAGTGATAAAGGAAACCTTTTAGGATATTTTATAACTAGAAAAGCCTATAGAGTTTTCAATAAGAGAACCAAGTGTGGAAAAATTTGTTAAAATAAAATTTGATGAAACTGATCCACATGAACCTAAGTTATCTCTGGAAAATCATGAAGATGATTTGCCTGTTCTGAACCTTAATGATAAGATCAATGAACCTGTTGTAAAGACAACCAGTTCTGGAAATATTTCAGAATCTACTCCTAATGAACCCAAAACTAGATATGAACATGAAATTCCTATTCCTACCTTTACTAGATCAACTAGGATTCTAAAGAATCATCCTTTAAGGGATGTTGTAGGAAATCAGGATAGAGGGACACAGACTGGAGCCTCTCTTAAAAATCAGGTTGAACATCAAGCCTTCTTGTCACAGCTTGATCCTAAAAACATTGATGATGTTATTAATGATGAATGTTGGGTAATTTCTATGCAAGAAGAACTTAATCAGTTTGAACGAAATAATGATTGGAAACTAGTAGAAAGACCCAAGGACAATTTTTTCATTGGAACTAAATGGGTGTTTATAAATATGGTAGATGAAGCTGGATACATAGTTAGAAACAAGTCCAGGTTTGTTGCACAAAGCTATAGTCAATAAAAAGGAATTGAATATGATGAGACTTTTTCTCCAGTATCCAGAATTGAAGCTATTATAATTCTACCTGCTTATGCTGCACATCTGAATTTCAAACTATATTAAATGGATGTCAAGAGTGAATTATTACATGGGTATGATAGATTAAGTACTTTTATAATGTCCAAAGGTTTTACAAAAGGAATAGCTGATCCTACTCTCTTTATAAAAAAAATTTCTAAAGATGTTTTAGTTGTTCAAATTTATGTAGAAGACATTATTTTTGGATCTTCAAAAAATTCATTATGTATTGATTTTTCTAAAATGATGCAAAATGAATTTTAAATGAGTTTAATGGGTGAACTAAAATTCTTTCTTGGATTCAAAATCATTCAAAATAATGATGGGATTTTTTTGACTCAACAAAAATATACTATAGATCTTTTAAAACGTTTTGAATTGGATAGAACTAAAAGTAGTGACACTCCCAAGAGTACAACCTATATCTTGGATCGTGATAAAGATGGAAAATCTGTTGATCAAACCACTTATAGAGGATTGATTGGAAGTATACTCTACTTAACATATAGTCGTCCTGATATCATGTTTAGTGTGTGTATGTGTACTCATTTCCAATAAAACCCTAAATAATAACTTTTAAATGCTGTAAATATAATTTTCAAATACCCCAAAAATACACCAAATCTTGGACTATTCTATCCAAAAGGATAATCATTTGAACTAATTAGTTATTCTGATGTGGATTTTACTGCATGTAAATTAGATAGAAAAATCATCTTTGGAACATGTAATCTTTTAGGCAAGTGACTAGTATCATGGTGTAGTAAGAAACAAAATTCTGTTGCATTACCTACCGTAGAAGATGAATACATAGCTGCTATAAGTAGTTGTGCACAAATTTTGTGGATGAAACACACATTACTAGACTATGGATATCAATTCAGACATGTACCAATAAATTGTGACATCACAAGTGCAATTAACATTTCAATTAATCCAGTTTCACATTCTAGGACAAAACATATTTATGCAAGAAATAACTTTTTGAGGGATCATTATCAAATAGGTGATATCACTTTGGAATTCATTGGTACTAAATATCAACTTGCTGATATATTCACTAAACCATTAAATTATGAGATATTAGATTACATCATACATGATCTTGGCATGATAAATCCCAAATAGATATATTATTGGTCTTACTGTTTAATATTTTTCTATAAATTACTTTATTATTTAATGTTCATAGATTATTGGTTACTGTTTCATGATTACGGTCTCACAGTTAAAACTCTGTGCTCATGGTCTTTCACTGTGCCACCCTGACTAAACAGTTTACTCACTGTATCATCGTGACTAAACTAAACACTCACTAACTGTCTCACCGTGACGACCTCTTATACTCACATCGTAATGAATACTCACGGTCTCACCATGTAGATTATTTGTGTATTTATTTTAATCCATGTTGCGGTAATTTTTATTTCACCTGTATTTTATTTCCCGCATTTTTAGTTTTGTGATGTTCGACATTCTCAAATGATAAAACATATCGGTTTCACTCGATTCCTCACCCGATCTCTCTTCTGAACATTCTCAACCTTGCAAACCTTCTCTTCTTCTCTCTCGCCCAAATCTTCATTGGATTCCAAGGATGATGTGTCCATCTTCACCCTCATATGAGAAGCACCACTCTACGAAACAAAATAGGACACCGAAGCTTGCTCGTGAAGTACCCCTAAATCATAACCTAGTAAGCCGAACTATTTCTCTTGAAAAGGAAATAAGCCCTGAGTAGGTTTTTTCCAAAAAGTCATTAGTCCTGAAAGTTTTAAGAGAACAAGGATGGATCGAATGGTTTTTGAGGAAGGAAAGACCTATTTACCCGAGGTTGGGTGCACAGTTCTATCAGTATGTAAAGATTTCCTTTGATGCTAGAGAAAGTTTTATGGTGACATGTCGGATCAATGGTCAAAAATGTGCTTTCTCATCGAGGCTATGGGCTACATGCTTAGGGATTCCTCATGAAGGGATTTGTGATGATTACCAAAGATACCCTCCTCCTACAACTGAAATATTTGACCTAGAGAATGCATTGGAAATTATAAATTGAAATAGCTCCAAGAGAAGGGTCATAGTAGCTGAACTGGATGGTGAGACTAGGTTGTTGTTTAAGTTTGTTCAGAATTTGATTATCCCAAGAAAATGAGACTTTTCTATTTTGAGGTATGAAGATGTATTTATGATTCATCTGATGAAAAATGGCCATAAGATAAATCTGTTAAAATATTTCATTCACCATATGTGTGAATGGATTAAGTTCACTTCCAAATCCAATTCCCCATTTCACTAAAGGATGATTTCGGCTCTATTAGTTTTCAAGGGAGTAATTGGAAAAAATGAATAAAAACTTGTGGTTTTTGAGTACTGTTTATCCAATCCTACCACCATAAGGATGAAGATAAACTGGAACCCCAGGAAGAAGCAGTGGGTTGAAGATAATGAAAAGGTTTTTGAAAAGTTCAATCCTATGGATTATCCTACAAGGACAAAGGATGTTACTAATCCTGGTTTGGAACCAGACGAGGTGGATGAGTATCCAGAAGAAGAATAAGAAGAAGAAGAAGATGAAGAAGAAGATGCAGCTAGAGTAACTCATAGAGAAGAGGCCGAAATACCTCACAAGGAAGCATCTCATGTTGAAAAAGGAAGGACTGATGTTCCGGATGAAGCCTTAAGAGATGAGGTTGTTTTTTAAAAGGAAGGGATTGTTGATCCTTCTGTTGTGCTTAGAGAAGAAGTACCTCTAGACCATGTTAATTGGAAAACCAAATTTGAAGCTGTAAGAGAGTTAGTTATTTCTGAATCTAAGCAGCAAGCCATGGAAGAGACAGATCATGTTGAAGAAGAACTCCCTGCTAAAAATGAAGCATGTCTGGAAGCTCTACATGAGGAATAATCTGTTCCTGAGTACATACCCTCTACTGAAGAGATGAGGGAAATTTCATTTCAGTTGGAAAGGAAATAAATGGCTGAAGAGATTAGAGCTGATCCTATGGATCTTGACCAAACTGCTGATCCTCAAGAATCTGAAATGGAGGCACATTTTGAGGGGGAGGAACCTCAAAATATTAAGATTATTGAAGTTTATCCTTGTGATGCATCTCTACCAACTGATTCTTACTCTGTGTATACTCGATTAGAATTACATAGATTCTATGATGTAACTGAATCTCAGAAAGTGACTGTAACTGGGATTTATCTTTCTTTTCTATTTCAAATGAAGTTAGTAACACACCCTGATCCTCAACCTCAACCTGAATCTCAATCATAATCTGAAACTGAAACTGACTCTAAACCAAAACCAGACCCTGAACCTGCCCATGGACCACTTTCTTCACATGAATCCTTACCTGAACAGTAATATTTTTTCAATAATAAATATTATAATGTTTTTGGACAGACAATATTAGCCAGAGTTGAGAATATATTGTCCACCCAACCTCTTCCTATGACTCAACTAAGTCAGGAAGATGACATGATTGTTTTGGAAAATATTATTCTTCACATTCAACCCAGAATGATCCATGAAATTCAAGAAGTAAGAGTTGAAAATAAATTTCTTAGTGCTGATGCTGCAACTATAAAAATTTTGGTAGCATACATACAGAAGAGATTGTCTTCCAGATCAGAGCTTGTTCATGCTCCTACACCTGTTGTTTCTTCTCCAGAACCTACTGTTTCCAACATTTCTCAAGACATTGTGTCTGAAATGCATCCCTATCTGTTATCTTTTTATGAAAATATTAGCGAAAGGAACACTCATATGTTGCACCGAATGAGAGAACTAGTAGAGAACTTGAATAAGATTATATATGAATACACTGGCTGTCTACAGAATGTATTAAAACAGCTCAAATATCTAACCATATATGTCAAGGCATCACCTTCATCTGGTCAGACCTCCACTCCTTCTTTGGATGATTCTCTGCACAGATCTTTAATCAAGGAATAAATTCAGAATGCCTTTAGTGGTTTTTTGTCTCCTTTATCTGATGTGGGTAAGAATAGTGATTGAGCACTTTACTTGGTTCAAACTCATTCCAAGAATTCCAATGATGCTCATCAGGAGGTCACCAGGAAGATATATTTCTATCTCACCCATATTTTCTCCAAATCAGATAATAAAAATCACTTTAAGTGTCTTGGGTAAAATTTGAAGATACCTCCTTTGAATAAGGCTTTCAAAACTCTTGTTTATATGCTCACTAAGTTCACCAGATTGTTGGAAAATTTCATTTATAATAAATATGATTTTGAAAAAGCTATGCAATATGGAGGAGAAATAATCACAGATTTCATCAACATTCTGAAGCCCAATCTTCATTTCCAAAGTACTGCAATAGTTGCTCCAGTGGCTGCCCCTCTTAGACCTGGACTACCTGCCTTAGCCTCTACTGCCATGTCAATTAGCCAAGATCTTTCTCAGATCAGGCCAGTCATTCTTGATTATCCACAGAACAGATCTTCTACACCTCCATCTTTGGCTCCCTCTATCTTTGAAGGTCTAGCTATACATTCTTTGTCTACCATCTCTATGCCTTCTTCCACATCAGCAACTGATAAAGGCAATGAGAAGGCCAATCCCTGAATAATCCTAGTGACTAAATTCTTTTTTATGGGGATGTCTTTGGTTGTTTATTGTTTGTGCTTCTACTGTATGGTGTATTCCGAACATTTTTAATGCAATATGGACTATTTTCCCCCTCTTTGTTTAACTTTTTGATAATACCTAAAGGGTGAGAAAGTATTCTATGTTATGTGTTATTCTACAATATGTCATTCTATAATATGTTATTCTATATGTCGTATTATAAGTTATGTGTCATTCTATATGTTACTTTCTCTGCAGTTGCATTTAATTTATACTTTACATATACATGATTTGTGATCATCAAAAAGGGGGAGATTGTTGGAGTCCTCATGTATTAATCATGTTTTAATGATCACAAATCTCCTTACTGTTTAAAAATCTCCTTACTATTTACAAATCTTATTATTGATCACAAATCTCACATATCATATTACTCATGTGTATTTATGTTTCAAGTTGTCTTATTTTATAATGGATAATCTCAATCCATTTTATGTGTATTACTATTTAAGACTAATTACAGTTATTTGTCTAAGTACAAGACACAGTGAAGCTTGATAGAGTATGTCAGACACTATGGGAATGAAACAGACACCGTGAGCGACACACCGTGAGCGACACACCGTGAGCGAGACACCGTGAGCGAGACACCGTGACGCAGACACTGTGAGAGACACACCATGACACATACACTGTGAGCGTCACACCGTGAAAGAGAAACTGTGACTTAGACACCATGAAGGACATGCCGTGAAGGGCACACCGGGACACATAGACACTGTGAAGGAGACACTGTGAAGGACGTACCATGAAGGAGACACCGTTTTCATAACCACTGTGACGCCGTTTCATAACCTTTTTGTCAACATTATTTAAATATCGCTAACGGTCATATTTGATGTTTTTAATGCAATTAATGATATTTAATGATAGTTGTTGGTCTGTCAGGAAACCGTACCTCATACCTATGAAAAGGAAATCATTCTATTGCCGGAGCTAGGTGAATATAAGGAAGATTGAGTTGCAGTAGAGATATAGCAGAACATACGTACGCGTGACAACAAAAGAAACACTAGTGCTCTATACTGAACAGAAGAGCAATCCAGAATACAAATGAAGAACACATTGCAATATCTTCAATGAACTCTCATTCATGCAACCCAATTAAACTGAAGAACACATGAAGAATCAAGAGAACATATTCACTAGTGAAGAACATCAAGATGAACCACGACACTCTATTTTTCAACAGAAAAATCAGAAAAGGACTCAGAAGCATTTATGGTGAATCCAAAGAGTCCAGAGTTGCACTGCCAATCACTAGATATTTTCTGAACTCATTCATACTTACTCTATGTGGTTCATTATTTACTTTTCGAGAAGTGTGTGTACTATTTATATTTTACACAAACACTATCTCCTATGTTGAACTGGAGGATTTCTAAATCTTTACTCACATCTGTTTTATCTCTTGTGTTTCCCACTGAGGATAGTGGTAGATGTCAAGTAGGAACTGGACTACCTGTGTTATGTAGTCTTTGTTTCTACATGAATAACTATGGTAGAGGTCTGAGTACCTGGATAGTTTGTGAACTATTTTTTACCCCGATCCAAGGTGTGGATCAAATTTATATAAATTTGAGAAGACTAAGTATCGGCTTGATACTGACCATATTGGTTATATTTTCTGTCCATTTTAGTTTAAGTTTAAAGTACATAATATCTAATTTACATTCTGCGGTTGTTACATTTAAATACAAAACTATTTTAAAGTTACTCTTATAGTTAATCTAGTAAGTGTTTGTATGTTTGGTAATGTATTTGGTTAGCTTCAAAAGTTAATTAATCTTCAGATTAGATTAACTGAGAACTAATCAATATTTGAGAACCTAACTAACCCTTTACTTTAATATAAATTCACTACATGATTATCTTGTAATTCAATTTGGTGGATTTTAATATAATTTTTTTTAAACAATAATTTTAATTGTAAATCAATTCACCCCCACTTGAGTGTCCACTACGACCAAAAATTTCCATAAATGATTCAATTCTAATTTAACTAGAATAAAAACAAATACAATTAATTATCATGAGGCAAAAAAGACCTAAGAATCCAAAATGTGAAGTCAGAAATATATAAACTCTATGGGAACCAGTGTGTTCATCCCTCATATCCAATTCTTAGATGTCTACCAAAGATCCAAAAGACTCCAACCTGATTCCACCCTACATGTGTCACTTCCTACATTTATCGGGAACACTCAAACTGTTAGGACGAATAAGGGCCTATATACCCAGAAAGGGGATTAATCAGGGTATGAATATTATATTTAAAATTCTTCCGACCCCACTAGATATAGTCCTATTTATTACATGGGTCACTTTGTTTTCACTTGTGTGTTTATTATGATCACTTCTTTTCTACTTTATCTTATGATGATGCTTTGAATGTAATTCAGGAAAGAAAACATGCAGACACAGATATTATTAATTGGTTCACCCTCACTGGGATACGTCTAAGTAGAATACAACGACGATGTGCCATTTTACCAAATCCACTAAGGCTCACTGCCAATTTAAAATGTTCCGGATAAATCACTTCTATGCCCAGGCTCACTGGCTTTACAATGTTTAGGGTCAGCTCACTACATTCCCAAGGGTCACTCCCTGTTTCTCTCTCTCTGGATCAATTCGTTGGAGAGGATCACCTTCTTCCTCTTCCTTTACTCACAGATTTGGAAAGGATCCACTCACAGTTTATAGACCTATAAGTATCTTCATTATCACAAATGAATACATCCTCTGTTGTATGTAGATGCTCTGTTGAAGTTAAACTTTCACCCGTAGATGAATCCCACTTTGCACCGAAGGTATTGGGCAATCTTCCAGCTTCCATGTAGCCATAAATCACTCCTGGGAATCACCCTTACATAGCGCCCTTCTCTAAGATGGAGCACAAGTCTCAGTGCACAAGTCAAAATTTGCGCGCATGTCCACCTCAAACACTTGCGCGAGACAAGCTTCTGCAACTCAAAACATACGCAACACACACCCTTTTATGCCCACACTAATTTTGGTTTGAAACCAACAAATTTTGAGCTTCATCAAAATCTGGTGCACAATTGTCACAAAACCACTTGCGCAGCGCCTTCTTCTACAACTCAAAACATGCATGACTCACTTCCTTCCACACCCAAACCACCTTAGGTGCGAAACTATCACCAGGCACGCAACTTAGACTTGCGCGACCACACACCACTTGCATGACCACGACACCTGCGCAACGAGAGCACTAATTTTTCAATGTGTTGAACTCTCCACTGAATGAGGAGGGGTTGACCTGTATTTATAGGCATTTGGACACCCTACACGACGACGCGCACGTCTCCCCTCGGCGTGAAAGTCTCTGCCCCTTGTCTCTACTGCGCTAGTCACTTAAGCGACCTATCCCAAAACTCGTGTGACCCTTATACCTTTTCCGTATTTTGGTGTTTTGATCTTGAAAAAGATATGGCATGCACGTTTCCAAGCCTTAATGTACATGGAGTACAAGTCCCTTGGTCAAAAACCACTTTTCTTCATTTGTCGATTTTTAGGCCCAAAAAGTTGGCAAACACTGGAAAATGGATCCACCATGTATCTACTCTTTTTGTACCACCTCCAGATCATCCATTCCTTTGTCGATGTTCTTGAATCAAAAATGGATCATTAACCACATCCCTTGAACTCTACTTGCCACCATGAAATCCCCTTTGTCAAAAAAATTTTATGTCATGGTTTTCTTTGTCATCAAACACAACACAGATGTCTGCATTGTCAACAAACACAATCACCTCAAAATTGCTTTAATGATACCTTGAGATATTTTTTCCCAACAATCTCCCCCATTGGGATTGTGGACAACTCTTCCAAAAAAAAGATACATCATTAATTCTTCAGCCACCATTCGCCTATTGCGATTCCGATAGCAATCAAGGATTCACTCAACACATACTCTAAGCCCACATAAGCAATGCTCGGTGTGAGAAGCAAGAGTAAATGAAAAGATAATCCCTGAATCAATTCAAATCTTTCACCCATTGGTGAAACCAAACTGATACAAATTTTTGGAAATATTCTTAACGCATTCCAACACCACTATTATTCTTATATCACGATCCTCAGCTGTCATGATATCTATTCTCAAATCAATCACTTCATGCATCGTCAGATTTAATATTCTCCCCCTATCTCATTTCTCTCCCCCTATCTCGCTACTCCACCTATCCGTTTCTCCCCATATCAATTATGATATACCAAATTTCCACCATGTCTCCCCCTTGAACAATCACTATTTTCTCCCACTTTGTCAAATAAACCAATGGACACTCCTTTTCAGTCTGTAAAAGAGTAGAGAACACATATCATCACATTAGGGAAAAACACATCATACCTCGGGGAGAGGGGGTGTTTCACATCCACATTATTTTAGGTGCAGGAAGTCGACTGAACTCCTAGAGCTAGTCCATGCCTCTCAAAAGCTTCTTTGGTTAAGGCCTTTTTCAGAATGCTTGAAACCTTTAGCTATGTAGGCACATACTCAAACTTCACGATTCCCTACTCAACTTCATCCATGATAAAATGATACATTATCTCAATGTGATTTTTACTTGAGTGATTGATTGTATTTTTGCTAATATTTATAGCACTTGAGTTATCACACTGGATTCTGATCAGAGACTTCACTTCAACTCCCATATCATCAAGCTGCTGCTTCATCCACAATAACTATGTGCATGCTTGAGTGGACGCAATATACTCATCTTCCATGGTGCTCAATGAAATGAAATCTTGAATCTTTATTAGCCAAGAAATACATAATCCACCAAGATAGAATGAACCTCCCGACATTGATTTTCTATCATCTGCTTATCTAGACCAATATACATCGAAGTATTATTTTCACTTCAAGCATGTCTCTTTATATTGGATTACAGAAAGCTTCCAATAATTTTCTTGTATTTTGTGATATTAACTACCTTCCATCCTCATCTTTGGACAGTTTCATCCCGGTAGAAACTGGAGTATTCATTTCCTATGAATTTTCCATTCAAATTATTCTTAGAACCTCCTTGGAATATTTTGAATGAGAAATGAAAGTGCCATTAGTTCCTTGTGTCTCCTATAAACCAAGGAAAAATGTTAGCTCTCCAATCATTGACATTTCAAACTCAGTTTTCATGAAATCGGAAAAATGTATGCACTGAGTTTCATCTGATCGAACAAAATATTATGTCGTCGACATAAACCAACACCATAATCCTTTGATTACTGTCATTGCTGAAATAAATCTTGTAATCAACTCCCCCATGATGGAAACCAATCTTCCTCATGTACTGATCCATCCTTGAGTACCATGCTCTTGGTGCTTGTTTCAACCCATATAGTGATTTCTTCAACCGAGAAACTTTATTCTCATCTTCATGAATGAGAAACCCATCTGGTTCCTCAATGTACACCTCCTCTTCCATAAACCCATTCAGAAATGTAGATTTGACATCTATCTGGAACACATTGAACTTTATTTGCACTGTTATGGGTAAAGATAATCTGATTGTTTGCAACCTTGCAACCGGTGAAAATGTCACATCAATATTTTTCACACTATCTGGGAGTATCCTTAGCACACCAATGATGATTTGTTACAAATAATTATGCCATATTCGTTTATATTGTTCCAGAGGACCCATTTAATCCCGATGAAGTTATTATCTATTGGCCTAAAAACAATCTCCCACATTTGATTATTTTCTGAATCAGCATCAGTCAGTTCTCCAGCCCCTGTGTTACTTTCTTCCTCAAAACTTTCATCAGGAAATTTCTCACCATTTCATTGTTTAGTGGCATCATTTCTTTCAGCTACTTTTCTTATATTATTTGTGAAACCAGGTTGATATTCTCTCGCATATTCTTGGTATCCTGAAAACAGTCAGCTGATAACATATTGTCACATAAAAATTGATAAGCATGAGATTAATGATTATTTTTTCTTCTCCATGTGTTTCATTCTTTCCTCGATAGGAAACACCTAAGCTGAGTCATCCAATTATATCTTTGATGGCTCTTGCATCCGATTTTGTTATTCAATGCTCCCCCTATGTTATTTAACACTTCCTAGGGATAGGCCCACTGTTTAGGCCCATAACAATTCTTCTCCTGCATAATTTATTCTCATTTTCCACTAAGCATTGAGCCATTAACAAAATCTCTTATCCTACTAAGTAGAAACTCGGTGTAGGAGATATGAGATAATGTTAATAAAAAAATAACATCCTATTATGCTTTATTTTTCCCTTGCTTCTTCAACCTTGATACCTGATTTGAGTAAGCTGAAACTCTGAAGCATATCACTTCTCCACTTTTCATCTTTAGATGCTATTTCCCATTAGATCGTATCTCCCTAAAACCTGAAACACATGAATCATCTGTTAATTGAATTCATATACATATGTAGAGGGGCTCTTCGGGAATCCGCAAGAAGTGGATTGTGGTCGATCCTGATGGGTTAACCTTTTGATTTTTTTATAGAGAATCACACTCTTTCCTTTCTTTTTCTAGCTTCCTTGACAACATCAACTAATCTAGCAAGATGACTAAGCATTCATTACACACATTTTGAGTCTTTCTCTGATATGTAGATTCTGTAGGATTGGCCTTTTTCACAACATGGGTCTTAAACCCACTGGTACACACTTCTTTCTTTGATGTTCCACCAAAATTCGATTTCCCTTGATTCCTTCTCGGGGAAGGAATATCTTAACTTGTCATATTTCCTTTATTCTTCCACCATTATAGGGGTCTTTCTCTTTCCTTCACTTCTCACTGAGGAACACGACAAGATTATTTTTCGATTCATTCTTTGTTCAACATTCTTTTATCAGATATCTAAGTCACCACTCTATTTTTCACTGGTGGTGAATTATCCCCTGAACGTGCATTATTCGTTATCATAGATGTATTATATCTCCACTTAATCTTCCAAGTTTGTTCACATTATCTCCACAATGGTTGTTGTGAGTGTGAAAGAGAAGGTGATTGATTCACCTTTCGTTTATCACCTTGTGATTCCCCTGAGGTTGTAAATTTGTTTTTCAATCTACCACATTCTCTTCCAGTGTTGGATTTATGATTATACACCAATGGAGTCGTGAATCTCCTCTCGAGTTCCATTTCCTTTCCTGCTTTCTTCTTGCTGCAATGTCTTGCCAAATTCCCATAATCCGAACATATAAAACATTTTCCATCAAAGGCATACCTCTATTCAACATTTCTCTGCCGATATGTTGATGCATCTTGAACTCCTTTTATGAAGTTAAGCTCTTAAGCTTCATGATACATACAGATTGTGTGTCCCTTTCTTCCACAGTAATAGCATCTGATGAATGTTTTCGTCTGAGATACTCTTCTCTCTTATTTCTCATGATTCTTCTTATTATTATCGTATTTATCAGAGCTTCTATTTTCACAACCTGAAATGTATTCCAGAGCCTCTGAATAGAAGCATGATGTGTGGCCATGAATCCCACAGAAATAGCACCTGTCATCACTTCTTTGTGTAACTGTCCTCTTAGTCCTATCTCCAGCGCCTAAAAGATTTTCTCCATATTTGGAACTGTTCAGATCTCTCTTTTTACCATGAAAGGGAGGTGATTCATCAAATCCAATACCAGTTTTTCCCAAATTGTATGGTATTTAAGGTGAGAAAAGTTGTTCTTGCCTCTTTTTGGAAATAGAAAATTTTCTTTTCATTTCATCATCACCTGCTGAAGGATAATAAAATAGTTAGTGCAAGGAATCCTTCATTTTAGGCTTTCCTCTAGCATTGGATTTCTCAACATCATGATTCACTGATTCAAGATCTTCTTACAACTTTTGAATATTCAAATCCATTGATTCATGTTGGGCATTGAGTTCTCTTCTAAGATTCTTTCCACAACTCATCTCACCTTCCGGTTCTCATGTGAGCTTTTCTACCATGTTAATTTCCTCCTTTACTTTCAATTTTTTCTGAGAAATAGATTCAGAGAAAGATAGAATCTCTTGTTGTAGACTTTGATTCTTCTGAACATTTTCAGACAACTGTGTAGCTAGATCATCATTCCAGGCTTTCAGATTCTAACCTTCTTCTGAATTTTGATTCTCTTCATAATCATCATCCTTTTGTTTTCCATTCATTATAGCAATCTTTTTTACTCCTTCACTTTGAGAATCATTCTTCTCCCTTAAATTAGTGGCCACATAAATAAGCCATTGATTTAAGCGTCTTAGTTTGTTGACCTCAATTTCAAATACCTGGATTCAGATATCTTTAAAGTTGACCTCTTTATCCAATTTCCAATCCAATTTCTTTGTCATGTTGACAACATCTACTGGTGGCCTCCTTCTTGAAAATATTCATTATCAGTGGTTTTGGTAACACTTTGAAGTTCAAGTACATCACTCATTCCTACATCATGATTGAGTGGATCAATATTTTCCCTATCAGATTCATCCAGGCCTTCTTTCAGTAAGTTGTTCGATTCTTTTAATTGAGTCACACTTTTTCCATACACACTTCCACACTGAGGAATATCAGATGACTTCTTATTCTTCATTGATGTTTTCCCTTTTTCCATGACACACCAAGATAAAAGTAGACTGATTTAATCACACCAATCGACTACACCAAGTCAAAGAAAACAAATCTGATAAAAACATCATATCCCTTTGATACTAATTAATAGGACCAATAGGGGCCTATATACCTAGAGGGGGGGTGAATCTAGGTATGGATATTCTTTTTAAAATTATTCTTTCCACACTGGACCTTGACCTCTTTATTACAAGGGTCACTTTGTTTGCACTTGTGTGTTTATTATGATCACTTATTTTCTTCTTTATATGATGACAATGCTTTGAATGCAATGCAGGGAAGCAAGCAGGAAGACAACGATATTTTTACCACCCACACTAGGCTACGTCCAAGGAGCATAAAACGATGATGTTCCGTTGTACCAAATCTAATAAGGGTCACTGCCAATTTAAAATGTTTGGGATAGATAACTTCTATGCCCAGGCTCACTTCCTATCCAATGTTTTGGGTCATATCACTACTTTCCCATGGGTCACTCCCTTTTTCTCTCTCTCTCTGGCTCACTTCTAGTGGAGATGATCACCTTCTTCCAATTCCTTTACTCACTACAAAGGAAAGGATCAACTCACAGTTTATAGACATCTAGTTCTCTTCATTATCACTAATGAATACATCCTCTGTAGTATGTAGATTCTCTCTTGAGGTTCAACATTCACCAGTAGATGAATCTCACTTTGCAACGAAGGTATCGAGAAATCTTCCTGCTACCACGCAGCCCTAAATCACTGTCGGGAATCACCCTTACCTGATGAACTTCTCTAAGACAGCACCCAAGTCTCGGCATACAAGTCAAAACTGGCATGCAATTCCACCTCAACCACTTGTGCGACACAAGCTTCTGCAACTCCAAACTTCCGCGACACACACCATTTTACGCCCAAACCAATTTTGGCATACAACCAATAACTTTCGCGCTTCTTCAAAATCTGGCGCACATGTGTCACCAAACCACTTGCGCAACGCCTTCTTCCCCAAGAGAAAACTTTCACGACTCACTTCCTTCCTTTCCCAAAGCACCTTAGGCGCACAACTATCACCAGGCGTGCAACTTATACTTGCCCGACCACACACCACTTGCACAACCACCACACCTGCACGACGAGAGCTCTGATTTTTATAAGTGTTTAACTCTCCACTGAATGAGGAGGGGTCATCCTATATTTATAGGAATTTGGACACCCTACACGATGGTACACAAGTCTCCCATTGATGCGCATGTCTCCGCGTGCAAGTCTCTACCCCTTTTCTCAACCGCGCTAGTCACTTGCATGACCTAACCCAAAACTTGCGCGACCCTTATCCATTTTCGATATTTTGGAGTTTTGATCATGAAAAACATATGGCATGAAAGTTTCCATGCCTTCAAGTACGCGGTGAGAAATTCCCTTTGCCAAAAAAACATTTCATCATTTTTTGATTTTCAGGCCCAAAAATTTGGCAAACACTGGAAAATGGCACCACCTTGTATCTACTCTTTTTGTTCCGCCTCCGGATCATCCATTTCTTTTTCAATATTCTTGAATAAAAAATGGATCGTTAACCACAACCCATTAACTTGACATGCCCCCATGAAATCTCTTTTTCAACAAATTTGTATGTCATGGTTTGCTTTGTCAACAATCACAACACAGATGTCCACTTTGTCAACAAACACAGTCACCTCAAAAAAGATTCACTGATACTTTGATTGATTTTTTCCCAACAAAAAAATTGAATATTGGTTATTTTCCATTACCTAGGTCATAGAAAACAGGATCTAAACATATCTATTTGGGAATGTCTGTATGTTTCGAGCATAATGTGCCCCATTGTAGTCCTCACATGGCCTCAACTATTCAATCTTAATTCCATGTCTTTTATGAAAGAATATAATATATGTCGGTAACTAGTAGACAAAAATATTTAACTATAGGTCCTTCATAATAAAATAATTATTTTATGAAATTATACATTTTATTCATATTAAAAAAACAAAATATATAATTCTTCATAACTACTTTTGTTTTTCAAAGTCACATTAGCGAAGCCTACTTTGAGCGAAGCCTAGATTTCAAGTAGGGTACCATTTCACTACGAGGGACCTATCTAATAGATATTTTTGACTAATATTTCCTCTAAAGGAGGTTGTAAACACAACCATATAGTTTGAATCTTCCTCATAAGGAGGATACATACATACAAATATATATATATATATATATATATATATATATATATTAACATAAAAATGTTGTACATGTATTCATTTTTAGTTGGTAACCCTTTATAATCATCTTCACCTACGAGTCTCATAATTTCATCATATGGAGTGTATTTCAAATGATATATCATAACCTATATATATATATATACATTTCTTCAACAATATGAGGCCCCTATCCCTTTTATAAGTAATATATATGCATTATAAGTATATCTAGAATTTCCTTGTTTATCTGACAAACATGTCTTGAGCCAGATCCTGTAAAACATGGATAAACAAAATAAATATATAATACATGGAAAGAAGGATAAACGTGTTCAATATAAAAATTAAGACTCTAAATATTATTATTATGTTATGATAAAAAAAAGAATCGTGATCGTATCAATATCAAAGTATCATTCCAACAAAAATGATTCATGGTATCCAATATAAGAATAAACATGTTTTCTATAACATTTGGATTTATAAAGGAATTCCATAAATGAATTCAAGTTAGGGTATCCTCAAATCTATCATATCAAGAATGAATTAGGAATTTAAAATTCCTTAAGAAATTATATATTATGATAATTATATAACCCATAGTCATGAAGTATTTATGATCAATATGACTATTAATTACTATATGCTTTCATATTAGTTAAAGACAACCAATGAGACAATGGAATGTTTTAATATGTAATTGGTTCAATGTTACACCCAATTAATCAACTATACATAACAAAACTTATTAAATTATGTTTTAACATAATAGGGAATAAGTAACGAAACCCGTGTCGTGGTCTTTTCATCACTATAGTTCTATTACATCATCATGGGAATATCTCCAAGGTACTAGAACTCTTGGGTAAATAATAGATAACCCAATATACATGAATATTTTTAATTGTAACAGGTAAATAACCTTTCCAATTCAGTGTAATAACCATTAATTTAAAAAATAAAAACTCAAAAACATGTTATATTATTTTAGAGTACAAGTAATTAAACTCACACCATGTTTTACACAACACTAATGTTCAAGGGCATACCCAATGAAGAATATTCAAGGAAATAATCTTCAAAATCTATGAAATGATGACCGATCATGATTCAATTCAATTATAACCATTTTAATTATAAGTAATTTATTTTAAAAACTATAGTCAATTCATCTCTCGTTACATAAATCCATACCGTTGAAAAAGCTACATTTGATAGTATAAGTTAAAGAGAAGGGGATCACCCATGAAGCCTTATAATGATGTAGAAACTATATCCCAATGAATATATATGCTACCATCAATGGATTTTAATCATTATGTTTTAAAAAAAATGAATCGATTTATTTCCTAATTTAGAAAAACTTATTTTGATTGACATAGGGGTAACCATTCCTTATAAACAACATCAATTACATCTTAGTACCACCCATAGGGAAACCAACCAATGGAAGAACATAAATATTAACTTAATAAGATATATAAGGATGATATAAGTTATTATGAATAGTAATCATATTATATCTGTACATTTTCTAGAGAAAAATTGGTCTCCCTGGGATACCCAATAGTGAATTCGAGAGAAGATTGAAGGTAAATTGGGCCTACGGGCCATGTAATGGGATATATGCCCTCCGGGACTTCGGGCTATGTAATGGGTCTCCCTCTACATAATTAAAATAGGTCATTGCTTTTATTTAATAATAAATGAGGCCTTGGCCCCAACCTTTAAAAAAAGAAGCTAGGGATGAAGGGGAACGAAGAAGGACCTATTGTATATAGAAAAATTAAAAATGGATTGTTGAGGCCTATGTTTGAGGTAAATAACAATTAATTTTAGTGGTTAATGGTAAAAAAACACCTCTTTTAAAGGCCTTTTCAAAGGATCCTACCAGGTACCTGCTACTGGTCTACCGAGGTACCCAATGGCCTCGACAAGGCTAGTACATCCATAAGATCCACACAGTGTATGTATTATTGTAAAACATAATGCTTAGTGGTCCCTAGGTCCTAAATATCATCCCTTATAATACCCTTCCCCAAAACCACTTTTTTGTGCCCAGATTAGGGTAATTATGTGGCCATAAGCGTGGCCTCTCATATGCCAAATTGATTGGACTAGTAGTGTGGGAATAATCCACATAGTAGATAGAGTATTCCCACAAATCAGAGTTATATAAAAAATATAATTTATCATACATCCAAACAAACCAGATTATGCTAAAATAAAAAAATAAACACAACCAATATCCAACATGGTGTTTTTATATATAACATAAATCTAATCACCCACTGGGTGGATCCAAAATAAAAAAACAAAACTGAAAATAAAACTCATGCACACTACACCTACCACCATCCTTGGGCCTCAAACTATTCCCCTAATACCCTCTAGATTCTCCAGTATGATCCTTTATACAACCTATTTTATAATAGAAAATGAATAAATAATCCTTACATGCGCACTGAGATGCCCATATAGGGTGTGAGAATAAAACATGGTGGGGACAGTTTAATAATCTCAAATATATACAATTATATGCTTGTGAATGAATGAGGAACACAAATACATGAATAAATAAACTCAGAGAGTCATCACAAACTAACTAGGCCTTCGTGACACCTAATTTGGTACACACACATGTCAGGTCCTTGGGTGCTGACCAGGCCACCCCAACCCTAAAAAACATGATTTGGTGCCATTATCGATTCACCTCATCACGTCATTCCACCAAACCTATGACTAATTCCCGAAACATACTCAAAGACCCAAAATATCAAGGAATCCTAAAACTTGACCCAATACAACAAACACTTTTTAGATTGATATTCCTAGTAGACTTGACCAATCACTAATCTCACTAGGGAGGCCCATGGATCATCTATCATAATGTTCAGTGAACCAGAAATCAGGTTGTTCTATAACCCAAGAAAACTCAATAAAAGGACCAATTAATTCACATTTAACCATACCATATAATGAAATTTCCTTGTCCAACACCTGAAGGAATAAGGAATGTTCTTTCCACTGACTCAATTTACTTATAGAAAGGTCATAGACCCAATACTATCTTTAGGAAATGATCAACATATAAACCCATCCCCGTAAACACTTGGGAGGTCCAACCACACTGTCCCATCCCAAAAACCGTGTTGATTCCATAATCACACCAGTCTATCATCATACACTATAGGGATTCCATCAAACACATGAGAGCACACTACTTGGATACAACCTATTACACTTATTTCTAGATTAATACATCAAAGTCTATCCCCCAGGTCACTTACAATTATATTGTGCATCACATCATACACATTAGGGAATCTACTAGGTCCACCAAACCCATCACCATCACTGCGCAATGAAAGTACATCAGGCTCATTACCCCGCTATGAAAAAATTTTCTAAAGGTTTCTTTGATCTATAACATCTAGTCTAGTCCAATTCCCAATTATCTAATTTCATGTTTTTAAGAACTAATCTTAGTTCAAGCATGAACAAATACTCTTCTACAACCTCAAGAGGGAGTATCTAATCACATACATGGAAAACACCTAACTCTCCTATCATCAATGAATCCATGCGACCCATTCCTTCTTAACAGCCCTATCAACTAAAACTAGGTTTTCCTGCATCTCATTTCACAATCCAAGACCCCAAAATTCATCTTTTCATCTCTTTTTATACTATTTTGCATTATCAATCCAATCACTTGGCTGTCCAAATATAAACATGTGTCAATGAACACTCATGCAAGGTATGCGATGCCAATCTCCGTCCTATTTCTTTTACCCAATGCCCCACTAGTCCCTAAAACCCATGTAGAATGAAATCATGAACAATACGAAAAAAATACAAATGGTTTTGTATCTTATGGGCCACAAACCTCAATACCTTATTTAACACTCACCGAGATATTCCAAGCCTTATCCCAGACAACTAAGAATCTTCTTCACACTCAGGCTCCTATATCATTCCAAGAATCATAAATAAATAATTATAAAAATTTATATTTAATGATTTATTTAATTTAAAAATAGTAATAACACCTAAAAATCATAGTATTCCAACAGGTATCCAAAATTGTGAGAAACTAGGTGTAGTCCACTCCTCACACACCCCTAGATCATGGCTGTAAAATGTTCCACAAAATTTATTCTTGAAACATTGGAAAATTTTATCTTATATCATCAAAAAATATAAGAAATACTATATACCAATATACCTTTTCTGAAATGATATTACATGGAGTAAACATAGTGTATTAGTACATCCTCTATGAAAACCATTAAAATTACTATTCATTCTTGGTCAATTCCATGATTATTTGGTGTAATCTATAGAAAAAACAGAAAAATATCATCCAAATTTAGGTTTGGAAAAGTGAATAAAGAGTGGGGTAGGATATTACTTAGGGTTACAACAAAATTCCACCAAGAGATACCCCAGATCTAGGGGGAGAATAATAGGGGAGATGGTTTCCATTCACCTCTCACATGCATCCTCCATCGACCAAAAATAAGGGGGGACCATTCAATCATTTTATTTAAAAAATTATCAAATTATCTTTTCATGGAATAAGGCATTAGTTCACATAGTGAAAATCCATGTTATGGAGCTTGAACCCCCCAAGTAAAAAGTCCTTCCATCAATCTATTCTTGATAGTGTGAAGTTCCTATTGTAGGAACCTACTGCACCTCGACCACAAAATTCCTCGTTTGATGTACACACAAACCCTTGGGTCACCACCCATTCCTTGGTCCAAATTTTATAACAAAAATTTTAGATGTTAACATTTTTATAAATCCATTCCAAGTCTTGTTTCTCAAAAAAATAGTCCACCAACCAATAGTTTATATTACCTCAATAATTTCCAACCTGTAATGGCATGGGTTGTTACGTACCCTCCCCTTTATTCCTCAAAACTCTTTAACCCACACAATTAACATAAAACCCACCAAAAAATTTATATAAATTCCAAGAAAAATGAAAAATAAACGAAAAAATGATCATGTGTTAACATGACACCCACTTTTTAAAAAACAATTTCAACAAAATATTTTATTAATAATTATAATTAATATTGGCTTTCATTTTGATTCGTAAACATTTTAGATTTCATATTTTAATTATTATAGAGCATTAAATGAATTATTAATTAATAATTTAAGTTAATATAAATGGTGTGTTATCATTATATATGAAATAAGTTGTTTTTTTTTAATTTATTTAAAAATAAATTATTTTTGAAAATTTAATTCCATTAAAATATACATGTGTTAATGGATGAAGTATATTTTATAATATTGGGTATTATATTTATTATAAGTTATTACAAATAATAATTTATCTTATTATTATGAGTATTTTTAATATTGTGATTATTTATTTTATTAAAGATGGGTCAGATATCCCTCTTCTCCTTTAGGTAATCAATCTTGAGCCAACAGTGGAACCCCATAACCTCTCCACATCTTTCATTCTTTTCCTATTCTGCTCATATTCTTCTTATTTTATCTGAAACAAATCTTCAAGACTAGATAATGCTGAGTTTCATCTATCTCTTATCCCTCTTTTTTCATGTATTCTTTCTCTAATTTATCTAATGAAGAAATTTATAAATTTGGGTATTCTATTTTGGGGTCTTTCCAGGGGGTGGAGAAACCTAAATTTTCAGAAGGGATTTTTCTATAATATGTAAGAGGATAAAGATTCTAACAATGCTATAATCACTTAGATATAACACTTTACATTCATTTCTCATTATATATGTCAATAATCTCGCCATGGTTAAACATTCTTCTTTATTATAAAAAAACATTCATTGGTTTATATAGTTTAATTAGTATCTATGCTTTATTATTTAGTGTATTTTCTTGATGTTTTTCTTGTTTTCAATGATTCCGTGAGGTACTGGGTTCTATACATATTATATAATTTATGAAAAAAATTATTTTTTATATATATTAAATTATTTCTTTATTATATTATAATATTTATTTGATATCAATAGTGATTTTGAGATAATCATATAATAACTTATTTTTATTTAATTATTATCTTGGTTAGTTTACGTATTAAAAGAAATAAATTCTTTACTATATAATTTTTTTTCATCCACATTATTTATATAATTTCTAATTGTGGATTATAAATTAATTGAATATAATTTTTTCCATTGAAATTATATATTTAAATAAAAAATAATTTTTGAAATATTATTATAAGTTATTTTCTTGAAGAAAGTTGTGTTTTTATTGGTCCAAAATATTTTTTATAATTTTTACCCATATAATTATAAACAAAAAAAATATTTTATAATAGAAAGATATGAAGTTGTTATAAATTATATTGAGATATTTTTTTAAGGAGTTGTTAGTGTGTGTGATATTTAATAGGTTGACAAACTTTTACTATAAAAAAATTATGGGAAACCTTCGGTACATTGGAAGGAATCCAGGGCATGTACCAATACTAGGTGATGATTTAAATATCCCTAGTCCTACCTTACGTTAAATTTATTCTAATATAGCTAGTGGGTATATTCCGTTATTATAGGATTATTATATGACTAGAATCATGCATGCAGATTGATTTTAATATCAATATAGATATAGATAGAATTTAATATGGGTATCCTAGGTACCCTTGATCCCTTTATGAAGACTCCTATGATTCTTTGACATGATATTTATAAATATTTTTTTTATTAATTATGGTCTAAATTATATATTTTCATATATTTCATTCAAAGGTAATATTAATTTATTTTCGAATTTATGATAGAAATTTACTTTGACATTTTAATCATATTGTTTTAAAATGAATGGTATAAAAATGTATTCTATCATATTTGTTTTTTTAATAAAATATAAATTATGTAATTTCAAATTTTCGTTTCTAACTAGAGTGATTGGATTTTTATATATAATATTTATTAAACCCTTTGGGGAAATTCGTACTGTGTATTTGTATACTCATTGACAACATATGTATTATAATGTATATGTACAAATACATTATTTTATTTAATGTAAATAATTGGGGTTTTCCATGGTCTTGGTTGTTTATGGTAAATATTTCTTATATGGGGATATGAGATGGATGGAATTGGTTCATATAGTATATTATTTGTTTATTCCATGAGTATATTCTATTTATTTTTTAGTTGTAAATTCATATATTGGGTATATACATTATTTTTTTATGATTTTTAACGTTTTAATGTATCCATATTTCATTATTACATTATTTCATTTGAATATTGGAACCTAGGTTATGGGTTCTTAGTGTATGAATAAATATATAAGAATTCATTGACCATGGTGTGGTGATGGTCACTACATAGCGGTAGATGTTTCATCATTGTATTTTGCAGCACATCACGGTGCACATGAGAATTGTATAAGATACAACTAAACCAATTATTTCAGTATGGTTATAATTAATCATTGGAATGATAAATGTATTGGAATTATGATAAGACATAGACTGAAAATTTAAAAATATTAAATGATTAAATTAATCAATTAAGGGGAGTTAAATGGGTTTGGATATTACATAACATTTTGAATGTTATGAACTCCAACTGATTGTTTTGTGAATGAGGGTGTGATTTTCAATCACCTGATGTTTTTATTTCAACTTATATAGTGAAATAGAACTCTAACCACTAAAATAAGAACATATTATAAAAAAATCACCCCCATGACATTGATTACTAAAACTGGAAAGATCGTTCACCACATCCAATACATTGAGTAATCCAATCACCTTGGCTACCCTTGGCATCATTTATAGCATGATTCTCTTTCTGATGAGTGAATGAGAGAGCATGCACATCACACAAATATATAAATTCAGGAAGAAAGTTAAAAAAACATTTCTCATAAGGGTAATGTTCTTCGGAATTTCAACCTATATGCATGAGAAAATGATGACATCACATCTTTCATTCTATAAAAAACCAATAAAAATGTTTCATAAGTGAAATAAAAATTCCAATATCTCTACACTATTCTCTAGAAGATTATTAACCACCATTATCATCCATTCATTAAATAATACACTTTTATCCTTGTTGTGGTTAAACATTTTAATTTGGAATTCTTCCTTCCAGCATCGAGTTATTCATAGGTGTGCTCCTCTTATAGGAGACACCTCATTCAATACCTTAGGTCATTTAATATTATTTTAGTGCTTTTGTACCTACAAATCTCAATACCCTGAGCTTATTTTATTCCTAATATCCTTCCACAAGTGATTACCCTCACTTATAATGTGATTCTACCTGATCATCCGGTTAGTACTACTACCCAGATTTTGCCACATTCCTCTCGTTTGTACGAATAACTGATGATATCATATTGATTCAACATTTATATCTCTAAATTCATCTTAATAGTTCATATCAATTCCCCTTATATTTAATTAATTCAATAAAACCTTAAATTTAACTATAAACTATGAGGAAATTTTTATACATTCATTAATTAGGGTTAATGGGTCTCGTGAACTTATTTACTTCTATCACCACCACTGAACTTCCAGTCTGTTATCATAAGCTGCCACTACTATTTTCCTTTATGTAACTATAAGAACAATTTCTACTGCCCGTAGTACATGAATTAGAAGAACCTTTTCATAATTCACTGAATTTAATTTTATTATTCTCTATCTACATGATTGAGTCCACATAGTTTCTTCCAATATCCTTTGAGAACTCACAACATTCAACATGATTCCACTTTTATGAACTTATGGTTGATAAACATTGCTGCTACCAGTTAATTTACATATCCTCCTACTTATCTTCTAGTGATCTGACTTGAATTACATAATCCCATTCTTCAAAAGGTTTGTTGTGATTTTATCGATATGGTATCTCCCATGTTTTACTACTAGTGACTAAACATACAAGGCTTCAAATAATTGACATAGAAAACAAATATCATGAAAAAAATCAAACAATAACTCACATGAGAAGTATGTTTATAGGTTAAGTCCAACAACAAACCACTTAACGATTATTCTCATGCTCACACAGATGTCGCTCCAGAAAAATTCTATTAGCCTTCCACAAAATATACATAGGTATCCACTATATAATTCATCCAATCATTTACAACTCCCATAGAAGAAGGAACACCTAAAATTAAACAGAAACATTATTTTTAATTTCAATAAAAAACTCTGAAACTAATCTAAATGAATCTATAGAAATTTATCTGAAGAAAAAAGACACCAAAATGTTATCTTCCAACATTATTGAACATAATTTAATATGTTTTTCTATGAACAGAATCCATATCCCCATACTTATAATATTTTCATAATTCCTAAATACTCTTCCCCTAATATTACATTATTATGAGTTTATAGATACAATGAACATCAATGAAATCATTAGAACCAAACTCCATTTAGAAGTAAATATTTTCAATTATTGTTGATTTCATCATCATGGTGATCTCCCAATGAAAAATTCTCTTTTGTGATTGATATGAAATAAATGTTTTTTCATCCACTTATTCTTGTTGATTTTGTTCCTTTATAAATCACAATTATGTTACTTTGATGATTATACCAATGATTTTTTCCAACATATATGAAACCCTGGAAATAAATTTAGAATAGCAGATAGGATTATATTTATAAATATTCAGTGAAACCAGATTAAACATTACCGAAAACATATAGATGAGATAAATGAAGTTATTCTTCTAGACATTTTGTTTTTCCTACATAATATCATCCTCCATATCTCTAGCCTTTCTCCACATTCCCATATTTTATACCTATGATTATGGTCCACTTAATCATGGTTCTTCATAAATTTTATGTTATGGTACATTGAAATTTTATGGATTCCTGTAAGGGAAACCAACAATACATAAATACAAAACACCTCTAAAAAATATTTCACAAACTTACATTGAGTTTCTAAAATGGTTTTCCTGAATTAGGATTCTAAGTTTTTCCCTCCTCTCTCATTTTTTTGAATTCATTAAAACAAAATCCTCATACTTCATATCTATGTAATTTAATCCCTTTGATTTTGATACTCCTACTTCAATATATTGTATATATCCACACTTTCCACTAGCATGAAGCCTCCCAATGTAAAACTCCTGTGACATTCCAAAACAACTCATACTTCCAACCGATAATGTTATAAGGAATTTTTCTATAAATAATTCAATATTTTATCCATATAGAATCATCACATACCAGAAATTATCCATATCATTCCACCTAATCCAACTCAATATATTTTTCATTTATGACACCTTCAAGTAAAATTTAATAATAAATAATAGGGCTTATGAAAACATGAAAAAAAACTCAATCACCACCTCTCACCGGTGGGTGTGTGAACCATTGTCATTTTACATACAAATTGTTTTTCGATATTTCACTAATTTAACATAGATATAATTTTTCTTCAGAGGAATTCATTGATACCACATTCAAAAACATAAATATTTCCCAAATACAAAACATTCAAACCAATCCATTTGTTGGTTTTGTGGTCCGTCCATTTATCATTCCATTACATATAGTTGAATTCTCTATATAAAAAGTTTATGAACTATTTAGAAGTATCCATTCCAATAGTTCCATGATCTATAGCCTCAACCATAGAATCATAAAATAGTGCCTAACCCGTCAAATTATTTACACTAGAAACACGAGATCTCAATGAATCCAAAAAATATATAAGGGATCGTTTTCCTATTCAAATGTTCTGGTAGTCTTCCAAGAAACTCTAAAATGAAACCTAATGATCATAAAATTTTGTACGACACCTATATGCCACATGATTTTAGATATCCAGGAAACACTACCTGTACCATCACTATCCTCTCATGATATTCTTATAGTAACCTTACTAACCACCTAATCATGAGAACCTAATAGCGTTTTTACTAATATTCTTATATGTGTTTAAAACAATTACCCACCTGATTCCTCTACATCCAATCACTTTCACTGAACACTACAACCTTTTTGGGATAGGTAATTTCAGATGTTTTTATGTTGAAAATTCTGTATGTTGTTATGATATAGTTTAAGAAATTTTTTCCTTTTTTGATAAAACAAAAAATATAAAAGTGTTTAAAATATTTTCACCATTTTTAAATAGAAATATTATTCTATAAAAAGAATATAAGATATAATATTACAGATAATTATTTCTTGGCATTAAAAGATTGTTAATTATTTATCTTTTTTCCGTACAAAATTCATCAAAAATGTTCTTATTGAAAATAAAATTTGGAGATTCTTTTTTATTGTTAATTTTTCCAACATCAATAGTTATGAAATATCTCATAGTCTTAGAATAAGAATAAAAGAAGAAAACGTCATGTTATATATTGAATGCATGCTATGAAGTTGTGGGGAAGTTAAATGGATAAAAGGTTCCAAAAAGCATTTGGTTATGAAGAGATTGTGATTAATAGTGATTATAGTACTAGAAAGGGCAGTACATATGTTTTATAAAAAAAAGTTATATGTTATTTATATAGTGTTTATGTTTTATGTTTGAGATTTATTTTTCTAAAATTATTTTTGTTGATGTTTAGAGAGACGTTTTGACAAAATTTCTACGGATAAAGTCCAAATTGGACAAAGTATAATCAGAAAAAGTCATTAGAAAAATTATAGTGAATAAATTTGTTTATACAATGCATATCCAATAAAATTTATACTGTTTTGAAGATGAATTTGGTGTATAATGATCAGAATGATGTTTTAAATAAATTTCATTAGGTATAGGTTGTAATAAAAATCGATGAATAGTTTTTTCTAATGAATCTCATCATATGGAGTAAATGTTTGGACGATACATTCTAAAGTGTCCATATAATAATATATAGTTGATATGGATGGAGACACTTTGGATGAAAGTATTTTTCAAATTTCATTACCATAAAATTTTAGCGGTATAATATTCAAGATGGTTTGAGATTATTTATGTGGTTTTCATAAATATATTAAATTTGAATAAGAAAATATGAAATTTTGAATTTAAAATTTTTTTTGATTAAGATATGCGATTATCACTAAGGAAGAAATTTGTTTGTTTAATAATTTGTCATTCAAGTTTATGAGATACTTAGAGAATAATATGGAATCCCTGAGAAGAACAAAAATCAATTGAACTTAGTGAATGAATAAAAATTTTACTTTTCATTGGGAAAAAAATTAAATTGGTGGTCCCACATTTTATCCTTCTCACGCATTTATAAATAAGATGAAAGTTTAATATAGAGGTATGTCTACTATTTACATGTTTAAAATATGATGTGATAAAAAATTCTATTTTGGGCAAAGATACTAGATGAAATCTAAATTCCAAAGGTGATAAGGTAAGTATTCAACTGAAGAATGTCTTGGTTGAAGTTGTAGATAAAGATGGTATCAAAAATAGGTGTTGTGATCAGGGGAAGTAGACATAATCCAGAAAATCATTTATATTAGGTGCAATTAGGTATTAAAAGAATTAGAAGTTGTTTCGTTTTCTACAGGCTTCAGATGACCTTTTTTCTAATTGATAACCAAACATAGAAACTAAATAATCAATGAATGCATATAGTTTTATATAAAATTACATTGGGGAATTTATTTCATACTTTAGGGAAATAAAGAGAAGAAGTATTGAAATGATCTGAAAGTGTGAAGAAGTGTAACAAGAAAAATGAAAACATATTGAGAATGTTGTTGAGGTTTCTAAAATTTGTTAGGAAAAAATTTATTAAATATTATCTATGTAGATAAAACATGAACAATAGTTTTGATATGAATGAAATGAAAGTATTTTGAAATTCCATTCTTGATGTAACCACATAAAAGGATTATTTTTTTGTGAATTTTGTGGTAATGGATTATTGAAAAACATACTAATGACTAGATACACTTTTTTAGTAGTGAATAATGTAAATAAATGTGTTCTTTAATATTGTTCTTATGTCCTTATTTTTAGTTAAATTATTTCTATTTAATAAGAGGAGAATGTTGTTTCAATGTAAGAGGATATAAAAAGAAAATATCATTGAATCACACCCTTAAACTCTCAATTATCACCATTATCAGGATGTTTTCTTTAAAGTGGTATTAGATTGAAGGTTCCATTCATTGACACTTTGATCAAGCTCAAATAAAGGTTAATTTTCCATTGATATTCATTTTTAAATTAACATTAAGAGGATTTAATATTTTGGAGGAACTATCCTTTTGGGAAATATAAAATTTTTTCTTATCTTATTTCCCTTGGTTATGAAGTTATAAAAGATTATAAATATTATTTCCCACCTAGTGATGAGATAGTTCCCATAATAGCTATTGATTAGAAGAATTTGGAGACTGAGGGAAGAGTTAGAAATTATATACATTCTTAACTCACTAAAAGTGATTTTATAATATTTAAAGGGGTTTGATTGGCTAAAGGTATATTGGAGAATGGGAAAAACGTATATGAAGTAAATATGAAATTAATGAAAATAAACATACAATTATAGAGTTTGAAGTAAAAAAATATATTAATATGATTCAATATGAATCTGTTTTTGACTTATCTACAAGGGTTAATAACTATTATGATCAAACAGAATATGTCTTGGTGAGAAGTTATAAGATTCCATGATTGTTTAAAAGATCATAAGAATTAATCTTGATAAATTTGATGAAAAAGTTTCATCTTTGGAAGATATATATCTTGAAAATCTATCTCTAGATGATCTATATAAAAATCTCATCACTTATGAAATTATAAGCAAAAAAGTTTAAATAACAAATTAATGGATATCGAGAAATTTACTTCAAACCTATGTAAGGAAAAGCTAATAATGTTCTCAAAGAACTATTTTGCGAATATGAATCTAAATATGAGTTTAGCCAATAATTTAATAAATTGATGTCTTTGTTTAAAAAAAAGTGAAAAGATGCACATGAATGTAAAAGAAAATTTTCAACTAAAATTATTTGAGTATAGACTTATTTTACATTTTGTTTAAAATTGTCAACGATGAAAGGAATAGAATGAATGTGAAAAAGATAATAGAAATTAAAGAAGATACTTTAATAAGAAGGTATATGGATCTAAGACATATTTTAAGGGAATGAATAAAATGTTCTCTAATTAAAAAATTAGAATCTATTTGTTTAAGTGTGATGAAGATAATGTCAGTGAATAAGTGTATAAAAATTTCAGTGATTATACTGATGAAAAACATTTTATTTCAAATATTAACATTGAAAAATTTACCAGTGTCAAAATTAGTAGTTTAGAAGAAGAAGAGAATCAGTTGGAGTTTGTGTAGAAAATAGAGTTGAAAGAATGTATTGAGAAAATTTTAAGACTTCAAAGGGAGAAAAGGAAATGGAATAAAGAAAATATTTCAACAAACAATAAATAATTTTATCATGACAAAAATCTAAATGTGAAGGAGTATGATTTATAACATGTTTAACAAGATCATGTTAAATCTATGAAAGGGATTATAAATTTACAATACATAGTTTCAGAAGCATTGGGATGTTTTTATATGTGTGAACCTAAGAATAATTAACAATTGTTATCCTAAAATTTTTATAATGAGAATTTTGACACCAATAAGAAAAATATTGTTAAGAAGAACATGTATCTATCTAAACTAAGAATAATTAAATGATTTGAAATTTATATGGATATAATGTCTAAACCAAAAGATGCTGCTACATGTGATTTTGATGCTCCTAACAAGATATATAAGATATAAAATAATATCTGAGGGGGAAAAATATTTTGGGTTGAAAAAAAGTGAAATGTATAATGTTCTAGTATTGATAAAATGTAGGTACACCAGTCCAAATATTTTTCTTGTTATAAAAGAAGATATAGTTTCTATGGTTTCTTCTAAACTTGTGGAGAATTTTTGGAAATCATAATATTTTTGTATCTTTACTCACCAAAATTATAGAGATTCCAAGATATAGTGGAGGAATATGTTTTGGGGGAGTCAACCCATTAAAAGGAGAACACCCAAGAATTCTAGTTAAAGATATAATATAGATTCCAAAATTGGTAAACTATTTTCGAATGAAGTGATTAGCATTGAAATCTCAAAAATGTATTTACGTTAATCATACCAATTCAAAAAAAATTATAGAATAAATATCAAAACCCACATGATAAGAAAGATATATTTAAGTAGAAATTAATTTGTTGTTGAAACATATCTCAAAAATACAAAAGAAGAATACCCCTAGATCATGGATGGGGGTGTTATTCACATATGATAGAATATTTAACAATAATCATCTTTATTTTAAATATATAAAAATCAATAGTTCTAGAAGTAAAAGTACAAAAAACTTGATGTAATGAAACTATGGTGGCCTAAAACAAAGAATTCCAGGTGTATACACTTGGACTAAGATAAAACGATCCACGGGAAAAGAGACAAAACTAGAAAAGAAAGTTACTAGTTGAAATTTATATGACTTGGAAACTATGTTTTTTTTTCAATTTGTTAACCCTATTACAAGTATGATGATCCTAGATTTAATATTTAATGAGTATATTTCACTTGTGCACATAATAATAGACTATCAAAGGGGTATCATAAATCCTAAGAATGGAGTTGTATATGATTTTGGTGTCTATTTCAACCAATTCAAAGTAATTTTATTTTGGCTTCAAATATCAATACATCCCAGTATAGCCTTTAATTTTTAATAGAGTGAATAACCTTTACCAGATAAAGAAGAGAAACAATGAACAATGGAACCCCTAAATCACCAATAATTCTGACACCCAACATCATTCCCATAGTGCATGAACCATCCATATTCACTTTAGAACTATTCTTGTGAGGTTTCTATCTAAACCATTTCCCCTAGAGAGTAATAAATAAGGGAACATGTGAAGTACCAGTGTTCATGATGAATATAAGGGAGAGAGAATTGGTCCAATTTCTGATAAACCGAGATATATCAACCAATAATATTCTTATCCTGATAGAAATATCCATCCTTAAGAATATGAACCCATCAAACTGAGCATTATTCCTATATTACCAGAAACACCAACTCCCCACTATAAGGATAATCATTCTCTCCCTTATCACTAGGTTATTTCACTCTATAAATTGAAATTAGATATTTTAAAACTAAGAATCAGAAAACTCCATAGAATCTTGACCTTTGAATTTTCCAAAAGTGTTCAATATTGCATGCACCTAGTAACATTCAAAGAGAAAAATTATTTGAGGATTCCTCCTGGGGATTCTCATAGTAGATACACCTCGATTCCATATTTATCATAGTACATTTTTATTCTCTTTAGTTGATAAAGATTTATTAATGATCCACTAAATAAAAAAATTAAGATTTTTAGGGATCTCCTTTCATAGGATATTTGAATTTAATGAAGAATGAAAAATATTTTAATGAAGTAGGAATTTTTTTTCAATAATGGATAAATGAGAATCAAAGGCCTTGGATTTGCTATCATTAAGGGATGAAAAGATAAAATCCAAATGATCCTTGTTTACTAAAGTGATAAAACAAAATATTTTATGTGTTTCCCTACATTGTGATGGAGGAAACAATGTTGTTTTGAAAAAATATGGGGTTTTGTATATTATAGAATATTGGAAATTTGTAACTATCAAATTACAAAGGGAAAATTGGTTACTGTTAGTGATTCAAAATTATCATGATATCTGAGGATGATGGAATAAAATAATTTGTGACATAAAAGGATAATGTATATGTGTCAGAGGAATATCAGAAAGCTTATGAAGATAGATAATATTCTGGATATCCCTAACATCATAAGAATAACATATTGGTGTTGTTTTGTTTTCCAAAAAAAGGTGATTATGAACACGGTGAAAATTAATGTTGAGATACATTCAACTTTTCTCTCAGAGTGGATACATTATGAAATTTGTGGGCCTATGAGAGAACAATAAACACATAGATCATTGAGGCTTTCTAACTTGGGGTTTCTAAAAGAATGTTTCTTCTAACCAATTCGGATGGGTGTTTGGCCATTTCTGTCATGACCCGTATCCCGAGAACTAGGAAGTAACTACCCTAAGCCTACCTTCCATAGGACATGGGATATCGACTAGGACTGAAATACATACACTCTAAAATGGGAAGGCATTGCATTTAATCCTGAACAAATACATGGTCCAAGAACACAAAAAGAAGAAACTGTGAAGTAAACAGATGTAGTAAAAGAGTGCTGAAAGTAATAGTGGCCAGAATAAAATCCAAAATGTAACAGTACAAGTTCAACTGAAAATACAATAAAACAGAAAGAAAAAAGAAAATAGCTACTAGGTCAACCTCTATGGTTCCTACTAGTATGGTAGGTACAGATCACCCCCTCAACACTCCATGTCCATTCGTCTCCTTCGCGTTACGTCACGCCGAATGTTCCACCTCCATGCACTGTCCAGTCCTGGCTCTCTCAGCCTCGATCAAAGTTGTACATCATCTACACAAGACACAACAAGGTGCGGGCGAAGCCCATGCAAGGTTGAGTATAAAGATAATAAGTAGGGACCCTGAGACCGCATTGTTCTCCCTATGTTCTACAAAAGAATACCACAGAGAAAGACATCAACTGTACTTATGTATAAGCCCATACATATACCTATGTTATCAAGATATACACACCTCATACATGAGAGTACAATACCACAAAGGTAACACCACGAAAGTAACACCACGATGGTGAAAGTACCACACAGGTAACACCACGAAGGTTACACCACAAATGTAAAAGAGCCACATAGATATAACTAAGAAGATAGTACCACGAAAATAAAAGTACCACAAAAGTATCACCAAGAAGATAGTACCATGAAGGTAAAAGTACAACACATGTAATACCATTAAGATAGTACCACAAAGGAATAATTCTTAATTCAAACAGAGTCTTAACTCAAACCAGGTTTTCATTGAAGTATAGAAGAACAGATGATTAATCACAAAGCTAGATCATCATATTATATCAAGAGGCACTACTAATAATTATACGGAGCTTGACCCACATAGGATCGATAGGTGATAACCCCCGCAATGACCAACACCAGATCTAGACCACTCATGATTGGTATGCGCTGACCCACACAGGATTGCTAAGTTCCGACCAACACAAGATCTGACCCAAACAGGATCGGTATAAATGCTGATAGCAACACACAAGATTCGATAGAGAAAATAACAAGTAACATTTACAGTCACAACGTTGAACACCTCGGCTACTGGAGAACTCCTCCTCTAATGAGTATAGTGGGCCTGCCGCGTCACACATAGGCGCTGCACACTAACCTCAGACTGTTGAGGTAATCCTCATGTCGAGTATTGTGGGTATGTCGCATCATAGAGTGCCTCTCCCCACTGTAGGTCTTCCACATCACACATAGGAAATCCCCCTCGTGGCTAGCTGAGGTACTCCTCCTATCGAGTTTTGTGAGTCTTCCACATCTCACAGAGGTGCTCCGCACCGAGCATGTCAAGTCACTCTAAGTTGAATAGGTTAGCAGTCGTCAAGTCTCAGCCAGTCGAAGTGTTCCATATTTAGAACTCTTGGGAGAACCTCTCCACAAGCCATTAGTCATACCTAAACATCCCCTAAGTCTCAACATGAAGTATACCAATGGTCTGTCACGTAATAAGGGACCCATCGCAATAGACGACACATCAATCGGACGCCAGGTCTATATGATTTTTTCATTTCCTCTCTGAGGGCCAGGTTGGATTCGAGGTTCTAACCAACCTGTTCGTACTTCAATTTTATCCAAAACTCATGTAGAGTATAAAAAATGGACCTTCTCAATCCAAGGATTCAGGTACCATAGATTATTCATCGAATGGACGCCTGGTTCTCATGTTACGGTAAAAAAGGCGTGACTATGTTCAGATGAGCCCGGTTCCGGTCCGACCCATCCTGGGTAGACCGGAACTGGTTTAGGTCGACTCAGCCCGGTGGGTCTGGGCTACGGTGGGCCTATCCTGCTAGGCCTTTTTCCATCCCGACTCACGAAGGGGGTGTCCCGGCCTGGCTTGAGCTGGCGCTGAAGGGGGAGCAGACCCCCTTCCGTTTGGATCTCTAAAGGGGCAGTGCCCTTAGGTGATGCCAAGTCACCGTAGGACCCGAGCAGGCCTCGATGAACCATAATGGCCGACCAGTGTTCTAGTTGGTCCTCCTCCCAGCGGCGTGGTCACACACCCCTACTTCATTGCGGCTGGCACGGCTAGCCGGTCTTCGGCCTCCACCGTGGCCTCTTGCTCCAATGGCAGAATGGGCGTGTGCCGCCGCTCTGCCACATGGACGACCGGATGTCGGCTGCCACCCTAACCCACCATGGCCAACGGGCCACGATTTCCTCATCATCTGGCAGCACAGACGCGCACCTCCCTTCTTTCCTCGCTGCCGGCTGGGTGCCCTCCTCCATTTTCTTCTGCGAGCTATTGTAGCATTATTCCAAGAAAAATAAAAATAAAACAATCGCATATTCCTGATCCTTGTGTTGAAGTCTCCACGTCCATATGTCGTGTTCAATAAAATTTTTCATTTACAACATCATTAAATATTTGGCATTGAATAATGCATGAATAATGAATGGGAAATAAATATATAAGAGGCAAGGAATATGCACGGGATGATGGCCAGGTTAGTTTGGCCATCGTCATTGTGAAACCATAATATGAAGAATCGAAAAATAAATTCAATCATATTAAAAACAAACCCCTGCCACAATTTTTCATTCTAGGTGGCATGAGGATGAATATATAGTCGATGAATATTGATTACGGCGTTCGTCACTCCCTCTAGATGCTTCAATGTCGGTTATTCTATCTTCAATTCCGAATGTCATTCTTCATTAGAGGATCTTATTTTTGGAGAAAGATATTTTCAACTCTCTAAAGCTCTCCCCTCCTTTTCCAATCCCTTTTCCAGTGAGTGGTGAGTTTCCATAACAAACAAGTTTAAGCAATAATTTAATTAAAGTTTGTACATTAATTAAATTAAGTTGGCACATTTAATACGGAGAAATCCAGGAGTTATAGTTGATTCATTAATTTGTAATTAATGAATCCTATTAATTAAAGACGAATGTGGTTACACTTTATTTGAAACCTGGAATTTAATTCCCATCATTAAATGCTTGACCTCCATAGTGTGTTCCCCAACTTCATGTTTCAAATGGGAGGTTTTCATTTCAAAAATAAAATAAATCATGTTTATTTTACTTTCTCCCACAAAAGTCTGATAACTAATTTTCACCCTCGATTTACTATGGTCAAGGTGATGGTATCCTTAAA
Organism: Viscum album; assembly: GCA_963277665.1. Classification (NCBI taxonomy): domain Eukaryota; kingdom Viridiplantae; phylum Streptophyta; class Magnoliopsida; order Santalales; family Viscaceae; genus Viscum; species Viscum album. The sequence continues at coordinate 560,988,352 of OY728125.1, forward strand.
CAAATATTGGTGCAACAAATTTAATGGTGTCCTCAGATTTTAATTCTGAGCATCGGTTAAAAAGTTACAAAATTCCACTCACACGTTTACTTAATGAACTCGAACAAATGTTCAGAAAATTATTAACGGTCACCCTCGGCCCACACTGGTCGAGGTTAGTCTATTCCAAAGTGAAAAATTCCCCAACGAACCTAACGGTACTCTGAGATTTATAATTCGAGTTGACTTTTAAATGTTATATATTTTACAGTAAAATACTTTTCACTTAATTATTTTATTTACAGCCAAAACTAACTTTCACTGGTGGCATGCGCCGGCCAATGTTATTATCTTCCTAATGATTTAAAATCATCAAAAGTTTAGCGGTTGCCTTAGTTTTTTAATCCAAGTTACTATTTTTGAGTTAAATTCATTTGAAAAACAAAATAAAATAATTTAATTATTTTATTTATGGTTATTCCATTTTTGGTTTTTCTCAACATATGCTTCCTCCGACTAAACATTAATTGTGCCTAGGGTAAACCCGCCATCCTGAGCACAACGGTGCCCACAGATTTTTGATCTGAGTAACCATTTATGTAACACCATCGATTTTTATGAGAAATATTTTGTTTTTATGTTATATAAATCACCAAAAGAATATTTCACTACACACAACACTAGCTTGGCTTGCTTTACATGCAATCACGACCTTCCTCGATAGCTTTCATTGTACGCAATACCAAGTTTCACTAAACAATGATATGCTATTAAAATATTATTAAAACTAGCCATTATGAATAGTAATAGCCACTTTTTGAAATTTTATTTTTCAAAATGGACTTTATTTTTGGATTCGGAATATCGAAATTATCCTAGGGTAAAATTTTGGTATTTTTCTGAAAACTTTCAATTTTTGATGAATAGTGAAAACACTGTGTTACTATTTAAAAACTGATTTTTTATTTTAATAATTATTTATTTTATTGAAATTTATTTTAGGTAAAAATTGATATATAATACCTATATAAGTTCAAATTAATTCATTGGATTCATTTTATAATAATTTTAGATATATAAAAATTTTATTTACTTTTCACTGTCTTTTACCCACCTCCTAGGAGAATTTGAAAATTCACATAAAAAATAATTTTACCACTTCTGTGAGTGGAATTTCAAAAATCCGAGAGACATGCTTAATATCAAGGACTAAAATTTGGTTCAATGAGATGAAAATAATTTTTGGTGAATAGTAACTTTTTACTTTTTCTCCCACAGTTAAAAGTAAATAGGGTAATTAAGGGTAAAATGATATTATTATTACCCTAACACATGTCCTAATTCTATTGGATAAGTTTAATTCGACCAAAAACAACCTTAGGAATAATATATGACCATTTAGGTCCACTTGGATTAGATTAGGACCATTGTTATTAATTCTTTTAAAGAAGGGTTAAAATAGTTAAAATCAAAGTTTAATAACTAAATCATTTTTAATATAGGGTTATACATAAAATAAATTCAGCTATAAATATTATTTAGAAAGATAAAAATATTTACTACATAATAGTATTTTATTTATAATTTTTATACATTAAATAATTTAATTTATTTATGACATAATGATGATGCAGTAATTATCTTATTAATGAAATATTAACATAATTGATATTATAAATACCCAGATAAATGAAATTTGAGACATTTTCTGTATTAAACTAATTTTCTAGGTTAATATTACAGATTATTATTGATTTAATTATCTTTTTTAGAACTAATCAAGCTGTTATGATTTTCACAAAAATAAATTACCAAATAGTGTCAAAATTGACATAAAATAGTTTTTAAAACAAATATTATATTATTAATTGTTATTATATTCCTATAAATCTAAGGATCGGCCAAGATAATTATATCACAATAGGTGTATCCTTAATGGACCAATTCACGGTCGATTGGATGTATATGGTACATTTATTAACTATATAATATAAAAATACAAAGTGACATGGTAAATTTCAATCTAATTAACTGAGAGTTAAAACGAAAATATAAGGTTAATATAATGACCCAAACCTATCTAAAATATATGGGTTGATAGGATTTCGACCCATCCACAAATTATCTTCTAAATAAATCAATTTGGAGCAATTATAAACAGAATATGACTTTATTATAAAATAATATTTTGAGTTTTTCCAAAGGTGCCCCTCTCCTCCCTTATAAAAAGGGCACCCCTTCCCTCTTCTCTTAACACCCTTTTGAACCTTGAAGCTCGGCCAAAACATTACCATTTATCTTCTCTACTTCCCTAGAATCATTCTTTAGGATTTGGTGTTCTCAAAAGACCAACTCTACATCCTTAATATAAGGCTTGAAGGAGGTGCGTCAAAGAAGAGGTAATCACTTATTCTGATTCTCTCCAGTTTCTTTCTTCTTCTACTTCGTCTTATTTAGCTATCTAATTATAAAGTAATAACATCAGTATTACTTATATACTGATATGTTATTATAAATATGAAACATACCTATTTCACCTTCTATCTATCCTATGGAAAACGAGATCATCGTGTGTGCTTACGTACGGAATACTGTCTCCACGCTGTGGTGTAATCTATTTTCGACCACCACCTTAGTTGTATGGGTATAATGGTGTAAATAAATAACTATATATGATCATTTTAAAGTGATATTGATTCTGAAATATTATACATATACTTAAATACAATTCCAAAATCATGGGAATGATATCATCGCTCTAGCATATGTACGGACTACCGTCTCCACGACGTGATGAGATTCATTCTCCATGTCAACCATTCATGAATGATAATAATGTATATATAATAAGTAATCATGAAATATATGAAATAATAATGATACTGTATTTATGTATATATATATGTATGTCACCTACTTAATTCCATTCAATTCAATAAGGAAACGAAAACATCATTCATGCGTACGTACGAGCTACCGTCTCCATGAACGATGTATTTCATTCCATTTATCCATCTATCATATATATATATATGTATATGCTGAATATATATTACATATAAATATTTTTTTTCATTATTTAATTAATTAAATCAGTATATAATTAATAATATCAAGAACAACAAGTCCAAACATGTACGATAAATAAAACTATTTTACCCAAAACGCTGCTTTAACATGGAACTTACAAAAGAACGGGTAATATAAAGTCATAAGTGAACCATATATGATATCATAACAATGAATATGATTCATTAATAATTCAATGACATTATTTAAATCATTATACCGGAGTTTCGGATACGTACGAAGCATATCTGAGCTACGGTAAGGGATAACTTTTCCAATCTTGTTTTTACCCGAGATTGTTTATTCGTAAGTATTTACTGGGGTTATATTTATCATCTATGTCCCTGTTTTCTAAAAATGGTTTCTTGTATTTTAAAAGCCATTTTTACCCATTTTTGAATTTTAATACATGGTGTGCAAGGAATCATTCTTTTGTTTACATTATGAGGTACTTTTTTGACTTTTCTGACAAAAGTATGAGAAGAATGTTTTTTTAACTTATACGGCACGAACGGATTTTTACTGTTTCATAGCGCCTTATTTTCAAGAAGCTTAATCTACAAGATTTCATGATTATTTTCAAAATAAATAATTTTCCTTTATAATTTCATGGCATTTTGTGAAAAGAAAATGTTTTTGAAGAAGAAATGATATTTTCCTCAAGAATTCATTCAAGTGTTTTTTCAAAACTATTTTCCATAAAAGATGACATTATTTAGTATGAGTATGTTTCAAGTATAATGTATCTATTATTTACATTGTTTCAATTTTCATATTTTGAATTGATATCTACTTCTTTTATATGGATTATGTGTTGATGGGTTGAAGTTTATGAAACCCATTTTATTCTTTGGGTTATTATGAATGCTGTATGTTTATGTTGTGGTACAAGTAAGAATGATTTCATTATGAGATGGGTGGGACCTATATCTCCCTCCAATGTATTGGGTGAAGATTTATATCTCATGAGATATACATGGATGGAATGGTAAATTATTCCGGTTCAGTTTTACAGGACTAGAACGAGGAGTGTACTCGATTCAGAAAGGGACTTTGTCCACTAAGACGGTCTTTGAAACAAATACCTTGGATACTAAGGAAATCATATCGTGTGCTTAATGTTTTTCCACAATTAAAAGTTTTATTTACAAGCTATTTTATCATGATTGATGTTCTATTATGATCTATTCCTTACGTACTGCCATGTTTTATGTCATTACTCAAGATTTCGATGTTTAAACATTATGTTCGTGTTTTTATATTCAAATGTATATGGTTTGTTTTATTTTATCCATGCTTACCCTTACTGAGCATTTGAGATCACCCTTTTTATGTTTTCTTTTCCCTAGGATATAAAAAATTGTTTTAGATAAGAAAACAAAAGGGGAAGATCTTTATGAAAGATGTTGAAGATCTTTCACCATGATTAGAAGATTATATTCCATGTTTCCAAAGACACTAAACTATTACTGTCCTTGTGTATCTGTTTTTGTTATGTATTAAGTAATCCGAAAATTTAATGTAATGTCCATGTATGTCAAGATTCGGGTCTCTACAGTTGGTATCAGAGGAAAGGTTTAGTTAACCATTGGAAACTAGGATGTGAAAACATTAGTGAGATCCCATGAGATATTTCTAAGGTATATCTATGGATGTCCCAAAGGTTACGTATAAGTATAGGTTATAGTCCTATAATTATGTTAACGATCTTAGAATTAAACCTAAGATGTTAGATATTGAAGTTACTCCCCATTTATTATGTTGTTTTTCTAGCATGATTTTTGCCTCTCACACTATTCTTTTTGGGTTTTAAAAAATTGTTGGATACCGGAAGATTCATGTTAATGGAGAATGTGATGGACAATGGAATGATATTCTTCATGATCAAGTAAATGAAATGGGATTTGGATGGTGAAATATCATTATTATGCCTAATCCACAATCTCATAAAATGATCAACAATCTCAACTTTGGTAAGTTTCCTGACTCAGTAAATAAGAGAAATAAGAAGTTTTATGATGATCATAGAGGAAAGAAAGTTCAATTTTCCTCATGTATATCATGTGGGAACATACACCAAGGAGAATGTTTCAAAGGAACTGGAAGATGCTTTGGGTGTGCAAAAGAAGGACACAAAGCCAATAATTGCAAAGGAAAGGGTTATGTTAACACCGTGGACAATGATAATGGTATTTCTAAGGCAACAATAATGGATAATGTTTTAAATGTGGAATGTACGGGCATTATGCAAACCAATTCCCTATGAGAAAGTCTCAGGAAGAGAATCAGCATGGTCATATGGGTAGTATTTCTGTTGATGATAATGAAGAGACTACAAATGATATGTGAGATGAAAGAATTATTGATGCTCGGTCAATTGTTTAAGAAGGAAGTGGAATGATTTATGTTTATCAAGAGTTATGTTGTATAGGTAATGATATTATGGAATAAAGACACATCTAAGGATTGTTACACTTTTGTTTTTCCTAGAGTATTTGAAAGTATATGTTGAATGGTACCAGTAACCATGAAAGGTTATTTTTGGAAACAAGATGATATGTGCATAATTAAGGGATAAAGAAATGAGCTCATGACTGATATAAGTAAAAAGTTATATCATGGTTAGAATATATTGAAATATTGGGATCTTAGTATGTGGAAAGAGTTAACTTTTGACAGTATTCATGTTTTTACTAAGGTTCTATAGTAATTCATATTTCAAAATAATTCTTGATTAAGGTATTCACATGTTAGGAATGTGACCAACAAGATATATCATATGATATATGGGGGATAAATGATAGTATTCACATACTCAGCAGATGACATTTCTTGTAATTGTTTTCTTTATACTATGAGCTTGGATAGAAGTATTTTGGATAAGCCTAAAGATTGAAATGGATTATGTTGGACATAATATAATTTTATTTATGGATATAACCTTTTTTCGATATTATTTATATAATTTTATAATAGTGTAGTTTTTGAAAAAGGACAACTTGCAGGATGAGCGAAAACCCATTCCATCGGACAAGGCTGTGGGAATCGAACCCACAACTGAAGTGTGACAGGACTTTATCACCTACCACTGGCCTACAAGAAGTCCCTGGTTAGTGGAAACTTGTTTTATTTTATTAATCGGTATGATAAATAAATTATAAGTCCATTTTTGGAACGATATATGATTAATCTCACCATAATAGGGACTTATAACTTTTTCTAACCTTTTGTTTGAAACAGTTGGAATGACCCATAATTCTATCACATGATCTGCTAACACTTCACGAATAACAAATTCAACTTCATTTCTTTAAGAGATGAAGTGGAAATTGTTCAATTCCTCAACAATAGGGAGATTGTACCAAAATCATATAAGTATTTCTTTTAATTAGTCAACTTTAGGGAAATTATCTTGAAAACCAAAAATGTTGTCCTAGTTCCCTCATATCCGATGATTCTGAAAATACCTTAGATCATCACAAATTTATGGCCTTGTGATTTTTTTCTTTTTCATAGCCATGTTCTCTACCACTCTTTATCAGAACATGATGGTTAGATTTAACTTCCATATCCATATTTTCACCTATGTTCTCCTATGTGGAAACCCAGTGATTAGTTAATTTGGGCAACCGTTACGTTTCATACTTTAGTTTTTTAAAATTAAGTTTTCGTATTTCATTTTACAATATGGGTTTCAATTAAAGAAACTTTCAAGTCAAAAACCATGTATAACCCTGACGAATTTGGTGGGTGAAATTCCTTTTAAGGGGGGTAGAATGTAACACCCGAGATTTTTATGAGAAATATTTTTTTTATGTTATATAAATCATCAAAGGAATCTTTCACTACACACAACACTATCTTGGCCTGGATTACATGCAATCATGACCTTCCTCGATAGCTTGCGTTGTACGCAATTCCGAGTTTCAGTAAACAACGATATGCTATTAAAATATTATTAAAACTAGCCATTATGAATAGTAATACCCACTTTTTGAAATTTTATTTTTCAAAATGGACTTCATTTTTGGATTCAAAATATCGAATTTATCCTAGGGTGAAATTTTGGTATTTTTCTGAAAACTTTCAATTTTTGATGATTAGTGAAAACACTGGGTTACTATTTAAAAACCAAATTTTTATTTAAATAATTATTTATATTATTTAAATTTAAATTAGGTAAAAATTTATACATAATACTTATATAAGTTCAAAGGAATTCATTGGATTCATTTATATTAATTTTAGATATATTAAAATTTTATTTACTTTTCACCGCCTTTTATCCACCTCCTAGGAGAATTTGAAAATTCATATAAAACATAATTTTACCGCTTCTGTGAGATGAACTTTAAAATCCTAGAGACACAGTTAATATCAAGGACTAGAATGTGGGTCAATGAGATGAAAATAATTTTTGGTGAATAGTAGTGTTTTACTTTTTTTCCCACGATTAAAAGTAAACAGGATAATTAAGGGTAAAAATGATATTATTATTACCCTAAAATGTGTCCTAATTCTATTGGATAAGTGTAATTCGACCGAAAACAACCTTAGGAATAAAATATGATTATTTAGGTCCACATGGATTAGATCACGAAATGTATTATAAATTTATTTAATGAATGGTCAAAATAGTTTAAATCAAAGTTTAATAACTAAATCATTTTTAATATAGGATTACACATAAGATAAATTCGACTATAAATATTAATTAGAAAGATAAAAATATTTTCTATAAAATGGTATTATATATATAATTTTTAGACATTAAATAATTTAATTTATTTATGACATAATGATGATATAGTAATTATCTTGTTAATGAAATATTAACATAATTGATGTTATAAATACCCAAATAAATTAAATTTTAGACTTTTAAGGAATTAAACTAATTTTATAGGTTAATATGACATATTATTATTGATTTAATTAATTTTTTTGAACTAATCAAGCTGTTATGAGTTTCACAAGAATCAATTACCAAATAGTGTCAAAATTGACATAAAATAGTTTTTTAATCAAATATTATATTATTAATTGTTATTATATTCGTAGAAATCCAAGGTTTAGCCAAGATACTTATATAATGATATGTGTATCATTAATGGACCAATTTTGGGTCGACTGGATGTATATGGTACATTTATTAACTATATAATATAAAAATACAAAGTGACATGGTAAATGTCAATCTAATTAACTAAGAGTTAAAATTAGAAGATAAGGTTAATATAATAACCCAAACCTATCTAAAATCTATTGGTTGAAGTGATTTCGACCCATCCCCACATTAGCTTCTAAATATATCAATTTGGAGCTATTATAAATAGAAAATGACTTTATTAAAAAATAATATTTTGAGTTTTTCCAAAGGTTCCCCTCTCCTCCCTTATAAAAAGGGCACCCCTTCCCTCTTCTCTTAACACCCTTTTCAGCCTTGAAGCTCTCAAAAAACCTGCCCATTTATCTTATCAAATTCTCTAGAAACATTCTGGAGGTTTTTGTGTTCTCAAAATACCAACTCTACTTCCATAAGAGAAGGCTTAAAGGAGGTGCGTCGAAGAAAAGGTAATCACTTATTCCGATTCTCTCAAGTTTATTTCTACTTATAATTCTTCTTCATTAGCTGTATCATTATAAAGTAATAATATAAGTATTACATATATAATGATATGTTATTATAAATATGAAACAACCCTATTTCACCTTTTATCCATCCTACGGAAAAAGAAATCACCGTGCATGCGTACTTACAGAATACTGTCTCCACGCCGTGGTGTAATCTGTTTTTGACCACCACCTTACTTGTATGGGTATAATGGTGTAAATAAATAACTATATATGATTATTGAAAAGTGATATTTATTCATAAATATTATAAATACACTTCAATACAATTCCACAATCATGGTACTGATATCATCGCTCGTGCGTACGTACGGACTACCGTCTCCACGACGCGATTAGATTCATTCTCCCTGTTAACCATTCATGAATGATTATAAATTATATATAATAGTAATCATGAAATATATGAAATAATAATGATACTGGATTAATGTATATATATATGTATGTAATCTACATAATTCCATTTAATTCAACAAGGAAACGAAAACAGCGTTCATGCGTACGTATGACCTACCGTCTCTATGAATGGTGTATTTCATTCCATTTATCGATCTATCATATATATATATTTGTATATACTGAATATATATTACATATAAGTCATGTTTTAAATTCTGTAATTAAGTAAATCAGGATATAATTAATAATATCAAGAACACTAAGTCCAAACATGTACGATAAATAAAACGATTTCACCCAAAACACTGCTTTAACATTGAACTTACAAGAGAACTGGTAATATAAAGTCATAAGTGAACCATATATGATATCATAACAATTAATATGATTCTATAATAAGTAAATGATATTATTTAAATCATTATACAGGAGGTTCGGATATGTACGAAGCATATCTGACCTTAGGTACGGGATAACTTTTCCAATCTCGTTTTTACCCAAGATTGTTTATTTGTAAGTATTTAATGGGGTTATATTTATCTTCCATGTCCCTGTTTTATAAAGATGGTTTCATGTATTTTCAAAGTCATTTTTACCCATTTTTTACTCTTACTACATGGTATGTAAGGACTATTTCTTTTGTTTACGTTACGAGGTACTTTTTTGACTTTTCTGGTAAAAGTACGAGAAGAATGTTTTTTTAACTTATACGGCACAAACAGATTTTTACAGTTTCATAACACCTTATTTTCAAGAAGCTTACTCTACAATATTTCATGATTATTTTCAAAAAAATACTTTTCTTTTAAAATTGCATTGTATTTTGTGAAATTTTTTTTGACGAAGATTGGATATTTTCCTCAAGAATTCATTAAGGTGTTTTTTCAAAACTATTTTCCTTAAAAGATGACATTATTTAGTATGAGAATGTATCTTGTATAATGTCTCTAGGATTTATGTAGTTTCATTTTTCTTATTGTGAATTGATATCCATATCTTTTATATGGATTATGTGATGATGGGTTCATGTTTATGAAACCCATTTTATTCATTGGGTTATTATGAATGATGTTTGTTTATTTTGTGGCACAAGTAAGAATGATTTCATTATGAGATGGGTGGGACCTATATCTCCCTCCAATGCATTGCATAAAGATTTATATCTCATGAGATAGACATGGATGGAATGGTAAATTAATCCGGGTAAGTTTTAGAGGACTGGAACGAGGAGTGAACTCGATTCAGAAAGGGAATTTGTCCACTAAGATGGTCATTGAAGCAATGCCTTGGCTACTAATGAAATAATATCATGTGATTAATGTTTTTCCACAATTACAAGTTTTATTTACAAGCTATTTTATCATGATTGATTTTCTATTATGATCTATTCCTTATGTACTGCCATGTTTTATGTCATTTCTCAACATTTCGATGATTGAACATTATGTTCATGTTTTTATGTTCAAATTTATATGGTTTTTCTTATTTTCTCCATGATTACCCATACTGAGAATTTGAGCTCACCCTTTTTATTTTTTATTTTCCCCAGGGTATAAATAAAGGTTTTAGGTATGAAAACAAAAGGGGAAGATCATTATGAAAGATGTTGAATATCTTTCATCACGATTAGATGATTATATTCCATGTTTCCAAAGACACTAAACTATTACAGTCCCTGTGTGTTTGTTTTTGTTATGTATTAAGTATTCCGAAAAATTAATATAATTTCCATGTACGTCATGATTCGGGTCTCTACAGTTGGTATCAGAGGAAAGGTTTAGTTAACCTTTGGAAACTAGGATGCAAAAACTTTAGTGAGATCCCGAGAGATATTTCTAAGGTATGTCTATGGATGTCCCAAAGGATAAGTATAAGTATAGGTTATAGTCCTAGAATTATGTTAATGATCTTAGAATTAAACCTCAGATGTTAGATATTGAATTTACTCCCCCTTTATGATGTTTTTTTTCTAGCATGATTTTTGTCTCTCACACTATTCTTTTTGGGTTTTAGAAAATGGCTGGACACTGGAAGATTCATGTTAATGGAGAATATGATGGACAATTGAATGATATTCTTCATGATCAAGCAAATGAAATGGGATTTGGAAGGTGAACTATCGTTACTATGCCTAATCCGTAATCTCATAAAATGATCAATAATCTCAACTTTGGTAAGTTTCCTGACTCAGTTAATAAGAGAAATAAGGAGTTTTATGATGATCATATAGGAAAGAAAGTTCAATTTTCCTCATGTATATAATGTGGGAAGAGACATCAAGGAGAATGTTTCAAGGGAACTGGAAGATGCTTTGGGTGTGAAAAAGAAGGACACAAATCCAATAATTGCAAAGGAAAGGGTTCAGTTAACACCATGGACAAGGATAATGGTATTGCTAAGGCATCAAAAATGGATAATGTTTTCAATGTGGAATGTACGGGCATTATGCAACCCAATTCCCTATGAGAAAGTCTCAGGTAGAGAATCAGCATGGTCATATAGGTAGTATATTTTTTGATGATGATGAAGAGACTACAAATGATATGTGAGTTGATAGAATTGCTGAAGCTCTGTCAATGGTTTAAGAAGGAAGTGGATTGATTTATGTTTATCAAGAGTTATGTTGTATAGGTAATGATATTATGGAATAAAGACACATCAAAGGATTGTTACACTTTTGTTTTTCCTAGAGTATTTGAAAGTATATGTTGAATGGTACCAGTAACCATTAATGGTTATTTTTGGAATCAAGATGATATACGCATAATGAAGGGATAAAGAAATGAGATCATGACTGATATAAGGACAAAGTTATATCATGGTTTGAATATATAGAAATTTTGGGATTTTGGTATGTGTAAAGAGTTAACTTTTGACAGAATTCATGTTTTCACTAAGGTTCTATGGTAATTCATATTTCAAAAGAATAAATGATTATGGTATTCAAATGTTTGGAATGTGACCAACAAGATATATCGTATGATATATGGGTGATAAATGATGGTATTCACATGCTCAGTAGACGACATTTCTAGTAATTTTTTTCTTTATACTATGAGCTTGGACATAAGTATTTTGGATAAGACAAAAGATTGAAATGGATTATGTTGGATATAATATAATATTACTTATGTATAGAACCTTTTTTCGATATTATTTTAAGAATGTTATAATAGTGTAGTTTTTGAAAAAGGACACCTTGCAGGATGAGCGACAACCCATTGCATCAGACAAAGCTGTGGGAATGGAACCCACAACTAACGTGTGACAGGACTTTATCGCCTACCATTGGCCTACAAGAAGTCCCTAGTTAGTGGAAAATAGTTTTATTTTATTAAGCGGATTTATTAATAAAGTATAAGTCCGTTTTTGGAACCATATACGATTAATCTCACTATAAGATGGACATATAACTTTTCCTAACCTTTTGTTTTAAATAGATGGAATGACCCATCATTCTATCACATGATCTGGTAACACTTCAATAATAACAAATTCAACTTCATTTCATTAAGAGATGAAGTGTAAATTGTTCAATTCATGAACAATACTGATATTGTACCAAAAACATATAAGTATTTCTTTTAATTCATCAACTTTAGGGAAATGATCTTGAAAACCAAAAATGTTGTCCTAGTGCCCTCATATCTGATGAATCAGATAATACCTTAGATCATCAAAAATTTATGGCTTTGTGATTTTTTTCTTTTTCATTTCCATGTTCTCTACCACTCTCCAACAGAACATGATGGTTAGATTTCACTTCCATATCCATATTTTCACCGCCTTTTATCCACCTCCTAGGAGAATTTGCAAATTCATATAAAACATAGTTTTACCGCTTCTGTGAGATGAATTTTAAAATCTGAGAGACATAGTTAATATCAAGGACTAGAATGTGGGTCAATGAGATGAAAATAATTTTTGGTGAATAGTAATGTTTTACTTTTTTCCCACAATTAAAAGTAAACAGGATAATTAAGGGTAAAAATGATATTATTATTACCCTAAAACGTGTCCTAATTCTATTGGATAAGTGTAATTCGACCGAAAACAACCTTAGGAATAAAATATGATTATTTAGGTCCACATGGATTAGATCACGAAATGTATTATAAATTTATTTAATGAATGGTCAAAATAGTTAATATCAAAGTTTAATAACTAAATCATTTTTAATATAGGATTATACATAACATAAATTCGACTATAAATAGTAATTAGAAAGATAAAAATATTTTCTACAAAATGGTATTTTATATATTATTTTTAGACATTAAATAATTTAATTTATTTATGACACAACGATGATATAGTAATTATCTTGTTAATGAAATATTAACATCATTGATGTTATAAATACCCAAATAAATTAAATTTTAGACTTTTAATGAATTAAACTAATTTTATAGGTTAATATGACATATTATTATTGATTTAATTAATTATTTTTGAACTAATCAAGCTGTTATGAGTTTCACAAGAATCAATTACCAAATAGTGTCAAAATTGACATAAAATAGTTTTTTAATCAAATATTATATTATTAATTGTTATTATATTCCTAGAAATCCAAGGTTTAGCCAAGATACTTATATAATGATATGTGTATCATTAATGGATCAATTGTGGGTCGACTGGATGTATATGGTACATTTATTTACTATATAATATAAAAATACAAAGTGACATGGTAAATGTCAATCTAATTAACTAAGAGTTAAAATTAGAAGATAAGGTTAATATAATAACCCAACCCTATCTAAAATCTATTGTTTGAATTGATTTCGACCCATCCCCACATTAGATTCTAAATATATCAATTTGGAGCTATTATAAATAGAAAATGACTTTATTATAAAATAATATTTTGAGTTTTTCCAAAGGTTCCCCTCTCCTCCCTTATAAAAAGGGCACCCCTTCCCTCTTCTCTTCACACCATTTTGAGCCTTGAAGATCTCCCAAAACCTGCCCATTTATCTTATCCAATTCTCTAGAAACATTCTGGAGGTTTTGGTGTTCTCAAAATACCAACTCTACTTCCATAAGAGAAGGCTTAAAGGAGGTGCGTCGAAGAAAAGGTAATCACTTATTCCGATTCTCTCAAGTTTATTTCTACTTCTAATTCTTCTTCATTAGCTGTCTCATTATAACGTAATAATATCAGTATTACATATATAATGATATGTTATTATAAATATGAAACAACCCTATTTCACCTTTTATCCATCCTACGGAAAAAGAAATCACCGCGCATGCGTACTTACAGAATACTGTCCCCACGCCGTGGTGTAATCTGTTTTTGACCACCACCTTATTTGTATGGGTATAATGGTGTAAATAAATAACTATATATGATTTTTGTAAAGTGATATTTATTCATAAATATTATAAATACACTTCAATACAATTCCACAATCATGGTACTGATATCATCGCCCGTGCGTACGTACGGACTACCGTCTCCATGGCGCGATTAGATTCATTCTCCCTGTTAACCATTCGTGAATGATTATAAATTATATATAATAGTAATCATGAAATATATGAAATAATAATGATACTGGATTAATGTATATATATATATATGTATGTAATCTACATAATTCCATTTAATTCAACAAGGAAACGAAAACAGCGTTCATGCGTACGTATGACCTACCGTCTCTATGAATGCTGTATTTCATTCCATTTATCGATCTATAATATATATATATCTGTATATACTGAATATATATTACATATAAGTCATGTTTTAAATTATTTAATTAAGTAAATCGGGATATAATTAATAATATCAAGAACACTAAGTCCAAACATGTACGATAAATAAAACGATTTCACCCAAAACGCTGCTTTAACATGGAACTTACAAAAGAACTGGTAATATAAAGTCATAAGTGAACCATATATGATATCATAAAAATTAATATGATTCTATAATAAGTCAATGATATTATTTAAATCATTATACAGGAGGTTCGGATATGTACGAATCATATCTGACCTTAGGTAAGGGATAACTTTTCCAATCTCGTTTTTACCAAAGATTGTTTATTCGTAAGTATTTAATGGGGTTATATTTATCATCCATGTCCCTGTTTTCTAAAGATGGTTTCATGTATTTTCAAAGTCATTTTTACCCATTTTTTACTCTTACTACATGGTATGTAAGGACTATTTCTTTTGTTTACGTTACGAGGTACTTTTTTGACTTTTCTGGTAAATGTACGAGAAGAATGTTTTTTTAACTTATACGGCACAAACAGATTTTTACAGTTTCATAACTCCTTATTTTCAAGAAGCTTACTCTACAATATTTCATGATTATTTTCAAAAAAATACTTTTCTTTTAAAATTGCATGCTATTTTGTGAAATTTTTTTTGACGAAGAAAGGATATTTTCCTCAAGAATTCATTAAGGTGTTTTTTCAAAACTATTTTCCTTAAAAGATGACATTATTTAGTATGAGAATGTATCTTGTATAATGTCTCTAGGATTTAAATAGTTTCAATTTTCTTATTGTGAATTGATATCCATATCTTTTATATGGATTATGTGCTGATGGGTTCGTGTTTATGAAACCCATTTTATTCATTGGGTTATTATGAATGATGTTTGTTTATTTTGTGGCACAAGTAAGAATGATTTCATTATGAGCTGGGTGGGACCTATATCTCCCTCCAATGCATTGCATAAAGATTTATATCTCATGAGATAGACATGGATGGAATGGTAAATTAATCCGGGTAAGTTTTACAGGACTGGAACGAGGAGTGAACTCGATTCAGAAAGGGAATTTGTCCACTAAGATGGTCATTAAAGCAATGCCTTGGCTACTAATGAAATAATATCATGTGATTAATGTTTTTCCACAATTACAAGTTTTATTTACAAGCTAGTTTATCATGATTGATTTTCTATTATGATCTATTCCTTACGTACTGCCATGTTTTATGTCATTGCTCAACATTTCGATGATTGAACATTATGTTCATGTTTTTATGTTCAAATGTATATGGTTTTTCTTATTTTCTCCATGCTTACCCGTACTGAGAATTTGAGCTCACCCTTTTTATTTTTTATTTTCCCCAGGGTATAAATAAAGGTTTTAGGTATGAAAACAAAAGGGAAAATCATTATGAAAGATGTTGAATATCTTTCATCACGATTAGATGATTATATTCCATGTTTCCAAAGACACTAAACTATTACAGTCCCTGTGTGTTTGTTTTTGTTATGTATTAAGTATTCCGCAAAATTAATATAATTTCCATGTACGTCAAGATTCGGGTCTCTACAGTTGGTATCAGAGGAAAGGTTTAGTTAACCTTTGGAAACTAGGATGCAAAAACTTTAGTGAGATCCCGAGAGATATTTCTAAGGTATGTCTATGGATGTCCCAAAGGATAAGTATAAGTATAGGTTATAGTCCTAGAATTATGGTAATGATCTTAGAATTAAACCTCAAATGTTAGATATTGAATTTACTCCCCCTTTATGAAGTTTTTTTTCTAGCATGATTTTTGTCTCTCACACTATTCTTTTTGGGTTTTAGAAAATGGCTGGATACTGGAAGATTCATGTTAATGGAGAATACGATGGACAATTGAATGATATTCTTCATGATCAAGAAAATGAAATGGGATTTGGAAGGTGAAATATCGTTACTATTCCTAATCCGCAATCTCATAAAATGATCAATAATCTCAACTTTGGTAAGTTTCCTAACACAGTTAATAAGAGAAATAAGGAGTTTTATGATGATCATATAGGAAAGAAAGTTCAATTTTCCTCATGTATATAATGTGGGAAGAGACATCAAGGAGAATGTTTCAAGGGAACTGTAAGATGCTTTGGGTGTGAAAAAGAAGGACACAAAGCCAGTAATTGCAAAGGAAAGGGTTCAGTTAACACCATGGACAAGGATAATGGTATTGCTAAGGCATCAAAAATGGATAATGTTTTCAATGTGGAATGTACGGGCATTATGCAAACCAATTCCCTATGAGAAAGTCTCAGGTAGAGAATCATCATGGTCATATAGGTAGTATATTTTTTGATGATGATAAAGAGACTACAAATGATATGTGAGTGATAGGATTGTTGAAGCTCTGTCAATGGTTTAAGAAGGAAGTGGATTGATTTATGTTTATCAAGAGTTATGTTGTATAGGTAATGATATTATGGAATAAAGACACATCAAAGGATTGTTACACTTTTGTTTTTCCTAGAGTATTTGAAAGTATATGTTGAATGGTACCAGTAACCATGAAAGGTTATTTTTGGAAACAAGATGATATGCGCATAATGAAGGGATAAAGAAATGAGATCATGACTGATATAAGGACAAAGTTATGTCATGGTTTGAATATATAGAAATTTTGGGATTTTGGTAAGTGGAAAGAGTTAACTTTTGACAGAATTCTTGTTTTCACTAAGGTTCTATGGTAATTCATATTTCAAAAGAATAAATTATTATGGTATTCAAATGTTTGGAATGTGACCAACAAGATATATCGTATGATATACGGGTGATAAATGATGGTATTCACATGCTCAGTAGATGACATTTCTAGTAATTGTTTTCTTTATACTATGAGCTTGGACATAAGTATTTTGGATAAGCCAAAAGATTGAAATGGATTATGTTGGATATAATATAATATTACTTATGTATAGAACCTTTTTTCGATATTATTTTAAGAATGTTATAATAGTGTAATTTTTGAAAAAGGACACCTTGCAGGATGAGCGACAACCCATTGCATCGGACAAGGCTGTGGGAATGGAACCCACAACTAAAGTGTGACATGACTTTATCGCCTACCACTAGCCTACAAGAAGTCCCTAGTTAGTGGAAACTAGTTTTATTTTATTAAGCAGATTTATTAATAAAGTATAAGTCTGTTTTTGGAACCATATACGATTAATCTCACTATAAGATGGACATATAACTTTTGCTAACCTTTTGTTTTAAATAGATGGAATGACCCATCATTCTATCACATGATCTGGTAACACTTCACTAATAACAAATTCAACTTCATTTCATTAAGAGATGAAGTGTAAATTGTTCAATTCATGAACAATAATGATATTGTACCAAAATCATATAAGTATTTCTTTTAATTCACCAACTTTAGGGAAATGATCTTGAAAACCAAAAATGTTGTCCTACTTCCCTCATATCTGATGAATCAGATAATACCTTAGATCATCAAAAATTTATGGCTTTGTGATTTTTTTCTTTTTCATATCCATGTTCTCTACCACTCTCCAACAGAACATGATGGTTAGATTTCACTTCCATATCCATATTTTCACCTATTTTATCCTATTTGGAAATCCAGTGTTTAGTTATTTTGGGTAACCATTACGTTTCATACATTAGTTTTTTAATGTTATGTTTTGGTAATTCATTGTACAATGTGGGTTTCAATTAAAGAAACTTTCAAGTAGAAAACCATGTATAACACCGACGAATTTCGAGGGAGAAATTCATTTTAAGGGGGTAGAATGTAACACCAGAGATTTTTATGAGAAATATTTTGTTTTTATGTTATATAAATCATAAAAGGAATCTTTCACTACACACAAAACTATTTGGCTTTCTTTACATGCACTCACGACCTTCCTTGATAGCTTGCGTTGTACACAATATTGAGTTTCACTAAACAACGTTATGCCATTAAAATATTATTAAAACTAGCCATTATGAATAGTAATCCCCACTTTTTGAAATTTTATTTTTCAAAATGGACTTTATTTTTGGATTTGGAATATGGAAATTAGCCTGGGGTGAGATTTTGGTATTTTTCTGAAAACATGCAATTTTTTTTGAATAGTGAAAACAATGGGTTACTATTTAAAAACTAACTTTTTATTTAAATATTTATTTATTTTATTTAAATTTATTTTAGGTCAAAATTGATACATAATACCTATATAAGTTCAAATTAATTCATTGGAGTCATTTTATAATAATTTTATATATATAAAAATTTTATTGAACTTTTCACCGTCTTTTACCCACCTCCTAGCAGAATTTTCAAATTCACATAAAACTTAATTTTACCACTTCTGTGAGTGGAATTTCAAAAATCCTAGAGACACGGTTAATATCAAGGACTAAAATGTGGTTCAATGAGATGAAAATAATTTTTGGTGAATAGTAACTTTTTACTTTTTCTCCCACAGTTAAAAGTAAACAGGGTAATTAAGGGTAAAAATGATATTATTATTACCCTAACACATGTCATAATTCTATTGGATAAGTTTAATTCGACCAAAAACAACCTTAGGAATAATATATGACCATTTAGGTTCACTTGGATTATATTAGGACCTTTATTATTAATTCTTTTAAAGAAGGGTTAAAATAGTTAAAATCAAAGTTTAATAACTGAATCATTTTTAATATAGGGTTATACATATGATAAATTCGACTATAAATATTCAATATAAATATAAAAATATTTTCTACATAATGGTATTTTATTTTTAATTTTATAAATTAAATAATGTTATTTATTTATGACCTAATGATGATGCAGTAATTATTTTATTTATGAAATATTAACATATTTGATGTTATAAATACCCAAATAAATGAACTTTGATACTTTTTATGAATTACACTAATTTTCTAAGTTAATATTACATATTAGTATTGATTTAATCAAATTTTTTAGAACTAATCAAGCTATTATGATTTTTACACAAATCAATTACCAAATAGTGTCAAAATTGACTTAAAATAGTTTTTTAAATAAATATTATATTATTAATTGTTATTATATTATTAAAAATCTAAGGCTTGGCCAAGATACTTATATCATAATAGTTTTATCATTAATGGACCACTTGGGGGTTTATTGGATGTATATAGTAAGTTTATTAACTATATAATATAAAAATACAAAGTGACATGGTAAATGTCAATCTAATTAATTAAGAGTTAAAACTAAAAGATAAGGTTAATATAATGACCCAAACCTGTCTAAAATATATTCTTTGAGAGGATTTTGACCCATCCCTACATTAGCTACGATATAAATCAATTTGAAGCTATTATAAACCGAATATGACTTTATTATAAAATAATATTTTGAGTTTTTCCAAAGATGCCCCTCTCCTCCCTTATAATAAGGAAAGCCCTTCCCTCTTCTATTCACACACCATTGAGCCTTGAAGATCAGCCAAACCCTGCCCATTTATCTTCTCCACTACCCTAGAAACATTCTGGTGATTCAGATCTTCTCAAAAGACTAAATCTACTTCTTTAATAGAAGGCTTAAAGAGGTGCGTTGAAGAAGAGGTAATCACTTCTTTCGGTTCTCTCAAGTTTTATTCTTCTTCAGATCATTATTCATTAGTTTTATAAATATAAAGTAATAACATCAGTATTACCTATATACTGATATGTTATTATAAATATGAAAAAATCCTATTTATCCTTATATCCATCCTACGGAAAACAAAATCACTGTGCGTGCATACGTACGGAATACCGTCTCCACGATGTGGTGTAATCTATTTTCGACCACCACCTTACATGGATGGGTATAATGTTGTAAATAAATAAATAAATATGATCATAGTAAATTTATATTGATTCTGAAATATTATACATCCAATTCAATACAATTCCACGATCATGGGAATGATATCTTCACTCGTGCGTACGTACGGACCACCGTCTCCACAACACAATGAAATTCATTATTCATGTTAACCATTCATGAATGATTATAAAGTATATATAATAAGTAATCATGAAATATATGACATAATAATGATACTGGATTTATATATATATATATATGTCGTCTACTTAATTCCATTCAATTCAATAAGGAAATGAAAATAGCGTTCATGCGTACGTACGGCCTACCGTCGCCATGAATGGTGTATTTCATTCCATTTATCGATCTATCATATATATATGTATATGCTGAATATATATTACATATAAATCATGTTTTATATTCTGGAGTTAATTAAATCAGGATATAAGTAATAATATCAAGAACAACATGTCCAAGCATTTACGATAAATAAAAAGATTTTACCCAAAACGTTGCTTTAACATTGAACATACAAAAGAACGGGTAATATAAAGTCAAAAGTTAATTATATATGATATCATAACAATGAATATGATTCTATAATATGTCAATTACATTATTTAAATCATTATACAGGAGGTTTGTATACATACGAATCATACCAGTCCTATGGTAAGGGATAACTTTTCCAATCTCGTTTTTAACCGAGATTGTTTATTTGTAATTATTTACTGGGGTTATATTTATCTTCCATGTCCCTGTTTTATAAAAATGGTTTCATGTATGTGCAAAGATATTTTTACCCATTTTTTTACATTTACTACATAGCATGTAAGGAATATTTCTTTTGTTTACGTTATGAGGTACTTTTTTGACTTTTCCGGAAAAAGTATGAGAATAATGTTTTTTAACATATACGGCATGAACATATTTTACAGTTTCATAATGCCTTATTTTCAAGAAGCTTACTCTACAATATTTCATTATTATTTTCAAAAAAATCGTTTTATTTTAAAATTGCATGGCATTTTGGGAATAGAAAATGTTTTTGAAGAAGAAAGGTTATTTTCCTCATGAATTCATTCAAGTGTTTTTTCAAAACTATTTTCCATAAAAGATGACATTATTTAGTATGATTATGTTTCAAGTATAATGTCTCTATGATTTACATGGTTTCAATTTTCTTATTATGAAATGATATCAATTTCTTTTATATGGATTATGTGATGATGAGTTGATGTTTATGAAAGCCATTTTATTCGTTGGGTAATTATGAATGATGTATGTTTATTTTGTGGCACAAGTAAGAATGATTTCATTATGAGATGGGTGGGACCTATATCTCCCTCCAATTCATTGGATAAATATTTATATCTCATGATATAGACATGGCTAGAATGGTAAGTTAATCCGGTTTAGTGTTACAGGACTGGAATGAGGAGTGAACTCGATTTAGAAAGGGACTTTGTCCACTAAGATGGTCTTGGAAGCAATGCCTTGGCTACTATGGAAATAATATCATGTGATTAATGTTTTTCCACAATTACATGTTTTATTTACAATCTATTTTATCATGAATGATGTTCTATTATGATATATGCCTTACGTACTGCCACGTTTTATGTCATTGCTACGGATTTCGATGTTTAAACACTATGTTCATGTTTTTATGTTCAAATGTATATGGTTTGTTTTATTTTCACCATGCTTACCCTTACTGAGCATTTGAGATGACCCTTTTTTTCTTTTCCCCAGGATATAAATAATGGATTTAGGTAAGAAAACAAAAGGGGAAGATCTTTATGAAATATGTTGAAGATCTTTCACCATGATTAGAAGATTATATTCCATGTTTCCAAAGACACTAAACTATTACGGTCCTTGTGTGTCTGTTTTTGTTATTTATTAAGTATTCCGAAAAAAGTAATGTAATGTCCATGTACGTCATGATTCGGGTCTCTACAATTTAAGAGTTATTCCAATTTTTTTAGGAAAACTACTTATATGTGCTAATTAAATCTTAACAAAACATCGACAGATCATTCTGGGAACTCCAGGCCTCAAGATCACGTGATGTATGATTTTGCGGTCTCAAAATAATTCTATATAATTAAAACAATTATACAGAATTTATGGTACATTACATACTCCCCCCTTATATCTGTATATCCTCGAAAGCCACAACATATACTAGGGAAAAAAATGGAGGTACTGAGCACGGATCTGAGCCTCATGCTCATATGTGCTCTCTTTGAGGTTCATGTGCTACTGGCGAATGCACACCAGAGGTATCAACTACCCAAGAAGAACTTGAATCTATCAATCCTCAATCCATACTGGAACCTCCGTAAGGGTCACCCCATCTTATAAGTCTAGATCTGCATGTTCGATGACTTGAGAAGGGTCATGGACATATCTCCTCAGCTGGGATGCGCGGAAGACATCGTGCGCCCACTCCAACTGTGGTGGTAGTGCAAAGTTATATGCCACTTATCCAATCCTCCAAAGTATTAAAAATGGTCTGATAAACCTCAGTGGTCACTTTCCACCTCTCCCAAATATCCATTGTCCACATTGAGGGGAGACTTGAAATAAAACTTTGTTCCACCTCTTGGAACACCAATGGTCTCTGTCTCTTTCCAGAATAAGAATTCTGCCAGCTCTATGCAGTCGTCACTTAAAAAGAAGTGAGACATCATGATACAAAATCTGCAACTACTTTCTTCATCCCTAGCCACTAGTACTGACGGTGAAGGTCCCGGTACATCTTCACCACACCAGGATGTACCTCCATATGGGACGTATGGAACTCTTTACACACCTCCCCATAAAGAGCTATTGGTACCATGTTACATCCACTGAAGATGAAGATGTGCTTCCCACCTTCAGAAAATCAATCAGGTGCCTACCCTTATGATATATGAGCACATTGAGCCTCACACTCAATTCTCCCAAGCTGTACCTCCCTGACTTGCTGAAGGAGTGGGGGAGTGACAGTCATAGACTGGAGGTAAGCAACTTCATCTCTATCCATGAAGGATATATGTAGTGTGACTAAATACACTAATGACTCAGTCAGCAATTATAGGAAAGATCTCTTGGTGAGTGTGTTTGATACCACGTTCCCCTTCACAGGAGTATAGAATAACTCAAAGTCATAGTCCTGGAGGATATCTAGCCACTCCTGTTGGGAAATAAAAACTCAAAACTCCTACTACCATGAGGGTAAATCTGGCCGACTCACGAGTGATCTATCACAGCCTCCTACGCAAGAGTTTATCTTGTGCTGCCTGAGTTTCATTTTTCATTGACCATGGAAAATCAAATTCCGACATTGTAGGTAAACCACAACCTTTTTCCAAATATAGTTAATCTGAGTATGAACTGTGGGTGTCCAGTCCACACTCAAACTAACATCATAAGGCCTCGATGCTTCCACCCAGAGGTTCCTACCGAAACTCTCTCCTCAAGGTTCATATCACACTGTCAGCATAATTGTAATTATTGAGTCTCCTCCCAAAACAATCTCTAGAAGTGGGGTTCAAGTCAACAGTTTAAATAGAAACTATAGGTTTTAGACAAGATTCGTGGAGGTAAAAAATGATTGGTACCTATGAAAATTAATATGGTAGCTAGTAGTAGACACATATTGTTCATCGAATCATTCCTAGATCCCTGGGGTCACACTCCTTGACCATATGCAGCTTCCCCCATCCCATTTTCTCCAGCTCCCTGAGCCTGGTGGGGACCAAAAAGGAGGGGTGTTGTAACATGTCGAAAAGTACACCACCTCATGATTCTCTCCTAGCTATTCTTCCACATTTGTAGCCCTGCAGATTCATCTGTCCCTAACACTTATTCTTCCAGATACATTTTTAAATTCCCATGTCTCTGAGACTCTTTCCAGTTTCCAACTTTCCCACTACTAACATTCACTGGTTGTATCCGCTCATCCAAATAACATTCGACAACAAAGGTTCTGTCTAGAACCCTAATATATGTAGGAATGCAAAGAGGAATAGTGTCAGCTAAGACATCCTTTAACTCACCGTGCTTGAAAGTCTGAGCCCTGAAGTAGTGATCTTGTCATATTCATCGAGTGCCAGGAATGGTCGGTATGCCTCAATGAATAATTAGCTACTGACATGTCATCCTGCAGAATCTGTAGAAGCTCTAGAGAACTCTTAGCCACCTCCTCAAGACAGTCCTCATCCACCGGTGAGTTGGGCTCACCTTGGAACCTGAGTGGTATCTGATGCAGAAACTTCTATTAGGCACAAAGCCTAAATATTTCCACTACTGGTACCTCCGGTTCTAACTGCATCTCAACAAGTAGTGATATAGCTGACACACTACCTAGAGGTTCTATCTCTAGAAATAGTGCAAGTACAGAATCCTCATCACTATGCGGACCATCCTCATGGTCACTCACTAGAAAAGAATAGAAGCTATGATCACCATATGCTCTACTGGTTTCTCAACTAGGCGGAAAACTGTAGCCACAGCCTCCAGCCAGTACTTAGCTATCTGGGAATCTGTCTCGCCTCTAAAACTCATAGTCCTCTATCGCTGGACCTTTTGTAATGTGCTCAGTTGGCATGAATCCTCTACTGGTGGAGCTGGTGGTAACGCTCATCCAACGGGTAGTGGTGCTGATGGTAAACCACCCGGAGATGCTAATGCGATAAGAGGGCCCTGCACAGAGGCCTCGTTTCTCGGTTGACCGTCGTCGTGTAATCACTTAGGAATCCAAGCCGGTTTTCTACACGATGACATCCTCATAAGGAATAGTTTTACCATAATCATATTGTTATACTTGTGGCGCTGACTCCAAGGAAATCAAAATAAAAACATTTAAAAAACACACACAATCAGTGTTTTTTTTTGCACTGAGTTAGAAATCAGAATTCAGGGATCTGGTGTATGGATACATCAGTCGCTGTTGCAACACTGGACTCCCCAAATTGAAAAATACACTCAAAACACATAACAATATTGCTTCACAAAAAAGGTCAGAGTCCTAGTTCTTTTGTATAACTGAACTCCTCTGATACCACTTTTTCATGACCCGTACCCTAGGGCCCATGCCGTAACTACCCCAAGCCCCCTTTCATAGGTTAGGGGCTGGAATCTAGCACCAAAAGGCATAAACCCTAAAACGGAAAGGAATTGCCTTTAATACTGAACAAACACATAGTCCAAGAACACAACAAGAAGAAACTATGGAGTAATTTTCTGTAGTACAAGAGTGATACAATTAAAAGGGGTCGGAATACAAGACAAACTGTAAAGGTACAAGTATAACTGAAAATAATATAAAACTAAAATAAAAACGAAAACATCTTCTGGGTCACCCTCTGAGGTTCCTACCTGAAGGGTTGGTAGAGATCGCCTCCTCAGCACTCCACGTCCGTCCGTCTCCTCCGTGTCACGTCACGCCGAATGGTCCACCACCATGAACTGTCCAGTCCTAACTCTCTCAGCTGTGATAAATGATGTACATCGTCTACACAAGATTCAAAAAGGTGTGGGCGAAGCCCATGGAGGGCTTAGTATAACGATACTCAGCAGGGACCCTAAGACCCTGTAGGCCACCTAAAGTTCCACAAAGGAAAACCAAAAAGCAGGAAATCAACTCTACTTAGGTATATGCCTATACATACACCTATGTTATCTAGATATTCACACCTCATTCACGAGGGAAGAATACCAAAAGGGTAACACCAAGAACGTAACACCACGAAGGTAAAATTACCACACAAGAATCTGTCACGACCCGCCCTCGGGGTCCGTTCCGTGACTACCCCAAGCCCGCCTTCCATAGGCCAGGGGCTAGCGACTAGCACCAAGGCGTAAATCCCGGTAAAAAGTGAAGGCGTTGCCTTTGTAAAGTAAACAAACACCACAGAGTAAGCAAGCGGAAAGTAAACACTAAGCAAAAGCAGAGTACAACTGAAAGTGCGGAAAAGTAAATGGGCCAGTATACAGACCCAAACTGAAAGTAAAGTACAACTCGAAAGGGAAAACAGCAACTAAAAAGTAAAAGCCGCTACGCCGAGCTGTCCACTGGAAATCCCACCTGAAGGGTGGGTACAGATAGCTCCACTGCTCCACGGGTCCCGCCGTCCGCTCCGAGCACGTCCCGCCCAGTGGTCCACCTCCTGGTACCGTCCTGCTCTGCAAGCCTCAGCCAAGATCAACGTTGTCCGTCGTCTGCAACCAACACAACGTAGTGCGGGCAAAGCCCGTGCAGGGGTGAGTATAAGCTACTCAGTAGGGATCGCGAGTCCCCTGAAGGTCTCTCAAAATCCACAAAGGATAAACCACAAAGAAAGGTACAATCACGAAGTAACATCCAACACTGCTTAGGTATATTCCCATACATATACCTAAGTCATCAATTCAAATACGCTCCAACCTCTGAGCCCAAGTGTAACTCAGTCCACACAGGAAAGTAAACGTATTCCACATAGGAAAGCAAATCGTAATCCACACAGGATAGCACAACACAATTCACATAGGAAAGTAACAGGATTCATCTCACACATGATTTTCATTATCAAAAACGTAACTACTGAAGAGCCCCATCTCTGAAGTGTACAGTGTCCTGTCACGACTCTGAGATACTGCTCACTAACCTATGACTGCTGAGGTACTCCTCCTGTCGAGTATTGCGGGTCTGCCGCCAACTACCGGGTGCTCCGTCCGCTGAGGGTCTGCTGCCAAATACCGGGCGCTCACCCAAATAGCCTACAGAGGTACTCCTCCAGTCGAGTACCGCGGGTCTGCTGCCAACTACCAGGCGCTCCGTCCGCCGTGGGTCTGCCTCCAAATACCGGGCGCTCCGTCCACTGGGCTAGTCGACTCACTCCAAGTCGAGTCCGTCGAGCAGTCTTCAGGTCTCAGCCGGCTAAACGGTCTCCGTACTCCATACGCTCGTCTCCAGTATCGCGGGTCTGCCGCTACAACCAAGCGCACCACCTCTATCAAGTAAAACAGAAGATTCATCTCACACGGGTATACTACTTCGGATGACGATAAAGATTATCACTGAACCATCTATGTCGTCGGACCCACGAAGGATCGATAGGTACTAACCCCCGCAGTGACCTACACAGGATCGGACCCACACAGGATCGGGCCCACGCAGGACCTGTAGCACTGATCCACGTAGGATCGCTGAGTGCAGTAGTCGTCGCAGTCCACTGCGGATCTCTGCATAGTCATCGCCGCAGTCCACTGAGGATCTCTGCATGGTCGTCGTCGGAGTCCACGGAGGATCTCTGCACAATCGTCGTGGTCGGAGAAGCAGTCGCAGCCAGCACTAGGGTTCCCGCACACAGTAAGCTCGTTCGGAGGGTCCGCTCCACGAGCCGAGAGGCTGATACATCAACTATCACAAAGTCCGGAGTTGATGTATCCAAAAGTTCCGTATCGACAACAGGAACTCAACGCAACAGACGGCGCGTCGATCGGACGCCCGGTCTTAGAGTTATAGGCATTTTCCTCCCCGGGGCCCGGTTGGTTTTTAAGGCAAAACCAACCCGACCGTACTCCACCTGCGTCCAAACCCCGGACGGAGCATGCTAAAAGAACCGCCTCACTAATAGGAACACAACAAAACCGACGGCACGTCAATTGGACGTCCGTAGCTCAAGATATGAGCGTTTCCGCTCCGAAGGCCCGGTTGGTTTCGTGAATGAACCAACCCGGACGAACTCAAAGTGTTCCGAAACTTTGAGTGCGATATACCGAAACGACCATCTCGATCCAAGGATCGCGTAGCCGCAGACGGTTCGTCATTCGGAGATTCGTGGCTCAAGTTCTGGCCAAAAGACCGAAACCGATTCGAAATGGGGGGTCGGGGTCCGGGCCGACCCGGTCCGACCCCCCTGGGTCGGCCCGAACCGGGTCGCCCGAACCAGGTCGACCCGACCCGAGTCCGACCCGACCCGGCCGGCCGGCGGCGCGGCGGCGCGGTGGCCTGGCGGCGCGGCGGCCTGGCGCCGCACGAAGGCAGCGCGGGGGGGCAAAGCCCCCCGCTTCTTGGAGTGGCGGCGCGGCAATCAGCCGCGCCCCTTTTTTTTTAAACGGCTCCCCCCCTCGTGGGGGGCCTGCTTGATCGGAAACCGGGGGGCCGCCTGCCCCCCCCCCCAAAGGAAACCGCCCCCCTCATAAATTAGGAGGGTTTTCTAAGATGGCAGGGGGAATTTATTTCCCCCGCCTTTTGACCTTCCGGCCGGCCAACTTCCGGCCGGTTTTCTCCAATGGGACCGGAAAATCCGGTCCCCTTTCCAGCTTACGATGCCGGCGGCCCAGCCGCCGGTCTTCTCGTCCCACCGCGGCCCGGAATTGGCCGCGGTGTTCGTCATCCGGCGCGGTGCGACGGCACCGCGCCCCTCCACCGCGCCTCCGATTCCCCTTGACGCGGCGCTACGGCGTCGCGTTCTTGATGATTCTTCCACGGCGCGGCGCGACGGCGCCGCGCAATATATACATACGATTATCTGCGTGGTGCGACGACACCACGCCACCTTATTTCCACCCGCAAGATAAATCAACAAGAACGATGGAGGGGGTTCGGCCGTGTTCATGCGGTACGGCCCCCTCACGTTAAACAATAACACAAATTTATAAACCGCACATTAGTCATGCTAGATCCACGAACAAAGATAAATAAACAAACAAATAATCAACAACCCCTACCTTGAAAATTGACGTCGCACGTCGGTTATCGCGGAGAAAGGCGTTGCGGCGTCGGACGTAGATTCCGTGGACGTCGGGGTGCGTCCGAGGAGGAAACGACGTCTCTTCACTTGTCGCTAAGACGAAGAAGAGAGGTACGTTGTCATCGGCGATGTTCACCACGGTCGGCGAATTCTCCCTTGTCGAGGAGGAAGATGAAGATGGAAGAATCTGGGACGTCGAGTCTTGAAGGTCGTGGGATCGATGTTCTTTGTCGGAGAAGAACCGTTCTTCACGTTCTTCGTCGAAGACGAAGAAGATATTCAAGTTTCTCAACGATTCTCCCAACCCTCTCAAGTAACAAAGGAACTAACCCAAAAATAAAATAAGCTTACTCTTAATTTATTAACACAACCCAACCTTTGAAATTCAAGAGTTTGACTTTCAAAAACTCAAAATTAAACTCACTTATTTATTATACATGAGTTGTATAATTAAATAAATGTTAAGTTGACAAGCCTTTAAGAGGGAGAGAGGGGAGTTAGGGAATTTGAAAAGGTGGGGCTCATGTGGGCCCCTCCTCAACTTAATCCTCTCTTAGGTAGTTAAACCACCCAACTTCCAACAAAAGATTATAACCACTTTTAAGATATAAAAAAAATATTGTATAACAAATTTATTTTACTCTTCATTTCATCCAGAAAAAATAAACATCTCTTCCTAGGAAAACGCAACTTCGGAAAAGGTCCCCTTAAGCGAATATCGGCGCTGCGAGTTCATCGGTGCCCTCAGATTTCAATTCCGAGCACCAGATCAAAAGTTAGGAAAACCCGCTCGTTCGTTCACTGAACGTACCCGAGCCAAACTTCGGAAATTGATTCCGGGCACACCGGGCCTCGGAATCAGGTGCCGTCAGAAACCGGGCTCTTGTAAAATTACAAAGAAAATTAAGAAAAAATTTCCCTTGAATTTTACGAGTCTTTACATTACTCCCACCTCGGGGCTTTACATCCCCGTAAAGATACATCAAAATGTAGGGAAACAAATGAGGGTACTGAGCACGCATCTGAGCCTCCCGCTCCCATGTGCTCTCCTGGAGATTCCCGTGCTTCCATCTGATGCGCACAAGAGGAATCAATCGCCCATGCAGGACCCGCTCCTTTCGATCCTCTATCTCCACCGGGACTTCCGTAAAAGTCGCCCCATTGTCAACGTCAAGCTCCCCATGGTCAATGATGTGCGTCGGGTCGTGCACGTATCTCCTCAGCTGAGACACGTGGAAGACGTCGTGCACCCGGTGCAACTGAGGTGGTAGAGCCAGGCGATAAGCCACCTCACCAATCCTGCTGAGGACCTGGAAGGGTCCGATGAAGCGCGAAGATAACTTGCCGCCTCGGCCAAAACTCCGAATACCACGTCGAGGTGAGACCCGCAAGAAGACGTGGTCGCCATCCTCGAACTCTAGTGGCCTTCGCCTCCTGTCAGCGTATGACTTCTGCCGACTCTGTGCTGTCCTCATCCGCTCCTGGATGACCTGGACCTTCTCTGTCGTGGCCTGGACCATCTCCGGTCCCTCCAGAGCTGCAATATTTCTTCTTTGACGATAAGAGAAATCTGGTCCCATCCCCTGGATGAACCACATTCTTTGCCTAATACAGTCAATCCTAACATGGATGATACTAATCCATACTAAGGATGACGTCGTAAGGCCTCGACGCTACTACTAAGAGATTCAACCGTTACTCTCGCCTCCAAGGGTTGAGTCACACTGTCGGCATCAGTGTGTGGTAACTGGGTCTCCTCCAGTAGATGTCTCACAAGTGAGGGTCAAGTCAACAGCCAAAACTGGAACCTCTTAGTAACATCACGAAAGAGGACAGGAACGAAAATATCAAAAAGGTATGTGTTTTTTTATTGCAGCTCATAATACAAGACGCTACACAAAAGCAACAAGGAACCAGAAGTACAAAGGACGTATTTACTAGTTATTCTCCTGTCCATCGGCTCCTAGAGCTCCATGATCGAAGGCCTTGGCTGCCTGAAGTTGAGCTCTCGCATGTTCACCTACTCCCTGTGGTCGGGGTGGACCTCCTGGTGGTGGTGGTGGCAGAGCCTCAAAGCGTCGCCCACCACCGGCTGCTCGTCCAGCTCCTCTGCCTCGTCCGCCTCCTCCCTGCGGACCACCACGGTCGAACCTCTGCCTCTGCCTGGGAGGTTCTTCACTTAACTGCTGATCATCAGCATGGCAGTTCGGACAGTCACGAGTCATGTGACCAATCCCGCCACAGGAGTAACATTGCCCACTCTCGGCACGCCTGTCTCTGACTCCACCCCGGCTTCCCCGCACAATTGAGCCTGAGTCGTGCAGTCGGCCACTGGTAGGTCTGGTCTGCCTGGAACCCTGACTCATCTGTCGGCTACCCGTTGCCGAAGACTCCGCTATCTGCCACCCTGCGGTAGGTCTCGCTGTGGACTCACCAGGAAACTCTCAATCAGGAGGGCTCGCTCTAGCACTCCTGCCTGGATCGGGATGCTGAGGGAGATCAGTGATGCCCTGATCTTGTGTCTCAATCCCTGCTCGAAGGTCCGGGCCCGGAAGAAGGGGTCCCATACCATGTCTGTCGAGTAGCGCGAGAGATCGGTAAATCTCGCCGAGTACTGAGCGACCGTCATGCTGCCCTGTTGCAGCAGAAGAAGCTCCTAGATACACACCGCACGAAGGGTGGCTGGGACGAACTCCGAGCGGAAGATACTCTCAAAGTCCGTCCAAAGTAGAGATGCCTCATCGTGCACCTGGAGCTTCAAGCTCCACCGTCGTCCTGCTGCTGCGTGTAGTAGGCTCGCAGCGAGGATCACCATGAGGTCTGCTGGTGTCCTCACTAGCCTAAACACACGTACCACTGCCTCCAGCAAGTCCTCGGCTGCCTGGGGGTCCGTCTCCCCACGAAACCTGGGCGGTCGCTGGCGCTGAAACTGATGCAGTGCGCTGAGGCGACGTGCATCGTCAACGGCTGGCGCTGGAAGCATCGGGGGCTCGGCGAGTAGTGCTACCGCCGGTGCCACTGCTGACAAAGGGCCCTACACCGAGGCCTCGTCGCTCGGTGGGCTGTCATCACACTCGACTCTCAGAACCCTAGCTGGCTGTCGTCGTGGGGCCATCCTAAATAGGAAACAGGTGCTCCACGGTCAAACTGTATTCTTGGTGAGCTGATATAAGTAATCACAAAGAAAACTTTGAAACACACACGCAATCAATGTTTTCGTGCATTAATTCGGAAATCCGAAGTAAGGGTCCTGGTGTACGGATACGTCGGCCGCCGCACCAACACTGGACTCCCTGGACTGATAACCACACTCGATACGCTAAACATTATTGCTTCACATAGAAAAGATCAGAGTTCGCGGTAGAACCGAACTCCTCTGATACCAATTTGTCACGACCCGCCCTCGGGGTCCGTGCCGTGACTACCCCAAGCCCGCCTTCCATAGGCCAGGGGCTGGCGACTAGCACCAAGGCGTAAATCCCGGTAAAAAGGGAAGGCATTGCCTTTGTAAAGTAAATAAACACCACATAGTAAGCAAGCAGAAAGTAAACACTAAGCAAAAGCAGAGTACAACTGAAAGTGCGGAAAAGTAAATGGGCCAGTATACAAACCCAAACTGAAAGTAAAGTACAACTCGAAAGGGAAAACAGCAACTAAAAAGTAAAAGCCGCTACGCCGAGCTGTCCACTGGAAATCCCACCTGAAGGGTGGGTACAGATAGCTCCACTGCTCCACGGGTCCCGCCGTCCGCTCCGAGCACGTCCCGCCCAGTGGTCCACCTCCTGGTACCGTCCTGCTCTGCAAGCCTCAGCCAAGATCAACGCTGTCCGTCGTCTGCAACCAACACAACGTAGTGCGGGAAAAGCCCATGCAGGGGTGAGTATAAGCTACTCAGTAGGGACCCCGAGTCCCCTGAAGGTCTCTCAAAATCCACAAAGGATAAACCACAAATAAAGGTAGAATCACGAAGTAACATCCAACACTGCTTAGGTATATGCCCATACATATACCAAAGTCATCAATTCAAATACGCTCCAACCTCCGAGCCCAAATGTAACTCAGTCCACACAGGAAAGTAAACGTATTCCACACAGGAAAGCAAAACGTAATCCACACAGTATAGCACAACACAATCCACACAGGAAAGTAACAGGATTCAGCTCACACAGGATTTTCATTATCAAAAACGTAACTACTGAAGAGCCCCATCTCTGAAGTGTACAGTGTCCTGTCACGACTCTGAGATACTGCTCACTAACCTAAGACTGCTGAGGTACTCCTCCTGTCGAGTACCGCGGGTCTGCCGCCAACTACCGGGCGCTCCGTCCGCTGAGGGTCTGCTGCCAAATACCGGGCGCTCACCCAAATAGCCTACAGAGGTACTCCTCCAGTCGAGTACCACGGGTCTGCTGCCAACTACCAGGCGCTCCGTCCGCCGTGGGTCTGCCACCAAATACCGGGCGCTCCGTCCACTGGGCTAGTCGACTCACTCCAAGTCGAGTCGGTCGAGCAGTCTTCAGGTCTCAGCCGGCTACACGGTCTCCGTACTCCGTACGCTCGTCTCCAGTATCGCGGGTCTGCCGCTACAACCAAGCGCACCACCTCTATCGAGTAAAATAGAAGATTCAGCTCACACAGGTATACTACTTCGGATGACGATAAAGATGATCACTGAACCATCTAAGTCGTCGGACCCACAAAGGATCGAT
Source organism: Viscum album (assembly GCA_963277665.1). Lineage (NCBI taxonomy): Eukaryota > Viridiplantae > Streptophyta > Magnoliopsida > Santalales > Viscaceae > Viscum > Viscum album. The sequence continues at coordinate 561,022,445 of OY728125.1, forward strand.
AGGAACTAACCCCCGCAGTGACCTACACAGGATCGGACCCACACAGGATCGGGCCCACGCAGGACCTGTAGCACTGATCCACGTAGGATCGCTGAGTGCAGTAGTCGTCGCAGTCCACTGCGGATCTCTGCACAGTCGTCGCCGCAGTCCACTGAGGATCTCTGCATGGTCGTCGTCGGAGTCCACGGAGGATCTCTGCACAATTGTCGCTGTCGGAGAAGCAGTCGCAGCCAGCACTAGGGTTCCCGCACACAGTAAGCTCGTTCGGAGGGTCCGCTCCACGAGCCGAGAGGCTGATACATCAACTGTCACAAAGTCCAGAGTTGATGTATCCAAAAGTTCCGTATCGACAAAAGGAACACAATGCAACAGACGGCGCGTCGATCGGACGCCCGGTCTGAGAGTTATAGGCATTTTCGTCCCCGGGGCCCGGTTGGTTTTTAAGGAAAAACCAACCCGACCGTACTCCACCTACGTCCAAACGCCGGGCGGAGCATGCTAAAAGAACCGTCTCACTAAGAGGAACACAACAAAACCGACGGCACGTCAATTGGACGTCCGTAGCTCAAGATATGAGCGTTTCCGCTCCGAAGGCCCGGTTGGTTTCGTGAACGAACCAACCCGGCCGAACTCAAAGTGTTGCGAAACTTTGAGTGCGATATACCGAAACGACCGTCTCGATGCAAGGATCGCGTTTCCGCAGACGGTTCGTCATTCGGAGGTTCGTGTCTCAAGTTGTGTCCAAAAGACCGAAACCGATTCGAAACGGGGGGTCCGGGTCCGGGCCTACCCGGCCCGACCCCCCCTGGGTCGCCCCGAACCGGGTCGACCCGACCCGGCTGGCCGGCGGCGCGGCAGCCTGACGCCACACGGAGGGAGCGCAGGGGGGCAAAGCCCCCCGCTTCTTGGAGTGGCGGCGCAGCAATCAGCGGCGCCCCTTTTTTTTTAAACGGTTCCCCCCCTCATGGAGGGCCGGCTTGATCGGAAACCGGGGGGCCGCCTGCCCCCCCCAAAGGAAACCGCCCCCCTCATAAATGAGGGGGGTTTTCTAAGCTGGCAGGGGGAATTTATTTCCCCCGCCTTTTGACCTTCCGGCCGGCCAACTGCCGGCCGGTTTTCTCCAACGGGACCGGAAAATCCGGTCCCCTTTCCAGCTTCCGATGCCGGCGGCCCGGCCGCCGGTCTTCTCGTCCTGCCGCGGCCCAGAACCGGCCGCGGTGTTCGTCGTCCGGCGCGGTGCGACGACGCCGCGCCCCTCCACCGCACCTCCGATTCCCCTTGACGCGGCGCGATGGCGTCGCGTTCTTGATGATTCTTCCACGGCACGGCGCGACGGCGCCGCGCAATATATACATACGATTATCCGCGTGGTGCGACGGCACCACGCCACCTTATTTCCACCCGCAAGATAAATCAACAAGAACGTTGGAGGGGGTTCGGCCGTGTTCATTCGGTACGGCCCCCTCACGTTAAACAATAACACAAATTTATAAACCGCACATTAGTCATGCTAGAACCACGAACAAAGATAAATAAACAAACAAATAATCAACAACCCCTACCTTGAAAATTGACGTCGCACGTCGGTTATCGCGGAGAAAGGCGTTGCGGCGTCGGACGTAGATTCCGTGGACGTCGGGGTGCGTCCGAGGAGGAAACGACGTCTCTTCACTTGTCGCTAAGACGAAGAAGAGAGGTACGTTGTCGTCGGGGATGTTCACCACGGTTGGCGACTTCTCCCTTGTCGAGGAGGAAGATGAAGACGGAAGAATCCGGGACGTCGAGTCTCAAAGGTTGTGGGATCGATGTTCTTTGTCGGAGAAGAATAGTTCTTCACGTTCTTCATCGAAGACGAAGAAGATCTTCAAGTCTCTCAACGATTCTCCCAACCCTCTCAAGTAACAAAGGAACTAACCCAAAAATAAAATAAGCTTACTCTTAATTTATTAACACAACCCAACCTTTGAAATTCAAGAGTTTGAATTTCAAAAACTCAAAATTAAACTCACTTATTTATTATACATGATTTGTATAATTAAATAAATGTTAAGTTTACAAGCCTTTAAGAGGGAGAGAGGGGAGCTAGGGAATTTGAAAAGGTGGGGCTCGTGTGGGCCCCTCCTCACCTTAATCCTCTCTTAGGTAGTTAAACCACCCAACTTCCAACAAAAGATTATAACCACTTTTAAGATATAAAATAAATATTGTATAAAAAATTTATTTTACTCTTCATTTCATCCAGAAAAAATAAACATCTCTTCCTAGGCAAACGCAACTTCGGAAAAGGTCCCCTTAAGCGAATATCGGCGCTGCGAGTTCATCGGTGCCCTCGGATTTCAATTCCGAGCACCGGATCAAAAGTTAGGAAAACCCGCTCGTTCGTTCACTGAACGTACCCGAGCCAAACATCGGAAATTGATTCCGGGCACACCGGGCTTCGGAATCAGGTGCCGTCAGAAACCGGGCTCTTGTAAAATTCCAAAGAAAATTAAGAAAAAATTTCCTTTGAATTTTACGGGTCTTTACAAGAATCACCATGAATGTTACACACCAAGCTAAAAGTACCACATAGATATCACCATGAAGATAGTACCATGATGGTAAAAGTACCACAGAGGTATCACAATGAAGATAGTACCACAAAGGTAAAATTACCACACATGTATCACCATGAAGATAGTACCACGAAGGTAAAAGTATTAGTTCTAATAGATACTCATCTCAAACTAGGTTTTCTGTGAAGTATAGAAGTACATTTCATTAGTCATGAATCTCAATTTTCTTATTCCTTCAAGAGGAACTGTTCCTAATTCTATGGAGTTTGACCCACACATGATCGATAGGTACTAACCCCTACAATTACCAACACAAGATCTTACCCACATAGGATCGGTATGAATACTAATTGCCAACCACAAGATTCACTAGGGAAAATAACCAGAAACATTCTGAATCACAACATCGAACACCTCGGCTACTATATATCTCCTCCTCTAACGAGTACAGTTGGCCTACCGCATTACATATAGGTGCTTCCCACAAACCATGGACTGCTGAGGTACTCTTCTTGTCATGTATCATGGGTCTGCAGTGTCACATAGAGGTGCTTCCAATCATGGGTCTGCTGCGCCACCGAAAGGTGCTCCCCCTCGTGGCCAGCTGAGGTACCCCACCTGTCAAGTACCGCATGTCTGTTGCATCACACATAGGCTCTCCCTACTATGGGTTTGCCTTGTCACACAGAGGTGCTCCCCACTGGGCATTTCGAGTCACTTCGAGTCACTTCGAGTCAAATACATTAGCAGTCGTCACATCTCATCCTGTCATAGGGTTCCGTACGTAGCGCGCTTAGTAGAACCACTCCTCATTCCATTGATCATAACTCAACCACCCCAATGTCCCATAGATAAGTATCCCAACGGTCCATCACATCATAAGGGACCCATCACAATAAACAACACGTCAATCAGATGCGTAATCTGTAAGTTATTAGCGTTTCTGCTTTGAGGGCCTGGTTGGATTTGGGGTTCGATCCAACCTGGTCATACTCTAACCTTATCCAAAACTCATGTGGAGTAGACCAAATAGACCGTCTCGATCCAATGATTCTGGTTCCATAGATGGTTCGTTAGACAAAATCCCGATTCACATGTTACGACCAAAAGACGTAACTGGGTTCGGATGGTCCCGGGTCCAGTCCAACCCACTCAGATCGACCCAGCCTAACCCGATCAGTGCCGAACCGAACTGGTTCGGGTCACCCTATCCAATTCGGGTCCCACCCGGGTTGGAATGGGCTGCGGTGGGCCCGACCTAGCCCGTGAATAGGGTGGCCCGACATGACCTGTTGGGCTTGGCTTGAACCACGCTGGGTGTGGCCCGATGGTGCGGCCCAGTGGCACGGCCCGGTGGAGCAACCCGGTGGTGAGACCCATTGGCACGGCCGGGTGGAACAGCCTGGTGGTGCCGCTCACTAGTGCAGCTTGGTGGCGCGGTTCCCCCGAGCTGGCACCGAAGGAGGAGCAGACCCCATTTCGCTCGGAAGTGCAAGGGGGGATCGCCTTTAGGGGCCGCCATCTTACTGCGGGACCCAATTAGGTCCAAAAAACTGCAACAGCTGGCCGGTGTTCCAGTCGGTCCTCCTCCCAGTGGTGCAGTCATGCGCCGCTGGTCCACGATGGCCAGCATGTTAAGCCGGTCTTCTTCCGTTGTCGCAGCCAAGCAGTCGCGGCCTCCTAATCCACCGGGGGTGCAGACACGTGCCGCTACTCTGCCACATAGTCGTCTAGATGTTTGTTGCACCCTGCCCCACCACGGACGATGGGATGTGTCTTCTCATCATCCGGCGGTGTGGACGCGTGCCACCCTTCCTTTCTCGTGGTCGCTCGGGTGCCGACCACCACCTTATTCCGTGAGCCATTGCGGCTTAATTCCAAGCCCGAAAAATAAAACAATTGCATATTCTAGATCCTTGGGTCGAGGGCTCCGTGTCAACATTTCTCGCTCAACAAAACAATTGTGTTTCCAGTGTCATTAGATATTTTGTGTTGAATAACGCATGAAGAATGCACAAAAAATCAAAAACATAAGAGGTAAGGTATATGCACGGGATGATGGCCATGTTATTTTGGCCATCACCATTGTGAAACCATAATATAAAGAATCGATAAATAAATTCAATCTTAATAAATCCAAACCACCACATCAATTTTCTATTAAAGGTAGTGCGAGGAAGAAGACGAAGTCATTGAAGATTGACATCGGCGTTCGTCACTCCTGTAACACACTCCAAGGTCTGTTCCTCCTTCTTCGATTCTGGAATTTGTTTTTCATTGGAGGATCTCCTTTGTTGGATAATGATCATTCCTACTCTCCAAAATAATCTTCTCCTTTTCAAATCCCTTTTCCCGCAAGAGGTGAGGTGCCAAAATAAATAAGTTTAATAAATAATTTGATTAATGTTTGTACATTAATTAAATTAAGTTGTAACATTTAATTTGTAGAAAATCAAATGTTATAGATGATCCATTAATTATGAATTAATGAATCCTATTAATTAAAAAGGATTGTGGTTACACATTTTGAGTAACTAGGAATTTGATTCCAAGAATTAAATTCCGGACCACCCTCATGTGGTCTCCACCTTCATGTTTCAAATGGGAGGTTTCAATATCAATAAAAAAATAAAGAATGTTTATTTTATTTTTTCCCATTAAAAGTATGAAAAATAATTTCCACCCTTGACTTACTGTAGTTGAGGTGAAGGTATCATTAAACAAATATTGGCATTGAGAGTTCAATTATGTCCTTGGATTTCAATTCCCATCACCGGTTCAAAACTTACAAAACCCAAATTGCGCGTTTACTGAACGTTCTGATTTTTTTTGGAAAATTATTAACAATAACCCTCGACCCGCACCGGTCGAGGTTATGCTCTACCTAAGTGAAACACGCCCCAAAAAAGCCAATGGTACTCTGATATTTCCAATCCAAGTTACCATTTAAAATTTATGCATTTAACAATAAAATAATTTTCACTTAATTATTTTATTTATGGTAAAAAACTATGTTTCACTCTTGGCCCATGCTAGCCAATGTTAGTATCTACCTAAAGAAAGCATACTCTCCCGAGTTCAGTAGTGGAATCAAATTTTTAATCCGAGTTACCATTTTTGAGTTATAAGCATTTCAAAAATAAAATCACTTTATTTAATTATTTTATTTACATTTACACCATTTTTGGGTTTTCTCACCGTAGGCTTGCACGAACTATTCTTAAGTTGCACCTAGGGTAAACCCTCCATCCTGAGCGTAACAGTGCCCTCATATTTTTGATCTGAGTAACTATTTAAGAGTTATTCCACATCTTCAGGAAAAATGCTTACACACACTAATTAAATCTTAACATAACTTCAACGGATAATTATGTGCACTCTTGGCTTCTAAATCATGCTCCATTAGATTTCCCAGTCTAGAAATAATTCCATATAATTAAAAATAATTTTTCAAAATTTCTGGGACATTGTAATTTCTACAATTTTTTGGATCATATACTTATATTTGGTTATCCATTAAGATAATATTATTATTATTTTGTATTCTTTGAGTTGGATATAAAATTAATGGACTTAGGTTAATCAATAAGTTATTAATTACTCATATTTCAATGATTAGACTTTTCTGAAGGTTTTCTTTTTTTATATTGATCGATCTGAAAAATAAACCAAAAATATCATGGTTTTGTGAATTTTTTAGCATTAAAACTAAATATTTATGGATTATAAAATCTCAAATTTTTTGGATGAGGTTCTACAAGTGTGAAGGATTTTTGTATTTTGAGTAAATTTGATTTTTTTGTTGGTTATTTTGTGCTCTGGTTTCAGTGAGAAAGTTGGCTATTGTACTTTGTTTTCAATAGATCACACCATTAATGACTATCTATAAGTTCATTTGGATTTCTAGTTTCATGTATCCTAGATATTATAAAATTAGATAGTTCTCATTCTTGAATATTTTCTCAAAATATACTTGATTTGGGCTATTGGTTTTTTAAAATTCAAATACGCTTTTTTGATGGCCATGTGATGCCCTGAAATTCTTGCTGCTAAACCCTAAGGAATATTATTTGTCAGTTTATTTTTATTATTCTACTTCTGGATACTTTTGAACGTAATTTATGGTCTATTTTTTTAGTTTTTTTCGTACACTATATTTAATAATGATATTTGGACTTTATTGCTGTTATAGCTTGAATTTTTGAATCTAACCGTGATTTGTTTTAAGGAATGTTCTTGAGGGGTTGGTTGATCTGTAATAATAACATGTCATTTCAGGGAATTTTGGTTACTTTTTCTATGTTTCTAGAAAACTATTTTGGGATGAAGTCATTTTAGTTCTTATTTTTTCTAATTTCAAGAAAATTAGATACTTTTTCAGGGTTTTTAACTAGTGGATGATCCAGAAATGTGGTGCAACTTTGTAATTAATTTGAATGATAATATTTGTTGAGGGTAAGATGATAAAAAAACATGATGGTGTTAATTAATGTTTCATGCTACAATTTTCTATGTTCTCTATCTTGGATATGTTATATTTTAGTTTTGTTCGCTCTCATTTAATATTTTTTTGTGCAAGATCTTTTCACCTTGTGTAATCTATGTGAGCTATTTTATTTTAATAAATTCACAGGAAGTGTGAGTTGGGTTACCAATTCACACTTCAATATACAAAAAAGCCATGGAGATGAGTAATTTATTTATATTATTATTGAATTTAATATCGTTACAAGTATTGTGTTTTCGAAACATAAATCAGAGGCTCCAAATATTTTTTATCATTTCACGAGAAGTTTATAGAGAGAATGTGAAATTATATAAAGAAAATTTGAACTGATATTGGTATAATATATACAAGTGGTATGTTAAGTGATTATGTTTAAATATTGTAAATAATCATGAATTTCGTGACCTATACACACCATATAAAAAACATTCATAAAGAAGGAATATATGTTTGGTGGAGATTTCATGAATAATGTTGATCAAACATGGTACTTATAAATATCTTAAAGGGAATTCTATTAGATTATCATATTATTTTTAGAATCCTTGTTTCAATAGGAGAAACTCTTATATAACAATTTATGAGATTTATTATGAAGAAAACCCACATTTGAGTCACCAAAGGGTGTTCAATATTCATTTAATTATAAAATTCAAGGGAAATTTTTTTTGGAGTTTAATAATATAGGTGTTAATGGAATACTTCTCCGCTACCCTCCAAATTGTAGGGGATACAAATTCAATAATAACTAAAAAAGAATTATGGTCGATTCAAAAGATTTTTAATGTTCATGAACTATATTAAAATAAATTTTCAAAAAAAAATATTGATATGGAAGAAAGGGAAGATGGGTTGGTTGCAGTTAATGACATTTAAACATTAATAATACATATAACAATGTTAATTCTTCTCTATATAAAGATTTAATGATAGAAATTTCAAGGGATGATGAAAAGTTCCATTAATTACAACATAGAGTTTTGGAAAAGGTGTATTTTTAAAATATCATTGGATAACAATGAAAACAATATTAAAATAGATGAAAATAAATATTGTGTCACATACCACATTATATTCACAGTTTAAGATAAAATATATTGATGAAGCCTTGGAGCATTATAAGTGGACTGATATTATGAGTGAAAAGTTGGATTATAATTAAAATAACAATACTTGGGTAATTATACAAAAACCAAATAATAATAATGTGATTGGAACAATGTAAGTGCTATGAAACAAGTTCAATGAAAAGGTGATATTATAAGGAACAATGAACAACTGGTTTGTAATGGTCACTCTACAATTGAATTCATTGATTTCAATGAAACAATTAATCTATGGATAATATTAGAAACTATTAGAATATTTCATTCTATTATAGGAAAAAATAAATATAAAAGTTTCTAGATCGATGTAATTTAGAATTTTATTAATTGAGATCTCGATGATGTTACTTATATTGAAAAACCATTCATCTTTATGCTTGGGAAACATTAAGGGTTTCTATGAATGTTGACAATTCATCATATGGTCTTAATAAGGGTCCATGATATTAGTATTCTAAATATTATTCTTTCTTAAATAATTTGGAAATCAAGAAAAGAAGTGTTGATAGAAATATCTACAAAATATAATATCAATATGAACCCTCATTGTCACTGTTTATATTGATGACAATATATTAATAGGGAATTATAAATAAACATGGGGCGATATTCTTATAGAGATGAAGTTACTTTTTTAAATTTACATGATGGGTTAACTAAAATAAATTTTTATATTTAGAATCCCAAAAATGAAGAATTATATTTTCCTATATCAAAAGATTCATGAAAAGGAACTTTTAAGGGTGTTTGGTATGGATGACCCAAAGCTAGTTTTCATGATTATTTTAGTGTGAACTAAGTTGGTGAAATATGGGGAAGGAAAAAAGGTAGATCATACACAATATTAATATTGGTTGGACGATTATTCTATCAATTGGATTAATGAACATATATAGTGTATGTTGTTGCAATTTATGATAGGTAAAAAGGTACACCTAAAAAATCTTATCTCGTCATTGGAAAATAAATCATAGATATATCAAAGGAAAAATTAATTTTGGATTGATATATGAATGTTCATAATAGAATTATTTGTTTTTCTATACTGATCTAGATTGGATAAGTAGTGTAGATAATAGAAAATCCACATCTAGTGTAGTATTTTTATTTCACGAAATATGTTTTAGCAGATACACAATGCCATATAATTTAGTTACTCAAACTAAAAAACTAGTAAAAATTTCTCATTCCAATATAAATGATATAGAATATGATTTCATTAAGTATAATTTGAATAATAATTAACTAAATATGTATTTCTTTCCTACATTATAGAGAGTATAAAAAATCATCACAAAACCACTTCCAAAAGAAACATTTCACAAACTAAGTATGATAATGGGAGTTCAACTACCCTCTATTCATGGATAAGGTATTTTAATTCAACCTCCTGCCTATATTTCTTTTATATAATACTGTTAGGGGGATTTTTAATATAAATATATCCATTTTTATGTTTGTATACATTTAAGGAAAGAATATATTTTTGGTTACTTTTTAAAAGGAATAAACTTTTATTTTGGTATATGTGTGAAAAAATATTTAACAATTTATCAAGGTGGTTGTGGGAAAAATTATTCATACTAGTAGAATTTGGTGTTTTAAAGGATGTTTCAAGTGTATGAATAATATTATTATGAGGTTTCTGAAAAGTATTCTTTAGTCACTACAAATGAAAAAAATGGTATTGTTTTTCAATTTTTATTGTTTCATACACAACTTTTTCTCAAATAAGATTATCATTTTTGGATAAATAATCCATTTTATACATTATAATGTTTCTTTATTTTATGTTCCTTAGTTGAAAATAAGATCCAAATAGGGATATTTTTGGGACTGGGAGGTTTACATGTGATTTTTTAAGATAATATAATTTTTTATGAAATATGTTATGAAGGTTTTTAATTTTGTTGATCAAACATAAATTATAAATTTCTATTACTATTTTTACTAATTTTAAAACATATAATGTTTTTTGAACACTGTTCAATAAGAAAAAATATTCTGATAAAAGTTTTCTTGAAATATTAAAATAGTTGAATTTTTATCTTTTACCATACAAAGTCCTCATTAATTTTTTTCAGTGAAAATAAAATCATGTTATGTTGTTATGTAGTTTATGTTTCCAAAATCGTGAGTCATAAAATATTTCATCATCCAAATGTAAGAAGTAAGGGGATGAATTTAATTTTTCAAATAGACCATGTTATGACATTTTGAGGATGTTAAGTTGATAGAAATGTCTAAGAACGGTTTTGGTCGAAAAGAGGTTGTGATTTGTAGTTATTATAGTATTAAAAATTGGTTTCTGGTATTTTTTGTAAAGTAAAAATTCTATTATTTTTAGAAAAAAAGTTTTTGTTTAATGTTTGATTTTTTAAATTAGAATAATGTTTTTGAGGTTTAGAGAGAAGTTTTAGAGGAATGTCATCAGAAAAATTAAAATTAGAAAAATCTAAATTGGATGAAGCATGTTTTAATATTATGGTAATAAAAATACCTCATGGTAAAATGGAATTGTTTTTAGGTAGATTTTATTTGTTGAAACATTATGTTAAGAAGATCAATTGTTGAGTTTTAGAGTTATTGTTGAGAAGGACTTTTTATAAATCTTCAAGACATATGTATATATGTTTTGAAAGTGGTACACAAAATTAAATGTATATGGTGTTTTTGTTTCCTAGTGTTTTCTATATTTTAGTGGTCTTATATTTGGAGGATAACAAAAGTTTCATGAAATTTGGATTTCTAGGGAGGCATCATGATTACATTTAAAAGGAATCAATTTTTTTAATGTTTATTATTTTGTGAAAGTCTAGATATTTTTAGAATATAGATGAGTAAAAAAGGAATGAAATAATTTTATGTGATTAGAATAGGTTTTTGGAATGGAAAAATTCCCTTATATTTCCAAAATACTGGTAAATTCAGAAATAGGGTTGAAGTGTTTTGTGAAAAGGTATTGGTGATATTGAATGTTTTGTGAAGGGGAGTAAATGTATATAAATAGGTGGATACCCCCTCATTTGAACAGAGTAAATCTTAACAAAATTTAAATGGTTCTGAATTACATAAATTTTTTCATAATGGTTTTTATAAGAACATCTATTGTAGAAAGAAAGGAATATTCGTGAAAGTTATGTATGATTAATGAATGTTTTTAGTTTTTTGAATGATTATAGATTTAGGAAATTAGTGTGTATGGTAAAATAAGAATGTTTATTTGAATAATTGAAATTTGTTGAGAAATTTGAAAAAGGGGTTTTTTGAATTTGAATCTTACATGAACCAGAAGGTATTGCCTAGTAATTATATGGTATAGAGGTATTCATCATGTGAATGAGAGTTTAGAATCATAGTCAACAAATTAAGTGTAAACTTTATTGATTAAAGTGGTCTATGGAATAATATTTTGAAGGATAATTGGGAACACATTAGTTGAGAGGGAATTTAGATTTCAAATTTTTAATGGTCGTGAATTGGGATGGGCAGTTATTCTACTCCAACCATTGTAATTATAGTGAGATTTATTGGATTTTTTACATAGGCATATTTACATTGTATGATACCTGGACATAGCCCATTATAGGTGAACAATATAAAATATATGTTTCTTATTTAGGATTTTATTTGTTCTCATACATTTCTGTAGGAAAGGGAGAGAGAAGTGTTTTGTTTAATGATTAAATAATGCCAAAGGAAAGATTTTCTAATATTTCATACCTTGATTCAACCCCCTCTTAGAATATTAAAATTAGTTGGGCTAACAAAAAGTCATCATATGATGTCTTGTGGACAAAATTTTTATACAATTTCATTTAGACAAACATGTGAAAAAATTTGATGATGAATTTGGATCAGAATGATTAGAATAATATTTTTATAAAGATAATCAGATAGAGGTTGGAATGAAAAATAAATATAAAAATGTATCTAAATCTAGTAATCTGTGAGAGGAATAATTATGATGAGTTTTTCTCAAGTGATCCTACGATGATATACATGATCACCAGATGATGTCCCAATAGAAAAATGAATTTTTACATAGTATTTACTAAAAAAATTTAGTTGTATAATATTATTACTAGTTCAAAATTAATTATGATATTTTGTAAATATATTCAATGTGGTGATGAAAAAATGATCATTCAAATTTCGAAATATCCGAGAGGGAATTTCCATGAATATTATTGAGGAATAAGAAAGATTTTTGAATTATATGGTGGTCAGGTTTATGAGATACACCATGAATACTTTGAAATACTTGAGAAGAATCCAAGATAATTGTAATGTGTATGAGATTAAAATTTCATGTTTTCTTTGAGTATGAAATTATAATTTTGGTCCCACATTTACTCCTACTTAGACAAATATAAATAAAATACATATAAATTACATAGGTATGTGTATTCTTCATAAGTATAAAATCTAATGTGTTTCATAAATAAATTTAGAAAGAGATTCTAGAGGAAATCTAAAATCTGACATTTAGTAGGGTAATTTCCATCCAAAAAATAACTTTGTCAATGTTGAATTATATGTTTGTATCAAATATATGTGAACATGGGAAACAAATAGAAGTCACTATAAAAACATTTGTATTAGTTTGAATCAGATAGATAGAGAATAACATAGTTGTTTTGTATATCATAATGTATTATAAGGATTTTTTTTGATAGATGAATAAATATGAAAATTACAATAACATTGAATAGACAGTTATATTTAGAACCCCAAGGAGTATGTTATTACTTTTTGATGAGAATGAAAGTGAATAATACGTATTTGAAAGAAGTAAATTATTGAAAATGTACAATCAGTACAGTAAAAAAATTGACTTATTGGTGAAGGATTATAAAAGTTGTTACAAATATTTTTGTAACAAATTATATGTGTGTAGAGAAAAAGAAATTTAGTTTTTATAATAGTGAAATTAAATTTTAATGATATTCCCTTCTTGTTATAACCACATTCAAGGATATTTTTCTAGTGAATTATGTTGTAGTTTATTCTTTCAACCCGTGATAATGAATAACTACTCTTATTAAGTAGTGAACCTTTTAAATACTTTTGATTCTATGGATGGTTCCCCGGTGTTTGTTTTCCACAATGTTATAAGAATTTAACTATAGGAGAAGGTTTTTTCAAAAGTAATAAAATAAAAAAAAACGATCATGGATTAACCCCTCTACCTCTCAGTGATCACAATGACCATGATAGGACTTTTCACAAACAAGTTCTATTACTACTTTTTGTATCTGACATCAAAATGGGAACCTACTTTGATACCAATTTTAGGGATAATGGTGTAATTTCTGATGAATTTAAGTCTATAATTCGAATTCTCTAGTTAATTGAAACTTCAACCACCAAAAGTTGGTGATATTCCAATAGAATCATCCCCCATGTCATCAAAGACAGAAACTGGTAAGCACTTTCACCCCAACCACCACATTGAGTAATTCTGTCACATTGGATTATATGATGCCCCAAACCTAATAACATGTTAATTAAATGTATTTTTTTAATACAATACATTTCCACGAAATTTAAGGGTTCTAATTTTATAGAATTAAGAAAAAACACTTACTAAAAAAATCATTCCTTTCTCAACTAATGTAAAATTTCCCATTATATAAACAAACTACTTCATCATTGATATGTGATCAAAATCAAAAAGCATACTCACATAAGAAACCCTTCTAGATACTAATTATGTAATAATTTTCTACATAACCTTGGGAAAATGATATATAAGAAATGGGTGAGTTCAGATTCCTAGTAAGCATAAACATAAGCAATAAAAAATGAATACCATAAGTGATCATAAGATGATAATATGTGTATAATACAGATATATAATAAAATACATACCTTAAAAATATTATATCCTAAATCATTGTGTATTACTAAAATTCGTTGTCATGGGTGCTCTAAAGTGATGTGAAATTGTTATCTTCTTAGTTGCAATAGAGTGGCTGATCAAGGCTATTATTGAATACGAAAGTACATAAAAAATATATTAAATCTATTTTTTTAAACTAGAAAATATATTTTTTTAAAAGGGATTGGTCGGTGTGTTGTTTAACGTGAATAAAACAACAAATTTTATGATGGAGGAATAATTGTTTTCCCTTTTTAAGTTTGATTAATAAAAAACAATGAGAATAGTTATTAGAAAATAGATTTAGAAAGAATAATAAATAAATCTATACAAAATAAATTAATTATTAATCATTATAATTTAAATTAAACTTAACATAATTTTTATCCTCTAATTGCATACTCCTCAAACCCGATGAGAGTTAACTTAACCATAAAGATGAAATTAATTAAACCCTATGTTAGCATCGGGACATGAAATCATAGTACCCTGATTTGATTCTATTTCTATGGATATATTATGGTCTGTGTTAAATTATTTCACATATCCATTCCATAAGGAAGGATAAATTTATTTTAAGTATTTTCTTTTAAATCTACAAATTTATCTTGTGTTGTTCTGTTTTACCGATTAATATCACTCTCTCGTAATTCACGCATTAATCGACCACATATGTTTTTTTAATTGATCAATATATTTATTAATTTAATATATATTAAAAACACAATTCATATATCATATTTTGGGAATTATAATAACTCATTCATTCAGAAGAAAAAAATGAATAAGTTTCAAGGTATATCGATTACTATGAAAAACTACCCTAATATGGGTACTTTAGTCATCATTGAAACAAATTTACTTCTCCAAGGATTAAAAAAGGATATAATCCAATTACATTCATATCATTATTTATATCCCAAATAAGAAATATATAATGAAAATAAATGAAGTATAATAGAATAAATGGAATTGAAAATGAGATTTTATTATAAAAACACAAATATTACAATGTGAAGAAGAAGAAGAATGATTTGATGAAGGGATCCTTGATTTAAGAGATAAAAATCATGAAATGATTCTATAATTGGTGTATAACCACTTTCCTTATTAACTCAAATTCCTAATCCACGTCCGACCACCTCCAAATTTGAAAAAACACATTTATTGAGTGGATGTGTGGTTAGGGTTTCAAGGCTTTTCAATGATGAATGATAAATTTGGATAAATATTTAAATCCACATTTCATAGACTTCTTAATCTCCAAAAAGCCTGAACTAGATATCCATATAGAGTTATTATTTTTGTGGAATTGATTTGTCTATCAACTATCCAAATTTATCTTAACACAAGTCTAGAAGAAGAAGATATAGACTAAATGGTGGAGTGGTGTCTAATCTGGCGAGTCTAGTCCAACATTGAATTAAATTCCAATTTAATCCAAAAAATTAAATGATACATATTGGACTATTTCCATTAAATTTATAGAAAATTATGTGTTGAAATTATTTAAAAAAATTTCATGTTGAAATAGTCTATATAAAAATATTTAGGATTAAAATACAATAGTGTACTATAAAGGGTTAAAAATGAGAATTTTAATCAAATCATAAAATGAAGGATCTAAATACAAATATTATATAAATAAAATTATTTAACACAATATGAGGAAATTATGTCAGTTGTTAACAAAAAACTATTTCTCTAAAATGTGTTTGATTGACTCCCCCACACATTCCCTATGACACTCTTGGGAAAAGTCACATGTCATGTATTCCAGAAAATTGTGATAAGATATTCATGTGAATATTTCCTAATCAACAATAGAAATATATTAAAAGTATGAATCTCATAAAGAAGAGAATATCAATAAAATTTAAATTTATTACCTCATAAGTTATATCAAAATATAATCTAGTGATATTTATGACACTAATCATAGTGAAACAAAGTATGAGTCTACCATGAAATTCATTTTTCACGTGTGTGTCAGCCAACCATTTCAATATCATACCTCAATCCTTTATTAATTATATTCAGGTTATGTAAAGGTTTACTTTTTAGCTATTTTAATTCCACGGAATCTATTCTTAATTCCTTTGTAATCAAATTTCAAAATCCACTAAGTTAAGCATTCTCTAAAGTCACACCTTAATCCCCCAACCAATATAACCCCACGATTATACATTTCATCAATCCACTATTTATTAAGATTATATATATATATATATATCGTGTACAAATATCAAATATAAATAACACACACATAGGCTAATTCAAAATTTTGATGAAACTACTCAGAAGATAAAAGAACTTATGGATCATCCGTTTATATAAGATGAATTTTTTATTTATCAAACTTTGAGATACCTTAAATTGAATCGGAAAAATATCACAATATACGGTTTCTTGAAATTTTGGGTGGTGAAATCAATGAAACAATTTACTGTAAAAAAAATAATGAAAATATTATTTCAAAAACTAAAAGGTTTAATAATGACACAAGCAATCATATCATAAAAGACATCCATTTTTATAAAAATCAACACTTAATGATGAAATACTTCTAATGAATATCATGATACCAATGTATTTTTAAAACATTCCTTTTTAATATGTTCCAAATGAAAATGATTATATTAAATGATGTTATTTAATTATTAATTTTTTTTTCAGTTTTTTATTTTTTTAAATAAACATAGAAAAACAAAATGAAAAACCCTAAATAAGATAAGAAAATTGTTTGTACCCTCTCTACACATAAAATATTTCATTCTACTCAATGTGATCATATTAAATGATAAAGTAAATTTAAATATAGAAATAAAATATTCACAAATAACATAAAAGTGATAGGGTAAGGGATGACCTAATAATTTCAAGTGATAATGGGATCATGAAGTGTATTGGCCTCAACTGCTTGTGTTGGGAATACCTCAATATACTACTTCAACTGCTTCCCATTTAATATAGATATCCTTCCTATAGTATTAATAGTGAACTCTAATACACCATAAGAAAAAAAATTAGATACAACATAATGACCTAACTATCTAGAACACAACTTACCGAGCATCAGTTTCAATCACAAAATGTTGAGAAGGAAATTCTATCTTATAAGAAACTCCAATTTGTAGATCATTATATCCTGAGATACTTTTAAAATATTATTATAGAGCCCTGAGTTCTTATATAATGACAATAAAGTCTCCTAAATATCTTGAATGTAAATATTCCTTTGAATTCCAGCTTTTTAGAAATCCATGTTGCATTTCTTTATAGCCAAATATGCTCGATTCTTGACCTCCATAGGAAGATGAAATACTTTTCTAGAAATGACCTAGAAGGAGGAAATACCAATGAGAGTTTTTAATGTTATCATATAAGACCATATAACATCATAAAAATTCTTACTCCAATCATTCTTAGTTGGATGAACTTTTTTCTCCAATATCTTCTTGAACTCAAAATTTGAAACTTCAGTATGGAAATTTTTTTAGGGGTGGTATGCGGTATTTTTTTGTGTAACCCCATAATTTCAAATATGGAAAGTCATATTTAATTCGAAAAAGTGTATCTTCTACTCAGTGATTATAATTTTTGGTACATCAAAACTGTAAAAAATTTAATCCTTGAAAAAACCCACTACAACATGATATTCGTCAGCTCTGGTGGCCTTGTCCTCCACCCATTTACTAACATAATCAAAAGATACAAGAATTTATAATAATAAAATGATCATGTAAAATGACCCATAAAATGAATTCCCCATATGTCAAAAATATCAGAAAATAATATGGGATGTTGGGGAATCTTGTGTCTCTTCACTATGTTTCCAGTGTGTTGGTAATACGATCATGGTTTACAAAACACATGGGAATCATAAAACATGGTAATCCAATATAATCTAGACTCTAAGACCTTATTAGAAGACCTTTGGGAACCAAATTGTCCACCACAAGAAATTTTATGAAACAAAATGAAAAAAATACTCAAATTCATGATTGGGTAAACCTATTCTAATGACACGGTCACTATAAACCAAAGGTAAGGATCATACAACACATAAAACTTGTAATAACTATTCAATTTTTCAAATTAGTTTTTCTTTATTTCTGTAGGAATTTTCAAGGAAAACATGTAATTCACTCAATCTACATATTGAGGATTTATACCTATGATTACATAGAGAATATCACCAGGGAAAGTATCCCAAAGTGGTTCCAGGTTTGGGATATCATGATCCAACATGTGAGTGATCCTACTAATGTGGTCAAATACGAAGTTATCTATCCCCTTATTATCTCGTTTCTCATTGTAAAATTATTGGAGAAGGATCATACAATGAATAATTCATATCTTTTTATCTAGATTATTTAGGTTCCACCTTAAAGCTATATGATTTGAGAAAACAAATATTTTAGTTCCCAATAAATAATATCAGAATTTTTCTAATGAAAATATTAAAACAATAAACTCTTTTCTATTGACGTATAATTTTTTGTGGATAAATTTAAATTTCTTGATGGATTACTAATCGTAAGGGACCTCCCTTCCACACAATAAAATAAGGCTGATCTAACTGAAAAGATTAATGTATCACACATAAGATCAAATGAGAGGTTCCACCAATGGGTTTGTATGTCCGAGGGTGCAGTGAGAATATTATTTTTTTAACAAAATCATTCCCTAAATGAATCATCAAAAAATGATGTAAATATATTTTCTATGAAATTAAGATAAGGGTAGAGTAATATTACAGAAATGTTGGATGAAGTGTAGATAAAAACCAGTGTGTCAAAGGAATGACTAAAAAACACACACACATGTAGGATATAGTAAGGATGAATTGATTTTTACCTAATATATATCGATATCAATTCCATGATTCGATAGTACATGAACTATGAAAATTACCTTATATACCATGAAATTAAATTTCTTATATTTTAAAACCATAGGTTTCTCAATACAATGAGCCACAAATTACCCAAAATCAAGAGAAACTCATCAAATGAGGAACTTTACATAGTAAAATAATTCATAAATACCACTATGTAAGTAACAAGTAAATCATAAAAATACTTACCATGCATATTTGGAAGGTACCTGGGGTGTAACAAAGTCCATATGGCATCCTATGGTAAGAAAATATACAAAATGGGTTGGTGAATGTCATCTTCCTCAGGTCCAATATTGTAATGGGAACCTAGAAATAGCCAGAGAAACTGTCCAAGAAGCAATAGCATGTCCTACATACAATTATCATATGTATTTAATCAATTAATGGATGTGGGAAATGGTATTTATTAGTGGATTGATTTAGTTTCCAATAATTTATACATGTTAGAAAACTATTTTTTATTATCACAAGAATTGACACATCATTTTCAGACGTTATAATAGTGAACCCATTTATCTTTGATACAACCTATGAAGTTCTAACTCATTGATAGTGAAAAATGGGGTAAATGATAATTTTTGTGATACATTCACCGGGGTGTGCATTCGTGTGCCGAGGATGTGATGATTTATTTCCCCGCATACCCAATTTCCAAATCCATGTGACATCGATCACTAATTCAGGGACATTTACTCCTTGATCGAAACGAGATGATGGGATGTTGGTCTCTCCTTCTAGGGATTCCTCCTCATCTCTCGTTACCTAGTTTGGGTCTCCCTCATTGAATTAAGATGTTGTTCATGAAACTCTTCCCAACGCCATGTCTTCATGGACTCCAGTTAATTATACTGCTTCTATCAGGACATTCCAAGGGGTCAAGTCATGGTAACAACCTTCAGTTGGCGGAGTAGTCATGTTGGAGATCTCCGGCGTGTCTGGAAGCTGGAACACTAGTGCGTTTGGTTTTCTTCCCCTTATGATAGAAATTCTCGAGGGTGTAGAATCTTGAGGAATACCATATTGTGTGTGGAGAATTATATGCCATACACATGTCTCTAAAGTATCCCTTAACTTCCCATGTTTATTATAGGGTATGTTGTGATTTTAACATCTAGCAAAGATTGATCAGACTGATCAGAACACTGACAGTAGAGGATCAGATGGGTATAACACCTGGAGGGAACACAGATGATGGGATAACGCATGGTTAGTAGCTAGATTTATACTAGGAGCAGTGAGAAAGTGGGCGACATGATATCATCGGTATGTGTCATCCCCGGTAAGATTCAGGATGGATATGGATTGTTGAGAATGGATGGAGAGTGAGATGGAGCTGGAGTGAGATAGATAGTGATGTTGGTATTGATCCTTGAAGATACTTCCTACGTATGCCCATGGTAGGAAATCAAGTTCCACGTAGTTCGGTGGGGAAATGGAGGACCTCAGGAGTTGGCCCATGAGAATGGACACATGGATGGGACCTGAAAGAAGTGGAACCTCTGGGTTTGTAAAGTACCATCTCGAAACACATAGGCTAGAGGGATAGATCATGATGGGACTTGAGTGATGGGATTGAAGCTTGGGTAGGCTTCCTACATATCCTCGAGGATGGGCATCAAATTCCACGTAGTTCAGGATGGGGGGATATAGATTCAGGGTTTACACTTATGAAAACGACCCGATGATATGCTGGGTCTTACATTTGGTTAGCAGCCCAAGATTTGGTCTGACGCCACAGGGGAGGACAAGAGATGTGGGTCCCAACAAATGCGACGAAAATGAAAAACTGTCAATTTCGGACTACAACATATTACCACTCATTGAGGTAAAATGGATTACCGCTGGTTGGGGTTCCAATGGATTAACGATGGCTGGGGTTGACAACGGCTTACCATTGACTGGTGTTCTAAGGCTTACCGCTGGTTAGGGGTTGATAACAGTTACCACTGACTGGGGTTCCAACAGATTACCACTTGTTGGGATTGAAAATGTCTTACCATTGACTGGTGTTCCAATGGCTAACCAATGGTTGTGGTTGACAACGGCTTAACGCTGACCAGGGTTCAAACGGCTTACCACTGGTTGGGGTTGAAAATGGATTACCCCTGACTGGGGTTCCAATGGCTTACCACTAGTTGGGGTGGACAATGACTTACCGTCGATTGGGGAACACAACATCTTACTGTCGATTGGGGAACACAGCGGCTTATCATCGGTTGGAGAACACAATGACTTACCATCGATTGGGAACACAACGACTTACCATCAATTGGGGTTGGACCTCGGGCAAGCTTCCTACATACCATTCCATGAAGACTAGGATCAAATTCAATGCAGTTCTAATGGGTACAGTGTAACATATTTCGGGAAAAAAAGGGGGTGTATAGTTTAACGTCATGCAAGATGAGGGTTGACCGATGTGAAGTGGTCGTGACCAATGGATGTTGGGCTTGAACCTTAGGGAGGATTCCTACATACCTTACCTAAGATAAAAGGATCAAAGTACATGTAGATCAGGATGGTGGATACAGTTTAATGTTGTGTAGGATGAAGGTGAACTAACGTGAAGGGGTTGAGACAAGTAGGAGTTGGGCTTGAACCACTGGGAGGCTTCCTACGAACCTTGCCTAGGAGACAAGGATCAAAGTCCACATTATTCCGGATGGTTTTGGGATTAGAAACTAAGGCATACCATGAATTATTACATGGTGAATTCTTACTCTAAGACCACGTGATTCATTCTTGTTGTGAGAAACAATAGGTATAAAAGAACTGACGATCACGTCACAAAAGTTGTGTTCGCAGGAAGTGGAATGGGGATAACATGTGGTTAGTGACCTAAAGAGGGATAATGGGCTTATGCATGGTTAGAAACCCATGCAGATGAAGATTGGGACTTACATAAGGATGGAGGCCCGATGGGGAGAATTCCCATAGGGAGAGGGATGGGGTAATGAATTCCCCTATGACCATCCCTCATCTAGTATTTGGCACCGAAGAAGAAAGGAGGAGCATGGGTGCTTCCTTCTGCAAGAAAGGGTAGGGGATTAAACCAAGATGGTTTCCCTACCCCATAGATAGGCACCGCTCTAATAGAGAGTATCTCATTCCATTTCCGGAATATCTCACTCCAATGGAGATGATCGGGCATAATAAAAATATGAGATGGGGCACCCCATGTATGATGCATAAGGTGAGGCCACAGTTTAATGTCATGTGTTGGGGATGATGGTGCTTGACAGTTTAACCGCCTGCAGGTCAAATGAGGCAGGTTCAATCTGCACCCCAAGGACTTATATAACTAATAACCACTTATCCTAGAGAAAGGTAAGTCATCAATAATGTCGTAGTGAAGGGGTGTTGTGGAGTGATCCACTGAGGGGACACGTTAGTGTGTCTATGTGAAGAATCAATATCCATTAGCGTGCCCATGTGAAGAAGCATAAGGCTACGAAACACTACCTGAAACACCGACCAAGGTATATTTAAATCACTTCTTACCAGCATAGAGTGTCTTATAAGGTAAGGGATTGAGATGAAAATGGGATCACATGAAGGGACCTTGTACAGATATGGTGCTCCATGTAGGAGAGGGGCTTCACAAAGGGGCATGCTTCATGAAGTGGGCTAGCCTAGCCTAGGCAAAGGGCATAAGTGAATATGGAGGGTGCTTCATCAAGTGGAAAGGATTTTGTGGAGTACTAATTCATTAATAAAGGGTACCTTGAAAAGCATAACACTACGAAGTGATGTGCTTCATGAAGCACAATGACGCTCCCTTAGCATTTTGTCCACATGTGCATGGAGGGTACTTTGCGAAGGATGAGTGCTTTGCGAAGACCTGAGTCCCCTTGAGGACCCAATTCCATCGTGGTGGCTTGTGGGATCTACGAAGGGAATACCTTCTTGAAGAGGGGTTGTATTTGAGATAAGTTAAGGGAACTTCTCAATGCTCAATTACCTAGAAGAGCTCATTTTTCTCTAGGTTTCATAGAGGAGAAGGTGCTTTGCGATTTGAGAGTAGAGAAGGCGATCCGAGTATCTGTCCTTTGGTATTGAGGGGAGCCCTGTATTTATAGTCTAAGGGAGGTGCGAAGCAGGGATAACTTGGTGTGAAGCCACGTGGCACTCCACAATTGGCCAAAGATTCCGTCGAGTTTGTCATAACTGCGGAGTCGACCGTCATTCCCTAAACGATAAAGAAAACTCTATGGTGATCCGCACAACACTCGCGAAGGCTTATCTCCGGTTCAATAAGTTCGTGGAGCTCAATTCATCTCCCTCCATAGCATGAAGATTACTGTCATGTGCTTTGTAACCACAGATCCTCCCTCCTCTTATCTCTACAGAGACTGCGGTGCGGGGCTCTAACATCGTGCCAGCCGCGGTGGAGGGCTCCGAGAATGGTCTTTGTGAGGCATCCCCTTTGGATTTGGTTTTCTATTTGTGATTCTTTTCCTCTGCCCTTATTTTGGAACCAACAAATTCCCCCTTAGACCTGGAGCTGATGAGAAAATGAGGTACTAAGTATAAGGGTCAAATATGAATTTTTTTGGCTAATCGCAAAGTATGGTCACGAAGCGGGAACACATTGCGGAGAGGTTGATCGTAGGTTGAGACCTCTGTGAAGCTTTCCATGGCCAGATGAACCATGAATCAAAAAGGGGGTCACCACCTATAAAAAGGGGAGGTTTAACTCTCTTTTATTTTCTCATATTTTCATTTTTGGAGACTGTGCACTTTATTGGTGATGCTCTATGTGCTCTATGATTGTTCATTGCAAATCAGGCCTTTCTACTTCACGGTGCACAACAAGTCCTTCGACTCTACCAGGGTGCATTTTGTAGCTTGTGGCTGCTAGGTCTGGGATAGGGATCCGTGAGCCTTCTCTGCGATCAAGCTTCACGATTTGAGATTTCCAATCGAGCTCCGTGTTCTAGGAAAAATTTGAAAAAATTTGAAGACCGAATGGCTCATCAAGAAGCTGCCAGGGTGTCCTAGAGGATATTTCCTAGAGACAAGAAATTTCTAATAACATGGGAATCAAGGAACACATATGGATCCATTCGAAACATGAGTCTCTTGTGGAGTTGTTGTAAGAGTGTCAGAAGAACTATCCACTATGAAAAAGGATTCCTATGTATTTATTCAATTTCAGGGATGAAGTTTTAATTCATGAAAAGAGTATAGATTTGCGGGCCTACTGGTTCAAGAGTATGTTTTCCCATCGCTAGTGGTTGAAGGCATCTAACGTCCATACATGGGAGGATTTCACACCCGTCAATGCTGATTGTCTATACAACCATGTGAATAACATTGACTGGAAGACGTTGCAGCCAAATACATCCCCTCCACTGTACCACACCATTCTGAAGGTGGCCCAAGGGAACCTGGAGAAGGGGTGGACTGATGAGTGGGATTTTCACTAGGGTGGAAAATTAATGGATGACTATGCATGGGCCTACTGGTTTGGCACCTCATGTGAGGAGTTTGGGGAAGAGTTGAGGCTAGTGGGCCTATATGAGGTGGCTTGGGATTTCAAATGTCACATCTACCAGCTCAATTAGCTGATGTCGAAGTTACTGAGTCAATTGTTGTTGTGAACTAATACCTTCCATCTTAACCATGGAGAGGTTGGTATCATCCTCTGGGACATTAACCAGATCTTGGGGGTCCCAATACTGGGTGAAATGTATGAATAGTTCTTCCCTACCGAGAATACACAGGAACCCACGAACCCAATGTCGCCACTTGCAATGGAATTAATAGACATGGAGCCTTGGGAGGAAAAGCAGTCGGTGAGGGAATTCAATTTTTAGTGGTGTTTCAAGTAGTTATTGAATTTCCCGGAAGATAGACTATTTCCCGTGAGGCCACAGTCCTGCAAAAGGCGGGGGGGTTAAACATGACAAGGAGTACTCATATTGGATACTCATGGAGTTAAACCATTGAAAGACATGGGGAATCAGTCTCAGTACTTAGCAGCAACCAGTGGTTAGGTTGGCTGTATGCATCTCAATGCTTATCTATAACTGGATTCTGCTAGTGAGGGACACAAACATGGGCGTGTGATAGAGCATGTTCATCATGGCCTCTACATTGGCGACTAGGAAATGGGTCGACCTGGGAATCCGAATTCTCTCCATGCTATATAAGGTGATGTGTCACATCAACGAGGGGAAGAAGCCACAAAGGATATGCAGGACATTCCATATTCGGTATAGGTGTATAGCGGCGCATATTAGGAGCACACATGAATATTCAAATCCCATTTTCCCTATCGGGTCGGACTTCTGACCATCCATTCTGAATGCGGTAGAGAGTTTTATGACTATGTTGACCCTAGATTTTGTGTTGAACTAAATCTGGAAGGTAGACGAGTTCAACTTCCACCAATTCCCGTTTCAAATAGGTGTGTTCATTAAAGAATTCCAGGGGATAGATGAGTATAAGTCCTACCTACAGGGCCTTCAGGGTGGATTTCATGTGGTGCGGTTTTACTGCGAGCCTCTCTATGATCTGTACACCCTGCACCACTTTGTGAGGCAGTTTCGGTCCATGCAGAGGATGACCTCACAGGTCTACTTGTGAGTGCGCCATGAGAACCACCAATGTGTGATGAGGAAAATGTGGCTAATGTTCACACAGGAGGATAGGAAGATACAGAACGATCTGCCTCCACCCACAACTGTCTATGGACAGGTAAAATAATATTCCAAGAGCTGGGAGGTAGTGTACCCTGGGAAAATCTTAAAGTAGAAGACCATATGTGTTAGTTATGGAGTGCCTCCCCAGCCTCGAGGTTTGGGTTGGAAGGCATAAAGGAAATTCTGGGGTGGTAGGGATATAGTGGCGGAGAGACCCGCGCAATTTGAGAGGAAGGCGGGAAAGACATACATGGTGATCCAAGAGGAGCGGAGTCATATAGAGGGGAGGCCATAAGGGGGTTTTGTAGGATACCCAACCAGGCTCTGGGGAAGCAGTTGCGCCACATAGACATGCCTAAGAACACTGTATTCCTTGTGGCTTGGGACATCTTGGACGTCAAAAAACAATTCCTCAACCCCCATGAGATGTGGAATCATTTGAATCACCATGGGAAGGATTTTTTGGGCATCGGTCCTGTCCTGGCCAGCTTTGTTGTATCACATGTGGAGGTGGAGAAGTACCTTTCTAAAATAGAGTACTTTGTGCACTCTCATGGTGTTCCATGATGATGATAGGTAGATTAAAGGTACTCTTAAATTGAATGAACACTATTCATTTTTCATCCACTGAATTGAGATAACGGTTCCCTATACTGGAAGAATCAAATGATTCCTCTTGGGGGAGGAGGATGGTAGAGGAAGCCCTCTGGAGGAGGGTGAGTTCGGAAAATCTGACCCAGAGATGGATGAGTTTGTAGAGGCCCTTGAGGTAAACCTTAAACCACTTCTCCATAGTCTCCATCTAGGTCATTTAGGAATTCTCAACTAAAATATTTCTGTGATAGATGGCCTCATCTACAACACCCACTCCCTCTTGACATTGGATGCAGCTGCAGGAACTTCAGGATTCGTGCACGCGGCTACAACAATCATCATGCCTGGAAGGGCTTCGAATCCTAGGGTGGTCCTCTTGGAGCCTTTGGACTTCCCACCAATATATGGGGGGCCAAAAATCGGGGTTCTAATAATAACAACTTAGTAAACTGACCAACTATTTAATCTTGGTATGTATTTTTCATATATTTCATAATTTTCATCCATTTGTTAGATTAATTAATGTCCATGAAATTTTTATATGAACAATTCATCAAATGGAATGGTCCACATTGGCGATGTTGGTCGGAGCTCCTGGCAGTGCCTTTCCCAGGGGAACACCCGTGATCATAGAAGCGTATGTTCAAACTGACCAAGCTGCAGCACTTCCGATCACTGGTGGGGCCATCGGCAGGACAATTCCTGAGATCATTGAGGTGGGATCTTACAATGAGGATCAATCAGACAACATGGGTTCTAACATATCCAATTAAAAACTAGATGCAGACCCTTATGATGAGTTCATGAATTCAATTCCCTCAAAAAAACCTGTCGACCCTGAGGACGAGGATGAGACAACCTATGTTGAAGAGGAAAAAAAGACCATCCATTTTTGGTCATGGAAACCAATCAAGCACTTCATCAAGAAGACTCATAAAATTCAATGGATATACTAGATTGGGAGGATTCATTCTCTGCTGTATTAGATATATGCGGAGGGAGTTGATTTCCAGCGTCTTCATATGCTCATACATGACTTCATGGAGGAGAAGATTTGGGAAAAATATTTTAGCCCTGGTGTGGCCTAACAACAGAGGAAATCAGTGAACATCAAGAGGCTCTAGAAGGCCTAAAGGTATGTTTAGAGGTTTCAGACATGAAAGAATGAGTACTCTATCTTCCCTGATGCACAATCAGAGCTTGTATCGTAGCTTAATGCCAGATGGCAGAGGCCGAAGAATGAATAATGAAATCCTCTAAGGAGATGGCCACAGTCCGAGTTGATGAGGAGTGGGCCCGATTTGCGGCTAATGAACTACGACCCATAACCACTGATGTGGAGCATGAGCTAAATAGGAGACAACAGGTCCAATATGGCACAAGACAGATGGTCGCAGAGCTGGAATGCTCTATCGCAGGGGTCAACCCATCCATGGGAGGGGTGATCCTTGGGTGTTTTAATATGTGTAAACCTTTTAAATGAACTTTCATGATTTTATTGTTTGTACTGGATGCATGCATGAGTTCCATTATTGGTTTTGTTTTACTACATGTCTATCAAATTCATGAAAAATCCAGCGATCAATACCTAGTCTCACATGGTCGAACCCAATGCGAGAAAAAATGGAAGACCACCGCATTATTCCATCCAAATATGATAGTTCCAATTACGTTTCATCCCTCCAAGGTTCTTAAAAAACGTTCATGGTTTCTGGGAAGAAAGAGGAAGTCCTGAATAGAGAGTAAATATCTTAGAATAGTCAAATCACCATTCTCCCAATGTGCTCTGGTGCATGAGCAGGGTAACTCTAGGAGTGTTAGAATCAATCCGAATATAGAAGAGTGGAAGTTGTGGATCATGATACCCAAAATTCAAAAGACTGTAGGGATGCTGTGACAATGAAGGATGACTGTTGACCATGTTCAAAACATAGTATCCCTATTGTGTTAGCCTAAAATTGTGAGAAACAATGATGGTCGACTGCTGACCATGTTTGAAATGCAGGGCCTGACTCAAAATTCCATCCATTAGCCTCCTAGAATGTTGGCCCAAAAAATTAGGAGAGTCATAGGCTGAGCATCCGTACTGTTAGTGGCTTCTTTTAGACGTGAAAGAGGACGAGGGTCTGCATAATGGGAACAAAAAGCATGGAGGGTGGAGTGATGAGTTGTTCAAATGGATTCCAACACTCTTGATATTACACCACCATGATGAAAGCATATTAGGTGGGCACATCAGTCTAGTCAAGGATCAAAGATGGTTCCGAATAGTATCTCTCTAGTGAGGGTATGGGATGACCTGTGGTTTTCTTCCATGTCATGGAGGATGATAGACCCTAGGCTGGGCCCAAGTAAGGTTTCTTGGATTTTGTTATATATCTCACAAGGATGTGAATTAATCCAAACATATTTCTCAAGCACAAAGTTTTTAGAGACCAATACTGGTAAGTGTAATCCTCTTCGGCGTGGAAGCTGACGCATCCCATACTCAGTATGTGGAGTCTGAAATTTGATCAGGGTAAGACGACAGTTTTGAGTCATTCATTGAGGACATGGTTGTCCAGAATGGAAATACGTAGTGCGGTACATATACCAACATGAATGGGGATCATAAGAGTATAAAACACCCCATGAAATCCCAGGGGAGACATTAAGTCAAGATACCAAAGGTGAAAATGGAATGGGTTCAGACAAGTCATCTGCGCATTCCTACGTATCCCATGAGTATGGGAATCAAGACATACGTAGTTCTGAATCACAATGTGGTCAGGGACCAATGCTGGTTGGGGGAGTCCTCTCTATTGAGGAAGCTGATGCATCCAATAATTAACATGGGGCATCTAGAAATTATTAAGGGTAAAACCGTATTTTAGTGTCATGCGTCGATGACATAAACTCGTGCAGTTTAACGGCATACAATAAAAAATAGAGTGAAGGTTAGGATCCCAAAAGGGTAGTATGTGATGTGATAGCTATAAAACTGACGTGAATGAGTACATAAGGAGTCTCCACCACATAACCTATCCATGGAGGAAGTTTTATAGGTCAAGGGGATGAAAGTGAAAGTTAGGCTAGGCTTGGAGAAATGTACCTTGGAATTCCTACATACCCCATTAAGATGAATATCAAGCTATACGTAGTTCTGGAATCAAAGTTTAAATTCATGCGGGATGAATGGCCAGCGTGGCATAGCTGCACCAGTACATGCCCCACAAAAACTACAATTCCTACATGATTCATGCTTGATGTGGTAAATAAGGAGTAGAGATGATAATTCCCGTGTGTGGGGAGGCACACATTAGATGTGATGGACCACTAGGTGAGTGACGTTCCTCTATTACTAACCTTCCATATTAATTCACCTATATGCATGGGGGGAATAGAACCGAGTGTGTTGGGATTCCACATGAACTTAAGGGGGGTTGAAAGACATAACTCTTGATGCCTGAGATCTAGATCACAGTGATAGAGGTATGTCGATAGAAAAAAATTAATTACTATGTTTGAAACAAAATTTCCAAACCACATTAGACTAGAATGGGGATAAACAAATGAGGGTTGACTAATGACCATGTTTGAAACACGGGACCTGTAACAAATTTGTTTGGGGGACATCAGAGTTGATGGCCCAAGATGGTAGGTGAGCCAATTCGGCATGAGACCGGGCCATAAACGGGGTACCATCTGATATGGAAGAGGATGGGGATCCCAATAAAGGCCTGTGAATCCTACACATGAAATGAGGGAATGTCCATGTGAGAATTCAAAACATTGGGCTCCTTTTCATGACACATCTATGTACGACAGTACGATGTATCAGAGAGATGGAGTCGAGTCTCCTTCCAAGGACAGGGGTCCTTGGGTTACACGCTTCCAGCTTAAGGTCATAGAGCAGACCATTAAAAGGGGCTTCCTTTAATGATATTTCACATAGGGTAGGGAAGTAGTTGAACCTGATGCATATTTCCCATAGGAATATCATAGTTTAGGTCCATTGAACTCAAACTAGGCTGGGACGATACATGGAAGAAACAAGGAGCGATTGTCATGAAACCTAATGCGAATGAGAACCCAAGAGGTGCTCTCCACACCACATATTTCCAAATAAGTTCGGGCCAAAGGGACGAATAAGGGGGGCATGATTAATTATTCATGAGGCTGGACCTGCATACTGAATGTCTGGGAGTTCCTACATATCCCATTAATATGGGAATCAAACCACATGTAGTTATGGATAATGTCTTGCAGTTTGGTGTCATAAGACAAGAAGGCCAGATCTTAGTTTAAAGGTCTTAGATCTCGGTCCATATATAGAATGAAGGGAGGGAGACACATGGTACCACATTACAGAACCCGAAATTAATGAGTATGTAACACCCCGAGCTTCCACGATATGCTTCTCTTTCAATAATGCAATAGCTTGCATTGTAAGCAAGTCCGAGATTCTAACACACCGCGACCAATCAAAATAGCTATTATGATTAGTAATACCCACGTTTTGAAACTATATATACTTTATATTTCAAATTGGACTTCATTTTTGGATTCCGAATATCAAAATTATCCTAGGTTGATTTTTTGGTATTTTTCTGAGAACTTCCAGTTTTTTATGAATAGTGAAAAATACATAAAAAAATCTTTTTTAATAAAAATAATTTATAGTGATAAATTATACTATTGAGTGGTTTTTAAGTATAATTAGAATATACTTTTACCATTTTATCCAATGGTGGTCATTAGAATTAATTTCACTTGGAAATTGGACATAAACAATTGTCAATCTTTTGATATATATTGTTTCCTAAAAACACGTTATTTGTTGTGACAGCGGGAAATAATTATAAAATTTGTTAATGCAACTTATATGTTTGGAGTTTTTTAAAATATATATCATTTTTGAATTCGGAATATCAATTATATCTCAGGGTGAAATTTTGGCATTGTTCTGAAAAACATCAATTTTTGATGAATAGTGAAACCACTGAGTGGTAGTTAAAAAAATGATTTTTTGTTTTAATGAAACATTACCACTTCTGTGATTTGATTTTTAAAAATCCGACATACATGGTTGTCATTAGGAAGTAAAATGTCGTTCAATGAGATTAAAATATATTTTTGGTGAATATTAACTTTTAAGTTTAATTTATCGCTATTAAATGTAATTAGTGAAATTTAAGGTAAAAATGATATTATAAAAATATGAAAATACCTTTAAACTTGTCCTAACCTTATTGGATGATTCATGGCCGACCAATACAATCCATGGGTCAACTTGGGGACCCAGTGGAGCCACTTGGGTAAGAAAATGACATTAGTAACTTTTTATTTAAGGTAAAAATAAAATTGTCACAAACATGTGTTGTTTTACTAAAACAATTATTACATGGGGTTATATAAGTTATCTTTAAAACAATAAATATTAATTGGAAAGATAAAACGATTTCCTAGATCATGATTTTTTTTTATAATTTTTAGACATTAAATAAATTAAATTTTTTATGACACCATGATGATGCTGCAATAACCTCATTAATTAACGATTAAAATAAAATGAAAAGATAATGTAAAATATAAGACTTACACTTGTCAAAAACCTATTGAATGAGTGGATTTTTAACCCTTATCACCTGATCCTAGAAATATATAATTGTGGGACCTTTAAAATCCGAAACTCATTAGATAATAAGTAACATTTAATGACTTTCCAAGAGTGCCCCTCCTCTCCTCTTATAAAAGGCCCCCACCACTACCACCTTATTCACACCTTCCAAGCCATTTGGATCGGCCAAACTCTGCCAAAATACTCTCCCAACATCTATATATTACTCCTAGAGGCCTCAATTTGGTCATAATTCTTACCAAGGAAGGCATTGGCTCAAATCAAAAAGAGTTACCCGATTTTAAGGTAATGTCTTCTATTATGTTATTTTGTTTTATTTTGCTTCTCCAACCCCTTAAACTCTTTTTATTCCATTATTATGTAAAAACCCCAGTATCTTCAATATACTAGGATGTTTTTGTGAGAAGTATTATATTTAAACTTACTCACAACATCGTCTAAGGGTTAAAGAATATAGTATTTCTGTGGTTGGCGAATTTCTGCCTCACGAAACGATGATTGTTTAATCTCCTTTTTACACCTCTCATGGTGGCCATTTTGATGACACTATTTTTATATATGATATATATTTTGTTTTTGTTTTCCTTATGATTATGTAATTTTCATTTATGCCATACCTTTATGATTTCCATTATGGGTAAATGCGATAATTTCATTTTAGGAAGTGCGGACTACCACCCCCTCAAAGTGATTTGAATCGTTAATGCCATATGTGGGATGTATAAAGGATGGAGTAAATGGTATTATACAATATATTATACTGGAATTATAGTATAACTTTATATAATTATAATTTCATTCCATTAAATATGAAATAGAAATGAAATTAGCGTTCATGCGTACGTATAGATTACCGTCTCCATGAACTGTGCATTTCATTTCTTACCTCTAAATGTTACGTAATATTATGAATGAATGTATATAATGGATATATATGATATATAGTATATCTACATCATGAATATAATTCTATAGATAATGGACATTCTACCACATAAACAACTTGTAATTATAAGAAGTTTATTGTTGACTCAAGTACCAAAGATCGACAAAACGACCGTTATTAACATAATTAATTACATAATGTTTATAACATGGTAATAAGTGATATAAATGGAATAATTAACTTGAAAATGGTTCTTGAGCAAGTATAAATTAACTCTAGTTTTTTATTCAGGAGATTAAAGAACGATCGAGTCAAGTCGGACACGATGTAAGGGAACTTCTTAACCCAATTTCCATTCTTTGGGTTAATCTCCTACTTTCAAATTATGTCATTATATTATTATATCCTATCTTGTATTTGTACATTATTTATTGGTACTTATATTGAATACACATAATAGATCTATTTTATATAAAAAATATTCTTTGTAAGGGACCTCGTCTCAATCTCCTTTCATTGAGGCATATTTGGTTTTATACGCCACTTTCCTTTATATGGTGTATAAACCCCTTTGACTTTTACTTTTATT
This sequence comes from Viscum album, assembly GCA_963277665.1. Taxonomy (NCBI): domain Eukaryota; kingdom Viridiplantae; phylum Streptophyta; class Magnoliopsida; order Santalales; family Viscaceae; genus Viscum; species Viscum album. The sequence continues at coordinate 561,055,736 of OY728125.1, forward strand.
CAAAAGGAATATTTTTATATGAATAATTTCTACTAAAAAAAGGAATGTATTTTCTTACGTATGTGGATACAACGACTTCTCCACCGCTGTGACCATTATTTGAGTTTCGGCATCCTCTACAAGCTATAACTTTTTTTCAATGAAAAATAAATACCACGTTTTAATTTTCTTTTATTTTGGTATTGAAAATGGTTTTGATAATGTTTTTATTATAAAAATGTGTTGTATTGATATCTTGTGATTGAAATGTGGAAATGTTATGTTTCCTTTATGCATGTTTTATGTGATAAGATTATATTATGGGTTATGATATGTTTAAACCTATGAGGAATCCATTGGACTTAATAAGTGACGGGTGGAGCCCGCTATAGCTCCTCGATGCATCGGTAGGTCTCATGAGACAAACTAGTGTCTTGGCACGAGGCCTTGACAAAATATTATTTGTAGTCTTGGCATGAGGCCTTGTCTATGGGGTTATGATAGTATAGAATTATGAATTCCATCATTAAGAAAGTGGTTATTGATATTCCATGTGATTTTTAAACCAGTAGAATATCCATGTGAATAAGTAAATGGAATTATCTCATTTTAATTTTTCCATATTATGTTGAAGTTCATGTTTAGAAGGCTTTTATTTTAGTCATACATTGCCTTAAATGTTTATTTTTATTTATGAAAGCTTTCGCTATATTGTTATCCTGACTGAGCATCTGAGCTCACCCCTTTCAATGTTTTATTTTTCCCAGGATGTGAAGAAATATTTTATGAATGACCTACAGGGATATTCTGAAGGGGATAGAAGTGTGGACTATGGAGACTATGTTATTGTGATTTTTCACTTTATGATGTAATGTAACATTTATGAATGTATCTAGTGTTTCCAAGGCTACTTAACAAATCGGTCTTTCGAGACTTGATCTTTTGTGATCATTCCAATGTTACACAATAATGCACCGACCCTGGGTAAATGGGGTCGGGGCGTTACAGTTAGTTTTAGAGGTAGTTTAGTACTAACCTTGGAAGCTATATTTAGATAAACTCTGATTAGATCACATAGCCCAAAGATAGACTTTGAGATTTAGTATATAAGAACTTCCTAGAATTTTGGTATTATAGAGATTTTTTGAGTTTCCCTAGCAATACACCCCTATCTGGATACGAGCAGGTAGAGGCTGCTCTGCCACAGATGTACCTAGGGGTAAAACCTGAAAACACCGCTTTGAGCTAGACTCGAACAGGAACTGGTGCACGACAATGGGCCTTGCTACACTCTTGGTTACGACACTCCCGAGGGATATGATTGGGATAATTCTCATTTTTTTACAACCCATTATAAAGGGGTTATGAGAATATACTTCCTCAAAGAAAACATTATTTTTTATTATGGATTATATCCATAAACCATTCAATTTACATTAATTATTTTACAAGTTTGGAATTATTCATTTCAATTCATAAACTAACATAGTTTATTCCATTGTATAGAAATGGAGTCCAGTATAAGGAATTTGAACTCCATCAATACGTATGATCCAAAGAGTAAGAAGGATCATATCTTTCATGGTATTAAGCCAACATTTAAAAGGGAAATAGTCTCTCATGTGTTCTCAACATATGAAGAAATAATATCATGTGTTAATAATATAAGTAAATAATTATCTAAGTCTTATGGATTTGAAGGGAATAAAGAGAAGAAAAGGTTGGAAGAGAGAATGTTGGATTAAGGGAAGAGGGAAAAGAATAATTTTACAATAAGTGATAATTGTGGGAAGAAACACCTTGGAACTTTCCTGAAGGGAATAGGAGTTTGTTATAGGTGTGGAGAAAATGGACACCAAATGCGTGACTGCAAGGGTAAGAAAAAGGTTTCAAATTTACAATGCTTCATCTTCAAGGAGTGGGGACACTACACAAACCAATGTCCAAATCATCAGAGTATGCCCCAAATGATGTTATTGGATAATAATCAAGTTCTAATACTACCACAGATGAGGAGGATTTATTGGAGTTCTTATGTTATTATTAAAGAATTGTGTCATTTGAGTGTTGTATCAATTATTTACTGGTTATAATAATTATGGAGTATATAAGGATTGTACTGCAGTACTTTTTAATCAAGGACATGTGATTTTGTGGAACCATGAAAATTGACTCCACAACAGGTTAAATTTTTGGAAAATATATGGTTGAGAGAAAGATAAACCATAATATGGTTCTGAAACCGAGATAGTGATTTTGGAATAAGACATGATTGATTTGGATAAATTATATTGGATATTCTTAACTTCCTTGAAACTCATTAATGATTTCTATAAATTTTTGGATAGAAGGTGTATATCTAGTATCCTATAAGGAATAAGGGATCATGAATGTAATAAATAAGGATTTATGGCAACTCAGGATGTTGTAGTGTTTTAAAAACATACATGATGAAGGTGTTCACATGTTGTTACGTGGAAAAAAGGATCTTCATTATGTTTACCTTCCTTATAAAATTTGGTGTGTGAGTAGGACAGAAGTATTTGGATAACTATAATAGTTGGAATGGATTAAGATGAAACTTGTATAGTATTATTTAAGGCTAAAACATTTCTGAATATTATTTTTGGAATATTATAATACTATAGTTTTAGGAAAAGGACAACCTGTAGGTCGGGGGATAACCCGTCGCGTCAGACAAAGCTGTAGGAATCGAACCCACAACCATAGTGAGACATGCCTTTATTACCTACCACTAGCCTACAGGATGTCCTTGGTCATTAAAAAATAGTTTTCCTAATCTAAATGGAATGTGTTAATATTTTGAACCTTTTATGATTAGGATAAATATAATATTTTTGAGTTCTATTATCTGTTTGAGTGAAAGATGAGTTTGTGGTAGAAATTAGTTGAAGGTTGAAACTCTACTTGTCATGCATAAATATATATATACCTATCTCCTATTCTATTAAGAAATTAATTATTAAACATTAGTAAAGGGATATTAAAACAAAAAAATGTGTTATCCTAATACCTTATGTCTTATTGAACTGATAATATTTTAAATCAACATAGATTGAAGGCTTTGAGGCACTCAATTTTACACTTTTTTGTGAATGATGACCCCAATCAATCCCTACAAATATTTACATTTTTACTCCAATTAAATGTCTCTAATTTCCACCAATGTTCTCCTTATCGAGATCATAATTAGGTGGTGACTTTTTAATTTCCCTTTCCCTCTTATTAAGGCTAAATTATATATACCTTATTTCCGATGTGGGTTTTTCACAAAGGTATTTTCTATTTTAACCTTTTATATTCAAAGAAAAATTTCAAATTGCGAGGATGCAATTTACTGAAGTAGAGGAGAATGTAACACCCCGAGCTTCCCTGATACGCTTCTCTTTCAATAATGCAATAGCTTGTATTGTACGCAAGTTCAAGATTCTAACACACCGCAACCAATCAAAATAGACATTATGAATCGTAATACCCAAATTTTGAAACTATATTTATCTATATTTCAAAATGGAAATGATTTTTGAATTTGGAATATTGAAATTATCCTGTGTTTAATTTTTGGTATTTTTCTAAGAACTTCCAATTTTTTTATGAATAGTGAAAAATACTTAAAAACACGTTTTTCAATCAAAATAATTTATAGTGATAAATTATAATATTGAGTAGTTTTTAAGTATAATTTGAATACATTTTTACCATTTTATCCAATGGTGGTCATTAGAATTAATTTTTACTTTGAAATTGGACATAAACAATTGTCAATCTTTTGATATATATTGTTTCTAAAAACATGCAATTTGTTGTGACAATGGGAATTAATTATAAAATTAATTAATGCAACTTATATGTTTGGAATTTTTTAAAATAGTCATCATTTTTCAATTCGGAATATCAATTATAATTCAGGGTGAAATTTTGGCATTGTTCTGAAAAACTTCAATTTTTGATGAATAGTGAAACCACTAAGAGATAGTTAAAAAACCGATTTTTCGTTTAAAGGAAACATTAACACTTCTATTATTTGATTTATAAAAATCCTATATACATGGTTTTCATTAGGAAGTAAAATTTGGTTCAATGGGACTAAAACAATTTTTTGGTGAATAGTAACTTTTAAGTTTAATTAATCGCGATTAAAGGTAATTAGTGAAATTTATGGTAAAAATGATATTATAAAAATATGAAAAATACCTTTACACTTTTCCTACCCTTATTGGATGAGTCATGACTGTCCAAGAAAATCCATGGGTCAACTTGGGAACCTCATGGAGCCACATGGGTAAGAAAATGACATTAATAACTTTTTATTTAAAGTAAAAATAAAATTGTCACAATCATGTGTTGTTTTACTAAAACAATTATTACATGGGGCTATATAAGTTCACTTTTCAACTATAAATATTCATTGGAAATATAAAAATATTTTCAACATCATGATATTTTTTTATAATTTTTAGACATTAAATAAATTAATTTTTTTATGACACCATGATGATGCAGCGATTACCTCATTAATTAATGATTTAAATAAAATGAACAGGTAATGTAAACTCTAAGAATTACACTAGTCAAAAACCTATTGGATGAGTATATTTAGAACACTTATCACCTTATACTAGAAATATATAAGTGTGGGACCTTTAAAATCCGAAACTCATTATATAATAAAGTAACATTTCATGACTTTCCTAGAGTTCCCCTCCTCTCCTCTTATAAAAGGCCCCCACCACTACCACCTTATTCAGACCTTCCTAGCCATTTGTCTCGGCCAACCTCTGCCCAAATACTCTCGAAAATTCCCTCTATTACTCCTAGAAGCCTCAATTTGGGCATAATTCTTCCCATGGAAGCCTTTGGCTCAAATCAAAAAGAGTTACCCGATTTTAAGGTAATGTCTTCTCTTATGTTATTTTGTTTTATTTTTCTTCTAAAACCCCTTAAACTCTTTTTATTCTCTTCTTTTGTAACATCCACATTATCTAAAATATAATAGGATGTTTTTATGAGAAGTATTAGATTTAAAATTACACAAACTTTCTTCTAATGGTTAAAGAACGTACTGTTTCTGTGGTTGGAAAATTTCTGCCTCACGAAACGATGATTGTTCAATCTTATTTTAACACCTCTCGTGGTGGAAATTATGATGAAACTATTTTTATATATGATATATATTAGGTTTTTCCCTTATTATTCTGTATTTTGCTTTTATGTCATACCTTTATGATTTCCATTATGGGTAAATGCGATAATTTCATTTTAGGAAGTGCGGACTACCGCCCCCTCAAAGTGATTTGAATCGTTAATACCATATATGGGATGTATAAAGGATGGAGTAAATGGTATTATACATTCTATTATACTGGAATTATTGTATACCTTTATATAATTATAATTTCATTCCATTATATATGAAATAGAAATGAAAGTTCTGTTCATGCGTACGTACGGATTACCGTCTCCATGAATGGTGCATTTCATTTATTACCTCTAAATGTTACGTAATATTATGAATGAATGTATATACTAGATATATATGATATATATGATGTCTTAATAATGAATATAATTCTATAGATAATGGACATTCTACCACATAGACAAGTTGTAATTATAAGAAGTTTATTGTTGACTCAAGTACCAAAGATCGACAAAATGACAGTTATTGACATAAATAATTACATATTGTTTATAACATGGTAATAAGTGATATAAAAGGAATATGTAAATTGAAAAAGGATTTTAATCAAGTATAAATTTACTATAGATTATTATTCATGAGATTAAAGAAATATCAAGTCAAGTCAGACACGAGGTAAGGGAACTTCTTAACCGAATTTCCATTCTTTGGGTTAATCTTCTACTTTCAAATTAGGTCATCATATTATTATGTCCTATCTTGTATTTGTACTTTCTTTATGTGTACTTATAGTGAATACACATAATAGATATATTTTATTTAAAAAATATTCTTTGTAAAGGACTTCGTCTCAATCTCCTTTCATTGAGGCATATTTGGTTTTATACACAACTTTCCTCTATACGGTGTATAATCCCCTTTGACTTTTACCTTTATTCAAAAGGAATATTTTTATACAAAGTGTTTTTAATTAAAAAAAAGGAATTTTTTTTCTTACGTATGTGGCGACAACGACTTCTCCGCTGTCGTGGCCATTATTTGAGTTTTGGCTTCCCCTGCAAGCCATAACTTTTATTAAATGAAAAATAAATACCAAGATTTAATTTTCTTTTATTTTGGTATTGAAAATGTTTTTGATAATGTTTTTATTATATCAATGTGTTGTATTGATATGTAGTGATTGAAATGTGTAAATTTTATGTTTCCTTTATGCATGTTATATGTGATACGATTATGTTATGGTTTATGATATGTTTAAACCTATGAGGAATGCATTGGACTTAATAAGTGACGGGTGGAGCCTGCTATAGCTCATCGATGTATCGGTAGGTCTCATTAGACAAAGTATTGTCTTGGCACGAGGCCTTGAAAAAATCTTATTTGTAGTCTTGGCATGAGTCCTTGGCTATGTGGTTATGATAGTCTGACATTATGCATTCCATCATTATGAAAGTGGTTATTGATATTGCATGTGATTATTCGACCAGTAGAATATCCATGTGAATAAGTAAATGGAATTATCTCATTTTACTTTTTCCATATTATGTTTAAGTTCAAGTTTAAAAGGATTTTGTTTTAGTCATACATTTCCTTAAATGTTTATGTTTATTTATGAAAGCTTCCGCTATATTGTTATCCTCAATGAGCATCTGAGCTGGCCCGTTTCAATGTTTTATTGTTTCCAAGATGTGAAGAAATATTTTATGACTGACCTAAAAGGATAGTCTAAAAAGGATAGAAGTGTGGACAATGGAGACTATGTTATTTTGATTTTTCACTTTATGATGTAATGTAACATTTATGAATGTATCTATTGTTTCCAAGGCTACTAAACTAATCGGTCTTTAGAGACTTTATCTTTTGTGATCATGCCAATGTTACGCAATAATGCACCGACTCTGGGTAACTGGGGTTGGGGCGTTATAGAGTACATAAGCCTATATCACACCATGTGCTCGCTGAGGAGGTTTTTGGTCATAGGACCAAAAATGAAATTTGGGATGGGCCCGAGGCAAAGTTCCTATGCATTCTTATTTACACCATTATTATGGGGATCAAGCCATACTCAGTTCTAGAAGAGGCATGGTAGGATGCCAAATCCAGGGACAATATTATCGTGAAGGTCTAACCCACACATCAAAATAAGTGGCATTTGATAGATATTTTTTGTTCATTAGAATTGATGTGTGTGTGTTTTTTTGTGAAGCAACAAACATAGGATGGAGAATCTAGGTGACACTCTAGAAATCAACCCATATGTAGGACATGACAAATAGTATCATGTATGATCGATACCAAACATGATGTCCCCTTATGTGAGGACATCACAAAGTAGTGTCGTTTTTCGTTGTGCATCCAGAAAGATAATGTCACAGTTTAGGGCCATATGATAGGACCACCCACCAACATTTTAATGTCTTGTAGTAAAGACGTTATAGTTTAAAGTCATGTGAGACTAGCCAGTATTGTTTAAAGTCATATGTATTGAACCCATATAGAATAAACAAGGTTTTAGGGGGGAGGGGTGGAATTTTACTGGAGTGATAAAGCATACCTGATGTGAATGAGGATGAGGTCCACACCACGCCATACACAGTGTTAGAGAAGGGACCTCTGGGCTAGGGCCCAAAAAAGTTTAGAAAATAAGGGACATGAATTGCAGATGAAATGTCTAGGTGTTCTTATGTATCCCTTAAAGATGTTAATCAATCCAGAAATAGTTTTGGGGGTTTAATTTAACATCTTTAGAGATGGATGTAAAAATATCATAGTTTAAGGTTTAGAGCTCAGACCATAGATAAGTGAAAATCTTCGAAAAAGGTGAAAACCATGACCATATCTCTAAGCCCACTTGAGATACAATTTACGTGGGAAACAAGGGTGTAGAAGGTCTTTGAAACCCATGTAATACATGTAAATGGGAAATCATTGTGGAGTCCCAGACGATGCCTCATTATGACTTTGTCCTCCTAACGTGCCAATGCGCACTGAGGAGTAGAACCAAGAGTGTCGAAATTCTACAAGGACATGATTGAGTGGAAAAAAATTTGAATCATGCAACCGATATTTATGGCTTGATGGGGTGGTTTGACAATAAAGGATAAATATTGACCATGTTCGAAACACAACATCCATATCGTGTGACCTGAAATGGGAACAACAAATGAGTGTCTACCACTGACCGTATTCACAATGTGGGACTTGTATAAAATTGTCAGCTAAAATAATTGGGTATGTTGGCTCGAGATGGTAGGATAGCCATGGTTCCTAGAATCCATGTCATCTAGGGGTCCATTCGGATGTGTAAGATAATGGAAGCACCAAATAAGGAGAACATAAAGTAAGAAACTGGATGAGAACATTTCTACATAGAATACAACACTCATGGTCCTGAACTAGAGTGTACCTAGACACATTGATGAACATACAAAGAGGTACGATGGGCCCAATTCAAGAAAAAATGACTTGAAATGATGAGTGTGGAACAAGGGGATGAAGAGATCTCATGATAAATAGGTATGTGGCATGGTTGCTTCAAAACTAATGTGAACAAGGACATAAGCCCATACCACATTGTATACCCCTATCCTAGAATAACTCACTCCAGGGGGCCAGGAAGATAGGGAGGTTTCTACAAAATGGGGATAGACTTAAAATCTAAATGTTTGGGAGGTATTATGTTTCTCATAAGAATGGGAATCAATCTATAAGTAGTTCAGGGGGATGTTGTGTAGTTTTACGTCATGCGAGAAGGACGTAAAGATATCTTAGTTTATGGTGTTAGTGCTCAGACCATAGATACATTGCCCTTAATACTGGTATTTCCTTACCAAATATCTTAAGCACACACGAGAAATGATCAGTATGGGAAACAAGGAATTGGATTAAGCTCTCCCCATCATATAAGGGTATGACTATGAGGGGAATAGATTAGGCAGGGTTGGCCCCAACTAGACTAACACTTCTACTCGAGGCAGACTGATGTTTGAAGGGATATAGGAACCACATTAATCATTGTAACCAACATTTGGTACATACATGGTTGGTGATAATGATGGAGGATGGCTGTTGACTGTGTTCAAAACATAGCATTCACATCGTGTGACTTGAAATGGGAATAATAAATGAACATCAACCACTGACCATAATAACAATACAGGACATGTATCAATTTTTCATTTAAGATCCTTAAGGATGTTGGCCCGAAATGGTAGGAGGGCCCAAAGGCCTAGAATCTATGACATTCGGGGGTCCTTTTGGATATAAAAGATGATGGAGACCCTAAATAACTAGGATGTGTAAAGCATTACGTGGCTGTGCAGTTTAACGTCATGAAGGATGAAGAAATAGTTGGAGATATCTAGGGAGATAGATACATGGTGTGGTCATGATGGACCTGATGTGGGTGAGGGAAGAAGTCCGCACCACACTATGAATTTCGACCCAAGGGGAGATCTTGATGTTGGGGCTGGGCCTGCAGATGAATTGTCAGGGCGTTTCTATATATCTCATAAGGGTGGGAATCAATACATACATGGTTTTGAAATGTTCCATGTAGTTTATCATCATGCAGTGAAGAAGTGAGAGGATAGACGAACGAGGAGGGGAACAGGGTGTGAAAATCCTAATCCCAACATGAGTGGGGATAAAGAAGCCTACACTACAACATGTGTGGTCCTCCAAGAGAACTACACCTAGGGGTTAGACAAAGAGAATATTTTGGGGGCTGGACTCAAGATGAGGTTTTTGAGCATTCCTACATATCCCATGAGCACAGTAATCAAGCCATATGTTGTTCTGAAATGTTCAGTTTAACGTCTTGTGGGAAAACATACTATAATGGTATACCTTACTCTCATAGTTTAACGTCATGCCGGATGAGTGCTGAGTAGTTTTACATCATTCATCTTGGATAAATCACATGTTTTAGCATCACGTCATGAAGATAGAGATGTTTATGGACATGTGGGACTATATAGATCTTAGTTTATGGTCATAAAGCTCAGACCGTTTTCATTTTGTCACCATGTGGGATTGGAAGGCAGTTTAATGTAATGTAGAACATAATATTTTAAGTTCATGTTGGACCGGTATACTTATAAAAAGTATTTATTGAGGAATTTGGCATTGGTTAGAGGTGTTATACGCTAAATATCCATGGTAACCAGAGAGTAAGTTCCATTGGGGTAAACCTTGTGAGCGACGTGAGGTCCTTCTCATTTGGGCTCTAGCTTGGTTGGTTTCATACCAGGTATCATTGGTGTTCTCAGATCCAACACCAGGTAACCATGAAAGAAAGAGTGGAGGAAAAAACTCTTATTGAAAGCTTAAGATATCTTGTTCTGATGCCTCTATAGATTGTGCAATGCACAATTCTTGTTCTCAACAAGCACTTCCAATTCAGCTAGAAGGATTTCAGAATCCTTATCAGTTGCTTTCTGATCATAGACAGTTGTTCGTAATGAAATTAATTGAATCTTGATGGGAAAGATGACCTCTATTCCATTCACCAAGTAATATGGTTTCACCTATGTGGAATTATGAGTTGTTGTCCGATAGGTCCAAAGGGGGTTGGAGAGTTTGTCCTGCCAACTCTTCTTGTTCTGACCAACCATCTTCGGCTGAATGTTGGAGAGGTCTTTGTTGAAGTTCTTGATTGTACAATTTTCTTGCGCTTGATAGAGTGAGGTATGGTACGAATCGATTTTGTAAGTGGCATACAATTTCATCAACTCGGCTATCCGGAAGTTGGTGCTGTTATCAGTGAGGACATCCTGAGGGACTCGAAATCAGAACATGTTATCAGATCTTAAAAATTCAATAATAGAATGGGCCTTGACTTCTTTTACTGGAACTGCCTCCACTCACATGGAAAATAAATCTATAGTTGTAAAGATAATCCTACACTGGTGAGCTATTTCTGATGGCTATGGTCTCATGACATTGTGCCCCCAGACCGCAAAGTGCCAAGAGTAGTTGGTGGTTTAGAGAGGCTCTAGTGGCCAATTCAAAAAATTAGCATGGATATGGAATGAATGGATCCTATTGGATAACTTGATACAGTCACAGATCATTTAGGGAAAAACATACACCAGTCTCATGATCTGTTGAGATAGTTTCAACCTGGTCTGATGAGCCCCGTAGGAACCAGCATAGACCACTTTCATGACTTGAGAAATCAAAACCCCTTGAATGCAATAGAGAATAACCCCATCAAACCAATGATTTTAGAGGATCATTTCTAGATTAGGATCTCTCTGGAGGGTAAACTGCATCACACAATGTTGAATTCACTCACACTAAACTCGATGGAGATTTCCATGATGGACTTACTCGATAAAGTGGGCCCTCCAATCAGGAGTCACATCCAACACTATGTCAGGGGGAACTGAGGGTCCTGACATGGAGGTGCCAGTGGTAAGGTGGATTACTTGAGGGCTATCATTGTCATCAGGAGTGAGAGAGGAGATGACTCTTTGGTTTCCCATGTGGATAATCAAATAATCCTGACCAGGTTCGCAAGAGATGCAGTTAGGCAGGCTAAGGCATCGGCTCGACCATTGTGTGAGTGAGGTACTTGAGTAACCTCCCGCCAAGATAGAAACTGGGCCATCAACTGGAGGGTACATTCTAATATTGGTACATTCTATGGCTTCCTAATGACATAGTCATCGTTGATCTTCTTTATGACTAGTTTGGAGTCCCCTTTCACATGAAAGTGGGGAATATCAATCTCATGAGTAAGATAGAGGCACGTAATGAGGGCCAGATACTCAACCTCATTGTTGGTACAACCTTCTGATAACAAGAATGAATATGAATGAACAGCCAGTGATGGTGTGATGAATACTATACCTAAGACCCCTCTGTTGATCCTGGAATCGTTGAGTCTTTTACCAGTCGGACATTGATAAGAACCATAAAATTGCATTTTCCAACATGGAACAGTTTGGTCTACTGAGAGGGTTTCTTCATCAAGAATATAAAGATCCAGAGATTGGACCTCTGGTGATGGATTTGAAGAAAGGATGTCTGCCAATTCTCATCCCGGATAGCCTTCTAGGGTACAAACCTGATGTCAAACTACAGGAGGATCACTGCCCACTGATCTAGACGACCTGTCTATATAGGGTGGTTCAGAAATATACTTTAGAGAATCTACTCGGGACACTAGATGCATCTCATGATGCTGCAAGTAATGTCATAATCACTACACTGAAAACACCTATGAAGGAAGCTCTTCTCAATAGGGGAGTATCTAGTATTCGAATCTAGGAGCATGCGGCAGAGATAGTATATAATGTTCTAAGTTCCCTCGTTGTTCTTCTAGGAGATAAGGGAACCAAGAGATCGTTCTGTGGTGGTAACATAAAGGACCAACAACTTTCTAAAGATAGTTGGAATCAGAACTATAGGTTGCAAAAGATACTTCTTGACTTCCTCGAATGTATTCTAACATTCCTCATCCCACTGATAAATAGTGACTTTCTTTATGAGCTAAGAAAAGGGTTTACACTTGCAGCCAGATTCACAATGAATCTGTGGTTGTATGCCAAGTGGATTTGAAAGCCTCACAACGCCCGAATGTTTCTCATAAGAGACATTTGACTGATGACCTTAATCTTCTATGGATCGATCTCGATTCCTCTATATTTGACAACGAAGATGAGAAACTTTCCTAAGGTGACTCTAAAAGAACACTTCAATGGGTTCATCCTCAGATGGAAAGAATAAGGGAAGCCAAACACTTTCTCAAGATCTTTGAGGTGGCCCTAACACTTAAAATATTTGACCACCAGATATTCCATGTAGCATTCCACCAATGTCTCAAGGATCGGCTTAAATAGGTGGTACATGGCACACTGATAGGTGGCACTTGCATTTTTTAAACTGAAGGGAATTACCTGGTTTCAAAAAGTAACTTGTGGTGCCTTGAAGGCTATAGAATCCTCATCCTCGGGGTCCATCAAGATATGGTTATACCCAGAATACCCATCCATGAAGGCGAGAGCCTGGAACCCAGCAGTGGAGTTAATGAACAGTTCTGTCATGGGATGGGGAAAATCATCCTTTTGATAGAGATGGTTGAGATCACGGAAGTCGATGTAGACTCTGATCTATATGTTCTTCCTCTTGATTGGAAGAATGTTGGCTACCCATCTGAGGTGCTAGACCTCCATGATGAAATTGGGTCTGATGAGATTATCAACTTCGGCCTCAACCATGGCACCATGAGAGAGGTGCATCTTTCAAGTTGGTTGTTTTAATCCACGGTGATTTGCTAGAAGACCAAGACGTTGGATGGACACATGAATATCTGTCCAATAATATCACTATAAATCCCTGAAAATACATCACGATGTAGCTTGAGGAAGTCCACATACTACTGCTTCTCTTCAATAGGCATAAAGACACTAATCAATATGGGTTTTAGATCTATCTTGCTAACGAGGTTTACTTGTAACAATTCATCAACTGCGGTAGAGAATACCTATTCATAAGTGGGAGGGGAACCTTCCAAATATTCTCCTTCACTTATGGAGGAGGGATCCCCATCAGGAGGTTTTTACTTTGAGTCAAAAGATCTATATGGGAAGCTGGTGTCAGCATGAGCGGAAGTAGGTACTGCATCATGGGAGTCCTATGCTGCCGAAACCATAGCGATGAAAGCAGTCGACCTAATCCTATCCAGCCTTTGGACCAAGGGGCCATGCATGATGATATCAAAGAAGAAGTGGATCATTTTATGGATCCATTTCATCCTAACCCAGTGAAAGAATAAAGTACGGTGTATCTCTGTAGCCATAATGCAGACATCCCGATACCTTATGGGGGTAGCGGGCTCTTGGACCACCTAGGATTGATTTTTATAGGAATATGATGTGATCATCCTAAATTGATTAGCCTTGGGAATTTGAATCCCCCTCACTCCAGATAAAACAAATCATTTCCCCAAATTCGGAGTGGTGTCTTCCAATCGATGAACCAAAAAGATGTAGGCATCATCTAGGCCTGTCCACGGGTCGATCACGGCCATAGCGAGCTCAACAATGCCAGACTGGATATGCTTGACTTTACTTTTGTAATAGTTTGAATCTAGGTAGTGGGATTCAAAAGAGGCAAACAGAGATGCGCCACCCTGGAGTATGCCTACTCGAACATTACTGGAGTACTTAAGGCATTGGTGATACAAAGAAGGAACTGTTGCATGCAGATGGAGCCATGGCCTACCCATCAACGTGTTTTAGTCAGTGTCTTGAGAAACAACCATAAAATCAGTGCTGGATACCTGGAAACTAAATTGGATTTTCAGGAGTTTCTTGTTGATTAGTACATGTTTCATTCTTCCATAACCTTGAATTTTCAGGTCTTAAGAACTCATATTGTCCTCAGACAACCCCATCTTACAGAGTGTCCATGTCGAGATAATGTTGATCCCTGAGTTTTTTTCAACAAGACAACGAATAACCACCATTACATTGAATTGATAGGTGATTTATAGTGGGAGGATTCACCTTAATATGGGAGAGCCTTAATCTTCTCTATATAATGAGATAACGGCCTGAACTTCATCATTCTCGATTGCCTCATCATGGAAGGATTATGTAGCTCCTACCTTCGTCTCAAACTGGAGAGGGGTTTCTTAATGATTTGGTGAGGGCTTCACGCATATAAAATGACAGGAGAATGGACTCAAGGATATAGAGAATCACATTAATGATGAGAATATGATTAAGTAAATCATACTTCTGTTCCATGTGTGAATTTCTTCTTACAGGTGGTCGTTCTGCGACGGGGGGTATGACAGGACCGTCCGGGTGAATCGATGGCCGGATGGTGCTGGGAATGTCCCACTACTCCATAGTCAAAGCTCTTAGAGTGACTACCAGATGTGGGCCTGATGACTAAGTCTAGTTTGTAACAATACCTGACTAATTACGGTGGGTTCTAGGCAGCTCTACCTAATCAAGTGACACAAATGACAACGAAGGCGGACCTGGTGAGACTGGATGAGAAGGATGTACATGCTGAGCTCTATGATGGGCCTACTATCTTGTTATAGTGGCTAACATAGACTATATGAAAGCACTGAATGTGAAATTCCAACAACTTTCATAACCATGGCCCCGTCGACGCAGGCGACATCTGGGGTCATTGGGATGATCCGTTTGGAACTCCTCATCATTAGGAATAATATAGGGGTTTAACAACTCCAAAAGATTAACCAAAGCGTACCCTTGATCGTCACCTAAAGAATCCACCACTAATGGATGGATTCTGGTGGGAATCTCCATCATTGTGGATATGAAGTCGCTGAGATTGTAGGATGAAGATGACATCCATGGGGGAATTATTTTCCCTTGTATCACTGATGCCTGCTCTTCTGGGAAGAGGATGGTTGAGCTGTTGGTGAAGAAGTACTGAATATGGGTGACGTAGTGTCTTCTAAAGGTTTAGGTTGATTCATACATGCATGAATAATACCATGGGCATTGGAGACTGCCTTAGAATTCATCCGGACAGCATATTTTTGGGACCCGTGATTAGGAACCTGATACCACTCACATTCATTGTCACTACCGCCATCGGGCTTCATGAATACACATAACACTTATGCCGAATCTGGGACTAACCTAACTATGTTCTTATCAACCTAGTATTTCAGACAATATTTAAACACATATCTCTAGGATCTAGTGATAGGTGAATTAATTGGGACGAACAGTGAGATCCACCTCTTTGGCCTTCTGCATTCGAGAAACCATATTATTCCATGTTCAAAGGAACATTATAAATAGTCATTAACCTTAGACTCATTGAATGAGTAAGCTTGGTTTCTATTTTTTGAAAAGGGGGCTTTGGGAGCCTATCCCAGATGAGGGGATGGAGGACTCTGTTGAGGTGGTAGAGCCAAGTTATCTCACCTATGTGGCAATGGAACATTTTGTAGGGGCGCCTGCCAATTTTGAAGTGGGTGATCTAGGGATGAAGGTGGCACCTGATGTGGAAGGACCCGGTGAGGATGTGGAGGTGGTTACACTATTAAAATCTTGAGATGCTTGGGGCCCTCTATTTGTGCCACCACGGAGGGCTCTGCCTTAGCGCCCCTTTGCGTAGGAATTGCAAGAGGCAACAGACGCACTTACTTGGCCTACTACAAGGATTCCTCTAGATGATGAGCCTTATCAGAGAAGTCTCAAAATCCCCCAAGGTAATTTTGAGTAATGAGAGTGGGGACCAGTTCAGTTTTAACATTCCCCACACACAATTTCAGTAGCACTTTTTGAGTCAGTGGTATATCTAAGGAGTAGGTGAGGCATTTCAACCAAGCGACAAAGTCCATGATGCATTCATCATTACCCTGTTTTCACTTGAAGAGGACTACAATACTCATCTTCCGGGTGATGGTGCTGAACTGGTAAAGATATTTCCAATGATGATCTTCGAAGCTAGCTACTGACCCAATGGGAAGTTGGATGTATCAGACAAATACGGACCCTTCCAATGTTTGTACGAAATACCAGAGTTTAACGGCCTCTTGCTGCACTGGAGTTCCTATTATGGGTCCACACCTTGAGATGAAGTATTCTAGATGTTGCAGCTGGTCACCCATCCCATTAAAGGGGGAGACATTGGGATTTCTAAAACCCAGGGGTGCTGGCATATCGTTGACCCACACCAGATATGACTTACAATCATGCAGGATTTCCACCTATCGAGATTCCAATGCCTTGAGGTGATCAATGAGTTAAGCCATAAAATCATCTGGGTGGGAATTCTTGTCGTGGAATGGGTTCTTAACCACTAGTTTATTGGCAGGTTTTTTAACGTGATAAGAAGGCCCAACGGCTCATAGATCAGCTGGTGGGATGACCCACAGAGCAGCTGGGGGAACCACAAATGGGTCCTGGGGATTATCGTGCCTCTCAAGTGGATTTTTTGACACATACTGCACCCTATGTTCATAAGTTTCGGCCTCTATATTGTTTATGTGGGAAGGATGGTCAGGGTCACCTGAAAGCAATTCGTCAGGGGACTGTTGTATCTGCCCCTATTGCCCTGACCGAGGATCATCGTAGTATGGTCATCGCTCCGTGGAACATTCAACAATAAGTTAATCGACCATATTCCCATGCTACATGAGTTGTTGATGCAATACAGATTTTTCGGGATCATCCTCCTTCTTCTGCACTGATCTATATGGGTAAGAGAGATTGACGACTCCGTTGTTCTATTTTCCCTCATTGGGATGCCGACTGAGGACTAATGCCTCTGTGCGCACGGGAAGACCCAAAATATATCTATGCCAGAAAGTAAACCTTCACAATAGATCCAATAATTTTGGTACTCCTCCAAGGGTATTTTTTCATCAAGGAGCTCTAGCTCATTTTCCCGCTTAGATATATCAACCATGTTAACTGCAACTCTACTTGGAGGCATATCCTCAATATCGTCTTACATGTAAGGCTGGAGATAGAAAGAACTGAAATGGGGGGAAGCATACTACCTTCATCCATAGACCTAAATGTGGGGGGAATCTTCCTTGATAATTCTGTGGAGCCCCTTAAAGCTCTTAACGTATCGTTTCTGGAGGGTCCGGCGGCAACTGAGTGACATGGGGTGCCAATCCACAGGGAGCACAAGAAAGTCAACCATACGACACTGCTGGATAATGTATTCAAAATTTGGCTATGTTTTGGGGTAATCCACTCATTGATGAAAAATATGTATGTTCGTTGCCCAGAGGGTTTGGTGAAAAAAACTGAATTCATCCTGGGTGAGCAATTTCAGCACACTAAAACTTTCTGCTTCAATCGGAAAGAAACTTTCGGGGAAATGATCCACTGCAAGGATGTTCCGAAATCTCATTATCTCAAAACTAGGGTCTGGCCCTTGGTTTCCCAATTCGTTGATTGGAGGATGCTGGGGAACTTCTAGAGGTACTGAAGAAGATCTCTCAGACAGTAGACTAGCCGGTGGATAATACGACCAACGAGATAACAGGACACCGCATCTCAGGATATACTGTGATGATTGTAGTGACATAGCCACCACATCGCTATAATATGGGATGACAACCACATTTTATAGTACATGGACTGTTGTTTCTAATGGTGTTCCATACTAACAGTCATCCTGTATCAGTCCCTAGAATAACACTTCGTGATATACGGTGGAGTAAGAGAGTGCTCCTTATGATGATAGGGGGATTGCACGACCAAACCCTTCAAAGACGCCAAATCGCCATCCTCCTAGATGTATTTTCTGAGGGAGGCAGGGATTAGGTAGATCTCACATTCTAGAAGTATGAGGCTGAAACACCCCATTCCTGCCCCAACCCATGACATAGATGATTGAGGTGAGGGTTCAATTGTCGAATCTCATTCTACCTCAGAATACGAGAATCAGAAATGTTTAATCACATTCTGAATCTTCTTGGAATTCTTCTTATGGAGGTAGTAGCCTGCCTTCGTGCTCCAAATTGGCCTTTCAGGAAAGGGTGGGTTCTTGGCGTGAGGAGTATATTTGACTAAATTGATGTTGGGGCGGAGAGGACTCCTGCAATGGTGATATGGGGTCCAAGGATCCCCTGAAAATATGTCAAAGGGAAAAATGGGAGGACGTTCGTGTCCACTGGATGGCATGTTGAGGAAGTCCCCACGGGAAGTGCTGGAGTTGGTAAGACTTCTATTGGAGCTGGTAGGATCATGGGTAGGGCTTCCATGCTTATTTCTTTTCGCAACATTGATGCGAGGAGGGACCTCATACTAGTTGAGCTGAACACGTGTAGGTCCTCCATGCTGGGTGCTCATAAAGCGAAGAAAACCTCCGCTTCTATGATTTTCGAGATGAGGAGGACATTGTTTGGCCTCTCTAAGGACATGGGGAAGACCTCCACACCAAAAATCGACCAGACGTGTAGTATATTCACATCATGCCTTATGATAGGACAAACGACCCCATACCTAAGGTCATGGTTGCAGAAGAGGCTTCTGTTCTGGGTGTTAATGAAGTAGGGAGGACCATCGTTCGGGTTGATGGTGGCATGGGGAGGACCTCCATAATTTTCCTGGGAGCGGGGATGACCTGCACTCTCACTGGTGATGGTACATAGAGGACCATTGTACTAGATTCCATTGTCGCGGGTCAGCCTGCGACAAACGCCATCTACATCAGCGACCAGGAGAGTTGACCCAGCCTGCCTATGGGGTGGTTTGGGCCTCGATATGGGCCAGGTGTATGAATATCCCTACTCAGCATAAACATGGGAGCAAGGTTATGAGTCAATGGTGGAATTGGACATAGTAGTCACTGATGTTGGCACCCCTCAGCTGGCGTCCTCCTCGGATTGCACCCAATGTTTGTATCCGGACAACCAGACTAGGGCCGGTGGTGCAGTTGCATAGCTTACATTCTCCTTAGTTAGTGGGGCCGAGTGGCGATGTGGACGCAGTTTGGTGGGAGCCCTCCTTAGGATCCCCTGGAACTGGACTCCGGGTAGGCTGGACTAGACATCCCTCACTTCATTGGCGTAGGGGAGGGAGTCATCAATGCATTATAGGGAGAGGCTCCCAGAATGATTATATGTTTGAGTGGGGAGAAATGGCTCTCTGTGTGGCCCTTATGGAAAGCGATGGTGATGAAACGCGAAAGACTCTATGTCTTTATGGTCCATATCTCGAGTTGTGAAAATCCACTCCTCCTCACATCATAGAACAAGGTCATTAGTCACCCTTCTATGAATGAATATAAATGGGGAGATTAGGTGTTGGAGCCCAATAGTCGTGGATGTAGAGGCATCCATTGGGGAGAAGATGCCGCATGAGATTGCTGCTTTGAGCTTTCCCCAGCCACTATGTCGGTGGGTGGGTGATGATTAGTTTACAGTCATAATAGATTGTGTCCTGCAAAGAATTGATATTTAACCATTTGTACTGAAAGAAGGAAAGCGACATCCAGTTCCTCATGGACATTTTTTATTACATGGATGTTAAGAAAGATCCATGCTGACTACAATTTAGACCAGGATTTCCAATGGTCAACTCCCCCAATTTCTGGTGAGTTTCAAGCTAGGCCCAATATTTTCATGGTGGGACTAGGTGCCGGATACATGGATCTGGTGACACTCTAATCCATTGATGTCTCGGTAACTACTAATCTCCACATTAAGGGGAATAATTTCATGTTGGGTTCATCATTTCAGTTTCCAACACTTTCTCCGGGGTGCACATCCGTCTGTCGAGGACACGTTGATCTGTCACCCAACATTCCCATTTTCCAAAGGTGGACAACAACTGTCACTTATTCATGGATGTTTTCTCTTTGATTGAAACTGGATGTTGGTATGTCAGTCTCTCCATTTGTGGATTCCTCCTCAGAGCTCATTACCTTGTCTGAGTCTTCCTCGTACGCATAATAAGTTGTTTGTGAAACTCTTCCCAATGCCATGTCTTCATGGATATCAGTTAATTACACTACTTCTATCAAAAAATTCCTAGGGATCAATTCATGGAAGCATCCTTCAGTTGGGGGAGTAGTCACATTGGACATTTCTGGTGTGTCTGGACACTAGAACATTGGTGAGTCTAGGTTTCTTCACCTTATGATAGGGTGCTTGAGGCAATGGAAGCTCGAGGCATCCTACATCGATTGCAGGAAATTATATTCTGTAGGCATGTCTCTAAGGTTTTTCTTATCATCCCATGTTTAACAATAGGTATTCCACATGTTTAACATCTATAGGAGATAGATCGAACTGATCAGAATACTAACATGAGTAGATAAGATGCGTGCAACCCCTGTAGGGAACACTGATACTGGGGGCAATGCATGGTTAGTAGCCTGATTGCTACTAGGAGTAGCGAGAAAGTGGGTGACATGATCTCACCGGGATGTGGTAGCCTAGGTAAGAATCAGGATGGATATAGATTTTCTAGAATGGATTTAGAATGAGATAGATCTAACATGAGGGAGACTATGATGTTGGGATTAAGCCTCAAAGAGACTTCCTACATATCCCCGTGACAGGGAATCAAAGTTCACATAGTTCTGTGGGGCAATGGGGGACATGAGGAGGTGGCCCATCATAATGGACGCATGTATGGGACCTGGAGGATGTTGGACCTTTATGTTTGGACATGACCTTCCCAAAACACATAGGCTTGAGGGATATATTAGGATGGGACATGAGTGATGGGCTTGATTCTCTGGGTGGCTTCCTACGTATCCCTGAGGCAGGGAATCAATGTTCATGTAGTTCATGATGGGAAGATATTGAATCGGGGTGTACACATACGACAATGACCCAAACATATACTGGGGCATATGCATGATTTTCAACCAGAGATTTTTTTTGATGCCATAGGGTCGAACCAAAGATGAGGGTCCCAACAAAGGGGACTACAATGGATTACCGTATATTCTGGACTACAATGGATTACCATTATTTGAGGTACAATGGCTTACAGCTGGTTGGGGTTCTAATTTCTTACCACTGGTTGCGGTTGTAAGTGGCTAACCTTTGACTGGGGTTCCACTAGCTTACCGCTGATAGGGTTTGACAACGACTTAATGCTGACTGGGGTTCCAACGGCTTTCCGCTGGTTGGGGTTGACAATGGATTACCACTAACTGGGGTTTAAATGGATTAACTCTTGTTGGGGGTAACATTGGCTTACTTCTGACTGGGGTTCCAACAGATCACCACTGGTTGGGGTTGACAATGACTTACAGTCGATTGGGGAACACAACGACTTACCGTTAATTGGGTAACGCAACGGCTTAACATATTTTGGGGAACACAACGACTTATTGTCAATTGGGGTTGTAACTCAGAGAGGCTTCCTACATACCTTTCCTATGAGATAAGGATCAAACTACATGTTGTTTGAATGTGTACATTTTAATATCTCATGGGAAAAAAATCGGGTGTATTGTTTAATGTCATACTGGATGAGGGTGGACCGATGTGAAGTAGTCTGGACTGATGGGTGTTGGGCTTGGACCTCAGGGAGGATTCCTACATACCATTCCAACTAGACAATGATCAAAGTCCACATAGTTCAGGATGGTGGATACAGTTTAACGTCATGTGGGATGAAGGTGAACTGACGTGAAGGGGTCGGGACAAGTAGGTGTTGGGATTGAACCTTAGGGAGGCGTCCTACACAAATTGTCTAGGAAAAAAGGATCAACTTCAATGTAGTTCAGTATGGTTTGGGTCTTACATGGTTAGGCGAACCATGATATATTCCATGGTCAATGCATACTCTGTGCCCACGTGAGTTATGCTCGGTGTCAGAAAAAAGTGGTAGCAAAGACCTGACGACCACGTCATGAAAGTTGCATCTGTGGGAAGTATAACGGGGCTTACACATGGTTAGAATCTCAAAAAGGAAATAGGGGCTTATTCGGGGTTATTAACCATGGGATATAGAGAATATGACTTACTCCAAGTTGGAGGGATAATGGAGACATAGAACAGAGGGAGAGGGATGGGGTGAAAAAGTCCCCTATGCCCCTCCCACCACTAGTCCTTGGCACCGAAGAAGAAAGGAGGAGTACGGGTTCAACCTCTTGCAAGAAAGGATTGGGTCTTACTCCAAGATGGGTTCCCTTCCCTATGGACATGTGCCACTCTAGGTTAGACGATCTCATTCCATGTGAGGAAGATCTCACTCCCATGGAGATGAGATGACATAAGGAATATTTGAGATAGGGCACCCTAAGTATGATGCATGAGGCAAGGGAACTGTTTAACATCATGTGTTGGGGATGATGGAGCTCGGTAGTTTAACGTCTTGTTTCTCAGAAGAGGTGGGTCCACTATGTACTCCTAGGACATATATAACTGATACCCACCTGCCCTTACATAAGAGAAGGCATCAACAATGCCATAGTTAAGTGGTGTTGTGGAGTGATCCAATAAGGGGCCCACATTTTCATGTCTATGAAATGAAGCAATAGCCATTAGCGTGACTATGCGAAGAAGTATAAGCATAATCAAAACAATGTGAAACACCACCCATGGAAACTTTAAATCACATCGTACAAGCCATAAGGGTCATATAGGAGAAGGGTTTGTAAAGCAGATTAGCTAACAGGAAGGGACCATGTGGATCTCTAGTGCTCTATATAGTAGAGGTGATTTGCGATGGGGCATGCTTCATGAAGTGGGGTATCCAAGCCTAGGCTTAAGTCATGGGTGCTTATAGAGGGTGTTTCGCAAAGTGGAAAGGCTTTCTTGGAGTAGGACATTGTAAAGCAAGGGTACCTTGTAAATCATATCACTACGAAGCAATGTGCTTTGCGAAGCATATTGAACCTACCATAGCATATATTTTACATGTGCATAGATGGTACTTTGTGAAGCATGAGTGCTTTTTGAAGACCTGAGTCCCCTTGAAGATCTCTATCCATTGTGGTGGTTTTTGGGCTCTACGAATGGCATCCCTACATGATGATGTGTTTTATCAGAGATATGGTATGGGAAAATCACAATGCTCAAGTACCTAGAAGAGCTCATTTTATTCATGTTTCCATAGAGAAGATAGTGATTTTCGATTTGAGAGCTGAGAAGATGAAATATCAGAGTATCAGTCCTTTGGGATCAAGGGGAGCCCAATATATATAGGCGAGGGGTGGCGCGAAGCAGGGAAATATTGGTGTGAAACCACATGGTGCTTCACGATCAGCCACAGATTTCATCATAACTGTGGATTCAACCCTCATTCCCTCCTTGGTGCATATCTATTTGGGGTTCTCCGTACAACACTGGTGGAGGATTCCGTACGGTTCGACGAGTTTGAGGATCTCATTTTGGCTCCCTCCATAAAAAGAAGCTTCTAGTCACGTGTGTCATAACCTTAGAGCCTCCCGCCTCTTTTCTCCATGGAGACCGTGGTGCGGGGCTGTAGCATCACATAGGCCACAGTGTAGGTCTCTGTGAATGTTCATTGAAATGCATCCCCTTTGGAGTTGGGTTTTTATTTGCGGTGGTTTTCCTCTACAAATATTTAGCACCAATATATACCCACCTCAAGAGATATTTCCACATATTTATTTAATACATCTAATAATGTGAGGTTTAGTATACTTTTTGGATATCTAAGTGGTTTGGACATATACCACAAAGGAAGAATAAAATTAAAAATTATTATAGAGTGTTTTCAGCATTCAACTTGTATGAATATTTTAGGTTCGGTGGAAAGGGTTTCATTTTCAGTATGGATGAGTTATGTATTGGTGGAAATGATGTGGGAACTAAAATATACACACTATTAATGTAGGGTTATGAATATACATCATAAATATCAATGAATTGTGAATAAAATCCGTCTGAAAAATCAGAAGCCATGTCATAATAAGAAATTATATGCATTGAATTAGAAAAATAATCCACAGAAGAATAAAAAATGATTGATGTTGGATTATGAGAAAAAAGTGTGAAGTTATTTTTTTATATCAAAACAAAACTAATACTAAATAGTTATCTAAGCATGGAATTATCCCCATTGGAAACATATCGAAAATAATTATTTAGAGAATCATAAAAATATGTTTTAGAATGGGATATGAATAAATTATAATGGTCTTCTAAGGGGTACATTATGGATTTTAAAATATAAAATAATTCAATTTCATATACAAACTCCATTATATGTATACCTCCATGGAAATTAATGACTGTATTAGCAGTTTTGAGGAAGGGATGACTCAGAATAATTGGAGAATTGGAACATACCTGATCATCCTCCATATTAAAAAAATAGAAATATACTAGAAATATCATATCTCCCACTGAAAAAGGACATGCTTGATGAATCAAACTGGGTATGTTGTGTCCCTATTTTCTTATAGAACCACCGCCCTTTTTGTATTCATCTTGATAGCCTATTAGGAAGAGAAAATAAAGTGATGCATGAAATTAATGGAGGCATCTGAATCACAAAAAGCATTAGAGAAATGAAAATATATTATGGTGAATATAATTGTTAATGCCTCCTGGTCCATTCACTCTTTAGGTACCACAAAGGATGGTTTAATGAGTGAAGATACATTCCTCCCATGGCTTATATACACATTTTTTATCTATATTCTATTTAAATACAATTCTTTCTAAAATATATCATACCTTATAATTTGATAGAACGTTTCTTATCAATGGATGTTAATATTTATATTGTTGAATATATTGAAAACATATTTTTTAATCACCTCATAATCCATATTATTGGGTTGTACAACTCTATTTGCAAACGGAAGGGTTTTGGGGGGAACATCATCAATATTTTTCTTACCTTTATCTTCCTCATTTTACATCTTATCAGTTGTTCTTGAATGGGGATTCTATAGGGTTGAGAAGAATCCTTGTAGAATTATAAGTGATGATGTATGAATTTCTTTCTTCCCACTGATCAATGGTATGAAAGTGACCTTCCCCTTAGGATTTTGAGTAGGTTTCAAAGGGGTATTTTTGATGTTCTTACATACCAGTTCATGGTGGGAAGTGGAAATCTATCTCATTTTCATCTTTAACCCCCACAACTCAGAACCTTAACACTTCATCTCATTTTTTGATTATGATTTTTTTTCTCAAAAGGTCATCATTAATAGATTCTAACAGTTTTTTAGAATTCCCTTGTTGTTTTTGACTTGCTGATGTTTGAGCTTCAAATATCCTTTGAAATTTTTGAAAATCCTATTGGTAAGGTGTAGACAGTTGGAATTGTTTTCAAAAAAGTGAACTATGTTGTTGTTTAGAGCCTCACCTCATGTTTGATTAAAATTTTAACCCTTAGATGTATGTTGGTGAATAATAATAATAATAATTTTGGGGATGTGGTTTCTGTTACCACTGATATGGTCACCCAATGAATATGGATTCAAATTCCCCTATCTCTTGTAATTAGTGTAAATGGTTAGTAGGGCGGTCCAGTTCAAGGAAAATTTCACAAATCCTCATATCAGTGTGTTGGGATATCATTTCATCCATCCATATATTTCAAAATATAGTGGTTAATTCATAAAATATGGTATCAATTAAGTTATTTTCAAGAGAAGATGGACTTAGATTATGCACTCCTCTAACATGTGCTGTAACTTGATCATAAAATTGTTGGGAAATTTGTTTTATCTTGTTGATCAATTCACATGTATGTTTTTGTTTTTTATGAAAATTCCCCTTCAATATTGACATCCATCAAGATCTTGTAGATAAGACTCGGGACTTTGTAGAAGGTCTAAATGATGATTTACCACTAATTTGGGGATGTTGGAGGCTTTCACATTACATCTTGAATCACTCACAATATACATACATTGAATCCTCTTTGTATTTATTTATTCCTAAGATATATTTTCAAATAAAAGTGGTCCATGATGTTGGAAAAAATGTCTAAAATAAAATAAATTTCAAATTGGTCCATCTTGTTACATATTTAGGTTGTAAATAATCCATCCAATCTTTTATAGTTATATTAATTGAGAATTAGAATGGCCTTGGTTAGGTTTTATATTTATTGAAAATAATAAGTTTTAGGGTTTAAAAACTACATTTAATTATTTTAAATGTTAATTGGGATCCTTCACAAATATGAAATAATGTTTTGGAAGAATGTTTATCAATCTAGATTGCAATTAAATGTTTTATTCTAGGTTTGGGTATGCAATACAATTTAGTTGATAGTTAATGTTTGGTGAAACCAATTATGAAGTAATTATGTTAATTTCATTACAATTATTTACAACCATTGGTTATGGTTTTATGTTTGGTTCATAAGTGATTCCAATTTCAATGTCTCCAGAATGGAGGAATTGACTAATTTGGTAAATTTATACATATCTCGTAGTCCAAGATTGTCTTATTCAATCCCAAAGTTTGTATTCAATCCCATGGTCTGTATAAAACATATCCTAAGGATTAGATCAGGTGTTAAATCAATGAAAAGAGAGAATGTGGGTATAATATACCATAATATCATGAGAATGGTTTTTAAATTGATGGTTTAAAATAGAATAAAAGAGAGAGGAAGAGAGGAAAAATCAGAAATTGGGAAAACGAAATGAAGAAAGAATAAATAAGAGATATAATAAAAGAAAATAAATACCTCTAATTAGTTGAAGAAAATACTAGGATCCTCCAAAAATGGCACCAAGTTGAATGGAGTTGTCATGGATTCTCTCAAATGATGTGTAATTTTTTACTTCTTAGGTGTAGCAGAGTGTCTGACCAATATCATTCTCTAAGGATAAAGTACATAAAATAATATATTAAATATAAGTACCCAACCATATACATTACATAATCTGGTTAATTCATATAGAATACATTTATTACATTCCCAAAGATATTTTTATCTTAGATATTTAGAGAATTTCTTCATAACTCATACATGACAACCCACAAGCATATAAATTGGATACTACTAAAACACTATTCATTCTTTTCGTAATAATGTTTTTTAATATAACAGTAATTGTTTTCATGAAAAACATTCATAATATTCATATTTAATTATTTTATCTTATCCATCCTTAATATACTGTGAATAAAATTTAAGACATGAGATGATCCAAAATATCATAGTATGGTTTATCAAAATAAGGAAATAAATCATTATTCCATGAATACTTATAAATATATGAAATTATTTTCAAAAATTTATACTTCACACCCTTAAAGTATTATATACTTATTTAGTGAAAAAAAGTTAATTAAAAAAACAGAAAACATTAATAAAAAACATAGGTATATTAGGGTGTTACATACTTAAGATTTTAACGCTCGTGACTTTCATATGATTTTTAACCCTCATGACTACCTTATAATGTAACCCCCACGACTACATTTTTATGTAACCATCGCAGTTACATTTGGAATAACCATTTCGGTGAACATCCTATATAATCAAACCAAATTCATTTGAGTGAGATATAGGTCCCACACTTCATCGTTAAAAATTCCCAAATAGCACAAAATAATCAGTAAACATGAATACTTGCATCATAAAAACATTCCATTTTAATTTTTTAAAAATCGAAATTTAATAGACTATTTTTAATGAAAAGTCCCTTAACTCTAGTTTTACTTCAATAAAACAATTTAAAACATCTTGTACAATGGCTTAAATAGTGTTATTAATATTAAATAACTGTATTAATATTTATAATGATTTATATTATCCTTTTATAAAATATTTACACCCATTTATTAACAATAATTTGTTATTTTCATTGCATTGGGTGTGTTTATTTCACAGTTTTCATGGTTGGTTCATTATGAAATTTTATTTAAATTGGGAGAAAAACTACAGAAGTGGAATTAAATCGTATTACTATGTTTTTAAAATTTTAAATGACACAATATATCATTTTTTCATATATAATGATGATTCATTAGATAAAACATAAATGATAAAATTTTGGGTTTTTTGGTAGGTTTTTACGACCATCAAACACTAGTTTTGATTAATTTACTATTTTCTATATAAATTAGTTCCAGAACCTTAAGCATGTTATAATATACATATTAAAATATTTTTAACCATAATAATGGTTTTATGAACATCTTTTATGGTGGTAAAAGAAAATGAAAACACATCATCCACGATGATGATAAATCGACACATCAAAAAAAATATTTCCATTTTTTTAGAATAAGTGGAGAAGAAGAAAGGTTTGATGATGGATATTTCTTTAAAAAAAATAAAATTATAGTTTATGTAATATTGTGGAGTTATCATGTAAATTTTTGGAGAAATTGTGAGTAGATAATAATAAAATAAAATAAATTGAAAACAAATAAAATAAAATGAAAGAAGATTTTACATCATTAAATAATCTCTTTGAAAACCTATTTATGATTTTTTGGGCTTTTGGTGTGACCATAAGGTCATGGATGTGGGGAAGAGTCTTGAGAGTTTAATTGGGATTAAAATGAACTATCTATAAGTCTTTCAGGTGGGAGGATAAGAGCTGGTGGGGGTGGAACTTATAGTGGAGAATATGGGTGTTTTTTGAATATTTTATTCATTAGATTTATTTATTAAGACTATAAATTTTATGAAAATTATCTCCAATTATATTAAAATAATCAAGGGTAATTTGATATTATGTTCTTACATTAGGAATACATCATCTATGACTCCATAATTAATGTACTAATAAAATAGTGTAAATTAACTTATTTTATTATTCATAAAAAATTAAACTATTTTATAAAAATAAATAAATAGTCACCCTAACTTTTATAGATGTTTTTAATTCAAAAATAGAATTCATTTTGGGAAAATATTTTTCAAAATATGAGAAATTTATTTTTCTTTTAAAATCATCTTATATTCCAATAATAAAAAATTTAAAATTATAACTGACATTATAACACTTTTAAAAATTAATTAATGTCTCAAAAAATTATTTTATAACCATGAGACAAAAAAATATTAATTTATTAATCTATTTTATGAATCTAAATTTTCTTTGAAATAATTATGTTACTTATAAAATTGTAAAAAAACATGGATGTGTCATTAAAACACCAACAATTAATTTTTCTTTTTCAAATCACTAATTTACTTATTTTAGAATATAAATATATCATATTTTCACTTATAAGATAAATAATTTTTTTTTATACTCTCATTTATGAAGATAATATTCTATTATAACATATTCCTTAATTTCTATAAATATCACCAATTTCATTATAAATTTATAATGAATTTAATGTGTGAATCCTAGGAAAAGAATATTTTATAAGTACACATGTAGTTATATTCTCCCCCTTCGGTAAATTGTATCCTCACAATTACCTTATTTCTCAATACTTTTTCTACTTGATCATGAATATATATAGGTTTCTCTTACTATGAAAGGTTCTCTTCCATCTGAACTACTTATGGTCTCAAAACTTGAGATGAATCTAGTAAATAATTTATTAATATTGAAACATGAAAAACATTGTGACTATTAGATAAAATCGAAGGCAAGGCTACTCGGCAAGAAACTTGTCTAACATTCTCCAAGATTTAAAAATATCTATTGACCTATTGAATTATATTTCCTTTATTACCAAAAATTCATAACACATTTCCATGGGGATATTATTCATAAAACATGACCACCTCCCTCAAAAAAAATACTTTCCTCATTTTATCGGCATAACATTTATTCCTTATCTAAGCAGTCCTCATGTGCCGTTATATCATCACCACCTTTTTTGCTAATTATTTTATTAATTCATGTCCCATAAACTTCTTTTCCTTTACATCATCCCAAAATTCTAGAGTTCAAAACAACTTTCCATATAATGCCTCAAAAGTGCAATCTGTATATTAGAATAAAACTATTATTAAAAAAAACTCACCTAAAAAATGATATTGATCCCTGCTACCTTGATATTCCATTGAATAGGATTGAAGAATATCCTAAAATTTATAACTATTTTTCCCTAATTGTCCTTCAGATTGAGGAAGAGTGGCCATGCTAAAAATTAATTCAGTTCCCAATGACTTATGACGATATTTACAAAAGTTATATGTGAGCCTAGGATCATGATCAGCTACATTGGAGAGAGGTACTCGATGTAACCTAACTTTATCTTTGAGTTAAAGTCCCGAAATCTGATCTAAATACACAGTATCTCTAACAGGAATTTAATGTGAATATTTATTCAGTCGATCCACAATAACACAAATCATATTGTTATCTCGAGATGTCTTTAGTCGTCCAACCAAGAAATCCTTGTATATATTTTCTTATTTCCATTATTTTGCTGGAAATGATTAAAGAATCCCATTTTGTAGTTATCAATCTACTTCAACATTTAGAGAAGTCAAAATTTTCATGGTAAAATAAAAAATATCTTTTGTCATGAAATCCCCCTAGTAGTACTCCCCAAGGTACCTATAAATTTTAGTGAGACTATGTTGAACTAAAAACGAATAACTATGAGCCTCACATAATTATTATTTCTATAGTTTGGAATCACAAGGGTTATATAATCTCTTTAAAAAACTCAATGCACAATCGTTATTAAAATTAAATTCATGCAATTTACCTTTCTTAACCAATTCTACATTTCTATATAACACACAATCTTCCTTTTGTGCTTTATTTTTTTAGAGAGTGCCGACTATACTAACACCTTAAAAAAAGGATAATTTCCCACACCAATATCATAAAAGCCAAAATTCATCAAATAATTAATCATGAGATCATGTTCAAAAAGATACATGGTATGGGTAGCATGATGTTTTCAACTCATGTCATTTTACACTTTGTCTGTTTTTCTAAGATGATAATTAATATTTCAATAATAATACAATATTCGTTCTATCCATCATATCAACCTCATTGTCAATTCCTTTTGAGTAAATATATACTTCAAACAATAATGGTCAATATATATTTCAGATTTCGCTCTATATAAATGATACCTCGTAATTTTTAAATCGAAAACCATTGTTTTTAATTCAATATCCTATGTCATAAAATTTAACTCATGAGGTCTCATTTTTCTTGAAGAATAAGAAATTAAATAATCATTTTGTATCAGTAAAAAACAGAGTCCCGTAATGGAAGCATCAATGTAGATAAAACAATCACCATTCTGGGAAGGCACAGATAAAACTAGAGTATTCACCAATCTTCTTTTTAGTTACTGAAAAAACAACACAATATTCTATCTAAATCAATTTAACCCCTTTTCATGTTAATTTAGTTAGTGGTATAGATAACCATGAAATATGTTTTAAAAATGTTCTGTAATAGAATGATAATATAAGAAAAATAATAATATCAGAAACCTATTTAGGTCTTGTCCATTAATCATCCACTTTTGTTTTGGTATGATCAACTATTATTCAATACTTATTTACAATTATCCCAAGAAACGTTTTGGTCAGACTACATTACTCAAGAGGGGGGGGGGTGAATTGAGTATCTATTAAAAATTTCTGTTTGAAATTAATTCTTAAAAAGGTTCCCCAAAAAATTTAAATATATCCCATTTAATCAATGTTATACGGTTATGAAAGTTTGACTGCTTAGATAACTTCTTAGAATATTGATTAATTCTCAATAATTTTAATATCAATTATTAACATTATTTTTTAATCTATTATAATAAGGAAAAACAATTATAACATCCTTACATGATTAACTATCATTTTTTTCTTCTGATTTCTAAATTAAATAGAAAAATAGAGAAAAACAAAAACAAAAAACACATCAGATATAAAACAAGTGGTTTAGTCTCAAGAAGAGACCCAATCCACTACACTTGGTGATAAACTTCCACCAAGCAGTTTATATAAATACACTTTATCCACAACCATGATCGTGGTTATCAACAGTACACATGACTATCCAGGTCACATGACCTCTTCCACAATTCTTTGTGGGTATGAAATAACAGGTCACACACAGACCTCTTCCAAACTTATACATGGAAATACACAAGTGAAACAGATGTATGATAAAATATATATTGTATCCTTTAGTTTGTCATGGGATATAATTCATTTTTTAATACATACACACACACACACTTCTCAATAGATAAAAATAATACAAAACAATGTAGAAATGATGAGATAATGTTAAAACTTCTCTAAGTGTTAGTCTATGTAGATCTGCACTTTTGGGATGAAGCAGATACATAAATCGAGTCCTATCATGGAAAAATGAGTATTGTATGTCCGTTAGATCTAGATTTTGTTCTTCGTGGATTTGATAGTGCAGAAATGTTCTCGACTCTAGGATTCGATTATTCTTTGTGTTTTATTCAGTAGTTTTAGGTTACAAGTATGTTCTTCTTTTAGTAATTATAATGCTTCTTCATTATTTCACACACACTTGTTATTCTGTTTTCACTGTTGTCCCCAAAGGCGTTCTACTTATTTTTTTCTTCTTGTCACATTGTTCATTTTATTATTAGAATTCATGTTTTGGAGCCAACATGATGCATGTATTCTGCACCTCGTACCGCATACTATCAGGTGATATGTATACAAAGAATCATTAATTATGCCCGTGCATTTAAAATTTGAAAATATGATCGTTAAAAAACGACAAAAAATATTAATAAATGGTGTCACAGTTTGTCTAGAAATGGTGTCTTCATGAAACATTGTCTCCTTGATACGATGTCTCCTTGATACGGTGTTTGGATGGTCACATTGTCTGGATTTCACTAGTGAAAAAAAATATTAATGTCGAGTTTTTACGGATTTCTATAAAGATGATGTAAAAACTAGTATTTTGGGCATCATTTTTCTAAAAACCGATGCCAAAAAGCACTTTCTTTGAGCGTGTTAGCATCATTTTATTAAATAAACTGACACCGATAAGAGATTTTTAGCGCCGATTTTACCTAAAACCGACGCCAAAAATCATACTGGATGAGGTGTTTGGCATTGTTTTTTTACAATACCGACGCTGAAAAAAACATTTTTTAAAATCAGGGTCAGTTTTTAAAATAATTGACGCCATAAGTTAATTTTTTTATAGAATAATCAGAAAAACTAAAATTCCAATTAAATTGTAACACCTTTAAAAAACACAATACACACACCAATATTTTCTTGGATTCCAGTTAAATATAAATGCATAAATAAATCATATAAAAAACTAGATAAATACTTTACAAAGGACCTTGAGAGAACTCAATGAATTCTTGTGTCGAATGTTGGAATAATATGATGATGTATGCAATGTGTCATTTATAGTTAAGGCTGAAAGGGACGATTTGACGGTAAACTATGCTAAAATGGTTGATCAAATAAAGTAGGTTGAGAATGAGATGGCTAATTAATATACAAGATGGAAGATCTTCATTTCTCATTTCAAATTAGAGATTTTTTTCTTTTATGTGTGTGTTGATATCCCATGATGGTCGAGTGTATGTATATTTCTTATAATAGTTGTATACTATGATGTATGCATAGTGGGGTAAGCATGTTTCTTTTTATTCCCCAATCCCTTTGGTCATAATATTTTCTTCACCTCATTATTGGAATCTGGAAGCTCTTTGCCTTCTGGAAGTAGCTCTTTTAAAATATCAAGTATGCTGGAGATATTTTTATCACTTCACCCATTTTTTACTTTTAAGTAAACTTGTAAAGACCCAAAAATTTCAAGGAAATGTTTTTCATAAATAATTTGTAATTTTACAAGTCTATGGCTTCATACGACACTTGATTCTGAGGCCCAGCATGCCCGGAATCAATTTAAAATATTTAACTTTGGTACATTCTGTAAATGAACAAGTCGGTTTTTTTATATTTTGAACCGGTGCCCAGAATTGAAATCTGAGGGCACCAGTGGACTCGCCGCACCGGTAATTTCTTTAGAGGACCTTTACCGAAGATGCATTTGCACGGGAGAAGAAGTTATTTTTTGTGGATTAATTTAGAGGTGAATAAAATTGTGGGACAACTTTATTTTTATTATTTAAGTGGTTATAACCTACATGAGGGAGTTAGGGTGGGACCCACTAACATCCTAACTACCCATGTGAGGATAAATGTGAGGTGGGGCCCACACGAGCCCCAACCCTTCACATTTCCATAAATCTCATAAACTCTCCCTTTAAAACTTGTTAACTCCCGTTAATTAAGTAACTCTCCCTCTCTCCCTCTTTATTGCATGCCAACACACATTAATTAATTAATTGAAACTCTTTTTTAATTGATTAAGTGTTTGAATATTGTAAATTTGAATTTATGGCTTGATTTAATAAAATAAAGTAATCTTTATTTTATTTTTTGTTTGGCATGTTGTGTTGAGATTTTGGGGAGAGAGCACTAGTTTTATTTGAAGAACATCAACCTCAATGAATAACGTCAACTCTTAGACGAAGAACATGGACTCGGCGACCCCAATTTCATTATTCTCTTCTTCCTCTGTGACAAGGGAAGAGACACCGATGTGGGAACTTTTCCAATGATGTCATGACTTTCAAACTTCTATCCATGACAAAAAAGGGAGACGCCACTTCCTCCTCAAATGCTCTCCATCGACGTCTATGCACCTTGACACGCCGTCAAGCGAGACCCCCTGACCTTCGATATCATTTGTTGAGGTAGGGGTGTGTTTGGATTGAGTAATGATTGGTTTTCCTTCCATGTTTTTGTTCCTCTTAAACCGCTTGTTATCGGAATAATGCGGAAGTGAACGGAGCAAACTAACACGTTCCGATTTCTCCGGCATTCTTGTGAATTTGTGGAATTCTTCGGCCATTCATGAGCGGTGAATCAAGCTATGTTTTCAGAGCCAATCGGAGGCCCAAAAGAATTGTAAATGGCCTCAGAGAATCAGGGTGACCTAGAAGCGGATGTTTCGTAGAAATTGGATCATCAGAATTAAGAACGGACACCTCGGGAGGCGTGCTGGTCAGAGGCGTCGTTTTTTGGAAAATTCTGGAATACACGGAGTGTCCTCCATGAGCACACACCATGAAGTACAAGCATAATGTGGCGTCTGTTTCGAACGTTAGAAAAGTAACACATGGTGTGTGACTCTAGACACACGGAGTGTACTCTCCACACTGTTTGAAAGAGGAGAATTTGATGGTTATGGCCTGTATTTAGGGAAAATACACGGACACATACAGAAATACACAGCCAAGTAACACGACATGTATTCTATTCATAGAAAGGTAGAAGTGGCTTCGCGAGGCTCGACGTGTAATTTGGGAGATACACGGACATGGGAAGAACCACACGGCTATGAGGCACGGTGTGTAATACCTTCACAATGTAAGAAGCAGTTTCGTGAGGACTCGGCGTGTATTATAGGAATACATGGACACGGGGTGGAGTACACGGGCTGTACTCCACCGCATGGCCAGGCATGCCCAGCGCACATGAAACTAACCCTAGAGGTTTGGTCATGGTGTGTAACCACACCACACTCCGTGTAATTACTTATCTACACGACCAGTCTTGTGACACGAGCCGTTTCACAAGGGTAGTACCCGGTGACTGATGAAACATAATTTATCGCTTACCTACACGCCATGTACTTTAGGGAAATGGATTGGTCATCCTGTTCTCCGTGACATGGGCATGTTTTTCTTGGTTTTTAACCTATGACGTGGGACAGAACTACGGGATACATCAACTCTAGTCTTTGTGACAGTTGATGTATCAATCAAGGAATTGAGGAGCAAACCCTACGGAAATCGAGCGAGCTGTGTGCGGGAACCCTAGAGCTGGAAGTGACTGCGACGATGATGACGACTGTACTTGGATCCTACGTGCGTTCTATATCAAGAATGACTGTACATGTATCCTCCATGTGTTCAGCAGCGATGACTACTATACTTGGATACAATGTGGGTTCGATAGCGATGGTTACTTTACTAGGATCCTACGTGGGTTCGGCAGCAATGACTTCTATACTTGGAACCTATGTGGGTTTGGTAGGGGATATGATTCAGAAGCTAAATCAATAATCTCCACCCCTCTTCATGAGTATTATAACTATATGAGATGAGTCTTGACTTAAGTCATTATCATCTATGTGATTGACTTACATTCCTATATGGATTGGGTTGTGCTTTTCTGTGTGGACTGGGTTATGCTTTCCTATGTGGTCTGGGTTGTACTTGGGATCGTGAGATGGAGCTGAACTGGAATTGATGACTTAGGTATATGCATGGGCATATAATTAAGTAGATTTGGTTGATACATTTTGTTTATATCTTTCCTTTTTGGTTTGTCCTTTGTGGATTCTGGGAGACCATCGGGGGTCTTGGGGTCCCTACTGAGTATCTTATACTCACCCTTGCATGGGCTATGCCCGCACTACATTGTGTTGGATGAAAATGACATAAAACACTAATCAAGGTGGATTCTTGTGGAGCGGGACGGTACCTGGTGGTGGACAACTTGGTGGGACGTACACGGAACGGACGACCGGACCCAAGGGGATGATGAGACCATTTGTACCCACCCTTCAAGCGGGACACCTGGAGGACGACTCAGTGATTGTTGGTTTACTTTACTGCATCTGTACTTTCTTTACTGTTGTACTCTAATTTCTGTTGGGTTTGTATTCTGGCCCATTTACTTTCCAGCACTTACTTTTGTACTCAGTTTAATTAGTGTTTACTTCAGCTTGTGTACTCTGTTGTGTTTGATTACTTATATAAAGGGAATGTCTTCCCTTTTATCAGGATTTATGCCTTTGGTGCTAGTGACTAGCCCCTGGCCTATGGAAGGCGGGCTTAGCGTAGTCACGCCACGGGACCCAAAGACGGGTTGCGACAAATTGGTATCAAAGGAGTCAGTTTTATAGTAGGAACTTAGGACTCTGATAACTTCATCCTGTGAAGCAATAATGTTAACGGTATTGAGTGTGGTTATCAGTCCAGGGGGTCCAGTGTTGGTGCGGTGGCTAACGTATCCATACACCAGGACACTGAATTCTGATTTCCGACATAGTGCTCGAAA
The DNA here is from genome assembly GCA_963277665.1 of Viscum album. Classification (NCBI taxonomy): domain Eukaryota; kingdom Viridiplantae; phylum Streptophyta; class Magnoliopsida; order Santalales; family Viscaceae; genus Viscum; species Viscum album. The sequence goes on from OY728125.1 coordinate 561,093,335, forward strand.
ACACAGATTGTATGTGTGTTTCAAAAGTTTTATTTGTGATTACTTTGTGTCAGCTCACCAAGTATATTGTATTAACCGTGGCTTAACTGTATCTTTTCATGATGGCCCCACAATGGCAGCAAACTAGGGTTCCCATTTATGTGAAAGATGGCAGCCCATCGAGCGATGTGGTCTCAGTGCAGGGCCCCATTACAGTGGATGCACCATCAGTACCTCTATCTACTTGGAAAACGATACCACCAACCCCAGCAATAGAGAGTGAACACCACCTGAGTTCGTTACACGAGTTTCAGCGATAGAGGCCGCCCAGGTTCTGCAGAGAGACGGACCCTCAGGCAGCCGAGGATTGGCGGGAGGCTATCGTTTGAGTCTTTAGATTAGTAGGGACACCAACAGAATTCTTGGTGATCCTTGTGGAGAGTCTCCTGAACACAGCAGCCGGTAGATGGTGGTGCCTGATGCTCCTGGTGCATGACGAGGCATATATACTTTGGACAGACTTTGTGAGACTCTTCCACTTGGAGATCGTTCCAGACACCCTCAGTGCAGTGCACATCCAGGATTTACTACAGCTGCGGTAGGGCAGCATGACAGTATCCCAGTACTCGGCGAGTTTTATCGACCTCTCGCGCTACTCCACGGACATGGTACAAGACCCATTCCTCCGGGCCCGGACCCTCGAGTAGGGACTGAGGCATGAGATCAGGGCTTCGATGATCTCCCTCAGCATTCCGACACAGGAAGGAGTACTGGAGTGAGCCCTTCTTGTGGAGAGCTTTCATGCTGTATCTACAGCAGTAGGGAGGCCTACCACATGGCTATACATAGCGGAGTCTTCTATAGCAGGCAGTAGAAATATGTCATAGAGGTCCAAGCAGACCAGGCCATAAGGTGGGCGACCTCAGGATACTAGTTTGGAGGTGAGGGGAACACGCAGTAGAGCCATTCATACGAGAGGAAGGTAGTGCTATGCATGCGGCGGGTAGGGGCACATGGCTCGTGACTGCCCGACCCGCCATGCATAGGAGTAGCAGATGGTTGAGGGACCACCCAGGTAGAGGCAGAGGTTCAAACATGGTGGTCCGCAGGGAGCAGGCGGATGAGGCAGGAAATCTATCCAAGAAACAGGTGGTGGGAGATTCATTTAGGCTCTACCACCACCACCAGCAGGAGGTCCACCCCGACCACAAGGTGCTGGCGGACAGAGGCAGGCTCAACTTCAGGCAGTGGAGGCTTACAACCATGGTTCACCTGAGATTATTCGAGGTACTATCTATGTCTACTCCACCCTTACTGAAGTTCTTATAGACACATGAGTGAGTCATTATTTTATTGCTGCTGCCCTTGTTCGGAGCTCGGAGATTCTGACAGAGCCGTTGGATCAATCTTTACAGCTAGAGACTCCAACGGGAGTAGACTCGATGATTACGCACTGGTGCCGGAAGTATGATCTCACTCTAGGAGGTGATAGCTTCGGCTGGGATCTTCTTGTAGCGGCGTCAAGGCCTTACGACGTCATCTTTGGCATGGATTGGTTATCTATAGTCCATGCTCAGATTGACTGTATTAGGTGCAAAGTGCGGTGTGTCCGTACAGATGGGGGCAGGTTCACCTTCACCGGCGAGAAGGGAGCCTTTGCAGCGCATGATGGACTTACGTAGAGGAGAGGGCAGCCGATCAAGCATCATTTGGCTAGTCTCATTCTTGGAGCAGTTGATGTGTGGGGTCCGAGTTATCCTGTTGTGGTGGATCAGTTTGCGGATGTTTTTCCGGATGACGTTCTTGGACTACCTCCTCGCAGAGAGGTAGACTTCTATATTGACCTGTACCCCAAGACAACCCCAATATTTACTCCAGCATATCGTATGGCTCTCGTTTGCTTCGAGAGCTGTAGGTACAGCTGGAGGACTTGCAGGGAAAGGGATTCATCTGACCAAGTGTTTCACCCTGGGCTTCCCTGATTTTATTCTCCATGATAGCAGATGAGAGCTTATGATTATGTGTCAGCTACCGTCGCCTGAATCAGGTGACCGTAAAGAACATGTATCCACTCATGAAGATTTAAGACATCTTTGATCAGCTCAAGGGATCACGATGGTTCTCGAAGATAAATATCAAGTCAGGCTATCACCAGCTCAGTGTTCATGACGAGGATGTGTAGAAGATTCCCTTCAGGTGTCGGTGTGGCCAATATGAGTTATTGGTTATGCCCTTCGGTGTAGAGAATGTTCCAGCAGTGTTCATGAGTCTCATGAAAAGGATCTTTCTACCTTACCTAGATCGATTTGTCGTAGTATTCATCGATGACATAATGATTTACTCGACTACTAAGGAGAGCACGCCTACCACTTACGGGTTGTACTGAACACACTCCGAGAGCACCATCTTTATGGTAATCTCTCAAAGTGTCAGTTCTGGATTCGAGAGGTCCAATTCTTGGGGAACATCATCTCTGAGGTGGGATTTTCGGTGGATCCTACGATGATCGAGGCGGTACTTGCTTGGGAGCCACCTAGGAGTGTGACAGAGGTGCAGAGTTTCCTAGGTTTGGCTCGGTACTATCGGAGATTTGTTCCAGACTTTTCAGAGTTACAACACTAATTTCATCTTTGATGAAGAAGGGAAAACCCTTCATGTGGTCATACAGATTTCAGCATAGCTTCCAAGAGCTAAGACAGAGATTGACCAGTGCACCGATCTTGAGGCTACCGGAGGAGGGCGTTGGGTACGTAGTTTACTGCGATGCATCATGGACCAGACTTGGGTGTGTCCTGATGTAGGAGCAGGCATTGATCGCTTATGGTTCATGATAGTTGTGGCAGCACGAGAAGAACTACGCTACCCATGACCTGGAGTTAGTAGCAGTGGTATTTTCCTTGAAGATGTGGCAACACTATCTTATGGGTGACTGCTTTATAGTCTTCTCTGACCATCAGAGTCTCATGTACATCTTCTCACAGAAGGACCAAAACCTGAGATAGTGGCGATGAATCGAGTTCTTCCAGGACTATAAATTTGAGATAGTCTATACTTTTGGGAAGGGGAATGTAGTAGCTGATGCTCTCTGCAAGAGATCGGGGATTCAACTACTTGGAGAGGCGACAGAGCATCTAGCTGTGTTGCGGATATCCTTCATGGATAGAGATGGAGAAGCCTTTCTACAGTGGTTCACAGTCACTCCTCCACTACTATAGTGGGTCTGAGAGGTACAATGTGGGGACGTTGACTGTGAGATGCGACGTGCTCATATTTCCACAGGGCAGGCACCTAATGGTTTTCTTGTAGGAGGAGAGCACGTCATCTTCTTCCGGGGACGTACCACGGTACCCATTTCATTTCAGGAGGAGGTGATGATGGAGTTTCACACTTCCCCTCTAGCGGTACATCTTGGAGTAGCATTGATGTACCAGGACCTCAGACGACAGCACTAGTGGCCGGGTATGAAGAGGGTTGTGGCAGAGTTCATTTTACGATGCCTCACCTACAAGCCGGTGAAGGTAGAGCACCAGGAACCAAAAGGCTTGGTGCAGCCCTTAGAGGTCCTGGAGTGGAAGTGGGATGGGATATCCATGGATTTTGTGATAGGGCTTCCATGTACTTCTAAAAGACACGACTCCATCTGGGTGATTGTCGATCGACTCAACAAGTCAGCCCTCTTCCTACCTTTCAGAGAGAAGGGATCAGTGGAGAGCTTGGGATGCCTCTACGTTCAGTAGATCGTACAGCTTCATGGTGTACCATCGTCTATCATCTCTGATCAAGATGCTCACTTTACTTCTCGGCTTTGGAAGAGGTTGCAGGAGGCGTTTGGGATGCAGTTAATCTTGGGCACTGCCTTTCATCCTCAGAAGGATGGCCAGACGAAGAGGACCATTCAGACACTCAAGGACATGATCTGTGCATGCGTCCATGACTTCGTTCGTAGCTGGGAGGATAACCTACTATTGCTGGAGTTTGCGTACAACAATAGTTACCACTCCACCATCGGGATGGAACCATACGAGGCATTGTACGGTCGACCACGCAGATCGCCTATGTGCTGGACTGAACCTGGGGAGTCATCACTTGTAGGACCAAAGATGGTCCAGGAAATGAGGGAGAAGGTTCAAATCATCCAGGAGCGGATGAGGACAGTATAGAGCAGACAAACGTCCTATGCTGACAGGAGGTAGAGACCACTAGAGTTTGTGGATGGCGACCACGTTTTCTTACGGGTCTCACCTCGATGTCGATTATGGAGATTTGGCTGGGGAGAAAAGTTATCTTCATGATTCATCGAACCATTCTAGGTCCTCATTAGGGTAGGAAAGGTGTCTTACTATTTGGCCCTTCCACCTCAGTTTCACCGAGTGCACGACGTCTTTCACGTATCTCAGCCGAGGAGCTACGTGCGCGACCCGACGCACATCATTGATCACGGGGAGCTGGACATCGATGCCAGGGAGACTTTCTCGGAGGTCCTGGTGGAGATCGAGGATCAATAGAAGCAGTTCTTATGTGGACGGTCGATTCCTCTTGTGCGCATTTGTTGTCAACATGGGAACCTCCAGGAGAGAACATGAGAGCGGGAGGATCAGATGCGTGCATAGTACCCTCATTTGTTTTCCTAGTTTATGATGTAGCTATATGGGGACGTAAATTCTTAAGGTGGGAGTAATGTAAAGACCTGGAAATTTCAAGGAATTGTTTTTCTTAAATACTTTGAAATATTACGATTCTATGGATTCTGACAGCACTTCATTCCGAGGACCGGTGTGCCTAGAATCAATTTCCGATGTTTAGCTAGGGTATGTTCAGTAAACGAATGTGCGGGTTTTTCTATCTTTTGAACCAGTGCTCGGAATTGAAATCCTACTGCTCCAGTGAACTCGTAACGCCAGTAGTTTCTTAAGAGGACCTTTACTGAATATGTGTTTGCGTGGGAGAAGAAGTTGTTTTTTGTGGATTAATTGAGAGGGGAACAAAATTGTGGGACAATTTTATTTTTATAATTTAAGTGGTTATAACCTACATGAGGAAGATAGGGTGGGACCCACTAACATCATATTTACCCATGTGAGGATAAATGTGAGGTGGGTCCCACACGAGTAGCAACCCTTCACATTTCCATAACTCTCATAAACTCCCCCTTTAAAACTTTTTAACTTCCTTTAATTAAGTAACTCTCCTTCTCTCCCTCTTTATAGTATGCCAACACAGCTATAAATTAATTAATTGAAACTCTTCATAAATTAATTAAGTGTTTGAATTTTTTGAATTTGAATGTATGGCATGATTTAATAAAATAAGGGAAGCCTTATTTTATTTTTGGGTTGGGATGTTTTGTTGAGATCTTGGGGAGAGAGATCTAGTTTTATTTGAAGAACTTCATCATCAATGATGAACGTCAACTCTTCAATGAAGAACATCGACTCAGCGACCTCGGTTTCTCCGTCCTCTTCTTCCTCCGCGACATGGGAGGAGACATTGATGCGAGATCTTTCCAATAATGTCACGCCTTTCAAACTTCTCTCCGTGACAAAAAGTGGAGATGCCACATCCTCCTTGAATTCTCTCTGTCGATGTTTACGCACCTTGTGGCGTCATCAAGCGCGACGCCCGACCTTCTATATATTTTTTTAAGGTAGGGGTGTGTTTGGATTGAGAAATGGTTGGTTTCCCTTACATATTTTTGATCCTCTTAAACCACATGTTATCAGACTAATGCAGAAGGGACTGGACCAAACTAACACTATCTGATTCCTCCGCCGTTCTAGTGAATCTGTGGAATTCTTCGGCCATTCATGAGCAGTGAATCATGCTTTGTTTTCAGAGACAATGGGAGGCCCGAAAGCATCGTAAATGGCCTCTGAGCTTCATAGAGACCATGAAGCATATGTTTCGTAGAAATTGTATCATCGGAATGAAGAACAAGCACCTCAGGAGGCGGGCTGGTCAGAGGCATCTTTTTTTTTGAAAAATATAGAATACACGACGTGTACTCCCGGAGCACACGCCGTGTAGTACAAGTGTACTGTGGACACTGTTTTGGACGTTAGAAAAGTAACACATGATGTATGACTCTAGAAACACAACGCGTACTCTCCACACTGTTTGACAGAGGATACTTCGATATACATGGTTTGTATTTAGGGAAAATACACGGACACAGATAGAAATACACGGGCAAGTATCATGGCGTGTATTCTCTTCATAGAAAGGCAGAAGCAGCTTTTCAAGGCTCAACGTGTAATATGGGAGATTCACGGACATGGGCAGAACCACACGGACAAGAGTCATGGCGTGTACTACCTTCACCATGACAGAAGAGACTTCGTGAGGACTTGGCGTGTATTCCGGGAATACACGGACAAGGGGTGGAGTACACTGGCATGTACTCCACCACACGGCCAGGCATGGCCAGCACACATGAAACCAACCCTAGGGGTTTGGACATGGTGTGTAACCATACCACACGCAGTGTACTTACTTATCTACATGAAGAGCCCTGTGACACGGGCCATTTCACACGTGCAGTACCCGGTGACTGATGACAAGACGTGTATCGCTTACCTACACGCCTTGTACATTAGGGAAATTTATTGGTTGTATTCTTATCCATGAAATGGTCATGTTTTTATTGGTTTTTCCTATATGATGAGGTATGGAACTACGGGACACATCAACTCTAGACTTCATGAAAATTGATGTGTCGATCATTGACTCGAGGAGCGGACCCTCTGGAAATTGAGCGAGCTGTGTGCAGGAACACTAGATCTGGCTGCAACTGCGATGATGATGATGACTGTATGTGGATCCTATGTGGGTTTGATAGTGAGAAAGACTGTACTTGCATCTTCCATGGGTTCAGCAGCGATGGCGACTGTACTTGGATCCTATGTGGATTCGACAGTGATGGTTACTGTACTAGGATCTTACATGGGTTCGCCAGCGACGACTTCTGTTCTTGGATCCTACGTGGGTTTGGAAGGGGTGATGATTCCAAGGCTACATATATCATCTCCACCCCTCATCTTGAGCAGTATACCTCTGTGAGATGATTCTTGGCTTCAGTAATTATCTTCGATGTGATTGACTTAGTTTCCTATGTGGACTGGGTTGTGCTTTCTTGTGTGGACATGGTTGTGCTTTCCTCTGTGGATTGGGTTGTACATGGGCTCGTGAGTTGGAGATGAACTAGAATTGATGACTTAGGTATATGTATGGGAATATATCTAATTATATTGGTTGATACTTTGTGTTTATATCTTTCCTTTGTGGTTTGTCCTTTGTGGATTCTGGGAGAACTTCGGGGGTCTTGGGGTCCCTACTGAGTATCGTATACTCACCCCTGCATGGGCTATGCCCACACTACGTTGTGTTGGATGTAGATGACAGACAACACTGATCTAGGTGGAGTCTATTGGAGCGGGATGGTACCTGGAGGTGGACCACTTGGCAGGACGTACACGGAGCGGACGGCCAGACCCGAGGCGCTGAGGAGACCATTTGTACCCACCCTTTAGGCGGGACATCCGTAGGTTGACACAGTGTTTGCTAGTTTACTTTACAGCAGCTGTACTTTCTTTACTGTTGTACTGTACTTTTATTTGGGTTTGTATTCTGGCCCATTTACTTTCCATCACTTACTTTTTTACTCAGGTTACTTAGTGTTTACTTCAGCTTGCATACTCTATTGTGTTTGATTACTTATATAAAGGAAATGCCTTCCCTTTTATCGAGATTTACGCCTTTGGTGCTAGTTTCCAACCCCTGGACTATGGAAGTCGGTCTTGGGGTAGTCCTGGCATTGGCCCCAAGGATGGGTTCTAACATAACTAATCTAAAAATTGATGATAACACTGTATATTTACTACAACTTGGGAATAATGGTTTCTCAGAATCCCTATCCAATCTTTCAACATTTGCTAATTTTTTTGATGATCTGAACACCTAAATCATGAATTAATTCATCAATATGATTTGCTTCCTCGTTATGAATATTGTCATCAACATTTGATGTTGAATTTTCAGTTCATTCACCATGCTGGATCTAACATGTACAATTAAGGCCAAAACCATAACAAATGAGATATTCCTGGTTTTCTTTGGAGTTGAACTTTCTCATATTTAAACACTTCACACATGGATAGAAAATAAAATAAATATATTGAAGATGCCATTTAGTAAATTCAATGAATTTATCAACTCCTTTTTTATATTCACTAGCGGTTCTTCATAAATCTATCCAATTACGATCCATTCAATATATATTATCAAAAAAATAATTGGTGAATATATTAAAACATATAAACACACACACACACACACACATATATATATACATATACAGATAAATTTTAAACAAAAATACATCTAATAAAAACTATTGATAATCAGATAGAAAACATCAGATATGAAACACATTTAAAAATAGTAATAATTTTATTTTCATATAATATAAATTTGTTATATTGATATTATAATTAAATTATAATATTAATCTTCTAAAATTTATTATTTCATTTTACATAGTTGTTGCATTATTTCGATGTTGCATGTATCCAATGTATGTAAGATTGCATTAATTTAAAGTGTGAAAAAATCGTTATTATTAGTATTATGAAATAATAATTAGAGTACATGTTCATATTATAAGTGAAAAAAATCATAATACTCCCAAAATTATGACAGATGAAATTAAATACATAACTAAATTGATATATCTTATAACACATTTGGGTGACAGAACAATAGAATTATTTGAGGAATAATAAGTTGTTGTTGATGAATTGCATGTTCTAATGAGTATATACGTAAATTATTTTGTTTCCGGTATAATTTAGGTAGACCTGATTCAAGACCCCCAATCCCCACCCCTCTCCAATGTATTTTCTCAATCCTATGGGGACTAATATGTCAAAAAATTATTTTCATATCATTATTTAGTCAATTAGTCAAGATAGAAATAATTTCAAATAAATAAAAATCAACACATTGACTAATACAATTGGTCAAGAACATTGACCAACACATTTATACATAATGTCAAATTAAAATAATTCAACTAGTTTATGGTATAATTTATTCAAGAACTTTCTCTAATGCATTTATATATAATGTCAGATAAATATTCAAAACCTAAAATCATACAACTCCAATCCATATCAAGAACATTGAATAATAACAATTAGGGATGACTATTAATTATATTCAAACACATTTTAAATAATCTATAAACTAATATTTAAAGAAAATAAAAATTAATATTAAATGATCAATAATTAAACTTCAAATTAAAAAAACATACAAAATTCAGAGGTTAACTCGAAAATAGATCTCCAATCAGAACATTGATATGTATAAAACTTCAGAAAATTCAGCACTACAAGATCTATAACAAAATTGATTGCAATAAAGAAAAATGAAGATAAAAAATTAAGGAAAATCAAACCATCGTTGAATGTCTCTCAAAATAGCATTTAGAAGAGAAATTATTCAGTAGACGATCAAATAATAACATATAATGAAGAACACCGACCACATACCATGAAAATGTAAGAAAATCGTCAACAATGGTGTTTGAAAATCATAAATAAGGATTCAATGTCCTTGCAAGTCGAGAGGAGCCACCGTGGGTTTCGATTTCGAAGAATAATGAAGATGAGGGTTTCCTGACATGTGAAATTTGAAATGACTTTTAGTGTTGGTTTTTCCAAAAATCGATGCCAAAATTTTAACAAAATATTTCGGCATCAGTTTTTTCCAAAGCTGACGCAGAAAATATAATTTTTTATTATTCCTAGTGAATGTTTTGTAGAAAAACAACACCAAAAACAACATATAATGCATCAGTTTTCCATAAAACTGACACTGAAAAACCTTATTTAGTATTTTTGGTGTTGGTTCATGATAAAACCAACACCCAAAATTATTGTATTCTGGGATTTTGCATCGGTTTGTAGTAAAACCTATGAAAAAATCCACTCATTACAATTTTGTGTGTTAGTTTTTAGTAAAACCGATGCCGGAAATTTCTCAGACAAACCATCATCATTGGTTTATAGAAAATGATGTTAATATTTCGACGTTAAAACCCATATTTCTACTAGTGTGGTCACTGTGTCTGGATGGTCACAATGTCTGGATGGTCACGGTGTCTAAATGGTCATGGTGTTTGGATGGTCACGGTGCCTTGACGGTCATGGTGTCTTGTTGGTCATGGTGTCCGGATGGTCACGGTGTCTGGATGCATTTTCTAGAAAAACATAACCCGTGGCAGACTCACTGTTTCTCACACATAGCCAAAACTCTGTATACAGAGATAAACAGTGATATTCATAGAATGAATTAAACTTAATCATTCATAGAATAATTTCATTGGAGACAGTATAGTTTAAAATAATTATTTGAGGAATAAAAAAACTAATCATTTGTACATGTGATTTTATATTGATTAAACAGGATTAATAGAATGTATACGATTTTTGATCTAAAAAACAAGATTAACACAGGAGGATTCCAACAATCTCCCCCTTTTCGATGATCACAAATCTTGTGAGTGAGAGATTTATTATTATGTATTGTTTCTCTTCTTTAATGTGAATTTAGTGCATGTAGAATACATAGATATCTCCCTATTGGGATTATTAAAAATATTAAATAAGAATTAGACAATGAAAGTGCACAATGCATTAAATAGATAAAAGGTGTCATTACAAATAGAAAGGAACAAGAATACATAAAAATCCATATCAAAATATTGTAGTAACTATTCTTCAGCACTGGATTGTCTTCTCTTTGCCATTGGAAGCAACATCAGAAGAATAATCCATAAGATAAGAGGTATAAGTAGAGGAAGGAAATGAACTAGTGGACAAAAAAGGTAAAGGGAGTCCTTAAAAAACTGAAGGGCCCAAGGTAGGTGCAGTGGAAGACAAAGGAAAATATTGTTCAAGGATAACATGCCTGACCTAACTCAGAGCCTGAGAGACAGACATAGATTTGGAGGCAAGTGCAGAGGATGAAAAGGTAGGAAAACCTGATTTGCAGGGTCCAACTATAGGAGTGACAATTGTAGTACTATGGACATTAAGATAAGGCCTTAAATTTTTGATGAAGTCAGCAGTGATCTCACAACCATACTACATAGCTTTCTCGAAGTCATGCTTGTTCTCTATAAACATATCCAACAAAGGAGTGAAATCATTGAGCTTTAGGACTTGATTTTTGAAAGCTTGAGTAACAGGAGGAATCCTCAAATTTGTCACAAGGTAGTTGAATTGGTTAGTCATTTCATTCTTAGAGAAGATCCGATTTAAGTAGAAGTCCTCCTTCTTAACTATTTCTTGTTGGGAATCATTGGAGATCTTGGAATGAATTCTCACCAAATCAAGAACCCTGTCACTATTATTGACAACTTCAGATATAGATTCCTAGTCAAAACCACTAAGCACAAAGTGCAGTTCTTCTTTGACAACTGTTCAGAGAAGATCACTATCTGAAGAAGGATTAGATGATTTTGCAGATGTATGAGAAGTGGTGAATAATGAGGTATGAGATTTTATGTGATTTAGAACATTCAAGAGATTTCCCTTATACTCGTCAGTTAACTTGTTAAGCCTAATAACAAGCTCACACATCTCTTGAATAATCTATTTGTTTCATTCAGAAACCTTCTCAGCTAAAGAAGTGAGATGAGGTTGAATCAGTTAGGATACTTCCTATGGGGTCTGACTAACGTCCTCAATAAGATGAGAAACAGGTTTTGGTATTGATGTTATTACTGTCTTCATTTCTTCAACCATACCTCTAATAATTTTTACTTCATCACTGAGCAATTTATTCAAACTCTAACTTCTTGAATCTCATGAAGAATATTCTGTTGAATCTATCATATGACTTTTTCCAACAAAAGGGTTGCATCTCCCTCACTTAAATTTGTTACAAGAGCCATTTCGGTATTCATGAGTTTTTCAACTCCAGCAAATACGGTAGCTCTAAATGCTTTCAGATCATCCTGATTCACCATTTTTGGAAGTTCTTATAAAGGATCGCGGATAGAAGATGAGATTGTCTCATGTTCATTGGTAGGGATATCATTAGGACTAGATTCCAGTTTCAAATGAAACATAGAATATAGATCAATTCCATTAACTGAGACTTCCTATGAACCAGTCACATCAAAATAAATGGTGAATTTATACCACGTATCCACTGAGCTTGGTTTAATCAGATTAGGGACTTCAACATATTCCAGATTTGGGGGATGTTCCCCATCAACAAGTTCATCTTTCATAGGACTGAGAGAATTTGATCCTTGATCTATTTCCATTATTTAATCCATAATTTCTTCACCTATTTCCTTTCGAGCCAACTGAAAGGCTTTATCCATTTTTTTCAGTAGATAGAATAAATTTGGAAACATTTTGTTCCACTGAGTGTTCCTCATGAGTAGGTTGTTGCACTATAGAAATATATTATTCTATATATTCTTCATCAACATCCTTTTATTTTACCTTAGTAATAGATTCTGCATTGGAGGAATGTTGTTCTTCCAGATCAAAAACTTCTTCAGGAACATGTATTTCCTTCTCAAATAATATTTGAGGACAATATTCACTATCATTATGATCCAGACCAGTTTCTATCAGAGGTAAAACCACCTTATCTTATTAATCCTCCTCAGAATACTCAAAAATTTCATCAAGATACATACCATGATAAAAAATACTCTTAGGTGTTGAAGGGTGTTTCGCCGGATTAAACTTTTCATAAACTCTATAATTATATTCAACCCTAGATTTTATCTGTGGATTCTGATTTCTTCTCATTCTATTTACATTAACATTCTAAATACAGAACTCATAATACATAATGGATTCTTCATCTGGTGTAATCCAATCCCTTTTCATGAAGCATAGGTGAGATAATCCCTAAATAGAATATAGAGGTTGACAAGGATGTTATTTTGATCAAGTCACACATATGGCGTATAACATAAATTCATAGGTTGACATTATGTCCTTTTTTAATGATATGTATCAAAAATATATATTTATTCTTATGTACAATATAATCACCTTTTATGGGGATAATCAAATTCTGAAAAAACAGAAATAAGAGTATATATTGACCATCTAGCTTGGTAGCTATGACTCTCTTCTTGGATTCATTCCAAGTTAAAATTATCAAAGATTCATCCAAGGAAAAGAATTCACTCAGAGGAGGAGGACCTCTCTTGTAGTCTTCACAAATACCCTCATGAGGTATCCAATGGAAAGAAACCCATAACCTTGAAGAAAAGGTACAACTATGGCCATTGATCCAACTTCGCACAACATAGCCATCTTCTAAATCAAAAGATAATTGAACGTACTGGTAAAACTATGCAAATAGAATCAGGTAAATATACCAATCATCATTTTTGAACCAATCCAGCCATCCTTTCTCTGAAGAACTTTCAATACTAAGGACTTAATTGACAGAATCAACTAAGGGCATATCTCCTTTTCAGGTCACACTATTCTGTTCACCATATTCGGATTTAGAGGGTCTTTGGGTGTTAAATTTAGTGATATCTTCAACTTCATCTTTGAACTGTGATTCTCAAGAGATTATTATGAAGTGAATTTCATCCTAGGCATTCAATAATGGTTTGAGGGGGATAAGGGTTGAAAGAGGGGTTACGGTTTGAGAGAAGAGAGCTCGAGTGAATTACAAGTGAAACTTTTTGTATTTTATCATTTAGGGATATCAAGCGTCATTGGATCAAAAGCATAAGAAATTAATAACAACGAATTACCGCAATGCAGATTATAATGTATAAATATAATAGTAAATCATCTTTACAGTGAGACCATAACAGGTCTTCATGGTGAGACCATAACAAGTCTTCACAGTGAGACCGTAACAAGTGTTCACGATGAGACCGTAACAATGTGATTTCTAAACTATGTGACTGTATTGTTTGAGATAGTAAGTCCCAGACAGTAACCAAAAAATAGTAAATTTGAGACCAAAAGCATGAAACAGTAATTCTTAAGACTGTAAAATTATAAAACTATTAGATTTAAACAGTAATATTAAGACAATGATTTGTGAAACCGTAAATTGTGAAAAAGTATACTTACTACATAAGACATATCATTCCCAATTCATGTGTGATGTAAATTATTCTTTCAGAATTTAGTGGTTTGTTGAATATATCTGAAAGTAGATATTTAGTTCAAATGAATTCCAAAGTTATTTCACCATTTTTGATAATGATCACTCAAAAAGTGATGTCTTACATCAATATGTTTTTTCATAGATTTTGATACAAGATTTTTTGACATGTTAATAGCACATGTATTGTCACAATTTATATGTACATACCAAAATTGATATCCATAATATAGTAATGTGTGTTTCATCCACAAAATATGTGCACAAAAAATTCTATCGGCTATGTATTCAGCTTCTATAGTAGATAATGTGACACAGTTTTGTTTCATACTGCACCATGATACTAGTGACTTGCCTTAAAAGTGACATGTTCTAGAGGTGCTTTTTCTATCTAAATTATAACCACAAAATTTATATCATCCTTCCTTTTTATCACATAAACTTTAATTACATTTTACAAAACCGAGGATCTTTAAGGTTTAGTGTCTTGGAAACCAGGAACTTAAAACATGAAAACATATAACATTCTTCTCAAACACTTGAAAGGTTTCTCCTTATGTTCAACCTAGGTTCATTACTGCATCACATAACCTAGGGAAATACATCAAAAGAAAGGGTGAGAAGAAGGCCCAGTAAGGGAAACAAGAGAAACATTTTACATGTGATCTTGAGATACTTCAATAAGGTCATGAAAAGAACTTTATGGCATGAGAATGAAATAATGAGGAATATCATAATAAAAATAACATTTTTCATAACTTTAATATGTGGATGCAACATTTAATATTGACAATAATTTCATTTCACCAAGGTCCATCCCCAAGGTGTCATTAAAAATTACCAAGTTTATTCACCAAGGTATCAGTCTAAAAAGTCATCTCTAGAGATTAAGTCTTTACCCAATGCATTGGACCGCTATCTTGGAGAACCCTTGACATGTCTTTATTATCATGTGAGCCACATATATCATCATCAATCATTTCTTAAACAACCCATATAGCATAAAATAAATCGGTTTCATTTCAAAATAATAACGTTTTAAAAACTGCTTTAAAGACATGATCTTTATGTCACTTTAATAATGAGACCGTAAGGGGCACTGTGAGCTAGGGCTTCCTCTCATTGCTGCCACCTTCCCCCTATGGGTTGGCGCGGCACCCCTCTTTGTGCTCAGTGAGACCATGGTGGTGGATCTTCTATTGCTACGGCATCGACGACTTCGTGGACTCGGTCGTGCCAGCTTTTGCACCGTGGATGGCCTCTCCTCGCCCTAATCCTTCTTCGCTAGATAGGATTTCTCATGGCGGAACGGTGTCGATCTAAGGCTGAGTTCCCGCTGTAGTGGCTTTAGAGTCTTCACCTCATCTCTGGTGTGTGTGTTGGGTGGTTCTCTATGGTCTCCGTGAGCGATTTGGACGGCGGCGACGGGATATGGTTTGTTGCGGGTCTCTTCCCGGCGTTATGGTGATGTTTTCTGATTTCGTTTTTTTAAATTGTTTTTGGTTTGTGATTTGTTTCTCCATGAGTTGCTGAGTTCATATGTTTTCATTGGTCTTCAAATTGGTTCTTCTGTTTGATGCGTATTTTTTTTGAGTCTTTGATGGCGGTTGGGTGACCGGCTCTTCGGATTTTTCCAATATGCGAAGGAATATTGGCTCTGAAGCGTGTTCTAGTAGAGGCTGAAGGTGAATCGATGAAGCATAAGAAGCTCACTGTGTCGAGTTTCATTTAGGTTGTTCTGATCCAGAGGATGAAGATGATTCTCAAGCAGAGGAGTGGCATTCTGGTTCTGTTGTTGGTTTTGGGTTGTGCGGGTTCTATGAAGACAAGGCAGTGGAGGGATTTTTGTTGAGGTGTTGCTTCGATGTTGAGTTTGAGGGCAGTTAGTGGTGGATCTGTAGCTTTGTGGTGGATGTTCTCTGTTTCTCTGATTTGTTATAGAGTAAGGGAAGACCTATGTTTTTGGTCTTAGGTGTTGAATCAGATTGGCAGTGATGTTAATATGGACAGATTTCTGCTGTAACTATAGGTATTGGCCAGATCCATTGAAAAGGATGGTCGATAAATGGGATAGGGGTGTGAGCAATAGTCGGGAATGATTTTTAAGTTTTGCATCTGATGGTGTGTATTTTGGAAGATGACTTGGATCAGACTTTCTATAAGGTAATTCTTCAGATGAGGATTCAAAATAGGTAGCTTTCATTATGCATGGCTATTCAAATTCGGAAGATTGAGAGGGTATGACCTAGCCATCGGTACCACGTCCATGCATTGTTTTCATGGGACATCTTGCTGAGTTGACATGCATTGAAGGATGCTTTCCATTATGATATTGATGATGGGTAGGGGCATTTCTTATAGTCATGTTTTGGGATCAGGTTATGTTTATGTTTTTATTTCTTTGAAGTCTTGTACGGTTTTCCCCTTTTCCATAAAAGGGGGTTTATCCAAAAAATTACTAAAACATTTAGGCCTTCGGGCCATTCAGTCTATGTCACTTTAAACCAACGGAAAGGGAAAGCGGGTTTCATGTATGTGAATCGCAGAATTTAAAATAGAAAATTTTGATATATATGTGAATACCCCTATAGAAATAATAACTTTGAGTATTCACTTAATAACATAAAATAATTTTGAGAAAAAGAGAGATACATTTTGAGACGAAAATTATGAAGCATAACGGCTACGTTACAGGGTTTTAGAAAACATTGAATAGAGAGGGGACATGGGTCAAACATTCATAAATGACCCATAAAATTGAATAGGTACAGAATATAAGGTATATAAAAACATGGTAATGAAATTTGAAAATATACCATATGAAATGAAGAACATGAAAGGAAGACAAAAATAATATTTCTCATTTGAAAATTCGGTAGCCTAACGGCGTCACATAAAATTCAACCAAAAATGAATTGATGAGATCAAATAGGGTCTCTCATCATATGAACATGAAATATTAGTATGATAGATATAGAGATCATACCCCAATATAATAAAAATGAACTTTCAAGACTTGACATGGAATTAGAACATTAAAAAAATGAAAGGTGAAAGAACCACTTAAAAATTCGGCAGCCTAATGACGACATTTAAAACTTCAAAATACTGAATTGAAGAGATCAAATGGGGTATCTCATCATATGATAATAAAATATCAGTATGATAGATATATATATCATACCCCAACATAATGAAAAGTAACTTGAAAGGATTGACCAGAATATATAACTTGAAAAAGAGAAGGGTGAACGAATCCCTTAAAAATTCGGCAGCCTAACGGCGCCACTTAAAACTTCAAAATACTTAATTGATGAGGTAAAATGGGGTCTCTCATCATATGAACATAAAAGTTCAGTATGATATATATAGAGATCATATCCCAAAGTAATATATAGTAACTTGAAAGACTTGACATGAAAGTAGAACTTTGAAAAATGAGAAAGGTGAACGAATCCCTTAAAAATTCAGCAGCCTAACGGTGCCACGTAAAACGTCAAAATACTGAATTGAAGAGATCAAATGGGGTCTTTCATCATATGATCATAAAATATAAGTATGATAAATTTAGAGATCAAACCCCAACATAATAAAAAGGAACTTGAAATTCTTTACATGAGAATATATCTTGAAAAATGAGAAGGGAGAAAGAATCTGTTACAAAAATTTCGGCAGCCTAACGACGCCACTTAAAACTTCATAAAACGAAATAATGAGAGTAAGATGAGATATCTCATTATATGAACATTAAAAGGTCAGTAAGAGGAGTATAAAATAACATCCTCCAACATAAGAACATGGAGCAAAAAAGGAATTACATAAAAGAGATTACTTGAAAAGAAAGAGAGAGGTCGGATCCCTTACTATAAAACGTAACTCTTAAAACACAATGGTTGGGACCTTGAAGGCTTGAGGGAAACTTGGGAGGACTCCTTGGGAGGTAATGAGACCATAACATCGTTGGGGAAGAGTGGGGAGTCGAAATGGATGAGAGGATGGCTTGGTATTTATAGGGAAAGTGAGGGGACAAGGCATTAATGGCCAAGGGACACCTCAAAAGTGGTTTTATCAAAACCATGTGCTCTCCCAAGATATTTCCAATGATGTTAGGCCACATGGGGCCCCCATACAATAATTCATCACCTTTGGTCGAACATCCCTTAAAATATCTCATGATATCATCATGACACAGTTATGATGTCATTAAACATACCGAAACCCTAAAACTGTATTTTTACTATTCACTAAAAATTCAACTTTCTCAGAAAGATCCCAAAATTACATCTTAATCATATATGAATGCCCTGATTTCAAAACTGAACTCAATTTTATAAAAATAATTTTCTAAATATTTTAAATTTATTTTTTAAATAAATACACTGTTCACCAAAAATTCATTTTTTCAGAAAAACCCCAAAAATTTCCATAACATAATATCGATGCTCTGAGTTCCAAAATGAAATCCATTTTATAAAAATAATTTTTATAAATATTTTTAATTTAATTTTTAATTAAAAAAAACATTATTCAGTCGAAAAAACTAACACTTGAATAATAATTTATGAATCCATTATTTAACCATTTTATTGAATCACATTACTTAATCAAGGTGCCTAGATTATATTAATACTTTATTTAAGTGAGATTACTAATCCATTTGGACACATTACTAATCCTAATCATAAAATCACTATTCATAATTTACTATTCATCAAAAATCAGGTTGACCATATTAGACTCTAAATTTCGTACTTAACATAATTGTAGAAGACCATTTTCTGAAAATCATTACACATTTTTAATTATTTAAGGATTACATAAACATTTTTAAAATATCATTTTTCTAAAATTCATCAAAAATATGCATACTATATTTATCTGGTCATTTGAAAATTCATAAAATTCATAATATGAATAAATCCCAATTTTTATTTAAAACAAAGGATTTCACAAGGCAGTTACAGTCTTCTTAAATAGCCCCTTATCACACCAGCATATGACCTATGTGTAAGGTGTGCTAAGTTGAGAGAATGTGAGGGAGACTCGGCCAACATCAAAAGAGTAGAAATTTCTATTAGTTTGAACTTCTCGCAAAGGCGATTCCGTTCTAGCTTCACACGATGAAGTTCGGCTTGGGTTTGGTCCAGAGCAAAGCCCAGTGGTGCTACCTCCTTCCTAAGTTCTGTTAGATAGGCTTTGATCGGTCCAAGACTGCTGGGTGAGGCCATCGAATATTCGTTCTATAATAATTAACCAAGATTACTTGTATTTAGAGACAATAATCAAAATGTTTAGTTTACAGCGGTCATATTGACCAATGGTCATATAACCGTCTAAACCCAACGGTCTCATTTTAATTATACTCATGTTATCAAATGAAAAAATTTTGTTGAGTATAAAAATAAAATAAAATAACACATAATATTTAGGAAACAAGATTTATTCAAAATTTTGGGTCGTTACAATCTTCCCCCCTTAAGAAATTGCGTCCTCGCTATTTTTTTAAAATTGGGTTTTGAAATTTTATTGAAAGTCCCACATCGGAAAAGGAGTCAGTAAAACAATTAATTTAAAAGAAAGAAAGGGAAGTACAAAGGTCACCTGAGTTAATACAAACTAGGATTCCATGTAGGAAAACATAGACATGGAGGAGTAAAAAAGGGTCAAGTTCTGAGGGAGAGTGATAGAAAACATGATTAGGAGAAAGTTAAAAATAAGAAAATCCCAAACTTAGGATGTGTGTAAACGGTCTTTCATTACCTAGTAGGAAACGTAAACCAACAACGTTTTTGTTTTTCGTTCCTTTTAATAATTTTGAGGAATTCATTTACTACATAGAATAAAAACATAAGAAAATATACCTGTCTTCATGTAGAGTTTCATCCATTAATAAGTTTCTACCAAAACTAATCTTTTCTACAAACGATGAGCATTCAAAACTACATGGTCTCATCAAAACACAAGAATCATCTTCTAGAGAATCACATAATCCACAAAATATTAACTATCTATTTCTTCTATCTTTAAACATTATCCCAAAAATAGAAAGGGTAAGGTTAAACAACTCTTCAAAAAGGAAGAATCCCATAGGAATGGAAACTACTTTTAAATCTTCAAAGTTCTATGGTAATACCCAAAGTTCATCATAGACCATTCCATAAATAACTGTCCTTGAAATTCCTCCAAATAAACAAAACTAAGATTGAAACCCAAATACAAGAAGGATTTGATAACATAGTCTTCCAAAATAAACTTCATTGTTCATCTCCAAACAACATCAACCACTCCTAACATCTTATAACAAAAGTATCTAACCTAAACATATTTTACCCACGATAGGTTAATCATTCCCATAAGTAACCTAAATTACTATAAGTCCACCATAAATTCATCGATTCTTCAAAATATAAGTCAACCTTACTCAATGAAAATACTATATTAATATATTTACCTCGATCATATAGGGTCCCCAAAATAGTGAACATCTTCCAAAATAATAATCATCTTTTAATCCCCTAATCATCTCTATCATATTAATGCGTCAATCGTAGCATTTTCTATCACATTGGTTTTTGGGACATGTTCTTCCATTTCCCGCCATTAACTATGAAAATAAACTATAATTAGGGGCTTAAATACTTAGCTAATAATCATTAAAAGGAACTTAAAGCATATAAGGATAACTTGTAGAAGAAAGGTATACCCTAACTTGTGGTCCCCTAGGTTCCCATCTAGGTTATCCATGATGATATATTCTTATGTGAAACTTTATTTTACTTTATCTGTGTTCCTTTAACAATGGTTCATACTAAGCTTATGAATTTACCAAAGCATATCCCCCGGGAGTGTCGTAACCAAGAGTGCAGCAAGACCCGTTGTCGTGTACCTGTTCCCGTTTGATTCTAGCTCAAATCGGTGTTTTCGGGTTTTACCCCTATGTACATCTGTGCCAGAGCCACCTCTACCTGCTCGTATCCAGACAGAGATGTATTTGCTTGGAAACCCATTACTCAATACTCACCAAAATACCAGGAAGAATTCCTATATATAAACTTTTCTATATGCTTCTTCCTAAAGTTTTCATATCCTAATTTCCAAAAATAACTAAACCATCCTTTGATACCAACTATAGTATCCCGACTTTTTATCACATAAACTTTCATTACATTTTACAAAACCGAGGATCTTTAAGGTTTAGTGTCTTGGAAACTAGGAACTTAAATCATGAAAACATATAACATTATTTTTAAACACTTGAAAGGCTTCTCCTCATGTTCATCCTAGGTTCATTACTGCATCACATAACTTGGGGACATACATCAAAAGAAAGGGTGAGCCGAAGGCCCAGTAAGGGAAACAAGAGAAAAATTTTACATGTGAACTTGAGATACTTCAATAAGGTCATGAAAAGAACTTTAAGGCATGAGAATGAAATCATGAGGAATATCATAATAAAAATAACATTTTTCATAACTTGAAGATGTGGCTGCAACATTTAATATTTAAAATCATTTCATTTCACCAAGGTCCATCCCCAAGGTGTCATAAAAAATTACCAAGGTTATTCACCAAGGTATCTGTCTAAAAAGTCATCTCTAGAGATTAAGTCTTTACCCAATGCATTGGAGCGCTATCTGGGTGCACCCTTGACATGTCTTTATTATCATGTGATCCACATATATCATCATCAATCATTTCATAAACAACCCATATAGCATAAAATAAATTGGTTTCAATTCATAATCATAACGTTTTAAAAACTGCTTAAAAGACATGATCTTTATGTCACTTTAAACCCACAGAAAGGAAAAGCGGGTTTCATGTTTGTAAATAACAGAATATAAAATAGAACATCTTGATATATATGTGAATAACCCTATAGAAATAAGTTCTTTGAGTATTCACTTTATAACATAAAATAATTTTGAGAAAAAGAGAGAGACATTTTGAGACGAAAATTCTGTAGCATAACGACTACGTTACAGGGTTTTAGAAAACGTTGAAAAGAGAGGGGACATGGGTCAAACATTCATAAATGACCCATAAAACAGTATAGGGACATAATATAAGGCATATACAAACATGTTAATGAAATTTGAAAATATACCATATGAAATGAAGAACATGAAAGGAAGACAAAAATAAGATTTCTCATATGAAAATTCGGTAGCCTAACGACGTCACATAAACTTCAACCAAAATGAATTGATGAGATAAATTAGGGTCTCTCATTATATGAACATAAAATATAAGTATGATAGAAATAGAGATCATACCCCAATATAATAAAAAGGAACCTTCAAGACTTTACATGGAATTATAACTTTAAAAAAAAGAAAGGTGAAAGAACCACTTAAAAATTCGGCAGCCTAACAACGCCACATAAAACATCAAAATACTGAATTAAAGAGATGAAATGGGGTCTCATATCATATGATAATAAAATATCAGTACTATAGATATAGAGATCATACCCCAACATAATTAAAAGGAACTTGAATGTATTGACCAGAAAATATAACTTGAAAAATAGAAGGGTGAATGAATCCCTTAAAAATTCAGCAGCCTAACGGCGCCACTTAAAACTTCAAAATACTGAATTGAAGAGATCAAATAGGGTCTCTCATCATATGAACATAAAAGTTCAGAATGATAGATATAGAGATCATATCCCAACATATTATATAGGAACTAGAAATACTTGACATGAAAGTAGAACTTTTATAAATGAGAATGGTGAACCAATCCCTTAAAAATTCGGCAGTCTAACGGCACCACTTAAAACATCAAAATACTGAATTGAAGAGATAAAATGGGGTCTCTCATCATATGATCATAAAAGATCAGTATGATAAATTTAGGGATCATACCCCAACAGAATCAAAAGGAACTTGAAATACTTTACATGAGAATATATCTTGAAAAATGAGAAGGGAGAAAGAATCTGTTACAAACATTTCGGCGGCCTAACGACGCCAATTAAAACTTCATAAAACGAAATAATGAGAATAAGAGGGGATATCTCATTTTATGAACATTAAAAGGGAAGTAAGAGGAGTATAAAAGAACATCCTCCAACATAATAACATGGAGAATAAAAGGAATTACATAAAAGATATTACTTGAAAAGAAAGAGAGAGGTCAGATCCCTTACCTTAAAACGTAACTCTTAAAACTCAATGGTTGGGACCTTGAGGGATTACGGGCACCATGGGAGGACTCCTTGAAAGGTAATGAGACCATAAATTCGTTGGGGGGGAGTGGGGAGTCGAAATGGATGAGAGGATGGCTTGGTATTTATAGGGAAAGTGAGGGGACAAGGCATTAATGGCCATGGGACACATCAAAAGTGGTTTTCTCAAAACCATGTGCTCTCCCAAGATATTTCCCTTGAAGTTAGGCCACATGGGGCCCCCATACAATAATTCATCACCTTTGGTCGACCATCCCTTAAAATATCTCATGATATCATCCTGACACAGTTATGATGTCATTAAACATACCGAAACCCTAAAACTGTATTTTTACTATTCACTGAAAATTCAACTTTCTCAGAAAGATCCAAAAATTTCACCTTAATAAAATATCAATGCTATGATTTAAAAAATGAACTCCATTTTATAAAAATAATTTTCTTAATATTTTTAATTTTTTTTAAATAAATACATTATTCACCAAAAATTCATTTTTTCAGAAAAAACCCAAAAAATTACCATAACATAATATCGATGCTCTGAGTTAAAAAATGAAATAAATTTTATAAAAATAATTTTTTAAATATTTTTAATTTAATTTTTAATGAAAAAAACACTATTCAATCGAAAAAACTAATACTTGAATACTAATTTATGAAACCGTTATTTAACTATTTTATTGAATCACATTACTTAATCAAGGTGCCTAGATTATATTAATGCTTTCTTTAAGTGAGATTACTAATCCATTTGGACACATTACTAATCCTAATCATAAAATCACTATTCATAATTTACTATTCATCAAAAATCTAGTTGACTTTATTAGACTCTAAATTTCTTACTGAACATAATTGTAGAAGACCATTTTTGAAAAATCATTTCACATTTTTAATTATATAAGGTTTACATAAACATTTTTAAAATATCCTTTTTCTAAAATTCATCAGAAATATGTATACTATATTTATCTGGTCATTTGAAAATTCATAAATATCATCATAAGAAGAAATCACAATTTTCATTTCAAACAAAGGATTACACAAGGCAGTTACGGTCTCCTTACATAGCCCCTTATCACACCAGCATAGGACTGAAGTGTAAGGTGTGATAAGGTGAAAGAATATGAGGGAGGCTCGGCCAACATCGCATGAGTAGAAATTTCTATTAGTTTGAACTTCTCGCAAAGGTGATTCCATTCTAGCTTCACACGATGAAGTTCGGCTTGGGTTTGGTCCAGAGAAAAGCCCAGTGGTGCTACCTCCTTCTCAAGTTCTGTTAGATGGGCTTCGATCGGTCCAAGACTCCTGGGTGAGGCCATCGAATCTTCTTTCTATAGTAATTAACCTAGATTACTTGTATTTAGAGATAATAATCAAAACATTTAGTTTCTAGCGGTCATATTGACCAATGGTCATATAACCATCTAAACCCAACGTTCTCATTTTAATTATACTAATGTTATCAAATGAAACATTTTTGTTGAGTATAAAAATAAAATAAAATAACACATAAAATTTAGGAAACAAGATTTATTCAAAATTTTGGGTCGTTACAAAATTCGGAATTATAATAACTCACAAACTCAAAATATTTTCCTATGGGAGAGGACTATCCTAGATTGGGTGTATGCTTGAGGTATTGAAAGATTCTTTTAGCAGCATTTAAATGAGATTAATTATGATTTTCTTGAAAATGAGCACACATACACACACTAAACATATTTTTAGGTTGACTAGATGCTAAGTAGAGTATGCTTCCTATCATTCCTCTATATGTGGTTTGATCAATAGATTTTCCATCTTCATCAAGATCCAACTTACAATTATTACTCATTACAGTTTTACTACTTTTAGTGCTATCTAATACAAATTTTTTAACGATCTCTAGTATATTTACTTTGATTTAAAATAATACCATCATTATTTTGAAATATTTTAAATCCAAGAATGAATTTGAGTTCACCCATTAATCTAATTTCAAATTCCGTTTACATCATTCAAGAAAATTTAATACATAATTTCTTTTTAAAGATTCCAAGATAATTCCATCTACATGGATTTGAACTACTAAAACATCTTTGGAAATTCATTTTATAAAGATGGTAGGATCATCTATTCATTTTGTAAAAACTTTGGAAATAAGAAAAGTACTTAATCTATCATACCAATCTCTTGGAGCTTATTTTAAACCATATAATTATTTTGATAATTTAAATCTATGGTTAGGAAAATGAGGGTTTGTAAAACCTGGGGGTTGCTCATAAAATACATCCCCAACTATATACCCATTTTTAAATGAACTTTTGATATCCATTTGATATAATTTGAAATTTAGTAGTAAAATATAATAAAGCAGAATTCTGATGGATTGATGTCTAGCTACTGGTGCAAAGATCTCTTCATAGAAAATTCCTTCTTCTTGAAAATAGCATTGTGTAACTAATCTATCCTTATTTCAATCTATATTACCAACTTTATCTATCTTATATATAAACACCCATTTAGTGCCTATGATGAATGTGTCTTCGGGTCTGTCAACCAGTATCCAAACTTTTTTCCTTTCAAACTGATTTTTTTCTTCTTACATATCCATCACCCATAATTCATCATTGATTGCATAATTAATGTTTTTAGGTTCAAGGTGTGACAATAATACTTTATGTTCAACTGGATTTCTAAGATAAACTCTTGTTTGAGTTCCTTTATCTTTGTATCCTATAAAAAAATCTAAATGATGGTTATTAAAAGATCTAAAATCTCTAGAAAAAGAAGGATTGGTGATTTTAGGTTCATCATCAGGTTCATGTCAATTGTGACCTAAATCTAAAAATTTTTAGAACTGGAGGTTTTCATAGATTCCTTTGTAGGATGGTTTGTGGATTGTGAATTAATGTCCAGATTTGATATATCATCATCTATGTTCTCTATAGTAGTCTTAGGCTCATGTGGATCTATTTCATCAAATTTGACATGGATATATTCTTCCACACATTTATTTATTTAATTAAACACTCTAAAGGATTTACTAGAAATTGAGTATCCAAAAAAGATGCATTCAACAATATTTGATGAAAATTTGTAAATATTTCACTTATTGTAAAGGATATAGACTTTGCAACCAAATACTTTGAAGTAGCTAACTTTGGGATTTCTATTGTTCCACAACTCATATGTAGTTCTTTTAAGAATAGGTTGAATCAACACTCTAACGATAATATAGCATGCTGTATTTACAGCTTCAGACCAAAAGTAAATAGGTAAGTTATATTCACTAAGTAAGGATCTAACAATCTCTTACATTGTTCTATTTATATTTTCTACATATATATTCTGTTGAGGTGTACTAGGGGCAGATAAACTATGACTATAACCATTTTGTGAAAAAATGAATTCAAACTCATGATTTTCAAACTCTCGACCATGATCACTTCTTAAGAATTTAATTTTATGTCCACTAAGAGTATCTACAGTTTTGGAATATTGGGTAAAATGAGGGTAGGATTCACTTTTGTGATTAAAAAATAAAACCTAGGTATAACTAGAGAATTTATCTACAAGAACATAAACATAGTTCTTCCCATTTAAATAGGAAACACTAGATGGTCTAAAAAACCATGTTATCTAATTCGAGATGTTGAGAAGTTGACACTTCTTTCTTTGGTTTGATGGAAATTTTTTGTTGCTTTACCTTTTGATAAGGATTACACACTTTATCATTTGGAAACTATTGTTTGGGTAGGTATTTGACTAATATTTTTCTAGTTAACTTTGTAATGGAGTGAGTGTTACAGTGTCCTAGTCTCCTATGCTAAATCCAAGACACTTTGTGAAACTCAAATAAACATGAATAATTTTGGGAAGCTAAAGAATGTATGTTAACAGAATATACAATTTCATTTTTTAATACATAAAACACTAAATCATTTTTAGAATTAAAAACATTGCAAGAATCATTTTAAAATTTTACATGAAATCCATCATCACATAGTTGAGAAATACCAAGTCGATTATATTTCAATCCATCAAAAAAATGTACTTTGGAAATCGAAACTGAGATAGAGTTACTGATTTATCCAAGGCCAATAATTTTTCCATTAGAATTTTCACCAAAAATGACATGTACTCTAACAATTTTTATTAAATTCTTGAAGCATGAATAGTATCCTATCATATGTCTTGAACACCCACTGTCCAAGTACCATAAAATTGTACAGGAACTCTTTAAGAATCTTTCTTACAAAATGGTTAAATGAAAACAGATTTTGGTACCCACATTTGTTTGGGTATAGTAATATTAGTGACTACTACCTTAGGAACCCATATCAGCCTCATAGGTTTCCTATAATCTTTATGTAATGTATTTGAAAAATTAACTCTATTTGGTCTAGAAAATCTAGAAATAGTATAGAATGTATCATAACTTGAACTTGATGAATGTTTTCTAGAACTAGGAGTAAAGCTGTATGTCATAGATTTAGAAACCAAATTAGTTCTTCCAAAATTTCTTTTTCCAAGTTGATATCCAATGCCAAAAGTATTTTTATGAGCAATCTGTTTACCTACCATTTACACCAAGGTATACTTACTATTATTAAACCTTTCAAGATCCTTTTTCAATTCCTCATTATATAGTTTTTGTTCATTGTTTTCTTTGAGTAAATGATTATTTTTCTCCCATTCTTTAGTGTGTTCAGTTTTAATAGTTGAGTTTAGATCATGCTATTTCATTAAATACTTGTATTTATCTTTCAATTCATTGCATGTCTTTTCAAGAATATTACAATACTAAATCATTTCTTCAGTAGAAATATTTTCATAGTCACTCCCATCTCCATAATAATATGAATTGTGTACAAGAGATTCCAGTGTTACCTCAGATGTGTTTCTCATAAAACACATATTGTATTTGTTATCAAGTTCATCATGTGAACATTCTGAGTCACCTGAACTATCCTCAGAAGCACTCCATGCTGCTTTCATTTCCTTTTTATACATTCTATCATTGTCATCAAAAATATTTTTATAATTGATCTTTGGATGATCATCCTTGATATGTCCCTTTCGATTACATTCATAGTAGACAATCTCATTAGACTTTTTACTTCTTTTCCATTCCGTCTTACAACGTCCATTTTAACCATATCTTCTCCTGAAGTTAGGCTTCCTGAAAAAGTTATTATTCCTATAAAATCTTTTAAACCTTCTGGATAATTGAGCGATCTTCTCATCACTATAATGAGATGATTGTTCGCTGTTGGAACTTTCTACAAAAACTTCTGATTTCTTTTTTTCATTGTGTTTAGAGGTGGTGGGCTTGAACAAAACTGATTTTTTGGGTACATACTCCTTTTCCTTGTTGATTTCAGCTCCTCTTCATACAACATCAGTTTTCCAATGAGTTTATTTATAGGTACCTTGCTGATGGCGCATGATTATTTAATAGAGACAGAGGTTCTTCTCCATCTATCAGGTATACATCTATGAATCCTTATGATTTGTTTTATGGTAGTGACATCTCTCTTAAGAGAAATCATTGTGTTGACAATTTCATTGAACCTAAGATACATGTCAGAAATAGGGTCCTTAGGTTTCATGTTAATGTTATAATATTTAATAGTATATGTATTAATTCTCATTTCATTCACACTATAAGTTACTTCATGTGAAACATACAATATGTCCAAAATTTATTGTGTAGTTTCTCATGCAGAGATTCTATTAAATTCCTCATATCCTAAAGAGCAGTATAAAGAATTCATAGATTTGCAATTGTTATTGTAGTCAGTTTTCATAAGTTCATCCAAAGTGATTCTATCAGTATCAGGAATCTTATATTCATCTATAATTGAAGACCATATTTCAAAGATCATACTTTATAAATGAATTTTCTTTTTAGTTTTCCATTGAGCATAATTGGTTCCATCGAAGAATGGTGGTCTATTGGTTTCCACACCTTCCAAATATTAATAAACTACCTCTAATACCAAATATTAGTCAATGTAGAGTACTCAAGAAGGGGGGGGGATTGAGTAACTATTAATTTTTTTAAAGTATTCTTAAAAAGGATCCCTAATAAATTTAAATAAATCCTAGATAATAAAAGTTATACGATTATGAAAGTTTGATTATTTAAATAAATTCATAGAATGTTGATTAATTCTCAGTAATCATAATATCAGTTATTAAAAGTACTTTTTATGCTATTCTAAAAAAGAAAAAACAAAATATATCTTCTTTACGAGATTAACCATAAAATTAAATTTAGTGATTTCTAAAATAAATAGTAAAATAGGGAAAAATAAAATAAACAACCCAGCACATATAAAACATGTGGTTCAATCTCAAGCCAAGACCAAATCCACTCGATTTGGTGATCACCTACCGCCTAGCAGTTTATATAAATAAATTTGATGCACACTCTATATCGGGGTTAACAACAGTACACATGACTGTCTAGGTCACACGACCTATTCCACAGTTTATCAGGGCTATGAACTAATAGGTCATATATGGACCTCTTCCATACATATCCGTGGGAATACACAAGTGAAAAATATGTAAGAGAAAGGTTATCTTGTATCCTTCAGTTTCATGCAAGAGACAATGCATGTTTTTATTCATACAAACACATTGCACAAAAAATAAAAATAATACAACACATAGTAGAAATGATGAGATATGGTTAGAAAATCTCTAGGTGATCGTCTATGCAGATCTGGAATTCTAGGATGTAGCCGATGTAGAAATCGAGTCCTATCTTGTTAAATAGTGTATTGTAAGTCAGTTAGATCTGGCTCGTGTTCTTTGTGGAATTAATAGTGTAGAAATATTCTCGACTCTAGGATTCGAGTACGCTTCATGTGTTATTTAGTTAGGTCAGTTTTTATATATGTTTTAATTTCCAGAATGCCTGTGCTTCTTCATTGTCACACACACACTTGTTTTTTCTGTTGTCACTTTTGTCACCATAGTCGTTCTCCTTATTTTTTCTTCTGGCCATACTGTTATTTTTATTCTTATAATGCATGTGTTGGAGCTGACGTGATGAATGTAATTTAAAACTCGTACCTCGTACTGTCAGGTGATATGTCTATAAATAAACATTAATTATGTTAGTGCATTTAAAAGCTTCAAATATTACTGTTAAAAAAATTGGAAAAATAGATTATGAAACAGTGTCACAGTTTGTCTGGAAATGGTGTCTCCATGAAACAGCGTCTCCTTGAAATGGTGTCTCCTTGAAATGGTGCTTGGATTGTCAAGATGTCTGGATGGTTACAATGTCTAGATTGTCAGAGTGTCTAGATGGTCATGATGTCTAGATGGTCACGGTGTTTGTATGGTCACGATGTCCGGATGGTCACGGTGTCTGGATGGTCACGGTGTCCGGATCGTCACGATGTTTGGATGGTCACCATGTCTGAATGGTCATGGTTTATGGATGGTCAAGGTGTCTAGATGGTCATGGTGTCTCGATGGTCATGGTGTCTGGATGGTCACGGTATCTGGATGCCTTTTCCTGAAAAAAACCTGTGGCAGACTCACTATTTCCCATACTTAGCCAAAACTCTATATACAATCTTAAAAAGTGATATTCATAGAATAAATTAATCTTAATCATTCATAAGATAATTTCATTAGATACAATATAGCTTAAAATAATTATTTAAGTCATGAAGAATGTAATCATATGTACACATGATTTTAGATATATTAAATAGGATTAATAGAATTTATATGATTTGGGATCACTAAAACAAGATTAACACGCGAGGAGTCCAACAAAAAGAAATCTGTTGCAACCAAAAATCAAATTTTCTAATTTTTTGTATAACTTATGTTCTTTATGAGTTTTCAAAAAACTCATTAAATGTTTTTCATGATATACATACCTTTTAAAAAAACCAAAATATTTTCAAGAGGAACAACAAAAACTGAAAATATTTAAGGAATATTCTATTCATAAGGTCCATAAATACATTATGATAATTTGTTTAAACCAAAGGTCATAATAATAAAATCATAATTCCCATATCTTGTTCAGAACACTATTTCTAGGATTTTATTCTTGTTTACCTTTAACTAATGGTAACCAGATCTCATGAAAATCTTGGAAAACACTGAGTTCTACTTGAGTAGATCATACCATTCATCTATATGAGGAAATATATACTAATTCTTAAGATTAATGTAATTCAAAGCTTTATAATCAATGTGAATACTCATGAAACCATATTTCTTTTTAATGAAATAATAGAAGCAATCATGGTGATGTTCTAGGAAGAATGAAACCTTTATCAAGAAACATTTGAAACTGTGTTTTCAAATCTAGAGGTTCCAATTGAGTCATTTTGTTAAAGTGATTTTGAAATTAGAGTAGCATCAGGAAAAACAATTCAATAGTAAATTATACTTTTCCACTAGGTATAACAATAGTAAATTCATTATTAAAAAATCCAATGTATTCAGTTACAAGTAGAATATCATTAATTTTAATAGTTTTCTTATTTTAAAAACTATACACAAGATAAATTTCATTTCCCTGTTTGAATAGTTTCTCAGCTTCCTGATATGTTATCAATAGTGCGCCTTAATTATTTTATACAAACTAAAACTCTTTTTTCAAAAAAAACTTCTTCATATTTATAGTCAAGAATATATAGATAAAAAGAAAGCAATTAAATATGAATAATAACATCAAATTAATCTATGGAAAAACCACAAGGTTTTCAGGTAATGTATTTCAATAGAAAATAACCAGAAAATTTTTATATTGCCTTTTTTCCTGAATATTTCCCCATTGTGTTTTTACCATAAGTTCAGATTTTAGTTATTGAGATAAAATTTCTAATATAACAAAATAATTCTTATAAATAAAGGAATTTTTAGACCCTATATCAAACAATAAATTACCAAAATCAATGTGAACAAACACTGTACATGATATGAGTTCATTGAATGGCCCAAAATATGCATAAGTCGTCACAAGTGATTTCACTAAAACATTCTAATTATAAAATTTATACTTCCAATTATTTAGATCTTCCATTAAGTATTTATTTTTATAATTCCCCATCTCACAACATTTGAATAACATTACAGTTTTATTATCAGAAATAATAATTCAAACCGTATGAAAATTTTATTTTAATGCCTGGACATATTTTAAAAAATACCACATTGAAAACATTTCCTGAAATTGGTAATACATTCCCCATGGTTATTTTTACCACATATCCCACAAACATGAAACTATAATTTCTTTTGTTTAGATTTATTTAATTAATTCTTACCCATTTTTATCCATATTGACCTTTTGTTCTGTTTTTGTTTCAAAGTTGATTTTATCATCGAAAACTCCATTTCCACCCTCCCAAAAAATTGGAAATGTTTATCATAACATTTAAATTCATGGAATTATAATTCCCTTTGACATATTATCTTTAATATTGTGAATAAAATGATTGATTTCACTATCAAGATCTTGAATATGATTAGGATCATACCTTCCCAATGAGGTGAATTTTGATTCATTCATGACCACTGAATATTTCATTTTTTTTCAATTAATGGAATTTATTTTCCATCCTATATAAAACCACCATAGTAAAATATTTTTCACGGAAAATATTCTAAAATTCATCCCATTCCAAGGCATCAATCTCATTACTATTCTTGATATTCTTGGCCACTAAATACCACTGGACTTCTTCACCCTCTAAACAACAAATATTAAGGCTAAACCTTTGATTATTAGAACATTGCATCAAATATAGTAAATTTTTATTTTCTTTAATCCACTAATAAGTCACCACTCTTTTTGAAGATCCATCAAAAGTGTGAGGGTGTTCCCTCATAACATGTTACACTATCATCTTGTTCCTATTTGGTGGAAATGGCTATTATCTTAAATGGATTACACCACCATTTATGTCATGCATCAACTGATCCATTACTATAACAAACTACTACAATCATATTCCCACTAATGAAGGATACAGATTCGGAAAGATATCATCCTCTTAGTGCCTTCCTACTTCAGCATCCCTGTTTCTTATATGCAATAACATTCTATAAAAAAAATATCATAGATGAAGAAACATTGTTGTCTTTAAAAGCTATATCATTTAAAAAAACCATAAGATAAAAATAATCTATGGTATTCTATTAACATCATCATAACCCCTAATATTTTATTAACCATTCATTGATACCAACCATAAGGATCCAACCTTATACATTAGCTAGTATAGTTATTTCAACCACAATACACTAATTACATTCCAAAATATATTTTCGGCTTAGTGTTCAAGATAATTAGGTCATAAATCATACATAAAAACCCACAAGAATATAAATTCGATAATACTATAACATTATCCATTTTATCATAATACCATTTTTTAATATAACATGAAATACCCTAATGAGAAATATTTACAACATTCATCTTGGATTCTATTCTCTTTTCCATACTTAAAAGCTTATGAATCACATTTTATAACATGGAAGAGAAAATATATCATATTAAGGGGCATAAAAATAAGGAAATAAAACATTATTAAATGAATACTTATAAACATATGAAATCATTTTCACAAATATATACCTATCACACTTCAAGTATAATTTACCAACTTTGTAAAAACATGAGATTTACATAAAAAATTAGACACACAAATAAAAAATTTAGGGGAATTACATTCTTACGATTTTTACCCTCTCAACTA
Source organism: Viscum album (assembly GCA_963277665.1). Lineage (NCBI taxonomy): Eukaryota > Viridiplantae > Streptophyta > Magnoliopsida > Santalales > Viscaceae > Viscum > Viscum album. The sequence continues at coordinate 561,127,406 of OY728125.1, forward strand.
CTATATGATTTTTAACCCTCACTAATACCTTATAGTGTAATCCCAATGACTTCCTTATGATGTAACCATCACAGTTATACATGGAATATCCATTATTGTGAACTTACAACATAAATATACCCAATGCATTGAAGGGAGATATAGGTAACAAAATTCACCATATATAATTCCCAATAACTAAAACATAATAAAAAAACCTGAAAACATACATCATTGAAATATTTCATTTGAATTTTGTAAAAAATATAAATTTTAAAGATGATTTTCAAAAAAATCCTCTTACCTCTGGTTTGACTTCCATCAAACGTGTTCAAACCTATTTTAAAATGTTATAAAGAGTGATATTATCTTATTAATTAATAATATTCATATTTACAATACCTTATATGATATTTTGATAATATATTTACACCCATGTGTTAATAATGATTTGTTTATTTCATTGTTTTAGATGTGTTTATTTCATGGTTTCCACGGTTGATTCACAATGGATTTTATTATCAAATGGAACCAAATATATATATAAGTGGAATGAAATGGTATTAATACATTTCCACAATTTTATGTGATACAATAAATATATTTTTTCAGATATTAGGATGATTCATTAGTTAAATCATTAACGATAAGAGTTTGGTTTATTTTGGGGGGGTCTTCTGACCATCAGAAACCTGTTTCATTTTATTTAGTGTTATATAAATTAATTAGTTTTAGAACATTTAAACATATATAATATACATATAAAAATATTTTAGTAATCATAATAATGGTTTTATGACCATACTTGTAGGCATTAAAACAAAATAAAAAAACATCATCCATGATTACAGTAAATAGACACATCACTGAAAAGGTGTTCATTTTTTAGTATAAGAAGACAAAATCAGAGGTTTATTGATGGATAATCAATTTAAAAATAATAATAAAATATATTTAAGATACTGGACTTATTATTTCACTTTTGACGGGTGAGGTGAGTATAGAATAACAAATGAAAAGAAATTGGAAAAAAAATAAATGATAATGAAAGAATATTTCACCCCTTGAATTCTTCTCCTTAAGAATCTCCTTAAGGAATTTGGTTTTGGACATTTGGAAATACCATAAGTTCTTGGACATGGGTAAGATCAATGGGAAGGTAATTTGGTAGGAATTAAATAGAATACAAGGCACTGAGGTTTGTAGTGAATATATGGTCATGGGTGGTATTTCTTGTGGAAGAGAGTGGTTTTTTTTCAATTAAAATCATCATTTATTTGATAAATAACATATTAAAATTATAACTGATTTTATAAAACATTGAAAAATTATTTATGGTCTAATAAAATAATATTAGTATAACTATAAAATAATATATTAATTTATGAATCCATTTTATGAAGATAAATTTACTTTTAAATCATTACATTACTTATAACAGTGTAAATAAAATTTTATGGGTCACAAAAATACCGACGCCTAATTTTTCATATAAAAAATTATTTACTTATTCCAAGATATAAATATATCATATATTCACTTATAAGATGCATATAGTTTATTTATATTCTCAAATCCAAGGTTACTATTATATTATTATTTTTTATTAATTTATATAAATACCACTTATTTCATTATACATTTACATTGAATTTAACTATTTAGGCCCCAGGAAAATATATTTTATAAATACCTAAGTTCTTACATTAATGGTATTTTTTTTAAAATAAAATAATATACAACAAACTATTAAATTATATGGGGTGTCTGTTTTAATGTTTTTAAAAGTAAAAGATGTATACTAAAAGCTGACTGTTTTTGTTTTTTACTTATAGAAATTTGATTAATAAAACAAAATGAGAATATTTTTTAGAAAATAATTTTATAAGGATTAATCAATTTAAATATACCTATTCTATAAATTACTTATCATTGTCATTTAAATTAAAATCAGCATAATTATATCCCCTATTCCTTAACCCTCTAACCATACACAAGTTAACTAAACCACAAAGATGAAATTAATTAAACCCCAATCAATATTCATAACATGGAGTCATATCACATTACATTTATTTACATTCTATGTAAATAATATGAAACATCATAAATATTGAAACATATACATTTTTAAAATGAGTATGAGTTGAGTTTTCAGAATAATTTTGAATTATATAAATCTATCTCTTGTTGTTTCTTTTTACTGATTAATACCATGCTCTCAAAATTCACACATTACTCGATCTTGCATGTTTGGTGTTAACAGTTAAATTTCATGATTAGTTTAATTTATGTTTAAAAAAATTCATATATCATATTATTGGAATTACAGTAGCTCATTGAGTCAAAAAAAGTAAATGAAAAAGGTTAATGATAGATCGACTACCAAGAAAAAATACTCTTCCACGGGTGGTGTAATCATCATATAAAAAAATTGCACTAGAAAATGTTTAAAAAGGGTTTAACGAAATCAGATTTATAGTCTTGATTTCTAGCATGAAGTGGAAAAATATAGATAAATAAAATTAATATAATAAAATCAATGGAAAATAAAATGAGATTATATTATAAAAACAAAAGCATTACAATACCAAGAAGAAGAAGAAGGCTTCAGTGAAGGGATCCTTTAATTAAGATCTACCCCTCATTCAATGATTTTATAATTATAGTGTATCCAATTATCCTCTTCTATAAAATTAAAAGATCCTTTAAAACCCCATGAAAATGTGAAAAAAAAAATTTATAGACTTGAGGGGTGGAAAGTGTTTCAAGACATTTCGTGTGTGTGTGTGGAATTCATCCAAATATTTTAAACCCACTTTTACAGACATTATGACATAAAAATAAATGAACTATATTTACTTATAGAAGGATTATTTTTTAATAGATTCTTCTATCTACTATTACAATCTGAGACCAATCCAAGAAAATATTAGTATTATATGACCCAAATGGTTGAGTGGTATCCAATATGGGGTGTCTAATATAGCTTTAATATCATGGACCACGTCTCCAAAAAAATCAAGATAAAAATTGGAATATTAAAATTAAAACATTACAATATTATTTGAATAATTATATTACAAAATTTCATTTTTAAATACTATTTATATAAATATTTATTTCTAAAATATAGTAGTATACTTTTGAGGTTCAAAACTGGAAGTTTCATCAAATTTTAAAATGAATGATTGAATCCTAAATATTGTAACAAAAATATTAAAAATAATGTTACTCAATTATGCCATTTTTTTAAATATAATATTTAATAAAAATTCATTTTATCATCTCCCTCACACATACCCTTTGACACTCCTGAGAAGAGTCGTATGTCATGTATTCCAGAAAATTATGACAAGATATACATGTTCATATTTTCCAATCCAAATTAGAAATATAGGAAAAGTAATAATACAATCAAGATGTCAATATAAATAAATTTGAAAGTAATTATATCATAAATTGTATAAAAAAGAATGTGATATTGATGCCACTAATAATAGAGAGTCATGTTATGGGTCAAACCTTCCCTTAATTCCCCATGTGTTTGTATGCCAACCATTTCATGTTTATATGTTCACCTTTTATTCATTATATTAAATATATGTAAAAAATTTCCCCTTACTTGGTTTAAATCCACCAAATATTTTTACATTCATTTCAAATCAAATTTCAAGACTTACCCACTTAAGTAATCTTAAAAGTCAAACCTTATCCTCAAAATCTAGATATCACCATGTTTTTACATTTCATCACTCCCCTATTTACTAAGATAATATATATGTATATATTGATTATTTTGAGTGCGTACAACTATTAGATAATAGGCAGACAAGAATGGGTTAATTACGAATAGTAATTAAACTAAAAATGGGAGAAACAAATGTATGGATAAATCACTAAAATAAGATGAAATTATTATTTACCTAACTTTGATATACCTTTAATTAGTTAGGAGAAATTTAAAAAGTCATAGTTTTCTGAAAACATTTGTGGGTAAATTAATGAGACAATTGACTATAAACCAATATAAAAAAATAATGTTTTAACAATATAAAAGTTTTTATAATGACACAACCAATGTTATCATTGAAGACAACTTTTTTTTATTATAAATTTCAACCCTTAACAATGTAATATTTCTCATTCATAGCATTCAACAATTAATTTTGAAAACATTAATTTTTATGTGTTCCACCAAAAAATGAGCATATTAAATGATGTTTTTTTAATATTTTTGTCCTTTTTTGTTTTTTTATTTTTGGTAAATATTATAAAAACAGAAAATATGATAATGAAAATCCTAAATAATCAACCCTAAAATGTTGTTCCCTGCCCTAAACTTAAAATATTTTATTTTCCTCAATGTCAACCCATGAGATGATAGATTCACTGGAAATGTAGGACTAAAATTAAAAAAAAAAACATAATAGATAGAGGGTAAGGGAAAACCCAATAATTTCAAGTGATTATGGGCTCATGCAGTGTGATGGAATCAATTGAATGTGTGGGGAAATCCCTCAACATAATACATTAAACACTATCTATTTATTGTAAATCTCATTCCTATAGCCTAGTTAGTGACGTCCACTAGATCATAATAAAATACAATGGATAAAACCTAATGACCAAACCATCAAGAACACAACTTACTATGAATCTACTTCACTCATTAATTATATAGAATGACTTTAATTCTAATAAAAACTGACTTTTTGGACATTCTATCATTATATACTTTTATTATTACTTATAGATCCTCAGGTTATCATATCATGACAATATAATCTCATAATGATCTTTAATTTTGATCATCCGTTGAATTATAGTTTGGGTGAAATCCATGCTGTATTTCTTTATAGCCCAATATGATTGATGTTTTACCTACAAAAGAAGATGAAATCTTTTTCCCAAAATTATTTAGAAGGGGGATAAGAAAATTGTAGTTTTGAATGTGATAATATAATCCCATTTATCATAATCTAAGTGCATTCTTTAATCTTTCTTATTTGGGTGCACTAGTTTCTCTAATATCTATATCCACTCATGATTTGAAACATTATCCTGACCATTTTTCTTATGGGTGGTATTGGGTTGATGTTTTGTGTGTCAGCCTATAAATTTGAAGGATAAAAGCCAAATTTTACTTGAAAAAGTTTTTAATCTAATATCTAATGATATCCATTGTTACTTCAAACTTACAGAAAATGTATTCCTTGAAAAAATACATAATAACATGAGAATCATCATTCATACTAGCCTTGGCCTCCACCAACTTAATAAAATAATCAACAAAAAAATAATGAATAATAAACAAAATTATCTTATAAAAGGACCCATTAAATCAATTCCCCATATGTTTGAAATCTAACAAAATAATATCAGATGATGGGGCATCTTGTGTCACCTCCAAATTTCTATAGCTTGATAGCAATGAGATCATGTCTTAAAAAACACATGTGAATCACGAATCAAGGTGGGATAATATAATACAGACACTATGACTTCTTATCTATCATTTGGGGTCGAAAGTGTCCATTATTGGGAAGGGTATGAAGAAAATTTAAAAAACTCAAACTCATGATCGAGTACACATATTCTAGTGGCTTGGTCACTACAAATGTACCAAAGGTAACGATAATCCAACAAATAAATCCTTTAATCACTCTTTAAATTTTCAAATTTGGGTTTTTCTAATTTTTCATGAATTTAAAATGAAAAATAGAAATTTAATAAATCGTAATAGCAAAGATTCATACCAGAGATGACATAGAGATGTTCATTGGTGAACGTATCGGAAATTAGTGCCTAGTTTAGGGTTTTATTCTCTACAATGTGAGTGATTTTACTCACATGTTTAGTTATAAAGTTACTTAACCCATATTATTCCTTATCTCAATGTCAAACTATTAAATAAGGAGAATCAGTTGATAATTTTTTGGGTTTGTATATAACTACATTAGGAGGTACCTCAAAGCTACACGTTTGGTGAAAAAACCACTATAGATCCCAATAAAATTGTGTAAAAATTTTCAAATGAAAATATCATTGTAAGAGACATTTTTTGGTTTTAGTGTTATTTCCTTGGGATGAACCCAAATACCCTAATTCATAATTAATCACATGAAACCTACCTTCCACCTTCAGTTATATGGCTATTACAACTAAAATTTTTGAAACATTTCACATAAACATAGATTGGAGGTCCCACTAAGAGGGTTATATTTTCATGAATATAGTGATAATCTTAATTATACCATAAAAAGATACTCTATAAGAATTAGAAAGAATGAATTCAACATATTTTTGAAGTAATAATGTTATTGGTAGAGTGATCTTACTGGAATATTTAATGAGATGTTCATAAAAACCACAATGTCCAGGGAATGATCAGACATCAGAAACACATGTCAAATATTAAATGTATGAAATAATGAATTCCTTATATATATCAACCTCAATTCCATGATATGATACTACATGAACTAGTTATATTCCCTTCTATACCATAAAATTATGTTTCTCAATGTTTAAAACAATATTTTTCTCAATGAAATGATTTAATACATTACCCAAACATAGATAAATTCATCGAATAAGGGATTATACAAAGTAAAATTACCCATAAATACCTCTATTTAAGTCTCATGATACTTAGAAAACATACATACAATGCCTCTCTAGAAGGTACTTGGGGTGTTACATTGTCCAAATGGAATCCTATAATGAGAAAATGTTCCAAATGGGTAGGTGAATGACATATTCTCTTGGTCCTATACTAAACTGGGAGTCTAAAAATAGATAGAGGAACCATCAAAGAATCAATATAGAACCATTTATGTAAGTATATAAAGAATATAGCCAATAAATAGAAGGGATAAATGGCCTCATGAGTGGATTGATTCAGTTTACTATAATCTATGCACACTCACCAAGTATTATTTACTACCCTAGTAACTAACTCATCAAATTCATTATTTATAATAGTGAAAACACACATAATTTTGTTTTATTATCTTAGGAACTAAATAATTAATTGCATTAATTATAACAGTGAACCTAGTTTCCATTTGTACAACCTAAACAAGGATAACCAACTAAGAGTCGAAAATTGGGTAAATGATACTCACCTCAAGTAATATTTCAACATATTTCCTTACAATATATAATAATATGGGGTTTATTCTCCCTTATGGATGTAAAACATGTTTCCCCATCCTCCAAAATAATTTGAGTTATACAAGTGGAGGGTATAATACCATGTATTTCATCTAAGGTCTGCCAAACTTCCATAAAAATATCCTTTAAAATATTTAAATGTTTTATTTCTTATTCCAGATAGATATTATTTGAAATTATTATTGTAATTTGTTCATCGTATAAGAAGTTTGAATATTTTATGCTCATTGTAAATAGTTTCGGTGGTTTTGGTATTTATGGAAATGATATGGTAGCTGATATATATTCATAGTAAATGACGGGGTATCAATACAAAACATAAAAATTTGAGAATAATGAATCTAATCTATCTAAAAGTATCAATTGTGACATCATAATCAGAAATTATATGCCAATAATCTGAAAAGGCATCCACTGAATAATTAGAAACAATTGTGGATTAATCATGAGAAAAATGGGTGAAATTATTCTGAATCATAAAACTAGAACCAATATTCATGATTTGTCTAATCATGGAATGATCCCTCTGTGAAAAATATTGAAAATCATTATTTTTTGGATTATCATAAGATGTGTTAAAATATTAGATTAATAAAGAATAATGGTCCTATAAGGGGTACTTCATGGATTATAAAATATTAAATCATTTTATCTCATCTAAAAAATCCATTAAAAGTTTACAATCACAGACATTAATAACTGTCATAACATTTTTTAGGAATGGACAACCCAAAATAATGGGAACATGGTAACATACCTAATCCTCATCCATATTCATCACATAGATATACTATGGAAATATCATATCTCTCACTCAAATAAGGACATAAAAAAGGATTACAATAGAGTATTTTGTGGCCCTATTTCCCAATGTCACCACCACCCTTTCCATATTTATATATCCAATATACAATGATGAAGAATAAAAATAATGGAGGCACCCAAATAAAATAAAAAATCACAGAAATTGAACTACCAAATGTTTTATAGAATAGTGAACATCTTGGGGTCCTTGAACTTTGATGAAATCTCTATGGTTGGTTTGATGACTGTAGATACATTCCTCCCAAGTTTGATCCTCACATATAATTTTATCACTTTTATTTTAGTACAATGTTCTAATGAAAACGTGGAATACCCTGGACTGTTATTTATTTATTTATATATAGGGATATTGATCTCAATGCACTTGAATGTATATAAAATGTATTTTTTAATTTCCTCATCGTCCATGTTATTGGTTTCTAAAAATTTATTTTGAAATGTTTGGGGTTTAGTGGGAACTTCATCATTTTTTTTCTTACCTTTTTATATATCTTTTGGCTACTCATCAATTAGTAATGAATGTGGATTATTTATTGTTGAGTTGATTCATGGTGGAATAATTAGTGTAGATATATCAGTCATATTATTACCACCTCTCATTGTTAGGGAGAACACATTGTTCTTTGTATTTGGAGTAGTTTGGGAAGGAAGGTTTCAGTACTACTTACCTATTCATGGTGGGTGATGGAAATATAGATCATGTTCATATTCAACTCCATCAAATTCTTACCCCGAATCTCCAGATCAGTATTCTTTTTAAGATTTCGTTTTTCAAAAATCCATCATCAAAAGAATCTACCTTCTTGTGGGAATTCTCTTTTTGTTTGTGTCTTGTTTATGCTTGGTCTTCAAATATCCTTTGGAATTATTGAAAAAACTATTTTCAAGGTGAAGGATACTAGAAGTTTTATTAAAAAGGGGGTATTTTTTATTTTCTATATTCATACCTCTTATTCGATTGATCCTTCCACCATTGGTTTTATATTAGTGGAATGGAATCATTATTATTCTAGGGATGTGGTTGTTGTTTCTCTTAATATGGTCAGCCAATGAATATATCTTCACAACTCTCTATCTCTTATAATTGGGGTAAACAGTCAGTTGAGTGGTTTGGTACAGTAAATAATCCATATGAACTCATAATAGTGTGTTGGTAGGACTTTTTATCCATTGATATCTGTATCACCATTGTGATAAATTCATCCTTATTTTATTCCCAAGAGAATATGGACTTACTAGATGTACACTTCTAACATGTTGTGTACCTCATTCACTATTTTTTTGGAGTTTTCTTATATATTTTTGACAAATTAAGATGAATCTTCTAGTTTTTATCGACCAGTGCCACTCTATCTACAATATCAACTATGATCCTCTCTATAGGCATAAAGCCTCCATAGAAATATTTTATAGGTATTTGTTCACAGATTTGGTGATGTGGGATGCTTTCATAAAGGCATTTTAATTTCTCTTAGTATTCATAATTTTGACTCCCTATAGTATGGATTGATTCATAATGTCTCTTTTCTATTTAAATTGTTATTTGATGTTGTAAAACATATATACAAAAAAGACATTTCAAGTAATTTCAATATGTTACATCATCAGGTTGTAAATAATACATCTAAAATTTTTAAATTCCATCAAGTGAGAGTTGTAATTCTATTAGTTTCAATTGATCTTTAGATACATTTCCTGGTTTTAGGGTTGATTAAAGCACATTAAATTCTTTTATATGTTTATTGGGATCAACACTAGTGTATCCATGAAATATTGGAAGATGTTGTATCTATCCACATTTTAATTGAAAGTAAGGTTCAATATTTAGTTATTAAATACAAATTTTTTAATAGATAATGTTTGGTTCATCCAATTCATGAATAGTTTAGTTGAGTTATATATTATTATTTACATCCAATTATTTGGGTATTATGAATTTTTTATAAGTGTTTCTAATTTCATTATTCCTTGAATAGATGAATTCCTAAGTTGGGAAAATTTCAACACTTCCCATAAACTGAGATCATTTGAATCTATCCTTAAGGATGTGTTCAATCTCAAGGTCCAAATCAAAGATATCATCAGGAATGGATCATATCAAAAATAAAATAAGAAAGATAACACAAGAATAATATACCTTAAAATGATGAGAATAAGTTTTAATTGATATTATAAAAGAGAATAAAAGAGAGATAGAGAGAGAAAAATATAAAATCGAGAAAGGGGAATGAATAAAGAATAAATAAGGAATGGAATAAAAGAAACCGAATACTACTAGTTATTTAATAAAACACTATCCTCTATAGAAACAATGATAATTTCAATGGTATTGTTTTGGGTAATCTCAAATGATGTGTCATATTTTTCCTCTAAGGTGTGTTAGAGTGGTTGACCAAGGTCATTATGTAATGGATATGAACATAAAACAATATATTAAAAGTATATTTTTGAAAATGAAATAATATAAAACATACTATAGAAAATGATGGGGGGGTTTAATTTTTAAAAAACATGATGGTGTATGTTGGAAGAATATTATTTTATTTTTGAAATTTTATTGAAAAAAATAATAAGTTTATTTTGTAGAAGATATTTTTTGATCTCCCAATCGATCTAAATCTAACTATTCAATTAATTTTTAGTCATTATAATTTGAACTAAACTCCTCTTAATTATGTTCCCCAAAATATTTAAACCTTCAAACCTATATGAGTTAACATAACCATAAATATGAAATTAATTAATCCATAGCCTAGCTTAATAATAAGAAATATAAGTACCCTACTTTGATTGTAAATATAAGGACAAATTATTGTCATAGGTAAATTAGGGAACTTGTATATCTATAAATTAGAATAAATTTAGTTTTTTTATTTGTTTTGAACACTATAAATTTACCTCATTTTGTTTTATTTTACCGATTAATACCATGCTCTCACAATCCACACATTACTCGACCTCATGTGGTTTGTGTTAATTTTTTATTTTCTTTCATAGATTCATTTTTGTTAAAATCAAAATTCATATATTATATTATTGTAATTATAGTATCCCATTGATTTAAAATAAATAAAATAATAATATTTGAGGGATAATGATTACTTAGAAAAACTACTCTTCCATGAGTGGTGTAGTAATTGTAAAAAAAGTATTCACAATGGTTTAAAATGGTTATAACCCAATCACATATCTACTCTTGATTTATAGAAAAATACGAAAAATATATAAGGAATAAATTGAAATTAATATAATAAATAGAAGAGAGAAAGAGTTTTTATTATAAAAAAAATATTATAATTCGAAGAAGAAGGCTTCAATGAAGGGACCCTTACATCATGAGACACAATTATTGAAATGATTTTAGAATTGGATTGGAACTACTTAAACTCTTTCCTTAAATTCATAATAAATTAATAACCCCATAAATATGAGGATAACAAAAATTTATTTAGTGGAGGGGTGTCTTGGGTTTTAAGAATTTTTACGTGTGAATGATAAATTTGACCATATATTTTAATCCAAATTGTAGTGGCCTTTTGTTCTCTGAAATACAATAAAAAGATATCCCTCCAAGATGATTATTTTTATATAATTGTATTCTATATTTACTAAAAAAAGTTTTTCCCAATCAAAGAACTAATAAAGAAGATATGGCTCAAATTGTAGACTGGTTTCTAATCTAGCTAGTCCAGTTTAACTTTAAATTCATCACCTTTTTACTCCAATCAAATTCATGATCTGATTTAGATGGTCCAAAATAATGTTTTATAAAATTAATTGGATAATTCTATTAAAACATTTCATGTTCAAATTATCAATATAAAAATAATTATGACTAAAATATAATAGTGAACGTTAAACTGTAAAAAATGATATTTTCATCAAGTTTTCAAATAAATAATAAAATCTAAATTATTCTATAAATAATAATATTAATAAAAATTTAAGGAATTTATATGATTCATAATAAATATAATTTTTAGTAAAAATATGTTTTATCATCGAAATGGAATCAAAAGTGTATGGAGACATGATTCATCAAACATGGAGAAAAAATATTGATCCATAGAATATTGGAATGATAATGTCATAATAAAAAACATATGATTTCTTATATTTTAGAAATTGGATTCATTCTAACCCATTCACTCGCAAATGTGTGAGTATAGTTAAATTCCATAACACTCATACTTTATGAGTCTAAATATTTATTAAACAATACACAAAATTTCTATATCATGAGCTATATGCCTTTAACCAAGGTATTGGAGTGAAATATATTCCCTTCCTATCACATAATACATATATTTGAATTCCACTTGAAATAAATCACTTAAGAAATCAGAAGGATCCTATGGAAGTAAAATTGGTTTTATTAAACATTCAAAACTACAACCGTTCACTTTTATAACATAATGATCTCATATAAATTAAATGGGATTAATTAAATATATCATAAAGATCATATGGAATTAAAATGGTTTTCCTATGGAATAACATTATGAAATGATTAGTAATTCCATAAATATTCATAACATGATAAACCAGTAGAAAATAAATGGGTATCAAATGACACCAATTAAATTTATATGTAAATACCATTCATGAAAAATGATAAAGAATTTTTTATTTACACAGAATCGATAAAGAGTATATTATAGATAATAATTTTCCCTAATAAATTTATACATGGAATCTTGTTGAATACCCCACAATCAAAGGAAACAAGAATATGGTTTTGTAGAAGACAAAATATTATAAGAAATAACTGAACTACACACCAAACATTATTAATCCAAAAAATAGTAGTGATGGATCATACCTTTGATAAATGATATCAATATATAATCCATTCAGAGAAATAATATTGATGATATCAATTAATGAATACCCAAGATCAAGCATAAGATATATCAAGCACTGTTAACAGAGATAAAAAATATTTTTTATGTTTTTTTGAAATAAACTCATTTTTGAAGTAATAAATACCCACGATCCTTTGAAATAATTTTAAAATAAATAATTTCTATTATAATTCATGATAATTTATATATGAAATTTTATATAAAATGAAAAATATGATTGAAATATATGTTTAAATGAAAACATAAAATATTTTCATTTTTATTAAAATAGGTTTATATGGAATGAATTGGGTGATTTTTCCTTCAAAAATTTTGAAAATAATATCTAAGTATTTTTAAATTACCTATTCAATTCTTTGAAATAATTATGCGGATTTCCCAAACAAACGTTGTGTTTAGCATAAAAAAATGTCCCTAATTTTTTAATTCACCTTTATTGAAAAACATATCACTTTAAAAGATTATAAAACCAATGGTTTAAAATAATGTAAAGTAAAGAAAAATATGACCTGAGGATAATAAGAGGAGAATTATATTATTTATTTCATAAAATTAAAGAATATAAAAATTCATTAAAGGGGTTATTATATTTGAGATGTCTCGATTTCAAATTTTAGTTCAAAATAAAAACCATAAAACTTGAGTGAAAATCAAATAAATAAAATTGAAGGAGAGAGAGAATTAAATTGAAGTTAAAATATGATGGTAACTATTATTCATGATATTATATAACCAATAGGTCTTATACAAACCAATTAATTGAATTGGGTTTAAAAAATATAGTGTGTCTCAAAGTAGGAAATTTTTTGAAGAATCACTTACCTTTGTAGACAATCATTCTTCCCTCAAAAATAACCTCATGAATAATAAAACTAATTTAATTAGATATATAATAAATGACCTTATTTTTCAATATTTAATATCATAAGGTATTTTTAGTATCTTTTGGTACTTATTTTTATATAGTTTCCTCTTATATTAGTCACATGAGGTTATTTTGTTAATTTTTTATAAAACATTCAATTTTTTATTTTGGTCAAAGATATGGTAAAATAGTTTCATAATATATATAATAAAAAATTATTATTTCCATTAATATCCTATAATTATATAATTTTTTTCGTTAAATATCTTATCCATAAATGGACTGAATTCTGAAAAGTTACATTAATATGTTCTTTTAGATGTTAAGTTTACTATAATAATATTGTTTCTAATACTACTCTTTGAATGTATAATATTAGAAAAAAATAATATTAATGTTTTATTTAATAATATATTTTGTAAATTAAATTCATGTTTATGAACAATTATTTTACTTTATATGGTAAAAAAGAGAAACCTCACCACTTCGAGGCGGTAGTTTTCACGTGTAAATAGACGATGCTCTTATTTCTGTAGAATTAAAAGAATGTAGAAAAGAAAGTATCCTATAATTTTAGAATCATTAAATAATTTTAAATAATATTTTATTTTATGAAATTACATTTTTTGACATCTATGGAAAGTAGTGTTTTAAAAACTAATGTTTCACTTCTCAAAGTTGATAATCTACACACAATAACTAAAGAAAATTATTGTTTTTCTCAATAGAGAGAAGAGAATAAATAATGGTTTTACCATTATTATAATAACATAATAATAATATAATTATTTTTGTGTTATTATTATAAGTAGTTATTATTTTTCTATAGAGTAAAGAATTATAAATAACTGTTAAGAAATCTGTGTTGCCTTCATTGAGACCTTGATCTACCACTTGATGAAGGGACTATACGTGACTAATGTAGGATATTTTTTGGTGTCAATAGGAATTAAGTTTTGTAAATAAAATCGAAGAGAGGAAATATTGGTAGGATTTCAAGGGAACATTGAAATAGTAGCGAATTATTGAAACGGTGTAAGTGATCCCTGTTTTATAAGTGAACAAGATGAACTTTTTCATTGAATATAATGCTAAAGAATGAAATGGTATGAATGTTAGGTGACGAAAGTTTGGTAAGACACGTAGGTAATAATTTTGACCATAAAAATGTTTTATATAAGGATTAAAGGTAATGTGAATTTAGGAAAATTCAAGACACATTATATTAGTCATTTAAAAACATGTTACTCTGAATTAAATATTGTTGATGTCATTTATTTTATTACTAAAAATATATGTAGACCCTTATTACCAAATTTAAAAATGTAGATTTTTAATTTGGGATCTACTTAAATAAATTAATTTAAAACATATTTGAAAATCCATTTTAATCTAAACACACCTAACACATAATAATATTAAAAATTATAGAATGTTTCAAAAATTTAAATTTTGTATAAGATAAATTACGGGTGGTTACTCATTTTTATGATAGTAATTGAATTTTTATAAAAAAATTAATGTTATGTGTCTTTGAAATAATTCCATAAGTTAATTTCCCATGAATTTTTTTAATTAAAGGTAACAAACAAAAATAGTTTTAAATTCTAATAAAATGCCCCTATGTCTTAAAATAATAATATAGAATTTTTTTTGTTATAAATAATATTTTATATTTCATAATTATACCATTTATATATATTTTTTCAATTAAATTATTTTACAAACTTTTTATCTTTGTAAATATTCTAATTACGTAAAAAGTGTCACTGTTTTCATAAAAACATTTTTTCCACCATTTATCTCAAAAAAATATTTTCAAAAAAATATGAGGAATAAAACCTAAAAATATTTATTAAAAAACATCAAAAATCTAATTTAATTTATCTAATTTTACTTATTAAATATATAAAAATGTAATTTGAAAACAAAATATTTAATATAAATAAAATAATTTATATGAAAATAACCTTTTCAATGTCTACTCGTAATAAGTAGTTACCTTATAAAGGGAAAAAATATTCATGGTTTTACATTTTTGTGTTTATATATATTTATTAGTAGTTTCTTATTAATAAGTTATATTTATTTCTTAATGGGTGTAGAATGTGGAAAAAGATTAAGAATATAGTAGTCAATTTAAAGGATCTATGATCTCAAGTCCTTAATGATTCTTATAGTATTTATCACATCATGATCCTCCTTCCAATGAGTTAAGGAGAGAACAAGAAGATGAAGGACATACAATCATAAAAATTTAAAGTAAAGAAAACATTTTAAAAATGTGTTACATGCATTAAACTTTCATCCTATGTTCATGGGAGAAGAACGAAATAATATTTCATTCAATTGAAAAAAAAGAAAAATGAGTTACAAGGGAATGCCAAATTCTCGCAACCTTACTTTGTTCTATGGAATATGCCTCACCAATTCAGTATTTCAGTTGTGGTATCTTATACTAAAATCCATCTAGGTATTTGAACCCTACCTTATTAACATTATCTATCCAGCATGTTGATATGCCTAGGTGAGCTCCATTTACTATAGACCCCTCAATCTGGACCTTATCCCCCATCAACATTTATATGTACTTTTTGTTCTCCTAATATCTGTACATTTGATCTTCTTCAATTTCATAGATCCTTTCTTAAGAGGTACACCCTCATATATAAATTTATTACACCCAGTCATTCAGTAGAAAATTATACCATAGTTATAAAAGTATCTTCTTCTTGGCATAAAAAACTATTGATCTCCAGTTGTTTGATCATTTAGACCTTAACTCTTGGTAAAAAATTAAAATCATCACCCTATAATATTATTTAATTCAATTAATGATTTAATTTTTTTAAAATACACAATTAATTTATTTCATGTACTCTTATCAGAGTGTTTGGGATGTAATGAATTCAACACTTATATCACCACCTACGGTCTTATGTTCGACTACCGGTAGATACTCATACTGTTCACCTCATTTTAACCGCAAAAAACGTGACCACTATAACATCCCTAAACAAAACCACTAGGTCTCAGTCAGGTGTTCTATGTGACCTCATGTACACCTCCCTATATACAGGAGGCTTCTGACTAGTATTGAGGCTCCATGTAAATCAGAGAGGTGGCTATACCCTCAGTATCATGTCATCGATATGATAATAATAATTTATATCAATAAAAATAAACAAAAATAGTCCATCATAGTAAGTATGTGGAAAATAAACAATGATATACATAATGTATATCCCAAACTAGTAATACTCTTTGGAATATATGCAGCATATAATCATAGAATAGAAGGAAACATATTTGATCATCTAGATTCTCTCCTGCTCTATACAAGTTAAATGATCTATTGTTCAACCATCCACCCTAGGTCCCTTTCCCTTCATAGTATCTTTGGTTATGAAATTTATAAGTGCACTGAAATATAAGAGTCGGGTGTTTGTACAAGAAGAAGTGGGTCACCTCCAATGCATACATTCTGAAAATGAACAATATATGTAATATTATATATCACGACATAAGAAAAAGCTTAATCAAAACACAATATGTTCTAAGTAATCATGTGATGACAAAGACAGCATGAACCCCCATCCCCATCTACTTCAGACAATTTCTTGTAAGGATATGGTAAGTCATGTACAACCATCATGGTAACAAATATCACCCCACTCAGTTAATGGTTGTTGTAGGAATGCTGCACATTTTTTTAGGTCAATCCCCAATCCACTTATACTTTTAATCAACTACAAGAAATGATTGTAGGATGCAACAAATGGAATATACTAAAAATAAACAATGATTTTCCCTCTGTAGTGATATTCATTCCCACAATTAATGATGTTTGGACTACATCAAGTTGGTTAATAGACTATTTATACTTTTCCTTCTACAATTATAGCCACACCCACCTTTAAAAACAATAAGAATGAATAAATACCACTCTCAATGATGCAATTTAATATTTCATTCCATGAGGCACAATTCCATAAGCAATGAAAACTGAAAACAAATACATGTTGTATCAATAAATGATATGTCAGACCAAGATAAATTTTTGGAGCCACATATTATCGCTTGGTTAAAATAAATCAATCCCACAGCTATTCATGATTTCACATACAACTCATATCAAACATGGGATTGTCAAATATAAAAAACACATCATGATATCATCATATAAACATGGTCCATAATTGAAAGGAACCTTCAACCACATAGTTTTCTATGTCAATGTTAAGGTTTTACAAATTTAACATCACCCTACCCATGTTTGGTCACAAAATATAAGCTCATCACACACAAGTTACTCCTAGAACCTAAAAGTAATCATATCAAGGATCTTAGAGTATGGTGGGGAGAAATAATCGAAATGATACCAAAAATTCATCTTGGGTAGGTTTCTAGATCGATTCGATTGTGTAAGGCCGAATGTTATAGTGTATATGGTGTACAAGAACAACACCATGGTGTAGAGAAAGGATCCATGGTCTATGGGTCATTCACCACTGTGAAAAGTATATAATTGTTATGTTGAACTAAATTGAATAGCTCCACCACTGTTCAAATAGATTAATAAGGCATATGAGTGCACTTTCTTAAGTCCACCATGTAATAAGATATGGGATACAATATACAGTGCAACATACACTAGTGAAAAGGAAGGGACTACAACATAGGACGATAGAGGCTCACACACTATTATGATATAAGGGACTGACATATGCTGTTGAGGGTTTCTACTGTGACTCAAATGTACTGGGTATTACACTGAGTGAGGAGGAAAATAGATATATTTTTAGGGAACCATGTAATGGTTTATCCACATGAAACTCATTCAAATATAACCTTAAATAAATTCAAGTTGGATTCCTTGAATTAATTATCTGAATTATTTTAATTATTTTAATTATAAAATAAAGAATACTAAATTTTTTCATGTTTAACATGAATGGAATCTTGAGGTGTGGTCCTCCTCACTACTGTGTAGCCACATAATACACCCATAAAATAATACTTATTCTCAAGAAGGGTCTTTAGTGTTCCATATCCAACAAGTTTGATGACTAAGAGAGATCATCAGTCACTTGATCCCAAGTGTCATCTTTGATCTGCCCATGATACCACTGATCTAGGATGATTAGTACCATATTTCTTCATTGAACTTTCTCACTGGGGTTTATAATCCAAATTAGACACTCCTTATATGATGCATCTGGTTCCAAATCAATATCCTCACATTCTACAAAATTACCATGATTAGGAATGTATCTCCGAAGCTATGAAATGTTGACCACATTATTCATGATTAAATTATAAGGAATAATTTCAAAATAGTATGCCATTATCCCTAACCACTCAGTGATCTAAAATGGTCCTAAAAAACACAGTGTTCTATTTCCATAATTACTCAGACATCTAGTCACCAACCAAGGATTCGTTATCAAGAAAACTAGATCACCCAAATAGAACTCCAAAGGTCTAATCTACATTCTTTATATTATATATGTCTGATCTATGTTATAATAAACCTATATTATATCAACTAAAATCATTCCAAGGTCTTATATTCCATATTGAGGCCCATAATAGATGCCTCACCACCTCATGACAATTGGCTAGTGATAGAGATGATGTCCCATTAAGAACCTCATAAGGTACTATCTGAATAGAATCCTAATAACCATTGTTATATTTAAAATCAAACATGGATAGGTTCTTATCCAATATAAAATTTAAGTCTAGGATTCAAGATCAAAGTATATTCTCTTGTATGTGTATAGTTTTCTTGGATTGTCTGTCTGTTTGATGATAATATTCTATTTTCAATAATAGTTGAGTCCCAAGGGACATCTGTAATCCCTTCCAAAAAAAACACAATGTAAAATGTGGATCTATATCAAAAATAATGATCAAGTGAAATCTATACAGGATTATGATCCCATGGATATAGATAATTCTTATCTCCTCTACTTAGTGTGTCTCCCTGATACGTAATAAGTGTGGAAATTTTGTCAACTAATGGAAAACCACATATGATATTTCATGACACCTCAGGTACTGGATAACCCCATAACATGGTCCATCAAAACTTCCTCCCATTTCCACATAGGTAAAAGAAGTGGCTAAGGCTAACCACTTGGTCGCTAGTGCTCAGCCTTCACCCTCGGAAAGGAGAGGCATAAAGAGATGAAACTGGCAATATCCCTCTTCATTCTCGGCCCCCAAAACTGGTGTTATAAGTCTTGATACATATTGGGTGCACTAGGATGTACGTCCCATCAATAGGTATGGCATCAACTACTCCCTCATAAAAAATAGATACCATGACTCTCCCATGAATAAAAATCACATCATTTTCATAAGTCGACCATTAGAGCAACATATAACAAACAATCAATTATTCTCTCACCACAACTCACTTTTTTCATAAATCATTCCCTTTATTCACCTGGTCTACAATTTAATATTTCATCACAAAGGGATTAAAATTTATAGATCCTTGGTTCTTGAAAACAACCATCCACGAACCATTCAATAGGACCATCTAGAGACACTTATCCTTATAAGATTCTCAACAACCTCATACGAATCCTATATATTATAGCTCAGAGCTTCTGTAACGACATTACCCTTCATACATTCATAAGCCATCTCAAATTTAGACATCTTCAAATACTAATTATAGTGCCTCTACCTCATGTATAGGACATTATATGTGAATATATTGAAATGTCTATGGTAGTATGGGTATATAAAAAATTTATCACTAAAGTGATAACATCACCATCACATCACGGAATATATTGCGACTATCATATCTATGTCATGTGTAGTATAGTTCCACTCATGGGGCTGTAGATGATATTCCCCATATGATAATACCTACTATTTATTCGTCAATATTTCTCTATGTACAACACTTGATTCATAACAATACACTAAATAACCTACCATGGGATCAAGGAGTATTAGTAGTGTAGATGTATTCAACCTAATCTTCATCATAAGAAAAACACAGTCTCACTGATCAAACCACATGATCTTTACTCCCTTATTAATTTCGTTTTTCATGGGTGCTGATAGTCTATTGAATTCTTTGATAAATTATTGGTAATATCATGATAATCACAGAAACCACCTAATCTCGAGAACATTTTGTGAACATATCCAAAATAAGACTGCCTCAACTTTATCTAGGTCCATAGATATATCTATTTTAGACACCATGTTTCCTATGAAATTCAACTCCTATATCTAAATGTCACACTTCAACAAATCTATGTAAAGAATATTTAATCATAGGGTCCTTATGGATATCTCAAGGATCTTAAAATGATTGTTTTCATTTAGGATATAAATGAGGATATAAATTAGTATACCTATGATGAATTTGTATAAGTAAGGGTGAAATATAATGTTCATGAGGTCTATGAACTCTGATGGAATGTTAATTAGTCTAAACAACATCACAAAGTACTCATGAAACCCATAACATATTTGAAAAACCATATTTATAATTTCCTCCTCTCTAACTCATAGATGTTGATATCCTAATAAAGGATCTATCTAGGAGAACCACCAGTCTCCCAACAATTGATAAAAAGTACATCATTCTTAGGAAAGGGAAATTAGTTATTCACCACCACCAGAATCAACTTTCTATAGTCAATGTAGATTTTAAGACTACAATTTTATTTCTTTATAAACAACCCATGTGTACCCTATTGTGATGTAATTGGCATGATAAACCCCTTCCTGTCTATGTCAACCAATTGTAACATGATCTTCTTTAACATGGTCATTTCTATATGATAAGGTGTTATCAAAATGGTTTGTTCACCTTGTATAATATATAACTCCTTGTCTACTCCCATATCAGTGGTAAGTCACTTGAAGTCATATAAGAAGATGTATTGATAGCCTGACCGGTAGGTCACATCCAACAACATCTTGTATTTTTATAATTGAATGTGATGAATCAGTATAAAAAATTGTCACAGATAATGTAGAAGTGATGAAAAATATACATAAAATGGTATACATCCCATCTCAATAATCTAATAGAACCTAAACCACATCATGGACTCATTCTAACTCAGATCTAAAATCCAATTATTGATTCATCATCATTTAAGATGGTTGAATCATCTACTAGGGTCGTCCAATCACAGATTTTCCTGAACTCCATGATATCCTTTCAAATACCTTTGAGTAAAAGTGTCAACTATGTCCAACCTTTCCATAGTGGTGGAAGTCCACCACTTAATTCATACAAGAATTTATATAACCCCCTTATTCCATATTTTTTAAACCTATGTTCCATAGAGGATATGAAAGAGGTCATTCTTTATCTTGACTACCTACTGGGTTTTGTTTCTTAGTCCACCTTTCTTTTACTAGTATTAGAAGGGACTCCAGTGGTATTAAGAAAAAGATCAATCACTGGTCCTCCATGGGCTTGAAGTAAGCCTTCAACTCTATCTTCCTCTAACCCCTTTTCAATTTTTAGGGTTTTGTGATGCACTTATAAGTATTTCATTAGGACAAAGAAAGAACTTGGTGCCTGAAATTTATGACAAGTCCCATCTTAATCACCGAGCCTTAGGTGATTCGTTTTCATCCAACAATATAGAAAAGAATAAAACTATATGATCTAAAAGGGGTACATAGATGCATTCATAGATCCTTTTCATTGTTTCATGAACACTTATTCAAGATCGAACTTCATCATTTTAGGGAATTAATTCTCATGAAATATCACCTTGTAGGTCATATATATAAGACCGTCCAGTCTCCCATCCTAAATCATTGGTGACCACTATATCTTGGTGGAGAAATGGAAAATGAAAGTATCCAATATAACTCACCCCTCATCTGGAGTCTATACCAGCTCAAAAATATTATCGATGAAGACTAACCAATATTTTATATCTTGTATTCCACTATTACCCTAGAAAGAAATAGGATTATAATGTTGAATATCTAAATAGTGATTTTTAATTGTCCTTGGTGGGTATCCTTTTGAAATATGAAATCCTTGAAAGTGCCTAAGCTAAATAGGATATATGGCATCAAAAAATAATACCAGAATTGATTCTGGCATAGGAAAATCCTGGGATACCATAACTGGAGATCTCATTAAACATATATGAGGTGGAATTTTTGTGATAAAAATTACATTAGGAATGTAGAAAATCCTAACCATTATATGGGGTCACATAAATGCCTTCCTAGTAATCTACCATTATACCAATGTTTAACCCTCCGAGAACTAAATATTTTTTCCATACCTGCATGTTATTCACAATCATCATATATATAGTAAAATTATAATATTATAAATTATAATAATAAAAGATAGAAAATATATATCACACAAAATGGAAATTCATAGACATATCACACATTAAAAGAAATTATCAGGAACAAATTGTACAAATCATGGAATTTTAAGAACTACAATGCAGAAAAACAACGAGAATAAATATAGAATTTAAACCGGTGTTCCTAGAGATGAAGCATGAATTCTCCAAAAATCTCATGAATGACATATCATCATCATATACATGAACTAAATTTATTTTATTCAACTTGAATAAAAGAACATATGTTCCCAATTTTTTGAAAAACATGGAGGTATACTATATAGTGCTCGACATGAACTGACAATGTTACCCTTCCCAATGACCCAACAGTCCAAACTCATATATATTTTATTGAAAATTAATAAATATGAAATGGTAGGTTAGTAAACCTAATTCATCTTATACCATTTATCAACATCCCCAACCATAAACACTAGGTCCATGCAAGTTGTGCTTTGTGACCTCATGTGTTCCTCTCCATACGTAAGAGGTTCCCAACAAGTAGCGAGGGTTTAATTCTATTTATTTGGTGACTATACCCTTAGTATAATGTGATCAAGATGATAATAATATAGTATAAAAATAATAATTATAAAAAACAATAAATTAGAGTAAATATGTGTGAACTAAACAATGACAAACATAAATGATTTCATAATGCGGTGAGCCTGCCCAGAGTATAAATAAATGATGTTAAATGAAATGTAAATATAAAAACATCTAAATTACACTAAATTATATCACATTCCACACTATATATATGATCTAATACTCAACCATCCACTATTGGGCCCTTTACCATAACTGGATCTCAGGACATGAAATATACAAGTGTAACTAAATTCCTGAGTAGGGTTTGAGTACCAGACTCATGAAGATACCACCAATGAATCATTTCTATAAGTTTACAATATATATAAAATTTTATATGTTTAAATTAGTAAATACAGTAACACCCTATTATTTTTCAAATAAATTTAATATTGAATGCACGAAACACTTATTCTCTAAAAACACATCTTTGTTATAACCTGGATAGTAATTATATATTTTCCTCCTTTATGATTTGAATTACCAAAATAATGACATGCACTGTTGCGTTAAGTAAGATATTTAGTGTTTGATAAGATCATCTTACATTTTGGGTGATTAGAAACTTGACCCTTATAAACAGTAATATACCCTTATGAATATTAATATGACCCTTATGAACTGTAACCAGACCCATGAAAGTATAAATAAAATTTATATACCTTATATATAAATAATAGAGTATTTTAGAAATTACTAATTATGTGTTTGTATTTTTGTGAGTAATAAATATTTAATGAAATTTTTATATTAATAATTTAATAAAATTATTTTTCATTTAAATTATTTATATATAAATATTATTTTGTCCTATGATTTTAGGAGAATTTTTTGAGACCTCAGTTAATTTTTTAACGCATTATAAAATTTGTTTTAAATTTAAATTTTTTTTAAATAAATTTGGATTTTATTTAAAAATTAAATTTCACCTATTAAGGAAAATATTTTGATGAAATGGAATTCATTTTTGGAATCTTCATTGTAAAAAATAGTTATGGGGAATTTTTGGGGTTTTTCTAAAATACATCAATTATTGGTGATTAGTAAACTACGATAACTTTCGATAAATACTAAATACAACATTTATTGAGTCATAGGTGATGAAAGGATGATTTAAGAACAATTAATTTGAACTCAAAAGAATATATTACAATTCTTGGTCACAAGAATTAATAATATTGGTTATCTTTGAAAAAATAATAAAATAATGAGTAAAATAATAGAAAAACCCTCCTCTCCTCCACTATAAAACCCAACTCACTCCCTCTTCTCATCACCCCTCTCAATCTATGTTCATTGTCTAAATTATGCTAAAATACCCTCCCAAGATCCTCCCTCGCATCTAAGAGCCCCTTTTCACATAAAAAGTCCAAAACCTCTCCCCTAAAGAGGCTCTTAAGGAATATTATTTCTAGAGTTAAATTCCTCTTTCATTTATTTTATTTCATGTTCCTTTCTTTTTTTTCATTCCTCAACTCCTTCCACCCAAATGTCATGATGAATCTAGTGACATAAATTTACTTTTATTTTGTTATGAAAAAGGAATAATTATTCATAATATCTTATTTATCCTTTTTTATACTGGAAATGAAGAAACACGTAGAGATGTGTTAATTTATCACATTCAAGGACGATGAGTTTTCAATTTCTATCACCATATTCATTTATTGTTATGAAACCATTTTGATGGTTGAACCAGACTATAATATATGTATTATAACTTATTTATGGTTTTGTAATCCTTCTTTACAAATGATATTAATTTATAAATCAAAATGAGTTCATTGTGATAAAAAAACCACTGATTAACCCAAAAAATTTTGATTAATGTTTTATAAAATTATTCATATTTAATACCAAAATCCAAAAAAATTATAAATATATAATTTTCTAGTTATTCATTAATAACATAAAAATTCTATTCGAGAAAACAATAATTATTCAACATGTTTTTCCATACATGAATATAAGTAATCCGATCATGAAAACCAAAGATGAGAATGCCCCCAAACAATGAAATTGAATCTCTTAACACATAAACGACATAACTGAATATAATAAGTCTATAATAAATAAATTACATATAGAGGAGGTTCTAGAATCCTTAATTTATGAACATAAATTTTATTATTATGGTCATTAAGATCAAGTGAGGAACACCTTCAGACTTATGGAAACAGTTTTCCACCCGAACCTCCATTTTCATTCGCGTACCTTTTATTATCTACTTACCTCAATTAAATTATTATTATTTCATTTTTAATCCTCATAATTTCTATTTGAATTCACTATATATTTTTTCCAACCAAAATTTCAATTTATGGGGAGTTATATGTTTTAAAAGGATCCTAAAAAATTTCTTCGAGAAATACAGTCCTATTTCAATGGAATTCCCTAAATTTCTACATATTTTCAGAGGCACTCTATAATATATTTTAAGAAAACCATTATTTTTATAAAAACACATACTATATTTTGAAAAAACTATATTTTTTCACTTCTAGTTTTATAAAAAAAATTTCCTAAAAGATCTCTTCTATTCTAAGTAGATGTGTATTTATCTCAAGAATTTCAAGCTAATTTTAATAGAATATTTTCATTTGTTTAAACACTCTTATTTAATATTATGTTTAAAGAGAACTAATCCTATATGATATCATTTAATATATATTTTTTTTGAATTTTTTATGATTCATTTTAAAATGGATGTGCTATCTAGAAACCATTCACCATATTACTTAGAATGATTAGTGTTTATGTTTAAAGATTGTATAATGTTAGTTACATATCATATGTTAGTTTCAATGAAAATGTATTTGATGTTTCTATATATACATATTTATATGATGAATGAACTAGACATAGAATGTGATGGGTGGGGCCTGATATAGCCCTTTAATTCATTGGTAGGACTCATGAGAAAAATAAATATGGAATTGGTTGAGGCCTTTCCCATTTTTAAATACAATTTTAGGAAAATACTTAATCATTTATTGGTTTCTTGGCCAATTCCATGTTGATATGCTTCAGAATTTCTGAAATATATATTTCTCTCACTATGAAGCTATAAATTCATAGTTCATTAGGTTATCCGACTAGTAAAATACCCATGATTATTATTTATTATGGTAATATTTACTAATTTCTTATTTCCGACATATTATGTTCATGTTTATTTTTAAATTCATGTGTTTTCAATTATTAACGATTCATAATTTTTATGTTATCTTCTGCTATAATATTTACCCATACTGGGCATCTGAACTCACCCCTTCTTATGTTTCATTTTTTCCAGGCCATGAAGAGGTATATTATGATTTACCTGCAGGGATAATCTTAGAGTGGTTGATGTTCCCAGCAGAACATATATGTTTGTTTTCATTTAATGTTTTAATATTTAACCTATGTATATATATCATTTGAAAATATACTAATCTATTCATTAATTTAGGATATGAAATTATTTTAATCATGTCAATTTAACTTAAGAAGGCACTTGCGCTGGGCAATTGGGGTCATGTCTTTACAGTTTTTATTAGAGTAAGTTTAGTAGAAATATTAGAAAATAGATTTTGAAAATATAGATTAGGGAACAAAACCATAAGATAGTCTTTGAGGATACACATATATGAACATCCTAGAAATTTTCTAGGGGATAGATTATGTGGATCTCTCTAAAAAATACATCTCTTTCTGGATACTAAAAGTGGACTTGGTTCTGGCATAGATCTAACTAAGAGTGAAAACTTTGATATGGAGTTTCGAGCTTGACCCAAGGTATCCTGGTACATGACAATGGGAAATACTGTGCATCTAGTTTGACACTCTTGAGGGATATGTTCCGGAAAATTCATATTTTGTATACAATCCATAATGAAGGATTTAAATCTATTTTTTCTCAAATAAACCGTGTTAATTATTAAGGGATTCATCATGCATAAGATTACAATTTTTGTTAAGTATCGTTTTATATGTTTAGATACTACATTATGATTCATAACCTAATATTGTGTATTCCATTATATAGTAATGGTGGCTAGTGAATGTAATGAAAATCGCATGAGGACATGCATCCCATGTAGGGATTTCCCTCCTATGTAGAACAATAATGTTGGCTCTAGAGCTGCGAATTGTGTGGAGAAACTTATAACCAAACTAGGAAAACTTATTCAGGTTATGAATAATAACCTTACCCATATAGAGAAACTAGAAACACAGTGTAGATGAGATATTTTAGATTTATTTATATGAGAACAACCTTCACAATTTAGTGGGACTACAAACCCATTCGTAGCGGAATAGTGGATAAGTTCCTTTGAGAAAATATTTCATGTATTGGGAATTAACGTAAAAGAGATGGTTTTTATGAAACGTTATCATATATTGGGAGATAATAATCAATGGTGGTCAATAATTCCAAAAACAATTAGGAGGAAGAGATAGAAAACATTGAATGTAGTGAATCTAAAGAATGTTTCTTAGAGAAATAATATCCTGATGAACAACGAGCAGATATGAAAATGCAGTTCTTGAATTTGAGGCAAAAGAAATATGAGAATGTTGCAAAGTATGAAGCTAACTTCAAAAGGATAGAAAGGCATGATATGGACAATATAAGTAATCCAAGGAGAAATATTGATCAATTATTTTATGGATTAAATCCATTCCTCCAGTGGGCGATGGTCGGCCAAACATTTTCATCATACAAAGATATAGTCTCATGTGCTATTAAGACAGAAAATGAGTTCTCTATATATTGTGCCATTTTATTAAATAAAGAGGATTAGAGGGATGATGAAAACTATGGAAAGGAAATAAGGAAAAGGGGAAGAAGGGAAGAGTTGAATTTCTACCCTATGATAATTGTGGACGGAAACCCCATGGTGCCTGCTTAAAAGGAAAAGGGGTGACCTACAATTGTGGATAGAAAGTCCATCACACTGGTCTTTTCAAGGGGGAGAAAGAAGCTATTAATGTTCAATTCTATAATCATAGGGAGAAAGGACACTATTCTAATGATTGTCCAAAGATTCAAGGAAACATGCCTAAAAAGGACAAGAGAGCAGGGAAAAGCATATGCGACCACAACTGCTAATATTGAATTTCCTAATGACATAGTGGTAAGAACATTAATCATTTCCCCAAACATAGCCAAGATTTATTTGATTCAGAATCATCGAATTATTTCATATATTCCATGTTTTACTAAAAAATTATATATTTCTAATTTGATTTAATAAGGGTGTTTTCTATCAAAACTGCTAAAGGAAGTATCATTGCAACAACGTTATGTTAGGCAGTCCCCATTATGTCATATAAACATGATTTATCTTGTGATTTTATTTTCATTCATGTGATTTAATTGGATATAATAGTTTTTATAGATTTGATTTCAAACCGTGATGTGAAAAATGATTGTAAGAAACAGGAGGTTACAATTTTGGGGGATGATGTGGAATCCGTTATCTTTATAAAAAAAACATCACCATCTAAATCTCATCTAGATCCACCTCCAAGAGTTCTATTGAATTATATTATTAGGGTGGAAAGAAATGAAATAACTATGGGTGAGAAAAGGAATTCTAAAATAGAGGCTGTAACTATTGTGAAAGAATATATTGATGTGTTTCCA
This sequence comes from Viscum album, assembly GCA_963277665.1. Classification (NCBI taxonomy): domain Eukaryota; kingdom Viridiplantae; phylum Streptophyta; class Magnoliopsida; order Santalales; family Viscaceae; genus Viscum; species Viscum album. Next base: position 561,156,713 of record OY728125.1, read on the forward strand.
TAGGATTTATATAGACATCCTCCAGAGTGGGAAATTGAGTTTTCAATTGAATTAATTCCTGATTCAAGGACCATATCAAAGACCCCTTATATAATGGTCCCTCTAGAATTAGTGGAACTAAAAATCAACTGGAGGAATTGAGTGATCATGGATTTATTCTCCCTAATGTTTCTCCCTGGGGAGCCCCAATTCTTTTTGTTAAGATGAATGATGGATCTATGAGGCTGTGCCTTGAATACAAGGAGATCCATTATATAACAATAATGAAAAAATATCTCATACCTCTCATTGATGATTTATTTGTTAAACATCCTAGAGAGTAATATTTTTCGAACTTTGATCTTTGATCTGGATATTATCTGTTGCGTGCGAGGAAGGAAGATATTCCAAAGACCGTATTTCGAACTAGTTATGGGCATTGCGAGTTTATAGTAATGCCTTTTGGTCACACTAATGCATCATCTGTTTTCAAGAATATAATGAATATAGTTTTCATGGAAAATCATTATGAATATATGGTGGTATTTATTGTTGATATGTTGGAATAATCCAAAATATATGAAGATCATGAAAATCACATGCGCACAATTCTGAAGAGTCTTAGAGGAAATGAATTATATGAGAAGTTTATAAAGTGCGAATTTTTGATTGAATCAGTTTCTTTTCAAAGACACATTATCTTTAAGGATAGAATATCTATCGATTATACTAAGAAAAAGTCTGTGTACGAATGTCCTACTCTAATGAACACAACTAGTGTACCTAGTTTTATTGGTTTAGTAGGTTATTATATAAATTTCATTCAGAACATCACCCATTTAGCCAACCTAATGACCAAGCTTACATGTAAATGGGTTAGGTTCAAATGTACAAAAGAATGTGGGGACTGTTTTTAAGAATTTAAGTGGATATTAGTGAATGATAATATCCTAACTCTATATATGGGGAATAATGGGTTTGTGATATATAGTGATGTATAAAATAAAGGAAATGGTTGTTTCCTATTACATAATGATATAGTTATGATATTTGCATCATGGAAGTTAAAAAATTATGGAAAAAACAATCCTACTCATGATCATAAGTTAGCAGTTGTAATCATGGCTACGAAGATATGGAAACATTATCCCTATGGATGGAAATGTGAGATATAAATAGATCATAAGAGTCAAAAATATATCTTCTCATAGAAATAACTAAGCATACGGAAAATATGATGGCTCAAACAACTAAAGGTTTATGATTGTTCCATACACTACCACCCAAGAAAGGGAAATAAGGTAGCCGATGCATTGAGTAGGAATGATCATGGAGTTCTCAAAAACTAAGGATCTAAAAGGATCTTTGTGCATGGATCTAGTAAATATGGATATTAGAATTATAAAATAACGTGAAACATCACTAATTATTCAAATGGTTTCCCGACCAAATTTTTTGGAAGAAATTAAAGCCTCATTGTCTAATGATAAGAATCTTCTAATGAATATAAATACTATAAAACATGGGATGTTGGATCACTTCATGTGTGAAGATGGAAACCTAATATTTGGAAATAGGCTATGTGTTCCCCATATAGCAGAGAAGAAAATGGAGTTATCAGATGATTATCATAGATCAAATTTCACTATACACAATCGTAGCCCCAAAATGATTAGATTTTTGAAAGAACATTTTTGGTGGGATAACATGAAGAGGGAAATTGCTGATTATGTATCAAGATATATACTCTATAAAAATTTATAGGCTAAAAGATAATGTCCTAGAGGAGTAATGAACCCTATACCTATTCCTACATGGAAATGGGATGACATCACCATGTATTTTGTCACTGGATTTCCCAAAAATCCAAGAAAGAATGATGCAATTTGTGTAATTGTTGATTGAGTTAAAAAAATATAGACATTTTCTCACTATCAGGGTGGATTTTCCACCAGATATCCTAGGATAACTCTATATCAATGAATTTGTGATACTTTATAAAAAAACATCCCTCAATTGGGTATGACTGTCATCTATGATTTAGATAGAAATTCTTAATAATTCTTCAGAAATCATTGGATACTGAGGTTTTATGGAGTACTGGTTATCACCCACAAATTGATGAGAAATCAGAAAGGAGATTCCAAACCTTATATGACATGTGGAGATCATTTTCTCGTGAATTTCAAGGTATGTGAGATAAATATTTACCTTTAATAGTGTTTTCCTAAAATAATAATTTCCATTAAAGAATTAAAATTGAACCATATGAATCATTGAACAAAAAAAGATTTCGTACACCAACATGATGGGATGATGTTGGATAAAGGAATCTTCTATGCCCAAATCTTGTTGAGGAACCAAAAATTAAGGTAAATACTATTCAAGGTAATATTAAAGAACAACAAAGCATGAAAAAAATCTATGCTGATAATTGAAGGAAGGATTTGGAATTTTATGTGAGAGATCATGTTTTCTTAAATGTTTCTCCATTTAAGGGTGTTATAAGATTTGGGACAAAATGGAAGCTAAGACCTAGGTACATATAACCTTTTGGTATTCTAGATATAATTGGGGATGTTGCATATCATTTGCATATGCCACCTAGCCTATCTAATGTTCACAATCTGTTCAATGTCTCATTGATGAGAAAGTACATGACACACCAAATAAATGTCCTCACTTCTAAAGGTATAGATTTGGAACCTGACCTATCTTACTATGAAGAACCAATCCATATTTTGGACACTAATGAACAACTGTTGAAGAATCAGTGGACTTGACTGGAAAATATACTTTGGAAAAATCATAAAATAAAATATGCAACATGGGATCCTGAGGATCTTATGATGAAGAACTACCGAAATCTTTTTGTGAGTTAACATTCTGGTAATTTTGAGAAGGAATTTTTTTAAAGGAGGGGATAATATAAGACCCCAATATTCTTAAAATAAATTTAATGGTGAATGTATGAAACACTGATTCTATACAAACTCCACTATTTTATAACACAGCCAGTAAAATTTATTTGTCAACCTATATGATTTTTACTTAAAAAAACTTACATACACGATTGCATTCAGTAAGAAATTTAGAGTCTGATAAGATCAAATGACATTTTGGTGGACAGTAACTAGACCCTTATGAATAGTCACACAACCTTATGAATATTAATATGAACCTTATAAATTGTAACCACACCCATGAATGTATAAATAAAATTTAGATGACCTATGAATGAAATTGAGTATTTTAGAAATTAATAATCATGTGTTGTTATTTTTGTGAGTAATAAATATTTAATTAAAATTTTGAATAAATAAATTATTAAAATTAATTTTCATAATACTATTTCTAAATAAATATTTTTTATGCTATGATTTTAGTATAATTTTATGAGACCTAAGTTAATATTTTGAACGTATTATAAAATTAGTTTTAAATTTTAAATATGTATTTTTTAAGTAAATAAAGATTTTACTAAAAAATTAAAATTCACATATTTAAAAATTTTCTTTGATAAAATGGAATTCATTTTTGGATTCTACACATCAAAAAATGGTAATGGTGAATTTTAGGTATTTTTTTAAATACTTCAGTTTTATTTGAATTATAAAATAAGATAATTTAAGATAAATACCAAATAAATGATTTATTGAGTCATATGTGATGTAAGGATGATGTAACACCACATGGATAGAAAAAAATGCACATATTAGAATTATTGGTCACAAGAATAAATACTATCGGATGTCTTTGGAAAAATAATAAAATAGTGAGTAAAATAATGGGAAAACCCTCTTCTCGTCCACTTTAAAACCCCCTCACTCCCCCATCTCTTCACTCCTATCAAGCCTTTTGCATTGTTTAAATTTTTCTCAAATATCCTCCCAAGCTCCTACCACACGTTCATTATACCATGGTCCAAAAAAATACGAAAACCTCTCCCATAAAGAGGCTCTAAAGGAATATTACTTCAATATGTAAATTCCTCTTTTCATTTCTTTTATTTCAAGTTCCTGTATTCTATTTTTCATTCCTCAAATACTTCCATCCAAATTGTGTGATAACTCTAGTAACATAGATGTAATATAATTTTTTTGTTATAACAAAATAATTATTTATCATCTCTCTTTTCCCCTTTTATTATGTAAATGAAGACACCATCCAAGATCTATTAATTTATCACCTTCAAGGATGATGAGTTTTCAATTTCTATTATCGTCTTCAATTATTGTAATAAATGCATTTAGATGGTTTAACTGGAGTATAATATATGTATTATTTCTTATTTATGGTTTTCGAATAATTTTTTACATGTTATATTAATTTAAAAATGAAAATGAGTTTATTGTGATAAGAAACTGCCAATAAAGCCAAACAATTATCATTAAAGTCTTATATAATGATTCATATTCACTCCAAAAAACAAAATTAATTTTATAACCATGTAATATTTTTGTTGTTCACTAATAACATAAAAATTATATTGCTTCCAACCATTCTCATTCCACATGTTTATCAATTCATGAATATAAGTTAACAGTTCATGAACACCATGGAAGAAAATGCTCCCAAACAATGAAATTAAATATCTTAACCCATCAAAAGGATATGAATGAACCAAATAAGGATATACTAAATCAAATAAATATATAAGAGGTTATTTAATCATTAATTTATGAACCTAAATATGATTATTCAGTTTGTTAAGATCATGTGATGTACACTTTCAGACTTAAGGTATGTGTTTTCACCCAAACGTCCATTTTCATTCGGGTTATATTTATTATCTACTTACCTCAGTTAAATTATTATTAATTCATATATACTCCTCATAATTTTTGTTTTAATTATATATATGTATGATCCAACTACAATCATACCGTCATTTATGGAGAGTTATATGTTTTAAAAGGATCCTTCAGAAATTCATCCCAAAATACAAGCCAGTTTCAAAGGAATTTCTGGAATTCATATCTATTTTCAGGGTCACTCTATAAACAATTTTAAGCAAAAATTATTTTTATAAAAATACTCATTAAATTATGAAGAGAAAATATTATTTCACTTCTGGTTTTATACATTTGTTTTCAAAATAATTCTTCGTTTCAATGTAATATAGTATTTATCTCAAGAATTATACGATGCTTATATATGAATATTTTCATTTTTTTCAACACTTTTATTGATTCTTATGTATAAATGAAACTAATATTTTATGAAATCATCTACCATATTTTTGTTAATGTTTTAGGATTTGTTTTACTGTGAATGTTCTATCTTGAAACCATTCACCATATTACTTAGAATTTTTAGTGTTTAGTTTAATGATTGGGGAAAGTTAGTTACATTTCATATGTTAGATTCAATGTTAATGTATATGTTGTTTATGTTTATCCCCATTCATATGAAGAATTAATTAGACTGAGTATGTGATATGTGGGACCCACTATATCCCCTCGAAACATCAGTAGTTCTTTTAAGACAATTAGATATGGACTTGACTGAGGCCTTTCCCATTTGTGGATATGGTTTTGGCTGAGGCCTTAATCATTTTTAGATATCATGGATGAGGTCATGACAATATGTTTCACCATGTATAGAATATGCATTTCCCCCCATTATGGAGCTACAAATTCATTGTTCATGAGGTATTCGACTAGTATAATTCCCATGATTATGTTTTATTATGAAAATATTAACTCATATCATATTACCACCATATTACATTCATGTTAAATTTTAATGGAATGGGTTTTAAATTATTCATGATGCCTAATGATTTTGTTATCTTACACTATAATGTTTACCCTTACTGAGAATTTGATCTCACCCCTTCTTATGTTTCAGTTTTTCTAAGACATGAAGAGGTATTTTATGGTCGACTTGTAGGGATAATCATAGAGTGGTGGATGTTCCCAATAGAACATATATGTTATTTTTCATTTCATGTTGTAATGTTGAACTTATTTATGTATCTTGTTTCTAATTATACTAAACTATTTATTTATTTTGGATATTACTTTCTTGTAATCATTCTAATGTAATGTAATAAGAAAATGGATCCAGGAATCTTGGGTTGGGTCTTTATAGTTGGTATCAATAGAAGTTTATAAAAAAAACATTGAAACTAGATTTTGAAAATTTAGATTAGGGAACAAAACTATAATATATTATTTGAGGGTAAAAATACATGAAGATCCTAAAATTTTGGAAAGGAATATATTATACGAATATTTCTTTCAAATAAATCTCTATCTGGATACTACAAGTGGATGTGGTTCTGGCATATATGTACATAGAAGTGAAAACTATGTCAAGTAGTTTTGTGCTTGACCTGATGTATCCTAGTACATGACAACGAGACATAACACAGACCTCATTTGACACTCCTAGGGTATATGATTAAGATAATTCACATTTTCATTACAATCCATAATGTGGATTAAAATCTAAATTTTTCTTCAATGAAACCATGTTTATGATTATGGAATTGTCCATGCATAGGATTTCAATTTGGGTTAAGTATTATTTTGAAGTTGAGATTGTAAAGTATGATTCATAACCTTATATTCGGTTTGAAATTATTTAGAAATGGTACCTAGTGGAAGGAATGAAAACCAAATGAACACATGTATCCTATGTAGGGATTTCCCTTCTATGTAGGATAATAATGTTGGATATAGATCTATGACACATTTAGAGAAACTTATTACTATACTGGGAAAACATACTCAGGTTATGAATAATAACCTTACCCGTATGAGGCATCTGAACCCACAATATGGAGTAGATATGTTCGGTAACATTATACTTAAACAGACTCCATCATTTAATGTGACAAAAAACCCATTTGTAGAAGAGTAGTGGATAAGTTCCATAGAGAATACATTTCATTCCTTAGGAAGTAACAAAACATATATGGTTGTTACAGAACATTATCATCTATTAGGAGATTCTGATCAATGGTGGTCACTAATTCAAAAAAAGGAGGAGGAAGATGTAGAAAATATGGAATGGAGTGAATTTAAAAATATTTTCTTAGAGAAATACCTTCCACATGAACATCATGTGGATATGAAAAAGAAGTTACTGAATTTGAGAAAAAATAATGATGAGATTGTTGAAAAGTATGAATCTAAATTCACAAGGTTCACAAGGCATGGTGTGGACTATATACATAATCTAAGGAGAAAGATTGATCGATTCTTTGATGCCCTAAATCCATTCCACCTACGAGTGCTGGTCCTCTAAACATTCTCATCATTTGAAGAAATAGTCTCCTGTGATATCAAGATAGAAAGGGAGTTCTCTATGTATTATTATTTTAAATGAAAGAAAGAGAAGAAGATGGATGATGAAAACTATGGAAAAATAAATAAGCAAATGAGGAAGAATGGAAGAGTTGACTTTCCAGCACCTGATAATTGTAGAAGGAAACACCCTGGTACCTGCTTAAAATAAAATGGGGTGTGCTGAATGTGTGGAAATGATGACCATCATGATAGTGATTTGAAAGGGAAAGAAATAATTTCACAATTTTTAATTTTATAATTATTGGGATATGAGATATTGTGATAATTATTTTCCAAATAGTCAAGGAAACATGACTTAAAAAGGTCAAGGGAGCATGGAAAATATTATGTATTCACAACTGTTGATATTGGAGTTCCTAATGAGATGGTGGAAGGTACTTTAATCTTTAACTCAAACTTAGCCAATGCTTTATTTGATTTTGGATCATCACATTCTTTCATATCTTCCCAGTTTTCCATGAAAACAACATATTTCCAATTTTATTTAATAAATGAGTTTCCAGTTATACCTTTTTTGGGAAGTATCATTGCAATAAAGTTGTGTTAGGAAGTCCCCACTATGTCATTTAAATGTGATTTATCTACTGATTATACTATCATACCCATGATTTAATTTGATATAATCTTTTTTATGGATTAGATTTCAAAAATGGATTAAATAATTTATTTCAAGAAGAAGAGGTTACAATTTTTTTGGATAATGTGGAATACCTTATCGTTAGATTTGAGACATCACCATCTGATTTTCGTCTAGATCCACCCCCAATAGCTCTACTGAATTATATTATTAGGAAGGAAAAGAATGAAATAACTATAGGAGAGGAAAGGAATGTTCAAACAGAGGTTGTACCTATTCTGTAAGAATATGTTGATGTGTTTCTAGAGGATTTACCTAGACATCCACCCGAGCGGGAAATTGAGTTTTCCATTGACTTAATTGACGATTCAAGGACCATATCAAATACCCATTATAGAATAGACAATATAAAATTAGTGTAACATAATAAATAACTAGAATAATTGAGCGATATATGATTTATTCTCCCTAGTGTTTCTCTATGGGGATCCCCTTTTCATTTTTTTAGAAGAAAGATTGATATATGCGGTTTTGAATTGAATATAGGGAGATCAATTCTATTTCAATAAAGAAAAAGTATCCACTACCTTTCATTGATGATTTATTTGAGAAAATTCATGGAGCCCAATATTTTTTTAAGATTGATCTTCGATATGGATATCATTAGTGGCATGTGAGGAAAGATGATATTCCAATGGCAGAATTTTGAACCAGGTATGGGCATTGTGAGTATACAATAATTCCTTTTGGATAGACTAATGCACCCTCTGTTTTCATGGATATAATGAATACATTTTTCAAGTAATATCTTGATTCCATTATGGTGGTATTTATTGATGATATATTGTTATACACCAAAATCTATGAAGTTTATGAAAATCACCTACGCACTATTCTGAAAAATCGTAGAAGAAATGAATTATATGGAAAGTTTAGAATGATTTAATTATGCATTCAATTAGTTTTCTTTCATGGAAACAATTTTTCCAAGGATGGAATATCTATAGATACTTTGCTGAGAAAGGAGGTGAAATAATGTTATACTACAACAAACCAAACTAAGATTCATATTTTTATTAGTTTAGCAGGTTATTATAGGCGTTTTGTTCAAAACATTGCCCATTTAGCCAACCCAACTACCAATATTTCACGTAAAGGGGTTAGGATCATACGGAAAAAATAATGTGAGGTCTGGTTTGAAGAATTGAAGAGGAGATTAGTGAATTCTCCGATCCTAAATCTACAATCAGGGATTTATGTGTTTGTGATATTTTGTGATGGATCAAAGAAAGGCCTCGGTTTATTCCTTTTACAGGATGACAGAGTTATCACCCATGCATCATGGAAGATAAAAATTCTTGATAAAAAACTATCCTACCCATGATCTTGAGTTATCCTCTGTAATATTTACTCTGAAGATATGGAGAAATTATCTCTATGGATAAAAATGTGAGATATATATGGATCGTAAGAGTCTAAAATATATTTTATCATAGAATGAACTTAACATCTAGCAATGGTGTTGTCTTGAACTACTCATTGATTATGATTTTTCCATCCACTACCACCTAGGAAAGGAAAGTATGGTAGATGGTGAATTGAACAAGAATGATCATGGAGTTCTCAACAAAATGAGGATTTATAAAGATCCTTTGAACATGGATCTAGTGAGGATGGATATGTGAATTATCAAAGATGGTGAACATCACTAATTTTTAAAATGATATCCCAACTATCTTTACTGGAAATAATTAAATAATCACAGTCTAATGAAAAGAATATTCAAAAGAAAATTAATACTGTGAAAGATGGGATGTTGAAAAACTTCATTTGTTAAGATGGAATCCTTGAATTTGGGAAGAGGGTATGGGTTCCCTCTATACCTGAACTGAAAAAAGAGATATTGGATGATTCACAAAGCTCAAATTTCTCTATACACCTTGGTAGCAATAAAATGTATAGATATTTGAATGAACTTTACTAGTGAGATAACATGAAAAGGTAAATTTCTAATTATGTATTAAGATATTTACAATGCCAACAAGTGAATGCCAAATGATAAATTCCAAGAGGAGTAATGAAACATATACCTATTCCTACATGAATATTGGTTGAAATAACAAAGAATGTTGTCACCGGATTACCAAAAAAATCTGACAAAGAATGAGGAAATTTGTGAAATTTTCAACCGACTTAAGAAATATGCACATTTCCTCACTATAAGGGAGGATTTTCCGTTGGAGTTCCTTGCATGGATCTTTAGAAATTAAGTTCAGAGACTTCATGGATCACCTATCTCAATTATGTCTTAATATGATCCATGATTAACAACCAAATTTGAGAAATGTATTTTGAAAGCTTTGGATAATGAGCTTCGATTGAGTACAGCTTATCACCCACAAACTGAAGGGAAATAAAAATGAAGAATCAAACCATAGAGGACATATTTATATCATGTTATATTGACTTTCAAGGTATGTGGGATCAATTTTAACCTTTAGTGAATTTTTACTACAATAATAGTTTTCATTCATGAATTAAAATGGAACCATATGATGAATTGTAGAGAAATAGATGTCGTAAACCAACTTGTTGGGATGATGTTGGAAAAAGAAAGCTTGTGGGACTAGAGCATGTGGAGGAAACAACAACGAAGGTTAATACAATTCAAGGCCATATTTAAGTAGCCCAAATTAGAAATTAATCTATGCTATTAATCGATAGAAGGATTTGGAATTTCAACTGGGAGATCATGTTTTCTTAAAAATATCTCCATGGAAGGGTGTTATAAGATTTGGTAAGAAAGGGAAACGGAACCCTATGTACATAATCCATTTTGAAATTCTAGAGAGAATTGGAGACATGGAATATCATTTTTATATGGAACCTAGCCAGTCTAATTTACACAATGTGTTCCATGTCTCATTTCGGAGAAATTACATTCTAGACCCAATGCATGTCGTCACTACTGAAGGTATAGAATTGGAACATGACATATCTTACAATGAAGAAACTATTTAGATTATAGAGACTAAAGATCAAGTGTTGAAGAATCGAATGACTTTATTGGTAAATATACTTAGGGAAAATTCTAAAATCAAAGAGGCAATACGGTATACAGAGGAGCTAATGATAAAGTACTACCCAAATCTTTTTCTGATTTAACATTTTGGTAATTTCGAGAATGAAATATTTGTAAGGAGTGGATAACATAAAATCCCAATATTTTGAAAGTAAATTTATTATTTAATGGATGAAACATTGAGTCTCTAAAAACCGCACATTGTTATAACCTAACAAGTAAATTTAAATAATCCAACTCTGTGATTTGAATTTCAAAAAATTGACATACATAGTTATGTTCATTAAGATATTTAGAGTCTGATAAGCTCAACTTACATTTTTGGTGAATAGTAACCTGACCCTTAGGAATAGTAACTTTCCCTTGTGAACAGTAAAATGACCCTTATGAATAGCCACCAAACCCATGAATGTATAAATAAAATTTATATTCGTTATAAATAAAATAGAGTATTTTAGAAATTAATAATTATGTGATGGTATTTTTGTGAGTAATAAATATTCAATTAAATTTAGAAATTAATATATTAGTAAAAATTATTTTTCATAAAAATTATTCCTAAATATTTTTTTTACCTAGGATATTAGGCTAATTTTATGAGAAATTAGTTAATTTTTCAACATATTATAACAGTAGTTTTAAAATTTAAATATTTATTTTCATATAAATAATTATTTTAATTAAAAATTAAAAATAAAATCTTTTGAAAATTATTTTGATAAAATTTAATTTAGTTTTTGATTCTACACATCATAAAATGGTTATGGTGAATTTTCTGGATTTTTCTAATCTACATCAATTTTAGGTAAATAGTAAAATATGGCAATTTATGATAAATACTAAAAACCTGATTTATTGAGTCATAGGTTATGTAAGTAGGATGTAATACAACTTGTTTCAAAATCACATGAACATATTACAATTATTGGTCACATGAATCAATACTGTTGTATGTATTTGACAATATAATAAAATAATGGGTAAAATAATGGAAAAACCCTCATCTCCTCCACTATAAAACCCCCTCAATCCATTTCCTCTTCACTTATATCAAGACTTGTTATTTATCTAAATTCTGATAAAATATCCTCCCAAGATACTACCCCATGTCTATTATACCTTTGTATCATTAAAATATGAAAACCTATCCCCTAAAGAAGATCTCAAGGAATATTACTTCAAGAGGTAAATTCCTCTTTTAATTTATTCTATTTCAAGTTACTTTATTTCATTTTTATTTCCTCACATAATTTAATCCAAATGTGGTGATGAATCCAGTAACATACATGTATTGTAATGTTTTTATGATAAAGTTATAATTCTTCACCATCTCTCCTTTCCCTTGATTTTATACTGGAAATGAAAACTCCTTCTGAGATCTGTTAATTTATCACATTCAAGGACAACATGTTTTCAATTTCTATTACAATATTAAATTATGGTTCTGAAACCATTTTTACGGTTTAAACATATTAATATATATGTATTATAACTTATTCAATGTTTTTGAATCCTTTTTTAAACATTATATTAATTTATAAATTAGAATGAGTTCATTGTGATAAAAAAACAACTAATTATCCAAAACAATTGTCATTAAAGTGTTATATAATGATTCATCTTCACTCCCAACAACCAAATAAATTTTATAACCACCTAATATTCTGTTTGTTTACTAACGAAAGAAAACTTCTATTTTTTACAACCATTCTAACTCCACATGTTTATCCATACATGAATATAAGTAAACTGATCATGAAAACCAAGGAAGAAAACGCACCAAAACAATGAAATTCAATATCTTAACTCATCAAAAGGCCATGGATGAATATAATAAAGTCATAATAAATCAATTAATGTATAGGAAGTTCTGTAATCAATAATTTATGAACCTAAATTTGATTATTCAGGTCGTTATGATCAATTGAGGTACACCTTCAGACATAAGGTTAGGGTTTTCCACCCGAACCTCCATTTTCATTCAGGTAACTTTTATTATCTACTTACCTCAACTAAATAATTATTCATTCATATATACTCCTCATAATTTCTGTTTTAATTCTCTCTATATATGTTCCAACTTGATTCATACCGTCAATTATGTGTAGACATATGTTTCAAAAGGATCCTTCAAATTTGCTTCCTGAAATACATGCCAATTTCAAAGTAATTTTCTGAATTCTTAAATATTTTCAAGGGCACTATGTAATGTATTTTAAGAAAAGATTATTTTTATAAAATCACTGATTAGATAATAAAAAATAATTATTATTTCACAGATGGTATTATACAAATATTGTTTCAAAAGAACTCTTCTTTTCAATGTAAAAGAGTATTTTCTCTAGAATTACATGATACTTTTATAAAAATATTTTCATCTGTTTCAACAATTTTACTGATTATTTTGTATAAATGGGACTGAAATTTTATGATATCTTCTAAAATATATTTTTAATGATTTATGATTACTTTTACAATGGATGTGCTATCTTTAATCCATTAACCATATTACTCTGAATGGTTAATGTTTGTGTATAATGATTGGTGAATATTAGTTACATTTCACATGTTAGTTCCAATGTTAATGTATATGTTGTTTATGTTTATATCCATTCATATAAGTAATTAATTAGACTTAGTATGTTATTGGTGGGTCCCACTATAGCCCCTTGATGAATTATTAGGTCTCATGAGAAAAATAGACGTGGACTTCTCCGAGGCCCTTCCCATTTTTAGATATAGTGTTGGCTGAGGCCTTAATCATTTTTATATGTCAGGGACAAGGACTTAATGATATGATTTTGCATTTCTGACCTATATATTTTCCCCATAATGAAACTATAACTACACATTTCATGAGTTTATTTGACTAGTACAATACCCATTATTATGTTTTATTATGGAAATATTTACTCAGCTCATATTCCCAACATATTATGTTCATGTTTATTTTTAAAGTCATGTGTTTTCAACTATTCAACAAGCCTAATGTTTATATTATATTACACTATAATTTTTACAATTATTAAGAATATGTGATCACCCCTTCATATGTTTCATTTTTTCTATGACATGAAGAGGTATATTATGATTTACTTTCAATGCTAATCTTAGAGTGGAAGATGTTCCCAAAAAAACTTATATGTAGTATTTAATTTCATGATGTATTATTGAACTTAAGTATCTATATTGTTTCCAATCTACAAAACTATTCATTACTCTTTAATATGAGTTTCTTGTAATCATGCTAATGTAATGTAATAAGGCACTAGATTTGGGTAACTGGGGTTGGGTCTTGAGAAGTACATAACAAATAAAAAACATGTCTCAAGTCTTTATGCACACACCAAGCTGCCATGACAAGCTACAACATGGACAACAACTCAATGTTGGTATGGATATCTATAATTCATGTACCCCTATAAAGTCAACATATCTCACCCTACCCAAGAGGGGGTTTTCATAGGTATGTCACACATTCTATTAGGATGATCCCTAAACCCATCATCCTCTTAGTCACCCAAGACCCAAGTCTATAAGAAGCCATGAGTGGTATCTTCTATTAAGACACTATGTTTTTTCCTATACATAGATATCTTTGTGTTCCTTTAAGTGTTTTTGGACTGATTCAGTTTGGGTAACCACTATTGTTGTATTTCCATATACAATTATAGACACACCCACAATTTTGGATGTTAAAACTATGTAACTCATAACCATAAGTATTCACCAGAATAACTTGGTCCCTCAGGAACAATTTCCAAGACTATGTAACACACTAACAGATAAATATCACAATAAAATTATAAGGTACACCAAGATCTATATCAGGATGCACACATAATCACATGGTCAAAATCATGTAATCCCACATATACTCATCCACCCACATGAAAATCATATCAATTGTGGGTTTATGAAATATAAAAATAACATCATGATAACATAAAATATATGTGAACCATAATAATAATGATAATACAATATCAATGTTGTCAAAGTAGGCACCATGGTTTCCTAATTTTATCATCACCCAACCCATGTTAATACCCCAATTAGAATATGATAGCACACCAATGTCTCCTAGAACATCCATGTCATCATATAAAGTCATATAGATCATTTAAAGAAGAAAACATGAAGCAGATAACCAAAACTGACATTGGGTAAGCTACTAGAGGTACTCTATAGTGAAAGGATGAAGGATATGACATGGTGAGTGGGTTTGAATGAAACCATGATGCAGATAATGTCTCCATGGTGTAAGGATCGACCACCATGGTGAAAATATTACAACTGTGGTGTGGAACCCCTATATAGGGAACCGGCAATGTGCAAAGGGAGGGCTACAGTGTAGGGGTCGACTCACAGATGACCACCACATCACAATATAGGGGCTACAACGTAACGTGTAGGCCACCACAATGAAAAGTAATGGAATGTGGATTATGAAAATATTGGATCATAATTTTCTATGACATAAAGGATTCGTATACAGTGCAGTGTTTGTCTCCAGTGACTCCAATGTCCCATGGGTGATACTGAATGGGGAGGAAAATAGATTTAATTATAGGGAACTATGGGGGTTCCATATATGTAAAACAAATTCAATATTACCTCATAAATCATATAAATTCAATTTATAGACCACATTTTAATTAATTGACTGAATTTAATTCTAGTAGATTAAAGATCAGAAGCTGGCCAGGTACCCATGGAAGGAATCCTATGGCTTGGTCATCCTCACCACAACATAGTCTTGGCAAATATATATCCACATCCATGGATATTTTCAAACCAGACCCATATTTCCTTCACTATAGTGTATCCTCTAGCATTATGGCATACCCAGTACTCCCTGTAGAGACACTAAGATTGAAATACATGGACATTACATTACTTTTGCGGAATACTTAATACATAAGAAAAACAAACACAATAGGACCGTAATAGTTTAGTGTCTTTGGAAACTCAGAATAAAATCCTCTAATCGTGGTGAAAGATCTTCAACATCTCCCAATAAAGATCTTCCCTTTTTTTTCTTACCTAAAACCTTTATTTATATCCTGGGGAAAAGAAAACATAAAAGTGTGAGCTCAAATGCTCAGTAAGGGTAAACAAAAGAAATATCAATCGCATCATATTCATAAGAACATATCTTTTGGAAATCTTAACCTGAAAAAGAGATCATGATTTCATAACATGGGATAAATCATAGTAGTGAAATGTAATCCCAATAATCATAACATAAAACATTAAACTTTTTGGAATACACACATAATCATAGAGAATCATTTCTTATTAGTCAAGACTCAATGCCAAGACTATCTTAGTGGACAAATTCCCTTTCTGAACCGAGTTCACTCCTCGTTTCAGTCCTATTTCACTGAACCGGTATAAACTACCATTCCAGCCATGTCTATCTCATGAGATATAAAATCTTTACCCAATGCATTGGAGGGAGATATAGGTCCCACCCATCTCATAGTGATACCATTCTTATGTGTGCCACAAAATCATAAATCATACATCATTGCCTAACCCATGTAATAAAAATGGGAATCTTAAACATCATCATGACATCATAAAAAAATACATATAGGATAAAGGAATTCATAAAAATATTTCCATCACAACATATTCAAATACATGTAATAATAGGGATAGAAACAGGACCCTTTATTATCTTAGATGGAAAATAATTTTGATAAAACACTTGAACTCCATTCTTGAGGAAAATATCCTTTTACTTCAAAAACACTTTTTCCTTTCTTAACATGTCGTACAATTCTAAACTAAAAGAAGTTGATTAGAAATAAACTTGAAAACTTGTAAATTAATATTCTTGGAAATAATGTTTTAAAAATCCATTCATGCCATATAAGTTAAAAAAACATTCTTCTCGTACTTTTGTCGGAAAAGTCAAAAAAGAACCTCGTACGAAAAATGACAAAAGATTCCTTTCATATCTTTTACTAAAAACTCACTGAAGGGTAAAATTGGATTTAAACAATTGTAGGTGGATGGAAATAATATTACATATTGAGGAAACTTGGATGTGGATGATAAAATACACCTTAGTAAATGCCAAAGTATAAACAATCTCGGATAAAAATGAGATTGTGATATTTCCCTTACCTTAGGTCTGATTCTCTTTGCAAGTGTCTGAACCTCCTGTATAATGGTTTAAATAATGTCATTGACTTATTCCAGAATCATAGTCATTGTTATGATATCATATATGGTTCACTTATGACTTTATATTACCCGTTCATTTGTAAATTCCATGTTAAAGAGCGTTTTGGGTAAAATTGTTTAATTTGTCGTCCGTGTTTTGACTTGTAATTATTCATATGATTACTTAGATCATGATTACTTAATTCCAGAATATAGAACATTATTTATATATAATATATATTCATAATATACATATATATAATAAATCAGTAAATGGAAATAAATACACCGTTCATGGAGATGGTATGCCGTACGTACGCATTAACGCTGTTTTCGTTTCCTTATTGAGTTGAATGGAATTAAGTAGATGACATACATATATATACACATAAATCCAGTTTCATTATTATGTCATATATTTCATGATTACTTATTATATGTACCTTATAATCATTCATGAATGGTTACAGTGGAGAATGAATCTCATCGCGTCGTGGAGACGGTAGTCCGTACGTACGCACGAGTGATGATATCGTTCTCATGATCGTGGGACTGTATTGGAGTGTATGTATACTATTTCATAATCAATATCACTTTAAAATAATCATATATAGTTATTATTTACACCATTATACCCATCCAAGTAATGTGGGGGTGGAAAATAGATTTCACCACGGCGTGGAGACGGTATTCCATACGTACGCACGCATGGGGATTTCATTTTCCGTAGGATGGATAGATGGTGAAATAGGGTTTTTTCATACTTATAATAACATATAATTATATGAGTGATACTGATGTTATTACTTCATAATGAAACAACCTAAGAAGAAGAAGTGTAAGAAGAAATAAAGTTGAAAGAATCGGTAACGGAAATTACCTCTTCTTTGAAGCTCCTCTTGGAGATCTACCTTTTGGGCACTAAACTTGGTCTTTGAGGAAGACCGGAACCTCTATGATATTTCTAGGGAAGTGGAGAAGAGAATTTTTCAGGGTTTGGCCGAGCTTTAAGGCTCAATGTTGTGTGAGGAAGAGAGGGAGGAGGTGCCCTTTCATAAGGGAGGAGAGGGGTACCTTTGGAATAACTAAAACTATTATTTTATTATAAAGTAGAAATCTGTTTTAAATAGCTCCAAATTTTTCTTATTTTGAATCTAAGGTGGGGATGGGTCGAAATCCTATCATCCAATAGAATTTAGACAAGTTTAGGTTCCTATTGTAACCTTATCATTTAGATTTAACATTAAGTTAAATAAGTTTACTTTTACCGTGTCTTCTTGTGTTCTTATACTATAAGGTTAATAAACATACTATAACAATACTAAAGAACCCCAAGTTGTTTATTATTAATATATATCCCTTATATAATACATTTGGCCTATCCTTATATTTTTAGGAATAATATAACAATTAATAATATAATATTTGTTTTAAAAACTATTTTATGTCAATTTTGACACTATTTAGTAATTGATTTTTGTGAAACTCATAACAGAATTATTAGTTCGAAAAAAGTTAATTAACTCAATCCTAACGTGACATATTAACCTATAAAATTAGTTTAATTCATAAAAAGGTTCATATTATATTTATTTGGGTATTTATAATATCAATTATTATAATTGTTTACTATTATGGTAATTACTGCATCATCATTGTGTCATAAATAAATTAATTTATTTAATGTCTAAAAATTATAAATAAAATTTCTTTATGTAGGAAATATTATTAGCTTTCTAATTAATATTTACAATATAATATATCTTATGTATAACCCTATATAATAAATGTTTTCGTAAATAAATGTTTATTTTAACTCTTTTAACTCTTCTTTGAATTAAATAATAATAAATGTCCTAATCTAATCCAAGTGGGCCTAAATGGTCATATTTTATTCCTAAGGTTGTTTTTGGTCGAATCACACTTATCCAATAAAATTAGGACTTGTGTTAGTGTAATAATAATATCATTTTTACCTTTAATTACCTCATTTAATTTTAACCGTGGTAAAAAAATAAAAAATTACTTTTCACAAAAAAAAATATTTTCATCTCATTGAACCACATTTTGGTCCTTGAGATTAACCGTGTCTCTCGGATTTTCGAAATTCCACTCACAGAAGCAGTAAAATTATGTTTTATGAAAAACTCAGTTTTTTAACTACCACTTAGTGGTTTCACTATTCATCAAAAAATGAGAGTTTCCAGAAAAATACAAACAATTAGGCCTAAGATATATTTGATATTAAGAATTCAAAAATTATGTCTATTTTACCAAATTCATAACATATCAGTTGCATTAATCAATTTAAAAATTAGTTCCCGCCGTCAAAACAAATAGCGTGTTTTTAAGAGATAATAACTATCAAAAGATTGACATTTATTTATAACTGGTTTAAATGTGAAATTACATCCTATGACCAAAATTGTATTAAATTGTAAAAATATATTCTAAATATACTTTAAGACCACTCAAATTAATAATTTATCACTTTTAATTATTTCTGTTAAAAAATTTCTTTTTAATTAAAATTTTGTAATGTTCACTATTCATCAGAATATGAAAGTTATCCGAAAAGTACCAAAATTTCACCCTAAGATAATTTCTATATTCCGAATCCAAAAATGAAGTCCATTTTGAAAAATAAAATTTAAAAATTTTCAAAAAGAGGTTATTACTATTCATAATGGCTAGTTTTAATAATATTTTAATAGCATATCGTTGTTTAGTGAAACTTGGTATTGCGTACTACAAAGGCTATCGAGGAAGGTTGTGATTGCGTGTAATGAAAGGAAAGTCAAGGATGAGTGATGTTCAATATCCTTTTGGTGTAGCGTACAACAGAAGACATTAATGAAAATAATATTTTTCATAAAATCTTGCGGTGTTACATTCTACCCCCCTTAAAATGAATTTCGCCCTTGAAATTCATCGGGGTTATAAATGGTTTACTACCTGAAATATTATTTAATAGAAACCCACATCGTAAAAAGTAATACCAAAACCATTCTTTAAAAACAAAAGTATGAAACGTAATGGTTACCCAAATAAACTAATCACTGGGTTTCCACATAGGTGAAAATATGGATATGGAAGAGAAATCTAACCATCATGTTCTGATGGAGAGTGGTAGAGAACATGGATATGGAAAAGCCAGAAATCACAAAGCCATAAATTTGTGACTATCTAAGGTACAATCTAATTCATCAGATATAAGAGCACTAGGACAACATTTTTGGTTTTCAAGGATCATTTCCCTAAAGTTTATGAAATTGGAATTAGAAGAAATATTTTAGTGATTTTGGTACTGTGTCACCGTTGGTCATTCATTTGACAATTTCCACTTCATCTCTTAAAGAAATGAAGTTGGATTTGTCATTCGTGAAGTGTTAGCAGATCATGTGATAGAATGATGGGTCATTCCATCTGTCTCAAACAAAATGTTACAAAAGTTATCAAAAATTCATAAGACCATCTATGGTAAAGTTAATCATATATGATTCCAAAAATGAACTTATACTTCATATATCATACCGCGTAATAAAATAAAACTAGTTTCTACTAACCAGGTACTTCCTGTAGGCCAGTGGTAGGCGATAAAGGCCGGTCCCACTTCGATTGTGGGTTCGATTCCCACAGCCTTGTCCGACGCGATGGGTTGTCCCCCATCCTGCACGTTGTCCTTTTTATAAAACTACATTAATATAACATCCCATCAAGATATGTCGAAAAAACTTTTATCCTTAAACAATACTAACTTATGTCCAACATAGTCCATTCCAATATTTAGGCTTATCCATAATACTGATGTCCAATCTCATATTATAGTGGAATCGATTACAAAAGAGTTCATATAACAACCATGTTAATACCATCGTTGATCCCCGTATATCATGAGATATGTCTTGTTGGTCACATTCCAAACATTCGAAGGTTTTAATCATGTGTTCTCTTGAAAAATGAATACCCATTGAACCTTAGTGAAAACATTAAGGCAGTTAAAATTTAACACTTTCCATATACCAAAATCCTCAAAATTCTATATACTCAAACCATGATATCACTTAGTCCTTATATCAATTATGAGCTCATGAATACTGTCAAATATGTCATTTTCTCATTTTCCCTTAATTATTCACATATCATCTTTTTTCCAAAAATATCTCAAACACTTTCCATGGTTACCGGTATAAAATTATTGAAGACCACAATAGACCAATACATAAATATTCCAATACTCAACATTATTGTGAAATCCAATTACATAAACACTTAATCATTCCACCACATCGTTGTCATATTCAACATCACCAATGGTGATCGCATGTGACTTCCCTTTGTCCTTTTCCTTAAGTGGTTGCTCATGTCGATCATCACTAACCTTTGGATTAGGGCATTTATTGGCATAATGTCCCATCTCCTTGAACTTGAAACATTGAAGTGTAGTAGGTTCATTCTGTGTATCCCTTCCTTTGTTTGCATCATTAGAAATATTCTTCCCATTATTGTGGCATTCAAACGCCTGATGAACTTCCTTTCCACATTTGAAACATTTACTTGTCCCTTTAAGACAATCTCCACCATGCTTCTTTCCACACTTTGAGCATAAGGAAACATTCATCTTCTTTTCACCATTATTATGAGATTTCTCCTTGAACTCCATATTTTGTTTCTTGTCAAAACTACAAGATGGATAAGTAACACCAAATTCCATTTCTACCTTGATAGCACAATGCACAATTTCTTCATAGCTACTGAAGTCTCTTATAGCTAATGCCCTTCGAAGATTTGGTTTTAAGCCATTGAAGAATCGATCAACTTTACTTTCAGGTTGGATGATAAACCCAGATGCATACCTTCCAAACCTTGTAAAATTCGCTTTGTATACACCTACAGATTCATCAACCTTTTTCTTTAGTTCAAGAAACTCCTTCTCCATATTTGTTCGAAGAATACGAGGGAAGTACTTATTGAAAAATAAGTTCTTGAACTCGTCCCATTCCATGGACTCAATTTCATATCTTTGCCTCGTATTCTTGATAAGATTCCACCATTGATCAGCTTCACCTTCCAGACGATATACTGCTAAGATGACTTTATCATGTTCATAACATTGAAGAAATGAAAATATTTTTTCTGTGGTACTGATCCATTGTTCAGAAACAAGTGGATTAGAAGACCCACTGAAAGAAGGTGGACATTGCCTCATGAAGGACTCAATTGAATATTGTTCCCTTCTCTGCTCATTTGGAAGTCCGGAATGATTCATAGCTTGTGTAAGTATAACAATAAGATTTTTCACTCCATCTCCAATAACATTTGTTTCTTCAGGAGAACAATCATTGCATTTTCCATTTCATTGATCAACACGGTTCCTCTGGGTTCCAGCCATCGTCTAAAACCCAAAAAGAATAGTTTGAGAGGGAAAAAACATGCTAGGGAAAACAACATAATAAAGGGGGAGTACCTTCAATATCTAACATCTTAGGTTTAATTATATGATCATTAGTGTAATTCTAGGACTATAACCTATACGTATACTTATCCTTAGGGACATACCAAGACATACCTTAGAAATATCTCTAGGGATCTCACTAAACATCTCGCATCCTAGTTTTCAAAGGATGACTAAAACTTTCCTCTGATACCAACTGTAGAGACCCTAATATTGAAATACAAGGACATTAAATTACTTTTGCGAAATACTTAATACATAAGAAAAAAAACACACAAGGACCATAATATTTCAGTGTCTTTGGAAACTCGGAATAAAATCCTCTAATCGTGGTGAAAGATCTTCAACATCTCCCAATAAAGATCTTCCCTTTTTTTTCTTACCTAAAAAATTTCTTTATATCCTAGGGAAAAGAAAACATAAAAGGATGTTCTCAAATGTTCAGTAAGGGTAAACAAAAGAAATATCAATCGCATCATATTCATAAGAACATATCTTTTGGAAATCTTAACCTGCAAAAGAGATCATGATTTCATAACATGGGATAAATCATAGTCGTGAAATGTAATCCCAATAATCATAACATAAAACATGAAACTTTGTGGCATACACACATAATCATAGATAATCATTTCTTATTAGTCACGACTCATTTCCAAGACCATCTTAGTGGACAAAGTCCCTTTCTGAACCTAGTTCACTCCTCGTTTCAGTCCTGTTTCACTGAACCGGTATAACCTACCGTTCCAGCCATGTCAATATCATGAGATATAAAATTTTTACCCAATGCATTGGAGGTAGATATAGGTCCCACCCATCTCATAATGATACCATTATTATGTGTTCCACAAAATCATAAATCATACATCATTTCATAACCCATATAATAAAAATGGGAATCTTAAACATCATCATGATATCATAAAACAATTCATATAGGATAAAGGAATTCATAAAAATATTTCTGTCAGAACATAATCAAATCCATGTAATAATAGGGATATAAACAGAACCATTTATTATCTTATATGGAAAATAATTTTTATGAAAAACTTGAACTCCATTCATGAGGAAAATATCCTTTCTACTTCAAAAACACTTTTCCTTTCTTAACATGTCGTACAATTCTAAACTAAAAGAAGTTGAATAAAACTAAAATTGAAAACTTGTAAAGGAAGCTTCTTGGAAATAATGTTTTAAAAATCCATTCATTCCATATAAGTTAAAAAAACATTCTTCTCGTACTTTTGTCGGAAAAGTCAAAAAAGCACCTCGTACAAAAAATGACAAAAGATTCCTTTCATATCTTTTACTAAAAACTCACCAAAGGATAAAAAAAATTTTAAAAATTGTAGGTGGATGGAAATAATATTACATATTGAGGAAACATGGATGTGGATGATAAAATACACCCCAGTAAATGCCAAAGTATAAACAATCTCGGATAAAAATGAGATTGTGATATTTCCCTTACCTTAGGTCTGATTTGCTTCATAAGTGTCCGAACCTCCTGTATAATAGTTTAAATAATGACATTGACTTATTCCAGAATCATAATAATTTTTATGATATCATATATGGTTCACTTATGACTTTATATTACCCGTTCTTTTGTAAATTTTTTATTAAAGACCGTTTTGGGAAAAATTGTTTCATTTGTCATCCGTGTTTTGACTTGTAATAATTCATATGATTACATAGATCATGATTACTTAATTCAAAAATATAAAACATGATTTATATATAATATATATTCAGAATATACATATATATAATAAATCAGTAAATGGAAATAAATACACCATTCATGGAGACGGTAGGTCGTACGTACGCATGAACGCAATTTTTGTTTCCTTATTGAGTTGAATGGAATTAAGTAGATGACATAAATATATATACACATAAATCCAGTATCATTATTATTTCATATATTTCATTATTACTTATTATATGTACATTATAATCATTCATGAATGGTTAAAGTGGAGAATGAATCTCATCGCGTTGTGGAGACGGTAGTCCGTACGTACGCACGAGCGATGATATCGTTCTCATGATAGTGGGATTTTATTGGAGTGTATGTATACTATTTCAGAATAAATATCACTTTAAAATAATCATATATAGTTATTATTTACACCATTATACCCATCCAAGTAAGGTGGTGGTGGAAAATAGATGTCACCATAGCGTGGAGGCGGTATTCCGTACGTACGCACGCGCGGTGATTACGTTTTCCGTAGGATGGATAGATGGTGAAATAGGGTTGTTTCATAATTATAATAACATATCCGTATATGAGTGATACTGATTTTATTACCTCATAATGAAACAACCTAAGATGAAGAAGTGGAAGAAGAAATAAAGTTGAAATAATCGGTAACGGAAATTACATCTTCTTTGAAGCGCCTCTTTGAGATCTCCCTTTAGGGCACTATAATTGGTCTTTGAGGAAGACCAGAACCTCTAGGATATTTATAGGGAATTGGAGAAGAGAATTTGTCAGGGGTTGGCTGAGCTTGAATGCTAAATGTTGTGTGAGGAAGAGAGGGAGGAGGTGCCCTTTTATAAGGGAGGAGAGGGGTACCTTTGGAATAACTAAAACTACTATTTTATTATAAAGTCAAATTCGGTTTTAAAAAGCTCCAAATTGATTTATTTAGAAGATAAGGTGGGTATGGGTCTAAATCCTATCATCCAATATAATTTAGACGATTTCAGGTTCCTATTCTAAACTTATCATTTAGATTTATCATTAACATAAATAATTTTACTTTTACCGTGTCTTCTTGTGTTCTTATACTATAAGGTTAATAAACATACTATAACAAGGCACACGAACCCCATGTTGTTTATTATTAATATATATAACCTTATCTAAGTCATTCGGCCAAACCTTATATTTTTATGAATAAAATAACAATTAATAATATAATAGTTGTTTTAAAAACTATTTTATGTCAATTTTGACACTATTTAGTAATTGATTTTTGTGAAAATCATAACAGAATGATTAGTTCGAAAAAGGTTAATTAAATCAATACCAAAATTTCATATTAACCTAGAAAATTAGTCTAATTCATAAAAAGTCTCAAATTATATTTATTTGGCAATTTATAATATCAATTATTATAATTTTTCACTATTATGGTAATTACCGCATCATCATTGTGTCATAAATAAATTAATTTATATATTGTCTAAAAAATATATATAAAATATCATTATTTATTAATTCTTATTATCTTTCTAATGAATATTTACAATCGAATTTATCTTTTGTATAACCCTATATAAATTTTTTTAGTAAATAAACTTTGATTATAACTCTTTTAACTCTTCTTTGAATTAAATAATAATAAATGTCCTAATCTAATCTAAGTGGGACTAAATGGTCATATTTTATTCCTAAGGTTGTTTTTGGTCGAATTACACATATCCAATAGAATTAGGACATGTGTTAGGGTAATAATAATATCATTTTTACACTTAATTACCCCATTTACTTTTAACCGTGGTAAAAATAAATAAAAAGTTACTATTAACCAAAAATTATTTTCATCGCATTGAACCACATTTTAGTTCTTGATATTAACCATGTCTCTCGGATTTTCGAAATTCTACTCATAGAAGCTGTAAAATTATGTTTTATGAGAAATTCAGTTTTTTAACTACCACTTAGTGGTTTCACTATTCATCAAAAAATGAACGTTTCCCGAAAAATACCAAAAATTAGGCCTAAGAAATATTTGATATTAAGAATTCCAAAATGATTTATATTTTACCAAATTCATAACATATTAGTTTCATTTATTAATTTTAAAATTAGTACCCATCGTCAAAACAAATAGTGTCTTTTTAAGAGATAATTACTATCAAAAGATTAACATTTGTTTATAACTGGTTTACATGGGAAATTACATCCAATGGCCAATATTGTATTATATTGTAAAAATATATTCTAAATATAATTTAAAACCACTCAAATTAATAATTTATCACTATTAATTATTTCTATTAAAAAGTTCTTTTTAATTAAAATTTAGTAATTTTCACTATTCATCATAATATTAAAGTTATCCGAAAAGTACCAAAATTTCACCCTAAGCTAATTTTGATATTCCGAATCCAAAAATGAAGTCCATTTTGAAAAATAAAAGTTACAAAATTTCAAAAACTGGTTATTACTATTCATAACGGCTAGTTTTAATAATATTTTAATAGTATATCGTTGTTTAGTGAAACTCGGTATTGCGTACTACCCACGCTATCGAGGAAGGTCATGATTGCGTGTAATGTAAGGCAAGTCAAGGATCCGTTTTGTGCAAGATCCTTTTGGTGTAGTGTACAACACAAGACATTAATGAAAAGAATATTTTTCATAAAATCTCGGGGTGTTACATTCTACCCCCCTTAAAAAGAATTTTACCCTCGAAATTTGCCGGGGTTATAAATGGTTTACAACTTGAAAGTTTATTTAATAGAAATCCACATCATAAAAAGGAACACCAAAACCATTCTTTAAAAACAAAAGTATGAAACGTAACGGTTACCCAAATAAACTAATCACTGGGTTTCCACATAGGTGAAAATAGGGATATGGAAGAGACATCTAAATCATGTTCTGATGGAGAGTGGTAGAGAACATGGCTATGGAAAAGCCAGCAATCACAAAGCCATAAATTTGTGACGATCTAAGGTACCATCTAATTCATCAGATATAAGAGCACTAGGGCAACATTATTGGTTTTCAAGATCATTTCCCTATAGTTGATGATATTGGAATTAGAAGAAATACTTTCGTGATTTTGGTATTGTGTCACTGTTGGTCATTCTTTGGACAATTTCCACTTCATCTCTTAATGAAATGAAGTTGGATTTGTCATTCATGAAGTGTTAGCAGATCATGTGATAGAATTATGGGTCATTCCATCTTTCTCAAACAAAAGGTTACAAAAGTTATCAAAAATACATAAAACCATCTATGGTGAAGTTAATAGTATACGATTCCAAAAATGAACTCATACTTCATATATCATACCACATAATAAAATGAAACTAGTTTCTATTAACCAGGGACTTCCTGTAGGCCAGTGGTAGGAGATAAAGGCCAGTCGCACTTCGGTTGTGGGTTCGATTCCCACAGCCATGTCCGACGCGATGGGTTGTCGTCCGTCCTGTAGGTTGTCCTTTTTCTAAAACTACATTAATATAATATCCCATCAATAATATCGAAAAAACTTTTATCCTTAAACAATACAAACTTATGTCCAACATAGTCCATTCCAATATATAGTCTTATCTATTATACTGCTGTACAATCTCATATTATAGTGAAAATGATTACCAAAGAGTTCATATAACAAGCATGTTAATACTATCGTTGATCCCCGTATATCATGAGATATGTCTTGTTGGTCACATTCCAAACATTCGAAGGCCTTAATCATGTATTCTCTTGAAAAATGAATACCCATTGAACCTTAGTGAAAACATTAATTCAGTTAAAAGTTAACACTTTCCATATACCAAAATCCTCAAAATTCTATATACTCAAACCATGATATCACTTAGTCCTTATATCAATCATGAGCTCATGAATACTGTCAAATATGTCATTTTCTCGTTTTCCCTTCATTATGCGCATATCAGATTTTTTCCAAAAATATCTCAATCACTTTCCATGGTTACCGGTATAAAATTATTGAAGACCACAATAGACCAATACATAAATAATCCAATACTCAACATTATTTTGAAATCCCATTACATAAACACTTAATCATTCCACCACATCGTTGTCATATTCAACATCACCAATGGTGATCTCATGTGACTTCCCTTTGTCCTTTTCCTTAAGTGGTTTCTCATGTCGATCGTCACTAACCCTTGGATTAGGTTATTTATTGGCATACTGTCCCATCTCCTTGCACTTGAAACATTGAAGTGTAGTAGGTTCATTCTATGTATCCCTTCCTTTTTTGCATCATTAAAAATCTTCTCCCCATCATTGTGGCATTCAAACGCCCGATGACCTTCCTTTCCACATTTGAAACATTTACTTGTCCCTTTAAGACCATCTCCACCATGCTTCTTTCCACACTTTGAGCATAAGGAAACATTCATCTTCTTTTCACCATTATTCTGAGATTTCTCTTTGAACTCCATATTTCATTTCTTGTCAAAACTACTAGATGGATAAGTAACACCAACTTTCATTTATACCTTTATAGCACAACGCACAATTTCTGCATAGCTACTGAAGTCTCTTATAGCTAATTCCCTTCGAAGATTTGGTTTTAAGCCACTGAAGAATCGATCAACTTTACTTTCAGGTTGGATGATAAAACCAGATGCATACCTTGCAAACCTTGTAAAATTCGATTCGTATACACCATCAGATTCATCATCCTTTTTATTTAGTTCAAGAAACTCCTTCTCCATCTTTGTTCGAAGAATACGAGGGAAGTACTTGTTGAAAAATAAGTTCTTGAACTCATCCCATTCCATGGACTCAATTTCATCTCTTTGCCTCGTATTCTTGATAAGATTCCACCATTGATCAGCTTCACCTTCGAAATGATATACTGCTAAGATGACATTATCATGTTCAGAACATGGAAGAACTGAAAATATCTTTTTAGTGGTACTGATCCATTGTTCAGCAACAAGTGGATCAGAAGACCCACTGAAAGAAGGTGGACGTTTCCTCATAAAGGACTCAATAGAATATTGTTCCCTTCTCTGCTCATTTGGAAGTCCATAATGATACATAGCTTGTGTAAGTATAGAAATAATATTTTTCACTCCATCTCCAATAACATTTGTTTGTTCAGGAGGACAATCATTGAATTGTCCATTGCATTGATCAACACGGTTCCTTCAGGTTCCAGCCATCATCTAAAACCCAAAAAGAATAGTGTGAGAGGAAAAAAACATGCTAGGGAAAACAACATAATAAAGGGGGAGTACCTTCAATATCTAACATCTTAGGTTTAATTATATGATCATTAGCGTAATTCTAGGATGATAACCTATACGTATACTTATCCTTAGGGACATACCAAGACATACCTTAGAAATATCTCTAGGGATCTCACTAAAGTTCTCGCATCCTAGTTTCCAAAGGATGACTAAAACTTTCCTCTAATACCAACTGTAGAGACCCTAAGCTTGAAATACATGGACATTAAATTACTTTTGCAGAATACTTAATACATAAGAAAAACAAACACACAAGGACCGTAATAGTTTAGTGTCTTTGGAAACTCGGAATAAAATCCTCTAATCGTGGTGAAAGATCTTCAACATCTCCCAATAAAGATCTTCCTTTATTTTCTTACCTAAAACCTTTCTTTATATCCTGGGGAAAAGAAAACATAAAAGGGTGAGCTCAAATGCTCAGTAAGGGTAAACAAAAGAAATATCAATCGCATCATATTCATAAGAACATATCTTTTGGAAATCTTCACCTGCAAAAGAGATCATGATTTCATAACATGGGATAAATCATAGTCGTGAAATGTAATCCCAATAATCATAACATAAAACATGAAACTTTCTGGCATACACACATAATCATAGAGAATCATTTCTTATTAGTCAAGACTCATTGCCAAGACTATCTTAGTGGACAAAGTCCCTTTATGAACCGAGTTCACTCCTCGTTTCAGTCCTGTTTCACTGAACTGGTATAACCTACCGTTCCAGCCATCTCTATCTCATGAGATATAAAATCTTTACCCAATGCATTGGAGGTAGATATAGGTCCCACCCATCTCATAATGATACCATTATTATGTGTGGCACAAAATCATAAATCATACATCATTTCATAACCCATGTAATAAAAATGGGAATCTTAAACATAATCATGACATCGTAAAACAATTCATATAGGATAAAGGAATTCATAAAAATATTTCCATCACAACATAATCAAATCCATGTAATAATAGGGATATAAATAGAACCCATTATTATCTTAGATGGAAAATAATTTTGATAAAACACTTGAACTCCATTCATGATGAAAATAACCTTTCTACTTCAAAAACACTTTTCCTTTCTTAACATGTCATACAATTCTAAACTAAAAGAAGTTGATTAAAAATAAACTTGAAAACCTGTAAAGGAAGCTTCTTTTAAATAATGTTTTAAAAATCCCTTCATTCCGTATAAGTTAAAAAAACATTCTTCTCGTAATTTTGTCGGGAAAGTCAAAAAAGTACCTCGTACGAAAAATGACAAAAGATTCCTTTCATATCTTTTACTAAAAACTCACCGAAGGGTAAAATTGGATTTAAAAAACTGTAGGTGGATGGAAATAATATTACATATTGAGGAAACTTGGATGTGGATGATAAAATACACCCCAGTAAATGCCAAAGTATAATCAATCTCGGATAAAAATGAGATTGTGATATTTCCCTTACCTTAGATCCGATTTGCTTTGTAAGTGTCCTAACCTCCTGTATACTGTTTAAATAATGTAATTTACTTCTTCCAGAATCATACTCATTGTTATGATATCATATATGGTTCATTTATGACTTTATATTCCCCGTTCTTTTGTAAATTCCATGTTAAAGAGCATTTTGGGTAAAATTGTTTCATTTTTCATCCGTGTTTTGACTTGTAATTATATATATGATTACTTAGATAATGATTACTTAATTACAGAATATAGAACATGATTTATATATAATATATATTCAGAATATAACTATATATAATAAATCACTAAATGGAAAGAAATACACCGTTCATGGAGACAGCAGGCCGTACGTACGCATGAACGATGTTTTCGTTTCCTTATTGAGTTGAATGGAATTAATTAGATGACATACATATATATACACATAAATACAGTATCATTATAATGTCATATATCTCATTATTACTTGTTATATGTACTTTATAATCATTCATGAATGGTTAAAGTGGAGAATGATTCTCATCGCATCGTGGAAACGGTAGTCCGTACGTACGCACGAGCGATGATATCATTCTCATGATCGTGGGACTGTATTGGAGTGTATGTATACTATTTCAGAATCAATATAACTTCAAAATAATCATATATAGTTATTATTTACACCATTATACCCATCCAAGTAAGGTGGTGGTGGAAAATAGATTTCACCACAGCGTGGAGATGGTATTCCGTACGTATGCCCGCGCGGTGATTTCTTTTTCCGTAGGATGGATAGATGGTGAAATAGGGTTGTTTCTAACATATAATAACATATCAGTATATTAGTGATACTGATGTTATTACTTCATAATGAAACAACCTAAGAAGAAGAAGTGGAAGAAGAAATAAAGTTGAAAGAATCGGTAACGGAAATTACCTCTTCTTTGAAGCACCTCTTTGAGATCTCCCTTTAAGGCACTACAATTGGTCTTTGAGGAAGACCAGAACCTCTAGGATATTTCTAGGGAATTGGAGAAGAGAATTTGGCAGGGGTTGGCCGAACTTGAATGCTCAAAGTTGTGTGAAGAAGAGAGGGAGGAGGTGCCCTTTTATAAGGGAGGAGAGGGGTACCTTTGGAATAACTAAAACAATTATTTTATTATAAAGTCAAATTCGGTTTTAAATAGCTCCAAATTTATTAATTTAGAAACTAAGGTGGGTATGGGTCTAAACCCTCTCATACAACAGAATTTAGACGAGTTTAGGTTCCTATTTTAACCTTATCATTTATATTTAACATTAAGTTAAATAATTTTACTTTTACTGTGTCTTCTTGTGTTCTTTTACTATAAGGTTAATAAACATACTATAACAAGGAAAACGAACCCCAAGTTGTTTATTATTAATATATATAAACTTATCTAAGTAATTTTACCAAACCTTATATTTTTAGAAATAAAATAACAATTAATAATATAATAGTTGTTTTAAAAACTATTTTATGTCAATTTTGACACTATTTAGTAATTGATTTTGTGAAAATTATAACAGAATGATTAATTCTAAAAAGGTTAATTAAATCAATACTAACATCTCATATTAACCTATAAAATTAGTGTAATTCATAAAAAGTCTCAAATTATATTTATTTGGAAATTTATAATATTAATTATTATAATATTTCACTATTATGGTAATTACTGCATCATCATTATGTCATAAACAAATTAATTTATTTATTGTCTAAAATTTTTAAATAAACTGTCATTATTTAGTAAATCTTATTATCTTTCTAATGAATATTTACAATCGAATTTATCTTATGTATAACCTTATATAAAAAATGTTTTAGTAAATAAACTTTGATTTTAACTCTTTTAACTCTTCTTAAAATTAAATAATAATAAATGTCCTAATCTAATCCAAGTGGGTCTAAATGGTCATATTTTATTCCTAAGGTTTTTGTTGGTCGAATTACACTTATCCAATAGAATTACGACATGTGTTAGGGTAATAATAATATCATTTTTATAATTAATTACCCCATTTACTTTTAACCGTGGTAAAAAAAAATAAAAAGTTACTATTCACCAAAAATTATTTTCATCTCATTGAACCACATTTTAGTCCTTTATATTAACCATGTCTCTCGGAATTTCAAAATTCCACTCACAGAAGTGGTAAAATTAAGTTTTATTAAAAATTCAGTTTTTCAACTACCACTTAGTGGTTTCACTGTTAATCAAAAAATGAAAGTTTCCAGAAAAATACAAAAAATTAGGCCTAAGCTATATTTGATATTAAGAATTCAAAAATGATTTCTATTTTACCAAATTCAGAACATATCAGTTGCATTAATTAATTTAAAAATTAGTTCCCGTCGTCAAAACAAATAGCGTGTTTTTAAGAGATAATAACTATCAAAAGATTGACATTTGTTTGTAACTGGTTTAAATGTGAAATTACATCCAATGACCAACATTGTATTAAATTGTAAAAATATATTCTAAATATACTTTAAAACCAATCAAATTAATAATTTATCACTATTAATTATTTCTATTAAAAAAGTTCTATTTTAATTAAAATTTAGTAATTTTCACTATTCATCAGAATATGAAAGTTATCCGAAAAGTACCAAAATTTCACCCTAAGCTAATTTTGATATTCCTAATCCAAAAATGAAGTACATTTTGAAATATAAAATTTACAAAATTTAAAAAAGTGGTTATTACTATTCATAATGGCTAGTTTTAATAATATTTTAATAGCATATCATTACTTTGTGAAACTCGGTATTGCGTACTACACACGCTATCGAGGAAGGTCGTGATTGCGTGTAATGCAAGGCAAGTCAAGGATGCGTGTTGTGCAAGCTCTTTTTGGTGTAGTGTACAACACAAGAAATTAATGAAAAGAATATTTTTCATAAAATATCGGGGTGTTACACTCCCTCTCACTTCCAAAGTGTATTTATTTTCTTCTACGACTCAACATGCCTACTACACTGTAGCATTAAGACATAGTGCATATACACCTTTTTTTGGAAGTAAACTTTCAAAAAACCAAATTATCCCATCTAATTCTCTTTCCCAATCCGTCAATACATTTATATATATAAATATGTATTAAAATCAACAAAGAGGTAACCAGGCCTTTTAAGTAAATGATTTCTAAGGATTAAGAACCAATACTTAGAGTACATTCATTAAAATAACCTCCTAAACATTCCCACAATCTAAATATAAATTTATATATCCTCTAGGGTACTTACACCAAATTTTATACACTACATTCTATGAAATCACACTATCCAACATGATTCTGTTGTTCTAATCTTATGGTTGATAGACATTTCTATAATTTGTGAACTAATCCATCAAGTTGATAAACATCCAGTTAATTGAATTCCACTTAATAAAGATGGACTTCCATGGTTGTTGTATGATTTTATCCGTTTGGGATCTCCCAATTATATCTGAATGTGAATAAATTTCCCAAGCTTCCCAGACACAACCTAGAAAACGATTCTCACCCCAAACCCCAATAATATTTTTACTTGATTCGTGTTCTCTATATAATTTGTTTATATCACATCATTGTAGGTGATTGGATACTATTATCACAATTATAAAAACATCTCAAAATCATGAGTCCAATTATATTTATAAGAGGTATAAACACACCATTTATAGAAAGGTGGTATTGCTGAATCATTCACGAAATACTGTGGCCGGTGGATACCATTAGAGGCATATACTACTTGGTTATTTTACTCGATAAAACTGACAACTAATCAATATTGACGACTTTATTAGTAAGGTACACCTGGTATATTATTTTCTCATTCATTTAATAATAATATCTTCATAGGAGCTTGTTTTATATTTATTTAACTAAAAATGGGCCTATAGTTACTGTATAAATTTCATTTATGGTGTCAGAGAAAAATATAGAGAGTTATGAGATTCCTGGTAACTCCTACACATGAATAAAGAAAAAAGTGTGTGGATCCACTCAAGTGATCCATTTTCTATGAAAATAGTTATGTAACCTAATGATTTGGGAAAATAGGGTGATTTCATAGGTACATATGGTCATAATCTTTGATGTGTTTTTACGAGGGATGATATTCCCTAATTTTAATTATATAGTGACCCATTATTTTTACACATAATTATCATATCTTATCAGATAAATATTTAATACATAAAATAATGATCCATGCCTGAAGAATATACATATTGTGTCTTTGTAAACATGTATACATAAAAAAATAATTCATAATATATATAAATCCTCTCCCACTTAGTTCTTTATAAATAAGACTATTCTCAAAAAAAGCATACTAAAAAAACTTTTCTTCATATACAATGAAAACAAAACGTAATAAAGGGTGAGAAAATATTCTTATTAAGGGAATAAATGGGATATGTCATTGAAAAGTTAAACATAACATGAGTATAATGGGGATAAAAACATGATATTAACCGTTGAAAATAAAACCAAAAATTTATTAAATCGTAAAGAATTAGTTATATCATGATTATTTGTAGTTTAAAAGGCATTGTTCATAGAGAGATCAATGAAACTAAATCATAAGAACATAATGCTGAAAAAATATGATGTCATAAAATAGTTTCATAATGTGTTGAATAATCATAATCATAGAAGTATTATTTGAAGGCTAAACAACATTTCATTCAAATCATGTTAGGATTAGACTAAATAATCAAGTATCAGCTTCAGGCTTGGGATAAACTCATAAGAACCCTCTTTCAGTCTTGGGATAACATCCCATGTATGTCCTTTTTTGGGATTGGGATGGACTCATGTATACCATTTGATATCATAGAAAATTAATCTTTACCCAACACATTATAGGTCCATATAATCCTATCCCACCCATAACATAATCATACATCAATTTTTATGTGTGAGACAAATTCAGAAAAACATTCATCATAAAATATAACTTGGAAAAGGAAATGGGCTTCATTATCATTTCATCATCATATCCATAAACTATCCATAGAAAGAATAAACATGGTATCATTGGATCATATCCCCTTTAAAGAATAAGTAATATAAAATGATGTTATCATAGATGAAAATGTCTTTAAAATATCATTAATATATTTATTAATGAAAACACAATTTCCATTTTTAAATAATGTAATAAAATAAAAAAATCCCAAATATTACGAAAAACATAAAAATCAAAACATGTAAAAGAAGCTTAAAATCATTGAGATGTTGTGATGGTGGGAGATTCCATTGTATAGGTATTATAAAACATTTATTCCCCTTCATATTTTTTTATAAAAATTTAAAATTACATAATTCGGAAAAAATACAAGAAGATTCATTTTAAACCATTTAAAAAAAATATTGGTTAAAAATTAAAATAAACAATCATATTATAATATAAAAAAATATTTGAAAAAATATTCAGAAAACCTAGATATAGAAAAAAAGATATTTTCAATTAGTGATAGAAATAAAGTTGGTTTTTGTTCAAACTTTTATATCAGTTATTAGAGTACTTAATATGAGAAAAATGTAAAAACATCATGTACCCTAAATAGTAAACCAAATTATAGTAAAATTCATTTTATTATTTAGATATAGGTTGTAAAATTCCATTATAGGAAACTTAATCATAAACATTCATGATAAACAATGAGATTGTAACATAAATCCCCTAACTTATGTTTGATTTTAAAGTTTCTCTAAACTCCTATCTAATAAATTTTATTTTATTATATTTTAATAAAAAAATAATTTATATTAACATATTAAAAAACATTATCCAATTATGAAATTTCAAAACCCATTTATATTTTTTAATTTACATATTTAAGAGTAAACTCTTTCATTTTTCATAGAAGTCTGCTTTTACAGTTTTGTTACCTATACATAGATCTTGGTTTAATTATCATAAGGATTGATATTACTCTATAAATATAATATATATTAAATATATGTATATATATTTATATTTATAATCATCTAAAATTTTAGAGATGGAAAATGAATTACATTGTTCTTGGAGATGGCACCCAATATGTACGTATAAAAACTATTTTCAATTTTTTAATGAAGAATAAAATAATGATAAATAATATTTAACCTTTATATAATAATTATTATATAATATATATAATATATATTCATTGAACATATCCTTATTACCATCCTAGTAAAGTGGAATAATAAAACGAACCACATCGCTTCGTTGAGGTGGTAGTCCACTCATTAACATAGGTGACCTTATTGTTTTCTAATGGATTAGAAGGTAATAATGTAGATATTATATTATAATTTAGAAAAATAATTATATCATAAATAATATATTTAAACATAAAACCCCATAAAAATAATCATCCATGAAATATACTTATGAAAAACGAGTTGTATCACTACATAAAGGCAATAGTCCATTTATAAGCATGAGCAATATATTCACATCCCATATAATAGAATAGCAATTAGATGATAGCAGTTTCATAATAATAATAAAATTAAATTATATATAGGATAATCAATTTATTATTTAATGATGATTTCCATATAATTATTGGAGCTATAAGAATAAGTAAATTGAAAGGGGTTGGAAAGAATATTTTATCTTCTTTGGCAATGTTCCTTTATAACGAATCTTAATGATAATTGTAATGGTATTTCAAGGAGACTATGACTTCTTATTTATGGAATGGGATGATTAAGAGAGAATTTTTAATGTTTTAGATTAACTATATGGCTTAATGTGTGGGAGTAAGAGAGCAGAAGAAGTGCCCTTTTATATGTTAGGAGAGAAGAACTCTTGTGATTACATAAATTATTAAGTTAGTATAAATTAATTTTCAAAAAAAAAATCCCATATTGATATTATTCAAAGATATGATGTTTATTAGATGAAATAATTTTATAATATAAAATTTTAACATGTATTTGTTAGGTTTTTACCATTATCCTATATTTTTAATCCTCACTATCCATTTCATCATTCACCACGATATCATAGAATTCTACTCTTTAGGGGTAAGTAAAGTTATAATAAAAAATACAAGTGACCTATAAATGTAACATGATTGTTATCTTAAAACATGTAGCATTGGCATGGATGAATATATTATTTTAAAGAATTTCAAAGCATTTAATAAAATATTATTTATTATAAATATCATTAATTTAATGTTGGAAATACGAGAAATATTATCATATAATATCTATATAACTCATGTAAAATGGTTCCAAAATGACATTAATTTGAAAAAAAGAATAGTTTTTTTATTAATATAAACAACCCTTTAGATATCATTTTAAACCTTACCTTTTTTTTTACACCTTGGTTAACCAATTTTAATCTTTACCGTGGAAATGAATTTTTTAATACTAAAGGGTTATAATTTTACTTTTAAGGTCAAAATTGGATCCTAAATTTCCAAGGGATGGAATTATAAACCATTAATACATATAATTTAAATTGTTAAAGTTTTTTTATATTTTTTTAAATATTTTAATATAAAATATTTTACATGAAATACAATTAATATAATTTTAAGGACTAGTCACAGAATTTGACTTTGAAAAAGAAAATTATTGTAATGAAATTAAAATATAAAACTTTCAAAAAATATATAATATGTTATATTTATCATAATAAATCATGTAAATCTTTGAAAAACCAAAAAAATACCTTTACTATTTTAAAAATCATTTACATGATTTTATACTACTTTAACATTCACTATGTCTGCGTTGTTTAAGTATTTAAGGTAATTGATTTATCAATTAAAATTGGGAATAATTTACCATGATAAAAACTTTCATTCAACTGTCAAATTACTATTTATTACCGAATATAAATTTTTTGTCCATAATAATATTTTTAAAGATATTAAATGTAAAATGTGACATTTTTGACTTTAACTACCACTTAAATAATATAATGATAAAAATCAATGTTAAATTGAAAAAGGTAATATTTGTGATGTTTTGATGATTATAGAAATAATTTACATATCCAATGAAATAAAGTAGTGTTATTTATGAATTTTTCCTTATATTTTCCCACATCTAGGATCTAATTATCTCTAAAAGGTGGAGGATGTGAATTAGTTATATCTTTTATTTTTATGTTTCCCTTATTTTGAAACAACCTTCACATCATGTTAATGAGTTATCGATTTTCTTACAAAAAAACAATCACACATCCAAAAGAACAAAAGAATTAAAATGGTTCACTACTCAATGAGATTAGGTACATCCTTGGTATGGTATGGTTTGGAAACAATCCAATACCACACAATCCACTAGAAAACAATCCTTTTTGTGGGTACAATAAGTAATATATAACCTTACACTTGGGTAGCACAATGTTCAATACAAAAGTGCATGTATCTCAAGTAGAGAAAAATGATGTTAAAAATGTTTTTGAAAAAATTTATGAAAATTTCACAAATTTATTCAAAACATATTACTATGATGACTTTTAAACATTCTAGAATATTAAATTAAATAAATTTGTTACTTTAATACCCAACATTAGGTAAGAACTTCTATAGAATTTGTAATGATACTCAGTCTGATACCCCAATCTAATTCATCAATCTAATTTCTCAGTCTAGAAATATATTTCTACCAAAATAATGCTAAATCATTCAGAACCGCTTCTATATCAGTTTTGAAATATCAATATGATTTCTCATTTTAATGATCCAGTCTGACTAGATATCCCTTTAATACAATTTACCTTCTTCTTCCTCCATTTATAAAAATTCTTCTGTGATTCTCTATCTCGAAACATATTATCCCTAAATCATTATATCTTCTATATCTTCATCCAAAAATGAAAGTTGTTCAGACGCATCAAAAACTACCAAATACATTACTCCTTTTATAGGTTCACCAAAATTTGTTTAAGAAGGAATTTGAAATTTTTTTCATCTTCAAATTTTTTTCCAAAACATGAATTTACCTTCTATTTCATCTCAATATTTAACTTCTTTATTGCTTTTCACCAATCCTTGATTCTTCTAGAAAATTCTGGAATAATTTCCCAACATCAGCTGGCTTAAAACATTCCCACTATTCTTCAGTCTGATTCCTATTATCATTCCAATTTTTTTATTAATATGAATACATATGGTCAATAAAATTTTCATGAACCATTTTCTAATATAACATAACTAAAGACTTACCATTATGGTTTCCACCATTAAAATTAATACATTAAAACCATTCATCTTTAAGATGTTTTTCCACATTATTTGCATTTTATTTCCTTTATTTTTTCATAAAAATAGTCACAACTTATAATAATTCCTACATATCCTTGATAGAGGTTTAGAACCATATTAAAACTCCTTTAAAAAATACTTTTTCGAATTTTTTTCAACTTATTCAAAAAATATCTCCTTTTATTCTTACCCTTATACCAATGATCCTATGTCTGATAAAGTCTATCATATGATGAATTTTATCGGTTTCTATGTATGATTAATTAATATCAAAATAATTCTGATGAATTTGTTTCACATTGAGTTTGATGAGTTTACACCACATATTGTCTGATAACTCATGATAAATTTAATGACATATCCGAGTATATATTTTTTTCTTGACCAAATTGAAAAAAAATTCAACCTGGTGAAATTTTTTTCCTATATTGTTTATTTTCATCTATTTGATCATTATATGACTTCCTTACATGCATTAGTCCCAAAAAACTCTACATATGTTTTTCATTAGTCCCCTAAAACTCTAAAAAAAACAATTCAGCCTCTAATGGACTGGTTTCTCACCACTTCTGACAGACTGGTATCAACAGCAAGACTTCATCAACTTATTATTATTTCTAATTATGATACACACAAAATAATTTCTAAAAATATTTTGATATTATGGATTATTGGCCTCACTGTAAAAAACATATTCATATTATTATTTCTAAAAAATCCTTTCAGCCATCAAATAATTCTACATTCAGTGTTATCACACTGATGGAATAAGACATGAGAACTTGAATTTATTCTTTCACAAACTTCCTTATATTATCGGGAATTATTTAGAACAATGAGAATGATTAAGACTGATATTTAATCTTATGAATAAAATGTAAAGTATTGTGACTTACCATCCTTTGGATATCATATTTCTTTCCAATAAAACCTCAATCCTAATGGAAATACTTTTTATCCTTCATTTATTTATAAGTCTATCATCACATGTTTTACATAAAACTAATGATTTATGATAACCCTATGTTTAGAAAATCATCATCAAATTTTTATTAGAGTAATGTAAAATCTGATTATTTTATTTATTCTGATTCAATCATTCATTTCAGACTTATGTTTCTTCTGATGATCCTTTTATCTTGGAAATATGATTCATAATATGATGAAATTGTATAATAATTTTACATCTAATATTCCCATTATAGCAGTGAGTTCAATCTCCGGATTTTACAAAGTGAGGTGATTTCTTTCTTCTAGACAACAAAATATAAAACTTTCAATACAAATATCTATCAACATCCAAGAACAAACTCTTCCTAACATTTTCCCAGTAATATCCCTCTTTGGATTCTACTATAAACTGAGGGTCATAAATCACTAAACATTTTAACCTCAAACAATAGATTACATATCAATGAATTTTAATACTATATGAGCTAACTCATTTTAAGAAATAATAATCATGGATAGAAAAACTGTGTTGACCAAAAGAAGTGACTTATGAAACATCTCTATATTTTCAACTTTAATTCCCATTTTTCTTCAATTCATGTTATACTTATTAAAATTTATTATAGAAAAATTTTTCCTAAATCCAATCCAGCAAATAGTTATAATAGTTCTCACATGTACATGCTGATATCACAGCTTACCCATAATTCCCTCTATATAAAATCTTTTTTAAAAGGTTTATCATATATAAATGGATAGATAAATGAAATAATTATCCACCATAAAACACTATCCAATGACTATATTAGATATGATATATATAAACATATGTCATCGTTGATGATAAATAGGTTATATTTTAATGTTAAACCTCGGTTTCTAAAAATCTTCTTTCAGTAAATGTTTTGTGAATATGTCAGCAACTTATTCTGATATAGGAACCTAAACCAACATCTATTTATTCATATGAACATGATATTTGTTGATGTGGTATTTTATATCAATATGTTTTTAATTATAATATTATTACCTATAAATTATAAATTTTATGGAACTTTTATTATCACAAACCTTGGTCAAGGGTAACATCACTTCAACAAGTAAGTCTTACAACTATGTCTTCATCCAAATAATTAGGGTTGCAAAAACATATTCATCATCAGTCATGCTATGAGTTACTGATTTTTTTAATCAAACTAGAACAAGTTTTTTCCAGAGAGGAATATCTACCAGATGTGGATCATCTGTCATCAATATTTCCCTCCCATTAAACATATGAATATCCAATGACATAAATAATTTCTGATCTATCATATCAAATTTTTAAATTGGTTTGACTTTGATATATATAATAATTAATTTTCAAAATAATAGATGTGGTTATTTTAGATAACTTTGAAAACTTCTATATAAGGTAACTAGATAAATAATGTCTGGGCTTGAGTAAGTCATATACAATAAATTTACTATCATCTTTTCTAATTTATTAGACTCAAATTAATTACCATATACATATTTAGTTAAGATGGTTTCCACTATTATTTGTGTGGAAAATAGTTTTGAATTTTCCATGTCGAACAACATAAGAAGTTCCATTACATACTTTTCTTGAGAAAGGAAATTTTGTGCCTACCTTTTTGAGATTTATAACCCAATAAATTTATCCATTTCACCCAGTATAGACATATCAAAAATCATTTTCATCTCTTTAGAAAATCTTTCACAGGTTCTTCCATCATTTCTAAAAAAGATAATTTCATCAACATATACAATTACAATGAAGAAAAATTATTGAATTTAGTTTATGTATAGATTATTATTAACACTTTATTAAAATTCATCTATCTTAAGTAGGTATCCATTTTTGAAAAACGTTCCCTCAAATTTGGTTTTATACAATATATGGATTTATTTAGTCTACACACATAACTTTCATCCTTCCAATAAAAAACCCACATGGTATTCAATATAAAATTATTCATCAAGATTAGCATTCAAAAATGATGATTTCACATGCATGAATTTGTTTTGTAACTTCATTATAAAACTATAGAAATAAATATTATGATTTTTTATAACATTTCCGAAGAGGAAAAAGTCCCATCAATGTCAATTTAATCTATATATTAGTAATATTTTCTTACTAATCATTCTTCGTTTCTTATCAATTTAACACATATATTTAACTTGTTCTAGAAAACCCAATTTGTACTGATAACATTTTTTCATTAATTTTTTGAATTAGTTCCCAAGTATCATTCATTTTGATTTAATACGGATCTTCAATATAGCCCGAATCCATCCCAGATTATCTAAATCTCCGTTCAAATTTTTCAAATAAATTTTTTAATATAATGGATTATGTGCAATAGTTTTTGATGTTCTTCTTATTTGGACATTTTGATGGTGATCAATAATTATGTTTTGAATATCCTATTTATTACTCAACCTGATATGATATTTTTGAGATTCTAACTCATCACAGGAAATTGATGAGTTATATTTTACTTCTTGAGTAGTATTAATATTATATGAATCCTTGTCAGTTTTTTTAACAAAAAATCTTTCATCCTATAAAAATTTATTATTGGAACATGTTTTTTTAGTATATTCATTATATTATCCAACAAATTTCCCACCAACAATGTAAAATATATTCTTATATATTTTTTTAAACAACTATATCCCCTTCCTTCTAAAGCATAACCAAGAAATATTTTATCTTCACCTCTCTACTCAAAATATCGGTGATTTTCACATTTCATATTTATGATGCATGGAATCCCTAAAACTCGTTAGTGGTTCAAACATAATTTTTTTCAAAAAATAATAATATGTATTCATAAATGAACTTAGATGGAAGAAACATAAATTTTGAATATAAGTATTGGTGATCGTAAATTCCATTTACAATTAGTGAGAGAGGCTATATTGAGGTTACATTATTTTCCTCTTTTTAACATGATTTCTATATTTCCTTTAAAAAAAACCATTTTTTGAGGAGTGTATGGTGTTCTAAACTCATAATGAATTCCATGCCCCTCAAGATAATTTTAAAAATATTTATTTTTTGTATTCCACATGATTTTCTATTCTAAACTTCTTTACTGAATCCTCAAATTATTTCTCCACTTTCCTCCAAAAACTTATAAACATTTTAAGAGCATCTGAATTATATTTCATATAGATAGAACAAGTCATTCAAGTAGAGTCATCAATTAAATAAATGAAGTAATTATCTTTATGAGTTTATTTTATACACAGTGGACCACAAATATCAAAATGAATAATTTATTGGGTATATTTTCAAAAAATAAATCTTTCTTATACATAATGTTTTTAATCATTCAATTCTATCAAATTGTGCAACACCACTCTCTTCTTCTTGATATATCATAAATTACAAGGACAGTGCCTCACTTTGATATCTTTCTCATTTTTCTATGACACATGTTTCCAAATTTTTTATTCCATAAATGATTATCATCTACAATGTTTAAGTAAAAAATGTTTTCAACATTACCAAAAAGGATAAAATTTGTTTTTGTATGTTGGTCTCTTGTAACAACTTTTACAAATTCCATTATTTTAACAAAAAATCCATATTTTATAAGTATAACCAAATTTACCTCATTAAGATGTGTTGAAAAACTATGTAGGTTGTGTTTTATCTCATCAACAAACAATTATTTATTGGATTTCAACTTTTCATTACCAATAAATTTTAAACTAATACCT
The DNA here is from genome assembly GCA_963277665.1 of Viscum album. Taxonomy (NCBI): domain Eukaryota; kingdom Viridiplantae; phylum Streptophyta; class Magnoliopsida; order Santalales; family Viscaceae; genus Viscum; species Viscum album. The sequence goes on from OY728125.1 coordinate 561,201,652, forward strand.
TTTATTCTGGTGGATTCATAATTGGAAAATACCATTTTTCCTTTTTTTGATGTCTTTCACATTCTTTAGTAATTGTATTTCTCTTTTCCTATAAGAATAACAACCACTATCCGGGATCTAACTTCATTCTCCTTTTGTTTATTTGATAATGATTTCTACAACAATAACTTATTCTTTCATTTTTTCTTTCTTCGCATCCAAATTATAAATATTTTTTGTAAATTTTTTTTCTTCCAATAACAAAACAAGAAATTCATTTTTAAGATTTCTAAGTAGTTAGAATCCTTAAAAAATAATTTTCAAAGGTGAGAACCAATTTTCAATTTTCAGAAAAAACTTCTCAGGATTCTTCAAAACAACTATCTCAAAATGTTTCCTTTGAGAGGATTGAGTCACCCTCAAAATTATACTTGTATAATTTTTGGAATACCATTAATGTTTTTTTATTATACCAAAACATATTTTCCATATGTTTGAATCCACCAAAATACTAGTAGTATCCATATAAGGAATATTTTCCTCTATAAATTCCATACCATTCAATATTATGACCATGTTTCTTAGAAAATTTCTTATATTTATTATAAGAAATTTGTTGATCAGAAAAATTTCCATTCCCCACTAAATTTTTCTTTTCAACTAATTTTTCATTTAATCATTATTGAAACAAGAATCTGTAGAATATTTTTCTGACTCAAAATATTTACAAACATCTTACATTTCCACTTTGTTGGTTTTGTTGATATACATGACTTTCCCAACCTTCTTCTTCACTGAAAAAATTTCAACATTCTTCTCAACCTTCGAAGAAAAACTTTTTCAATCATTTTTAGGTTTATACATTCCATATTATCCACAATCTTATGAGATATAATTATTGAAACGTTTAATTCTCAGCATGTCTGTTGAATTTTATTCGAAGAAGCTCCAATTATTCTTATTTTATATTCAACATAGATTCTAGATGTTCATTATGATTATTTTATTTCTAATTATATATCTTCTAGTCATCAATATTTTCAATAAGCTTGAATTTATAATAAGAAAAAAATTATTGATTATTTTTTTGGAAATTTTATTTATCAATATCCTAATTTTTTCTCAATCCATCTAATTTTTAACAGAACTTATTTCAATTCATTATTAAAATTAAACTCTAATAAAGTTATTTTTTATTTAGAACTACTTCTTTGAAAGTCTTTATTGTTAACTTTAGGATTAAAAATATTTTCAACTCTATTTTTAGTATATTTTTTAGATTCAACTTCACTGTCCTCTTATTATTAATATTTAGAAAAACACACAACCTTTTGGATTTTTAGATAATTTTATCATTTTCATTGGAATAAGATTTAGGCTTATTAACTTGTTTCTTCCAGGATCTTCTCAGAGTTATTTCCTCTTCATCACTATCCTATTATTTATTTTTTTGATGACAATTAGCTCCAATGTTTCCAATGGAACCACATTAAAAACACTTCAATAGAAGTTTACTACTATATTTAAATATACCTATTTTAAAAATTTTAGAAAAAAAGGATAAAAAATCCTCAAGATTTCTACATACATCATTTTATGAATCTTAATCACCAAATTATTCTTATTAAAAAATATAATTATGTGTATCTTTCTTGGTAGGCTTTAAATACACTTCTCTATCAACTATTTTTTTCCTTTAATAACTCTATCCATTCTCATTTCATAAGTTATAAGAGTAATATGCATATAATCAAGAGATAATTTTTATGGATATCTATCTTATAGTGAGGAAACACTGCCATCATAGTTTTCAGGATTAATTATCATGATATTTTCAAAAAAAAAGATTATTAAAAATTTTCCCCATGATATTTGATGGTTCTAATAATATCATTCATTCTTGTTAGGAAGTCACCAAAGGATTAAAACTCCCCCATTTTTATATCATCTTAGTTAAATCTATATATTTGTAACTTTTCCTTATTCACTTTTTTATTACCTTAAAAAATGTTCTTTAACTTACCCTAGATACCTTGGGTAGTGGAAACACCCTTAACACTTATAAAATCACTTTCAAAAAGTTATTAAAGTTAATCATTCTAATCTCTTCCATAATTATAATTGTTTTTAAGAGGAATGTTTTTATAAAAAAATAAATCTATTGTAGCTTCATGACCATCATTACCATGAGGAATAAGATAAGGAAACATTCTATCATTCTTTATATTATAACTCATCCAATCATAAAATACAATACACTTACATTTTTCACAATTCATATTATGAAAAAAAATTATATTCAGAAAAACCATTGAAGAGTAAATGAAGGGTACTTACCCTCTAATAGCACATTTTATTTCCCATATAGGATCTAAGTATCCATGAGAGGGGTTCTGGTGAATCAATGATATCTTTTATTTTTATTTTTATTTTGAAAACACATTTTCCTACTTTTATAGAGTTATCAATTTGACGAAAACAAAAAAATCACACATCCATAGGAATAAACGAATTTACAATGTTAACAACTAAACACGTGTAGCTAAGTCCTTATAATGGCATGGAAACAATCCTATACTACAAAATACACTAGTAAAAAAATCCTTTATTGTAGATAAAACTAGTTGGATATACCATTACACTTGTGTGACACTATGTTTAATATAATAATACATGTGCTTCAAGTAGAACAAAATGATGTAATAAAATTTGCTATAACAAGTTATGAAACATTCACAAATTTCTTAAAAAAATGTTACTATGATACCATAGAAACTTTTTTCAATGTTAAATTTTGTTAAATTATTAACTTTACCACACTGATATAGGTAAGAAATTATATGGACTTTATAATGATACTCAGTATGATACCCCAGATAGATTCCTTAGTTCAATTATGTAGTACGGTAATATAAGGTTACCAAAATACTATTTAAACAATTCTAAACTACATATGTATCTGTCCAAAAATCTCAGTACGATTTCCCAGTCTAATGATCTATCCTCGTCTGATTTCCACTAAATACCATCTTCCTTTTTCTTCTTCTATCTAAAATTTTTAGGGAATGATCTATCCAAAAACCTCTTCTCTATTTAACATTAGAGTTTCTCTCTCTTATTTCACATGTGAAAAGTGTCTAGATTAACTAGAGAGTAAAAATCACTCTCCTCCTTTCATAGGTGAACCAAAAGGGGTTTTGGGGGAATCTAAACAGTTATCTAGTTAACTAAATGTTCTGAAACATAAGTTTTCATTCCATTTTATCCCGATATTTGTCTTATTAAGAAACAATAAAATTTCCTCTATTATTTTTTATACTTATTTAATCTTCTCACAACTTCATCTAGAATAAAAAATTATAACATAAATTCTATCAGATTCCAATTTTCCTTTTGATTTCTACCTTATAATAATGAAATATGGTCACTCTGATTTTCATGATTCATTTATTAATATATAAAATCATAAAAACCTATATTATGATGGCTAATTGTATACATAAAAAATTGAATCCATTATTATGTAATAAATTTTTATACTTTGTTGTACTTTGGATTCTATTATTTTTTCAAAAAAAATGTTTCAAATTCAGAAGAATCTAGCTGCTCCTCGAAAGAACCTCATTTATTGCTTCAAACTCCCTTGTAAATAAAAAATGAATATTTTTTCAAATACTCTAAAACATTTGTCCTTCTATTTTTTTCGTTATAATGATGAACTTGAATCTGATGTAGTCCGACATCTGATGACTTTTATCGATGTATTCATCTAATTGATTGTTCTCTAATTTATTTCAATGAATCAGTGTCACCTAAAGTCTGATTAGTTGAAAAAACATATTGTTTGATTAATCATGAACCATTTTATAATATATTACATTTCTTGATTCATTTTTCACCCAATTGAAATAAGATTCATCCTCATGAAAATGGTTGAATACATTATTGATTTTCATCTCGTTGATCGGATTTTGACTTCATTATATGAGTTAGTTCTTAAAAACTCCAAATCATATCTTTTTCATTGGTCCCAATTACTACCACCAAAAAAATATATTCATTAAATTTATTGGTGCCACACCATGTCTAATGGACCGGTATCAACAACTTTGACTTCAACATATTTTTCTCTTTTATGATTATGATATACACCAAATAATTTATCTGATGATTTATATCTTGTTTCTTATTAGTCTGAATTAAAACCATTATATTTGTCTTATAATTTTCTAAACAAGACTTCCACAACTTCAAATAATCTTATGTTTGTTTATGTTACACTGAAGAACTAAGACAAAAAACAAGACATTATTCTTTCACAAACGTCCACTTATAATCATGAATTCCTCATGAAACTTATAATAATTAAGATTGACCTAGAATAATATAACAAAAAAATAAATGATTTTAAATTAAAATCCTTTTAGAATATTATTTTATTCCAATTAAACCTCAAATTGATTGACAATAATTATTCTTATCCTTTCTGTTATATGGTTATCATGAAACGTTTTCCAGAAAAGTTATCATTGATAAGAACACTAAGATCAAAAAATAATCATCATATTTTCATCAGATCCATGATGAATTTGAAACTTTTCCTCATTCTAATTCAAACATTTATTTTGGAACCTTGGTGAGTCCACTTAACCTTTCGCCCCAAAATATCCTTTAACATATAATGGACATTCTTATTCTGTTTGTGTATGTTCATCTAGTTACAATGGTGAGTCTAATTTCTGCATTTTATTAAGCAATGTGATTTATTTATTCATCCAAAAAAAAGAAAAAGAAAATAAGTGGAAACATATTTTTTCATTGAAGAACATCTTATTTACAACATATCAATAACACTTAACACATTATTTTTTATCCAAATTATCCCATGTAACTTTTATCATGGTAACAAAAATTAATAAGAATTACTATTCATATTAACTAAAAAAGGATAATATTTAGAAAATTAATAACACATTATTCCAAATATGGAAACCATTTTTTATGATTTAATTTGTCTATATAGTATAAATTAATCTGAGAGAAATATAAAAAATGTAATGAATCATATTTTTTCCAAAAAAAATTTGTTTTTCCCTGTAAAAAATCATTTCAGTCCAAATTCAACCATAAATTTGATTCCAATGCTCTTAATTATATTATTAATAATATAATATGTTGTTTTTACATATAAACCTCTAAAGAAATTGAATATTTTTAAATTCATGAAAATAACATATATATTTTCTATAAAAGTCATTATTTTTATCTATTCACTCAAAAATCAAACATTTCAGAAAAATCCCAAAAAAATTCTCAAATATAACCTTGATTTTTTTTTTAAAATGTTATCATTTATATAGAATAAAATTTCTTAAAATTACAATATCTAGTTAATATATTCACTCACAATAAATCATAGAAACCATTTAGGAGGGAAAATTATTTTTAACAATAAAATGAATTTACAAAAAAAATTATTTATTAATCATTAGCCAATAAATTTGTTTTTTAATAGGACTAATATACATTTATTTGAAGACATTATTACTAATTTTTATACCTGTCAATTCAACTATTAGGTCACATTTAATTAATTCAACTACACATATATTTTGTAACATAATTACACTAAAAACCTGAGATTTTGAAGGTGAAACATGATATTTGATGTCATATATGAAATGATATAAAAATACTAGAAGATAATGTAACACCCCGATACTTTAAAATATATTTCTGTCTTTATAAATTCACCTTATTTGATGTTTCGAAATGCTACAACACTGGTTTTAATTAAATTTGATACGATATTAAAATAGTTTTCTTTAAACCTATGTGTTAATTTAGCAGGTATGAACCTGAATATGTAAATTATGAAAATTATATTGTTTACCTAATTTTAAAATAATTCTAATTCCTATATATTGATTAGAAATAAAATAAGAACCACTTTAATGAATAGAAAATGATTTCTAATAAAAATTATTTTTTCAATGAAAATGATTTTGTCACTTTCCACACATATAACATAAAATTAGTTTGGAAACTTTTTGAAAATTTATTTAAAAATGAAATTTTATTTTAAATTATTCATTAGAAATTATCTTTCGGTGAATTTTGTAGAATTTTTTGAAAAGATAAATTTTTCAATGAGTAGTGAAAATGTAGTGACCCAGCCCCAAAGAGAAAGATCTGATGTCTTCTACCATTAAATTTTCATGATTAAAAGGAATACAATACCAAAGGATCCAATAGTTTAGTTGTATTGGTAATCTATAAACATAAATGAGTCTTTTTTGCAAATGAATAAACTAATTACAACCTATTTTATTCTATCATGTATAGGTCTTTTTCATCTACTATATTATTACATATAATTTACAATTTGATTCTTGGATTAATGGGGAAATTAAAAAAATAAGGATGAGCTCAAATTATTAGTAAGTGAAAATTATAGTGGTATAAATAATGATTTTATGATAATAATAATTATGGAATGGTAAATAATTGAAAACACAAACAATGTAATAAAAAAACTGTGAACAAAGTTCATAAAAAATATAGTAAGGTAATAACTAGAAACAAATACCATTAAAATAACTATTTAAGTGAAAAATATATCACATGGTATGAAACAGAAAAAATATTCCATCAAATAAAAAAATTGAAATGAAATGCATCCATAGATTTTATTATATAAAAATCTCATGGATAATAATAATGATAACTAAAATGTCTTTAATGGAAATGCTTAATTATTAGAAATTAGGTATAAGGAACATGAATACCTATAATTTTAAGATCCATCCTCTATATAGTTAAAAACTATAGGTAAACTCCTATTTACTTTGTGCTACTAATTTTTCTCATTAGAATCTATCGATACATTGAGGCGATATATAAATTCCAGACCCCACCCATCATTTAATGTTCATTGAATTCTTCATATCAAAGAATGGATTTAATTATTAGAAAATTTTCCATATAAAATATTTATATTGAATAAATGATATCAATTTATCAATATTTCTCCAAATAATAGTATATCTTTCAAAGTAAACACCTTATAAATAATTTAATTAGGTTTAGACAACAATCACATCCATGAAAAATGATATGAATATTTTGGGGAAATTCAATGTAAAATGATCTTAGAAATTTGAGAATTTCAAGGAAACTAAAAGGAATCAAGGAAGTGAATGTCAATACCATCTTTGGATAAATAAATCATAAACCATCCAGATGAAGAATAATGATGGTATTAATTAAACATATCTCATGTTGAGTAAAATAAAGGGTTGTTGTTATTGATGAATGAAAATATTATAAAAATATCTTTGAAAAACATTTTTAATGAAATTAAAATTTTCAAATTGGTAAAAAAATTTAATAATAAGTTTATCTGATAACATAATTTGAAAAAAAAATTTAAAAATTATTCTTTTACAAAAGAAAAGTAAGCTTTGATGAAATAAAGGAGGGTAAATCCATACCTGTTGTACGAGGTGAAAAGATTATTCATTTTTAATGGCCCGAATAACCCAAAGGCCATTATTTTTATTTATTATTGATAATCCCTATTTTTTGGGTTGAAGGGGAACCCTTACATGGCCCATAGGCTCAGTGACACCTTACATAACCCAAAGGACTTAGACAAGTTCATTCCAAATATACTATATAGAACTGCCTCTACTTAGAATATATCTTCTTATAAACTCTCCAACTTTACAAGGATGGTTGGATAACTGTCATGCGTAAAGATGAAAATTCCCAGTACCTATTGAAATTACATACCCTCTCATTCAAATAATTCCTATAAGATCTCTTCCAGTGAAAGATCATACTAATTATCCTAATTTGGAGCCTTGTTCATTTAAAATTTTCCAGGTTGCATCCGTCTTTCATGTGGCTCCAATGGAAATGAAAGAACATTAAAGTAATTTGTGAGGAAAATAATCTTTAAACATTCTACAGTGTCCCATTACACATTGAATCATTTTAACTAAAAATTATGAAGAAGTAGTAACATTAAATGATGGTTTTAAATATAGTGAAGATAAAATAATTAATTATATAATATATGAAAAGGGGATATAGATACAACACACAAAAGAAGTAAGTGGTGAAAATGAAATTTATCTCATAGATGTAAAAAGTGAGAATAATATCCCTTTGCGTTGTGTGGAATACATTATATATAATAAAATATCCCTACTTTATATTTTTGGGGCATTAAATTATACCCACCTTAATTAAATTACATCATCATAATTAAAACTCTATCTAGTAGATAGATTTATTGATATTTTTTTTAAATCCCACATCATGGGAAGGGTTTATATGAAATCTTTTAGAAAATAGAGAATGGTAATTACCAAGGTCACATGGAATTAAATATAAAAGGTATCTATGTAGGATAACATTCGTGGATAGTAGTGATGAAAATTATTCTTGAGGAAATTAATATTTAAACATTCCAAAGTGTCCCACAACACTTTTAAAACATTTTAAATCATAATCCTTCAGAAGGAATAACATTAAATGAATTTTTGAAACACTATTACGATAAATAATTAACAATATAGTATTAGAAAAATGGATATAAATATAACACACCAAATAATTAAGTAGTGAATACAACATTTATATCACAGATGTAAAAAGTGAGAAGAAAATCCCTTACATGCTTGGTGTTGTGTGTCACATACACTATTGAATATAATATTCATACTTTATATTTATGGGGAGTCACATTCTCTCCATTTTAATTAAATTGTGTCCTCTCAATTTAAACTCGGTATTGGTGACATATAGTTTGATATTTCTTATTTTTAAAATCCTACATAATTGAAAGGGTTCATATTAAATCATTTAGGAAAGAGGGATTTTGAATTAAAAAAGTCACGTAGAATAAAATATGACTTAGTCACTAAGTGTGTTAACATTAGTTGAATGTAGAGATAATCACATGGAGAAAAAGAATAAATATTTATTGGGAGTGATTGAGGTCATCAATTACAGAGAAACATTGAATGATCAATTGAATTTTGAGCGTCTCCATGCCAATCGTTTTCATTTAATTTTAAGAACATCGATTTAACAAAAAATTATGTTATTATTAGCTCATTTTTTGATCCTATTCACCATGTTAAGAAATTCCATTACTACCTTATAATACAATGAAATTAATATACATGATAGGTTTTAATTTCATATGATCAATTCCATAATTTGTTTTGTTTAAATAAAATTATTAGTCATCCATTATATCAATAAATGGATATCCAAAAATAAACATGAATTCCAGTATCACAAAAATTAACACTTAACGAATAATAAGAACCATAAAAGGGTGAAAACTTTATACATTTCTCTATAGATAATATCTAATGTCAATATAGTTAAGACATTAATCTCTAAACATAAAATATCAGAGTATTGGTTCAACATTAGTATTTATTCATCAAAATTTTCAAATAAAATTAATGACATATTAACATTGACATTGCATAGGTTAGTGGTTGGCGTTAAACCCCTATCACACTTTAGTCATGGGTTATAGTCTCGTGCCCTTACTGAATTTGATCGATTGTCACAAAAAAAACGTTTTCTTTTTCTAAAATAATACTAATATAATTATAAAAATAAATATGATGAACATAATTGAAATAATTTTAATCTCTAAATATCCCTTTAACCATGTTTTTCAAAACAACCTCAATACAGATATACTTCATCCATTTTATTTCAATATAGGACATTTCATGGTCTAAAGATTATCCATAATATAATTTAAAGTATGTAAAAATTATGACACCATATCTTTTATCTAAATTAGATTAGGTTTAAAGTATGTTATTCATTTATCTATTAAATACCTTCATAATGGGTTTTAAATGAAATGTGAATTATCTTAAGTGTATCCCCTGAGAGAATCAAACCTAGTTTGCAGTAAGGCACGTTTTCATGTACTAGGTGACTTCACATTAGGCTCGTTATAGCTTATCAGAGTTGTTACTCCTATTTATATCTATTCCAGAACCAAATACACTTATAATATATAGATAAGGACATATTTATTGGAATAATTATATAATATATACCTTTCTAAATTTTTTGGATTTTCTTCTATATTATTACTCAAATTATACCTTACGAATATGTTCTCTAATATATGTATTCCAAAATCTAGTTCCCAACGTTCCAATTGAACACCCTTTGATACAAAATGTATCTAACCAAAACTAGAGAGGTCAAAGTCAGTGTCTACTACCACTATATTGGCATGATTTGAAGTAATCAAATCCCTATGTAAAAAAGAGTTTAGTATTCATGATAACACATATACATAAATGATTCTTGTATTATATAAGAATATAATAATTACAAGATATTATTTCTTCTTTATATGATAAATTTATTCCATCAGCTATATCCATTCATATATTTTATAGTATACATCTTGGATTCCTATAGAAAGGGAAAAAATAACGGTGAGATCAAATGCTCGGTAAGGGTAATGTATAGTGGAATTAATGATGAATCACTAAGAATAATAATTATGGAATGGAAAATAACTAAACACACATACCATGAGATTATAAAACAAATAAAGAAGTTCATTGAAATATATAAAGGTAATAACTGGAAAAACAATTCCATTCAAAATAAATAGATAAGAAAAAATCTATATGGTAAGGTAAGAAATCAAAAATATGTGACATTTTATCAATAAATTAATAATTAAATTCATCCAAAAATTTATCATAGGAAAAACTCATGGATAATAACAATGATAACTGAAATGTATATAAATGAAATGTGTAATTGTTGGATATCATGTCTAAGGAACATGGAAGCCTACACTTTCAAGATCCATCCTACAGATTATTTAAAATTACATGTATTAAACTATTTAATTTGAACAAATAATTTTTATCATCAAACATATCAATGATTCAATGGGATATATAATGTCTGAGACCCACCCATCATTTCATGTGCAATGAAATATTCATATCAAATAATCGATTTAACTAATAGAAATTATGCCTTAGCGAATATCCCAATAGAATAAAAGATAAAAATTTATCATTATTTACCAAAACAATTGAATAACATTATAATTAAAAACCATGTGAAAAATGGAGTATGGTTTTGGAAATAATCATATACATGAAAAATGAAATGGATATTTATGGGAAGTTCAATGTAATATGATCATATGAAATTTAAAACATCAAGTGTAATAAAAGGAATCAAGGAAGTGAATGTTGGTAATATCCTTGGAATATTCATTCATTGACCATCCAGAGGAATTATAATTATGGTATCAATACAACATATCCCAAGTGGAAAAGAAGAAAGGGTTTTTATTGTCGATTAATGGAAAAAATATAAAAGTAAATTTTAAAACCATTATTGAGAATAATATCATTTTTTATATAGATTCGTTTGAAAAACTCCTTCTATGAAAGTCACTTTTGAAAAAAAATAATCTCTAAAAAGTATCCTTTTAAACATAAAAATTGTGCTTCGAATAATTGCTGAAGGGTAAATTCATACATTCCCTACGAGGTAAAAAGAAAATTATTTTTAAATGGTAAAAGGTTTGAAAAAGTTATTTTATGGAAAATGATTAGAATATTCCATTTAAAAAATTGGTAAAATAAAAAATGATATACTTGTCTATAATAAATTATTTTTGAATTGTTAAAAATATTTTGAAAACATTTTTAGAGAACACGATTTTTAGAACAAAATAGGTTTTCAGAATAAAAATAGATATGAATTCTGGATTCCTTAAAAGAATTTTCTAAAATATTTTATGTAAAAAATTGTAGAAAGAGGGTTATAATAAATGAAAAATGTCATGAATAACCTCTAGAGAATAAAATAAAAGGGTTTAATGAAAAATGGTCATATAATTTCCTCCAATCGAAATGAAAGAACATTAGAATTATTCTGGAATAAAATAATCATTAAACATTACAATGTGTCCCATACCACATTGAATCATTTTCAATCGTAATCCTCTTGAAGAAATAACATTAAATGAATTTTTTAAATACAGGGAAGATAAATGGATTGAGGATATAATTTATAGAACATCAGAGTAGATACAACACAAAAAATAAGTAAGTTGTCAATATAAAATTTATCTCATAGATTTAAAAAGTGATATAAAAATATGTTACACACTTGGTGTTTTTTTAATAAAAGCTATCAAATACAATGTTCTTACATTAGATTTTTTTGGGAATTATAGAAACAAAAACTAATTTTTATTTAAAAATGTTTTTCAATAAAATAATTCACAAGAAAAATATTATTTTAAAATGGTTTTAAAATTAAAACTAGTTCAATTATATATCAATTAATAAAATTTATGTTTTTTAAATACATTTATTTATATAATTTTTTAATCTTAAGAGTCCATTCTCGTTTGAAAACAGCTTTTTTATCGTATCGGTGGGATCAATTTTAAATTAAAAAATATATATTATATAAATTGAATTTGAAAAAAATGATTTAAATTATATAATAAAACTAATTTATATTATAAAATAATTTCAAATTAACTTGGGACTATAATAAATAGTAAAAATACTAAAAATTATTTACCTCAGTTAAGGATAAAATGGGTTTACTAGGGGGGTTTAACTAAAATGGAAAGTGGTAGAATGGCCTTGAAACTTTTATATCACCCATGTTATGGAAATTCATATACCTTATGACCAATATTGTTTGATAATGGAACTTTTTGTCACATTTAGGAATGTGCAAATATTGGTAAAGCTTTTTATTTGAAAAATTTACATGTGTGCCACTCTCCTCACTTAAAAAAGCCTACCTTTCTCCCCTCATATTAAAAGATTAAAAACACATTAGTTCAACCAAGTGTTTCCCAAATGTCATCATTAATTTCCTATATATATACGAGAGGCATTTTTGAAACTATAAATATAATCTATTATTGATTTATGTTAATCATAAAGAGGTTGTGTAGGGAAGATGTAATGTTTTTGACTTTGTGTTTTTGTTTAACCTATTCTCCGATGTCCTTAAAATATTTTAAAATTATGATAAAATAATAAAAACATATCGAAAAACAATATAGATTTTATGATGTTAATTTCAGAACCAATTTCCATCTCCATTACTCAGAAATGTGATACAAAATCATCATTCATGTGTTTGACAGACTACCGCCTAGCAAATCAATGCTACTATTTTTCCATCACCACATCTCACAAATGGATAAAATGATGGATTAAATATTTATATTATAAATTTATTATATAATTATACATATGTAATTATAATAATAAATCTATCTTCCTACCTCCCAGTCATTTGGAAAACACATCGCCCGTGCATACGACGAAATACCGCCTCCCGAACCGATGTGCTGTGGTTTTCATTTTGGTTTCAATTGGATGGTCATAAGGATATATTAAATAAATATATACATATATATATATATATATTATTTTTTTAACATAATTAAAAATTGATATTTATTTTATCACATACACTTTATTACTTTCCATTTTCTTTGGGTGATGATAACGGTGTTTCTGTATAAGGCATACTACCACCTCACAAAGTAATGAGATTTGTTTTTCACTAAATATATTAATGGAACTTAATTATAAAAAATTTAGTTAATATATTTCTTGTAAATGAAATAAAAATTATTATTTTAAGGTAATATATTATTTACCTTTCTTTCTTTTCATACTTTGAGAAAATAGAAACGATGTTCATTTGTACATACGCCCAACCATCTCTATGAATGATATATTTAATTTTCTATATATAAGAAGAAAATTTAATATAAATACACATAAAACGAATATACATGATATTTATATCATGTTTTAAATTATTTATATTATTTATAATTCATAAAATTAAAAAAACATAAATTACAGAAATAAAATATACATGATAAATGAAGAAATTATCACCTGTGAAAGTTAATTTAACAATGAAGTATTTTTAAAATAGTGAAAAAGACTATAGAAAAATATTAATTCATATAGGATATATGATATTTTTATTTTTAATATATGTATAATAAATATATATTTATTATAGAGGATATTCTATCAAATATGAAGGAATTCAAACTGGAGGTAATGGTTTCTCATCTCACTATTACTTCCCTGAGACATACATTATATTCACCAATTATTCCACTGTGTGGTGTATGTGATACCCCTTTTTGATTTATATAATTAACTTATTTATATTCATGGTACCTAAAGATTCATTTAATGTTACTTCAATAATAAGTATTATGATTTAAAAGTAACCAAAGTGGTAGAGTTTAATTCACAATCTCATCATTATTGGAGATTATTTCGGTTTTAGTGTCTCTTGTGGTAATTATTTTTGATTTCAATAAAAAACTAAATATATTATCTTTAAATTTAGTTAATTAAGAAAATTTTGAATTAATAGATTTATTTTTACACAATTTGATACATAAAATTATTAATTAAATATTTTTAAGAAAATTTAACTATTTCAATCACTTTGATTGAAAATTATTCTTAATCAAAATCCATGATTTCAAAAAATATTTAAGTTTTTTTTCTAAAATGTTAAAAAAATTATTAATGTTTTTATAAGCATTTTTACAATTTACGTTTTTTTGAAATGAATCCTTATGTCATTTTTAAAATAAGGAATGTTCTGTTTTTAACAGAAATGTGAAAATAATCTTTGGTTTATCACATATGACATGAATAAAATTTTCCACCATCATGAATACTTAATTTTTTCATTATTTATTTTACATGTTTTCAATGGTAATTTTTGAAAAAGATCACTTCAAAAAGGTTAAGTGATTTTTCTAAATGGTTATTTTCAAAGTGAAAATGATATTTTCATCCAAAATGCTTCAAATGAAATTTGCATTCTATTTAAATTCATCAAAAACATAAATACTTTATTGAAATTATGATAAATCGTGGATATGTTTTATTTATATCATTATTATTATTTAGTTGAATGTTTTATCATTTATTTTACTATGGATGTATAGTTTTATTATCATTCACCATCTTATTTTGGATGGCTTAAAAATATGTTTATTTTATTGGGGTAAGTATTAAAATTTCATAAGTTAGATTTTCAATAAGAATGTTTATGTTGATTACGTTTCACTCCTATCATATAAGTAATGGATTAGAATTATTATGTTATGATTAAGGTAAAATTATAAATATCTCATCGATTCATCGATGTGTCTCATTATACAAATCAATTGGCCAAATTAGAGAGATTTTAACCCAAAAATTTAAAATATCTTCAATATAGTATTGATAGTTTTAGATGTACGACATTATTAATTTCCTTATCATGAGATTATTTAATTCACTATGATTATTCAATTAGTTATAATAACTTTGGATAATTTTAAAGTTGATGTGATTATTTATATAGATTAATTGTATTATTATTTATTTCTACCTTATTATTTTTAGTTTATTTATTAAATGGAATTTGGTTTCTTTATTTACTTTTCCATATTGATTGTGATTTTTTATTAATGATAGATTCTAATTTAAACTTACCCTTAATGATTTTCTGATCTGAACTACTTTTTTATATATTCCCTAAGATTCCAGATAGTGTTTTGGAAATGATATACAATGATACACTATATGGAATAATTGTGTTATTAATGAAAACACTTTTTGTATTTCATGTTTTCAAATGTACGTTTAATTAAATTATGTTTTTATTTTTTAAAATATATTAAACTATTTGGACCCTCGAGATGTGATATATTGTATCTATTAAAAATGTAATAATGTTGACACCAAATTTGGATTACTAGATTCGGGTTCATTATAGTTGGTATCACAGAATGTTTAGTAGAAACCATCAGAATAATATTTAGTAAAAAATATATTAAGGAACATAGCCCAATGATATAAATTGAGTATAATTATATAAGAACATAAAAATAATTAAGATAGAGATTATGTGGGTTTTCCTAGTAATATATACATATTCGGATCCAATAAGTGGATGTGATACTAGAACATATGTACCAAGGGGTAATAACTCTAAAAAATGTTCATCTGGATTTACTCGAGTGTTTCCTAGTACATGAAATTGATCCCTACTATGTGCATGTTTTGACATTTCACGGGGGATATGCTTAGGCTAATTTCCATTTATTTTATAGACCATCACGATGGATTTTGAAAATATGATTATGATTTGGAATCATTCCTAAGGAAAACATGTTTTTTTTGTTATGATAATATACATTCATAATTTTTTCAATTTACGTTAAGTGTTTCACTAGTTTTTGTATTATAAATTATGATATAAAATATTATCATCTACTTTAGTGTTTTCAATTTTTTAGAAGTGGAACCTATCAGATGGAATGGTAATCGTATCAATGCATGTAATCTAATGTTTAGGAATATCTGTTTCATTGAAGGGATAAGGAAAACATTTCAAAGGTAACTACTCTCCTAATAATTATCATCCTACAACGATATAACATCCATTTATATCAAAATAGAGAAATAAATCTCAATGTATTATATAATTAAAGGGAGGAAAGATAATAAGGGGATGATAGAAAAAAATGTATAATAGGAAGGAGGGAAATAAGGTTTTTTCCACATGTGATAATTATGGAAAGAAACACCCCAGTAAATTTATGTACAGAATGTGATTATTCAACATGTTTGGAGAGAATGACACCATTACTGATATTAAAATATAATGAAAGAAATTAAAAATATTAAATTCATTAATTTTATTGAGATGGAGCGCTATAAAAATGAATTCCCCAAGTATCAATGGAATATGACACAAAATAAGATAAGGGGTTAGGGTTATGAATATGCAATTACCATAGATTAAGTGTACTGATTAATGATATTATTTTTTTAGATCATGATTTATTTTATTAAAGTATTTTTTCAATGATATTATCATTATAATATTCATAATATCTATAAGGATTATACTTCAATATTATTTCATAATTTCTTTTAGATCATATGTTGATTTGTATAAATGAATGGGAAAATTGATTTAGTGAAATATTGAACCTCTTATAAAAAAAATGATTAAGGGATGATAACTCTAAATATGATCCCAATGTTGAGATAATAATGTTATGTTTTTGGGATAGTGTTGTTGACTATGAAATTTTTTAGAGGTATGATGGTTTATGTAATATATATTGAATTTTACTATAAGTATTTGTTTATGGAATATAGTCAACTACATGAGAATTTAATTTTGGAAGAATTAATGCTTTCATTATGGTTTATAGTGATAAAGCTATTCATATATTTGGAATGTAACATCATGATATACTTTATATTTTATATGAAATATAATGTTGATTTAGTGACATTATATATAAATTTGGGTAGACATGTTTTGGTTGAGATTTAAAGTTAAATATTTACTGTAGATTTTATGTTGAAATTTGGGTGTAATTGGAAAACATTTTCAAACCAATTTCTTTTTAGTAAAGATATAAAGAATAATATGTCACTCTTTTATGGAAATTATGATCCATTAAAAGTTAATTTTAGTTCTTCTGGAATAAAAAATTCATTTTTAAATTCATTTCTTAAAGAAAGAGATAATGTAGAAATTGATTGAATCAAAATTAAAGGATTAAATTGTTCTTATAAAATATATATAATAAAACTATGTATATTTCCTTATATTATTAGATAGTTAAATAATTCTTCAACCTTGGGAAAATTTTCATGAAAAATATGATATCATAATACCTTCATTTCAAATGAACTGATAGTATTTTCACCCCAATAGATTTATGGTTTTGTGGTCATTAACCTTATCTAAATCACCGATTTTCTAGTGATTAATGTTTTTTATCACTCTCAATAATTATTTTTTATTTTTATATACATGCATCTTCCCTCCCAACATATGGTCTTCTACTTGGAAACCTATGTATGTTATTATTATAGATGGACTTCATACCTATATTTATATCTTATAAAGTGGATGTATAATTAACCCTCGTCATGATTCAGGATTCTAGGAAGTTTTATTAATATTTTAAACCATTTATAATTGAGCTGAAGATTAAATTGTGAGATAATAATTCATTTAGGGGGTAGAATGTAACACCCTAAGATTCATAGGGAATTTAAATAAAATTAAATTTATAAAATTAAATAAAAAATATTATAATATAATTTTACACCTAATAATTTACAACATATTTAATTTTAAATAAATTTAATCTCTTAGATATCTTGCGATTCATACAACACTGGGTTTCTAAAAAATCTGATACTCTAGTGAAAATCATTTCTTCAATCCTAGTCATTAAGTTGGTGGGCATGAATAGGAGTAAGTAAAATATAAAAATTATATGGTTTATACATGTATAAAAAAATTCAATTTTTATTTATTTATTATAAATAAAATAAGATCTATTAGAAATAAAACGAAATGTTTTTTTGGAAAAACTGATTGTTTTTTCGAAAATAGTTTCCTCGCTACTTGTGCAGTTATGATATAATTAATTTTGAGAATTTTATAAAATTTATTTTATAAAATTAACATAATTTTTGAAATATTATTTTCAAAATTATTTTTGTTTCAATTTTTGAGATTTTTCTGAAAATAAAATGTTTTAATGGAATAGTTAAAAGTACCAGGTTTTAAAAAAACTACATTTTCATTCCATGAATTTTCTAAATACATTTTATTTTAATATTTTACTTCAAAAATATTATTCCAATTATAAATACATTAATACTATTTAGGTCAGTTTAATCAATTTCATGTTGATTTCTTTATATAAAATCTTTTTAATATTTTGAAATGTTCACTTTGGAAAACTACTTTTTTATCACATATGTAGGATTAAATTAAAATTAAAATTTTTCACATAAGTGAAGGGAATTTAGAAAAATGTTTTTCAATGTTTTAATTATAATTATTTATATAATATAATATTGTTAACTTAATTATAAAACCATAATGAATAGTAAAACTAGTAATAATGTTTTACCACAATTAGGTTTAAAAAGGGTTTATCTAGGGGTAAAAATATAAAGAAATGGGATAAAATAATCTAGAAACTTGTAAAAAATGAATTTTATGAAACTATTTTCTCCCTAACACCTATAAGGTTATTTAATGCCTTATTTTGGTTAATTTTGGAATGTAAAAAAAGTGGGTACTCCTTTTTCAATTCCAAATATACAAGTGTGCCACTTCCCTCACTTATAAAAGGCCCCCCACTCCTCTCTCATCTCTAGACTTCCAAAAAAATATTTTGGCCATGAAATTGTAGTATTTTTTTATTTACTCCCTCTACACATTATAATGGAATTTTGGGGTTATAAATCTAATGTATGATGGCTTTAGGTTAGACCTATAGTGGTTTTTGAAGAAGGGGTAATGTTTTTAACTAAACATTTTTTTCTTCTTCTTAAAACTCCGTAATACGTTTTAACATTATGATAAAATAAATAAAACAATATAAACTATATACTGATACGTTATTATTTTATTGTGATGGCATATATCAATATTCACATTCATTAAATGTGATACAAAGTCATTATTCATGTGTACAATAGAGTAATACCTCGTGAATCAATGTTATACGTTTTCCATAAACACCTCTCATGACTGGATGAAATTATTTATTTAAATATTATATGATATATTATTATATAATTTTAATTTTATAATGATAATATTACATTTATCTTATTACCTACAAACCCATTGGAAAACAATAACATCGCTTGTGTATACGGAGGACTACGACCTCGCAAACTGATGCATTGTGTTTTTAAATTCCATTTTACATGGATAGTATTAAGAATTTTGTAAATTAATAGATATGATATTTTTAAAATAACTATAAATATATAGTTATGATACTACATACACCTTGTAAATTTTTATATTGTGGGGATATGATAACATGTTTCTATTGTACGGAAGACAACTGCCACATGAAGCGATGTGATTCATTTTTCACTAATGATTTGAATTGATGGTAACAAAGGTAAATGAAATGAATATATATGATTTATATTACATAAACATTTTTCTATAAATTTAATTTAATATTTCACTTTCCTTCATTTCATCTGTCATAAAATTGGAAACAATGTTAATGTGAATATACGCCCTATCATCATCATGAATTGTGTATTTTGTTTTATATCACAAACTATAATATATTACTAGGAATTCATATATTGTGAATATATTTTTTATTTATATCAAGGTTAAAATTATAGAGATTAGGTAACCATGATCAAATATAGAGAACCAAAATTACCAATCTAAAACATAAATTAAAAATGAAGAAATTATCACCCAAGAGAGTGATTTTAATAAAGAATTGTTAATAAAAGTGTGATAAAAGACTATTATTAAATCATATAGGATAGGATATTTATTATTATGTTTTTAATAGATTTATTATAAACTTATATTTATTATATAGAAGGTTTATGAAAATATGATTGAAGCTAAAACAGTGGTAAGAGTTTCTGATCTCACTTTTTCTTTTATATGACTTACACCATATTCACCACTTATTTCTTTGTGTGGTGTATATACTTCCACTTTTTATATTTTATATAATTAATATATTTCACTTAATTTAATTAAAGTTTCATTTTCAGTTATTTATTTCATTGACCTTATGATTCAAAAGTTACCAATGTTGTAAGTGTTTATTTCACAATATCATCATTATTCGAGATTGTTTATAATTAAGTATCCTTGGGGAAATTATTTTATATTTCTATCATAAAATTAATATATTTTATTATCCCTTGGTTATTCATATAATTTTTTTAGTAATTTTACCATTTTCAACTCATTTTTATGTGAAATGATTTGGATTTTTTAATAAAATCTAAATTTATTTATCTCTTCGATCGAAAATCCCCTTTTCAAAACAATCCATGTTTTATAATAATGTTTTAAAAATATGTATTTATCAATTTAATAATTATTTATTAAATAATTTTTTACATTTTATTTTAATTATTTTTGAATGTAATCTTCTCATGGTTTTCAACATAAGTCCTACTTGGATTTTACTAAAAATGTGAACGAGATCTCTCTTTTTATGTGTATAAAAAGAATAGAATTTTGAACCACAGTGAACAATAAATGTTTCAAAGATTATTTTAAAATTATTAAAATGTTATTTTTATATAATTATATTGGAATATTTATTTTTGAACTTATTATTTTAAAAGTTTACTTTTAAAGTATAAATGATATTTTTCTCATGAATGTTTTAAATGTCATTTTATGTTATTTCTATTCAACGACAACAACAAACTATTTTTTAAAATATGATCAACAAGGTGTATATTGTATTTATATCATCTTCATTCATTATTTTAATGTTTTATCATTTTTTTTAACTAGTATGTACAATGTTTTTACATATCACTGTTATTTTGAATGCTTTTGAATATGTTTATTTTATTGGGGAAAGTATTGAATTTATATATGTTATTTTTTCAATAATAATTTTTAGGTAAATTATATATCAATTATTTAATATAAGAAATTAATTTGAATTAGTTATTTATGGGTGGGGACTTGTTATAGATATCACCTCGATGTTTTGGTAGTTCTCATGAGACAAATCAACTGGACAAATTAGAGAAGATTCAACCCACAGATTTAAACTGTCAAGTGAAAGATCTTGATAGTTTTAGATGTCTGGTATTATGCATTCCAAAATTATTAGATAAATTATATTCATTTTATCGTTGAATTAGTTATTATATACCTAGATAAGTTTCCTACATATGGAATTATTTTTATGCCTTTTTGATCATCAATTATATCATCCAGTTTTTTTATTGATTAAATGGAATTTTTTTTAGTTATTTACCTAACTATATTGATTGGGATTCATTATTCGTGACACCAAATACTATATTCGTACCCTTATTGAGCATATGGGCTCAACCCTTTCTAATGTTTTATTTTACATAGTATACCTGGATGTGTATTGTTAATGATACACATGGATATATAATGAAGAATAATGGCATTCTCAAAGAAAAAACTTTGTGTATTTTATGTTTTCAAATGTATATAAAATTCATGTATATATCTAATTACCAAGACTAATAAACTATTTGGTCGATTGAGATGAAATAACTTCTATTTAGTGCTGATTTAATAATGTAATCATCTGCTCTAGGTTTTTTGAGTTGTTGTTGTTACTATTAATAATATTTATACCCACCAATTTAACTTCTATGACACATTTATATAATAATATTTTTATAATATAGATCATTTCACTTTTTTATTGATGATCCATGTTAAGTTAGATGTTATGCTTAGTATTATTTTAAACTAAATTTTCTAGGGTTCTCGTTCACTCCACCTTAAAAAAAGGGAATCCTTGCAATTTGAATTTATTCTTGATAATATAGGGCTTAATATTTCAATGTTATTTTATTGAAAATCACATTATTAATAGTTTTAATAAAACCTCCTCATTAAAAGAGGGAAATATAAAAATGTTGTTATTATGGAATAACACATAAATAGGTTTCCAAATATGGTAACATTATTTTGAAGTGAAAATATAGACGTGGAAGAAATATTTAAAGTCTAAATAATAATGTAATGCGATAGTTCACACTGATGATAAGAAAATGAATGATCAAAATAATGTTAATGATCACAATAACTCAAATCAATAAGGAATGAAAAAGGCCATAGATTTCTCATAAATTAATTTAGTATGGTTTTTTGTTTCAATATCCTTTTCTGTGTGTTTTGTAATTCATTTACCCTTCATACTAAAAACATAATAAAATATGATTAATTATCAAATAGAATTTCATCCTTCAATTAATTTCCACCATAATATATTCTTTATCATTAAATTGGTAGTATTCAAGATAATTATTTTCATTCCTAAAGCACTAAAATGAAATTCATAATCAAAAAAGTATATTAATCTATTCATTCTATTTCAAAATAATAACCAAAATATAAATTGTATCACAATGTAAGATAATATAAGAAATATATAAAACTTTATACGAAAAAAATGAAACATTAAACACAAAAAAAATCAAACAATATTATCAATGATTCCACTTATATCTTTTAATAAATAACCCTAATTCCCAATCAACCTCAATAACCTCAACATTATATAATATTCTATTAACTTAGGTGATAGCATACCATTTATATTACATTCCCAAAATTTTGATTCAATTCATCCCAAAAAATTATGCATGTTAAATAACATGTTAATCCTAAATATTACATATACCTCAATGTTAAGTCAATAAGTATCCTAACGAATTTTCCATTCCTTTATGTTTTTATAATCACAAACACATTTCTTTATGAAAATTTATCCTTCCCTGTGTTTTTTTTCTTAAGGGAAATTTTCATCATCTAAGAAATGTTTTATACTTTCCATTTTCTAGGTCTTATTCAATATTTTTTTAAACCATGTATAATAATTTTTATCTTGATGATAAAAAATTCATATCCTTACCTAACATAGAACCTTACAAATTTCGACTCTGAATTCTCTAAAATTCATAATCCAAATTCTCAGAAATTTAGATGCTAAAATCAATGAAATTTATACTCCAAAATATATGAAATTCATACTTTTATTTTACTAAAATTCAGACTCTAAATTCTATGAAAGTAACACACCGAATTCTCTAAAATTCAGAATCTAAATTCATTGAAATTATGCTTTGAATTCTATAAAATCCAGACTCTATATTATCCAAAATTCAGACCCTAAATTCTCTGAAATTCAGATTCTAAATTCTTTGAAATTTAGACACTGAATTCTCTAGATTTATGACTCTGAATTCATTATAATTGAGACTCTGAATTTATCAGTATTCAAACTCTGAATATCAATTTTTCTAGAATATAATTATTTATATTTTTAGACTCCAATTTATAATTTTCCTAGATACTAATTATTCATATTTGTTAAAGATTTATTAGTTACATGACATGTTTTTTCCCATTTATTGGATCCTAGATTCTTATGAATGATAATTATTACCATGTTTTTCTTAAATAAAATGATGTTATAAAATTTGATTTTAACTAACTGTTGGCCAAGTGATAGGTGTATAGTTCCCTCTGATATTTAAGTGAAACAATTACCCTTGGATGACTGATACAATCATTACAACCTTTTTCTATAAATACCTCAACCTTTTGAAGAGTTTTATAGATCTAGAGATTACATGTTGTGATGATGTGAAGTGATTTCTAGAGATAGAGACTCGTATGCCTTGTTCGATATGTGAACATTTTTTCCAGCCATGAACATATTGTTTAGATGTGAACATCTTGTTTAGATATAAAAAACATGTTCTGCTTGATTAGTGAGACTCCTATTGTTGATGTGTATAATTGAGGGCTTCCAAGGATAGGATTACAGTGGTTCCGACTACCTTAATGTTTGAGCACTTCTGAAGATAGAAATATTGAGGTGTTTACTACCTTAAAGTTCGAGGGCTTGTGGGGATAACAATATGGACTCTGATATTATTATAGATAGCATACGTTGGTGTGGGTAAAAGATACTTTCATGAAAGTATAAATGAAGGTACTTTTATCATGTGTTGTTTGATACCCTTCTCTTTGGGTTAAAATATGTCTTACTTGTTTACATGATTTTTTAGTTGTTTTATTTTTGATGTACTTTGTTAATGAAATAATGTATAACATTTTTATACTTTATTATACTTATATACTCTAATAAATAAATGTCTATATGATCTAAGGTAGAATCTTTCCTTAAGATTAACATTCATAAGTTTTTCTAAAATAAACTTGATTATGTTTAGGTTCTTTATAATTGCATCGGGGCCCTTTTAATTATCTCTTTGTTTAAGAACCAGGTAGAGTTTTCGAATTCACCTTGTTTGTCTTTGTTAAAAATATATTTTCTTAAGGATACAAAGAGAATGTTTTTTAACTTACTATTTACCCCTCTTGTAATTGAGTATCTACATTTATATTTTGATCCTACACTCAACCCAATGAATCACCTCCAAAAACATCATAATTAAACATTATAAATTACTTAATAATCATATAATGTAGGAATATTCCCTTAAATATCATGAGTGAAATTTAGATACTAACAAGAAATGAAATCCTTATCCTGGCCATAAACACCTCCAGAAATACATATTTTTTTAAATAAATCAGTTTTTAACTCCCATGATTATTTATATCCATCTATATAATAGACCACAATTAACATAACATTAAATATTATATTACAAAAATTTATTTATACCTTAATAGAGTATTGTACCTAAAACCCAGTAAACGTATCAAATCACCATAAAATACAATTACTAAAATCCTCAAAATAGGTATCTATGGATTTGAATTTATTATCAACCTCACTCTTATAAACCCAATATAGTATCCATAAAGCTTAAGTTAATCCAACATGAAAATATACATGATTCCATATTCTAAAAGAATCATTATTCTTAAAATAAAATCATAGAGGATTTATATAAGTCCAAAAATAGTAAAAAAGATCACTAAAGATGACCTAAGTCACTTTTAAATTAAATAACTAACCAATTTCATGGTCACCAATACTATCCCATTTACTTAATTAATATCGTTAATCTATTTATCTAAACTAATCATTACATCATTACTATGAAATATATTTTATTGTTTATCAGTACCATTGAACATATGTTTTGAAATCCATAATGAAAAAATATTTTGGAACAATTCATATATATATTTCTAGAATCTTATATCTAGAATAACAACATTATCAAATACCAATAGATAAAGATTTCAATCCATTCACATCAATTTTTGGATTAAGAAAATTCCTCCTACGGTATCATAGTTAATACTTTGATTTGGGCATCATATTAGATAATGACTACATTCTCCACACATATGACCCTGAACTATAAATTATACCATAGGATGAACTCAATTTTACTCCATAAAACATTCAATTTGTTTCATGTAAATTACATTCTCTATTCCACTTTTTTTATATGTAAACTGTCTTCTAGTTAATTAGATACATTATCTTGAGTGCTTTTCCAACAATATCGACTTGTAAAAATATAAATCATATTTCCCCATGGTCTTCATAAAACTCTATATTTATCAAATTATTTGTTTTTGGAAACTCGCCAAATATTAGGTTGTTAATCATGTAACATGATAGATGATTTTTAATAATCACAATGATTTTCAATCCATCCCTTATTTCATTTGGCTATTCTGGTGGATCATCATTTAATTCTCTACCACATTCATTATAAGAATGATGTATTTTTTTAGACATTTTCTAAAACAGAAAATAATAGTTCAAGAATCATGAACCAATAATAAGAGTGTAAATTTATACAATAATTAAAAATTATTTATTGGATGTATATATTCTTACACATTACAATCAATATAAGACACCTTCTATTTAACCTAGGTTTTCTATAGTTATTATCTATTCATATCCATCATCATGGCCAAAAATGAAAATGTGAATTAAACAATGCATACTCATCTAGAGTTTAAACAGGTGCATAGTATGGGAACTCTCACCATGCACCCAAATAATGGTTGAGATATACATTACCAACTCATTTTGGGGTTATTACCACTTGATGTATATATTCAAAAACCATAGCCACTTGTAGTGTTCATAAAAGGATATTTTTATAAGAAAACCACACCCATTTCTTTACCGTAACATAGGAAATTATCCTATTCAAAGGATTATCCCATGGGTTCTAACTAATTTATTCCCATCCTTCTTTCCAAAGGTAACTAAGCCTTTCTATGATAACAACTATATCAATCGATAATTTTCATATATAAAATTTTCTTCTTATTACATGAATATTAAAAACATTATAGTGAGATCCATGATAGAAATAAAAAGAAGTAGTGTATTTTAAAACCTAAAAACATAAACAACTAGTTTATTAAATATCTACACCATTTCATAGTTATATATTTACAGATATATTACTTCTTAGATAGATCATTGTTAAAACCTTCCTTCATATCATTGTACAAGAAAACATAATAATGGTTGATCTCAAAAACATAGTAAAGGAAAATAAGGGAGATATAATTAATCATTAAAACAAAAAATGATCATAATGGGTATGATAACATGAAACTATCCATTGAAAATAATACCAAGAAATTCATAAATCATTAACATGAGTCATTTGATAAATCATGTTAGTTCAGAAGATATGAATCATAAGTGGATCAAAAAATATGAGCAATGGGTACATAAAATTGGCATAAGATCATGCCATAAATGTATCACATAATGTGGGGTGTAATAATAATCATATAATTATTATTTCATTACTAATATTTATTTTATTAAAATTATGTTATTATTTGGATAACTTTTTGATTACATACATTATGCATTGGATAACCTATAGTGTACCATATTTTAGGATAGGGATAAACTTTATGTACCTTTATATTTATTGATTTGGATAAACATTAGTTTACCAATTTAGATTTTAAAAAATAGTATTTATCCAATTCATTGTAGGGATATATAATTTTGTCCCCACCCTCACATTATCATATGTATATTCACATGTATTGAAAAATATCATAAAAATATTCATCGTAACATAACCCATGGAAAAAGAAATTAGAATCATCAAATTTTCATCTTCAAAACTAAAATCTATATAAAGAGATAAAATATTTTATATCCTTAATTTATATCCCTTGAAAACTAGATGTAATATTAATGCATGTTATCAAAAATTAAACATTTCATTGAAATACCATTAAAAAAGTTCTCGGTGAATATTCCATATTCATTTTTAAATCGAAAAATAAATTCAAATTTTCTTATCAATATTATGGATACATTCTTATTTGAAAAGAATCATGACATCTTTTAATGTAAACATAAAATAATTTAGTGGGTTTTATGGTGGGAAATTCTATTTATGTCACATATGTTAAAACATATATTCCATTCACATTTTTATTATAACTTCAAAAGTACCACATTATGAAATTGCCAATAATATTTCATTTAAACCATTTTTTAAAAATAATGAATGGTAAAAATTAATTAATAAAATCATATTATAATAGTAATAAGAGTTTTAAATATTTTCTATAAAACATTTATATGGAAGAAAAATAAATTTTGATCGAAGAGATAAATATAGTCAGTTTTCCTTAACAGTATTTATTTTTTCTCTAGAGTAGTTAAAGAGTGGAAAATGAAATGTTAACATGTATTATATATAATTTAATAGAGAGTATGAAAATTAATGGTACTATTGATAGAATGGTTATTTAAATACATCATAAAAAATGTTATCCTAAACAATCCTGATATAAAATGAGATTATAACAAAAATCCATCATCTCAAGTTATATTTTCTTCTAAGGTGTTCTATCCTCTAGATAATAAATTTAAATTTATTATAAATCTATACAAGAAACTTTTTTATACATATAATATCATATATTATCCACTTATTACATTTAAACAATAATTTGGGAATTGCTATTTATTAAAATCATGGTTTCAAAGTGTCAACTCTTTTATTTCTCAGGGAAGTTTCGGTAATCAATTTAATTTCCATTTACATTAATAATGGTTCCAATATCTAAATATTGTTAACCAATAGATAAATATAATATATATTAATTATATATATATATATATTTAGTATCGTCCATAAAATGTAGTGATATAAAAAATAATTACACCATTCATGTAGACAGTATGTTGTACGTACACAGGAACACTGTTTCCAATTTTTGACAGATTGAATGTTAGAAAAGAAAATAACTATTTAATTTAAAGAATAAATATTATTTATTAGGTACAATATATATTCATTAAATTTTCTCTATCGCCATCCATTTATTAGAGTATTAAAATACATATCAATTCGCTTGATGGAGGTGGTAGTCCAGATGTACACATGAAAGATGTTATCATTTTATAATATATTATATGGTATGAATAAATATATGATATTATAATTAAAGAAGATTAATTATTTCATAGATATAATTTTTAAAAATAAACCCATTATAATATCCAACTACGAAATATTATGTTGGACAATGAATTGTATTGATAAATGGAGGTTGTATTCCACAATTATGCATGAGCAATATATTCACTTACCATTTGATTGAATAGATGGTGGATATTGGTTTTTTAATAAACATAATTAATTATTTAGTATATTTATAATAAATAATTTTTTATTTTATGAATAATACAATATATTTAGATTAGGTATAAAAAAATTAAAATGAATGTGGTTGGGAAAGATGATTAACAGTTCTTTGGTATGCCTCATTTAGATTATTTCATAACAAATTTTTTGAATGGTATTTTAAGGATATGAAAACCAATAAATCATGTATATATACGTTTAGTATTTAATTTTTTTTGTTTTGGTCATGATATATGTCTCTAATTGTATGAGTGAGATATGATTATATGTTCCATTTTGTAAGTGAGGGGAGGGGCACTCTTGAAAATACATAAATTATTAAGTTCAAATAAATAAATTATCCTGAAAAAATGACTCCAAATTGTTATAATTATAATATATGATAAATATTATATGACATAATATTATAAACTAAAATTTTAAAATATTTTGGTTATTATTTTACCCTTACCTCTTAGTTTTAACCCCATGTAAACCCATTTGATAATTTCTGTAATATAAAATTATTATACCCTTTAGGGGTCATGAATGTTACCATAATTAAAGAAAAGTGATAGATAAGTTTAATATGGATGATATTTTAAATGATATAAAATTAAATTGATTGATATAATAATTTTATTGTTTGAAATAATGAGTATATCAAGAGTTGTGGGGGGGGGGGGTAATTGAGTACCCTATTAAAATTTATGTTCAAAATAGTTTTGAAAAAATCCTCTAAATAATTTAAGAATCCTAGTAAATCAAAATATTTGAATGATATAAGTTCTGATCATTGAAAATATTTTTCAACAATTGATTAAGTCTCAGTTAATGTAATAATGAAAAATAATTTTACTATTGACACTAATTTAATTAATCAAAACATTATATAAACACAAATAAAAAATAACAATAAAAGTGTAGGATTTGTTTATATTTTAAATAAGATTTAGTTTAATGGAAATAAATAAGAAAACAAAACAAACAGAGGAATAAATATAAAAGGTTCGGTGTCAAGAAAATACCTAATCCTATCAACATGGAAATTGCCTGTTTCCAATAATATTATATAAAGTAATCTATATTCACAACCTAGATCACATATACAATAGTAAACTAACTCTTTAGGATACACGTGGACCGGTTCCAAAACAAACATGGGAGTAAAGTAAACACATACCACACATGGACCACATCTAAAACACATGGGTAAACAACTTCAAATGGAGTAGAGAAGATATAGAGTATCTTCTAGTTAATATTCAATATAAAGTGTGTGTGTTGAATATATATAGTTAATAAAAACTTCTTAAAAAGTAAATATTATAATAATAATGATAAATTATAGATATGTAGAATATATTATGCTGCTCTATCATATGTTCTCTATTGAATTAGTCACTGTTGATATATCTTAAATAGGATCCTAAGTTGTATTTTTGAAAATGGCAGTAAAATAGATCATCCTGAACTCTATTTGTTCCGACTATAGGAAATGATATTATATGTTTTTTATGATCCACTTTATCATAGTTGTGTTTAGGAATGATATTTGTTATTGAAATATTCCATCACTCTTTATGTGTTAATTTATATGTATTTGGGTCTGTATCTCACTATCCATCATCACCTAAGTGATTCTGCTACTTCATTTAACAATAAAATGATAGAAGAAGAATCCAGATCCTCCACACCTTATACTGATCAACTAGCACATAATTTAATGCATTCCAGTAATAGTTTATAAATAATCATTAAAATAATTCTTATCATTAACCATGATAATATTTCCTTTATAAATAATGTATTCAAAATAAATTGAAACATTGACGGTTACTCTTTTGAACAGTGAGAACTTTTGCGATGACTTAGGCTAGAGGTGAGTGATTCCAATGGTGGTTCATCACAGTGGTAGTTCATTCTAACACATTTTCAATGTTATATTATAATTATATATAATTTTTAATGGTGTATTAGTTAGGAGGCATGTATTTTCATAACATTTCAAAATTTGAAGGTGACTATGTTCTGATGGTGAGACATTCTCTAGCAGTTAGTGTTTTAAAAATATAGCCCAATTTCTCATCCTAGCGATGAGTCATTGCGGATGGTCGGTGTTTCCAACACTTTCGTAAATTTATCGATTCAACTGTGAGTCATGTATAATGGTGTGTCCTTTCCATACATATCCAAAAATCCATTCTGATAGTGATTTATCATCAATGGTGTGTTATTATTGGCGATGAGTAGAGTGTGATGGTGGGTCTTTCCAACACTAATCCAAAATGTCACCAATCATCCTTATAGGAAAAATGCTATCAAAAATCATAAAACCCATTTACATAATTAACATGAATTCTTGATCATGAAAACAAAATTTCCAACATTTATGAATTTTAAATCATTTAATAAAATAGTTTTTATTATAAAATTTCATTAATTACATTTTTTTTGAATACATGAAATGGTATAATATAATTTATATCTACTCATGTAATATGGATAGAAAATTAAATGGAATCTAATATTAAATATTTATTTCCTTAATATAATCATAAAATAAAATTTTGGTTAGATTAAAATTTATTTTAAACCATATCATTTAATTCAGCTCACAAGTTAACCAATTTTATTCTCAACCATGGTAATGTATTTATTACTATTAAAGGAAAATATATTTACTTATATGGTACTATTTAGCCCATAAATGTGAAATGTTATAATTTATAAGTATTTTATAATACTAATTTTAATATTTCATAATTTTATAAATCTTAATTAATTGTATCAAATATATTTTATAATAAAAATAATGAGATTCATTTTCATAAACTATTAAAAAAATTGAATTTGGAAACAACCTAATAATAAAGGAATTTTAATATATAAATTTTCCACAAATATATTAATTTGTAGCTGTTTAAATAATTATTGGTGTACATTAACTCATCTAAAAAATATTACTTCTAAAGTTGTTAAAATCATTTACATGATTTTTCTATTACTTGCATAAGCATTGTGTCAGTGTTGTGTAAACATTTAAGATAATTATTTTAATAACTAATAATTAATAATAAATTAAAATGAAAAATTATATTAATTTATTTATTAAATATATATATTTATAAATGATTATATGTTTATTTTCACCCTTCCACTAAATACTATATTATTAAAAACCCAAAAGAGACATTTTATAATTTATCTATTACATAAATATTATAAAGGTAAAATTAGAAGTTAAATGGACATAAAAGGTATTATTTTTATAATTTTTGATAATTATCTATGAAACATAAATATTCAAATAAATAATCCTAAGTGTTTGAATGAATCTTAAGCCTTTTCATGTTACTTTTATCACTAATTATCCCATGTTACATTTACTGTGGGGACAATCATTTACGATGGTTACTATTTATATTGCCGAATTATAAAAGGTATATATTTTCAAAATTTATAACTACTTATTAATAATATGGGAAACATTTTAAAAATTAATTTTATATATGTGGTCGAAATTAAATGTAGATAAAATCAAAAATGTAACAAAAACATTTTTTTCCACAAAAATACTTTTTCAAGTATAAAAACGTTTTTATACCCAATTCAAACATACATTTTATTACAATGAACTTAATTATATTATTTGTAATCTAATTTAACTAATTTCATTTTTCATTGATTCAAAATTAATTTGAAAATTTTAATTTCTTGAAAGAATGATATAGTTTTCTAAAAAAATTTGTATTTATCATTATTTATGGAAAATAAATCATTTATGAAATATAAAAACAATCCACTCCATGATAATTATGATGTTCTAATTTCGTAATGAAGAAATTATTATAGAAAATTTAAAATTTTCTAGAAATTAATTATAATATTATATTATAAAAAAATTAAAACCCATTGTGGAAGAAAACTTTTTTTGAAGAATAAAACGATGACAAAGCATTGAGTTCATATTTCCCAAGAATTAATCAATAAATTTGTATTGAGTTGTATTAATCTCCCTATATATATATCATAATAAATTTACTAGTATCTATATATTCTAATTCAATGTCTATGTCACATTTAATTAATAATATTTTTATTATATACCTCTATTCAGTTGAAGATTCATCTTGTATGTCAAGGAAGATATCAAGCTTATTACTATATTGAACTAAAATTTTTGGGGTGTTACATTATCCCCACAATTAATTTAACATGCTTTTGGTAATAAAAGGATTGATATATGAAAATTTAATTATTGAAAACATGCATCATCAATATGGTTCATAAAACATAATCGTAAAAAATGGATATTTGAAGTGTAAAGGTCATCTGAAATAAGACATTGTTAGATTTCAAAATATGAGAACATTAATTATAAGTGAAAATATATACATGGAAGAAAATTTTAATTTCCATGTAATGATAATAGTGAGTGATAACATTGGTCACATGAAAGTGAATGATCATGAGAATGTTAATAACCATAAAACCCTAAATCAATATGTTGTAAAAACACCATCCCTTCGTCAGAAATGAATATAATTGGATAAATGATTTCTTTAAAGATATGTTTCTTATATTTGAGAAATTACATTACCATATAGTATAATAATATAAGGAAATATATTTACATGAAAAGTATAATTTAATCAATAAATTAATGTCAAATATAATTTTTTATTTTTCTCTAAAAAATAGGTATTCAAGATGGTTTGTTTCATATCCAAACAACAAGAGTCAACTTAATAATAAAAAATATATCAATATATTAATTTTTTCATTAATTATTAACCAAATTTCAATTTTATTCACAAGTTAATATTTTTTAAAAAATTTATAAACCGTAGTATGATAAAATAATACATTTTACTCCAAAATTTCAACAATAAAAACAAAGGTTCAACAGTAACAAATTAATAAATTACCCTACATCCCAAATAACCCCAATAACATCAAAAGTAGAAATTGTTTTAACCTTAAAGGTGATCTCATACCTTTCAAATTACATCCCAAAAATATATTTGAATTCATCCCAAATAATCATTCCTATTAAATCCGATACTAATCCTATAGTTCATTTCCACAGAGAATGGATAATTGAAAACTCATGAGGGGGGGAGAATTATGTTCTTAAAAATTTAATTTCATTAATACCATCCCATTGATGGTATATAGTATAAAATATTTTCATAAAAAAATAGGCAGATGAAATATAAATTTTTAGAGGACAAATATCGAACATAAGAGATTTATAGTGGTTTAGTGAACTGAAATACACTAGTTCACCCCACCAACACACAAATATATGAGTTTAATGATTTTCATAATTAAATCGATATTTCAATGGAATAATATCTAATAGAAAGAATTTATTACTTGTTAGAATGTTCCAGGATATTTTAAATAAAATCACTCTTTAGAAGAACTATCATCGACCTTAACACACTCAATTTTAATAAATGAATACAAAATCGAGGTTCATTGATTGAAACATATCAATTTTTTATCACATCACATAAGAATTGTATTAGATTTCTTCTATGTACATGTGTTTGTTAATTTTGTTGTTAGCATGTTTATTTATACGTTTATAAATATCTCTCTCATATATTGGATAAGTTTACTATTTATATCATCATTTTTATTTTGAACTTAATAATTCTTGATAATCACAGAATTTGAATGAATAATCATTAATAAAGATGATAAGATTGGTTCTTAATTTTATGTTTCCTCCTTTTAAAAGTATAGAATATATTTCTATGATGGTGATATCTGAACTCATTTTATTTTGATATTTTCATTTCTAAAAAACAAAATTTATCAAAATATATCTTTACTTATTTAGACAACTCAATTTTTAACATGCTTAATGGAATGAAAGTACTTATTCAGAGATTATAACAACAATATAAAAGTAGTCCGAAAAATATTCATAATATCTCATACTAATCATGATTAGCATGTGATATCACTATTTTTATAAGATAAATTTCTTAGAATCTTCATAAGATAAAACATATCATATATATCACTGCGTAGAATAACATGATTTCAATTTTTGAATAAGATAAATTTTTTCAGAGAGAACTCATTTGATGATAACAAGATAATTATTTTATGAATATTATTTCCATAAGATAAAATAATTCTCAAAACATCCTTCTATTTATGCTTCTAACATTGAAAAAATGGAAGCTTTCATTGTTCATATTAATGAAAAAATAATTTCCACATAATAAAGTCTTTAAATAAGATATTGATTTTCCTCCATAAGAGAATGACGTTATGTGTTAGATAATAACTTAGTATATGAAAAATTAGATAGCTAAAATCCATATAAATAGATAGATTTATATTAATGTATAAAATCCATTTTAAATAAGTGACTCACATATTATAATAAGATAAAATATGTAACCCTTAAAATATAAGCATTAGAAAAAAAAACTCAGGTTTTTGTAATCAAATAAAAACATAAGACATGGATATATAATGGAAAAAGTAGTTTGTCTACTAATATATCCATTTTGAATGATCCAAAACCCCATTTAATGATAAACACAAAATATATGTAAAAAATTATATATATTTTAACTTTTTCGTTATACTTTTTCTTAACCCTGTTTTTTGATATCAAAAAGAATTATAATAAGTAAAGATACTATAATTAATGTCACACAAGAATAAGTTTAAATGATTTGAGTAAGACCTAATGAATATGAATATAATTTTGAATGAAATTGTTCTGAAAATAATATTAATATAATATAAAAAATATGAAAATAAATAGTCAAACTATTATTGAAGCATATATAAATCTATTAAATCATAGAAAAATTATAATGAGATTTCATAAATTAGAGATTAAATAATCGTTTAAACTAATGATGAGTAAAGAATAATATTAATGTAGTAATTATAATTTTTAAAAACATTTAGAAAGATTGTAAAAATTAATATTTTATATAAATAATCAACTAATTTAATAATGGAATTAAAATATTGAAATAAATTTATAAGTAAATAATTATTAACATTTTTAAACAACCATTGAAATTTTTTATAGGCGCCATTAACAAAAATATTCCAACATGAAACAAAACATTATTATGTGGTATTAGTTCACGTTTTAGAGGTCCAATATTAAAATATTATGGTTTTCCCACTAGAAATGAATATTTAGGCATAATTGAATTACAACATTTTCTTACAACATCATTACAGGTTATTATAGATCCTGCAAGTCAATCATTGTCATCTTAACTAATATTTACTAAAGTGTACTGAATGTTGAAAGTATTTTGTTGATCCCATTAAAAATTAAAGTGGCATATAGGTACAAAGGATAACATATAAGATGTTTCAAATAGAGTTAAATAATCTTGTTTAGAAAACATTTGGTTTCCCTTGAATAAATTTTATAAGGATTGAAGATTTCCTTGAATATATGATATGTGATTGCATTAAGATGTGATATTTCAGGTTCAATAGAGCATCTTCCTCTAATGTGTTATAAAATTTCCACTCACAAATCAGGTCACATAAATATATAATGTTTTTACAAATATAATAATTTCATGAAACCATTCATTACTCTTCATGATAAATTTCCAAAATAAATCCACTGATCCCCTTTATTGGCATTATTCTAAACTATCTTATATAATACTTTAAATTGGTTATCTGATAAACCAACCAAGATAGCGATATAGGAAAGAAAGGGATATATCCTTTACCTCTAAGGACACTTAAAATTACAAAGGTTCAAGAAATGAATCTTCTTATACATCTTCTTATAATGATTTAGATGTCATGTTTTTTTATTACCCACTAATGCACATTTCAAAATGTATATTTCAACACTACAAAATTATTGGCCAATGATCCATCCATTTTGTGTAAACTATTGATTATGAAAATGATATCCTTTTGAACATGAACTAAAACATCCTAGATAATTTTTAATCTATCTATCTACTAGGAAATAATTTAATTATATTACTTTTAATTATTTAAAATAGAGATTTTTCGAATTATAGGAATTCTATTAATTTCAACAACCATATAACTTGGAAGATATTATAATATCTCTCTCAAGAAAAGATAACATTTTGTAGAATCTATGGTTGAAGTCATGATATATATAGAAAGATAAACTCCATTAAAATTTGATTCTATAGCATCCTAATCCATAGAATTATGCCTTGATTTTTCTCTAATAGGATCATTAGATTTTTTTCAAAAAGTAATTGAAACGAATTTCAACGAACCATTATAATACATTGAGATAACTTGTTCTCATAAGGTTATTATTTAATCTGTATAACTAAATAAATTATTCATAAATTAATACACTTTATTTGTTAGGTTGACATATATCCTTAGATATCTTGGAGCTACAACACTTAATTTACTTATAGGGATTTAAAAACTAGTATGATGTAAGTGAATAGGTGAAAACATGTATTAGTGATATTTTCCTCTATGATATTCATCAAAATGTTTATTTCTATAGATATTGGGTTCTCCCAATTCATTTATTCCTCTTCTCTTTGCAAAGGTAAAAATTTAAACCCATTCGTTTTCTTCCTCTTTACTAATAAAAAAATTTCAACTGATTAAACATACTGATTATATTATAAATTTTCAAATGGTCTCCTTAGATAGATAGGTTTTAAAGAGTGGGATTTATCATTATAAATTTCAAATTTTTTTCTACTGAAAAATTTGAACTATCGTTGTAATAAATAAAGAAAAAAATTCCTTTACATTGGAAATAGGAAAAATTAGTTTTTGAGCTACAACAATAGTAATAGAATATACTAATTAACATAATTCTATTATAAAATCAGGGCAAAAAACATTACTATCTTGAATATCATAAGAAATGAAAAATGAAACACATATTATCCTATCTGGACGAATGATTTGTCCATAATATCTCTTAATCCATAACTCTAGCTTATTATTCTACATTAATTGGAAAATTTACTGGTGATTAAGAAAAAAAACTCATTAATAACAACCACGTTAGATAACTCCCCTTGAGTTGTAGAAGAGAATATCTCATCTTCATGTGTCAAATTTATTGGAAACAACTTACTAAAATATAAATTCTAGAAAACCCGACATCACATCTATACAAAATACATCAATTTTTTTAATCCATGAAAATGTGTGGAAGTGGTTTCGTCCAAACAAACCTAAGATACCCTAAAAACCAAGGTTAGAAACCTATGTAAGGTAAAAATTTACTAATTTTTTAATATTAACATATAATTTTTATTATACCATTCAAAATTCAAAAGTTTCTCTATAAAAAATAGATACAAATACACAAATTATTGAAAAATGATTTTCACAAACTCACACTTTTGTTGAGAAATGCGAGACCAAATGAATGTCATAAGGACCTTTATCTCTGGTTCTCAGAATATTCAGGTTTATTATCCATATCAGGCATTCCAAAAAGGTAATTTATTATTTACATAGGGATTACACCATCTATTATAGATAAAGATGTTTTGAATTAGAAATTTCCTTTTTAGGGCATAAGAAGACATCATCTATTATCAAAGATGGTATTGAAAAATTATTCTTGTTTATTATTACTATAAAAATATCCTCATTATTATTAATATTAAATAAATCCATTTCATATAACTCTCATTATTATGTATTATAAAAAAAACACTTTATTCTTCTCTTCGAACACAAATTCTCAAGCTTGATGATTGATATCTTTCTTAAGAATCATATCCTTATAATCTATCTAGCTGAAATCGATTCCTCTTCCACTCAATATGTTTTATTGGATACCTAATCATTTGGTTTTACTAGATGTATTCCAATATTATCTATTAGTTTTAACTATGTTTTATTGGGGATTAATAAAATTAAAGGATTTCAGATAAAGGTTTTGAAGGAAAGGAGATGAAGTCTCAGTGGTTTTCAAGGGTTTAGTGCATATAACTGAATTACTTTATTTTTTGTATTGGTAACCTAAGGGCATCTAAATGTAATTATAATGATAATTATGATAGAAAACACTATGTTTCAAATTGATATGTGATCAATACTCAAAATTTTTGCGATAAATCTCAGATTAAATAATGAAAATAAAAAATTTACTAAATAAAAATTCTAGTAAAAAAATTAGTAAAATAGGAATAAAATTAAATAAAATTGAATAGCCCTAATTTATATTTGATAAAATTTAATCTTTTATAGGAAATCATTTAGTATAAATCTATTTTAATTACTATTCAATGAAAAAACTGCTAATGTTATATGTGCTTTTTGTGTATAGTCTCTTAAAAAGTGATGCCTTAAAAATATTTTCTTCATTCATGAATGGTTTGACAGATTTTTTGAAATGTTCATATTAATTTTGTTAAAAAATATGATTAGAACATGATTATAATTGAATCCAAAATCTTTTAGGGTGTGTTTTATCTATATCCCATTTTCAAATCAACTTCTAGATGGAATATATTCATCTTTAGTAGTTGAAAGTGTAATAAAGATTAGTTTATTACTAGACTATGATACTAAGGATTTACCAATAAAGTGAAAAGTTTAAAAGGTTATATTATAGTATAGTTTACACCCACAAAAATTCGAATTATAAGATGAAGTTAAATTAAAATCATAGGATTTTTGAAAATGTAGAGAAAGGAAAAAAGTTCCTCTTAAATATCTCCAAATCATTTTACGAGTATTTAAAACATATTTTTTGTATTATATTGAAATCATTCACAAATAATTATTAATAAAATATTGTTTGGACAACATGAAGTAAGATAAATAAAACATCAAATGATTCTTCTATATAACTTGTTTTGAACTGGGTTTCAAGCTTCAACTTAATAATGATTAATATAAGAGTTGAATAAGTATTTCTATTCTCATGTTGAAATATTTAAATTAAATAAAGAATATATATTACTTAGTTTAAAATATTTCAGAAAATATTTTTGATATGTTTTAAATCCATGTAAATATTTTAGATAACCCATCATACTCTTTTTATATTGTTTTTGCATAATTTTTAAAAAATTGTTTAAAAAGTTTAGATTTTTTGATCTAAAAAATAACATCATCAATATATATTTTTATAAGAAAATTATGTTTGATTAAACTATCTTGAAAATTAGGGGTATTCCAAACCATCTGAAATCTATTTGATAATAGAAAAGAACTCCATTGTGTATACCATCCTTTAGGTATTTGTTTGAGTCCATAAAGTGATTTGGTAATTTTTAAAAAAGTATTATGAAAATTTTGTTTTTTAAAAACAAGAAGGAATTAAACATAATATTAATATATTAAAATTCAATTTAGAAATTTATATTTCACATCCATCTAACATAAAATAAAATTTTAAAATAATATACCAACTTTAATTGTTAAAAATATGAATTTTATCGATTTCCCATTTGATCTGAATAATATAGATTCATTTTATCCATGGTAAGAATATAAAAATTTGATGTTATGTTTTTTTATAACTTTTTTAAGTAATAAAAATTACAATGTACAAGACTTATATACCAAATATATGATTTAGTTATATCATTATAAAAAAAATTACAATTTTTCAACATATATAATTATGATCAAAATTAGAGCAATTATTGGTTACTGGATCTCAATTGTTGGGAAAATTTTATTTGAAAAATGATCATGCAGTGTTTGAAAAATAAACTAAATAACCATTATCACGACTTTGAGAAATAATACTCAGATGTTTCTTTAATCTCTCAAAATAAAGTACTCTGTTGATGAGTGTAAATTGTGTATTTCTAACTGATCCAATGCCAACTATATTTACCTTTTCATTATAAACAAATGTTATATAGCCTCCAAAAATCATAGATAGGCAGTGAAAGGTAGATAACTATATAATCATGTGTCTTGAACATCCACTTTCCATAAAAAAATTTCATTATTGTTTATGTTTCTAGTTCCCTAAGATGATAAATCAATCATAATGATATTTTTTCAACCCAAATACTATTGGGTATGGAAATATTTTCTATAAAAGACTTGGGAACCCAAATATGTTTGTGCTGTCTTTAAAAAGAAGAAGTAAATTTTGAAAAAGTTTTTGTATGAAATAATTTTTAATTCAAAAAATGGAGAATTTTTCGAATTACAGATATTGGGATAATTTTATTCTTCTCCATAGTAAAAAACTAGTAATTTTAGAGATTTATTTTATCTTATAACTAGGATTAAATTGTGTTTATAAACATTAGTCCTTTCACTATTACATCCTATTAAAATATTTTATTTTTATGTTGGTTTTGTCCATTAATTTCATTTTGGTAATTCTCCCCCTTATTAAAATAACTTTCAGCTTCATTGATGTTTGGAAATTTTTTCTTTAGGCTCTCTACTGTGAAAGAATCTTAAATTAGTGATAAAATATAATTTTCAAAATGAATTTTCAAATATAATTTTTTTATTTTAATCATCAAATTAATTGAAATTTTTTTTATGAGTTTCTAATATTTTATTTTTTTTCATGGTTTTTTAATTTTGTTCTAACATGGTACAATAATTATTTAATTTTAAATATAATTTTTTATTATTTTTAGAGTCAATCTCATGTTAAAATGAATAATAAATGATCATCTACTCTGAATGTGAATTGAAACACATGTTGGATATTTATTTGAAATTTCAGTTTCATACTCTCATGATGAATAACCACTAGTGTGTTCATATGCACTCCAAGTGGAATTTATATCCATCTTGGATTTCTTATTTTACCCAGACTTCATTAAAAGAATCATTAGATTGTTTATTTTTATTTCATTTGAGGAAACTATGGATTGATGTATCTAATATTATTTTACTATTGAAATATCACTTATTGAGAATTTACACCATGCATCTTGTACCTGTTTAATAGTCTTCAGAATTAGATTCTATTATTATATAACATTGTACACTTTTGAGAAAAATGTGTATGTTTATTATCTCATATATAAATTATTAAGGAATGTTCTTTTTTAGATAATTCATAGATCTTTATACCAATTTTATTTTTGTCATATATAGATGCATAAAATTTTAATGCACCATTTCATATCATAACCATTTTCTATTCATCATATCTAGCTTATATTTCTGTCTTATATATCGTACAAGTTTAAATGATATATATGTATTTTTAAATTCATTACCTATTTATATTTTGGATGGTAGAAGATATTCCACTCCACGTAAGTGGTAAAACTCAAAAAATAAACTTATAATGCATTCTAGGGCTAAGTATTTTTGTGTCCATAGTGCATTAAAATTATTTACAATCTCTGTGAGTCTTCTATTCAACTGTGTAATTCATTAACATTCATCCATTTTGAAGGATTCAAACAAGCATTTGGTAGTATAATATCAGGTATCATTTACATTGTATGTATATTCCTAGTAAACCAATATAGTGGTGAACATTTCCTGATCTTTTCTACATTAAAAAACATGGTAAAATAATATTTACCTACTATATGTAATAATGAATTAATCAATTTAGAATTAGGTTTAGAGCTCTCTTTAGTGTCAACATCCACGTTATTGGTTTTATTTCATGAATTTTACAAGCTTTAATGACATAAAGATAAAACTATATGATAATTTTCATAAAATATATGGTTATTAATACATTAAAGTTACCATAATTTTCACTATTAAAATATGGAAATCTAAACATTGAAATTACTTCTCTATTATTATCTATATCATCTATTTTTAAGTAGATATTTTAACATCAAAATTTTAAAACTATGAATTTAGCATTTAAATAATCTAATATAATTTTTTATCCAAGATAATGTATAAATAAAAACTCAATAGGTTAGTGAATTTTGTTGTTGAAAACTTATTTAATTTACAATCACCCTATTCATGGTATCGTGATCTAATGATATCAATCAGAAAATAAGGTCGAAAAAATATGAAATCATTAAGAAAAAATATTAAAAATTGAGATTTATAGTGGCTTAGGGAAGACAAACTACATAATAAAGTCCACCAACACACTACTCTGTGATCTTGGAGATTTTTACTATGACTTAACCTTTTTAAAGGGCTCACTATTGAGTAAAAGTATCATTTAATTATTTCAAAGGTAAAGTGGTTTTCAACCAGACACTCAATTTACAAGAATAATACATGAACTCAATATACTCAATAATTATGTGTGATGATGAAGTATAGATGAATAAAATTTGATGAACATTGATGTTTGGAGTTTTAATGATAAACTGACAAGAAATTAAGTGATGTTGAGAGAAGATGATGATCCTTAAATCACAAACATGGATGTTAATTAATAGTAATAGATAAAGTTTTAACCACAACACACAAGTGTTGTCTATTATATATTATAATTATTTGTGTTTTTTCTTTTCATTGAAATTGTATTATTATATATGTGTATATCTATATCTCATTCAATGAATAAATTCAATAATTTATATATCCTTTTTCATTTTTCACATAAGAATTTTGGACAATCACAATTATAAAATTAATAATAATTTTAAAAGTTGATAGAAGAGATCCTTAATTAAATGCGTCATTAATTTTAAAAATATAGAATAATATTATACTATAGTGATGTCAAAAATCTTCTTCTTTGGATCTTTTCATCCCTAAAAATGACACTTTTTCCAATTTGATATTACATTAGTTAGAAAAATAAAAATTTTATATTATTAAAATAATTAAATGTATTATCACGAGATTAATATAATTTTATAAAATTAATTTTTCTAAGTTTCATAATAGATCATACTATGTAAGATAGGAATCAAATAATACTATTTTGTTTAGATAATTTCTGAGAAGCTTTGTAAAATAAAACACTTAATATCATTCACTTTGTAGAATAACATGATTTCACTGTTTATGTAAAATATCTTTTTGATAGAACTCATTATATGATAACATGTCAATTATTTTATGAATTCAATTTTCATGTCATAAAATAATTTTAATAATTTCCTTCTAACAAACATTTATAAATTTAAACAAATATAAGGTATATGTTTTCATCAATAAGATAAAATAGTAGTCACAAACAAAAATTATCAAAGAAGATAGTGATTTTACTCTATAATATAATTATCTTACATAATAAATAATCCCTCAGTGTAAGATAAATCAAAAAAAATCCTACATAATAGATAAGTGTTATATTCCAATACAATAAATCAATTCGAAATAAAAAACTCACTTATTATAAGAATATAGTATATAAAACACTTAAAATAAACTAATTTTAATAATAAAATGGATGTAGTGATTCATAAATATATATGAAAAACTAAATATAATAGAACAACATAAGTTTTTCTAGAAAAGGTTACATATAAATTAAACCTCGAAGCATCTTTCATTATATCATTAAACACCTAGATAAATCACTATATAATCTTATAATTTAGTAAAATTAACCATAATATCATGAATAAAATTTAGAAACTATCCTAAAAGTAAATCCTTATAATGGCCATACATATATCTAAAAATACTTCCT
This sequence comes from Viscum album, assembly GCA_963277665.1. Lineage (NCBI taxonomy): Eukaryota > Viridiplantae > Streptophyta > Magnoliopsida > Santalales > Viscaceae > Viscum > Viscum album. The sequence continues at coordinate 561,246,457 of OY728125.1, forward strand.
TATCAATGAATCACTTTTATACACTCATTATTATCTATATTAACATATCCAATATACCATAATTATATTAATATCAAATAATATAATAACCGAAAGAGATATTTAAACCTCAATAGTTTATATTTCCTAAAAGTTCGTAAAAGTTTAAAATGACCTCAAATTTTAATCACTTAAAACCTCAAAAGCTGTATATAAGGATTTGACCTTATGATCTATCATAAAATTATATACCATTGACTATATATATTAATTTTAATTTAACACCATATAAATACATATATATATATACAAAAATTAACATAATCATTATTCTTAGAATAAAATCAATTACAATTTCCATAAATCAATAAAATGGTATAAACATCATCAAATATGACCTAAATAACCTTTTCATTAAGTCACTACACAATTTCAATATCACTAATAATATCCCATTTAATTCATCAATGTCAACAATCTCTTTATCCAAACTAAAAATTATCACCTTATAGTAAATTAATTTTCATAGTAATCTATACAATTCGATGAATATTTTAAAATCCTTAATGAAAAAATATTACGGAAAATTTATTAGATGTTTCATTATTCATATATCATTAATAATGTATTTCTAAAATACCAATATATAACCATATCAATCCTTTCACATAAATTATTCAAATTGGATAGGTAAGTCCTTAGTCTTAGAGTTAACCCTTGTAAGGGGTCATTTTTAGATAACTCCCATATTCACCACACATAAGAAATTGAACTATAAATGGTATGTTTGGATGACCCTTATTTCCCTCTATCTATCTTATAATTTTTCCTTAACGATTACATAATCAATGCCCCTCATTTAATCATTGAAAACATCATTACAACATTATCCTCATGTATAAATCTGAGTATTCTTTCCCCCATGGTCTACATGAAACTCCATCATTCTTTTATGAGGCATTTTAGAAAACTCACCCAAGATGAGGTTGCTAATTATATAAAAGGACAACTAATTAGGCATAATCACAAGGGTTTACATTACAGATCTTTTTTCATTTATAATTACATGTGTACAATCATTTTATTTTCCATCAAATTCTTTATTATCATGATGTATTATAGTTCCAACCATTGACTAAAATGAAAAAAAGAACATTCATAAAGATACAATAATCAAAACATGGAATCATATAATGAAGAAAAATCATTCTTAGGATGTCATGATTCTGACTCTTTTCATTTAATCTATGAAACCTTATGTTTAACATTGGTTATCCATGGTCATTATATATTCAAATCCAGCATAATTATTTATTAAGAAAATATGAATTAACCTAAGAATATCCCTCAGGATTGTCAAAATAGGTTCATAGTAAAGTCAAACTCACTATTCCATAGAATTATTGTTGAGATATAATTGACCAACTCTTTTGGGGTTATTAATCCTCGACTCATCTATTCAATAACCACACTCACTTGTAGACTCTATAAATGGATGTGTTTCTAGGAAATCCAAAATATATTCTTTACCATAACATTAGATGCTCTCAAATACATAGAATCATCCTTAGGGTTCTCAATAAAGTTTTTTCATTGCAGTTTCAAAAGGTAACTAAACAATGACATGATTAAAAATATAGATAACCATACTTTCCCTATATAAATATAACATCTTATTAGAATAATAGTTCATATAAAACATTAAGATCCATGATATAACTATATGTTATTTTTTTATTTAGAAAGTTAGACACAAAAAAATGTCTTATAAAATATGTACATTATCTTCAACTTAGTTCATCAAAACTATCACCCATATTAGACAAATAATACCAAAAATTTAATTTTATATCCTATGAAATAGAGATTATATAAAGGGTGATCTCATATGCTTAGTAAGGGTAAAAAAAAAGATATCAATGTTCATTTAAACAGAAATTATGCATAATGGGTATGATAATATGAGATTAAGCCTTTAAAAAAATACCCATTATTGCATATATCATATGAAAGAGTCACTTCATAAATTTACGATGTTCAAAAGTAATGGATCATAAAGGAATCAAAGAAAACAATCTAAGAGTGAATAACATTGTAAAAAGAACATGTCATAAAAGAGTTGAATAATTATTATCATAGAAGTATTATTTAAAATAATCCATGATAGAATAAAATATGAATAGTGGAATTTCATATAAGTGTTGTATAAATTGTGACATAATAATAATCATATAATTATTATTTTAATGATTCCAACCTTTACATTCATAACATGTTACGATTGGGCTAACCACCCGTATACCCTATTACAGGCTTTGGAAAACCTCTCATTTACCCTTTTTTTGGGTTTGGGATGACCTAAAATATACCCTTTGAGTTCAATGAACACTAATATGTACCCATTACATTACAGGTATATATAAATTCTGTAACACCTATCACATAGTCATAAATCCATTCATTTGTATTATAAACGATTAAAAAAATTATCATAACTTATCCCACAGAATGTAATATATGTTTCATAAGTATTTCCTCATAATTACCATAAAATATTCCAATAAATAATAATAATGATACCATTTTATAATATTCCAATTAATTAATAGTTAACATGAAAGGATGTTTTCATTGATGATAAATGTTTTTAAAAGATCATTGAAAAATTTCTTGAGTAAAATACTATTTTAAATATTAAATCTAAAATTAAAATAAAAAATTCAACCAAATATTAAATAAAAAATTTTATTTTAAAAATTTCATCATAAACATGTAAAGGGGTCATCAAATCAATGAGTTGTTATGATTGTGGAAAATTCCATTTATGTCGTGTACTTTAAAAAAAGATTCCATTCACATTTTTGGTAAAAAGTCAAAATTACATCATTTTGAAAACAAAAAAAATATTAGTTTTTAACCATTTTGAAAACATTAAAACACAAGTAAGAATGAATTTAACTAATCATAGGATAATTGAAAAAAATACTCTTGAAATCATTTAAAAGGAAATTTTATATATAAAAAATTATTTTTAGCAGAAGAGGGAAATAAAGGTGGTTTCTTTAAAATTGATCTTTTAGTCTCTAGAGTACTTCAATAGAGTAAAATAAAAGAAAAATATGTTATCTATAGATCTGAATACTGGTGAAGAAAATTCATTGGATTATTGAGATATTGATAAATAATTATTTTCATAAAAAAACATAATCATATGTAATCTAGTAAATAATGAGATTATAACATAAATATATTACCTCAAGTTCAACTTGCATCGAAGGAACTATTATAAATACCCTGCCTTAAAAATTAAATAATATATAATTAAGTTAATAATTAACATTAAGGAGCTTTTAATATTTTGATATTTATATAATTTGGTCATAAAATATACATAACAATTTTAATATTACATTTGGACACTTATACTCAATATCCATTTTTTTATAAAAACATTATTGAAAAAAGAGACAAATATAGATCCATATTTTTTACATCATGACTTTTCTTTGATCCCATCCATGAACCTATTAATCTTTATGTAATGTTACAAAAATTTCAAATAATATTGGATGCGCATGAAAATATCAGTAAGGGATACACAAAGAAGGAAACCTGTTAGTTTTTCAAAACAATAAGTAAAAAATGAATACTTTATCATAAGTAATACTTTTTACCTTTATGAAGTAGAAAATAATCTTCAATAAATAAATGGTCTTTGCTTACACTTTTTTAACAAAATTAATTCCATAAAACCCCTATAAAGCACACATAACATATATATGTAACTTGGGACATAAAAAAACTTAAGTGGAATAACCATACAATCGACTTCCACACATATCACTAAATGGAATATCCATACGACCGAAAGGCATACCCAATGCATTGGATGCTATATCATAACCATTCATCATGGTTTATCACCGCACCACCCATCATTTGGTTTATCATGTAACCACCCTTCAAATGTCCAAGTACTATTATAAATTTATAACACATAAAATATTGCATTTTAATAAAAACATTTCATTTGAAATCACAAGAAATCATCCCAAGATATTGAATAAATCAATATATTTCCCAAACCATTTTCAATAACAAACCACCAAAAAAGTGAATAATGGATTTCTATTCATTAAAAAATGAATGCTTATAGAGGAAGCCACATAAGGATTATGGCATCAGAGAGATCATTGACGCCGAAAAAGTTAAGAACATTCCTTTTGACATTTAGTAAAATGATTGGTTTGAAAAATATTTCCTTTGAATTAAATAAATATTAAAAGGTTTTTATTATACATCGTGTAAAAGAAAGAGGTGTATATTATCAAAACATGCCTCAATGAGAAGTGATTTAGATGAAGTCCCATAACTTGTGTCCAACATGCCCTGTTCGTTATTTAATTTCTTGAATAATACACATTGGTTAATTTCTACTTGATTTAGAACCTTTTCACGTTTATTATTACTTTTATATCACTTATTAACTTTCTATAACAATTAGTTATTTTTTGAGACCATATCGTACATTTTGCCAATGTTCGGAACATAAGTTAAAAATGAACTTGTTATAATTATAAATTATCCTTGTGGTTGAAATTAAATTATCTCCAAAATGATATTCATGATTTATATATCATATATATCATATATATCTATTATATATGTATTTATTATAGTCCATATCATTTGTATATATGAAAATGAAATGCACTATTCATGGAAGGTGGTAATCCTTACGTACGCATGAACGCTACTTCCATTTCATTTTTTTCATTTTAAAAGGAATGAAACCCAAATTATACATAGGTGAATTATTATTCTTGTATAATATAATATTTTATATATTTTTATTTATTTTCATTAACACCATTCTTTATACATTTCATGTATTGTATGAATGAGTCATATCACTTTGTGAGTGCAGTAGTCCGCACTTCCTCAAATGAAGTTATCATATATATACAACATGAAAAGCATAAAGGTATTTTATAAAATGTAATTAACGAAAAATATAGATAAAATAAATATCATATATAATTACAGTACCATCATAATGTCCACCATAAGAGGTGGTAGGAGATTAATGAATAATCATAGTTTCGTGAGGCGGTAGTTCGTCGTCCACAAAAACATTATGTTATATACCCATCAGATAGAGGTGTGTGTAAGTGTAGTTCGAAAACTTGTTATAAAAAATCCTAGTATATCTAGTATACTTGTGTTGTTATGTAAACAAAGAATAAAAATAGAAATGGAATTGAAGAAGTAAAATAAAGGAATAGAACATGAGAGAAGACGTTACCTTTAAATCGGGTAACTCCATTTGGTTTGTCGAAAAAGGATTTCTTAAAGGGATTTAGGACTATTTTACGGATTATAGGATAAATAGAGGAATGTTGAGGGCCTATTGGAATAGAGTTTTGATAAGAAAAGGCGCTTGAGAGGTGTGTGTAATGGGTTAAAGGTGGTGTCCTTTTATAAGGGGGAGGAGGGACACTTTAGGATGGTTTGAAAATATTATTTTATAATAAAAATATTTTATATTTAAAAAGATCCAAAACATATTTAATTCAATGATAATATGCATATAAGTCGAAATAAAATCATCAATTAATAGTTGTTTTGGTTTTCTATATTTTTTAATCCTTATCCTTTTTTATTTAACACTTTGTTATCTTATTTTACTTTTACCATGTCCTCTTATATATTCACACTATATGATTAATATATTTACTATAAAATTCCAAGAAACCCAAAATTGATCATTAATGACATTCTTAACATCATATATCTCATTTTGAGAGTTTTAGTGTTGTAGTATTATTTTATCATTTAATAAAATATTGATTGATTTAAAAAATCATTTATATCAATTTAAGTAACATTCATATCATGATTTTAAAAAAATATATAACAACTTGATTCTTTTGAAAACCCTATTATAATTCAATGATAACATGTCATACACATCCTTAAAATTCATTTATGGTATAAAAAGTTTCAAAATAAATTTATATTAATATTTATAAATTCATTTAGGATGAAAATCTGTACTAAAATTTAATTCAGTACCCAAATACGTATGAAGGCCTTTCCAAAAGTTATAAGTGAACATGGGATCATGATCAGATACAATGGAGAGTGTAAATGAAAGAAACCTGACTATCTCTTTAATACACAACTAAGAAATTTGATCTAGAGAAAAAGTATCTCGAACAGGAAGTAAATGTGAAGATTTAGTAAATCGATCAACGATGTCCTAGATTGAATTGTACCTCGAGAGGTATTTGGTAATCCCACAATAAATTCCATGTATATATTTTCCCATTTACATTATAGAACTGGTACAAACTGAAGCATCCCTCTGGGTAACTGCCACTCCTCTTTAACTAGTTGAAAAGTCAAACACCTCATAGTAAGGTCAACAATATCTTTTTTCAGTCCATCCCACCAGTAATACTCCCGAAGATCGCTGCATATCTTAGTACTGCAAGGATGAACGGAAAACCCAGAACTATGAGCTTCACATAACAACTCTTTCTTTTAATGTGAATCAAAAGACACATATAATCTCTTTCCAAACCTCAAAACACAATCTCTATCAATATTAAACTCTGGTAACATACCCTTTGGTACTGATTCAACCTTTTTATGCAACTCACTATCATCTTTCTGTGCCTGTTTAATTCTGTCAGCTTGGGACGATTGTACTGAAACCTAAAATAAAATAGAGGAATTTCCAGCACTAACAACTTCCAATCCAAAATTCCTTAAATCAAATAACCAAAGTATATCATTCCAAACATATCATGGTTAAGGTACCATCACTCATTCGACTCAAATTTTTAGCCACGTTATTTTCCATTCCTAGATGGTAATGGATCTTGCAATCATAATCCGTGATTAATTCTAACCATATCCTTTGTCTCATGTTTAATTCATTATGAGTAAATATATACATCAACAATTTGTGGTTAGTATATATTTCACATTTTATTCCAAACAGATGATTCCACCAAATTTTTAAAGAAAAAACAATAGCATCTAATTCCTAATCATGTGTAGGGTAATTTAACTCATGAGGATTCAACCGATGTGAAGAATAATCAATTACATAATCATTTTGTATTAGGACACAACCATGTCATTCAAATGAAGCATCACTATAGATTACAAATTCAACATTTCTAGAAGGCAGTTAAAAAACTAAATCATTCACCAATATTCTTTTCAATTCTTGAAAACAATCATCACATTCTTCTGTCCAAACGAACATAACAACTTTTCTTGTTAAAATAGTCATTGTGCTAGATTACCATGAAAAATTTTCAACAAACCACCAGTAATACCCTGATAAACCAAAATAACTATGGATATCGAATATATTTGTTGGTCTTGGACAATCTTCAACAACTATTGTTTTAGTAGGATCAACATTTATGCTATTTTATTAAACAATGTGACCACAAAATGAAATTTTTTGTAACCAAAACTCACACTTGTAGAATTTCCCATACATTTTATTTTCTTTTATGGCTGGAAAGAGAACCCTTAAATGATTTTCATGATCCTATTTACTTTTAGAATAAACAAAAATATCATCAATGAACACAACCACAAACATATATAGAAGCTCACAAAAAATTCTTTTTATAAGATGCATGAAAACAATAGGTGCATTGGTTAACCCAAAAGGCTTAACAAAAAAAATCATAATGGCCACATCTAGTACAAAAATAGTATTAATATTGTCTTCTTCCTTTACATTCAATTGATATTACCCCAACCTCAAGTCAATCTTTGAAAAATACTGAGCTCCCTAGAGCAGATCAAACAAATCATCAATATGAGGAAAAGGATACTTGTTCTTAACAGTGATGTTATTCAATGATATTAAATCAATGAAAAGTCTCATTGAACAATATTTCTTTTTAACCAAATAGATAAGAGCACCCCATGGTGATATGATATGTTGAATGAATCCTTTGTCCAATTAATCCCACAATTTCTTATTTAACTCTAAAAGTACAATTTGAGCCATTCGATAAGTGGGTTTTGAAATTGGATTATCCTCATGAACTAAGTCAACAGTAAATTCAACATCCCAATCAGGTATTATTCCAGAAAACCTATCAGGAAAAACATCAAGATACTCATTTACAAATGGTACATCATTAATCTAAACAGTTACGCTATTTTCAACAATATGTGCAAGGTAACATTCATTTCCATCATTTACAATTTTCCTGACTTTCTAATATGATATTAAAAGTAAGGGTTCATTCTTGTACATATACATAAAATATTTCTTAAAAGAAACATCTTTATCTCTACTATAAATATTAGAATGATAATTGGAAAGCTAATGCCTAACCAAAATAACATCTAACTATTCTAGAGGAAAAAAAACAATCAATGAAGATAGATTCTTTCCGTACAAAAGGACAAGAAGGTTCTTATAATTTTGTTTTGTCTCAATAGTATCTCCTGGTGCTTTTACCATATGTCCAAGATTCATATATTCAGATGGAATTCCCAATTTACTAGAAACATTCTTAGAAATGAATGAGTTTGTAGACCCTGAATCAAACAACACATTGACATAACCTGAATAAACAAATAGTGTACCTAATACTACTTCATTTGATGGCCCAAAATCTGCTGAAGTAGTTACAAAGGATTTCAAAACACCTCTCTTCTTGTAGTCTTTCTGGTTTCCCTTAGATGAGTTCTTCATTGGACCCTTATTTTCATAATGACCAATTTCATTGAACTTAAAATATCTTACCTCTTGATTTTCATTACCTTATTGATAATATTCCATACAGTTACAAGAAATATGACCAGATATAACACAATAGAAGCACATTCTAAACATTGATAAAAATTCTCTAGGATGATTTTTACCACACTTTTCACAAGATGGATATTTAATTTTATTACCTCCAGTCTTATTTGATGAATTATTTCCCTTCTCCTGCCAACTGGACCTCTTTTTTTGGTTTTCTCTCTTAGAACACCTAATCATCAAAAAACCCCATTTATACCTTCTCATGACATATGACATGTTTCTCACAGATTTGGAATTCAAGAGAGGATAATTCACTTCAATATCATGAATTCAGTCCTCAGTAAAATCGATTTATATTAAGATTAAGATCTTAGATGAAATTTGGAGAATACCTTGCAAGTTAAGTGAACATTTCTTCCTATGTAGCCACTGAGTCATCCTCCTGCCTCAATTCTATGAATTGTTTTTCATCCTAAGTCAAACAACCTTATGAAATTTTTCTCAAGAAACATACCTTTTAATTAATCCCAATCAAGAGAATTAATATCCTCACTATCCTGGGTAGTCTTCACCATTAACTGCCACTGATCGGCTTCACCTTAAAATAGGTAATCATTAAGACTAACCTTTTGATTGTCTGACAACCCTATGACAACAAAAACATTTTATAGTGATTTAATCCACCATTTAACTAGAAAGGGGTCAGATGGTCCTAAGAATGATGGGGGATGATAACTCATGAAATGATACACGAATGAAATTTTTCTATGTGGTTTATCTAACTAATCCCATGCATGGATACCGCCACCATTTAAAACCTGAGTGAACTGTTCCATCCCTCCAACAAACTGTTCAGTTCCGATTCGGATCATCATAGGTTGCTGATTTAGAAGGTTTTCTTCCTCCTTATGTCATCTCATTATAGTGTCCTTGTTTCCTATGTGGAAAAGCATTCTGAACACCTAAATATCTTAGGAAAAGAAACATGGTAATCTTTAAAGGCTATATCATTTCAATCTTACCATAAATTAATTTATGGATATTAATTTAACAATACACTAACTCCTAAAGTTGTCCAAATCAACCATTAATAATAACTATAACAACCCAGCCTTAAACATTACATAATATTGAATTATGTTAATAATTCAGATTAATGATCTCTTCAAGTTTAGAGCTATAGAGAATCAGGACATAACATATACCTAACAATTTTAATATTATATGTAAACACTTCGACTACGTATCCATTCTTTCATAAAATAAAACCTTTTGAAAAAAGGGTAATGTTTGGTTCCATATTTTGGACATCATGACATATCCTTAATTCCATCATTGACCCTATTCATCTTTAAGTCATATGAAAAACATTTAAAAAACATTTAATGATTATAAAATGCTCAGAAAGGGATAAACAAAGAAGTAAAACTGTTAGTTTTTCAAAACAACAAGTAAACTATGAATATTTATCCTAAGTAATAATTACCACATTTTTGAAGTAGTAAATACTATTTACAGAGTAAAATATCATTGCATACCCTATTGTAACAAAAATATTATAGTAAAACCCATAAAAATCACACATAACATATATTGATAACTTGGGACATGAACATAATTGAATGGAATAACCATACGGTCGACATCCATACATACCACTAAATAGAATAGCCATATGGATGAAATCCATAACCAATTCATTAGAGGTTATAACGTAACCACACAATTGGTTTATCATGACACAACACATCATTGGTTTATCACATAACCAGCCGTCAAATTTCTATGTACCATTATAAAATAAAACACATAAAATATTTCATTTCACTAATAACCTTTCTTTTTATATCAAAAGAAATCATTTCAAGATATTAAAAAAATAAATCTATTTCAAATACCATTTTTAATACCAAAAACACCCAAAAAGGTAATAAGGTATTGCTTTTCATTTTAAAAACCTGAAGTCTTATAGATGAATCCAAATAACAATTCTGATAGTGGAGAGGTCATTGTCACCGCAAGCGTTAAAAACATTCATTTTGAAGTTTAGTAAAATTAATCATAGAAACAATATTCCCATTGAATGAAATTAAAAGTCAAAGAGGTTTATTATATACCATATAAAAGAAAGATGTGTATATTATCAAAACATGCCTCAATGAAAGAAGATTGAGATGAGGTCTCTTAACTCATGTCCGACTTGACCAGTTCATTCTTTAATTTCCTGAATAATAAAATTAATTTAATTTATACTTGCTTTAGAACCATTTTAAATTTTATCATTCCTTTTATATATCACTTATTATATTGATATAGAAATTATTTAATTATTTGAGTTTATACCAGATATTTTGTCGATGATCGGAAGTTGAAATAAAAATAAACTTGTTATGATTATAAACATTCCATGTGGTCAAACTTATATTATCTCTCGAATGATATTCTTGATTTATATATAATATATATCATATATATTCAGTATATATGTCTTTATAATAGTTCATATCATTTGGATGTTTGAAAATTAAATGCACCATTCATGGAGACGGTAAGCCATACGTATACATGAACAATACATCTATTAAAATTTTTCAATTTAAAATGAATTAAAACCAATTAATACATAGGTATATTATAATTAAATTATAATATCATATTTTGTATATGTTTCTTATGTTTATTAACACAATCCTTTATACATTCCATGTATCGTATGAACGAGTCATATTACATTTAGTGTGCAGTAGTACAAACTTCCTCAAATGAAATTATTATAAATATACAGCCTGAAAAGAAAAAAGGTATGTTATAAAAGATAATTAAATAATCCTAGAGATTAAATAAATATCATAAAAATTATATATAATTAACGCTCAATCATAATGTCCATCATATTAGGTGGTAGGAGAAGATTAAACAATCATCATATCATGAGGCAGTAATTTGTCATCCACAGAAACAATATGTTCTATAAAAATTAAATGGAGGTGTGTGTAAGTGTAGTAAGAATTATTATTATAAAAACAACCTAGTAGGTTAAGGATACTGGTTTTATATTCAAAAAAAGAATAAAAATATCATAGGGAGGGAAAAGTAAAATAAAATAAGAGAACTTAAGGGAAGACATTGCCTTTTAATCAGGAAACTCTCTTTTGTTTGACCCAAAAGGCTTTCTTGAAATACTTTCTGCCTAATTTAAGGCTTCTAGAAGGAAGAGAGGTATGATTAGGGATTATTGAATAATATTTTGGAATATCCAAGGGGATTTAGAGGTGTGTTTAATGGGTTATAAGTTCTATCCTTTTATAAGGGGGAAGAGGGGCTCCTTAATAAAGTTTGAAAATGTTCTTTTATTGTAAACTTATTTTCTGTTTTTAAAGGACCAAAACATATTTAATTCGAAGATAAGGAGCATATATGACGAAATAAGATCATCCAATAATAATTGTACAGGTTTTGGACATTTATTAATCCTTATCTTTTTTATTTAACCCTTTGTTAACTTATTTAACTTTTACAATGTCCTCTTATATATTGATTCTGTATGATTATTATATTTTCTATAAAATGCATAGTGACGCAAAATAGTTCATTAATGAAATTTTTAACTTTATATTTGTCATTTTGATGAATCTTAGATTTTTAGGATTATTATAACAATTAATAAAATTTTTATTGATTTAAAAACTCATTTATGTCAATTTAAATACTATTCATATCAAGACTTTTAAAAAATCAATAAAAACATGATTCGTTCAAAAAACCTACAATAATTCAAATATAAAAAGTGATAATAATCCCTAAAATTCGTGTATGGCATACAGAGTTTCAAAATAAATTTATTTTAACATTTATAATCTTCTTTATTTAAAAACTTTATTAATGAGGTAATCATTAAATCATCATTGTGTCATAAATAAATTTAAATATATGATGTCTAAAAATTATAAATAAAATACCATGATATAGGAAATAAATTTACATTAAAAATAAATATTTATAGTGAAATTAATCACATATATAACCTCATGTAAAATAGTTTTACCAAATGATATATGTTTATGTTATTTTTCTTGTTAATTTAAATTAATTAATATAAAATGAAATTATCACTCCCTTGTGGCTCCATGGGGTCCCAAAATAGACCCAAGGATTATCATGGTCAAACATGTATGAACCAATAGGAATATAACACAATTAGGTTAATTTAATATTATTATTATAATATTTTTTACCCTTATTTACTAGATTTACCCTTTAACAATGGTAAATAAAATATTTACTGAAGTAAATATTCAAAATGTGTAAAAATAAAATTAACTTATTTACACAATTTTGACCTCCTAATTACATGTATAGAATCCATTTTTTCAAATTCCAATTACCAAAGTGGAATATATTACTTTAAAATAAATTCTCTTTGTCAAAACAACAACCGTGTTTTTAGGAAATAAAAACTATCAAAAGATTAACACTTGTTTATGTCCATTTTCAAAGTTAAATTACTTATAATGAGAAAAAATGGATTAAATGGTAAAACTATAATCTAATTACACTTTAAAACCATTTAAAAATATAATCTAAACATATAAATAAATTATATTAAATGGCCATTTTGAATTAAAAGATTGTATTTTTCACTATTCATTAAAAAATGAACATCATCAGAAAAATATGAAATTTTCATCCAAAGTAAATTATGATGTCCCGAATCTAAAGAAGAATATTATTTTTTTCAAATAAAAAATTAAAAGTGACAAAAGTTAAATTTAAAAAGGGTTTTCCATCAAAAGATGATAAATCAACATTTTAAATAATATTATAGTGTTTATGCCTAAAATAGGATTAATTAACATTTTCAGCCTATAACATTTATTAGATAAAGGTAAATACATTTTAAAAACATTTATAATAATATTTTAGTATGTTTTTCTAATTTACACCAATACAATGGCTTTGAATTAACTACCAATTAAAATATTAATATTCTATTATTATTTTTCAATATTACTCAACATTGTGTGCAATGTAAGATTTCAAAGAAATCCTTGGTTTTTTATCAGGTACACCATCGAACGTAGAATCCACATTAATGTAAAATTAATATTTAATTAAAAATTATTAATAATTATGAAAATATCATATCATTCATTTACCTGGGATGTTACAACTCTAACTTACTATATGATAAATATAAATTAATTATACCTGTATAATAGAATAATATACAATTATAATATCATCTATGGTCCACTGATAACATTTAAACACCAATTTATTTATAATTATTTCTTAAAAGAATCATTTCTTGGTGTTGAATATTTGGTTTTATAGATGTTTTGGTTCATCAGTTATATTTCTTGTACATTGATCAAGGATAAATAATGTTTATAATATTAAGAATGATATAAATACCAAATATATTAATTATAGATAAATATATATGTATTTAGAGTCATTTATAAATGGTAGAGATATAAATATGAATTATACAATTCAAGATGATGGTATGTCATACATACATATGAATGTTGTTTTCACATTTTAAAGGATAAAATGAAATAAAGTAAATTAAAAATGATATGTTACATTATCATTATTATATAATATATATTATATATTAATTAAATATACCATTAATACTATCCCTAAAAATAATAATAGAAAAAACTAATCCCATCTCTTCATAGAGGTGGATGTCCACAAGTACACATGAGCGACATTATCATTTTCTAAATTTTTATAAGGTATAAAGTTATATATTACATTATAATAATTAAATTAAAGTATATGAAAGATATTTTTGTCATTATTATATGATTAGTAACCCATATTTTGTAGTGTTTGAAAAACAAATTAATTAAAAGTGGTCATGTAATACAATTACCTCTTCACTGGAAGGCCTCCTTTATATCCTTTCTTAAGGACCCTTGGAATAGTCATTTAAAGATTAAAGAACCTAAAATTCAAAGATATATAAGTTGAGGAGATTATTGTGATGTGTTTTGTTTATATATACAGCTCCATGTGTGATGAAGAAAGAAGAATATGTTCCCTTTAAAAGTAAGGAGAGGGGAACTCTTGAAATTACATAATGTATGAAGTTAATATAAATTATGTTTCATAAATAATTAATCAAAATTTATGAAATTATTATATAGGATGAATAATATTTTAAATTAAATAATTAAATATAATCATAACATGTTTTGGTTATGATTTTACCCTTATTTATTACTTGTAACCCTTGTTTACCATTTTACAATTATCAGGATATCAACATTTTTACTATTTAGGGGTCTGGAATGTTATGATAAAAAATAAAAGAGAACCATAAATAGAATATAGTGGATATTTTCAACCATATACCATTCACATGAACAATTATAGAGGTTTTATGAATTTTATATTATTTAATAAAATAATTTTTATTATAAAATAACATTAATGTCATTTTCTGAAATAAATGAAATATTATAATATAATATGTATATAACTCATGTGAAAGGGTTCCGAAATTATATTTATTTGAATATAAATAATATATGATCTTAATATAATCATAAAATAAAATTTTTATAGGGTTATAAGATTTTTTATACTTTATCAATTGGTTAACCCCGTTGTTATCAAATTTAAATCATAACTATAGTAATGAATTATCAATATTAAACATTTCTAGTTAGACTTATAAGGTAAAAATTGAATCCTAAATGGTCATGGAATTGTTTTGTAGAAAATTAATCAACTTAATTATCTTCTTTAAATATTTTTAGGTTTTTTATTTATATTAGTAAAATAAATTTTATATAAAATACTATTATTGTCATTTTAAGAACTATTCATATAATTTGACCTTGAAGACAATATTACAAGAAAATAATTTCAACATAAAACATTATAACAGATATTATATAATATTTTTATTTTTTAAATTCGTGATAAACAGTAAATCACCCCTAAAAAAGTTTCATATTAGTGTTTTTAAAATAATATAAATGATTTTTCTACTGATTGAACAAGAATTTTGTCAGCGTTGTGTTAGAATTTAAAGAAATTATTTCATTATTAAAAACAAAAAACAAATTACTATGCTTAAAAAATTCATTAATATATGAATCTATAATTTATAACTAAACAAGAGTTATTTTTATTGCTATGAAAATATATTATAGTTATTAAAATAATGAAAGATACATTTTTTAATTTTTTTCCTTAAATATTATAAAGGTCAAATTCATAGTTAAATGGGGAAAAATATCATATTTAAAAAGTTTGGAAGATTATAGATTTAATAAAAAGATGAAATGTAATAAATTCAATTGTTTAAATGAATTTTAAAATTTATCACATAGTTTTAACCCTACTTAATGCATTTTACCTTTACCGTCCTCACAAAAATTTACTGTGGTTACTATTCATAGTGACAAAAATAAAATGGACTTGTTTACCATATTTGGACCTCTTGATTTGAAATATAGATTTTTTAACATCCCAAAAATTTTCATTGTATTGAGGAGTGATGCAGGAGATAGTAGGACTTTGGTGCCATCCCCAATACACATATGGCTGGCCATAAATTTCATGGCCTTAAAAAAATTTGGAATGACTTTCCCTATGAATGATAAAACATCTAGAAATAGAAAAACCAAAAAACCAAAATATAATGAATGAGTGAAAAATAAAACTCAACACATAAAAAAATATATACCAGAGTATAAGTGGATACCAAAATTAATACTCAATGGGGACCAAAAACCACATTATTTATAACTCCAAAATGACATCAACCAGAAACATACATCCCACTCCAAGATCCACCTCGAAATTCGAAGACCATGGTATCTAGAGGTATCACTAAATAACTAAGATAACATAACTTTTGTTTTCTATTGATAGATGGAATCTTAAAAAACAAAATATTTCCCATGAAAGGGGTGAGTCTAGGATTAATATGACTTCACCAACGAATTACTAACATACTCTATTTGGATAAAAAAAGTTAACAATTTCCAAAATTATTTTACGCTACAAAAATAGTTTATAAAGAATCCATACCAATTTTCCATGGAAACTTATAAATGAAGTTGATATTTTTAAACCTTTTTGGAATAACCCCATCCATATATCTATACACACAATTCATTACAAGGTAATAGTTCCATACTCATGAGAAGACTCTCATTGATCTTCCAAGTCATCACAAGGTAACCAATACCAGGTTCCCCAATGGAACATGACCCTTTCTCATGGTCACATCATATGAAAATGAACACACTCTAACCATGTATTCTAAATCCATGTAAAACCATTCCAAAAATCATTCATTCAATAACATATTTCTTTTAAAAAAATTCTGGCATTCAAACAAAACAATAACTTTAAACTCCATATTTTGAAATCATAGTCTAAATAATATTTTCGTAATCCAACCATTTTCTCAAAATTTCTAAAACAAAACCTATCAATATTTCCACAAAAAATAACATAATTAATTTATAACAAATTTAAAAAATATATTTAACTAAATCTAAAACATCATGTTATAAAACAATATAAGTAGAGAGAAAAGCTACATACTCTCAAACATTAGGGAAAAAAAAGAATGTGAAACTGAAACTTCAAAGTCCAATTACAAACCATGTTACCTTAATATATCCAATAAGATTACATTAAAAAACATTCTCCACACAAAGATATATCCATAATATAGTAGAGATATTATGTTGATAGAGAGAGAGAGAGAGAGGAACCATGCATCAAATAAGGAAGTGAAAGAATGGGCACTTCCCAAAAAATAGGGACCTACAAAGCACTATGATTCATCAAATGATCTGTCTTGGATTGAAGGGGAGCCTCTATCGCACCTTGTGATAAAAAGGTATTTTATATAATTGGATGATTAAGGGATAAATTAGGGTAAATTTTCTTAATTCAAATTAGATTCATGGTTTAAGGAGTTCAAATTGTATGCTACAAGGTTAGGTTACATGGTTAGGTCACATGTTTTGGAAAACTGGGTTCCAACCATGTAGTGTTAGTGTCTTTATACTATACCTTTCACAATTTTATTGCATGGTAAAAAAACCATGGTCCAATCATGAATTTTCATATATTTCATGAATTATAGTTTAATCTTGTAATTTTCATGGGTTTTCAAAACATTGTTCCTACCTAATGTCCACTATCTTCCCTAACACAGTTTACTAGAGATACTGGATAGTTTCTACTAATTGTTCACAAAATGTGCACCTTCAAAAAATCCTCCAAAATATGCCAAAACCTCTCATAAACATTGAAAATGTAAACTGATAAATATGTGGGATTAAATTACATGAATAAGTGGATATATACCTAAAATTTTGGTTTCTACTTTACCCCCATCAATGGTAGATCCTCGTTTAGAAATTTGAAAATCCTTGTTCCCCCAAAAGTTTCTTAGCCATTGATCTCTTATTTCATTATCATTCATCCATGATTCTTCCTAACTCTAACCATGTTTCTATAAAACCCACATTATACCAATTATTTTACCAGAATTGTTCATCTCATTACTATAAAAACCCATTATATAACATGAATCAACATAGTATCCGATTATAGTTCATTGTGTACCCATTAAATCACATGGTTAGGATCATGTGGTACTTATTCAACTGAGAAACATGAACCAAATTATCTACTAACCCAATCCTCAAGGGAAAATCCAACTGATATTCAACCCCACTAACTTGTTCAAGCATCTCAACAGGTCATATGTATCGATGTTATAACATGACCTTATTACAAAAAATGATGATTCCCAAGACTTGGAAAGATTCACAACAACACATGATCACTAACCTCAAATGACAATAGTTGTAGATGATGATCCACATATGATTTTTAAAAATATGAGAAATCACCATTTTTTAAAAATTAAAATAAATTTTGTACGTTTTCTCTAACTAAATGATGGGTCCAATTAGTGAATTTTTACCTATCTATAACCTACAATATAGAGAAGGAAAAGGGATACCATTCAATGCATCAAAATTCTCTATATTTGTTAAAAACTTGATTATTTTTATTCCATTAGAACTACAATAATGATAAATCCTCCCCCCCATTGGACACTAAAATCCATTAAAAAATTCCTCATCAAGTCTTTCAATATTTGGATTTTCCATTCATATTGCCTTTATATTTGAGGATGATAAGATGCACTCATAGTCATCCATGTTCTAAGGGATTTCTATGAGAATTTCAAAAAATAAAATTTAACTTCGGGTTTCTATATAATATAATCATTATTAGAATTCCATGAGTTTTTTCAATTTCATGAATGTGAAGATGAGTCAATTGCTGCTGGGATGGGGGGGGATGACACCGTAAGGGGCACATCTCGCAAGAGTTTTATTCCTTTCACCGTCTCTCCTTCCCCCACCTCATATTGTCTCCATATTATCCTTGGTTCTTCTTCTTTGTGGTCTCAGGGGGGGATCCTCTTTTAGTGGTAGTTTTGGTCATTGCGGGCTGGGCTATTGCGGATTCCCTCACCATTTGATGGCCCGCCCTTCTCCCTTCACCACCTTCACTGGTTAGTGTTTAATTACAACATGGTGAGATCCAATGGTGAACCTACCTTTTCGATCTGAGGGTTTCCATCTCGAGTGTCAGATGGGAGTTCGAGGGGTATTTCATGGTGGCCTGCATGGTGGCTGTGAATGCGGTTATGGGTTGCAATTTCTGAATTGTGGCGACACTTCTTTCAGCATAACCTAAGGTTTGTATATTTTTGGGGATGATTTCAATTTTTATTTCTCTATATGAGTGACTTGGATCTGAATGTGATTGTAGGTGATGTGTGATTTCACGGAGGAACCAACAATGTTGTTTTCGACGGTGCGGTTTGGTGATCCATGTGGTTTGATGATGCTATTGTGCCAGTTATATTCTCATATGGATAGACAGATGTTTCTCTCTTGGTGGTGTTTTTCTTGTGTTGGTGAATCTATTGGATTGAATTTGTGGAGTTGTTGTCATTTGAGGTTGGGTAGTGGTTCTATGCAGAGTAGGATGCGGCGTCAGGACATCATGGTTTTCCTTGATCTAGATTATTCATTGGCCTTATATGGATGTGTTCTTCCAAGAGCTATTTGATAGTCCAACTCATGTTGTTGGAGGGTTTGGGTGACCTCCGACTAGAGTTCATTGGCAGGTTAGTGGATTTGGACTGGTGTTGATGGTCACGTCAATATTGTTTAAGTAGGCATGTTCGGAGGTTGGCCAAGCTAATCTATAGTTCGTGATTTCTTCTTTGTGGAAGTTCCTTATCCTTATATTAGGTGTTTCCAACTCTTACTATGAATATTGTTAGTTTGAATGATGGGGAGGTGATTTTTTATGATGATTGAGTGGTTAGGTTTGCCTCTATATCATGATCAATGGTGTTTGAATTCTGTTTGTAGTGACGTCATGTATGTTTTTCCACATTTCATCAAATGTGTTTGTTGGTCTCTCACTTTTTCCTCCAAAGTGTTTGCAAAATAAAAATATTAATTTTCTGCCATTCAATTTCATGAAAGAAGATTTTGGAAATGTCTTCCAGTGAACTAGTTACACGAATATGGAAGATGTGAGACGAAATTGTGAGGCGATCCATACTCACCCATATGGAATCAGGTTTCCTAACTATCCTTTGTGGACCTACTACAAAATCTATGGTTATCATTTACCATTTCCACAAGGTAATTGTTATGTAATGAAACATAACTTGTAGTTATTAATGATTCACCTATACCAAATGAAAAGTGAGGTATCAATAGACTTACTTTTCTTTAGATCTTTTTATTTCGACCCACCAAATCTAGGATTTCAAGGATTTATAAAATTCTACATCCAATGGCGAAAAAACCATCTTGAATGGTGGTTAGAATTTAGAAGTTGTTCCAAACAATATAATGGTACAACTATACGATATCAAAATGACAACATTAAATTCCCATCCAGATTTTGACCCTCAATGGTCTCTACACCATTCTGTGTTGACCTCATAGAAACACATTAAGGACTAGATTTCCAAGCCCTTCTTAATTTTTTAGCCAAATAAAGAAAAAAAACTGGAAAGAAAACTGAAAAATAAACTGGGTTTGAGAAATATATACTTATATCCATATATAACTTAAATTAGTTTTCACTGATGTAAATCTACTTTATCCAACTGAGAATAATAATTCTAGATCAATGTATCCACCATAGAGTTACATTTTCTTGGTGTATAATTCATGTTGATGCCAAATATCTACTGATATTCCATCCATCTGCATCGTCTAAAATTCAAATCTCCTTATGACAAATGTTTGTAAAAATCATATGATCCATAAACACCAAGAATTTATCACTAAAGATGTAATGACACTAAGTATTTTAATCATGGACCAAAATAACAGATTCAAAATCATGTGTTGGTTAGTTATTCTCATGCAACCATAAGTACCATGATCCATAAGAAGAAACATGATATCCCTACATAAGAACACATCCCAAATTGATCCCAATGCATCACAATATACTAAATCTTCTTATCTAGACTCTAGAAACATGGGGACATGTGATGATGTAAGTCTAGAATTATGTTCTTGAAGGATATTTATATTTTTCATTCCATTGTAAAGGAACTCATTTCTTTATAAAATATTTCATCGTTGATTCCAAATGTACAAAGTCACATATAAAATACCCATATTATAAAAATTATCCAAGAAAACTAAATACCTAAAATATATTCTTTGAATTTTTCTCAGATATAACATCTTTTCTCCTTATAATATCAATATAAATACTTTTTTTAGGAGTGAAATGGAATAGTAAACGTACCTAATATATCTAGAAATCATATTTTGATAACATGGAATACAAAGGATGTCCCCAAAAGATACCGAACACTATATCCAAGTGTTTCTAATGATCCAATTTTTTTCTAAAATACACCATTATATCATTGAAATAATCCACTAAAAAGGATCATATATAGCTATATATGATTCTATTATATAACATAAATATAGCTGGTGAATTCATAAGACCAAAAGGAATAGACACATACATAATATGGATATATCAGCATCGAAAAGATTTCTTCTCAATATCCCCCATCTAAAATCATAATTAGTGATACCATAAACATATTTCAATTTTATAGAACCATTGGGATCCCATTAATTAAATAAAAAAACAAAATTTCACGAAAGAGGTTACTGATTATTTATCATAACTTTGTGATTCTTATGATAATTTACACAAATCCTAATATTTCCAATATCCCTCTTCACAAATAGAATCTTTACTTGCCATGAATATTTTCTTAGTCATGTTAACCCTTTACTCCCCATCTCATCTAAATAAACATTCAATTCCCTCAAATTTTTAGTGACATAAAATAAGAAGGATGTGAGATAGGACTTGTCCTCATTAGGATATCGATCATAAACAGAACTTATCTTTTGGGTGGAAACCCTGATAATATTTCAAGAAAAACATCAAGTAATTAGTTAATAATATTTGGGAAATATATCTTATTAATATCATCCATATATTCTAAATCAATCACTAAAAATGATAAGATATTATTCCAACCAGCTGTTATAAAATTCATGATATACTTGCCTTTAAATACAAATATCATTTTAAAGAGATACTCGACGCCATATAGATATGTAAAACTAATCATTTTTGAATAATTGTTTATGTGAGATTTAAAGTTTTTTAACCAATCCATACCTATAATTACATCATATAATTCTATCTCAAGAATGAATAAATCACTAACAACATAGCCCTATGGATTGTTTTGGAACATAATTTACACATGAAGCCCCTACACTTCCTTTCTACAATTAATGTTTATTGGTTTAAAGTAGAATGAACCATCTAAATAGAAGAAACCATATTATCAACAACATGAGGTGTAATAAAGTAGTGGGACGTGCCCATATTAAACAATGATTTCATAAGTGTAGAATTAAATAGAATCATACTTGTCACTATCAAAGGACCTGATTGATCAACCTAGATCATTTTCTCATATCCAAACATTTATTAACTCACTAAACATCTATCATTATTATCATGTTGAGATTGAACAATTTGAGAATTATTGGTTTTCCTAGAAATAACTTTTCTCATTTGGTTCAGTTGATATGAATTATTTTGTTGAAATTATTTCGTCAATGTATATTATTCTTAAGAAACATGAGGGGGGTTTATAGCACATGAACTTTGAAAGAAATTACAATAGTAGTAAAGATGTACCATATAATTGTAATTGTGACATGATATAGGTGGTTTTATACTATCATGATTCATATGGTCAAACTAACCATGTTGAAAACATCCCAGACTATTTTTTAGTTGACGAGAGAGATTTACTAATCCGATGGGTTGATTCTGATGTGTACCAAAACATAAAAAATTGGTGTCCCATATTTACGTATTTACAATGTTATAGGTCCCAAATGTTTTCATAGAAATGAAAATTCTCCCAAAAACTATATTTAATGATATACCCCTTTCTTCCACCATCATTCCATTTACCATCTCTGTATAATCCATTATACAATAGAAAAAGGAATATGAAAAAATAAATTTCCTGAAACCTGATTAAAAAATGCATGTCTTTTAAGATGTACATATAACAACATTATGATAAAATTAGAAAAATTTAAAATTCTATGTGCATAATTTATCACCATGTCATTATCTTATTTCAAACATAATAATATCATTGTTTTAGAAATAATAATTTTGTTCGTATATAAATATTTGTTAAAAGATTACTCAAAATCCTCTCAGTTCATACCATGTTCAAGTATATCCTAAACATATAATTACAACCATTGGAATTAAATGTCCTATAACATATACATTTAATACATTAATTTCATATTTTCTTGTTCCCCAAGGAAATCAAATATTTAATTCATCTTATTTAACTAGACTTCTTCTTTTTCTTTCATGGAGTCCACTAAAATATGGATGGATTCTGTTTTACGAAATAATATAAACGGTCCACTTTCCATGGTTCATAATTTATATTACCCTTTACACAACTTGAAAATACTAGACAATGCATTTTACCAATTATTGGTTCACTGGTGGGTTAGTTGAACCTATACTCTCATAATCTTCTTCTACCATATTTCTAGTATACCCACCCAATTTTATTCAGTATAACAAAAAAATAAATTTAGTATCACTCATTACCTACTGATGTCTTGATAACTTTAATTTACCACATCTAGATATATTACTACCTATCTTCATACAATTCCACCTTCATCAACATTTCAACATATTTATTTAAAATATTTCTTTTTCACCATTCAAAAGAATCATTTTAACTATGTCCAAAATTTAATACTTTTTATCCATTTTAAAAACCAATAAATCTAGATTTATATAGGAAATAATATTGGTATGTATGATTATCAATTAATTTCATGAAACCCTCACTGGTTAAACCCATGACAATGTGTTGTTAACTAACCAAGAAGTGTATTTAAACACTAATGTTCCCAAAACCTTTGGAAGCACGAAATTCGGAATAAAGAGGTTATCTATGAATTTTTATGCTCTAGAATTCGTGTTTTAAAAATATGAATTATTACTAATATCTCTAATAGATATAATTATACAATTTCTATCTCCATTACCAATCATAACTTACCCAATTTCTTATGTCACGAATGAAAAAATGGGGATAATTTTTCCTCCTAATTGAAAGAAGGAATATCCAAGACTGATACCATTTGTAACATCCCACCCATATTTATTATCTTGAGGAGTCACATGGGATAAATTAGGACATAGGTTACATACCCATGACAAAAAAGCATAGAAATAAATTATGAGGGTGTGATGAAAATTTAGGGGGTTGATTTACCATTTAAAAGATAAAAAATACAGACTACAAATATTATGACAAAACCAACCATTATAATATTCATGAGTAAAAAATATAACTCATCACATCGCCAAACCAACCAACTATATCATAGTGTTTGTGGATCAAAAATAAATACTCAATGAGAACCAGAACACCACAAAACTCAAAAATCAAAATTGACATTAACCAACAACCCCAAACTTTCTCCATGCTCTACCTCCACATTCCAAATCATAGTATCAAGAATCATCACTACTGAACTGAGATACATTGCTTTTAACTATGTACTGATAGATGGAATATTAAAATTAAATATAGTATAAAAGAAGGGGGTGAGAATAAACTCAGTAGCTTTTTCCCCAATGACTTCCCAAATCATGCTACTGGGAATTTTTTATCAAAATGTTTTAAATACTTTAAGTTCTAAAAATAGTTTATAAAAAATACATACCAAATTTCCTTGTAATGTAATAAAGGAAGTGTAAAAACTACTAAAAATAATTTTCAATATCCATTAGAATATATCCATACACACCATGTATTCCCATTTGATAGTTCCATACTCATTAGAGGTCTCTCATTGAAACACCAAGTCTTCACCAAAAAACCAATACTAGGTGCCCCAATGGAACATGAAACTTCTATAGGATCACTTATAATGTAAAGGAACTCAAACCAACCATGTATAACAAATACATGTAACACCATTCCAAAAAACATTCTTTATTTTAAAGATTTCCACAAACAAATTCCATGAACCAAAATAAATCCATAATTATAAAATCCACATTTTAAAATAATAAACTAATAGAGATTTTCAAAATCCAACCAATTTTCCAAAAATTTACAAAACCAATAAAATAAGGATTTACACCAAGAATCACATAAGTATTTCACCACAACATCAGTCATAATATTTAATTAGAAAAAATAATTCCTTTTCTAAATAAATTGGAGTCAAGATAGAATCAACCTATTACCAATATTTTGAAAAAACAAAGAATGTTACAAAAAAACATCAAGATCTCACCACAAACCACATTCCATTCACTACATATAACAATATTACATAATAAAATAGTAATAGTACATAGATATATCTATAATGTAAAAGATATATGGTTTATATAGAGATAATAACATTGTATATAACCCGAATTAGGAAGAATGAGAACTTATCAATGAATACAGGCCTCAAATAGTCTTTAACTAACCCAAAGATCTCTCTCCGATAAAATGAATCGTATCCCACTCCTTGGGAGAAAAACTATTACTAGTTATAGGAGGATTAAGTGAAAAATTAGGGTTAAAAGGATTAATTAAAATTTTATCCATGACCTAAGTAGGGAAAACTGTATTCTGTAGCATTAGGCCATATTATTTGGAAAATAGTGAGGTAACTGTGTTGTGCTAATATCTTAATCCCACAACTCATACAATTTTCTCACATGGTTATAAAAACAATGACCTACTTATTAATTTCTCTCTTTTTGATGATGTATAGTTTCTTCTATGCATTTCTATGGTTTGGATATATAACTCTCTATCCCTACACTTAACCATCATCCACTTTCATCTCTTTCATGATTTCCAATAGAATATATATGGTTTATTCTAACCACTCACAAACTATAATCCTTCAAAAAGCCTCCAAAATATTCCAATTCCCCTAGGAACCTCTTGAAACATAACCCTAGATTTATTTTGAGTCACATAATATGAAAAAAGAGAAATTGTACTGAAATTGGGGGTTCTATATAATCCATTTTTTTAAATTCAATTTCTAAAATTTAGAGAAGTAAAAATTGAAAACACAAGAGAAAAAGTTTCTCATAAAAATTCCTTTTCAAGTATAAAATTTTTTCTTACCAAATTTAACCATAAAATTGATTCTAATTAATCTAATTTTAATAAGAATATTATAATAGAACTATTTTTATATTAAAATAATTTTTAAAAACTGTATCATTGGAAATTCATAAAAGAAACATACCTTTTTTAATAAAAATATTTTTCATTATTATTCAATGGGAAACTAATGCTTTTAAAAAAATCCATCAATTCTAGTGTATGATAATTTTGATATTATAATTTTAAAAATAATATCCTTTTTATCAAATAATACTTCAAAAATATCGCTAAATTATTTATAATATTAAATCATTAAAAATAATTAAAACCATTTTTGATGAAAATATATTTCGAAGAAGAAATAGACTTTCGTTAAAAGTGATTGCTTATTTCCTATAATTTAATCATAACATTTCCATTTAGTAAGGGTACTATAAATATATTTCCTAATCTAGTTACCAATATTGATTCCTACAAATGTAATGCCTAGGTAAAATTTAAATAATAATATATGTACAATGTATATCAATGTGATTAATTCAACATGTTGTTTGTTAAAAAGGCTATTTAGCTTAATTTTGGTTTTAGTCAATAAAATTTCATTATTAAAAGTGTAATTAGAGAAACTACTAGTGAAGAATTGATATGATAATGATCCATCATGAATGAAAAAAATTATTTTCCCAAGAACCATGAAATTCCCCATTCAAAATGAAAATTATATAACTCACGTATACTATAAGTAAACCTAGTCTCTCTAAAATAGGTGTTTCAGTTCATATTGTTTCAGGACCACAACCTGGTGAACATAAAATGATAGTTTCACTAATAGTTTAAAAATATTGAAAATTATAGCACTATGGGATGATTCAATTTGATATGGTTTTAAAATATCAATTCCATGGTCGAGATTCACTCTGAGGACTACAAAAACATATATTAAAATAGAAATTGGTTTCACAAAATTGATCAGTTTCCCAAAACACCAACCAAAAACAAATGAAAAAACACATAGATTATTTGGAAACATTTTTATAAATTGTTTTATACAAAGTGTTTTCATAAGAAAAAACCCAACCTGCACTATGCCTTGGTGTAAGACATTTTGAAGAGATTCTTTTAAAGAAAACATATACTTTTGATTAAATTATAAAATTCCTTAACTCGAATGGGCTCAAAGGGACCACTAAAATTCTACATGACTTAAGCCATATCAAGATTGGATTTTGGTAATATCTATTTTTAATGTTATTTATCTCTTGTTATATAATTAAATTGTTCATTTATTTAATATATTCCAATTTAATTAATTATTTACATAAATTGGTAATATGATATTCAAATCCCATGCTTTAGTTTAAATTATTAAATATTATTCATATAATATTTTCATACCTTGAATTATGAAAATTCTTGAGATCCTCATGACAATAAAAATTTCATTTATAAACACCTACACTCTCATAAAATTATAATTTTGAACAAAATGCATTTAAGTTTTTTGATCCAATTCTTAATTAACACTAAACTAATGAAAACCGCAAAAAAGGAGTTGAGGAATTTGAATGATATGTTTTAAAATATAGTGAAATAATGACAGTTTTTGTGTTTACTACTATTATGGATTGTGGGTAGGAGACATGAAACTGGTGGTCTAGTAAGAGTTTTATTGATATAATAAACTGTGAGTGTGAGACTAATAAAAATAGGATCAACCAATAATGAAATTGTGTTGCCTCATTTAATTTTTTTTATTTTATTATAAATAATAATTTTTCAAATTCCATTTTTTACGCAATAGATTTAAATAATTTTGTAAAATGATTTTAAATTGTCTCAATTCTAATAATCGCCTCTCAAAAAACAATCAAAAGTAAGACTATACGTATAATTATAAGAATAATTAATTATAGTTTAGAAGAAACAAATCAACATAAATGGATGAAATTGAAACACACAATAACCAATAACAAGTTTATCTACATTTAATGTTTTAATGAAAGATTAAATAAGGAATATATATTATATGAATGCATCAACAAAAACAAATTGAATAACAGATCCCTCTATGTTGAAATTTCATCAAATTCTCATAATCCATTCCCTGGTTTCTTCCTCCTTGAAGAATGGTACACAACTCAAGACCCTTGCTTCTGATGTTAGTTATAGTATTAGTCACTTTGTTAAAATTTTAAGGAATAAAACACCATAAAATAATTACTAAAATTAATAAAAATTAACTCTGAATGTCACATGTCATATTCAACAACACTAGTCATGAATCATTAGAATCCATGTGACATCGATCACTATTCATCTCCTCCATCATCATGAATTGAGGATATATTCCGTATAAATGTTGAAATGCCTATATCTTACTATATTATACTCCAATGAAACACATTATTCCATGTTCATTATCTCTTACTTTATTAGAAATCATTAAGGTCCTCCAATTATAAAAAACAATTAACATCAAATAGTTAACTGAGGCACAAATTTCATTATTTGAATTTAATTAAATCATACCTAAACACATGATTTTTCTATTGATTAAACCTCATGGGAATTTAGAACTTATGGATATAATGTTATGAGAATTTGAATTTTATTATGGTTTCTTTGGAACCTTATTATCTTTAAAATGTTACATATGTAATGCATTTTAGGATTTTTCAAGGCATAAAATACATTATACATTGATGTATTATGAGTCCTTTTTATGAGATTTAATGTTTTACACATTGATATATAATGAATTTTTGACTTATATATTATGAAATTGATTCTATAACCTTTAAAGGGAATATTATAGTTTATGATGTCAAGCTTTTCACAGAATAATCATTCCAAAGTGGCCCACCCAAATAACTATTTGGGAAGTAAATTAGGAGAGTGATTCCTATGAATCTTCTAAAAAAACGAGATTGAAATTTTTTAATAAAAATACATGATTATTAATTTTATTAATTCAAAATAAATAATGAAACATCGTCATAGAAAAAAAGTTAATTTAAAAACAAAAAAAAAATATTAAAGTGAGTTCCAACAGAACATATAAAATATCTAACCATGGAACATAGAAATATAAAACCCCAAACCCTATGATATATAATCACATTCCAAAAATATATTTTATTTATAATAAAACCGAAACAAGCTATAAAATTTTATATTAAAATATTAAAAAAATAAAACTAATTATCCATTTATCAATAATGTAAAAAAACAACAAATTATATTAAAATTTTCAAAGAATAATAGTTTCATCTCTAGAGTGATTAAATCATAAAATAATTCCAATTAAGACACTTTTATCCTGAAAACATAAATTTTTTCAAAATAAATGTGGAAAAAATGTATTGAAATTTGGTGGGTTTAATTACACAACACTTAATTCACTTTATTTCCTCTCACAATTAGTTAAAAATATTATATTGAAGAAAATAAATATTCAAAAATGAAATAATTGTCATTCTAATGATATAGTGATTTTCAAAAAATATTCCCCCATAAACATTCTCAAGTATGTAAGAATGATTACTTTGTTTGAACAAATTTTTTTAGTGACAATTAATATTCATGTTTTCAAAAAGATGAAGAAATTAAAAATATTGAATGGATTTTAACTAACTTCATTTGCATTTGATTTTTCTTATAATCGTCTCCTTTTTTGTTTAGTGAACATAATCTGATATTTTTTAATAAAGAGTAATTAAACATAAGTGGTGGATGCGTGAGTTTAATAATTAAAAATAATAATTAATAACCTATATAACATTTTTAACCTATAAATAATGATATCAAATAGGATTAGGAATTCATGTTTAGTTCAGCTAAATGTAAATATTATTATTTTAAATACAATTCAATGATAAAAATATAATTTAAATGTTAAAATATACTCACTAAACATTAATAAATTCTTTCACATTAAATTGAGTAACATAAAAGATATTAACAAATTTAATTCATGGAGAAATAGAAAACATTGTCTATTTTAATATACTAAAAAATTATCAAAATTTAAGAAAAATATCCATTCACCAAAAATGTAAACCGAATATTGAAAAAACCTAATTTTGAAAACATTTGGGTATTTCTATGTTAACTCCATGAAATATTGTTTAAGATAGTTTAATAACCCTCCCCATAATTTTTAATAAAAAAAGCATCCTCCATGATTAAACTTAGGTTGGAATAATGTTTTTTGAGTAGTTTATATTGAAAAATGGTTTTCCATTCGATAGTGAAAAAAATGAAAAAATGTTTATTATAAAATAAAACTACTATGTTTCCAAAAAATAAAATATTTCATGCCCAAATAGATTTTATTATGCACATGAATTTTAATAAAATTGGATAAATTTAAAATATAGTTAAAAAATACTAGATTAAGAAATGTATCTAGAGAATTAATCAGGGTGCTAAGAAAGGTTTTAGTAAGAAATAAAAATGGCTATCAATGAAATATATTAAGGAAATCAAAACACCACGAAATTAAAATCTAATCTAACATGAACTCCTATATAAATGTTAAGGATATTATTCATTTCATTAATATTGAGGAAATAATATCTTCTAAAATTTTCTAATTAATTTTTTAGCTAAGAACAATAATCAAGGTAGTATGAATTAAAAATAAGTGAAATAAATTTCCAGGTACAATCAAAATTTAGAAATAATTACACGAATAGAAGTTAGTGTAATAACCTTAGTGAATAAACTAAATAATAATTCTCCTTTCTATAACTACAAGATAGATTAGGATTTACTTATTAATGTACATTTATAATTTCAAAAAATCATCAATTAGATCTAATAATTCTTGTTTAAAAAAACCATGTGAAATTTTAAATTATTTTGATATCAACCTCCATGCAATTGATAGTTATATTTTAACCAGGGGAAGGGGTTAGTGGGAGAAAGAATGGGAGGTGGTGGCTAAAAAGACACATGGTGAGGGGATTTATATAAAATAAAAATAGTAGATATTTCTTTATTTATCTATAGGTCACCTACCATGTTGGATAATATTTAATGAACCATCATTAATTTCACCATAAATTACTGACTCTGAAAACATAGTATGTGTAATTTATATTAGTTTGTTATTTCACTATAATGTTAGGGAAATTCATCATGATATCTACCATTTTCTAAAATATCATTATCTATTTCATTTTATTAAATTATCTAAATTTGTAGGATTAGGTTCTCTACTTATGTTTTCATCTTTTTATAAAATTTCATTAGAAGGAAAAAGAACATAATCATCTCACAAAAATTTTCACAATGTAAAACTTAATTCCAACAGTTTACCCGCACTTTGTTCATATAAAAATATATAATGAGATGAAAATATACAACATCCAATTTAGTGTCTCCAAAATAACCACTATTACAATAATTTTCCTTATTAGATGAATGAGATGAATACTCAAGTTATTCAAAAAACATACATAATTTCATTGACTATAAATTCATCTCTTGGAATGATTTTGTAAGTAATAATATTTAAACTATACTTTTCTTTTTTAATAGATTTTCAATTTTAACACTCTAAATTAGATTATAATACCTATTTCTAATTTTAAAAGGGGAAAACTTCCAGAAAAAATTAACCCATCCTTGAAACACTTATTTTAGCTGAGATCTTTGTTAAAAAGGTATGATATAAGATAGTGTAAATGAAAAGTGATTACATGGGAGGGGGTTCCTATGAAAAATAGCCATGATTTTTAACTAATAGATCATGAATAATTCTCAAAAAATTATATGTTTTTTAATTATAGACATCTTTATGATATTTAACAACAATTTTTCAAACTATTCAATGAAGTTTTATTAACCTGTCTAGATAACACATTACTATAGGATCCTATGCTAGTCCATCACATGGAATGAATGGATTTAGTAATCCCAATGGACCAATGTTAAGCTCATGAAAATATATGGACACAAATGGTGAATATGTTCACACCAAATAATGAAAAATATAATGTATTGAACTAAACGTAGGCAGAGAATATAAACAACTTCAGAAAGACCAGACAAGTAAAAAACTAAATTGAAATAAATAATTTTTAATAAAAATATAAGAGCAATAGAGATGATAACAAGATCAAGGGGTAGATACATATACATATATAAAAGGAAAATAAAAAAACAAGACTATCAATACCTATATCCTCATAGTCCATTACAACCCACCATATCACAAGTAACATTCACTCTGTTAAACCAAGATGAGGCCGGTAAAAGGAAGGTAGAGAATGAGTGAGAATAATAAATAAAGCATAATAGACTACATAAATGGATTTTTGTACAAAGGGTTTAAGATAAAAACAACGTAATTATATCCCATGAATGAGTCTATGAAAATAATGTTATCAAAAAATTTAGATATTCGAGAATAAAAAATATAATAAAGTTTAATGCAAGATATTTAAATAGTTATAATAGGCATAAATAAAAGAATAAGGGAATGGTTTCAATATAAGAGGAATTAAACTTCAGTTTCATGAATATATTTGATTAAAACCATTCTTTTCCCATTTGGAAAACACCCAAATAATGTATTATTTGAAAATAATATATGAACCTTTTTTTAACCAAATACCATTTTCCATTTAATAAATTTAGAAATCCATTGATAAATTAAAACCAACATAGTGTAAAAAATTAGATAACACCATATTTCATTGAAAACAGAATGAGTATAACAATACTTCTTCTAGAAAATTAGAATATATAAGAAGAATGAATTAGTACATCACCGGAATTTATGGATAAGAAAAAGAATTTATCAGAAGTGTCTCAATGATAAAAGTTAGTATAGTATGAATGTTGGATGATATAGAAACACTAATTTACATTTAACAACCAGATAATATGTGTCATATGAAAGAACCAATTTATATGTGTGAGACAATTCTAGTAGGAATACCCATCCATTATGAATGAATTATATTATATTCCATGATTAAATAACACAATTCCAATGATTCCATGTATACCTACTTTCTTATGATACTTCCTATATCTTGGGACCTCATATTATAGGTGAGAATTAGTCAGTGTGTTAACCTACCTAATCAACATAAATATTAATGTCTCTTATTTATACCAAGGTTCCCATGAACAATATAATAAAGGGAGTGATTCAATAATGATAATCATAGATCACACCTAGGATCACAAAAATAATTTATATACCTAATCAGTAATTCTAATCATTATAATCCCATATCTCACCCTTACCTCTGACATCCTCACATGAAGTAGCCCCCATCAAGATCAATAAATGTATAATAGTAATCAAATCCCCAATCGGGGTTTAGTATAAATATCAAGAGAAAACATTAAGTGGATATATAAAGTTCTAATAACACACAACCTAAGATGATACATTTAAATTGACAACATAGCCTTAATAAAACAATCTTGGGGAGTTAAATCTTTTTTTTATTTTAAAATAGAGTTCCTTCAATCTATTTAACGAATAAAAACACATGTATAACTATGAAAAACATTTACAAACAATCACCTGGAACCGTTTCACGAAAACATTATAAAATCTTTCTTATAAACCATTTCTCTATAATTAAAGAGATAATAGGAGCCAAACAACCATTTCCATTGTATTATCTAACAAAAAGGAGGGAATATGGTTTATAAACAAAGAAATTAATTACATTTAAATAATCCAAACCAATTCAAGCTCATTACTAGAATAAAATGAGTCCAAAACAGTTTAATAACTATAAATGTATTTTGAATAATTCATTGAAATAAATTATATTTCAATTGGAACTAGATTTCATGCTTTGAAAGAAATTTAATAACTCCCAAATTTTTATTTCATTTTATTCTTGTTAAATGTTTTTTATGCTCCAAGAAATCATTTTTCAGGTGATATTTAACATAAAATAAATTTATATAATTCAAGAAACCCTTGAATCTAAAATTTAATCAAAGTAATTGAAATTAATACCATTAAATAGTCAAAATCAAACACCAACCCAAACCGGATTTTTTCCATAATGGAGGGCTTTTTAACAAGGGATAAATATATTGATAGAATATTGAATGAATCCTAAAAACATAAACCCACAAAAAAATCATTTATCCAATTAATACCTAAGCTATCATGGACTTTAGGAAGAAAAAATAAAGAGAAAAAAGGGAGGTAAAATATAGCTACACATACTTTTCATAAATATATATTACATGTTAATATATAAATATTTCTTCAATTTTTCAAAAATATATTTAATGATAATAAAATTCTAGTTTATTTTGATAATTGGAAACATAAAAAAAAATTCATAATTTAATTACATAATCATTGACAAAGGTCATCAAAACTACAACCGTTATTATGAATTTCATTCATATTAACTTTCTTCAGAACATGAGGAAATGGAACATAAGAAAAGGTGATCTCAGATTCTAAATAAGTGTAAACAAGGGAGATATCAATATAGCGTTGGAATATGGGTAATCAAATATATTAATATAATATCTAAACCATACCATCTATATCATATATCATAAACACGAGTCATCGAATAATTATTTGTAGTGTATAACACATGAATCACAAATGAATTAAATAAAATAATCCATGATATAATAACACTGATATAAGACATGTAATTATAGAATATAAATAACTATTGAAAATCATTTCTTTACTAGTTAAGTATCCTTGTAAAAACAATATTAGTGGAATGGTTTCACTCCCTAAACCATCATAGTAGTCATGGTTCACTCCCAAGACAATCATAGTGGAAAACTTCCCTTACTATTTTGGGTTTACTCTCCATTATATGTCACTTTATCACTTGATATATCAATCATTAACCAATTCATTGGAGGGAGTTATGGGCCCCACCCATCACATAATGAAAATATTAAATATATGTAGCACAAGATCATAAATCATTCATGATATAATAAACCACGAAAATTAATTGGGTTTCATAATCATTTCAATATTGTATAACCCATAGAAAAGAAACAGTTTTCATAAGTATTTCATCATAGTGAAACTAGTGAAAAAGAAGTTGGTTTAATAAAAATATTTTCTTCATAAAAAAAGTTCTAGAGGTAGAATAATGATTACACCAATGGGTCTTATCCCCATTAAATCATATTCAACATCAAATGTTTTTATCATTTATGAATATAAATTCAGTAGAAAGGTCATCAAATCAATCTTGAGGAATATATCATATCAATTTTGGAATAAATCAATTAATGTCTAAAAAATAACCAAATATTAATGAAATCACACCTTTAGAAATAATATTGGAAACATTTAATGGTAGTTTTAAATCATTTATTATTAATTAGGGTGTGAATTATGTTTCATATCATACATATTAAAAGATTATTCCATCCACATTTTCAGTAAAAAGTCAAAAGCAACGTGTTCCAAAAAAGCTATGTATTTTGCTTTTACACCATTTTGTAAATAGTAAAATATGGGAAAAATTATTTTATAAAATCATTTTATAATAGGGAAAACATTCCCTAAAATATTATTAGAAAACATGGTTAAGGGAGAAAAAATATTTTCAACCGAGGAGAGAAATAAAGTTGATTTTTCATAAAAAAGATTATTTTATTCTACTAAGTTGTTAAAGAGAAAAATAAGAAATAAAAAATTTATTCTATAAAATTAACGAAATGATAAAAAATTCATAATTTTACTGAGAGTTAGATCAATAATATTTTGTAAAAAGCTTAATTAAACAATACCGATAAATAGTGATATTGTAACAAAAATATCTACCACATTATTAACTTTTGAATCATAATCACCATGAATGAAAGAACCCTATATGGATATTTATATCAAACAAATTCCATGATAACCATCATAATATAAATTCATGGTATGTATATATAGTAAAAATAAAATGTGTGGTTAATATAGCTTGTGTCCCATGGAAATAAAAATAAGATGAAAATATCTAACCACGAATATCAAATTTCTTCATACATGTTGAGATATATTTTATAATTGATAAAAGTTTTTATAAAAATATTGAAAACCATTAATAATATATTTCAAATATTATAAGATTTAATTATCACCTTTTATCACAAATTTTGTAATAATTTGTTTTTAAAATCATTTTCTGGGTGATAACTCTTTCATTTTTCATGCATGTTTCGATTTGGTAGTTTTGGAAATTGTAATTTGAATATGGTTCCATGGTTCTTTTAATGATAAAAATTATATATGTATCATACAAATTCATTATATAATTTTTTGGAGTCATTCATTATAGTTATAGATAGGAAAATGAAGTACATCATTCATGGAGTTGGCAATTCGTGAATACACATAAACATTATTTCATTTCTCAGGATAGATTCAATAAACGAAAGGTAAATACTAATCACAATTAAAAAAATATTATATATATCATATTTATACATTAAATATATATTTATTACTATTCATGTCAAAATAAATAGATAACATGTCACATCAATTTGTAGAGGTTGTAGTCCACATGTATACACGAGGGACATTATCATTTTTAAAGGATTGGACGATAAGAAGGTATATGTGATATTTTAATTAAATAATTATAATAAATTCCTAAGTATAATTTATGTAATTTAAATCCATCATCATATCCACCCATGCGAGATGGTGATGGAAAATGATCTACATTGGTTCATGAGGTGGTAGTCTATTGTACACATAATCGCCAGTTTCTTTTACCATTGGATTAGAAGAGGAGATAGATGTAGGATATTAAATTAACATAATATAATATTATTATATGGTAGATACTGATTTTATTATATCAATATACATTAAGGATATTTCATGTAGATGGAAGAAGAAATAAAATGAAAACACACAGTTAAGGATTATACATCTTCATTAGAGAACCCCTTTAGGTTTACAGCTAAATCCATTTTAGGGAGTTTTCTAATAAATATAGGGACTCTAGAACATTGGAAGGGAATTAATTAATGTATTATGTCATTAATTATCCAAACCAAAATAATCTTTAGGTGTTTATATGTGAAGTGTGGGGATATCCATTTAAAAGATGGTGATGAGACCTTCTTTGAAAGTACTTGGACTTTCCCTATAGAATTAAAATTGATAATCATTACTAAAAAATGATTTTAAATTAAATTATATTATATGTTTGGATAGTATAAGGTAAAAATATAGATATAATTTTTCTTCATGGATAATTGGAATGAAAACCCATATCTTTTTGTTTAATACATGATAAACACGTTTTAACATTAACCACGGTAAATAATTTCTAATGCTTCCAATATTAATTTTGGAAAAAAAATAAGTTGAAATTATTATTTAATTCTTTTTATTTTTCTTTGAAATATTTAATCCATTTTAAGAAATTAAATTCATAGCAGTTTAATAATTTCATTTAAAATTTAATCCATATGGCTGAAAAAAATGTTCTTTTCCAAAGAAAATGTTTTTATAAATATAAATTTTTTTTTAGAAAATACAACATGAAATTGATTTAAATGAACTAAATTGGATTAATATAAATATAATTTTACTAATTTTACTCATAGACTATTTGAAAATAATACGTATATTTTTAAATCATTTAATCAAATTGTAATATTCAAATAAAAAATATTCATTTTCAATATTCTTCAAAATATTTATCTATTCAGATAATTATAAAACATTAACTCTAAGATAATTTCTATATGTAGATTTTAAAAAAATATATAATATAATTTTTTTAAAATTGAGAGTAATTAATTTCATTATGAAAATCATTTTGGAGGAAAAAAATTATTTTTTAAGAATTTAATGTCCTTATAAAAATTTGAGTATTTATTTATTAACAAATTTTATTTATCTAAAAACCATTTAAATAATTCTAAAATAATGTTTATTAGTATTCATAACACAAAATTTAATGTATAGTTTATAAATATCATGTTTAAATAATATTTTTAATTTTATATTATAGTTCGTTAATACTCGATATGGACTTTAAAGATATATATCAATGAAATAAATTTTATTGAAAGAAAATGTTTCAAAAAATATTTTTCTGTTATATAAAAGGAAAAATGGGTTTTAATTATTGATTATAAATAACCATAATGAATGACACATTTATCCACCATGAATTGTGACTAGGTGAGCCAAAATATCAAAAGAGGTCTCCCAAGGTTCTTATGGGTCTAGATATGGTCGAGGGAGAGGAATAGATAAAAAACTATGCATATAAAGAGAATATTACACCCATTACCTTAATAAATATGCTTCCAGATATGTAAACTACTTTCCAACGGATCCCACTAGTGAGATGGTACCCCATCAACAGGTCGGTGGTGAAAAACCAATTAGTTAGTGTCTATAGAAGAAGTATTTTAAATACTTATTATTCCAGTATCTAGATAGAATCTCTTACTACATAGTAAATGGATACAAAATAATTATTTTATCTTGTAGAAACCCCACTAATTGGACAGTGTCTCTCAACAGTATGCTAATTGACCAACTGCATCTTCCTTAGATACTAGTTCTGGTCGACACTTGATCCTATTTTTTGGGATTTCATCCAACCCATAAATGAATAGAAAATAGTTTTAAAAATAATTTGGAAGGAAAAACATATAAAATATGTTAGATGATGAAGGAAATAACAAGATTTTACGATTCTTTATACCATATAACTTTCTTCCCTCGGACATCTAAGATAGAAGAAAAAATTGATATTAATATGATACCTCACACCTATATATGTTTTATGAAAGTGAAGACGACTCTCCAGAAGAGAAACCTACAAAAATAATATATAGATGAGCGATATTCAAATTAAAAATGTTAATAGGATATAGAATCTAGGACAAAAAAAATTATACCGAATAGAATAAGATATCATAACCCAAGGAAGGAAAACTAAGGAAAAAATATAAAATTTTCATAGGTCTCCCCACCATTTTAAAATCTCTCCATAATAGTGTAATAAGATGAAAACATTCACTATTATAAACACATATTCAGCCCAAAGAAGCAACAATGTCTAACCCCACATGAAGGACCATCTGACAACTAAACATCAAATCCTATTGAATGTAATAAGAAACTACACCAAAATAATCGTCAAATAAAAATCAAACCCAAGATAAAATGAATATTTCAAAAAAATCATAAAAATTGAATCCACAACTTAGTGACATTTGCACTGACAAAGTGTGACTCCAATCATAAATAATAACCGCAAGAAAATCTTATATATCCAAACATGGATACACAAAAGGGATTCGTATAAGAATAATACTATTAATAATATTTATATGAATTCAAACCTAATATATATTCTAGTTCAATCAGGGGGTAAGGATTAATAGGGGTTTCACAAAATTCAAGCATAAGAACCTCAAGAGGGATACAATAGAAAACATAGAGATGTTTCCCACACAAGATTTAATTCTATTAAAAATGGATAAAAACATAGTTCTTAAAAAAATCTATAATGAATTATAAAATCAATTATAATACACTATCGATGAGGTGAATGTAAATAGTTCTTAAGAAAACATAAAGACCATAAAGTAAAAAACATACAGACAACACTAGCATTTATCTATAAGAGAAAATCCAATAGATAACAAAAGAAGCCAAAAATATCCCACAAACAAGAAGGTCAGAAAATAACTGATTATACTTGATTCTCCCACTTTTTTAACCTATCTTATAAAACATATTAAGTTGATGTAAGTGTACACTGTAATGACAATCCCTTAGCTATTTTACATAGGAATATTATGAATGCCTTGGTTCCCAGCATTGGATAAAAATAATAAACACTTTCTTTATTTTAGAAGGATAAACTTTCTCAACCATCTCCTCCTACTCATCATTTACAACATCATCACATAGAATAACCACAATAGATTCGACACCCACTCCATGTTATTGGATGATATCCACTTATAAAAACACGTCCCATTTGAGCCTAATTGAAAAAGATATTAGGCATGTGTATTATATGAAATTTAGAAGGTCATAGTGAAGATATAATTTGAAATAGATATAATTTAGTTAATTATATCCACGAGGCTCCAATGAGTAAAAGAAACCCGAGAAAATGTATTTTCATACTCATCAACTGATTATTCCTCCCGAATGAGACCAATGAGATCATTTAATTTCTCATTCTCTACTTCCCTTGTATATTTCCATTTGATAAAGACTGAATTCATTACATATAAATAAAATATTTCACGTTGGAGGGAAATGGACCAAAATTCCCACAACCCTCGAACAGTTTCATTAACTAAGGGAATGAAAGTCTTGACCTTTAGAGCTTCATGAGTCAGTATAGAATTAATGTTTATTTAAAATTATTCTATACATGTCATTAAAAAAATAATCCTGATCACATCCAAAAAGAGGAGGTAAAAAATTCAATAATTTCTAAAAAGGATTTGAAATATGGGAAGATTCTAAATCAACAACTTGATTCAGATTCATTGTAGAGTCAGTAATAGGAGACACTTCTTCTAGACAGTGTAAAGGAACATCCTGAAGACCAACCTAACAAACACACTTCTCACACATTATTAAAAACATTATGGGAGAAAATTATAGACCTAAATAAGCATAGACTAAATCAATTCAATCATCATATTCTATTCAAGAACCAAAACAAAAAAAAATCCATAAAACACATTTAAATTATTTTATATTTAAATGTTGTTTAATTTAAAACTATAAGATTTCACATTTTAAAAAATACACCATGATTCTAAAAATATTTTTTGTAATATATGTTTCAAAAAGTTTTCCAATTTATATTCTAAATGGATTTACACCATGAAACCATATCATTAATTTTAAATATACCCTTTTTTATAATTAAAATAATTTTCTCATAAACAAAAACTGTAGGAAAGATGAAAAAATTATACAATATTTATAGTTTAAAATTAATAAAAATTAAAATATTTTGTTTTAAAATATAAAATCCATTACAAAAAATCAGTAAATTATTTTCAAATTCAAAAACTTCTAAAATAAATCCCTAAAATATGATAAACACCACCAAAATTAAACATTAGAATAAAAATAAACAATAGGTTCAACTCATGGTAAAATAGAACCTTGTACAACTTGGCTGCACAAGTTGGTAATTAATGAAACAACAATTCCTTAGATAAAAAATCAACTTCCAAAAAAACTCACATTGTTTCCACATGTTTTACCTGACTGTGATACTTAACAATGTTTCCTTGTTAACCATTCCATGAAAAAAAATCATTGAAGACACCAATAATCATCTAAATGGTCATTTGGAATCAGAATAATATCATAAAGAGTGAAAATCTTTACTCAAATGGATGACTCAAGTACCTACATCACATAGAAGCTATAGTTTCATCATGTTGGTTGGTGATCAAGAAGTAATCTATAATATACATGTTATGTACCGATATATTTTAATTTCTTTATTTTGTGGAACATGCAAATTACCCATGGTAATTATAGGAAGGACTCAAAAATATAGGTCTTAACGAACCAAATGTTACCAACAAAACCAAACCACC
This sequence comes from Viscum album, assembly GCA_963277665.1. NCBI lineage: Eukaryota > Viridiplantae > Streptophyta > Magnoliopsida > Santalales > Viscaceae > Viscum > Viscum album. Next base: position 561,288,594 of record OY728125.1, read on the forward strand.
GTTGATTATATTTTTTTATGAACCATCCTGTATAACACGTTAGTCAAGGAACCTATGATATACTGTGATATGTCTCCAAGGGAATTCCTAATACCCATAGGTCGGTGATAAGGTCTTGATCACCTATGTACTCTTCTTGTGAATGATTTCTCCCAAATAAAGAGAAATACAATGATTCAAAGTAAAAGTATTATAATCATATAAACAAGGCCATAAAGACTTAATTTTTAAAAAACTAAACTAAAATATTTAATAAATACTCCAAACAAAAATATAATCCAAATTATTACCCAATCAAGGGGATGATATATATAAATAGTTTAATAGAAAATAAAATAATATGATATCCACAATCATTATACTAGTGGTCTATAAACACAAACTATATCATAAGTCTTATACCCTCAATAAAAAAACAACCCAATAAGTGGAAGTTATAATTAACTGAGAACAATAAATAAACTATTGAAAATTGTATGCATCGATTATTTAATAAAAGGTATGAAGATCACAATAAGATTACAACAAGTATCCAATTCAGTTTCTTCCATCAATAAAATCCAATATGATTGAATTAAAATATAATAAAAGTGATTTAATGATATACTAAACATTTTTCAATTCATAATGATAACATTTTTTCAACAATTTCAATGAATGAAATAGTAAACCCAGGTCTCATGAAAACACATGATCAAGGCCATCATTTAACCCTTTTTAAAAATCCTTAAAGATTTTCATCTTATAAACTCGATAAAACCATTTATATCGAAATATATATTATATTAAAATTAATGTTAAATAATTTAATAATTTTAAACCAATAAATTTTAGACAACGATTTTATAAAAAAATAGAAAATTATATAATAATAATAATTGTGCTTTGTGACAATGAGAACATATAATAAGAATGAATTATCTTGGAACCATAATTAGATGTTGAAAAAATATAATTTACCAATGGTGTATCAAAGAATCAAGTGAGTATTATTAAAAGGAAAAATAATATAGAAACTCTTGTGGACATTAATCCATGAAGTAATACAAATGATCAATAAGTTTCAAGGAACGATGGTGAGATAATACTACACAAACTACCCTTCCATCACGACTGACTACTAGTATATGTCAAGCTGAACTAAGAGAAACCTAATGATTCCCTGAACACATGATTCCTCATGGAACTTCCTCAAGAATGAAATTACATACTATAAGAGCATAGTAGTTAGTGTGTGATCCAACTTGGACACAAAAAATATATATATCTCATCTTGTAACCCAGGTTTCCAAGACCAATATGAGAAATATATTGAGTTTTTCAGGGTCATATATGAAACCTAGGATCAACAAAATCATCAACAAGTTTAATTAAGAATTCCCATCATCATAATTTCATATCTCACCTTCAAATCTAACTTTTTTGCATGAATAAACCCCTATCTAGATCAATAAAACGATAAAAGTAATAAAATCCCACATTGGGGCCAATAAAAGATATTAGAATAAATAATTAATTATATAAATAGAGGTTTCAATCACACACATCAGGAGATGATACTTTTAAAGAGCTAACATGGATTTAACAAAAGAAGCTCATATATACCAATCCATTTTTCTATATTAAAAGTTAACTCATTAAATATGTATAAAGAATAAAAACACATTATTATTAGTGAAAAAAATTTCAAAATAAAAATATAGAATAATTTCAATAAAATATAATAACAAATATCTTATAAAAAACTTTTGTTACATTTAAAAGTCCACAATAACCAAAAAACCATTTCAAATAAATTATCAAACCCAAACACGGTCAAACCGATTGATAAAGAAAGAGATTATTTGGATTAAATCATCCAAACCATTTATAACACATAACCTTATCCAAATTTAATCAAAATAGTATATGAACTAAAAATTCCTTTCTAATATGTCATTGAATCCATTTCTAGTTCCAATTAGAATTCATACTTCTCAAATAATGAAACAAATCCCAAATATTTATTCCAAATTAAATTTTAATGCATAAAAATATCAGTGACTACAAGGTACCATTTTTCATGAAATATTTCAAATAATTAAAGAAATTCATTAAACAAAAATTGATGCAATGATATAGAAATCCCTTCCTCTGATTACTTAGAATCAAATCAAAACCCAACTGGAATGTGCTTCCTCTGATAGTGGACATACAATTGAGGGGGTAAGATCTTGTGAAAAATAAATAAATGATCCTAAATCCATGAAACCAAATAAAAAATCAGAGATCAAATGAATCTCATGGAAATCATATTTTCTAGGATGAACAAATCAGGTGGAAAAAGTGAGATCAATTTCTAAAATGTGTTAAAATTATCAATCATGATGCACAGAAACAAAATACACATTCGTTTGTTATGAACTAGTATTATGGGTTAGATGTATCAATATATAACTACCTTGTATCATATGGGTTGATATAGGGTGGATGGAGTGGAATAAAATATAAAATGAGGGGTATTGGGAAAATTTACACCCTTTCCATTACTAAATAAACAACATGTAATTTCAATAGCTAGACAGTGGTGACTAATTAGATGGGAGGTGGCTATAAAACTAATGGTGTAGCTTCTGAATAGTCTACTATCTTTCCAATGGCTCTAAATTTTTAAATAGGGGATAAATACGAAATTTTGTATCCATTTTAAAGCCCATATGTTGGTCGATGGATCTCATTGGCTAGTCGGTAGAACAACTGTCGCTACATTAGCTATAGGTTCTGGTCTATAACTACTCAAAACTTATGATCTACCAACCATATCCTTAAAAAATGGAAAACCTGATGAAAATTTAAGTGTAAGGTGAATAAGATATGTATAAAGCAGAATGCAGTACTATGATGTTACACATCCCTCAATAATATTTAAATTTAATTGGTTGATTCAGATTTAATAATGCTAATTTAAATAAAATCATTAACTAATCCTCCAATTATTTCATCCTAATGACCATGATTATCCCTCCTTATATAACCATTAAATACCTTATTATCAAAATATATCACCTCAGAACATCTCCCAGTTCATTATTTACAAAGTACATTGAATTCTTCTTGAAAATTATGAATACAAAAAATAAATTTTCCATATTAAAAATCAAAAATAAAACACCCAAAATTAGTGAATTATCTACCCAAAATTATATAAAATTTCTTTTAACACTCTATCTTAACTAATAAAAAATCTATGTGTAAAGTGTGGTTCCCCACTCTAAAAAAAATTCATAGAACCTTCTAGTATTTAAGGTGATTGACCCATAAAAAAACTACAGTGAATACGAAGCGGACTTCAACTCCACTATATATATTTTTTAGAAATAGTTTGGAATAATGTTGTAACTAATTATTAAGTGATACAATAATATTCTCTTATCATTATCCTATTTTTCAGGGAATGAAAATGTTTCCAAGGTCGGGTATTACTATGAGAAACTTCCATTGAAGAAAATCACGACATTATTTTGTTATGTTTATTGTGTAAATTTTATGAAAAGTTATTTCTAACCAAAAAAAACATTAGAAATTTCACATAAGAAGTGATTTTTCTTAAGGCCTCCAAAAAAGGCATGAAAATGTTGAATTTCTTAAAAATATCATAAAATTAGAGTTAGTAGGATTCAATGTTTTTTAAAAAAAATTGGAAATGAAAATTGGAATGGAATATTTATATAAAACATGTTTTTTTTATTTTTTATCCATAAAACATTTATTCTTTAATTATATGTTTAATTTATATTTTATAATAATTTTTTCCTTAACTTTTCCAAACAAAAAATCATTATCTATATTTTTTCTAAAATTTATTTACACTTTCATAGTATTATTATTTTTCAAGTGTTCATTTTTAGAATCATTCAAAACATCAGTATCATTATCCCTTGGTTTTACCTTATCCTTTTCTTGTGTTTTCAGAAAAATTAATGTGGTCACCACTACTATATATTATAAAGGATGTAAATATATTATGGAAGGAATGATTCCCTTATCTCTCCCAAAAAATTATCTTACCATTTTTTTACATTTAAAAATCAATGTTATGAATGATTGACTGTTGAGAATACTCCTTAGTGATCAACTTTTTAACCAAAACATATAAATCGATGTTAAAATTAGAAGGTAAAAAAATGCATTTTAATGGATTTATTAGATGATTTATGTATCCATTATGGTAGGTTTTTTTAAAATCCCATGGTCACTTTTTGATAGGTTTGTGAGGTTTTGGTTGTTGAAATTATAATTTTTAGAAAAAGGGTTATTGTTACCCTAGTTCCTAGTCATAATGTGCACTAATTGGAATCTTAAATACATTCATAAAGACCAAAAATTGGGAATTTCCACCATGTTTTATTAGAGATTAAAATTATGACAACAATTATTTGTATCCCTAAATATACCTCAAATACTACACTACTACCTATGAAAACACTCATTATCACCTTTAAAAATTCCAAGAGTCTATAAGTTTGTCTTATTTATATGTTTAATCCTTTTCTTAGAACATTTTATGTTACTTCTGATCCATTTTATTAAATATTCATTTAGTTCCTCTTCTATCATATTCGATAAATTCCAACTAGATATTTAGTCACTAATAGTTTAGTGGTATTGAGTGAGACTATTATAAATTTTTTTTCTCAAGAGGTGGGGAAAAATTTTGTGATTGGGGAACTATAAAAGAATTCCTCTAAAAATATTCCTTGTCTTAGGGACTTATTACACCTCCTCCAAATCCAAACTAGTTATCGTGGGTATCATATATATTTTCATATTACTAGGGTAAAATATATTCACAAATCATTGAAAACATGGTCATATGTATCAAAATTATCCTCATCAAGTTACTCTAACCAGATTTTATCCTAACACTCCAAAAAATTGAAAACATCAAAAAAAAATTCTCTTCATCACAACACCCATACATTGAAATTTTCTACACAACACTATTGAAATCTATAATAAAATATTAATAATCCACAATTGATAATTCACTAAATAATTGAATCATAGAGAGATTATATTTTTTTAGATAGTTACTAGACCTAGGTGAAAACTAGACACTTAAAGGGTTTAATGGAATTTTATGTAGATTAAGCACCTTCCACAAAGGAACATAATCAATTTGATTCCTGGGTAGTGGAATAATGATGATTTAATTTTGATTATAAACATTCTCAACTTTTAACTTCTCATTTTTTGATTTAGTAATAGGGAAATATATTTTCCTAATATCATGATTAATATATTTCATTTTAGGTGTTTAAAATACTCTGGTGAATATGATGTTTTCAAATATTTAGTTTATTTTCTTCAAAAAATAGTTACAAAGGTGATGATTTTTGATTTTTTTATATATTTTCTTTTGAAAACTGTTTTTCAGTTTATTTTCTTAGATACAAATTACATACATAGAAGTGGTTAAAAAAGTTAATAATTCTAGAGATTTTTATAGCTGTGAAAATTCCAATTATTAACTCTTAAACTAGTATAGATGTGAAGGGTTAAACCCAAAGGAAAGAAGGTGACTGGTCTAAGGGATTATTAGACACTTAAATAATGAATGAAATAAAAAAATATTACCAATGAATTCATGTGGGTAGAATGATGATGAATAAATTTATATGTGTGTTTATTAATATTTATTTAATACAATTATGAGTTGTGGGTGTGAGACATGAAAATTTTAACCAAGGTGAATATTTATTGAAATAGTTACTAGAAAGTATGAAATTCATGATAATGGGATTAAAAAACACATAAAATGGATGATTCATTGAGATATTAAAATATAATTTTCTTTTAAATGGTCAATCATTTAATTTCATTACATAATATATTAATTTAAATCTAGGGGTAAAATTAATCCAAATATAGAAAATTCTAATTCTCACATAGTAACACATAACTCAAAATAATGTAATCAATTGAAGTATAATTCACATGAATAATTATTTTTTATTTAGATGGAGAAAAATAATAATATGAATTAATTAAAAAATTGAAAGATTCAATTACCAATTAGATGTTTATTAAGAGTGAATTATTGAAAGATAAATGAAATAAAAAAATATATAAATATAAAATAATATGAAAAAATGATAAGTAAAAACCATTCTTTCCCTAGCACGCATTATATCCCCCAAATCTATTCCCTTCCTTCTTCCATTTTTTACTATAGATCACACCTCTAGATATTTATTTAGAATGTTAGTTCTAATCATAACATTCTCATTATTATTTGAATACTTTAACCCATTAAATGAGTCTTTAGATAAATAAAAAATAGTTACCCTCACTATGGATCATAGTCATCATCTTCAATCGTGAATTGTTAGACTCTACATGGCTTCATTCACTAATTCATAATATTATCATCACCTCGGGGCATCTCCATCAAGGTTCACTCTCATTAGCTTCCTTGTAATTCATTTAGTTCTTTCCATCCCACTAGTTTATAATTTTGAATAGAAAACCACTACACACATGAAAATTTTGGATTTTAATCCTTCATAGATATGCTCAAAAGTTTTCTATGGATTATATGTCTTAATATTTTTAGCCTTATAAAGAAGACCTTATAGGAATTTGGGCCTTATGAAAGTGTATTGGGAACCTTATCATCCTCGTCTAGAATCTTAAGTGAAACATATTGTGAGATTGTATTGCATATCTTACACGATCTGTTTATGTATTAAAAGTTATTTTTTACATGATTTGATGATTTATATGAAAATATCTTAGGAATAAATAGCATCTATCTTCTGTAATTTCTCATATACCATAAATAGGTATTCTTATAGTCTATAAATCCACCAAACATCATATAATTAACCTTACTTAGTGGCCAATGTTATGAAACATACTAGGAACCATTCCAACAGATTGTACCTTAAGAATATAGAAAACATATGAGATTGAACATTTAAAATTTAAAAAAAAATATTCAAAATTTTCATTATATAAAATAAAATTAATCTTCTATAATGAATGAAAAATGAATTTAGAAAATAAAATAGAGGACTAAAAGGAACTCCAATAGAACATGTAAATGATTTAATTGGGGAAGCCGAAAATATTAAACCCAAAAACCTAAAAAACTATAAAAAATTTCCATAATATATTATAAATGAAAAAGAAAAAAAACTACTAAAAATTATATCATAATATTATTAAAAAATCAAACCATTAATAAATTTATCAATAAAGTAAAAAACATAAAATTTGATTAAAATATTCGATAAATAATATTTTTATCTTTAGAGTGATTTAAAATCAATATATTCTTAATTACGGATTATTTATCCTAAAAAACCTCAAATTTACAAAAAAATATATTTTTAATTTTCATTAAAATAGTCCACACAACATTACATGTTAATTGTGAAAATATGTGAATTTATGTTAAAAATACATTTACATTGCATTGTTATGAGGTAAAGTAACATAAACTATGATTTTCTATGTATTTACACATTAATGTAGTTTAAAAATATTAATTTAGTGGATAGAATATTCAATAAAAAATAAATTCTTATGAAAATACTTATATATATGAATAAAAAGTGAGAAAATATATATACCATGTGATTTAATTAATATGGATTTATAATTCATGTGAGATATATTAAAATGGATAGAAAAATAAAACCCCTTAAATAACAAGTGTTAGTACATTCCAATGAAAACACATGTCAATATGTTAATCATCCATCTACCTAGGTTCATGATAAATCTAGGTTCTCATGGATTATCTTATATAAGGAATGAAAGAGAGGGATGACAATAAGAGTTAGGTAAAAAAATACTATTATGAGATTTTGGTTAAATTTAACCAAGAAACCATTTGATATATGATACTAGGGTAATAAAGGTAAGATTATATCCATACGATGGATTTGGGAAAATGGTTTTCCACTTAACTATCCAAGAGTCTTATATAAATTGATTGACATTTTTGATTTCTTAAATAACATATAATTGATAGGAACAGTAATTTTGAATGAAAACATAGTAAAATATGGATCATAGACTAATAAAAGTATTGTTCTAAGGTATTATAATTTTAGTTGGAGTAATTTCATTAAATTTAGTTTATAAATAAATGTAAATAATGATATTCAACAAAATATATATGTTTTTTGTTTTTGATTATGATAGAAATCATTATTATCACTTTTAAATTTTTTAAGTTATAAACTTTCAAACAATTATTGAATTATATATATGGTTGAGAAGTATTCTTATGTAGAAACCTCTTGAGTATGTGAATCTGAATTTTATTTAAACATATTTCTCTAACTATGACAAATTAAAATTAGATGGTTGGTGTACATCACAAATTTTTTAAAATAAACATAGACTCATAGATAAGAGAGAATTGAATAATGATGAAGTAGAATTATATTTTTTTAAATTCAGAAAGTTATGTTTAATTAAAGGTCATAACATATTATTTACATCTAAATAGTGGATTATTTATGTTATTGGAAAACAGTTATTAATTTTTTTGTATATAGAAGAATTTTGTTCATTTACGTTATCTCCTAAAGATGGTATTTTCATTCATTATTATGAATAAAAGTTCTCATATATTTAAAAATGAAATGATTTATTGTATTGATAATATAGTAAATAGTTTATATATTTCAAACATGGATAATAAAATATATAGAATTTGAAAAATAAGGTCATGTCTGATTTAACCATGCATATATCTGTCATTTGCACCGTGGACATATAAATGTGAAACACATGCAAAGACTCAATAGATATGGGTCATTGAAATGGTAGGTATATATTCTACATACCATTTACTGATAAACTTAGTAAACATACTAAATAGTTTATATATTTCAGACATGGATATTAAAATATATAGAATTTGGAAAAAGAAGGTCAGGTCTAATTATAACTATACTTATATGTGAAATTTCTAACCTTGGACATATAAATGTGAAACACATTCAAAGACTCAATAGATATGGGTCATTGAAATGTTATTTATACTTTGATCATTAATATTTGATAAAAATATAATTCTAGCATGTATCACAATATTTAAATTAATAATTTCATTATGTACTTAGTTATAAAAATAATATGTTATTGGTTTTCAAAAGGGAGGGCGAGATCACTGTAAATGGTTACACCGATGATATTTTTCAATCTAATGAATATGACATGATATATCAATATGGTTTCATGTTTTTCTCCAATTATGGAGCTATTATTTGAAATGGTTTTAGAAAATATATCGTGGTGCACTCAATTATATAGCTATAATACATTTCCACATAAGATACACTGAAGTAATCTATTTAGATCAAGAAGTTCATAACATAACATAGGGTGGTTTCCAAAATTGTTGGATAACTTGCAATTTATTAAGAAAATAATGGATCTATTAATCAGGAAAAGGATCCCCAACCTCACAAAAAAATTAAAAACAACATTCCAAAATTCCATATCATCAAAAAAATTATTTATAGGGGTGATATATGGATATTGGTGTTTGATATAAAAGATAATATAGATAATGCAATGACAAAACCATTATCCTTTAAAAGACATGTGGTCGATATTTAATATATTATTATTAAAAAATAGATTATATGTAATTCTTGAAAAATTTATCATGATTTTATAAAAAATAATATCTTATTTATCATTCAATCATGTATGCCACATTATTAAATTATGTGAATAATTTAATGACAAAATCCCCTCAAAGATCAAATTTGAGTTATTCCAAATTGATAATCATCACAGAGTATTTTCTGTTGGGTTTCTATGTTATGATTAGAATGTGTTGAATATTTTATGGAATAAATAGAATTGTGTCAACCATAAAGAATGAATTAGTGAGATTAAATGTTGAGAATTATTATTTACACTGGTCAATGAAATTATATCAAAAAAATGTCACATGTTTAATGAAAAACTTAGGGGTGTATGATTATTATGAATCACCATACATGAGTTTAATGAGATACCTAACATGAGAACAATTATATTTCAAAACCTTTATTTTCAAAGTCGCATGATTTAGTTAATCAGAGGGTGGTTGAGTATATTGATGGTCATTTCATCAGTCATATCACATCCAAGATGAAAATTTTCTACATATATGACCTGAAAAGTAATATTCTACAATAATTGAATCAGATTAATGAAATTTATGTCCATAAAGATTTGAGTGACATGTGATTTTCTCAACTACAACTATTAATGACATGTGTTGTATTCATTCAAATTGGCCTGCCAATTTCAATGAATTTTAAAGGTATAGGCAACCATATACTATATTTAAATGATCTATGTCAAGTTGTCACTTTATGAAATAGAAGAAACAATTATATAAGTATGTAAATGATGTATATTATACATATTGTGTTTGATGTATTTATATGAATATATGAGTGTGTTTAATATAGATTAGACCAGTCCACTATATAGATTGAGTATAAATAATGTTTTTTTGTAGGATTATCATTTCATATAATTATATATTTGGATATGCATAATTTTTTTCAATTCCACAATGGCCATTGTGTCATAAATAGGGTCTATTTATAAATATTTGTTTTATGAAGCGTATGGAAAAAATTTATGATAGTTGATTATAATAATATCCTTATGAAATTTTAAATATTCACATTTTTGGTATTTTTAAATTCATCTATAATTATTTATCGTGAGTGGGATATTTTTTTAAAAGATATGAAATATATTGTTGGCCACAATTTGGTCATGGTCACTACACAATCATTGATGTTTGTTCATGGTATTCTATACCACATCATGGTGCATAAGAAAATGGTATGAGATAACAATATACAAGTTCTTCTAGTATTGTTATCATTCATAATTGGATAGAAACACATCATCAATTTATGTACAGATATAAAATAAACATTAAAAGAGTTTAAAAATATAGATTAATCTATGAAGTGGACACAAAATATTTTAGAATTTAAATAAAATTTTAATTGTTATAAATTATAACAAATATTTTTATTTTATACATATATTATTTATAAATGGGTTCAATTACTTCAATATATGTGACTGTAGATTATTCTCACATTGCTGAAAAATGCCTGAAGTATCGTTTCATTATTTATATTAGAGGATGTTTTAGAATAAATTATTTATAAATATGTACAATCGAAGTGTTTGAAGATACCAATGACTAGTGGATACCATCAGAGTAAAGAACATGATAGTTTTTAATTAGGGAATTCAATAAAACTCTCTGCTAATGAAGATCAAGAGAATGGTTAGTAAGGTACACATGGTTTATTATGTTATCTTCTATCCTATCATTATATCTGATTAGCATCTTTGGTATTTTAATTAATGGTTTCTTTTATGGAAAATGTGAATAAATATTTACCATAAATCACATCATGTTTTATTTAAGGGAACCAATCCCCCATGTTTTAAATTCACTGCTTGAGGCTTTTCAGTAGACATTGTATAATTAGGGGAACATGATTCAAGTTAGTGGATGTAGGGTTGGGGACATGGTTAATATTGGTTTATTTGTTACAAATGTTATTCTAGTGGGTTTGTTAGGGAATCATATGTTTTTTTCATAGATATATGTATTTGATACTTGAGAGGAATATTACCAAAAAATTTTGGGTAAAATATTTAGTAAGGATACTTGAGTTACGTGGGAATGAATGAGTGATGTTATTACCAAGATATATTTGTAAGCTTTATATTTTAAATTAATTATTTTTATCCTATGCTGAGGTTTTCAGACCCATGAATGATAAAATATTGGCGTTAAGTATCTAATGAATAATATAGTTATATAGTTAAAACTAGTTATATGTATTATTGATTATGATTTTATATTATATAATCTATGTTTTGAGATTGATTTTTTAAAGGATCTGATGGTAGTCATTATTCAGTTATCATGTGATTATAAATTTTATTATATAAAAGGGGATTGGTATTTAGGAAATTCAATAATTATTAAATAACTACAAAACTTATGTATAATTGGTCTTCTCTGTGGTGACCTAATTGATCAGTGGTTTTGGTCTTGTTTATTGGTATTTTGATCCTTATCTTGTGTTTAAATTATGAAGCCTTTATTTATTTGTTTTTAATGATTTGGTTTCAAAATTATACACACTTTTGATATGCCTTAAAATTATAAATGAGACTTATTATTACAATAGATTAGTTTTTTATTTTATATCATTTATAAAACGTGAGGTTATTTTTTTATCTAGGGATTTGTTTTAGAACCTGATTATGGCTAATAAAATTTGTTTTTAATTAAAATATTTAATTAATATTTAATGTGAAAAATTTTAAGGAGTGTGATAAAAATTTTTTTAAATGAAATTTCAAGAAAATTTATCATTGTATACTTGAATTGCCTCTTTAAAAATCTAATGTTAATTATTTTACAGTTAGTTTTGAGATTTAAAATATTTTTTCCTTTTTATAATGAATAACACATTGATTAGTGTGTTTGTTAACATTAATATTAGATTGATTCAAAATATATTTTTTTCATAAATTATATAATATAAATTTTATTAACATATTTATTGTTGGAATTATATAAGTTTTTAGTAATTTTTTATGGTTTTCGTCATAATTACATACAATGGAGGTCATGTTTAAATTTAAAATGTGTTTTTGGAATTGAAGTAATTATAAAGCGTCCATTATTTTTAATACAAAGATATTTATTTGATACATATTTTCAATTAATTTTTAAAACTAAGGATATTTAATTTTTAAAGGATTTTTTATAAAAACATGAGTATAATAACTTATTTTGGTGGTAGAAGATTAAAAAAATATTTTTTTAGTTATAAATGTTGTAAAATGTTTTTTGATTTAGGTAAATGTGATTAAGTTACATTAATATGATTAGATATCTTAATGAATTATTTTATTAATTTTCTAAAAATAGGTTTACATATTGTGGAGGTTTGAAAGGGGATTTATTTGAATTGTTCTGTTCAAAGAGTTCATGTTTCAAAAGAGTCGCTAATACATTATAGAAGGTGGTAAATGTTTTGTGGGTTTCAATGGTCTGTAATAGATTGTTGAAAATATGGATAGAAGATATTGGTTGTGGGAATATTTCAATGATTTGACACCCATATCTCTCATATTTCAAAAAAAAGTTGACTACCAGAATTTACACAATATATATAGATGAACATGTCATTTTTTGTGTATTATATTAATAGCATTTAGTGAAATTTTGTTTTCATGTTTCTATTAATCTTTATGTAACTAATTAATTTCTATACTGTAAAATTTTTTATCTAGTGGAATGATATTCTATAATTTTTCTCCATGGACAAATGAATTTTGATCCAAAACATGTAAAACCAATGTTTTCCTTTTTGATCAGATTTATTTTTTATTGTATGAATATATTGTTGGACTGAACTCATCAGAATTAATTTCTACTTATAGTGGTGAATTGGGTGTATTTTGATTTATTCCAATTTCTAAAACCATAAGTTCTAAGATTTCCATCTGATATCTATTTTTTCATGGTGATTCAAAATCAGTGACTAATTATTATTGTTTTTTGAATGGAAACAATTTGGTATATTTGTGCATAGGTTGTATCATAGAATTTATTCTTAAGCGGATCAATAATTCACTTAGAAGAATATGCATCATTATTTTCTGAATGTTCTATTAATTTTAGTGTAATTACTTATTATTGAAAGGTTTTTTTCAGAATATGGAAAGGTCCCACATTAATATTTTTAATTTAATATATTTTACCTTCTGTAAAATAAATATAGATGACTGTATAATTTGGAAATATTCAAATCATTCATTAAATTGTGAAAAACTGAAAGGAAGCTGAAATAATGAAATAGAAAAGCTTGATCGAGTGGCACTTAGATTGTAAAAAATTTAATTAGTCCTAAATTTGTCTTCAAAATTTTTATAGAAGAAAACATCAGTGGATTTGATTGGATAAATTGAATATATGTACAATAAAACTACATCACTATATAATGTGTGCATGATGTGGATGTATTTCAGTATGATGTTATTAGAAGGAATATATTCTTCAGTTTTATTAACTGATTTCAACTTAAAATACATCCATATAGAGTCTATGAAGGGTAAATTCATAGACTATGTTTGTGTGATTTTATGTGATCATCTTTTCATATATATTAGTAAGCCATGTTAACAATTGTACTTTGTAAAAGTAAATATAATAAAAAAGTTTTCAATAGTATTCATAACATTAATCTTATAAAGGAGATCCGAATAATATATAGTGAAACATATTCTGTTGATGTGTAAAATAAATAAGGAAGAGGATTATCACCTCATCAAATGAATCAAAGTAAATCATAGATGAAATCAAGGGAGAAAATTAAAGGAAAGTCTTATGAAATGTGGAATGTTCATTGGTATGGTGGAAATAGAGGCCACCTAAAGAATTATTTCCGTGATAATAATAAAATCTTGTTCTAATTATTTTGGAGATATGATTTTGGTAGAAAAAAGTAGTATAAATTTAATCAAAAACATTTCTATAAAAATATATTTGTGGATATTAAATTCCATAGATACATTATACTGTGATGTTGTAAAAGGGTGCATATAATATTATTTAACAAAATAAATTGGTAGAATTTATCATGATGATAATGAATCTCATAACATTCAAGGAAAGGTAGAAGAAAAATTATATTTGAATAAAGAGTGATTTCCTATACTAAAGGAAGTGCATAATGTTTTAAGTCTTAAAAAGGACAAGATTTCAATGGGACATCAAGATGACGTAGGTATTAGAACATGCATTATAGAAAGAGTTTGTAAGACTCTAGGATGCTCTATTTTCATTTCTAATATTTTTAATGATGGATAATTATATTTAGTTAAAAGTAAAATCATATCCACACAAGGTAAAATAAATTATTCAAAATGATTAGAACATTTCAATAACTGTTTGGTAACCGTAGTGATAAATTACAAGGAATCTAGTAGATATTGGTATATTAAAGATAGATTATCTCTACTATGGAAGATGTGAGACTTATATAATTGATAAGTAAGATAGATGACATTCAATCCCTCTAGAAGAAATAAAAAATACCAGATGCTATAATTTATTCATACACATGTTTGGGTACACAATTCAACTCATTATTTTGAAAAAATTTGCTTCTTTTACTTAAATTGATGATTCAGCAATAAAATTGTGGGAATAATTTTTGAGACAAAACATTTAAGTGTTTGAAAACATTGTTCAAAGGAAGGATATATTGGAAATAGAATATGGATCATATCTGAAATGTAAGAGATCATAAAATGGTGGTGAGTCTATAAGAATTGTTTTTAAAATTCTATAAGAAAATTGGAATATGGAATACAAATATTATTCTAGGAGAATCTGATCAAAATTGTATAGCCAAGAGAAAAAATTAAACATTGATTGAGAGAATAAGAAGTATGCTTCCACATTTATGAATGCATATGTAGTTTTGGGTGGAACGGGTAGGAATATAAACTTAATTAATTAATATATGTTCATTAGAACCAATTAAATATAAATTACCTGCATAACATTATATTTAAAAGGATTAAAATGTTCCCCCTTTTCCTTTTTTGATGTTTAGACTATATTCATTGTAACACCCCAAGATTTTATGAAAAACATTCTTTTTAATTGCATTAATGTCTTGTGTTATACGCTACACCAAAAGGATCTTTCACATCACGCATCCCTGAATTGGCTTGCATTACACGCAATCACGACCTTCCACGATAGCGTGTGTTGTACGCAATACTGAGTTTCTCTAAACAATGATATGTTATATGAACTACCCGTTATGAATAGTATCAACTACATTTTGAATATTATAACATTATTATTCTTCTTACACATTTTCTAGAACATGGTATGAGAACAAAATCAATTTTTTGAGTAAAATAAGTATTTTTCAAAAAATGTAGTTTTGCCGCCTTTTGATGGTGCACCAACATTAAATCTTGTTTTTTACTTGTCTATAATTTCAATTGGACAAAATAAAATTCTTCTTTGGAATCAGGATAAAAAAATTACTTTGGATAAATTTTTCATATTATTCTGATAACTTTCATATTTAATGAATTGTAAAAACACGCTATATTTTAATTAAAAACAACTTTTTTCATCAAAATAATTTATATGGTTAGATTATATATTTAATTGGGTTTTAAGTGTAATTAGAATATATTTTTAACCTTTAATCCACTGATGTTCATTCGAATTAATTTCACATTGAAATTGGATATTAATAAATTTCAATCTTTTGATTGTTTTTGTTTCTTAAAAACATGCTATTTGTTTAGATAACGGGAATTAAATTTAAAATTAATTAATTCCACTTATATGTTATGAATTTTTAAAACATACATCAATTTTGAATTTGGAATATCAAATAATGCTTATGCTGAATTTTTGGTATTTTTCTGAAAAACATCAATTTTCGATGAATAGTGAAACCACTTAGTGGTAGTTAAAAAACTGACATTTTTTAATTTAAATTAAAATTTACCACTTCTGTGAATTGAATTTCAAAAATCCGAGAGACACGGTTATTATCAAAGACTAAAATGTGGTTCAATGAGATGAAAATAATTTTTGGTGAATAGTAACTTTTTACTTTTATTTACCACGGTTAAAAGTAAATAGGGTAATTAATGATAAAAATGATATTCCTATTACCCTAACACATGTCATAATTTTATTTGATAAGTTTGATTTGACCACAAACAACCTTAGAAATAAAATAGGACCATTTAGGCCCACATGGATTAGATTAGGACATTTAATATTGATTTATTTAAAGAAGGGTTAAAATAGTTAAAATGAGTGTTTAATAAGTAAATAATTTTTAATATAGGGTAATACATAAGATAAATTTGACTATAAATATTAAATATAAAGATAAATTGATTTAAGAAATAATGGTATTTTATTCATATTTTTTATACATTATATAGGTTAATTTATTTATGACACAAAGATGATGCAGTAATTATCTTATTAATAAAATATTGACATAATTGATGTTATAAATACCCAAATAAATGTAATTTGAGTCTTTTTATGAATTACACTAATTTTATAGGTTAATATGACATGTTATTATTGATTTAAATAACTCTTTTCGAACTAATAATGCTGTTATGGTTTTCAAAAAAATTAAGTACCAAATAGTGTCAAAATTGAAATAAAATAGTTTTCAAAACAAATATTATATTATTAATTGTTATTTTATTCTTAAAAATCTAAGGATCACCCAAATGGCATAGATAAGGATATATATATTAATAATGAACCACTTGGGGTTCTTTTGTCTTGTTATAGTAAGTTTATTAACCTTATAGTGTAAGAAAACAAGAAGACACAGTAAAAGTAAAATTATTTAACTTAAAGTTAAATCTAAATGATAAGGTTATCATAGGAAACAAAACTTGTCTAAATTATATTGGATGAGAGTAATTTGACCCATCCCAACCTTATATTCGAAATAAATCAACTTTGAGCTACTAAAAACCGAATATGACTTTATAATAAAATAATATTTTTAGTTATTCCAAAGGTGCCCCTCTCCTCCCATATAAAAGGGCACCTCCTCCCTCTATTCCTCACACCACTTTGAACCTTCAAGATCGGAAAAACCCTGCAAAATTATCTTCTAAACTTCCATAGAAACATCCTAGTGGTTCAGGTCTTCTTCAAAGTCCAATTTTAGTGCCCTAAGAGGAGGTCTCAAAGAGGTGCTTCAAAGAAGAGGTAATGTCCGTTACCGATTCTTTCAACATTATTTCTTCTTCCACTTCTTCTTCTTTATTTGTTTCATTATGAAGTAATAACATCAGTATAACTCATATACTGATATGTTATTATAAGTATGAAACAACCCTATTCCACTATCTATCCATCCTATGGAAAACGAAATCACCACGCAAGCGTACATACGGAATACCCTCTCCACGCTGTGGTGAAGTCTGTTTTTCCACCAACACCTTACCAGGATAGGTAAAATGCTGTAAAGAATAACTATATATGGTTATTATAACATCATACTGATTCTGATATATTATACCATCGACTCCAATTATATTCAATAATTATGGGAACGATATCATCACTCGTGCGTACGTACGGACAACAGTCTCCACGACGCGATGAGATTCATTTTCCATATTAACCATACATGAATGATCATAAAGTTTATATAGTGAATAATAATGAAATATATTAAATAAAAATGCCACTGTATTTATGTAAATATATATATTTGTATTTCATCCTATTATTTCCATTCAATTCAATGAGAAAACGAAAACAACGTTCATGCATAGGTACGACCTATCGTCTCCATGAACGGTGTATTTATTTCCATTTATAGATCTATTATATATATGTATATTCTGAATATATATTATATATAAATAATGTTTTATATTCTCGAATTAAGTAATCATGATCTATGTAATCATATGAATAATTACAAGTCAAAACACGGACGACAAATGAAACGATTTTACCCAAAACACTCTTTAACAAGGAATTTACAAAATAATGGGTAATGTAAAGTCATAAGTGAACCATATATGATATCATAACAATTAATATGATTCTGTAATAAGTCAATGACATTTTTTAAATCATTATACTGGAGGTTCGGATACGTATGAAGCATATCAGACCTAAGGTAAGGGATAATTTTTCAAATCTCATTGTTATCCGAGATTACTTATAAATAACTATTTACTGGGGGTTATTGTTACCATCCATGTCCAAGCTTTCTAAAAGTGTTTTTATGTATGTTAAATTTCCTTTTACCCATTTTGACTTTTACTACATGGTATGTAAGGAATATTTCTTCTGTTTACATTATGAGGTACTTTTTGACTTTTCTGACAAAAGTATGAGGAGAATGTTTTTTTAACTTATACGGCATGAAAGGATTTTCACAGTTTTATAAAGCCTTATTTTCAGGAAGCTTCCTCCAATATATTTCATGATTATTTTCCACAAAATCCTTTTCTTTTAATACTTCATGGAATTTTGTGAAAAAAAAAGATTTTGAAGAAGAAAGGATATTTTCCTCAAGAATCCATTTCAAGTGTTTTATCAAAACTATTTTACATATAAGATGACATTATTCAGTAAGTTTATGTTTCAAGTATAATGTCTCTATAATTTACATGGTTTCACTTTTTTTATCATGAAATGTCCATTTGTTTTATATGTATTATGAGATGATGGGATGATGTTTATGAAACCCATTTTATTCTTCGGGTTATGATGAATGTTTTATGTTTATTTTGTGGAACAAGTAAGAATGATTTCATTATGAGATGGGTGGGGCCTATATCTCCCTCCAATACATTGGATAATGATTTATATCTCATGAGATAGACATGGATATAATGGTATGTTAATCCGGTTCAGTATTACAGGACTGGAACGAGGAGTGAACTAGATTCAGAAAGGGACATTGTCCACTAAGATGGTCTTGCCAGCAATGCCTTGGCTACTATGGAAATCATTACATGTGATTAATGGATGCCATAATTACATGTTTTATTCCCATTCTATTTTATCGTGATTTATGTTCCATTATGATCTATGCCTTATGTACTTCCATGTTTTATGTCGTTGCTCATGATTTTGATGTTTAAACATTATGTTCATGATTTTAAGTTAAAATGTATATGGTATGTTTTATTTTATACATGCTTACCCTTACTGAGCATTTGATCTCACCCATTTTATTTTTTCTTCTCCCCAGGATATAAATAATGTTTTTAGGTAAGAAAAAAAGGGGAAGATCTTTATGGGAGATGTTGAAGATCTTTCACCACGATTAGAGGATTATATTACGAGTTTCCAAATTCACTAAAATTTTACGGTCCTTGTCAGTCTGTTTTTGTTATGTAATATGTATTCAGAAAAAGTAATGTAATGTCCATGTATGTCAAGATTTGGGTCTCTACAGTTGGTATTAGAAGAATGGTTTAGTCAACCCTTGGAAACTAGTATGCGAGAACTTTAGTGAGATCCCTTGAGATATTTATAAGTTATGGATAGGGATGTCCCTACGGATAAGTATAGGTATATGTTATAGTCCTAGAACTACGTTAAAGTTCTTAGAATTTAACCTAAGATGTTAGATATTGATGGTACTCCCCCTTTACTATGTTGTTTACCCTAGAATGATTTTTTCCTCCCACACTATTCTTTTGGGGTTTTAGAAAATGGTTGTAAATAGGAAGATTCATGATAATGGAGGATATGATGGACAATGGAATGATATTATTCATGAGAAACCAAATGAAAATGGATTTGGAAGTAAAAACATTGTTATTATTCCTAATCAGCAATCTCATAATATGATCAATAATCTCAACTTTGGTACATTTCCCGACTCAGATAATAAGAGAAAAATAGAGTTTCATGATGATCATAGAAGAAAGAATGTTCAATTTCACCCATGTAAATCATGAGGGAAGAGGCATCGGGGATATTATTTCAAAGGAACTGGAAGATGCTTTGGGTGTGGAAAATAAGGACACAAAGCCTGTAACTGTAATGGAAAAGGTTCAGTTAACACCATGGATGAGGATAATGGTATTTCTACGACATCAACAATGGTTAAATGTTTTAAATGTGGAATGTACGGGAATTATGCAAACCAATTCCCTAAGGGAAAGTCTCATGAAGAGAATCAATACGGTCGTATGGTTAGTATTTATATTGATGATGATGAAGAGACTACAAAGGATATGTGATATGAAATAATTGTTGAATCTTGGTCAATGGTTTAAGAAGGTAGTGGAATTATTACATGTTTAAGTGTAATGTTGTATAAGTAGTCTCATAGTACTATGGAATAAAGATACATATAAGGATTGTTACACTGTTGTCTTTCCTTATGTTTTGAAAGTGTATGATTAATTGTACCAGTAACCCTGAAAGGTTATTCATATATTTTTGGAAAGTAGATGATATGCCAATAATTAAGGGATAAAGAGAAAATTAAATGTTTGATATTATTCATGAGCTATTGACTGATATAAGGAGAAGGTTATATCATGGTTTGAGTATATAGAATTTTTGGGTTTTGGTATGTGGAAAGAGTTAACTTTTGACAGTATTCGTGTTTTCACTAATGTTTAATGGGTATTCATTTTTCAAGAGAATACATGATTAAGTTATTCACATGATTGGAATGAGACCAACAAGATATATGGAGGATAAATGATGGTATTCACATTCTTGGTTGATGACATTTCAAGTAATCATTTTCTTTATACTATGAGCTTGGAACGAAGTATTTTAGATAAGCCTAAAGATTGGAATGGATTATGTTGGACATA
This sequence comes from Viscum album, assembly GCA_963277665.1. NCBI lineage: Eukaryota > Viridiplantae > Streptophyta > Magnoliopsida > Santalales > Viscaceae > Viscum > Viscum album. The sequence continues at coordinate 561,310,032 of OY728125.1, forward strand.
AGTTAGTATTGTTTAAGGATAAATCATTTTTTGATATTATTGATGGGATTTTATAGTAATGTAGTTTTAGAAAAAGGACAACCTGCTGGACGGGCAATAACCCATCGCGTCGGACAAGGCTGTAGGAATCGAACCCACAACCGAAGTGCGGATGGCCTTTATCCCCTACTACTGGCCAACCAGAAGACACTGTTTAGTAGAAACTAGTTTTATTATATTAAGATGTATGATATATGAATTATAAGTCCATTTTAAGAACCATATATGATTAATCTCACTATAGATATTGTTATGCATTTTTGATAACTTTTATAACCTTTAGTTTGAGACAGATGGAATGACCCATCATTCTATCACATGACCTGATAACACTTCACGAATGGAAAATTCAACTTCATTTATTAAAGAGATGATGTGGAAATTTTCCAAAGAATGACCAAGGAGGAGACTGTACCAAAATCACAAAAGTATTTCTTCTAATTCCAATTTCATCAACTTTAAGAAAATGATCTTTATGTCCAAAAATGTTTTCCTAGTGCCCTTACATCCAATGAATCAGATAGTACCTTAGATCATCACAAATCTATGGCTTTTTGATTGATGGATTTTTCATAGGCAGGTTCTCTACCACTCTCCATTAGAACTTGATGGTTAGATATTTCTTCCATATCCATATTTTCACCTATGTTCTCCTACATGGAAACCCAGTGATGAGTTAATTTGGGTAACAGTTACATTTCATAATTTTGTTTTTAAAGCCATCTTTTTTTATTCCTTTTTACGATATGGGTTTCTATTAAACAAACTTCTGTGTAGTAAACCATTTATAACCCTGACGAATTTCGATTGCGAAATTCATTTTAAGGGGGGTAGAATGTAACACCCTGAGATTTTAAGAAAAATATTCTTTTTAATTTCATTAATGTCTTGTGTTTTACACTACACCAAAAGGAGCTTTCACAACACACATCCCTGACTTGGCATGCATTACACGCAATCACGACCTTCCACTATAGCGTGTGTTGTACGCAATACTGAGTTTTGCTAAACAAAGATATGTTATATGAACTACCCATTATGAATAATATCACCTAAATATTGAATTTTATAACATTATTATTCATCTTACACATTTAATAGAACATGGTATGAGAACAAAATCAATTTTTCGAGTAAAATAAGTAATTTTCAAAAAATGTAGTTTTACCGCCTTTTGATGGCGCACCCACATTAAATATTGTTTTTGACTTGTCTATAAGTTCAATTTTACAAAATGAAATTCTTCTTTGGAATCAGGTTATAAAAATTTACTTTGGATAAATTTTTCATTTTATTCTGATCACATTCATATTTTAATGAATATTAAAATCACACTATATTTTAATTAAGAACAACTTTTTTCATTGACATAATTTATATGGTTAGATTATCTTTTTAATTGGGTTTAAAGTGTAATTATAGTATATTTTTACCATTTAATCCAATGGTGTTCATTGGAATTAATTTCACTTTGAAATTTGATATATACAAGTATCAATTTTTTTATTGTTTTTGTTTCTTAAAAACACGCTATTTGTTTTGATAACGGGAATTAAATTTAAAATTAATTATTTCCAATTATATGTTATGAATTTGGAAATATATACATCAATTTTGAATTTGTAATATCAAATAATGCGTAGGCTGAATGTTTGGTATTTTTCTGAAAAACATCAATTTTCGATGAATAGTGAAACCACTTAGTGGTTGTTAAAAACTGACTTTTTTTAATTTAAATTAAATTTTACCACATCTGTGAATTGAATTTTAAAAATATGAGAGACACGGTTAATATAAAGGAATAAAATGTGGTTCAATGAGATGAAAATATTTTTTGGTGAATAGTAACTTTTTACTTTTATTTACCACGGTTAAAAGTAAATAGGGTAATTAAGGGTAAAAATGATATTATTATTACCCTAACACATGTTATAATTATATTGGATAAGTGTAATTTGACCAAAACAAACCCTAGGAATAACATATGAACATTTAGGCTCACTTGGATTAGATTAGGACACTTAATATTAATTTATTTAAAGAAGGGTTAAAATAGTTAAAATCAAATTTTAATAAGTAAATTATTTTTAAAATAGTGTTATACATAAGATAAATTCGAATATAAATATTCCTTAGAGAGATAAAATTATTTCCTACATAATGGTATTTTATTTATATTTTTTAGACATTAAATAATTTAATTTATTTATGACACAATGATGATGCAGTAATTATCTTATTAATAAAATATTGACATAATTGATGTTATAAATACCCAAATAAATGTAATTTGAGACTTTTTATGAATTCTACTAATTTTATAGGTTAATATTACATGTTATTATTGATTTAAGTAACGTTTTTAGAACTAATCATGTTGTTATGATTTTCACAAAAATCAAGTACCAAATAGTGTCAAAATTGACATAAAATTGTTTTTAAAACAAATATTATATTATTAATTGTTATTTTATTTATAAAAATATAATGATCGTCCAAATGACTTATATAAGGATATATATATTAATAATGAACCATTTGGGGTTCTTTTGGCTTGTTATAGTAAGTTTATTAACCTTATAGTGTAAGAAAACAAGAAGACACGGTAAAAGTAAAATTATTTAACTTAAAGTTAAATATAAATGATAAGGTTAAAATAAGAACCTAAACTTGTCTAAATTATATTGGATTAAATTATTTCGACCCATACCCACCTTATATTAGAAATAAATCAACTTCGAGCTATTAGAAACCGAATATGACTTTATAATAAAATAATATTTTTAGTTATTCCAAAGGTGCCACTCTCCTCCGTTATAAAAGGGCACCTCCTCCCTCTCTTCCTCACACCACTTTGATCCTTCAATATCGGCCAAACCCTACCAAATTATCTTCTCCACTTCCATAGAAACATACTAGAGGTTCTGGTCTTCTTCAAAGACCAAGTTTAGTGCCCTAAGTGGAGGTCTCAAAGTGGCGCTTCAAAGAAGATGTAATGTCTGTTACCGATTCTTTCAACTTTATTTCTTCTTCCACTTCTTCATCTATAGTTGTTTCATTATGAAGTAATAACATCCGTATAACTAATATACTTATATGTTATTATAATTATGAAACAACCCTATTTTACAATCTATCCATCCTACGGAAAACAAAATCACCAGGCGTGCGTACATATGGAATACTGTCTCCACACTGTGGTGAAATCTGTTTTTCAACCAACACAATACATGGATGTGTATAATGGTGTAAAGAATAAATATATATGGTTATTATAAAATCATACTTATTCTGATATATTATACCATCCACTCCAATTCTATTCAATAATTATGGGAACGATATCATCGCTCGTGCGTACGTACGGACTACCGTCTCCACGACGCGATGAGATTCATTCTCTATGTTAACCATACATGAATGATCATAAAGTTTATATAGTGAATAATAATGAAATATATTAAATAATAATGATACTGGATTAATGTATATATATATATATATTTCATCCAATTAATTCCATTCAATTCAATGAGGAAACGAAAACAATGTTCATGCATACGTACGACCTACCGTCTCTATGAACGGTGTATTTATTTCCATTTATCGATCTATTATATATATGTATATTCTGAATATATTTTATATATAAATCATGTTTTATATTATGTAATTAAGTAATCATATGAATAATTACAATTCAAAACACGGATGACAAATGAAACGATTTTACCCAAAATGCTCTTTTACATGTAATTTACAAAAGAACGGGTAATATAAAGTCATAAGTGAACCATATATGATATCATAACAATGAATATGAATCTGTAATAAGTAAATGACATTATTTAAATCATTATACAGAAGGTTTAGATAAGTATGAAGCATATCTGACCTAAGTTAAGGGATAATTTTTCAAATCTCATTTTTATCCGAGATTGCTTATACGTAACTATTTACTGGGGTTATTGTTATTATCCATGTCCATGCTTTCTAAAAGTTTTTTTATGTATGTAAATTTCCTTCTTACCCATTTTGAATTTTACTACATGGTATGTAAGGAATATTTCTTTTGTTTACATTTCGAGATATATTTTGTACTTTTCCAACAAAAGTACGAGGAGAATGTTTTTTTAACTTATACGGCATGAAAGGATTTTCACGGTTTTATAAAGACTTGTTTTCAGGAAGCTTCCTCAAAAAATTTTCATGATTATTTTCAAAAAAATCCTTTTCTTTTAAAACTTCATGGAATTTTGTGAAAAAAACAATTATTTTGAAGAAGAAAAGATATTTCCCCCAAGAATTCATTTCTAGTGTTTTATCAAAACTATCTTCCATCTAAGATGACATTATTCAGGATGTTTATGTTTCAAGTATAATGTCTCTATGATTTACATGGTTTCACTTTTCTTATGATGAAATGTCCATATGTTTTATATGGATTATGAGATGATGGGATGATGTTTATGAAACCCATTTTATTCTTTGGGTTATGATGAATTTTTTATGTTTATTTTGTGGCACAAGTAAGAATGATTTCATTATGAGATGGGTGGGACCTATATCTAACTCAAATGCATTGGGTAAAGTTTTATTTCTCATGAGATAGACATGGCTAGAATGGTATGTTAATCCGGTTCAGTATTACAGGACTGGAATGAGGAGTGAACTCGATTCATAAAGGGACTTCGTCCGCTAAGATTTTCTTGGCAGTAATGCCTTGGCTACTATGGAAATCATTAAATGTGCTTAATGGATTCCACAATTACATGTTTTATTCCCATACTATTTAGCATGATTTATGTTACATTATGATCTATGCCTTATGTACATCTATGTTTTATGTCATTGCTCAAGATTTTGATGTTTAAACATTATGTTCATGTTTTTAAGTTAAAATGTATATGGTATTTTTTATTATATCCATGATTACCCTTACAGAGCATTTGATCTCATCCCTTTTATGTTTTATTTTCCCCAGGATATAAAGAATGGTTTTAGGTAAGAAAAAAAGGGGATGATCTTTATAGGAGATGGTGAAGATCTTTCACCACGATTAGAAGATTATATTCTGAGTTTCCAAAGACACTAAACTATTATGGTCCTTGTGTGTCTGTTTTTGTTATATACTAAGTATTCAAAAAAATTAATTTAATGTCCATGTACGTCAAGCTTTGGGTCTCTACATTCATGTTGATAAAAAATAAAAATATAATCTTGAAACTAAATATTGTAAATTATTATTCATATGCTATGTAGACTAAGTGATTTTTAATAAAATTTGGTATGATGGGAAGAATAATGTATTCATAACCTAGAATGTATTTTTCTAAGATAAGATCATGTTGGATTGTCATAAATTACAAGATAAGGAATTCGAGAATTAATTCACACCATAAATTCATGTTTTTTTTTGAATAGTGGATTTGGAGGATCACATGTTCTAGAAATTATAGATATCTATAAATTATTTATAAGGTCTCATATTCTGAATCGAATTTCATAGGGTAGTATAAAAATATTCTAATTTCATCCAGTGAAAGACTTATAATAAAATTAGAAATTGGATAATCTCAGTTTAGAGTTTCCAAAGGTGAAGTTCCAGAAGTAACAATATTGGATGAAGACAAATCACTTGTTAATTTATAAATATATTTAAGTATCATATGTACGATATAGAGGGGTAGATATGATCTATGTTTTAAAAATTAAAATGATTAGTAGAACATGGGATTCAGGAAGAAGTGGCTACTCTAGGTGATTATAGAATGTTGGAGTTAATAATGTTGTAGGAGTTTGATTCACTATGAGTGAATAACACATTAGAGAAAATAAAATTACAAATAGTTAAAATATAACTTGAAAAAAATTTGGTATTATAATTTATAAAATAGGCCAACTAAGTAAAATATATTAATCAAGGACAGTTGTGAAAGGGATTCAGTTTTAGGTAGTTATCGACTTCTTTGAGATACCCCATCCCATAGTAAAACAAAATACCATTCAACCTATTTTATGTTTGATTTCTTCTAGAAAACATTAACTCAATATATTTTTGTGAAGAAAAATTTCAATTTTCGGGATTTTGTGGAATAAATTTATATAAATCATCCTATTAGTTCCCTGGACATTTGAAATTATGTATTGGTGACAAAAATAAAAATAAGTATTTATGGGTTTAAATAAGAACCACAGTATTGGAACTATAAGATTTATTCCATGATAGAAGCGAAAAGTTGCACAAATTAATTTTTATAACTATTGTTACTAAAATTAATTTCTTTGAAATTACATCATAATATTACTTAAATAGGTGGATGATATACTATTTTTATTTTAGATTATTCAGGTAATTCAACTGTTGAAGGATAAATTTTCTTTAAAGTATATATGAAACATGTTGATGGTGAGAAAAGATATTATACATGAGGATTGAATTTGATAGAAATTATAGAATTTTTTTTATCACAATGGTGAAAAACCTATAAGATCATTAAGAAACTATTAATGAGTTTATGAATGTTAGTTTCAAATCCTCTCATTCATCACCTTTAACATTCAATAGAGTATACACCATGAATAAAAAAAGAAAAAATTATATGGACCAAGATATGTATATCTCATTAGTTATAATATTTATATATTTTACAATGTGTACACATCCATAAATTCTTCATATAGTGGGAGTGGAAATTAGACTCATAGATGATCAAGGGATGGTTAATTTGGAAGATGTAAAGTGAATTCAGAATATAATGTTCTACACTTTTTCATAGATAATTATCTATTACATGGGTTTGAAGATGTGTGCTTTGGGGTTGATTCTGATTATCATAAGGGGTGAACTTGATTTTTTTACACATTTAGAGGAACCAGAGTTATTTTGATGCTTAATCTATAACCAATGATTTCAATTTCTTTTACAAAAGTATACTGTATGGTTGTTATGGAATAAATAATGAATATTATATGGTTAAGAAATATAGTTGAATAAATTTTATGATGAAGTGGAAATGTATTGTCATTTTGTGATATTTATATAAACATTATTTAGGAAAATGATCCATACTTTCATTCAAGAACTAAATACATTTATTGGAAGTAAAATTATATCTGTAAGATATTTTATGATGGATAACTATAGTTAGGGATTGTAGCTGTGAAATAGAATGTAGTGAATATGTTAACAAATATTTTGTGTCTAGAAATGATGATAAAATATTAGTCCATAGCTAAAATTAGGGGAATTCAAGGTGGTGGAGAAGCATTATATGAAAAAAATGAAAGGATTTTTTTGGATGTTGAATTTGGTGCCATGTTATTTTCTCTAAAGAATAATTCAATTGGGAGATTGTTGGAAATTTGTTAATACTAATTTAATATAATGAATTCACACAACCATATGGAGTGATATTTGAATATCAATATTTTTTTTAAGTGGTGAAAATAATAATTTTTTCCATTAATGTTCTAGAAGGTATTTTCCATAAATATATGGTTCAAAATGGGCATATTTTAATGATTTTAGTTCAAGGTGACTTTATTATTGATGTTCATATGGGACTTCACCAATTTTGGTGAAATATTGGTGTGTTGCTGTGGAGGTTACTGGTTTAAAAATATTTTCCATATCAAATATTATTATAGTAAATCGACTGTTGGAACAATAGAACTTATGAAATCCCAAATTTCTCAGAGTTTGGTTCAACTAGATGACTAGAAGTTACACTATATATATATAGTTTGGTAACAAATTTTTTATAATGTAACATACAATTAGAAATATATTTTTGTTTATAGTAATCTATATGTGTCGAATTAGTCACTATGTTTTAAAATTTTATTTTCCTAGCAATTAAATGATGAAAATTTTCTTCTATAGATGTGGGACATACAATCTAAACAATATATCACCACGGAGTTCCTTTATAATTTAAATAATTTTTTTATTATATAAATTCCCTATTGGGGGAATATAGATGAACATATTTAAAATTATTTTAGTGACTTGGGTTAACTTATTTTATCCCATTTCCATGAACATTATGTTTGGAGTGTTCCTTTTAGGATTTAATTCTTCATTATTATTATTGAACAATATATCCTTTTGATTAATTTTTTATTGGATAGTGTGGGATTGAATTATAAACATAAGGGGTATAACAGACTTGTATAAAATTTTGTTATTATGTTTATTAATTAAATGGATGTGTTTAAATTAAAAAAAAAATTATTTATCTCAATGTTTAATTTACATTATTTAATATTATTAATTTAGAATTTATTAATTTTGGTAAATTTAGCTTAATTAATGTCTATTTTTTCAATTATTTTGAAAATCTACTATGATTTGTTTAGTTGAAGTTAAGTTAATGTTAGTTAATATTGTTACTTTTTATTAATGTGTTTGGATTTTTTATTTCTTTTACACCATGTATAATTTAATAATATATTTGGATTTTAATATTTTTTTTGTTATATAATATTTTTGGGAACCATTTAGTGGCAATAAAATGGATTTGTTTCTAGTATTTTTCATATTTATTTTTATTCCAAATATAATCATTTGTGATATTTTGGATTGTAAATTAATGTTAAACATAAAAACTAAATTTTAAAATAAAATATTTGTTTTTAAATTAATTTATCTTTAAAAGTTTTTTTATCTTATTTTTTAAAGACTTTTTTTGTGATATTGATTTTAATTTTGTGTTATATTGTTAATTTTTATTGTTGAGACCATAAATTTTGTGGGACGTACTTTTAATTTTTTGATTTGATTTTGTATTTATTATTTGGTTTTAGTTTATTTATGATTATATTAGTTATTTTATTTGAGTAGTGGTTGAATTCTAATGTTATTTTTTTCAAAAAGTAGATTTAGAACTATGATGTTTTGTGAAAGCATATGGTTGATTTTGGACGGATGGGTGAGATATAGTTTTAAATGATTTATTTGGAATAAAACAAATATGTAGGGTTTAATAAGATGAAATTAAGTAAAAATGTTTTGTATTGGGTGGTTATTTTAGAATTTTTGTTCCTTGGGTTGATGTATTGGTGATTAAAATGATAATTTTGGATCATTTGGGATAATTGTTGATTTGATGTTCCATTGTATATAATTATGGTAATTGAGACTTGGATCAAGTTTCTATATACTATAAGAGTTTATAAGAGTGTAATTATGTTTATATGGGATGTGAATTGATGTAATTTTCTTGATATTAATGTTTTTTATTTGAATAATTAATGAAATTGAGGTTTTAGAGTATAAATATTTAAAAAAATATTTTTATGGTATTTGAAAATTTCAAAGACATTATTTTCAGTTTAATATTTAAATTGAAAGTTATATTTTATAATTTTAATATGGTAATATGAAATTTGTTTTAAGTAGGTTATTTTCACAATGTGTTTATATTCATAAAAAAATTTCATGGTTTATGAACGATTTTTTTAAACGATGCATTTAATTCCTATTGAAAAATCATAGTTATTACATGATTTTGGTAAACTATGCACCATAATCATACATGCAATTTTTTTTGTAGAAACTGTTTTATGATTATATCCCTGTTAAATAAATGAAAATTATGAAATATTTCTTGAAACATTATATTTGACCCTCTAATAAACTGGTAAACTCATGCATGGAACAGTTAATGTAGGTAGACATGTATCATATCTTATATAAATTGGGAAATATCACTTCATTGTAAAATTTACAAAAACTTTCATATAGGTTTCTATTTGTGACCTATTATTTTTTAATATAAATATTACAAATAATCAATGATAACTACTATAGGAATATAAAAAGGTTTTCTATTATCAAATTTAATCAAGAAGGTCTCTAAAACTATGTGTTTTATATGGGTATCCTAATTTATGATTTTTTTTCAAATTTTTCAGCCTTGTTAAATTAGTTCTTATTATTTTTGGTTGCGTTAGAAATTATTCATTAAGTCAATATTCCAATTATAATAATGATATTCATGTTTCTATGTTCTTTTTTAATATGGATGGTATGGTGGTTTCTTGAAGCCTTAAATGATGGTGGTTATTAGGGATGAAATTATGGGTGACCATAGAATTGTGTTATTAAGTATTTATTTAAGGTACAAATGATGTGTTACTTTTTTAAAAGATTATTGATTTTTTAATCAAATTCTAGATTCAGATAAAATCTAGTGTAGACCATGTGTGTTTGAAATATGTCATGGTATTGTGGGTGTTGGATAATTTTGGGAGTTATGTTTGAGAGTTGAGATGAAATTAGGCCACGAATAATGAAGCATGTAGAAATCATGAAACAACACATGGAATCAAGGAGTATCAAGGGATGATTTAGGAACACACTATAGCCATGGGGAACTTTAGTTTAATGGGTTTACTAATATAGTTTCTAAGTTTCCATTAATGTTTTTAAGTCAAGAATATTACATATCATCAATATATTACACATTAATTTTGACAAATTTCAGTATCTTATGTTTTGAAAGATTCACTGAAGAAGAATATTACATATAATAAAATATATTTCATAATAAAAAATATATTATATATGTTTTTTTATGATTAAGGGAAAATCATTACAAATAAAATATATATTATGTATGAGTAAATATAATATGCATTTTTTATTACTAAGGGAAATCAGTATGTATGAAATATATATCATGTATGGATAAATATATTATTTATTGTTTTTTCCATATAAAAAAACATTCTTTAGTATATATATATTATGCATGGGAAAAAAATTTATTTTCTTTTTGTTATGGTAAAAACCTTACGTATGAAATATATTATGTATTGGAAATTTATCTATGTCATAAAACATCTATATTACCCTATAGTTTGAAAATATAATATGTAGCCTCAAAATGATTATAATATATCATAGTATTGAACCTTGCAACTACCAATTTTTAGTATATATCTGTCTTTTTTGTGATAGATAAGATTAAAACCTGCATTTGTAAAGAATTTCACTTTTTTAAAAAGTGAAAAAATTGAATTATATTTTATGATTTAGAGTTTTATTTTCTTTCTTAAGTTAATGAATTGGAAAACTATAAGATATTAGGGTCTTGCGGTTTGAGGGAATTTACTAATTTTTGGAAACCCCTATAATGCGTTAGGATATGTAAATAGATACATAAAGGATATCTAAAAGACCCTATGAAAAATAGAGGCTGATAAATATGGGTTGCATCGATGATATTTAAGGGAAGGATGATACGTAAGCTCTACAAAGCTTGTAAAATTTGGGTATGTGTTAGGTGGGAGAATTCAGGACGTGATCTAGAGGGTCATGCCATTGAAGTATGTTGGGGGATAATGCAATAAAAATGGCTCACTTCATGTCCTTTCATGCCCTATATTATTTAAAATCTTAATTAATTAGTTAAATTAATTATCTAAATAGATTTTCCCTATTTAGACAATATATACAATATATATTCCCTATATCTTACCTCTCCACCCATTTATTCCTTCCTGGACTTTGATGTTGACATTTTTTTACTTATCCTCCCATAACCATTAATTCTAGAATATTTTTTCCTATGAAATCATAAGTTCCATCCACCCAATTTTTTAAAAAATTTAATCACTCACCAAAGGTTTCACCAGCTTACGTTAGGTGGTTCCATGCACTTCTTTTGTTAATGAAACCACAAGCACATGACTTGTAAAATAATGTTTTAATAGGGTTTAAAAGTGTTATATTCCATTATTGATTACAAATTTATATTTAAAATATTTTTTTCAAATCCCTCTCTTGAAATATGACTAATTATATTGATTTAAAAGGAATGTTTTATATATGGAATTGATGATGCCTATCTTATATTGGATAAAATGTTCCACCAACTTACCCTGAAATGGTTCTATGAATAAGGTTAAATAATTTTTAATGATTATTCCCAAATGGAACCTCCAACTCATAAGTAGGGGTTATAGGAAATGTATCATTATTTGGAATGATTCCTCTCTACCCAATCTTGGATCTTGAATTATGATTCCACTCTGGATATTAGAAAATCAAATATTTAACATTTACTCTCTATCTAGTGTCCTTCGTGTAATTGGAAATGGGGTGTATGTAATCATGTAAGGATCATTCTGTCTTTGACATTAGTTACCATAAGGATTACCCTATGATTCTTGGTAGGAAATATATTTTTACTAATAATTACTTTCATACTTATAATTTTTATAATCATGTTACATTCTACATGTGAATGAAAAAAAAATATATTATGAAAATGTTATTTTTGAACAATAATTGTTTTTTTATCTAATAAATGGCCCTCACGGAAGGGATCCAATTATAAATGTTAGGTTAAAAACATAAATACTGCATTTTGGGGTTTATATACATTATTTTTAAACATACTAATAATGGTAAGGAACTTCATAGAGATGTTAGATATTAATGATAATAGGGATTGCTTTTTGAGGTGACCACAAAGTGGGAATTATACCCCATGTAACACATATATTTTTAGTGATAAATTTTCTTTATTTTAAGTCTTTATTTGGAGTAGACTCATTCAATTATATATCCTCATTGAAATCCCATCCCATTTTTCTTTTAATATTATTTTTGGTACATAATTTCTATATATATATAATTTAATTTTTAAATTTTGTGAACTTAATTCTCAATCCATTTAATTAATGTGGTTTATTTTGAGACCTTTCTTATTTTATGTTTTTTTTTATTAAAATTTTTCATATTTTTTCTATCAGATAATTAATTCATGACTAGAAAACCTAAGGTGGGGTTATGTTACGAAAATGATATAGACACTATAGTGGTAATTTTATTATTTTGAAACTGTTCCCATATTTTTTAACTTGATTCTTTGTCCCTAATTTCTTATACAACGGATATTAAGAATTCCATTCAGGCCTTGTTGTAGGATGTCATGGGATTTCAGTTAGTAGTGTCTCATGTCAGTTCATGATTCAACAATATTAGAGTCTCGTTTTAATTTCTGTTATTTTGAAAATATAAGGTCTACTAAAGATAGAATCATTGGGACATGAGGTGTTGGTTTTGAGGGAGAATTAAGATAATACTCATCATAATGGTCTCCAATAATCATTTAGTTCTTAGGAAAAGAGTTTTCTAAACTTATTTCAATTTTAATTTTTGATTTTAATATTTTTATGACATTCAAGTTTCTCTATAATTGTTCTGTGGATGATTATTATTTCAGTTCATATAATTTATCTATTTTGATGGTATTTATCAAATTCTATACCAGATTTCATGTTGTATTAGTCCACCTTGAAGACTCTCTATAAATTCTCTAGACGGAGTTATGGATATTTCCCATGATATAATCTACTATTGGATCCGAATTTAATTAGGGAGGTGGTGTGAAATATTCAATATATTGACCATAGGGTGGTCTTGTGCCCACTTGTAGAAATATAGGTGGGTCTCAGACTATGAAAATATTTGTATTAATCTTTAGAATTTACATACTATAATCCTTTTTCATTTATAAGAATCAACAATTCTCGAAAGGTGGATGATTGTTTGGAAAATATTTATTATATCATTAAATTAATTGATACTTCTAAATAATTTAAAATTAAATGAGATATATATATTTCAAATTACAAATATGAAAATTGTGGTAGGTTATTGTTCAATCTTTATTTCATGAGAACATTGAGCAGAAAGAAAATAATGTTATGTTCACTCATTTTTTCTATCTTAATACTATGGTATTGTTGATGTCACAATAATTTTCCCCCTAGAATGTTATCTTAATGGTAAAAGAATATGAAAACTAGTTTTTAATCTTTTCCAATTTAATAACAAGATAGTTTTAAATGATAGGTATAAATATATCCATTTTGAAAGGGGCCTTACACATGAAATTTTCATCCTAGGTCTTTCAATTTAATATCACCACTTATATGAATGTTTTCAATAGATACATATGGTGAAAATAGATCAGGATTGTTTTTCAAGGATCGTTGGTTATATTTCCCTGAAATGTAGGTATTTTGGTGGAATTTATAATAGGAAGATGAAGCCTCACATCACTAAAAGGGTTAGTTAAAGTTTCTCAAGGCATCAATCGTCATTATATTCCTACATCCATTTGGGGATAAAACCAACATTTCCATCAATGTTGTAGAGTGAATAACATAAAACTATATTTCCAATATACCAAATAATTTCCTACATTGTGTGAGTATAATTGGTCATTATTAGTTTTTTTAACTAATACTTTATCATTATGTGGTTTGGTTTCTTCATCTCCATGGTGTGCCAAGTGAAATTAGATTTTATTAAAGAGGTAGGGACTCAAAATAATGGAATTTTTGGTAGGAATGGTTCGTAATTTGGGTATATCTAGTTAATATCCATGAACTAAGATGGTATCATTCCTTAGGACCATTCTAATGGAATATAATTACATTCTATGGAGCAAGTACCTATAAAATCACACACATGACCAGTGACTATTCAAGGTATCATTATTATTACATCATATATGGTTACAACATTATGTAATAAAATGTTATATTTTTCATTTTTATATTATCATATCATGAATCTGTTATACCTTCTTTAGGATACTATTCCATATTTCATGGAAATATCTACCCCTCTTGGGAGGATAAAAGAACAATGCTTTTAATATCCTTCATGTTATATATCATTATCCAAGTTACCACTATCTGAATACTTTTTTATTATTGATATGGAATTCATTTATATTATTATTTGGTTGGATTTGATAATCATGTCTAATGACTACATTATTTTTATCATGATAGGGTAATATTTACCACTCATGATGGAAGATCTCATTTTAACAAGGAGTGTGAGTCCCATAGTTTTATTGTAAAGGACATGGTCTTCCTAAAGATGGTAGGTAAATATGTGAGTTATTATTATCTATTTTAGTGGTGTTTGAAGAAGGGAACATTGAGAATTAGATTCCTCTAGTTGTAAGATAATTTCTCATTGTGTTCCTGGGTGACTTCTCAAGTTTTCCGCAAAAGAGGGAAGTTATGTTTTCCATTGATCTTGTTCTTGAGCTATAGTTGGTTTTCTTTCCCTTTTTTCATATGGTTACAGATTAATTAAGAGTGTTGAAGATTAAATTTGTTGATTAGGAATCCATGGTATTTATTCAACCCATATTCCCTAAGTGGGAAAATCTTGTAAACATTTTGAATAAATATTGTGAGACTATTTTCTTCTACATAAAATATGAGAAGACAAATCATCTGATTATCTAGAAAAAAAATACCCCATTTATCTCATTTATGATTTTTCTAATTGATATATGCTATGTCATTTTTTTTACTGAACTTTAGTCGGGTGATCACCAACTCATGGGTAAGGATTTTTATATTTTTATGATTTTTTTTATATGTATATATGGTTACTATAATTATCTCATGACACCCTTCAGTACAACCAATTCACCATTGGTTTTGTGGATCTTACAAACCAGATTGTCTATTCATACATTGAATCCTTTAATATAGTTTTTTGAATGATATATTGTTTTATTAAAAAACAATATAGTATCATGGACATCACTTGAGGATTGATTTGAATATTTTATGATCATCACCCTTATGAAAAGATATCAACATGTATCTTCTGTATTTGTGAAGTCAAATTCAGGGGACACATAGTGACAGAGATATGTGTTTCAATTGAACTAGAAAATTTGAGAACTATTATTTCATTGTAGTAAACAATTTATAAATTTAATACATCTATATTATTAAGTTTAACTTGTTATTACTGATTGGTTTTCATGGAATTATAAATTATGGCATCACATAAGACACGTCTTAATATAAAATTTCTGAATTCTAATGGAAAATGGAATTCTATGTGTATTTTGATGATTTCAGATAAAATTTTAGTTCAATATAAGACTAAATAAGGCATTGTGGTTTAAATTTATGAATTACGTAAGGGTTTTGGTTGAGTTATTATGACAGGTGATCACAAGGTGGTTTATAGTTCATGTTAAATTATAACACAATTGAATATATACTCAGCCAACAATATTGAGATAGAAGTGGCTATGTATTATCTCTAATATTGGAGGTATTATCACTTTTGATAGAATATTACTATTGACACTAATATCAAGCGATTGGGATATATATTATCTAATATAAAATGTAATTTTATTTTAAAAAAAACTGAAATGGAAAGAGTAGGAAAAATAAAAATAGAATAACAAAGGGTAATTTAACAAAAAAAGACATATCAAATAATTAAATATTATGTTATGATTATTATAATCAATAAATTTATATAATACACATTATTGTGTAGAGACCAAAATGTTTGGTTTATCCTTTATAATGTATTCCAAATGATGGGCACTCTTGTCACATGTCTGGATATATTCCTCTAAGTTGATCTTATTTCCATTGAATCCTCACGAAAAAATGAGATTATGTTTATTGGTCCACAAACATTAATCCCCATGAATATCAAATAGATTATTTGTTTTATATATTTGGTTAAAATTATTGTTTTTATCATTGATATAGAGGAAACCTTTGTGTATTTCTTCTTTTGAGTGGAGAATGATCTATAGAAATTGTTCTGATTATGATTCCACCGTTCTAGTAGTTATCATAAACTCATTAATAAGAAATGATTCTTGAGAAACTATGATATTTAATACTATAGTTACTTTGGGTTATCCTGTCATGACCCGACCCTAACCGGGCTCGAGCCACAACTACCCCAAGCCCATCTCCATAGGCCAGGGGCTGGCGACCAGTGCTGAAGGCACAATAACTCGGGGAGGCCTTTGCCTAAGCACCTGTACACACACACACACTGCACACTCAATGCAAAAGTGCAGAGTAAAAGAAAAGACAAGTAAAGAAAAAGGGAAACTGCTATAAATAAACCACAAGAGTGCATCGACCACAAAACAGTACAGGGTACAAGCTGAGAAGAAAAGGGAAAAAACACGCGCCCAACCAAAACAAGTGCCACCACCCAGCAACATGTAAACCAAAAGAAACAGCTGACGGGTCTCCCACCTGGAACCTGGCCACGAACACTGCACGCGGTCCAAGCTCCCAAGATCCTACTCTCCACTGAAGTCACACTCCACCAGCTCGTCGTCTGCAAGGGCACAGCAAGTGCGTGAAAAGCCCAAGCAGGGGTGAGTATAAAAATACTTAGTAGGATACCCAGAAGGCTCGAGGGAGCAACAAATTAGGTACCGAAGGGTGAGCAGTAGAGCGAACAGGGAGAAGTTAAAGAGTACAACAGAGAGTGCAGTAAAGAGTCCAGCTCAACCCAACAAGAGGAAGGAAGGTAGACTCGTCCAGACACAAGGAGCTGGAAACGGTGAGAAGATGAACTTCCTGTCGAGTATTCACTACCTATAGTAGGAGAGTAGACTCATACTACCACGAGAAGCTAGACACGGAAAGAACGAAGCATACCCCACACGTCTTCGCCTTTCCTGGAAGGAGAGTAGCCAAAACCCAAGGAGTGGGTACCAGAACAAGGTATATACATATCCTTATGCTCAGTGAGAAGCCCGAACAACGTCGTAAGGGGATCTTTGTCCCGTAGCTCAGCATAAGAAAAGAGTATCCAATAGTCCCAAAAGTAACACCATCGATGCCCAGCATCCCGCACGTCTGCCCCGAAGCGCAAGCCAAGGGGCTCAATCACCATACTTCGACACTATCTGCTTTGGGCGGCACTGACTCACCCGCACAGTTTTAGATCACGTCACAAGAACGTGTCTCGGTGGGGAAAGCTCCCCTCGTACTTGAGAGTTATGGGGGAACGTCAAACCACAACTCTTCACTGACCTGAAGTCGAGAGGTCTCCTCAAAGCCAAAACCGTTCCATCATTGACCTGCACAACCAACGGTCCCGCTCCGGTAACCATGGAGGAAAGCCACAGGCTATAATAGTAGAAGGACTGAGCCTGGAATGCCAACAGGTGTCCCACTACCCAGCCCCGCTGGAGGGTAATTCATAACCAAATATCAGGTGACCCACTGCCCAGCCCTGCTGGAGGGTAAACCCTAATACATCAACCGGCGACCCACTGCCCAGCCCCGCTGGAGGGTAAACCATAATAAGATACTGGGTGACCCACTGCCTAGCCCTGCTGGAGAGTAAACCATAACACATCATCCGGTGACCCACTGCCCAGCCCTACTGGAGGGTAAACCTGGAATAAGTCGACAGGTGACCCACTGCCCAGCCTTACTGGAGGGTGGACCTGGAACAAGACGACGGGTGACCCACTGCCCAGCCCTGCTGGAGGGTAGACCCTAAGAGATCGTCGGGTGACCCACTATCCAGTCTCTGCTGGAGGGTAGACCCTAATAGCATAGGGGGACCCACTTCCCACTCTCTGCTGGAGGGTAAACCCTAGAAGTCAGTGAGTAACCCACTGCCCAGCCCTGCTGGAGGGTAAGCCTGAGGAAGTCATTGAGTAACCCACTGTCCAGCCCCGTTGGATGGTAAAACTCAGAACCTCTATTCCATCTCTACAGGAGGGTACAACACTGGCCGACCGAACATGGAGTGGGTGTCGCGCAACCACCCAACTCCATAACAGCTCTCCTAAAAGAGGTTCAGCATCTGCCCCAACACTGGGTGTCACTAGCACCGCTACCGGCCAATCCATCGAGAACGAAACCAGGGGGAGACCACTCAACCCTGCTGTCCAACAAACGAGCACAGAGCCAGGTGAAGAGCTCCACCCTGCTGGTCAAACAAATAAACAGAGTGACCCTCTACACCGCGAGAGGTCCAAGTACGCGAAGAAAAACACATCACGCACTTGGGGCCCACACGACATGTGTCCCCAAGTCAAACCCCAACCAAGCGCACAAACAGTCATAGGTACGAACCACACGTACCCCCAAGCGCTCTCGTATACTCCCTAAGTATACCTCATTCTAGCCCA
The DNA here is from genome assembly GCA_963277665.1 of Viscum album. Lineage (NCBI taxonomy): Eukaryota > Viridiplantae > Streptophyta > Magnoliopsida > Santalales > Viscaceae > Viscum > Viscum album. The sequence continues at coordinate 561,329,048 of OY728125.1, forward strand.
AAGGTTATTGTGCCCAAAACACCCAGTGTCAACGCGAAGGTGTGACGTAACAACTGCACCTCGAAGGCCCAGGCATGACCAACCACATCTTTTGAACCAATTATATCACTCTCCCAAGAGTGCTCGATCACACGCCAAGGGTCCGCTACAAACAAGGTAGGGCGAACCACCACTGGAGCACCTTCCATGCTTCCACTTTTAAAAAGATCGCGCAAGAGGCTCCGCACAACCAAACAGATCGCACCGTTGTAATCCTCGTGGAAAAAACACGTGAGATTGACTACTTACTCGCCTCCAACGGATATCCGACGAAAAAGTCACCAACACCGCCTCACCCCCGAACGGCATCCCATGATCCCGAGCCCCGACCCCGAAAACAGTCGGGCGCATCGCACCATTGTAATCCCCTCAGGAAAACACGTCAAACACACTACTCACTTGAGTGCGACAGATATCTGGAGAACAAGGTGCATCCCAGCGCACCACACACGAGCAGTGCCATGTGGGACCCGCATCCCGGTCCCGAAATCAACGAACGGATCGTACCGTTGCGATCCTCTTGAAAAGGCACACAAGATGGACTACTCGATTGTCCAAAACGGTTGCCTGGTGATAAAGATGGAAAATCACCGTCGACGACCAAACGGCCCTCGTGGGGCCCTCACCATCGTTCGGAATTACAGAGGGCAGACTGCGCCAACGCGATGCCCTCAAAAATACACCCAACATCGACTGCTCGCATGCCCCGAACGGACGTCTGAAGAAAAAGCCGTTAAAAGCTCCACGCAGCTCAAAAGACGGGCCGTGGGGACCGTGCCTCAACCTCGACCTAAATGCCTAAAACCACCCTGAAAACCTATGTCTTGACTCCAGGGTCCCAACGCAACTGACGGCGCTCAAAACGAACGTTTGATGCGTCTGTGCCGCCCGAAACAAGTTTCCCTTGGAAAACAACAAACCACTTAAAGACGTGTTGCGCCCCCGCGGCCCCTCGTTTTGGGAATTAAAAATTCCCAAACCCATCTCAAAAGTCTCACCTCTACACCAGGCCCGCGCCACCGCAGACGGCGTGCAAAACGGACGTCCGTAGCGAAAGCTGCGGACGTCGGAAGTTGGAAAAGGGGGGGGACCCCTTGGGCCGGACCGGCCTGGTCAGGCCGGTCCGCCCACAGCCGGCCCGCAGCCCGGCCGCGGGCCCGGCTCACCTCGCCACTGCCAGCTGGCCGCGGCCAGCTACCACCCGACCGGCCTGGACGGCCGGTCTCGCTGCGCCCCTATGGAGACCCGCGGTTCGCGGGTCTCTGTACACAAAGGTCGCGTCGCGCCGCGACCCCGGACCGCCGCTCCGTTCCGGCGCGCTCGGTCGCCGCGCCGAGGAGCGCCAACGCCAGCCGATCCCGATGAAGGGAACCGCCACCAGCTGCCACCACCAAAGAGCACCACCTCCATCCGCCACCACTAGAGAGTGTCACCGCCGGCCAAAACCGCCGGAGAGCGCCGCCGCCAATCGAGCCGCCGCCCGCCGCTGGACCACCATGTCGGTAACCGGCCTCGTGGCCGGAAAACATCAGAGGACCACTAAAATGATCCGGTGGTCGAAATTCGATCTGGATAACATTCTGGAAATCTCGGGACATGATCTACGCAATTATGGGCTTGGATCAAAGATCGGGCAGAAAATAGACACTAAAAATTGAATTCAATGAGGGGTTCAAAAATTAAAACGCAAACGAACACCTCCTACCTCGTTGGGCTTCGCCCGGGGCTTCGCGTCGATCCGCCGGCACCACCGCACCTTTCCGGAGTCGCCTCGCCGAATCTCACCTCACCGGAGCTTGCCTCTCCGGAGGAGAAGGAGGGGGAGGAGGGTTTGAGGAAGAAGAAGAAGAAGAAGAAAGGGTGGGGGTGTTTAAGTACAAATCACTTAAACGCCCGCCCGACAGCCCCGAACCCGAACTCCCGACGGGGTCATGATTTAACCTCCCCTAGGCTAAGAACAACGCTCTGAGCGCAACGGCAGTCTTGGAATTTTATTCCAAGGCCCCGTTCAAAAGTTATTAAACTTAGCACCCGAGCCCGCCAAATTACGAAAACGCCCCTGGGGCCATTTTTCACAGACGGCCTGCGACCACAAAACATATACCCCTCCTAGGGTAAACAGCACACTCCGAACTCAACGGTGCCCTCGGTTTTCCAATCCGAGCCACTTTTTAAGAGATACCTGTGTTTCACCATTAAATGAATTAATTTATTTATTTAATCCGTTTAAAATTCCAGAAGCGGGCGAGGGATCCAAACATCCCGCACCGACAAGTTTTATGTCGTTCCTAGGGTAAACACCCCATTCCGGACCCGTCCTTAAACTCAGATCTCTGATCTGGAACTCCGTTTAGGAGTTATCTCATTATTTGGCGTTTCTAGTGTGAACGCACTGAAAATTTAATTTCGGCCACAGCGAGGCTCGAAATCGCACGCCGTCTGAAGTTGCTGCTCTGGAATAACATCAAGAAATATTCCAAAGTCTTTCACAGCAAAACCTGGGTTATTACATCATTCACTCCTTCAAGCTTTTCATCCTAAAAAAGAAAAACTAGGGAGAAACACAGGGTACGAAGCCCACAACCTGGCTTCCCCATACCCAGAAGAACCCACGCACAGCTCTGTGTCACCGCACATAGACCAAAGGATTGATCCGTACACGTGAGGTCGACCCTTGCCGATGTCGTTCACCCACTCCAGACTTCGGGGTTAGGGCAAGGCGGTAGGGTACCTCGCCATCCCTTTGCACGGTCTCAAGCGGCCCGAAGGCCCTCAGGGGTAGCTCACCTCCCCGGACGAACCTCTACGTCGCACGCCGCGACTGGAATCACCGCCCGCACCTGAAACAAGGCCTGGTGATTCCCTCCTTCAGAATATCCATATGGTGGAACACCCAAGTATATATGATCATGCAAGACTCCACAACCGAGGCTCTCTTACACGCTCGATGAGCGATGGAGTCGACACCATCGACTAAAGGAAAAGGTCTCACGCCTTTTTCCTTACCAACACAGGGTTACACCCGACGCCCTGCATCACCCTAGTAACACCTCAAACAAGGAGCAGGGAGAAATGCCTTTCACATGCAGAGCCTAACAATTCTAATTCATGAAGTAGAAGAGTCTCAAGGGGTACCTCTCACCATCCCATGCTCTGCAGGATCATAGACATCCAGAGCTCGCGGCTACCCGCAGTCCCAACTGTCAGCTCCTGGAGCCTGATATGGACCGCCTAGTGATGATGGAGAGATCTCGTAACGTCGTCCCCAACCTCCAGCTCCTCCCACTCCTCTGCTAGCACCACCTCTCAGGCCACTACTCCGATCACAGCACTGCCTCTGCCATGGTGGTGCACCTGCTGCCTGCCTGAAGCTCACAGTAACTCGGGTCGGGCAGTCTCGTGCCAAGTGAGCTCACCCGTCACAAGCATAGCACCAACTCTCTATGGGCTGCACTGGTGCCCTCCGGTGCCACTGTGGTGTACGACCACGGCCCGGGATCCCCTCACGGAAGGGAATCCTCGGCTGAGGCACTGCGCCTTTTCGCCACAGTGGTATACGACCATGTCTCTGAAACCGGCAGTGGGAAGGCCACCTGCATTGAGGTCCTGTCCTCCGGCACCTGCTAGCTATGGTAGACGTCCCGGCTCCTTCGTGCCCACTGCCACTACCAACCACAAAACATGACAGAAAGCCCTCTGTAACCTGCGCCTGCTCTATCACCCCAGCATATGTGGAAATGCCCAAGGGTACTATGAACCACGAATCTCTCGTCGGATACCCTGCTCAAACATCCATGCTCATATGTTGTCGTCATGGACCAAGTCCGGGTAAAAGCGTGCACGGTCTACAAAACTAGCCGCGTACTCGGCCACAGTCATCCCTCCCTGCTGAAACTGCAAGAGCTACTGAATCCAAACGGAGCACAATCAGGAGGGCAAAAATCCTCACAAAACAACAACTAAAAGTCGTCCAACGAAAGAGACGACTCGTCGAGAAACTGAGTCACCAGACTCCACCAACGGCAAGTTGTTCCACAAAAAGGGGTGGCTGCCAAATCCAATCTCTAATCTGTCCGCGACTGCACAAGTCTGAAAAGCCGAACCACTGCCTCGAGCCAACCCTCTACTGCCTGAGGTTCTGGCTCACCACTGAACCTCAGCGGTCTTTGCTGTTGGAACTCATGGAGCACGCTCAACCTACACTCAAGCTCAGCCTGCTCTGCTGAAACTGTCTGCTACTCCACAGGTGGGGGTGCTGCTACCGGCCCACCCGGAGAAAGGGGCTCGTATGATGGGTCCTGGACTGTGGCCTCGTAGCTCACATGGTCGTCATCACGCACCCGAGCTGGTATCCTGGCTGGCTGTCCTCGCGGAGACATCCTGAAAATTTTCAAGGAGTTTCGCGGTCAGATGAGCCTATATGTATATACCAACAACAACAACGATGGGGAGCTGACTCAAGAAGGAAAGTCAAAGACTCAGTCCTACGTGATGCACAAACAAATTTCCCTACAACAAGTGTCTCAGCATGCCGAATCGACAAGCGGGTATTCAAGGTCCTGGTGAATGGATACGTCGGCCGCCGCACCATCACTGGACTCCCTGGCCTGAGAGCCGCTCTCGAGACATGTTGACACTGTTTCCCTAAATCCCAACCAATTCCTCTTTTAGGGACGTCTGGACAACGTCCCAAGGAACGAACCACATCTGATACCACTTTGTCACGACCCGACCCTACCCGGGCTCGAGCCGTAACTACCCCAAGCTCACCTCCATAGGCCAGGGGCTGGCGAACAGTGCCGAAGGCACAAGAACTCGGGGAGGCATTTACCTAAGCACTTGTACACACACACATGTAGCACACTCAATGAAAAAGTGCAGAGTAAAAGAAAAGACAAGTAAATAAAAAGGGAAACTGCTATAAATAAACCATAAGAGTGCATCAACCACTAAACAGTACAGGGTACAAGCTGAGAAGAAAAGGGGCAAAACACGCGCCCAACCAAAACATGTGCCACAACCCGCAACAGGTAAACCAAAAGAAACAGCTGACGGGTCTCCCACCTAGAACCCAGCCATGACCACCGCACGCGGTCCAAGCTCCCAAGCTCCTAATCCCCACTGAAGTCATGCTCCTCCTATCCGTCGTCTGTAAGGGCACACCAAGTGCGGGCAAAGCCCAAGCAGGGGTGAGTATAAAAATACTCAATAGGATACCCTGAAGGCTTGAGGGAGCAACAAAGGAGGTACCGAAGGGTGAGCAGTAGAGCGAACATGGAGAAGTAAAAGAGTACAACAGAGAGTGCTGTAAAGAGTCCAGCTCAACCAAACAAGAGGAAGGAAGGTAGACTCGTCCAGACACAAAGGGCTGGAAACAGTGAGAATATTAACTTGTTGTCGAGTCTTCGCTACCTATAGCAGGAGAGTAGACTCTTCCAACCACGAGAAGCTATACACGGAAAGCACGTGGCATACCCCGTGCGTCTTTGCATTTCCTAGAAGTAGAGTAGCCAAAACCCAAGGAGTGGGTACCAGAACAAGTTATATACATATCCTTATGCTCAGCGAGAAGCCCGAACAACGTCGTAAGGGGATCTCTGTCCCATAGATCAGCCCAAGAAAAGTGTAGCCAACAGTCCCAAAAGTAACACCATTGATGCCCAGTAGCCAGCACGTTTGTCCCGAACCGCACGCCAAGGGGCTCAATCACTGCACTTCGACACTATCCGCTTTGGGCGGCACTGACTCGCCCTCACGGTTTTAGATCGCGTCACAAGAATGCATCTCGGTGGGGAAAGCGCCCCTCGTACTTGAGAGTTCTGGGGGAACGTCAAACCACAACTCGTCACTGTCCCACAGTCGAGAGGTCTCATCAAAGCCAAAGTCATTCCATTACTGACCCGCACAACCAAGGGTCCCGCTCCAGTGACCATAGAGGAAAGCCATAGGATAGCCTAGTAGAAGGACGAAGCCTGGAATGCCAACAGGTGTCCCACTGCCCAGCCCCGCTGGTGGGTAATTCATAACCAAATATCAGGTGACCCACTGCTCAGCCCTGCTGGAGGGTAAACCCTAATACATCAACCGGCGACCCACTGCCCAGCCCCTCTTGAGGGAAACCAAAATAAGATACTGGGTGACCCACTGCCCAGCCCTTTTGGAGGGTAAACCATAACACATCATACGGTGACCCACTGCCCAGCCCTGCTGGAGGGTAAAACTGGAATAAGTTGATAGGTGACCCACTGCCCAGCCTTGCTAGAGGGTAGACCTGAAACTAGACGACGGGTGACCCACTGCCCAGCCCTGCTGGAGGGTAGACCCTAAGAGGTCGTCGGGTGACCCACTGTCGAGTCTCTGCTGGAGGGTAGTCCCTAATAGCGTCGGGTGACCGACTGCCGAGTCTCTTATAACGACCCACACTTTACATACATTGTTAATACTTCAAAATTGAAGCACACTTATTACAACATATGACAAAACCACAAAGGACCGTATAGGTATAGTGTCTTTAGAAACTGGGAAACATAAACAACTGGTTCATAAATCTTCTACAGTGTCTCCCATTTATTTCATCATATCTAGGGTCCCTTTTAGCATATTCTACTTAATATCCATCTTCCTGGCCTGGGGAAAAGAAAACATAAAAGGGTGAGCTCAAATGCTCAGCAAGGGAAAATAAAAATCATATCATATCTTTTTGAAAATTAAAACCTGCAAAAGAGATCATAATATCTTAACATGGAATAAATCATAGAAGTGAAAATGAGATCCCCATAATCATAACATAAAACTTGAATCTTTGTGGCATGCACACATAATCATGGAAAATCATTTCTTGTTAGTCATGACTCATTGCCAAGACTATCTTAGTGGACAAAGTCCCTTTCTGAACCGAGTTCACTCCTCGTTTCAGTCCTGTATCACTGAACCGAAATAACCTTCCGTTCCAGCCATGTCTATCTCATGAGATATAAAATCATTACCCAATTCATTGGAGGTAGATATAGGTCCCACCCATCTTATAATGAATCCTTTCTTATGTGTGCCACATAATCATAAAACATGCATCATTGCATAACACATGTAACAAAAATGGGATTCTTGAAACATCATGACATCATAAATCAATTCATATATGATAAAGGAATTCATAAACATAATTCCATCACAACATAGTCAAACCAATGTAAAAATATGGATAGAAACAGAACCCTTTATTATCTTAGATGGAAAATAATTTTGATAAAACACTTGAATTGAATTCTTGAGGAAAATATCCTTTCTTCTTCAAAAACATTTTTCCTTTCATAACATGTCATACAACTTTAAAATAAAAGAAGTTGATTAAAAATAAACTTGAAAACTTGTAAAGGAAGCTTCTTTGAAGTAATGTTTTAAAAATCCATTCATGCCGTATAAGTTAAAAAAAACATTCTTCGTACTTTTGTCGGAAAAGTCAAAAAGTACCTCGTACGGAAAAACGACAAAAGATTCCTTTCATATTCTTTACTAAAAACTCACCTAAGGGTAAAATTGGATTTAAACTATTTCAAGTGGATGGAAACAATATTACATATTGAGGGAACATGGATGTGGATGATAAAATACACCCCAGTAATTACCAAAGTAAAAACAATCTCGGATAAAAGTGAGATTGTGATATTTTCCCTTACCTTAGGTCCGATTAGCTTTGTACGTGTCCGATGCTCCTGTATAATGGTTTAAATAATGTTATTGACTTATTCCAGAATCATACATATTTATATGATATCATATATGTTCATATTATTAGCTTCTTGTTAGTAATATTTCATTGTTACTTGTTACTCGGGTCTTTATAACTTTTTGTTCTTATGCGTGTTTTGTCGAGTAAATTCTTATTCTTATCTTTACGTTATAGATAATTCATTTCCATAATGGTATTAGTGTAGTATATACCATATTCATTCATTCAATTCATTTATATAATCATTATTAAATGAAGATCATGTAGAACGAGTCGCATCACATCGTGGAGACGGTATTCCGTACGTACGCACGAGTGATGATATCATTCCTATGATCGTGGAATTGTATTGGAGTATATATATATATTATTTCAGTATCAATATTACTTCATAATAATCATATATAGTTACTCATTAAACCATTATACCCATCCTTGTAAGGTTATGGTGGAAAATAGATTACACCACGGCGTGGAGACGGTATTCCGTACGTACGCACGCGCGGTGATTTCATTTTTCCGTAGGATGGATAGAAGGTTAATTAGGGTTGTTTCAAATTTATAATAACATATCAGTATGTATGTAATACTGATGTTATTACTTTATCATGAAACAACTAAAGAAGAAGAAGTTGAAGAAGAAAGAAATTGAAAAGATCGGTAATGGTTATTACCTCTTCTTTGAAACACCTCTTTGAATCCTTCACTTAGGGAACTAAGATTGGTCTTTGAAGAAGACCAGGACCTCTAGGATTATTCTAGGGAAGTGGAGAAGGGAAAATGGCAGGGTTTGGACGAGCTTGAGTGCTCAAATTGGTGTGAGGAGGAGGGGGAGGAGGTGCCCTTTTATAAGGGAGGAGAGGGGCACCTTAGGAATATCTCAAAATATTATTTTATATTAAAGTCAAAATCGGTTTATAATGGTTCCAAAGGGTCTTATTTCGAAGCTAAAGTGGGGATGGGTCGAAAGCCTATCAACCAATAGGATTTAGACAAGTTTAGGGTATTATTTTAACCTTATCAATTAGATTTAACTCTAAGTTAATTAATTTAACTTTTACCGTGTCTTTTTGTTTTCTTTCACTATATGGTTAATACACTTACTATAACATGCCAAACGAACCCCAAATTGTTTATTATTAATATATATATCCTTATCTAAGTCATTTGGCCGAACCTTAGATTTTTAGGAATAAAATAACAATTAATAATATAATATTTGATTTAAAAACTATTTTGTGTCAATTTTGACACTATTTGATATATGATTTTTGTGAAAGTCATAACAGAATTATATGTTCGAACCAAGTTGATTAAATCAATACTAATATATCATAGTAACCTAGAAAATTAGTGTAATTCATAAAAAGTCTCAAATTACATTTATTTTGTTATTTATATTATCAAATTTGTCAATATTTCATTAATAAGATAATTACTGCATCATCTTTGTGTCATAAATAAATTAAATTATTTGATGTCTAAAAATTACAAATAAACTACCATCATGTAGGAAATCTTTTTAGCTTTCTAATGAATATTTACAATCGAATTTATCTTATGTATAACCCTATATTAAAAATGATTTACTTATTAAACTTTGATTTTAACTATTTTAACCCTTCTTTAAATAAATTAATAATAAATGTCCTAATCTAATCCAAGTGGGCCTAAATGGTCATATTTTATTCCTAAGTTTGTTTTTGGTCGAATTACACTTGTCCAATAGAATTAGGACATGTGTTAGGGTAATATTAATATCATATTTACCCTTAGTTACCCTATTTACTATTAACCGCGGTAAAAAAAGTAAAAAGTTACTATTCACCAAAAAATTATTTTCATATCATTGAACCACATTTTAGTCCTTGATATTAACCGTGTCTCTCGGATTTTCGAAATTCCAATCACAGAAGCGGTAAAATTAAGTTTTATGCAAAATTCAGTTTTTAACCTACCACTTAGTGGTTTCACTATTCATCAAAAAAATTGAAAGTTTTCAGAAAAATACCAAAATTTCACCCTAGGCTAATTTCGATATTCTGAGTCCAAAAATGAAGTCCATTTTGAAAAATAAAATTTATAAAATTTCAAAAAGTGGTTATTACTATTCATAACGGCTAGTTTTAATAGCATATTGTTGTTTAGTGAAACTCGGTATTGCGTACGACGCAAGCTATCGAAGAAGGTCGCGATTGCGTGTAAAGCAAGCCAAGCAAGTGTTGTGTAGAAAAAGATTCCTTTGATGATTTATATAACATAAAAGTATCGGGTGTTACATTCTACCCCCCTTAAAAAGAATTTCGCCCTCGAAATTCGTCACTTTGCAACAAACAAATGAGGATACTTCTCCCTCATCATATCCTCAAGCTCCCATGTAGCTTCTTCAAGTTGGTGGTTTCTCCATAAAACTTTCACCAAGCGAGTGGTCTTGTTTCGTAGGACTTTTTCGCTACGATCCAGAATCTCTATCGGCTGTTCTTCATAAGAAAGATCTTGCTCCAGCGGTACAACTTCTGAGCTGAGTACATGTGAAGGATCTGGTATGTACTTTCTCAGGAGAGATACATGGAACACATCGTGAACTTGAGAGAGATTCGGTGGAAGCGCCAATCGGTAAGCTACCTTCCCAACACGATCCAGTATTTCAAAAGGACCGATATATCTAGGGCTCAACTTCCCCTTCTTTCCAAATCTCATAACCCTCTTCCAGGGAGATATTCGTAAGAACACTTTATCACCCACTTCAAACTCTAGGTCTTTTCTTCGGTTGTCGGCATAACTTTTCTGTCGACTCTGAGCTGCTCTTATGTGTTGTTGAATAGATCTGACCTTTTCTGCCATTTCATCAACAAGATCAGGTCCTAATAGCTTTCTTTCCCCAACTTCATCCCAGCAAGTTGGAGTCCTGCATTTCTTTCCATAGAGAGCTTCATAAGGAGCCATCTAAATACTGGAGTGAAAGCTATTATTATAAGAAAATTCCACCAAAGGTAGGTGTTGATCCCAACCTCCTTTGAAATCCATAGAGCAAGCTCTCAACATATCTTCTAGGGTTTGAATTGTTCTCTCAGACTGCCCGTCTGTCTGGGGATGATAAGCAGTACTGAAACTCAACTCTGTATCTAGAGTATGCTGAAGACTTTGCCAAAACTTCGAGGTAAATCTCGGATCTCGATCAGATATAATAGAAAGTGGTACTCCATGCAATCTTACCACTTCCTTTACATATATCCTGGCAAGCTGATCTAGAGATAAATCCTCTCTAATAGCAATGAAGTGTTCAGACTTTGTAAGACGATCAACTATGACCCAGATAGCATTATTGCCTTTGGATGTTTTAGGAAGTCCTGTGACAAAGTCCATAGTGATGTTTTCCCATTTCCATTCGGGTATGGGTAATGGTTGTAACATCCCCTTAGACTTCTGTCTCTCAGCTTTAACTTGTTGACAAACCAAGCATCGAGAGACATATTCAGCAACATCTCTTTTCATGCCATCCCACCAGAAGTACTCTTTCAGGTCCCTATACATCTTCGTGCTTCCAGGATGAATAGAGAATGAAGAACTGTGAGCCTCATCCAGCAGCTCTTTCTTTAATTCGGGGATGGGAGGAACACAAACCCGATTCCTGAACTTTATTATCCCATCACAATCAAGGTTGAATTCAGGAACATTTCTCACCTTCTTTTGTAACTCGACATCTTCTTTCTGTGCCTCTTTAATCTTCACATGTATAGATGGTTGAACATTCATTTGAGAAAGATAAGATTTTTCCCCTTCCATTATAATTCCAAGATCCATCCTTTGTAAATCCATAAATATTGGATCTTTTGTGATCCTCATCATGGATAAACTAGCATGGTCTTGTCGACTTAATGCATCTGCCACCTTGTTTGCTTTCCCAGGGTGGTAATGGATTGAGCAGTCATAATCCTTAATCAGCTCCAACCATCTTCTTTGGCGCATATTCAGCTCCTTTTGTGTGAAAATATACTTTAAACTTTTATGATCAGTATAAATATCACACCTTTCACCATAAAGGTAATGCCTCCAAATCTTTAATGCAAAGATTACCGCAGCCAACTCCAAATCATGTGTTGGGTAATTTTGCTCATGGATTTTCAACTGTCGTGAGGCATAAGCTATCACCATATCATTTTGCATAAGAACACACCCCAATCCCTTCTTGGATGCATCACTATAGATCACAAACCTTTCTCCACTACAAGGCAGTGTGAGCACAGGTGCACTGGATAACCTTCTTTTCAACTCCTTGAAATTCTCTTCACATTCCTCTGTCCAGACAAACTTAACTCCTTTCCGAGTCAACTTGGTGAGTGGATTAGATAATCGTGAAAAATCTTTTACAAAACATCGATAATATCCAGCCAAACCAAGAAAACTTCGGATCTCAGTTATTGTTGTTGGTCTTGACCATCTTTCGATAACCTCTGTTTTTGCTGGATCCACAGATATCCCCTCTTTTGAGATTATATGACCCAAAAATGAAACTTTTTGAAGCCAAAATTTACACTTGGTAAATTTGGCATAAAGCTTCTCTTTTCTCAGGGTCTTCAATATAATTCTCAAGTGATCTTCATGCTCTTCCTTGCTCTTTGAATAGACAAGAATATCGTCTATAAAGACTACCACAAATTGATCAAGATAGTCTCTAAAGACTCTATTCATTAGATCCATGAAGATAGCAGGGGCATTAGTAAGACCAAATGGCATCACTATAAATTCATAGTGTCCATACCTTGTACGGAAAGCCGTCTTTGGTATATCCTCCCTTTTGACCCTTAATTGATGATACCCTGAACGAAGATCAATCTTGGAAAAGTATTGAGCTCCGCGTAGTTGGTCAAATAAGTCATCAATGCGTGGGAGAGGATATTTGTTCTTGATAGTGATCTTGTTAAGTTCTCGATAATCAATGCAGAGTCTCATTGATCCATCTTTCTTCTTAACAAATAGAACAGGTGCTCCCCAAGGTGACGCACTAGGGCGTATGAATCCCTTATCAAGATTCTCTTGGAGTTGCTTCTTCAATTCCTGCAACTCAATTGGGGCCATTCTATAAGGTGTCTTTGAAATAGGCAAAGCACCCGGTACGAGTTCTATTGAAAACTCAACTTCACGATTTGGTGGAAGACCCGGTAATTCCTCCGGAAAGACATCATCAAACTCCCGTACAATGGGCATATTCTTAATCGTGAGTTTCTCACCAACTATTTGAGATAAATAACCTTCATTTAGTGGAATCAATACCCATAAGATGGAAGAAATTTCCACTGGAAGGTTATGTTCATCCTTGCATTGATAGACGATCGTAGGTTGATCTGGAATATGAAATGTGACTTCCCTTCTTTGGCAATTGATATGAGCTCCATGTAGAGAAAGCCAATCCATGCCAAGAATCACATCAAATTCCACTGAAGTAAGGATCACAAGATTTGCAGGAAGCACTTTCCCACAAACTTCGATCGGAGAAGAATTATAAACTTCTGATGCGATTGATGTGCCATTAGGTGTTGTCACAGATAACTCAACATCTAATTGTTGAGGTAATACGGTGATACTCTTAGAAAATTTTTCAGAAATAAAAGAGTGGGTGGATCCAGAATCAAATAAAACATTTGCTACTTTAGAGTGGATGGTAAGTGTACCTTTCACCACATCGTTATCGTACTCCACATCGCTGATAGAAATTGCATGTGACTTTCCTTTTTCTTTAGCCTTAAGAGTTTGTTGACGTCGACCATCATCATCAACCCTTGGATTTGGGCATTGATTGGCATAATGCCCCATCTCCTTGCACTTGAAACATTGAAGTGTAGCAGGTTCATTCTGTGTATCCCTTCCTTTGTTTGCATCATTAGACATCTTCTTCCCATTATCACGGCATTCAAATGCCCGATGACCTTCCTTTCCACATTTAAAACATTTACTTGTCCCTTTAAGACAACTCCCTCCATGTTTCTTTCCACACTTTGAGCATAAGGGAAAGTTCATCTTCTTTTCCGTGTGTTCTTTAGATTTTTCTTTGAATTCCATCTTCCTCTTCTTATCAAACCCACGTGACTGATGGGTTACTCCAATCTCCATCTCGACTTTGAGAGCACATCGAACGATTTCCTCGTAGCTATTGAAGTCCCTTATGGCTAACGCCCTTCGAAGACTTGGTTTTAAGCCACTAAAGAATCGATCGATCTTACTCTCAGGTTGGATAATAATACCAGAAGCGTACCTTGCAAGTCTTGTAAAATTTGCTTCATAGGTACTAACAGATTCATCATCCCTTTGCTTCAGTTCAAGGAACTCTTTCTCCATCTTTGTTCGGAGAATACGAGGGAAGTACTTATTGAAAAACAAGTTCTTGAACTCGTCCCATTCCATGGACTCAATTTCATCCCTTTGCCTCATATTCTTAACAAGATTCCACCATTGATCCGCATCTCCTTCCAAACGATACACTGCTAGGATGACTTTATCATGCTCAGAACATTGAAGAACTGAAAATATCTTTTCAGTAGTACTAATCCATTGTTCAGCAACTAATGGATCAGTAGACCCGCTGAAAGATGGTGGACGCTGCCTCATGAAGGATTCAACAGAATGTTGCTCCCTCCTTTGTTCGTTTGGAAATCCTGCATGATTCATAGCTTGAGAAAGTTGTGTGAGCATGGCTACAAGATTTTGCATTCCAGCTCCCATATCGTTTGGTTGCTCAGGGGGACAATCATTGCATTGCCCATCGCATTCCGCATTAACACGGTTCCTTCGGGTTCCAGCCATTGACTAAAACCAAGAAGAATAGTGTGAGCAACACTAATTATAATAGGAAACCACATAATTCAAGAATAAAATTTTCATGCTTATGGTCTTATCCTAGGTTATTCATGGCCATTTCTAAGATTGTGTTCTATGCTTAGACTTATCCTTAGGGTTCTTACTAAGGCTTTCACATCCTAGTTTCCAAAGGTTGACTATACCTTTCCTCTGATACCAACTATAACGACCCACACTTTACATACATTGTTAATACTTCAAAATTGAAGCACACTTATTACAACATATGACAAAACCACAAAGGACCGTATAGGTATAGTGTCTTTAGAAACTGGGAAACATAAACAACTGGTTCATAAATCTTCTACAGTGTCTCCCATTTATTTCATCATATCTAGGGTCCCTTTTATCATATTCTACTTAATATCCATCTTCCTGGCCTGGGGAAAAGAAAACATAAAAGGGTGAGCTCAAATGCTCAGCAAGGGCAAATAAAAATCATATCATATCTTTTTGAAAATTAAAACCTGCAAAAGAGATCATAATATCTTAACATGGAATAAATCATAGAAGTGAAAATGAGATCCCCATAATCATAACATAAAACTTGAATCTTTGTGGCATGCACACATAATCATGGAAAATCATTTCTTGTTAGTCATGACTCATTGCCAAGACTATCTTAGTGGACAAAGTCCCTTTCTGAACCGAGTTCACTCCTCGTTTCAGTCCTGTATCACTGAACCGAAATAACCTTCCGTTCCAGCCATGTCTATCTCATGAGATATAAAATCATTACCCAATGCATTGGAGGGAGATATAGGTCCCACCCATCTTATAATGAATCCTTTCTTATGTGTGCCACATAATCATAAAACATGCATCATTGCATAACACATGTAACAAAAATGGGATTCTTGAAACATCATGACATCATAAATCAATTCATATATGATAAAGGAATTCATAAACATAATTCCATCACAACATAGTCAAACCAATGTAAAAATATGCATAGAAACAGAACCCTTTATTATCTTAGATGGAAAATAATTTTGATAAAACACTTGAATTGAATTCTTGAGGAAAATATCCTTTCTTCTTCAAAAACATTTTTCCTTTCATAACATGTCATACAACTTTAAAATAAAAGAAGTTGATTAAAAATAAACTTGAAAACTTGTAAAGGAAGCTTCTTTGAAGTAATGTTTTAAAAATCCATTCATGCCGTATAAGTTAAAAAAAACATTCTTCGTACTTTTGTCGGAAAAGTCAAAAAGTACCTCGTACGGAAAAACGACAAAAGATTCCTTTCATATTCTTTACTAAAAACTCACCTAAGGGTAAAATTGGATTTAAACTATTTCAAGTGGATGGAAACAATATTACATATTGAGGGAACATGGATGTGGATGATAAAATACACCCCAGTAATTACCAAAGTAAAAACAATCTCGGATAAAAGTGAGATTGTGATATTTTCCCTTACCTTAGGTCCGATTAGCTTTGTACGTGTCCGATGCTCCTGTATAATGGTTTAAATAATGTTATTGACTTATTCCAGAATCATACATATTTATATGATATCATATATGTTCATATTATTAGCTTCTTGTTAGTAATATTTCATTGTTACTTGTTACTCGGGTCTTTATAACTTTTTGTTCTTATGCGTGTTTTGTCGAGTAAATTCTTATTCTTATCTTTAGGTTATAGATAATTCATTTCCAGAATGGTATTAGTGTAGTATATACCATATTCATTCATTCAATTCATTTATATAATCATTATTAAATGAAGATCATGTAGAACGAGTCGCATCACATCGTGGAGACGGTATTCCGTACGTACGCACGAGTGATGATATCGTTCCTATGATCGTGGAATTGTATTGGAGTATATATATATATTATTTCAGTATCAATATTACTTCATAATAATCATATATAGTTACTCATTACACCATTATACCCATCCTTGTAAGGTTATGGTGGAAAATAGATTACACCACGGCGTGGAGACGGTATTCCGTACGTACGCACGCGCGGTGATTTCATTTTTCCGTAGGATGGATAGAAGGTTAATTAGGGTTGTTTCAAATTTATAATAACATATCAGTATGTAAGTAATACTGATGTTATTACTTTATCATGAAACAACTAAAGAAGAAGAAGTTGAAGAAGAAAGAAATTGAAAAGATTGGTAATGGTTATTACCTCTTCTTTGAAACGCCTCTTTGAATCCTTCACTTAGGGAACTAAGATTGGTCTTTGAAGAAGACCAGGACCTCTAGGATTATTCTAGGGAAGTGGAGAAGGTAAAATGGCAGGGGTTGGCCGAGCTTGAGTGCTCAAATTTGTGTGAGGAGGAGGGGGAGGAGGTGCCCTTTTATAAGGGAGGAGAGGGGCACCTTAGGAATATCTCAAAATATTATTTTATATTAAAGTCAAAATCGGTTTATAATGGTTCCAAAGGGTCTTATTTCGAAGCTAAAGTGGGGATGGGTCGAAATCCTATCAACCAATAGGATTTAGACAAGTTTAGGGTATTATTTTAACCTTATCAATTAGATTTAACTCTAAGTTAATTAATTTAACTTTTACCGTGTCTTTTTGTTTTCTTTCACTATATGGTTAATACACTTACTATAACATGCCAAACGAAACCCAAATTGTTTATTATTAATATATATATCCTTATCTAAGTCATTTGGCCGAACCATAGATTTTTAGGAATAAAATAACAATTAATAATATAATATTTGATTTAAAAACTATTTTGTGTCAATTTTGACACTATTTGATATATGATTTTTGTGAAAGTCATAACAGAATTATATGTTCGAACCAAGTTGAATAAATCAATAATAATATATCATAGTAACCTAGAAAATTAGTGTAATTCATAAAAAGTCTCAAATTACATTTATTTTGTTTTTTATATTATCAAATTTGTCAATATTTCATTAATAAGATAATTACTGCATCATCTTTGTGTCATAAATAAATTAAATTATTTGATGTCTAAAAATTACAAATAAACTACCATCATGTAGGAACTCTTTTTAGCTTTCTAATTAATATTTACAATCGAATTTATCTTATGTATAACCCTATATTAAAAATGATTTACTTATTAAACTTTGATTTTAACTATTTTAACCCTTCTTTAAATAAATTAATAATAAATGTCCTAATCTAATCCAAGTGGGCCTAAATGGTCATATTTTGTTCCTAAGTTTGTTTTTGGTCGAATTACACTTGTCCAATAGAATTAGGACATGTGTTAGGGTAATATTAATATCATATTTACCCTTAGTTACCCTATTTACTATTAACCGCGGTAAAAAAAGTAAAAAGTTACTATTCACCAAAAAATTATTTTCATCTCATTGAACCACATTTTAGTCCTTGATATTAACCGTGTCTCTCGGATTTTCGAAATTCCAATCACAGAAGCGGTAAAATTAAGTTTTATGCAAAATTCAGTTTTTAACCTACCACTTAGTGGTTTCACTATTCATCAAAAAAATTGAAAGTTTTCAGAAAAATACCAAAATTTCACCCTAGGCTAATTTCGATATTCTGAGTCCAAAAATGAAGTCCATTTTGAAAAATAAAATTTATAAAATTTCAAAAAGTGGTTATTACTATTCATAACGGCTAGTTTTAATAGCATATTGTTGTTTAGTGAAACTCGGTATTGCGTACGACGCAAGCTATCGAGGAAGGTCGCGATTGCGTGTAAAGCAAGCCAAGCAAGTGTTGTGTAGAAAAAGATTCCTTTGATGATTTATATAACATAAAAGTCTCGGGTGTTACATCTCTACTGGAGGGTAAACCCTAGAAGTCAGTGAGCAACCCACTGCCCAGCCCTACAGGAGGGTAAGCCTGAGGAAGTCGATGAGAAACCCACTGCCCAGCCCCACTGGAGGGTAAAACTCAGAACCGCTCTGCCATCTCTACAGGAGAGTACAACACTGGACGACCAAACACGAAGTGGGTTTCGCACAACCACCTAACTCCAGAACAGCTCTCCCAGAAGAGGTGAAGCATCTGCCCCAGCACTGGTTGCCACTAGCACCGCTACCAGCTAATCCATCGAGAACAAAACCAGGGGGAGACCACTCAACCCTGCTGGTCAACAAACAATCACAGAGCCAGGGGAAGAGCTCCACCCTACTGGTCAAACAAACACACAGAGGGACCCTCTACGCCACGAGAGGTCCAAGTACACGAAGCAGAACACAGCATGCACTTGGGGCCCACACGACGTGTGGCCCCAAGTCAAACCCCAACCAAGCTCACAAACAGTCTCAGGTACAAACCACACGTACCACCCAGCACTCTCGTATACTCCCTGAGTATACCTTGTTCTAGCCCAAAGTTTATCGTTCCTATGGCACCCAGCGTCAACACGAAGGCGTGACGTAACAACTCCACCTCAACGGCCCAGTCACGGCCAACCACATCTTTTGAACCAATTATATCACTCTCCCAAGAGTGTGCGATCACGCGCCAAGGGTCCACTACAAACAAGGTAGGGCTAACCACCACTGGAGCACCTTCCATGCTTCCACTTTTAACAAGATCACGCAAGAGGCTCTGCACAACCAAATGGTTCGCACCGTTGTATTCCTCATAGAAAAACATGTGATATCGACTACTTACTCGCATCCAACGGATATCCAACGAAAAAGTCACCAACACTGCCTCACACCCGAATGACGTCCCGTGATCCTGAGCCCCGGCCCCGAAAACAGTCGGGCGCATCGCACCATTGCGATCCCCTTGGGAAAACACGTCAAACTCACTACTCACTTGAGTGCGACAGATATCCGGAGAACAAGGTGCATCCCAGCGCACCGCACACGAGCGGTGCCATGTGGGACCCACATCCCGGTCTCAAACTCAACGAACGGATCACACCTTTGTGATCCTCTCGAAAAAGCACACAAGATGGACTACTCACTTGTCCAAAACGGTCGCCCGGTGATAAAGATGGAAAATCACCGTCGACGCCCAAACGACCCTCATGGGGCCCGCACCATCGTGCGGAATTACATCGGGAAGACTGCGCCAAGGCGATGCCCTCAGAAAAACTCCCAACATCGACTGCTCGCACGCCCTGAACGGACGTTCGCGGAAAAAGCCGCTAAAAGCTGCACGCAGCTCAAAAGAGGGGCCATGGGGCCCGCACCTCAACCTCGTCCTCAATGCATGAAACCACCCTGGAAACATCCACCTCAATGCCAGGGTCCCAACGCAACAGACGGCGCTCAAAACGGACGTCCGATGCGTCTGTACCGCCCGAAACAAGTTTCCCCCAGAAAACGACAAACCACTTAAAGATGCGTCGCACCCTCGCGGCCCCTCATTTTGGGAATTAAAAATTCCCGAAACCATTTCAAAAGTCTTGCCTCTGCGCCAGGCCCACGCCGCCGTAGACGGCGCGCAAAAAAAACTTCCGTAGCGAAAGCTATGGACGTCAGAAGCTGGAAAGGGGGGGGGACCCCTTGTGCCGGACCGGCCCGGTCCGCCCACAGCCGGCCGGCGGCCCGGCCGCGGGCCCGGCTCACCTCGTTGTGGCCTGCCGACACCCGAACGGAATGGATGGCTGGTCCCGCTGCGCCCCCGCGGAGACCCGCTGTTCGCGGGTCTCTGTCCACCAAGGTCGCGTCGTGCCGCGACCCCGGACCGCTGCCCCTTTTTGGCAAGCTCGGCCGCCGCGCCGAGGAGCGCCGACGCCAGCCGCGCCCGCTGAAAGGCAACGCCACCAGCCGCCACCGCCAGAGAGCACCGCCGTGAGCCGCCACCACCGGAGAGTGCCGCCGCCAGCTGACACCGCCGGAGAGCGCCGCCGCCAGCCGAGCCGCCGCCCGCCGCCGGACCACCTTGCTGGTAACCGGCCTCGTGGCTGGAAAACTTCAGAGGACCACCGGAAACGATACGGTGGTCAAACATTCGATCTGGATAACATTACGGGAAGCTCGGGACAAGATCTACGTGATTATTGGCTTGGATCTATGATCGGGAAGCAAATAGACACTAAAATTTGAATTCAAAGAGGGGTTTGAAAATTAAAACGCAAATGAACACCGCCTACCTCGCTGGGCTTCGCCTGGGGTTCGCGTCGATCTGCCGACACCACCACACCTTTCCGGAGTCGCCCCGCTGGAGATCGCCTCGCCGGAGGAGAAGGAGGGGGAGGAGGGTGTGAGGATGAAGAAGAAGAAAAAAAGGGGGTGTTTAAGTACAAATCACTTAAACGCCCGCCCGACAGCCCCGAACCCGAACTCCCGACGGGGTCTGGATTTAGCCTCCCCTAGGCTAAGAACCACGCTCTAAGAAGAACGGCAGTCTCGGAATTTTATTCCGAGACCCCGTTCAAATGTTATTAAACTTAGCGCCCGAGGCCGCCAAATTACGAAAACGACCCTGGGGCCATTTTTCACAGACGGACCGCACCCGCGAAACTTATACCCCTCCTAGGGTAAACGGCATGCTCCGAACTCATCGGTACCCTCAGTTTTCGAATCCGAGCCACCGTTTAAGAGATACATGCATTTATCCATTAAACGAATTAATTTATTTATTTAATCTGTTTAACATTCCAGAAGCGGGCGAGGGGTTCAAACATCTCGCGCCGACAAGTTTTATGTCTTTTCTAGGTTAAACACCCCATTACGGACCCTTCAGTACACTCGGATCTCTGATCCGGAACTCCGTTTAGGAGTTATCTCATTTATTTTGCGTTTCCAGTGTGAACACACTGAAAATTTAATTCCGGCCACACTGAGGCTCAGAATCGCACGCCGTCTGAAGGCGCTGCTCTGGAATAACATCAATAAATATTCCAAAGTCTTTCACAGCAAATACTGGGTTCTTACATATCCAACACTTTTCAATTCACCGAAACACACATAATATCGTCACAACCAATTTGATGCTTTTATTTTCTCACCTCCCTTTAAATAAATCATAGAAAAATATAGATAGTGTAATACCATTAAAAATTTAATTCTAAAATCACCAATATATCATGGAAAATAAATGTTTTTTTTATCATATTAGTATGAATTTTCTATCAAAAAATCTAAAATAATTTAGTAAAGAGTGTTACTTATTGAGAATATTTATTGAAGTTCACTTATAAGAGAAGCTATAAATGACAATATGTTTCCTACAAATTATTATTTGAAACCACCCCTTCATGATCATATTTTCCATTAGTAACCAATGTGTTATAGGGGAAAATTTATAAAGAGAATTATATATGTTAGGGAGACAAGTAGTGACTGGTATTTCTCTCACAAGGGAAATATATATTTTATAAATCATTATGTGGTTCAATTATCCATGAGGAAATAATCCTTGAATGATTTACACAGACTACATATGGGTAGTTCATAAAGGATATATCATGATTTGGTATTTCATGAGTAACCTATATTTGTGAACTGGAATGAGTTGAGTCATAGAATATTTCATGATGTAATATTTTTCTTATTAGTATTTTAAATTAAAGCATTAAAATACCATAAGTTATCTTAAATATTATCCTGTACCCACATATAATGAAAACCAGGTATCCATGGAATTCATCATTGGAATAACATTTCCCTATAAATAAATGATTACTACTGTGGTTAATATTGATCAGTTAACCATGTCTGGGGATTGCATCTTGATCGAGGACAAAACTAAAGAATGGGACATTGGATGTTATAGGTGCTTGAAATCATTAAATTACATTGGTTTCCTTCTACTATCATTCCTTATAGATATATATCATTCAGATATTGATTTTGGAAGGTCCCATAAGAGGACATTATATAATAAGTGATACTAATCATGTCTTATAAACCACAAATAGTTGGGAAGAAAGAGTGACTGATATAGATTCAAGAGATCAAGATCAATAATTATGTCATCAATTTTAGAATCTCATTAGATGCATAATTAAAAATGGTTTATTTTTTATATAATAGTAGTCATCAATATTCTTTTAGAATTGATCTTTTCATGGACAAAAATTTTCATATATGTTGTTCTGTGCTCTGTAAGACTATGGTGGGCAAGTCATTCCTACTGGGACACAGAATTGTTCAAGATATAACTAAAAAGATACTAATTCTCTAATAGGGAGTAGGGATAGACCAGAGTAACAATAAATTTTATTCCAATAATTATCATCATCTTTTCTATTTCTATGTTAGAAATCAGGTTTTTTAAAGGTAGGGGGTCATATAGGTCACTAATGACTCGATAATCATTGAATTATTACACTAATGTATATGGGAATCTATGATATCACAAAAGAGATCAGGAAGTTTGTGTAATGATTGGAATTACTTTTTTATATGATGTTAATTAAAAATTGTTTATTTCTCTAGAATAATGAAATATCATTTTTATACCTCCCATGTCTTAAATAGATAAAAGCTAAAATTAGTCCCTGATTTTTCAGTTAATAGGATAATGATCAAGATTTTTGACTCACATAAAAAGTTTTTCATGTGAAATATGTTTTAATAATTTTGGTATTATGGAATCATAGGATTAAATTTCATGGGAAATGGGATAGAGTTTATTTTTATGGGAAAAATTTCATCATCTTTTCTCTAATCATCCATATTTTTGTTCACATTAGATAAATATATTGTAAAATTATATGGATAAATATAACTCACATGGTGTCATTTTTAGGTAAAAAATATATTATTAATTTAATTTCTATGTCAAATTATTGATTAGGTTCAAAATTGGGCCGATTAGGTCAGTTTGGATGATGTTGAGGTGTTAGAGTGCTGACATTGGCTGAGAATTTAGTGTAGATGTTATCATGATCTTGGTGATAGAATTATGTAACTTTTAGAATCTGTGACATGATATAGAGAATCTGGACATGGATAGGGGACAATTGAGGATAACACTTTATCCAAGTGGAACTGTAACCTAATTGATGGATGTATATATTTCATGCATTTCAACTGAAGGTTTCTATATGATATGAAAGTTATATATTTTTATATCTTATGTATTTAATTAATCTTTGTTCACTAGATTGTGAATTGAAATTATTATAATGGAAATATATAATGTATATAATATTATATTATGTAATGGTTTTTTCAGATAATATAAAAACCTTACATATTAAATATATAATATATATGAGAAATTATATTATTTATTGGGTTTTCTATAAAATTTAAAAACCATATGTATTAAATGTATATTACATATGGGTAAATATATTCTATATTTGTTTTTATAGCTAATGGAATTTTTTTTTGAAATATGTATTATATATGGGTAAATATAATATGTAATGTTTTTTCTGACTATGGGAAAAACCATACATATTAAATATATTAAATTTTAAAAATTTGGGCAAGTCATATTATGTATGAATTATTTTGGAGTTGTAAAATATATTACATATCCTAAATAATAATATTACATATCATTGTATAAACCTTTAAATTTGTCAATTTTATATATTTAAGTGTCCACTTTAATAAACATTTATAGAACTTGAATAAATAAGAGATATATCTTTTTCCAAAAAGGTGAAAATCATTTAATTGTATTTTATAATTTATAGATGGTTTATAAATCAAAGTAAATGGAATTTAGAAACCATTATATGTAAGGTCATTGTGGTTCTTATAAATTTTCTTTGTGTTGGAAGCTCTAGTGTTGTGTAAGGGTACTCATATGGATATACAAATGTTAACTCTAAGAGAATATGAAACAAAAATTTAAATATTTATGGGTTTTTATAAGGATATTTATGTTTTCTAGGATATATATGGGCTATATAATTTGTGATCATTGAGTTTCACTATAGAGGGATTGGTCAAACTGTGATCTAGGGGGCCACATTGTGACAGTTTTGAAGGCGGTACCATGACAGGAGGGCCACATCATGACCTTCCATGTCATGTTTTTTAAATACACAATTATCTAGTCAAATTATGTATTTATAGAATGTTGGACCATTTTGAATATCTCTATAGTGGGAAAACACCAACACTGATCTCTCATCCTATTTGAACCTTCCAGGCATTGTGTATCAACCTTCATGCTTTTCCTCCTCTATCAATTGATTAAAGTTGATGATTCAACAAGAAATAATAATGTAATTCCTTCTTCCACTGTAGTATATTTACATATCCTTCTAAAGAATTCATCATATTATTTTAGGTATCTATTTGCACTACATTTTATTTAGAAACCATATGTTCATGATTCATGAATGTTTAGGTTTTAAAAGTGTTTGTAATTGTTGTGACCATTTATAAAAATTAATTTATTTATGATATATTTTTTATAAACCTATAGCCATTGATATAAGTAATTAATGTTATTTTAACATTATGTTTTAAATTAAAAACTAACACTTCCAAAATTATTTTAGATAAGATGTATAAACTTATTACCATATAAATTTTTAAAAAAGAAGTTATAATCCTTTGAAATCATCTAGAAATATAAGTAACCCATGTGAATTGGTAATGATTCTAAAAAATTAAATTTTTATATGTAATTATTATATTATACCTAGCCAATGTTACCTTATTATGATTCCTTAATGGAAAGTAGAGATGTTTCTACATTAGTGTGCCACTCTAGCAAGAAGCCTAGGAAAAATTTGAGGTATTTGATAAAGATGAGTATATAGATCATGGTAAGACTTTCCCTTAGTAACACTATAGTTTTCTAAATGTTTCATGGATATAAATACAAGTTTAATTCTATTTAAATTCATTCTAATTTTTTATAAAAATTTTATATTCCACTTTTAAAATAAATTTTACTTTTTTATATGGTTATTTTCATAATAGAATGCTTGGATTATATAAAAATGATACTCATGGAATAATTGTTGGAATCCTATTGGGGAGGTTAGATACACACCATACATACTCTTTTTCAGTGTATATATTACTTTTTATTGTTATAGGAAATTATATGACACCATATAGGTTGATATTCATGTAAATAGAGTTCAGTTTTTGAGGTGGTAACATGGTAGGATTTAACCATCATGTCACATAAATATGTGTAGTGGTTATAAATTTCAAGACCCAAGTAACATGGAATAAGGTGTTGCGTTATTAAATTTAAACTAGATAAAATAAATAATATCCTAAAGGGCTAAATATGTTAGTAGAATTTAAATCTAAATATGTACATGAAATTAATATTACAGTTGATAATTTAAAATATAACATATAAGTTTCTTTTAGAAAATCATTATTCCATTTATCATATCCCTTCATATAAATCATAATGTACTTACTAATAACCTGGGGAAAGGAATCCTAATAAATATGTGAGCTCTAATTCCTAGTAAGGTTGTGTATATAGAGAAGGATATCATCTATAAATAATGAATAATATGTATGAAAAGTTAAATAACTGAAAATCATTCCATTTAATCAATAAACATTAAATAGTATAATAATATGGAAAAACAATATGATGATAAAATAATGACATATAAATAATCACATGATCTGGGTACTTATCCAATGATATTATAACTAATTGAAAATTCACAAGGACATCAATAACTAATCTCATAAATAGGGAATGCATAATATCATAAATAATAAACAAACCGTCAAGGCCTATTTCCAAATAATTTTGTATAAATCGGTATGGACTTGGCTAATAACCATGATATTTTGTCTAATGAGACCTACCAATGCATCAATGGCCATAGTATGCCCCTCTCATAACATACTATGTTAAAATTATTTATCATAAGAATAGAGATAATCATAATCATGTAAAAAACATATTGAAAAACTAATATATGAGATGTTAATAATTCCCCCAATTTATAAAAATAATCAATGTAAACAATAATATATGAAAAATGCATAAAAAATGATAAAACTTTACCAAATAAATAAAAATAATCTACGAATAATTTAAAATTCAAAACTAGAGTATGATATGTTAATAATTTTCCCAAACAATAAAAATTATCACAAACCATCTATAATAATATGTAGATTTTTTTCAAAATAAATAATCTCCATTCAAACTAATCATAAAATATCTAGAGAAATAATTTGGATGATATCATTAAAAAAAATATAATGTCTCATTAGTAAAATATGTTTTTTTTGTTTTTATGATCATAAAGTCCATTAAAATGTCATAAAAAACTCTTGATGAAAATACCCATTTCACATCGAAAATACATTTTAAAAATTGAAAATTTCTAGAAAATTAACGAAATATATTTCATTAAAAATAAAATTATAAAATTATAATAGAATCATTGAAATAGTGAGTGTCCATGATGCAGGTAATTCCATACATTCTGTTTATGTAAAAAAACATTTTATCATAATATTGTAGAAAGTTAAATTGTCAATGTATAGAAAATAAAAAAATTAATCCATTCAAATATTTTATTTAAAAATTAAAAAATGGGTAAAATTGTCATTAGTAAATCATTTTGATAATTATTAGTGAGTTTGTTTAGAATCATTTATATCAATGAAAAATTATTTTCAACTAAACAAGAGAAATGAAGATGGATTTTAAAAACATTTTC
The DNA here is from genome assembly GCA_963277665.1 of Viscum album. Taxonomy (NCBI): domain Eukaryota; kingdom Viridiplantae; phylum Streptophyta; class Magnoliopsida; order Santalales; family Viscaceae; genus Viscum; species Viscum album. The sequence goes on from OY728125.1 coordinate 561,356,193, forward strand.
TCTAAAAAAAATTTGTACATTGAGAATAAAATGGTACTATTACATTAAAAGTTCATGAATAACCATATTTTAAGAGAAAACAATACTGTTTGGGTAGCTTTTGAATCATAACACCCATGAAATAAATAACATAAAATGAAACATCAAATATCATTAATTTTAATAGATTAATTATATATCATATCAAAGGGGTTGTATGTACACCACACAAAATAAAGAAATAGTGAATATGATATATGTATCTGAGATGTAAAAGAGAGATGGGAAACCCTTTCCTGATGTCAGATTTCAATAATATATGTGTGAACCCCTTTTATAAAAAATCTTAATTTATTATATGTAAATTATAATAATATATATCATACCTAATATCATTTACTTATAACTTCTTATTACTCAATTATTGATAATTCTTTATTTGAATCACATTACTGGGTGATAACTAGTTCATTTTTCATGTATGTGTCAGTTTAGTAGATTTATTAATTGTACATTGATTATTGTTCCATAATCTAAGAAAGTTAACAATTATATTAATATAAAATATATTCATTATGTGTATATTTATAGTAATCCATAAATTTTAGAGGTATAATGTGAATTATACAGTTCGTGTAGATGATAGTGTATATGTATACAGGAATAGTGTTTTCATTTTTTGAAGGGATAAAACAACACAAAGTTATATTTTAATTAATATTATTACAATAATTTTTATATCATTAATATATTATATATTTATTAAATTTATTCTTATTTTCTTCCATGATAAAATAAAATGAAAAACATATCACATTTCTTTTTGGTGGCGGTAGTCCACACTTATGGATTACTGATGTTATCATTTTCAAAAGATTGGAAGGTTAAAAGGTAGAAACAATATTGTAATTAAATAAGTATAAAAACATCCTAAATATCATATATATAATTTAATCCCATCTTATGTCCTCCCATGAGTGGTAGTGATGGGAAGCGAATTACATCAGTTCACGATGTTGTAGGCTTCCGTACACTTAATCAACAGTTTTATTACATATTTCATAGAAGAGGAGATGCATATTTGTTTTTATATTGAAATAATAACATATAAATATATTTAGTGTACTTTATTTTAATTTTATCATATTTTATGAATATTTGAAGGATGGGGAAGAGGAAATAAAATAAAAACACTCAGTTAAGAATACTACATTATTTTCATACAACCTCTTCTAGTTTCCACCAAAATCCTTCCAAGAAGATACTTCCGAACAAATAAGAGATAATATTATTGGATAATGATTTATTGAAAGGAAACAAAAAGGTATTTTCTAATAAAAAGGAATTTGGAGTCGGTACAGAAGAAGAGAATGGGTTTACATTTATAAGTGGGGTAGAGGAAAAAGTTGGATTGTTTAAAATTTGTAATTTATACCCTTGTTATTTAACTTCTAAAAAGAATCCAAATTGGAATATTTTTTAACATTAAATAACATGATGTTGAAATATGGAAAAAAATAGAAACTAGACAAGTTTGTTAGTTATTTTAACACTTATATTTTTATTATAACCCATAGTTAACATGTTTTGACCTTAATCACAGTATTTAATTTTTAATGTTCTTACATTTAATTATGAAATTTTTTTGTTGAAATTATTAAAAAATATTAATAATTATGATTAATAATATATAATAAAATTTTTAAAAAATTCAATTCACTCATTCTGTATAATTTATTTTAAATTTAAACCTCTAGATATGAGGAAATACTATTTTTCAAATAAGTGTCCTCAAATGTATAAATTGTTTGTATATCATAATTGAAAATATAATTTATTGCAAAGACATAAATTGGATTAATTATAACTTAAATTATCATATTTTAATTTTAAAATAATTTTGAAAAGAAAATTTCCTTTTGTAAATTATTTAAATGAAAATGTAGTTTTGAAATAAATATTTATTGTTAATTATTAATCAATTAATTAATATTATCAGACAATTATCAACAATTAAATCTATGATAATTTTGAAATGATTAGTTCGAAAAACGAAGTTAAAATTTTCCAATAAATTATATAAAAGTTTTAAAAATTATTTGTAACATAGGTTTACAAAACATGATGAATTTTTTTGGAAAAAATAAATTTTTTTGAAAATGTACTATTTTTTAGAAAAAAAGGTTTTTTATTTCAATTGTTTTTTTATTTTTAGTCAACTGATAAATAGTAAATTAATTTATATATATATAAACCATATAATTTTTATAATTTAGTTATTCATATTTATACCCACCAATTTAAAATGTAGGTTATAACAAAATACTTTTTTATGATATTTTTAGACAGAGGGTTTCCTGTATCACAAGCTGTAAAAAGATTTAATTTGTATAAACATATTTATGTAGTAAACTATTGAGGTGTCGAAATCTATCTACCATCAATTAATTTAATATTTTTAGTATTACCTAATTCTTAGAAATTAAGATTATTCCATCTATAAATACCATTGTTGAAATCCCACATCAAAAAAAGGGTTAATAAAACTTCCTATTAATAAGGGTGGAATGAAAGTATACAGGAAATTTAGAAAAAAATATTACTAAGTTTTATTGTATAAAAAATATTACTATGAAATCAATGAAAATTGAAAATATTTGTAGAGGTTTATATAGATCATTGATCATAATAATTTTAATGATCAAGATAATGTTAATGACCACAAAGCCATAAATCTTTGATGGGTGAAAACCCCATTTATTTCATTGGAAGAAAAGGTAAATGTATAGGATTTTTATTTCAATATCATTATCAAAAGATGGGAAATTATTTTACTATCAAGATAGACAACACTCAAAAATATATTTTCAAGATATTTTTTTAATGTCAGAAGCACAATATCATCATTTGATTTACTTAGATCAATTTCCACATCATTTATTACTCAAATTAATGATTATCTAGAATAAATTTATTTATTAAAGAAACACAAATATTTAATTTTAATGGATAATAATATCCATAAAGGTGTGAGAAGTAATTCTGTCTAACTATAAATGTTTATCCAATTTAAAATGTCCAGCACAAGTTATCCAATATATTAAATAAATACCTAAAACCTCCAAAATAAACCCCTTTATAAATAGTTAACCTCAAGATTGATCCAAAAACATTTGGACAAACTCAAATACAATAATATGAAATATTTTGTCAAATTAGTATCCAAAAACAATATAAGGTAACTCATAAGGTCACATATGAATCATGTTAATACCTTGACCATATAATCCCATAAAACATACTAAAAACCTATATCACCATAAAAAATAATGAAATCAAAGGATATTGGGTATATTACAAGAATATGAAAATATAGTAAACTATATAAAAAATTAATTTTTCACCAATTAACTAACTATTTACATCATCACCAATATTATCCCAATAACATATTTAATATCAATATTCTCTTTATCCTATCCTAAAATAATTAACATGGTATCTATGACATATTAAGGGATATCATTCCGTAGTTCATGTATTCACTAAAAATATCACCATTCCACTAAATCAATTTTCATGGTTATCAATTCCAGTCAACATATTCTTCAAATACATAGTGGAAAACTACTTCTCTAGTTTCCTTAAATGTTTTGTTATTCTTAAAACTAGAATATCATTGATCAAATAACTCTACATCATAATTATTTAATCCAAATACATAAGTACTTTATTCCCCTCTAGTGGTTTTATTATTCAATTCTTGAATTTGATACCTTAGCTTCTTCTAAGTTATATTCCTAAAATTCTTGGGGTATTCATTTGTGTAGTTACCCATTTCATTACATTTAAAACACTGATCATTAAAATTTTCATTCTTACCCTTGACTTGTAGTGCATTTTAGACATTATATCCACATTTTAATCAAACTATATTTCCTTTAATGAAAGTACGTGGATGTTTCTTCCCAAAATTATCAACTGTGGGGAAAACCTTCTTGTCCTTCTTCCCAATATCCATTTTTTCTCTTATTTACTCATTTTATATTGATTTTATATAGATATATGGGAACTAGATAATTATTTCATTGTCTTTATAGAAGATTATTCCATTTCCTCATATGATGAGACGGTTTTGTAGACTAGTTTTTGTCGATGGATTGGGCTTATCCCATCAAAGAAATTGTTAGTCTTACTGTATTAAAAATTTATAAAGTTTATATAATTCCTTGCTATCTTTGTAAATATTACTTCACACATTGCATCATTTTCCAATTCCTTTTGTCTTAGATGTAAGAATTGTCTCTCTATATACACTTGTTGCTATAAAGGTTAATATTTTTCCAAGATGCGTACCCTAGAATCATTCCACATTATGATTGATATTTATTCTTAATTATTTGTGTTTTAAATAAATGACCAAAATTGATCCTCATCCCTTAATATATGATAAAATAACATTAAAACATTCTCCCTTTAATTACTTACTAAATTGGGAAATATATTCTCTAAGGATTTTATCAACTATTTAACAAAAAATGGATTTAATGACACAATAAATGATAGAGGTTCCTGGTGTATGAAGAGGTAATCAATTGTTACACAATTTTATTTGTTAGTAATCTACTCTACAATTGAAATGTTATTATTCATATCCTATGTTCTCTACCTTAATAATGTTATAAATTGTTCAGTGCCATCTGTTTCTCTAGCTCCAACTTCATTATCATTACTAGGATGGAAAAATATACATGGATTACGTGTATTAGTAAAAATTCCATTAATTCTTCTAGGATAAATTTTTAAAGAATTTCATAAAATAGATTTGATCATAATATTAAGAAACTTAATGAATAATCCCAAAACTAGTGAAACACTTAATATAAATTGAATACTTTATTCATAGTTATTCTCATAATTACAAACATAGTCTATTTTTGACTGATTTCAAATGATAATTATATTTTTAAATATATCCTAATGGGTTGTATATGAAATGGTAATTAAACAAATAATTTCCCCTATTAGTTTCCTAATAGGTGTACAACAAGTCCTATTGTTGTGAACCAAGTGTTGATCGAGTCAAAGATTAATGCACATTTTTTAGTGTTATTACCCCTTGCTACAACTATTATAGGAAAACATCCACTTGTAGTATCCATATATGGATATATTTCGAGGGTATCCATATAACCTATACCATATAGAATCATTATAATGATATCCAATAAAAAATAAATATTGTTAAATGTAGTCCTCGGGCTATATTCCTTATTCTGTGTTTTCTGAAATATAGTTCCCATGGTTTCTACAAGAATTAATTTGATACCAACTAATAATAACATGAACAAAGTAGCCTAAAGTCAGTGGTTACATTATTATATTGTAACTAGATAAAATGAATCACATATCTAGGGGCCTTATAGTTTTTCAAACATTTAAGACTAGATATGTACATGATTCTCATATTACAATTGAAAACATAATGTAAAACACTAATTTTTTTTATAAGACCATAATTCTGTTTTGAATATCCCAACATATCAATCATAATATGCTTCCTGACATCATAAAGAAAGGAAACATAAGAAATGGGTGATATCCTATGATCAATAAGTGAATTCATAAAAAAATACTATCATGAATAAATATGGAATAATCAATATGGAATGTTAAATAATTTAAATATATTCTATATAAAAAATAACATAAACATGAATAATTATATGGAAAACATCAATAATGATTAAATAAATTTTATTTAAATAATCATATAATCTTGAAACTTATCTGGGTATATTATAAATAAACTAATAGTCATATGATCATCAATCACTAATCTCATAATGAGGGAATACACAATTCTATACATCATAAACATACCTTTAAAGCCTTATTCATATAAATATTACACAGAAGGGTAACACCTCAGCCATATAACCAAGCCAGTTTGTCTCATGATACTTTCTGATGAATAATGGGGCTATATAATGAACCACCAATCATTTTATTACTACAATTAATTTTTTAAATTAAAGGGGATAAACATAATCAAGTAAAAATTAATAATGTAAAGTCATTATATGAAAATGTACAATTTTCCCTAATTAGCAAAAATAAATAATGTAAACATTTATATTGAAAACTATAATAAAAAAATTTAAAAATTTCACCAAACTATAAATATAGTCAATTTAAAAATTCATATTAGAAAAAAATAAAAATAGTACATATTTTACCCAATAAATAAACATTATCACAAACAATATAATATAGTATATAGAATGGTTTAAAAATAGTACATACCCCATCAGTCTGATTATAATCCATACAGAGAAATAATTTGGTTAATATAATTATCACATAACCCTAATCCATAATATTTAAATAATGTGTTTGATTCATTTATTAATATAAACAAACTAAACATTCCATCAAATACATTATTGAAGAAAATATTAATTTTAAATTGAAAAATAATTTTAAAATAAAAAAATTACCAGAATATTACGAAATAAATTTTATTTAAAAACCACCATTGAAAAAATGTAAATTAATTATTTAAACAATTATTATTCATGATATTGTAATTCAATACATGACATAAATGTTACATAACATTCTTTTCACACTATTATAAAAAGAAAAAAAGTACATCATTAAAAAAACATGAATATTCCTTCCAAAAACATTTATAAAAATTGAAACATGGGTAAATATTTATTTAATAATTCATTTGTATAATGTTAAAAACATGATAGAAAATAATTTTAGAAAACATAGAAATGGGTGAAAAATAATTTTCATTTGAAGAGATAACTAACATGACATCTTAAAAATATTACCAATAATTTTATGTACCAAATGAAACAAAATAGTATTATTATTTGAAAATTTAATGAATAACTAGAGTTGAATAAATTATATTTGTTTTAATATAAAAATATCAATTATTTCACACTAAGGAGACTTAATCATCAAAATCCTTAATAATGATGATATTGTCAAATAAACCCCTACTTTTGTGGTATCTTCTGAATCATAACCCTCATGAAAGAAACAACTTCAAATAAAATATTAAATATCATGAATATTAAGATATTAATTATATAACATGTAAAATGGGTATTATATACACAATAAAAAATAAATAAGTACTGAATATGGAATATGCATCATGATAGTAAAAGTGAGATGACAAACCCGTAACTCCAGTCCGATTTTCTTGATAATAGATCAAAAATCCGATATAATAAAACTATTTTTATAATATATATTTTAAATAACTATAATAATGTTTAAAATAACATATATGATTTCATTAAAACTTATTATTAACCAATTATTAGCAATTATTTATTAAAATCACTATTCTAGGTGATAACTACTTCGTTTCTCATATATGCTTTGGTTTTTTATTTTTGTTCCTTTTATATTGATTATGGTTAAATAATATCCATAATATTAATAATCTAATATATCATTATATTTACTGTTTATTTGTTTATAATAATCCATAAATGTTATAGACCGAAAATAAGTTACATCATCCATGGAGATAGTAGGCCTTACATATGCATGAACATTGTCTTCATTTTTCGATAAATAGATAAAAGGAAAGATAAATATTAATTATTCTTCACAGGTTCATATATATATATTATGATATATATTCATTTCCTTTATCCTTAATACCATCTATATTAAAATAATATTTAAAATATATCCCATAGTTTCATGGATTTGGTAGTCCACAGCTATACACAAGCGAGGTTATCATTTTTAATGGAATAGAATGTAATATGTTATATCTGATATTTTAATTACAAAATTATAATTATACCATAAATATAATATATACAAATTAAATAGATCATTATAACCAAATGTGATAAGAGGTGATGGAAACCAAATTACGTCGGTTCACGATGCGATAGTATTTTGTATACATGTTTGATGGTTCTGTTTCCCAATTGTTATAGGAGGAGATAGATATAGGTTATTAAATAAACATAATGTGATATATGTATATTTAATATACATTTTTTAATTATTTTACCACTATTTATTTATATTTTAATGATTTTTATTATTAAATAAAGTAGAAAGATTCTGTTAAGAATCAAACATCTTCTTCAGACAACCTCTTTATGTTTGTACCAAAATCCTTCCACGAAGGGTTTTATAGTCAATTCATAGAATCTAGTTCTTGGTGAGGGATGTATGTAAATTATTATTTTAGGGATTATATTAACCAATATTCTTTTTGTGTTTGAATAGGAGATGAGAGTTGATTTCCTTTAATATGTGGGGTAGAGTACACACTTGATATTTTTGAAAAGAATAAATTATACACATATTTTTCACATGGAAAAATGTCCCAAAAAGGATATTTATCCAAAATAATATTATATATCATATAAATATTTCAAAAAAAATTTAATTTTACATTTTTTCATGTCATTATATCCATTATCAACTTAGTTTAACCACAAGTAAAACTGTTTTAACCATAATAGTTGTAATTAATTTTTACTAAATAAACTATTCATTATGACCAAAGAATATGTATAACATTTTATATGATAATAATAATTATTATATAAATATGAAATAAATTATACTAAATTAAATTTATATAATTTTCATAATATAATTTTCAATTAAAGAAATAGATGCAATTATAAATTGTCTTCCAAGGAAAAGTTTTCAGAAGTTTAAATAGTTTTTATATCAAAATTGAATAAATAAAAGATTAAAATGACTAAATTTAGATTAATGAAAATATTATTTTAATAATTTTACCTCTAATATAGTGCTTTTCAAAAAAGGAAACATTGATAATTATTTATATGAAAAGGAAATTGTCGATAAAAATCAATATTTTTCTCTATTAATCAAAAAATAAATATTTTCAGAAAAATCTCAAAAATGCACTATAACATAATTTCGATGTGGTGATTTCAAAAATTAAATTCATTGTCTCAAATAAAATTTAAAAAATTTGTGAAAATTAATTTAAATGTATTTGTGTAAAAATGAAAAAACTATTTTTGGAAGAAATATTTTCTTTTTATAAAATATTAACTTTTCATTCAAATGATATTAATTTTTATTTATAATAAAGTGATAAATAATTATTTATTTTATACATTTTTAAAACATATATTTTTCATTTCATTAGTTCATCTTATTCAATGCTTATAATTTAATGTTTAGGGTATAAAAATATTCAATTTTGGACTTCTTTCAGACTCAGGATTATATGTATCACAATCAATCAAATATATAAAATTTTATTTATGGATAGATATATTGTAATAATTTGGGGTGTTAATGTGGTGATATGTGTTTATTATTGGTCTATAATTGTATTAAACTCACACTCTTTTATTTAGTTATCAACATCCAATCATCTTTTATACTCATTATTTTTTAATAACCATATATATACTTGGTGTAATAATCTTGGATAGAATGTGGTATTTTCACTATTTATATCACATATGTTATTTTTAGTCATATCATTTATTATGTAAGGTTTAAACATGTCCATTTTTTCTCAATTAGATTATTAATTGCATGAATTTATAACCTATACAACGGATTTGTCATGTTCTTGGGATGAAATCAATTATAGTTTTTTCATTTAGATAAATCCAACAAAATGGTGAATCCTTGATTACATCAAAATAATGGGGTTCACGAACTATTTTTGAACCCAATTGCGATCTATAAAAAGAATAATTTTAGGGGTGGGAAATATTGGTTTATGAACATGTTCTTATTTTGAGGTTATGTTTATTGTAATTGAGGGGTTTTCTCCTCAATTTATGTTTTTATTCATCTACATGAGATGATTTTAAAGTTTAAGTTATTTTTACTATAGGAAATGTATGAAAAGGATTTTCTTAGTACATGTTTGTTACTGTTGAGGACCGTAAATTCCCTTTTTTAAATTTTTATTGTGATTTATTATGTGATTATTGGAACCAAACTATGTCTCATGTGATTAGTAAAGAAGGAATAGCTAGTTTTGAATAAACGCGATCCGAAGAATCCCCAAAAACCCTATAAAGGGCCTCCTTAATGATTATAATTCATGAATACCCGATTCATTAATGTGTGATGCCTTGAAAATATTCTCCATGAGTCTAACATCGCTATATGTCCATGATAAAGATTTATGGTGTACTTATTGAGTATGATAGATCCAAAACTGTTCATGAAACATACAATTACATCGTGGAAAGATTCCCTGCATCATGAAAAACATTTTCCAATAAATAGAGATATCATTTTGACGTAAAGAAGAAAATTATTTAACTTGTATACTTTTGAATTGTTACTAATGCATGAAGCACATGAGGACCACAAACCATATTGAAAATGGATCCTCCAAGGTACCTGAGCTTCAAAAATCCCCCATATGTTCTTGAATACCTCTATCTAAGGTGGGGAGTCCTTACCTTAAGTCATATTCCCTTCAAGTAGAATGAAATACTTTAAGGGTAATTGAGGTTTCATGAAGTATTAACTCTTCCCGTAACACTCCTTTCTCGAGCTAGTTCTTTACCTTGATGCAAGGTCACTATGTTTTGAGAATGATATTACATTCGATTTCCTTAAACTTTGTGAAGCACTTGATCATCTTAGAGGACCTATATAGGGGGGACCTAAGATTATTGAAGCACCTCTACTGAGCTTCCCTATGATTTCAACCATCAGATGACACCTCTTTGTGAAGGTTGAGTGCCCATGTTTCTCAAGGTGCCCAAACCCATATGAGATTAGTCTAGATGCACCTCAATTCCCTATGTGACTTGTGAAAACAAATCAAATGGCCCACTCTATTCCAAGTGTGGTATGAGACACCCATTTATATTTCGTTCATGGTATAGGTATGATAAAATAATTTTATTCACTACATAAAAACACTAATATGTACCTCGTTATTAACCACTCCTCCACATAGATAGAACCTGGAATTGCTGAAGACATTCCCCACTGAAGGGGTAATGAGATATGGTTAGGTAAGACAAAGGGATGAGGAGTGATTCCCCCATATTTTGAATTTCTTTAAGTAAAAAATCCAAGTACCAATGTCTTCAGTACGTGACATTAAATTGTGGCCTTACATTGTGTTATAGGCATAAGATGATCCATGTATAACTAAAACTGGATTGTATCCACACCACCTATCCTCATATGGAATGAGATATTCCTTGCATGGAATGAGATCCTCATCTCATTTAATTTTATCCTCATCACACAGAATAAAATACTCTTTGGGTAACTCCCTTTCATAATCCTCACTAACATGGAATGAGATCCTCCTCAAATGGAATGATATCAATCTAGGAAAGCTTCCATGTGTAATCCCCACACCATCTCTCGTTAGCTCTTCTTTTTTGACTGATTTTTAATTCTACTACTTCCATTGGGTTCTAACATCGAGCACAAATCATATGGGATTAGAGGTTAGTTATGGTCAGGGAATCCACTACATCCATCAAATAGCCTGATCTTATGCATAATCCCCTACCATCCAACCATATCACCCAAAGGTTCTACTTCTTAGGTAGAATCCACAATAGTACATGCTCCATGGGCCTCCTTATAAGGTATAAGAACAATCCCTTATGAACTAAGTTAGATTTTATTACCAATTAAATAAGATATGTAAAATGCATCTTTGAGGTCCAAAAAAGAATCCAACAATCCATCCACTCTATTAACTCAATATACATTATCCACTCCATCCGCATCCATCACGATTTTCCCCAATATTCTACATCTCAGTAAAATCATGCCACATACATAGGTGACCATATCACTTCCACGTCCATCTATAATCTCAATGTTTTTACCCCCCCCCCCCCACTAACTCTAACAAAAATAAATAATCTTGATAAGGCAATATTCCACATGTATTTCCCAAAAAATCCCTCATCAACACTCCCTTTGTGACATTAGCATCCTTACCACATGATGTTTTACTACATGGAAAGATATTATGACATGACCGTAAACTATTACGTCTAACTACATGGATCTTGATCCCTATTTCATGAACATGGTACATATAACTCCTCTCTGAGTTTCATTCCCCAAAAATGGTAAACCTAGGCACCCCCTCTTTGGTGTGTAAATTCTTAATCCCCCACAAGGTATGTTCTGATCATTATTCATAGTGTGATAAATTTCCTTTATGGGACACACCCCCTTAATCCCCTCCATAGTTTAATATCATCCTCCATTATTAAACATTCTAGGTGATCATTCCTAGTGATACACTTCCCAAATCGGCATCCCTGAGGCATTTTGATCATTCACATTCCATCCCTACAAGATATTAAACATGAATCCTATATCATATTAAAAATGGGATTAATGAGGTCAATAACATAGTAGATATTCAGTTGGAATCTGATACCTTGTGATAGACAAAGGATTCCATGGGTTTCATGACTGTGATTCCTATATGAGATTCCATCCTATGAGGAAGAATATAGCTGGCTAATGTTCTTAGAATCTATGCATTCAAACAATGCCCAAAATGACTACTCACCTAACCAAATGTTATTTCCCAGTCATGTACTATTGGAATGTATAGAAATAATTAGCATAATTAACTAGTTTACACGAAGAAAAAGAACCATGAATTAGTTCCAAGAACATTAACTAACTCTCAGATGAAGACCCATGTTAGAAGATGAGTTCCATGGAAGAATTCATTGAAGGAGAAACCAACATATCATTGATAAAACACAATTTTATTTAATATATTATTGATAATAAATGATATAATTTCCTCACATTATTCTAAATATGATAAATTATTAAATATTTAGGATTAGATCATTCATTTGGAAATTTAATGAAAATTTTAGTATCACCATTTAAAACATTAATATAGTATTTTGGGAATAAGTATTGTTATGTAAACAATTTTGACTCATATTTTTGTAACTGTGTTTCTTAATTTTCTACAAATTTTAATTAACAAATGGGAGTTGGATCGTGCATTTGAATTGAGTAAATGGGCCATAAAGATAATGTTGGACAGAACCATCCAGATTGGACACCACATCACTATGTGGGCTGTATATTCTTTATTAGAACATGGATTAAGCCCAAACATGGAGGGAATCTCATGGAAATAATTAGGAACAAATAATACTTCTTGAAATCCAGACAAATCAAGCATGTTAGAGGTCCAATATGCGGTTAATCGTGGAATAAAATATTTGATCGGGTTTTCATTTCACACATAAAAAATTTATATAAACCTAGCCCTCAAATACAATATTTAAAGGTGGTTTTCACTCTTCGGGAGGTCTGTTCATGGATTCAAGAAGGTGTGTCTAAAAGGGTTTCTCTTGGGAACACCTCAAAACCCTTGGTAGAAGTATGTCCTTGTGGAAAGTTCTATTCTAAGAAGGCTCTCCTCTCCCACCTCCTCTTTGTTTTTTCTTGTTTTTATGCTTGTAACTTGAATTTTTTTCAACAAATATTCTGTGTTATTATCTTTTCATCTAATAATTTTTTCTCTTGGTCTGGAATATATGATTTTAGACATTAATGGATATTCTCCTTTCAATCCATTGCTCATGCATAACAATGACAACACCGCCCATGGAAGAGTAGTTTTCTTTGAAATAAATCAACCTCTTACCTTCTTCATTCACTAATTTTGAGTCAATGAGATGTTGTAATTAACGTAATATGATCTATCAATTGAGTTTTCAATTTAAATTACGCTATTCAATAAATTTATCAATAAACCCAAATCTTCTGAGGTCGAGGTTTTGTGTAAATTGTGAGTGCGTGAACTAAATCTGTAATTCAAGACCACACAAGATAAGTTTTTAGAGTTAAAATATAATCCCTAATCTCAATTAATAATTATTTCCAGAGTGGATATGATATCTAATTAACCACTGACCATAATTTTTCCTTTAAAACATCACTCAAATCCAGGTGTTGTGATTTTATGTTCCGAAGCTAGCCTAGGGTTTAAGTGATTTCATCTTTGTGGTTATGTCAACTCCTATAGGGTTTGATGGCTAAAAAATTAGGTGATTATAATTAAGTGGGTATTAATTTAAATGATAATTATTAATAAGTAAATAAAGAGGTAGAGTTAGATTTATTACGCCTTTTAAATATTCTCTAAAAAACATCTTCATATTGTGTATTTGTAATCGAACTTCATTTCAAAAATAAAAACAAAAAAATGCAATCTCTTTCCAGAAAACATCATCTAGATATATAAACGACAAAAAACCACTCCCAATCCTTATAAGTAGTGTTTTTATTCACTTTTATTTTCATTTTAAAGTACCTTTAATGAGTTTTTATAATTTTCTTCCTCCTTTAAGAGACGACCTTGGTCATCCATTTTGATGTACCTAAATAACCCGAAACCAAACATCATTTGAAAGCACCCACGGTAGCGCCATTCAAATGAGCGTCATTTCTAGGGAGGCAATTAATTTATTCAACCATGTAGTGGTATTTATTTTATTTTTCATTTAATTATTTTCTTACCCTATTTATTTTTTCTTTCCCCTTTTCTAAAGTTTTATTCTCTTACTCTCTTCTTTTATTTTTATCAGACCAACTCAAATTTCATTTATTTTTTTATTGTCTATTTCTATTAATTTACTTTTTTACCTTTCATTGATTAATGACACAAGATAATACCAAATATCTATTAGATAATGACCCAAAGATTAAATTTATCCTTAGGGCTCGAATCATACATTCTCAGTCTACAAGAAGTTTTGACATTCAACCAGTAAGATAATTCCACCACTTCAAGATCACTGAAATTGGAAGAAATTCAAATTCAAACATAATAGAAGAACTAATGGATGAAAATAATGAAAATGAACTTAATATAACCATTTTAAAATTTTCTTCTCCTACTATTAATTGTCAAGCAAATTGTATTTCATACCCAAACCTTGAATCAGACTTTGAACTTAAATCTGGATTAATTCACCTTCTTCAAATATTTCAAGGATTATCTTGTGAGGATCCAAATAATCACCTTAATGAATTTAATGTGATTTTCTCAACCTTAAAACCAAGAGATGTTTATGAAGATCAAATCAAACTAAGAGGATTACAATTTTCACATGATGAAGCTGCGAAAGATTAAATGTATTATTTACAACCCAAAGATGTAACTTGTTGGAATGATTTGAAATGTATTTTTTGAAGCGATTTTTTCAGCATCAAGGAACACTTCTATTCATAAGGTGATCATTGGGATAAATAAAGTGCAAGGGGAGACAATGTATGATTATTGGGAGCGATTCAATAAGTTGTGTGCAATCTTTCCACATCACCAAATTAGTGAGCATCTCCTCGTCCAGTACTTCTATGAGGTAGTCACACCTATGGAGAAAAGCATGGTGGATGATGTGGCTGGATGAGAATTGGTAGACAAGAAACCAAGAGCTTCACGTGCATTGATAGACAAAATGGCCCAAAACTCTCAACAATTTGGCGATCGAGGTACACCACATGTCAAGGGAGTACATCAGGTAGGTCCTTCTTCTCTTGAAATTCATTTTATTGATACCATGTTGGAAGAATTAACAACTATGGTGAGGTAGATTGCATTGGATCAGAAGACATCCAAACCCCCTCCATCAAGGCATTGTGGAATTTTCAATGAGACAACTCACCCAAATGACTGTTTCCCGCAACTATAAGAAACATAAGATTGTGCAGCAGTGATTCTTGGGAGACCATATCAACAGTAGCAGCAGTCACATCCCCAAAAGAAGTTTTATTCCTTTTAACCTGAATAAAACCATGGTTGGATGGATAAATTGGACCAGATGTATGGCTCTGGACAATAACAAAGGCTCCATTTTCAACAAATCTTCTAGCAGCCTCTCCCTTACCATCAGGGTCTCCAACAATCCCAAAGGAGATTTCAAACCCAAACAGCCACAAGATAACAACAAGGGAATCCCCCATCGAAGGTAGATTCTAACATTGATTACCTTTTGAAACAAATTGTTCTTAATCAATAGAATGAGCTGAAGAGTCATGGTTCAGAGATGAGGAAGTTGAAGACTCAAATAAGCCAAATTTCCACTGCCCTCCATGAACTGGTAAGTAAGAATTATGGAAATATACCATTCCAAAATAATCCAAATAACAAGGGGAATGTCAGTGCCATCACATTGAGAAGTGGTAAGAAAACAACTGATACATCTGCACCTATCATTCCATTGGGATTCACCTCAAATCTGGAGAATCTGCATTCCATACAAATTAAAGAGAAATCCAAGGAGAAAGATAAAGGTAGAAAAAAGATTGATGATGTTACTTATAAACCCATTCCATTTCCAAATAGAGTTTTACAAACCCAGAATATGGTTGAAGAGTTGATGCAAAAAAAATTTTGGATACATTCATGCATGTGGAGTTCATCATCCCTTACTTGAAGCCATAAAGAAAATACCAAGGTATAAAAAATTCTAATAAAACATTATACCAATTGAAGAGGGATCAAGGGAAATGAAAGGATCAATCTTGGAAGGAATGTGTTGGAACTCATTACACCAAATCTAGAAATACCGACAAAGTACAAGTATCTAGGGACATTCACCATACAATGAATCATCGGGGAGTTGCAATTTTCTGATGCACATTGTGATTTGGGAGCTTCCATAAATGTGATTCTTTACTCGGTTTTATCTTCTTTGCAAGTTGGTGAGTTGAAGCCCACGAGAGTGGTAGTGTTTTTGGCGAATAGAGCTACCACATATATAGTGGGAGTTCTTGGGGATGTACTTTTCTGGGTAAGAGACATGGTCATTCCAGTAGATTTTTATGTTCATAACATGGAGGATAATCAGGTAAGTTCTCATTCCCCCATTATCTTAGGTAGAACCTTCCTCAAAACATCAAAAATAATCGTAAATGTCAATGAGGGTACATATTCCATGGAATTTGGTGATGATGTTTTGGTATTTAATGTTATGGATTCCATTAAGTACCAATAAAAGGATCATTCAACATTTGTTATCTCCCATTTTGAACCACTAAATAAAAACCCCATGGAAGTTAATTTTTATATGGTTACGGATATTATGAGTATTGGTTCTAGTTATATGTCTAAGAGTACTTCGACACCTATTTTTAATGCGAAACACTCTCAGATTTTATTTTTAAATGCAATAATATTCTGATTTTGATCATGTGAACTCTAATTATGACATCGATGTTGAGTTTTCTGATGGATTTGATGCTTTATTCTCTGATTTTGATGATGTATATTCTGATACTAATGCTCTTTGTGCACATATTTCAGTTCCTTATATGTCTCCATCCACACACCAGCCCCCATACACTATAACTCAAGCTGTTGAAAACAAATCTCAAATACTCATACTTGTTAAGTGGTGAGAGATTACTTTTTATCATTTCTTACAATCTCTCTCTTGAACATTAAGAAAAAAAAATTAGTCTGTTGAGGGAGAAAATCAAGGAAACTTGGTGACCTTAGCTGACATATCGGGTATTATCCCCTCCATTTGCAGGCATAGGATTCTTTTGGATGATGGGGCTAAACCGGTTAGGCAGTCACAAAGGAGACTCAATCCAACTCTTTTGGAGGTTGTTAAAAAAAGAGGTTGAAAATTTGCTTAATGTAGGTATAATCTATACAATTTTATATTCCCAATGGGTGAGTCCTATTTAGGATGTGCCTAAGAAAAGTGGTGTTATAGTTGTAAAAAATGATAAAGAGAAGATATTTCCTATGAGGGTACATAACAGTTGGTATGCGTATTGATTATTGGATACTAAATTATTCCACTTGCAAAGAGCACTCCCCCTCCCATTTATCGATAAGATGCTTAAGAGAGTAGCTAGGAAGACACACTATTGTTTCTTGGATGGATTTTATGGATATTTTAAGGTTACTATAGCTCTGGGGGATCAAGAGAAGACAACATTTACATGTCCCATTAGAACGTTTTCCGACTGAATGATGCCATTTAGACTTTTCAATGCCCCAGGTACCTTCCAGAGATGCCTGGTGAGTATTTATTTTATTTTATTGGGTCGTGCATTGAGTTATTCGTGGATGATTTTATAGTGTATGGGTATTCATTTGATGAATGTCTAAGTAGTTTGGGAAAGGAGTTGAATCATTGTTTTGAGAAGAATATGGTCTTGAACATTGAAAAGTATCATTTCATGGTAGCGCATGACATTGTTTTAGGGAATGTTGGGTCAAAACATGGGATAGAGGTTAACAGATCTAAGGTAGATATTATTTCATACTTACCATATCCATAATGTGTGCATGATGTTAGATCGTTCCTAGGGAATGCAGGATTTTATCATTACTTCATCAATGATTTTAGTAAGATTTATCTTCCTATGTATTGATTACTTTAAAAGGATTCTGATTTTTTGTATAACGATTCATTCAGGACTCCCTTTGATGAGATAAAGAATTGTATGACCAATCCACCGAGAATACATCCCCCATGGTGGGAGATTCCTTTTGAACTTATGTGTGAGACCTCCAACATCACTGTTGGATCCATCTTATCTGAGAGGGTGGATGGACATTAACATGTGATTGCCTAAGCATCACGGACACAAGATTAAGCCCAATAAAACTACACAAACACAAAAAAAGAGTCTCTTGCTACTATATTTTCTTTAGATAAATTCTGTTCATATTTATTGGTCTCTAAAATAGTTGTTTTTTTGACCATGCAGCTCGGAGGTACCTCTTGAAAAAGCCAGATGCAAAGCCCAGGATAATATGATGGATGCTCCATATTTAGGAATTTGACATTGAGATAAAGGACAATAAGGTGTCGGAAAACATTATGAAATACCACATGAGTAATTTTACTCACAAACTAGAGGATGACACCATGGACTAGGTAACACTTTGGTACACTTTCCTCGATGATCATCTTTATTCATTCTCATTTACACATCCTTGGTATGAATATTTAGTTAACTACATTTTTTCCTCTAAAATCCATGTAAATTTAAAGCAACATCAAGTCCAAAAATTAAAGATTGAGTCAAGAATATATGTTTGGGATGATCCATACTCACAGATCATGTGTGGTGAACAAATTATTAGGCGGTGTATTCCTGATCTTGATTTTGAGTCTATTCTACAATTATGTCACACACTTGCTTATGGTGGACACTTTGGTCCCAAACAGATAGTTATGATAGTTTTAGACTCTCAATTATATTGGCCCAGCTTATTCCATGATTCTCATGTGTATTGTAGGTCGTTCCCATGTTTCCAACACACAGGAAACATTTCTGGGTGACATGAGATGCCTCAACAAACCATATTATTTTATGAGTTTTTTGTTGTGTGGGGCATCAATTTTATGTGTACTTTTCTTAGTTCATTTGGTTTTTAATATTTTGTTTGCTATTGATTATGTGAGTAAATGGGTGGAGGCTAAGACCACCATGACTGATGATTTCATGTTGTTGTGGACTTTGTTGAAGCTAAAATATTTTGCAGGTTTGGAGTACTGAAGGCCATCATCAGTGACCAAGGGACCCACTCCAGTAATAGGAATTTGGTCGCCTTCCTTCGAAAGTATGAGGTGATACAAAAAACATCAACAACATACCCCCCTCCCCAAAAATATTTCCAGGCCAAGGTTTCTAATCATGAGTTGAAATAGATTTTAGAGAAAACATTACATAAAAATAGGAAGGATTGGTGGAAGTTCTTGGATTATTCATTATGGGAATATAGGAAAACATAAAAAAATCCCATCGGTATGTCCCCATTTCAAATTGTTTTTGATAAAGCATTCCATCTCCCTGTGGAAATTGATCATCAAGCTTCTTGGGCTATAAATAAATTCAACATGGATTTGGCCCAAGATGGAATCTAATGGAAGCTACAAATTAAAGAGCATGAAGAGATTAAATTGCCTTCATATGAGAACTCAAGGCTCTACAAGGAATGATGAAAAGTAGCTCATAAAAAAACGATCCAGAAAAGAGAATTTCAAGTTGGAGGGAATATCTGGCTCTATAGTTCACGACTGAAGCTGATGCTTGGTAAGTTGTATTCAAGGTCATTAGGTCCTTATGTTGTGACAAATGTTTTTCCTTATGGTATAGTTGAGATCACACAAGAGGACACTGGAAGGATATTTACAGTAAATGGGAAACATTTAAAGAAATAAATTTACGTACTTCATATGGATGCAGTGGATTTCATCACACTGCCTGACCCCATCATCACTTGAGCATATTGGGCTATTCCTAAACCTTTCACTTTTATTTTATTTTTCCTATTTAAAAGTCAGCATTTTATGTGCAAATATCATCTCATGGGTTCACATTGAGGAAAAGGTAATATTTTATGGGTGGGAGAGGGAACCTTTTAGTTTAGTAATTTCGATTGTTTTCCTATTTTTCAATGATTTAAAAAAACGTGTTTTCCAAATTTTTTGTGTTTATTTTTCAAATTTTGGTTTTTTTTTAAACATTTGATCTGAAATTATTGTCATAATGATTTCAAAATCCATATCGATAAGTGAAACAATATTTCCCAAGAAACTGAGATTAAATGAATGTTTAAAATAACTTTGTTTCGAGTTCAAATCTTTAGTAATTTCATGAAAAGTAATCTGAATTTTAAATCCCATGCCACATATCAATGTCTTTATATTTGAAATCACTTTCCTGTGAGGATTCTGAACCATTCTCTTCATATTATTAACATTCACCTCACTTCTTGAGAGAACCAAACCATGCATGATTTAACCATAATTTTATTTATTCCTTTCAAAACATGAGGGATGGTGGTACTTATGTTTTAAATGATTGAGACATTTGTTTGGTATTAAAGACCCTATTTCAAATAATCATTTTTTATAATGGTATAACATGAAAATTTAATCCTTTTAGCCCTTAGAATCCATGAACATCCTGTTAGGTTAGCCACATTACAAGACAATTTTCACTATCCAACCAACTCTTGAAGTGAAATTGCATAATCTAGTTGTACTTATGTTTAGGGGAAGCAATCTTGTGTTGTGCTACCACATATTGTGATACTTCGGATGGAAAATTAAATTTTTTAGAGCTGTGTTTACTGCTGAAGAAAATAATTATATTGAAATTTGTGCCTTTGCTGGAGCTTTCATGATAACTGAAGCTATGCCTTTCTAGAGATTCTAATATAGGATGAAATTTATGCATATCTAGAGCTTTCAATAATATCATTCTTGAGAAGGTTGACATTTTTACTACTGAAAATTTGAATGGTGTGAATATTAATTTATTTTTCATGATGATGAACATTATTTAAATCTCTGGGGATTGAGAGGGAGACCATATTTATGTGAAAATTAGATTAATGCAGTTTTGTTTCAAAAATATTCAAGCCCCCACATTCAGCCTTAGAATGTTTCACGTCTTAATCCTACCAACTGAAAGCCACAGAACTCCCCTGAAAATTTCCCATGATAAACATATGTCTTTGACTCATATTGTGTGTATATGTAGGAATTTATCCAGCCTGTGGGGACCTTTTATGAGTTTGGTGTCTAATCTTGAAGAGAACCTTCAAGATTGGACACCACTTCACTATTTGGGATGTATCCTTTTCATCCAACCTTGGATTGAGCCAAAAGTTTGAGGAACGCTCGAGGAAATAATTAGAAACCAATTATTCTCCTAGAAGTCCATCTAATTCATATGTTTTAGAGGTCAACTATGCAGTGAAACTTGGAATAAAATATATGGTCGAGTTTTCATTTCACACATAAAAAGGTTATGTAACCCTAGCCCACAAAAACTCTATTTAAATGGGGTTTTCACTCTTTGGAAGGGCTTGTAGAGGCTTTAAAACATTGTTTTAGAAAGGGTGTCTCTGGGGAAAACCTCACAACCCTTGGAAGAAGGATGGCCATGTGCTATGTTCTCTTCCAAAAAAGGCTCTCCTATCCCACCTTTTCTTTGATTTTCCATGTTTTTATGCTTGTAATGTCAATTTTATTCAATAAATATTCTATGTTATAATATTTTAATCTTCTTAATTTTTTCATGGGTAGGAATATATGAGTGTAGATGTGATTGGTTATTCCCCTTTTAGTCTATTTCTTATGCAAAATGTCTCCATGATGACAACACCCCTCATGGTAGAGTAGTATTCCAAGTAATCAATCTACCTCTTACCTTCTTCATTCATTTATTTTGAATCAATGAGATACTGTAATTCACATAATATGATCTATTAATTGAGTTTTCAATTTATATTTAACTAATCAATAAAATTTAACAATAAACATAAATCCCACGAGGTCACGATTTTGGGTAAATTGTGAGAGCACAAACTTAATCGGTAATACAAGACCACACGAGATAAGTTTATAGAGTACAAATATAATCCCAAAACTCAATTAATCCTTATTTCCATAGTCAATACGTTCTATAATTAACCACTGACCATAAGCTAACCTTATAGCATCAGTAAATGCAGGGTGTTGCGATTGTGTGTACTGAAGCTAGCCTAGGCTTTAAGTATTTTCATCTCTGTGGTTATGTTAACTCCCGTAGGGTTTGAGGGTTAAAAAATTAGGGGATAATAATTAAGTGGATAATAATTTCAATTATAATGATTAATAATTAAATGATTAGGTAGAGTTATATCAACTATTCCTTATAAATTTTGTTAAAAAAAATATTCTTGTTGTGTGTTTTTAATCGAACATCATTTAAAAAATAAAAACAAAAAAATGAAATCTTCATCCAGAAAAATTATTAAAGATTTATAAACGATAAACCCCATATACTTACATGTAGTTTTTTATGTTATTTTAGTTTATTTTTAAAATACCTCTAATAAGTTGTTATAATTTTTTTCTTCCATTGAGAGACGACCTTGGTCAGCCAGTCTGTTGCACCTAAGTATCCCAAACCCGAACATCATTTGAAAGCGCTCACAACAGCACCTTTCACTCATCATCCATTTTTGATTAATGAGAAAAACTCCCTACTTAATGTGATGAATCCTACCCTCCTTTGTAAATAGTTAATGTAGGGTAACATAAAATTTGACACTGGCATGCGTCGACATGTAGTGAAGGCATGCCTTGGTGAAAGTATCAAAAACAGAAATGGTGAACCCCCCATGATACTTTTTAAATTCAACCATGCTGATTGTTCATGTCAGTTCTCGTATTAGGGATCGGTTTTCGATGTGAAACTATTATCCTTGTCTTGGGTACTTGTAGCATTTGAGACTACATAAGATTAGAGTCTCTATGGATCTAGATACATAGCACTAGAAACTACCAATAAAACAACGAGACCATCACGGAACTCACCCTAAATTGTGGTAGTTAATCATTGGGTATTATAGCCTTTGACATTATTAGTGTGGATCTCTCTCCACATTAGATGATTCTAGAGAATTGGGAATTGGTTTCCTTGTATTGGTACAAATAGAATAATCTACATGATTGGTAGCACCCAATATATAGTAAACTAGTATCCAAGTTCACATAGATGAAGTGGTAGGAGAAATGTTAATGTGACAATCCCACACAACACTGCCTCCACAACAACATCTGCTGCGCCAATAGCTATTGGGATCCCATGCCCCACCTCACCCTCAGAGATAATTTATGGGAGGGTGTTATATTCCTTCATACATTAGTACTAGATAAAGGTGGTCCTTCATAAAAGAGATATGGCCCTTTAATAACGGGAGGCTTCAATGCCTCACCAACAACGCCACCACTAAGGTCCACACATAGAGATACTTATCCCCACTACAATAGCGAATTGCTTCATAAGTCCATCACTAGAGCCATCTAGAGACTCTCTCTTATATACTGAGGATTTGGGGGATTATCATGTCACCATGTATGTGAATAATACTCATTATCATTTATGACTAGTTCCAACTAGGCCTCGTCATAACCAACAATGGCTGGTCTTTCAGGTTGATGAATTGGTGGACTGTAAACCTGCATCACAAGCACCAGTCGAGACCACCCGATACCAACAATGGGCATAAACATATGATAATTACCTAAAAATTGAATCATCTTACATAGCTCTATTGAATCCTACCACCACTAGACCATTCTTCAGCATCCTTACAATTGATGATCTGGGGTCTGTCTCTGCCCGATTCAGGTTGAGACATCTGTCACCCTATTGACAGTCTTGGATGACTCTATCAATCATTGACACCAAGAGTAGCCATTATTGGCCAAACCGTGATGCTGAGATTCAACATGGAGTCCATCAATGTACTATCTCCAACCAAATAGGAGGTCCTCCATACTGTCACAATTGACATGGAGGTCTTCCCATTTTCCCAGCATCATTCAAAGTGGAGGCCCTTCCCGCATCATCAAAAAATATATGAAGGTCCTCCCTATGTATCTTCCATAATTAATCCTAGAGTCCCTCCACATGTTGCATCCAATTAGTATGAAGGTCCTACTCATGTCATACATAGTCCAAGAGGAGTTCCTATCCACTCCATGAATACTAAAACAGAGGTCCTCCATACTTCGTATCTAATCAGTACGGAGGTCCTCCCCATGGAATATCCAACCAGCAAAAGGGACTTCCCCACTTCTCAAATGGTCAACATGGAGGTCATCCCCATGATTCCACCAGCCCTTGATTACTTCCTATCATTCAATCAATAGTCAACATAGAGGCCCTCTTCGTGTACAGTTCCATGAGTGTGAAGTTACTCGCGCATCAACTCACCTGTATAGAGGTCCTCCCCATGCTATCATCACCGATCAACATGGTGGACCTTCCCATGTTCTCACTTACCAAATTAAAGGTCCTCTTTACTTCATCAACAACAATATTAGAGGCCCTCCCCACTCCGACATTAACCGATATGAAGGTCCACCCCGTATCCCAACCAATCAATGTGGAGTTCCTACCCATGATACCAATCACCAGCATGGAGTTAATCCAAATTACAATGAATATTCATCACATGTTGAATAATACAAGGGTGGAATAGAAAACTGCTTCCACCAAAAAAAATTATTTTAAAATCCATGTAATTGTCAATATTATTTTTTCATATATTTTAAGGCAGAATGTGATTCAATGATGGACCCTTCACCCTATACATCTGCATCATGTTCAAGGGTAGGAGCCTGATAGTTGTAGTTCTTCATCTTTGGGGGTGAGATTCATAGAACCCTATGACCACATAATGGTAAATGTTGGTGGAGGTAGACTTGGCTCCCCTATAGGGTCTCATGGTGTATCCCTCTTTATCATTCCACTTTTATCTCTCTACCACTCCCCATGATCATAAAGAATTATTCAGGAATGATATAGATGAATAGTATCTGGTTCCTTCACTAATTACCACCATTTTCCTCACACATGAAGTAGTTTTGAATACCCAGTACTATTGGAATGTAATGATGTGGTTGGTACCAACCTCAAGAGATGAAATAGTGTGTAGAGACCAGTCATCTCACGCAACGACTCCTCCATTGGCAAATATTATATCACATCAATCCACATTATTGACACCTTTAATCTATCAGAAAGAACCAACTAAATCTAAGGTAAACCACGAGAAGGCCCCTACTTCTGAACATAAAATTACATAGGAGACTTTGGCTTCTTATCAGTTTTTATTATCTTTATGGAGGAATGAAACTTCTAAATTGGACATTCCGGAGACCCTTACCAAGGACCATTTTTGTACTTTTTCTGAAATATCTTGATGATGGAATTTATTCTCCATATAAACATGAACGGTCTATAACCACAAAGGCAACATTGTTACATGAAAAGAGGTAAAAATAAAAAAATCTAGGTACTGATCATGTTTTAGAGACTCACGTTCCCAGGTACTCTCATTCATGACACTATGTCACCATAAGACCTGAACCAGTGAGATAGACCGCCTGTGAAACACCTTCTCTTTGAGTTCTTGGATATCCATTGGTCGCTCTTTGAAGGTCTCTACATCATCAAGATTGATCTCTCCCCAATCGATGACATGAGAGGCATCATGAAGACAACTACAGAGGAGTGGAAAATGAAAAACATTGTGTATTTGGCTCATTTGTGGGGGTAGTGCTACTCAATACACCAGGACTCCAACACGAGACAACACTAAGAAAGAACCAACCAACTAGGGAGAAAAACTACTCCCTTAACCAAACCTTTTCTACCCACAATGGGGAGTCACATTCAGAAACATGTGATCCCCAACATCAAACTCCAAAGGTTTCCTCCTTTGATTGGAATATGATTTTTGACGATCCTGTGCTAATTTCATATTCTCATGAATCACTTGAACCATCTCTGCCATATTTTGCACTAGTTCTGATCCTAGAATTGATGAATCTCCAACCCCAGTCCATCACAACGGAAAATGGAATGGTCAGCCATAAACGGCTTCAAACAGCGCCATATTGACGGTGGAGTGAAAATTATTGTTGTAAGCGAAGTCCACCAAGGGTAAGTGCTTCATTGAAGAACCTCCACAATCCAAGACATAAGAGCATAAGATGTCTTAAAATGTTTGGATAGTCCGGTATGTTTGTCTGTTCTTATGAGGATTAAATGTAGTGCTAAGGAATCGTTGGGAAACAAAATCATGATAGAGACCTCTAGACACCCTAGAGGTGAAATGAGTATCTCGATCGGCAATGATCGTCCTTGGGACTCCATGGAGTCTCATCACCTCATCCAGATACCGACTTGACAAAACCTCCATTGAGCTTATCTCCTTTATTATTATAAATTGGGATTATTTCATTTAACGGTCCACTAACACCCAAATCGCATCATGTCCTCACAGAGCTTGAGGTAAATGAGTAACAAAGTCCATTGAGATTTCCTCCCACTTCCAATGAGGAACATCTAATGACTGGAGCAGACCACCAGGAACATGGTGTTCGGCCTTCACCTTCTGGCAGACCAAACAACAAGACACAAACTTCACAACCACATGCTTCATCTCAGGCCACCAAAACTGACTCTTCAAGGCTCGGTACATCTTTGTCACGTTAGGATGCACTGCTAAAGGCAAACTATGTAACTCTCTGAGAACCATCTCGAGCATGGACAAAGGGAAAAATATTCTTCTGTGAT
This sequence comes from Viscum album, assembly GCA_963277665.1. Classification (NCBI taxonomy): domain Eukaryota; kingdom Viridiplantae; phylum Streptophyta; class Magnoliopsida; order Santalales; family Viscaceae; genus Viscum; species Viscum album. Next base: position 561,383,322 of record OY728125.1, read on the forward strand.
ACATCACTCAGAGTTGATCATCCTTAGACCAACCATAAGGGGCCTCAACAGAAATAACATGGTCTCTAAAGAACTCCACCCCAAGATCCCCCAATTGGGAGTATTCCACCTGCTTCACCAGAGATGACTACACCGTCATCAGAAAAACACAACCTTTTCCCCCAACTTCTCCCATATTGTGATGTAATTCTGAATGTTCTTCCAAAACCCTCCAGGTATCACCAGATTCATGCACTGAAACGCTATGTGAATTCCAGTATAGTGTATGAGCTACAGCATTCCCCTTTCTAGGGGTATATGATATTTCAATGTTGTTCTCTTGTAATAACTCCATCCACTGATGTTGTAGAAAATTTATGTCACACTGGGAGAAACCATAACTTATACTATTTTGATCGGTGAAAACCACAAATCACTCCCCAATGAGGTAATGTCTCCACAACATCATAGAAAACAACACGACTTCCAACTCAAGGTCATGGGTTGCCTTGTAACATTCATGGGGGCATAACTGCCAAGGCCCATAAGAAACAATTGATCTCTTCTTCATCAGAACATAGCCTAACCCCAGATGTAAAGAATCACAGAAAACATCAAACTGAACTCCCTCTACTGGATGACAAAGAACTGGAGAACGTACTAACTTCTACTTAAGAAAATAATAAGTTGGTTGACACTAATAAGTTCTCATGATCATCTAATCCTTCCTTTTCAATGCTATCAGAGGAGTTGAATCCCATGAGAAACCAGCTACGAACTTTCTGTAGTAGCTTACATGACCAAGGAAACATAGTACCTCTACTACTCTCTCTCGGGAATCCCAAGACAAAAATTATTCTATCTTCGATGGATCCGTAGATCCTCCATGCTGGGAAACAACATGCCCCAAGGAACTGACTTCTCGATCCCAAAACTCACATTTCGACAACTTCTTGAATAGCTGATGTCGACGAAGAACTCCCAAACGGAATGTAAATGCTCTGCATTCTCCTCCTCAGTCACAGAGTACACAAAGATGTCGTCGATGAAAACCCCCCATGAACTTATCTAGGAACTCATGAAACATCACGTTCATCCATTCCATGAACAAAATTAGAGCATTTTTCACACCAAACAACATTACAACGAACATGTAATGCCCATGATGATAACATAAATAAGTCTTCGGGATATCCTCATCCTTCACACTCATCTAATGATATCTTGACCACATGTTGATCTTTGGGAACCAAATTTCACCCTACAATTGATCAATCTAATCCTCAATCCATGGAAGATGATATCAATTATTCACTATCACATTGTTTAAGTGATGATAATCGACACACAACTGTAAACTACCATCATCCTTCATCACAAAAAAACTGGTGTGCCCCACAATGATACACTCTGCCAAACAAAACCACATTGCAAAAGACCATAAAGATATATATGCATCTCTTGTAACTTAGAAGGGTCCATCCTATACGGATACATCGAGATATGATACACTCGTGGTTTTTTCTTGATCCCAAACTTCATCTCTCAACGAGGGGTTAATGCTACAACCTCCTCTAGAAAAACATCATTGTACTCCTCTACGACCCTACGAAATGCCAACTGCTAAACCTCTGAAGAACTCAAAATCAGCTCAACCATAAAGGATGGTATGGACGGAACACACCTCTAACACATCAGAGTGTCTAACTCACCGACAAACACTAATGGCTCTCCATCTACATCGAAGAACACAACATGGATCCTGAATCAATCCATGATAGCTTGCACCGAATATAACCAATCAGTGTCTAGGATGACATCATATGGTTGTATTTGTAAATATAAGCAGAAATCCCCAAGAGCAGTGCGGCCCCAGCACTAGACCACAGTGTCCACATACTACAAACAAGTTAGCTCGACCTCCAACTAGCATAGTCAATGCCAAGGGCACTAGAGGCCTCTCTACCTAATGTCCCAATGTGTGGAAAATGGTAGGTGATATAAAGGAGCGTGTCACTCCTGAATCAAAGAAGACATACACCACAGTAAAAAACATAGGGTACCTCGAATGACGTCTAGATCGCCTGGTGTTGTAAATGATAAAAAATAAAGATAACCACGACCTCCTCCATATAATTTTTAACCTTTCTGACGGGCACCACCATGGCCGCGCTCTGATCTATAAGGATGAGGAGCATCATGGGGTTGTCTTATGCTATCCCCATATATCCTCTGCTGATCCAAAGATGATGCAACCTGCTACTGCTGCCTCAACTACAACTGCCTCAATGGATAAACCTGGAGCGAAACACCAAGTGCATGATGACTGTTCTGAAATGTTGGGCACTCTCGCTGCGGGTGGCCTCTACCACCATAGGAAAAAAGCGCCTAATCCCTTGGCATAGGTCTGAGAGCTACAAACCCAAGAGAAATGTCATACTGAGGGCTAGGACCTACCCCCGTCTAAACAAAAACTATTCTTCCCTGAAAATTGGGAACCCTGAACAATAACTCTGCTTTGTGATGAATAATTACAACTCCCCTCTCCTGAAAATATGTTTCTGACCAATGTTCTCTCGATGACCTCTGATCTCTCTAGTACCTCAAGATATGTCTTCATCATTAATGGAGGACCTGGAACTGGATATCTGGATGTAAATCCTCCTCAAAATACCTTTCCCTGGCCTCCTCATCTCGCAACAGGTCCAAAACATATTGTAAAAGGTTCTTGAAGCAGATTCCAAACTCTCACACAATGGAGCTCCCCTGTCGAAGGGTAAGAAGCTCCTGGTGACTGGACACCTTCATGGCCAAATAATGAAACTTGACTCTAAACATATATTGGAACCCCTCCCATGAGATCGTCGACTCCTCATGATCCCAGAGGAACCAGAACCCCCACTGCCTCATGGCTCCACACATCATCATCACAACCAAGGACACCCAATGCTCCTTCCAAGAACTTATCGAACTAAATCCTATCTCGACCTCCTCTAACTAGTCTTCCGTGACTTCTATGAAATGGATCCATTATACTTATGTAGACTCTGGCACTAAAAATCTTGTAGTGTCATCCTCCAAGTTTCGTCTTCATTGACCTCTACCCTACGACAATCTTCTTCCACTTCCTGCTAGACATCTTCTTCTACGATCCTAACAAGGACGTCGACCTGGAGCCATACCTGTAAAAAAAACAGTTACAGCTCCTAAACCTGGAATATAGAAGACTCAATATTAATTAATTAATTGTTTTCTTTTATTCATTTTATGTTACCATATCCAAATGTCTACACATTCAATCATATGCACAAATAAGAATGCATCATGGTCCTTTCATAGGTATCTACCCTATAACTAGTACCACCTCATTTTGTATCCATTGTAAACTTAATGGTCCGCACATCAGATCATAGGGGGACCTAAACGCATATGTCTCATCCAATACCCGGTGGCTACATAGCTTGCTAAACATGAGAGACAAAATTGTCGTACCAACCCATGAAACCTCTCCTGTGCCTAAAACCAAACTCCATCATATCCCCCAACCACCCACTTATACCACTCTGTCATGACCACCTCCCTACAAGGTGTACCCATCCTGGGATGACAATGTTAGATGGGAGATATTGACATTGAGTCCTTCCTCCAGTATCCCCCGGGTTTGAAGCGAGCACTGAGGTTATAGTAAACATAAAAATTTGTGGCATTACACTATAAGAAAACACATGCAAAAGAGAGAGAAAAGACAGACACAAGTCAACTCTAACTTGGAAGACATAAATGAAATCCCAATTATGTATATTTAATTTCATGAAACACTACTACAACTGAATGTGGAAAATAGAAAATACCCCAAATAATGTAATAACAGCATCACCCACAAGCCTGAAGAGCTCTTGCGACCCCAAGCTAGTAGAAACCAGCTTGATCTCAAGCATACTCCAAGTGACCTGAAAAATAGTGTATATATACAAAGGGTGAGTATAATTGTATACTCTGTAGGATCATCCCAAAAGCCTCTCATGCAGATGTAGTGAGAGCTTTCTAATGCATAGTGAACAAAAAGTGAAACTAACTCGTCTCCTAAATAGGTATACTATGTTCCCAGTGTCACCATTGATACTCTCATCAAGTAACTCATACAAGTATATATAATATAATAAATAATATCAACGGTACCATGCTACTAATTCCCCAAAAGTTTTCCCATTTTCCTAACATCTCACATTCTAAGCCATCTCTCTCCAGAAAGGCTTGCCTGCAGACAGCTGGGAGAAGCACCACAACATGCACCAAGTGCAACAAAACCACCACGTCTAGGTAACCAAAGTAACTAGGTAGTTTCTAGGATCCACCATAGCTCACATAATGTGTATCATACGTCAGGTATTATACCTCAAGCCATTATATCCCACACACCAAGTAAGGATCCTCAAGCAATCACAACCCATACACATTACACCTATAGTATTCCATAAGAAACTATATCCAGAATATATGTGTGTGAATAACCACAAGGCATTACAACCCTATACACACATATATAAAGAAAACTAAATGATGTGGCTATCACCACAAGTACTTACCAAGAGTAGAGAGTGGTGTCAAAGGGGGCGGTCAGCCATTTATCCTCCCATCGGAATGTTGTAGAAAACACCCCTAGGGCTCAGAATCCTCGGTGTGTTAGTTTCAATAATTGACAAGGTGACATAGTGTATAGAAACAGAAAAAGTACAGAATATACTATAGATCACAACCAAACTATGGGAATAACCTAATATTAGACTCAACTGCAGCTAATGTCCCTCGGACTCCCGGTTACCACTTCTAACACTAGGTATCTGATAAGCACACAACCATTTAAAGAGATTTATTGCATTACATCATTCCATTTTTATCAATTTTACTTTAGGCTAACAATTAATTTAAACAATAATAAACCATTAATTATTTCCATATTATATTTCAATATCATCACACCCAAAGTCCATTATTCCTTTAAAATGATATCCTCTGCATTGTATCCCAACAATCTCCAACCCCATGGGTTAACATCATTTATTCAATCATTTATTAACATCATTACATTCCCATATTCCCAAGAATACTAAAAAAATATTCTAATATGCTAACCACATGGGGCTCAACATGGTGAGTAGGTGAACTACCTGTCGAGTCTTTTCCACCTACTGCAAGAGCATAGATCCATCCTCCCACAAGAAGCTAAACATAGAAAGATCCTGGCATTCCCCACGCATATTTTCCCATCTTTGAAGGAGGGTAAGAAATACTCTTACCTCGTGAAGAAGGGAATGTAATGAAGATAATCACCCAACAAGAAATAGAAACCATCCAAAAATTCACATATAACCCGTTCCATTTTCTATGGTGTCCTCCCCGACACCCACATGAAAACAACTGATGAATTTATCCACTTTCGGCATCAACTGCATCAAAAACCAATAGGTCTCCATGCCCACACATATCAGAATATCCTTCCAGGATCACATCACAACATAAGAAATAGGAAAAAAACATAGAAATTTGAAGGATATTGTGATATGTGTGGGCATAATCCATTTACCCATAGGTGAGGTTTTAGTAAAAGATATGAAAGGAATATTTTGTCGTTTTTAGTACGAGTTACTTTTTTGAATTTTCCAGCAAAAGTATGAGAATAATGTTTTTCTTTAACTTATATGACATGAACGGATTTTTTGAAAATTATTTCCATGAATCTCCTTTACAAGTTTTCAATTTTTTTTTTAATCAACTTCTTTTAGTTTAAAATTTTATGACATGTTATGAAAGGAAAAAAAATTGAAGTAGAAAGGATATTTTCTTCAAGAATGGAGTTCAAGAATTTTATCAAAATTATTTTCCATCTAAGATAATATAGGGTTTGGTTTATATCCCTATTTTTACATTGATTTGATTATGTTATGATGGAATAATTTTTAAGATGTCCTTTTATCTTATATGGATTATGTTATGATAGCATGATGTTTAAGAATCCCATTTTTATTACATAGATTATGCAATGATATATGATTTATGATCTTGTGGAACCCATAAGAATGGTATCATTATGAGATTGGTTGGACCTTTATATCCCTCTAATGCATTGGGTAAAGATTTATATATCATGACATAGACATGGCTGGAAGGGCAGGTTAATCCGGTTCAGTGAAACATGACTGAAATGAGGAGTGAACTCAGTTCAAAAATGGACTTTGTCCGCTAAGATAGTCTTGGTAATGAGTCTTGACTACAAATAAATGATTCTCTATGATTATGTGCGTATGCCACAAAGTTTCATGTTTTAATTTATGATTATTGGGATTACATTCACTACTATGATTAATCCCATGTTTTGATATTATGATTTCTTTTGTAGGTTATGATTTTAAAAATGTTATGTTCTTATGAATATAGTGTGATTTGTATTTCTTTTTTTACCCTTACTGAGAATTTGAGATCACCCTTTTGTATGTTTTCATTCCCCAGGTCAGGAAGAAGGTTATTAAGATGGATATGAAAAAAGGGACTCTAGATATGATGAAATAAATGGGAGGCAATGTAGATTCTTTATGAACCAGTTGTTTATGTTTCCCAGCTTCTAAAGATAACATACCTATATGGTCTTTTAATGGTTTTGTTATATTTTTTAATAAGTGTACTTCAAGTTTGAAGTATTGAAAATGTATGTAAAGTATTGGTCGTTATATTTGACAAATAATTTTCATCTATCTCAACATCCTTTGAGGGATTTTAAGCTTATTTGACGTTTATTTATTATGATACAAACCTTCCATGTTGTATTAAAGGTTTTGTGATATGTTTGACTGTGGATGTGTTATTTTTATACTATTCATGGTTTATGGAGAAAGTATTGAATTTTCTTATACTAGGTTTAATACCAATTTTTATGTTATTTTTACACCTGTTCATATGAGGAATTCATTGAACTTAGTAAGTGACGGGTGGAGCCCGCTATAGCTCTTCGATGTATCGGTAGGTATCATGAGACAAACTAGTTTCTTGGCACAAGGCCTTGACTATGTGGTTATGATAGTATGGCATTATGAATTCCATCATTATAAAAGTGGTTTTTGATATTTCATGTGATTATTCGACTAGTAGAATATCCATGTGAATATATAAATGGGATTATTTCATTTTATCTTTTCCATATTATGATGAAGTTCATGTTTAAAAAGGATTTTGTTTTAGTTATACATTGCCTTAAATATATATTTTTAATTATGAATGTTACCGCTATATTGTTATCCTTAATGAGAATATAACCTCACCCCTTTCTATATTTTTTTTCCCAGGATGTGAAGAAGTATTTTATGACTGGCCTGTAGAGATAGTCTACAAGGATATGAGTTTAGACTATGAAGACTATGTTGTTGTAGTTTTCCATTTTATAATGTAATGTAAGACATATGAATGTATCTAGTGTTTCCAAGGCTACTAAACTAATCGGTCTTTCATGACATGATCATTTGTGATCATGCCAATGTTATGTAATAATGCACGAACTCTGGGTAACTGGGGTGGGGCCATTACAGTTTGTATCATAGGAAGTTTAGTAGAAACCTTAGAAGCTAGATTTAGAAAAACTCTGATTAGAGCACATATCCCTAACACATACTTTAAGGATTAGTATAGAAGAACTTCTTAGAATTTTGGTATTATAGTTATTTTGTTAGTTTTCCGATAAATGCATCCCTGTCTTGTTACCAGCAGGTAGAGGCGGCTCTGGGACAGATGTACCTAGGGGTAAAACCCAAAAAAACTGCATTGAGCAAGAGTCAAACTGGAACTGTTGTAGGACAACGGGCCTTGTTGTACTCTTGGTTACGACACTCCTGGGGGATATTCTTAGGATAATTATCATTTTCATTACAAACCATTATAGAGAGTTTATGATTATATAATTCCTCAAAGAGGACATTTTGATGGCCATGGATTATATCCATAAACTATTTAATTTATGCTAAGTGTTTTACATGTTTTGGATTAGGTATTGTTATTCATAAACTAATCTAGTGTATTCCTTTCTTTAGAAATGGTTCCCAGTAGATGGAATGAGAACTCTAGCAATATGAATGATCCAATGAGTAATAAAGATCATATCCTTCATGGTCTTAAGTAATAATCTATAAGGGAAATATTCTCCCACGTATTATCATCATATGAAGAAATAGTATCATATGTTCATAAGTTAAGTAAATAATTCTTGGAGTCCAATGGCTTTGAAGGTAATCCAGAGAAGAAAAGGATGGTAGAGAGAAGGACAGATAAAGGGAAGAGGGAAATGAATAATTTTCCCATATGTGATAACTGTGGGAAGAAACACCCTGGAACTTGCCTGAAGGGAATGAGATTTTGTTATAAGTGTGGAGAAAAAGGACACCAAGTATGTGACTACAAGGGTAAGAAAAAGTTTTCAAATGTACAATGCTTCATCTGCAAGGAGTTGGGACACTACATGAACCAATGTTCAAATCATCAGACTATGCTGCAAATGATGCTATTGGATAATAATAGTGTTATGATACTACCATAGATGATGAGGAATGACTAGTGTTCTTATGTAGTTATTTTGGAATTATTTCATTGAAGTGTTGTATCAATGATGTACTGGAGATAAATAATGAATGTATTATAGTAATATTTCATTAAGGATATGAGATTTTATAGTACTAAGAAAAGTGAGTCTACAATGAGTTAAACATTTTGGAAATTACATGGTTGAAGGAAAGATAATCCTTAATAGGGTCCTAATATTGAGGTACTGAATTTAGAATAAGATATGGTTGATTTGGGTAAATTATGTTGGATATCCTTGACTACCCTGAAACTGATTAATGATTTGTATATTCCATCATTGTTGGAGTTTACAACATTTTCTTGATGGAAGAAGTATATCAATTATTCTATAAGGAATAAGGGAGAATGAATACAATCAATACGATTTTATGGTAATTCAGGATGTTGTAGTGTTTTAAAGGAACACATGACAAAGCTGTTCACATGTTAATACCTGGAAAAAAGGATTTTCATTGTGTTTACCATTTTCATATATTTTGGACTGTGAGTTTGGGAATAAGTATTTTGGATAAGTCTAGTTTGACATTAATTTTGGATTACCATAAAAGGACAACTCGGAGGTTGGGCAGCAACTCGTTGCATCTAGCAAGGTCGCAAGACATGAACCCACCACCGAAAGGTGACAAGAGTGTATGACCTACCACTAGCCCACGTGATGTCCTGGATTGAATAATATAGTTTTTCTTAAAGTTATTCTATATGAATTATAAATTCATTATTTTTGAAACCCTATACGAATAGGATAAATATAATTTTTTAATGTTCTATTATCTTTTAGAGAGAAAGAGGAGTTTCTGGTAGAAATTAGTTAAAGGATGTAACCCTACTTGTCATGTATACTTTTTTTCTATTATTATATTAAAAAATTAATCCATAAAAATTAATTAAGGGAACATAAAACCAAAAATGTTTTATCCTAATACCTTATGTTTTGTTGAACCGATGATATTTTTAATCATCATAGATTGATGGATTTAAGGCCCTCAATTGTACAATTGTTTATGACTGATGACCTCAATCACTCCCTATGAATATTTATGTTTTTTCTCCAATTATGTGTCTCTAATTTCCACCAATTTTCTCTTAATCAAGATCATAATTTTGTGGTGACTTCTCATTTCCAATTCCCTCAGATTAAAACTAAATTTTATTAACCCTATTTACGATATGGGTTTTCCACAAAGGAATTTTCTATTTTCAACCTTTTCTTTTCGAAGAACAATTTCAAATTGCGAGGACACAATTTATTTAAGGATGGGATAATGTAACACCTCAAGAATCCATGGTACGTTTCCCTTTGAATAATGCAATATCTTACATTGTACGCGATTTTGAGATTCTAACATGCCACGACCGATCAAACTTTCCATTATGAATAGTAATACCCACTTTTTAAAATTTTATAAATTTTATCTTTTAAAATGGACTTAATTTTTGGATTTGGAATATCGAAATTAGACTAGGGTGAAATTTTGGTACTTTTATGAAAACTATCAATTTTTTATGAATAGTGAAAATTACTAAATTTTAATTAAAAACGACTTTTTTAATTGAAATAATTAATAGTGATAAATTATGAATTTGAGTGGTTTCAAAGTATTTTTAGAATATATTTTTACCATTTAATACAATGTTGGTCATTGGACATAATTTCACATTTACACCGGACATAAACAAGTGTTAATCTTTTGATAATTATTATTTCTTAAAAACATGCTTTTTGTTCTGACAGCTGAATTAATTTTAAATTAATTTATTCCACGTCAGTGTTTTGAATTTGGAAAAATGGATTCAATATTTTTAATCAGGATGTCCAAATTTTTTAAATAGGTAACTCTTATTTTTAAACATTTTGAATGATTACTTCGGTAAATATTTTATTTACCTTGGTTAAAGGGTAAATCAGGTAAATAAGGGTAACAAAATAATATTATAATAATTTTAAATTGGCCTAAAATATGTCCTAACTCTATTGGTTTATTCATATCTGAAAAGGGAAATATTTGGGTCGATTTGGGGACCCCATGGAGACACTAGTAAGTGATAATGACACTTTATATTAATTATGTTTAAGTAAATACAAAAATGACAAAAGCATATATGTTTTAGGAAACAAAATTTTACATAGGGTTATATATGTTATATTTTTGACTATAAATATTCATTATAAAGATAAAACTATTTCATACATAAGAGATTTTTATTTATAATTTTTAGACATTGAATAATTAAATTTATTTATGACACAATAATGATGCAGTATTTTCTATATTAATGAATGAATCAAATAATTTGTCTAATAAATGTTAGAATAAATATATTTTGAATGTTTTGATGACATACATAAATTTTATATGTTATTATGATATGTTAGGATTACTTAAATGAATTCTTCTGGAATTAATAATGTTGTTAATGCTTTAACAAAAATCAATTATTAAATAGTGTCAAAATTGCCATATTGGAGTATTTAAAACAAATATTATATTATTAATTGACATCTTATTCCTAAAAATCTATGGTTCGGCCAATAGACTTATATAATAATAGGTGTTTCATTAATGGACCACTAGGGGGTCGATTGGAAGTATATAGTATGTTTATTAACTATATATTAAAAAAATACAAAGTGACATGGTAAATGTCAAACTAATTAACTATGAGTTAAAACAAAATGATAAGGTTAATAAAGTGACCCAAACCTGTCTAAAACCAATTGGATGAGATTTTTTCGACCCATAACCACCTTATCCTCGAAATAAATAACTTTTGAGCCATTATAAACCGAATATGAATTTATTATAAAAGAATATTTTTAGCTTTTCCAAAGGTTCCCCACACCCTTCTTAAAAAAGGGCACTCCCCCTTCTCTCAAATTCATACTGTAAAAGTTTCTTGGCTTAGCCAACCCCTGGCCAAATATTCTAAAAACTTCCATCTCTTCAACCTAGAGAACTTAGTGTGATCAGAAATCCAACCTATGGAGTCCTTTTGATCAAATCAATAAAAAGAACCAAAGGAAGAGGCAATGCTTTCACCACCCTCATTCAAGTTCCTTTCTTCTTCCACTTCTTCTTTCTTTGTTAATTCCATTATAAAATAATACCTCCAATATCTTCTATATACTTTTATATTATTATAAATAAGGTACAACCATATTCAGTATTCTATCCATCCCTTGGATGACATATCACCATACGTGTGTACGTATGGCTTACCGTCTCCACGTGGTGGTGTAATTGTTATTCAATACATTATTATTTAGATGGGTATAATAATGATGTGTAATTAATGTCAATAATAAAGATAACATGATAATTATTCTGTATATGTGATACATTATAAAATTATATAATATTTTAATATCAATAGAATGATATTGTCGCTCGTGCGGATGTACGGACTACCGTCTCCACGAACACGATAAGATTCATTCCTCATCGTATCCATTCAAGACAAATTTTTATTTGATGATAAAAAATAATGTTTATTAACTTGATATAATTATGGATATGAATAAGATACAACCTATCGATAATAAACATGGATTATGTAATAAAACTTATAAAATAAAACGAGTAAGAGAACACCTGAACCGATGATAATACTAAAATTTTATTAACAGAGAAATATTAAAAGATCATATATGATATCATATTTATGTATATGATTCTCTTATAATTTAATAAGAATTATTTCACCATTATAAAAGAGGTTAACCTACGCTAAAACAAGGAAAAGAACAAGGTAAGGGTTTATTTCACAGTCTCTTCATTATCCAAGGTTTTTTATATGTAATTATCTACTGGGACCTCTTTATCATCCACATCCATGTTTCTTAAAAATGTATTTCAAATAATTCTACCTATTTTACAGACTATGGGTTAAACTCATTTAAAACATCATTTGAATTTTTATAATATTTTTATAAAGGAATATTTCTGTTGTATTCAAAACAAGGTCCTTTTGAACCTTTTTTACAGAATTATGGTAAAAATGTATTTTTTTGAACTTATACGGCTGGTGCGGCTATTTTCTGCCGTTATAAAATTGTCCGAGATTCCCTTAGAAGATTATAAAAATATTTTGAAATTAATTTTTTTATTTTATAATTATGTGACTTTTTAATGATTTCAAAATGAATATGCCAAGAATTTGTTAAAGGTACTCTTTATGAAGATCATAATTATAAATGTTTTAAAGATTGATCATTATAAATCTTTTTATTTAATTTCCATGTTTTCAAAATTATTTTAAGGATTTATTTAAATGACATGAATGTTTTAAAATGTTCATTTCTTTCAATAGTTTCAAAGTGGTATGGGAAACTTTGATTCAAAAATGTATTTAAATGTCTTCCTTTCTAAATTGTGTGACTTTTAAATGTTTTCATGAAAAATGGATATTTCTCTCAAATAGTTTTACAAATAATTTTTATATATGTCAACATCCTTTGATGGATTTTAAGATTAATTGAATTTGAATTATTATGATACTACACTTCCATGTTGTATTGAAGGATTTGTGATATGTTTGACTATGGATGTGATATTTTTATACCATTCATGGTTTATAGAGATAGTATTGACATTTTGTATACTAGTTTTAATACGAATGTTTATGTTATGTTTAAACCTGTTCATATGAGGAATGAATTGGACTTAGTAAGTGACAGGTGGAGCCCGATATAGCTCCTTGATGCATCGGTAGGTCTCACGAGACAAAATAATGTCTTGTCATAAGGCCTTGAAAAAATCTTATTTGTAGTCTTGGCACAAGGCCTTGACTATGTGGTTATGATAGTCTAAAATTATGCATTCCATTAATATGAAAGTGGTTATTGATATTGCATGTTATTATTCGACTAGTAGAATATCCATGTGAATAAGTAAATGGAATTATTTCATTTTATCTTGTATATATTATGTGGAAGATCAAGTTTAAAAGGGATTTTGTTTTAGTTATACATTTCCTTAAATGTTTATGTTTGTTTATGAAAGTTTTTGCTATATTGTTATCCTTACTAAGCATCTGAGCTCACCCCTTTCTATGTTTTATTTTTCTTAGGATGTGAAGAACTATTTTATGACTGACATGCAGGGATAGTCTGCGGCGATATGAGTTTGGACTATGGAGACTGTGTTGTTGTATTTTTCCATTTTATCATGTAATGTAAGACTTATGAATGTATCTAGTGTTTCTAAGGATACTAAAATAATCGGTCTTTTGAGACTAGATTATTTTTTATCATACCAATATTATGTAATAATGCACCGACTCTGGGTAACAGGGGTTGGGGTGTTACATCTACTAAGATGTTAACACATCCCTTGAACACCGGAGAAATAGATGAAGACATCCCAGTTGTCACAAGCCTTGGGAAATAAATCATAAATGGGAATTTCTATGTAGCATAAACACTTTCTGAGAGGATGGGGGATTGTTTTAGAGGCCTACCTTGATGACTCTCCTTCCTCTTGAGTCTTCCGTCCCAAGAGCATTTGGCCTAATTTTGTTCCTCATATCCCTTCACCTCTAGCCTATGTGATCTAATGAACCCCTGGACCCACTGATACTACCCTACCCAATAGGATAGATATACCTCTACATAGAAATCTAATCACCACTCCACCCTAGCCCCACGATGGAGGGATTTCCCCTTCAATTTTCTAGTTGGCCCACTTCCTCACTATTACCACGCATATGTGATCGCCTAACTCTGTGCATTGTCAAGGGTTATCCCATACACAAAAGTGGGTGGTGGAATGAAATTGTACATATTTCATATTCATGAATGAACATGATCCAATGACTCATAATAAATGAATGATGGAACTCACAAATCACCTCTATGTACACCATCAAGGTCAACCATTGCATGCATGTGAACTACCTTGAAAACCTATGAGGGTTTTATGGATTGAAAACTAGCTCGCAGTCATCCCTTTCCACCATTACCCCACCTTTGATAGCTTGGAGGTACGATAACATTTCCATATTCCCTCCACTTTCATAAGTTAACACCCTATTCGGAAGGGAGAATGGGTGAAAGATAGAGTGATCTCGTAGCCCAACCTTATCCATCCATTTTTTTCATACCTTTAATGAATTGGAAGATTCCATCAATGATCATAATTATTAGTCAGAAGTATTTAGTTGTAGGGGATATAGGATTGGGTTACTCATAACCATTCATGTGTGCAACCACCCAATTGTACAAGAAATGAAATGGCCCACACACATGTAGCAGCATCATCCCCTCAGTTATGTATCGAGGTACATTGTACGAAATCTCTAGAGTGGGAATTTCAAGGATGAAATTATTTTTTATCACCAAAATCACTATAATTATTAAGGCTCTAAGAACCACCCACATCTGTGCATCCATAACTAGGTGAATCTATCCAAAAATGAGTTCTATGCTCAAACTTTCTAATCTAACAATGGGTTAAGGATTGATCATGAAAACATAGACCCACAACATCCACTAGATAAATTCTTAAATTATCTAATAGAATCCAACCATTCCCTACTAGTATCCCCTAGGAAATTTTCATGGCCTCATTGGAAATTTCCGTAATAGATATTCACCCTCAGTGGGCACAAATGGTGGTCCATTCAAGAAATAGATGAACCATTACTTATATGAAACATCCCTTTTCCATGGATTAATCTAAATTGGTTCCCTTCACCGGATCCCACAACACCTTCACCAGCATGGGATGCTTCTCTATGTCTCCCCATACATTCTCCATGGGGATAAATTTGTCATACATCACCCCTAGGGTTAGGATACCAGAGATCTGATAGTGGTATTAGAAGATAATGATGGCCTCCCCACGATTTAAATGGAACGTGTTGGTCCATAGTGGCCATCTCCTCAGTAGCTCAGGCATGATATCTTATATATGGTAATCATTGAATTTTCAATCTCATGGATGACCGGAATGTTGATTATTTGTTATAAGACACTTTTATGTAAAATGTGTGAAACATTCTCGTACAACCAAAAGCATCAAACATCATAACTGATGAAAAATTTATTATATGCCAGCTTAAAATGAGAAGATTCATCCTCCCAATGTAATTTATAGAAAATAGATGATACCTGTTTATCTGGATCTTCCCAGATGGAATCTTCAAATTGATCAGACAGCTTGTCTCATGCTTTCAAGAATTCTTCCACTACAATCTTCTTGAAATTGAATCCTCTGGCCAAGATTAAATGTTGCATGATGATCCAATCTTCTTGCTCTGTGGTTAACTCCACTTGAAACGGCCTCCAATTTATCCTCTTTGCATCATCTTTAGATGCCTGAATTATAATTATCTTCTCTAACATCAATTCTCGGAGTTCATGAGAAGATTCCATGGGTTATCAATAATCATTATCTCAGAATCCCACTACTATCCATCCGTTTAATTAATGGAGCTTCTGCAAAGTCATCCTCATTTCCTGTTGACCCCTAAGCCCTAGTTACAGGGACATCGGGAGCTATACCATCTTTTTGGATCCAAGATCCTTTGCCCAAACCATCCTCTTTCCTTCATGATTTATCTTTAGAGGGGAAGCATTCAATTGTGCCACTCCCATTCACATTTTTCAAGTTTCCCTCCTTCATCTTTTCCATATTGGAACATTCATCATACATCACGTTGGGCCCTCCTTTTTTAGCTGAACATGTCTCCATAGGTCTTGGAAGATATGAATTATCCTTGGGACCTTTTTATTTCCCTCTATTTCTCACAATTAAACTACCCGGATCCCAATTGTCTTTCTGTCCCATAATCCTTCTTGGCGTGTGGATCCTTCTTCCTCCCTTTGAGATACCTTCCAAAGGTTGTCCATCACTCTCTCCACCCACCGACTATGGCCCTGAGAACCACCCTGAGCCTTTTGGCTCTTACTCTAGAGTATCAGAATCCAGCCCATCAAAAAGATTTTTAATATCAGTTGGATATAGGGTAATCCTCTGGTTTCCCCTTCCCCCACCTTCTACACACTGCCCCAGTTTTCATGATAGCTCATGCATATGTAGATTGAGCTCCTTGTTGTTCACTGCTTTTGGCCCAAGTCCAATTCAAGAAACATCAGTGTAATAAATCTTATCAGACCTAGATTGTAGAGGATCTGTGTTATCAGTATCCCTTATCCCTAGAATATAATGTTCAACCAGTTTACATCCCGATAATTCATTCCTCAACCTATTGAAAATATCAACCACCTTAGGATTGGTTGGCCTTAACTCCTTCTAGAGGATAGTATTGAGTGGCTCCATGAAATTAAAATGGATCAACAAGGGGGAATCATTACATCTCATTATATGATACATGTTTTAGCTCTTCCTCAAAATATTAAAATGAAGAACATGGCCAAAAGGCCAGGCCCACTCGTCATGGAGTATTATTATGGCGTAGATCCCTGCCATCATTCCATCCCTTCTCTATCTCACCATAAACAACCTTTAGAATCCTATAATACTGAGGTGGGGATTATTAATACTCCAAATTCATCACATTAATATTATTTATGTGTTTATAGAGGTATTCTAGTGTAATGGTGTGTCTGGTCTACCCAAATGTGGCATGTAGTAGCCCTGTTCCACTAATATTTCAATAGTAATCCCCTGAAATAATAATCTATCTTGTCCCTACTTTCCAATGGGATGAATATGTCATCCCTGAATATGAATCCATATAGAGATGACCTATTTCACAATATATACTCCTTTTGATCCTCCCATTTACTTCAATGTATTTATTTGTGGTCTAAGGTGTTTCATATTCATTCTGTGTTCCTGATGTTGTTTTCAATTTCATCCCTCCAAGAAATAACTGCAATGAATCCCTTTAAAAATTCATGAAAACCAATTTAATTTGAAACTTAGTTGTTTTTTGAGATTGTTTTGTGTAGGTTGTTCAACAATCTTGTTCGTGGAGCCTAGTTGATAGAGTTATGAGTCCTAGTACTCACATTGCGGAGATATGGTTCATGATGTCTAGTAAAATAATCTTTATTCCCATTTTAAGGTCTTGAATACTACTTCTCAAAAAAAATTGAGTGGTGAGATTTTGAGCATAAAAAAATAGAGAATCCATGATTTTTTATTCAGATTCAAGTTCATTTCAGAGCCCCCATGCCAATATTTATAGGTACCATTCCAGGTCATTCTTCACGATGGCCTTTGAGCCAGGAATCTCTATGCATTAGCATCAGCAGTGAGGATCACGAATGTTCTTCATGAAAGGTAGCATATTTTCAACATTTGAAGATTCAACATCAGCATCCAACCCTCCATTTCCCATTTTCTCCCATTATTAGGGGGGTCATTTTATTCTCAAAATAATACATTCCAAGAGATTAGTTTAAGAATTTTCATCTTTTTTTGGATAAATCATTGCCAAAACAGCACCAAAAACCCTAATTAGAGGTCTACATCATGAAGCCTATTCATGAAACTTATTCTGAAAGCCCCGCTTCGAAAACATGTGATACTATGATAGTACATTCCATGATTCTAATGATGACCCAAAATCATGCTATAGATGGATGGTGTACTTCACATGTCCAATTGAGATACCTCCATTTGTGATGCCCACATTTTCATTACAAACCACTTTCCTTTTTTGTGGAATACATTTGTAAATAAATTCCCAGCTCATTCCAACCTAGGGATGAATGTTACCTAAACTTTGACTTTTGAAATTGTCCCAATTACTGAAGCATATGATCATCATGAACATGACTGAAAAGGGATCATCTAAGGTACCTAATCATTGTGAAACCCCTCCCATATGTTCTTAAATACCTCCAACTATGGTGGGGATTTGTTTTGTGAAGGTATACGACCTTCATGGATGAAACATTACCTCAAGGGTTCTTGAAGTTTCATCGATAATTAATCCCTTGTGAAGCAAACCTTTCTTGATCCAGGAAATTATCCTGATATGGGGTAACCATGTTTCAGGAATCCTAGTCCTTCTCGAAGCCCTTGAACTCAGGGAAGAACCAGATATTAACATACAATCCCTATACGAGACCTTATACTTCACGAAGCCCCTCTCGTAGTGTTATCTATGCTTTCCCCATCCATTGACACCACTTCAAGAAGGTTATGTTCCCCCAACCCCAACAGCCATCCATTGTTGGTTCAGATGCACCCCAAGTACCTATGTGACCAAATCAACACATATACTTGGACCATTCCATTCAAAGAGTTGCTCGAGAATCCCAATTTCAATTTTTCTCAGTATAGGAATGGTAATTCTATTTTCATTTCAATATAGGCGTGCTAATGTGGACCTCATGATCGACCACTCATCCACACTATTAAAACTTTAAATTTCCAAAACTGTTCCCCAACCAAGGGTGCATGAAATGTGGTTATTTAAGACCAAGGGGTGATGAGTGAGTCCCCCACGACTGATATGGATGATGTAAAAATGCATAAAACCAAATTACTCTACATATGATATAAAAATGTAAACTTACCCTATATAATATGTGTATGATTCTCAGTGATTGACTAGAATGGTATGGATTCCACAATTCCTATCCTCATAAGGAATGATATATTCCTCGCATGGAATGATATCCACCTCACATGGAATTAAATCCTCCCCACAAGTGATGAAATACTTCATGGGTGGCTCCCATGTGTAACCTCCACTAACATGGAATGGGATCTTGTTTAATTCGAATGGGATCCTCTAAGTATATATTCAATGAATAATCCCCATACATTAACTTGTTGGTACTTCATTCATGACTTGATCATAATTTCCAATTGTTCCTTTTATTTCCCATACTGAGAATGACTCTCTTGGTATTAGCAGTTAGTAGTGACCATGACATCCACTCCAGCCATCAAATTGACTACTCCTATTTGTAATAACCAACCATCCAACCATAATTACCCAATGATCCTCCTTCATAGCTGTAATACCCAACTATACATGTTTCATTGGACTCCTTCTCAGGTTCAATCCCAACCATTCTTCACTCTGTGTTCTTTGATTCCTGATTAACAAGGATACATAGAAAGCCTCTTCGAGTTCCAAACCTAGTACCCAACACTCAATCCAATCCATTCACTCTGGATACTTTTTCCAATCCATCTACATACTTCCTAATTTTCTTTAGGATGTCACATCTTTGTAATATCATGCCACATATATGGGAGACCACATCCCAACTAGGACCATTAGTAATCTCAATGTGTAAGCCCCCAACCAACTCTAACAAAGTGAGTTACTTTTTCAAAATGAAAAATCCATTTGTAATACCCACACCATCCCTCTTCAAAAATACCTTCACAACTCTAGAATCCATACCCCATGAAGTTAAAATTCATGGATCAAGCCTATAAAACAACCTTAAACAATGACATATAACTAAATGGGGCATTATTCTTGTCTCCTAAAGGTGGTATATAGTACACTCAATGAGGTTTAATCTCGAATAATCATAAACCTAGGATCACCCTCCTAGTGGTGTACCTTCCTGATCCACCATAGGGGTGTTTTAATCAGAAATTATAGTGAAATATCTACACTTTATGGGGATCATCTCCTGGATCAACCTCTATAGTGAATTCTAATCCATCCATTGGTAAACCTTACATGTGTCCCTCATAGGGTTACACATCCTTGATCATCCTCCATGGGATGTTCTGATAATTCTCATTCCATATCCATAAGTCATTAAATTGAAAACTTATCACAAACTGTTACACCATGATAAATATGGGATGACTAAGATGAAAGCCTAGAATGATATGCACAAATGGATTTAGTTATCTCATAATAAACATTGGATGAATAAGGAAAAATCATTGGGATATATTCATTTGGAATCAAGTACCTCATGATAGACATGGGATGCCTTGGGTTCCATTCCTAAGATGAGTCAATGAGATGCCCTATTATGAAGAAGAATACATTTGACCAATGTTTCTAGCATCCAAACAAGTCAGTAATGCTCAATGTGACTACTCTTTTGATTGATTTTTTCTTCCCTTTCAAGATACATTAGAATGTACAAAAACATATTTTGTAATTATCAGACATCCAAAAAAATATAGCACCAGGAATGAGTTCCATGAACATGACTTAACTCTTTAAGGGAGTCATGGATTAGGTGATGAGATCCATGGAGGAATACATGTAAGGAGAAACAAACATCCCATCATCGCATTTCGATCAGGTAGAATACATGTTCATTTAATGTGATGAAATTATCCCACCATTGGAAAGTGGGAATTGTTGGAAGCATAGAATGTGATTCCAGAGTGAGTCGACATGCAATAACAGTGCGCCAGAGGGAAGGAATAAGAAACCATGATTTTTTTCTTTTACGATTTTTTTGTGAATATATAAATGGATTATAAATTATAGGTTTCTTTTGACCTCATGGAAAAAATAGTGGTCATGGTAATATATTATTATGGGGAGGTATATGATAAAATTTTACAAGGAAAATATTTTATTGGATAATGTTGGATGGATTTTTTTGGATATTAAAGGAAGTATTTTATGAAAGTGTCATCATTTTTTGGCAAGAAAATGTCTAAGATGAATAAATCCCCCACACATATTAAGAGATATTTTTCATAATTAAGATATTATTCGTAAAATTGGATTCAAAATTCTTAATAACATTAATCCAATTGAAGAGATGTTTGAATGAAGAAAAGGTTCATCAGACTCACCGTAGGCTTGGAGTGAAAGGAAGAGCGTAATGAAAATCTATTTTGGAGTCTTCTTCAATCTGATATAAATATGATGATGCTATTCTATTTTTTAATTATTATAAATCAAATTTTTTTAAGAAACTTGTGTTGGTTTTCTTGTCATGAATATTGAAAGTGATTCCAATCATGTCAAGGGTTTCATTGGAATGAAAGAAGATGCTGAAAGGAAGGGATGTTATAATACATCCCAATGAATGTTAGATGATACTAAATCTGTTCATAATGTCCTCAAAAGTCTTGATGAAATCATTATACCAGCCATATTTTTTATTATAAGGATGTTTGTGAAGACACAAATTTCTGGTCTCAGTTCATTGGTGTGAGATCACCAGATGCAAAACTGTTTGATTATTATGGTGTTTTTTTGGAAATATAGCAAGAAAAAGATGATTTTTTAGTCAGTCCATTAATCATGGGGATACAAATCTATGAATAAATAAGTTTCTCATAATTAGAAAATAAAATAATGTTGAGTTGAAATTTTCCCATATGGACCTTTTCATAAAATTTGTTTTAGAAATCACAAACATCCGATTAAATTATTATCCTACTTGATCAATTTGTTTTATAAATTTTTTATAAGAAAACACAATAATTTTATATTACATTGAAAAATATTTAAGTAATTACAAAAATAATATCTTTCATTATAATTATTATAGTGAGTTTGAATACAAATTTTTTGTACTCATCATTATTAAAATGACTATAATATATTCTATTTTGTCTTTCACATTGAAAAAATATTTATATTAATATTGATAATGGTTTTGATTAAAATCATACTTAGAATCAAATTATTCTTTTATTTATTTTTTCTTTAATTGTATATCAAACTAACTTAAGTCTACTATCATACAATAAAAACTTGTTTCTAAAATAACAAATATTTTTTACAAAAAAAAATTGGTACATCTAAGAAATGATAGACATTATGTTATACCATAACTACTGAAATTATAATTGTCCACATCATCTTAAAAAACTTATAAAAATATGACCATTGGACAATAAAGGCAACCATTTATGTTATACCTATAAATACCTAGCCATTTTAAGTGTTTGAAGTGAAGTGCTCATTCGATTTTCTCTCAAATTTTTTAAAGAGTTTAAAGTGTGAACAATTTTTTCATAGTCTCTTGTATTTATTTAAAGAGATTATTTATTAATGAAACCTTGTTTGGTTTAATTATTACGAATTTGTTTTGTCATTTCATTTTCCATGTGATTGTGTGAATATGATCGAGGGATCCTAAGGATATAAAGACAAAGATCTGATATGTTTAATTGAGGGATTACGGGGATAGAAAGATCGAATCTAATGAATTAGATCAAGGGATTATGAGGATAGGAAGATAAAGAAAATATTATCATTATATAAAGGACTTTCCCTGGAAGGGAAAAGAAAAACATTCTTGTAAATATAAAATATGGGACCTTTATCCTAGTTTATTGGATACCATACTATTTTGGTTAAAAGAAGTGTATTAATTTGTATTATTTTTTTATTATAATTATTATATTAATATAGAATATAATAGAAGGTGATCCATGAATATTAATCTTTATATTTTTATTTTTTATCATAATATATTTGATTATGAAATAATGTTTTTACTCTACATTACTCTTTGAATACAATATTACTCTGATTATGATTTAATACAATGTTAATATAGAATCTCTTTATAACTCACATATCAGAATCTACTTGATTACAATATTTTTGTTATTAGTCCCAAGGTCCAATAAATTTATTCATTTGAATAATTAATAGGTTTTTTATCACAATTTGTTTAAAATAGTTAAACTATGTTTCTTTTAATTTTAAAAATGATAGTTTAAAACATAAAATTCACCCATCTTGTATTTATCCATCTATATTTACATAATGATCCAAAAATTGATATCAGTGTAGGTAATGCTACATATAATAGTAATACTCTCAAATTTTTTTAAATATTCTTTATGTGAATCTGTAATTTCTCTACCATTTCAGGTATATCACATTAATTAATAAACTTTTTTTTATAAACTTTTATATTACTCAATTGTTTTGTGGAAATGAATTCTTCTACATGTCTTAAAAGATATAAGGAATAAATGTGAGATCTATTGAAATACTCAAACCCACTAGACCTATAATTATTTATAGTTATAATTATGAATAATGGAGTGATAGAATAAAGAATTTTGTTATAAAAACTGCATTTTACAATTATGTAACTCTCACTGAAGATTATAAAATTCATGATAAAGAAGTCAGAACCATTACCAATCACTAAAAGCTGGGATATCAGTTGAATATAATGGTAAATAATACTCTACTATATTCTATGAATATAAAAATATATATCAATATTTCTTCTTGGGAAGCTGATAATAGTATATAGAATAATTTAGAGGTTACATTCTATAGAACTCCAATGGTTGTTAAAAATAGAAGATCAATGTATATAGATGACTTTTAGAAATTTGAATTTCTACCAGGTGAACCTATTTAGGAAGATAAATCAATGTTTTATGAAAATTTTAAATAGTCTATAATCTATGGGAGATAAAGGATTAGATGATTAAATTATTACATAGAAGATAATCGATAACGTTTTCAAAGGATGTGAATATAAGAGAACAAATATTGGCGAGTCATAGAAAATAAAAAATCTCACTCTTGATGACCTATTTAGAACCCTTTTTCAATATGAGGGTAGGTTAATAAGAGATGATGAGAAATAAAAGAAAAATAACAGTAGAGTTTTTTTCAATACTACTAGAGTATCTACTAAATCTAAATCACTAGAAAAGGTTGTTAATTCATCTAAAAATAAAAATAATTTTATTCAATCTAAATCAATATATTTGGAACATTCTGAGAATGGATTATCTAATCTTTCTCGAAGGATGAAAAAGATTGTTGGTAAGAATGATTTTTAGTATCATTTTAATAAATATAAGGACAAGAATAAAAGGAAAATTTTGAAGTTATGTGTTATGAATAAAAAAGAGTTGGACATATTCAAATTGATTTTCCCATGTTGAAAAAAATAACGATGGATATAAATTATTATTGGAATTAGAATAGGTTTTATATGTAAAAACACAAGTGTGTTCTTAAAGATACTAACACTTGGAGTGCCAGTGGGGGTGATTCTTTAAATAGTTTTTCAGATAATTAACATCTAGATCAGATAAATATTGTTATTCTTTCTAGAGTACCTATTACAAATTAATGATTTATGGAATAGGTACACACTACTTGTTCCTTAACCAATATGTTGTTAAATGAAAATTACCATAATGAGAATAAATTTATTTGTTCATATGAATAATCCTCCTCATCTAGTGATAATAATACATTAACTTCTTATGAATAATTTTCTCACATTGAAAGACATTTACAAAATGAATATCCTAATGTTTGTAAAAAACATAAAAAGATAATTCAAGAATAAATTTTTTACAAAATAATATATTGTATCTATAAAATGATCATTATACATCTAATTTCAAAAAAGATACAATTACTAATGATTTCAAACAATTAATTTCTGAAAATCATAGTTTGAATAATAGTTTTGAGAAACTCAATTAGAAAATTAAAAAAAATGTGGATATGAATATAGTTATAATAATAATGTCTACAATTTCTTCATGGATGGAAAATTAATCCAACATTACTGTTGGTAATGAATGTTTTGATAAAATGTATAAACAAATCCATCTATATGGTACTAGTTCAGGAATGGGATATAGTCATAAATCTGATTTTTATTAACAACTTATTTATTCTTAAAATTCCCCTTTAGTACTAAATATCAATGTGGAGGTCATTAGTAAAAGAATTTTTCATTAAATAAAATTAAATCCTTTGGTTTCAACAAAGACCATTTTTCAAAACAAATGTGGATCCCTAACATTTTGTATTCTAACATTTATGGACCCATGTAGGATTGAGTTACGAAAGTCTAATTGTTTTATTTTATGGAAAACAAAAAAATTACCAACAAATTGAATACTTAGTAAATAGATAGTGGGTGTTCTAGATATATGACTGGATAAAACTATTTCTTTGAATATATTATCTTGATTAAAGGAAAAAAAATTAAATTTTTAGATAATGGTCAAGGGGAGATTATCGGTATTGGTAATATTGTTCTTCTGTGAAAATATTTAATTAAAAATGTCTTATTTAGGATAGGTCTTATGTAAAACCTCATAAGAAGAGGTAAATTATGTGATAAAGGTTATCTTGGGAATTTTAGGAATGAATATTGTGCAGTACACAATTCCAATTATGAATTCATTCTTTCTTCCCATTAGCATGAGAATGTATACACTATAAACCTATAAGACCTTATGAGCCATGAATAACCCTACCTTAGAGAAATAGAAGATCAATCATGGTTATGGAATATAATTTCAGGACACTGTAACCATAGAAACATATGTAATATGATAAGAAAATACCTGTACCATATTTACCATAGCATAGATTTGATTCATCAAATGTTTGTGACCACTATCAATATTGTAAGAAACATATGTCTATATTTAAATATATTATTTAAGTCTCAAATTATAATTCATTATATTTAGTGAATATTTATTTATTGAGTCTTACACAAACTAGGAGTATTGGGGGCATGTATTTTGTATGTTTTTGTTTATGATTACACTAGATACGCAAGTGTATATAAATTTTAATTATTAAAGTCTCAAATTCTAATTCATTATAAAGTAGAATATAAATTTTCATTATTGTAAAGAGATTCCATTATTTTATTTTTAAAAAATCATATCTGGAATTTTAGAATTTAACTTATCTTTTATCTGTTTGGTGTTATTTTTGTAATGCTACAATAGAAGAATTTACTTCTATTAAAAATAATGTTTCTCTTATATTTTTTGATAAGAAAAATCATTAGAAAGACCGGAGAGCTAAGAAATATTTACTCTCATAAATTTTTGAATGTTATATTTCTAGAGTGATGGGTGTTTCCACCACCTAGGTTATATGGGATAATTTTAAAAAATATATATAAAGTTAATACAAAAGTTAAAAAGGGGAAATTAAATTTCCATAGGTTGAACTATGAAGATATGAAAATGGGTGAGTATGAATCTGTTTAGGACTTCTTTACCAGGGTGAATGAAATCTTCAACACTATTAAATGTCTTCGTGAAACCTTATAAGGTTATACTGTTGTTTAAATGTTAATAAGAATTATACATGATAGATTTTATGCTAAATTATCTTCATTAAAAGATATATATCCAAATACTTTTTCTTTGAATGATCTTTATAGTAAAATCATTACTTATGAAATGATAAGGGAGAAAATTATGAAAGGAAAAAAGTATCATAGATATATTTCATTCAAGGAAACCAAGAAAGAAAATATTATGAAGATTCTTGGGGAAGATGATGTGGCCAATTTGGATTCAAAAAATGGGGTATGTAAAAATCATGATGAATTTTGATCCTTATTTTCTAAAAACAGGCATAATAAACTTTAAATGAAGACTTCCATTAAAGTGTTTTGAATGTGGGTAAGTTGGGCACATTTCCAATAAGTTTATCTAATAATTAAATAATATGATTATGATGAAAAATAAATTAGCCCAACAAAATCTGGTAATAAACAGGGGGATAAGGCTAAATCTATTTTAATAATGAAGGATAAAAAATTATCCAAATTAAAAAGGAAAAGTTTCTTATCTAAATATGATTAGGGAGAAGATATTGAATCTAATTCTGAAAAATATACTAAGAATGTTGTTGAGAATAATTACATTAGCCCAATTAACAATGATGAATTATAAAGCATCACTTCTATAGAAGAAGAAACTTATTTAAAATTACATCTTAAAGAATAATTGAAAGATTGTATAAGAAATATCGGGAGTCTTGAAAACTAAATAAGGATGTTGAAAATTGAGAAATATTCCAAACATAATAATGATTTTGTTTCCTAATACGAAATTCAAGATTCTGGAGGAAATTGATGATTTAAAGAAATATCATTCAAAAAAATAATCATAAATAACATCTATAAGGATAGTTGAAATAAAATGAAGAAGAGTTAGAAATTTTCCAAAAACGATCTTTCTAAATATGAAAAATGTGTTACATGTTTCAGATGAACAATTTCTTATTTGTGTGAAAGTTGAATAAATATTGAAAAAGATATTGGTAAAAATTTACCTTCAGTGGTTAAGAATGCTTCTATAATTTTTACTAAGAATAAGAAACATGACAAAGTTTTGTATGTGGACATGACCAAAAATGTAGAGAAATATGATTTTTCTAAAAAAACTGAGTGTAAAAAGTCACTAATTCATTTGGTTTTGATAAAGATGAATATAAAACCTAGATGCAAAAGAATATTCTAATTGAGAATAGAAATACTCATGGACAAATTTTTTTGATAAAAAATATAATAAGATTAATGAGAACCGTGCTCACAACTCTATTTGGTATGGTTTCTTTGGGGAAAAAATTTCTTTCTATGGATATTGATTGTATTATGGTGGTTTCAGACATATGGAAAATATGTGATTATTTAATCTAAAATATTAAAACTATTCTACAAACTATAGAAGGAAATTATTGAGTGGAAGTTAATACCCTCAAAGGAAGAATTCTATGAAGGGTGTTGAAAAGAAACCTAAGAAGATTTGAATGGAAGTTGAAAATAGGAACCAAAATCTAGAAACATTTTTTAATGATGTGAGAAACTGGTAAATCATTTTAATTTATGTCTTGATTATTTTTGTACAAAATATTTTTGTAACAATTATCCAAATCCGGATGTGATGATATATAAAGGGGAAAAAATTTATCTTGTTTTTGAAACCACTCTCGAAGATAGAAAAGGATAAAGACCATCGATTTTGGATGGTGGGTTTTCTTCTCATATGACTGGAGACTTAAAATTGGTGAAAAATTAGAATGGATTCAATGAAGGAGAAATTCCATTTTTCAAATATGGATCTCTCAAAATAAAAGGTACTGGATGAGCCAACATTGTGAATAAAAATTTGAAATCAAAGAAATATTTGTTTTTTAATGATCAGAAAAAAATATGATAATTGTTTCACAACTTTTTGATGATGTAATTAAAGATATCTTTAGAAAAATGGGTCTTTTGTGATAATATAACAATATAGAAAGATAGATTCAATACGACAACGTATAAAAGGAGGCATGTTCCATGATGATGAGGATCAAAACTCTTTTTAAGTTTACATGGTTGAAGAGAATCTGTTATGGCATAAATGGATAAGACACATGTGTCAAAAAAACATGATAATGAAATAAAAGTGAGACATTATCCATGGTATTCGTTATATGTTAATAATAAGAGATTATAGTTCATCTATTTTTTTAAAAGGAAGGATTTAAAATTATATGCAAAAGAATGTTAACATTTGTTTAAAACAACCCCTAAAACTAATAAATTATTATATTTGTGGTCCCATGAGAAAAAAATAACCTCATAGATATATGAACATCATTACATTCATTAATGAATTTACTCACATTTATTGGATTATTTATATAAAAAATATGTCATATTCTATGAATGTGTTTAAATGTTTCAGAAGAAAAGTTTATAATTAATGTGACTATTAAGTTAATAAGATGAGAATATAAAATGGTGCTTAATACACGAATTTAGACTTTGAAAATTATCTTGAGAATCATTTAATTCTTCACAAGTTTAGTATATCATACACTCCTCGACAAAATATTGTTTTAAATGGAAAAATAGAAGCTTGGTTGAAATGGGGTGAACTGTGTTACTTGAGCATGGTATCACGTAATACCTTTAGAGGCAATCCATGAGTACTGATGTGTATATTGAAACCCTATGTTTTTACAGACTATGTTTAGATATGACTCCACATGAATTTTTTTATTACAAAACTCCATGTTTTCAACACATTAACGTTTTGAGAAGCCCATTCATCATTATGAATAAAGGTGGAATCCTTGGAATTTTTGACCATTGAGGTGAAGATATATTTTTTTTGGATATGATTTAGATATAAGAATTCAAATATGTTTCAACAATGTGTAAGGAATATTGATATACTCTATGTATTTAAAATTTATTTATAATCATGAAGAATATAAAACGACTTATGCAGACAAGAGAAATGAACATAGTGAAATTTGTTCTGATAACAATTATAATAAGGATGTTGATAATGGTAATCCTACTCATGAAGTAGAATTAGACTCATGTGTTTCTAGTGATATGAATGAATCTCAAAAATATCATCCCAGGATGATGAATAAAGTGATGGCTCGAAACATTAATGGTGATAAACATTACAGGGTTCAAACAAGATAAACATCAAAAGTTTTCTCACACAATAATTTATATTGAAAAGTTAATTCAAAAAATGTGAGTGATGTTTTTGAGCATAAAAAATGGGTTCACTATGTGAATGAATAGATTAATTAGATAAGAAATGATACTTAGTAATTCATACATAATCTAGATAAAAAATGTTAGTGCAACAAAAAGGGGTTCTCAGAATAAAATGAATAATTAAGGTGAAGTGATAAGAAACAAAGAAAAATTAGTGTGTAAAGGATACTCACAAATTTCAGGCATTTATATTTTTGAGACCTTAACTCGAGTGGTAATTTTATTCAAAATCATAATTTTTCTTACCATTACAATACAATGTAGTTACCGTATTTTCCAAATGGATGTGAAGTCCCCAGTTCTGAATGGGGGTCCTGATGTTGAAGTTTATATTGAACAACCATGTGTATTTGTTGTGGTAAAGCAAGAAATTTATGTGTAGAAGTAAAATAATTAAATGTATAGGATAAACAATTCTATGAGTGAATGTTATTTAAAATTGGTTACCTATGTAAGAACGATGAGTTTTAATAAAGGAAGAGTTGATAACAATTTTTACTTTAATAATATTTCAGAGTTTTTCCTCATCATTTTTGTTTATGTCGATGACATTGTCATTTATGTGAATAACAAAAAAACTTGTGAAATATTTTTTGAATATATGACTCTTTTTGAGATTTCCATGCTGGGTGAAATGAAATATATTCTTGGGATTCAAATGTTAAAAATGAAGATACACATTTTCCATTTTTAGGAAATGTATTCTATGAAACTTCATAAGATGTTCTGAATGGAAAATTCAAACCAGATTCTACAACTATTTTAGAGGGATCCATGTTTTATAAATATGGATAAGGCATGTATGTTTACTCTAAATATATTTATATGATGATTATAAGTCTTTGGTATTTTATAACCTCAAAAAATGACATTATTTTTACTGTAATATTATATAAAAATTTCAATGTGCTCCAAAAGAATAACATATATTGGATGGAAAAGTAATTATAAGATATATATAAGGAAAAAAAAGTTTGTAATTATGTATGATATCTTAGAAATTAATGACTTTGATTGGTATTTTGATACTAATTGGGTAAGAAATATTGAGGATAGAAGATCCACATATTATCGAGTTATATTTCTGTGAAAAATAAATGTTAGATGGCATAAAAACCAACAAAATTGATTAAATCTTTGTATGGATGAAGCTGATAATATTATTATCACTCAAGATCCTACCTAACATGTGTGGATTAAGACTCTGATAGAAGTTTTTCTTGTTGAAGCGAAGTGGCCTTTTCTCTTGGGATGTGATAATTAATGTTTAATGTGACATAAAATGAATTTAGTATAATATTATAATTAAAAACAAATTGATATCAAATACCATTTGACCAATGATTATGTGTAGTAGAATATATTAATGCTTGAGTATGTTCACACATCGGAACATGTTGTAGACATTTTTAGAAATCCATTACTAAAGGAAGAATTTTATTAATATAGTTTAAACATGGGAGTCCAACATATTTCATATCAATGTTAAGATATGTGTTTTCCCTCTCTCATATTTTCATTTTACAATGATTTAAATGTGTGAGAATTGTTTTATAAAATTATCTATTTAATATGTGATAAACCTTTTATGGAAGCACGTATATAGGGGGGGTTGTGGGGAATCTGTGAATACAGTAAGTAAATATTTTAACTATTCCTACTATTTGTTTGAGTGGTTATAGTAATCTATGGTGAATATAGAGGTTGAATATGTAAATAAAGATGTAATGAAGAGATGAGGAAGTTTCATGAGTCATTAATTTTGGAAAACATGTTTTTTCTATCAATAATATTTTTTTAGAATGATTTATCTCACATAGCCATCGAATTGTAGATAAGTAATCCATTACATTAGGTTATAAAGTTTAGTGATTTATGGTTCATGGTTGAAAACAAAATTTAGAGGGGGTATTAATGGGAACATTTTGGATGGAAGTTGTTTTTGAAATATGAACAATGTTTGTTATAATATTTTTGTATTTTGTTGTTATGTAATGGTATAATAAGAAAGAAATCATCTCACTTTGTAAAAGACAATGATCAGACTGATCATCATTTTTGGAACATTGGACTCAAAATTATTAAAAAATCCCATTAGATTAGAGATAAGTTTTCTGGAATAATAGGTTCAATGGACTAACCTCTGGTCCAGAATGAAAGGAAGTTTATAATAAATTCGCAATTCAGAGTCTTCATGGATCCAATATAAATCTAAATATTCCTTTATATTTTCCAATTATTATAAATCATATGTTTTTTGAGAAATGTGTGGTTCTAAAATTATAAAGAAAAGTTGGAGTTCTTCCAATCTTACGTATTTTTGATTGGAATGAAATAAGTTTTTTTAAAGGAAGGGAAGTGATAATATTTCCCAATAAAATTCATATGATTATGAAGGTGATACTAAAGTTCTCAAAATTAAGGAAGAATTGAAGATATAGTCCATTAAACCAATCTAGTAATAGTTCATCAGTGTGAGATCATCAGAAATAGAATTTTGAGATGACTATAGAGTTTGTTGGAACCGTGACAAGAAAAAGATGTTAGTTTTAAAACAAACCATTAAACATGGGATAAAAATCATGGAAGATATATTTTTATCATACTAAAAAGTGAAATAAGTTTTTGGAGTTGATGTTGTAAATATTGGTCTATCAGAAGTGGTGATCCCTTGATAATGAGAGTAATTCTCACACCGATCATCAGATACAGTTATGGTTGCCAAAGTTAATTGGTGAAAGAATTTTTTTGGTGTGAGTTATTAGGACTAGTGAAAAAGTAAATAAGTAGAGTTTTCCGGACCAATATGGATGAAGAAAATACGTGATTGATCAATAATATATCCCACCATTTTCATTAGGTTGATTTGTTTTATCTCTCTCATATATTTTACAATTTGTCATGTAATAGAATATAAAAGAAAAAACTCTGATATGTTTTCAATAGTATAAATAGATAATACAATATCATATTTTTTAATCATTCGGGTGAAGACTATTTCACTATAGATGACTTTTATTATCAAAGGGATGTAGATATAGATCTATCAGATGTAGGATGATACTGATAACTACATCAGATGCAAGATCATAGTTCTTGGAAGAGAAGAAAAAAAGAACTACTTAAAAATTTTCCAATATCATTTTCATGAAGAGTTTGAATTTGGAATAAGAAAATAATTTTCAATGAAGGTCGAAGGCTATGTTCAAAGATTTTTGAGGATGTGAATGAATATTTAGAATATATGACCATGTATATAAATAAGGGTTTCAATTTATTTTTTCAATTAATTGTATGGAGCATCAGAATGATTTTCATGTTTTTAGATGGTTTTGAGAATCATAATAAGAAGATAATTATATATTAATTTGTGTGTAGAAATTTATTAAATAATCTATATTCTACAACATAATTAATAATCTACTTTATCCATCATAAAGAAGAATCTACTTTCTTCATCATAATGATGAAATTAGAAATGTACGATTAGTCTTTCCATTTGTGTAGAGGAACATAATCTACATATGTATTCATCATAATGAATAAATAATTCTAGAAATATTAACTAGAATGAAGAGAGTTTAGAAAGTATGAAGCAATATGATGTTTTGAAATTTTTTGATAACATTAGAGAAGAAATTAGATGTGTTAAGAAGGGTTTATGATTTAAAAGATATTGTTAAAATTTATGTGTAATTGAACAATCCGAAAAAGTTCATTGACCATGAAAGGTTTTCAGAATCCCTATTAATCCATATCTAGAACAACTATTAATAATGGAGGAAATTTTTACTTTATAACACAAGTACTACTCCTAAAATAAGATTGATAATCTATGATGTTCATTGCATATGAAGATTCCAGACTATGTTTTCCTGAGGATGTTTTCTAGATGGAATATGGAAAGGAGAAGTGACATGATTATAATCTGAGTTTCTGGAATAGACTAAGAAATCAAACTCGTATTTCTAGATTTGTATTGAATTACATCAGAATTTATTCAGGGGGATTATTATATAATTATATTTCAATATTGAGAAATGATACTGCTGAATCATACAAGGAAATTAAATTTGGTTTCATTAAGAAAACAAAAATAATTTCTTACATACCACTAGGTTTGAAATTGATAAAAAAATTAAGATATTATTTGTGAATGGGGACAATACTACATAGTAACACATTTTTGAACTTATTTGAAAAAATTGTATTACATAATTTCATTCAACATGAAGCGCATACACTGTTGTATTAAACATCATTCTATATGAGGGTAAGGGAATATCCAACTCAATTAATCCACAAAACATGATTTTTTTCCAGTGGATTGTGTGGTGTTGGATTATTTACAATCCATACCAAGGACATTACTACTCTTGTTGAGTTGTAATACTTGTAATTTCATATGTTTATATGGATGTGTGATTGTTTTATATATTTCAAGGTGATAGATTGATAATAAGTGGTGATGACGTTTTTAAAATAATGCAAACTTAAAATAAAAAGATATCACATATTCTCCAATCCCCCTCTCAGTGAATCATTGATGTTGACCAGGATATCTCAGTATTTGTTTTTAAGTTATTTTAAATATCATGATGTTGAATATATCACCCTTGTATATTATTTTAAGTGATTGATATTGTGTGATACATCAACAATAAAAAATGGTTTCCAAAATATGTTATCAAAATATAGAAGAGTTTTTGAAATGTTTTCAATAATTTGATTCAAAATTTATCATGGTTCATGAACCCATGAGTTTATTTTTTGTATATGTTATTATCTCTTTTCAACTATTAGGTTTTAAAAATAATAATTTAAAATGTTTTCCCTAAAAATAAAAACATGGTCTGTGTGTGATACAAATATGAAAAAAGAACAAAAATTACCCCTTGGAATCTTCATAGGCCTTTTTTCTCATAGTCTTCAGACGAAAAAAAACTAGGTCCATCATGCATTTTTATCTAATATAATAGTTCTATTGGTTCATTTCAAATACTTGTGGGTAAGGATGTGGATTTACTCACTAGGGTATGTGTGTGTGTGTGTATTTGTAGTTAATAAGACCTTATACCTAATATATATTATTATTAAATTATATAATTTATTAAAAATGAAGATAAAGATCCCCTCCTATCTATCTCTAAGCTTTGGACACCAAGTAATGGGAAACCCCTTCCCTCTTCATCTTCTCTATTATTTCCTCCTTATTCTTTGTTTATACACCCTGAATTGTTAAGGATAGATAATGGTGAGTTTTTTCCTACCCAAAAAATCTATTTTTCTTTATATACACTCTTTATAAGTCCTATAATGTAGTAGAAATGAAGGGACTTCATTTGGGGATTTACTATTGAAATAGAAAAAAATCCATTTTATATAAATATTTTTCCCGTCAAGGGAATAGGTGTTTATGGATAACCCTACACTAATAATTCTATCATGATTTTCAACCCATTCAATGAATGATATTAATTTCAACACCGAAACCATAGCGGGAACATTTTCATTCTTTAAATTAGTTAAAATATTTTTTTTAGTGATTTAATTGTTGTTAAGGGTAAATTATTAGGTGTATTTTAATTATTTTAGAATCATTATATTATACTGATTGTCATTTTTATAAATCACATAAAAGTTTTCTCTTATTTGACTCTTGAGAAGGTAAGTTCGTTAATTAAAAGATAGAAATTCAATTTTATTAAAATAGTATCAATTAAAATGTTCATTTATATTTTAATCATGGATTTTTAATTTAATGATCAAAAGTGTTTTTATGGGATGTTTACATATAAATTATATTAAATTTTCAACATTTTTATAAGATGTTTTTGTTGTCTAAAGTGGATTTTTTATTAGTCCAATGATTTCGTACTATGTTTTTCCAATATTTAATATTAATTCCCATTTTATTATCAGATTAACCCATATGAAATTGTTAAAAAAAATTGTAAAATATTGATTAATGGATTATTGGTGTACTTGATATTGAATATATTGGACCACATAGATTATGGGAATAATTATTGGAAACCTTTGGAACCAAAGAGGGATTCTAGGATAGGTAACTATACTATTTGATGATTCTTATCAACCCTACCCAACATTACTAGCTACGAATTTTACTCTAGCTACTGTATATATCAACTAGTATAGGATTCCATTATTTCTAAAATCTATTTTAAATGTGGATATAAATATGCATATGGTTATAGAGTGAATTTAGTACAATGTTTTTTTTGGTTTCCTTACCTTATACATGTAGGTAGGCTCCCATGATTCTTTAACAGGATCTTGATAAATATCATAGTTCTAAAATTAATGTGTCACTTATATA
The DNA here is from genome assembly GCA_963277665.1 of Viscum album. Classification (NCBI taxonomy): domain Eukaryota; kingdom Viridiplantae; phylum Streptophyta; class Magnoliopsida; order Santalales; family Viscaceae; genus Viscum; species Viscum album. The sequence goes on from OY728125.1 coordinate 561,419,456, forward strand.
TTTCTATATATTTCATTATCATGTAACATTCATTTACCTCTTTGATGTAATTTAAAAATGTACATTCAAATCCTACACATATATTTTTAAAATGAAAGATAAAAAATGTGTATTCTGTGCTAATTTTTATAAAATATTACATATGTACTTCATTAATTTTATTTCAAACCAGCTTGATCAGTTTATCACTATATAAATTTTGTAGATAACCCATTACAGAAAATTTTTATTGTGTATGTTTATATGAATACCCTGCATATGTATTCTGATTTATACACATTTAGTTTTTTCAGATTTTTTATTTTAGGTAAAATATTACAATGTTTCATGAAAATGGACATTATGATGAAAAAATTATTATATATGATGAATTTTGATCAAGGTAGTGAGTCAAAAGAGGCGTGAATTTGGGTTATCATTCCAGAATTACCCTTGGCCTTCCTGAACCATGTAGTCCTAGAGGTTATAATTAATTTTTCTCCACTGGTATATCTCTACTAATGTTTCTACAATTAAGATAAAGTAGATATTAGTGGATTTGATCTATGGGGATATGGATTTAACATTACCATTCACTAAATTAATCCTCATTTTGAAAGGTCTTATAATTTCTTTTTGATCGAAGATTCTATACCTCAACAAGGTGGGGTTTTTTCCTAGAATGTCATCCTCATGGTAATTTCTTCTCGGTTATTAAGAGATTAATTCCTCTTCCCCCTTGGGGCCTTATGGCATCAAGTTTCAATGGGATTTACAATCCAAATAAGGTGCATGTGGTTACATTAGAAAGTATTATTTTCATTATAACATAACACAAATAACAAAGGTACACCCCCTGGGATACTAGGACTATAGGTAAGAGGATATGATTATCATTGGTGTGATGAACACTGTGTAATAATAATAGATGTATGGGGTGAACCTGAGGTTTAAAATTCCTTTAATTATTAAGAGTATAATTATTTTTCTAAAGAGACAAACATAATGTCTGGTGACGTTGTATAGCCTGATATGGAAGAATCCAATCCCGGTGCTTCTACATCGATCCTTCAAGGAGTTTTAGTAGATCCTTTATCAACCCTAGTATCTGATTTATCTTATCCACTCTCCCAGGATCCAGACTCCCTGTGACCTATTGATATCCAACCTCCCCCATCTAGCTTGAGAGACGAATTTCCATAAATGTCATTCCTAAGAGAAAAAATTACAATGTCTTCATTGATTAATTTAATTCCCTTATATCTCATGGAATAGTATCTCCATGTTAATCCATATTCATGAGTTTGATAGAGGAAAAAATCATTTAATGTGATTATAGGAGGAGTAAAAATTGGTGATCATTTGTGGAATATTGATTAACAAAATTAACATTTTTTTATTGATCCATATCCAATTTTTTATAACGTGGAATTAGGAAGGCCATGAACCCCACAAACTATATTGATATACCCCTCCACTGGTTTGAGTAATCTCATGGATATACATTTGATATAGAAACATGTGCATGATAAAAAAATTAATTGAAAAAACAAAACAAAAAACACACTTGAAAAGTGGTTCAAACTATATATTTTATACCCATGGTTGAACAAATTAATCTACCATTCAAGGAAATATACATCTGATTTATATGAGAAGCCAAGTATAATAACACAACCCAGATTACAAGATGATGTGAATACACAACTAATAGTTTCATCTTATTAAATTTATACTTCTGGTCTTCTGACCATTTGGATAGAACCTTATTTCATTCATCCATTCGGTCCCTAGAAGTTGTTTGTGGTAGTCAGAAAATACTACATGACTAAATGGACAATGATCATCCTCTTTTAACCTAAATCGGCCTCTTTTAAATTGAGTGTATTTCTCTGAATAATGTGGTCCAATCCTACCATTAGCGGGAGTACCATCTAGTCATCTTGTACAACTAACTTCTAAAATTCATTTAGAACCCTCCATTGGTCTTTGAAACCTCTATATCGATGTATTATAAATTGACATAACCTCTAATATCTAGTGAAATTGAATATCACTCTTAAAATCCATACTAATGAAGTTTGTATTTCATTACTTTTACACAAATCTATGGGGAATGAATTCCACATATAACCATTAGTTTAATTATATTATTATAACAAGTAAAAAATTACCACCCCCCATAACACTAATTTCCCTTTAGAATATGCCATTTTCATCAACATCACTTCTTCACCTAGAGAAATACTGCCACATCAATGTTAATTGATTTTAAAATACTCATTTTAATTTCTATACTTTTGAATGATCTATATGATGTATCCAGTTTCTATTGAAATAATTTCTATTTAGAACAAATTTGATAGCTTTCCTTAATCTAATCCACATAACTATCATTTACTAAGCATCCAAATAAGTCATCCATTTAAAAACCTGTATTGAACTATAATACATTATATACATATTCTATGTGTAGAATCCATTAATTCATGGACAACATTATGATCTTCATAGAGTATATTCTATGTTCATCTTTTAGAGGCTTATTTTATAAAAATCTCAATACATAACCTAAAAATATTAAAAAAAACACATAAAAATCTCCCACTTAAAAATTTTATCTACTTGTTAAGTCTAATAATCTCCCACTCAAAGAAATATTATTGTTATTTGAACATTGGACAATTAGTTATCCTAAATTTAACCTTGGAAGGGTCATATGGTTATCCTATATCCTAATTTTGAACACCCTTACCTAATTAAGGAAATTTTCTCATCAATATTATGGACTATTGTATGAACATTCATTCCTATGAAGACATCTAAAGAATCCAAGTAATACTATTCATATAAAAGAGGCCTAAGATCCATATAAATTATGTTTAAGTCCCATCAAATGGTTTTACTATATATCGTTTTCATGATCCTGTTTTTTCTAAAACATGAACCTTTAAAGACTCTTCAATTAATATTCCAAAAATACTGAGAGTTGTCTGTTACATCAAGGTCAAGAGACACCAACAATAATATTCTTTATCCATAACTTTTTACATATAATAATTATTATATAATATAATGAAATAATCCATATGAAATCATCATTTAGTGAAACAAATTCATATATGTTCTATTGTTCCCACTACATTCAATCCTTGATTCCCATCCTTCAAGGATACCCCTCCAACATGACAGACCATTGGATAATCTACTAAAATTTTATTGACCATTTCCATATATGCAGAATCACTAAATTATTCATATAAAATACTTTAGAAGAAAAATTTTCCCCATATTTTGGATATCCATCTTTATGTTTTATCATGGATGTGGTAAACTTCTCAAAATTAACTTCAGATGAGGGAAAATTAAGTATCAAATTTTTAGACATTCAGATTCTATTTCCCCAAATGTAACATAATATCATTAACCCTTAAGATATGATCCATTGAATCAATAGATCCAATCATATAGTACCTATAATTTTAGAACCGTCCACCTTGAAAATCGACCAGGATGATTTTCAACATGATATTTTCTCCATAGATCTACGATAAGTTTTGGAACATCACAAACTTGTGTGAACATATACTCCATGACACCAATTTATGTATTTACAAGATTAGATTCTTGGGAACACAGATAGTCACCATCATCAAATATTTCAAAACTCCTATTACATCTATGAATTAGTTTCCATCATACCATCATCTAGTGCACTTCCTTTTATATTAGATCTTCTTCTATGAAGTTTCTTATGCTCCTCAAAAAATATTCTGAGGAACCAACACCAGTACTATTGTTCCAATTCATCAATAAATATATGTTCATGTATAATGTATTGTATTTGAAACCATTATAATATTTTGTTTTCTGATTCCCCAATGCATCCTACCATATCTCTCTTTCTTATTCACATGATAAAAATTACCCTAAATTCATATCCTTCTGAAAGAATGTTCTTTAATTTCTATAATTCACAGTGATCCATAATCATGGAAAACCTCGAATAAATAGAAATCACTCTATGAGAATTCATTTTTCTATATATTACAATAATAATCATATTCTGATAGTCTAGGATTTCACCACACTCCTTTATTACCATCATTTTTTAGATTCAACCATAATTTCTCTAAAAATGATGAGGTTTTTGAAATATATTCCTATCCAAGTTGGATATTATTGAGTTATGAGAATATAAAATTTAATTTTATCGAATTTTATTAGACAATAAAAAACATTGTATCCGAGATATCTATCTCGTTTTAGGTGTTGGACTTTTGGAACCTTTAGAAATATTATTTTCTAAGAATTAATCTCCTATTCCCAATTTTCCTACAACAATATTCATTTTCCTTCTACAATGACATATGAAAAATAGGATTATTTACTAAATATCATATACTTGAGCCTCCACCATTCAAATTTACTCATGCTATTTCCAAAAACATTACCACTGAATCTTATATCTTGTTCATTCATCAATGCACCTAATTTCACCTTCCATCACAATCCCTATGTGCTTATTGTCATGTACTCCAATTCTGCTAACATATATCTTCCCACTAACACAACATTAAATATTAAATGTCCCACTCCCCAAGTGTATAAATCATGGGTCCACTAATGTTCCAATCCTCCAACACTAAAACATCATGCTAGGTAAAACCCTTTAGAATTCTATCCTATGTGACAATGATATCCCAATGAATCTAGAAATTAAAATTTCACAAAATGTGTTCTGGAAGTCTCTAGTAATATTTTACCAGTATCTAAATACCACTTCAATAAATAAATAACATGAAAGGAAACAACCATTATGGAGTAATTTTGATATGACTAGAATAAACTGGTATTATCACTATCTAACTAGTGATCATCCATCTAGGAACTTAGTATAATACTTGAATATAGGAAACAAAAAATCATCCAACCAATTTTTTCATGTAACCTAAATAATTATGCACACATCTATAAAAATAATAATAATAACTTCTTTTGATATTCCTTGAAAACATTTCGATCCACCAAATCCTTCTAGGTGAATCTTTCTCAAGCCCTAAATAAACTACATACCATTTTCTCTACAACCAAACTATAATACCTATTATTGAAAATAATGTGCTCCACATTGATAAATAAAAGTTAACAATTATTATTAAACCATCACCCATGGTTCATCATAGAGAATAATAAATTCTAGCAACCATATCCACCACACTGATCTGCTCCTCTGCGGGTTCTAGTCACCTCATGATCATTTTTTGAGACAAACAAACATGATAACAAGAAAAAAACAAAAAATTAAGTACAAGACACATGTATACTGAAAATTTTATTACGTCTTTTATAAAATGTTCCCTAAATTCATAGGATATTAGATATATCTCTCATTAAAGTAAATATTCACCATTATTAAAAGGGAAACCAAGTACTAGTACCTTACATAAAATAGTGGAAGAAGATATACATGTTCCTTGATAGTTTCATTTGATAGCATTGGTCCTTAAAATCTATCTCCCCTTTAAATACAAATTTCAACATTAATCCATATGGCATCTAGAAAATGGGTATTTAGCTTGACGCTAGAACATTACTGCCTCCACACTGAATGGAAGGGTCCTTACCACATTTTTTTAATGAACAGTAATCTTATATGGACTTGTAGGTGACATTGGTACACAATTAAATGAATATTTGTCTCATCTCGAATAAATTTTCACACATATCTATTAGTTCCAATGGCAAAACCATTGTTTATGTGAGAACATTCAATGGGGTTGATTGGAAAATAAGGAAGAAAAGATGTGTTCTAGTTGAAACTAAAAATAAGAACATCTATCAATTATTGGAGGAGAAAATATAGTGGAAATAGGTTAATATCTATGTTCATTATATTAGTAAATAAAACCATTATGCTTCTTTTATATTGATATTTTATCAAAACCACCTCATAATAATTCATTAAATTAGGGTATGTTCTTGTTTGGGTTGGCTTAACAAACTACTTGAAGAATAATATGAATCAATATCATAAATAACTATGGGAACATAATTACTTGTAGAAAATGACATAAATGACAAAATAGTTACTATTTATGGTTTTTGGAGATATTATATCAATATTTATTCCTTAATCAAGAAATAAAACTTTAATTTTCATGAATCACTATAACATGATTTTAGTTAATTTATTATTCTTGGATAAGGAATAAAATAATCATGATATAACATTAAAACATAATTATTTTTCATAAATCATTAGTAATATTATATTTAATAACTTGATTTTTGGGTCCTGAAAATTCTACATAGATGAAGAAGAAACTTCTGTTAATTTAAAAAAGGAAGAGAAATAGATCGAAGGAAAAGTTGAAGGAAAAAATAATCGAAGAAGGTGAAAATTAAAAAGGAAGGAAGAAATGTTGTGGAGAAAGGCTCCCTTTTTGGAAAACCTCTCTACATGGTAGTCAACCACTCTGCAAAAGCCCCGTGAAGGGAAAAAGTTCACAGAAGGGTTGGATCTGGCAGTGCCTGTAGATGACATAACATTATTTATGAAAATGGGATGTGATATCCGCTCCGGAAAATGATCTCCCTCGAACAAAATCATTCAGGGGGAAATTCAATGTCCTTGAATCCCATAGAAAAGATTATGTAATATGTGGATACATGTAGAAATTTTAGCGACTACAAATCCTCCCATGCTTACCATGTCCTTTATGGGCTTTCACAGAATATTCATCTGGCCCAACATGGACTATAGGTTACACCATTATCTAGTTCTTCTTCTTTTCTATGAATAAAACCTAATGGGAATCAAAATGGGGTTAAAATATTCACTAGATAGAGTCGCATAGTTATTTATATATCCAAAAAATATAGACTCCATTGATGATTACCTATAGGTAAAACCTTTTTACATTGAATCAAGGAGGTGAGAAACAAAAATAAATTTGTATTATGTGAATTTGATATCCTCTTTGTGAATAATCCCCTCATGGCATAGACCAAATGCCCCTTTTTCAACCTTTTCAATATGGAATCCCACATAGAAGAACACTCTGCAGGAATAACCTAGTTGTCTATAGAAAATCACTATGTGGGAGGAACTCGATCCAGCATAGCACCACACTATGGGGATAGAACCGAATCCCATGAAAAAAAGTGCTATGAAGACTGAAACCACGTCCACATTCCCCAATGGTATGAATATATCCCCCTTACTAATAATGTTTCATTCTATACAGATGGAAACCCACCCCACATAAGCACATGCTATAATAAATTGGGCATCCTTGGGAGTTTCACTATATGGCTCCAGTTATGCCATTTTGTCGAATCATCATCCCCTATATTGGACCCTCTATGAACTGGTCTAACATCATCTAGTCAAGGCCTCTTCTAAAGACACCAGACATTTATGATTGGTCAGTAGAAACATTGGTGTTCCCTGTAGAGTTTATGTACCTATGGTAAGTGGATTTGCGTGGGTTACCCAGCGATAAGGTAGGCCCTCAGAATGACCATGAGTATATGTTTCCATGGTAACGAGGGATCTAACTTTGGAGTAATAATGTAAACCACCCCATTCAGGGGATTAAGGGGAGATGATGGCCTTTCTCTTTGATGAGGACCAATGTTGGACATCTTTCCCTTTTTCCTAGGAACTGAATCTAGGGCACTCCTCCTGAGGTAATCCCCAAGCCACTCTATTAGATGGTTACACTTTTTCTCCTCTTCGCCTCATCCCAAGGAGTATCTGAATTGATCTTCAAAATATAACTATCTGGGATATGAAAAAAAGACAAGAAATGGGCATGATCAAAACTCCTTTCCCTCCCCCCTTTAGTCTCCAACACCATCCACTAGTGGATGGGTTAGGATGTGAGATCTTCAGATCCACTACCTCCTATTCCTTCTCACACAAATAATGACTCACGTTTTCTATGATTTTGATGTTGTTCATGATATTCATAACATACCAACTCCTATCATGGGACTCCCATATGTTATAACGCCCAATCACATTGAATTTTATGGGCATTATCCCCATATGTTAGCCCCAAACATAAATCAAACATGCATTTTCCATAGATGTAATCCCCAACCAAAATATGAATGGCCAACTCTCATGCTTAATCCCCACATCAAATCTGACAAAGAGAAATTTTATTGATGTATCCCCCCCTCATCAGTGTAAGAGCTAATTATTCCCCTTTAATTTGTATACCTGATGTGTAATCCCCACATAAAATCTGAACAGGAGAGGTTCTCTTACTGCAGGCCTCCTATTCTGTGTAAGCCCTAATCATTCCCCCTTTAATAGGGAATCTTCTATCCATAACCATGAAAATTCAAAACTACATGGACTTGGATTTTCAAAAAATGTGATATGTTGGAAACCTCCCTGAGGTTCAATCTTGAAACCTCACCTATCTCATCCATTCCATCATTTTCACGATGGTTCATTCCTGTTCTCACTGGTTGACATTAGACTGCATGGGGAAACCAATATATGAGGGCTTCTATTTACAATTAACTGTTATCTATAAGGAGGATCAATGATATCTGAACCAAATATCTAAATCTCATTGAAGTTTTCTAGGACACATTCTCAATAGGGTCATATCCACATTAAAGTCCATATATCCTCTTGGTACCTCAGTTCACCTTGTTATAAGCACCAAAATATCTTTGATAATGTCTTATTTCAGATGGATATCCTTACTGCACAATGTTAAATTGCATGGTTGGGTCCTCATCACATGAACTTAATGGTGATGTATTCAATTCAGTGGCACTGAACTATGTTGGTTCTAATATCTCTCAAAAGTATATATAGGAATCCCAACCTATGGGTTCGATCCCAACAACACAATAGCTCTTGTCTCCCTGGAGGATGATAAACTTTAGAGTGCCATCCCAGATGGCGCAATGCCAGCATTTTCTTAAATAAGGACTAAAAATACCTAAGATATCCATAAAATTGTAATATTTGTTGATAAACTCAGATAAATATAGATCATTACATTGATGGAGAACCTTGGATTTATATAAATGATTCCCCTCCCATGTTCAATCATGATTACTGAATGATTTATGGGTAATCTATAGACACATGCTTGGAGTTTAACAATGGATTCAAGAATATATGAATATTAATTAAATCTATAAGGGGGTTCTTTAATAAGAAATATTTTCCACCAAAAGAGTGTGAGGAGCCCAAGTTCCCATCTTCTTGACCAATGTGTGTTATTAAGTTTCATCAGACTAATCATCCAATGAAATCATATAATTGGAAAGTAGATCTATGAATCATGGATGTGAGAATCATTGTGTATTTTTGGCTCTATGAACTAACCAATTGGACACCATTCGATGTTTTTATACCTAACTATAGTGATTTCACACCAGTTGACCACTAAAATCCGTCAACAAGAGAATAAACTCATATTAATCCTAAAAAAATGGTGAACATGACAAAAAAAATTCATTGTGGAAACTTCATCCTGAGATAAAAAGGATATACTATGCAGTCTTTATCTACACATTTTTTCCCAAGTACACACACACCAACAAGCTAAATAAAAATGGGGAGCCAGAAATGAGTCCTTAAACAAGGTGGTGGTTTTACCATGATTTATTCCCATTTTAATTTCAAAAAAGAAGAGGGACAAGCGAGATTATTAATTATGCATGTGGTCATGACATTCTACATTGAAGGGGTTTTTTAGTCTACGTGTCACATATATTGTAAGAATTAATTAAATATTCATTAAATATAATGGAATACCATAAGTTTTCATTAAAAAAATGTCTACAACTTCACTGTCTAAGTCCTCTAAAAAGTAGAGGACTGCATCACTTTCCCAACGTCTCCAATACAGGGTCTTAAATGCACTAAACTAGGACTACCATCAGAATGATACTCTCACAACCATTTAGGTAGTGAGACAAGACCTTTAGAGAATTAAATCTATCCAATCAGAAATCTTTCACTGACTATCATCCTAGAACAAGGAAGTTCCACTGTCTATCTATAATCGTTTTGAGATCCTATCCCCAAAACATGACAATGAGTACCTAGCATACCTTAGGGAGGTGGATAAATTCATCAATAATGACTTTTTCTTTCTTACACAGGGGTCCCATTCATGATCCCCTACCCAAAGACATCCCCTCCAATTCCATGTGTACCCATATCATCACTCTAATGAGTATATCATTCTGGGGGTCCCTATTGTTGGAAAACTAACACAGGCCCCATGAATGCCTGCCATGGGACACGAACATATATTCAGAAATAGGGCATCACCTTGATTTCTGATGAATATATCTAATATGAATATATGGAAGCATACAATGGGTAGGAATATATACCCACTCCCTCCTCTGAAGTACACCAAAAAATACAATAGAAAATTACAAGAAAGAGAAAATTCCTATTAATGATCGCCAAGGCCACCAAACAAATATGTTGAAAAAATATAGGAAGATGAAAATATATGCTGCTACATATGAACCTGTCATCCAATACGGAGGGAATTATCTATGAGTATATAGGAACCCCATGATTACCTTGCCCTATAGGTAAATTGGATAGAAAAATTTTAGTTGGAACATATCCCAACCAAGAAGTGTGGATCCCCCACCCAAGTACAGTGGCAATCATATACGGGAAGAGTCAAATTCATGGTCCCTCATATCAAACCCACCAGTCAAATAAATTGGAAATCAAATACAAGAAGATTGAAATTATTAAGGATGTATATCAATCCTGTCAGAAAAATATGGAGACAATTGAGAAGAAGAAAATACCTACTCACAAATATGATCTCCATATTTCAAATATGATGAAATTGGGGGAAAATGATAGATTATTCCATCCATAAATCGGGGGTATAATTGATATTATTCCCTAACATATGAGAACTTCTAATACCCACTAGTGAAACATGGAGGATTGGATTAGGAACCTATTCCTTCTCTAACATCATAATATTCATATGTCCCTATTCCAGTCCAATATGTATCTCAACACGTTCTAGAAATGATGGAGGATCAAACATCAAATTCAGATCATATCCTAAATACCTATCTATTGGTAATCATGTCCACGATAATAGCAATAAGTCAGGCCCACAACTCGGTCTCCCTGAGTGGGGTGAATCATTTTATAAATAAGGTAGTCACATCACAGAATACCTACATCACCGCTCTAGTTTAGGAGGTTAATCAACCATATTCCATGATAAATGGACAACTAGATCAAGCAAAAATACCCAATCCAACTGGGAGAAACCAGTCCACCACTGCAGCTGCGCCTAGGTAGGCATATATCTCTACAATATCTCATGATTCTCATTAGTGTATCCTAGCGACATCAATGGAACCAATAGAATAAGAACTCGTATGTGAAGGTTGTTAACAACAGCAAGCAACTACAGTCGACTACGAGAGAGTTCCCAGAACTAAAACTAGACAAAGGAAACATGAAAATAAAGATATCATTCAAAACCCTATTCTGCGGAAATATGTGGTTATTGAGGTCATCAAACACTTATCAATATAAGATTATGATCCTCTAAATCCATTAAAAATTTACAGGAGTGGTAGTAACAGTTACACAGGTCCACCATGTGACATTGATTCCAACAGCTCTGAAGGTCATTCCTATATCATGTGCCATGAAGGCTTACTTTTTGGAAAATAAATAACTTATCATTAGAGGCTATCTCAAGATGATTGTCCTGATATCCCTCCTCACGTCCAGAATATCAAACATCAAGAAGTTACTCCCTTAGACATTTTCTTCCCTAATGGTACACCTAGGGTATATACTCTAGATATTCTCCCAACATTCGGACCAAAAACTATGATGGTAGTCCTCACCATGAAAGTATCAACAGTGAAATTCCTCCCCATAATGATGTCAAATTGCAAGAAGGCCCCCTTACTATCATCCACCCTGATGGTCCTCTCCAGGTAATACACTATAGATTTTCTCCACACAGTCTAAAAACAGACTATGATGGTCATCCTCATCATGATACCATCAACTATGAATGTCTTCCCCATAGTGATGTCAAATAGCATGAAGGCCCTCCACTTGATGTTGCAATCCTTGATGGTCCTCCTTATGGTATATGGTTTTTATATTCTCCCTTCATTCAGACAATAATATATGATGGTAGTCCTCACTATGATAGCATCAACTATAATGGTTCCCCCTATAGTAATGGCATACACAAGAATTTCATCCCCTTGAATTCATCCACCATCATGGTCCTCCCCTTGTTATAAGCCATTGATATTCTCCGTTTTTTCAGAAAAAAACTATGAAGGTAGCCATCTCCATGATAGCATCATCTGTGATGGTCCTCCTCATGTGATATAAAATAGCAGAAGGTTATCCCCTTATTTTGGTTCACCCTGATGATCCTCCCCAGGTTATAAATTGTAGATATTATCCATATTGTTGGAAAACACTATGATGATAGTCTTCTCTATGAGAGAATTAACTATGATGGTCATCCCCACAATGTCATCATGAAACAATAAGATATACCTTACTACATCCTACCCTAAAGGTCCTCCTTTGGGTATACACTGATGAACTTATCCCTAAAGTTGAAAATCAAGACATGATGGTAGCCCATTTCATAAAGAAACTGGTTACGAAGGAACTCCCCATAGTCAAATTTCACGCTGGCAAGAAGGTCATCCCCATTCTGAGTCAATCATGATGAATCCCTCATATTCGATGGAACTTGGAAATATGGGTTCAGATATGTTAGATTCTCTATCAGTAACTAGAGGCATCTTTTTTTAGATAGAATATGACACGGGGATATGCTCATTCTCTGGATCACCTCTATTCTATTCACATATTGATGATACTCCTGGAATCGCCACTACTCTAGACAAGATCGTCAAGTAGAGTCCTACTATGTTATACCATGTAGAAGAATATCTAGAGGAAGTAATCATGGATATATTACTCAACATAAGACAATTATCTAGGGATGACATACTAGTTAAGTTTTTTCATACAACCTCTTCTCAGTTCAACATTCAAATACTGTTTTTCAAATAATTCATGAATAAAAATTGTCTCAATCTCTGGAAAATAAATTTCCAACTAAAAGATAAATTCTATCCGTATGATGGGTATATAGACCACGTCAAAATGGTTGGAGATCTTAGTTGATAAATTAACCTGGAAGCCTTTTGTCTGTGTGGCAACAACAATGAGAGAGACAGAAGAAAGATCTTGAATTAACCTTCTTCAATGTGATGCATATGTTGCATCATATTATTGTTGACACCATGTCTGGAATTTATAACTTGGGATGGGGATAGCATGATGATTTTCCCTTTGGCTAACATCCCATCCAATATAATCCTATGGAAATTAAATCCAGTAATTTCATTTTTCCAAGATGGTGATAATATGATATCCTTGTTCAGGAATGGAGAAATTCATGATTTGCACCAGACTTGAGTACGTCTCAAAATAATTAGGGCCCGATGACATAATTCCATTAAATAATTTCTAATCTAGGAAATTTAGAACATTAAATAGTATTCTCACCTAGTAGAAGCCAATAATCAATCAATGATAATGTCCTCAGAAGAAAATAATTCACATGAAGACCCAAAACAATATTTAGCTGACTCTACAATGGGAATGCATGAAATCAAGAATGAGATAACAAAAGAAGAAACTGATGAAACACGAGATCATACCCATCCCACAATACAAAAGTAATTTTTAACACAAAATATTCTTATAATATAAAAAATTCCTTGACGGAGCTCAATAACTATGGAATGGGAGAAACCCTAACCTATAGGGTTGGGGTAATTTTTTACCTCAACAACTAGCCTAAAATATATCAGTATTTTACGAAATATGTTGACTAAAAAATATAGAGGTCCCTTATTTTGTCTTGTCTCATGAATCATACCCCTAGAAGGTAGGTCTTCTATAGGGTCATACAAATGGTCTTTCTAAGTTACACTTTTTCAAGAAGTAGAAATAAGATATTAGAATGAAAGGAGAAGATCTAATAAATGATAGAAATGACCTTAATATTTAGCATCCAGTACACTTGATATAGTGTGTTATGCATTAGTGAACGTCATGGATATCAATCTTAGAAACCATTTGAAAAGTGATACAAATACATAAGAATATATAGATAATGGTTCCACCCTGAATTTGATCCACAAAGAACATGAAGGTGGGCATACACAGGACTTGAGGGTCACCTAAAATTTGGGCACTCTCTCATCCAATCCATCATTACCTCATATTAAAATCAATAAAAATTGAATAATTGGAACAAGGTTTTACACAAACCTTCGAATCCTCACCATGGGAATTATCCCTTTACACTTGAGTAGTGATTCACTTAGTAGGAGGAGGAAATGATAGAGTTTAGGGACATAAACAATCAGTTTCTATAAAGAAGCTATCCTATCAAATAAGTTCCCCATGAGGAGCATCAAATTATATATCTAGCGCGTGTACCTCTTCCTCAAGGGTTTATCCTAGAGAATGAAGCATGTTGAAGAAATCCACCCAACATGTCACCTGGGTCATCAACCTATCTATACTCAGCCATGGATTAACATCATGATTTCCCCTGTTAATGAAACAATAAGAACATGTGTAAAAAAATACACCAATCATGCCCTCTGTCGGGTATCTGCGTCAAGTACCATCACAATAGTGAATTCCATTCTTTTCTCGTCTTATGTGTTTCCATTCTCTGGTTCAATAGGAAACACATCAAGTGATCATTGATACCATTGAGTCATTGGAATCTCTATTGGTATCCATAGTCAATCTGTGCACATCAGTATAGCCCGAATGGAAAACTTACCTTTACTGGGTGAGTAACACTCCACCACCACTATGTTCTGTGAAACCATTATTTCCAATATTCAATGTCTCATGCATCCTATAACAACACAAGATCCATGAAACTTCTTATTGTTATCCCTTGATAGAAACCATAGAGAAACAATAATAAGTGAAACATAAATGGACCTTGATAATTCATTAAGGTTCAACCTTCATGAGGTACACCGGTTTTTCGACTCAATCAATAATAGAATGGGAGGATCTCTAGTGAAAGTTTATTTTTCAGTTCTATTCCACACTACCAAAGACTACTATTAGCATCCACATTATCTTTCGGTAGAGGGAGATTGAAAGTGGCTCAACCATCATTTACAGAAGGAAAGGTATTAAATACCCTTAAAATCAACCACTTACCAAAGATGATATTCTTTCTATATGGTTCGATTACCTCTATAATTATCTTCAAACTCTACTCATCCTAATGATATACAAAAGTGGATTTCCATATTTCTCCTCCGTTCTACAACAAATTGATCATTCTTTATAACATATTAAGATCAAGTCCCAGATAGACCCACTAGCCCCATGGAAAAAAGTGGGAAGATCTGAAGTGGATTATGTTATGCATAATCCACCCCCAACACTAACTCCAGCTCGAAGGCCTACATTGGATCATGTAGGGACCCCTGGGTATTGATAAAAAACTCTGCATCTATAAGAAAAATATAGGGGATCCAAGTGAAATCAATATGAGGAATGGAGGAATAGTTTTTACTCATTCCAAGATGATATATTTTGGGGTTATTTTATAACCACTATGAACTATAACATTCTCCATTGTTTATATCTAAAGAGGTATGAAGAAGTCATTCTCAACGATTTTCCATACTATTATCTCTTCACCTAGATACTAGGACACACCATCCTAGAGTGTATCATCTTCAAAGACCTCCTTCAAAAAATGAATGAATCAAGGAAAGTCATGTTGGGACCAGTACTATCATAAGTTTCATATATTTACACTACCAACTCTGATGAAGGATTAGAGTGAAAAATAGTTTTCAGGAAAAAGAAAATTAAGTTCAATAGTTGGATGACTCAGATTAATATCAATCGAGATCATGGAATAATACAACCACAGTTAAAGAAACTTATTATACCCCCAGTAGTTACCTCTATAACTCATCTAGCATCATTGGTCCCCCAATCCTCCAAAAGAATATTGAATAGAAAGTAATAGAAAAAGTGCATGAAGATGAACCTATTTCGAGGAAAAACATTTCATCAACCCTCTCATATTTTATCCAATCAGATATGAAATAATGGGAATGATCAACAAAAAATGGAACTGCCAGAAGTAATCAATCAGGAAGAGTTATCTTCAGGGGAGGAGTTTATTTTTGGATACTATAATGTCATTCACATAGTGAATCACTTCATTATCAATGAGTATTGATATGAACATTAGTTCTGCACACTCGATTCAGGAACTGTTAGAGGAGGATATAGAATTCATGGATACCAAGGAAGGTGTAGCCACATCAGAAACCAAAATTATGGTTGCACCCCTGATCAAACCATCAATGTTACGGAAACTCATGAAACAGGTTTTCCGCAAACACCATAAGAAAAAGAAAATTCATCCACACCAATTAGAGGTCACTCTGGCCCAATCATTCAAGAGTATCTATTAGAAGAAGAGCACGAGTCTAATCTCACTCAGTGTATAGGAAGACCTATCTAGTAAAAGCCTAAAAAATCAAAACATCTATGGGTCCTATCACAAGGGTCGATTAATCTTCAGATAATGTCAAATCCATTAATATACTTACAACATAGAATCACCACATTAGGAAACCCCAAAAAGTAGACTCAAAATATGGAATATTGAATCAATTAGCCTCATTTCATGAAAAAACCATTGATCCTGGATTCCTCGGGTTTTTCAAATACCCTTAGGGAAGCACTCATGAGGCTCTATTAGGTCCTCAGGAGTTTGAAGATGAAGCAGCCGCCACCAAAGTCTAAAAAACACAAAATAGTCCCATTGAATTTCATGAAGTTATCTCTTTCATAGGTCAAGATTAATATTCTATTATGAAAGGGCACATTAGACCCATTTACATGTCCAACATGACAAATGTGGTTTATGTTTGGTAACGTTTTCATTGAAAATGATTCTAGAGTTAACCTCATTATGGTACGAACATTCCGTTAGCTGGGACACAATGTTAATAGAATTCCACCTTTCTATATTAAATTGCGAGGATATGAAAAAATATGGAATAATACATTGAGCCAAATTTGGATAAATACACAATTTTAATAATTCATAGAAGACTCAAAATGTTTGGTTGTTCGGCAGAACACGACCTTAAACAACATTTTAGGAAGTCCACGGTAGCAACAACACTTAGCAATCTCCACCTCATAGCATAAATGTGTCAAATACTGCACCAATGGTCAAATTAGGATATTTTATGCCAATAATGACCTATTTTAATCATAAAAGATACATTATATTGAAACATGATTCAATCAGGGAATATGAATCAATCCTTGGTTGAAGATGTTGAATGGGTCACTACCCCAAATGTTATAGATATTATTCCATTGAACCCCTTCAATAATCTCAGAAATGAATACATACAACCCATCAATTAGTTTGGAAACATGATTCCAAATGTTGACATATATTCTGTAGTCCTCATGATTTCAGTTATGACTGATGAATCTTGTAGTGTTGCAAGATATAATGATCCCCCAGAAAATGCTTAGAGATCATATGGAAATGCCTTAAATATACCCCCCATAGTTGAAAAAAACATATACCCAATATAAAAAGTTCTAGGGGATTTATTTTCACCCAAATATGATGAGGATTCCCCCATCCCTCACACCATACTCTTTCGAGTTTCAAGAAGTTCCCCTACTAGTAGCCAGATCCGAGGAAGAAAATCTATATTTCAAATTCTAAGGTATCAAATCATCTATAAAAGCTTGATAAATAATCCACATACTTGTTGCCCTGAAATTAGAACAAAAATTAGTTGAGGAGGAAGAAGAAGAAGAGGAAGATGAAGAAGAACTTATGGATGCCCCTCTATCATTTGAGGAGGGTGTCTTTACCACCATTGATGAGCTATGAGAAATATATTTTCCTACAGATGATGATCCATTTTCCACCTTCATTAATAGAGTAATTTCATCCAATAAATGAGCGGTATATACATATTTCATAATGTATCATTGAGATATATTCTTTTATAACTACACAAAAATTTCCGACCTCGATCCGAAGGTGTACAATAACCACCTAGCCCTCCCAGAGGACCAAAAGGTCTACAAACAAGCGACTAGAAGAACACAATTGAAAAATAATTCCATGATAGAGGTTGAATTTGACAAGATCATTAGAGATAACTTCAACTGGGAGGTTCAATATCTAATCTGGATGGCCAATATTTTCCATCTCAAAAATAATAATGGAAAAATCAGAGCCAACATTGATATCAGTAGCCTCAATTAGCACTATCAGAAAGATGATTTCCCAATCCTAATCATAAAATTTCTAATCGATCCAAAATTATAATATTGGTATCTCTATTTCATGGAATAATATTTATTATATAACAAAATATAAATTTCATATGATTATGAATAATTCATCACCTTTAGGGCCACAATAGAGTACTTTTCTACAAGTTAATGCCTTTAGAATTGAATTAATCTGATAAAAATACTAATATGCCATGAATAAAATATTAAAACCATTATTGGGAATGTTTTTTGAATGATATGGTGATGAATTGGTGGATAAATCATGAAAATGATCAGACCACCTGTCAGATCTTGAAGTCGTCCTCATCAAATTTCAACAACACTATCTAAAAATGAACCCCTTGAAATGTAATTTTGGCATTGCCTCATGGAAATAACTCAGATTTTTCATAATCCATTATAGTTCCAAATTAAACCCTGATAATAAAAATTCTTTTCTTGTTATGTATCCTAATCATAACCTAACTAATTTGAGAGGGATTAAGGGACATTTAGCCTATATGTAATTCTTCATAGACAACCTTGTAGGAAAATGTTTTTCCTATACCTCATTGATAAAAAGTGGTTGTGTATCAATGGAATGATGACTTTCAGAATAAATTTTATTTTCTAAAGAAATATCTATTAATCCTGGTAGTTATAATTAAACTCATCAAAGAGAGACCACTAATATTTAATGTGACTTCCTTGAAGAGATCCCTAGGATCCTTCCTTGCATAAAAGATTGATGTTTCTAGCGAAATAACCATTATTATCTTATCTGAACTATGAATGATGATAAGAATCAGTATTAAAATTTAAAAAAAAGATTTATGGATCTAATCACTACAGTCCAAAAACATAGGCACAATCTATAGTACCATAAATTTGATTTGATCATGCACAACAACCCTCTAATGTATATTCTTAGACATCTAATATAAATTTGATTCTCATCATAGTGGGCGACTATCCTACAACTGTTTGAAATATAGATCATTCCTCTGAAATCCATCGAAGGCCATGCATTAGTAGATTTAGTATTAGTGAATACCTATACAAAAACAAATTCATTGGATGATGAACTACCCAATGAAGAGGTTTTACCTATTCAAGAATATCCTCAGATGTGGGAGTTGTATTTCGACGGTGAATCTAGAATAATGATAGGATGGAAGACCTCAATCTCAAAATAGTGTGGCTCGGAGTCATCCACATATATCTTGAAATGGTAGTATTTCATTACTATTTCCTACTATCGGAGGGGGGCACAAACAATGAAGAAAATTATCAACCTCTAATGGTATGGGAATATCTTTCACTTCAATTAAAATTAAAGAACATGAAGAAGATAAAAGGAGATTCAGAACTTGTCATCAAATAGGTCAATGGTGGGTATTATATAAAAAAAGTTGAATTGGTCCCTTTGTTTGATCACATATGAGGACTGATGGACGAATTCCCTTGAGAGATGATAATAACTCATATCCCCCGAGCATGAAATGCAAAGGGCTATAAATTAGAAAATGTAGTGATAACTCTCCAAGACGAAACAATTAACACCATTGTTCATCGTCAGATGGTCTTTACATTAGTTTAGGCCAAAACTAATTAAATAAATGAGATCATCCCCATCGAGGAACCATATGGGCCCACCACCTTCTAGATGATTCCCATTTTAGAGAATCTCTATATGGGAAAACTCCCACCACATAGGGTGGGAAGGGAGAAAATCTGGTGATGAAACATTATTTTTATTCTTTACGATGGCACAAAAAAACAAAATGACTCCTATAAGCGAGGCCTTGATGGGGTCCATCTCTGATTCATCTATGGAAAAGAGAACACTACTATCATGAAGTAAGTATAAACTAGCTCTTGTTTTGTACATCAATAAGGGTCCAAACCTTCCTACCAAATTCAGAGGATTAGATACCACTAGCCGACTGTGAGTCAATATTTGAATACATTCAACAAGAACTGACATTCTTTCCTATTCAATGTCAATTTTATCTATTAACCACTAGAGTTGTTTCACAAAATCGAGTACTCCTATCAATTCTCCATTTGGTGAATGGAAATTGTGGTGCTTTATCCTCCCGCTACAGTCAATCAATTCAAGTATATTATCACAACAACTAACATCATTTCTAAATGGGAATAAGCTATACACTTCAATAGAGTTGGGGAAATATAATTTCAGCTTTGTGAAAGACAATGGAATCACTAGATTTGGTGTCCATTATAAAATACTAATGAATATAGAAATAATTTCAGTTCAACTGAGTTGGAAAAAAAATCAGTAGTATGTTATCATGACCAATTTTTCATCTCCCAATCATGTAGCGACCAACATACATTTATAGGACATGAAAAAATACCATGTCTAATAGGCTATAAAAGATGGTAGATAATGATAAGAATTCATGTATAGATAACCTCTTTAATTCCATATGTTCCTACAAAAACAAAACATTCACTACTACCTTATTAACCCCATATTCATTGTTATACAGGATAGAGGCAGTCCTTCCCCTAGAAGTTCAGTGTCCCTCTAACTGCATTACAATCGATGATCAAATATCCACAGATGAGAAATACAAGAATTTACATGAAAAATTAGTTAAAATCAATGAAACGAGATGGCATACATTTCAATATTTGGAGGTTTACCAAAACTAGAATGCACGAGCCTTCAGAAATAGGTTCTCCATCAATATTTTCTCTAAAGAAAAATTGTGGTGGTATATAGAACTCTTATGATACTCAGAATGAAACCTCCAAATTGGATCCCATGTGGGAAAGAACATATTTCATACACAAGGTCACTTGAATGGATCATATTTTTTATTTTCAATTGATGCACAACACATTACAGCTCATACCAATGTAATTTTCCTGAATAAATATTTCATGTATCTGAAGAATGGTGCTTCTTGATCAAATGAAATTAATAGCATGATGTAAGGTCCTTATAGTGTGACATTAAGTAGCATATCAGAATTATTCCTAACCATATTATGTTAAACATTACTCAGTCCTTCCTCACAATATGTTGTTAAACATTTCTACCAACATCCTTATCACATGAATTTAAATGGAAGCATGTAATGTCCTCACCATACGATGTTAAACTGCACCACCACTATCTTCCCTATAACATGAAATTAAGCTATGCTAACATCTTCTTAACCAAATGATGATATATTGTGTGTATAGTCCACACTCTATGACCATAATTTTGGAGTTATCATCGTAATCAAACGAAATTAAAATACAAGACATAATACAAATTTTCCTTCACAATGAATTATCAATGTCTTTAACACAATATGTTAAACTGCATGACATTTATCGTCATAATGACATGGTAATAAATATTACGGTGATCTTTACTCCAACCAATGATTTTTATCACATGTTCCAGTTATGCGCTGGTGAAAGATGAAATGTCCATATTTCTACATGATAATCAAATCCAAATAGTAACACTATTTCTCCAGAACTACATGATTATGGATCTTATTTTAAAGTGATATGTTGTGACACCCCAGACCCTATGTTCTGGGTCTATAAATGAACAAAGAAAAAATTTACTCCTTTCATTATGGGTTAGAACTGCATGGATAATCCCTATAAATAACTACATGTGGCTCGTTTCCCATCTATATTAGATATGTAGTGATACCTAGACTCTATATTTCAGGACTAGCAGTAACATTCCCCCTCTTTCGCATCCAGAAACCTATTTTCTCACTTAATTATATAGAACTACATGGGGTTCTAGAACTATGAATGTCTTGATTCATGATTTATCAAGATATGTAGTGACACCCAGACATTTTATATTTAGGCCTAGCCCAAAACCCATTCAACCAAATGTCCCCTAGACCTGAATTTTATTCATGAATGTGTGATATAGGGAAAATCCTCTTAGGTCCTATGTTACATAAGTTCATATCATCTGTGATTTACACCACCTGTTGGAAAACTTATTTTACCTCAGTCCTCACCAAATGACATTTCAATTGTGCTACTAGAATCCTAGTTATAGATGATAAACTTCATCATGCCATCACAGTGTCCTCACTAGAAAAGAAATAACCCCTGGAATCAGTCATCTACCCTTCAACATTAATGAACTATGAGTGGATTTATTTCCATCCATATGGGATATGCCGTGATGCCCAAACTCTACATGTTAGGACCAACTACAATCTGTCACCCATTCATGTGATGGTTTTATTATCATCCTTTGTTCAAATGGCTTATCATTCACATGTGGGATATGTATCGGAAGATATAAAAAATTAATAATCATTCTCAGGATTTGAAAACCTCCATTCAAGAACTACGTATTTCTTGATTCCCAACAACATGGGATATGTAGGGATGCACGAATGTTATGTTTTGGGTGTTGTCACCATCAATAGAAGATAAACCCCCCTTGCATATGAACCAAACCCATGTAGATATTTTTAATTAAATAACTACATGTGGTTTGATTCCAACTATCACAAAATACATTATGATTCCCATATCTCGAATCATGGGTCAAATAGTAATGATAAAAAATAACAAAATCTTCCAGTTCTAGTGTATGGATAAGACCTATATAGAGATTATTTTTAAAAACCACGTGAATTGATCTTTTCCACAATGAAATTTGGAAACATCATTTCCACTATGTCTAGATAGTTCATCTTCATATTTACCGCATGATGTTAAACCGCATGGGATATGAAAGACTATGATGTCTTGATTATCCTTCCAATGAGATACATAGTGATGATTATTCCCTTTGTCCTAGTCCTAGACACATGAAAATGATTAAAAAAATGTCTCTACCCCTATATGTATGTTTATGAATGTGATCTCAAATTCAGGTCCATTATTCAAAATTCCTTCAAATAAATTTAAATCATCCCTATGTATGATTCAGATCTATGTAGTGGATATCATTTTCTGTTGAAAAGTATTATATGTATATTTTATATATACCCAGACATACCATTTCCATCCCTAAAACTCCATGTCTTAGGAAATTTGGATCCTCATAAACCCCCATGACCATCAGAAATGGATGTCCAGTATCATTAGAACACCACTATTTGACTATAAATAGTATTCCACAGTTGGCTCTACATATATTGCCCACAAAACAATTTTGTCAATAAGAAAAAAAATTCATCCTCAAGAGAGGATTTTCGTACATCTGTATGAACAAATGGCTTTCATGCCCTGCATCACTTATCCTGACTTGAGAACCCCACAAATTCGAGTATACACTTTCCTTCCTCCTCATGATTGAGGTATCCCAAAATATCTAATCCCAATTATCCCATAAATACTCAAGGATCATATGAACATTCATCCCCACAACATGTCATTCAACTATGCTTCCAATGTCCTCACTTCATGAAATTAAATTGCCTGGAAAAGTTTTTATTACTATATGACATTAAATTGAATGAAAAATGTTCTCAATATATGATGTTAAACTGCATGACATCATAGTATTCTAACCCAAGGGGAAAATTCCATAGAACTATATATAACATTATTCCTTCCCTATAAGGATATGTAGTGATTCCCGAATTCTCATCCTGGTCCAGTAATAGTGAATATAAAATGATATTATCATTGATTACTCCATCCCTTGGTGGTGAATTAAAACTTTCCCCCCCTTTTTTCTCATATATAGAACAACTCATGCGGGCTTAGGGGCCTCAATACGGGATTCCCCATAGATCCTTGGAAAATCAATTCACCATGTTCGATCATAATGGACCGAACATAAAATCCACGTTAGGGTTTCCTCCTCAATATTGCAAAACCAAAAGTACTAAATGGATGATATTAAACTACAAGGAACCATAAGAACAATGTTTGTCTTGATTCTCGTACATGAAAGATATGTAGTGACAACTAGATGACATATATTAGGGCCATCATCCCCCAAAGAAAACAAAAAAACAATAATTCCTCTCTAAATTCACATGTACCAAAGCTATGTGGGGATTCTAATTTAAAGAACTACATGTGTCTTATTTCCTATTACCATATCATACATAGTGACACTCAAATCTTCGATCCCAAGTCCAACTACAAAAAATGAATCAAAATTATACCTTACCCACGAGTCGGATCTATAAAGGGGGTTTACAACTCCATGGATAATCACAGTTTAAATGTTTCTAATATAT
This sequence comes from Viscum album, assembly GCA_963277665.1. NCBI lineage: Eukaryota > Viridiplantae > Streptophyta > Magnoliopsida > Santalales > Viscaceae > Viscum > Viscum album. The sequence continues at coordinate 561,444,056 of OY728125.1, forward strand.
CTTGACACATCCTTTACATTGATCCAACTATGTGCCTTGGGAAATTTTGGATCCCCATAAACCTTCCCATCCATTATAAGTGGACAGTCTAAGTCTTCAAAACACATTTGGTTGAATATTCACTATATACCTCGGTGGCTCTATAAAAGATACCCACAAAAGGCCTGTTAACCGACGGAATATTCATCCTCATGAGAGGAATTTCATACTTTTGTATTCCCAAAAGGATTTAGTGCCTCATTTAATTTCTCCCTATCCGTGAACCCATAGAACCATGGGTTATGCTCTTCTTCCACCTCATGTCTTGGGCATGTCTAGAAATCCCAGCCTGGTTATACACTAATTAATCAGGGGTTCAATATCTACATCCTAATCACATGAAATTGAAATTAAATAATGATTGATACACAATTTTCATCCTTAATCCAAACTGATGTAGACATTTCAAACACCTTTTCTCGATGTATGGGTTAGAATTTCATAGGATATTTCCAAACACATTGAAGAATATTCCCCCGATGTTCCTAGGCATGAAATAAATCTGCCCCAGAAAGTCCAATATGAGTCCCAGCTCATTGGTGAGCTTGTATACAAGATGAAAAAGTCATGCCTATGTGTAAACCATATCTACAATATAGAGAAACTTTTAATGTAAAATTGACAGCTTTATTCCTCTCATCACAGGATATATAGTGATTAGAAAAGATTAAATAATAGGTCTATCCATGAAACAAAATTTTATCCTCCTTTCTAGCACATTTGTAAGACTTGTGCAGGGAACCCCCTTACACCTATATGGGATTAAAATTCCTAAATATTATTTACAAATTTCAGAATGAAATTATCCTTTCTTGTTCATTCACTCCCTTTTCAAAAACCATACTCTATGTCTGAAATGGTCTAAATCCTCATAACCATACATGGAAATCGAAAATAGATGGTCAATGTCTTGAGGACACCTTTGGTTAACTATATACTGTATTCCCTAGTGGCTCTGTATAAGTTTCCCACAAAATATTTTTATCAAATAAATGAAAATTCATCTTCAGTCGAGGCTTTTCCTAACTTCATATGCCCCTATGGTGTTTACATCTTACCTTAATCCCACTTTTAGAAACTCCCCAGAATATAGATTACACCTTTTCTCCTCATTCATTCCTAATGATGATAATACATATTGGGTCAGATTACTATGAAAAGGTTGAATATTTTACCCTTTTTGATGAAAATTAATGTTAAAATCTTATGTCTCAGTTGTTCCTATTGAATTCAATTAAACTATACTATGCTTTATCCCTCTTTTACACAAGTTAAATTCATGTTGGAATAGTTTCTCATACAATGTCAAGATAGATGACCTGATTATTTTCATACATCACTCCCTTGACATTCAAACCACTGTGGTATTGGATAAAAAGAATGAAAATTAAAAATTCCCATAAAATTACATGTTCCTCAAAAAAGGATAGTTAGTGTCTTGTGGAAACATTTGTTTTTCTATGCAAAATATTCCTGAGTGGCTCTACATAAGTTTCCCACAAAAGGCCAAGCAACCAAAGGAAAATTCTTCCTTACGAGAGGCTTGTCCTCCCTTTGTATTCCCCGTGGCTTCCATGATCTATATACTATTATATATCTAGAAACAAAAATTTCAGGGTTAAGAAAAATCCCACATTAATGTTTCGAAAATATTGGGATATCCTCGGTCAATGAGACCTATTTGGGGACCTCACTGTATAATTCATGGGTGAAGCAGTTCTACTGAAAATATCCTAAATATTAGTTAAGTTTTTTTGACTCTAAACTACCCAATAAAAGAGATACGGAACTCATCAGGATAAACACCCGTAAAGGGAACCATGGAAAAAAGTGGAGTTCCTACTCACTGAACCTATACTTTACATGTTTTAGGAAAAATATCAAGAAATTAAGGAAACAAAAGTGACCCAAAATCTCATTAGGTAATAAAACCCGCAAAGGGAGGATTAATAAAAATTCATGTTATACCATCTAATCCCACACCAAATGGGTCTAGGAAAAATATAGGGTAACAATGCTAAAGACACAATGATTTTAGGGTTTTACATGTAACCCTAGAAACAGTCAACATATTCTCAATAGAGAACTCGATTTAAAAAACAATTATAGCATTATATGATTGTTTCAAATTGATTTTATGATATAGTGAGGTAAAACAATATTTAGTGAAGATTATCATTCAATGTGAGATCATTTATAATTATTTGTCATTTTAGGAGAAGATAAAAGGACAAAAAGTGGAGAGCATAAAAGATTATTTTCCATTAAATGTGAGTGGAGGAGCTTCCACACCCAAGATCCTCCCCATAATTTCTACAAAAAAGAGGAGCATAGAACATACTAAAATTATTACAATGAACCTTAGATATCTTTGGGGAAAAATCGACCATCGACTGACATGGACCATCATGGTATTGTCTTAGAGAATCCATATGTTTAGCTTCATCTTTGAATGATGGTAACACATGTTTAACAATGGCCCTAAGATCTCAATTTTTTTTAATGTAATCAAAATTGGAAATTTTTTATGTTAGGTGCACCATAATCTTGGCCACATGATCCTTTCACTCTCATAGCTCTTCTGTTTAGGAAATCATTTGGTCGTAATAATTTTCGTCCTTAGCCAAAAGGTAGTGAACATCCGCAGTAATATCATGAAAGGCCTCTATTTGATGATGGATGACATTGAACTGAACAAGGACGACTTCAAGAGCATCTAAATATTGTCTATATATGTAGATATGGAACATGATAAGGTTAAAGTTTAGATAGTTAATGCCACGTGATCCTAAATCTATAAAAAATAATCGATGGGTGTCCCCCTAAATAGTAAATTCTAATGGGGATGATTATGTGATGATAGTATAGATTTTATTGCATCCCATATTTACAAAACATGGTGTTCCCAAATAGCATTGGAAATTAGACTTTTCTCCTCCACTACATTGAGTATATAATCTGGAAGTTAAATCATAGAATATGGAGTCCACCATGATTGAGTTACCTAAGAATGCGAAAATTCCTTATCTATAGGTGGTTCAACATCTGAGGCTCTGAATATGGGATTGATTGCAATTTCAGGGTTTCATGGTGACATTCCACTTGGGAGGCCTTTGTAAGACCACAAACCATTTTAATCAAAGACAATGTCTTTGATCCACTCTTCATAGAGATAGGGTGTATGGATTAAGTCCCCTATGATTGTATTTTATAATGAACAGAACACCTGCTTACAGTAGGAATGAAGGAAAATGGAACCACAAGAATGTGACTAGAATCTTCCAACGGTCTCCGAACTCATCTAACCGACCCTTCCAATATGAAATCGGGATATCATGCCACCATCCTTTGAGTATACACCCGTGAAAAGTATGTTTAATCCACTGTGGGGGGAATGAGGACTGGCATTCCAATGCCATTTGGCATTATCATCTACCCAAATTAGCGAAGGATTACAGGGTGAGATTCCCTATTAACCTGAGTAATGAAGGTACCGAAATTTCATAGGAAACCTATAAGGAGTAAAAGGTTGAAAAATGGTTATTTTCACTATACAAGCGGTCGTGATTTCATCTCGTAGTGTAATGATATAGGGATGTTCTTCTGAATAAATCTTTCCACCATCAACCAACAATTCATGAGTTGTGGGGTGAGGCATAAAATAAAAAAGATAATAATCTCTCACCAATCCAATGATGTTGTTAACACGCAATGATTTGTGATGAACAAAAGAAATGTTTCATAGGGTCGGGAATAAATTAGAATGAAGAGATATTGAAGTATTTTGATCCTCATAGAATGGAAAACACACTTTCATACATCCAAACATTTCGAAGGGCCCAAATGCCATCTATTTTTATTCATATTTTATAATCATCTTTTTAAGGGTTGATGGGGATCCTATACATGGCCCATTGGCTTAATGACATTACATGACCCAAAATTCTTATAGGAATTTATCCAGACTATAACTACTGGGAACTTCTCCTCTCTAGTGTCTATATATTGATGTTAGATATCCACCTTTGGATGGCTATTTGGCTAGGCTTCCCATTTATGCATAAGCGGGTCCCGGTTGTAAATTCCATACCCCATCATTCTTCCAAATCAATTAGCTCTACTCTAGTGAATGCGCCTACTCTAAATCCTCATATATATCTTTCTCATTGTAGAGTCATCCTGATCCAATAATCATAATATTATGTTGCCCGAAGGCTTTAGGGTGGCTCTAAGGCCTTGAGGTGGCCTAAAATCTATTCTTCTTGAATAGACATAGGTGGACCGATGTCCTTAAAGGACTCAATAACCAAACCAGTGGCCCAAAACCCCAAAAAAATTCATAGTTCTGCCTTCTACAGTCCCAAAAATTAGATGCTACAGTGCCTGCTAGAGTACTGTTGTAGTAGCCCATAAATATGTCTCTTCCTGGATTTGATCTTGGGTCACTTGGACAGACATAACGAGTCCCCACCAACTAGGATGAGGCTCTGGTGTCATTCATCCATCCATACAAAAAATTAAATGGCCTACTAAGATGATGTGATGATCATCCTTTCTATATCGACCCTATCAATTCATAAATACAAGCATGGGTGGGGACGATTAAATTTATTGGCATTCCATTTTCCAATGTAAACTCCATCAGCAAGGTAAAAATAGTAACACCATTATAGACATTATGGAAGGGTAATATCCATCAACTCAAGAACATGAAAAATAAACCTGCTAATATACGAATAATGATTCATCCAATCAAATCTCATAACCCCATGTGGGGTACCAACCTCTATCATGTGTAGCACAGTATGAGCCTGAGATGCACCACAATTTTTTTGTTGGCTGAGTTTCAGTATGAAAATATTTTGGATTCAGACCATTAACATGTAAAAACAGCCATATCCAATATACAAATAAAATCTGGGATAAAATATAGAGGGGTTGAAAAAACAAATTCTATACCATAACCAACAAATCCCTCAACAATGGTGATACTTGGTCAACATTCTCTATAATATTGGCTGTCAGAAAAAAATATCCATACATATCACGAACCATTGAAACACCCAAAATTAGTTGGAAGTCCCAAACACTAATTTCAACTTCCCCATACACTAGATGGAAGGTATTTGTATATCATGTCCACCAACTCAAAAACTATGAAATAATCTCTTATTTCGGTGGGTTTTGGTCTTTGAAACCAATGATGCCTCATAAATACTCATAAATTGTAACTCATTTTTGAATTCCTGGAAACTCTAGAAGACCCAAAATGGACACCCCCAGTAAAAACCAGAGGAGTTACCAGCATGAAGGTACCATTTTTATGTCCACCCTTGTTGATAGTTCAAGATAAATTTCTATGTTAGTAAATGATTGAAATGAAGTCGGTCATCTGGCCCCCATAAGGCTTCCTTTAGTGATTGGGGAGTTTAATTTAGAATGGATTTGGTAGAAAGGGACTCTTGGATAAATGTCCCCTTCACAAAAATATTGGCCATTGGAATATTTCTATTTCCATATATCCAGGAAGTAAGTTTGATTTTTGAACAATGATCTAGGATCACTATGTCAGATGTGTACCCAAACCCATAAAGAGGAAATCTATCCAAAATCAAATATGTTAGCAGACTAGTAATAAGAATTTGGGCAAGAATTTAATGAAGTGGACTAATGATGGATGTTTTTTTCGAAATAATTGATCATAGATTTAGTTATTTTATCCCAATCCGAGAGAATAAAAAATTTAGTAGAAGGAGTAGTTGAATCCGAAGAAGCCTGTGAATGGTCTATAATGTTTTCTACATCAAAATTCCAACAAAATGAGTTATTTTTAAAAAATATCATCAATGAAATAAAATATTGGTCCACATAAGTACATTCTATGGACTACATCGGGCCTCAAACCATCAATCCATGAAACACTGATATGTGAAACATTTTCTAATGAAGTAATAGTTTTTAGAAGGATTCATACAAGATGTGTTATTCACTATGATTAAGTTGAAACCCACCAATCGTAATTAATGTAATTATGTTCACATGTGAAAAGGTCTCATTCACGGGTGAAGGCATCCACAAATGAGTTAGTTTTCTGAAGTAGTTTTTAGTGGAGAATTTCTGAGAGTGGTTAATATTTTGGAAAAATGGTGAAAAACAAATGAGTCGGGCCGCTTATATATTGGAGTGTTCCCCTCTTATGGATCCACCAGTCTACTACAACCTAGTTGAAATCATAACCTCATTCTACATCAAAATAGATTTCTCTTTTTCATGATCGGGTCCCATTCTTATGGGGGCGTTTGTTGGGTCCTAAAAATTTCTCATATAAGAATAATACACTTATGTCAATTTTAAAAAGGAAGAGAAATAAATTTTTGGAACATTTGGAGGAAAATTTATTAAAGAGTGTGAAATATAAAAAAGAAGGATGGAGCACCATAGATCGAGGCTCCCGTTGTGTGTTATTTCTTGGTATGGAAGTTTTCCACTCCAGAAAAGCCCTGTGAATGGAAATAGTCCACAAAAGGGGTGGATCTGGCGGTGCCTGCAAATTATATAATCTCATTTCAAAAAAAGGAGCAGTGATATATGCCCCTGTAAATGATCTCATAGTGAACAAAATCATAAATTGGTGAAGGCTGTGTTGCCGGCTCCCACGAACAAGACAAAGTCATTTGTAGATCCAGGAGGGGATTTGGTCGACCTAAAATGACCATCATGTTGACCCTATCCTTAATGGGAATCTAAAAAAATGCTTGGAAATGACTAGATACACTAGTATTCAGTTCCTCTACTTCCCAATAAATGAATCCTAAATTGAAGCAAAATGGGGATCGATAGATAGAAATATCGAGTGATCGAGGAATGGAGGGATCGATATATCAAAAAAGGTCTCATTTATTTATTAAAGGTAGGTAAAACCCAACGACATAACATTAAAGAGGATAAAACTAAAATAAATTGGTAGTTTGTGAATTCAATATCCTTTTCGGGCATACTCCCTACTTGGTGTATAACCAATTACCCCTTTTCAATCAGGAATATCACATAGAAAAATGCTATGGGAGTAGAACCTACCCCACATAATGAATCATTACATAGGAAGAAATAAATCCCAAATAACACCCTAAAATGCTGATGGAACCTAGTCCTGTGGAGAAATGTGCTATACAGACTAAACCCAAGTCTGCATACCATGATGATTTTTCGAGAGCTCCTTTACCCGTGAACCTAAAACCAACGTGAAGGGAACCCATCCCTCATGTGAACGTGACACATGGAATATGGAATACTAGGGTGTTCCACTATATGACCCTCATTTTTACCTTCTATCGCATTATGAGTCCCAATGTTGGCCCCTCTATGAATAGGTCTAATGAAATCAGGTCAAGGGACGCCAAATATTTTTTATAGGTTAGTAGGAAGATCAATGTTGCCTTTTGAGTCTATACACCAATGGTAAATAAAGTCACATGGGTTACCCCAGTGATAAGGTGGACCCTCAGAATTAAAGTGATTATACATTCCCATGACAATGAAGATTCGGGCCTTTGGGTAATAATGTGGAAAACCACATTATAGGGATTAAGTGGAGCCTCTCGAATTTTTCTTTGATGAGGGATAATGTGGAACATCTTTCGATTTGTTCCTAGATCTAAATAAATGGAACTCCTCCTGAGGTAAGCCCCAATCGTTTCCTATAGTAATAGGTAGTTTTCTCCCATTTAACTCTTCCGGATTCATATCTTAATAGATTTCCATATATGAATATCCTGGATATAAAAATAATAGATGAAACAAGCTTGCCCAAATCACATTTTGTTCTACCCCATTAGGCTCTAACACCATCCACCAATAGACAGATCATGATGTGCAATCATCAGATCCACTACCTCCTCTTATTTTTGACCTCGAGTTTGAATCACATGGTCTTAGAGGTTGGTGGTGATCATGAAATCCTTACGATCAAAAATCATATCATGGGCCTCTCATATACTATATTCCCTATTCAAATCCCCCTTATTCGAACATTTCCACAGATGTAACAACCAACCAAAAATAATTGAGCCTTCTCCATAGATATAATCCCCAAAAATAATACTAATGGGAAGCTCCCATGCATAAGTCACACATCAAATTTTTTCAAGAGTAATTATCTTATAGTGGGCCTCATATTCCATGTAATCCCTAACCAAGACCCCATTAATGGGAGGCCTCCATGCATAAGCCCCACCTTTTATAACTACACAGACATTGATTTCTAACAAATTATGATATGTAGGAAAGGTCCCTAATATTCGAGACAGGTATATCAATGATCTCAATGATTCTGTCATTTTCATGATGGTTCATTATCATCCTCACATAAAAAATTTAAACTGCCTGGGTCAAAAAAAAAATGAGGCATTTGATTCAAACTAACTTGGATACATAGAAACGTTCACTAAGTCCAAACATGATATCCAAATAGACCTTATTGTTTTCAGAGTCACATTCCCAATAGGGTTGTATCTACCCAGAAGGCCATATCTCTTCCGGGAAACTCGGGAAACCTCGGTATAAGCCCTACACTATATTCGACTAGGTCATCTTTCTCTATGTTATTATTTCCATACAATGTAAAACATCATGGTAAGGTCCTTGTTACAAAACCATAAAATGTGATGTTTCCAATTTACTAACATCAAAATATGTGGGTTCTGATCCCTCTCAGAATGATATGTAGGAATTCGATAGCACGGGGTTGATCCCAATATCATAATAGCTCCCATCCCCCTGGATGAAGATAATCTCTAGAGATCCATCTTTGATGGATTAAATCTATTTTTGACCAAAAGAACAAAAAAATAATCCCTGATATATCCATAAAAGGGTAACATTGATGGATAACCGTATATACATATAGATTCTTCCATCGATGGATAACCTCTGATACAAATAGATTATTACAAGCCCATGTTTAATCCCGATTAACTATTACTGTATGGATAATCCATAGACAGATTCTTGGGAATGAACCAAGGATTTACAAACATATGAATACCAATTAAATATATAAGAATGTCCCATTATTTGAAATTGTTCTCCCAAAAAGGTTTGATGATCCCGAGATTCCATCCTCTTGAGCAATGTGAGTTCTTAAGTGTCATTAGCCAAATCATCCAACGAACACCAACCTTTGGAATGTATGTATATGAATAATTGATGCAAGAATCTTTGAGTGTCTTTAGCTCCACAAAAAAACATGTTGAAGACCATTCTGAAGAACTATACCTAACACTAGTGATTGCACACTAATCGACCCCTACAATTAGTCCCCATGAGCATATTCCCATATTTTTCAGAATGGTAATGGTGAACCTGACTTAAATTAAAAAAATAGAACATATTTCCAAAGATAAAAAGGATATACTTCCCAGTCCCCATCAGACATTTTATTCACTAGTACACACACTATTTTTGGCTAAAATTGATAAATATTATCTTTGTAAGGAGAATGAATATAGACACCACTATTAAGAAACTAGTATAAATGATTAAAACTATAGACACCTGATATTGATAAAAGGTGTAATTCATATAGATAGTGAATATTTATAATAATAATTAATGATAATGGATATTATTAAGTTTTTTAATTAATTATTTATGTTATATATGTTTATTATGCATGAGGATAATGTATTTTCATGGATATTTAAATAATATGTAAAGGTTTTCCCTCTAACATTCATTTATTCGAGCCATATTTTGTATTATGAACTAAATTTAATTTATATGGTGTAAATAATATATATTTAGGACGTTATATCTTGAAAACAAATTCTTGATGGTACTATATGATATATTTTAATCTCACTCATTCATGATGTTTTTATTAAATTTCATCCCAAGCCATATGTGTAGTTATCCGCGTCAATTTTCATTCATTATGTCTCATTTTATATTCACCAAATATTTATTTTTTTGTTTCATATATTAACATGGAATAATTTTTACCATATTAATCAAAAATTATAATGGGTATAAATTTATATATTGTTATCCCTCCCCCATATTCTTTTTATTCAAAGTTGACAAAACCATTGTAAAACTCTTTTTTTAGTGAAAAAATCATCCTATTATTTTGAGAAGTTAAATCTTATGTTGATTCATTAAAAAAGAGATATTTTTGGATATTTTTTAGTGGATTTCACAGTATAGCATATAAAACTAGGGGATTCCACCCCGAAATGGTTTGTTTGAGCATTGACTCATTAATCACTATGATGTATGACAAGTGGGCCGAAGGCTTCACGTGAAATTGAACACTATCTGGTATATTCACTAGAGTATACACACTCTAATTATGAATTATGATAATTGATTTTTCTTTCCATTTACTTTGTTTTATACCAATGTAAACAACTGAATCCAATTACTATCTTCTATGGATATCCCAACACATTGACAATACTCTCACCATTATATTTCTTTAATAAGGGTAATTCCTTATATATAGACGATAACTCAAAGTATGTATGTTTATTAGGGGATTCTATCATTATCATCCACATTATTCAATTTAATGTGAAAGTATTTATTTTATTTATTTTTAATTATATGGATAGCCACGTTTTTTCAGTTAGAAGTTCCTTAGCGAAAGGTATGGAATGTCTAATTAAAAATGATGTCTTATTCTTTAGAAATAATTATACAATGGAAGGGGACTAGAATTATAAATTCCGTCAATGCATCAAAATCTATCATTACACAAAAAAATCTTTTATTTTTGTGTATATCTTTCCCTATGTTAACATATTTTCATTGAAAAGGACATGATAACATGTTTTGATGTTTTGAAAGTATGCATCCCATCATTATGAGATCGATGATTATTATTAACCATGTGTTAATTTAATGTAATGTATACAAAAATACCTTAGTTTCAGTTGATTTTGTATTAATGTGGTTTATATAATCCTCATTTTTTAATTAATCTATGTTTATGTTATGATATTTTCCACTGTATGTTACTCATTACTGAGAATCAAAGACCATCATTATATATTTTCCATTCACCTAAAAAACCTAGAGGATAAATATGTGTAATTTGTAATGATATAATGGAAGGTCTAATATTTTCCTCACAATGTGTTAATAATGTCTATTATGCTTTAAAAAATACTGTATACATTTATCTACACTTCTTAGACTAATCATCTATTGGATCCTACATGATCTATTGTATTTGTTACCAACAATTTAATATCACTATTAGATCAAGGATTATTATGTTCAAGATATTATATTTTGAAATAGATATAGTTTTAGTTGGAATATTAGGGACTAGATTTAACGTAACCTAGTTAGATAACCCATGTATTAAGAAAACACATCATAATTTCTGGAGAACACTCTGGAAAACATAATAGGAATTTTATTTTATAAGTCAATATCATGGTATAATTGTATATATTCTACTGTAAAAATATGGTGAATAATGGTATAAATTGAGCACTGTCAACACCCGTAGTGAATGGAGGGATATACCACTAGAATATGTCAATAAATCTAGAGTTATTGATCATATGATCATAACTATATATGTGTAGGTTAACCTAGTTATAAAAAATAATTTTTCTTGCATATTGTTACATGATAATACACAACATTTTGTAAATTATTTGGACCAATTCATATCAAAACAACCTCCAACATTACTTTAACTACTAAACTATTTGTAGAAGAAAAATGGATAATCTCACTATAAAATATCATTCATACTTTAATGATTAGTGAAAAGGAAAAAGTAATCATGGAGGTCTATCAGTTGATGGGATATACAGACGAATAGTGGTCAATAATTAAAAAAACTAAATAAGAAGATGATATAATGTGTATAGAATGTAATACTAAAAAAGTGGTATTATATGAAATATACCTTCCCTGTGAAAAAAGAGAAAAAAATTGGTAAGATGTTCCTTAATCAATAAAAAAATGATGAGGATAATGTTATCGAGTATGAGAATATATTTAAAAGGTTATCTATACCTGATACAGTCTCTGTACTCAGACGAGAAAGAAATATTGATCATATACATCATTGGTTAAAGGTGATAATTTGTTGTTAATTAGACACTTATACTCTTTGATTAAAATATTATATAGTCTCAATATCTACTATGATAGAATATTATTTATCTAGGATGTATATATTCAATTAAAATTAGCATAATATAACATTTGGTGAGAATCAAATGAAGAGTAGTCTGGAAAAGGGGAAGAAGGGAAGGATTGGAATTCTCACAAGTGATAATAGTTTGAAGAAACACAATTAGGTTTCTAGGAAGGGAACATTAGTTTTTATAAGTGTAGAGAAAAAAGGCCATCAAACTCTTGAATACAAGGAAGAAGATGTTAAGATTCAGCCATTTACTGACAAGGATAATTAATATTTTGTTAAAGAATTCCAAAAACATCAAAGGAATTTTCAATAAAAAAGGACAAGAGACTAGGCCCAAGATTATATGACAACCATATCCAATGTTAATGTTTCTAAAAATATGTTTTCAGGATTATTGATTGGGGAATAAAATACAGAAAATGTTTTATTTGATTTTGGATATTCTAATTTTTTAATAATGTCCATGTTTTCAAAAACCAATAAATATTTCCAAACTACCGTTATAAGGATGTTATAAATTATGATGCCTAGTGGAAATCATAATACCAAAATGATATGTTATTTAGTTCCATACATCATTCATAGAGGTACCCAATTTTCAAACTGGTCTACTATTCAGGTGGTCTAATTTGATATAATTATTTGTATCGATTATATTTCAAATTATAATGAAAAAATTTATTTCCAAGAGAATAATATTGTGATTCTTTATAGAGGGGTGAAATCTCTTATATTTATAACGGAGGCTACAATGGATAAATAACAATCGTATGATCCCCCAGTAGTTATACATATTGAAATTATAGGAATAGAGGATGATCAAGAATGATTTTATGATAAGGAAGATATCTTATTAATTTAGGATGATCCCATTGTATAAAAAATCATTAAAACTTTTCAAAAATAATTACCTTCTCTTCTACATAAACATGAAGTTGAGTTCTATGTTGAACACATTATTGAAGAGATACCTGTATCTAAAATTGCCTCTAAAATAGAACCCATGGAGTTAGTGGAGTTGATGAAAAAAATTTAGGTGTTTTGTTGGATTTACAAACCATAGTGTTTCACTATGGGGAGAAGCTGCTTTATCCATGAAAAAGAAGGATGGGTATATGAGATTGTTCAAATATTATAATGATATAAATTTTACTAATATAAAGCATATGTATATATTACAACATATTTATGAATAATTTGTGAAACATCAAGGATACTAATACTTTTTAATGATCTCTCTTTAATATTCATATCTTCTATTAATGGTGATGAAGGTTCATATAAAAACGTTGGCATTTTAAACAAGGTATAGACATTATGAGTTTATGATAATGCCATATAGATTGAATAATTTACAATTTTTTTTATAAATATGATGAATAGATTATTCAAGATTATCATGATCACTTTTTTGGGGTATTAAAATACTATATCATGATATACTCTAAACTTGAGTAAGATAATGAGATTCCTAAGAAAATAAATCAAGAAACTCTCATAAAAAGAAATTATATGGGAAATATTGTAAGTAAACATTTTGGTTCAACGAAGTTTATTTTCATGGAAATGTTGACTCCAATGATGGAATATTTACTGAACCTTCAATGAATATGTTTTTAATGGAATGGAATATATAAATGAACATAACAAAGATATGAAGTTTCCTAGGATTATTAGCTTAATATCGGTGGGGTTTTCAAGAATTATCATTGTTGGATAACTTATAATCCATATTAATATATAAAGGTATTAAATTCACATGGTCAAGGGAATATGAGTAATGTTTTAAAGAGACGAATATGTGGCTGATTGATGAATCAGTATTAACATTACCATTAGGTAAGTATGTATTTGATATATATAGTGATTCATCGAATAAAGTAATTGGACATATATATATGAAAAATTATAGAGTGGTTTCTTATGCATTATGGAAGTTAAAAATATATGAGTATAAATATCCAACTCATTAACTTGAGATGAAAACAATAATATTTGGTTTAATAGTATTTAGAAACAAATTCTAGGGTGAAATATGTTACATATATATAGATCGTATAATTTTATGCAAATATTTTCTCAGGAGGATCTAATCATGAGGAAAAGATGTTAGATGGAAGTACATAATCACTATAGCTTGTTTATACACTACCACCTTGGGAAAGAAAAAAGGTTGTTGATTCATTGTTTTGGAGGAACTACAAAATTATGATCATGGTGAGGATTAATAGGGATCCTATATACCAAGATATAGTTAATATGGATATGGTGATTTTTATTCATGGGAATCCAACAATAATTTTCTAGAAGAGTGATAATACACCATTACTATAAAAATAGATACGTATTAATCGGATGATGAGGACTTAAAAATAATAATTAAAGTGGAAAATTATGGGAAATTGATAAAATACATTTGTTGAGATGGATTGGTAATGATTTTAAGGTGGTTACATGTTTCCTATGTACTACAGTTAAAGAGGGGACAGTTAGATGAATCAAATAACTCAAATTTCTCGAAACACTATTGTAGTACAAAGATGTATCAGGATTTAAGAGAAGTTTTCTAGTGAGATGCTACAGAGTGCGATATTGTAGACTATCTGTCCATAATCATTGTATTATAGTAGGTAAAATTTCAAGGAGAATATTCTAATGGAGTCATGAAAACTATTCCTATACCTATATGTATGTGGTACAATAATAAAATGAACATTTTCATTGTATGTTTGAAGACTCTAAGGAAGATTGATTCTATAGGGGTCATTTTTTGTCACTCTACAATGTATTATAAATTATTAGAGATAAGAGAAGATATACCCATTGATAATCTTTTTCGGATGAATTTCAGTGAAATAATAATTATTTTGTGGGGACCTATATCAATGGTATCTTTTCAAGACCCTCAATTCACATAAAATTTACAGAATTATCTTCAAAGTGAACATGACATTGAGATACAATTAAGAACCTTATAACATCCTCTAACTAATGGGATGTCTAAAAGGACAATCAAAATATGGGAATTTATCAAAGGATCAATTTATTTTGATATCCAAGGTATACATGATCAATATAGACCAATGTTGGAATTTTTATATATCAACAGCTTGCATTTGAGTATCAGGATTTCACTATTTAATGTTTTGTATAGGTACATGTATCATATTCTAATGATTTGGGAAGAAATTAGAGATTAAAAGATAATTTTTCTAGAGAAATTTTATGATACAACTGTTAATGTAAAGATAATTCAATATCACATTAAAGTAACCTTGGGAATAAAAAAAGTTATATGATGATAATGGAAGGAAATACGTGAAATTTTTATTATGGAATCATGTATTATGGAAGGTTTCTTCATGGAGGGGAGTGGAAGGATTTTATAAAGAGGGTATGTTTATCCATAGGTATAATGGTCCATTTGAAATATTTTAAATATTTTTAGTTGTATCTTGTTTGTTTGGTATAACACCGAAACATATTAAATTACACAACATATTATATTTTTCATTAATAAGGTTTTACGTCCCAGATTTAATGCATGTTATCAAATAAAGGGTAATATATTTGGAGATTTATTTTTCTTATAATGAAGAACTTATCTATATTTATGAAAACCGAGAAGAGGTTTTATAGAAATAGAAAAATCGATTCGTGAAAGTAGTTTGGAAGAATAAAAAAACTAGGAGAGGAAACATGGGAGCTATAAGAATCTATGAGGAAAGAAAATGTACATTTTTTTGAATAACTGATATATACCCCAATTATTAGGATGAAATTATTTAATGGGTTTGGGAGAGAATTTAGTACCTATTACCCAACTATAATAGGTAAATACCGTATCCTGAACTGTCACACAATGCACACTCAAAAGACCCTTTATTCAGTAGTATATTTAAAAGTGTAATTTTTGAATAATAGTATTAGAATATAATACAATAAAATTCATATTTTAGTTATTTATAAACTTATCATATTAAAATAATATTTTGTAATTTTTCTAAAATGGTTTATTTTTATGTATATTGTGAAAATTCCATTTTTCATAAAATATAAGTCACATATTTAACTAAAATGATTTAATGTAATATACGTTAACTATATTAAAATTAAATTCAATCACATTCAGAAAATTAATATTATTAAATGTATATTAAATTCCAAACAATTATTTTCAAATTCTATAAAAAGGTTTGTTTTAGGTTTAGTCATAAAGGATAAATTACTAAGGTAAAAACTAGTTACCATAGGAAACGATAAAATAGTAAAAGTAGAAAATATAATAGTAATAATTTTATAACATGATTAAAAAATAATCCTAATAAAATGGTTGAAATAAATCATATTTTTCTCCCACTATATTATTTCTCAATTTGGGTATATTTTTCTAGAGAGTGACATGATATTGTTAAAATATTTTGGACATTTATAAAAACATCCATACCTTTTCACTTAAAAAAGGCTCACCCCTCTCTCACTTATCCTAAAAACCCATGTATTTCAGTACAAAATCTAAACAAAAAAATATGAAAATTCATATCTATGTTGAAGATATTTTATTATTCTAATAATTTTATCCCAAAAATTCTTAACCCCTTTGAATAGAGGATCATCCGGAAGATAGGCAAAGATTTATATAATCTCCTTTTTCATTTAAATTTATTTATGTGCACTTCATCATCATAAACCCCCATTAAACCATTATAAAACCATAAAATCAATATATTTAGTATAATTTTATGTTATTATAATAATTAAACTTCTTTCCATTTTCTAATGAGAAAAATGAAATAGTTAATCTTCTGTTCTTTGGACTACCACCTCCACAACATTACATGTTTATTTTTCCATAACCAACACAAATGGATTATAATAATTAGTAATTTAATATATAATTATTTTATTTAATAAATATTTTATATTTTCAAATTATTAAATTTATTACTCTTTTTATTTTTTTTCTATTGAAAATTAAATCACCATCCAGACATACATGTAGATTTCCCCCACCATAAAACGTTCGATTTACATTTTCCATTACACCATAAAATTACATATATGGTCATTATAAAATGTTTAATGGTTAAATATTATTATTTTTAAATCATTATTGTTATTTTATGGTAAATTAGAAATCTTATTAACATTAAGAGTATTAATTAATTGTGATATATTTAAACATCCAAAAGAGAATTCTATAATAGAAAAATGATTTCTTCTTAATATGAAATAAATTCATATTGGTTATATTATTCCTATAAGTCCATAAAATTATGACATATATAAATAATTTAAAATAAAAAATATATTTACTTTTTTATACTTATGATATGGTTATACCACCTCATAATAACTCATTAAATTAGGGTATGTCCATGTTTGAGTCGGTTTAACCACCTACTTTAACAATACGATGAATTTATATTATGAATGACAATGACAATGTACTTTTTCTATAATTTTATATAAATAAATAAATGTTGATTTTTTAAATAGTTAAATTATATAAATATTTAATTTATTAATTAAGAACATACACTTTGAAAATCTAGAATCATTGAAACATGATTATTATAAATTTTATCTTCATAGATAACGACTAAAATATTTATGAAAGGAATTTGGAAAATCATAAATTTTTCTAAATAATAACGTTAAATAAATTTAATAACATGATAATGGTGATATTTTCCAAAATAATTAATATATACACCACTAATATGAAACTAGTACAGCTGATCAAAATTATAAAAACCAAAATGGAAAATAGGTTGAATTCATAATGAGATTGACTATTTATGATGATTATAAATAAAAAAGGATATGGGTAATGCTAAAAATTCTGTAATTATGATATTTATTATTGTTATATAAGAGGATAAAGTATGTTCATGGAAATCTAGACAATAGGTAAATGTTTTCGATGTAAAATTTCTCTCATTGAAATGGGTTTTCTTTTATTCACCTACTTTTATTCATTTTTTGGTATATACTACATATTCGACATGTTATGTAATGAAATTTATATTATTCATGTTATTTTAAGAATAATTTTGATCCATATATTTCTAGGGTTTTTATTGAAATTCTACTATATCTATAAGTGAGTCTTTTTATCTCAATTTTCATTATTTGGGACTCATATTATATTCAACACATATTTCTTTTTATTTGGTCCATACAGTGACATTGCAGATTATTTAAAATATTTATCATCAATTTTAATTGTTTTAAAGATCTCTATTTAAAACCTCATTAATATTATTTTGATTCAGTTTTTAACAAACCTGTTTTAAAATTCAATCATTTCTATGGTGAAAAACCCATCCATAGTTATGGAAAATTGAAAGTGTTTCTACATTTCTAGAAAGTAAATAATTTTCTAGATACTAGATAGTGGATGTGGCTATGAAAAATATGAACGTATGGGTAATGACATTAAATGGGTTTTTTATATTTGACTCGGCCATTTCATTGATGTTTGACATGTGACCCTAAGTCTACATTCCTCGATAAAAAATATCAAGTGATATGATTTGGAATATTCACATGATATTTATTAACCATAATGAATTATTTTATTACCATTTTCCTGGTCTCAAACCAATTAAACCTATTAAACCCGAATACTATATTATATGTGTATCCCTACACATTGAATGTAACCTCACCACTATAGTTCTTTGATAAGAATAATTCATATTAATTTTATAATACTCCATAGATTATATATTGATGAAGATATGTTATCCTTGACATCCACATTATTACAATGAATAGGGAATGATTCTTATTATGTATTTTCCATTTCACAGTTTTCTATTTCATTTTTTAACCATAGGTTTCTTTTGTAATGGTATTAAGTGTACCTGTGACAATTATGTTGAATGCATTAGAAATTAGTAGGTGATAGGTGGGTCCTAGAATCATATTCACCCATAATGATTTGATATGTATCATAAGGTAAAAAAATATTTTGGGTTTGTGTATATGTCTTCCTATATAAATATAGTGCCCCAGATGAAGACCTTGATATCATGTTGTGTTATCTGACATAATTCATTCCATCATTATGAGATAAATTAATATTATTATCCATTTTTTCATTTATTTTTTATTGATATAATATTTCCTTATTTTTTTATTATAGATAACTATTGTTTATTTTTTCCTAACATGTCACTTATTCTATGTTTATGATTTTATAGATTCAGTGGTATGATACTCTTTAATGAGCATTTGAGCACAACATTATAGTTTTCTTTCCCTATGAAACATAGTGGGGAATAATTTATAATTTCTAGCATTATTATAGGAGGGATAATAAAGTTCATAGAGTGTGTTCTTTCAATATATAATTTTTCCAAATGTATTGACTATATGTATCTATTATTGTAACAAACTATGCTATTGGATCCTATAGTAACACTGGTATTATCTCCCAATAATGTAATATAATGCCCATATATAGGTTTCTAGAGTCTATGATGTAATAGAGACTGAGTTAGATGGGGTTTAGTCATGTTATTGAATGGATAGATATTCAATATACTATGTTATTTGTGAATTGTAGATTTTTTATTTTAAAAAAATGAAAATGGTGAGTTCGATCAGATTTATTGAGAGGAAGTAAATGAAGTTGTGCTATAAATGAATGTGCTGATTGTTTTATCTGGTACCAATGATTATTTTCATTCTATATATTTCTATATAGATTCTTTTAGGATGAACATGAAAAGATCAAGGCTTTTGTAGGATGTCTTTAGAAGAACTATTCAACTGATACATTGGGAATAAGAAATAGATAAATGAAAAAATCAAGGGTAGCCCTAAAGATACACAGGAAAAATTTGTTAAGGAGGTAGAAAAAATTCCAGATCATAGAAGCATTCTCATATAAAAAAAATATGATTTGGAATAATGGGAAGAAAAATTTATTTGATTTTCTTTATTATAAACTAAGAAACATGATTTCTTAGAGAAATATGTAAAAATAGAAAAATAAGGAGAGTGTAAATTTAGTTCATTACTAAAGACATTAAAAAATGATAGATTGTGTCCAATGAAGAATAAGTAATTCATGAGGAATAGAATATTGACCTGATATTTTTTTGAAGTGAATACATAGTGTATATCAAAGATAGAGAAGGGGAATGAGAATATATACATTATTTGGTGTATAGATAAGTAG
The DNA here is from genome assembly GCA_963277665.1 of Viscum album. NCBI lineage: Eukaryota > Viridiplantae > Streptophyta > Magnoliopsida > Santalales > Viscaceae > Viscum > Viscum album. The sequence goes on from OY728125.1 coordinate 561,464,455, forward strand.
TCAAATGTTTTTAGAATAGGAAGGAAAGTAACATAAAAATGAACATCCTATTGTGCATGGTTTTATTCTTAACATCAATCCTTTCTCTGACTGATATGTAATCTGGGAAATAAATGTTAGGAGATTATATTAAAATTTTAGATAATGATATTCAACATAGACGGGGCTATAAACACCACTAAATAAGTATTACATAAATTCAAATACCATAGCTTTGGAAGAACGAGATATGTTTTTTTGTTGAATAATTATAATATACATACCTATTGGATAATATTAAAGTAGAAATGAATGGTAAATATTTTATATACAAGTTTCAAATCCATATATATTACAAAAATCACTATATATAAAGAGATCATGTATCATAAATATGACAATAGGGAGAATAGTTTTTGTGTAATATCTCTGAGAACAAGCAATGTATATACATAGTGAGATTATTTTTAGGTTTTGGAGACGAAAAAACTTATATTCAAAATTTTATTGAAGTGGATAATACATAATTTGGGAGATTAAACAATCAATATAAGAAGCATGTATTTGGAAAAAATATTTTAAAACACTGTATGACTTTTATCTTTATTACATTCATAAATTTTATTAGAAATTTATTTGTTAACTAAAATATATTCATCTTCAATAAATATAATCATAGAAAAAATTAAGATGGTGTAAAATATTCAAAGAGAAATTGGAATTAGGTAAAATAAAGTTACACTTGATTCACCCCTATGTGTATTTATTGATTATATTTGGAATTCCAATTAGTATAAAAGAAAATGTTACCAATGATTTGATCGATATTAAAGACCCAGTGAATCTCATTTGGTTTAATGAAGGAAATATTTGAGTTGATTTTAGATCCCCAAATAGAAATAGAAATATGTACGCTTTTGACTAATCATAAGGAAGTCTATTCCAATACTATGGAAAATAGGAAACTTAAATAGAAAAATAAATAAAGGAAAATTTTGAAGAAAGAATGTGATCAACCACTCCTTGAAGATAAAAAATGTGGTATGTAACAATATACTGATTTTGTTGATAGAGATCCATTTGATGACAGTAGTATAAGATGTAGAGAGTATGAAGAGATAAAAACAATTTATCATGATAATCATATGTTTGATTATATTTTAATATTGTTCATTTTTAATTATTATCACATATACTTGATTTTATCATGGAACTATTTTTTGATAAATTAATAATATAAAATAATGATTGTGAATGAATTATAACATTGGATAAATAATTTATAAATTAAAACTCCCTCTCAAATATAGTTTAAGAAAAGGATGATACATTCTTACTTTTCAATAGTAATATTTATCTAAATCATGATAATTTACAAAGGACGATGGTTGTTAAATATGTGTTCAAGTGTAATGTTAGAAACGTTTTCCATGCATTATAATAGCTTTATCAAAGTCATAATGATTTCAAAGGGTGTACAGGTAATATCCCAGATTTTGGTAATGTGTGTGTTTATTTATGTCTATTTTTTAGGTTAGATATGTGTTTACCTAGGTCAAGAGAAGGATCAGGGGTGTTCTGGGGGACTAGGGCATGAAAGAGGTAGAAAATGATTTTTTTGGGCATATTACACGGTTTTCACACAGTTAGTGAAAGTTGTATGGAGAATCCTAGGTAACCATGAAGCCTTGGATAGAGGTGAGCACAAGGTAATGGAAGAGTTAAATTTATAGTGTATAATTCATAGGAAACTTTGTGAAGGAGATATTTTGGCATATTTGATTATTCATAGTTTGCACGTGGGTTGGAAAACAATGCGGGTAAACCGTACAACCCGGCAAAGTTGAGAAATTTAAAAACGTTACACTTTGGGATTTTAAAGCCTCACTCGTTATTTTCCTCTTTTCCTCCCCTCTCAACCCTAGTGATGAACCAAGACCACCAAGTTCTTAAAAGGATCAATTCCTCTCATTTCTAGCTAATTTTTTCCACCATTGGTTGAAAGTTGAATATATGGGTATGTCTAATCTTCATCTTATTTCCCTTTTGTGGATTAGGGTTTGTAGTTTATATCATCTATTTCTGAAGATTAAAAATGATATTTTTCTGGTGGAACTTAGGTTTGAATGTTAGGGGGTATTGGATCTGGATCTAAGGCTATGTTTAAGAGTGTGTTCATCATTGTATTCAAGGTAGGTAGTCTACAAGTTATATCCCTTAGTTTATTTATAAATGATTTCATGCCAGATGAGAAATTGCATTCCTCTAATTGTGTATTTGTTACCTTGAGTATGATTAGGTACTTATTTCTATATAAATGATTACTAGAACCCCTCATGGTACCATTGGGATGTGTTGCAGATGAATCAAATGTTTTAGGGTCACCCAAGGTGTACGCTAACCTTATTAAAACATGGAATTAGTGAATTTAAGTGTGAAAATGACGTGTGATAATGTAGAGCCCTTTTTTACATGATAATAAGTTTAAGTGAATTGAAAATGGATTTTTAAATTTATACCTTTGTTGGTAATAGATTAAGGGTTTTTTTGGAAGGACATTTTAATGGGTTAATTGGTGAAAGGAGACTGTGTTAAAAGGGAAATGAATTATGTTGATTTGTCAAAAAATAATTATTATCCATGAAAGGGTAATCATATTAAATTGTAAATGGCTTGTGAATTGAAGAACATGTCAATGTGTTTTCATAATGGAAGTGATGAATAATAGGAATTGGTAAATAAAAGGGAATTATGAGGTAAACATAATGGGATGAATGTGAAAAAGTGGTTATGCTAAGTGATATGAGAATTATAATTGAAATACATAAATGGGAGATGCTTGTGAAATGATAAAAAAGCTAACTGGGATAATAAATGGTAATTTTTAAATGTTTGTTAAAGTGTATAAATATATAAACATTCTTAATGGGTTAAGGAATGGGAATGGGAATTGGGTAAAATGGGATATGAAAGGAAAATGGATAATGTATTAACGGGTTATGTTATAATATTAATTCACACGTTGATTGTTGTGAATTGTTATTTCCATTGATATTGGTTATATTTGGGCTTTTATGATATACTTGTTATATGTTCTGGTTTTTTTGTTTTGATATGGTTTGTGTATTAAACTGATAGATAAGTAAGTGCACATGGATATGGGTGGGATAAAGGACCCATGCTCCACCAATTGGTAGGGTTGGAATGATGTAAAAACCTACCTAGGAATGAATGGGTTGGGGATTCAAACGGATTCTCTTTAACTAGAATGGTTGTATTCAATGAATATACCTATAATGAGGCTCCATAGGTAAGTTTGGGGATTACATGATTTGATCATCCCTAGTGAGATATGAACATTACTTGTTTCTCTTATTAAAAATGATAAATTCCATGAACCTTTTGTGAATGATGTGAATGCCTATCTTATTTACTCTGTGATTCATGAAGATCTAGTAATAAAAGAGGCAGAATGAATTTGTAGTTTGTTAGTAACAACTTAGTAGATATTGGTAACTAGTGGAATCCAAAGTGTGTTTCCATTAATTGTTATTTATTTATACTTTCATGCACTATCTGTTAGACTTCATATTTATAGACAGCATTGGTTGTGGACCACTGATTTGTACTCATGCCCTTCTTGGGCCTCTGTAGTGTACCTGAGTAGATTTTATACTTATAGTCCAGGATCGGGGTAATAACCATATGATAGGGAGATTAGTTGGACATGGTCATGAATGGATGAGGTTCTAGACATTGAGTATGTACCATTTTTTTATTTCTGCATTTTTTATTTTCTTGGTTTTTTCCTCTAGAATTGTAGCTTGACATGGAAAATTTACTATTGGTTGCGGTTTATACCTAGTTGGGAAATAGTTATTTATTCTTTTTTACTGATTAGTTCATGTTTTATCTACTATTTTATATGATTACTAGTGTTAATTTCTGTGACCAAGAGGGTAAAGTCTCCCCATTTGAAAAATCTAGACCCTTACTGCTAATCGGCAAGATATGGTGCTTGGGGAGGCACACTTGAGTTCATGTGACGACCCGGATCAGGACATCAGTTTAGTGGCACCCGGGTCAGGGGTGTTAGAATGTGCTATCTGAAGAGTTATTTTCTATTTCTTACTATTTGGGGATGGTAGCCATGGGATTAGGATAGTGTCAGGCCTTTTTAATGAGATCATGTAGTATGATGGAAAACCCAAGTCACCCAGGGTGTGAATTGTTATTCCTAATGTGTTTTGTTACAATTGAAATATATTTCACCATTGGGTAAAACATATGTTGAGATATTTTACTGATTTAGGATATATTATTCATGTCCATAATTGCATGAGGTTGGGGATTGAAGCATCACTTTAGGATCCTATGTATATTGGTGGCATGCAACATGATGAGCTTACAAGTGATGGGATTATGAGGCATAAAGAGTATAATGCATTTTACTTCATTGAAACATTTGATGGAAATAGTTCCTATTAATTGTAATGAAAGTATGTAAATGAGAATAATTAAATATATTTTTAATGAATATTTTTTGTAAAGAAACATTATGACCGAGTTGATGTTTTAGGTTGTGGTAATATGTAAAGAATGAATGGTGTTTAAAAGAGAAATATTCTTGTGGTGATGATGAAATAGTTAATGATTTTTGGCTAATGAAAAGTGTTAATGTTTTAAAATGTTGGTTATAATATTTTTTGAGATGAGATTTGTGATTAATATAAAATTTTCATGTGTAAAGGAATAAATTGTTTAAAGGTATGTTTGATGAATGGTTTTTGATTATTTAATTTGGGTTTTCCCATGTTGGTCATGATCCATTTTAATAAGGGATGAGGGTGCTGGTATATATTTTAATTCATTTATTGGAATGTCCTATGAGGAGTGTGTTATGTATGGGAGGTAGTGAATTCTACTATTTCGGTCTATACCGACTGGAAATCCATTAAGATATTTGATGATGAAAATGTTTGGGGGATATCATTATGAATAAGTAGGGATTTTTAGAATTTGGGTACGTAGAATACTCTAAATGATGAATCATTGGGAATTCCTCATTCTGTCTTTTGTTAGGTGGTGTCCTTGAAGACTTAATATGTTGTTTGATAATTTAAAATAGTAAACCATGTGGGTTGTAATTGAGGGGGTTGTACGATGGACATAAAAGTGGGTATCTTGGTTGTAGGGTAATAAGGGATGAGTGTTATTGTGGGTGTGGTGACCCATGTTTGTTTCTACCTTGTGAGTTGTATCTCGGGCCATAGAGTGGGGGTTTTGACTCAATGTGACGACATATGTGTATGATTAACATTAGTGTAGAACCTAGAGAAAATGGCCACTGGGTGCACTGGGCATAGTGTGTATTGGAATGGGGCTGAGGGTGTCGTTCACAAACATTGATTCATTTGTAACACATTGTGTGTGTGAGATAATGGATTTTATCCTTCATGACTCATGTTGAGGGAAAAATATCACTTGACCTTCAAGGTGGCCAATGAGGGAGGTCACACAATTTTCCTACTTCTCATGGGTTTGTTTCATATGGATGGATTTTATACAGTGACATTGGGATATAGAAGATGCCATCTAGTGCATGTTCAGCTAGTGGGATATGTGGTAAGGTCGATGATTTGGTGATGTGACTTGAGTTATGGTGATGCATTGGTAGTTTTAGAGAAATCATGGGTGGCCTCATCGGAAGCTAACCCTGTGATGTGGGCGCTTTATAAGAGGAGGCATGGGGAATGTTTCAAAGGAAGGATCAATGCATATGAGTACCTTTAAGCTTCAGTAAACAGAATCACATAGGTGTGCTTGTTTTTATGGATGTTTTGGTTGTTAGGTGAGATGTCAAGAATCCCTTGTGCCTATGAGGATGACTAACCAAGAGTAATGGTTTGGCGAGTAAGTGGGTGTTAGTCTATTCATAGGTGGTGGTTATCTTGTGGAAACCAATTTTGGTATGATAGTGGTCGAAAGAATGTGAGAAACCTTGAGGCCTTTAATGGGTCTCGATGTGGGTACGCACTTGTCGGGAATAAATTCAAATGGGGCACGTGAATGTCTTTCCTTATGGATCCAAATAATAAATAATGGTTATGTGAGAAACCGTTTATTTTTTTGACATGGAAAACCAAATTATTTGATTGTTAATTATTAGGGATGTATGAGATAAACATGAGTGGTGTGGTGGATGTAGTACAATGGAAGTAATTTATCTCTTATTTTTAGATGGAAGGTTTTAGGGTGGTGGTGAGTCTCGTTTGGAAAACATGCTTGAGCGGTGGTGGTAAAATGAAGGTGAGAGGTGTGAATCAGGAAAGCCTACAATCCTCAGTAGATCATGGTGTTCCATTGTGGGAGTTGATATTAGAAATAGGTATGTTGTTTGTGGCGTACTTAGACAACTTATTAGTGTAGCTTAACTAGTGGAAATCATTCCCAAAATCTTGATATCATCCTAGGTATGTTGAGAAGATCTGGATTTACGCCTAGAAACCTGAATGTGTTTTGGTTATATGTGGGATATCATGAAGTTTACAATCTTGGGGGGGATATACATGAATTGGGATGGTGGGATTGACCCCTATGATTGTTTCAGGTGAGTTACTTGGTATGGGATAGTTGTCTAAGATCCCCATGGTCACCCCCTATAGAATCGGGGAGCGATAACTAGTTGACGTTCAATCTCTTATTCCGGGGAATGCTAGACAACCATGTTTAAATTTTGGGTTTCATATTGATATTGGGTGTGAGACATGGTGATTGTAATCCCATGTCATGAGTAGTGTAAATGACACTCATACGGTGGAGAGTAATGAGTTAGTCCAAAATATGGGGAGGAGAATGTAGTGTTGATATAACAGTACTTGAATGATAATAGGGAACTGGTGAGGTGCACGGTAGGTCTCTTAGATATTCCATTTGGGCCTTGATTGTGGTGGTTGGTTGATACAATCATTGGATTTAGGGATATGGGAGGTTCTTAATAAAATTATAAATTATTGTGCTTAGTATTCAAAGAGTGGGGTGAGATGTTACATCGGTTGGTGAAAGAGAGATTGGGTTATATAACTCCAATGGAAATCAAAATTAAACAAAGGTAAGTTACCTTCATTTATTTTGCAGTGCCACAATGTTTAAAGGATCATATTCCTTGTGATTTAGTATCATTCCAATGGTGTAGCTATGAATTCTAGGATGGGTCATTCAGGGAAACTTGACTCAACATTGAAGAAGGGACAAATATGGGAAGTGATATATCATCCTTCGTGGATGCTTTGGTGGCCAAACTATGTCTCATATTTTGAAAATGGATTAAGTGAGAACACATGCTTCTCAATATAGTGCATGGATGATATGGGTGATATTCATTAGGAATTTTTTTGAGATGGTGGATCCTAACGATGTTTTAGAGGGCAGTGGTTCTTTAATGAAGAGATTTTATCATAATTCAGTGAATGACCTCAGTTGGTGTGTCAGGAATGATATGGATGTTCAGTTGAGATTATGGTAGTCTTTCATTGAGAGTGGAGGTTCCAGGTATAAAAATTTGGTGGATATTACAATAATGAATAACTTTTTGGTAGATGATGTGATCAATGATTTAGGTTGGAGTGGCTCGAGTGGTCCCTGTCTGGGTGAGTTGGCCCTAGTATCAAGGTTTGAAACATATTAAATCAATTAAGTACTAGAGTGTTTGGGTTTCCATTGGATGTACAGTTTTGGAATTGGATCATTTTAACATTATTGATTGATCGACATAAGTTAGGATATGTGGTTTGGAGGATCGTGTGTTTTCTTCTAGGAGATAGGAGGTTTGGTCACCATTAGCTTTTGGAAAATAGAATAAAATTACACCAAGTGATTAGGGTCATGAGTGTGTAGGGGATCAGACCAATGGCATGCCAATTTCTTCTTCCATAACGATATATTTCTATGTATGATGTTTCCATGTGATCTTATTTAGGCACTATTGCCTATGTTTTCTCTACCATGTTCTAGTCTTTTTGTGTGTTTGAAGTTGATGCCACCTTGAGGTGTATCTAGTTTGTGTTGGGGTTGTGGAGAGGAGGTCTTGCTGGTCAATACCATGCCTTGGTTAACTTTTATGGTAGAATTATAATTTCCACTCATAAACCTATGGAAATTGGATGGAATAGGAGAGTCTAGTGGCATGACCTCTTGTTAGAAAAGTTCATTTGATGCGCAGGAAGAGTGGCTCAAGGACAAGCTTTTATATGGTGTGGAGGTTTTAGGATTTGGAATTTTCATTAGGTGTGTGATTGTTTATGTTTCAGTTTAAGACACTTATATTTATTAAATAAGTGTTTACTTGTGTTCATTAGAAGGATCATGGGTGTTTTAGGCATTTGGGGAAAGGAAGAGGAGGAAAAAGGTGTTTTCGAGGAATTTTTCACAGTTTTCACAAGGTTAGTGCATACTGTGTGGAGCATCCCAAGTAACTGTGAAACCTGAGACAAAAGCTTGCACATGGTTATATCATGTTTATGCTCACCATGAGTAATTTATATGAAACCAAGAGAAATATTGATTTCGGGATAGTGGCTCACACATGGTTTGGGAACGGTTTATTAAATCTTGAAGGTAAACCTTGTATCCCAATAATGTATAGATATTTGAAAAAATACCTATTTCAGATTTTAAAGAGTCCCTCACGATGTAAATCTTTCCTCCCCATATCAACCTTAGTGATGAATCAAGAACTTCAAGAGCTTCTTAAGATCTATACCTCTCATTTCAAGGCCATTTCAGATTTCATTGGTTCCAAATCAATGATCTGGAATGTTATATTCTTCACCTTCTTTATCATTTATCGATTAATGTTTTTAGTTTCTCTAATCTCTTTCCAATGTTCTAAAACCATATTTTTCTGGTGGAACCTAATTCTGAACATTAGGGGGTGTTGGATTGGGTTCTAAGGATACATTTGATAGTTCATTCACCTTTAGATTCAAAGTAGGTGGTCTACAAGATATATCCTATAGTTTCATTTTTAAATTTGTTCATGTGAGTTGAGACCATGACTTCCTCTTATTGTGAATTTGTTACCTTGAGTATGATTTTTTATTTTTGGCTATCTAAATGATTCTTTTAACCCCTCATAGTCGTTGTGGGATGTTTTTGGGATGAATAAAATGAATTAATGTCACCCATGGGGTGCGCCAACCAAATCAGAACCATGAAATGGTAATGGAAAGTGTGAAATTGATGTGTGATAATGTAGATCCCTTATTGAACAAGCTAATAAGTTTATGTGAATTAGAATTGGAATGATTATAGTTATTCCTAGTTTCATAATGCATTAAAGTTTTTTAATGGAATGAAATTGTAATGAGTTAATTGGGTTAATGGAGATTGGGTCAAAAGGGTTGCGAATCATGTTGAATTTTCCAATGGACATAGTATATATGAAATATAGAACGTGTTAAATTGGAGATGGATTGTGAATAGAAGAACATGCGAATTGGTTTGTATAAGGTAATTGAAGAATATGTGGATTAGGTAAATAGATGGGCATTACGAGGTACACCTAGTGGGTTGAATATGATAAACTGGATGTTCAATGTGATATATGAATTGTACTTGAAATGCATAAATGGGGGATTCTTATGAAATGATTAATGTTCTAATTGGGTAAATACATGGTAATGGTTGGATGTTGGTTAAGGTGTGGAAATATATAAACATACATAATGGGTTAAGGCATGATAATGGGAATTTGCTCAAATGGGATTTGAAAGGTAAATGAAAAATATATTAATGGGTGATGGAATAGTATAAATTGCCACATTGATTTTTGTGGATAATTATTCCCATTGATATTTTTCATGTGTATTATGTTATGGAATGATTATTATATGTATTGGCTATGTTTTTTTCTGATATGGTTTGTGTGGTAAATGGATGGATAAGAATGTGCACATAGCCTGGTGGTGGGATAAAGGAACGTTTCACCTCCCAAGGGTAGGGTTAGACTAATGCTCTAACCTACCAAGTAATGCATAGTTTGGGGAGTCAGACTAAAAATCTATGCCCGTAATGGTTGTATTTAATGAAAACAACTATACTGGGGATCTTACTTAAGTGTTTTGATTACGTGATAAGATCATCCCTAGTGAGATAGAGACTTAAATTGCTTCTCTTATGAAAAATGAAAAATTCCATGTACCTTGTGTGAATAATGTAAATGCCTAAATTATGCACCCAATTATTGATAATTAGCTAGTAATAAAAGTTAAAAAATGAATTGGCACTTAGTTTGTAATATCTAAGTAGATATTGGTAAGTAGTGGCCCCCAAATTATCTTTCCTTTACTTGTTATTTATTTATACTTTCATAAAATATATTTTCTACTGGATATTTGTAGACACCATTGGTGATGGCATACTGAGTTTTAATCACACCCTCCTTAGGCGACTTTTGGGTTCCCAATCTGATTTTATTCTTATTGTTCAGGACAAGGAAAATAGCCATATTTTTTGATGTTGACTTGGACATGGGACATTCAAGGATGAGGTTCTTGACTTTGAGTTTGGATTGTTTTCGGATTTCTGCTATTTTTATTGTTTACCTTGAATTGTAGCATGAAGTGGCATATTTATTGTTGGGTGTGGTTTGTACCCAATTGGGAAATGTTTATTTATGTTTGTTAACTGATTAGTTCATGTTATCTCTAATATTTTATATGTTTACTATTGCGGGTTACTCAGACCAAGAATGTATTTTCTCTCCACGTGACTAATCTAGACCCTTACAACTAGTCAGCAACCATTGACATATGGTAAAAAGTATATGAGGTCATGTGACAACTCAAATCAGGGCACCGGTTTAGTAGTACCTAGTTTGGGATTTTTCAATAGTACTACTAGTGAACAAAATAATAATAAATGGGAATGCAAATTCATTTTATGAGATAAATATGATGCAAAATAGAAATGTGTTGAAGTATAAAAATTACAATGTAGAGATATTTAACTTAGTTGTGGCTGAGAAATATTACCTCAATGTGAGGTGATTAGAGTTAAAATTCATGTTGAAAAATATAAAATCAATCCAAAGTGGACCTTCCAAATAAATAAATATTATAATTTTTTAACATTGGTTTTAGAAAAGACATTTCCATTAAAAGGAACACAAATCAATGATAATGGGAGTGTGAGAAGATGTATAGAATCATTTACCTCGTCCCCTTGGATCCCACTTCCCTAATAAATCATAAAGTGATATATCAATTTTATCTGGATGTTTTGGATAAATATAATTTTTTTTGCTCGATATGTGAAAAAAAATGTTGTTAAACCCAAAAATTAATCAAGGATGGAGATAATAATGTGTGAGAATATTTTTTCCCAAATAGAACATAAATTGTTATGGTTTATTTTAATAAAACAATATCATTGTGAAGACAAACAATTATACAAAACATACCATATGTAAACTGAAAATGATTTTTAGTATATAATTAGTACTTATAGAAATTTTGGTTGTAAAATATTTAAACCTATAAAATTGGTATATTTATTGAATACACTAGGAGATAAGATTAAGATGATAATAATCATAAAATATAGATTTCACATAATATGAATAAATTATATTTTCTGAAAAACTATGGTTACATTGAAACTTTTTTCCAGTATTGAAATATATATGGTTATAAAATTGATGAATGATAATATTTTACAACCATTCAAAATTCATATGTTAATGTGAAGAGGAAAAATAATAGATACGAATGAAAAACAATGAAAAATCTTCCTTAGGAAAGGATATAGAGGGGATGAATATATAGAGTATGAAACTCATATGAGTTCTTTTAAGATATTTCATAATCAGAGTAATTTAATATAGAAGAGATGAATCTTTTTTGGAATAAAATTGACAACATATAACATTTATATGTGTATATGGAATTAAATGAAAAATAAATAAGTATAGAATGTATAAGGTGACAATAAATCAAGGAAATAAAAAAATATTGTATTATTTATTGAAATTAATGAAGATGCTGAGAGGGTTCCCAAAATGGTATACTCTATAGATATTAAATTGGTGTATAGAAGGTTAAATGTAGCAATAAATGATGGTTGACATTCTTTACTTTTCAAAAGTAGTTGAAGACTGATAATTGAAAAGTTCTATTGATGTGTAGTTCTACAATATTTACGTTAGATAGGATGTGAAAACAAAATAAAAAAGGAAGAGAATGAGATTAATGATATATTGATCATAATAATATATCATCTATATTAATCAAGAAATCTAGAAAAAGGTATGTACAATGATAATTAATTTATTTCTAAATCCTAATGGGATATTAAAACTATGATGAAATCTATAAACAAGATGTAATACTCATTTCATAATGATTTTCTGAGCAACAAAGTCAAAGAGAAACGATAATGAAAAAATTATACACAATAGAGATTCATGAAAAATTTCTATTAGGATGAGGACGAAGTCCTAGACTTTGTTTTATAATAAAAAAATATTGGAAGACCCACCTTATTCCACAATCCCAAGGGATTTTTGTTTGAAAATGAAATTGAAGGTGATCAATGAGAATAATAGATAATTGATTTGATTTTCATATGTTCAATATAAATATACATCATAGTGGTATTTCTAATTTTAATTCATTTTAATTTGTCTTCTGCCATTAACTAGTATTAAGTCTTCATGGAGCATGTTTTTCATTTACTTGGTAAATAGAAATTGGAAAACTCTATGGATGGGGTTATGCAATTATTAATTTTGAATTTGGTATAAACCCATCAAATGATGAAGTATGATGTATGATTATAACTCTCTTATCCTGGTTTTTGATATTGACCATTCTAGTTATAAATGTGGATTTATCGATTGACCAAACAACTAAGTGAAATTAATTTCAATTAAATGTTATGATGTGTTTTGTGAAGTCGAGTGTATGATTTTTAGTTGTATGGGTAATATGTTTTTATAACACATACATGAAAAAATCATAATTTATACCACATTGAAAATTTTATATAAATAACCTTGAAGATTTGGTGAACTAACACTTATTTTCATGAATCCGTTATCTCGCACAGACATAGAGATGAATACTTAAAGAAATTTATTAATAAATAAATGGTTTATAACTTCTTTAAAGATAATGGAAGTTAAATTGATAAAAACATTAACTAAAATAAGGTGGAGACAAGTGTTCCCCCTAATGTGACCTTACATTAGGGGGGGTAAATATTTTCACTCATTGTATTTATTATCATTAATGGGGATAATAGAAACATTAATATGTGGAGTCTTTGTGATATCGAAAAATAATACAATGGGGGAGATTTATGTATTATTATGGATTATGTGATGTAATTGTCGTATTTTTTTGACAATATGTAATGTAAAAAAAATTCATGGATAATTTTTGTGATGGATTAGAGTATCCACCCACTTATGATGTGGAGATAGTAGCCATACACTATGGAAAAATATGAGGAGATTCCCATAATTTTTTGGAAATGGAAAACATGATTATACTACAAAAAGATATGGTTTGATATTATTGAGTAATAGCTTAAAATTTCAGTCGATTTATAGATCTGGATCTCATAGATCTAAGTGAATTTACCATATTAATGATGCATCAGATTTCTATAATAGTTTATGGAGGATAGAATTTATATATTCTATAAACATAATTTATAGATACTATTAATGGATTCAAAATATATTTTATTTGGGTGATTGAAGACCATAAGTTTGGACAACCCATGGCTTTCGTGAATCTAAAAATAAATGATGAAATAAGTATGATTAAACTCTTAGATAATGGATTATAAATATTTAAGTTGAGATAAAAATTTAGAAGAAATGAAGGAATTTGAAGTTCTCAAACTTATGTATTTAACATGGTATAATAATACAGGTGTAATACTGTGAAATTTATGTTTATATTTTACATTATAGAACACTATATTTGATAGCATAATCTACATGCAACCTCGATCATAAATGAACCACTAAAAATATTATTCCAAATTATCTTTATAACCATGTTTTTATTATATAAGGTATGAATCAGAATAAACATATTATAAATTATATATAAGAGAGGTTTTAAATAATAAAAATAATGAAATAAATAGATAAATATAACATTCTATAAATTTTTGATATTAAAAAAATGAATAAATTAAGTTTATTATTTTAAAATAATTTTCCTCTAAAATTGGATTTAACCATTTGACATGTGGATAATTAGAAATAACATTGGCTATATTTAGATATTTTATTTTTAAACAAAAAAATAGTTTTGATATCTTCACATCAAAATTATCTTATGGTCATTTTTTTATTTTTTCTGAAAAGATGGATTTTTATTGGTGAATTGTGAAAAATACTGATTCCATTTGAAACTACCTTTTAATTTAGTTAAAATTAAAAAATTACATTCTATTTTTGTTTTTATTTTAAGTCATGTAATATTAAATTTAATAATAATAATTTAATTGAGTCTATTAATAGAAAACAATTATGTGATTTTAGTGTAAAATCATTTTTATGAATAAATATATTATTTTCTATATGATATTTTCGATGAATTTGGGGTACATATTTGGAAATAAATTTCACCCTATTTTAAGAATAGTATATTTAAAAATATATTTAATATCTATAATTAGAATTTTTAAATATTTTAAATAAGTCAATATAACTTTTTCCAATAATAAATAGTAATCAAAGTAAAAATTAGTCACCACATAATAGGGTAAAATAGGTAAAATAGGGTTAAAAATGTGTGGTAATTTTTCAAGATTACTCCAAAACATGAATTTATTATATTTTATGAGTTTTATTTGACCCAAATCATCCAATATTCTAATATATGGTATTTTTGTACCAATTTCTTTTTATAATGGCATTTATTTTTATATTATGTATAACATAAATACAAAAATATCACTCATTTTTAATATAATTAATATATTTTATTTGAGGAGGAAAGAAGTTATGAATACTTATAAATAGTTCTAATTAATATGAATACTTTTTATAATATTTTTTTAATTTTTTTGATGAAATATTTACCCAGAAAGCCTACATAACATTGATGTAGTGCTTGTCCAAAATAGAAAAAAACCTATGTAAATGATATTAAATAAAGAAAAAGTAATGTGTTTTAGATGAATAATGATGTTATAATAATTTCATGAATAATAATAAATTATTTTTAATGGTTAATGTATTTATATTCTAATGAAATTATTATCTTGATGCCATTCAAGATAAATTTTGTGAATAGTCTTAAAAATGACTTCCAATGGTATTTAATATTTTGAAATTATTTTTATAAGATTATAAAATTGAAAAAATCAAATAATAACTGAAATGGATTGGAATAGTTTTACCAAATCATTAATAATATATTTATGTGCCACTTGAGATTTTTTAAATTACTTTCAAGACCCTTAATGATTGTAAAATATGTTACCACGGTTAAAGAAAAATGGGGTTCAGAAAGGGGTTAAATCAATATATTATGTTTAAAATGCCACATAAAATTGTATTTATTTTAATATTTGGATTTAGTTATACCATATACACACTATAGTTTAATATATGGATCTTCAAATCTATTTTACATGACTGATACTCATATTATATATTGTCATTTAATGTATTTACATGATTTCCACCCACCTCACTTATAAAAGGTAAACATTTCCCCTCTCTACCTCCGACTTCATGATCCACTTATCTCAGAAAATTAATTCAATAATAAGAACCATGATTCCTTCTCAACATTATTGATATTATTTTCTTCCCCTGATAGCATACAAATAAGGTTTAAGGTGTAATCGAATTGAGGATTTCCAAAGAATATGTATAACTCTTAACTAATTTCTTTCAATTTATTTATTCTTATACCTTCTTAAATTACATCATAAAAAATATGATGTAATAAAACTAGCATCATTTATATAAATTAATACTATTATATTTTTGTGAAAACCCTTATTCATATATTTTTCCATCCATTGAAAAATGGAATCATCATTCGTGTGTATGTGTAGATTACTGCTTCCAAGAAGTGATGTATTTGGTATTTCATCACTAGCATTAATGGTTGGATACAGTTATGGAATTAATGTTTATATATGATTTTAATGCAATTATTATTTTTTAATAAATATAATGAAATATATATATTCTTACCCTTCAATGCATTGGAAAATGATAACGATTCTCAAGCATAAATGTCGACTACCATATCTATAAAGCGATGTGATTGGTTTATCATTTCCACCCGTCATAGATGATTCTCTAAGTTTTATTAAATTTATGAATAAAATAACTATTCCATTATTAATATTATACTATATATAATGAAATCATAAACATTATATATGTATCAAAACAACCAATTCTAAACATGTATGATATATAGAAGAGTTAACACATGAGATGGTGGTGTCAACAAATACTTGTTAATAAATGAATGAGATAATTTTATATGTTAATTAAATATGATATGATAAATATAAATATGGAAATATTATATATATATATATATACACATATATATATTCTAAATTTATAATAAAAGAGTTTGAGAGGGAATATGTAGCAAATTTGACTTGTGGTATGGATTATTTACTTTCATTTCCACTTTAATGAGATAAATCATACATTATGAACCTAATTTATTTTAAATGGTTTTCATACTACCCTTTTGAAATTTTGTATCATTAATTAATATTTATTTATGGTATTTAAGGTCTTTTATTAAAATTTTATTTTAAAAAGTGTTTTTATTCAAATGATACCAAAGTAGTAGGTATTTATCTCATAATATTATTTTTAATCTTGATTTTTTTGTAAAAAAAGGATTCATTTATTTTATGATCAATACTTTTTAAAACTATGATATTTTTATATATTCTATTTATTTATTTGGATTCAATTTTTTATAACCAATTTTTCTTCTATTTGGTTACTAAAATGAGAATTACCTTTTTAATGTTATAAATCTTTTTTCCAATTTGGTCGATGAAATTTTTGTTTCATGTCTATGTTCTATAAAATGTTTTATAGAATGTTATTTTTTTATGACCATATAATTATATAAATTATTTTCCAACTATATTTGAATTTATCTTCAATGTTTTAAGAGGAATCTTATAATATTTTTATAAATTATTTTTTTGTATTTTTTACTAACATTGTGAAAGGAATATTTGTTTTAATTTTTAACAAATATAATTTTTCCCCTATTCTTGAATGTTAATTGATTTGAAGATTAATTTAAATGTTTACTTTTTTATTTCTAAGGGAAATATTTTTCTCAATATTAAGGATGTTTTTAGTTTTCAGAGATACCGAAGATGTATGTTTTCCAATTTTTCTAAGAAATATTTTAATTGTTTTAATACCATTTTTCTTCAATGGGAACATCCTTTTATGATTATAATTCTTATCAAGATAAATGATATAATCATTCCATCCCCTTTATTTATCTATATTTTATAGGATTTTTTTGAAATCATTATAAAACTGATTTCTCTTCCATGGGATACACTATCGTATTTTTATGGTCTTCCTTCATCCTTTACCACGTCATGAATTTGTGATTATTAACATCTTCATTATAACATTCCATATAACTATACATCATTTTAATAGAAATTATTTTTCCTCCATGTTAATATTTTTATTCTAATATATTTACATGTTATCAATTGAGGGAATCTTATTATGAAAGTTATATCTTTTATTGGAGAAATATTGATGATTAATATTATTGATTCAATATAGATATTTATTGATCTATAATTCATTTTCATTCAATATTTAAAAAATTCATTTGAAATATTTAAACAATTGAATGTTCGAGGTTATAAATAGACCCATTATGCATTGAAAGGTCTCATGAGGAAAAAAATAGGCATGACGTATAGGTCGAGGCCGCAAGATCAGGTCATAATAGTTCAGTATTTGGTGTATGGAATACCTTTTTCTTTAAGATATCATTTTAGAGAGGCCTTATCAATATTTGATATATCATGGATGAGAGTGATTACTGGTAAAATCATTAATATAAGATCTTATTTGTTTCCTTTATTGAGAATTTAGTTATTATTATTTTTAATATTATTTAGTTTATATTATAAATGTATTTATTTCTTTCCAAAAGTTTTTATTAAGTTAAATGTTTTACGATAATCCATGTGGACATACTAAATAATCATAATTTACTCATGATAGTTTCCAATATATATAACCCCAACCAATTATTTGAGGTCATAATTTTCTTCCATCCCTAGGATATTAATAAGGGATGTATGAATCAAATTCATGGATGAGATAATGTTGCTTAATTTTTTTTCATATATCCATTATAATATGAGAGTCATGTATGTATATATCCTTCCATGACATCTAAAATAATTTATCATACATGATGCAATACATTATATCTTATTCCAATTAAATTATAAAGAATTAGATCTAGGGTTTATTATTTGGGGATACTTTAGTTAGTATCATAAAAAGTTAAATAGGAACATTTGGGAACTATATTTTATATTAACATAGTTATCATTAGTATAATGATAATCCCTTAGATTAGTTGAGAACATTTTATGTATTTCTATTCCATTTATAAATATTCATGATCCTTTTTTCCCAACTAAGTGAGTTTGATTAGTTCGTGATGGATCCTAAAGGAAGGGAATCAACACCCAAGGATAATATAAGAATAACCCTACTGATTATTCTACTAGATAGGGTGTTGGAGTAAAGCAAAAAATAAGAATATTTAAGAAAATCACAAATGTATTTATTAATATACATACTCATATAGTTAAACAAGATATATGAGAATTTAGAGTGAAAGATTTTATAATTATTCCTGACTAGTAATCTTGATTTATGAGTAACAATATAGACCTAACTAAACATCATAATATTAAAAGTAATAGAAAAAACATGTCTCATGGAATTCAATGTGACAAAGGCCATGGAAGTAAAAATATTTAACATATTACATGTTAAGAATATAGAAATATGAACTTGGGTAAACAGGAATAGAGAATTATAGTTTATTACACATTTGTAGATAAAGACCATCAAGCTGGTTTTTTAGAAGGCATGAAAGAATATTCTGATCTCGAGTGTTTTTATTATTAGTAAATGAGAAATTTTGAAAACTAATTCTCCATTCCTTAAAGATAATAATAATTGATTTCATTATTTATTGATTATATTATCAAATAATCCATGTATTATGATGATAATAAGATTTACATGAGAATAATTATTGAATATTTTAATGGAAAATGTTTTGATACTTGGTATGTTGGAATACTGATTTAATGAAGATTATTTTATTGGGAATATTATCTTTGTGAAGGAAATATATTTTTATCATTATAATGAAAAATGTAAATAATCAATAAACCATTGGGAAGAATCTAACATTATGTATTTGAATTCATTTTAATGATAGTTAAATTGAAGAGTATATGACTTTGATATAGATGTATTTATCAATAGTAGTTTGGTATGACGATTAAGAGAATACATCAAAATATTTTTATAATAATATTAATTTTCATAAATATTATTTAAAATGTGATTTTTGGAAAAATATTTTGAATGTTATAAATCATTCTTAAATGTAACTTTTTTTGAAAAAGTGACATTTTTGATGGAATGTATAGATGACTATTAATGATATTGTGTTAAATAAAAATGTGATCCTTATTAGAGTTTTTTTAGTTTATATTCGGGTAACTTAGGCTATTTAGGAAAAATTATATTTTTGAATATTTCATTAGGGATTATACATATTTAAGTATGTGACTGTGTAAATGGTAATGGTTTTTTAGGAATAAAATAATTATAATGTGATAAAAGGTTTATTATTTTTTTTTCCAAATTTAATAAAACTAAAGATAAAAATATAAATACTTATGAGAAAAGTAATACTCATCAACTAAGGTACATTTGTAGAAAAACAATTTCATGTATAAGTTATATTTAGATACATGAATGATAGTTTTTCTAACCAAAAACTATATATTCAAGTTGATATTCGATTTTATTACAATGTGATTATATTTTTAGTTTACAAAAGAAGAATTAAAATTTCAAGGAGACTTTTTTTTTAATGTTAAGAGAATATAATACCCTAATACACTAGTTCATATTTTGTTTTATATAATGTTTATTGCATGCACCACATGCAACCCTGAGTTTAAGCAAATGATTAAATAAAATTATTTAAATATGAAAATTATAACATAGTGGTTGGGATGGTGGGTATGAATTGAAATAAATATGTCATGAAATATATTTAAGATAAATTTTAATTAAATAAATTATTTCAATCATAAAATTACTTTTCAATTAGTTGTTGTTATTAATGAAAGAAAAATAATAAATTCATTTTATTATTTAAAATACATTTATTCTAAAAATGTTAATTTTGCATTTGATGAATGGGTAATTTGAATTAAATAATTTTATATTTTAAAATTATAAATTTTCATATTAAAATAATATATTAAATAATAATTTCAAAAAAATCTAATAGTGACATTTTGGTTTTTTTATGATTAATTTTTTTTGCGAATGGTTAAAAAATGCCAATTTTAGCAAATATTATCAATTATAATATTTTAATCGTAAAATTATATTATTATTTTTATTGGATATGAAGTCATATATGTATCATTTTATTAAATATAATAAAATTAATTCTAATACAATCAAAAGTAATCCTGATTTTGGGGTAAAATCATATTTATTTTTTTACGAGTATTTTTCTAAGGACTTTTTTGATGTGTTTTTAATAATTATATTAAAATTAATTTGTCCTAATTATAGAAATTTAATCTTGAAAATAAATATTTTATATTTATAATTATAATGTTCAAATTTGGTAAACATTTCAGTTTATTTTTTGGTTATAATGAATTCTAAACATAATAAAAATTAGTAATAACGATAATTCGTAAAATGAGTTAAACAATGTTAAATATCAGATAAATCATCATCATCACCTAACAATTTTCATTTATTTTTTTGTAAGAAATTATTTTGACCCTCTTCATTCAAAATTTTAATACATTACATATTGGTGTCATTTTATTTTGATAATGATATTTATATTAATTTAAGTACAGAATAAATACAAAATGTCACTCTCATTATTTTAATATATCTACCATGTTTTCAATGGTGATTAGAGAGAGTATTAATGTTAATAAATAGATATATATAAATACAATAATTTTTTTTTATGAAATTAATTTATTCTAAAAAAAATCATTTATTTAATAATTTTCTAGAATGCTTGTCAAACACTGACATAGTACTCCTAAAAATAGAAATATCAATCCAATTTAAAAACAATACAAGTATTATTACAGGGATGTATTATGGGGTTAAAAAATCTTAATGAATAATTTTTATTTATTAATAGTGTTTATATTAATTACATTGTTGTCAAATCATTATCATTATTACATTATGGAAAAATTTTGTTTATAGGCCATAAAATTACACTAAATGGTATTTAATGTTTTAAAAATTATAAGGTAATAAAAATATTGTAATAAATCGAATATATGGAAAATTTAATAAACTATCATGGATGGTCCATGTATGTTCCACTTGGTGTTTTTAATATTACTTTTATGACTCTCAAGTTTAGAAATTGCTTAAACTAGGATAATGTAAAATGGGTTAATGTATGGGTTAAACCAAAAAAGGATTATAATTCCAAAAAAACATGTATTATTGTGACTATTAGAATTTATTTATACCTCATCGTACTTATATTAAAATAAATGTTTCTTTAGATCCATTTTATATGATTTTGATACTTATTATATATCATCATTTCATGTATTTAAAATAGTTAGACCGCCCACACTTATAAAAATGTATCGCCTCTCACATCATCATCATAGTTCATGAGAAACATAGCTTTTAAAATACCTAAAAATTCCTTAACATATTACTTATAAACATACTATGTTTTTTTCTTCCCGTAAAACCATCCTAGGAATTCATAAGGTTAAAGACAAATGCGGATTTCCAAATAAGAGGTATAACTCTTAATTGAGTTCTTTCAATTTATTTTCTTATTAGAAATACTTAAATAATATCAAAAACATGATGATATAATAACATAATTATATGTAATATAAATAATTTTTATTATATTCATGTAGAAACCCTTATTCATTTCTACTGCCATCCAATGAGAAATGGAAGCATCGCTCTTTTGTATGTGCGGAATACTGCCTCCACAACGCGATATATTTCATTTTTCATCACCACACATCATGGATGGTTAGTGCCATGTATTTAGAAATTATATATGATATTAATTAAATATTCAATAATATATTAATATAATATATTTTATACCTTCTTAACCTTCCATCCATTAAAAAATAATAATGTCGCTCACACGTATATGTTAACAACCACCTCTATGAAGTGATGTGATTTGTTTTTCTTATTCTCATTAAATAAATGATTATATTTTTTTATTAATGAATAAATATTATAATTATTTCATTATTAATATTCTCAAGATGATGAAAACATAACCATGATACATGTACTAGAACTACAAATATGATTTTATAATGAAATGGTTAACACACAATATAATGATGTTAATGAACAATTTTTAATAATAAGGTCATAGAATATTATAAGTGAATCATATTTCGAATTATAGACATGCATATGGTTTAATTATTAATTTATAATAAAACTATTTTCATTATACATGAGTTTAAGAGCACATATAAAGCAAGTTGTACTTGAGGCATGTGTGATTTCGTCTAATTTCAACCTCAATGAGACATGTTATACATTATGAACATAATTTATATTAAATGGTTTATATATTACTATTTTTAAATTTTATATAATGAATTATTATATATTCATGCTATCTATGGTTTTTTAGTCAATTTTCATCTTTTAATCAGTTTTGATTCAATTGATACTAATTATGTAATGATCTATTTAACAATCTCATTTTTTAATCTTGATTTTTATGTGAATTTTTTAAAATTAATTTTATAATAGATTCTCTTGAAAAATTTCAAAGTTGATATTATTCATTTTATTTAGGGGGTTTCCATATATTTTTATAATTTTTTCTCTATTTAACAATCTAATTTTATAATCATGATTATTTATGTGATTTTTTTAAATGAATTTTATAATATATTCTCCTGAAAAAATTTATATTTCAAACTATTCATTTTATTTTGCAGGTTTCCATTATTATTTTAAAAAAAATTCTATTTTGTATATAAAAAATAAAGAAATTGTTTTTAAGAAAAGTCATCTATATTTCCTCAGTGGTCGAAGAACCTTCTCTTCCTTTTCTATGTTCATTAAGTTTTTTTATAAATTTTATTTTTAAAATAGAGTTAATATATGAATACATATTCATTCATAATGTACTTATTTTAATATTTTAAAAGGAATCTTTTAGTCACTTTTTGAACGTGGAAGTTTAGGACCATTTAAAAAAAGTTTGAAAGGAATAATGGTTTTTAATATTTAGAAAGATAAATATATTTTTATAACACCAATAAAATTATATATTTTGAATAATACATGATACTTTTCCATGGTCATTTTCATTGAAAAACATTTTCTCAATATTTTATAAGTTTTTAGTTTTTAGACACACCAAAAAAAGAAAATTTTTATAATTTTCATATAGATATTAGAATGTTATTTTAAAGTAATTTTAAAAATATTTAAAATTCTGTTGATTCTTTTTAAGATTTAGTAAAGATAATATCTAATGATAGAATCCATATTTATTATTTTAAAGTAATTTGATTATGTGATGTTGAAATATTTCTAAATCCAATTTCTTTTCATTGATTTGTTATATGATCAATTTATAGTCTTCTTACAATCGTTATTAATTCATGAATTTGTGTTCATTATCATTCCCATTATAAAATTCCCTTTCACTCTCCATTATTATATTGGATATCATATTCTCCACTATGTCCATATTTTTGGTCTCATGTATTGATATTGTATTAGATGATAAAAGACTATTATGAATGTTATTTAATTTGTTTGAGAAACATTGTTGTTAAATACTGTTGGTACAATATGTATATTTATTAATTAATAAGGAATTTTAAAAAATGTATTTGATTCAAAATATAGGGAATACATTGGATAATGTAAGATATGGTTTCATCCTAGTTATACATATCCCCCTGATGCATCATCATGTTTCATGAGATAAAAAACATTGGAATGATGTACAGTATGAGGCTATAAGATCATGTTATAATAGAATGGTATTTAGGTTATCAATTACCTATTTATGTAGGTTTTCATAGTTGAGGGGGTTGGAAAATATGAAATTTTTCATGGATGATAGGTATTTATTGTAATATCATAAATATACAACATTATGCATTTCCATCACAGAGAATTTAGTTATTATAATACATATGACTGAATAGATTACATTTTCAATGTATTTTTTAAATCCCATGTTTTTAACTGAACAAAATATGTTTTGATTATCCACCCCACTATATTTATTATGTCTTATTTAATCATGATATCTACCACTATATGTAACCCTTACTTAGAATTTTAGCTCACACATTGTTTGGTTTTCCATTCCCTAACATACGAAGAAGGGATATTTGAATGAAATTCAAAGTTAAATTTTTTTATGATATGTATTTATATTTTCAATTTAATATGGGAATAATGTATCTATCTTGTTTTATAATACTTCTACAAAAATTACTCCCACATGGAGTTCCCCTATATCCTGTACCAATGTTATAAGTAGGCACAAGCTCTGGTGTACTCATGTCAGGGATGCATCATTGGAAATGATAATTGATGGTTTGTGAATGTTTTGGATATACAAAAATGTATCATTATGTTAATTTAGATGTTATGAGTTAATATTAAGTGTTTGCAATGTTATATAAATGATTTATGGATATTTTAGTTTAATGGTAAAATTTTCCTAGGTACAGGATTTTACATAAACATCATCTTATATACAAAGGACTCATGTAAGCATAAATCCAGGGAAATGAAACAATCATATTAGAAGATATGTTATTTCCATATATATCATTCGACATGTTTAAAAGAATTTTATTTACTCTATACAAACGTAATTTATTGTCTACATAATAGTATTAAAAGTATACGAATACATCATCTAATAAATAACCCCTCTATGTACCCGTGAAGTGCCTCTATTTAAGAATGAATCAAGTCTTCATAACCATCATTTGAGAGGCTACATAATAATCATATATAGATTGACTAGTGCATGTTACAATAAGTCCATATACAAATTAAAGAATAATATTGAGTAAAATATTAATATTCTATATTTAATATCTATATAATAAATTGATTTTGAATACCCTTGAACAAATGTTTATTGATTTAACCATCAAAAAAATAAATATTCTAAAATTATGTATTATTGACATACCGATCTTCCAATTGAGAAAAGATAAGAATAAAAATACATAGATTTTATTGTTGTTTTCAATGTTAGAAAATTGTGTAAATAGACTTGTTTATTTATAATGAAATGACATCTTATGATTCATGTGATGAATTTTATTAACCAAGAATCAAATAATGTAGTATTATTCAAGAATGATTGTATGAAAATGATTAATGGAAGATGGGATATGGGTGATTATTGTTTTATGACATAGTGGATTTCAATTGAGAATATTTGAATGTCATAATTTGTTATCAAAATTGTGAATAAAATTGGATGATTAATAATTTATATTTCAATGATCTGAATATCAAATGTGAGTTTGGATTTTTCATAAGACTGAGTTAGATGATATACAATTTCATTATCAGGTGAGTAAATATTTAGGATTCAATGTTATGTCTAAAATATAGTTTTTCCAATCTAAAAATGAATAAGATGATTTAAATAAGTTTTTATGGAAGAATTAAATATTTTTTAAACTGACGATGTTATATGATTTTTAGAAAACTACAAATAATTTTAATCTCCAAAATTTAGAGGAGTTTTTTTGAGAAGAGGATGGGAAGATCGATCCAATTTAAATAATAATATTTCCAGACTATTTACTTAAAAAAGAGACTAATAAATATTTAAATGGAAAATTGGTACTCCTGGCTATAGAAAATATAAAATTCAAGACAAATGAAAATGAATATGATATTATGGGAGCATTCACATGTAAAAAAATGTGACTTAGGATTTTGGGATCTAATTTTAGTGGGATATACATTATTCCAAAATATAAATTTGATTTAATTTTGACCATAATGTAAATAGAAAAATAAAGAGAGATTAAATTTTGTTCATCTTTCATGATATATACATGTGCACATATAAGAACAATGAACTATCAAAGAATAATAATAAGAACTATATATTTATATTAATCGAATACCAGATATTTATTAAATATGAATAATGCGAAGAAATTTTGACCATTATTCTATTTTTTGATTGGTAAGATGATGTAATGATTAGAAGATGTTGAATTATAGAAGAAAGATAACCTGTTACGGATAGTTTTTCCTAGTTTTGATCCATTCAATTATTGATAAATGAGATAGGAAACATTTGTGAGTTGTTTCTATGAAGATATATAAAGCTGATTTATATAATGGACTATTTTTTATGCCCAAATTATATCGAATTGATAGAATTAGATAAACTTATGTTGAGAATAAATAAATCAGTCCTATTGATGTAGAACCATCAAATATGTACCTAGTGATTGACTTTTAGTGATTATCTAAAAGAAAACTCTCGAATATAATTGGTGTGAAGCAGTAGAACCTTCATGAATCTTGGAATATTAGGATATTATTGAGCAAATATATGAGTAGAGTGATATGTTATTTGAATAAGTCTTATAAGAAGTATGAAATTGTATAAGAACTGAGACTCAATGTAGGTGTGGAAAAATAAACCATCGTAGTCAAATTTTTATTATAGTAAAGAATCCTTTATTGGGGAGAACCAATAATGATAAGGATAAATAAATTGAAATTGTCCTCTATGAAAACTATGATCCTTTTTATACATTACTTGCATGAATTTGGATAATTATTTCTTATATAAACTAAAATATATCCTTATTCACAAACCAATAATTGAGTTTTAATTCAAAAGGGTATAATATATTTAAAGTGAATTTGAAATATTATAATGATTGAAACATAAGATTCACAACTCCCATTTCATCAATTTAATTCATGATGGATCATCAATCATCGTAATCAACAATGCTTATTAATCTCCCACATTGTATTTAATAATAATATAAAAGTATCAATGTAATATGTTTCCTAATGTTGTATCTACCACCAATCACTTTTCTACCACTAACATAAATAACATATACTCCTCTGTCTTTTAATATATTAATTTTTATATCCCCACATTTTATAAATCCTCTAATAATATTCCCTCCCATTATCAATAAATTAAATGGAATGAAAATTGGAAAATAATTCACTAAACTCATTAGTACTATGGGGTAGTGTTTACTGAAAACATGATTCTCAAGTATTAAGAATCATCCTATATTTTATAATTAATTGATATATATTTTTAATGATCATTTATTATAATATATTAAAACATAATCTCTATATAATTAACTTTATCCGTATTTATGTTGTGTATATTATCAATATAATCTGACTATGAATTATTCGTTGAATTCATTGGAAAATTTAATGCACTTTTATTTCTATAATAAATCATCTATGTGTTGAATGAATTCAACCTCATGCATTCTTATTATAAGATCACCCACATAATATTTATTTTTTCATGTGATTATGGAAAATAATCCCAATTTATTGTTTTTTATTTGATGGAATTTTTCTTTTTGGAGTGAAAAACGACATACCTTAATCCAATAATGATTTCTATCAATATAACTAGATGTAAAATATATAATTTATTAATTGAAATCAACCATAGAAAATTTATAATGATATACTAATTTTTCCTTATTATTCAAAAAAAATAATTAATATATGTTGATATTTTTATGATTTTTTAGTAATAAGATAAGACTACTTTGTTTTACCTTTTAATCATGCACAATTAGTAATAAAAATTTCATTTTTTATTAATGTTTCGATTTAATATATTGTTTAATTAAGAATGTGAAACTCCTTTTTATCACTACTCATAAATTAATTATCCAATGAAACTTATTTACCTGTTCTCTAAGATTATAGATTTATCTCAATTATTATTTTAAAAATATGTTTTAGCAATTGTTATTATACTATAAATTTTAGAGAAAAATATAACCCATTTATTTTTTTAATACTCAACCAAAAAATAAGCATCATATCACTAATCATTTATATTGAGTTTTATTTTAATTTTAAACAAATCCTGACAAGAATTGTAATTATTTATTGTTAAAATTATTTCCAAAACATAATAAATCATAAAAATTATGTTTTTTCTTTTCCCTTAATAAAAATGTTGTTAAATACATTTCCTCTCATAAAATTCATAAACCAAAATATGATATATTACATTCAATACGATGCATGGGGAACATATTTAAGATCATAATTTTAATAATTTATTATAAAAACTAAAGAACCCTTAGGATCAAGGTTAAAGCCTTTATACTTTTTAATGAAAAACATTAATCAGATTCACCGCTCATTAATGGTATCTTTATATCCATTTATAATGCATTATAATTCATTTGATCATATATTTGAAGAAAAATTGAATCATTATCGGCCTCTAAATTAGATAAAAATTATTAATTGTGTATACATCCTTTTGATCAACCATTCTAATCTTGACCATATATGTGTGTGTGTGACTTCTCTATATTCATTTACATTATTCAAAAATAACAGCTTGGTTATAGTAACCTTCTTATCATTGGGTTAGGATCCTAATTAACAAGATTAATTGTTGTCAATCTCATTTAGCTCTTCCTTCATGACTTTTTCCTTATTATCATGCTATATTACTATAATAATACTCTTTTTTCCAACAAGAGATTGCACAATGTTATGATTATAATTTATCACACATATCTATGTAAGAACTTTTACACTATCTCTAATTATGTTTTCACAATTTCTATATATTCTAGGTGTTGATTATAAGGCCCCAGCCTTAAACCTTACTTAAAATTGAATTAAATGAATAATTCACATTGAGGATCTTTTCAGGTTTAGAGTTTTAGAGAATTAGGACATAACTATTACATCTCAATAGATTACAAAGTAGTCTCTTCTACTAAATTTCCGTAAAATAAAAATTCTTAAAAGAAACATGTCTAGTTTCATGTTTTAGGTAATATGACTTTCCCTTGATCCCATCCTTAACCCTATTCCATGCTAAGTCCTATGAAAAACATTTCAAAAACATGGGATGAGCATAAAAACTCAGTAAGGGATACACAAAGAATAAATAATGTTAGTTTATCAAAACAAAAAGTAAACCATGTATACTTTATCAAGGTAATACATTTCACCTTTATGAAGTAGTAAAAACTATTCATGAATTATATATCATTACTTACATTTTTGTAACCAAAGTATTACCATAAAACCCATATAAAGAACACATAACATATATAAAGGTAACTTGGGACATAAACATACTTAAGTGGAATAACCATACAGTCGACTCCCACACATATCACTTAATGGAATAGCCATACGGCCAATTTCCATACATACTTTGTGGAATAGCCATACGGCCGACTTCCATACCCAATGCATTGGAGGTTATAACGTAACCACCCGTCCTGGTATTCACGGCACCACCCGTTATATGGTTTATAACGTAACCACCCGTTAAAATGTCCAAGTACCAATATAAAATCATAAAACATAAAACCAATATAAAGGAATGATAACATTTCCACATTTCAATCACAATATATCATAAATATATTGATATAATAGAATCCTTTTTCAAAACCATTTTCAATACCAAAATACATAAAAGAGTATATGGTATTTATTTTATTCTAAAAACATTATGGCTTGTTGAGAAAGCCAAAGACCAAATAATACTCGCGGCGGCGGAAAAGGTCGTTGTCGCCGCGTACGTTAAAAGAAACATTCCTTTTTGTCGTTTTGTAAAACGCTTCGTAGAAAAAGATTCCTTTTGTATAAAAGTAAAAGTAAAAGGGGTTTATACACCGTATAAAAGAAAGTTGTGTATAAAACGAAATATGCCTCAATGAAAGGAGATTGAGACAAAGTCCCTTACCTCGGGTCCGACTTGACTCGATCGTTCTTTAACATCCTGAATAATAAACTTGAGTTAATTTATACTTGATTAAGAACCTTTTTAGAGTTCATTATTCCTTTTATATCACTTATTTCCATGTTATAAACATTATGTAACCAGTTAAGTTAATAATGTTTGTTTTTTCGATATTTGGTTCTTAAGTCGAAAGTGGACTTCTTACAATTACATGTTGTTCGTGTGGTCAAAGGTTCTTTATATCTAGAATGAAATTCCTGATTTGGATATCATATATATCATATATATCCAGCATATACATGTATTTATAATATTACATAATCATTTAGAGGTAAGAAATGAAATGCACCGTTCATGGAGACGGTAAGCCGTACGTACGCATGAACGCTACTTTCATTTCTTTCTCATATTAATGGAATTAAAATTAAATGAGAGGTATGTATAATTTAATTCCAGAATTATATTCATCATTTAGATGTATCATTCATTATATATATCCATTATATACATATACTTTTAATAGTACATTACATTTGGGGATAAGAAATGAAATGCACCATTCATGGAGACGGTAAGCCGTACGTACGCATGAACGCTACTTTCATTTCTATCTCATACTTTAATGGAAAGAAATAATAATTATATAGGGGTATATTATAATTCCAGTATAACATCATATATAATAACTTTAAATCCATCCTTTACACGTCCCACATATGGCATTAACGAATCACATCACTTTGAGGGGGCGGTAGTGCGCACTTCCTTAAATGAAGATATCGTGTTTACCCACAATGGAAACCATAAAGGAATGCCCAAAATGAAAAATACAGAAGCTTAAAAAAAATAAACATATTATATATCATATATAAAAATAGTGACATCATAATGACCACCTTTGAAGGTGTTAAATGAGTATTGAACAATCATCGTTTCAGGAGGCAGAATTTCACCATCCACGGAAACTGTATGTTCTTTAACCATTTGATGTAGTTGTGTGAGAGTTTAGCTCGAATAAATCTTATAACAACATCATAGTATATTGAAGATACTTGTTTTGTTACAAAAGAAGTAAATAAAAAGAGTTTAGGGGGTTGGAGAAACAAAATAAAACAAATGAACAAGAGATAATGAATTACCTTTAAAAGTGTAACTCCTTTTGATTTGAGACTAAAGGCTTCCTTTGAAAGGATTATGCCCAAAGGGAATCCTATAGGATGAGGAGAGGGATGTGGAGAGAGTAAATGGGCATGGTTTGGCCGATCCAAAGGCTTGAGGAGTGTGTGAAATGAGGTAGAGGTGGGGGCCTTTTATAAGAGGAGAGGAGGGGCACTTTTGGAAAGTAAAGAAATATTACTTTATTTGAAAATGTGTTTCGGTTTTAAAAGGTCCCACATTGATATAATTCGGGTATAAGGTGATAAGGGTTCTAAATCAACTCATCCAATTGGTTTTGGACATGTGTAGTTTATAGATTTTACATTATCTTTCCATTTTATTTAAATCGTCAAATAATGATGGCATCGCTGCATCATTATTATGTCATAAATAATTTAATTTATTTAATGTCTAAAAATTATAAAAAAATACTATGATGTAGGAAATCTGTTTATCTTGCCAATGACTATTTATAATAAAAAATCTGATCTTTATGACCCCATATAAAAATTATTTCCGTAAAACCTATTATGTTTGTGTCATTTTTACTTTTATATTAAATAAAAAGTTATTTATGTCATTTCCCAACCAAAGTGTCTCCATGGGGTCCCCAAGTTGACCCATAGCTTGTCTTGGTCGGCCATGACACAACCAATAAGGTTGGGACATGTGTCTAGGTCATTTCATATTATTAAAGCATTATTTATACCTTAAACTACCCTAATTACCACTAATCGCGATTAAGAACTTAATAAGTTACTATTCACCAAAAAATTATTTTTATCCCATTGAACCACATTTTACTTCTTAATGACAACCATGTATGTAGGATTTTTGAAATTCAAAACACAATGATGGCAAAATTTCATTTAAATGGAAAATCAGTCTTTATAAGTACCACTTAGTGGTTTCACTATTCATCAAAAATTGATGTTTTTCAGAAAATTACAAAAAATTCACCCTAAGCTATATATGATATTCCGAATTCAAAAATGAAGTCTATTTTAAAAAATTCAAAACATATAAGTCAAATTAATTAATTTAATAATTAATTCCCGTTGTTAGAGCAAATAGCGTGTTTTTATGAAACAATATGTATCGAAAGATTGATACTAGTTTAAGTCCGATTTCAAAGTGAAATTAATTCCAACGACCACTATTGGATTTAATGGTAAAAATATATTCTAATTTCACATTAAAACCAATTCAAAAGATAATCTAATCATATAAATAAATTATATTAAAAAGAGGTTTGGAATTAAAATACAACATTTTACACTATTCATTAAAAAATGAACTTTATCAGAAAAATACCAAAAATTTACACAAAGTAAAATTTAATGTCCCGATTCTAAAGAAGATTTTTATTTGGTCCAAAAGAATATATAAGAGTGATCAAAACTATATTTAATGACAGTACGCCATCAAAAGGCGATAAGTGAACCTTTAGTGAAAACTAGGGCATATACGCCTAAAATTGAATTCTTTCTGTATTTTAAGCCCTTATATTTTATTGGATAAATGTAAAAACATTTAAAAACATATATAATCATATTTTAGTTAGTTATATCCATTCCCTCCAATACAATGGCTACATGTTAACTACCATTTAAAATAATATTATTTTATTATTAGAGTGCAACGTAAGATTCCCATGAAACTCGTTGTTGCGTGTTGGGTACGCCATCTAGCATAGCATCCCCTTTAAAGTAATATTAATATCTGATTCACAAATATGGATAAATATAAAGATGACATATTCTTTGTTTACCTGGGGTGTTACATCCTTCCCCCCTTTTGGGAATTGCGTCCTCGCAATTTTAAAATTGGGCTTGGAAACATCCTTGAAAGTCCCACATCGGAAGAAGGATCGGTAAAACAATCACTTTAAAATAAAGAAAGATAAGTACAAAGGTCACCTGAGTTAACCCATGCTAGGATTCCAAGTATGAAAACATGGACATGGAGGAGAAAACATAGGGTCATGTTCTGATGGAGAGTGATAGAAAACATGTTTAGGAGAAAGTTAACCATGAGAGAATCACAAACTTGTGATGGGTTAAACGGTATTCGATTCCCCAGTAGGACAAGTTAATAGACAACATTTTTGTTTTAAGTTACTTTTCATTGAGGAATTTATTCATAAGGAAACATAATCACTTATCACGTTGGCTCTCAACTTTTATTAGATTCCTTACACAAACTCATATTTTCTCCAAAAGGCGAGTATTTAGGAAGACTTGTTCAAATTAAGAGTACTATAATCAACTTCTAGAGAATCACCTAATCCACAAAAGAGAACTATATACTTCCCATAACTTTATACCTTAACCATAACCAAAACCAAAAAGGTTAGTACAAGGTCAGATAATCCAGAAAAGGATAACCCTTTATAAAAAGAAAATCTATTCTTAATCTCCAAAATTTGTCCAAAAAAATCCAAAGTTCAACGAGGACCATCCGATAAACAAATTTGTCCATAAAAATTCCTCAAAGTAAACCAATCTAATATTGAAACCCAAACATTTTTCAGATTTAGTCACATAGTCTTCCAAGTTAAATCGTAACATTTATCTCCAAACAACATCAGTTGCTCCTAAAGTCCCGTATTGAAAAGTAATTAACCTAATCACATATCCTCCATGATAGGTTAATCATTTTCATAAATAACCCAAAATCATCTTACTCTTAATTCATAAAATCATATAACCAAAAATAATCAGTCAAACTAACCAGGGACTTCACGTAGTCTAGTGGTAGGCGATAAATACCAGTCGCACTTTGGTTGTGGGTTCGATTCCCGCAGCTTTGTCTGACGCGACGGGTTGTCACACGGTCTGCGTGTTGTCCTTTTTTCAAAACTATATAATTCTTAAATCATTCCCCAAAAAGGGATAAAATCATCAAAAATAACCATAACATAATTTATCCTCAATTTTATCTCATGCCTTTCACTTCAATCATAACATATATTAACCCATAATTACCTCAAAAGTTAGGATCATATAAACCCAAATGGTTCTTTATAACTATGTCCACAAAAGAAGAGATAACTATTCCTTGAATAAAATTTCATATATTAAACATCAGGGTTACACAAAATATAAAAAGTATTCTAATGTAACCCCATCATCAAAAGAGACTTAATACTATTAAGAATTTCACCATAACTCTTGAAGCCCTTATATGTTGACATCTTACTCATTCAACATTCTTCATGATCCATTAACCATTCCTTTCCAACTTATTCCGAAATACCTCTTTCCTACAGACAAAATCATGAATCATATCCTAATATTCCAAAATAGGAAAACAATAGTCATGAAATAATACATACCATTGATTGGTCATTGTCAGTTTCTTTATCCTCAATCGGAATGGCATTAGGTAGTGGTAAACAAACATTTGTACGCTCTTGGTGACCCCATTCATGAAACTTCTTCATAGGACATGTGTTTGCATAATGACCATGCACACCACATTTAAAACATTCAATTGATCCCTCAGAAAGAACTTCTTTCCTTTTCCTCGAGTCAACTGGATGCTTCCATTTTCCATGGCAGGTTCTTGCTTTATGACCTTCATTTCCACATCTATAGCATATTTCTGTCCCTTTGAAACATTTTCCTAGGTGTGTCTTTCCACATCTTTGACACATTGGTTTTTGAACACACTTACCTTTATGATTATTACCTGTATTTCCGTAGGGATTTGTTTCTCGCATACATGATGCCTTTTAGAAATCACCAAGGTTTAGGTGGTCAATCATAACTCCATATAGTTGGTTGAGGATAAACACAAGAGTTCTCATTACATCTCCCATATCATTTAGTTGCTCGCTCAGAAAACTGTCACAGTTTCCTTCACATCCACCGTTACCTTGGTGCCTGCTAGATCCAGCCATTTACTAAAACCAAAAAGGGTCAGTGTGAGTATAACAACAAAACCATCATGTACTAATGAGGAAGATAAACACTAAGATATTCTTACTCATTCACTTTATCTAAAACTAGTACTCTGTCTGAAATCCTAACCATTATGGTAATGTCACTTATGCTTAAAGAATACCCTAACCTATAAAGTTATCTAAACCGACCTTTGATACCAACTATAAGGCCCCAGCCTTAAACCTTACTTAAAATTGAATTAAATGAATAATTCACAATGAGGATCTTTTAAGGTTTAGAGTTTTAGAGAATTAGGACATAACTATTACATCTCAATAGATTACAAAGTAGTCTCTTCTACTAAATTTCTGTAAAATAAAAATTCTTAAAAAGAAACATGTCTAGTTTCATGTTTTAGGTAGCATGACTTTCCCTTGATCCCATCCTTGACCCTATTCCATGCTAAGTCCTGTGAAAAACATTTCAAAAACTTGGGATGAGCATAAAAACTCAGTAAGGGATACACAAAGAATAAAAACTATTAGATTATCAAAACAAAAAGTAAACCATGTATACTTTATCAAGGTAATACTTTTCACCTTTATGAAGTAGTAAAAACTATTCATGAATTATATATCATTACTTACATTTTTGTAACCAAAGTATTACCATAAAACCCATATAAAGAACACATAACATATATAAAGGTAACTTGGGACATAAACATACTTAAGTGGAATAACCATACGGTCGACTCCCACACATATCACTTAATGTAATAGCCAATACGGCCAATTTCCATACATACTTAATGGAATAGCCATACGGCCGACTTCCATACCCAATGCATTGGAGGTTATAACGTAACCACCCATCCTGGTATTCACGGCACCACCCGTCATATGGTTTATAACGTAACCACCCGTTAAAATGTCTAAGTACCAATATAAAATCATAAAACATAAAACCAATATAAAGGAATGATAACATTTCCACATTTCAATCAAAATATATCATAAATATATTGACATAATAGAATCCTTTTTCAATACCATTTTCAATACCAAAATACATAAAAGAGTATATGGTATTTATTTTATTCTAAAAACATTACGGCTTGTTGAGAAAGCCAAAGACCAAATAATACTCGCGGCGGTGGAAAAGGTCGTTGTCGCCGCGTACGTTAAAAGAAACATTCCTTTTTGTCGTTTTGTAAAATGCTTCGTAGAAAAACATTCCTTTTGTATAAAAGTAAAAGTCGAAGGGGTTTATACACCGTATAAAAGAAATTTGTGTATAAAACGAAATATGCCTCAATGAAAGGAGATTGAGACGAAGTCCCTTACCTCGGGTCCGACTTGACTCGATCGTTCTTTAACGTCCTGAATAATAAACTTGAGTTAATTTCTACTTGATTAAGAACCTTTTTAGAGTTCATTATTTCTTTTATATCACTTATTTCCATGTTATAAACATTATGTAACTAGTTAAGTTAATAATGTTTGTTTTTTCGATATTTGGTTCTTAAGTCGAAAGTGGACTTCTTACAATTACATGTTGTTCGTGTGGTCAAGGGTTCTTTATATACAGAATAAAATTCCTGATTTGGATATCATATATATCATATATATCCAGCATATACATGTATTTATAATATTACATAATCATTTAGGGGTAAGAAATGAAATGCACCGTTCATGGAGACGGTAAGCCATACGTACGCATGAACGCTACTTTCATTTCTTTCTCATATTAATGGAATTAAAATTAAATGAGAGGTATGTATATTTTAATTCCCGAATTATATTCATAATTTATATGTATCATTCATTATATATATCAATTATATACATATACTTTTAATAGTACATTACATTTGGGGATAAGAAATGAAATGCACCGTTAATGGAGACGGTAAGCCGTACGTACGCATGAACGCTACTTTCATTTCTATCTCATACTTTAATGGAAAGAAATAATAATGATATAGAGGTATATTATAATTCCAGTATAACATCATATATAATAACTTTAAATCCATCCTTTACACGTCCCACATATGGCATTAACGAATCACATCACTTTGAGGGGGCGGTAGTCCGCACTTTCTTAAATGAAGATATCGTGTTTTCCCACAATGGAAACCATAAAGGTATGCCCAAAATGAAAAATACATAAGATTATAGAAAACAATAAACATATTATATATCATATATAAAAATAGTGACATCATAATGGCCACCTTTGAAGGTGTTAAATGAGTATTGAACAATCATCGTTTCGGGAGGCAGAATTTTTCCATCCACGGAAACCGTATGTTCTTTAACCATTTGATGTAGTTGTGTGAGAGTGTAGCTCGAATAAATCTTATAAAAAAATCCTATTATATTTAAGATACTGGTGTTGTTACAAAAGAAGTAAATAAAAAGAGTTTAGGGGGTTGGAGAAACAAAATAAAACCAATGAACAAGAGAGAATGAATTACCTTTAAAAGTGTAACTCCTTTTGATTTGAGCCTAAAGGCTTCCTTTGAAAGGATTCTGCCCAAAGGGAATCCTCTAGGATGAGGAGAGGGATGTGGAAAGAGTAAATGGGCAGGGGTTGGCTGAGCCAAATGCTTGAGGAGTGTGTGAAATGAGGTAGAGGTGGGGGCCTTTTATAAGAGGAGAGGAGGGGCACTTTTGGAAAGTAAAGAAATATTACTTTATTTGAAAATGTTTTTCGGTTTTAAATGGTCCCACATTGATATAATTAGTGGATAAGGTGATAAGGGTTCGAAATCCACTCATCCAATTGGTTTTGGACATGTGTAGTTCATAGATTTTACATTATCTTTCCATTTTATTTAAATCGTCAAATAATGATGTCATCGCTGCATCATTATTATGTCATAAATAATTTAATTTATTTAATGTCTAAAAATTATAAAAAAACTACTATGATGTAGGAAATCTTTTTAGCTTTCCAATTACTATTTATAATCAAATATCTGATCTTTATAACCCCATATAAAAATTGTTTTTGTAAAACATATTATGTTTGTGTCATTTTTACTTTTACATTAAATAAAAAGTTATTTATGTCATTTCCCAACCAAAGTGTCTCCATGGGGTCCCCAAGTTGACCCATGGCTTGTCTTTGTCGGACATGACACAACCAATAAGGTTGGGACATGTTTCTAGGTCATTTCATATTATTAAATCATTATTTATACCTTAAACTACCCTAATTACCACTAATCACGATTAAGAACTTAATAAGTTACTATTCACCAAAAAATTATTTTTATCCCATTGAACCACATTTTAATTCTTAATGACAACCATGTATGTCAGATTTTTGAAATTCAAAACACAATGATGGCAAAATTTCATTTAAACGGAAAATCAGTCTTTATAAGTACCACTTAGTGGTTTCACTATTCATCAAAAATTGAAGTTTTTCAGAAAATTACCAAACATTCACCCTAAGCTATATTTGATATTCTGAATTCAAAAATGAAGTCTATTTTACAAAATTCAAAACATATAATTCACATTAATTAATTTAATAATTAATTCCCGCTGTCAGAGCAAATAGCATGTTTTTATGAAACAATAAGTATCAAAAGATTGATACTAGTTTAAGTCCGATTTCAAAGTGAAATTAATTCAACGACCACTATTGGATTTAATGGTAAAAATATATTCTAATTTCACATTAAAACCAATTCGAAAGATAATCTAATCATATAAATAAATTATATTAAAAAAAGGTTTTGAATTAAAATACAACATTTTACACTATTCATTAAAAAATGAACTTTATCAGAAAAATACCAAAAATTTACACAAAGTAAAATTTAATGTCATGATTATAAAGAAGAGTTTTATTTGGTCCAAAATAATGTATAAGAGTGATCAAAACTATATTTAATGACAGTACGCCATCAAAAGGCGATAAGTGAACCTTTAGTGAAAACTAGGGCATATACGCCTAAAATTGAATTCTTTCTGTATTTTAAGCCTTTATCTTTTATTGGATAAATGTAAAAACATTTAAAAACATATATAATCATATTGTATTTATTTATATCCATTCCCACCAATACAACGGTTACATTTTAACTACCATTTAAAATAATATTATTTTATTATTAGAGTGCAACGTAAGATTCCCAAGAAACTCGTTGTTGCGTGTTGGGTACGCCATCGAGCATAGCATCCCCTTTAAAGTAATATTAATATTTGATTCACAAATATGGATAAATATAAATATGACATATTCTTTATTTACCTGGGGTGTTACATTGATAATTTAGTTAATTATTTCTATAGTCCCTTCACATTAGTATAAACATCAGAATTAGATTGGTTAAATTGATTGACTAATATAACATATGAATTAGAATCATTATATTCCTCGAAATATTCCCTTACATCTTCAGTGACATTATTAATATAAAATGAGGTTTTTGATATTCCATGACCCTTAATAACTTTGACATCAATGTTGTCAGAAATTATCTTTATATTCTTATTATATCACCAATAATATCTTACAATAGGTTTATATCAAAGAAATATACATTCATCAAATCAATTATAATATTTTCTAAATTATTAATATTTAATAATGGTATAATATATGATATATTTTCTAAAACTCATTAGTTTATAATTATTCTGAAACCAGATATAAAAAGTTGTATTCAATGAATTTTTTCATAATTGACATGGGAAATGGATATTATTAACCACAACTATATCATATCTAAAAAATAATCATGTTTTGTGATATAATAACATGATTCTACTATTTATCACCAAACATTGAAAAATGAATTTGTATAATCCATTTATTTAAAGTTAATTTTGATTAGTATATTAATTCATTATCACATGATTCTATAGAAATGACTCAAATACTTTATTCTTTTATTTAGATTTTTCATTTGTCAAAAATAATTGGACAACACATCAAACATATTTTTCCTCACATATGAAGACATTATTAGTCCACTTAGTATTCTATAATTTACATGATTTAAAATAGTAATATATCATTTAATTTAAATTATTTTAGAAATTTTCAATGTATTTATCATCATTATCGAATTTAATACACATTGAACCAA
Source organism: Viscum album (assembly GCA_963277665.1). Lineage (NCBI taxonomy): Eukaryota > Viridiplantae > Streptophyta > Magnoliopsida > Santalales > Viscaceae > Viscum > Viscum album. The sequence continues at coordinate 561,504,936 of OY728125.1, forward strand.
TCAAATCTGAGTGTGTCATTTGAAGAGGTTTATTTATTTTTATCTATAAAACCATATGAATTTAGTTTAAAATATTACCCTTGATACCAATAATTCACATTTTATACTTCTCCTAACCCATCCCTGAAGGATTCATTACGAATTCATACATTACATATTTTTCCCTTAATTTCGCATATATGACCATGTTTTCTATTATGAAGCACATATTATTTGATCACACTCGAAAAAGTGTTTAATTTAATGAAATTATAGAATTAATTACATCTTATTATGTATCCCATTATTATTTTTTCCTCTTTTTTTATCAAAATATCATATATATTATTTTTTAAGACCGTCTAATATTTATTATTACTTTTTTTAGAAAAACTCCAATGATTGTCCTTGACCCATTGTCAAAGAGAATGTCACATGATTTGAATTTCCTCTAACTAATTTTTGTGCTTCTAAATATTTTAATATTACAGGATCCAATATTTTAGAAATTAATTTCCCTCCAATCATAACTATGGATATAATACAAGATATGTTAATTTTCAATAATTTTTTATAATAAAATTTTTACCAAAATGGCCATATTTCCAACATTTAATGATTTTTATTTAACTGAAAATGCAGTGGAATATTTTTTATTTATCATTATATATGTATATTGAGTTTTTATTCATTTAAGATTACTAAAATATAAATATTGAATTTTTGATACCAATTACATAGGTTGATTAGACCTCCCACATGTTTTGAAAAGAGAATAAAATGAATTATGCAATTTCACCTTGTTTTTGAATGTTATCAAGATTTTCCTCTCATGTCATTAAATTTTATTTATCACAATTTATGGCCTAATTAGTTTTTAATTAGTGACATTTTTTACCTATACACATCATTTTAATTTTCAAATTCCTTAACACATACTTCATCTTTCAAAATGAACTTACTATTGTTTTGAATAATCTCTATATCTAATAACATTATATGGTATTTTCATATGAACACATTATTATCCCGTGATAATAAATTACACATCAAACCGTCAAGCTAATATAATACTAAAAATTGAAAAATGTAAATAGAGGTGACATAGATGCTTTGATAGGTCACCAAAATGGCATAAAATCATCAAACATAAGGGTGTGTGAATAATAATGTGATCAAAATTGTATGTTTTCTAGTTCCTCGGGCTTGTACTATTTATTCTTGAACTCACATAAACCATATTCCTGAATTAATCAACACTAAAAACCATCTACAAGGATGACCATATTATATTACCTTTCTTATTATACAAGAATATTGTCTCTCCACTATTAGATCATGCTAACAATTCCACACCTAATCACACCCATTATACAAAGAAGACATAAAACCTATACCCACTATGATAAAATTTCTAATTACACCTTTTTAGGATCAAATTACCCAATAAATAAGTACCACAACCATGATAAGAAACACAATTATACCCAATCAACCAACGGATAATGGAGATAAGGATGAAAGACATAGTTTTCCAAGAGAAAGTTGAACGAAATAGTCAAGATGTAGGGGTTGGGGGTTCGGTGGGTAGACCATGATGGGAGGGTGGTGTAGACCATTTTTTAGTATACCCTGATGAAGTAAAACATTTTATTTAGTCCAATTATATTTTAATAGTAATAGAAAATGGAGTAAAACATGCAAACTATAAATAGTGAATGTGCATTACGGTAGTCTTTAGAATTAAATTAAGTATAAATTAAACAATATGAGCACTAAATTTTTATATTATTTAAGATAATCATGGTCTTACATCAAATCTTCATCCACGTTTAAGTTAGAGATTGTAATTGTGCTAACTAAAAAAAGCCCCAATATTGAAATGATTGATATCCCTTTATAAATCCATCCTTTTTTCACTAGGTGGAAAACCCAAAAAACTCATACCATTCCTTAGAATAAGACAATACCTATAACAAAAATTTTAATGAATGTTACAACTCCAAAAACCATGTTTTTTAAAATGTATAACCAAAACTAGAATTTATTTTTTTTTTTAAATCAAAAAAAGATGATTAATAAAAACAGCTAAAAAGAAGATAAAACATTTTAAAGCACAAGTGAAGTGGAATTTAAATTATTGATGTAGTTTAATTTTTTATATCACATTATAAAAATAATGAATGTTGATGTTCCATCATGAACATAAAAATGAAATAGAATTCATAGTAGAGATTCTATACTATGTAATTCTCAAATGGATTTCATGCATTGGTCCTTATACTAAATGATATGTGTAGATATTTTTTTATCATGTTCATGATATAAAATTAGAAAAAATATCTGTTATGTTCAATGGTTATTTTCACATTGCTTTCCCTGAGAGTTTATCATAGGTATCAATGGTTAGTGATAATAAAACGTTGATTATTATCATTCAACTAATTAAGAAATATCCTTCAAAAATCCTACATAAACATATCTAAAATAAATTACATAACATCCTTGGAAATTATAATTATTTAAAAAATTAATAAAAAAGATAAAAAAACATATAGATGTAAATAAATTCTAAATAATAAAAATTGAGAAAAAAATTAGAATACGAATTATCTTTAAATGGAAAATTTATATTTACCTAACCATCATTTGAATCCTATGTTACCCTAATTATACATAGTTGTGTAACCATCATTTTACATATCATTATAACCATAATTTAATATTCTGTAAATGTGATAACATATGTGCATAATCAGGACAAAAATCTATGAAAACATATGTTAGAAAAGATTTGAAATCACTTAAGTCAGTAAGTAAAAAAAATTTATTTAAATGAAAATCTAAAAAATTTCATATAATAATAATATCAAATGTATTTAATGAATCATATGAATTTAAATTTGATTCCATATAACTTAAAAATGGTTTTCACTGAACTTCAATGATATTTAATGAATTTGAAATTAGTTTCGTAGGACTTCAATGGAAGATTAATATGAATTGAAAAGGAAAATCATATGAATTTATGGAATTTTTTAAGAATACATAAAATCAAAAAACTAAAATACAATGATTGTAAATTTCCTTATAAAAACATTCAAAAATATCATAAACATAAATAATAAAAAAGAATGGCTTATCAAATTTATGAAAAATAATAATTAAAATTTTATGAAATGATCAATTTATTAACCTTAAGTATTTGTAACAATGAGCTATTTTTCATGTTGAAAAATGAAAATAATAATAAATACAATCTCCCCAAACAATAAAAATAATCATATCAGTCATAATTAACACAAAAAATATCCCACCTTTTGGAAATTATAAAATAAAATCTATTTGAAATAAAGTCTAAAAGACTATAACACTTTTTGAAAATTATGAAAAAACTACGAAAATTTTTTTTTAATTAAATAAATATCCCCATTTATAATAAATAAATTTATCATGAAGAAATAGCTAAAAATCATAGTCATACTAAAATTATAATTAAAATATGAGAAAAAAATTAAAACTCCATTATATTGAAGCCTATAAAAAATTTAAAAACTATTATATTTAATAAATTAAATATTGGATCTCTTCAAATATATTATTAAATTATATCCAATATAAATTATATAAAAACATTTTTATTCATGCTAATATGAAACCTATTATACATTAAAACATAAACCACATATAAAAAAATATATAATAATATACAAATTTAACATTTGAAAAATAAAGTTACGTTTAATTATTCGAATCAAAAGATAAATTTTCATAAAAAATCTATTCTAATTAGTATGTAAAAAATATATTATATAAATACTAATCAATGGTAATAATTTATAGCATTGACAATTTAATTTAATTCTCAATAATACCATTTTCAATATTATTTTTCTCAAAATTTATTAAATCTATAGGTCTATAAAAAAATCAGCCAATTTATCTTTCATTTGAAATATATTCAAGAAATATGTTTCGTTGATTAACATGAAATATTAAATTATGATATCTTACATCAATATGGTTCGATAAAGAATAAATTATAGTATTTTTTAAAATTGAAATTGCATAAGAATTATCATATCAAATAGGAATTTAATAAAAAATAACATTAAAATCATATATAGTTTATTTTATTCAAATACAATGAGAATAACAAATAGAATAAAGAATATACCCTTCCTTATATATGGGAAATAAATGTATATATTTTATTTGTTAACAAAATGAGAATATTATTTTACTATGTAAACAATATATACATAATTCGTTTTCCTATCATTCCCACAAACACAAAAATTAAAATAGGGATAACATAAGACATCAAAAAATATAATTTGAGTCAAACAAATCATAATTAATACTTCCTTTAATATATCGTGTGATCCAGTTAACATTTTTCATTTGGATTTCATTCAGATTACATTGAAATCTAGCAAAAAACACACCAAAATCATTATACTGGGTCTAGATAGACTCAAAAAAAAATGTCGCATCATTTCTGAATAGGGTTTAACATGTACAAATCTCTAAAATTAATTTTAATACATTATTGAGTTAGTTATATATGGTATTTTAGATGTTTTACTTGAATCAATCACAATTGTTTTACCTTTCTTAAAAAAATAATTTTGTTTAAAAATATACACACTTCTCATTGAGAAATTTAAAAATAAATAGTGATTTCAAGTCACCAATTATGATCTTATAAAATTAACTTTTCATTTATATTGAAATTCCAAGTCTTATAATATAATTTTTTTAAACAAACACATTATAATCATCTAATATTTTTAAAATCAAAATATTATTTGAAACACTCTTAATTAACAAGGTAGTATCAACCATTCCTTTATTTTAGTAATCTTAAAATAAAAATGATAGTATATCATACCATGGTGTTGGAACATTAATTATACAATAAAATGCATTAGATAATACAATAAGTAGTTTTGTAAATTTATCTTTTTTAAAAACATTGTTTGATTTATATATACCTATTTTGAAATTATTCCAATTAAATTTTTATTTTTGATTTCCAGTTTAAATAACATAAAATTTTGAAAATAATAAAAATATAATAGAATATTATTGGATTCAATAATTTAAATATGAGAAAAATAAAATTTTTAATCAATTTAATCTTTTGATAATAAAAATTTTAAAATAATTAACATTAATTTAATCTATGTTACCTGATTTATATAGGTTATTACAAAAAATCAAGTTAGTTATGATAAATTTTTTAAAATTAGGATGTTTAACCAGATGCCAAAAATTATTTATTGTGAATTTATTATTTTCACGAATAATTAAAATAATACAATTTGAATTATTCAAAGAATCACTTACATTATTAGGTAATAGATCAAAAATACTTTCTTTAATTCTAAAATCAATATTTCTAGAAACATTTTTATTTTGAAGAACTTTAAAAGTCTTATAATTTTTAAGATTATATTTAGAATATATCATCACTGCCAAAACATATACATTATCTTTATTCTTTTGTGAATTATCTTCTCTAATGTTAAATTCACCAAATACTTGTTTATAATTGTTTAAATTTAAAATTTTATTTATATATATTCTTTTTTTATCAAAAATAACATCTTAATATTATTAAACAAATAATGTTTATTTATTGAAATCATTATATTAGTTACCAACAAGAGAATATCCTAGAAATATCCCTAAATATAATATATAATCAAAATTATCAAGATTATTAATTTAATTTTATATAAAAACTCTTCAAAAAAACACCCTAAAATATCAATCTTAGGTTTAATAAATATATGTAATTCATAATGGGTTTTAAATTGAATTTCTATAACTAAAACTAAATTTAAAGAATATCAATGCATATTAATTGATTTAAACCAAAATTTTTTAGGAACATTATCTTCACAAAGAATCGGTAAACCATTTAATAAATTGACTTATTTTTTCCTTATACAAAAAACTTTTTTATGGTGCTCTAGGAGTTGAAAAACAGGATAGATATTATTTTTGTTCACAGAATTTATCAAAATATAGATTAATAAACTCACCACATCTACAACTTATGATAATCATAATTAAATAACCTTCAATATTCATATTTGGTTTTCAAAATTAGGTAAACATTATTAATTTTTAACTTTTACGTGTTGTCAAATAAGGTAAGGTGAATATACTATAATAATCCTCAATTACAAATACATATTTCCTTCCACCAAAACAAGATTTTTTCAAAGAAAAATATAAATCAATAATCTAGATTTCTATAATTTTAAACATCATTAAACGATATATAACTCTCATTATGTTTCATATGTTTTATAAATTATCACTCAAAAAGTATTTAAATACATTACTATTAGATAAATCAATAACCTGACCATTCTTAAAAAATTATTGCAATAACTAAAAGGATTCATGTCCATGAATCCGATTTTATAAAATTTTATATTTTTATACAAAATATTTTTTCAGATAAATCAATACTATATATTTTTTCTTTTTTATTACCCAAACATATGATAGTTTCATTATTAAAAACCAATCACTTTTAATTTTGAAATTTTACATTCATTCCATCATCAATATGTTTAAATATTATTAAAAATAATTTAGACCCTCAACATATAAAACCATATAAATAATAGTTTTTTAGAAAATATAACATAAAAAATTCTTTAATCTGGAAAAAATAGATGACTCGAAAAGCAAACAAAACTCCATCACATGAATTAAATGATGGAAAGTTAGAAATATCATTAGTCATCTATCTGGAATAAATTCTATTATTATACCTTTATTCATTAAAAATATGAAGAAATATTATTTGGAATCAATAAATTGAAATATTTTTTGGTACTAGTGCTATCATGGGTCGAAATGGATTAGCATAAAAATCATTAGAACCCAAATAGACTTTAGACATATATTTTAGGGTTGGTTAAAAAGTATTTGTTTGAGATAAAAGTATTAGTGTATTCAAAATATGGATTAAATCTTAAAGATAATTCATTCTACTATTGTCAATATCCTCTACACTTAAAATATATCACACTTGAGATACATACAGTTTAACTTCATAGAATCATTGTTCTAGTAATTTTAATTAGATTACTATTAGAAGGATGAAAAATATTTTTATTAGGATTCATTTAATACATAATTTGATAATATTTTTCTCTATATTGAAAAAACATTAATTAAGTATTTTTAAAACAAAACATTTTATCTTTTAATATCTATTTTTCATTTAAAATAAATTTTAATTCCTCACATATTTTTAGATTTAAAAAAGTATAATTTTTTCACGGTCATTTACTTTTAGGATTGATCTTCATACAATCATTATCAATATTAGCTATTTCATTTAAAAAATAAACATTCAATTTATTAATTTAATTGTACTTAAAAATAAAATATAATAACCTATCATTATTAACTTTTCATTTTAATTTTTTAGAATATAAAATCTTATTATCTTATAAATTTTTTATGATAGAAATTATTAGTTTCTCACTTTCCCCGATAAGTTTATATTTATATTGATCAATTCATTATTTTCATACATTGTTAACAATTAATGTAAATTAGTAAATATCAAGTATTTTTTTATCATTTATTGTTTTTTTCATATATTTTCTTAATATAAAAATTCTCAAATTTTGGATTGTTATCAGAACTAGAGATGAAATCGGTATCATTTATATTTTCTATCAAATAAGTGTCAAAAAATTACATGGTTTTAATAACTATGTAAAAGTTTAATATAGTACCTTAGAATTTTTATCCCTAAGAATAAGGTTCCAATTTTCCACATTACATCCTGATACACTACTTAAGGTAGAATCATAAGTTTAATTTAATCCAAAAAATAAATCACATTTCCAATATATTTTTATCCTTATCTTTATTTTGATGATTTAGTTTTGGATTTTTTTATTACATATTCATTCTTTCTAAAGTCATAGATTGTTTATTTTGAATCATCATTATTTTTACTTTAATTTCCATTATTTATGTCATTTTTATTCTTATTACAAAACTAATTCATAACTCATTTAAAACAAACCTAAAGTTGTAAAAAACATTATCAAGTGATCTAGCTCATCATCACTTTCCATTGACACATATTTAGATGATTTATAATCCATATAAATATTAAACATGAAAACAATACTTTTTATTCATAAAATCACCATCTAAATTATTTTTTAACTATAGTTTACACTAAATAAATAATCTAATGAGTTCATATAAAATATATTTCTTAATTTTCTTACACTCACTGGTTGTTACCTTCCTAGAATGCCTCCATTTAGGTAGTGAACACAACAACCTCTCAACTATAGCAGTTTTATCTAAATATTCTCTAAGAAATTTAATATAATTTATGATTATTTTAAATTTGTGAATCATATGGTACAAAAATTTATATTAACCTATCTTGAAATCCTAGTATTATACGTTTAGTATTCCTTTTTTTGTTCTATTAATCTTTTCAGTGTTATAGTTAGAACATAATGTATTCCAAATATGATAAATTATTTTATAATATAAAACATTTTACGAAATAAATAATCTTATAACACAAAACAAAATTCATTACTTTATAATTGGAAACATATTTAACAACATTCATATTAACAAGAGAATATGAATCATCATCCTTAAGCTTATATGGATTGACAGTGATAATCATATGATCAATACCTTATTGATTCAAGTATTACTTCATTTATAATTGAATGTAATTATAATCATTACAAAAAATTAAGATAGTTTTTCTGGTTCTAAAACATTTTTTATGTTCATTCCTTACATATTTCAAAAATAATTTCCCTCATAATTCAATGTACATGATATAATTGTTACAATTATAAATATATAAGAAACATAACCTATGTTCAAGAGGAAAAATATATGATACCAAATTATCACCCATATTATAATTGAAAAAATGGAATGGAAGGGGGGAATGTCCTTTTTAAAAATCTTTTTAAGAATTATTGTTTTTATTAAATTATATTATATTTTAACAAATATGTGAAACTAAGAAAACATATCACAAAAATAATGAAATATTAATGAGATAATTTTCAAAATAAAATATCACAGAAATTAATAGATATGAAAAATAAATTTTAATATTAGTTTTGATCATCTATGTCAAATATCTAAAAATCACTCCCCTATAACATGGTAATAGAAATAATACATACTAAATCTACACTATCTTTTTAAGGGAGTGGAATAATTTTAAAAACATACATTTTATCAATTGTTGGATTACTTAGAAAGAAAATTCATTTATTTGGAACAATGATAAACCTAGAACCTTAATTTTAATTTATTATGTAATATATCATGTCTGTATGGCTGTAAAAAGTTTAGAATAAAATAGAATTTTTGAATTGGGTGATGGGTTATTTTATGAAATATGATTCGAAAACAAATTAATCATGTGTGAACATGTAAATGTAATGATTTTGTTTATGATTTGATATCTGAGAGATGCTTCAGATTCTTAGGGGAGTCTCTTGATCTTTGGGTAATATTTCCTGAGTTTTGGAGGTTTCTCTATATGTTGTACAATTTTTGTGAATAGGTTAGAGAAATCATGTGACACCTTCAGTGTATGATATTGTTTCCAATTAATTTTGTATTGTCATTTTTTACTAGAATACATAGACTATATTATGAGGAAACTATATGGATAATATATAAAAGAATGTGATATTTCAAGGACCTAGGTATCTTTTCATGACATTCAAATAATTACAGACAAACTATGTGATATGTTTTACAGGGATTCTAGAGGTATTTTTAATAGTTGGTGCACTACTAGTATACCATGTAGAAAATACATGTGAGATGGTTTTTCTTAGAAAGTTATTGGTACATGGTTTTATAGAACATGTTTACAAACATTTTTTCCCACCCATTATTTTCTTAAAATATTTTTTTACCAATTTTCCAACAAAAAATTAAATTGGGGGATATCCATTTCTTCTCCCTCACATATTTAAAATTAACCACCCTTAACCCCCTCTCCCTAATTGATTCTCATATTATTTTAGGTGATTTTGGATAAGATCAGAAAGAGTTTCTAGGTAATATATTCCACTCCTTTAACTCTATCATCTTAACATCATTCCCGAAATATTTGGAATTGTTTGGTCTAGTTCCAAAATTATGGTTTCTTCAAAGGAAGTTTAAATCAATCATTTTTATGGGGCTTTTATACAGCCCAGCTAGAGGATTCCATTAATGAACTTCTTCCATATATCATTCATTGATTTCAAAATTTTGAATTTCAAAATAGATTTATTTATTGATATTAATTAAAATAAATATATATTGATATTATTTTTTCAATGTGTGTTACATCTTCTAGCTTTATTTGTATTTGGGGATTACATGGGCTTCTGGCATGTTTTTCGTTATAGCTCCCTAGTGAAGAGTGTTTTAGGTTGGTTTTTGATGTTTATGGAAACTTTGAAATAATATTAGAAGGAACTAAATGTAATTTTTTATTAAATTATAATTTTATTAGAATGAATTATAATGGATTTTTTCATTATTTAAGGTCATTCATGTTTTTTTGGTGGCTAGTGAGCTTGGACGGATCATAGAGACCCTTGGAAGATCTGATAGACTGATAATTTTAGAAGGGAGTTAGATTATGATTAATATATTTTTCAACATCAATTAAATGATAGAATAAATCATTTTAAAATTTATTAATATGAATTAGATAGTTATATTATTTATAAAAATATCAAGTACTATTCAATCTAAAATGAAATTGTTTTAATTAAACACTTTTATAATAATGTTTTATTTAAAAGATAAATTTAAAACATTTAGAATATGAATTTTATAAAATGAATATCATTTTTTAAATTATGATATCTACATTTAATTTGTGTGAAATTATTAATTTTTTTGGGGAAAATATGATTTTTGTGGAATAGTAAAAATATTATTTTTTTATAAAAAGAATTTTTTAATAAATTAACCTATTTAAGAGTAACAACATGTTATGAATATTATTTACTGTAACCTATGTATTATTTATTCATATTTAATACTTTTAATTAATTTTTAATCCTATTTATATTTGGTTTTAATATAATTTTGTTTTTGGGTTAAAGGATAGGTTTTTTTGAAAGTTGTTTTCAAATGCATAATGGTTCTCCTTTTAAATTAATTAAAATAATAAAAAATGGATTTTTTGTTTAATGAAATATATATATTATATATCATTAAATTTTAATTTGTTTTCATACAATGGTTATTATTATTCATAGATTCAATATAGAATCTTCTTTTTATTTGAAAAAAACCCTTATTAAAAAACCCACCTTTACGCCACATCTGTAGAATTATTATTAAAATTAAAATTTTACACATATTTGAATTGAATTTGGAAAAATGGATTTCATATTTGAAAGAAAAATAATTTATAATTTATATTAAGTTGAAAATATTTTTTTTCAAAGTGGATAGTGAAGAGAATTAAAATTAATTACGATGGTTATGGTAAAAACATGTTTACAAAGTGGATAAACATAAAATATATGTTGTAAAAATTACCAAATAACATGTAGGAAAACCATTTTATTTCTATATTTATACCAATTAAATTCTATTATATATAATATAACAATATTGGGAACATGTTACATGAACAAAAATGTGAGTGAAATTGACTATATCAATAAATTACAACTGTAAAACTCACCTCACCTATAAAAGTCTACCCCTCTCCACTCTCTTCACACCTTCCAAACCAATATTCACAACTAATACCTACCCAAATAAATCATATAAATCTATCCAATCATCCTAAAAGCCTTACTTTGAGAATATTTCTAACCAAGGGAGGCCTTTGTTGGTAACCAAATGAAGATACCTGAAGAAGAGGTAACATTCATCCCCAAGCATTTTGTTTTATTTCCTCCTCTAAAAAATTAAATTATTATTACACCATGATGATACACTAACATACTATATTACTTATACTGAAATTTCTTTATGTTATGATTTTTAACTACAACCAATCACACATCCATGAAATGGGTTACAAAATCATCAATTATGTGTACGACAACCTATAGCCACGCGAAATGATGTAATTAATTTGTCCATTGCTAACTATCACAATTGGGTATAATGATAGATATAAATATTATATATTATATTTATAAAATAATTATACATATTTAGTTATTATTTCATATATAACCTTTTTATATTTAATTACTTTTGGGTTGTGATAACATCACTCATCTGTATGAAGGACTACCGCCTCATGATGTGATGTGATACATTTTTACCTAAAAAGATTCATGGAAGGTAATAAGGGAATTTATAATGAATATATGTGTTATAAATAAAGGCCAGACCACTCCCTTATTCCGGATACATGTAACACCTTGATCTTAGAAATACACTCCATTGTCAGCAAGATATGAACACCTTTTTTGTGGCTCCGAAGCCATGAGTGGAAGATATTGAAACTGACTATGCAACATTTTCCTTTGCATCATGACAACAATCCATTGCATACTTTAAAAATAATTTCCAGAAGTACGTATTTCAGTATGGGAAAAATATGGATAATTTCACTTCACTATGTCTGCAGAACAACATGACCATTCAAATATGATGTTCTATAATGTCATGGTCTGTAGTGAAATCAATGATTCTGGTAACGCGCAAGCCATTTGGCCACTACAACAGAATTCCCCAACTTCAATGATTGATAGACAACAAGAAAAATGGTAGAAGATATCTGAATTTTTTTTAATTGGGCCCCTCAATGAAATGGGGATGAAAAAATTAATGTTGCGGTCAAATTGAAAAATCCCCGAATAAAATGTCTCTAGTCATGTGATGTAACTACTCATAGCTCTTTCTTGAAAAGAACTAAGCCACATCAAATGGTATAAAGTGTAATCTTCTATTTCAGTTGTGTAGAAGTGTACCCAACCCACATGGTTGGAGGAATATATACCACTACTTACACTCCCGGATCTCTAATTTCTGATAGGATTATATACATATCATCAGAAACTACAAATAAACCTCATCCCATTGTTCAAATGGAATTTATATCTTAAAAAACATCACCAAGTTTATCATCTTCCAATAGGTCATGGAGAAATCATTAGTGATACTATATCAACACCATCCTTTTATGTTGGTGCAATTTATATCTCAATTTCCATCCCTAGAGTCATCAAAGCCCTAACTAGAAGCATCAAATCCTCAACAAATGGATAAATCAAATGCCAATTTTGTCTCAAGATAACCCACATACTACATGGTCAATGGAATATTCATAATCATCATTATCATAGATAAGAATTTTTCATTAGTTTGGGAGGTAAAAAACAACGGTCGACATCCTATCTGTTTCTCCTACTAAAAGAAAAACCTTTACAAATTTGGGAGTTTTTTCAAACATGAAAAAAAACTCCATCAAGGTCAGTACTCATATGTCGAGATATGAGGAGCCTAGAAAAGGAAATCCAACTCCACAATGGCGACAATCTTATAAGGTCCAATGTGGACATTGGTTTGAGGAATGAACCTAATGAATTCATTGTAGAATCATATTATTACATTGAAAGTAAAAGGATGACCACAATTTCTAGATATGCCTTTATAAATGTCAATAATGAAAATGGAAAATATATTTTTGATAAAGACAAAATTTAAGAGTCCTATAACACAGAAAACCTACCATGAGAGGAGGGTAAGTTGGTTACTCAAACCAATGATGCATGCTCTAGAAACAAGAGGAGGATGAAAAACATAAAACCTCTAATTATTGAGTTACTACATGTGTGGTGGAACACTACTAAATATAAGGTGAAATGTGTGGCCACATCTTAATCAATGTTCACATGAATAAAAGTTCCTTATTTGGAGGGACATTTGTTACATTATGTGAATGAGATACAAACTCTCAGAAAACATAATTAATAGATACTAAGGGGATATATTCAAATTGGGTATGATTTTTAGGTTGAGGTAAATATTCCTCCCCCATTCATCTAGAAAGAGAATATATATACATAATAAAAAAATCTAAGCATCAAGTTGGATCTAGATCTAGGTAGTCACTATACATCAAAGTTGAAGTTGAAAATTTTTATGACTCCCCACTATTGTGTTGATACCCTCTTCATCTCCATAGTGTTCAATCGGTCTTTGGATGACTTTAGAATCAAAAAGAGATGATGGTTGGGCCACCTCATCGACCCCCAAAAACTTCGTATAGATGAATGTTGGATTAGATAGCAGTGCCCCTAGATTATATTAATGGCATCGAGCCCCTATATAATAAAATGGAATCCATGGAAGAGGGATGCACACCGGTTCATCAGGAGATTATGTCATATCCTATGTTGGTGGATGACACTTTACCACCATCAAATTTCATGAATCCTACATTCTCTAAATTTGATATCGTGTGTGACCCCAAAATCATCTGAAACACTTTTTTCCCAATGTGGTCTAATTATGGGCCCTTGAGATAAAAAGTAGGCGACCAAACTGAGATTTTTTGTATAGATTCTAATATGTCCAGCCTTTTTTGGTACAATAGTCTTCCACCATATCAATTTAAGGATGGTAATTCCTTCATCATCAATTCATATATCAGTTAAACTTCACACTGAGCAAAATAAAAAATTTTAACCTGCAAAACTGAAGAAAAAAAATTAAAATGAGAGGGTGAATGACTTCATATCTAGATGTAAAGAGTTAACCATTTCACTCAACATCCCTCCCCTATAGAATAAAATTCATGTAACTCTATGATTAAAATATCTAGGATGAGTTACAGACACCTATTATCACATTAATGTACCCAATAGGGTTCCATGACTTTGAAAAAAAAACATAATTATTAAAAGACTCCATTCAGAAAACTAGATCCAAATCTCTACTCAGGCCCTTAGTAAAGGGAAAAAGTATATGAAAATTTGAAGCTATATCTTTCCCCCTAAATCCATTATTAGTTCCCATCTAAACACCTATGTAGTTTGTGAACTGCACAACACTTAATATCAAGAAACAAAAACCAAAAAATTACCCTCAGTAAGAAACAAAAATAAATATGGGTTTCCCTTGATTTTATTAATGGATGAATAAGGACTACTCGTTATGAAATGAATAAGTCCTTGATATATCCTTGTATCCTTGTAAAATAACCTACTCAATCTTCCATAGAGCGGAAAGCCCAATGCAGTCAACCTCAACAACCATCTCATCTTTTACCCTTTCTATCAGAGGTTGGGTCCTAATATCTTGGAATAATTCTTCCACAAATATTTCCTCCAAAAAATCATCTATTATGGACATTTGGTGTTATAAAACACTTCATAGTAGGTGTACTACATAAACATCACCCATTCCAAAGAAGAGGGTTGTTTTCAGATAGTTTTAGATATGATGGGATAGAAGTTTGACAACTGGATGACTCAAAATATAGCTGATTGAGCACATTCAATCCAAAGAGAAAAAATACATAATCACAAAAAATATCCACCACATATGGAGGTAAAATAATATGTGACTCCTGAATTTTTATGTGATGATCAAAATCTATTGGAAACAGAAGAGGATGAGTCATATTCTTCTCCAACGTGAGATCTAACTCTTGTATATTTCATCCTTACAACATCTGAAACATGGGAACTACCCCACCAAATTAAACCCTCATTATAATAATAAATCATATTTGGTTGAATAAATTTTATACATTTGGAATATCGCTTCTTAGATAATGAATATACCTCTGAGAATGAGTTCTCTATGCCAATCTAGGGAATAGGAAGCCACATGTGCTGGAATCGAGGATATAGGGGACAACACATACATCGCCAGACCGAGTATTTCTGTCGTATCCCCAAAGTGGACATATATATAAGTGGTAATCCTGGGAAAGCACTCCATTAGTTCCAAAAATTATATGGAGGTTTCCCAGAAATCTATATTAGTTTCTTATGCCGAGATTTCTTACATGATCGCCTATCTGGTGGTGTGATTGTCTCATCATCCCAAAATAATTCATGAAATGTGTGATTTTTACACTTGATGTAGATAATTCATAGACCAAAAAAATAACCATTCAATTCAACCTCATTTTCTTCATCACTTGAACCACATAGTACAGAGAAGTCCCACAACGGGATGCACCGATATCTGGCACAAAAGTATGACATTCTGAAAAAGTTGGTAGTTTTCCCAATCATGATCTTAATTTTCAATGTTCTTAAAATTTTAAAGAAACATAGACATTCACTCAATTACTCCCTACATTGAACAGAAGAGTTATAGACATTGGTCACTATAGATGAGTTAAATAGAGTAGAGACTATTCCATCAACATGCTAGGTCTCAATCTTGTTCACAAACCATGATCAGGAAGAAGTCATACAAGGGCACATCAATCCCCTGTATTTTTTAGGATGACTCAATAATTTCATCATCCATAGGTATTAGATTTGTAATGGTTCTATGATAAACATCATCCTGGTTAGAACCCTCATACATTTGGGATAATGTGAAGGGGAATTATCTCCCAAAAATTTGACCACTCAAGGGTATAATAAGCATGAGAATAGATATATATGGATGATCGGGATCAAAAATGAGTTTAGGGATCACACCTATAATGATGTTTTTATGGTTATCCAGTATGAGAAAACAGATAATGCCTCTCTCAAAAGTCCTTGGATCAACAACCACATGGTGGTACCTTTAACATTCCATCATTGTTTGAAATACCCCATCAATTGAAGGGTAAACAAACTAAATACTAATGGTGACCCATTAAAAATATCAAAATCCATATATAGTATTATAGGGTTATATAAAAGTGAATTAAAAGAACCAATCATGGATGATGATAACAGGTGGTATCACCCAAAGGGTTGGGGAAACTATAAATCCTTAGAGTTTGCTCAACAACGTCTATATTCTCCCAATAAATATAGCTGAGGTGGTAGACCTAACCCCAGATATACAATATCCACTTGTGTCTAGCTATTATGTAAATGAAAATCTTCTCTAGAGTATATCTATAATGGCTCAGGAAATTGGGGATGTTAATGTCTCTTCTCCCGAAATCCATCACCATGATAGTGACAGAGAAGAAACCAAACTTCCAACTTTGACTAAAAATATCATAGAGGTGGAGGAAGATGATTATTACCTTATTAAATCCCCTCTCTCATTCAAGGATGTTTTCTCCACAATTATTGACGAGATCATGATGGTTAATCTAGGGAAAAAAGAAGAATAATTGACTATACTGATTAGTTCCCCTCAATGAGGAATAGATTTATATTGTATTTATTAATAAACATTTATCTTTTTTCACTTGGGACTACAAAAAAATTACTAGAGTAAATGGATATGTTACTATACACCATATCATCTGACCCAATGAGAATCAAGGATTCAAGTATCTATATAGAAGGATGCACCCCTCTTTGGACACCAATTTTGAATCTAAAGTAGAAAATTTGATTCGAGCCAACTTTTTTTGAGAAGTTCAATACCCAAGATGTCTTTCCAACATTTTCCTTGTAATGGAAAAGAATGGGATGATTCAAGTCTACATCATTTTTAGAGACCTTAATCAGAACTTCCCGAAAGATTATTTCTTATTTTCCAGCACATAGTTCTAGATTGACTCAACTATTAAACTCCAAGATCATTCCATCATGGACGTGTATTTAGGGTACAAAAAAATAATGATGGACCTTGAATATGAGGACACCACAGCCATCAAAGCACATCAATGGATATTTTTTAATTAATCCATTCACTTTGGATTAAAAACACTGATTAAACTTATCAATACACCATGAATAATTTCATCAAGATGTTATTGGGAAGAAGAGTTAAATGTTATGTCGATGACCTAGTAATAAAATCTCAATAGAAATGAGATAATTTTAAGGATCATCATATAGACTTCAATAATATGAGATAGAATAGTCTAAAGATCAAATAACTAAAATTCACATCTGCTGTAACAATACCTAAGATCCTTGGCTTTGTGGTATGCCGCTGTACCATCGAGGAAAAACAGGAAGAGACCTATTCTATTTTAGATATGTCATCCACTATAAATCTCAAATAACTTATGCATATCCAAGGGTACCTCGCCTACAGTTATTGCATCATATCCAGAAAATCCAACAAAGAAAACCTCTTAACTACGATAATGATGAAGGTAATTACTTAAAAATGTTATGGGGACTTCCAAGTGGCCTTCGAATGTATCAAGAAGAATCTAATACATCCTATGGTTCTTATTCCATCAGTGGAATGGAGGTTGCATATCATATATGTGGACACCATGGAATGCTCATTGGGAACCCTCCACATATCAAAAAATTATTCATGGAGGAAATATAGTTCCAACAACCTCAGTCTAATAGTGTTAGTGACTGAAACACGATACTTCGATTTGAAGAAGAATTTTCTTAAACTCTTATTCACAATAAAATTGACGAGGAATTATTTATAGAACCATGATGTATATTTGGTTTCTCATATTTATCCTCCCAATTACATCCTTTGCTATCCTATGTTGACTAGGACCTTGGCTCGATGGGTGGACATTCTATAACATTATGACATCCAGTTTGTGTCATAAAGGTAATGAAAGGGAAAGCCCTGAATGATTTCCCTCTGGAACATCCTATATAAGAGAATTAAAAAATGGACACAATGACCCCTTATGAGGAGGTATTAAATTCTCATGACACTGCCTAGACATTGGAGATGTATTTTGATGGTTTCTTTCAAGTCCTATTGGCCAAAAGATAGAAAATATGAAACTCAATCGGGTTGGATTAATTATTTATTTTCCATCTCCATAAAAAGTTGATTTCCCCAAAATTTTCTCACTATCTGACGGATGTAGTAATAATTTTGTATAATAACTTGCCCTCGGCAATGGGTTGGAACTAGAAATACAGCTGTAGAGAGCCTACCTGAATATCAATGGGGATTCAGAACTATTTATAAAGCATATCAAAGGTTAATATACCCCCCAAAATATATAACTGAACCCTCTCAGCATCTATGTTAGGGAAATAATGGATGACTTTCCTTTTGATCCCACATTTCATTATGTTCTCAGATAAATGCTTTTTTGTGCTGATGCATTAGCTAAAGCAGCCAGAGTCATAGCTGACCCTGATTAGGAGGAATAAATCTTGTATATCACACACTAATGAAGGGTTTCATCGACCCTCATCTGTGATATAGAGGAAATAAATCAGGTCAACACTCCACCTAAGAATAATATTCTGATATCCACCCCTGCATGGATGGATTCCACAATTGGTTATATCCAAAATGGGATTTTCCCAACAGACCAAGCCGAAACAGAATATATTCTGCACCTTCCAACAAACATTACATGATAGGGTGGTCTAAATGAGTTGAAGGCCCTCTAAAAGTGTGGATTTTATGGAACCCTTCTTTTATTCATATCATAAATAGAGATTCACACCAACATGGAAGTGTTTCATCTTGGATCTTGCGATGATCATCAATTTTTGGACCTACCTCTCCCACCAAATGAGGAGGCTGGTTTACTACTAGAAAACCATAATACAAGACTATATAGAATTCACCAAAGATTTTCATTCATTATATATCCATGAAAACTTCATCCATCATCCACATAAATTTCTACATACAACATAATATTATAGGAAATTTTATGTTTGGGGAATGGATGATGTTGGGCTATATTTCCCATCCATAGCTAATAAGTTTATTTAAATCCTTATGAATACTAAATTCTTGTCCAAATAGAATGATTCAACACACCTAAAGGAAGTTGAGAATAATAATATCATCAACTTCATAAAGTCCCATATTATCACTAGGTTCGAAGTCCCTCACACAAAATTGAATGAAAATGACACCAATATATATTCAAAATATTTGAAGAAACTATTCCAGGAGTACAATATCAAGTCCAACCACTCATATCACAATCATCTAATAGAAAATGGAATGAGTTAAGACATTAATAAGACTCAATCAAATATACTCCAAAATATGGTGAATAATATTAATAATTCATGGACAGAAAAGATCCACCATGATTTATTGGCCTACCATACCACAACACGTACTACTACACAAGAAATTCCATACTCATTGGTGTACAAGAATGGGTAATTGTTACCCATAAATTTTTAGTTGACATCATTATAAATAGCCATTTTGGGAAAACTCATCGATGAAGAAAATTCACAAATGTGGACGAATAAATGACAAAATCTTGATGAGAATAGTTTGAATCCATTGCACAACCATGAATTCCATCAAAATTATATCACACAGGACCATAATAAAATGGATCTCCTCTATTCATTCAAATCAGAAGAACTGGTGTTGGACCCCAGGATCCCAATGATACCTAGAAGGAATCCTATGAATATGGAATTCAATGAAGAAGTGACTTACATCATATATAAGGTATATCCTAATAAGGAATACTCACTGGCCCCAATGTATGGGGAATATGTCACCCCCAATGTGGGGTTTCTCAATAAATACCTTTCATAGTTGTCATCATGTTCCCCCCATCTTGGATCTATGACATTAAACTGTACAGTGACCAAATTTCCTAAATAATGAATTTAGACTACATAATGATTCACATCATGATTACATCACATTAAACTACACTGAGTTTTCCTCATAGCATGATGTTAAACAATACGGATCCCACAACAGATCATATTCATTCATATATAGTGACAAAAGTCCCACCAACAAGACATTAAATTGCACAACATGTCATGTCATAACCTCATGATGTTAAAATGTACAGAATAAGTCCTTACCATATGATAATAAACTACAACAAAGATATCCAAGCCACATTATGTTAAACTGCATGGGAAGCACAAACTCACTATCAACTCACCACACAGAAGCTAGATATAATTAAAAGAATAATGAAATTCCCACATCCCTATGTGAGAGTCAACTCTATATAAGGATTCCCACATTCTAAAAACTAAGTTTTTCTTGATTCATCCCATCACAGGATACCTAGTGACACCCAATACTTAGTTTTTTGGACCAACAATTATGTTACTACCCTTCCACATCAGGTGACCAATGTCTATACCATAAGACTTTAAACTACACTACAAATGTTCTTACCACATGACAATAAACTACATGGGTTTCTAGAACTACATATGGATTAATTCTCATTTCAATGACATATGCAGGGATTCCCTCATCTTTTCTCTTGGTCTAGCCACAAAATAATACAAAATAGCCATGACTTATCCTTAATAACTTGTGTATGGTGAGTGGAACCATTTATGTTCCCCATTTCTCACAATAATCATAGCTCACAATAACTTCAATATTACAGAATGGTATTCCATGCATGAAAAAAGAATACATGCTCATGACAGGTTTATCATGGTCCTGAATGAAAGGCCTTAAAATTCACAAAATTATTCCTCACCTACTGTTGTTAAACTGAATGATTTCTATCATTTTTGTGACATAAAACTACAAATTCATGTCTACCTCACCCAATATTAGCACTATTTTTGTTTATTAGTCTATTAGAAGACCTATATTCATGAACTATGTTTGAATTGATTCTCGTGATCACATGATACATATTGACCTCAGAATATCCAACTGTATGTCCATTCAAAACTTATAATTAAAATCCTCCATGTGTATGTATCCAACTTGAATATTAATCTATTTACTCAAGAACTATGTGTGGATTGATTCCTATTATCGTAGGATATGTACTAATGGAAAGAAAACCATCCTTGGTTCCATCCACAATACCCATTTTCACATCGAGATGCCTACATCCATTCCGCAAGATGTCAAACTGCATAGTCCCAAAAGAACTACATGTGGTTTTATTCCTATCATCACATGACTTGTAGTGACATTTGGGTCTCTGATACTGGGTCCATCTATAAAAATAAATTGAAATAATTCCCACCTATGAAATCAGGTCAAACCTACGTAGAGTGTTTCCCATTTATGGACTACATGTGCCTTGATTCTAATCATCTTATGATACATAGTGATTCATGAATCTCTTATCCGGGGTCTAGATATAAAAATTGAAAATAAATGATGCATCCAATATTTTTATAGACCTAGTTATAAAATTTCATTTCACCTACATAGAAGTCATACATTCATGCAAATTTCTTGTTCATGTAGTATATAATGCACATTTTTTCACAATGGTTCCCACATCCCTATCACATGATGTTAAATAGAAAGGAAACAAATAAATCCTTACTGCATAATGTGAAACTGGAAGGAAAAAATATTTATTTAATTTCATTAAGACATTAGGAAAAATTTGTCCCCCACTATATGAAATTAAAATATTAAGAGAATTACCCATTATCATTCCTTATAAAATATTTACAATAGAGTAACCCCAGTCATATATATTTTGTGGTGCTTCTAAAAAATTATAAGAACCACTATTCAGAAATCAAAACTCATGGATTGATCACCTAAATTTGTGTAAAACCTTTCATTACCATTGTAGATGAAAATGGATTTCTCTATTAGAACATGATTTCAATGAATAAGGGATCAAACCAACAAATATAAGAAATATTAGCTCCATAAAGAGGAATTTACAATCCTTATAAGCAATGATGTAACTATGGAAAAAAATTCTCCTAAATGTTTTCTGGGCCATTCCTTGAATGGTTTTCCAAATTCATTTCTCGGGACATGAGAAACTCAGTCCATGATTTTCAACATTTACATCACCCAATCAGAATGATGTTATAGTATTTTTGAACTACGGTACCCTAATTAAGATCTTTTTTATCATTCCCCTCATTTGCGTTCAATGTGTTTCATGAACGTAATGTTCCAACACTTTTTTTAAAGCATTACAACATTAAACACTAGAATATAATGGTCTAAATCACAAGAACATAAACTAATAAAGAAAGAGATGTATAACTTGCCATGTTAAAATTCCAAAAAGGATTTTCTGATCATAATTAAAGTCATATAACAATAAACTCATCAATTATTGAGTTGAGGAATCAATTAGAGAGTAAATGAATACGGAAGAAAACTGAAAGGACCAACTCTACAAACATAGTAAAATAAAAACAATACTTGTTGGAAACTCGAGTTCAAGAAAAATTTAGATTAATGATTTTTTATATCTCCTCAAAATGATAATATTTTTTACTGGAAGTTACACAACCATTAGGGTTCCACAACCAATCTTGAGTAATAAAATCTCTACAAAACACACTTCATTATTTGAGTTCCTAAGGTCACATCAATCTTCCATGGCCCTTGGAAAAGAATACCCATAAACAAAGAAATAGTTTTTTGACTATATATGTATATCTATGTCTCTTGAATATGTACTTATGGTTAGAAGCCAAATGCACCACTCTATAAAATGAATTTTTTATCATTGTGAGCCTTGAGGACACTGTGACAAAACTCATCCCCACGGTGTGTTTTGGTCCATTCCTGATATGATAGTCTTAGACCATCCTCATGGCCTAATCAATATTTACAATGATTTACCATACCCATAATAGAATTATATGAGTGGATTCGACATCCATGATGTTACATCACCCTGATTTTTACCCTTTCTGAATGAAGAAATGAAAACCTCCATTCTTGAACCTTTTATGGGCTATATCTCATGATTCATAACCACATAGTGTATAGATCAAGTTTCTAATTAAAATCAAAATTACCTTAGGGTTCTAGATCCCTTCCTAAATAACATTCCCCTCATACGAGACCTTATCATATGAAAATTTGAGTCTTATGGAATTTTTTTGGTCCCTCAGATAAGATTGAAGATCATCTTTCCATGACCATGTTGTCGACGTATAAGAGATTTGACATGCTATCCAAAGGAATGTTTTCCATTAAATAAACAAGATTAAATACTTATGATCCCTGGCATCACTATGGAGGAACATAGAATCACAGGGTGATATAGGTCATCCCCCAATATATCTATACCATTCTATATTCACTGACTCAAAATCTAGTATTTAGACTTATTTCTCCCATATTCCAATTATCCAGCTATACCGTGATTCCTTAGTGTTTCTACCAAAAGCAATTTTACCAACATTAATATTCCATGTACCTTAAAAAATAACGAATACACCTCTATCTAATAATGTTATCAATACATAAGGGTTTAACCTCCCAACCATAGCAATATCCTCCTCATTAGAAAAGTGTTCTAATATTCATGATTCATGGAAACACCATTACAGAACTCAACACCCTGGGGTGTTTTGGGTTATTCCTCGTATGTTTATCCAATATTCCATGATAAAAAATAATGTTAAATAAATTATAATTCAATATTCATGTAATCCTATGATCTGAGCTAAATGACCCAAACCTATAACAATAGAAGGACTGAGCTCAAGGACACTAAACTACAACGATATATGGTCCATGATAAAAGACCATAAACTAAAGAAATAGAAGAACCGAGCTAAGAGAAACAAAACTAAATTTATAGAAAGTCAAAGATAAAAGGCCCTAAACTATATTGAATGAAGGAAAAAGCTAAAATATAGAAAACTACTACTCAAAAACAATTTAGTTTTCATGAATGGATATGTTTGTATATGCAGCAATATGTCCTTGGTGAAAATCAATCTTTAATCACCATGTTTATTGGCTTTGGAAAAAGATAGATCAATCTCCCTTTGGGAGATATATTATACATAAATTATCCTTCTATGAATCATGTGATTTCAATATAACAGTGGAATATATATCAATAAATATTCAAATTGCTATGGGAATTCATGAGCACTCCATCAGAAAATATATATGGATTTTAATATTCTGTGAAGGCATTTAAATTTACTAGATATTATGAAATGTATGGTTATCGTTGTAAATTTATATAACATCAGGTCACAAAAAAATCATGCACATCATGAATAAATGAAAAAATAGAGAGTAATGTCAGAGGTTTAGAATACAAATTCATTGATATCATGAAATATAAGGAATCTCAACATTTTGGATTCTCTCTAATAATATCGTTAAAATAAAATTCACTTCAATGATCTAACTATAATAATATTCGGTCAGCTGAGCTGACTAAGTGGGAATGAGTACTGAATGAAGCATTAATTTAAGGTTGAAGTGACACAAACCCCACCTCTTCTGCCTCAACCCCATGATAAAGGGTCTCGTCAAAATATTCAGATTAATAACTATTTTTTTAGAAATTTCCAATGAGGACGATGATGTTGAGAGTTCAAAGCTAAGATGAGCTATGATTTTTTATATCTCTATATTTTTATGGTCTAGGCATCCATCTAGTCTTATAAATTATTTATACACTGCTGAATCTAATATAGTACCTCTAGTTCCCCCATCCACTATTAGACTAGTGGATCATCATCTTCATGATGGAACAAGCCCCTTTTATTGGTGGATAAATATTATTGAGTCAGTATGATTTTTTGGATGATTCTATAGAGTAAATGGTGATCAAATCCATCCATCCTAAGTCCTTAAATATATAATGAAGGAATTCCCCTTGGTTACAAAATATTTTAGAAGGATTCGTAGTAATAAAACCTGAATCTACTTCTAGATAAGTCTACTATATGTTTGAGCTTCTATGAATAATGGAATGGGAACATAAACAAGATGAACTTCTGGTTGAGCTAAAAAGGAAATAAGAGAAGAGGATACATATATCATCCGCTCAATAGTGACATCAAAAAATTCCCTTTCTTGAGGAAATATTTACTTGACAGATTTTTTCATGCTTGTAGGATGGTTGTCTCTAGGAAAAAACTCTTCTTAGATGCCTCACCCAATTCCAGAATTATCTCCGTTATTTCTAGATAAATGGGGTATAGTGAGGAAATTAGATTTTTCACATGGTGAACCCATTAGCCCAATACACCTTCTGGACATACTGCTACCCATGATTGGTTATAATCCGAAGAAAGAAAGGTTGAAGTGGAAATAGATGGATGAATAATCTTATCATCAATGTTTGCACATGGCAACATCATCCAAAACTAGTGGTTGATCCTAGGGTGTCACTCTCCATGAAGTACATCCGAAGGAATAAGGGATACCCTTTGGGTACAAGTTTACAAATGAGTAAAATGATATGGTGTATATGGATCACAGAAGACCAGATCATCCACCATAGATTTAATAACCCCATCCCAAAGGGAGATCATGTAGGAAATTTTATGAAGATATAGGTTGGTATTATAAATGGTTCACTAAGACGGTTCATGATAAGGGGTGAAATCAAAGCCATCATATTAGCTCAACACATTAAGAACCTCATCACATGATAGTGAAATGGCCCCAACCTCAGATATGTTCAGTAACCTGGGATGAGAAAAATCACCATGAATCCTAGTGGTATTGTTGTATTCATAGAAATTTAAATTATCCCCAATCCATCCAAATATATCAATAAAGGGGCACTAATCCTATAAGAGAAGCGTCCCTAAGGAAAATAGACCAGGAGTTGGTAAATGTGTGTAAGGTTCAACACTACTAGATTAAGTTTTTGTCCCCCCCACTATCTACATTTCCATCACCAACGTACTAATCCAGATTCGTAAACATGCATCCATATATAAGAAAATCTGTTATTTCAAGAATATTTCCCTGAATCCAAAAAACATATTTTTTAGAGATATAGCTTGTATCACTCAATATCCTCATAACGTATGGCCCTAGGATTCCAAAATAGCCTAATATGAGTCGCTATAATCATTAACATTCTTGGAAGGGAATTTATGGGGCATATAAAAATCTTCTTTGCTACATTGTATGTTTAGAAAATGTTGATAAAATCATTGAAATAGATAAAGGAGATCATAGTCAGATCCTTTTGTATAGGTTTCCTTCATAAGTATGAGCATGTCCCACGATAAGACTATTTTTGGTAAAGGGTCATCCAAGACATATGTGACAGGAAGGGAATCATTGTACATCTATCTGAGAGGGGGTATCCCAACCTGTTGGTAAATAACCCATAGACTGATTCCCACTACTCTAGGGGATTTATTAGAGGTGTTGGTTCTAGGAAACCAACAAGTAATTTTTTTTTGAAGGATATTGGTCTTTGGATAACAATAAATTTTTGAAATACATAGTACTTCATAAATATAATCAAAATATAATTGGTCAGTGAATTCTAAGAAGCTTTTCCTGACACATAATATCCTTGCCCATTAATTAGAAAAGTTACCACTAGGGTGCATATAACGACCCAAACATTTATTAATGAAAATTATTCTCGATCAAATAAATTTTCTTATCATGCAATATGGTATTATAATGAATGAACATCTTTGGTTTTATGTTTTTGGATTTTAAAATACCATTACGAATTGTGACAATTGCTAATATAGCTTCTGAATAGTGATCACATGATTAATATAAATACAGGGGTTGAAAAAAATAATATTTACTCAGATAAAGGAAGCAATGGACTCATCTAATAGACATTCCCCATAAGAATCCCATTTTTCAGAGCTTGGAAAGGAAGCGACATCATTGGGCTTTGTTCTTGACCAATCCCAAGCCGAGCTTCAACATGTTACGCTCAAACGGAACTTCATATATGAGAAGTGGAAGTTGTTAGAGATTACCACCCGAGCTATGTTATCCAATCCACCCCAAGAGTTTTTCACCATCACACACCTTACCATTTTTCCTTATGTGGGTGTTATATAGGATTATGTAACAGGACCTTATAAATATGATTATGTGCATTGTTTTTGTATATAATAAAGAATATACATTAACTTTTTTATTGTTGTTACTCTGTAAATAGATTCTAAAGCACAAATAGTATTTTTAGTTAATATTAAATTATGAAATCTATTTTGATTATTTAATGGATTTTTGAATTAAATAATATTTTAATAAAATATTAAAACTAAATTACTTTTTATGAAATATAAATGATTGTATAATTTGTTGGAATAAAATTGTATTTTTTATTATGGTTTGAAAGATGCTTTTGTCAAAGCCCATGAATTTTCGATAAATGTCAATTTTTATTTTAAAAGTAAAAATTCACATATTTATGAAATTATTTATATAAAATGAATATTATTTTGGTAATCAGGACATCAAAATTATCTAATTCTGAATTTTTCATTATAATCTGAGGTAGTCGAAATTTTTGGTAAAAATTAAATACCATTTAAATATATAATGTGTTTTATGACATCATAATTACCTAATAGTGATGTAATAAAATACTATAAACAATATTTTCTGCTAATATATGTTTTACAATTAAAATAATGTGATTTTAGGTTTGATTGATTTATTTTACAATGATTTAGTGGACCCTTCAAGACCTATAAAACATTTTTACCTTTTAAATTGATTTCATTTAGAGTGTGACTCAACTCTACATAAGTAACCCTATTATTTTTTGACATTCATCCATTATCCTAATAAAATATTTGTTCTACCCCCTTTGTAAAAAACCATTTGAAAAACCATGAGCTGGTTTTTGGTTTGGATTAGTTTAATGTGTGGTGAACCAAACCAAAATAATAATGAATTCTCTCTCATTTAATTTATAAACCCATCCAATCTCCAACTTAATCTTCACTAAAAGCCCTTTCAGTTTGACAACAAATTTCATTCCTCTATAGTGATTCCTACCATGGTGCCCCAAGCTCCCATCTAGCCTTTCTCAATCCTCTCCAAAGCCTTTGGGATCACACTACCAAGTAAGGGATTCTCGCATTCCTTATTTATGTCCTTGTTTCCTTATATTGTTATTCCCATTTATTTTCATTTAAAAATGTTGGGGTATGATCTCATACAACCCCAATACATCCCTCCTTATTATTGAATGATGAGAGCCCTATTTATATCTCATTAATACCTCTCATGTACACCCGTTACCATGTCAAAATTCCGTAAGGGATTTCTTCCTTTCTCATTTTTTCCAAATTTCATTTTGTTTTTATGGCCATTTATTTTCAATTAAAAATGTTGGGGTATGCTTTGGAATCTCCCCATACTACCCTCTTAATTTTTGAATGATTAGATACCCCTTTTCTCTCCCATTAATGTCTCTTATGTACACCTATTACCATGCTGAAATTTCATAAGGAATTTCTCTCTCCTCATTTACATTCATGAAATTATTTTATATTATGCATCTAAATTCCATTAAATATGTAGGAATATTATTTCCTATGATCCCCTTACTTTCCATTTAATTTATAAATTATATGATACCCATTTCACTCTCATCAAACAATTTTACGAATTTCTATTTGACGTCGTTATGCTGCTGAAATTACACCACAATTTCCATGCCAAAATCATTGTGCATTTAATACCATACCCACTCCTCTATCAGGGTTATTCACCTTTATGTAAATGTACATATTTATTGAGTACTTTAAATTATTTATTAAACATCTCTTATTCATGTAATGAATTATTATGTTAATTAATCAATGTTGTATGATCTATGTGGCACACTTATGCATGAAATGAAATCATTATGAAGGGTTCTCCCTAAAAGAGCTCCAATGAATTGGGTAAAGTATAATATCATGATACGAAATGTTCAATGGGTGTTAAATCATTCTACTTCATGTGCAATGAGGGTTTACTCTTTCTCCATGTGCAATGAGGGTTTACCTATGCTCTATGCCCATTGAGCCTTGGATCAATATAATACCATGTTAAATGTGGTTTCAACTTCTCCATGTTATGATTATCATGCTTTATCATGAATTTATGTTCATTTTTCTCTTCTGGTACATTGATATGACTATTTTCTAACATGTATTGTATTCCTCGTGTTATTCCATTTGTATTCCCTTACTGGGATTTATAGCTCACCCCTTTCTTATGTATGTCCTCAGGTTATCCCATGCAATGTTATGTTTAAAGGAATGTTGTGGTCATTTAATGAAATTTTTCAATAAAGATGATTTATTTCATTTTTTAAGTCGTTATGTAATTTTCCTAATCCAAAAATAAACTATGCCTCTCGATCTTCAATGTTGTATCAAGTGAAGGTTTTATGTAATAAATCATGTATAAGTGTGTAATAAAAATCTCGGTTGTTATAGTTGGTATCAGAGGATATGTATAGTTATTTTTGTGATTCGGATTAGAAAAAACCTAGTGAAATCCTTAGGGATAAGACTAAGAATAATAAAACAACGTCCCTATGTTTTGGGGAGTATTGAGAAAGTGTTTTATAATGAAAATAAATCATTTTTTGGACACGAGCAGATAGAGGCAGCTGTGGCACAAATGTACCTTGGAGTGAAAACTCCGACAATGAGTTTTTGGCATGACTCGGGGTATCCTGGTATATGACAATGGGACTTAATGCACTCCTGCTTACTAAACTCCTACGGGGTATGCTTTTGTAAATTCACAATCATAGTATGAACCATTATTAAGGGAATTAAAAAAATCCTCTAAGAATATATTTTAGAAATTAAATCATGGATAACATAGATTGAATCCTATAGATTCATATGTTAAAGTTACAAAATTAATTTATAAGTCATTATCTTTTTTCTTTGGTTTACTTTTATTGTGTTACCCATATCTTTCCTTTTCTTCCAGCCAATGGCTAGTAATAGGAGGACTCAGGCTAACAACTGATGTGAAGATCAATGTGATGAATTTTCTAATGAGAATCTCAACCCAATTGGAGCGAGAATCACAAACTTTGTCATGATACGCACTCTGTTAACTCAAGACATGAATAGAAACATGGGTCAAGAGGAACTTTCAACCCCCCTGAGAAAGAACAAGTCTCAATCGAGAGCTTCATGAGACAAAGGCCTCCTATTTTTAATATATCATCTGATCCCTCATTCACTGAACAATTGATCAAATCCATTGAAAGGATCTTCTCCATCATTCAATGATCAAAAAAAGAGAAGGTTCTTCTGACTTCTTATCGTATAGAGGGTGTAGCCGATCAATGGTGGACTTTGATCAAAAATACGATGTATAAGGAGGAGATCGAGGTGTTGGAATGGAAGGATTTCCAGAAGATGTTCTTCGATAAATATTTTCCACGTATCCTCCCACTAAATATGGAAAGGTTCTTCTTTTACCTCAAGTAAAAATGACAATTAATCAATCATAGCATATGAGGAAAAATTCACCAGGATTTCATGATATTCCTCCGTCTTTGACAATACCCACAAAGGCAAGGTTGACCACTCCTTTGGTGGGATGAAACCTAGCCTATAGAATGCCATGGTGATCCGTGACTTCGATAGCTTTGAGGAAATAATATGATATTCCTTCAAGGTTGAAATTGAGATTGGAGAATCTTAGGAAAATTATGGGGATAAGAAGAATAAGGTGGACTTTAATTCTGGTAGTCCTATGGATAAATCATCATGAAATAGTGGGTTCCTTAGACCCAACTATGTTGTAATTTGGATTACCATATCATGTATAAAAATAGTTTTTCATGATGTAATATTACCATTATAGTGAAGACTTTTCTGTGTCCACTATTATAACGCTAATGTCCAATGATTAATTATTGTATGGAAGGGTTTTAACAGATCCCAGGCTATAATGAGAACCTTCAGATACTATGACATTAATCATAAATAAATGTTCTATATTCTAGATACATGTTACTGACATGACACCGAAGATGTTTGACTATCAGGTGCTGAGGGTTCATAAGCATTGAGACTTCTTCTCATGAATTTTGCACTTGGTGATCTCTAGTTGTGACATCATGAGGATAGACCCGCCAATATAAACACCACATGTTTTTGGTTTCATTGATAGTACCTATCTATAGACATGTGTATGGGTCTCCTGAAGTGATACCATTACCAAAGTATATCATTTGATTACGTATGTTGATGAAAGACAAAAACCCTGGAAATGATGTCGTGGTGAGGTAGTTTATGTTGGGTGCGTCGTTGGTGGTATGACATTGGATGAATGGTCACGAAAGGATTTTTCTCTTTCAAGATAAGGAAGTTGTATATCTCAGGCTTGGTTGATCAGGGTGGTGCTTCCTTCTTAAGTATTTGCCCAAAGGAGTGACAAGGTAAATACATCCAGTAAGGCCAACAAATAATAAAGCAAGAAAAGGACAATGACACAAGTGTATGTCCTTATTTATGAGACATTTAATGACAAGGAGATTATAGTACACAGTCAGTGTTCATAGGATGGCAGTCATTGCTATGTCTATCTTTATTTATTTAGGGGTCATGATGGGTTGCTTGAATCCACTCTTGGTGAGTGGATTTATTCACTAATATCAATATAAGGGCTTAGAGGGGCACACACAATAGCGTATTCACGAATCCTCCCTATTGAGATGATGAAGTATATGGAAATAGTGGGCTCCACAATGGGGTGCAAGTGTTGTCAAAGTTATCAATCACCAATTAATTTAATAAATACATTATTAGTCAAGTTTTGAATAATTGGGATTGAATTTATTTAATGTATTTACAAGTTTAGTAAATAAAAGAAAATATTAATCGAAGAAATATTATTTTAATCTTCAAGGTTTGTTTAATATTAAGTGGGATAGTGATTCGAGTTAAATGACTCATTTTTATCATGTGTTATATTTTATATATATTAGATGTGTGTGATAAGATAAATATATTATTGGTGCAGTTTAGTTTGTCAAAATTATTTATTTAGTGGAAATTGAAACAAATGGGGGTCGGGGAACCCAATTGGGTATTTTGGAATTCCATTATAAATAAGAGAGGAGACTCCCTCCCTTGGTCTGAAATTCACTATTCACTCATTTCATGGAGTGAAATCCAGATCCTTTCTCTCTTCCCGCTCTCTAGAGAGAGAAAATCTCGATCCAAGACGCTCATATCAAGATCTCCCTTCTGCATCAAAGGTATCTCGATGCGGTGATCGTCGAGATGTTGAAAGTGTTGTTGGATCTCTGCGCTAGCACCTGGAATTTGACGATCGACAATCCCATGGGGTTTTAAAGCGTGTGCTCATGATCTAGAGGGATCCTTATTTGGATCCTTCAAGAAAAAATCGTCATCAACTAGTTGCAGTCAACCATGACTTTAGATTTAAAACCGATACATTTTCAATTTAAATTTTCAATCTTTACAATTTATACGAGATCTTAGGGCCTTAACGGGGCTCGAATAGTTGGAAATGAAATGTCCTTTCATCCCACCACTGAATTTTTTTAAAAATACCTAGACCAACGGCTTCCGATGTGGGACCAGTAACCTAATAGTGGTATCAGAGCGATCGTGTAAATTTTCTGAGTCAAATAAAATTAAATTTGTATACAATTACGTAAATGGTTCAATGTTGGTCGCAACGGTTCGAACCTACTGTCTATCCAATGTTGAATGACTGAGTTATTTTCAGTTTATTTTTTCGGATTTGATCTAATATGATGTTTGATCTTGGGTTCTAATTTTTATTTCATTTTGTTGAACTGATTAAGTTTCAATTAGTTCAAGTGATAAAATTTTATAATTTAGTAATATGAATGTTATGTTTATTAATATATTAATAATTATAATATTATAACAATAATATTATAATAATTAATAATTAGTTAATTATAATAATTTTATTATTATTAATTTAAAATGCTATTTGAATAGCTTTTAGAATTTATTTGATGTGTGGAAAACATTGGTAGAAGATGAACCTAAAAAAAGTAGTCTAGGGGTGACGTAAAAAATTAAAATTACAGAAAAGAATTCAAAGAAGACTTAAAAAAAGAAAGGTGGCCGGGGGGTGGTGAATGAAAAAGAAAAGCTGACGAAAAAAAATTGAAAAATGGGGCTCTGACGGACCCACTCTCTTCCACGCGTGGTGCAAGGTAGCCCACCGCTGGAGACGCCAAACCATCCTCCCCGACTCCTCCAAGCTGGCTCCTCTAGCGGCCTCCATGCACTAACCGATCATCCCCTAGCGAAGGCGCCAGCCACCCGCTTGCCCACTCCTCCAGCCCTGGGTCGTCGGGATACCCTGGTCGTCCCACTCCTACCCTGTATGCCGCATGCAGCATCGCCCCTACTCCAGACCGCATCCCTACCCAAGCGGATCTCCTCCATTTGTATCAGAAACATGTGTCCCGCATGCCACCTTTGAACCGGCTCATCTTGCCCAGAAGGCTGCCGCGACACCCGGTCGCTCCTCCTGACATGTCGTTGTGCCATCTCCAACATTTCTCTCGTCCGAGCTGGTCTCTCGCTCCTGATGCTGCACTAGGCCACCCTAGCCTATAGTCCCACACAACGCACCTCCCCGGATTCTCCAAGAAGCCGCATATGCACCCTGCCTATCTACCGGCTTTCCCTGACGTTGTTCAACCTCCATTGAGTTCCACTTCTGCGTTGGCGAGATCCAAAGTGTTGCACCCTAATGTCTTCCTCGGCGCACTAGGAGCAGGAGCTGGGGTTTCCTTCCTTTTGTGGGCTGAATTCATGTCGCCCCTCCAGGAACTTGCCAAGGGACACCCCGCACTGCCCCACGGAGCCAGAACTGCCGAGAACTTCCAACGGGCTTCTGTGCTTCAGTCAGACCACCACCGCACGGTCTGGCCCCATGAGGTTGCCCACCTAGAGATACCCTTTTGTCTGGAAGTATTTTCAGAGGACAGAATTGGTCCTAAAATAGTCGTGATGGATCGGCCCAACCCGGAAGGGTTTGGGAGGATCGGCCCAACCCAGTTCGGCCCTGGACGACCTCGTCCGTGCAATCATGTTTTAGGGGACCAACCTTTTAAATTAACCAATATAATAAATTTACTTAATTTAATTTTAGTATTTAAATTAAATTAACTATAACTACTTTCGGTGAATTATTTTTTAATTCATGAGGATATAAATTAATTTAATTTTTCAATTTAATTAAATTATTTAATTAATTAAATTTTGGCATAAAAATTAAATTAATTAGCTTATCGATAATTAATTAAATTATATGAATTTATTAATTCATTTAATTTAATTAAATAACCCCTAATACTTATTTAATGCATTATAATTTTATCGTGCTTAATTATACCAGCATTCTGATTTTCAGCATCGACCTGTGTATGTTGCCTTTTATTTAATTAACTACTTTAATTGTGTGCGATGGTTGTAATTAATTATTTGACGACGTATAAGGACCTGCTTGTCAAATTCATTTGATATACATTTATGCCCGAGTTACCCATGCCTGTGCGTGGGTAATTTTGTACTTTGGACGAAGACGATGGACGACGTAGATGTTGTAAGACAACATGAGGATCCTTCCAAGACGAGGCGGTACGCCATGATGTGATGTAGACTTTTCCAAGACGAGGTGACAATTCATATGCGAAGCGAACATACAAGATGAGGGCTAGCTGCATATTGAGTCAAACATTGACTCAGGTACGATGCCCTTAGGTCGTTTGGATGCTCAAGACCAGTCGGGTAGTAGTTTTCCATTATGCATTTATTTAATATTTTATGAATTTTATAATAGTGGAAAAAATACATAAAATAATAGATAATAAAATGCATAAAGAAGTAGTGTATATTTTTTCTAATAAAGTTCAGTTGTGAGCATGACATCATAGATGAACAAGTTCAATATAAATGTATCACATTCATTGAGAGAGAAACCAATAAAATCATTAAAGAAAATATTAAGTCACAACAGCCTTCCATCATTCAAGTTTGAACAAAACCGGGTGTTCGAGGTGCCTGTCATGCCATAGCCGAGGGTTCTTTTTACTACCAGGGAGTTATTATTAGGATAGTCGGTCGACTTAACTAAAACTGCATCAAAAAAATAGCCATAGCTTGATTGTTGTAATTTTAGATGCAAGCGTTTGGTAAATCTGTAAGGATTTTTTGAGGCACGGAAATCAGTCAACCGACCCAGGAACCGTTAGTTAATGCAGTTGGCCAGCCAAAAGCCTACCATGGACCCTCCGAGTAGTGGCGTAGCCTTATCTTGTAGACTATGAGTGAGGTTCAGGGATCCTTTCCACTAGAATACTTAAGAGTATTCTAATTCTAGTACAGAGGGTTCCTAGAATTCAAAAAGTTAGTGGGAGACATTCAATGATTAAATTAATAAATAATCTCTACACTGATAACCACCTTAAAGTACAATCTACTAATGTTTATTTCTAGATAATGGAAAGCAATACCACAATACAACTACATTAAATTTTTGAAAAATTTAATGTCTAAACTTATCATGAATTTACAAAGAGTAGTATAGGCGCTCTCACATATTACTACTATATCGGAAATTCATGGTGCTTGTGTCCCAACCTGTTAAGCCTCCTCAAGAAGAGAGGGTGTAAAACTGCATAATGGAGACCCAGGAATCAGGAATATAATTGTTTTTTCATAATTATATCATGAAATTCAGATGTTAGTTTCATTCTCTATCTCATGACATGGATGATGTTACATGAAGTCTCATCCCCAAGAAGTATGCGAGGAGGAAGAGAAGCAAGATTTGAATGTGATGGTCTCTCTCAGTTTTTGTAAAGAGATAGGTAGTTCACAATCTTTCATTACATCCCATTCTTATACCTTTTACACCCAATTACTATAGTTTCATTTAAGGGTACAATCAAACGGTATAGAGTAAGTGCTTCATTACCTTTAAGGTAACATTCACCAAGTACTAAGAATATTAGATATAATGCCATCTTTTATTCTTATAGTGAATAAATTGAATGACAAGGAGAAAATACCTATGGAAATTTTTTCCAAAGAAACCTTTGTGATGTAATTAAAAGTAATGTCGATGGTTACATAACATGAGGATATTTTCATAACATATTGAAATAAATTCATGGAAGTTTAAAAACAAAAATACAATAAGCACGTAACTGCTTCTCATTTTGTTTGTATTCATTAATATAAAATACTGTTTCTCACATACTTCTTGCATATTAAATACAATATGCTTTTCACATATATGTATTGACATATAGTAACCATGTAAGTAGTGATTTATTACTATAAGTTAAATGTATTATCTAAGCAGCTGAGAAAGGTTGATTCCTATGTCAGTGGTGAGAAACAAATAACTTCTAATTTCTAAGTGATTGATCCAAATTGAACATGTTGTAGAGTATAAGAAAAAAATATCTCACATGCCATTTTTGGACATTATGAGACATTATTACATGTTCTTTATTTAATTTTGTTTGCGGTGTAACATACTCAACAACTAGTTCAGACATACTAAAATCAAATGCAATACAAGATGAATATAAAATGTAAGTCCTACCCAGTTGTGGAAATATGTTTCTTTATAAAGTAAAACTAAAAGTGGACATCAATAAAAACCATAGTTTGGTATTTAGGCTCACTATAGATAAAAACCATTGGTATTGTTGACATCTTTAGTTTAGATGAAGAAATATTAAGAAATGAAGGTATGAAACAAAGTGTCTGAGGATAGTTCAACTAGAAAGTATGACCTATTCCAATGAAAGATAGAGTTAAACATACCTCATAATATTACTATATGTAATTAAGGAATGTCATAGTGAATTAATTATTATTCATGTTATGAATAATTGGGATTGAATTTATTTAATTTTCTTACAAGTTTAGAAAATATGAGAAAATATTTATCGACGAAATATTATTTTAATAATCAAGGATCATTTAATATTAAGAGGGATAGCGAGTCATGTTAAATGACTCGATTTTATCATGTAATATATTTTATATATATTATAAATATCTGATAAAATAATAAATAATATTGACATAGTTTAGTTTTTCAAAAAAATTTATTCAGTGGACCCTGAAAGAAACATGGCTCGAGGAACCTAAGTAGGTATTTTAGTATTACACTATAAATAAGAGAGGAGGCTCTCTCCCTTGGTATGCAATTCACTATTCACTCATTTCATAGAGTGAAATCCAGAGCCTCACTCTCTTCATGCTATCTAGAGAGATAAACTCTTGATCCATGAAGCTCGGCTGAAGATCCTTCTTCAGTATCGATGAAATCTCTATGTGGTCATCGTCTGGATGTTGAAATCATTGACGGATCTCCGCGCTAGCACCCGGAATTCGATGATCGACACTACCGTGGATTTTTTAAGTGCTTGTGGACGATCTAGAGGGTTCTTGCTTTAGATCCTTCAAGCGACGATCGCCATCGTATAGTTGCAATAGACTGCAGATTTTAATGTGAAATCGGTACATTTTCGTTTTAATTTTGTGATCTTTACAATTTATGCAAGATCCTCGGTCCATACTGAGGCTCGGATCGTTGGTGACGACAAGTCTCATCATCCCGTCGACAAATATTTTTTAAAAATCCCTAGTCCACCAGCTTCTGTTGCGGGCTCCGGAACCTAAGAAATATAACATTGCTAAGAAAATCCTACACCCCACATTCCAAAGGTACGGAAAGAAGCACCTCAAAAATTTCCTGGAGGGGACAAGGAAATCCTTTAGGTGTGGAAGAGAAGGTAACCTAGCCATTAACCACCAACAAGAAAAACTCGTGGTTGGGACAGAGGATAGGAATGCTCCGTTCGACTTTCAATGCATTGTTTATTGCTTCAACTTCAACGAACCAGAGAAACTTGAAAATTATTGCCCTAAGACAAGGGTTTTTAGAGGAAACCGACAACTTCCAAGGAATCAAGGGCGATCTTCTTCCATCACTATTACCAAATAGAACCCCGACAATGAAGTGGTTACAGGTACACTAGTTATTCATTTAGGAATAGAGAATATACTTTTTGAATCTATTTTTACTAATTATTTTATGTCCTAGAAGTTTAGTATAACAATCCCAACAACCCCACAAATCATGGAAGTAAAGATGTCAGTCGGTACGACCAATGAGGAAATCATTACATCCCATGAATAAAACTCCTACCCTGCTATAATGTGTGGATTGAACTACCTAGAGAACCCTATCATTCTCCCTCTGGTGAAATTTGATGCAATTATCGTCATGGAATGACTTTCCTTATATAGAGCATAAATAAATTGCCATGAGAGGGAAATCACTCTCCATATGTAGAATGGACCAACGATTCTTTACAAGTACAAGGAGGAAGATGAATCTTCTTTAGCACCATCATCTCAAGCATGGATATTTCTTCTGTATGAGCATCCGTATCTAGATTAAATGATTGAGTCCAAGGTGGAAACCATCCTTGAAGACATGTCTATTGTGAGGGAATTCACATAAGTTTTTCCCAAGGAAATTTATGGTCTTTCTCCTAGAAGAGATGTTGAATTCTCAATTGACCTTATACCTGGGGTGTTGCCAATATCCAAGACTCCTTATAGAATGGTTATTGTGGAGCTTGAGGAACTAAAGAAAAAACTACAAGATAATCTGGATAAAGGGTATATACACCCAAGTGCTTCATCATGGGGGGCACCAGTACTCATCATCAATAAGAAGGATGGTTCAATGAGGTTTTTCATCGATTATCGCCAGCTTAACAAAATTACAATAAAGAACACGTATCATCTGAAATGAATTGATGACTTGTTTGATCTAATACATGGAGCACAATACCTATCAAAGGTATATTTGTGGTTGGGATATTATCATGTGTGGGTGAAGAAGGAAGATATAACTAAGAATTTTTTTCATAGAATATACGGGAACTATGAATTCATAGTAATGCCTTTCAGACTCGCTAATGCTCTAGAAATATTCATGGAATATATGAATAGAGTCTTTAGAGATTACCTCAACAAATTTATGGTATTCTTTATAGATGATATTCTAATATACACAGAAACCAAGGAGGATAATGGGGTGAATCTAAGAACTATACCAGAGACCTTAAAAAAGGGGAAGCACTATGAAAAGTATAACAAGTGTGAGATTTGGTTGAAGGAGGTCTCATTTTTGGACCATATCATTACAATAAATGGGATATCTGTGGATCCCTCCAAGACAACTGCAATTGGGGGATGTACGAGACCAACATCAGTAACAAATATCTGTAGATTCTTGAGGTTAGTTTGATATTATAACCGATTTGTGATAAATTTCTCACGATTTTCCTACCCTTTTACCAAGATAACTCGGAAGGGAGTAAAGTTTTCATAGAGTGATGAATGTGAGGAGAGATTCATGGAGTTAAAAAAGTGGATTATCACTGAGCCCATGCTCACTTTTCTCACAAGTGGATAACTTTTTGTGGTATTCAGGGATGATTCAAAGAAGGGCATGGGTTGTGTGTTGATGCAAAATGATAAAGTGGTAGCCTACGCCTCACGGAATCTAAAAATCCATTAGAGAAAGTACCCCACACATGATCTAGAGTTGGAACCTATGATCTTTGCATTGAAAATATGGTGGCATTATCTATATGGGGTGAAGTGAGAAACATATATTTATCACAAGAGCTTCAAATATATATTGAAATAAAAAGAGATTAACATGAGAAAACAAATATGGATTAAACTTATCAAGGGTTATTACTGCATGACCTACTACCATCCCAATAAGGCCAACAAGGTGGGAGATGCTCTAAGTTGAAATGATCGCACATCATTATCAATGATGAGAATAGAAAAGGATTAAATCATATTATATTTTCAGAGGATGGACATGTGAATCATTAATGGAGGAACATCATCAATCCTTTATCAAATGATTTCTCAACCGTCCCTCACGGAGAAAGTAAAAGATGATCAAATAAATGATGTGGAAATTATGAAAAGGGTGGAAGCTATTAGAATGGGAAATACTTAGAGTTCATGGTTGAAAAGGGTGGAATTGTGAGATTTGATTCATGATTATGTGTACCATCTGATATAGAGATAAAGAAGGAGATTCTGAATGATGCACATATCTCAACCATATCTTTTCTCTTGGACAACATGAAGATATATCGAGATATCCGATAAAAATGTTTGAAGGAAAATATGAAAAGGGGGATTGAAAAATATACACCGAATTGCTTGGTATTTCAGCAAGTGAAGGAATAGAGGAAAAAGTCTAAGGAGATGATGAAACCACTACCCATACAAAAATGTATGTGGAACAACATTACTATGGAATTTTTCACTAGACTTCCAACGACACCCAGACGAAACAATGCTATATGGGTCCTTGTGGATCGTCTTACAAAGACAGCTCACTTTATCATGATTTGAGAGGACTTCTCATTAGATCAACTTTCACATATTTACATCAAATAAGTGGTAATGTTGAATAGATTACCACAATCTATTATATATTATCATGATCCTACATTCACCTAGAAGTTCTGGAAATGTCTCTAAAATGCTCAAAGCACTGAACTAAACATCATTACACCCTATAATCCTCAAACGGATGGCCAATCTGAGTGAAATATTTAGACACTAGAAGATATGTTAAGATCATGTTCTATGGACTTCAAAGGAGGATGGTACAAACAGCTTCCACTGGTTGAATTATCCTACAATAATAGTTTCCACTCGAGCATTTGAATAGCACCATATGAAGCCCTTTATGTAAAAAGGTGCAGAAAACCAGCATGTTGGGATGAATTTAGTGAGCTTGAGCTGCTAGGACCTGAAATGGTCAATGAAATGATGGATAAGGTGAAAACCATTCAGAAGCATATCAAGGAAACCCAAAGTCGACAGAAGAGTTATGAATATAACCATCGACGAGACCTTGAGTTCAAAGTTGGGGACATGGTATTTCTACACACATCTCCATGGAAGAAGTTCATGAGTTTTGGAACGAAATGGATGTTAAGTCCTAGGTACATTGGCCCCTTTTAGATTCTTGATCGTGTCAGGGTTTTAGCCTATCGACTAGAACATCCACCAACCAAGGCCAATGTACATTTTGTCTTTCATATATCCCTCTTAAGTAAGTGTATACCAGAACCTTCACATGTACTCTCTTAAGAGGTTGTACAATTAGAGGATTATCATTCTAATGATGAGAAACCAGTGAAGATCTTAGATCGTAGAGAAAATGTTCTACGAAATAAGACAATGCCCCCCATTAAGGTGTTTTGGTGAAACCACAAGTTAAAGATGCAACATTGGAATCAGAGGAAGTGGTGAAGTAGAGTTACCTGCATCTTTTTTACGGTAGGAAAATAAAATTTCAAAGGTGAAATTTCTTAAGGGGGAAGATTTTAATGACCCAAAAAATTATTAGTGAAAATTCCTTTTGATCTAATTAAATTTTTTATTATATATGATGCTTATATAACATATGCACTTCCTTGGTTTTATGTTTTTGGATTTCAAAATACCGTTAATTTTTTTTACCATATCTAATATAGTCATTGAATAGTGATCACATGATTAGAATAAATATAAGGCTTTAACAAATCCAATTTACTAAGAAAAAAGATGTTATGGCCTCATCCAGTAGATATGTCCCATACGAAGCCCTTTTTTTAGAACTCAGAAAAGAGGTGGTGTCATTGGGAGAATCTCTGGACCATGACCTAGTAGAGCTTCAATGTGTTAAGCTCAAACAGAACCACCTATGGGAGAAGTATATGTTGATAGATATTAC
The DNA here is from genome assembly GCA_963277665.1 of Viscum album. NCBI lineage: Eukaryota > Viridiplantae > Streptophyta > Magnoliopsida > Santalales > Viscaceae > Viscum > Viscum album. The sequence goes on from OY728125.1 coordinate 561,547,515, forward strand.
TACAAGAGCGATGTTATCCGAGCCACCCCAAGAGTCTATCACCATCACACACCATACCCTTTGGTCTTATGCGTGTGTTATAAGTGGTTATGTGACAAGACAATAACACTTTGATTATATTCAATATTCTTTTATATAATATTGAATATACATTCATTTTATTATTTTTATTACTTTGTAAATAGTTTTTAAACAACAAATAATATTTTTAGTTAATACTCAATTATGAAATCTATTTTTATGAATTAATGGATTTTTTAATTAAATAATATTTTAATAAAATATTTTTACTAAAATATTTTATATTCAATATAAATTATCGAATAATTTTTAGGAATACAATTGTTATTTTTATTAAGGGTTAAAATCCATTTTTGTCAAAATCGATGATTTTTTTTATAAATGTCAGTTTTTATTTTATAGGTAAAAATTCACATATTTAGAAAATTATTTAGATAAAATGAATATTATTTTTGGAATCAATACTTGAAAGATATCCTACTGTGAATTTATCATAATTTTCTGGGATAATCGATTTTTTTGGGTAAATATTAAATATCGTTTAAATATGTAATGTGTTTTATGACATAATAATTACCCAATAGTGATGTAATAAAATACTATAAAAATAATGTTCAGCCAAAACATGTTTTAAAATTAAATTACTATGATTTTATTTTTTTTTATTTATTTTACAATGCTTTAGTGGACCCTTCAAGACTTATAAAACATTTTTACCTTTTAAATTGATTTTCTTGAGAGTGTGACTCACCTCCACATAAGCAACCCTATTATTTTATGAATTTATGCCATTGTACTAATAAAATATTTTGTCCACTACCTTTTGGAAAAAACCATGGGCTGGTTTGTGGTTTGGATTATATTAATTTGTGGTGAACCAAACCTAAATAATTAAGAAATACCTCTCATTTTCTAGAAAAACCCACCCAAGATCTCACTTACTCTTCACTCAAAGCCCTTAGAGTTCATCAAACCTCTTCCCTCTTCTTTCTAGAATCCTCCCAAGGTTCCCTAATCTCCATAGAATCCTATCTAAAGCCTCTTCCAAGACATTGGGATCACACATCCAAGTAAGGGATTCTCACTTTCCTTATTTATGTCCATGTTTCCTTATATTGTTATGCCCTTTTATATTCAATAAAAAATGTTGGTGTATAATTTAAACCCACCCACATACTTCCCTATTTATGATTTATTGATGACAGACCTATTTCTCTCTCATTAATATCTCTCATGTACACCCGTTCCCATGCTGAAATTCTGTAAGGTATTTCTTCCTTTCTCATTTTTGTCCCAATTTCATTATGTTGTTATGCCCTTTAATTTTCAATTAAAATGTTTGGGTTTGACTTAGAACCTCCCCCATACTATCCTATTAATATTTTAATGTTGATAGACCCCTTTTCTCTCCCATTAATGACTCCCATGTACTATTGTTACCATGCCAAAATTCCGTAATGAATTCTTCTCTCCTCATTTACATTCAAAAAATTATTTTTTATAATGAATCTAAATTCCATACCATATTTAGGTATATTATTTACCATGATCCCCTTACTGTACATTTAATTTATAAATTATGATATACTTATTTCACTCTAATCAACCCATTTTACAAATTTCTATTTGACGTCCTTATGTTGCTGAAATTACACCAAAATTTCCATGCCAAAATCATTGTGTAGTGAATACCATACCCACTCCTATTTCAGAGGTATTAACCATTATTCCCATGTACTTATTTAGTGAGGAATTAAATTTATGTATTCCACGTCACTTATTTGTGTAATTAATTATTATGTTAATGAATCCATGTTTTATGATCTATGTGGAAAACTTATGCTTGAAATGAAATGACTATGAAGGGTGTTCTCTAATAGCACTCTAATGCATTGGGTAATGTATAGTATCATGCTACGCCATGTGCAATGGGTTTTGACTCATGATAATTCAATTTCAACGAGTTTTTACTCGTGATTCATGTGCAATGATGGTTTACTCATGCTTCATGTGCAATGAGCCTTGGCTCATGGTGATACCGTGTTAAGTGTGGTTGCTATATCTCCATGTTATGATTATCTTGATCTATCATGCCTTTATGTTCATGTTTCTATTATGCTCCATTAATATTCCTATTTTATAACATGTATTTTATACCTCATGTTATTCCATTTTTATTACCTTACTGGGCATCATATCTCACCCCTTTCTTATGTATGTCTTCATGTTATCCAATTCAATGTTATGTACGATGGAAGTATGTGGCCATTTAAAGGATGTTTTCAATAAAAATGTTGTATATCATATTTTAAGTCATTATGTCATGTTCTTAAGCCCCAAAGACAGTATACCTATCGATATTCTAGGTTGTATCATGTGAAGGTTTTATGAAATAAATCATTTCTATGTGTGTAATAAAAATCTGGGTTGTTACAGCGCAAATCCCATTTTGAACTCCATCCACTATCTGAGTTATTCAGAGATGATAGGAATATACACGAATATATTTATGATATAGGATGATGAGAAAAATAATAGATTTTAAGACTCATGAAAGATCTTAGAAACATATAATACGACCCCTAAAACAGAGCTATGACTAGTTGGCCATCCTCAGGAATTTTTGATGGGACACGATCAAGAGATGTTGACACCCCTCAAGATGGAAAATTGAATCTTGAAGGTGTAATGGATATGTCATATAGCATTCCAGACTTATGTGGAGAAAGGTGGTGTGATGTGGAATAATTTTGGATCATGAATGGAAATATCAATTTCAGAATCCCATTATCATAATTCACATGGTATCATGGGTACTAATTTTGGTTTCCAACAATAATGGATATTTGATTATTGTCAACCGATGAACTATAAGGAGAGTAAGAATCTATCTGACCATAAGTAAGTGGTGTATGTAAAATGGATGAAATAAAATATTTTCAAAGAAAGGGAATAAGACAGAAACATCATTCACATAACATGAATCATCAAAGGAATTCATGGATTGCATACAGAACTCATGACTATCCAAAATCCAAAAGATATTGTAGATCCCATAAACAGACAAGGCATCGTGAAAATGCATTACCCATCAAAAATATCACAATCATATGACCATGGAATGGTCATGTAAACCACATAATATAAAAAACAAGTGATAAAACTATCATAACCAATGAATCCCCCAAAACGATTGTGCATCCCAAAGGACAAAGATAAAAAAATTCTCAAAATTTAATTTTTCGTTTACTAAAATGGGAACCTAAGAAATGAATTTACTGTGAAGAAGTTCTTTCAAGGTGGTTTTATGATGAGATCTCGTGATCAGATATTATGGTAAGCTCTCGTGATAAGGTTAAAATATACAGGTAGGGAAAAAGGACTCGAAAAAAGCGGAGTTGCTGGAAAATGAACCTCTCTCCACTATCCTATTTAATGGGAATTTCATAGAATACCAAACATTTCACGATAGACAAAGTGTCACCCTAGACAATGATTATAGAAAATACCAATGCCTCATGTGGGAATTTAAATTCCTTTTAACTGGTACCTTTTTCTCATGGACATCTCTACTGAGCGGGGAATTTTTTGATTCCTGCAAAATGTGTATCGAAAAATTCAAAAAGGAAGAAATTACTGAATATGTGTATTATTTACATGTAAAGAAATGGATGAAGAAGGTATCCAATATCACATAGATAACATGAACCCCCAAGAGACACATGACCAAATTACCTTAATAAGTTCATGAAAATAGTCATGCATAGTTCAATGCCTATAGAAGATCCCACAAATCCACTTTGGTAGGTCCTTTTGCTCTTTTAAAGGCACCCCGAACAGTCAGGGACGACACAAAAGTCGAACGATAATATCTCCAAGGTAAAATGATTTTTAAATCAAAAAATTCCTAAAAAACAATCTAAATAACCTTATGACATTTGAGGAAAATTTAAAAATGTATGGAGCCTCTTGCAGTCGTAAATATCATTCCATGCATCACCTATAGGCAGAGTGATTGTATTCATCAACACGTACACAACCTAGAGGGAACCCAAACATTTTTAAAAAAGAAAAAGTAAATAAAAAGTGAGATGACATAAGCCTATTATGATCATAAAAATCATATTATACACCACATTTGGTTCATAATACACCAAAAGCATCTGGATACTTGTCTGCATCTTTGTGAAAAATCATGCTGGTGTCTCATCCTCATCACACGAAGGGCCTCATGCATTCTCACTCTCTATATGTGGATCAAAAGAAAAGTATAATCGTTTTTCCATGAAATATTTCCCATAACCAAATTAACTATTATTGGTCACAAAATTCATCACCAATGGAGATAGTGAATGTCAACAACAACTCTCTAGAAAACTTATAAAAACCAAAAATCGTTGTAAAATAAACAAGGAAATAAAAGGGAAAAAATGAGGGAACCACTTCCAGATGTAAAAATAATGTGATGCAGCCGAATGGTATCACATGAACCAATGAAAAACCATCGTCATTATGGAAAAATATCATGAAATCCCTCTATAAAGTTATCAATTTATCATGAAATGTACTAGGTATGTTTCTTAAGATCACACGAAGGCCTCACAACAACCATCCTAATCCTGCAAAGGCTCTTGAAAATATCATCCTAACAATATAAAAGTCTCTCATCATGTATAAAATATTTGTAAATATAAAATTAGTTGGAAATATTCCAATAAATGTTTTCTAATCGGATGATCACATAGTCTATAAAAATCATGTGACACGCCTAGATAGACCCATAGAAAAATCTCACAAAATGCATGACATCAAATCCCTCCACTGACTCTATACTATATTTTTCTGATACAATCCATGAGAATCGATGAAAAAACATGGTGGATATTTCTAAAATCCCCACATAATAGCATGAAAAAATACCAAATATTTCCTTGGAACCTCACACTGGCACACACATGTATCAGAGCATTTTTCTTAAAGAAGCTGATATTACGAACGAAGAAGAAACCATTTAGATAATGTCTGGGAACAAAATGGAGTGATCATGTGGAATGCATAAGAACATAGCATGATCACTCATAGATCATATGAATGAATATAGTTCTCCATGTAGAGATCATCCCACATACCATCAATATCACATGAGACATAAAACAAGCTAACACAAAATAGCCGTAATAAACACTAAATAAATGGTAGACTAATTTGAGGAAAATATATTCTAACACTCATAACCTTTAATAAAACCACTTAATACATGATTAAAATCTGGAAATTTCACCATGTTCTCATAATTATCCTTTGGTATACTATTTGGATCATGGGGAGTCCCCTAGAAAAGTCAAAGAATGCCACACGATGCCCCTTCTGCTTGCCACCCAAGTATTGTGAAACCCTAAGGGATCAACATCATGACCTTTCAATGTACTTTAGAAATGTCACCCATGTTGTATGGTCTAACCAATACATGTAAGAAGAGATTCAAGATAGTACTGGAGTATGTCAACTAGATATTGTTATCTACTCCAGGAAATTAAGCAAGATCTTGTTGCACCATTTGAACATGTCATACGTGATCACACATCACTATCCAAACATGTTTAAATAACCCTTTTAATTCCTTACGAGTGTATCATTTTTCTTCTGTGATGAAACAATGGGATTTTATCTAGATCATGCAACACCCACTATGAATGTTAGCTTGGAAAATGTGATGGATTGTTGGATAAGTCGGTCGGGTCTCACGATATCCTATAGATAGTTCAACCTTGATCCAGGGACAACCTTTAGACATTCGATACAGATTATGAAACATCCTTAAAAAAGTCAAATAGATAATGTGATCATGTATAGAAATTTCTCTTTGACATCCTCTGAAATTTCAGGAGGACAATCCGGGAATGTAGAGAAGACAATCAATTCATGTTAAGTAGACAAGCAGTTTTGATCATTTGGGCATCCAGAGACTTGATATCCTTATGGATCATTAGCATGTAAGAACCAATCATATAGAAAAGATTAGTGTCTAAGACCTAATCAATTGAACTACGATAACTATGATTTATACTATAACCTGAATATATAGGGAGACTCTATGAGGCCTGAGCTCTATATTAAACATATGAAAGGAAGTCCAAGCACATAAGTCCTACATCCAAAAGTATTGATATTGATTATTTGGAATCCCTTGTTTTCTACACTAAGAATAGATTACATGGGTTTAGGGAGTCACAAAAATCATATCATTCATATAGGTAAAACATAGTGTATAAGCAATGATAAGAGGTATAATATACCAAATCCTAAATATAAGGGAAACCTCAGGGTATAAGCCCCCAATGAATTGAACAAAGTGAACTCTAATTCCTTTAATAACCAGGATACATATGACACCATCATAATGCTCGATATAAAATGGGAATCCACATCAATGTCAGTCCCCTCATGTCTCCAATATTTCATCCATCTGGACCCAATCATTCCCATGGGATGATCCTTGTACCTCATCCATTAGCAGACTGAGAATCCTACTAAACTATGGTGACTCATATTCCTTCTATAAACAGGATTTGTAGGATATATTCCTAATTCATGACCTACATATTTAAAATCCAAAAGGGTTTCCCATCACATAGGTCATGCATCCTTATTGCGTTCTACTAATTACTTGTTATCCATTTTTTCTCACACCAAGCATGTCTCATGTAGTATTAGGGAGTCGTAATGATCATATCATTCACATCATGAATATCCACTAGGTAGAAAAATATTAGTATGTAATCTCAAATGAGTGTCAAGATAAAAATTCCCCCGTATAAGGTCATATACCTTGGGTCCAGTCTCAATGGTGTGCATGAACTATGATAACTTTTATTCCTTCCATAATTTGGATATATAGGAAGTCTCCTTGAGATTCGAGCTTAAATTACTAGTGTCTATGCTCTAGTACATATTTCATTTCCACATGATCTTAAATTTCATGTGTTTTAATGATATATAAGGTTTTTATTTCCTTCCATACACCTCATAGGTAGGATTACTCAGATTGGATTAATCACTTACTATAAATATTTACCACCTACCTACAAGAAAGTAATTTATAATATTCTCAGTCATGTAGATTCAGAATTTAAAAAATTATTAATCATTGGGAAATGATTCAAGAAACTTAGATATATAAAAATGTATTCACTAATGATATCCCCTTATTATGCACATAAATGGGGTAAAACTATAATCATTTTTTAGGTTAGTTGGTCCCATATTATGATTAGGAAGAGATTCATGAACATATCTAATGTTGATAAGAGAGTCTCTGATAATGAATCATTTTTCCCAAAAAGGGTGTGATGAACCTAATCTCCCATCCTATCAACCAATGTGTTTTACTAAGTGTCATTTGGTTTGAAACAAAAACTGACCACCTACCATTGGAATGCAGGTATGTACCTAGTTAATAATTTGGTAACCATTGGGAGTATCTGTTAATAACAACAATGGGGACCGACATCAATGATTATGCTAGAAATTTAACCCCTCTCGATAGACCATCAAGCCAAATGAAATTAACCTCAATCATCTTCCACTCCCATTGAAGCCAAAATAGTAATCACAACATGAACTTATTTAATCACAAAATCTAAATCACAACATAAAAAAGATAGACTACCCAATTCAATTCATGCCATTTTGTTCACCCAACGAGGGTTCCCATTTGTCTCTTTTTCAATAGAAATATTAATACATAATTAACTATCTCAGGGTTTTAATATATTAAAAAAAATGTATCATCCTGGATATATAGGATTAAAAAATGTACCATATAATAGTAGTTGGTCGTGATTTTGTATTCTTAGTTCATTACAAATATTAAAAGTCGAATCAATTAACGTTGATGCACTATAAATATCAATGGCCATTTTCTCCCATTATCATAGCTATGAATTATATCACGAAGTAATCTAGAATTCTATGGAATAATTTACTCATGTATAGAATAAAATTCTAGAACTATAAACATTCCCCCATGAATATGGAATATAAGAATTGTTTTTGACCCCAATGTACTCAATTATTGTTTTTCTTTGTCCGTATAATGGATATTAATCAATGAACACTACTTATGCTCCAAATTGTGGTTTAACTATATTATAAAATTATTTAGAACCTTTACTTGTATAACTATGACCATTTATAACCTTATCCTAGATAAAGTAAAGAATTACATGAAATATAATGGAATCATGTGGTCATTGTCCACCACAACTAAAAAATGGTCATTTTTTACTTCAAATCCATTCCCCCCATTTTATACAGTAACACAAATAGATTTTGATGACCACAATGATGTTATTTTTATATCCTAATATTAATTCCATTTCATCAATGTTCAACCCCACTAAATCTTATATAAATACAAGATAATAATATAAAAAAATAAACCATCAAAACTTCAAAAACACATTATTGATCATATTATGATTTTATAAATATTCAGATCTAAATAAAATGTTATTAAAACACCCTATAAAATTTTAAAATTATTTTTAAATTTCTATAACCCTTGTTGTAATGATTAATAAGATATTGACATATTATCAATTGTTTTCTATAATCCCTCCCAAGGGTCAGTTCCTAAGGCTTATTCAATCTTCTATATAATCATTTTTTTAATTTTTTTATTTAATATAATTATGATTATAGATATATACTTCTTTATATATTAAAAAATGATTAAAATTTTTTATATATAGTTAATTTGAAATATATTTATAAAATCCATTCTGATAATTTATCATATTTACAAGAGATATATTTTGGAATTTATATATTGTTAGGAAAATATTTTTTAGACTAATGTACATCCATTTATACTATTACCTGTTAATATATTACACCCTTGTATCTATCATTATAATATTATAAGAAATTTTAATATACTATTTTATAATTACTACACAAATAGAATAAAATAAATAAATGATCTTACAACTTCATGGTGATTTCCAAGAAAAACTAGTAAAATGGGATTGAGAGAGGTCGAGAGAGCACTCAAGAGCATCCCCCATCGTGTCGTAATAAATATCAGGGTTCTTCCCCTTGAGATTTATCGATTCCACCACTGATGGATGACATTTTATTGAATCAGGGGCGTTTTGAGGCATATAAGCAAGATACATCAGATTTGGGAGATTCAATACCTGTGAAGGAAATATCCCCTAAAGTTATCCTAAGATAGGCCAGTGATCACAATAACTCATTCTCACTTATTAAGGGTATGAATGTTGGAATCTTTCAACAGTGATTAGTGGCACACATTAAAGATTATCTGGCCACTGTCTCAGAGAGGCTTGAAATTAGTGCCCATTCAGTCATCACGCTACTCATTATACCATAAGGTGTTATGCCATGGACGATTTATCAACTCCACCAGAGGCTATCCACTATATGGGTCTTCAAATATTGGACGTGTGTATCCTTAGAGAGAGGATACTTCCACATTATCTTCCCCTTAGATGATCTCAAAACCCATGCTTGGGGCCATGGATCTATCACTTTGAGGTCTGGGTTCCAGACATCTGTGAATGGGATTTGAAATTCAACCCACTTGAAATTCGTAATTCTACATTTCAATCATGGGTTAAGGTATTTGGTCTTAACTAGATTTTTTTGGAAAACTCACACCTTTATGATATTTCCTTATAAATTGGGGTCCCGATCAAGATGGATTGGGAGAAAAAATTGCTAGATATAGTAATTTTGCTAGATTCTTAGATGAGTGGACCTTTCCTCCACACTGATTGATAAGGTATTCCTTTCTACTTATGAAGAAGAACACGAATGAAGGATTGAATTCAAGAAATTAACTCAGTTGTACCCAGATTGTATGATCATTGTACATGACCAAAATAATTGGAAGAGTTCTTTGACATGAAATTTTTGTTCCATACAAGGACATGATCTTTACTCATGTTTTTAGAAAGCGAAATTTGATTCTGTTATGAAGGATATTAAAAATCAAAGCCTGCTTGTTTCAATTGGAAAACCTTATGTTGTTTCCCCCCCTCAAGGTCCTATGATATACAACAGGTCTGTCCAGAAGTGATCTGTTAACCATAAACACTTTTTTGGGTCATCTGCCCCCTGGCCATAATGGTTCATGGGAGGACATTGTGGAAAGGGGACCAGATGAACTCCCACTGCTACCTGTTAATCTTAAATTATCAATGTCTTGTGACATTTAGGGGTCTACACACGTGACAAATAAACATTCTTCTTAGGAGAATGTTTATTCAGATTGATCGTAGTTGTATTCTGAAAAATTGGAAGCTAGCAACACCATTTCCCCTGAATTTGTTGAAGCACACTCAAACCCTAATAGGTCTACCCATGTGGAACATGAAATTTCTTCTCAAAAGATTGTTCCCTATGATTGTTTTTGTTTTCTACTGAAAAATTGATTGTTGGAAACACCATTCCATAGACTTTGGTGGAAGCTCAATCAAACTTGACACTTCCTTTTTTCCAAACTGTTCTACAGGCCTCGACATGCACTTAACAGTGGGAACATGGAGGTTAATTAAACCTATTTGGACCCCATTTCTTGAAAATCACATGGAACTGACACTATTTTTTCTGTACAAGATTCTCCTGCTTCTCATGCTGGGCATGAGAAAAACAAGGATCTTTTGAAAAAGTTGGACAACTCTCCAGGGAAGCAGCCTTGTGGTCTGCTGGTAGAACATGCCACTACACATGAGGAGGCACATCATCATGTGTCAGATGATGAGGACTATTGGCAGAAAAATAAGTGTGGCATGCATTCTAAAGGTCATGGGAAGGGGCGTGGAGAGATGATCTAGCATAAATGAAGGAAACACAGTTTGGGGTATCATACTCGTATATAGATATCAATACCTTCTTATAGCAAGGGAGTTATTTGGTCGCACATCACTGATGATGATGTGGATGTGGAAATAGTTTAGGAATGAAATGTGGTGTCTTTCAGGACATAGAATGTGAGATTTATGACAACATCAGAAAAAATATTGGACCCTAAATGCTTTATTTTTAGTCATTAAATCACCGACTATTCTCGTTTCATTTGCTTTTTGATTTAGTAAAAGGATAGTTAATCCCTCACCTTTTATCAAAAAAAAAACATACCACATTATAGTTACACAAAAAAATGAAACAAAATATTATGATTTATTTATAATATAATTGAAATAGAATAAATAGTTAAAAACATTAGTACTAGAGAATTTGAATAATTATTTCTTCACAAATTTACCACATGCTAATGTGTTTCATTCAGTAACACATGTATAATGTATCAAAATTTATCTCATGAATGTACCCAGTCTATATTATGTTTCTGATAGATATTTTAATTTTTTATATTAAATACATAGATAAATTGTTCAAGTTATTATTGTGACCAATTTATAGGTGATGGTCAAAATTATAAATAATAATTATTCCTTAAAAAGATATTTTTTTTATGTCAGATACCTATCCATCACTTTAACTAATAAGATTATCTTACCATGATTGTAAATAGATTTATCTAATTGTATTCTATAATGAAAATACTATACTATCTTCCCATTACCCATATTAATTCCATTTCCAAAAAATTTGAATATCTTATTTGATGATATGGAACTATCGAATATTTTCCAAGAGGCTTCCATTTTGATTAAAAAGATGAAATTATTATCAATGTGGAAAAATTGGTGGGGTCATTCAAGTATCCTACGACATTTATATGTGATATTTTTACTTTATTTTTAGTCTAAATAATACATCAATTATGATATACCTCATCAAGCATAAAAAGGATAACATTAAATTGATCACCTGGTCATATTCCCAATAAAAAATTAAAATATCCTCTCAGATAATAATAAAATAAAATTACTTTTCAGTCACTTTTCATTATGGGAATAATCTTTTTAATAAGATAATAATTTAAAATATATATTTTGGGGTGTTCAAAATATTTGATATGATATCATTGAATGATTTTTTAATTTTCTACATGATCCCAACATAATCATTCATGTATTTATTTTAAAACTCATTAATGAATTAAAATGTATTATAGAACAAAACATAAATCATTATCCTTAAAATGAATTTATATTAATTCGCAAAGTTAATATCAAGATAAAAATAGTTTATTATAATATTTATCATCATTATAATGGTTTTATTTATTGTATCCCCAATGATAATGGGTTTAAATTTTTTAATATATATTTCATGAATAATTTTAGGTAAATGGGAAATTAAATAATAATTCATTCCAATAGGGATGAATGATTTTCAAAAGTAATATTTGAGAAAACTATAAAAATAACTCTTGATAACATTACAATGGTTATAGAAAAATTTATTTGTGACCCCATATATAGGTAGTAGAAAATAAATATTTAAAGAGAAGAATGCATGTTTGAACAGTTTTTTGAAGGAATAACATTTTTCATGTTATTTTATTATAGTCTAGACCACTTAGTATGAAATTTATATTGATAACCCAAATATTCTAGACTGAGACTAATAAAACAATTAAGTGATATATATAATAGCGGCATTAAAATATCTTCATGTTTTGAAAAGATAAACCCTATATTTTAAATAAAATAAATACGATTCTTCACCTTTTTTGTAATATAGGTAATGAAATTTATTAATCAATATCAACTTAAATTAACTATTTTAATATAAATTACTCATTCAGATTAATTAAATTTTCAAAATTATTTATTTTTTGAATTATGATATTAAAAAAACAAAAAAATCCAATAATATTGAATATAGTAATAATAAAAATAATTCAAAATTTAATATTAGTGATAAAAAATTAAGATATATTTACACATAAGTGGATTGTCAAGGTCCAGGATGGTGCCCTCCCTCAACTAGGTTGGCGTATTCCCACATAATCCCAAAGGAATGTCTTAGAAGGAATTAATTTCTAGTTATAAAGAAATATATTTTTTATCTGATGTATTTAATACAACATGTACATAGGATTTTATCATACATGAATTATATAACATCTATTTCATGTTATTTTTCCTTCCCATTATAGGATTTCATTCATCCAGTTTTGAAATACTATCATACTATCCACTAACATGGAACTCACTATCAATAAAGTATCATTCTTTGTTTGGGAAATATCCTAATGTACTATCCATTCCCTTAGAACCTCAAATTAAACATAAAAATTACAATCCACCGGAACTACAATAAAAAATATGCAATGCGTTCCAATCCCAATCTGGTATCCATGATCAAGGAAAAAAATATTTTCATTCAGTAAAGGTAGATATTATGTAATTATTGACACCCAAAATACATGGAATTGTATCCCATGTTAACATTAATCAAATTAAAAACATTAATAAATTTTGGGAAAATCAATGGATTTATTTAGAACCATACCATTTAGTTTTCCTGAAACATCCAAAAACCATGATGATGAGACAGTAATGAAAAAATAATAATAACAATAATAACAATAATAATAATAAAATATTGGTGATAATATTTATATTCAATGGAATAATAGTTGCAATATTTATTATATTTTTGGGGAAGGTGTAGAAATATATCAAATCACTACATGCATTTCACACACAAACATAGAGAGGATTAAAAAATAGACCTATTAAATATCTCATTAGTTGACAACCATTAATAAAAAATTCCAATTATTTATAAAATTAAAATAATCATGATAACAATAAATATTTTAATGGTGTTAAAATATAATAAGAAATAACATGCACACCCAATGATATAGTTATGTTACCCCCAGTGTTAATCCATACCCAATTACATATTGAATAAGATAGAAAGCATAATTATAAGTAGAATCCAATTTATACTATTTCACTCAAACAACTCACCAATCTAAAATAGTTTGGGAGGCATATTAGAAATAGTAATAATGATAATAAATGGTATAAACGTAGTCATAAGAAGAAATAATTCCATTATATTAAATTAAATATTATACTTAGTGACATGAATGAAATGAAATTTATCAAATTTAAATAACCATGGAAATATGATAAAATAAATGAAATAATTTTTTTGGAAATCCTCAATTCCATACGAAGGCTGTGAAATTCAATCCCATCATTGAATGTTAATCATAAACATCAACTAACTCACTGTAAATATAAGAGAATTTATTACAGGAATTATTTAAAAAATAAAATCATTAACTCTAATAAATTAAAAGGTTCAAATAGAAAATACATTATTATAGAGGGAGAGAATAAATAATAAAATTCAAGTCACTGTCATTCCATTTCATATCCAATCTAAGAGAAAGAAATTATTTTTGTGAGTTAATTATCTCCCAAAATTATAATTAAATTTTAATAAAATTTATAATAAAATAATCGAAGGAACCACTTATTAATCCTTGAAAATATGGAAATATATCTATAAATCCTATATGGCTTAGTGAAATGGTGTATTCACTCTCAACATTAATTTTAAATTAACAAAAAATAGTATAATCTATATAATGAATTTATAATTAGGTAGTTTCCTTTATAAACCCTTTATTGACTTATTATATTACAAATAATATTTTAAATGTTATCACTAAGTGAAAATTTGTTAAAATAAATAATTAAATAATAGTCGGCCTTCCATGTGACATAAAAACTATCTATGATACTAGTTAAAAATTATTATGAACATTCTCATTCATTTTCATTACAAATGTATGATTCCCATATTAATTAAAATTTACATTTGTTAAAATATAATAACGAAAAATTTAAATAATGTATTATTATGTTTCATATTAAAATCATATTATAAACCTCTGTGATTTTTGATTATGTTATTTTTTTAAAAAATATATCCTCCTAAATAGTTACACGAACAAGTATAAATAATTTCTTCATCTATATAAATTTGATTGTTGAAATGATTATATGAAATAATCTACCATCATAGATAAATGATGTCAATTTTAATCATGTTTAGTATATTTTTTTATTGGTCTAAAACATAGATTTTTTTTAATATTCTTATACGAATCCACATAGATCTTGTAGGAACCCAAAAAAACAAATCAAAATACAGATTCCAATAATTAAAATTATGATATATAATATCATTTTAAATTATTGATTCAACCAGATAAATGATTTAAATATCCAAAAGGATTTTGCATTCCATAAAAAAATCAGACTTAAATTTTTTCTAATATGTGGAATCCTAATATATCAGATGTGTCAAATGTTTAGCTTAGATGATCTGGAGGGTAACTATATAGAGATAATTTTGATTCTATTATTTGAATTAAAAAATGATTTCAATATAGAAAAATACATGAAGAACCAAAATACCATTACTATCCTTTTAATGAATATAATACTTAGTAAAAAGTTATATTCAAATAATTAATGAGTAATTTCTAAAAGGAACTGGCCTTGTGATAGCATTTTTCTATAAATATTAAGTGGGATGAGTAAATCTAGTAGTATATCTTATGATGCTAGAATAATATGGTGGAATGAAATGAGAAATGATTAGATGTGTGGATACAATACGGTCATACAATAGTATATTATAGGATTATTAACCAACATTTGACACCTTTATCAATCCTTTAGATGTTGTTTGAAGGCATAAATTAATTGAAAAAGTTTCCTATGAAAGAAATATATGTTTTTTCCTTTTTATTTCATGAAAAAGTAAATATGTAGGAGTATTCAAGGATCATGAATAATATTCATTTTTAATTCTTTTTAGATGTTATAACTGTGTAATAGATGTTGGAGTTGAAACAATGGGAGTCCTTAACTCATCATAGGGATGATATTGGAGATATGATATGTTTGGAATTATCATTGTTATGGTTGGAAGGCAGTGGTTGCTGGTTTTACCAGTTCGACTCTACATTTTTATTTGGGAGGAATAATTGGTAGTTTTGTGGGTCAATTATTTTATTCATATATTGATTCATCAACATTAGATTTTACAATATTACTCTAAATATTAGGAATCACACCTTAACCATGTAAAATTCTTGTGTTGTTATTTGGAATTTATTTCTTTTAATTGCTTCCTTTAGAATTTTTTTACTACATTTTTCTTTGGTTAGGGGTTCAATGAGCTGACTTACATGTGGTTTTCTTATAGTTTTTTTTATGTTGAGTTTTTAAGTTCATCATGATACACTATTTCTTATTGTCAATTTTTGAAGGTGTTTTTGTCAATTGTTTATAAAATATTTCATTATTCCCAACAAGCGGTGTAAAAGTTTATTTTTTATTTATTTGAACAAACATAACCTATGGAATATGTTTCATCACTCAATTTTGTTGAATCATTAATAACATTTCATTCTAGTATAATTGTTTTAAGCTGATCATGATCCCTATTATAAGATTTATAGTTTTATTGGAGTTAAAAATCATTCGAAGTAGTGGTCTTAGATGAGTATAAGGTCTAGGTGGATTTGTTTCCAATGAAAGAATTTATTTTCTCAAATATTTAGATAGAGTGCAGTTTCATATAAAATATTCTAGATCTACCATTGATGGTTACCCTGAAAAATGTGATGAAGAAAGAATAATTAGAAAGGATAGATAAAAATTCACTCACATTGATCCAGATGTCACAAGACTAAAATGTGTATTATGATTTCTAATATGTGAATATTTTTTCCAAATATTGGAATAATATCACTAATATGAATTTTATTATTATATAAATGAATACATTTTTCATGTTTTCTTATTTTTTTTAGATGATAATGTTTTAAGGTAAACATTTAATTAATAACATCAATAAATGTAACACCATTCCATGTAAGTTCGAATAAATGAAGGTGAAAATCAATGATCTAGAATGGGTTCATATTCTAAATTCATCACACATAAGGTCTTAGTTTATGATGGTTACCATGGAGCATAAATCTAATAGTATTATATATATTGTTTTTATGGATGTTATAGATCTTATATTTAATGAATAAATACATAATAAGGACATCCATGAGTTTAATAGAAACACATAATCTGTTGATGGTATGGTTTGTTACACAACATTGAAAAGTAACATGAATGGAATATAACAATGAATCCAAATAAGGATTAGTAAAATGTAATGTGTTTCCTTGTATTAGTATAATGTTAATAAAAAAACTAAAATAAATATTATCATGAAATATTAATCAACTTTTAAGGACACATTTTTGAAAGTTCATACACAAATATTGTATTAGGAGATAAAAGGGTTATTTTACAATGTTTCAGAAAATCCATTGATTATAAGACTATAATTATAGAGATTCATATCACATTATAACTGAGATATATAGTATGAGTAATTATACTTATGGAAAAAATAAAAACATCCAAATTACATATGATGGATATCATGAGGTTATAAGCGATGGTGATATTTGTATTCATCTAAGGAATTGATTTTTTTTCAGATATTAAAGGAGTATGTAACATACAATGGAAAAGGAAATACATAATTTCCATTGAATTAATATATTACAGGGGATCCTATACAACATTTTTGAATAGGGAATGGAAAATT
This sequence comes from Viscum album, assembly GCA_963277665.1. NCBI lineage: Eukaryota > Viridiplantae > Streptophyta > Magnoliopsida > Santalales > Viscaceae > Viscum > Viscum album. The sequence continues at coordinate 561,565,128 of OY728125.1, forward strand.
ACACATGAATCCATGGAGGTGGCTAAACAAGTGTAGGATGGAAGATTTTACCTAACAAGAGTATTTTCATGTGAAATACAGGCAAGATAGATAACATCCACAACATCATACCTGGACTATTTTTGTTACTTGAGTGAGAATTGGATTAAATTAATAACTACTGATGGAATGGAAAATATTAGAGTCATGGAGTATAAAACATGAGAAGATAGTTTCCCTAGAAAGAAGAATAAGGTTTTTTTCTAAATAAAATGATAGATGATGTATAACCGAATGTTAGAGTTGGTTTATATAAAGGTATGGGTGTTAGCACGGAATTATTATTAGGGAACATTGTATTATGTAATCTTCATTTATTTTGTGACCTTGAAGGTGTATTTAACCAACACATTATGAATAAAACTCCCTTTATTTAAATTTATTATGGATATAGAAAACACATTCACACATTTTTATATCAAATAGGATTTAAATTACAATTAATATCACGACCCGCCCTCGGGGCCCGTGCCGTGACTACCCCAAGCCCGCCTTCCATAGGCCAGGGGCTGGCGACTAGCACCAAGGCGTAAATCCCGGTAAAAAGGGAAGGCATTGCCTTTGTAAAGTAAACAAGCACTACAGAGTAAGCAAGCGGAAAAGTAAACACTAAGTAAAAACAGAGTACAACTGGAAGTGCAGAAAAGTAAATGGGCCAGTATACAAACCCAAACTAAAAGTAAAGTACAACTCGAAAGGGAAAACAACCACTGTAAAGTAAAAGCCGCTACACCGAGCTGTCCACTGGAAATCCCACCTGAAGGGTGGGTACAGATAACTCCACTGCTCCTCGGGTCCCGCCGTCCGCTCCGAGCACGTCCCGCCCAGTGGTCCACCTCCAGGTACCATCCTGCTCTGCGAGCCTCAACCACGATCAACGATGTCCGTCGTCTGTAACCAACACAACGTAGTGCGGGCATAGCCCGTGCAGGGGTGAGTATAAGCTACTCAGTAGGGACCCCGAGACCCCCGAAGGTCTCTCAAAATCCACAAAGGATAAACCACAAAGGAAAGATACAAACATGAAGTAACAACCGACACTGCTTAGGTATATTCCCATACATATACCTAAGTCATCATTTCAATACGCTCCAACCTCCAAGCCCAAGTAAACCTCAGTCCACACAGGAAAGTATACGTATTCCACACAGGAAGCAAAAAGTAATCCACACAGGATAGTACAACACAATCCACACAGGAAATAAAACAGGATTCAGCTAACACAGGTATACTTCTTCGAAAGACGATAGAGATGATCACTGATCCATCTAAGTCGTCGGACCCACAAAGGATCGATAGGTACTAACCCCCGCAAAGACCCACACAGGATCGGATCCACACAGGATCTGTAGGCGCTGGTTCACACAGGACCGCTGAGCGCTGACCCACACAGGATCGGACCCACACAGGATCGGTAGCACTGATCCGCACAGGATCGCTGAGTGCTATACTCGTCGTCATCGAATCCACTAAGGATCTCTGCACAGTCGTCGTCGCATTCACAGTAGTAGTCGCAGCCAGCTCTAGGGTTCCCGCACACAGCAAGCTCGTTCGAGAGGGTCCGCTCCACGAGCCGAGAGGCTGATACATCAACTGTCACAAAGTCCAGATTTGATGTATCCAAAAGTTCCGTATCGTCAAGAGGAACTCAATGCAACAGACGGCGCGTCAATCGGACGCCCGGTCTGAGAGTTATTGGCCTTTTCGTTCCAGGGGCCCGATTGGTTTTTAAGGTAAAACCAACCCGAACGTAGTCCACCTGCGTCCAAACCTCGGGCGGAGTATGCCAAAAGATTTGTCTCACTAAGGGGAACTCAACAAAGCTGACGGCATGTCAATCGGACGTCCGTAGCTCAAGATATGAGCGTTTCCGCTCCGAGGGCCCGGTTGGTTTCGTGTACGAACCACCCCAACTGAACTCAAAGTAATCCAAAACCTTGAGTGCGATATACCGAAATGACCGTCTCGATCCAAGTATCGCATCTCCACTGACGGCACGTCGTTCGGAGGTCCGTAGCCCGAGTTATGGGCATTTGAACCTAAACAGTTCGGTATCGGGGGTTTCGGGCCCAGGCCGACCCGGCGTGAGACCCCCCCGGCTGGCCCGAACCGGGTCGACCCGCCCTGGACAGGGTCAGCCCTGCCCGGCTGGGCTTGGCTCGGCTTGGCGGACCGGCCAGGCACCGGTCCGGTTCAGTCCAGCGCGCTGGGCGCGCTGCCAGCTCGGCTTCGGCCGAGCTGATTGAAAAAAAACGGGGGGCGCCTGCCCCCCCTTTGTAACCGCCCCCCCTCATTATGGGGGGCCGTTTTGTGCTGGCTGGGGGAATTTAATTCCCCAGGTTTCCCCATTTCCGGCCGGCTCCTCCTCAACGGGACCGGCAAGGGCCGGTCCCCTTCCGGCTTCTGACACCGGCGGCCCGGCTGGCCGCCGGTCACCTTGTTCCACCGCGGCCCGGAACCAGCAGCGGGCTATTCCGTCTGGCGCGGTGCGACGGCACCACGCCCCTCCGCCGCGACCCCGCTCCGACCGCGGCGCCTTCAATTTCCTTTGACGTGGCGCGACGACGTCGCGTTCTTGAATCTCTTTCCACGGCGCGGCGCGACGGCGCCACGCATATGTTCCGCATGAACCGTGTGGTGCGACGGCACCATGCTCCTTCGTACCAACCACAAAGAAAACAATTATGAAATAAGGAGGATGGTCGGCCGTGTTTGTGCGGACCAGCCCCCTTGCATTATTTGATAACAATTAGTCGAAAACCACTAAATTCGACATGCCAGAATCAAGAACGGAAATAATTAAATAAAATAACAATTAACCCCTACCTCGGTTTCAAGTGCGGATCACGTCAGCAAGCCGCGGAAGACAAGCGTCGCGGAGGTCGGGCGTCGCGGGAATCGAACGTTGATTCCATTGACGTCGAGGTGCGTCCGAAGAGGTACGTCGCTGGAGAAGCTTCGTAAGATGACGGAGAAAGTCCGAGGAGGAAGCGGCGTCTCCTTTCGTTGACAATGGAAGAAGATCGAAGAAGCGGCGTCGTCGATCTTCGGAAACACACCGGCTGTGAGGAAGAGAAGAGACGACACGTGACGACGTTCTTCATCGGAGCCTAAGTGTTCTTCGCGTTCTTCGTCCTGGTTTGAAGAAGAAGAAGAAAGCTCCCCAATCCTCTCAAGGTGACAAAGGAATCTAACCGAAATAAAATAAGCTTAAGCCTTATTTTATTTACACAACTAAACCACTATGAATTTAAAAAGTTTGAAAAACAATAACTCATCTCAATTAAAACTCAAGTTGTCAAAATTAAATTGAGTGGAGTTATTGGGAGTTTAAAGGGGAGTTGAGGAGTTAGGGTTCGTGTGGGCCCCACCACACTTAATACTCTCAAGGGAGGTTAAGTGGATGTGGGTCCCACCCCTAACTCCCCTTGGGAGGTTATAACCAACATTGATAAAAAAATTAAAATTGTGTTTCCACATTTTATTTAACTTCATTTTATTTCCCCCAAAACTAACTCTCAACCCGCATAAAACGCAACCTCGGAAAAGGTCTCCTTAAGCGAAAATCGGCGTTGCGAGTTCATCGGTGCCCTCAGAATTTGATTCCGGGCACTGGTTCAAAAGTTATAAATTCCCGCTCGTTCGTTCACTGAACGTACCCGAGCCAAACTTTGGAAATTGATTCCGGGCACACCGGGCCTCAGAATCAGGTGCCGTCAGAAACCGCGCTCTCGTAAAATTACAAAGAAATTTTTAAAAAAAATTTCCCTTGAATATTACGGGTCTTTACATTTTCCCAACTCAGGGATTTACGTCCCTGTAAAGATACATCAAAAATAGGGAAACAAATGAGGGTACTGAGCACACATCTGAGCCTCCCGCTCCCAAGTGCTCTCCTGGAGATTCCCGTGTTGCCATCTGATGTGCACTAGAGGAATCAACCGTCCACGTAGGACCTGCTTCTGTCGATCCTCGATCTCCACCGGGACCTCCGTAAAAGTCGCCCCATCGTCAACGTCAAGCTCCCCATGGTCAATGATGTGCGTCGGGTCGTTCACGTATCTCCTCAGCTGAGACACGTGGAAGACGTCGTGCAACCGGTGTAACTGAGGTGGTAGAGCCAGTCGATAAGCCACCTCGCCAATCCTGCTGAGGACCTGGAATGGTCTGATGAAGAGTGGAGACAACTTGCCGCCTCAACCAAATCTCCGTATACCACATCGAGGTGAGACCTGCAAGAAGACGTGGTCGCCATCCTCAAACTCTAGTGGCCTCCACCTGCTATCAGCATATGACTTCTGCTAGCTTTGAGATGTCCTCATCCGCTCCTGGATGACCTGGACCTTCTCTGTCGTGGCCTGGACCATCTCTGGTCCCACAAGTGCTGACTCCCCAGGGTCTGTCCAGCACAAAGGAGATCTGCAAGGTCGGTCGTACAATGCCTCGTACGGTGCCATCCCGATGGTGGAGTGGTAGCTGTTGTTGTACGTGAACTCCACCAAGGGTAGGTGGTCCTCACAGCTATGACCAAAGTCGAGGACACATGCGCAGAGCATGTCCTCGAGAGTCTGAATGGTCCTCTCCGTCTGACCATCCATCTGAGGGTGAAAGGCTGTGCTCAGACGTAGCTGCGTCTCGAACGCCTCCTGAAACCCCTTCCAAAGCCGGGAAGTAAAGCGAGCATCTCGATCGAAGACGATAGATGATGTCACACCGTGAAGCCGTACAATCTTCTGAACGTAAAGACGTCCCAATCTCTCCACTGAGCCCTGCTCTCGGATGGGTAAGAAGTGAGCCGACTTGGTGAGTCGGTCGACAATCACCCAGATAGAGTCGTGACCTCTGGAAGTGCGTGGAAGTCCAGTCACTAAATCCATATATATCCCATCCCACTTCCACTCCGGGACCTCCAAGGGCTGTACCAAGCTTGCTGGTACCTGGTGTTCAGCCTTCATATACTTGAAGGTGAGGCATCGAGAAACGAACTCTGCCACAACCTTCTTCATGCCTGGCCACCAGTGCTGTCGTCTGAGATCCTGGTACATCTTCGCCACTCTAGGATGTACCGCCAAAGGAGAAGTGTGAAACTCTCTCAGTACCTCCTCTGGTAAAGCGACTGGTACCATGGTACGTCCTCTGAAAAGGATGTCGTGCTCTGCTCCAAAAGAAAAAACCATTAGGTGCATGTCCTGAGGATATCTGTGCACGCCGCATCTCACAGTCAGTGTCCCCTCGCTGTGCCTCTCTGACCCGCTGTAGAAGTGGAGGAGTGACTGTGAGTGACTGAAGGAAGGCTGCTCCATCTCTATCCACAAAGGATATCTGCAAATAGGCTAGCTTCTCCGTCGCCTCCTCAAGTAGCTGAATGCCCGTCCTCCTGCTGAGGGCATCAGCTACTACGTTCCCCTTCCCAGGAGTATAGACTATTTCAAAGTCATAGTCCTGGAGGAACTCGAGCCATCGCTGCTGTCTCAGATTTAGGTCCTTCTGCGAGAAGATATACCTGAGACTCTGATGATCAGAAAAGACTGTAAAACGCTCTCCCATCAGATAGTGTCGCCATGTCTTCAGAGCGAAGACCACTGCTGCTAACTCGAGGTCATGGGTAGTGTAGTTCTGGTCATGCGGCCTCAACTGACGTGATCCGTAGGCGATGACTACCCGCTCCTGCATCAGGACACATCCGAGTCCGGTTCCTGATGCATCGCAATAAACTACGTACCCTACTCCCTCCTCAGGCAACCTCAAGATAGGTGCGCTGGTCAATCTCTGTCTCAGATCCTGGAAACTCTGCTGACATCTGTCTGACCACACGGAGGGTTTCCCCTTCTTCGTCAAAGCTGAGAGTAATGCCGCAAATATAGAGAATTCTGGCATGAATCTCCGGTAGTATCCAACTAATCCCAAGAAACTCCGAACCTCCGTCACGCTCCTGGGTGGCTCCCAAGCTAACACTGCCTCGATCTTCGCAGGATCCACTTCAACTCCCGCCTCAGAGATGACATGCCCCAAGAAGTGGACCTCATGTATGTAGAACTAGCACTTCGAGAGCTTACCATAAAGCTGGTTCTCTCAGAGTGTGTCTAGTACAACCCACAAGTGGTAGGCGTGCTCCTCCTCAGTCGTCGAGTAAATCAAAATGTCTTCGATGAAGACCACGACAAACCGATCAAAGCATGGTTGAAAGATCCTGTTCATGAGGGCCATGAACACTGCTGGAGCATTGGTAATGCCGAAGAACATAACCAAGAACTCATAGTGGCCATACCGACATCTGAAGGTCGTCTTCTGCACGTCCTCGACTCTAACTCTGAGCTGATGATAGCCTGACCTGAGGTCTATCTTCGAGAACCACTGTGCTCCCTTGAGCTGATCAAAGTGGTCATCAATCCTCAGTAGCATATACTTGTTCCTCACTTTCACCTGGTTTAGGCGACGATAGTTGACACACAGTCGCAAGCTCCCGTCCGCCTTCTTGGCGAACAAAATCGGGGAAGCCCAGGGTGAAACACTAGGTCAGATGAACCCCTTGCCCTGCAAGTCCTCCAACTATACCCGTAGCTCTCGAAGCTCGGCGGGGGCCATCCGATATGCTGGAGTCGATATCGGAGCTGTCCCAGGGAATGGGTCAATATAAAAGTCTACCTCTCTGTGAGGAGGTAGTCCTGGAACGTCGTCGGGGAAGACGTCCGCAAACTGATCCACCACTGCAGGAAAACCACGACTCTGCACGTCAACTGCTCCTAGGACGAGGCTAGCCAACTGATGAGTGATGGGTTGTCCTCTCCTCCTCGGAAATCCATCCTGTGCTGCAAAGGCTCCCTTCTCGACGGTGAAGGTGTACCTGCTCCCGTCAGTGCGTACACATCGCACCTTGTTCCTAAAACAGTCAATCTGTGCATGGACCGTAGATAACCAATCCATGCCCAAGATGACGTTGTAAGGCCTCGACGCTGCTACAAGAAGATCCCAACCGAAGCTCTCGCCTCCTAGAGTAAGCTCACACTGCTAGCACCAGTGCGTAATCGTCGAGTCTGCTCCCGTAGGAGTCTTTAGCCATAAGGATCGAGCCAACGGATCTGTCAGAATCTCCGAGCTCCGAACAAGGGCAGCGACTATGAAAGAGTGACTCACTCCTATGTCTATAAGTACAGCAGAAAGGGTGGAATAGACACAGATAGTACCTCGAATCATCTCGGGCACGCCGTGGTCGTAGGCCTCTGCTGCCTGGAGCTCTGCCTGTCTCTTCGCGCCAGCTCCCTGTGGTCGGGGTGGACCTCCTGGTGGTGGTGGTGGCAGAGTCTCAAAGCGTCGCCCACCACCTGCTGCTCGGTCAGCTCCTCTGCCTCGTCCGCCTCCTCCCTACGGACCACCACGGTCGACCCTCTGCCTCTGCCTCGGTGGTCCCTCAACCGTCTGCTACTCCTCGGCACGACGAGTCGGGCAGTCACGAGCCATGTGGCCCTGCCCGCCGCACGAGTAGCACTGTCTGCCTCTCGAAAGATTGGCTCCGTGCTGTGTGACCTGCATAGCTGAGCCAGTGTCCTGAGGTCATCTGCCTGAGGGTTTGGTCTGCCTGGACCCCTGAGTCATCCGTCGACTGCCTGCTGCAGATGACTCTTCCACGTGCCGCCCTGCGGTGGGTCGCGGCGCTTGTGTAGACTCCGCAAGAAAGATCTCGATCAAAAGGGCCCGCTCCAGTACTCCTGTCTGAGTTGGTATGCTGAGGGAGATCAGCGATGCCCTGATCTCGTGTCTCAAACCCTTCTCAAAGGTCCGGGACCGGAAGAATGGGTCACGTACCATGTCGGTCGAGTAGCGCGAGAGATCAGTAAATCTCGCTGAGTACTGAGCGACTGTCATGCTGCCCTACCACAGCTGAAGAAGCTCCTGAATGCACACTGCATGGAGGGTGGTTGGGATGAACTCCGAGCGGAAGAGGCTCTCAAAGTCCGTCCAAAGTAGAGATCCCTCATCGTGCACCTGGAGAATCAAGATCCACCATCAGCCCGCTGCTGCGTGCAGTAGGCTCGCAGCGAGGATCACCATGAGGTCTGCTGGTGTCCTCACTAGCCTGAAAACTCGTATGACTGCCTCCAGCCAGTCCTTGGCTGCCTGGGGGTCCGTCTCCACATGAAACCTAGGCGGTCGCTGGTGCTGAAACTCATGCAGTGCACCGAGGAGACGTGCATCGTCAGCGGATGGTGCTGGAAGTATCGGTGGCTCGACGGGTAGTGCTACCGCCGGTGCCACTGCTGACAAAGGGCCCTACACCGAGGCCTCGTCGCTCGGTGGGTTGTCGTCACGCTCGACTCTCGGAACCCTAGCTGGCTTCCATCTTGGGGCCATCCTGAAAAGGAAACAGGTGTGCCACGGTCAGAACAGTATACCTGGTGAGATGATAAAAAGTAATCACAAAGAAAACATAAAACACACACGCAATCAATGTTTTCCTGCATTAAGTCGGAAATCAGAAGTCAGGGTCCTGGTGTACGGATACGTCGGCCGCCGCACCAACACTAGACTCCCTGGAATGATAACCACACCCAATACGCTAAACACTATTGCTTCACATAGAAAAGATTAGAGTTCACGGTAGAACCGAACTCCTTTGATACCATTTTTTCACGACCCGCCCTCAGGGCCCGTGCCATGACTACCCCAAGCCCGCCTTCCATAGGCTAGGGGCTGGCGACTAGCACCAAGGCGTAAATCCCGGTAAAAAGGGAAGACATTGCCTTTGTAAAGTAAACAAGAACCACAGAGTAAGCAAGCAGGAAAGTAAACACTAAGTAAAAACAGAGTACAACTGAAAGTGCGGAAAAGTAAATGGGCCAGTATACAAACCCAAACTGAAATTAAAGTACAACTCGAAAGGGAAAACAACAACTGTAAAGTAAAAGCCGCTACACCGAGCTGTCCACTGGAAATCCCACCTGAAGGGTGGGTACAGATAGCTCCACTGCTCCTCGGGTCCCGCCATCCGCTCCGACCACGTCCCGCACAGTGGTCCACCTCCAGGTACCGTCCTGCTCTGTGAGCCTCAACCACGATCAACGCTGTCCGTCGTCTGCAACCAACACAACGTAGTATGGGCATAGCCCGTGCAGGGGTGAGTATAAGCTACTGAGTAGGGACCCCGAGACCCCCGAAGGTCTCTCAAAATCCACAAAGGATAAACAACAAAGGAAAGATACAAACATGAAGTAACAACCGACACTGCTTAGGTATATGCCCATAAATATACCTAAGTCATCATTTCAATACGCTCCAACCTCCGAGCCCAATTACAACTCAGTCCACACAGGAAAGTATATGTATTCCACATAGGAAACAAAAAGTAATCCACACAGGATAGTACAACACAATCCACACAGGAAAGCAAACAGAATTCATCTCACATAGGTATACTTCTTCGAAAGACGATAGAGATGATCACTGATCCATCTAAGTCGTCGGACCCACAAACGATCGATAGGTACTAACCCCCGCAAAGACCCACACAGGATCAGACCCACACAGGATCTGTAGGCGCTGGTTCACACAGGACCGCTGAGCGCTGACCCACACAGGATCAGACCCACACAGGATCGGTAGCACTGATCCACACAGGATTGCTGAGTGTTGTAGTCGTCGTCGTCGAATCCACTAAGGATCTCTGCACAGTCGTTGTCACAGTCACAGTAGCAGTCGCAGCCAGCTCTAGGGTTCCCGCACACAGCAAGCTCGTTCGGGAGGGTCCGTTCCACGAGCTGAGAGGCTGATACATCAACTATCACAAAGTCAAGAGTTGATGTATCCAAAAGTTCCGTATCGTCAAGAGGAACTCAACGCAACAGACGGCGCGTCAATCGGACGTCCGGTCTGAGAGTTATTGGCTTTTTCGTTCCAGGGGCCCGGTTGGTTTTTAAGGTAAAACCAACCCGACCGTACTCCACCTACGTCCAAACCTTGGGCGGAGTATGCCAAAAGATCCGTCTCACTAAGAGGAACTCAACAAAGCTGACGACACGTCAATCAGACGTCTGTAGCTCAAGATATGAGCGTTTCCGCTCCGAGGTCCCGGTTGGTTTTGTGTACGAACCAACCCGGCCGAACACAATGTAATCCGAAACTTTGAGTGCAATATACCGAAATGACCGTCTCGATCCAAGGATCGCATCGCCACTGACGGTGCGTTGTTCGGAGGTCCGTAGCCCGAGTTATGGGCATTTGAACGTAAACAGTTCGGTATCGGGGGTTTCGGGCCAGGGCCGACCCGGCCCGAGACCCCCCCGGCTGGCCCGAACCGGGTCGACCCGCCCCGGACAGGGTCGGCCCGGCCCGGAGCGGCCCGGAGCGGCCCGGCCCGGCCCGGCGTGGCCCGGCCCGGAGCGGCCCGGAGCGGCCCGGCCCGGCCCGGCGTGGCCCGGCCCGGCGCGGCCCGTCCTGGAGCGGCCCGACGCGGCCCGGCCCGGCTGGGCTCGACCCGGCCTGGCAGACCGGCCAGGCGCCGGTACGGTTCAGCGCAGCGCGCTGGGCGCGCTGCCAGCTCGGCTTCGGCCGAGCTGATTGAAAAAAACGGGGGGCGCCTGCCCCCCTTTGTAACCGCGGCCCCCCTCATTATGGGGGGCCGTTTTGTGCTGGCTGGGGGAATTTAATTCCCCCGGTTTCCCCATTTCCGGCCGCCCCGACCTGGCCGGCCGGCTCATCCTCAACGGGACCGGAAGGGGCCGGTCCCCTTCTGGCTTCCGACACTGGTGGCCTGGCTGGCCGCCAGTCACCTTGTTCCGCCGCGGCCCGGAACCGGCCGCGGCCTATGCCGTCCGGCGCGGTGCGACGACAGCGCGCCCCTCCGCCGCGGTCCCACTCTGGCCGCGACACCTTCAATTTCCTTTGACGCGGCGCGACGGCGTCGCGTTCTTGAATCTCTTTCCATGGCATGGCGCGACGGCGCCGCACATATGTTCCGCATGAACCGCGTGGTGCGACGGCACCACGCTCCTTCGTACCAACCACAAAGAAAACAATTATGAAATAAGGAGGATGGTCGTCCGTGTTTGTGCGGACCGGCCCCCTCGCATTATTCGATAACAATTAGTCAAAAACCACTAAATTCGACATGCCATAATCAAGAATGGAAATAATTAAATAAAATAACACTTCACCCCTACCTTGGTTTCAAGTGCGGAGCACGTCAACAAGCCGCGGAAGACAAGCGTCGCGGAGGTCGGGCGTCGCGGGAATCGAACATCGATTCCGTTGACGTCGAGGTGCGTCTGAAGAGGTACGTCACTGGAGAAGCTTCGTAAGCTGACGGAGAAAGTCCGAGGAGGAAGCGGCGTCTCCTTTCGTTGACCCGGGAAGAAGATCGAAGAAGCGGCGTCGTTGATCTTCGGAAACACACCGGCTGCGAGGAAGAGAAGAGACGACATGTGACAGCGTTCTTCGTCGGAGCCTAAGTGTTCTTCGTGTTCTTCGTCGTGGTTTGAAGAAGAAGAAGAAAGCTCCCCAATCCTCTCAAGGTGGTAAAAGAAACTAACCAAAATAAAATAAGTTTAAGCCTTATTTTATTTACACAACTAAACCACTTTGAATTTCAAAATTTTGAAAAACAATAACTCATCTCAATTAAAACTCAAGTTGTCAAAATTAAATTGAGTGGAGTTATTGGGAGTTTAAAGGGGAGTTGAGGAGTTAGGGTTCGTGTGGGCCCCACCACACTTAATCCTCTCAAGGGAGGTTAAGTGGATGTGGGTCCCACCCCTAACTCCCTTTGGGAGGATATAACCAACATGGATAAAAAAAATAAAATTGTGTTTCCACATTTTATTTAACTTCATTTTATTTCCCCCAAAACTAACTCTCAACCCGCATATAACGCAACCTCGGGAAAGGTCTCCTTAAGCGAAAATCGGCGCTGCGAGTTCATCGGTGCTCTCGGAATTCGATTCCAGGCACCAGTTCAAAAGTTAGAAATTCCCGCTCATTTGTTCACTGAACGTACTCGAGCCAAACTTCGGAAATTGATTCCGGGCACACCGGGCCTCGGAATCAGGTGCCGTCAGAAACCGCGCTCTTGTAAAATTCCAAAAAAAATTAAAAAAAAATTCCCTTGAATTTTACGGGTCTTTACAGTTAAGAATCATTACAGTTGGTAATTTATCCATTGAACAGTGATATCCTGACTAGTATAAATTTAGGGTTTTAATAAATACTTATTTCATAGATAAAGGAAGTGATGGCCTCAACCAGTAGGATTGTACCCTATAAATCCATTTATTGAATATTCTAAGGGATAGATCATTTCATGTATTTTCCACAGACCAATTCCAAGATGAGTTCCACTAACTTAAATATGAGTGAAAATGTTGACGGGATACGTTCAAGCTTATCGAGATCACAACCCCAACCATGTTCACAGAATGGCCCATTGAAAGCCCCACCATCAAACACTGTACTCTTAGGGTGTCATCTGGTGTAATAAAGGGATATGTAACCAGACTATAAAATTATGATTATGTGAATTATTTTTTAAGGACTAATAAATATACTTTCATTTTATTATTTTTACATTGTAAATTATTTCTAAAACACAAATATTATTTTTGTTTTATATTAAAATTAAATTAAATAGACCATTTTAATGAATTAGTGGATTTTTGAATTAAATACTAATTAAATAATATATTATTATTAAATTAATGTTATTAAATATAAATGATCTTATAATTTTTATGATTTCAAATGTAATTTTTATTGAGGATTGAAATTTAATTTTTTCAAAACCTGTCAAATTTCAATAAAAATTTGTTTTTATTTTAAATGTGAAAATTCGCATATTTATATAAATATTTAGATAAAATAAGTATTTATTTTGGATTCATGATGTCAAAGTTATCCAATAGTGAATTTTTCAAAATTTTCTAAGAGTCAATTTTTTGGGGAAAAATTAAATAAAATATAAATATATAATGTGATTTATGACATCATATTAACCCAATAATTTTGTAATAAAATACTATAAAATTAATATGTGGCCACATATTATTTTTCTATTTAAAATAAGGTAATTTTAGTTTATTTTTATTTATTTATAAATCAGTAGTAAATCTTCCAAAACATAATAAATATTTTATTGTTTTGAAATCATTTCCTTGAAAGTGTGACTCACCTCTAAATAAGAATGGGAAAATTTCAAAATATTCGGGCCTTATAAATATAAAATAATGTGATCCACTCCCCTTTTCAGAAACCATGGGAAAAACCATGGGATGGTTTGTGGTTTTTAATATTTTTTTATGTAGTGTCTGAAACCAAAATAATAAAGATATACCTATCCTTTTATCTATAAACCCACCCAAGCTCTCATTTCAATTCACTCATGTTCTTTTAAGATCAACAACCCTCTAACCCCTACTCCCTAGTGTCCTTCCAAGGTTCCCTAAACTCCCAAGAAGCCACCCCAAGCCTTTTGGACCACACATTAAAGTAAGGGAGCTTCCACCCACCACTTTTACCAAGCATTCATTTCATGTCATGCCTTTTAATTTGTTTTATTCTAATATTGGGATATGTTATTAAATTTCCTCCACAAATCCCATTTTATTAATAAATTATGAGATCATATTTCACTCTCATTTATCCCTCTTATAAACCCTCATGCACACCCATAACCTTGCCGAATTTTCATAAGGGATATTCCTCTCTCCTTTCTCATGAAGCACCTCTTTTATGTCACACATTTTAATTTCCATTTTCATGTCATTGGATATGTTATTTCATACCCACATAATTTACATTTTATTTACACATTATTTTATCTTATTTTATCTCCCATTAATCCCCCTTACGATCATTTAAATCGCCCCATTACTATACCAAAATTCGGTATGGGATTTCTTTCTTCTCATATAAATTCAAGAGTTTATTTTATATTATGCTTATAAATTCCATTTAATATGTTGGTATTTTATATTAAATGATCCCCTTATTGTCTATTTCATGTATAAATGATGATATACCCCTTTCTATCTGAAAAATTATTTTACAAATTTCTATTTGACGTCATTATTCTGCCGAAATTACCAATGATAATACATGAAAAAATCATCGTGTAGTAAATGCTATACTCATTTACCTATCAAGGGTATTCACATTTATGATCATGTAATTATTTATTGGGGAATTATATGTTTGTATTCCACATTCATGGTTCATAAAATAACTTATGATGTCGAATGATTTCATGTTATATGATCTGTTTGGCAAACTTATGCATGAAATGAAATGTTTTTGATGGGTGCACCCTGATATCACTCAAATACGTTGGGTAAAATTTAGTATCATGATAATCCATGTAAAATGAGGTTTTAATCATGATAAATCAAGTGTAATGAGGGTTTACTCACGATAATTCACATACAATGAGGGTTTACTCATGCTAATCCGTGTGAAATTAGCCTTAGCTAAAGCTAATATCATGTTTTATATTGTTTCTATATTTCCATGTTATGAATAGAATGTTATATCATGCCTTTATGTTTGAGTTTATTTTTCACTCCTATGATATGCCTATGTAATAACATGTATTTTCTTCCTTATATTATTCCATGTTTATTTTCTTACTGGGATATATATCTCACCCTTTTTTTATATATGTCCTCAGGTTTTCCCATGCATTGCTAAGTAAGAAAGAATGTTGTAGTCATGTAAAAGAATTTTTCAATAAAGATGTGTATTTCATGTTTTATGTTGTTATGTAATGTTCCTAATCCGTAAAAAAACTAGACCTCTCAATATATGGATTTTTTAAGTGCATGTCTATGTAATAAATCATATTTAAATATCACATAAAAATATGGTTTGTTACAGTTTGTATCAGATGACAGGTTTAGTTATTTTTAGGATTTGGATTAGAAAAATATAGTTAAATATTTAGGGATAATACTAAGTATAAAACAATAATTCCTAAATTTTTGTGAGTATAGTGTATGTGGTTTATCATGAAAATACATTCCTGTCCAGATACAAACAATTAGAGATGGATCTAGCACAGATGTATCTAGTAATAAATCCCAAATACACCGTATTGAGTTATATTCGAACAAGAACTGGTGCATTATAATTAGCCTTGTTGCACTTTTGGTTCGACACTCCAGGGGGATGTGGTTAAATATATTCATAATCATAGTACGAATCATTATAAAGGGAACAAAAAAAGACCATAATAATATGCATTAGGAAGTAGATCAGGGATAACATATATTGACGCATAGAAATTCATAAGTTAAAGGGATAAATTTAATTTTTTATGTCATACCATAAATGTAATTATATTCCCCATTATGTGTTTAACTATATAAGATAATCACCACTAATTTTCCATTTATTTTATCCAATGGTCTATAATAAGACGAATCAGGCTTAAAACTGATGTGAATATCAATGAGATGACTACAATAATAAGAATTTCAATCTAATGGGAGTGAGAATCACAAAATTTTTCATGATAGATTATCAGATAAATAATGTTTTTAATGTAATATTTGGTCAAGTAGAATGCCCAACCCCCCCCCCCCCACTAAAAAAATAATAATTTGTAATCGATAGCATCATGAGTCCAAGGCCACCAACTTTAAATAGATAATATGTTCACTTAATCATCAAAAAATAGATCAACTCCATTGAGAAGATATTATCCATCCTTTAATGCCTTGACAAATAGAGGGTTCTTCTATCTTCAGATCATATCGAGGTTGAAGCTGATCAGTGGTAGACATTGACAAAAAATATGAATCCAGGGGATGATATTGAGAATATGGAATGTAAGTATTTTTAGAAAATATTTTTTGATAAATATTTTCCCCACACCCTCCATCTTGTGATGGAAAGGTACATCTGTTACTTCAAGAAAAAAGGAGATGAATCCATTAGAGTGTGTGAGGAAAAATTTCCAGTACTTTCACAATATGCTTCTAGTTTTTTCATCCCCCATGATTGTAAAGTTGACTGCTTTTTTGTGGGATAAAGCAAAGTCAATGAATAGAATTTTAAATATGTGACTTTGATATCTATGATGAAATTTCTTGATGTTCCATCAAATTAAACATAGAGACCATTGAATCTTAGGGGTATCATGTGGATAAGAAGTGGAAATTGGACTTTAATTATGGAAGTCCAATGGATAAATCCAATAGTGCTATAAAATTAAAGCACCCCATTGTCAAAAGTACGGAAATAAGAACACTATAAATTTCCAAAAATGTTCATGGAAATGATATATGTGTAGAATATAAGGTCACAGAGCCAATAATTTCCAACAAGAGAAACCACTCATTGTAATGGAGTAATGGAATGCATCTGTCGACCCTCAATACATTCTTCATTATAGAACTGTAAGGAACCATGGAAATTTTCAAACTAGTTATCTATGCCAAGTATAATTGGAGGTATCCAACAACCTTCAAGGAATAATGGGTGATATTTTTTCCATCATTACCCTCAAAGTTATTCTCTATAACTCAATGGTATCATTAGTGCAAGTTGTTTATTCAGGAATAGTGAACATACTTTTTATTCTAGTTATATGCATTATTTTGTATCCTGAATGATTAGGTTAATAATCCAAACAACACAAAAAAGCATGGATGTAGAGATGTTAGTGAAAATGGAAAATGGGGTTAATATTGTATCTTATGTATATAACTCCTCCTCTATTACAATTTTTGGATCAAACTTAATGGTGAACCTCATCATACTCCCTATGGTGAAATTAAAGTCAATTCATGGCATGGATTATCTTTCACTATATAAATCCAACATGAATTTATGGAAGTGGGAAACCACTCTCTATATGGCGAATCGACCCCCGATTCCATACAAGTTCAAGGAAGAGGATGGATCTTTATTAGCACCATCATCTCAAGAATGGATATTTCTTTACTATGAGAATTCATATCTTTCTCAGATGATTGAGTCTATGGAAAGAAATATCCTCAAATACATGCCTATTGTGAGGGAATTCGACAATGTGTTTCTTGAGAAATTTTTTAGTCTTTATCCTAGAATATATGTTGACTTCTCCATTGATCTTATATGAGTGGAATTTCTAATATCCAAGACTCCATATTGAATGGTTGTTGTGGATTTTGAGGATATAATGAAACAACTATAGGAGAATTTAGATGATGAGTTTAAATTCCCAAGTGCTTCATCATGGGGTGAACCATTTCTCTTCATTAAGAAGAAGGATGGGTCAATGAAACTTTTCATTTATTAATGTGATCTAAAAAATGATGATAAATAACAAGTATCATTTTCCATGAATTGATGACTTTTTCGATCAACTACATGGAGCACAATACTTCTCCAAGGTGGATCTTCAGTCGGGATATTACAAAGATAAGGCGAAGAAGGAGGATATCCACATGACTTCTTTTCGTATGAGGTACGATCATTATGAGTTTTTAGTAATACCATTTGGACTCACTAATACTCAAGAAATCATCTTGGACATGATTATTAATGTCTTTATGGATTACCTCAGGAAATATTTGGTAGTCTTTGGAGATGATATTCTAATATACCCCAAAAATAGGTGGAAGTTGAGGAGAATCTAAGAATTGTGCTAGAAAAATTGTGAAAAATCTACC
Organism: Viscum album; assembly: GCA_963277665.1. Lineage (NCBI taxonomy): Eukaryota > Viridiplantae > Streptophyta > Magnoliopsida > Santalales > Viscaceae > Viscum > Viscum album. The sequence continues at coordinate 561,582,800 of OY728125.1, forward strand.
TGTATGAAAAGTAAAAAAAGTGTGATTTCTAGTTGAAGGAAGACACATTCTTGTGGAATATCATCACAAGAAATAGGATATCAGTGGATCCTTCTAAAAAATTTAGGGATGGCTGATGCCGACATCTGTGATGGATATTTGTAGATTCCTTGGGTTAGCTGGATATTATTCCTTATTTTTGGGAAATTTATCAATATTTTCAAACCCTCTTATCAAGCTAACTCAAAGGTGATTCAGGTTTTCCTATAATTATAAATGTGAATAATGATTTATGGATTTTAAGTAGAGTATTGTCACTACCACAATTCTCACACTACCAAAATGTGGGGAGATTTTCATAATCTTTAGCGATGATTTGATGAATGGAATGGGATGTGTGTTGATGAAAAATGACAAAGTCATTGCCTATGCCTCATGAAAGTAGACATTTCATGAGAAAAACAATCCCACACATGATTTTTGGTTTGATGATGTGATATTTTGATAGAAAATTTGGGGAGAATATATCTTTTGGGAGAAGTGTGAAATATGTACGAGTCACAAAAGACTCAAATATATATTCACATAGAATGATCAGAATATGTGCCAACAATGATGGTTAGAGATAAATAAAGATTATGACCTCTCGATCCATTCCCACCTAAAAAATCAAACAATGTGGAATATGCTCTAAGTAGAAAGGACCCAACAATTCTGTTATTGATGAGAATTGAAGAGGATCCAATCTTAATATATTTTATAAATACAGACATCAGAATCATAAAGAAGGGAACAACATCAATAATTTCACAAATTATTGATCAATTTTAACTTTTTAAAATGTTAAAGGATACTCAAAAAGATGATGTGGGAATTAAAAAGAATGTGGAAACTATAAAAAAGGGAAATCTTAATAGTTCAGTGTTAATGAGGATGGGATTCTGGGATTCTAGTCAATACTATGTGTTCCATCAAATACGAAGCTAAAGAAAGAACATTTGGATGATGCACAAAGTTTGAATTTCTCCATTCACCCAGGAAGCATGAATATGTATCGAGATATCCAGAATAACTATTGTTGGGATAACATGAAGGAGGAAATCTATAAATATATATCATAGTGCATAGTATGTCAGCAAGTGAAGGCAGAGAGGAAGACATGTAAGGGGATGATGTAACCATTACCCTTACCAACAAGGAAAAGGAAAAAATTACTATGGACTTTGTCACGAGACAACTAAAGAAATAAAATGAAAAAATGCTATTTTGGTTGTCTTTAATCAACTTATTAAAACTGAACACTTCATTGAAATTTGTGAGGATTTGTCAGTGGATCAAATAGAATAGATATATATTGTATAATTGGTAATGCTTCATGGAGTACCCCTATCGATTGTTTACGATAGTGATCCAAGATTCAACTCTACATTCTATAAGAGTCTCTAATATGCTCTGAAAACTCATTTGAACTTTAGCATGGACTATCACCATCAAACTAATTCCCAATCTAAGTTGAAAATCAAGACACTTGAGGACATGTTGAGAGCTTTCTCAATAGACTTCAAAGGAGATGGGAGGAACATCACCTTTTAGTGGAATTCCCTTACAACAAAAAATTTTACTCAAGAATCCATATGACTTCATATGAATCCTTTTTGTGAAGAGGTTAAAAACACCAGCATGATTGGATGAAGTTGGGGAACAAAAACTTATTGGTCTGGAAATGGTCTATTAAATGGTGGAGAAGGGTTGGACAATCTAACATCACATCAAAGCTTCCAAGAGTCGACAAAATATCTATGTTCAAAATAAAAGATGAGTCCTGGGGTTTGATGTTGGAGACATGTTATTCCTCCACATATCTTTGTGGAATATATTTATGTGATTTGTTTGGAAGGGAATTATTAATACAAGGTATATTATTCCTTTTTGAGATCTTTGATCGCATCAGAGTAGTATATTATCGACTAGCACTCCCACTAAACCTATCTCAATTCCATGATGTATTTAATGTATCGCTCTTAAAATTACCTTCCAGAACCACCATATGTACTAAATACAGTGGTGGTACCATTGAATAATAGCCTCTCATATGAATAGAATCTGGTGAAGTTCTTAGATTGTACAGAAAAAGTTATAAAAAATAAGACAATATCCCTCATCAATGTTTTGTGGAGAAAACACTTGTTTTAAGATGTGATGTAGGAACCATAGGAAGTGATGAAGCAAATTTTCCCTCTTTTATTTTAAAGTGTGAATTGGAAATAACGAGGGTAACAACTCATAAGGGTGGTGGTTGTAAGAACCCAAACATTTATGAATACAATTACCTTTATTTTAATGTTTTATTGATATCAAAAACACATACACACCTTTTTATGTCCAATTGGATTGAAATGGCCATTAAGTATCATTACCATTGATAATGATGTCATTAAACAGTGATCACATGACTTCTATAAATATTGAGTTTTAATAAATCATTTTGGTAACAAAATATGAAGTGATGGCCTCAAAAAGTAGGAGACTACCCTATGAAGCCCATTTACCAGAGTTTATAAGGGAGGTAGAATTTCTAGTATTTCACCTAGACCATGTCCAAGTGGAGATCCAACAACTTAATCATGAGAGAAACTGTTTACGGGAGATGTTTAATCTCATCAAGATCATGAACCAAACCATGTTCCCTGAACGAAATCATGAAGGACACACCATCGCACACCTTACTCATAGGTAGTTTGATGGTTTAATTAAGGTATATGTTACTAGACAATATCATTATGTTTATGTGCATTATTTTTTATAAAATAATGAATATACTTTAATTATAATATCATTAGTCTATAAATTATTATTAATGAACAAATAGTATTTTTGGTTAATATTCAGATTCATTTTAGAAATATATTTTGAAAGAATTAATGGATTTTTAGTTAAATTATAGATTATTAAAATATTATTATTAAATTAATTTGATTAAATATAATTGATCATTTAATTTTTATGAATTCAAATGTAATTTTTATTATGGTTTAAAAACTATTTTTGTAAATACCCATAAATTTTCAACAAATGTTGGTTTTTATTTTAAAATTGGAAAATAAATTATTTATGAAAATATATAGACAAAATTAACATTATTTTTGGAATCAGGATGTCAAAATTATCAAATAGTGAATTTTTCATAATTTTCTGAGAGAGTCGAATTTTTTGGAAAAAATAAAATACCAAATAAATCTATAATGGATATTATGACATCATAATCACCCAATAGTGATGTAATAAAATAAAATAAAAATTTTATTCTAAAACTTATATATTTTAATTTTAAAATAATGTAATTTTTGATTTATTTGATTTATTTTATAAATCCATAGGAAATCCTCCAAAAAATAAAAAATATTTTACGATTTTAATATAATTTCCTTGAAAGTGTAACTCACCTATATATAAGCAAGGAAATTATTTCAAAATCTTTAGACATTATCCCTATAAAATAATGTATTCCAATATCCTTTTACAGAAACATTGGGAAAAAACTATTGTATGGTCTGTGGTTTTAAATAATTTATTATGTAGTGTCCAAAACCAAAATAATAAAGAAATCCCCATCATTTTCTATATAACCTGAAGAGACCTGAATCTTGACGTACATCAACATTACATTACATTTTCAGAATACTTAATACATAACAAAATTAGACACAAAAGGACTGTAATAGTTTAGTGTATTTGGAAACATGGAATATAATATTCTAATGTGTGCTGAAATATCTTCAACAACCTTAATAAATATCTTCCCCTTTTGTTTTCTTACCTAAAAAATTTCTTTATAGCTTGGGGAAAGGAGAAAATAAAAAGGGGGAGCTCAAATTCTCAGTAAGGGTAATCATGGAGAAAATAAAACAAACCATATACATTTGTACATAAAAACATGAACATAATGTTTAAACATCGAAATATTGAGTAATGACATAAAACATGGCAGTACGTAAGTCATATATCATAATAGAATATCAATCATGATAAAATAGCTTGTAAATAAAACATGTAATTATGGAAAAGAATTATTCACATGATATGATTTCCATAGTAGCCAAGGCATTGCTGCCAAGATCATCTTAGTGGATAAAGTATCTTTTTGAATCGAGTTCACTCCTCATTCCAGTCCTGTAACAGTGAACCAGATTAACTTACCATTCCAGACATGTCCATCTCATGAGATATAATTCTTTACCCAATGCATTGGAGGGAGATATAGGTCCCACCCATCTTATAATGAAATCATTCTTACTTGTGCCACAAAATAAACATACATCATTCATAATAACCCAACGAATAAAATGGGTTTCGTAAACATCAACCCATCATCACATAATCCATATAAAATAAATGGATATCATCTCATAATAATAAAAGTGAAACCATATAAATCATAGAGACATTATACTTGAAACATAATCATACTAAATAATGTCATCTTTAATGGAAAATAGTTTTGAAAAAACACATGAATGAATTCTTGAGGAAAATATCCTTTCTTATTCAAAAACATTTTCATTTCACAAAATTCCATGAAATTTTAAAAGAAAATGATTTTGTTGAAAATAATCATGCAATCTTGTAGAGTAAGCTTCTTGAAAATAAGGCGTTATGAAACCGTAAAAATCCGTTCGTTCCAATTAAGTTAAAAAAACATTCTTCTCGTACTTTTGCCGGAAAAGTCAAAAAAGTACCTCGTAACATAAACAAAAGAACTATTACTTACATACCATGTAGTAAAAGTTAAAAATGGGTTAAAAAAACTTTTAACATACATGAAACCATTTTTAGAAAATAGGGACATTGATGATAAATATAACCCCAGTAAATACTTACGAATATACAATCTCGGGTAAAAACGACATTGGAAAAGTTATCCCTTAGCTTAGGTCTGATATGATTCGTATGTATCCGGACCTCCTTTATAATGATTTAAATATTGTCATTGTCTTATTACAGAATCATATTCATTGTTATGATATCATATATGGTTCACTTATGAGTTTATATTACCCGTTCTTTTGTACGTTCCATGTTAAAGCAGTGTTTTGGGTAAAATCATTTTATTTATCATACATGTTTGGACTTGTTGTTCATGATATTATTATTATATCCTGATTTAAATAATTAAAAAATGAAAAAAATCATTCATATGCAATATATATTCAGAATATACATATATATATGATAGATCGATAAATGGAATGAAATACACCGTTCATGGAGATGGTAGGCCATACGTACGCATGAGCGTTGTTTTCATTTCCTTATTGAATTGAATGGTATTAAGTAGATGACATACATACATATATATATATACATAATTCCAGTATCATTATTATGTCATATATTTCATGATTACTTATTATATATACTTTATAATCATTCATGAATGGTTAACATGGAGAATGAATCTCATTGCGTTGTGGGGACAGTAGTCCGTACGTATGCATGAGAGATGATATCATTCCCATGATGGTGGAATTGTATTGAAGTGTATGTATAATATTTCAGAATCAATATCACTTTACAATGATCATATATAGTAATTTATATACACCATTATACCCATCCAAGTAAGGTGGTGGTCGAAAACAGATTACACCACATCGTGAAGACATTATTCCGTACATATGCATGCGCGGTGATTTATTTTTCCATAGGATGGATAGAAGGTGAAATAAGGTTGTTTCATATTTATAATAACATATCAGTCTATATGTAATACTGATGTTATTACTTTATAACGAGACAACTGAAGAATAATAAGTAGAAGAAGAAAGAAACATGAGAGAATCTGAAGAAGTGATTACCTATTCTTCGACGCACCTCTTTTAAGCCTTCTCTTATGGACGTTGAGTTGGTATTTTGAGAAGCCCAGAACCGCCATAATGTTTCTAGGGAAGTTTATAAGATAAATGGGCAGGGTTTGGCCGAGCTTCAAGGCTCAAAAGGGTGTGAAGAGAAGAGGGAAGGGGTTCCCTTTTTATAAGGGAGGAGAGGGGCACCTTTGAAAAAACTCAAAATATTATTTTATAATAAAGTCATATTCGGATTATAATAGCTCCAAATTGATTTATTTCTAAGATAATGTGGGTATGGGTATAAATTCTCTCAACCAATAGATTTTAGACAGGTTTGGGTCATTATATTAACCTTATCTTTTAGTTTTAACTCTTAGTTAATTAGATAGACATTTACCATCTCACTTTGTATTTTTATATTATATAGATAATAGACATACCATATTCATACAATAGACCACCAAGTGGTCCATTAATGATACAAATATCATGATATAATAATCTTGGCCGAACCTTATATTTTTAGGAATATAATAACAATTAATAATATAATATTTTTTTTAAAAAACTATTTTATGTCAATTTTTGACACTATTTGGTAATTAATTTTTTGTGAAAATCATAACAGCATTATTAGTTCTAAAAAAGTTAATTAAATCAATAAAATTATGTCATGTTAACCTAAAAATTAGTTTAATTCATAAAAAGTCTCAAATTACATTTATTTGGGTATTTATAACATCTATTTTGTTAATATTTCATTAATATGATAATTACTTCATCATCATTGTGTAATAAATAAACTAAATGATTTAATGTATAAAAATTATAAATAAAATACCATTATGTAGGAAATAGTTTTAGATTTCTAATTAATATATATATTCAAATTTATCTTATGTTTAACCCTATATTAAAAATGATTTAGTTATTAAACATTGATTTTAACTATTTTAACCCTTTCTTTAAATAAATCAATAATAAATGTCCCAATCTAATCCAAGTGGACCTAAATGGTCATATGTTTTTCCTAAGGTTGTTTTGGGTAGAATTACACTTATACAATAGAATTAGGACATTTTTTAGGGTAATAATAATGTCATTTTTACCCTTAATTACCGTATTTACTTTTAACTGTGGTAAAAAAAGTAAACGTTTCTATTCACCAAAATTATTTTCATCTCATTGAACAAAATTTTAGTCCTTGATATTAACTGTCTCTCGGATTTTCAAAATTCTTCTCACATAAGTGGTAAAATTAAGTTTTATGTGACTTTGCAAATTCTCCTAGGAGTTGGGTAAAAGACGGTGAAAGTTCAATAAAATTTTTATATATCTAAAAATATTATAAAATGACTCCAATAAATTACTTTGAACTTATATAGGTATTATGTATCAATTGTGACCTAAAATAAATTTAAATAAAATAACTAATTATTTAAATAAAAAGCTGGTTTTTAAATAGTAACCAGTGCTTTCAATATTCATCAAAAATTGAATGTTTTCAGAAAAATTCCAAAATTTTACCCTAGGCTAATTTGGATATTCCGAATCCAAAAATGAAGTCTATTTTGAAAAATAAAATTTCAAAAAGTGGGTATTACTGTTCATAACGACTAGTTTTGATAATATTTTAATAGCATATCTTTTTTAGTGAAAATCGGTATTGCGTCAAACCTAAGCTATCGAGGAAGGTTGCTATTGCATGTAAAGCAAGACAAGCTAGTGTTGTGTGCAGTGAAAGATTCCTTTGATGATTTATATAACATAATAACAAAATATTTCTCATAAAAATCTCAGGTGTTACATTCTACCCCCTTAAAATGAATTTCACCTTCGAAATTTGTCAGGGTTATACATAGTTTTCTACTTGAAAGTTTCTTTAATTGAAACCCACATCGTAAAATAAAATACCAAAACGTAACTTTAAAAAACTAAAGTATGAAACATAATGGATACCCAAATTAACTAATCACTGGGTTTCCACATAGGATAACATAGGTGAAAATATGGATATGGAAGAGAAATCTGACCATCATGTTCTGATGGAGAGTGGTAGAGTACATGGCTATGAAAAAGACAACAATCACAAAGCCATAAATTTGTGATGATCTATGGTACTATCTGATTCATCGGATATGAGGGCACTAGGACAACATTTTTGGTTTTCAAGATCATTTCCCTAAAGTTGATGAATTTAAAGAAATACTTACATGATTTTGGTACAATCTCACTGTTGTTTGTGAATTGATTAATTTCCAATTCATCTCTTCAAAAAATGAAGTTGAATTTGTTATTTGTGAAGTGTTAGTAGATCATGTGATAGAATGATGGGTCATTCCATCTGTTTCAAACAAAAGGTTATCAAAAGTTATAAGTCCATCTTATGGTGAGATTAATCATATATGGTTCCAAAAATGGACTTGTACTTTATTTATCATACTTATTAATTAAATAAAACTAGTTTCCACTAACCAAGGATATCCTATAGGCCAGTGGTAGGAGATAAAGTCCCATCACACTTCAGTTGTGGGTTCGATTCCCACAGCCTTCTCCGACATAATGGGTTGTTTCCCGTCTTGCATGTTTTCCTTTTTCAAAAACTACTCTATTATAACATTCTAGAAATAATATCTAAAAAAGGTTATATCCATAAATAATATTATCTTATGTCCAACATAATACATTTCAATCTTTAGGCTTATCCAAAATACTTCTGTCCAAGCTCATAATGTAAAGAAAACAATTACTAGAAATGTCATCTAATGAGCATGTGAATACCATCATTTATCCCCCATATATCATTCGATATATCTTATTGGTCACATTTAAAATATGTGAATACCTTAATCATGTATTCTTTTGAAATATAAATTACCATAGAACCTTAGTGAAAACATGAATGTTGTCAAAAGTTAACTCTTTCCACATACCAAAATCCAAAAATTTCTATATATTCAAACCAAGATATAACTTTGTCCTTGTATTAGTCTTGAGCTCATTTCTTTATCCTTTCATTATGAACGTATCATCTTCTTTCCAAAAATAACCTTTCATGGTTACCGGTACCATTCAACATATAATTTCAAATACTCAAGGAAAAACAAAAGTTTAACAATCCTTAGATGTGTCTTTATTCCATAATACCATTACCTATATAACATAACTCTTGATAAACATAAATCATTCCACTTCCTTCTTAAACCATTGATCGAGCTTCAACAATTCTTTCATCTCACATATCATTTGTAGTCTCTTCATCATCATCAACATAAATACTACCCATATGACCATGCTGATTCTCTTCATCAGTCTTTATCTTAGGGTATTGGTTTGCATAATTTTCATACATTCCAAATTTAAATCATTTAACCATTGTTGATGTCTAAGAAATACCATTATCCTTGTCCATGGTGTTAACTGAACCCTTCCAATTGCAATTACTGGTTTTGTGTCCTTCTTTTGCACACCCAAAGCATCTTCCAATTCCTTTGAAACATTCTCCTTGATGTCTCTTCCCACATGATTTGCATGAGGAAATTTGATCTTTCTTTCCTCTATGATCATCAAAAAAATCCTTCTTTCTCTTATTACCTGAGTCAGGAAACTTACCAATGTTGAGATTATTGATCATATTATGAGATTGATGATTAGGCATAATAAAGATATTTCACCTTCCAAATCCCATTTCATTTTCTTGATCATGAAGAATATCATTCCATTGTCCATCATATCCTCCATTAACATGAATCTTCCCGTATCCAGCCATTTTCTAAAACCCAAAATGAATAGTGTGAGAGGAAAAAATCATGCTAGAAAAACAACCTAATAATGGGGGGGGGGTAAATTCAATATCTAACATATTAGGTTTAATTATAATATCGTTACCATAATTCTAGGACTATAAACTGTAATTATACTTAACCTTAGGGACATCCCTAGACATACCTTAGAAATATCTCTAGGGATCTCACTAAAGATTTGGAATCCTAGTTTCCAAAGGTTAACTAAACCTTTCCTTTGATACCAACTGTAGAGACCCGAATCTTGACATACATGTAAATTACATTACATTTGCGGAATAATTAATACATAACAAAAACAGACACATAAGGACCGTAATAGTTTACTGTATTTGGAAACATGGAATATAATCTTCTAATCGTGGTGAAAGTTCTTCAACATCTTTCATAAAAATCTTCCCCTTTTGTTTTCTTACCTAAAACCTTTATTTATATCCTAGGGAAAATAAAACATAAAAAGGGTGAGCTCAAATTCTCAGTAAGGGTAAGCATGGTTAAAATAAAACAAACCATATACATTTGAACATAAAAACATGAATATAATGTTTAAACATCGAAATCTTGAGCAATGACATAAAACATGGCAGTACGTAAGGCATAGATCATAATAGAACATCAATCATGATAAAATAGCTTGTAAATTAAACTTGTAATTGTGGAAAAACATTAAGCACATGATATAATTTCCAAAGTTTCCAAGGCATTTCTGCCAAGACCATCTTAGTGGACAAAGTCCCTTTTTGAATTGAGTTCACTCCTCATTACAGTCCTGTAACACTGAACCAGATTAACTTACCATTCCAGCCATGTCTATCTCATGAGATATTAATCTTTACCCAATGCATTGGAGGGAGATATAGGTCCCACCCATCTAATAATGAAATCATTCTTACTTGTGCCACAAAATAACCTTACATCATTCATAATAACCCAACGAATAAAATGGGTTTCATAAACATCAACCCATCATCACATAATAAATATAAAAGAAATGGATATAATTTCATAATAAGAAAATTGAAACCATGTAAATCATAGAGAAATTATACTTTAAACATAATCATAATAAATAATGTCATCTTTTATGGGAAATAGTTTTGAAAAAACACTTGAATGAATTCTTGAGGAAAACATTCTTTCTTCTTCAAAAACATTTTACTTTCACAAAATGCCATGAAATTTTAAAAGAAAAGTATTTTTTTGAAAATAATCATGAAATCTTGTAGAGTAATCTTCTTTAAAATAAGGTGTTATGCAACCGTAAAAATCCGTTCGTGCCGTAAAAGTTAAAAAAAACATTCTTCTCGTACTTTTGCCAGAAAAGTCAAAAAAGTACCTCGTAACATAAACAAAAGAAAGATTCCTTAAATACCATGTAGAAAAATTCAAAAATTGGTAAAAATGACTTTGAAAATACATGAACCCATTTTTAGAAAACATGGACATGGATGATAAATATAACCCCAGCAAATACTTACGAATAAACAATCTCGGGTAAAAATGAGATTGAAGAGGTTATCCCTTACCATAGGTCTGATATGCTTCGTACATATCCGAACCTCCTATATAATGATTTAAATAATGTCATTGTCTTATTACAGAATAATATTCATTGTTATGATATCATATATGTTTCACTTATGACTTTATATTACCCGTTCTTTTGTAAGTTCTATGTTAAAGCAGCGTTTCGGGTAAAATCGTTTTATTTATCGTACATGTTTGGAATTGTTGTTCTTGATATTATTACTTATATCTTGATTTATTTCATTCCAGAATGTAAAAAAATATTTATATGTAATATATATTCAGCATATACATATATATATGATAGATCGATAACTGGAATGAAATACACCGTTCATGGAGACGGTAGGTCGTACGTACGCATGAACACTATTTTCATTTTGTTATTGAATTGAATGGAATTAAGTAGATGAAATACACACATATATATATATATATAAATCCAGTATCCTTATTATGTAAAATATTTCATGATTACTTATTATATATACTTTATAATCATTAATGAATGGTTAACATAGAGAATGAATCTAATCTCGTCCTTGAGACGGTAGTCCGTACGTACGCACGAGCGATGATATCATTTCCATGATCGTGGAATTGTATTGAAGTGTATGTATAATATTTCAGAATCAATATAACTTTATAATGATCATATATAGTTATTTATTTACACCATTATACCCATCCAATTAAGGTGGTGGTCGAAAACAGATTACACCACGACGTGGAGACGGTATTCCGTACGTACGCTCGCGCGGTGATTTCGTTTTCTGTAGGATTTATAGAAGGTTAAATAGGGTTGTTTCATATTTATAATAACAAATAAGTATATAAGTAATACTGATGTTATTACTTTATAATGATACAACTAAAGAATAAGAAGTAGAATAAGAAAGTAATTTCAGAGAATCGGAAGAAGTGATTACCTCTTCTTCGACGCACCTCCTTTAAGCCTTCTCTTAAGGAAGTAGAGTTGGTCTTTTGAGAAGCCCAGAACCTTCAGAACGTTTCTATGGAAGTTTATAAGAGACATGGACAGGGTTTGGCCGATCCTCAAGTCTCAATAGGGTGTGAAGAGAAGAGGGAAGGGGTTCCCTTTATATATGGGAGGAGAGGGGCACCTTTGGAAAAACTCAAAATATTATTTTATAATAAAGTAATATTCGGTTTATAATAGCTCCAAATTGATTTATTTCTAAGATAATGTGAGGATGGGTAGAAATCCTCTCAACCAATAGATTTTAGACAGGTTTGGGTCATTATATTAACCTTATCTTGTAGTTTTAACTCTTAGTTTATTAGATTGACATTTACCATGTCACTTTGTATTTTTATATTATATAGTTAATAAACATACCATATACATCCAATCGACCCCCATGTGGTCCATTAATGATACACCTGTCATAATATAAGTGTCTCGGACGAACTTTATATTTTTAGGAATATAATAAAAATTAATAATATAATATTTGTTTTAAAAACTATTTTATGTCAATTTTGACACTATTTGGTAATTGATTTTTGTGAAAATCATCACAGCCCTATTTGTTATAAAAGTTTTAATTAAATCAATACTAATATGTCATATTAACCTATAAAATTAGTTTAATTCATAAAAAGTCTCATATTACATTTATTTGGGTATTTATAACATCAATTATGTTAATATTTCATTAATAATATAATTACTGCATCATCATTCTGTCATAAATAAATTAAATTATTTAATGTCTAAAAATTATAAATAAAATACCATTATGTATGAAATATTTTTATCTTTCTAATTAATATTTATAGTCGAATTTATCTTATGTATAACCCTATATTAAAAATTATTTAGTTATTAAACATTGATTTTAACTATTTTAACCCTTCTTTAAATAAATTAATAATAAATGTCCTAATCTAATCCAAGTGGACCTAAATGGTCATATTTTATTCATAAGGTTTTTTTGGTCGAATTACACTTATCCAATTGAATTAGGACATGTGTTAGGGTAATAATAATATCATTTTTACCCTTAATTACCATATTTACTTTTAACCGTGGTAAAAACAAGTAAGAAGTTACTATTCACCGGAAATTATTTTCATCTCATTGAAGCAAATTTTAGTCCTTGATATTAACTGTGTCTCTTAGATTTTCAAAATTCAACTCACAGAAGTGGTAAAATTAAGTTTTATGTGAATATTCAAATTCTCCTAGGAGGTGGGTAAAAGACGGTGAAAAGTTCAATAAAATTTTTATATATCTAAAATTATTATAAAATGACTCAAATGAATTACTTTGAACTTATATAGGTATTATGTATCAATTTTGATCAAAAATAAATTTAAATAAAATAAATAATTATTCAAATAAAAATTTGGTTTTGATATAGTAACCAAGTGTTTTCACTATTCATCAAAATTTGAAAGTTTTCAGAAAAATACCAAAATTTCACCGTAGGCTAATTTCAATATTCCGAATCCTAAAATGAAGTCCATTTTGAAAAATAAAATTTCAAAAAGTGGGTATTACTATTCATAACAGCTAGTTTTAATAATATTTTAATAGCATATCGTTGTTTAGTGAATCTCGGTATTGCGTACAATGCAAGCTATCGAGGAAGGTCGTGATTGCATGTAAAGAAAGACAAGCTAGTGTTGTGTGTAGTGAAAGATTCTATTGATGATTTATATAACATAAAAACAAAATATTTCTCATAAAAATCTCGGGTGTTACATAACCTCCCCTGTGATTCCATTTACCTTCACTCAAAATCTATTAACCATGACCACCCTATTCCGCCTACCCCCCTAGAGTCCTCATAAGGCTCCCACATTCTCCCAATAAGCCTCCCCTATCCTTTGGGATCACACATCCATGTAAGAGATCTTCCAATATCCTCTTTTATCAATCATTTTTTTCTTTTTATGTCTATTAATTTCTTTTATTCCATTTATGGGATATGTTATTAAGTATCCTACATACTACCCATTTGATTTATAAATAATTATATCCAATTTTACACTCATTTATCCATCTTATTAACCCTTATGTACACCTGTTACCATGCTGAATATTCTTAAGGGATATCCCTCCCTCCTTTTTATATAAGCACCTATTTTATGTCCTTACTTTTAATTTCCCTTATCTTGATTTTGGATATGTTATTAGATTCCTCCTTACATTACATTTGATGTATAAATTATTTTATCTCCGTTTCACTCCCATTAATTCACCCTATATGATCCTTTAAACCCACATGTTACTATACCAAAATGCCGTAATGGATTTCTCTCTTCTTAATTCCATTCAAGAATTTATTTTATATTATGAATCTAAATTCTAGTTAATACGTTGAGATATTATATTAAATTATCCCCTAACATTAAATTTCATATATTAATGATTATATACCCTTTTCTCTCTCACAAACCCATTTTACAAATTTCTATTTGACATTGTTCTGCTGCAAAAATAGCACAATGATTTTCCATGCAAAAATCATCATGTAGTGGATACCATACCAATTTATCAATCAAGGATATTCACATTTATGACCATGTACATTTTTATTGGGGACTTACATGTATTTATTCCACTTCCCTTTTTTTATTATGATTTGATGTTGAATGATTCCATATTATATGATCTCTGTGGAGAATTTTTTCCCGAAATGAAATCTTTATGAAGGGTTCACGCTGATAGTGATCCAATGAATTAGGTAATATTTTGTATCATGATAATACATATACTATGAGGTTTTATTCCTAATAAGTCATGTTAATTAAGGTTTGATCATGATAATTCATGTGCAATGAGGGGTTAATCAAGCTAATCTATGTGCAATGTGCCTTGGATCATGCTAATATCATGTTGTATGTGGTTGGCCCATTTCTGTATTATAAATATCATGCTATTTAATGAGTTATTGTTCATGTTTCTTTTTTCCCTCCATTAATATTCTTATTAATTAACATGTATTTTCTTCCTCATATTTTTCCATGTTTATTCCCTTACTTGGATTTATATCTCACCATTTTCTTGTGTATGTCCTCGTGTTATCCCATGCATTTCTAAGTACAACGTAATGTTGTTGCCATGTAAAATAAGTTTTCAATAAATGTTTGTACTTAATGTTTTATGTATTTATGTAATGTTACTAATCAATAAAGACACTAGACTTATAGATCTTACGAGTTATATTAATTGCATGCATATATAATATATTGTGTTGAAATATAAAATAAAAAGAAGTCTGGTTATAGAAATAATTGGTATATTTCATCAAGAAAAATATTGAGGTACTCTGAACCATTATCCTAAAAATATCCATGATGGAAAAGTGAATATTAATAAATAAAAAATTATATTTGTTCCAATGATGTGGAGTGTGGAAGAGGGGAGTCCCAAAGGTTTCATTAGTAGAAAAGAATGTTGAATGAGAATACCATAATATGTACCTATGAACATAGCTGTTTCACTAAAAGAATGAATCATAGGTTAGTTGCAAATGTGAGGATTATTAAAATTCATGTGTGATTCCCCTAGGAATTTTTTATATAAGTAGTGAATTTAAATGAAAATATAATTAACATGAGTACATTATCCCCATCAATGGATAAAAATCTAGGATTATATTAGTACTGAATGAATTTAGAACATACCCATCTTAGAGTTTTCTATTCACTCAGCTACATTCATGTTGATTCCAATGAAAGGGACAATGTATGCGATAATTACACAGTGTGTTACATTTTAGAATAGGGTGATAATGCCATTTGATTTATAATATATGATAGTAACTCTTATATGGTGTCCAAAATTCAATATGTAATTATTAATTAAGAGATCATGAGAAAATATCAAAACAAAGAAGAAGATACTAATTAGTTGAATTTATCATTGGAAAATGAGGTAAGGATGGACATATTTCAGAATGATATAGATGTTTTGGAAAATTATCTGTGTATTTCAATACAAGAAACACCAAAATATCTACAATACATTCTGAATGATTGTCAATATTTTGTGTTGTTTCTAAGGCTAGGTGTACCAATAATCATAAGGAATGTAGAATATCATAAAAAAGTTTATAAAAGGTGGAGTTATAAAAGTAGTGGTTTTGGTAAGAGTTAATCCATTAAGGCGTTTTTGTATATCATTGAGGATTAGGAACTAAGTGAAATTATATATAAGTGATCTATGTTATTTACCTCTCATGGAAAATTGAGAAACTGAGATCCATGAAGAGGATCAATGATTTAAGGCCTCAAATTATTGGGATATAGATGTGTGGTATTTGGTTAAATATATATAAGTTTTTGGAACATAGGATCTAACATAAAAGGCCAAAGGGAAGAAAATTCTCCATATTATGTGTTTTTATGACATAAAATTTGATTCATATGGTATAAAAAAGTATAAGGAAAATCTAGTCTTTATGTGTTTTTAACTAATGGATTATATATATTTTTATGAAAAAAATTAACAAGTTATTGAACATTAAACTATCGTGTTGGGTATCAACAAGAATAAAATGGATGTTATTAATTTGTAGACTTAATATTAAAGACAGTTTTTCTTCAAAATTATTTAAGTGAGGATATTTAATAATACAAAACAGACACTTTCATGGAGAAATAGATGATACATATTATGTTAAAGCTAAAATGAAACCTTTACTGATTATGTAAAGCACCATGGAAGTTGAACCAAAACTTTAATTCCCTATATAGACTAGTGAATCTTTTTATAGAGAAATGTGAGTAATTTCATTTATTATAAGGTGTTTGATTATGGAACATTCATCTACTCACTACTATTTGTTTATGATATTATAATTTATGAATGTATAAATAAAATGATTAATTAGATAAAGATTTAATTTTCTATAAAATTTTAGATAAACGATCCTAGTTGGGATAAATGGATGTTGGAAGTGTTTTTTTAAATAAATATATTACATAACCTTGTTCCTAAATTTGTCTAACTACATTCTAAAGGTAGTCAAATAATTAATAATTATATATTAAAATATATTTATCACACCTATGGATGACCATTTCATAATGATTAAGGAGAAGGATTCTGAAATGGATGTTTATGTAGAGTAAGTTCCTAAGGTTACTTATACATCTACAATTAAAGGATTGTTATATTCTATGAATTATACTCAAATAGACATTAATAATTTAGTGAAAGTAGATAATAGGTTCATCGACAATTCAGGATGGGATACTTATGAGGTTATACATTGGATTCTCTAGTACATAAATGGTTTCAAAATTGAGGTCATGTATCTTTATAATGGATGAGTCAATATAGAGATTTACTAACCCGAGTTTTTTGGGAGATGCAGAAAACCATAAGAGAATCAAGATAAATTATTTCACATTAAATAGGAAGACTATTATAAAGATATGAAATTCTAAATAGGTAGTTGTAGTTTCCACAATGTATTTTGTGCAATTTTCTTTAATAGAAGCTGGGAAGGAGATGGTCTAACAGAAGGAGTTGTAGGTGGATCTCAGAATATGGTAGGTCATTGTACATTTTTTGTGTTCCCCAATGTGAAATCATCTTGAACAATAATTTTATGTTTTATTCAATGATAATGAACAGTCAGTTGAAGTACCAATTAATATGAAATTTTTTAGAGGTAAAAGTGATAAGTTAAAAAATGAATATATATATTGAAATCCAAATAACATGGTAATTAAGGTTGTATTATAGGCTATGATAATATGGTGATGCACCTTCCTTAGGATGGGATGAATATATTCATAGTTGGAGAACCATATGGTGGAAAATAATTTTATGAAATATAATAATGTCATTATATACAAAAAATGACTTAGATGTTAGTCGTAAAAAATGATTCTCAAGTTGAAGGTTGTTAATATTCTTCCATGGAAAATCTGTTTTCTGAATAAGTAGTAGATCTACTAGATATTTTGAATCTAATATTCTATATTTCAATCATGTATAGGTATAGGGTAATGGTGTTAAAAATATTTACATTTCTAGATATAGGATAACCAAAAGTTATTATACAGGATGATGGGTGATTTGAAGTTATCCCCATATCAGTCTAACCAAGGTAGTACAGAGGCACAAAGGACTTGTGCAAGTGTTTTAATAATTGAATTTTTTTATTCCCATATGGTTTTTTGGAAATGGGAATGCATATTAGTATATATTTATAATACATAATATTCCATTCATTTAGTTTCTTGTAGTGGGAACTATGTATTATAAGATAGATTTGAGGTTGTAAAAGTATTTTTTTAATGGATGTTTTACCATTGATATCCAATCTATTTGGAATTCTACCTATGAAGATCATAGGACGAAATATTAGGGATTTACTAGATAGAATATACTAATATAGTAGTTTAAATTCAATTGTATTGATTATCTTTCGATTAGTGTAATCATATTATGTTTCCTTGAGAAAATAGAGTTCATCATTCCCATCGTGGATTATGATCAAATAAAAACTACCTAATATACTAATGTTGTTATTTTCATTTACTTCATTTAATTATTGACATTTAAAAGTTATATTATTATTTATTAATTTGGTATATATTCGGTGTGGCTAATTATTTGTGGTATTGTTCCATATTTAGGTGCACTGTGCTCAGAAGTTCATTATAATAATTATTTCTACCATATAATCATTGAATTTGTAATTTATGATGGTTATCATAATTTTCATCACACCCAAAAGGGTATTTATTAAAGTATTCATATGAGAATATATAAAATGAAGTTTTTTTAATAGAGATACCCCCTATATAAAAGGCCAGAGTAAATTCTCACTTAACATAGTGATGGTCTTCCATGTGAAAACAATTTTAGTTAAAAAAAATTTATGATGTGATTCTTTAATATGTTTAACAACTGATTAATCTAGATATATTTGGTAATGGAATAAATCAATTATTGATAAAAAGTGTTTACTATAAAAATTATATTACACGTTGAAATTGATTTCCCTTTCCATTTCAATAGTTTGGTCATGATATTATAGAAATTAATTAAAACATTAACATTCCTTGAAAATCACCTAGAACAAGGGACCACTATAACAAATGAAAAGTAATTATTATTTACTTAACCTTGATGATAATGAAAATATAAATTTTCTTAGAAGACAAAATGTATTTCTTAATGGAAACAAGTGACGAATCTTAAAAAATATCTTTCCTTGAAATAGTCTCATTATGAGTAAAAAAATCATATAATCTATTGAAGGATTATGAATCCACTTGATAGATAACAATAATAAATTCTAAATAAAAAATTCGGAATTAGTATACATATTCCATGAGGCATTTGTTGATTTTAAATTAATCATTTTCATTGCATTTAGAATTCACACATCCAATTTGGTCTCATTGGTTTTGAATCCATCCCCATCAATAGTGATGAACATTAATGAATTAGTACCTTATTTATCCTTGAATACATAAATAACATGAAAAACTAATTTTTTCACTTATCAAACCCCATCCAATTATATAGCCTACAATGTCTATAGAACTATTACTACCATCTGATCAAGAGTAATGATTTCAAAAAATATTCTAGATCTTTGGTTTTTACTATATCATTATTTGTTTAATAACTTGATTTCCACTCTAGACCTACTTTATAAAAAAAAATCCACTACCCCAGACTACTACCTTCCACTAATATCTCTACCTTGAAATATATGTTTTGTTCTATTTACACCAACCCAAACATTATAAGAAACTTCCCTCTAACATTAATAACTTATATACCCACTACATTACTCTGGTTACTATAATAAACCATCCATGTTAATATTGTTTTTCATCTATGAAATTTGTTTAATTAGAAAAATCTAGGGTCTGAACCCATTGAATATATGGTACCAACACCCTAATCAAAATAATTAGACATATAAATTATTCAAATTGATAATATTATTAATAATTGTATTTTTATAAAAGTAATAGTGGTGGTGGTGGTGGTAGTTATTTTAGTAGTAATAAATATAATAAAAGGGAATGAGAAGTGGTGATCAAAATATAGGCTCATTGGTGATTATAATCATTTCTAAAGGGTAATTTAATAAATGGAATGTTCATTGAATGGTCAAGTGAGAGGAAGAGAACATTATAAAAAATTACATTCTATGAAGGTTAGGAATTATTTTTATGAATTTATTAATATGGTTTAATTTATAAAAAAATATCCTTTAGGGACATTATCAACTATCAATGTGATAAATGGTTGTAAAACCCACCATTAATGGAGTGGTAATGTCTATCCCAGTTATCTCCTTTGTATATGTGTAGTTTTGTTTATTATAATCCTTTTATAATTTTATAAATTAAACCAACATTAATAATAAATGATAAATTGTGGTCGATAATTATTATTAAATGAAAAATGTACCCGAGTAAATAATGATTATGAATTATAAACCAATTTATGAGATTGATAGCCTGTGAGGACTCGTTATTTCCCAAGGATTACCAAATTTTTAAATTTATGAACACGAAACAAAAAAAATAGTTATCTATAAGTTAGTATAGGATAAGAATGTACAAGGTCAGACCCATAGATACTGGTTTGGAGAAAATATTATTTTAATAAAATAAAATTAGACTACTTTATTAAAAAACGCTAGACTAATTTAGTGAAATAGTAGATGATGATTTCATTAAAGTATTACAAAAATAGAATAAATGTGCTCAGAAGTTTCAAATCTAATTTCATGATTGATTAGGGTAAAATTTAACTAAATGTTAATTATATGTTATCAGAACCAAGTTTAGTTGAATCAAATAATCAAGGTAGACAACCCCAAAATCACCAATGTTCACTTTTCAAAATGGTCATGTTACTTCTGGTACTCATTGACACGATAACTCAGAAACCTATTTAAACAAAGAAAATAATTGACATAATGGTCATTATGTGAAGCATTTTCTAATCAATTAATTTAAAATATCACTCCCTCACCGATCATGCAATGGTCATTAATGATACAACAAATAAGTGTTATAAAAAATTAAGGTTACTATAAAGACCCAAAATAAATTGAATTCAAAAAAAATAATACCTTAATAATATAAACCCCCTTTATTATATTTTCCATTCACATAGTCTACCTCCTCATGATAGTCATGATAGGGTAGGAAAATAAAAAACCAATTTGATGCATCACAACAACAGTAGTCCTTGATCCTGGTGGTAATAGTACCAAATTAATCCTTTAAGTGGAGCCCTGGAATCTATTTATAGATCTCCATGGTGCTCCATTATTAATTAATTTTATTAATAATTGGACTAAAGGTAGTCATGGGTGGGTCCCAGGTTAATTATTTGGTCAAAACACCAAGATTTGGTGAATTCATGTAATAAAAGACCATCATGAAATTTACGCCACATGTAAATTCCCAATATTATTAATTTCACTTCACAACATATCCTTATTTTCATGACATTCACAAGTACATGAAATGTACTAATTATATGAATTTTAATTTAATTTTTATTCTTTAACAGCCTCAATTTTTTACTATGGTTCTAAAATTCAATATCATATTTGTGCTCTATGATCATCCAAACAAATATGGTGTCGGGCTGTAAGGGAAGCTCGTGGTGTGAAGTCTCTTTTTTATCATCTTTTCTTGAATAACTATATATTACAATGAAACAAAAAACAAAAAAAATCATAAAAAATTTGGCAATAATATTAAATTTAATATAGAAATTAATATGTTTAAAATTTTATAATGTATGCATGAAATACAAATATCAGGTATAATAGATAGAAAACATCTCATATTTTAAAATTTATCATAATAGATTGATGTAATCTATCATGAGAAGGAACCTTATTAATATACTTATTAGATTGTAAAAATATATATTCTTTATAATATCCATGTTATTTAGCAAATGATTTTTATTTTAAAACTATCCAAACCATGTGTTTATGGGTGTGTTTGAGGTGTTGGATGTATCTATCGAGTGTAGTGGAATCACCTTGGGTGGTATGAAATTAAAATTTATTTTAATTTTTAGTTTCAAAAACCTCGTGAAATGATATTTACCATAAAATATATAATTAATTTATTTAGAAAAAGATGGAATCAGAACCACATCTAATAATATGTTGTTGAATGACATTGCCAATTGTCCAAAACCCTTTTTGGATTACCTTAGATGTGTAGTAATAAATCATGTATATAATCCCTCTAGCGGTGATCCACATTTGATCCTTTGATCATTCAGCAATTCTAATTGAGTTTAATCTGATAGCGTGGAAAATAAAATTTGTTGTGTTGTTCATATTGATAACTCCAATATCTTTTAGGATTTGAAGGAGTTCTTCTCATTCATAAGGGTAAGAGAGGAGGAATTCAAGATATATATATATATAATATTTTTGAGTGAAACAATTCTATATTCTCAGATTTTAATTAACCATAAACTATAGAAATTAAAATCTATTTATTGATATAGGGTTTTGGTTAAAATATTATTTAATTGGGTACCAACTGTTAATAAATATTATAATATTTAGTAAACCCCATGCCATATAATAATAATATAATTATTATTTTTTGTAACACCCTAACATTCATAATTACAAATATTATTTAATTGGTTTATAAATTAATACATATCATCGAACACAATCATGATATATTCTAAATATTTAGAATTTATTGAATACCAAAATAAAATTTTTATTCATAAATAAATATCATTATCCACAACCCAATGACTAAATATATATTAAATTATGAATAAAATAAATTGATATATTTTATTCAATGTTGGGTGAATAGAAATTTATTTAATTTATGGGATCGATAAATAATTGATTAAACTATCCATCTGTCTTGAGAATAATATTTATCACATTAATTAAATTCAAATATAATTTGATCAAGAACAACATAATAAATTATTGTGGGACCCTCAAGGATTCATTCGCATTGACCATAGAAGGGTGTGCCAAATGTCCAGTATTATAATCCATCAATGGGTCAAGGAAGCCTAGATAATGAACATAATGTTTCAATGTTCAAAACCAAATTTGAACACACAATATGTAATATAATCCCTTTGTCATAATATCATATCATGTAGGTTTCATATCTATATCATCAACCCGCATGCATGACACATATATATTTTAAAATATGAAATAAAACTCATAGAACCATGGCCATGTAATTTATAGGAAAATTATATTTCAATCAAAGGGATAAGGTATCAACTTCAAAAAAGATGTAATGGAAAAATCCATCCAAGACATATCCATTAATAAAATGCCCTTCATGACACAACGAACATACCCTACATCTTTCCAACAAATCACATGATTGTTTTTGTCAATAAATATAAGTGCACGAGTCAGTACATAGATTAATGAAAATCATAAAATCATTGCATCCTTACACAAGATCATATTATAATGGTTTGTAATTATTTATAGTGGAATATAATTTATTCCTATCAAGGTAATACACTAGTAACTACACATCTTTGGTGGGACACACCACCATCCCAGAAGAAACCCCTTCCTTATGATTCCCCTAGGCATAAAACCATGCTTAATCCAATTCTCATGAGTGAGAGTCCCTGAGGATATAATTTATACCTCTTCCCCTCAAAAAAACATTAAAAACCAGAAGTTTCATACATTGATAGTATATATTTTTCGATTAAGATTAATTAAATAAAACTAATACATGCTTAAGGATTGTAAAGTTATAGTGCCTCTGGAAACATGGAAACATATAAAAATAGTTCATAAAGGTTATAAATTGTCTAACACATAGTTCATCATAACACCAAACCTTCATAGATATCTCACATGTAATACATATAACAATACCATTGTGAAAACAAGCATAAGAATGGATGAGAATAGATGCTCAATTAAGGTAACCAAGGGAAATATGTTATCATAACATGATCATATGGTTATGAATACATGATAAAAACATATGAAATCCATACCCTACATATCAATTATCAAAATCTTGATTCATGGAATAAATCATAGTAGTTAATACGACATTATCATGAGAAAATTAAAGAATATGATCCCGGAGAGCATAACATTGACATATGTCATGGAATTATGCTATACATGTAAGTATATAATATCATTTCCATAGTAGCATAGGATCATTTCCAATGATATCATAGTGAAATAATTTAACTCCCCAAACCATTATATCAGTAAGGGTTTAATCACAATACAATCATATAATACAAAGTCCCATAATTATCATGGTTTACTGAGCATTATAGCCTAGTTTATATCATGGGATATCAATCCTTACCCAATTAATTAGAGGGATATATCGGTCTCACACTTCATATAATTAAAACAATATATATTTGTTCTATAATATTATTAGACAATCCTCATATCAATACCGATGAGAAAAAATGGGTTCCATAAATATCACATCACATCATAACCTGTAAAAAAGAAACATGATTCATAATCATTTCATCAAAGTAGAAGCTGTGGAAAAAGAATCGGGTTTCATAAGCATATTATCATGGTATAACCCATGGAATAAAGGTAGGTTTCATAAACATATTTTCATCATAGACATAAAACATTTAGAGGAATATTAGGAAAGGTATCTATGGGTTATATCCTTTTAAAATTAGACGTAACATCAAAGGATGTAATCATATATAGAAAATGATTTTGAAAGAACATTTCAAACATTTATTGAGGAAAATAACCCTTTAAATTAGTGGAAACAAATACCAACACATAAAAAATTTAAAAATAATTTTTTTTAAAAATAAATTTTTAAATAATTTATAAAAATAAATTTCACTGAAAATTACCATTGAAACTTATAAATGACGCATTAAAATCATTTAATGAATTTTATATGATAAATATACATTCAACTTTGAAAATAATTTTTTTAAAAGAATAATCAATAAAATATGTTGGGTAAATATTCCACTGAAAGAAAGCTTTGAAACATACCAAGGAACATTTAAAATAATGTATTTTCCAAGATGGGAAAAACATGGTCCGCATTATACATGTCAAAATCAATATTACTTTAACATTGTAAGTAAAATACAAATAGACCTTGTTTTAGAGATGATTAAAAGAATCATGTTATATAATTTTCAAAAAAATTACTACAATGATATAAATTTATTTGATAAATAATTTGGTGAATTCTGAATACCATATTCCAATTTTTTTAGAAATAATGATTTTGGAGGGAAAATGATTTTCAATCAAAGAACGAAATAAATTATGTTTTCATTTAAAATATTATTTTGTAATATTGAGAATATATAGAGAGACTAAAATTACAATAAATCATGTATTATAATGACATAACTAGAGGCGATTAAAATCCATGAGTTTATTGAGATAAAGAAGAAAATACTTTATTATCTGGAGCATAAACACAAACAATCCTAATAAATAATGAGATTGTAAATTCAATCATTTAACAATTTGGTATCTTTTGAATAATAGGCCCCATTCAGAATAAAATAAAATGAAATTTATAATAAAATTAATATAATTTTATTAATAGTGTATATCATTTCAAAGTGGTATTATATACTCCTCATATAAGAGGATATCTTCATAATATAATATATGTCCCAAAGAATGAAAATAGATGCAAAAACCTCGTACCACATTGATTGATTTTAAACCAAAAACCTCATAAAATAATGATCCTGAAATGTATATTTAAATCACTATAAGGTTTATATGAATGAAATTAAAATACATTCACAAGTGGTATATACACCACATAAAAAAATTGGTGGTTAATATGTCACGTGTCTCACAGAAGCAAAAAGTGAGTCAAAAGTTCCTTACCATAAGTATCGACATCCATTATACACATTCGAAACTACTATATAATAAAAATAAGTCTTTTATACATATATTAATGAACTATAATTATATATATCATACTATATATGATTTACTTTTGACATTTTATTCCCCCTTTATTAACAATTCCATGTTCAAATCACATTTTGGGTAATAACAACATTGTTTTTCATGTATGTTTTGATTTTTTATTTTTTTTATTCTTAATTAGATCATGGATAAATCATTCATATTTTGATAAATAATTTTTAAATATCATAAATTTTCTTTATATATGTATATAGGGTAATCAATAATAGTTAGAGATAGAAAATGAAATACATTATTTATGAAGATGGTATGTCGTTTGTACGAAGGAAAACTATTTATATTTTATTGATGAATGGAATGAAAAGATAGAATTTAATAAATAAAATTTATATAGTGATTATGATTTAAACTATATAATATATATTTATGAAATTTATAATTATAAACATCAATTAAAATCTTTAGTAAAAATCATATCACATCACTTCGCGAGATGGTTGTCCATCATACACATGAAAGACATTATTGTATCCCCCACATAATGGAATGTAATAATTTATATGTTATAACACAATTTTGGTACAATAGATATATTAAAAATATAATATATATTCATTTAATCTATTCGTATTACCATCCTAGTAAAAAAGAAATTTAAAACACATCACTTTGGTACTTGGGGCAGTAGTCTAGCATATACATGAGAAATATTAATGTATTCCAATGGATTGGGAGGTAATAAGGTATATGTGATATAATAATTTAATAGGTATGATAATATAACAATTATCACATTTAAATATAAATTCCATTACTAAATCTAGTCATGATAGGTGGTGATGGAAAATGAATATCATTGGTTCATGATGTGGTAATCTATAGTACGCAACAATTATGATTTTGTATCCCATTCGATGGAAGTGGATATGGATATAGATTGTTAAAATAACATAATAATATTTATTTGTATACTATATACTAGTTTTATTGTGTTTTTTATCTTGGGACCATGTTGGGGGGAGTGGGAAGTTTGATGCGTTAGCTTTTTTAGAGTGATGTCTTTTGTT
Organism: Viscum album; assembly: GCA_963277665.1. Classification (NCBI taxonomy): domain Eukaryota; kingdom Viridiplantae; phylum Streptophyta; class Magnoliopsida; order Santalales; family Viscaceae; genus Viscum; species Viscum album. The sequence continues at coordinate 561,609,949 of OY728125.1, forward strand.
TTAAAAAAGGATAAATCAAGTCACATTGTAAAATACTTGGGAAAAAAATGATTATTTCCTATTTTTTATTTTAAAAATATCTTATGTTTTTTGTATAACATGTGATACATGCTTTATTAAGGAATGTGAGATGAAAAATTCTATCAATCTCCATGGATGGTTTTGTACAAGAAGGTGTCTAATGTGGCCCAATTTTCTAGTGTTTTCCAAATATTTGGGGCCCAAATTTTATAGTTTTTTGTGCATTTTGAAAATTTTATTTCCTTAATAATATCATAAAAAAATGAAAAATTCATGAATTTTGTGAATATGTTCTATATGATTAGAAAATAACAATGGTTTAAAAGATTCAAACAGTGAGCTCTATGAGTATGATGAGATTCGAAAATATCAGAGGAATAGAGCATTATTGGTGAGCATTGCGGCATTGAAGGTGAAGATAATTGTGCCGGTGAAAAGGAAAGAAAATCATGTAAGCTCAAAGTATTTGGATGAATTATACGAGATTATGGAAAGCATTGCGGTCTAGAAAATATCCATAGAGTTTCGCGAAGAAGAGATAATTTTAGCAGAAATTTCAGAGCTCTATGATTTTGTGATAATGTGTAGATGAGGTGGCTGTAAGGTTTTGGAGTTTGTAGGAAATTACTATAAATAGGCCTAGAACCCGTTAAGTTGATTATATAGACCAAATGAAAATAATAAAACCCTTGAATTGTGAAGAAGGTTTGTAAAGGATGTGATCTCTACAAAGCTAGTATGCTCTGCGGATGGAAGGAGCTTCATAGAGGGCCAATGGGAATTGACAAAGAATAGTACTTCACAATGGCCTACATGACCTCTGAGGACTAGTGATCTCTACGAACAAGTGTTCTTTTCGATGGTTGGATTCTTCGTGAAGGATCATTGTGAATGATCTCAACGACTTGTAGAATATTTTACCCAAATTTAGGTGGGAAGTGGTTTCTAAGTATATCGTGATTCGGCGGGGATATTAGACTATGTATCATTACAATGTCTAAGAAGTTACTATAAGACTCTTTGTAGGAAAGATATGAACTGTTTTGAGAGATCATATTTTTTAAAGTTCATCAAGAAGCATATAATCATTGTACTTCCCTATTTGTTCTATGAGGGTTTCCATTCACTTGCAGATTATTTTTCCTAATTCTAAATGTGTGTAAGGGTATATCATACCCATTTTATTCCACATCAAAGGATTGTTTTGTAATTGATTGTTTGGTACTGGATTGTTTCTGTAATATACCAAGGACGTAACTACTCTTTTTGAGTAGTTAACCTTGTAAATATTTAGTTTTAGTGGATGTGTGTTTTGATTGTGTTTGGAAGGGAAATAACTCTTTAACAATAGGCGAAGGTTGTTTCAAAATGAATAAGACATAATAGAAAATTATACATCTTTTTCACCTCATACACCTATCAGTGATACTTGTATCCTAACTGAGAATCATCATTCCATAGTTAGAAAATAGTTTATAAACTTATGAGAGGATATAATAAAAAAATTCATACTTGAAAACATTACCTCTTCTATGGAAAACCTATTTAGTTTTAACTTAAATCCTTCATAGATTATATTTATGATATCATAAAGTCATTTTGGATGTATGGAGAAAAATAAGGAATATATTTCAGCATGTACGGTATTATATAAATGTGTTTGGATTTTTTATGTTTACAGGAGAGAAGTGGTCTTTTATAATTGAGGTGACTGGGATACTTATAATTTTTGGAAATAAAGGATGAACCCTTGTTTTTCACATGGAAAAGGCTCCAAAATTTTCCATTAGTAGAAAAAATTGAAACATAATGTATAAATATTTAAATAAAATGGGGTTTTAGTAAATTTCTAGGTCATTTCATCCATTATCTTTTTACTTTAACCCTAGTAAACTCATTTTATCCTTTACCGTGGAAACTGATTTTTACTATTTATGATGTCCCAAAATTAAGTTTAAATTTTTATATAATATAAATTATTCTTATTCCAAATTTAGAATTCTTTTTCCACATTCAATTCACAGAAAATATAAGTATTAATTTAATATTAATCATAGAGATCAGTGAGAAACCTATCTTCCAAAGAGAAAAGTATCAAAAGATTAAATATTTTGTAAATAAATATTCATTATAAAATAGATTAAAATGAAGTAAATTTGATAAATACATATAAGAATAAAATATTTTATCTTTTAAGACCATATTTAAATTATTTGTATGATTTTAAATGGTTTGAAGGAAATGTAAATTCATAATGGAAACCATTATCTTTCACTGTTAATCAAACCATTAATCCACTCAGAACATTACCAAACATTCACTATAAGATATTGTTACAGGATTACTTAATCAATCATGCCTATTTTTCATGTAAGTATTCTAAATGTCTAAAAAAGTAATATAAATATAAGTGAACAGAAGTAGGGAAACTGTTTTTTTAAATATAGTTGGATTTATTCTTATATTATGTATTGAAAACACTATAAATTACTGTTAAAGAATTTATTGAACATATAATATATATATTTAATTAAAAAATTTATGAAAAAAAATATTTTTTTAATATAATGAAGTAAAATGAGTTAATATTCATTAAAATAGTTTTTTTGAAAAGGATTTATTTTTTTCCAATAGGAGTAATTTTCATTTTTAATTAATTATTGATGAAGGAATTCATTTTATGAATATAATTAAATCATATATTGTCATATTTTAGTTAATAATTCTCACACCCTTTATTCCAATGGCTAGTACATAATTATCACATTAAAAAAAATAATATTTAATAGTATATCAATTGTTTTTTAATGTCATTTTTTCATGTAACACAAGCTAAATTAACTGTCTCATGAAAGGAAAGATAAAAACAAATTTTCATGGAACACCAAATATTTAAAATATTAAATTTATTAGGATTTTTTTCAAAAAAATGAAAGGTAATACATTGTACCCCCCCAATTGTATATATCCCTCAAAATTCATTACTTTAGTACAGTTATTTGAGGAAAATTATACATCACAATATTATTAGGTTCCCATGTACCTTCCTTATACTGGTGCATTTTTACACAAAACATTGAATATGTGAGTATACATTTTTTATAGAATATTATTTGTATGATCCAGAATTCTCATAGGTTGTTCCTCCTAAGAAATATATTTCTCCAACAATATGCCCTCAGAGTTCAATACATGTGACAGATCAATGATGTACTTCCTCACTATAGATACATATAACAAATCATAAACCTAAGAGAGTTTCAGTGGAGGTTCTAAACAATTAGCTATTATCCCCATATTGTCAATAATATCAAAGGGACTCATATACAAAGGGATTATTCATTCCTTCTTCCTTCCACTGAGAAATTTCATAGAATATCCTTCCCACAAATAAAATTTTTTAGATATCATAGAATATTATCATCATGAAATTTATTAAAAACATGTTTTAATCATATGTTTTTTTAAACAGATCATACTGTTTATTCCATTTTATTGGATGGATTCAGACCAAATTAATTTTCTCTACAACTTTATTCAAATATATATTATTTATAAACTTCATGAAGTATCGATCTAAATTCAAAAGGTAAATATATTTTCATATAAAAATTCAACCGGAGGAAAGTTTTGATCCCAACCATATTTAAAATAAATAGAACAAGATCATAGAATATTCTATAAGGTTTTATTTTTTCAATATAGATGACCATAAATCTGAGGATGATTTGAAGTGGTGAAACATAGCTCTGTATCCAGGACATACTGAATACTTCTCTTGAACATTGAGATATAAATTGGATCCTGATCCCATAAAAATGATTTTTTTACTCCATGAAACCTTAAAACATTATTAATATATATAATTCATATTTTATATAAATATAGGTATTCTTTGATAGAGATGAAGTGTGATGAATTTATGATTTGATAAATACCACTGTACCATAATTCCTTTTAAATGTTTTAGGGAATATGATGAAAAATACCATGGTGATGTTTTACCATTTTTTTGGTGTGGATAACGATTTTATTATCCATTTAGACATTTTTTCTCATCCATAATTTTATAAAATTGTAATAATTGATAAAAAAATTTCTTCAATATCTCTATACATTTTCTCCCACCAGATATGTGTCCTTAATATAATATAGATGTAAGCGTTATACCATTTTCACCCTTCCATTATGAGTTAAATCCCCACATCCTTTATGGATGCAATATGTAGTTTCATAGATTGGAGTTTCTCCATTTTCTACAAATATATCAATATATTTCATAACAAATTTTTAAATTGAGAAATTTAAAAATTATAAAAACATAAAAGATAAGATAATCCCTAAAAGTTGCTATTAACTTTAATCATTTGTACATAAAATGTATATGAATTACATCTAAATATTTTTCCCACTAATAAATATGTAAAACCAATGGGTTGTATTGATAAAAACGTCATCCAAAATATCATTAATCCAACTAAAATCCTACCACATAATATCTCAAAATATGTCTCCAAGACATAAATATATAATCAACCTTAAAATCATAATCCATGATGTTATCCATTAATATTATTCTTTTCTTACATAAAGCCATATATTGTTACAAAATTAATACATTACTCATATATTTCATTATTCTTACATCCCACACACTATTGGTAATAATGGTCTTACAAAATAATCCTTGAATCCCCTAACATAAGTTCTTCAATCCATTCAATTAAATAATTGAAATGGAATAGTTCATTATATTCTCAATATGTTAACTATTTTTCAAGGGAATTGACTTCTATAACGACAATGTTCCCCCCAAATATGAAATTTAACACCTCCAAAAAGTTCACAATATGATCTCAATTTCCACAAAAATATCATATTCCCCTCCCATTTGAGAGATTCATCTGGGTTATTCTTTCTAACTCTTTGAAATGAATGATGATGATTCTTGTTTCCTCTATATTCATTCCTACATAAAATTTTATAATGGTTAATATTCCTCTTATTCGACTCTTTTGGAATCTCACTAATTCTCACATTGTTAATTATATATGGAGATTGATAATTTAGAATAATCAACATATCATTATCTTGAGTATTCATACAATTTGAATTTTCATAGTAAATGAATTTTCTATTTGATACCATCATATCACAATTAATTAGGGTTCTGTCCATTGAATAAAACAAAAATTCATAGTTTTTGTAACACAAACCATAATGGAAAACCAAATAATTATAGAAAATAACTTATAAGAAGTCAAAATCATGACAGATTATTTTCAATATATGAAACCTTATGTTTAACCTAGGTCACAAATTATAATTATTCAATTACATTAAGAGGTTTTATAATGAATTTGTGAATTTACAATGAAAATCCCTAGGGAGTGTCAAAATATTTTTTTCAACAAGGTCTATTTTCATACACTAGGGGATAATGAAGTTCATCTTAATGCAACCATTACTATTTATTACCCAAAGGTACCTATATACAAAATATACATCCACTTATAGTATCTATCCATGGATGTAATTTTAGGTAAATTTATCTACCGTTCCATTAATAAAATTCCTGAACATTTTCCTATACTTTGACCCATCGTTATACTTATACTTTTACATATACCTAGAACATACCCTATAGATATCACTAATGTTTCCTCATACTAGTTTCCAATATTTAGATAAAACTATTCCTTAATACCAACTATAAAAGTATGTAATTTTTACAAATGGATCATAAATGATACATATCAATCCTTTTGAATGATAGTTACACCTCCTCGATGGGCTATACTACCATACCCAATAGAATCCATTTCCTCATGAAGACCTTGGGCGAAGAACCATTCTTTATCCATTTCTTAGACGTGATAGTTCACAAGGATTATATACGTTAATCTTTCTCTCATACTGGATATATAAAACATGGATTTTTATATATTGATATTATGTATTATTGAAATATTATTCATTAAATAATGTAGACACATGCTTAAGGATTTTAATGGTATAATTCCTTTGAAAACATGGAAACAAAAAAAACTAGTTTATAAGAGTTGTATGTAGTATCCCACATACTTCTTCAAAACTAAGACCCTTGTTAAACATATGACTAATAATAAATATCATCATAACTTATGGAAATGAAAAATAAGAAATAGTGATATTATATGATCAATAAGGGTAACTAAGAGAAATACATAAACAAAACCTAAGCACAAGGGTATAATAACATGATCATAACATATGTGAACCATATCTTGTATATGAAAGATAAAATCAATAGTGATGGAACAAATATTGGTAGTTTAAAATACATAAATCCTAAATAAATAATGGAACATGATCCATGAGATCATAAAATTGACATAATACCTAGAATTGTGGAATACACATAATTATTAAAACTAATTTCTATAGTATTCAATACTCTTTTACAGGGATATCAATGTGTAATGGGTTAAACAGCCAAACTATCTTAGTATTCAAGGATCACTCCCAAGACTATCATAGTGAAAAAGTGCCTTTCTAAACTAGTTTAAATCCTCATTCCATTCTTGTTAATACCATGAGATATCATTATTTACCAAATTCATTGGAGATAAATATCGGTCTCACCAATCACATAATTAAAATTATACATATGCGTGTTACAGGATAAAAAAACACTCATAAAATCTGTACCCATGAAAATAAATGGGGATCATAAACATCTAATCATAACATAACCTATATAAAAGAAAAAGGTTTCATAATTGTTTCATTATTTCATGAAATCATAACCCTTGAAAAAATAAGTGGTATTCGTAAGTATTTTATCATGGTATAAACCATGGAAGATAAATGAGTTTCATAAACATATTTTCTTCATAAAAATAAACCATAAAAGGAAGAAATAAAAATGGTATCCTTGGATCATATCCCTAATAAATCATAATTAACATCAATTTATGTCATCATAGCTTGAAAATGATTTTGAATTATCACAATGGATCATTTCTTAAGGTAAATATCCATTCTAATTTGATAAACACTTTAAAAAAAATTTTCAAAAATTTTTTCGTAGAAATGATTCTTTTTTAAATCTAAATGTTCAAAAATCATTTTGAAAATAAATTTCTTTCAAAATAGCATTTGACTCATATAAATGAAACTTTAAAAAAATTAAAAAATTTCTTCAGGAAAACAACTTTTGATCATTGAAAATCACTTCTTAAAACTAAAAATCAATAAAATATATCTAAAATAACTTTATTTGAAAATAAACTTTTATACTTATAGAGTAATAATTAAAAAAATTAGTAAGTTATGATAGAAGAAATATTATTCATTCTATATATGGTAAAATAATGATTCCTATCACATTTTTGGTAAAATCCAAAGAGATATTTTTTAAAAAATATAAATATTCTTTTGAATATAGTTTTTAAAAAAGACAAAAAATTATATAGAATTAATTTAATAAATAATTTATTAAATTTTATAAATTATGTTTCTAAAATTATTTTTAGAAAACATGTTTTTACATGAAAATGGATTTCCAAATGAAGATAAAAATAAATACAGTTTTCCTTAAAAGCATTATTTGGAACTCATGAGTAAATAATGAGATTAAGATGATGGGAAAACATGTATTATAATGATATAACTGGTGGATAATAAAATCATTAGTTAATTAAGAAAATGACAATAATAGTTTATAATCATTTGAATAAACAAAAACAAACCTGATAAACATTGAAATTGAAAGACCAAACCATTTCCTCTTTAGTATATTTTGAATCATAGTCCCCATAAAATAACAATACGAATAAAAAATTGAATATCATAAGAATAAATAGATTCATTATATAAATTTTCAAAATAGAAGTATATAAACCTCATATATAAAGATAGGCATATAATGTATCTTATTCCCTATAGATGGAAAACTGAGAAAAAAGTATCATATCCCTTTGGTATCTTTTGTACTGTTACCCCTATGATCGAGAGAATCTAAAATGGATATGTAAATACATAGAATATTAAATATAAGAATCATAAAATACATTATTGGTATTCACATAAAACACATATAAGAAATCAATGTTGAATATTTCATGTGTCTCATATAAGTAAGAGAGAGGAACCGAAATCCATTATCTTAAGTCATGACTTCCTCTATACATGTCTGAAAACCCATTATAATATAAATTACATTATTATTAATTATATTATAGAACCATATATATATATATATATCATTACATAAATAATTTTTTATGAACCTTTATAAACCATTAATTATACATTTTATGTTAAAATTATATTTTGTGTAAAACAACATGGTTTTTCATATATGTTTTGATTTTTTAATTTCGATCATACTAATTTAATCATGGGTACATAATATACTAAATTATAACCATGATATAAATATCATATATATTCATTATATGTCTATTTATAGTAATCTATATGTGTTAGAGATAGAAACTGATATATAATATTCATGGGCATGGTAGGCCATACGTACGCATGAACATTGATACCATTTTCTTGATGAGTGGAATGAAAGGAAGGTAAATAATAAATCACCATAAAAGATTAATTTTGATTACTTATATATCTAATATATTAATTAAATTTATTTATAATACCTTCCATGAAAATAATGAGTGAAAAAATTCACATCGCGTCACGTGACGATTGTTCATTGTGAACACGAACAATATTAATGTATCCCCCATGGAATAAAAAGTAACAAGGTATCTATGATATCATAGTTCAATAAGTATAATTATATTAATAATATCATATATAATAATATCGTATATCCTTTTTCCATTTATGTAAAGTAAAAATGAAAACACATCACATCGGTTCACGATGTTGTAGTCCAATGTACATTCGAGCGATGCATTTTTTTTCCAACTAGTTAGGATTTTAGAATATATATTTGGTTTTAGAATAAAATATGTGTAACAATATTATAAATATAATGAATAAAAAATAAATATATCATTAAATATAGTCATGAGTGGTGGTGAAATCATACAACCCACAAATCACCAAGCTTAAAAAAATGATTAATCATTATTATTTAATTATGATCCAACTATTGGAAGAAGGGGAATGGAAGGGACTATGTAAATTAAGATAATATTATTTAAAAATTATTATAATATTAATTAGTTACTTAAATATTAATTATATATAAAAAGAAATAACAATTGAAACTAAGGGAATTGTTTAATATCAGAATGCCAAAATTAACTTAGGTTGTGATTTTTGTATTTTTATGAAAATATTGATTTTCAATTGGAGATTGAGAAATCCCATTTTTTTATAAAACTATCATTTTTGTCACATGAATAATATATATATTAGTTTAATAGTAATCACACATAAAATGTTAAAATATAATTTGGGTATATTATAAATTAAAATATTGTATATTTATATCATAGAATATGTAAATAAATGTCTTAAAAAGGAAAAATTAAGTGTTGAAATTTTGATAGAACAGAAATGTTTATTTACAATTTTGTAATTTAAATAATGATTTAAATGAATATTTAATTTCATAAAATGGATTAATCAATTAAAATTTTATTATCATATGGTTATAATATAATTTAATGAGTCTTTAATTAATTTTTCAATGTGTTATAAAATCAGTAATAATATTGAAATTGGTATTTTTTGATTAAATGATGATTTTATTTCAAGAAAAATTTCACTTATTTTGAATATTATTTTCATTAAATGGAGTCATTTTTATTTATTTTACACCTAAAGAAATTTTTATGGTGGATATTTATAATTTTTCGAAAATAGTTTAATATTTTGTGAATAGTGAAGTATGATAATTTACCGTATTTAACAAATACATAAACTATTGAGTAATGTTTGAGTTATGGATGATATAAGACTATAATATCAAACTATAATTATCTATTTTATGTATTTATTGATCATAATAAAAATGATTCACATTCTTCTGCAAAAATAGTAAACAGAAGATTAAAATAATCATAAAACACCGCTCTCTTTCACTATAAATAACACCCATCACCACCTCTTCTGCTCACACATACATAGCCTTGTGGAACAAATTACTTCAACCTAATACATATACCATACATACCTACCATGATGGGGTCTTGATATTATCACAAAAAATACCATTTGAATGTTACATATTGAGTTTTTCAAGGAGATTAATTCAAGAGGTAAAATCCCCATTCATTCTTTAAATTTTCTTTTAATTTCATTATTTTATTTTCAATTTCTCAGATCAAGTTATCCAAGTGTCATGTTAACTATAGTTAATTATTTATAAAATAATTTTTTTTATGTTAATGTAATATCCATCATCAAACCACTTCTCATATCTCTTTAATTTTAAAAATGAAATCATCATCTGTGATGTGTCGATTTACTTCCATCGTGGACGAGGTGTTTCTATTTTTTCATTATCGCCTTCAATGATGGTCAGGAAGCTTTTTTTATATTTAAAAAATATTATAATATTTATATTAAAACTTATTTATGGTTCTGAACTAGTCTGTATAAAATATAAAAAATAATATGACAAAATTAGTTTATGGAGATCAAAAAATGAGAAAAATAATCTTAACTATTATAATTAACATTTTATCTAATACATCACACTCATATATGAAAAAATACTATATAAGACCATTCAATATCCACTATGTTCATTCATAACAAATAAATTCAATTATGGATAATGTTTCCCATTTTACATGATATTTAGTACATGTATTCAAGTAAACAAAACATGAAAACCAAGGAAACGAACAGTCCTGAATGACAGAATGTAATCTTATAAATCATCAAAAGGACATAAAATAATATAATAAAATTATAATAATTCCAATAAATTTTCAAAATTTTCTTAATTAAATTGTTAATAAATTAAATTAAATTATCCATAATGTTAAGTACAATTGAAAAATGCTTTTGGAAAAAAGGTAAGGGTTTTCTCATCTCACTTTTATTTTTATGAGATATGCCTTATTCGAAAATATTTCATGTGTTTGGTTAATTTATACATCCATTTGATGTATAATATCATTAGTATATTTATCTTCATTGATTTAAATGTTTCACTTTATTATTATTAATTTTATTGGGAATACCATTCTATTGATTACAAAGTAGTAAGGGATTATCCCCATACCTCTATTTTTCATCCATGTTAATCTTTTAAATATTTACCTCAAAGTAAATCTTATAAATTCTTATATAATTCTTATAAATTCTATTTACATGTTAAAAAATCATGTATACAGAAAATTTCATCTTTCATTGATGGGGATATAAAAGTTAAAATAGGTTTCCTTTTCTAATACCACCCGATAAGCAAGAATGATTAAAGGGATCCTCCCAATTTTTTAGCCATTGCATAATATGTTTTAAGGAACCAACATTTTTCTAAAAACAATATTTTTATCATGAAATTATATCATATTTAATTTGTATTTTTATGAAAATAATTATTCAATTTTCCACTTTAAAGACTCATTTAGGTTTTCCCTTAATCCTCATAGAAGTGACTCAATTTTAATATGTCGTAAACACATTAATTACCAATTGCCACTTCAGTTTCCAAATTTCAGATTGAATATTATTTTAATATTATTGGAACATAACTTCTATGACTTTTATTATCTGGGATATAAAATTTTATAGTCTAATTTTATGAAAAATAAATAATGATTTTCAAAAATAACTCTTCATTCCACAAGCAGAAAGGGTATTTATATATAACATTTATTAATAAATTTATTATATAATTTTCAAATATTTAAACACCCTATATTGAATCGTATTCTACATTGATGAAAAATATTATGTTACCATCTATCATATTTTATTTAATGGTTCATTATTATTTTAATTTGGGATTTACTGTCCCGGTACCATTCGCCATATTATTCTGGATAATTTATGAATATGTTTATTCTGTGGGGGAAAGATATTAACATTTCATATGATAGTTTCAGTATGAATTTATATGTTGATTATGTTTCACCCATTTTAAATGAGTAATTAATTGGACTTATTAAGTGACTTGAAGTCCCTCTATAGCCCCAAGATGCATTGGTAGGTCTCATGAGACAAACTAGATCGGGTTTTTACCAATTTATTTAGTGTTTCTTGGCCTAATACTTGATGGTATCTTAATGATGTCCGACATTATGCATTCCCACATTATGATATTTTTATTTTAAAATCCCTATGAGTTTTATACTAGTGGATTTTCCATAGCTACGTTTAATTACTACATGAATTATTTATTTATATTTAATTCCTACCATATCATGAACTATAATTTTTTAAGAGAATGTGTCTTTAGTTATTCACCTTTCCATATTTTCTATGTTTATAATAGCTTCCTCTATACTATATACCTTTAATGATAATCTGATCTCACCACTTTCTTATGTTTTATTTTTCCACAAAATGAAAATATGTATTTCAATAATGAATTTTGGGCTAATCATGGAGTTTATTGGTGTTTAAAATAATGTTTCTTTGTTTTTTTTCCATTAATGATATAAAAATACATTTATGTTTGAATCCTATTTTACAAATCTAATAAACTTTCCGATATTTTGGGATGTGATTTCTTATTCATAGTACAAATGTAATAAAATAAGGCACCATATCCAGTCTATAAGGGTCAGGGTATTTATAGTTAGTATCTGAGTATGTTTAGTAGAAAATTTGGAAACTATATTTAAGAAATCATTTGATATAAAAAAACCCCATGAATTTTTTTGAAATATTCACAAGAAAACAAGATTATAAATTTTAGATTATTTATAACTAAATTTTTAATTTAAGATTATATGACTCGTGAGTTATGATATTACTCATTATGTTTCGAAATGTTATTATCTAATCTAGAGTATTATATATTTCGGGAATGGAACCTTGTGGGTGGAATGAAAAATATATCAATGTTCATATTCCATATAGAAAATTCCATCCTATAGAAGATAATGATGTTGGAGATGGAGCTGAAGCTTATGATAAAAAAATTATAAATTTATAGGGATAATTAACACATGTTATGAGCAATAACCTTGCCTGTATAGAGAAGAATGACACACAATGTAGTGTAACAATTCTAGGATACATCATGTGACAATAAAATCCGTTATTTAACGGGATGAAAATCTAATTTGTAGATGATAAATGGATAAGTTCCATTGAAAATACATTTCTCGCTTTGGGAATTATTCAAAGGGAGAAGGTTATAATGGAATATTTTAATCTATCCAAAGATTCTTATTAATGTTGTTCATTGATTCAAAATACAAAAGATGATGAAGAAATTGAAAACATGTAATGGAATGATTTTACGGAACTTTTATTTGAAAAATATTTTCCTTCTCAACAATAAGAAGATATGGGGAGATAATTTATTTGAATGAGATAGAAGGGGATGGAAATGTTTCAATATATGAATCCATCAATCCAATTATATCAAGGAATTCTAGAGACTATATACACAGTTTAAAGAGAAATATTGGAAATTTCATTGACTGTCTTAAATAAATCATTCGATGGGAACTAATCTCCTAAACATTCAAATCATATCACAATATAATATATTATTCTATCAAGATAGAGAAATAATTATACATGTCTTGTGTTTCTAAAGGTAAATAATAGAATAAGTGGATGGAACATCCAAAAATTGATATGTAGAAGAAAATAAATATATATTTTTTCACGCGTGAGAAATGTGGGAAGAAACACCTCGTCACATGCTTTAATGGAATGTGAGTTTCGAAAAAAAAATGTGGAGAAATATTCCACTATTCCTATGATTGTAGAGGTAATAACGAATCCAACAATGAGAATTGCTTCAACTATAAGGATATGGGTCACCATGAAAATGAATTTCCCACGAGTCAAGGTAAAATATATTATAAGAAAAAAAGGTTTAAAGGCCAATGAAATATTATTACGATAGTTATAGTTGAATAATTAATGTATTTTTGTTTTTTGATTCAAGATTTGTTTTATTATTATATTTATTTTAATCATGAGATATATAAGTATTGTATTGTTGTACTAATTTTTATACAGAATCAAAATAATGTGATGAATAACGCCAGTAATAAAGGTAATTGACTCTATTTTAATTTGATATATTAGATCAAACTTTATTTACGAAATATGACCTTTAATATGTGATTTATGTTAAGATAATAATGATGAAGAGAGGTTTATAGATTTAGTGGCCAGAAATAATGTTAGTGATTTTAGGGATTATATTATATTTATTTGTATTATTTGGTGTTTTTATCTAATGAATATTTTTAACAACCTATGAATTCCAATATTTTAAGAATTCTTGTTTTCATTATGGTTAATGGTGATCATGGTATTTTTATGGGGAAAATATGATGTTAAGTAACCTTTCTTCTAAATATTTGGTCTTCATATTAAAACAGACATATTTTGGTTGAGTCTTAAGGTTAAATAGTTCTGAAATTGATTAAGGATATTAATGATTAATTTTAAAGTATGATTTATAATATTAGATAACCTGTTGTAACCTTTTTGGTTTTATTAAAAATTTAAAGGCTCAATGAATGTCTTGTGGTTCATTTTATATAATTGATTCAAGAATAAATATTCTTCTTGAATATCCACATTTTTCATTAATAAATGAAGTGGAGAAATATTTAAGTAGAGGAAAACAAAGAAATTATGACATATAAAATAATCATGTATGTTTATTTTAGGAAGTTCTATTCTAGGTAGTAAAAAAACCTCAATCCTAGGGAACTTATTTATGAACAAGAAAAAATCCATTTACATTTCTTTCTATGAAATAATTGGACTTTTAACTGATCATAAATTTATGATTTTGGGATGGTAGACAATATAACGACCATGAATTCAATAAAGATCCATAAAAACATGATATTTAAATTTCCCATTCATGTACACATATTCATGAATGTTATCCTATTTCAGAAACATAGTTTTTTGTGACATTCACATTTCTGTTTACCTCTTTCTATGAGGAAGTCTTATAAAACCTTTTAATGATGTGGTATTTCCATAATGAAAATTTTCATCTTTTCACCATTAATTATTTTCATGAAATTTCAAATTTCATGGATGTAATATGTTGAAGGAGGGGAGAATGTAACACCCCCATGATTTTATAGTATGTTTTTTTTTAAAATTTAACGTCTTAGATAAATTAAGTTACCCATGACATCAAACATAAATAAATGATTGAAAAAAATTATTTAATTATCACCTAGAAATTAGAATTTCAAGAATGAAAGGGATTAAGCAAATTATGAAAATATAATTTACACATATTTATGCAATGAAATAATTGGGTATAAATTAATTATAAATAAAAATAAAAACCAATTGAACAAAAACAATGCAATTTTATAAAAAATATATTTATGACCATAATGAAATTTTATATTAATAAATTAAATTTACCACTTTTGTTGAAATATCATAATGAAATTTATATATTACATATACAATAAAATATATTCAAATTGAATCAATAAGTTTTGTAGTCTTAAGATAAGAATAAATTCAATTTCAATCATTATTTTTAAAAAGGAAATTATACCACCACTTAATGGCACTCATGTATTAAAACTAAGTTTTTATACTTTCATAAATTCTATAAAAAAATTAAAGTTCATTTATAAAATCATTATGTGAAAAAATATCTTAGGGTGAAATTTTTATTTTTTTTAAAAATCCTTATTTTCAATTGAATAATGAAAATTCTAATTTTTTATAAAAATATCATTTTTATTTATTTAGTGGTATATTTATGATTTGAATTGTAACCTAACATATGAATGTGTAAATATAATTTTGTAATCTTGTAAATGAAAATTTTGTATATTTCTATCGTGGAATATGTAAATAATGTTGTAAAAATGATAAATTATGTGCTCATAGTTTTATGAAACACAAAATTTTATTTAAAATTTAATAATAATAAATGATCTAAAATAATATCTAATTTCATAAAACATATTCATAAAATAATAATTTCTTTCCCTATTTTTATAATATAGTTTTAGGAGACCTTAATTAATTTTTTAATGTGTTATAAGACTGGGTATAATTTTAAAATCTGTATTTTTCGAGCAAATGATGACTTTATTTATAAAATACAATTCTCATATATAGAAAATTATTTTCATAAAATAAAGTCCATATTTAAATTATACACATAGAAAAATGATTATTGTTATTTTTTATTTTTCAAAAATAGTTGATTTTTTTTGTGAATAATGAAATACGTTAATTTATGGTATTTAAAAAATAAAGGAATTATTGAGTTGTGGTTGTTGTGAGGATGATGTAATCCTATAATATCAAAATCTACTTCTCAATTTACTATATTTATTAATGGGAATAAAAACATTAGATAGTTCTGCGCCAAAATAATAAACTAATTAATAAAATAATAAAAAAACACCTCTCTCTCCTCCCCTATAAATACGACCCCTCATCACCAATTCTCCTCACACCTCCATAGAAATTAATATTGAAGAATTTATGAAAAATACCTCTTTTAAACCACTCCTACAAATTATGGTATTTCTGGTATCACTCAAAAGATAATTTCAATGTTCTTTATTGAGGTTCTCAAGGAGAGGAATTGAAGAGGTAAAATCCATTTCGTTCATTTAATTTTATTTTAATTTGTTTATGTTCTTATACTTTACACATATACACTTATACAAGTTGAATGATAACTCTAGTAATTTATATATAATGTATTTTTTTTATTTTAATGGATGATCCATCATCATCCCCTTATCCTCTCTTTTTTATTTTAAAAAATAAAAAAACATCCGTGATGTATCGATTTACCACCATTGTGGAAGATGTGTTCTCATTTTCCATTACCACTTTTAAGGCTGGTCATGAAACAATATTATGGTTAAATATTATTATAATTTGTATATTAAAATTAATTAGTTTTCTAGATCTATTATATATAAAATGTATTAATTAATATGAAAAAATTATTTTACAGTAATATAAAAAAAATCCTCACAGTTATCATTTTCAATTCATCTAATAAATCATCCTCCTATATAGAAACTAAATTATATATAAGCCCATTAAATCCTAAATATGTTCATTCATAACATACAACTTCAATTTTAGATAATTATTCAAATATTACATGATCTTTCGTTCATGTATACATGTGAACCATTCCTGAAAATAAAGGAAAGGAACACCCCCAAATTACATAATTGTATCTGATAAGTCAAAAAAGGACATAAATAAAAATAAAAACATTATAATAAGTAAAATAAATTTTTATGTGGTTATTAATTAAATTATTATGAAATAAAATTTCATTATATAGGACATTATGTACAAGTGATGGACACGTTTTTACATAATGAAAGGGTTTTCTCATCTCATTTTAATTTCTATGAGATATGCCATATTCAATACTATTTCTTGTCTGTGGTGTATGTATAATGAACATAGATGAATCATATCAATAATATATTTATCTTCATGGTATTCAATGTTACATTTTATGATTATTAATTTGATGGATAATATGATTCAATTGATTACAATGTGTTAGTGGATTCTCTTCGTACCTTTATTTTTCAATCGAGTTGCACTTTCTCTCTCTTTACCCAAATGAAATTATTAATTATTTTTATATAGTTCTTCTATATTTTATGAATATATTCCAAACTCATGTATTCATATCAGTTAATATTTACTTTATGGGAAAATATATATTGTCTATAGTTACTTTTTCCAATTCCCCCCAATTAGAAACCCCAATTAAAGGGAACATCCCGATTTATTACACATTTTTCAAGTACACTCCAAAATCTGTTTTATAGAACCAATATTTTTCAAAAATAAATTGATCATGAATATTTTTCATGTTTATTTTTTGTTTTATGAAAACAATTATAAAATTTTCCTCTTTAAAGATTCATTTCTATTTTCCCTAAAACTGCATGAAAGCGGGTCATTTCTAAGGTTTCTTAAACACTATTTTTAAATTTTTCACTTTTGTTTTAAATTTTTAGTATGAATATTATATTAATATTCCAAAAATATAATTTCAGTACTTTTTATTTCGGTCATATACATGTTTATAATATTATTCAATTAAAAATGAAAAATGATTTTCAAAAACAACTCTTCTTTCCAAAAGCTAAAAAAGTTAATTTCTCTCAATAATTCCTAAAAGAGATTATCAGAGTATATTCATAAATTTTAACACCCTCTATTTAATATTATTTTTTAATGAAATTAATATTTTATGTTATAATATATCATATTTAATTGAATGTTTTATGAATATTTTGACTGGGGATATACTATCTTCATAACATTCGCCATATTATTCTGGATGGTTTATGATTATGTTTATTATTTGGGGAATGAAATTAAAATTTCATATTATAGTTTCATTATAAATTTATATATTGGTAATGTCTCACCCATTTCATATGAGGAATGAATTGGACTTGTTATGTGACAGACAGGGCCCAATATAAACCCTTAATTCATCGGTAGGTCTAATGAGACAAACCCTTGAATGTGTGTTCATGATTTCTATCATTTTTCATTACCCCATTATGATGTTAGTAATTTAAAATCCATGTGATATTTTTACTAGTATAATATCTATGGTAAACTTAAATTCCAATGTAATTATTTATACGGAATTATTTATTCAGATTTTATTCCAACCATATTATTATCAAGATTATTTTTTAATTAAATGTGTTTTTAGTTGTTCACCATGAATTATTTTTTATGTTTAAGACATATTCATCTATACATCTTACCCCTAAAGATAATATGATCTCACCCCTTTATTATAATTTATTTTTCCCAAGGATGAAAATAAGATTTTATGAATGGCATGCTAGGATTATCTTGAATTTTATGGGTGTCTCTAATGGAATTTCTATATTTTTCATCCTTTCAAGTTTTTATATAATATTTTATTTGTATATGGTTTTAAAATTTTAATAAACTATTTGTTCCTTTGTATTGTGATTGTATTTTCATAGTACTAATTTAAAAAACAAGGCATTGAATTTATGCTACTAGTGTTGGGGTCATTATTTTTAGTATTAGATAATGTTTAGTAGAAACATTTAAAACTATATTATTTAAAAAATAAGATAGAGAACAAAACCCTATGATGTAATTTTGAAACATTCCTAAGAAACCAAGCATGTGATTTTGAGATTAGTTTTCCCTATATTTTCAATTTAAGATTTTGTGGTTCACTAGTTTTGAGAGAAAAAAAACTATGTTTTGTAATGTTATGATATAATCTAGTGTATTCCATTATTTAGAAATATATCATAGTGAAAGGAATAGAAATAATATCAACAGAAATATTATATATAGATATTATGTTGGACCAAGAGGTGAAGTGAGAGATGAAAAAATTATAACATTATTAGGAAAATTTACTCAGGTTATGAGTAATAAACATACATATATATAGAAGCCCAATATATAATAGAATAATGTTAGACCACTTTATGAGAAGACAACCACTATTATTAAATGAGACTAAAAACTAATTTATACCTGAGAAATGTTTATGTTCCATAGAAAAGATAATTATATCATTGGGATTTTATTAAATAGATAAGGTTATAATGGCAATTTGTTATCTAATATGGTATGATGATTAATGTTGGTCTCTAATTCAAAACATTTTGGATGAAGTGGAAATTTAAAACATGGATTGGAAGGAATTTAAGAAACATTTCATGGAAAATTATTTTCCAATATAACAAATAGTGGATACAGAGAGACAATTACTGAGTTTGAGAGAGAAAGGGGATAAAAATGTTTCTATGTATAAATCCAACATTACAAGGTTTTCAAGGTACTCCATAGACTATATAGGTCATCCAATGTGAAATATTTTCTATTTCATTGATGTTCAAAAACCAATCCTTATAAGGGAATAAGCCTCCCAAAAATTCTCATTATATGAGGATATAATATCTTGTGATATAAAACTAGAGAAACAATTATAGTTGTCATATGGTTATAAAGGTAAACAAGAGATTAATATGATTGATGATGAAAAAAATATTAAATAAAAGAAAAGAGAGAATGATTATCCACATGTGATAATTATTGGAATAAACACCTACGTGATTTATGGTAATCATAGTTTTCTAGAAATGTTGTGAAAATTCCATCATCCCTATGATTTTATAGAAAAGGGAAATCCATCAATGTGAAATGCTTAATATTTAAGGATATGTGGCACTCTAAAAATGAATGTGCCAAGAATTAGGGTAATATATATAGAAAATATAATCTATTAAGGCCAAGAATATACTATTACTAAAATACAAATAGAATAATTAATTTTTTTGTTTTTGGATTCAATAATTAGGTTATGTTATTCTTTTTATATGAATCATGACATATATAAGGATTGTACTATAGTACTTCATATTTTAGGAGTTGAAATGATGTGATTAATAGAAACAGTAATCAAGATAGGTGATTCTATTGTAAGTTGAACTTTTTGAAAACACGTAATTTAGTTAAGATAACTATTAATGAGTTCTTGATGATGAGATAGTAATGATAAAGGATTGTCTATAATATTGGTTTCCATGAAGTTGGTCAGTGATTTTATCGGTTATATAATATTTACTAGGATTATATATTTTGGAATTTATGGAATATATTCAACAACCATATAAATTTACTCTTGGAAGAAATCATGTTTTAATTAAGGATAACGTCAATCAATGAATTTTTTATAATATATGATGTTAATCAAACATTATTATAAATCACTGGCCATTAAATTTTAAAATTCATATTCTGGATGATCCTTATGGATAAATTCCCATCTAATTGATTAAGGATATTATTGATTAAGATTAAAGTATGATTAATCTTATTGGATAAACTTTTATTATCATTTTTGGATTTTGTAAATAATTTAATGGCCACAAGAATGGCTTATGGTTTATTTGATAAAAGTGATTCGGGGATAAAAATTCATAATGAATATCCATATTTTAATTTAAGAAATGAAGTAGAGATAGATTAAATTACAACCAAAGGGTGAGATTATGAAACATAAAGAAATAATATAATTTTCTTTTTTGATGTCCTTTTATAGAAAGTATAAGAAACCCTTAATCCAAGGAAAATTATTTTGAAACAAAAATGTCATCCATTTACTTTTCATCCTCTGATGCCAATAATATTTTAACTGATCATAAATTTATGGGGTTTGATGGTAAAATTTATAAAAACCATCACTTATAAGACCCTTAATCAGAACATGATAGTTATATTTCTATTCCATGCCTGTATTTTCATGATTATTCTCTTATTTCTTAATATTAGTTTAGTGTTGACATTTAAATTTCTCTTCACCTATTCTTAGAGGATGTTTTATAAACCCTTTTTATGATGTGGTATTTTTATAATTGAATTATCAAGTATCAAACATTAATTTTTGAAGTGAAATTTCAAATTGCAGAGATGCAATTTATTGAAGGACGGGAGAATGAAACATCCAAGATTTTATGTATGTCTAAATTTAAAAATCAACTTCTTCGATAGTTTATGTTACACAGAACATCGAGATTAAAAAAATGATGAAATATTAGTATTTAGTTGTTACATAGAAATTGGAAATGAGATAATGAAAGGGATTAAGTTAATTATTAAAATATACTCTACATATGTGAATAAAGTGAATTAATTGGTTACTAATTAGTTACAAATAAAAATAAAATCCAACTAAACATAGAGGATGTGTTTTTTTAAATTATATTTATGACCATAATGAAATTTTATCTTACTAAATTAAATGAATCTCTATTATATAAATATATTAATGAAATTAAAATTTTACATACTCAATCAAATATTTTCAAATTCAATCAATATGATTGACTTGCTTAAGAAAAGTTTAAATCAATTAATAATTATCTTCAAAAGGCATTTTTTCGACCATTTAATAGAAAAATTATTTTAAATATATATTTATTCACTTATATAAATTCTATTAATATAAATAATCTTCATTTTTAAAATATTAATTTCAAAATTATCTTATGATGAAATTTTATTATTTTTCTGAAAATATTTATTTTCCAACAAACAGTGAAAAATAATGTTTTTTATGAAACAATGGTTTTCATAATATTAATGTTGTATTTATAATATAACATATAACCTCACCTATGAAATCGTAAATATAATTTGGGTATATTATAAATGAAAATATGGTATATTTATATCATGGAATAAGTAAATAAAAGTTTTAAAACTGATAAATTAAGTGTTGATATTTTTGTGAAATATATATGTTTGTTTACAATTTAATAACTAAAATAATTATTTAAAAGAATATTTTTTTTATAAAATAGATTCATAAATTAATAATTTTTTTCATGTGATTATTATATAATTATACAGGACTATTATTAATTTTTCATTGTGTAATAAAATCAGTTAAAATATTAAAATCGGTATTTTTGCAGAAAATAAGGATTTTATTTAAAAATTAAATTTCAAATATTTAGAAAATAATTTTCATATAATGGAGTCCATTTATTAATTACAATAATAAAAAATTATTTATTGGTAATTTTTTAATTTTCTAATATAGTTGAATTTGTTGTGAATAATGAAATACGAAAATTTAAGGTATTTATTAAATACATGAATTATTGAGTCATAGTTATGTAAATATAATTTAAGCCCATATTCAAGAAAAATAATTTTTTATTTATTATATTTCATATGGAATAATAACTATTCATTATCTTGGGCCAAGATAATACACTAATGAATAAAATAATAAACAAACACCCATCTTTTTCACTATAAATACCACCCTCCCCACCTCTTCTCATAGCAATTCTAATTGCTTAAATATTATAGAATTTTATTCCAATATATCTACTAAACATGTCCCCCACTTAATTATATTTCTATTCACACCCAAAAAACCATTTATAGGTTTTTAAGGAGGTTCACATGGAGATTAATTCAAGTGGAAAAATCCCCTTTCGTGATTATAATTTTATTTTTATTTCTTTATTCTCTTATACATTTATCACCTACCCTTATCCAAGTTTAATGAGAACTAAATTATATTATATATAATTTAATTTTTATTTTAATTTTTTATCCATCATGAAACCTCTTATACTCTCCATTTTATTCGAAAAATGAAATCATCGTCCGTGATGTGTTGATTTACCGCCATCATGGATAACACATTTTCATTTTACTTTAGAACATTAATGTATAGTCACCAAACAAATTTTTTGGATAAGAAATTATAATATGTATATTATAAATTATTTAGTGTTTTTAATCATTATATATATAGAATATTAATTAATATGAGAAAATTAGTTCATAGTGATCGAGAAATTCTAAAATAATATTAATGGTTATCATTAATGTTTTATTTAATAAATCATCTACATAACTAGAAATAAAATGATATATGAAGACATTAAATTTCCTAAATGTTTATTAATAATATATAACTTCAATTAAGTAAATATATTTTTATTTTAGAAGATCTTTGGTACATGTATAAAGTCAATCAATCCTCAAAAACTAAGGAAATGAACACTACCAGATGATAGAATCAAATCATATAACTCATTAAAATTGACATAAATGAGCATAATAAAATTACAATAAATATAAAACATGTTTAAAAAGTTTTTTATTAAATTATTAATAAATCTATTTTCATTATCTAAACTATTAAGAACAAGTTAGAGCACTTCCAAACATAAAGAAAGGGTTTTCTCATCTCACTTTTATTCCAGTGAGATATGACTTATTCACCAATATTTCGTATGTGTTGTGCATGTATACATCTCATTGAGGTATCATATAATCAATATCATTAACTTCATGTAATAAAAAATTTCGTTTTTATCATTATTAATTTTATGGGGCATACAATTCGATTGATTACAAAGTCGTAAAGGATTCTCTCCAAACCACCCTTTTTCATTCGGTTATCAATTTCTATGTCATTAACCCAATATAAATATAATTATATTATATATAATTATTCTAAATTATGTTTATATTTCCCAAAATCATTTATAGTGATTAGTTTAGCATTAAATTTGGGGTAAATATATGTTATATAATGTTCCTTTTTTCCAAATTCCTCCAGACAAGAAATCCCGGTTCCAAGGAACATCCAAATTTTTTACCCATTTTCATATAATCTCTATAATATATTTTGATGAAAAAAATATTTTTAAGAAAAAAAATTGTTTATCATGAAAAAATTTATTGGTATAGTTATTGTTTTATAGAAATAATTATTTTCTTTTTAGTTTAAAGACTCATTTATATTTTCCATTAAACCACACCGAAGTGGCTCAATTCTAAAGATTCTTAAACACACTTTCTACAAGATTTAAAATATGTTTAAAAATTTTAGTATCATAATTAATTTAATATTCATGAAATATAATTTCATTCCCTATTATTTTCTAGTATATAAATTTTTATAATATTATTTTATGAAAGAAGCAATTTGATTTTCCCAAATAAAACATCATTCGCAAAGAAAAATGGTATTTTTCTGAAGAATTCCTCAATGTATTTATTATAGTTTTTAATATTCTTAAAAACATCCCTTGAATGTTATTTTTTATTGATTTCTATCTCTTATGTTACCATATATATCATATTTTATTGATTCGTTTAGGATTATTTTTATTAAGGATGTACTATCAAGACATCATTCACAATATTATTCTAGATGATTTATGATTATGATTATTATCTGGGGAATGTAATTAAAATATCCTTGTCTCGTTTAAATATGATTGTAAATGATGATTATGATTAAGCCCTTTCATATGTAGAATGCATTAGACATATTAAGTGACTAGCACGGGCCACTATAGCACCCAGATGCATTAGTAAGTCTCATGAGACAAAATAGAACTGGTTTTTACCCATTTATGTCTGGTGTCATGGATAATGTTTTTAATTTATGTTTATGATATTCATAATTATACATTACATATTTATGATTCTTTTATTTCATAATCCATGTTATTTTTTTACTAGTAAAATATACATAGTTAAGATTCATTATCATGTGTCTATTTATATGGAATTATTTATCCAGATTTTATTCCTTCATATTTTGATCAAGATTACGTTTTAATGGTTTTTATTTTTAGTTATTATCATTGAATTGTTTTTTATGTATATGATAGATTCTATTGTATTTCTTACAATTATTAAGCATCTAGTCTCACACCTTTACTATGTTTTATTTTTCCCTTGGTTGTGAAGATGTATTTTATGAATGACATGTAGGGATAATCTCAGAGTTTATTTATGTTTAAAATAGAATTTATATATTTTTCATTTAAAAATTTCATTCAAAAATTATTTTTTTTCTTGTTTTCCAATTCTACAAAATTATTCGGTCCTTTGGGAAGATATTTTTTTAATGGTACTAATGTAATAAAATAAATAACCATCTTCGTGCTACTAGGGCCAGGTTATTTAAAATATATGTTATTACATTTACATAACAAAATATTAGTATGAAGGATATAATTTTTATATTATTTTAGAATACTAGGAATTTATTTTAAAGAGTTATAATAAGAAGTAAAAAATTCATAGTAAAATGATTTACATCTTCTTTAGAAAACATATTTAGCTATTTTGTAAATCATTCCAAAATTAGATTTATGATCTCACCAAAGACTATAATATGTGTAAAAGAAAATAAGAAAAAACTCTGAGCATTTAATGGGATAAAAATTGGGTTTTTATGTTTAAATAGAGGATGATAGTGGGTTGATTTTTATAAGTGAGGTGAGTGGTGTACATTAAATACTCAAAAAAGAAAAGGTGTACCCTTGTTTGGAATATAAAACAAGGCAAGAAAATGGTCAAGTACCTATCTTATGATGTAATAATTAAAAAATATATCCATAAAAATGTTTTTAGAAGTTTAATAGGTCATTCTATCCCATATCATTTTATTTTAACCCTTGGTAAAATTATTTTATCCTAACTACATTAATAATTTTTTATTAATTTTACTATTCATTATGGTAAAAAATTATGTTAAACATAATAGATAATATATATTATAATTATTTAAAATATTGAATCCATTTTTTTCAATTCCATTCTCTTAAATTAAAATTTTTAATTTAAAAATAATCCAACACACATGATGAAAAAGTAGTTTTCCTAGAGAAAAGTCTCAAAAGATTATAAAAATATTATATCATAATTCAATATGAAATTTATTCCAATGAACTAAATTGGATAAATAGATATATACATAATTTAATTTAATTTTTCAAACAATCTCAGAATTATTTGGTTGATTTAATATTCTTTAAAATAAATAAAAAACCTTAATAATAACAAGTATTTTCACTATTCATAAAAAAATTATATTTTTTGAAAAATATCAAAAATTTAATCCAAGATAATTTTGAAAATATAATTTTTAAAAATTGGGTTTTTTTATTTTTTATAATAGTGTAAAAATTTAATTTTAAAATAATTGTGATAAATAAGAAAATCTTCTATTTAAAAAATTTCAGTTTTACACATAAAATTTGATCTATTGTTATATCTTGTATAGAAGACACGTAATATGAGTGTTGATTTTTTTTAAAAATATCAAATATAAATTTCATTAATATTATTTTCCAATATTTATTTTATAAAATTATTAACGTATAATATGTTTGTGCACATAATAGTTTTTATTTGGAAAAAAAGATTATTTTATTTTAAAATAGTTTTTTGTTTTCATTGAAAAATAATTTCCCACCAAAAATTTAATTTTAAATACATGTTAAAACCATATATTTCATATTTTAGTTATTCCTACTCATAAAATCCATTCCAATGGTTATATGATAAATATCATATTAAATTATATAATTTTAATTTTACGTTATGTTATGTTTTAACTCGGGGTTGTGTGTAAAGTATGATAATTTCAGTGTTGAATGTAAGAAAAGATAATCTATGTTTTTCATATAATGAAAAAACTAAAAGATTTTAAAATTATTGGAATTTTGATTCCCACAATATATCAGGGCGTTATACATAGATATGAATATCCGATGGCACAAAACAAGTGAAATTCCTACCAGTAGGTGTATTCTAATAATATCCCACATAGGAGATTACCATGTATGAATATTATTAGAAGTATAATTATCCACATATGAGTAATATAAACTTATATTATATATAATTTGTGCCCTTTTATAGTACATTATCTGACCGTAGGACTAGTTTTATGAATTTTTTCTTATCATTTCAAGGTTCTCATCATAGTGGGGAATTACTTTTTCATTTCAAATTAATCGATAATTAAATTAAATTATCAAATATTTTTTTTTGATGAAATACCAATATTTTATAATATATTTAAATTCATTTTCACATCATTGAATATACATGTAATATTAGGTATATGATTAGTTGGTTCTATGAAACAAACTCTAATAAAAACCCCACTTTCACTTCATCCAAAAACTAACGACGTGTAATTTATCACATTTATTAACATGAGTCCATTGGGTATGTCCAAAATTACTAGGCTTAACACATTTATATGAATATGGTTGGAAATATCTACGTTTATTAGAGGAAAATTTGTTTACTGCTACTATAATATCTTAAGAAATTCCTTCAAGCAGTGATATGGTCATGAATCCACCTGTTGTTCTCATTTCAAAGTCTATAAATCAAAACTAAATCCATAGTTAAACAATATTATGATAATGATAAAAAAATTTCTTTTTAGTATAAAAAAATAGAGAAAATAATGTTGTTAATACACACTGTAGGATGTAATAGAATTTGAAACTTTCTTGGTTATTATAGATATATAAACCAATGGTTGTAGAAATTTTTTCTTATATACTAACTTATAATTTTTTTGATACAAGATCAAATTAAACTAAGTGAAGAAAAGTTTTCAATTCACATGATCACTAGTATTACATCTTCTACAAACACTATGAACTCGTCTATTTTTACTTTAAAAGTTTGTTGGTTAATTCAAAAAATATGTCGAAGCAGTTTTATTGGATCATTTTGATACTTACAAACTTGGAATCATTCATTAGAAATATATAATGTCAGTACATATCATGGTACATGAGATAAATTCCATTCATCTGATCTTTTTGATATTATATTAATCTCAATAATCTATTCTTATTGTTATGAATTTTTTGCTGGAAGGGTTATATGCTGATAAAAATTTGTTCATGAATTTTCAAAACATGTATTTTAAATACATAATTATTACAGGTACTATGATTTAATGGGGAAAATTAATCATTATATCTTGTATAAATTTTACCTGATAACATGGTTTCTGCTTTATGTTATACCTAGATACATTTCATCTTTTATTCATAATGGACATGAATGAAACAAAATTTTCTTTTTATATGTTATCAATATTTCAATATTAAAAACTTATAGTGCACCATCTAACAATATAGAGACACATTCCACTCATTATTTTCCAAATTAATATACCATGAATAATATACATGATGTATTCATAAATAAATTTTTGTTATGTTCATATATTATTTGACTTTATTAATGTCCCCAACCCTTTTATGTTATGACCAATAGACGTATACAATGAATCTCCTTTTGGGAGATTTATTTAAACATCTAATATATGGTTTCTTCTATCTGATGTGGACTTGAAAATTAATTGACCAATATGAATATCATAGATATATTATTTGAAAAAAGTAAAATTAAAATAGAATTTTGTTCAACCAGAATTGTGTATATGTTTTTTATAGAAAGGGAATTTCAAATATAAATTATGGTTTATTGGTACTGTCTTTTATAATCCATGTCTCGTTTATCTTAAACACCAACCACTAAAATCAATCATTGAAACAAATAAAATATGGAGTTCCTGAATATTGATACATGGAGTATATTTCTTGGAAATATATACATACTTTTCAAATATACATTATAACCATTTACTAATAAATTGTAGGAATATTTAGTCTAAAGTAATAAAACATGAATCACCCACCATGGTAAACTAAAACCACCTCTTTAGTTATAAATTCATATTTAGTATGTGTCTCAAGAATTTGTCCTCTCACAATGTTTTGTGGAGTCTATTATCTAAATTCCAACTCATGTGTATCCCAAGACCTAACTCAAAGAATTTAGGTTTTCTCCCACAATATTATATAATACAATAATACTTTATGTAAATATAGTTGATTTGTACTACATGTTCATATCCGTAGTGCGCACATGATCATTAACGCAGATGCCCCTTTGTGTTTGGTTGTTCTTTTGTAGCTAATTATAGCTTTAAACAAATAGTTTTCAACATACTATTTTTTAGTTTCCTAATATATTATTGTCATATTAAAATATATATTATATCAATTGGAAAATTTATATTAAACATGCTTTAGTTATTGTACATCTATTTGGAAAACATGTATTGGAAGAAATAATGGATGATTTTCAATATATATATGACTCACCATTGATCTTCCTTTTAGTAACTTCACAAAAAAGATTTTTATAAGCAAATGTGAGTTTGAGAATACATTTACACTATTTATATGGTCACTGAATACTTGGATAATATGTTCAATGAAAATCCAACTCATAAGTGCCTTAATATTTACCAATTCCACACATTTACTTCACAAATCATTTGAAATTGTTTTTAATGGAATCTCGAAAATTTAATGAAGTAACCTTAAGTATTATAATATTTTCTAGGTACATGTTGAACTAACATCAAAATCAGAGTCAATTACCTTCAATTATAATGGTTTATTTTTAAAAAACATGAAAAATAGATTGTTTTTATTCTTATTATCTTATCTTAATTGAGACTAAAACTTTTTTGGGACAAAAATATATTGACTAATTTTAGTTTTAATTAAAAAATAATTACTTGGCCACAATTGGGTAAGAGTGTAATATTTTATATTCACCATTCATTATTCGGGATATATGATATTCAAGAGATACTAAAAAAATAGTTTAGTATTTAAGTATAATTACTACATTTATTATAAATGAGATATAATTTCTCATTGTGTCTTAATAGGCACTAAGATAGATGTTATAGTACAAATAATTCCAAACATGAATCATTCCATTTTTTGATGAGAATTAGTGGGCTCTCTTTAGATAGCCTAGTAATAACCCTTTCACTGACTAACATTTAGTTTACCTTATAACCTCTCTATTCATGTTTATTTCTTGTATTCAGACACATATATTTTGTACAAATATTTTATTTAATAGAAATTTAGCATATAGAAACTTGATGAATATTACGAAAGTGTATGAAATTTCTTTTATAATTAATTTATTGTAATTTTTTTTCTAGTTTACATGTTTTCCACATGAGAATACAGTAGCATCCTAAAATTTTTTCCAATGTCAAATTGTTTGTCTCATTGAATCTCATTATTATATTTAAATAATCCATGGGGTATTAAATCTTTACTTTCAATGTTTTCACTAAAAGTTGTTGAGAAATAATTTTTACCAATCCTTTTCTCTACAGTGAAGTGCAGAAAAACATTTCCTTACCAATTTATAATTTTTTTATATTGGATTGGAAAATAGAAGGATAATATTTGTGTTAATGATAATGAGATAAGGCTTATAGATAATTTATTATCTATGTGGAAGTATAATTTCTCCAACTGATCAATATAACCCATTATTTAGAATGAATTATTTGTAGCTAGATTAATTTCATCCAGTTTAAATTGATATAGTTCATTGAAAATTTAATTTATTTCAAGATAACTATATATTTCTAACGATATTGGAGATTAGATATTATGTGGTATACATCACTGTCTCTATGTTGTATCATTAAAATACCAATACGTAGTTGAAAATATAATATGATGAACATCAGAAGAATCCTCAACAAATCTATTGTTGGATACCATTTCATATTGACTCACTTAATTAGGTAGAATAATAAGGATATTTGATTCCAAAACATAATATAGTTTTTTAGATTATAGTATATCATATAAATGGTTGTATCATATCAAAAAATTTATATATGTAAGGTCCTACCACGAGTTAAAGAATAATCACATAGTTTTTTTCCTTTTTAATTTCTAAAATAATTAAAATTTATGATTTATACGTTAATTGATCATAAGATTTGTGATAAATAAAAAATTAATTTATTTTTCACTTCTGTAAATTTATTAAATACCAACGGTTTTAAACCGTTGGTAAATCATACATAACCATTGGTAACACTTATACATATGGTTTAGCCAACCATTGGTAATCAAGCCATGGGGATAGGCTTCTACCAATGAGATATCAAATAACCATTGGGAAAATCCACCAAAAATCGTATTATGTTTCCCAATGGTTTCAAACCCGTTGCAATAGATCTTTACCAATGGTTTATGAAAACCATTGCTAAAGATTGATTATACCAGGACTTTACCGATAGTTTCAAAAACAGTTGGTAAAGGATAAACTATGACATTTACCAATGATTGTAAACCATTGTAAATGAGTGGATTATTCAATTCTATACCAATGGTTTTGGAAACTGTTGGTATAGAGCCTGCGATTTGTCCAGAACCAAGAAGCTTCCTTGTGCCTAAATTTTTTCTAGAAGTAATATGAAATTACCTGCTAAATAACATAGAGTTCACAATACAGAATACATATCATTCTATACCACTGGTCTGTAAATTCACTTGAGGTTTATAATGATCTACCCCACTCAAAATCATAAAATTTCATATTATGTCTTTTGCTAGAATTTTATAATCTGTTTGTTTATTTGACTGTAAACTATATCTTTATGAGGGATCTTTTATACAACTCCTAATTTGAGTTATTTCAAAATTGTATCAAATGTTGATTTTATTAATGTAAAGCCTTTATGTATTGGTTAATTATCTCTTATTTTCTATGTTATCCCATAAAGATATAAATTAGTGTAACCAAATACTCTTAGGTAACTTGTCAGTGAAACATTAATTCTCTCAAAAGGTGATGCATGATGTAATTCTGAGAAAATAGGGATAACATGGTACTTTTTAGAGGAGTTAAATGAAATGATAAGATCCCAATATATCCTTTTTATTTTTTATCAATAATGTGGAAAAAGATACAAACATATTGGTGTAAGAGTTGTTTGTTGTTATTTTAAAACCAATTAAAATGGGGATATTAATGTTCTTATGGATTGGATTGTATTTTTTATCAATGATTTTTGCATGATATAGTGTTGAGGAGTGAAATAAGTTATTGATTTCAAGGGGGTGGGGACAGTCTAGTGTGGTTGGGGGTGTTGTCCAAGGGGGTAGGGGATGTCTAGGGGTGGGGGGATATTCATCCGTTTGCAGTGGCTGTCCAAGTGGGTAGGGGGTGTCCAGGGGGGTGGGCGGGCTGTCCACAGGGGTGGGGTGCTGTCTAGGGGGGTACGGGATGTCCATGGGGTGGGGGCCGTCAAGGGGGTTGGGTGAGGGATGTTTCCCAAGGGGGGGTGGTCCAGGGGGGTGGGGGCATCTAGGGGTTGTGGGTGTCCAGTTGATGGGGTGGTTTCCAGAGGCTGGGGGTCATCCAGGTGGGGCTTTCCATTAGGGTGGGGGGTATCTAGGGGGTGGGGGTGTCCAAGTGGTGTGGTGGTGTCTAGGGGGGGTGTGGGGGGGGGGTCATCCAGGGGGGTGGGGATGTCCAGGGGTAGGGGCAGTCCCTGGTGGTAGGGGTGTCCGGGGGTGGGCGGGCTATCCACGTGGGGTGGGGGGTTGTCTAGAGGGGTAGGGTCGGTGGGTGTCCAAGGGGTGGGCAGGTTGTCCATGGGGATGTGGGGCTGTCTAGGGGGTATGAGTTGTCCTAGTGGGTGGGCGGGCTGTCCACGGGGGTGGTGGGGCAGTCCAAGGGGGTATGAGGTTTATAGGGGCCAAGGGGAGGGTGTTGTCCACGAGGGTGGTGGGGATGTCCAGCGGTGTATGGGGTGTCTAGGGGGTGGGCGAGCTGTCCACGGGGTTGGAAGGGCTGTCCAAGGGGGTAGGTGGTTACTAGTGGGTGGGTGGGGTGTATACGGGCGTGGGGGGGGGGGGGGGCTGTCGAGGAGGGTGTCTATGGGGGTGGGAGGGCTGTCCATTGGGGTTGTGGGGCTATCTAGAGGGGTAGGGGTGTCCACGAGGGTGGGAGTGTAGTCCACGAGGGTGGCGGGGCTGTCCAGGGGGTACAGGTTGTCAAGGGGGCTGGGCAAGCTATCCATGGCGGTGGCGGGGCTGTCCTGGGGGTAGGGGGTGTCCCGATGTGGGCGGGCTGTCCACAGGGGTGGGGGCTCTCCATGGGTGTAGGTGGTGTCCAGGGGGTGGGGTGGTGACCTGGGGGTTTGGGCAGTCTAGGGTGTTGGTGGGCTGTTTAAGGGGGTGGGAGCTATCCATGGGGTAGGGGTGGTCCACGGGTGTGGCGGAGCTGTCCATGAGGTAGAGGGTCTTCCAGGGGTGGGCGGGAATGTCCACAAGGGTGGGGGCTGTATAGGGGGTAGGGGGTGTCAACGGGGGTGGGCGGGGTTGTCTAACCGGTATGTGGTGCCCATGGGGTGGGTGGGTTGTCCCCAGGGGTGGTCGAGGAGTCCAAGGGGGTAGGGGGATGTCCGGGGGGTGGGAGGGCTATACACGGGGGGGGGGGGGGGGGGTGGTGGGGTGTCTAGGGGGTGGGCGGGCTGTCCACAGGGGTGGGTGGCTGAGGGGGGAGGGGGGCTGTCCACAGGGGGGTTCTAGGGGGGATGTCCGCGGGGGAGGTCGGGATGTCCAGGGGGTGGGAGGGCAGTCCACGGGGTTGGGTGGGCTGTCCATGGGGGTGGTCGGGCTGTCGAGGGGGGTATGAGGTGACCAAGGGGGTTGGCAGGCTATCTACATGGGTGACAAGGATGTCCAGGGGGGGGGGGGTAGGGGTTTTTTAAGAGGTGGGCGGGTTTTCCACCGTAGTGGGGGCTGTCTAGGGGGTAGGGGGTGTCCAGGGGGTGGGCGGGCTGTCCATTGGGGGGGGGTGTCAAGGGGGCGGGCTATCTATGGGGGTTGGGGGCTGTACAAGGGGTTACAGGGTGTCTATGGTGTGGGTAGTGTGTCCACGGGCAGTGGAGGTGTCCACAGGGGGTGGATAGGGTGTCAGGGGGGTTGGGGGGCTGTCCCCGGGGTGGGTGGGCCATCCAGGGGCCATGCGGGCTGTCTGCAAGGGGTGGGAGTGCTGTCCACGGGGGTGGGAGGTTGTCCAGGGGGTAGGGGTTGTCCATGGGGTTGGTAGGGTTGTCGAGGAGGGTAGAGGGTGTCCAAGGGGTGGGCGAGGTGTCCACGGGGGTGGGCAGGATGTCAAGGGGGATACATGGTGTCCAGGGGTGTGGGTGGGCTGCTCACATGGGTGTTCGGGCAGTCCAAGGGGTATGGGGGTGTTCAGGGGGGTGGGAGGCTATCCAGAGGTGGGGTGATATCCATGGGGGTAGGGTGTGTCCTGGGGGGGCGGGCGGGCTGTCCCGATTGAGGGATGTCACTATTTTTCCTCTAGATATTGGAATCATCTGAAATATACCAGAGTTCATGTGGGATGATATACACCTTCTTTGTTTTCCAGCCACACCCTCCTCCTAAATTAAAATATTATTTTTTTTCTTTAATGATCTCTGTGAATATAAATGGTTTTTTAAGGTTATTTACATGGGATTAGAGGTTTGAGGCAATAGGAAGATCTACCTCCTCTCATTTTTGTGATTTTAGAACTTGACTTCTGTCGCATTTTGAAGTCTCAAATCTCTGTTTGATGATCATTCAAGTTCTATTAGGATTATGGTAAGACATTCATCTCCCATATTTCTTTTCTGAATGATATTTTAATTCTCTCATTTGGATATATATATTATTTATCAGTATTTAAATATGAAATAGATTTATTCTCTTCCTTTTCTAGATTCATTATTAATATTTCAAGAACCTTGATTTTCTTCGATGGAAATTAATATAATGTTAGGGATAGATTTTATGATTCTATGGTTATTAAGGGATGATCCATTCCTCTTTTCTTCCTTGGTGTTCCCCTTATTACTTCCTAGCTTAAATCCATAGACTGTATGGTTTTGGAAGAGAGAATTTTTTAAAGAAATAATTTTTTGTCAAATAATTATTTTCCATTGCTGGACTATTACAACTTGTTCCATCTGTTTTACTTAGGATGAATGATTATTGTTGGCATCACTTCTTGGGACCAAATAAAATGGTTAAGTCCATTAAATCCAATCATTAGATAATTATTTCATAATTATCTAATCTAGTTACTTCTGGGGATCAAGTGGAGTTTGAATTATTGAATTTTACTAAGGAGGAGGGATGCTTAGGTATAAATTGGTATGAGCATTGGAATACATCTTAACATGGTTAAATATGTTTAGGATCTTTTTAATCCATATTTTTATTCATTTGTTATTGACTATTATCACATTTTCTTACTTGGTCGCTCCATGTCTTGGATGAAAAAGTCCAATGGAATTTATCATGGACATGGAGGAAAGTGTTGGGGCTATGAGATCATCATAGAGACCAACTACATTTTGGTAGAGAACTTATATTTTATTTTATTAAGTTTTTATTTTTGTCTTCCTATGGGGCCTATTTTCTACTCTATCGATCACAAAATAATATATGATTCAAAGTTATCCATGATTCCCACAATAGTGGAAATTTTTCTCTAATGGATCATGGAATCCACCAATTATTGTTTATACTAATCTCATGGATATCGGGCTGGAGATACTTTAATTTTGTGAGCATGGAGGTGATTGTGAATGGATTTTTTGTAATTGATATGATGGTTTCTCCATTCTCATTGTTTGGGATGATCCAAGGTACAATTTTTTTTGATTAACATAGAGATCTTTGGATTGGAATCATTTCTCCCCAACTAGGGGGTACGAGCGTGCTGTCCACGGGAGTAGGGGCTGTTCGCGGGGAGAGGGGTTGTCCAAAGGGGTGGGCGGGCTTTCCAGAGGGGTGGGTGGGCTGTCCACGTGGGTGTCAGGGCTGTTCAGAGGGTACAGGGTGTTCAGGGGAGTGGGTGAGCTATCCACGTGGGTGGGCGCTGTCTAGGGGGTGGGGAGAATAATTCACAACAAATCATTAAGTAATGTTTGATTACTTATAGATAAAATAATGAAGGCAATTTGACCTAACTAGTCACACATATATTCAGTCACAACAAATCAATAAGCATCAAATGTCAGTAATATCAGTAAAAAATGTAACAGATCAATATGTCCCTCATCACCATCCCTATAATCAACGTCATCATTAGCCTCACCCTCTTCCTCATCATCATCCTCATCATCATACATGCCCTCCTCAAGGACCTCCTCTTCTCCCTCATATGCATCCTCGGCCTCCTCATCGCCCTCCCCATCCACCTCACCCTTCTCCTTTCCCTCATCCTCCTCCTCGGTCTCCTCCTTGCCCTCCTCCTCTGCCGCCTCGGCCTCCTACTCACCATCATCTCTACCTCCACTATAACTACCACCTGGTGCACCATATATAGATCTCATCGATGACATATATTCATCACAAGCAGTGTTGGCCTCTTGTGGAAGTGTTGGATGTAAAACATCCATCTGTTTAATAAATACAGTGTTTTCCCTCTCAGACTATTCCACCATCTCGGTGGACCTTTTTCAGCAGGTTCTACTTTCTCCATAACCTGATGGAAGTTAGTGGAACTACAACTCATACATAAGGTGGGATAATACCTCCTCAGAACTATACTCTTCTCAGGTCGGCATCATACTCTACCATAGTTCTCATCTCCCAACACCTGATGTAAGTGATTGTTTGGCCCAAAATTATCATGTTCCGGGACATCAAGGGCCTCTAAACCTTCCTTTTACAAATATCAATAGATTTATAGGATAAAAAATAGTGATTAAAATTTAAATCTACAAGCAGTGTTGGCCTCTTGTGGAAGTGTTGGACGTAAAACTTCCATCTATTTAATAAATGCAGTGTTTGCCCTAGAAGACTGTTCCACCATCTCGGTGGCCCTTTTTCAGCCTGTTCTGCTTGCGCCATAACTTGATGGAAGTTAGTGGAACTACAACTCATACCTAAGGTGGGATAATACCTCCTCAGAACTATACTCTTCTTAGGTCGACATCATACTCTACCATGGTGCTCATCTCCCAACACCTGATGTAAGTGATCGTTTGGCCCAAAATTATCAGGTTCAGGGGCATCAAGGGCCTCTAAGCCTGCCTATTACAAATATAAATAGATTTATAGGATACAAAATAGTGATTAAAATTTAAATCTACAAATTAAAACATACAATATGCTACTGAGTAAATTCTTTAACTGCACTTCCATCTTTCTTCCTTCTACTAGAGCAAAACAGTTGTGCTCTAGGAACTCGTCCTTCTATATTCAATTTATTCCTCTATAATGATATTGAAAGTAGGAAAACATAATAAAAAATAGGATTCCATGAATTAATTTCATAACTAAAATTATATAACATATTTGGAAATAAAATAAGTTATGGAGGATGTAATAGAAAGTGATATTCGTAAAGAAAAATTATAAACTGTCATACTTGCTGCCACTCATGATCTGGCATCGTAGTACATCCCAATGGGTGGAAGTATTCTTTAGCATCATTTTTTTTATTTCTTCTAAATCAATTCTAAATAAAATTCAATAATTAGTATTAACAAAAAACATGAAAAAATTGTATTTACAAATCCCTAATGTGATTAATACCTTAAATTGGCTGGTCGTACAATGAGTAATTAAATGTCGTTAATGTTATAACAAGAAATCATCTATGATAGGAACTGCATCTAACTCTGTGACCACATTAGCATGCCTTCCAATGTACATCTCATGCTTATAATCTCTTCAAATCTTGCAAAAACCCTTTAGATGTGCTGGTCGTGCACCCTCCACATTGGGGAAATTAAAGCATAGGTGATACCAAAATATTAATTCATATAAATACAAAAAATAATATATTTCATTTAACACAACAATTTTTTTACCCATATCTCTACCCATGTTTTATCTTTGACATCATTTGGAAGGTATCTCCATGAGAGCGGGCTCACATGAAGGATGTCAGAGTATTTGGAAAGTGTCGCCAAAATACTTTTACATTGCTGCCCATATTTTTCAATCATTTGACGATATTCATTTTAGTCTGCCATCGAATTCTTGTGGTGGTTCCAAACTGCACGCATGTTTGTACGCACTCACCCCCACCTCCTTTCATTAGATGAATCTGTTATGAATGAAACAAAATATTATCAATACTTGTTTTAATGAAAATAAATAATGGTGTAAATTTTTTTTTGTGTTGTATATTTAAACCTGCGGTAGTCTGATCAATGGGAGCCACTGGATACACATAAACTGAAGGAAAACCCAGTACAGATGGATTGACTCCCAATGAATGCTCCGCAAGGACATGCTCTGGTGGAGCAGTAGTCGAAGAAGATAGAATATAAAATACTAGAGAGAAAAAATCATAAGAAAGAGAATATGAGAGGGATGGCTGGCCAAATGCTAGATGGGGATTGGGAATCATCGTCAGATATGGTACAGACGGGTGAGGAGGCTCAGATGTAAATGGTGGTGAAAAAATGGGAGGCCTAAATATCTCATGTATCCCTAACGGCACACTGAGATCAGAATGTGGGATGGATGGAATGTCAGTGGGAGGGGCATGGTCTAATCAGGTACACCAATTAGGTTATCTAGCTCCAGTACCACCCCCCATTGAACGAACACCTCAAGTACTAGGACCACTAATAGGATGCTCATAAAATAATTTTCACCTAATAGATGGATCATGAAAATATGTTTTCACAAAATTAATCACATGACATTATATATTATTTAAATAAATATATTTGAAATAAAAATTCTCACTATAGGCACTAGTAGTGGAATTCCTAGCTCAGTCATGCGATGATTGTTTTCCATAATCTATTTCTGTTTCCTCTCTTTAATTGGTTTCATTTTGCGCATTTGAAAAATAAATATGGTTGTAAATAAAAAAGGATAACTAATGTGTAACATAAAAAACAAAATAAATGAAATGTAATATGGTCACTTTGAGATTATTTAACTACCCATTGTTTTAGGTCATCTTGAAAAAATATATAATGAAGTTAATAAATCATACAAGGTGTAATAATGAAATGTAATTTTTAGTAGGATGGTTATTCACTATGTTTCATCAGTCTATTAGAATCATGGAACATTGATTCTACCAGATTCATAAGGGGTAAAGAAATTGTCAAAATTATGGAAAAAATTAACTTCATCAGCCATGGTAGATGATGTAGGTTTCTATACATGTTTTGGAGAAGAATAGAAACAATCATGTTCTTTACCTGGTAAAATGTTAAAGAGAGGTCTTAGAGTTTTACAAATTTTATACAAATCACAGATGAAGCATTGAAATGTTCACCAAGTTATAAATTTTGGTTTTGTAGGTTTGAATACAGTTCAATTCCAAATAAGAAAATGAAATTCAAATAAAATTGCAACCAATAAACATTGAAAATTCACATAACGCTCTTCTCAGATACAACATATTTGTAATCAATATTAAATCAATTTGAATAGTACCAACCATAACATCCCAAGTCGAGGTAAACCAAAATAATTGAGAACATGAATGGGAGATTTTATATATTCCCCACCACAACTTCAGGTTCATAGTCAACTTAGACAATTGAGCTATTAGATTCATCAAAAGAAATAAATGGATCTTTTCCAATGGTTGTAGGGATGGTGTCAATTCTATCGTCACCGTCATTAAAAATATGTCTTGGAATTACTTCAATAATGACACCAAATTCAGGTCGATGATGGTCTTTGACATAAAAAAACTCATTTCTCCTTTTATGCCAAAACATATGGTTAATTAGTAGAAATATTGCGAGTCATATCAATTACTCGAAATCCTCAATAATAAATAAATGTTCCATGCCACATCATCGAATAAAACCACTGGCATTTCATCATAATTACTCTTCCATGAGAATAATAATCTAATATTTTTTTTTCAATGACTCCATAATAACCTACATTTTAAAATCAAGGTATACTATTTGATGTACTAGAATAACAGTCTATTTTGGTAGTAACCATAAATCATCATGTTGTGTTCTCATGTTCTTTGCTCGTTCAATGATAAAAAATCTATACCCATTGATAACAATTGATTTATAGTCACGAACCACGATATTATGACCAAAAGCCACAGATCTTATTTCCTCAGAGACAGAGTAAACAGGAAAACTCAATACCTAAAATAAAAATCCATATTAAACTAAATTAAATATTTTTTTAATTATTTTAGACAATAATATTATTACCTTCAGTTTTAACCAATAAGAAAACTCTTTGCTATGCAATGTCTTCCTGCTTCGAAAAAGATTAGGAATATTTCTTTCTATTTATCATCGCTTTATGTTCCATACAGATAAAAATAGGAATATATTAACAAATATATATATATATATATATATATATATATATATATAATATACATATTTAATTTACATACAAGATTTTTTCACTGAAAAAATCATAGTCGAACAAAACTATGCGATGCTCCATCTCCTGCTCTTTAAGGCTAAATTTCGTCAATGTATATGATCCAGGAATTCCTCCCATTTGTGGATGTGATGGAAAACTGGGTTCAATTTTCTCATACTTTTCTTTTTCATTTATCATTGGTATGTTCATTCTAGTAGTGTGATGAGTCAAATACAGAGATAATAAATGCATACATTCATGAGCCAAGTAACTGTTCCCGATAAAACCCTCATGGTGATTCCTATTATGAACATAAGATATTAATGTGAACATATTTCATTCAGTAGGATACATCAAACGAAAAGAAATAGGTCCTCTGAGAAGTATTTTAGTTGTAATATAGAAAGTCATATACAACATGCTTGTGAAAAATTATGGAAGAATTATTTTCTCTAACTCACACAAAATTAATGGGTTATCTACAATAATTTTTTGCTAGAAATACATGGGAAAAATCTTAGCACAAATATATCTAAAAAAATGGCACAACCGAATAACAGCCACCCTTACATTATTGGAATGAAGATGAAGAATTTCTATAGGAATCAACTCATGCGGAAGGATGTGATAATCATGAGTCTTCAAAGATTTTAACTTCAACTCTATACTAATGACCCATTTGAATATGTTTCTTGAATAGACATAAAGAACATTAATAGTCTCTAGTACTTCCACAAAATTATTTTTTTCTGTAGGTTTCATCACATAAAGAGCACATGGAACTTTCCATTTATTTTCACTGTTACGCAAATGATGCAATTCGGGTCTAATGCCACAATCCAAAAAGTCACACCGAGACCGTAAATCATCTTTTTTTTATCCCATAACATTTAGAAGAATAGAAAGAAACATTTCAAATATATTTTCTTCAATGTGAATTACTTCTATGCAATGACATAAGAAATTGGTTGACCAATAAGGAAAATACAAGAAGATACTTCTCTTCTTCCAATTGTAACAGGTGTCAGTGGAAACATTCTTTCCCTTTCCATATTTCATTTGACCCTTCCCAAATGAAAAACTAAAATATTTCAATTCATTAATAACATCAGGTCCAGATATACGCTTAGGTGGATCATCGGTCTACATGGTATTGTCAAATTTTCAACGATTATATCTATTTGGATGGTCCATTGGCATGAATAATCGATGTCCCATAAAAATGAAACTACAATGATATTTCAGTCTTCTAGATCATGTATTCTTCATTCCAATATGACATGATAGTTTTCCCATCATGCTCCATCCAGACATCATTGTTTAAGTTTAAAAATCATTTATCATCCATATAAGTGTAGCACGCATCTGAAATATGTCTTTCGAACATGCATCGTAGGTGCGCACATCCACATCCCAAATATGTTTCAACTCTATTATTAAGGGTTTCATGTATACGTCTATATAATTTTCAGGATCAGAAGGGATATATATGAGTATACTCATGGAAGTGATAGGTTTTTACATACACAACCTTGGGAGAAGATTATAAATATGTACAAAAACCAACCAAGAGTTATGCGAAATAAAAATCTTCCCAAACAGATTAAAACCATCACATGAAAGACCCAACCTCACATTATGCAAATTAGCTGCAAAATTAGGATACCGAGCATCAAATCTCAGCCATGAAAATCCATCTACAGGGTGAACCAACTCATCATTAGTCTTCTTTCCCTTAGTATCATTCCATTACATTTTTATGGATATTTTATTAGACATAATAATATTCTAAAGACTAGGGATCAATTCAATGTGACAAACTACATTCTATAGCACACGAGATGGTGTTCCATCATATTTTGGCTTTCAATGGGATGTGCCACATTTTATACAATCATTTTGTTCAGAATTTTCCTCCCAGAACAAATTTCAATCTTTTGAGAAAGAATAATTTTTTTTTCTAGAAAATTCACATTCCTCAACTCACTTCCATGCCATATAGTGGATTGAGAGAATATTTTCTCCCTCTAGAAGTAAGTCCTTCATGAAGGAAAGAATGTAATCCATGGTAGTACTATAAATTCTATACATAGTTTTCCCATGAAATAATCGGATTAAAAATTCATGATTTTTCATTTAACCACATTTTCGATATACTAGAGTCATGGCAACATCATTCAATTTGTTCGTCCTTACAACATCATAAGTTTAATTAGACTTATCATGTGTGCTGATATCAAAATCTTATTGGGTAAGATTCCTTTCCTTTTCATGATGACGAATAAACAAAAAATAGTTATATAACAAATTCTCCAATCCAGTCTTCTTATTTGGGTCATCCGCAATTTGAGATGTCATTTTCTACCCATTGTGATACCAGACTGAGTAGTTTCATTGAAAACCATATTTTGTTATGTGGTAGCTTATTTCTTCATGACCCAAACAAGGTCTTCCAACACAATTTTAATAGGGACGGTGTATGTGACTACTATCTGAAGCATTGTTAAATGAAAAATCTAAAAATCTCTCGATTTTTTTTGAAAATAGCTTGAGATCTGATCAGTTTCACACATAGAACTTCTATTAATTATGTAATAAAATTTTTATAAAGTCATTTCGTCAAAAACAGTTCTATAAGATTGACGATTCATTGAAAATGTATTTAATTAATTG
This sequence comes from Viscum album, assembly GCA_963277665.1. NCBI lineage: Eukaryota > Viridiplantae > Streptophyta > Magnoliopsida > Santalales > Viscaceae > Viscum > Viscum album. Next base: position 561,653,340 of record OY728125.1, read on the forward strand.
ATAATTGTTCACTTTATATGAAATCATAACTGACACACTACTCTATATGAGAATCGTAATATAAAAGAAAATTACACTACATTTATTTCAAAACATCTATGAAGAACTATACCTGAGTGGAAAATATCACTTACACTTATGGAGGAGAATTATTCCGGACTTGAGTAAATTTTATATCAATAAAATTCATATTTTAGTAGATTATTTGAGTGATCATATACACTACCGAAGGGGTGGTGGTGTCCAGGGGTGGGGATTTTCAGGGGTTGGGGGGCTGTCCCAGGGGGTGGAAGGGCTGTCCACAGGGGTGGAGGGACTGTCCAGGTGGGTAGGGGGAATCCAGGGGGGTGGGTGGTCTGTCTACAATGGTGGGGGTGGGGTGTCCAGGGGGTGGGGGTGTCCAAGGGATGGGGGTGTCCGGGGGTTGGGGGTGTCTTGGAGGTGGACAGGTTGTCCATAGGGTTTGGGGGATATCTAGGGGGTGAGGGGGTGTATAGGGGTTAGGATGGTACTCCACGGGGGTGGAGGGGTTGTCCAGGGGGTACAGGGTTGCCAGGGGTGGGGGCTTTTCATGAGGGTGGTAGGGATGTTTAGGGGGTAGGGGTTCCCAGGGGGTGGGCAGCCGGTCCACAGGGGTGGGGGCTATTCACAGGGGTGGAGGGGTTGTCCATGGGTAGGGGTGTCCAGGGGGTGGGCAGTATGTCCATAGGGGGGGTACAGGGGGTGGGGTGTCTGGGGGATGGGAGGTGTCTGGGGTGGTGGGGGTGTCCGGGGTGGGGGTGTCCAGGGGGGTGGGTGGTCTGTCCACAAGGTTGGGGGGATGTCCAAGGGGGTAGGGGTGAACAGGGGTGTGGGTGGGCTATCCACGGGGGTGGTAGGGCTCTCCAGGGGGTACATGGTGTCCAGGGGGTAGGCGTGTTGTCCACGGTGGGGTGGCAGGGTTGTCCAGGGGGTTGGGGTGTCCAGGGGGCATGTTGTTCATTGGGATGGGGAGCTGTCCAAGGGGGTAGGGGTGTACAAGGGTTGGGAGGGCTATCCACAGGGATTGGGGTATTTCCAGGGGTAGGGGGTGTTCAGAGGCGGTGGGAGAGTAGTCAACGGGGGTGACATGGTTGTCCAGGGGTACTGGGTTTCTAGAGGGTGGGTGTGCTCCCCACGGGGGTGACAGGGCTGTCCAGGGGGGTTGGGGTGTCCAGGTGGCAGGCTGTCCAGGACGTTGGGGCCTGTCCAGGGGTTAGGGGGTGTCTAAGGGGTGGGAGGGCTATCCAAGGGGATTCCTGATCCCCATAGGATGGTGAATAGGTCCTAACATCATAAAAATGAATGTGGGAATGATTTTACACTAGAATTGCGAAAACTAGATAAAAATATAGTATAAAAATAAAATAACTCAAATGGGATATGTGTACTAGATGCCAAACATGCATAAATAAGACAAAGTAATACAGAACATTACCATATAAATATGAAGGAAAACTACCATATTCCCAAGAGATGTATAACTCCTGATCAGTATATTAACATATAGAAATACCTCTAAGTGGTGAATTTCCCCTAACCAAACTAGGAAGTTGATAATCTAACAAAACCTGAATCCATAGTCAGTGTGTGACATAAATATCCCAGTAGGGTCTCACTAATGATTCCATAACAAGATTACAAAACCAAAATAACCAAATTATTTGCTTTCAATTTTCAAATAATCTGGTTTTACATTTTAAGTGAATAATGTTCAAATAATCTGGTTCTACATTTCCCCACCCTCCCACCCCCTTGCACACTCCTCTCCTCCCCACCCACCTATAAACCCCCCCCCCCACCCCAACCTGTACACCCCCCCACCTCACATCCAACAATCACCCCCCACTACACAACCCCACATACACATCCACCATCACCCACTGCAAATCCCCCCCACCTGCACACCCCTCTCCACCCACCCACTATATCCCCACCACCTGCAGCACGCCCACTGGCACAACCCCAATCCCCCACCACCATCAGCACAACCCACCCCCACCCCCACCTGTATAGCCCCCCCCACTCACACACACCCACCTCACCCCAGCAGACTCCCCCTGCATAGCGCCCCCCACCTCACCTCCACCTACACCACTACTCTAACTGACCCTAATCCCTTCATATAGTTCACTAAATCTACAAATTAGTGGCTATAAATACTTCAAATAAAGTTGACACACAAAATATGACTCACAAAATCATGACAGTTGAAGTATAGAACAAAAACAGAAAACAAATCAAATTACAATTCTTGGGTATACCATAGCACCTCGACCTTTGGTTTAGGCCAAATCAAAACAAAAAACCAAAAAAAGATCGAAAAAATTCAACATAAGGTACCAATTACTGATTTGAAGTGCATAAGAAAACAACTATCTGATTTAAGGGTAGAATAATTTTCTGGGAGAGGGATATCTGTGTCTCAGGATTTAGGTCTGCAATTGGGAATATGTGGGAATGGGGCTGGAGACAATTTTAGGATAAAACAATACCAATAGTTTTTTAATATGATTGATAACAACTATAATGTGATAGAGCCAACTATAATAAATCAATGATGTTATTCACCAAAAATGGGAAATAACACACTGAGAACCACCATCATGAATGAGGAACACTTGTAATTTAGAAGCATCTAACTTTACAGTCAATAAAAAATGTTTGATTCAACATAACATTGAATGCATAGTGAATAAAATTTGTTCCTTCAATGATGGTCAGTTTCCTATATACGTAATCTCTACCTTATGGAACAACTTGATAATATTTATCAAAAATAAGAAACCATAAAAACATGGGTAAAAAATCACCTATCAAATTTCCCTTACCAAGATATACATGGTCTTACAATCTAGGAATTTTTTACCATCAAATATTATCTAGAATGCGCTACTAATGATTGGAAAACTCTATTTCACAATCCCATGGAACAGAAAACATATCTCTCAACCATTATAAAAAATGATAATGAATGGTATCCATCCCATAAAATGGATTGATTGGTGAAAACAAATTAATTGATTAAACAACCACTAACCCACAAAATGATATATTGGGAAATGATGCACCAAACTATTCAATGGGAACCATCCCATTAAGTGGTGCAATAGTCACAAAGCCAAAAAACATTGTGATGTTAACCATCTTACCAAAAGATATCACATCCCAAAGAGGATCATTATTTTTTCTCCATCACAATGAATATGATTTCATCTATGTATAATGAATTTTGACCATGTTATACTGACTGCACTCTTGATATAGATGATGAAAAAAATCTTCTGACATTTAAATATTAACATGATTTCTAATTCTATACTGCAAGTATTGGTGAATAAGAACGTAGTTATATTAAAAATGACACTAAATAAGTTGTTATCAATCCTAATTAAATATCATAGTGAAATGTTGTTAGATCAAGCACCATGTGTCAATATAAGTTCAAGTCATAAGGATATACACCAAAACTACCATTATCATACACTAATCAAATCATCATAAAAGGAAAGGGTCTCAACAATTTCATTGGGTTTTATACTCCCTAGAGATTATAAGATAATATCTACTGGAGAAAATATAACTATATTATAGTTGGAAATTAAAAGATATTCAACATGATTAAATATTTGAAGTGTAGAACAAAAACATAAAAGAAATCAAATTACAATTCTGGGGTATACCATCGCACACGGACCGCTGGTTTAGTCCAAATCCCAACGTAAAACAAAACAATAGATGGAAAAAATTGAACCTAAGGTACCACTTACAAATTTGATGGTTAGAACAAAACATCTATCTGATTGATGGGTGGAATAATTTTCTGAGTGAGAGGGCTCTGTGTCTCGGGATTTAGGTATGTAATCGGGTAGATGTGGGATTGTGAATGGCGATAATTTTAGGGGAAAACATTACTAATAGTTTTTTAATACCATTGTGAATGGTATGATTTACCAACAGTTTTTAAAACCATTGGAAAAGGCTTCCAAAAAAATCATATATCCCAATGGTTTTGTAGAACTATTGGTCGAAACTCATCTAAACTTCCCTATCCCAATAATTTCGTGAAACTGTTGGGTTATGACCTATCAACATCCATATTCCAATGGTTTTCATAAACCGTTGGAAAAAACATGTTTTTATTTCCTCCATTTCCTGTAGTGTTTTATAATTCTCCCACTATTTTATAAAGTCACAATAGTATTCACCATAGAAATCAGAATGTTTAGTTTCTTTTACATTTTTGTGGAAATGATTTATATTCCCATTCATATAACCCAAAAGGGTTGGTCAAGATATTTGAAGGTATTTAGATAAGAAATATGTATCAAACTATGGGATTACATCTCCATAATCCATTGAGTGGATTCCCCAATCCAAAAATCCTAATTTGTATTTCTCAATACTTGTGTCAAAATTTTAAAAAAATGGGAAGTGATTAATTCAACTGATGACATTCAATTTAACTCCCCTTATAATGGTTTGTTTCCCAAAAATGTTTGGTCAAGAAAATAGTTATACGAGTCTCATTAATAATCATGTAATGGAAGTTTGAGTCAAAATTAATATTTAGTTGTGGGATTTTAATTTATTATACAAAAATTTTATCTTGTTTTACCCTTTATATAAATTATTAATATTAAGTTGATTTTAGTTAATTAATTAACCATTCTTGATTTAACATTTAAAAATAATGGTCTTAATTAAATTCCATCATTAAACGTTAGTTCATTTACTTATATGATATTCATCTTGCATCCATAAAATAAATAATTTATTAGGTATAAATAAATAAATAATAAAAGTCCCAATAATGAGATTACATTTAAATTCATTTATATAGTGAACAACAAATCAACCTTTCAACTTGAGGAATATTTTCTATTTTGTACATGGATCGAGTTATAACATTCCATCAGTAATCTTGTGTGTCACCGAGGATGAAATCATAATCGTTTTTTCTTTTATAGTATCCAAAAACATTGTGACACTCAATTAGTTACAAGTATTTATAACTCACATTTAGGTGAGGGGAACTAAAATATTTGTAAATAGAGAATACCTAAATAAAAATGGACACACCAGACCAAGAAAAATAATAGGTTGGGTGGATAACGTACATGAAATAATTTTTTTTAATATTAAATAATTTAGAATTAAAGCATTAAATTAAATTAAAATATCCAACATATACACAGGTCTTGGTCAAGATCAAAAATGACCATAGATTAAATTAATACTCAAAATTAAATAAGGAAACATTCATTTCAATTCAAAATTTATTATTGTGATAAACTTGCATGCATATGTTAATTAATTAATTAATTCCCATTCATCTTAATGACCATACAAATTAATTTAGAGATAGCCATCAATAAAGGTATTTTTGTAAAATAAACATAAGAACCAGTAATTACCTATTATTATAATAGATTAAAGGATCCCTTATTAATTCTTAAAAAACCATTTTTAAAAATTTAGACAAAATAATTTCCTATCAATATAATTTTTTTTAATGATCGAATATTCAACTTCATGTAATTTTAATGTTTTCCTTTATTGGTAGAATACAAATATTGTACTTATTATCTACAAACCACAAATCTCGGTATCCTTCTACTAGGGTTACATGTCTAAGTCTTTAGAATCACAATTGGCCAGAAAACATGACATGCACTACCAGCTACTTGTTCTATCTTCCTATTTTTATATGTCTGTGCAACTCATCTAAGGTCTCGACATGTTCATCGAAAATGGTAATACATCATGTGTAAGAGGCAACTACATGTCTTATATATCACATGTCACATCTCTGGTGGCCTTTCCAAATTCTCAGCGTACACAACGAACATGGGAATTAATGAGTTAAAAATTGTATACACTGTCTAAAAATCGTGTAATCCATTAATGAAACAATATGATAGCCTCAGATTTTTTTTCAAGAATAATGACTACACTGATTGTGAAAATTTCTCAACAAAATAGTGTAGACTGTACGACATGTACTCTTTTTTACATTCTTTATAATCTAACATGTATTGTTATGGGTTGGATCATTTTACACAAATTGAAAAATAAATGTACCATTTTTAATTACTTATTACCACATCATACATCCTGTGACACGACCAAGTGTAGTGAACATAAGAAGAAAAATTTTATTGTGACTACACACCATGTAATCCCATGATATCTGATCGGATTCCTCATCCTTTTTTGGTCAAAACACTGCTCATTATTTTTCTATTGTTGGATTTCATAAATTGTATATATTGAATGAAGAACAAAAATTCAAAAAGATGTTAGTTAAAATGAAATTAAATAATAAATTATATGAAATTAACATTTCAACAATGATTGTTCATATTTATTAAAAATAAAATAGCTAATAACAAATTTAAAACATGACCTAGTTTGGAAACACATGTTAGTTATAGGAAATCCATAATCCACATTGGTGGGTATTATAATATAATTATTTTTAATTTATAGTTTTCCAAAATCCCTATGTAGGATCTTTCATGTTAAATTTATATTCAATTAATTTAGATTATGAATAATGGAATACCTCATATTAAGATCCTTTTTAGATGATATTTTTGATCTTTTAATTTTTTTATTACCTTCATATTTCATTAAGGATTAATATATACAATCCCTTTAGAAATGATCCTAACATGCTATATTGATCTATCATATATTCTAATTTATTTTTAAGTTCTAGCCCGAAGAATCAAATATCATCCATTTTTCCACTTTCTCTATCCAATAGCCTTTAGTATTGAATGATTTATTCTCATTATATAGAGGAATAGTTGAATACTTTGAGAGAGAGTTAGTGATAGATGTATGTTGCACACAATGATTCTATATCCTAAATTTTATATCAATCCTTGATCATAGAAATAAATATATATTTATAGAGTTGGGGTTATGGTTAAAATATTATTTAATTTCATACCAAACCTTATATAATAGTATAATATGTATTAAAAAACATGATATATAGTATCACTGATAATATAATTATTTTATGTCATGGGCGCTAACTTGTGAGATAAAAAATAATATTTTACCTTCATATATATTAATACCTAACACCAAAAATATCCTTGGTCTATTTGATGTCCTCGAAATTTGTGGAATAAAAAATAAAATATTAATTATTAAATATATATATCCTTATCCATAAATGAGAGAATAAATATTTATTAAATATTAAATAATATAAAAATGTATATTTCATTCACATTCTGGTGAATATATATTTATTAATCTTATGGGACCAATAAAACATGAATAAAATTATTCTATGATTGAGAGAATAATATTTATTCCATTAATTAATTTTAAATATATTTTATTCATGATTATTAGAAACAATTTTTGTGTGACCTACAAGGATTCTCTATAATTGGAATTTGGAATGTATGCCTAAAGTCTAATATTATAGTGCACAAATGAGTCAATCCAATAGAAATAACTTAATGTATCCATGTCTACAACCACACACAAATGCTCAATTTTTAATATAATCCATATATCTAAATATTTCAAAAAGAAGGTTTCACATATGTATTATCAACCTATATTCTTGACAAATCATCCTTTCACTATCCAAAATAATCATCAGTGCACCATGACTATGGAATTTTTGTGATAATTATATTTCAATAAAATGGATGATATATCATCTTCCATAAATAAGGAATGGAAATTCCTTCCTCAACATATCCCCTAATAAAATTTAATTCATGATACTCCCAGTGTACCCTACTACTATCCAACATATGTCATTATAGTTTTTTTAATTAAATCTATGAATGGGAGACATTTCATGCATTATTGATAATTTTAAATTCTAAGTACCATTACACACACTCACAGACAAGAATATCTGATGACTCCAAAACATGTTGAATTCCAAATAGAGGGTCATTTTTCATAATCTCTTATCATAGAGATTACTAGGGGTAAACTTCATGAGATGAAGTCTTATCGACTTACAAGTAATGTCACCTGAAATTATATGTATTATACTCTCTTTTATTGGATGTTTTATAATTATAGAACTTGTTTTAGGAATATCATATTAACATTTCTAGGTTCTAATTATTGAGGGGAACTGCTATTCCCTTTGCAATGAAACATTTACTCTAGGACATTTCACGATCAATGATAAGTAGAATAACAATCAATATATGATAATATATATAAATTAATATTAATATATTTGAAAGTTCATGTAGTATTAGGAACCAAATTAGTTGGTTCTAGGGAATAAAATTCAACATTATAGGTGTTATAAGAGGCTTAGAGTATGTTTATAGTGGCTGGTCTTGTTGTGTGACATATTTCCTTGAAGATAGATGCCACACTAGGACCTGATGCACTGATAAAAGGTTACCATTGTGACTTAGTGTTCTGGGTTGTTTTAGTGAGGTCTACTAGACATCATTGGGACTATGGTCCAAAACCAAATGGGTACTTGATACCAGATAAAAACATATGAAGTACATGGGCCCCCGCCATTTTGAAAAAATAATTTATTTATTTATTTATTTAAAATAAAAGTTTCTTTCAAAATAAATACATCCATATTTGTTCCCAAATTAATTGAGTTCAGTCATATGGGAAAAACCTACTTGATTCATTAATTATTCTTTATGCCATCCATCATATGGAGCCAGTACAAGTAAAATTGATTTCTCCCCTTTATCTATTGATATATTTCCGTTTTTATCTTAGTTTCCAATATATATATTGATATTTTTTATTGATTCAATATTACTTCATAATTGGGAAAAATCAAGACATGATATTAGATGACAATTATAATTAATTTATCATGTAGTATGTTCCAATATGAATTAGATTTTATAAATTTTCTCATTCTCATTCTAACAATTATGTGTTGGTGGGGGTGTTTAGGAATTGCGGAGTTTCAAAACTGAAGTTACTATTCTTTGTAGGATGAATCCTGTGGACTTGTAGAGTGTGAAGGGTGAGTTATAGATTAATTTGACGTAGTTGAGTTGTATAATTTTTCTGGAACAAAAAATGACTGTGGATTTGTTTATGTAGTCATATGTAATGGGTATGTTTCTTTTAGTTAGGTGTTGATGTGAGTCACCAATATGAGGTGATGGTGTTATATCATTCATCAATGAAATATCCACTATGTTTCCTATCACACATCCCCATATTATGTTTGTGTTCCTTTACACTATTGTGTATAATGTTGTTGGTTCATGTGAATATGTGGTAGGGGTGCTATTGAACACTATATTATTTGTGAGATCCACTATTGTTTCACGAATTAGTATGATGATTTAATAACTTGTATATAAGTAGAGTATGCTAAATATATTTTCCATGAATTTTAATAAAATTATTGTGAACATCATTCCATGTTGAGTCCCTCATTGTACGTGGGGTTTCTCAAGGTTGATGAAAAAAACATTGTGGATACTGGTTAATTTATTTTGGTTCTGTTGATGTATCAGTCTCTGGAAGGCTATGATAATTCTTATTTATCATTCACATGGTATGATATGTGTGTTAATATATATTTCTCCTTAAGATAGTGTTCATAAAATAGTTACGTCTTCCCATTCTGACATAGATCAATAAATGCAAAATGATCACCCATGGATTATTGAGCATGGAGTGGATAAAGTTTTTTTGAAGTTTAATGATATATTTATCCTCCACAAAAATATATATGGATTTTTAGTATTACCTTATTTTTATTTAAAAAATGATATGAATTTGATGGATATTTATTTTATGGTTTGACACTTGGACTATAGAGCTGATTGAGTGCATGTTTCGCAGAATCATTTAATGTATATAAGATGGAAATGAAATAAGTGTGTTTTTTTAATCCTGTTTATCTTGTTTTATAAATGATTCTAATGTTATAATATGTCAAAAACATTATAAATAATGTTTTCAAAAATTTATTCTAAATTTAATTTTAATCAACTAAACTGGAATCATGTGTTTCAAGTTGGATTTATTCTATAGATCTATCTTTTTTGTGAAACCTGACCATAGAATGGGTATACAGGCCTATAATTATGAATAATATGATAAATGTGCATATATTAGGAGGGGTGTGGGATAGTGGGAAGTATTTTATATTATTTTATTATTTAATTATATTATTTGTGGTATGATATCTCTATCAAGAATTGTATTTGGTTTCTATTGGGATGACATCGAGGTGTGCACTTGTCAGTCCATCAAAGGGAATATATCATGATGAATTATATGTAGATGTTCCAAATCCAATAGAGTAGACAATTGATAAGGGACATATATTTTATGGTCAACACATGGTGAGACTCGTGTGAGTTATTTAATGTATTGATCAAGGGACTAAGGGTGATGATCCATCCATCTTGTACTTAAATATGGACTGCAAGTCTCAAAATCCTCCTTTTTTCAAGGGATACAGTAGAAAAAAGTCAACCATGAATTAGATTTATTTATATTAGATCATTATTGAACGAATTAAGAAACCTCTAGTGGGGGGTGAAGTTATAAATTCATATTCCCATAGGTCCTCTAAAACACTAGTGGGGAATATGGGTGTGGGCTAGTATATATGAGTGGATTTCCTAGAATTTCATTGTTAGAATATTATTAAACCAATTAATTCATGACACACTATGGGATAATTAAACTAATGAGTGAAAAAAATTTATTTAGGGGAGATTATAAGAATGAATTATGGTTCTATGTTCATGGATCTACCTGGATTTTCATTTTAAATAGCTGGATAAAATATTTCTATGGTTTGGTGATATGAAGATAGTTTTTGGCATGATGTCAAGGTGTAGGTGAAAATTGTAAAGGTGAATTCATTATTAAAAGGAATCAATCTCAAACCGATAGCATAGTAGAATTGTATTTATAGTGGTACACCTATCTAAAAAAGCATTATGTGGATCTGGTAGTATAGATTCATTATGTAAGATGCTAGATAATAGAAATCCAGAATAGATTTCACAAGTGTTGGATATCATATTTTCCTTTTGAGAGTAGGTCACTATATATGTTTTTTCAATGTAGTAAGTATGATAATATTCAGAATCAGTGTGGTCAACCACTAAACATGTGATAGGCTGATAGGAACATTTGGAATTTGAAGGGGTTCAATCTCTTGTTCTCTTAATCAGTTAAGGGTTATGGACTAGATCTTACATAAGAATCTGAGGTAAGACAAGGAGTAGTGTAGATATTTAGTACTTAGAGATCATACACATGCTCCTACTATTGAGGTCGGTATTATGTATAATAGTGGGGGTAATGGATATAAAAAAATGTGACACCATAGGGTAGAAAAACATATAGTGGTTGGGGTTTGGATCAATTCTATATGGATGGTAAAATATATTTTGAGATGGATGGAGATACATTGATTGTAAGAGAAACAACATTATTTTATTGGTTATAGTTATTAAAATGTGGGTAATAATTTATATTTTCTGTCATGGGTGAATATAAATCCTAATATAATGGTTGAGGTTTGATATTTTAGTATAGTGCGTGGTGATAGTTTTTTTGATGAGTTTTATGTGTATGTTATAAGATAAAGACTTGGTTTGATGTCAACAATGGGTCTAGATTTGTAGGTACCACCACTGGGGAGTTGATTCTTCTGGTTGGGAGTGTTTAATGTTATAATCAACATTTCATAGTCTTTTTTTATTGGTAATCATAAATTGATATATGTGTCTGGTAAAAACTCAATGTTTCGAGAATTAAGTACACAATATGATTACATTACGGTCTCTATTAGCTAGTTTTGTGACCTAATATGTCATGATGAGGTGCAGTTATATATTTTGAGGGTTATAATAACTCAAGTACATATGATATATATTTGGGATCCAAATCCAGTTAACAAGGTGTTTTTGTGTGTGTTTAGGGTGTTAATGAAGGCTAGTAGTCAGTTTTCAGAGGTTGTTTCTAGTGATGGACATAATTATATGATGACATATTCCACCTGGTACCTAGCTATCTCATATTTAGTAGGTGTTGTGCCTCTCTAGAATCAGGTGGTTATGTTAGGTCAATCAACCACATAGTGGACCTTGGCCGAGTAACCAGTTAATACATAGTACCTGATGAAGGGGGAAATATACATGGTTCCCATATGGACAATTTATGTAATATTTATTTAGATTTTAATTTTCCTTAATTATTGATTAAATGGGGAGAGCCTCATTTGAGAGAAGTAGGAGGGAGATCAAGTTCTACCCTCTACCTTCACCCTATAACCCCTTTTATATTAGTTCTCACCCATTTATGATCCTTTATTACTATTGTCTATCAAAACAATGTTTTAAAAGGTGATGTTTTTTGATCTCCTTCTTAAATTTATAGATATGTCATAGTTAAGGATGTTTTCTACAAAATCACTATTTTTGGTTGATTTCTTTGGATCAGAATTCTTTCATACCAGAAAACATTTAAGTTTCTAGTGCACATCAGAAATGTTGGGTCAGTGACTATTTTTTCATCAGTATATATGGAAAAATATAAATAACTAGATGATCACTACCTGAAATATCATATAAAAAACATTATAAGTATATAAATAATTAATTTAAAATAATAATTACATTATAAAAAGTATTGTTCCTTGATGAAATTTTCATCACTACCCTTGTTTTGGACTTCATTGTAGCATAGAATCCAACTCATGATTCTTTAATACATATCCACACATGATACTTAAATATCTAAAAGAAGTTGTAGAAATAACAGGTGTTAGAACTATTGAATACAGTTCTTCACATCATTAAATGTTGATCAAAACAATAAAATCTAGTCTATTATCAATGTTCATGAGATAAGGAATATATAAAAAATTTCTCTCTAGGGATTGAGAGAAATTTCTACAGAACATCTCTATTATGTCAACACATCCATGATGGAGTAATGATATAATTTATAATATATATGTAGGATTAAGAATGATAATTTAAAAATAGATACTAATCATTTTATTTACCTTTTATAAAATCCCTATGTAAAATAATAATAATTATAATAACAGTATATTCCCTGAAATGAGTTAATTATAATATCATTTTTTTACATAAATAAATTAATAATTATCTAAACCTTATTAAATATATCATTTTCATTGGATAATTAATATCATGGAATTTCATTACCTATAACATATCATGCCTATAAAAATAAAATATAATTTCAATAAATAAAATAAGAATTATAATCAGCAACCATTAAAATAATAATTTATTTTAATATTAACATATCCTGGGTAAATATCAATTTCAATATATTCACTAAAATGATAAATAAATATTTATTTATTTATTACCTTGTGAATAATTAGGGAAGAGATAAATTCAACTAACATATTCTAAACTCAAATATCTTGTTATTAATGGTATAAATATTGACATGAATAAATAAAATTTTTAAAACACGGGAATACAATTATTCATAAATTTTATTTTAAAAAAATTTAATTATAGTATGGATATAATTAGTGGATTAACCTATAGACCAATTTATCATATAAAAATAAGTGAACATACCGTAATTTCGTGTTTCATGTCTACTAACAGGAAAATAGATCGTATATAATGAATTTAATTTATACATACCAATGAATGCTACTATATAATTATTTCTTTGGGAAAGGTGGTGTGTAATGGGTTTCTCTCATTGTGTTTACATTTTCACCTTTCCATGAAACTCCTAGTGGTTCCTCAATCCATAGATGGGTTCAAACCTACTTTCATTGGGTCAAGGGCCATCTGTGTTTTCAGGAAGAATGACTTTTATGGACTCACATTTGTCGAGAGGATGGGAGGTCGGGATCATCAAACCCCTTTGGGGGAAATTATTTCATACTCCAAGAATATCTTATATATTCAATTTGTGTTATTGAATCTCTTCATAGTACTAATATGAGACTTATTACCATAAATAAATGATTATGGGTTAATTTATTCTATAGTGAATCCATTTGTATGTGTCTAACATTATTTTTCATTCTCTGGTAATATGTAGTTTCTAATATTCCTAAAATGTATTACCAGGTGCTTCAGAACACCCTCCCATATGAGGAGTTAGTTAATATTTTGATGATGGGATTGATCCATTAATAGGCATCCTATATATCTAGTTATTTTATAAATCAAAACCCTCATAGTTTATTTGACCCTTACAGTTTTACACCATGTAGAAGGAATTATATGGGTGATCTAGGACACATTTTATTAGTCCAACATGGTTAAAAACCCTGACGTGGGGGGTGGTGAATCAGTGTATGAAATATTAAAAAAACTTCCCCTTCAGATATTGTTTCATTGTTAAACAAAACAAACATCTCCCTCATTCACGTAGCAAGGTTTTAACATAATGGAAAGCATACTCAGGACAAAGTGATTTTACCTGCTCCACCCTCAGTAGGCTACATCTAAGGACCATACAACGACAATGCGCCTATATACCAATTCCATTAAATGTGCACTATTTTTTACAATATTTGGAGTGCACTCACTATCCCTTCGGGTTTATAACCAAATAACTAATTGAAAGCTCACTTCTCTTTAAAATGTTGTGTGCTCTTTATTTCTTAAGAAAAACTACTCACAGTTTACAGACTTGTAGGTCCCATGATTTATTTCAAATGAATGTGTCCCCCATATTTTTTATATGCTCTATTGATGTACCAAATTCATCCAATAATTAATACTACATTACCAAAAATGTACCGGGAAATCCATTTTAAACACTTTTCATGTTGCACAATTCATTCACAATTCAACACTATTTCATAAATCTCAACGAGACATTGTGAAGATCACTTGTTTCAGATGTCTTTTTATATCCTTCCAAAATTCCTTACATTCACAGTGCTCAGAACATTCAGTTTTCTTTTTTTATTTCAAAAACATCTTTGCATAAAACTCATTCGAGAACTACCTTCATGATCCACCATCATGAAACTGAAGAAATATATTTTTTGTTGAGTCTCATGAAATCTATATAGGGGTTTATAGGCCTATTTATAGGCATCCCAATGATTACTACACATTCCATGTCACGTCATCACCATTTATCAAAGCTCCATCATTTCGTTCACGATGGTCCACCTTTTTCTAGATGCTCTAGAGAAATGTCTCATTCATGATTCATGTTGTAGTCATGGAGAGTTACATAAAAAACATTTAGGTCTTCAAAAACACTCATGCCACTATGATGATCAATTCGTGATGCTCCTTGCCTTCACCATCCACGAGATCGTCATTGTTCGCGGAGATCACCATCAGAATTCTTTGATCCTTCGCGAAACACTCTTCATGAAACCCATATTAATGAAATTAATAACATTAGCATATATTAATATGGGATTCATGAAAATAAACTTTTCTTGATGAAATCCACACTCTAAATTTTGGTCAAAAAAATTGGAGAACAATGGAAAATTGTTCCACATTGTATTTGATCTTTTGTACCACCTTCGGAGTGTCCATTCCATTGTTATGGGACATTTTCAATATATTCTGTCAAAAATATCTTTGGATATCCACATCATGCATTGAAAACCTAGTTTTTAATAAACAAAATCACCCCAAAATTCTACAATGTTACATTGATGGATTTTTGTCCAACAATCTTCCCATTGTATTTGTTGAAAACTCTTCACATTTTGAGACTCCATTGAATCTCCGTCCATATTCTTCCACCATTTGATTCTTGTGATTTTAATATATATTAATTTCTTATTCAAAACATATTGTAATCCCACATGAGGAATTTTTGGTTTGAGAAAATATATTATAATGAAAAGTTTATCAATGAAACACTACATTACAAAACCTCTCTTCTACTTTCATAACAAACCATATCTTTCATGATTTATAATATTTGATCAATCACTTCTACAATTGTCAAATTTAAAACACCTCATATCTCTCTATTCCAAAAATTATCTTTTCCATGTGACATGACTCATACATTTTCTCCCACTTCAATTTCTCCCCCTTTGTAAATGAACCCGATGGCCACATTTTTTAGGTCTGAAATCGGATAAAGAAAACATATCACTACGTTAGAGAAACTTAAGCCATGCCTCAGGTAGATGTGGGGTTCGGCATCCACATTTCTTAAATTCTTGTGTTTGACTTAGCTTTTATATCCCATCGATGCCACACAAACTCTTTTTTTGGTAGGGCCTTCGTCAGGATGTCTGAAACTGGTAGTTCTGTGGAAACATACTCCAACTTCACTATCCCATGCCCTACATTCTCCTTGATAAAATGATACTTGATTTCTATGTGATTTTTCTTTTAGTGATGGACTAGTTTTTTTCTAATATTTATAACACATTAATTATCAAAAAGGATTTTGATTGGAGACGCCACTTCAACTCACTTATCATCATGTTATAGCTTAATCGACAATAATTTTGTGTACTCTTGAGTAGCTTCAGTATATTGAGCTTCTACTGTGTTCTATAAAAAACAATATCGGTTCATTCTCATCCATGAAATACACAATCCACCAAGATAAAAAGAACTTTTTGAAGATGATTTCCTATCATCTAGTGATGCGACTAAATCTGTATATGTATAACCCAATAACATTGGTTGAGATTTTTCATTAAAGACCAAAATGAAATGAAAAATTACTTTAATATAAAAATGTATTTTTTTTCACTGTAAGAATGTGTATTTCCAAGGTATTACATTGATATATCACTACAGGACATGTTAGGTCTTGTCAATGTCATGTATTGTAAACTTTAAATTATTTGCCTATATTCTATGATATAAACTGCATTTCATTCATCTTCTTTGAATGGTTTTACATTGGATTAATTAGTTCCCTTAGAATTATCCATTCCAAATATTTTTAGAACAACATCGAAAATTTTGTATTGATAAATTAATGTCCCCTTCCAACTCTATGTCACCTATAACCAAAAAAACATAAGATCACCAAACATCGACATTTCTAACACACATTTCATGAATTTGGAAAACTGTGTACACTACGCCTCATTTGATCTTCTAAATATTATTCCATCGACATATACAAGAACCACCATCCATTGATTACATTCATTATTTACATTGAGATTGTAATTAACCCCACCACAATGAAAACTGAGATTCTTCAAAAACTGATCTAGCCTTGAATACCATGCTCTTGATGACTGATTGGAACCATATAATGCCTTTTTAGATGAAAAACACTATTTTCATCTTCAAGAATGAGGAAACCATTTGGATTTTTTATTTAGACTTCTTCTACCATAACCCCATTCATAAATGCTGACTTGGCATTCATATTTAAAAACACGAACTTTTATTGCACTACTACAAACATGAATAATCTGATTGATTCTGTCCTTGAAATATATGAAAATGACTCTTCAATATAGATACCTTCTATCCTGGAATATTCTTTACACAGTAGTCATGATTTGTTGTGATTCACTGCACTATATTCATTCACCCATTGAGTCCTGCTAAAATTCTTATTTTTTTCCCTCCAAACAATATCCCATGCGTGATTCTTCTCAATTTGGTCAAACTATTCATTCATAACCTAAACATATTATTCATCTCTAGATACATTATCAAAACATTTAGGCACTACCTATGATAGGAAATATGCCTACTATATTAAATCCAATTTTCTTTTCTGAACTAAAGCTATCTGACCTCCAATGATAATTTTCTTGTCAATTTCAGCTCATCTCTTTGGATTATTTGCTAATACAGATTGCACTTATTCTCTCCCAGTAGTAGTATCCTCTTCTGAATAATAATATTCCACTTTTGATCCCACTATGTTTCTTACCTCCTCATCAATTTCACTAGGAACCTGCTCATTGTTTTTTCGAATATTCTATTCAACATCTAGTGCAATAATATCATTGATTTCAACTACATTTCCCAGCTTCTTATTAAAGAATTTATGTTATTTTATTTTCCCTGAGTAGCCATGAAATATACCCTTACCTCCACATGACTCAAATTTAATGTGTTATTCATTTTTGAGAATAAAGAACATACATCCAATGATTGAAAAGTATTTTAAGGTGGGATTATTTTTATACCACATATCATAAAGAGTCTTTCCCTCCTTTGGACACAACATATCCCTATTTTTAATGTTGACTTATGTCAAGGCTAATTCCTTCCAAAATTTCTACATTGGGTATTTTTCAATCAGAATCATTACGACCATGTTGTTTATCATATCATTTCTCCCATAAACCACTCAATTATGTTAAGGATTTCTCTTAGCGTAAACTTTTTTCTTTATCCCATGTTTCTCAATATATTCTTCCACATGACTGTTTGTGAATACCACACCATTTATAGTATAAAACATCATAATTCTCTATCCAAGAATCCTTTCACATTCCCCTTCGATTATATTTTAAGAAATTGAACACATCATACTTGTTGGAAATGAAAAATAACCAATCCATTCTTCTGAAATCATCATTGAGGAGTACATAATACCTCTTCCTATTAATGGAACTTTGTGAAATATGTCCCCATACATATATATGAACCAATTCAATCACTCTGGTTGGATTCTGATTATTTTACTTGTACATAGTTCTTATGATCTTCCCTTATTGACAATAATTTCTAGTATGATTATGAACACATGATAGATTAGGGAGGTCTCTAGCTACATCACACTTTACTAGAACTTTTGGGATTGTTGGCCTATATGACCGAGATGTTTATACCACAACATTTTTTCTTCCCCTCTGGACAAAAAACACATATCCTCTTCACAATTTACAAGGTAGATATTTCTCTTTGATCATTTTTCTTTTAGAAAAAATACATCATATTTTCATTTTACGATACACATATTCTTATTAAATCTTATATAATTCCTTGAGTCACATAATTGACTAACACTAAGAAATTTGAAACTAAGACTTCTACTGCTATGACATCAACATGTCTCATTTCTTTTCCCTGAAACCTGTCCTTTCCCAAGAAAATTATCTTCAAACCTTCATTATTTCCAATATAGACATCTCATCCTCTATAAAGTTTATAATAGTAATAAAATATTTATTTCCTATCATATGGGATGTGAACCTGTTTTCAAGGATCAGTATACCGGAACTGTTTGATACTTTAAGGGAAATTTCAACAACCACTGCCTTCTTAACTCATTCTTTTATCCATGTATTTTACTTCAAACTATGTGTTGATTTATAGCCTTTACATTCTATAGAGTTTCATATATCAACATCAACTTACAAATCTGCCAATAGATTCTGTAGTTTCAACTCACCTGTAGGTTATTTAATGTGCTTCTTGCAACCACATTGGTTCTAGTTTGGAACATTCCACTAAATGATCTATGTATAACATCTAGAATTGTGACCACATAATCTCCACCAAAAAAAAATTTCCTTCAAATTATATTCTAGTGTACTGAGTCTATTCAGACTCCAATATTGTTCTTATGCGCTTATATATCTCTTGGCTATGGAACACATATTTTTGAATGTCCCATCTTTTCACATAAATAACACCTATTGTGATGTGCATTCCTCCATGTCACTTATACACAACTGGGTTTCCCTTGGGTTCTTTTAATAATTACATTCTACTTCATAACAAAATGAATCTTCCTTCTCAGAGTGGGTATTTGCTTTCAAACATCAACCGGGACTACTTTCTGTTTTTGATCAAGACCCATATTGGCTTTGTCTTTTAGATTTAATTGTTTCCTTTATTCTACTGTTCCTCTATGATCAAATTCTATATTTATTTTCTTCTTAGTGATCTTATATCCCGATGTCACACCATAAGTAATGATATTATCAAGATCCTTAGTTTTTTCATAGGCTTACAACTTATTCTTCTAGTTCTTCAATGTGCTTGATTTTTTCTTTTGATATGTTTTTAAATTCCTCGGTCACCCATTTTTATTTGTTTTCAATATTGATTATATGTCCACTAACTGTTTCTAAGTCCTCTAGAAATGAATACTTCAGATTCTCAATTTCAATCATTTACTCATAATTTTTTTATTCTTTCTACTACATATAGATTTTGGAAAAATGAATCGCATCGTTGGATTTATTCAATTTTTCTCTCCAAACATCTATCTATTCAAGATGAACATCTAAATAATACATAATATGATCTCTTCCATTGATTTATTCTTTAAAAATGTCACATTATTCCTTTTTCTAGTAGTTACCTACAACTGAATCCATAAAATTCTTTCCATGATCTTCTCAGTTCTCCACCACTTCAATAAAAAATTCAAATGAACTATCACATTCTTGTGAAATAAGATTATTCTTCGAAACAAAATTTATCTTCAAAATTTTATTACCTTTACCATAATATGAAGACTTATTCCTAGAAATTTATTCTTCATCATCATCAGATTCATGAAATGTCTTGGGGAACCTTCCAATAAGATGACCAACCTTTCCACATTGAAATCATGCTGGTGGATGTTTCCACTTGAACATTCCTTTTCCTCTTTGATGATTTGAGCAAAGGAATGAAATCACCTCATTTATTTATTCATATTCCTTTCCATCTCGAATGGAGTGATACTTTATGGACTTGAATTCTGCCTATTTGGTTTTCTCATTTTCCACATCATCATTATCACCGTTTCTCATTCCATATGATACAAGGTTTTTATGCATGTTTTCCAAAGTCATCTCTTTAAGAACAATATCATCCATTACTAAAGCATTCAGATTGAACATAGCTGTATGTTTCTCCAAGATACACCCCACAATCCTTATATCATCATTGACTTATCGTAGACTATGCATGTCTTCCACTAACAAATTTACCATATAAAATAATGTATCAACAAACTCATTTTCAGTCATTATAAAATATTTATAGTTGTTCCACAAAAAATGAAGATTTTCCTCTCAGAATTTTGAATCTCTCTCATAAATATTCAGTATCGTTTCTCAAATAGTATGTTATGTTTTACATTACATCACCTTTGTATAAATTGCATTGGACATGTCTTCCCATAAAACATTTATTTATTTGGCGTCAGTATCTAATTCTCCTATTTCATCTTTACATAAATAAAAACTATTGATATCATATGATATTCAATTCATAGATACAATAAATAAATCCACCCTAAATGATAAAAAGTAGTGCTCCAATGATTCTTATATAGATTAAAATTTTTTCTGTCAAAGATAATAATTCATTTGTGATTAAACACATCCATTTATTCTACAGAGAGAGAACCACTGAATTTTAACATTTCTATATGATATAAATTGTAATCCAAATCAAGTTAAATACCCTAATAGGGGGGGTGGGTGGGTGGGTGAGTCAGGTTATGAAATATTAAAACAACTACCCCATCATATCTTGTTTTATTTTTAAAGGAAACACTATCTTCTCTATTTTCCATATAAATGTATAAACATAAATAATAGCATGAGCATTCCACAAAAAATTATACTTAGTTCACCCTCACTAGGCTACATCCAAGAACCATACAATAGTTATCTGTTGATGTACCAAATCCACTAAATGTACACTTTTTTCGATGTTTGGATTGGACTCACTGTCTCTCCTAGTTTACAACTAATCACTATTTGAAAGCTCACTTATCTTTAAAATGTGATCACTTCTTGTTCAGAAGATCCACTCATAGTTTATAGACTTGTAGGTCCTCTAATTTATTTCAAAAGAATGTGTCCTCCACTATAAGTTGATTATCTATTTATGTCCATATTTCATCAATTTATGAATACCTCTTAACCACAGATGTACTGGGAAACCACTTTTAAAAAATTTTAGTGATGCACACTACCTTTTTGAAGCTCCCTGTTTTGAAATGCTTAACTAGAATTCACAAGGATCCTTATTTTGTGAGGATAAAACTAGACTTCATAAATAAACCCTCTTTCATTATGTTCAAATACACGTCAAAAATATCAAAAAAATGATTTTTTATTTCCTTTGAGAATTCATTATTTTTATGATGCTTAGAACATTCAGTTATCTTTTAGCCGCTACGAACATGTTCACATAAAACCACTTGGTGAACCCACTTCGCAAACTACCTTCATGAACATGAAGATGTAGAATTCTCATTGAGTCATAATCAATGTTTTGATGGGGTTATATATATATATATTAATAGGCATTCCACCAATTTTAAAATCTTGAAATCCACTACATCACTATTTCTCGAAGCTCATGAATTTCCTTCCCGACACTCTCTCATTTCATGATGATCCATAGAAATATCCCATTCACGATGCTCATTGTGACCATAGATCATTCCATCAAAATACTTCCTGACATCAAAAATCATTGTGGTTTTATGCTGATGCAATCATGATGCTCCTCACCTTCTCTGTTCACGATGCTCATCTTTGTTTGTGGATATCAATGTCAGAATTTGTTGATCCTTCTCAAAGAACTATTCCTGAATCCCATCTTCTGAAAATTCATGCCTTTACCATATTTTAATATGACCTTCAAGAAAATCTACTTTTCGTGATA
This sequence comes from Viscum album, assembly GCA_963277665.1. Classification (NCBI taxonomy): domain Eukaryota; kingdom Viridiplantae; phylum Streptophyta; class Magnoliopsida; order Santalales; family Viscaceae; genus Viscum; species Viscum album. The sequence goes on from OY728125.1 coordinate 561,675,920, forward strand.
AAATCCTAACATCAAATTTTGGACTCCCAAAATTTGGAAAACATTGGAAAATGGAACCAGCTTGTAGATGATCTTTTGTACTACCTATAGAGTGTCCATTCATTTTTCGTGGAAATATTTCAAAATATATTGTCAAAAATCATCTCTGTATCTTTATAACATACCCTCGAAACCTTCTTTTTCAACAAACACAATGAACCCAAAAATGCTGTAAAGTTACCTTGAAGGATTTTTCACAACACCTTCAAATTATGGTCTTGACGAGACATCCTATGTATCCTAGATATAGTAAAAATTATTTGCCACATTTTTAAAACATTTGTAACCTATATATTGTCGATTTCCATGTCATTATAGAGACTCATGGTGCATACGAAATGATTACTGTAACTCCCTAAGATCACCTGAGCCATGCTTGGTGTGAGAAAAAATGGATAACAAATAACAAATGTTATTGCTTTGTGTAGGGGTCACAGATACTAGGATCAACCTAAAAGATCAATATGGATCGAAAACCTCGGAGAGAGGTAGCCGATGTATCCTGAGAATGATACCTCTCAGAGTCATCATAGTTTCATTTTATGTTGGGGCTTATACACTAAGGTATTCTTAGATGCTGGTTATTTGTGATTCCAGTGATGGGGTCGTTACATCCCCTTATGACCATGTGATCCATGATTGAGGTGAGAAACTAGGTGGAATATGTGATCAGCCTCATTGTGTATGGGTATGGGGCTTATATATAAAACAATCCTTTAACTGTTTGGAATAGATGTCCGACCATATGAAGGGAACATAGATATCTCATTATGGTGCGAATCAGATTTCACATAGTTCATTTATGTTGGGGATTACCCATTGAGTTTTCCATATATAGCTTTTGGGGTTTATATGGAAAATGATATGACCATTTCAACACCCTAAGCCCATGTGATTCATGCTCATTTTTTAGAAACAAGGGGATATCAAGGGATCAACATCATAGTTTTGGACAAGTGAATCATATGATGGTACCCACATGGATGATCAATATAGAGCTTGGAACTTTGGGGGAGGTTCCATAAATATCATAAATATGGAAGGAATCATATTCATTATTGTTTCATTTATGTTGGGGCTTTCATACTATGGAATCCCTATTGATCATGGCATACACATGTAGGATAGAAAATACTGTCATGTCCTATGATTCCATAGTGATGAAGAATTTCTATTTGGAGGAATCATTCGGATTGTGATACACTCCTTCGACATTCCCTTTAGGTTTGTGAATTGTACTGAGATGCCTAGAGTATTATGCTTATTCCAGATGGCATGCCAAAGGATTGTTGCAAGATCTAGATGATTCATCTTGTTGTTGTCGCATGTCTTTTGATGAAACATGTGAATCATGTGAAGGGACGTGATAATTTATTTCAATTATGTTTTTTTCCTAGAATCTTGGTTCTAACCCTTATGTCATGAATTCCTTGTTTTGTTTGGTATCCATTTTTGTGAGTCACACATGACTTGGAGAACATGTGATATGTTCTTCAGATGTCCTATCATAATCTCATTGTGTGATCGATTAGTGATCATGTGAAGCACCTTATGTATAGTGTATAACTACACTGGATGCCTTCTGGTATATTACCTAATGTGATGTTTTCAACTGAGTGATCAGTACCTTGAGAAGTCCATATAAGTCGAGAGACTAATGTTGTACAACATGGGCATATAATCGATCGAATCAGTCCTCTGTAGTGGACTTCCAAAAAATCAAACCATTTTTTTGTGTTGGTTTGGGGAATTTATATAAATACTTGACCCTGATGATCGATGATTTATGCAGGGTAACTGGTGCATGTTCACAGTGGATTCGGTGAAGGGGCCTAGCACCACCTGCTGTCGCGAGTCTCTTCCATGGACAGTATCAAACGTGTCACCTGATTTTTAGAGATCATGATTATCCTTCATCAATGTATCATTTTATTGAACTGTTTATGATTATCGAAGACATGTTCTATTATATGGGTGTGTCAAAGGACCTCCTTGTTTTAATGATGACATCTCTGAGATCCTTCACAATATTCAAATAACTATGGGAGGATACTCACGAGACCTTGGGTGGATTGTCCTGGGGTCTCGCAGGACAACGTTGTGGGTGCACAGTGTAAGTCGCAGGACTTTCAGTGACCATGAGTACCTCTGACCTACTTTCTTTTAATACAATTCTCCATCTGTAACAAATGATATAATTCATGTGTGATTGCATGTATGTTTCACATGGTACTTCTTTTACTATTTGGAGATGTGGCACGTGACCAATATTGATCAAATGGGGTTTTTTGATAATTTCATTGAAAAATCTATTCGTTCATCATTAGAGTGATGTGTTGTTTCTTAGACATGTCTAAGGAATTCCATATCCTGATGCTGGTAGTGCCAAGTGCATTTCACAAGGTGAGGTGGATGTGTCTTTAAGGACTCACAGCATCTCACTGGTCGCTTGGGGTGCACCTCGCATGCCATTCAAAAACCACAAACCCCTTTCACCGTATCCCCATTATCTATATTTTTTTATGCGGTGAAGGGTATGAGGTCATGCGATATTGACTATATATTATCAAGGGATTTTATTGTTCATAATGATAACATGATGCATGAGCTTCATGACATTGGGGTCTCTTCCATTAGGATTTCATCCTTATTCATTCGCGATGAATTATAGATGTTTTTTCAGGTGCTCGCCAATGGAAAACCATGCGGCCTAGGGGCACTCATTTGGTTGTCTGGGGGGACTTCACAAGAGAAATCATGCTTGTTGATGATTTCTCCATAGTACTGGCTGTGGGAGATGCAGTATGTGTGGGGCCTTCTCGTGACATTAAAATGGTTATGTGATTTCATGTCTCTCAGAGGCTTAACAAATCATCAACCATCCCCTTAATCCCTACCTTCTATCATAAAAGAGTACTACCATTATTCAATTATTTCATCATTTTGTGATTTTTCCAGTTCTTCTTTGGTGGGCATCAAAAAATGCCCCCCCCCTCTAGAGAAATGGCTTGGGGGACAAGGACTCATCTCTGAGGAAAACTAATTCATCCTTTTACAATGTAGCAAACCAGATATCCAGGTATTGTTTGGTATATCAGGTTTCCATTGGTATTCAACCAACTACTTGTATTTAGGGGGGTGGAGTACAATTTGTTCCACTGTCCTCTTATCCTCATAGCTCTCCCATTATTTCTCAGGTCATGAGACCCTTTTGTGATCCCAAATCACAAGCCATATCTTTATGTTCATGTTATGAATTTTCTTTCCAAATCTATTGCACAGGGCTATGTTCTTCTTAGGCACTCATCTTCCTCGACCACGTAATTGATTTTTATTAATTCCTCAGACATCAAATTTGAGAGGAATGGTTTCCATGAGTTGTTTCATGAGACTCACTAACCATATCATTCATGTATTTGTAAATCACATTACCATTTTCATTTTATGAAATCAAAAGTCTTTAGGGGGTGGCACCTTGAGATTCTCTTGATGCCATACATAGGGTTATGTTCCCCAAGAGTCCTCTATAGATTAGGTGATCTACAACCTTCCATTTTGTTTGCAGATCCCATTCTAATTCATGCAATGTTGATGATGCTACTGCCTCATGTCATGCTTTATTTTTTTTAAAGACATTAAGTTTTATTTTTCAAATATATACTACATACTCACTAGTACAAAAATGATTTACCATGAGAAATTTTCTTACATGGGTTATAAATAACCAACGTGAAAAGGCAAAAAATAATTTTATCACATCAGTTATATTATAACCGATGTAAAAATGAATTTTGTTGATTTATCATGTTTCCTACAAAATAACCGATGTGAAATATCCAGTTTTTTATGTTTGTTATAAAATAGATGATGTGATTAATCAAAAATAATTTCTTTATCACTACATTTATATAATAACAGACATGATAAATTTTTTAAAAAATTTATGAAGTCTCGTTTTGTTGTATTACACTGTTTTTCTTTCTAGATACAGCAACTCGATCTCTCTCACACAGAAACCCTACAATTGAATCTTAGATCCTTTGGCCTACAAGCTCATTTTGAAGTCACTTTTCATTGTTTTTTTCAGCAGCTCATCTATCTAATTGACTTTCAACTCTCAAGTAAGATTCCCACACTTTGATTTCACTCATTCATGGAATCTCTAAATCTCATTTTTATATTACATCATGTATTTCACAATTTCATGTTGAAAGTGTTTATGTAACTAGATATTGTTTTATCATAGGTATTTCATGGATTCCATACATCTACGGATGCCCTAATTGACATTTTTTGTTCTATTTTCACTATTAGTTGTTGATTAGATTAACATGTAGATAGAAATAATTTTTTTTTATATTATGTGTTTTCATTTTTAATATACTTATGAATAGATTATGGATTTACACACTTTCCATTAATTAGGGTTTCATCTCATTATTTGGGTGGTTGTGGAGATGTTTGTTGGTATTGGAGGGATTAATGCTACCTCATTTGGATAAAATTTTCAATTTTAGTTCATTATATAATAGATGTTATTGGGGTTTCTTATATGATTTAAAAGTAGGTATTAATGGTGGTTTTCATTATAGTTTATATCTATATCTAATAGGTTTGTGTTTTTGAGAATATTTCAATTTTTAATCATATGAATGTAATCCATGTATTTTCCCCATCCCAATGCTCTAAGTTAGGTTAATATTTCAAATAATTAGGATACAAAATTAACTAAAAAACACATGTTGATATGGGTTAATAATAAATCATAGTAGTGGCTGTTTTTTTCTTTAAATTAGTTGTTTTCAATCTTATTTCTCAACAAAAAAGTCATTATAATTTTAAAAAAAGAATATATCTATATTATATTTGAAAATTATGTTACTTTCAATTTTGGGATTATTTCATATAAATATAAAATATGCTTTTCTAACTATATTTTCTTTTTAAAATTATTTCCAGGAATATATTTTTATGATTTATCATTTAAATTTAAACATATATTCCATTATTGTGTAGAATTTGTAATCATATTTTTTAAATATTCATATAGTTATTTTATATTTCAAAATTGTGTTACTTTCAAATTATGAAGTATTTTATATAAATATAAAATTGCCTTATCTTAACAAGATGTTTAATTTTGATATTTGTTATAGGTAATAATAAGTATAAGTTGTATTATCTCACATTGAATGAGTGATGAATATGTTGATGGTGTTGATGGTTTTTTTGAATTTTCTAAAAAAAATTTCCTAAAAAACATGTTTCTCTATCCATACCTAAAATGTTTAAATATGATGAAGAATATGAGTAGAGAGATCAAAGATCATTTAATTTTTCATGGTTTTAATTTGAGTAATAGCCCTTGGATTTGGCATGGTGAAACTGGGTAGAGTTTCAAATCTACTGATGTTGATACTTTGCTAGATGGTAACTATGATGAAATTGATGAAATGAGTTTTGATATTGAAGTAGAAAAAATTGGGAAATAACAGACAATTTTGAGTATATACGGTGATGATGAAAAACCATTGTATCCTAGACATATGGATTTTATGGTTTTATCATCACTGTTATGATTTATTAACCTGAAGAAGAAGCATAGGTGGAGTGACAATAGTTTTATAGATCTATTAAAATTATTGAAATACATTTTTCAAAAAGAAAAAAATTATCCAGATTCACAATATAAGGACAAGAAAATATTATGTCTGATGGAATTGGGATACAAAAAAATGCATGCCTGCCTAAATGACTCTGTGATATTTATGATGTAACATGAATTTATGTTAGAGTTTACAAAATTTGGGACATCACAATATAGGTTGAAAGAAAATCACATGTTTATGTAGATATTATAGAGATCCCCGCCAAATAATTTAGGAATAATCCTATAATTCCTCGTTTGAAATGTTTATTTTCTAATTCACATGATGAAAAAAATGATAAGATTTCATTTTGATGAGCAGATATGTGATAGAAAAATACATTATTCAGAAGATTGTCCACAGTGGAAGAAAATTGATGAGAAGTATCCTACATTAGGAAATAAGGTTATAAATCATAGACATGGGTTTTCATAGATGGAATTAATCCATATCAAATCCTTGGTATCACACATTGTTCGTGGCCTATTTTATTGATAATTTAAAACTAATCTCCTGAATTTTGAATGAAGCGTAAATATTTCATATTGAGTTTAGTGATCTATGGACCAAAGAAACATGGAAATGATATTGATGTTTTCTTGTCACCAATAATTGATGATTCGAAACACTTATGAGAGGATGATATTAGGGGGTATAATTCATATAAAATGGAATATTGTTTTCTGCATGAAGTGATAATGTTCACTATAAATGGCTTTATATTGTAGTGATATTTTTCAAGATAAAATGTTAAGGGGCATAAATTGTGTCCAATTTGAGAACAATAGACTTCATATGGTTAATTCAATCCTGGGGGGGGGGGGATAGTATACATGGTTCATCAAAAAAAAATTCCCCTATGAATCACTCTTATAAAATATTAAGAAATGTAATTATATTGCTCACAAGAATTTGATATTTCTACAAAACATTTATCCACTGATGAGTAATTTGATATGGTGTAAAACCAAGATTTGACATTGGGAAAGGCACATAAATATGTTAATGATATACATATATGGAAGAAACAATCATTATTTTTTGAGCTACCATATCGAAGATATCAGAAACTGAAACATAACATTGATGTCATGCATGTGGAGAATAATATTTGTGACAGTTTGATTGGATAATAATTAGATATTAAAGGAAACACTAATGATGGGTTGAATACAAGATTAGACATACTATCAATGAGAATAAGTTTGTATTAAGCTCCCACTAAGGATGGAAGATGGATATTTCTTCCCCCATCTTGTCATACATTATCAAAGAAGAAAAATGTTATCATTTTTCAGTGTCTTCAGAATATCACTTTATTTTAGGGTTATTCTTCAAATGTAATAATTTTTTTTCTCCTTGAAGGATTTTAAGTTTAATGGTATGAAATCTTATGATTGAAACATCATGATGAAACAACTTCTACCAGTTTTATTTTGTAGAATATTTCCCATCTGTGTCAGAAAGACAATGAAGGAGTGTTATTTTTTTAATTAAATTTTTAATAAGGTGATTGATCTAGTTGCTTTGAACATTTTGGAATACAAAAAAATTTATATACATTTTCAATTAGAAAAATATTTTCCTACATATTTTTTTGATATAATGGTGCATTAAATGGTTCATTTGGTTTTAGAAATAAGGATGTGTGGACCAATATATCTACGTTGGATGCATCCTTTTTTCATCATCATCATGAAACTTTTTATTCAAATGTATGTAATGGGACACACAAGTAGATGCACTAGCAGCTGAGGAAAAGTGACTATAGGGGTCTAAAATTATGGAGGATGAGGGAATCACCTCTAATAATATTGATCCCCATTAGATTCAGACATTGAGGGGTGTGAAAGAGAAGAGCCTTCAGTCCTGAACAAAAAAAATGAGGCAATGTAGTCTATGGATTTATTACCCTCATGCCAGGTATGGGACACTTTTGTGCTAATTCCAAGGATACCATGAAACTTCTGAGATATACACTAAATAGACCAACAAACAGTGCTGAGGCCCTGGAGATCATTACAGACGAGGCCATGGAGAACATTTTTCCATGGTTTAAAAAGACCATGATTGGTAGATCAAATGAATGAGAGATATTACGATGGATAGTGGGTGGTACATGTTTAAATGTGATAACATGGTTCGGGTATGACATTAAGGGATAAACATTCATACCAAAGCTCAGAAAAAAAAGTGCAGTTCAAAATAGTGGTGTATTGTAGTATATAGAAGCAGTGTGTTTTTATGTTATAAAAACAAATACCCAATTTCTGCATCAAGTTCACATTTTGGACTCATTGAAAAAATATGGGAGGTTGATTACCTAAAAAATAAGTTTATTGGGTTTAATGTAAAATGGTTTATCGATAATAAAAGTCTCGAACACGATGAATTTGGAATGACACTTGCTAATATGAATATATTGAAAGATGCAGTTGATTCATTTGTAATGAATACACATGAAAAACAATTTTTCTATGTTCTTGGTCATTATGATATGATGTGGTGTATTGTTTAATAAGGGAGAAACAATATATTTGTGATGATCAACTTGATAAAGATGATGATTTATGTAATATCCCTACATCCACAGAAATATTAACGAATAATAATGATGAGCATGTTGTAGACATGGTCCGTACTATAAGGAACTATCATGATGAAGGAATTTAGGAAAACAATCCATTAGTACATTCCTAATATTATATGTAAAATATTTTTATTTCTCATTTAATTTTATAGATAATGTTATATCAATCAGTTCATCAACCACAAACCTCTGAAGATGAGCATCATGATCATACCTCTAGGGTGGAAAATCCACCTGCTTCTCTTGATGTTACTTAATATTCTTCATGTGATCCCACAAAATGAAAGAAGAGTTTGATTGTTTTTAAACATAGAAGCACATGATTACCAAAATCATCACTTAATTGTATCCATGACCAGATGATAAATGTAGTCATTGATGAGAATGATATTCCAAGAGGTCCTAATGTAGAACAGTCTAGGAGTTTTGTATCTACTCAGGATAAATGAAAAGCCAACATTATGTTTCATAATTGGAGAAGTGTTTACAAAACAACCAAAGCTCTGTTGTGGGAGACCATTTGGGTAAGATCTTTTTCTAATGTTTTACTAATATTTAAATGTTTATAGTATATTATGTTTTCCCTCTTCTTTATCAGAATCAATTTGATATAATTTACACTAGAGGAATTATGAGGAAATGTTTATCGATGGATGTTAGGAGATGGAGGGATTTAAAATCATCCCCCACATTTGATTTCATTTCTTGGGATACGAAATATGATAGTTCGTGTCATATATATCCTTTTATTGAAGAAGACAGATGGAAACAATTTTTCGAAAATAGAAGATGAGAATAATATTTGGTAAGTCCAATGTGAAAATTCAGATGTCTTCTTAAATTAATGATCTTATTAACGAACTATTAATGATTTATTATTCATTATTTAAAGGAATCAAGGAAATCTCATCTGATGATCCAATCATATAATGTATACCCTCATAGTATATATCGGGGATGGTATAATTTATTGGAAGAGAAAATAATAGCTGAAAATTTACAAAAACATAGATCTGATTCTTTCTACTCTATAAAGGATTCCCCTCTATCCCCTCCATCTAGACATGAAAAATGGAAGAGGTATAAAATGAGAAAAAATGTAAATATCATACAGAATAATTGAAGGTCATAACTGAGAGAATTGTAAGTTCTTTATTTTTTTATTTAAGTCTATTAAATTATTTATATACTTTGAATCATTACATAATTTTTCAAATAATTTATACAATATTCTATTGAGGAGTAGAGTACAACATTGGTATTTATATCAGATGGTAGGAACAATATTTTTATCAGAGGCATTATGAAAGCCCGAACACCAGGGTCGTGTATGAGGATAACTGACGGGTGTATTGATAAGAAAATCATTACCACATTATTTAGCTTCTTCAATGGAAGTTTTATATAAAAAATAGATTCTTTGGTGTCAGAAGTTTTCAATATTAATGCTAATAAGGGGAAAAATTTCAAAGCGTTGGTATAATCTATTTCTGCAGACATGCAAAGACAAATTCAAACTGCAGCTCCCACTCCACCTCTACCAGCAGCTTCCACTCCCCCACCTCCACCAATAGACCCCATTATTTATCCTCCACATCCACCTATAGACCCCATTATTTATACACCACCTCCATCTGTAGACCCCATTTTTTATCATACTATTACACCACCTCCTCCACAGATTCATAGTTATTGTGAGTTGTATGTTGTTGATCTTCACTATTATATAGTTTCATATGGGATGATATATTATAGTGGAGATAAAATTCATCATAAATAGTTACAGTTAGTGAATCATAGGGTCATTTTACTAGATATTTTAGATATATGAGCAGGATTATCATTTCCTACAAATGATGTGAAGACAGCTAGGCAAAGTATCAACCACTTTTTAGTTTGACAATCTAGACATCTAGGACCCATTGACATAGAGGTATGTGTATGTTATATCATTTATTTTATCTTCGTATCAATTTTTTTTAACATTTTAATGTTAATATATGTATCTATATATTTTTAAGAATACATTAAAGGTAATGAAATACTATATAGCACAAAACAAATACAAAGGGCTATGAAATAATATTTATATTCTCGTAGTCTTGATATATTTTCAAGATATTCAAAAAATTTGGTAGTGAATTATAGATTTCTATTCGAATATCATGCTTTTGGATGTGTAATATATGTGCAGATTGTGAAAAATGATATCATGGAAATTTTTACTAGAGATAAGTAGGGCATAAATGCGGTGAATGTTTTTTTTTCATATATGTCTTAACACAAATATTTCCATAAATTAAATTTATTAAACATGTATACATATGTTTTTTTTGTATTAGGTATATTTATTAAATGTTTGAGGTGAATGATAAGGTAGATGTATATGGGTTAATGGACCCATAGTTGATTTTACCAGAAGGGCATGAATTGGATGAGGAACCAAACGAAGTTTATATTTCTGAAAGATTTCAATAGAATATAATTACGCAGTGGTGGATGTTTCCTTATATTGAGAGGTATGGAATATATAACTCCAAGATTGATATTTATCTTTTTTACATAATAACCAATAATATTACATTTTATTTTATAACTGTGACCATTGGATGATTGGTGTTCTCTATCCATGGGAGAGAACCCTTTATTGGATATGCTCTATCCATGGCGATGTGTGAGGAAATTTTAAAAATATGTTGGAAATGTATGTTTTAATTTATTAATAGTTTTTTATATTGTAATGAATTTTAAATTTATTTCATCCATATTATTTTCTTAGAGGGTATGTGATTTCTCCACAAATCCATAAGGAAAATAGTTCCAAGATCAAATATGTAAAATAAAATGTGAATATCCATTTATAATTAGTACATTTTGGTTGAATTACATAAAAATGATATATTTAATTGAAAAACTCATTTAAATAGATTTTTCAAAAATAATAAGGCTTCTTCGAATATAGATATTATATATTAAAATTTATATATGAAATAATTATAACTGGAACCATTATAAAGTTTGAACAGGTTAGATTTACTTACAAATTATTCATTAGTATTTCATTTTATGTATTCATTATACATGTTAACTACTTTATTTTTAATTTGTATCTATTTGATGAACTTAAACCTTATAGTCCAAAAGAATACAAACACATACAAGTGGAATTGAAAATTTATTTTTCTAGTTTAATTGGATTGTAGTTTTTTTAGTGAATATTGTAATTTTGAATGTTGTAATTTTAAATGTTTATTTGGTAGATATTTTGGTTTAATTTAGTTTCTTTGTTAATATTTTAATTTTTGAATGTTCGAAATGTGAATGTGTAATATTTTATGTTGGTATTTCTTGTTTCTGGTCTGTTTCTAATTGTTTCAGGTCTAGTTTCTTGTTAGGTTTTGGTTGTTTCAGGTATGCTTCTACAGAAGAGAGGTAGGTTTTCAAAAAGTATTTAGAAAAAAATATTTTTTATGTCAGTTATTTTTTAACCGATTGTAAAAATACATTTCTATGGGTTATTTACATAAGGTTATTTTATAACCCATCTAAAAAATATATGGGATCAGTTTTTCCACATCATTTTTTATAATGGATGTGATATAAAGTTTTTTAAGTTAGTCATTTAATAACTACCATGAAAAACATCAAATCTGAAGCTTTTTTCAAATCAGTTATTAAATGAACTACAAAGAAAATTCATCAAGATCAGGGTTTTCCATGTCGGCTATATAAAAACAGGTCTGGTAGACTATCTTTATGTTTGTTATTTAATAACTAACATGTAAAACATTCATTGATTCATCTTTAATATCTGTTATTAAATAATTTCGACATAAAACATCTAAAATAATATTCTTTACATTGGTTATATTAACTAATGTTAAAAAAATATGATTTTTATTTCTCCTGCAACGTCGTCATAAAAATGAAGCAAATTAACTAAAAAAAGCTGACAAATTTTTTTTCTACTAGTGAATTATTTTCACATGGATTCTAGTTTTCATGATGGTTCTTAAACCACAACCAACTAGAGGGCTGTGATTACTAGGAATCAAAATACAGATCCCTGCTATCATGGGCTAATTGATAACGTGGTATCAAAGTGGTTCCTTCCTTCTGTTATTCAGAATTACCCCTTAAACATTAGACTTCCACTATATGAGTTTGGATTGTTGGATGATACAGATATACCTACCCTATTTTTTAACCTACCATTTCATCGGGTTTCATGTTCTTCGGTATGTGTTCTGTCCACGATTACTGATGCTGGTCGGCTGGTTACAGCTCAAACTCAGGTCTTGTCTTATCTATTGGAGAGTTCTCCCTTGAGTCCAGATGGTCATGAACTCTCTTAGTAACATATTTCCCAGACTTAACCAAGAATATTATCCTCTTCTTAGGATTACTCTATCAGTAGATGCTTCTCAAAATGGGATGTTTTTCTTGGCATCAATTTCTCCGATGAATGGAATGACCATTTTGAGTGAGGCAGAGCTATTTGGGATTTGTTAATGAAATATATAGGGTTCATCTCCATGGAGCCATTTGGTTATCTCAATTCATCATTTACCATCAACACAAGCTCCTCCAGGAAATGATTAGTCATTGGTGTCCTATCAAAAAAATGATACATCATCTTTATAGTGAGGTGGGTATCAGTTTATAGGATATCCATGAATTGGAATGAATCCCTTCCTTTATAGAGATGGCTGAAAAATATATTCCTACTGTAGATGTCTGGGAAGATCATCTATAGAATCTGGTTCTAGATAAGGAGATGTTCTCCAATGTGAATAATCTTATAGGGAGATAGTTTACAGTGCACTCACTTATTTCCAACACTAATTGAATCAATATTTTTCTATGTGAATGTGGGGAAATAACCAATTTCATCCACCCCCTTAGATATCCTAATTATAACGTCAGTGGCAATGTTGGATCATATTGGTCTATTCTAGAAGTCGGAGAATACACCTCATGGGGATATAGGGTGAACCCGGAGGTTTCTTCAAACCATAGGTTGGCAGGTTTTGTTTCTATGTTCCAAAATGGGTGTATCTTCACTACTGGGGATACAATGCATAGGAACATGCCTTATCATGGTGGTAATGGTGGTCCCTCTTTCATAAGGGTGGCACATTAACCCAGTTGTTCCCATTCATTCACCCATCTATCAGATGACGGTTCATATCTGACAAAGGTGAACACCCTAAATGATTAGTGGTCCTCTCCGGTTCTTGTTTAGATGGGTAGGGGAGTACTTTAATTTTTACAAGTACTATAATATCTCTAGGACCCAATATCATATATTTATCCCTATACTAAAGGATATCTCTGTGGATGGACTTATCTCCCTATCCCCTGTAGAAGAAAAAGGTTCATTATGTCGATATGAAAACTTTTACTTTTCTACCTTTTGTGCACTGAGCATTCAGATTATCTATGATGGTAATGGCTCTCATGATGAGGGTTATTATATGATGTCCTTTCAGGATGGTATTCTTGTAGTCAGGGTGGACGAGTTGATTATATGTGATCTAAGAACACCATAACAATTTTCTCTTTAGTTTGGTTGTGTTCTGGGAGTTTCCCCCATTAGTTTTGGCTAGCATCTGAGGGGTGGGAAATCCTGATATTATCCAGCAATTTTGAAGATACACACTCGTGATGATACCAGAGATGTGAAAAAATTCAGTCTTACTAATCCTCCACATTTTCTTATATGAGGTTATGCTTAATCTTGGGTGACGATATATCCCAATGGAGTGCTGGTCCAACCGGTCCACCATATGGATAGTCCCCTTGTGTCACCAATTACCCAAGTTGTTTCACTAATGAAATTTTATTGCGTATTTTTTTGAGGAATCTAGGAAGATTCCTCTCATGGATGATGGTTATTCGGACGGTATACCTGGTTCCATTTAGTATACATATCCTTCAGTGCAAGAAATAGATGATGCACCTATTGAGAGAGTGGTGTATGGGGATTCTTCTCCCATTCCATCATTGACTCAGCTGGTTTTTCATCCTTATGTTTCTACATCTTTCTCAGCTACCGAGGTTCAATTGCATCATAATTTGATCTAGCAGTGTATCCATGTCATTATTATAGAGACCCCCTCGAGACCTTCCATCATGGGGAGAGCCTTTTCTAGTTATTTCATGATTTAGGGGATGATGGTTTTGACCAGCATCATTTTTTGAAATTATGAAATAGATAATCTTGAACTAAATAAAATTTTCATTGCATGGAAGTGCATTTCATGACATCATAGATGAGGCCTCCCTTTCTAAAAAAATAAGGGAGGTGGTGGAGGTGATATATCAGGGTATTCGGCTACTGTCTAAGATGCAGGCCCAGATGGATGCTTGGAAAATGCAGATATATAGGAATAAAGAGATGATCTATCCTATAAAGTCTAATATTTCTACATTAACAACCTTTTTTCCACTGCGTAGAATAGGTTTGAATAATTGACTTCACTGGTCGATGTTCTCCACCCAGAGGTAGAGGCAAAAAAAGTGGGGAAGGAAACACTCCAATGTTTAATTGATTCCTCCCTCCAGACTCTTATTGTCCTGGATAGTGTTGTCGACAATATTTTTTTGTGAATCAATTTTTTTTGTATTGCATCCCATTATTTTTCACAACACTCTGTTTTTTTGATTCATAGCGACTCTGAAATTGTATAGATTCCTCCTCCCCCCTCTTCTTTTTTTTCTATGAATGGATGACTTTTTTTGAGATTACTATATAATTTTCATCCTTGTATGATATCATGATATTATTTTGATTTTTGTTGATATCCATCCCATGATTTTAATCGAGTGATCAAAAATTCTTGACCTGTAGATGGATCACTTGGGTAGGAATCGTGTCATGTAAAATGAGATCCTTTTCATATCTACAGAAAAAAATTTGATTGTAATAAAGCTATGTAGTGGGACTCACGACAATTTCATTATGATTTAGTTTAAGTACTTTTAGCTAGGAACATATGTTGCTTTAGTTTATGGTATTCTAGATCAGAAAATCTATTTCTTCAGTTTATTTTCTTTTAGAACATACCATCTATTTTATTAGTTTAATGTCTTTTATCTCGGACCATATGATTCATTAGTTTAAGGTCTTATAGCTTGGACTATCTGATGCTTTAGTTTAAGGTCTTATAGCTTAGATCATTTGATTGTTTATTTTTTGGTCTTATATCTCAGGCCATCTAATGATTTAGTTTAAGGTCTTATTTGGACCATCTGATGATTTTATTTAATGTCTTATATATCGTACCATTTGATACATTAGTTTATGGTCTCCTAGATCATTCCATCTAATTCTTTAGTTTATGGTCTTTTGGATCAGACCATCTAATCATGGAATATGGTAAAGACATTCCAGGAATGATCCAAAACACTATGAGGTGATGGATCCAACCATGGTTCTACTGTGGCGCACGACTATCATAATAAACATTTTTAAGAGAGAAATTTTTGGTTCATATCCATTGGAAAATATGTAGGAGCCATAAGAATTTACGCATAGTCAAGAAAAGGTTTGATAAATCCAGGTATCTTTCCAAGAACTATTAAATATTTATAGTTAAAATATTGGAGATGTTGGAATACTAGGTATAAAAAACCTTCCTGGGTAGTTGGTGTATGGATGATGTAAATCATAACCTGGAAGTTTATTTCCATGAATATGAGATTTTTCAGACATGCAAGGTACATCCCATAACTTAATAAAATACCAGGTTCCCCCATGGTGTTGAAATGGCTCACAAGGATCAAACCTCCTTTACGGAAAGAAGAATATACACTTATTTATTTGTTCAAGGCCCTTATGCATCTGTAGCATGCCAATGTAAATGTTATCTCCACTTCCTTATGAGATATATTGAAGATTTCTTATGACTCAAATGTCTAGATGATGAATTTGGACATGGGAAAATATCTATTCAAGAAGGGTTCTAGAACCCTAGGGAAGCTGCCTCATAAAATGAAGATTGAGCTCTACTCCATGTGGTTCGAAATCATAATACATGGGCAATTAAAAGAAAGAATTATGTGTCTCAGCCTATCTTTGTGAATGCGTATAAAACATTGCAATGTGACGTCGAGGATATTAAATCTTCTTGGATAGTTTGGTGTGGGGATTGTAAATCATTATTTGGAGTGATCGAATCCATTAAATGGTGTATGATAGACACATTGGGAGAGGATGAAACACAGTAGTGTTTTGAGTGCTGTCATGATGATTTCAGTTCTCATGAGGATTGGAATGTCATTTATTAGGGTGACACATTTGGATGATGTCCATAGGTGCGTATGAAAGATCCATGAGTATGTTGGCATAGTTATGAAAGGGTTCCAAGAACCTGGATCTCTTTTACAAGGGACATGGAATGTTATGATGATTTGAGAAACCCCAACTCATGAAGTGTGGTTAGAGAAAGATGTAAAATATAGGGATGGTTTGGTTGTCTTAAAGGCTATGTCACAGCCAAGAAAACATTTTCTTGTGGAGTGGGGCTATAAAAAATATTTCCCAATCTTTTCCCTGGACCAGTAGGTTCAATTAGCATAGCCTTTATTTTACTAGGTTCATAGACCCTAGTTTCTTTGACCCATTTATTTTTTCTCTAGGATTTTCTCATATACTCTATGTATGAGGATTTTAGCGGGTGGAGACATGACTTTTTCATTGCTCATCCTTTGTGGATTTCTGGCCAGGTATGTTTTTCGTCTCTTCTACAGGTATTTTCATGTATTGAAAATTGAACTATTATGGGATAGAGCTTATGGTCGTACAACTTGACCAAAGCATATAAATTTTTGTGTCATGACTTTCATGGACCTAACATGGAGGATGGGACATAAGATGTTCATTAGGATACATATGGTCAAGATTTCTCTAACATCTTCTCAAGAATGGAAGGGAAATGACACTCATGGATCAAGTTTCTCCAGTCATGAGTATTGTTGTGGGAAATTCATATAAGAATAGGTTCAAACACATTGGGGTGATGTGTGCTGCATTTATGACCCCAAGGCTCATGATAATTTGATTTTCCTTTTTAGGTGTGAATCATTTGGTTGAATACTGTAGGAAAATATGCAGGATCCTTGAGAATGTATGCATAGTAAAGAAAAGGCTTCTTGAAGTCATATATCCTTTCAATGGGACATGGAAGGTTGACGGAGGACTGAGACCCCGAAGACATCAATCACGGTATATGGATTGAGGTGATTTCAAAAGTTGTTAGTAGCACTCTATAATCTGGTTGAATGGTGTAATCCTCTTCAAGTCCTTTGATAAGGAATGAAAATGGGAGATGTATTACATAGTTTACCAAAATGAAGTGGACATGTTTATCATGTAGTTTTAATTTAATGCAACCAAGATGTTTTCCATACAATTTAATGTCATGCGGTAAGGATGTATTTACATGCAATTTGTCTTCATTCAGGTAGGATGTTGGTTGCGATGAAGTATATTATCATGCAGATAGGAGGATGAAGTAATGTTTAATGTCGTGTTGTAGGGATATATGCAGGACGATTAAGGACATGTCGGCTTGACCATAAAACGGAGTTCCTAACATGGAGATGTGTATAGTGGTTCCAGGAAGAAAACCAATGTGAATGTGGACCAAGGAGATCTCAAATACACCATGCCCCTTTCTTGGAAAACATAGGCCAAAGGGTATAAAAAAGGTTAGACATATGGCTGAGCCCGAAGATTAAATTTCTTGGAAACCCTACATATATCATGAGGATATGAATCAAACCATAAATATTTCTCAGAATGGTAATACTCTTATCAGGTGTGGAACATACATTGAGGTGGGCATTATTTCAATTTACAGTTGTAGTTAGGCCAAGGATTGTAGATCTGTGCATCACTACGTATCCACTATGGGCATGAATCATTCTATATGTAGTTCATAAAAGTTCCATGTAGTTTAAATTCATAATGTGAGGATTATTGTGGATAAAAGTGATTTGGTGGGAACTTCATGGTTAGCCCCAATGATAGAATCTTGGGTCTCACTATGTATCCCATGGGAATGAGAATCAAACCACATGTAGTTAATGGCGGACTGTGCTGCTTAATATCATGTTACAAGGACATCGACCATGCAGTTTAACATCATGAGGCAAGGACATTGGGAATGTATTTTATGGTATTTCACTTTGTACCACAATGGACCAATTACTCACCTATATGCCATGCTTGTGAGTTTAAGTCCCTATAATAATTCATAAGCTCATATGAACAATGTTTGGTGTGGGAAACAAGGAGTGTCACATGTTCCCCAGTAGTGAAAAGTCAAAAGAGAGGTATGAAAAATGAATTTTGTTTAATGTAGTGGTTGGACCAAGTTATAGGATCGAGGTATCCCAACATATATGATTTGGAATGAGAATCAATCCATACTTAGTTTCTGAAGGAACTATGAAGTTTAAAGTCTTATGGAAAGGACGATGGATTGCCTAACGTGAAGGGGAAGGGGAGTTGTGGATCCATGATGTTTTCTGTCATGTGGTAAGGATATTAGTATTCTAGTTTAATGTCTTTCGGTAAAGTCAAATTTATTACAGTTTACAACATGTGGTTATGACGAAGGCCTTATAGTTTAATTTCTTGTGGTTAGGATGAAATGTTCCATACAGTTTATCATCACAAGGCGAGGAAAAATGATGGGGCATACTCTAATGTGGATGGCCTTTTTATAAAAAAATTATACAATGTCTTTTTCAAGAAACCTAAAATTTTTGGTCGATGTGACACGCTCCCCATCCATGGTGGCTAGAGAATAGTATATATTATGATAGACCATATATACGATGTATGGTTCTTCCAACGTGGGACCTAATTTTGGGGGACTCTTCCCCAGTTTCATTGGGGATCTGGGAGCCAAAACCCATTCTCTAGGGAGGAATGAGTGGAGAATAATTTTCTGATTAAAACCCCATTAAATCTGATTAAAGATGACATCATATTTCTGTATCATGCACAACCTCTTATCATAGAGTCTTTACAAACTCATCGAGCCTATTTTTTATTGTTCTTCATATGAGAGCTATCCAAAAATATATATTTAGAGTGAGGGAAGCTAGAACGCTATACGCAACATCGCCTCAGTCTGGTACACCTGCGAGTATGGTGTTTATTATTTAGGTGCTTGTATGGTTGTATGGTAGGACCATAAATCATAAAGGAGATTATTTAGACAAGACATCATATCTTTATTTACCATCTTATATACTGTGTTTTATAAGTTCTTATTAAAGGCCTCTATCTATAAATTTTTAGCTACATGATATTAGGATGAGTGATTGGAGTCAATGATGTACTCTTGGTACATCTTTTTCAAATCCATGGAGAAGAAGTTATTGCTGATGTCCTTCAATATTCTGTGAAGGAATCCAAAACCCTAAATTATATGATAATTCACAATGATGATGATATTATTTTCCCTGAATTCCTTGAGGGGTACCACCTCAGCCCATTTGAAAAAGAATTTGGAAGAATTAAGGATATAGTTGGACTGCTTAGCTGTGCCTGGGTGATATTACCCAACAACATCCATCCCCATGTAGAAAATGGCTAGGAATATTTATCACTATACAAGAACTATAGGGATGATGAATGAAGTCTGAATGGATACGGAATTCATGAATTTTATGGGTGAATTCCACATATTCTTGTATAATGGTTTTCAAGTAATATCCAAACCTTCTGATTTTGTGGGAGAGCCTAGTTCGAGAATGATGGGTGCCGCAATATCCTATATGGACTTCCTCCATGATGTAAATAACATCCTCTTTTATTATTTACATGAAGAGATTTAAATCAAATACGTTATAATAGAGTATTTTCTTCTCATTTGGGCCATCATACATAGTGTAGTTCAATTACTAAATCCAAATTTGTTCCCTTACAGCATGATCTTTTAGAATAGTCTCGTCTCGAAAATACCCGATTATGGTCTCCATCCATCCGGGGGTGGTTATTGGTTCATCATGCTCTCAGGCTATGATGAATTTATATATCTCTTCCATATGACATATGAAGATTTATGAGATAATTTTTTCATGTGTGATATAGAAGGTTACTTCATCATGATCAGGGTCCTCCAGGGCGACAACTGCATTGGCCTATGTGTCGACACTATCATTCTATAATCAGGGAACAAAATGCAAGGTGGGTGCCAATATGAATTTTTACGTTAATCCACTGACATTTCTAGTAAGGGGGTCCATCACTTCTGCATTAATGGAATATTAGCCATTGATTTACATTATAAGTAGTTCAAACTATTTGTTGACCTTCTGGTAGGCTATTTTTAAGTATGGGGATAATTGTAATCCAGTAAAGAGGGCATGGTATTCTGCCCCATTATTTGTGCAGCCTTAGGATAGTGAGAAAGAGTAGAGAATAATTGATTTTTCTAGGGAGACAAATAAAATTCCTAAGACTAACCAATTGAACTCAAGGTTCTCCATTCTGGTGCTGACCAGACATAAATATGTTTCATCAATGTACATCTCCCACATTCAGGGAGTGTCATGGGATTAAAATACCTCTACATCGAGGATCATCATGTCCTACTATATACTTTCTGGAGAAGGGTGTACTGTAAGGAAATTAGCAAGGTCGTTACCTTTCACAAAATATTGAGATATGGAGTGCATGTCATATTGATGATGAATGACCACTCATCAAGCAATGTTCATAGTCAACATACGACAACCAATGATATACATGTCCAGATAAATACGAGAGACCAAGTGGACAATGTGGTGCTGCATGTAGTGCCATAGATTTTTCACCATGAAGATGAGTGTGAATAAATTATTCTCGATAACAAATTATCGAGTCTCTGTATGTTTCATGGTTTTAATTAGGTTTTTGAGACTATTCTCTCTTCCTGAATCATTATTTTTCATGAGAATGACACACAATGAGCATTCCATGGTGGCTATGTATAAGATGACTACCCTCCCTTCCACCAGAGGCATTAAAACTGATGAGTGAATAAATTTATTCTTGATACATTCGAAGGCTTTCTAATAATCATCATCCCTTGAGTAGGTGGATCCCTTCTTCATTAACCTGGTGAATGGGAGAGAATTTCCATCTTTTCTTTCTATGAATAGTCGAATGTAGGAACGATTCCCTTGGATTCCCTTAGTTATTATTGGGTCATAGGGGGTGAAATTTCCAAAATAGAACTTTTTTTCTCTTGATCAACCTTTATGATGTGATGGCATACCAAAAATTTGAATAACATTCCTGAAATTACCTCAAAGACACATTTCAATAGATTTACCTTTAGAATTTGTTGTCATAGCTTGTCGAATATTGATTGGAGAGTGGTGAATTTATCACATTAGTGTCATGATTTAATGACCATCTAATCGAAATAACACTCTACTATCCTTCCAAATAATTTATTAAACATGTGATGCATAGTGAAATGATATGTTTTGTTCCTATTATTTAATATAAAGGGAATGAGCTTATTTTATAAGAACCCATGAGGTTCTCTGAATGTAGTGGATTCTTCATCATTGGGGGAAAATCTTGATTTTATTGAACCCTGAGTACCCATCCATGAAGGAAAGGGAATGAATGAAAACATTTACTTCGATTAAGAGTTCATTGATCGATAATGGGAAATCAACATTTTGGAAATGTCATTGAAGTTCTTTGAATTCAATGAAGGACCGAATCTTTCAGTTCTTTTTCTTGATGTGGATGATATTGGAAAGGAATCTCATGTATTGTACTTATTGAAAAATGTTCACTTTGATCAAATCGTTAACTTATGCAACTAGATGGGTGGTGTGGAAGGGGTGAATTATATTGGATTATCTCTAGAATCCCCGATGCTAATCAGGGAGTCTTAGATGTTGTATAGCCACATCTAGATTCAATCCAGGCATTTTTTTGTAGTTCCATAAAAACATATATCGATGCAGCTTTAGAAATGAAATGTGTATCTCCTGCTCTTCAATATGCATGGACCTACTAAACAAGGTAGGCCGATGGTCATCTTTGGTCCCTAGATTTATTTACTTGAGCTTATCTATGGAAGTAGAGACATCCACCTCAAATGATGGAGGGGAATTCCTGAGATCATCCCCATCCATTTCTTAGTTTGTGTAGATGTATTTAGGTGAAGATGGTAGTTTGAGAGCCTCTCAGTCAGTATCAGGTGGAGGGAGGCCGTCAAAAGAGATATCACCATCCCCTACTCTCTATGTTATTGTGGAGATATGTTAGATATGATTTTCATTGATGAAAGGAGAGGTTTGTAACTCTAGGGTCAGACATGTTACTTCGACCTTGTTTTTGGGGAGAAAATATTCATCATCGATCATATAGAAGTGATTAAAAGGGGTGGTCCCTAGGGAAATGGGGGCTGAAAAATATATATCATACTCATCCATTGGTTTCTTACATTCTTTCTTATATAAATCAACTTTGGTATATGTGGCTCTACATGTCATGAAGGGGGTTCTATCCCTAAAGAGTATTCCAACATTTCTATTGATGGGGTACTTCAGATATTGATGGAATGATGAAGGTAAAGTGAGTTGAATATGGAGAAAGGACCTTCCAAGAAGGAAATTATATGCAGCATCTTACAAGATAACCATTAAATCAATATCATAATTGAGGTCCCAAAATTGGGATTCAGGTTTCATTTTCTATCGTGGTCACTTATTACACTTTTTATATCCCTTTATGGTCAAATTTGAAGAGATAAGTCCCCTTAACAATAACATATTAGTTGTCGGGTCTGCACTTGAATAAGATTAATCCATGATATCATATCTATCAATATCCTTTGGACATTGACATTTTTGAGTTTTCTCGAAATGTATATGGGTCTGATGTACCCCTGGATGGCCTCCTCCCGATAACGATCAATGAAAGAGATGTGTGACACCTAGATATTTTTATGAAATATTTTTTTATATAATTTTTATTCTTCAGTAGCTTCCTTTACATGAAATCGTGATTATAAATGAACCACGTGATGCCCTTATTATAAAGTTAACATTATAGCTTAACTGTTAGGTTAGCGGGAATAATTATAACGAACCTATAAAAATGCATTGTCAATTATTTGGATATCAATTATTTATTTAAAATATAAATCAATTAGATATTTTTATTTTATGAGTGAATTTATTTTGGTAATGAAATACAATATTTTTTAACTTCGTCCAATGGATATTTTAGTCATATGTTATTAATAAAAACATATTTTATGTATAAAACCTTATTTTTTTACACCTTTGAATGTCAAACCCATTTTTAATTAAACTTTTTTACTTGTTAATAATTTTTATATGACACAAAAAACATATTATTTTTATGTGGGATATAATAAATTACTTTTGATAAATTTCTGATAAATTTCTGATAACTTTCACGTTTTGATGAATAGTAAAAATACATGAAATTTTAATTAAAAACAATTTTTTCTTCAAAATAATTTATATGGTTAAATTATAAAATTGAATAGTTTTAAAGTATAAATAGATTATTTTTTATAATTCAATATAATTTATTTAATTATAATTAATTTTGCATTGAATTAATTGGTAAAAAAATTCTATCTTTTGCAATGTTTTATCTTTTAAAAACTATTTTTCAACTACAGGATTGATTTTAAACTAATTAATGTAACTTATTTGGTTTGAATTTATAAAAATGGATTCCATATTTGGAATCAGTAGGTCCAAATTATGTTAATAGGAAATTGTTTTTTGGCATTATGAATAATTCCTTTTATAATTATTTTTACTTCCATGATTAAAGGTAAGTCATGTAATTAATGGTAAAAATAATATTATAAAATTACTTTAACACCTGTATAAATCGTATTGTATAACTAAATTTGACCCTTATCATCTGTTTTTAGAAACATAATCACTTCATGTCCATTTAACTGTGAATATGACATGAATGTAGTAAAAAATTATGAATGTGACAAATGTCCCAATCTCATTTTATATATGTATATTAATTTTAATGTATGGATAAATTTGAGTTAATATCGACTTTAGATCATATTTGGAAACCTTATATAATTAACTACATAATAGGAAGTTATTTAAAAATTTTATATATTAAATATTTAACATTAATGATGACACAATAGTGGTGTAGGAATTATTTTATTAATATAAATAACAAATAAATTGTTCTAAAATTTTAAAATAAATATCACATGAACTAATTAATGTCATCATAGAATTTTCTAGGTTAATATGACTTGTTAGGATTGTATTAAATATTTTTTTCTAAATTTATCTTCTTTTTAAATTTTATTTAAATTCAAATAAATTAATAGTTTCAAAATTGACACTATTGACGTTCAATAAAAATTACATATTATTAAATTATTTAAAAATCATAAAAAAATATTTAAAAATTATAAAGTGATAATTATAAGGTCTAAAATGTCATTAAATATCAATTTATGTTCAATTAACACCTGATAATTAAATATTTCTAACCATTAACTATTTACAATGTTATTACCACAATTAAAATTAAATAGAGTAACTGTGTTTTAATTAAAATGATAATGCTTCAATTGACATAAACAATTTTCTAAAATAAATTAGTTGATGATATTAGAACCCTATCTCATCTAATCATCGAAATTGGTCCTTTTTGGATGATTTTAAGTGGGGTTTTATTTTATTATAAATTATTTTTTTTGGTTTTCCAAAAATGCACATCACCTCAATTATAAAAGAGAACCTCCTACCTCACTTATTCACTTCATTTTGAGCCGTCAAGCTCGGCCATCACCTGAAATTTTTCTTTCTCAACATATATTTTTTCATTCTAGTTTTTTTGGTCTTCTTCAATGACCAAATCTAGTTCCCTAAGAGGAAATATAAAGGTGGTACTGAGGAATAGTGATATCTTCTACTTGTTTTTTCAAATTTCATTCTTCTTATAGTTCCTATTAATTACATGTTTCATTATGAAGTAATAACATATGTATAAATAATATACTGATATGTTATTATAAATAAGAAATAGCATTATTTCACCTTCTATCCATTATATGTAAAATGAAATTAATGTGCATGTGTATGTACGACTTACCATCTCCATGTGGCGGTGTTATCTATTTTTCACCACCACCTTGCTTGGATGGGTATAATGGTGTAAATAATAACTATATATGATTAATATGACATGATACTAATTATGAGATATTATACACCATCCACATCAATACCATTAAATAATTATGGGAATGATATCGTCACTCGAGCGTTTGTAAGGCTAACCCTCTCCACGATGCAATTAGATTTATTATACATAATCTTCATTAAAGAATGATTTTATAAATTTATTGAATGAATAATTTTGATAAATATTATACTAATTCCATGATTTAAATGAAATAACTATGTCCTAAAAATATGAATAGTAACATATTTGACAAAACATCCATAAGAACATAAAGCCGTTAATACCCAAATAATGAGTAAAAATGAAATGTTACTAACAAAGAGTTGAAAATATTATCATAAATGTTATCATAAAAATTATTATGATTATATAATAAATTAGTAACACTAATTAAATCATTATAATAGTTCTGTGGAAACATACGAATCATATCAGACCTATGGTAAGGGATAATATTACAAATCTTGTTGTTATCTAAGATTATTTTTTAGTAAGTAATTACAGTGGTATAATTATCATCCACGTCCAAGTTTCCTAAATATTTATTTCAAAATATTATTTATATACTTTTATAATTGTTAAAAGTGTAGTTTAACCATTAGTAAAGTTAAATTAAATGGTACGAATGGAATATTTTTTCATTTTCGGTACGACGTAATTTTTGACTTTTTCGGAAAAAGTACCTGAAGAATATTTTTTAACACGTAAGACATTAATAAATTCTTACACATTAAAAATGCCTTATTTAATTTAATAATACCCTAAAATTATACAAGGTTATTT
Source organism: Viscum album (assembly GCA_963277665.1). Taxonomy (NCBI): domain Eukaryota; kingdom Viridiplantae; phylum Streptophyta; class Magnoliopsida; order Santalales; family Viscaceae; genus Viscum; species Viscum album. Next base: position 561,702,219 of record OY728125.1, read on the forward strand.
TCAAATAAAATGATTTCTTCTAAAATTTTGTGTCAATTTTCCTAAGGAAAACATTTTGGAAGAAGAAAATATATTTTCCTCGAGAATTAATTTCAAGTGTTTTCTCAAAATTATTTTCCATTTAAGATGACACTCTTTAAATAGGGATGTATTTATAACCCTATTATTATTATGATTTTATTGTGTTTATGATGGAATATTATTTAAGAAATCCTTTTTTATATCTATTATTATTTAATGATGTTTATGAAAAACATTTGATTTCATGGTTTATGATATGGTGAATGTTTTTATCTTTTTGTGGCACACATAAGAGTGGTTTAATTATGAGATGGGTGGGACCAATATCTCCCTCCAATTAATTAGGTAAATATTTATATCTTCTGAGATATACATGAATGTAATGAAAAATAATTCTAGTTCAGTAATACGGGGCTGGAACGAGGATTGAACTCAGTTCAATAATGGAATTGGTCCGCTAAGATTCTCTTGGAAATGAGACATGAATAATATGAAATGTGTTTATATGATTATGTGTGTATGATGCAAAATTTCATGACATATGTTTTTACTAATAGTATTGCATTTCACTTTTATGATTTATCCCATGATATGACATTATGATCTTTTATATGAAGGATAATATTTTCAAATTTTATGTTACAATGAATATGATATGATTAATATTTCATTTTTTTACCCTTAATGATAATTTGTGATAACCCTTTAATATGTTTCTTTCCCCAGGCCATGAATAGGGCTATTATTTATGATATACTAAAATTGGGTCTAGTTATGATGAAATAATCATGATACAATGAAGAAATTTTATGAACCTGTTGTTTATGTTTCCCAATTTCTAAAGACGCTATATCTAAATAGTTCTATTATGGTTTTGTTATATGTTGTAATGAATATAATTGAATTCTTATGTAATATAAATTTAAGTAAAATATGGGTCTTTATAGTTGGTATAAGAGTAAATTTATAGTTATCCTTTGGAAAATAGGATGAGAAAACCATATTAAGAACCCTGAGGATATTTCTATGTATATGTTAGAATCATATCCTACTATTTTAGAGATGTTCACGAATAACCTATGATAAAACCTAAAGTTTCCTAAATTGATTTTTTTCTTGATTTGGAGATTCTCTAGTTCCGATTAGGGTTTCTCACACTATGCATATTAGTTTTAGTTAATGGCTTGAACCTAAAGGAACTACGTTAATGCAGAATGTGATGGAAAATGAAATGATTTTCTCCCTAAAAAACCGTATGATATGGGATCTTGAATACAAATTTTTTTTCCATGCTCAAACAACTTTCTGAAGATATGTATCATTCCATACTTCTGAATGAGAAAAGGAGGGAGAAACATTATATTGAATCTTTCACGAGGTAGCATCTACCTTCATTCAACGGGTATTCTGATCCATTAGTGGCTGATCAATGGATTAGTGTCACTAAACAGATATTTTTAGTTCTATAATGTTATGGACATGATAATGTCATCAAAGTAGTATATTGTTTCGAAGTTGAAGCTGTTCAATGATGGGATCATACACAAGATTTGAGGAAAAGAGATGAAATTGAGTCCATGGAATGAGACAAGTTCATGAACTTATTTTCCAATTAGTACATTCATCGTATTCTTTGAAAAACGTTGTATAAGGAGTTCCATTAACTTAAGAAAAATGATGAATATTCTATTGGTACCTATGATGAAAATTTTACAAGACTAACATAGTATGATTCTGGAATTATTATCCAACCTGAGAGTAAAACTGATCGTTTATTTATTGGATTAAATTCATGTCTCCCAAGGGCATTATACATAAGGGACTTAAATTGCTACAATGAAATTGTTTGAAGTTTCCCAAGGTAGAGATGGATATTTGAGTAACCAACTATTATTATGGGGCTGATAAAAAGATAAAAATAGAATTAAAATGAAAAAAATAAAGACCACAATGAAAAGAAGATTATTTTTCCTTTATTCTCAATTTGTGGAAAAAAACATGGAGGGAATTATTGTAAAGGGAGTAGAAATGTTTTATGTTTTGAAAAAAGCTCATTTTTAAATTGAATGTTCAAGTGATGGTAAAAATATGTATAATGATGCGAACAAAGAAAAAGATATAGATAATGAACCTCCTACACTTCAATGTTACAAGTCCAAGGAAATGGGGAATTATTCCAATCAATGACTTAATCTAAGGGTTATTGATGATGATTTATTTCAACAAAATATTAATGTAAAATACAATGGAAATCAACATGAAATCTCTATCAGTGATATAGAGTATGCTAATGAAGTGGTGAAAGGTACACTTACCATCCACTCTAAAGTAGATAATGTTTTATTTGATTTTGGATCCACACACTCTTTTATTTATGACGAATTTTCTAAGGTTATCATCGTATAACCTCAAAAAATAGATGTTGAGTTAGCTGTGACAACTCTTAATGGAAAAACAGTCACATAAAAAGTTTATAATTATTCTTTAGTTGAAGTTTGTGGGATAGTGCTTCTTTAAAATATTGTGATCTTTCATAGAGGGGAATTTGATGTGATTATTGGCGTGGATTGGATTTCTCTATATGGATATCATATTAATTTACAAGGAAGGTATGTCATATTTCTTATTCCAGATTAATCCATGATCATATATTGATGCAAAGGTTAATATCAAATTCCAGTAGAAATTTCTTCCATCATATGGGTCTCAATTCCAATAAATTAAGGTTATTTATCTCAAATGGTTGTAAAGAAACTCATGATTTAAAATACACCCATGGTACAAGAGTTTGAATTTGTCTTTATTTAGGAATTTACAAGTCTTCCACCAAATCGTGAAGTTTATTTTTCAATATAAATCATACCAGATACTATGCCTTTTACAAATACACCTTATTGAATGTTTCCAATTGTGTTCTAGGAAATGAAGAAGAAACTCAAAGAGAATCTTATAAAGGATTCATTTTACCTAGTGCATCACCTTGGGGAGATCCTATTCTATTTGTTAAGAAGAAATATGGATCAATGAGACATTTAATTGATTATTTAGGACTTAATAAGATCACTATCAATAAAATATTTCCTCTTCCATGTATTGATTACTTATTTGAAAAAATATGTGGAGCTCAATAATTTTCCAAGATTGATGTTTGTTCAGGATATCACCAGTTATGGTTCAAAACAGAGGATATACCCATGACAACATTAAGTACATGTTATGGACACAATGAATTAATCGTGATGCCTTTTGGTCATACTCATTCCCTTGCTATCTTCATGGATCAAATGAATAGATTCTTTAGAGACAATCTTGATCAGTTTTTCTAATAATTATAGATGATATTATAGAATGTTCAAAGAGAAAATAAGAACATGAAGATCACTTGATAATTTTACTGAATGACCTAATAGTGGAGAAGATTTATGAAAAATTTTCCAAGCAAGACATCTGGCTTCAGGAAGTTTTATTTTTTGGTTCACATAATCTCAAGAGAGGGGATATATGTGGATCAAGAAAATATAGGTTATTAAAAGATGGTCGAGGCCAACAATATTAACTATGATTCAATGTTTTCTTGGTTTGGATAGATATTATCAACATTTTGTGAATTATTTTTCATGATTATCTAATCCACTGACCATTTTCACATGGAAATAAGTTACGTTCATTGGGATGGAGGAATGTGAAGATAATTTCAATTCTCTAAAAATAAGGTTAGCTAGTGCACATGTTCTCACATTTCCTTGTAGTGTAGAAAGGTTTTTCATCTATAGTGATGCATCCAAGAAGGTTCTGGGGTGTTTTCTCTATAAAAATGATATGGTGATAGCTTATGCCTTATAAGAGTTTAAAATCCATGTAAAAAATTTCCCAACTCATGATTTGGTGTTTATTGCGGTAATAATTTTAGTAATGGTATAGAGGAAAATATCATTATGATTGAAGACATGATATTTTTAATGATAATAAAAGTTTGATTTATATTTTCACACCAAAGGATCTGAATATGTGCCAAATAAGATGGTTAGAGTTGATTGATGGTTATGACTGCTTAATACATTACCACCCTGGGAAAGCAAAAAAGGTGGCAGATGCATTAAGACAACAAGACCATGCTAGCCTATACATGATGAGGATCCCAAAAGATCCAATATTTAAGGATTTTTATTTTATGGATATTGAAATTTAATTGAAAGGGGAGAAATTTTATCTTTCTAAAATGAATGTTCAACCTTATATACAAGTGACAGTAAAAGAGGCATAGAATGAAGATGTTGAGTTAACAAAGAAGGTGATAAATATTCCTAAATTCAACCTTGAGTGTGATAAAATAATAAAGTTTAGGAATCAGGATTGTATTCATCACAAACTGGAATTAAAGAATGAGATATTAGATGAGTCTCATAGTTATTAATTCTCTATTCACCTTGGAAACACAAAGATGTGTAGGGATCTGAAAGAGTACATCTAGTGGGATGGCATGAAAAGATATGTCACTGAATATGTATCTCGATGATTGGATTTTCAACAAGTTAATGTAAGTGTAATCGGATGTGAAAACTATTACCCATACCAAAATGGAAATCGGAAAACATCACTCTAGACCTTGCTATTGGTTATCCAAAAAATCCCAAGGCAATACTGCTATTTGGGTTATAATTGATCATCTTACGAATTCGTCAAAATTCATTGCTATAAGAGAATATTTCACTCTTGATCATCTTGAATGGATATATGTAAATTAAGTGGTAAGATTACATGGAGTACCACATTCCATTATATCCAATCGGGATCTGAGGATTACCTCATTTTTTAAGCGAAGCCTTCCGCATGCTCTGGATACATAGTTATGTTTCAGTATAGTTTATCACTCTCTGATAGATATTTATTTTGAGGGAGAAATTAAAATTATAGAAGATATGTTGAGATATTTCTATATGAATTTAAAAGGTGTTTGGTACCAAAACCTATAATTGGGGTAATTTTCATACAATAATACCTTTCAGTCTAGTATTCAGATGGATCCATATGACGCCCTCTATGAAAATAAGTGTATAACTCCAACTTTCTAGGTTGAAATATGGGAAGGAAAGCTATTAGGACTTGATCTTGTATATGAAATGAAATAAAAGTTCATATCTATTAAACAAAACTTAGGAGAAGCTTAGTATTGAAAAAAAATGTTATACATCCAACTGATGAAAAGACCTAGAGTTTGAAGTTGGTGATATGGTGTTCTAAAAAATATCTCCCTGGAAGAGAGTAATGATATTTGTAAAGAATTGAAAGCTAAGCCCTAGGTATATCTGTCCTTTTGAAATTTGGGATCGTGTTGGGAAGGTAGATTGGTAATTGACGCTTCTACCATGTCTCTATCATGTTCATGATGTGTTTCATGTATCTCTCTGGAGAAATTATTTACCTAATCCTTCACATGTATAAATCTTAGAAGTTTTACCACTAGAGAAAGATATTTCCTATGAAGAATAACCGATAGTGATCTTAGGTCATAGAGAAAAATAGATTAAAAAATAATACCACTCACATGATTAATGTTTTATGGAGGAACCACCAATTTGAAGAAGTTACAAGGGTACATGAGGATATGATGAGGGAGAGTTATTCTCATCTTTTTGTTTCCATGTTATGAATTTTGAGGGAGAAATTCAGTTTAAGCGTGGTAGAATGTAACACCTCAATGTTTTCATGAAATATTTTCTTTAAATAATTTTTATTCTTCAGTAGATTTCTTTGAACACAATCAAGAGTTTAAACGAACCGGGAGATTCCCTTATTATAAAAATATTGTTATAGCTTAGTCGTTAGGCTAGCAGGAATAATTTTAACTATCTTATAAAAAATAATTGTGAAATATTTAGCTATAAATTATTTATTAAAAATATAAATTAATTACATATATTTATTTTTTAGTGAATTACATTTGGTAATGAAATAAAATATTTTTTATCTTCATCCAATGGATATTTTCGTCATTGGGTACGAATAAAACCCTATTTGATGTGTATGTTTTCTTACACCATTGAATGGTTAACCAATTTTAAATTATGGTTTTTAGAAAATAATAATTTTTAAATGACAAAATATATATTTTCTTTTGACGTGGGATATAAAAATTTACTTTGGATAAATTTATGATATTTTTCTGATAACATTCATGTTTTGATAAATAGTAAAAATACGCTAAATTTAATTTAAAAAAAAACTATTTTCATTGAGATGATTTATATGGTTAAATTATAATAATGAATGGTTTTAAAGTATTACTATAATATATTTTATCATTCAATATAATTTGTTTCATTTGAATTAATTTTACTTTTAATTCATATGTAAAAGCATTACACTATTTTGCAATGTTATAAATTTTAAAACTGATTTTTCAACAATGTGATTAAATATAAAATAATTACTATAACTTTTGTGTTTTGAATATTGAAAAATGGAATCCAAATTTGGAATTAGTAAGTCCAAATTATGTTAATAGGCTACCTTTATTTTTGGACATTATGAATAGTAACTTTGGTAATTATTCTTATTACCATGGTTAAAAGGGAATCAGGTAATTAAGGGTAAAAATAATATTAGAAATTTACATTAACACGTGTAAAAATTTTATTGGATGACTAAAACAGACCCTTATTATCTATTCTTTGAAATAGAATCACTTTATGGACACATACCTATGAATTTGACATGAATGTAATAAAAAACAAATGAATGTGAAAGAATTTCACAATCTAATTTTATATAAGTATATTAATTTTAATATATGGATAACTAGGAGATAATATCAACTATATGTAGTCTCTATAAGAATAAAATAATTCTCTACATTATAAAAATTTATTTATAATTTTAAGATATTAAATAATTTTCATAATTTATGACACAATAGTGATATATAAATTATATTACTAATAGAAATATAAAATAAATGATTTTATAAATATTAAAATAAATACCATATGAACTAAATAAAGTGTCCCGAGAATTTATAGGTTACTATTAGATTTTAGGAGTGTATTAAATATTTTTTTGAATTTATCTTCGGTGTGAGTTTTATTTAAAGTCAAACAGATGAATAGTGTCAAAATTGACACTATTGACATTTTATAAAAATAACATTTTATTAAACTCTTTAAAATTGTAAAAAATATTAAAATTAAAAAGTGATGATTATATAGTTCTCAAATTTCATAAAATAACTATTTATAGACAATTAATACCATACACGTAAATATTTATAACCATTAAATATTTAGAATGTTATTACTACAATTAAAATTAAATAGAATAACTATGTAATAATAAAAATGATAATGCTTCAAAATATAAAAAAACATGGAAAAAATTTATTGGTTGATTATATTACAACCCCATATCATCTCATATTCTAAATTGGGACTTTTTTGTGGATTTTATGTGGGGTTTTATTTTATTATAAATTAATAGTTTTTAGGTTTCGAAATGTTACCCTCACCTCAATTATAAAAGGGAACCTCCTGCCTCACCTCTTAACTTAATGCTGAACCTTCATGCTCGGCCACCAAATTTCATATTTCCTTCTAAACTTCCCTATTTTCATTCTAGTTGTTCTTATCTTCTTAAAAGACCATATCTAGTCCCCCTTAGAGGAAATTTAATGAAGGCCCTGAGGAAGAGGTTATCTCTTCTACCGATTCATTCAAATTTCATTCTTCTTCTACATCCTCTTAATTTTTAGTTTCATAATTAATTAATAACCACAGTATCCCTTATATACTAATATGTTATTATAAATATCAAACAGTCCTATTTCACTTTCTATCCATCGTACGATGATCAAAATCACTATGCGTGGGTACGTACAACTTACCATCTCTACGAAATGGTGTAATCAATTATTCACCACCACATTTCATGGATGGGTATAGTGGTGGAAATAATAACTATATTTGATTATTATAACATGATACTAATTATGAGATATTATACCCTATCCAATTCAATACCATTCAAAAATTATTGGAACGATATCATCGCTCGTCTGTATGTACTGCTTACCATCACCACGGTGCGATGTGATTCATTCTACATAATCTTCATCAAAGAATTATTTTATAAATGAATTGAATGAATATATATGATATATATTATACTAATACCATGATGTAAATGATATAAAAATCACATAAAAATAGGAATAGTAACTTATCTGACAAAACATGCATAAGAACACGAAGTAGTTAATACCCAAATATTGAGTAACAATGAAATGTAACAAACAAATGGATGAAAATATGATCATAAATGTTATTATAAAAACAATTATGATTTCTTAATAAATCAATAACATTATTTAAATCATTACATAGGAGTTTTGGATACATACGAAGCATATCATACCTATGCTAAGGGATAACTTTACAAATCTCATTTTTATCTAATATTGTTTATTAGTAAGTAGTTTCAAGGGTATAATAATCATCCACATCCATGTTTCCTAAACACATATTTCAAAATATTATTTATATCCTTATATCATTGTTAAAAGAAAATTTTATCCATTGGTAAATTTTACTAAATTATATGAATGGAATCTTTTTTTTTGTTTTCAGTACAAGGTATTTTTTGACTTTTCTAGCAGAAGTATGAGAATAATGTCTTTTTTACACATATGAAATGAATGAATTTTTACAATTTCACAATTCCTTATTTACTTTAAGATTACCCTACAATATTACAAGGTTATTTTACATTATATGATTTCTTATAAATTTTTTTGTCATTTTGATGAAGGAAAAAAATTATGAAGAAGGAAGTATATTTTCCTTAAGAATTAATTTCAAGTGTTTCTTAAAATTTATTTTCCATCAATGATGTGACTATTTAGATTGGTTATATTTATAATAATTTTATTATTATGATTTTATTTCATTTTTGATGGAATGTTATTTAGGAAATTATTTTGTTTTATATCAACTATGATTGAATGATGTTTAAGAAACCCATTTGATTTCATGGGTTATGTTATGGTGAATGTTTTCATGTTTTTGTGGCACATGTAAGAAAGGTTTCATCAAGATATGGGTGAGACCAATATCCCTCTAATGCATTGGTTAATGATTTATATCTTCTTATATAGACATGACTAGAATATAATGTAAATCTGGTTCAGTAATACATGGATGGAATAAGGAATGCACTATGTCTAGTAATAGACTTATTCCGCTGTAATGATATTGGAAATGATCTCAGACTAATATGAAATTATTTTCTATTCATATGATTGTATGCCACAAAATTTCATGTCTTACGTTATGTATATTAGAATTTAATTTCACTTTTATGATTTATCTCATGATAGGATATTATTTTCTTTTATATGCTAGATATAATTTTCAAATGTTATGTTCTTATGAATACGATATGATTGATATTTCATTTTTTACCCTTACTGAGAATTTCATCTCACCCTTTCATATGATTATTTTCCCCAGGACATGAAGAAGGGTATTAAGTATAACATTCCAAAAAGGTGTCTAGTAATGATGAACTAAACGGGAGACATTGTAGATGTTTTATGATCCAGTTGTCTATGTTTACTAGTTTCTAAAGACACTATACCTATACAGTCCTAGTTTGGGTTTTTATATGTTTTAATGAATATAATTAAACTATGAAGTAATATCAATGTATGTAAAGAATGAGATACTATAATATGTAAACAAGGAATCCTAAGGGGTCTTCACTCGATATACTTTGGTGGAAGTGACTTCTATCTCCAATTTTGATGGGATATGGTGGACTTAAGTGAATCCCACCCTTTTTTATTTTGAAAGATGGATTAAATCCATGGTTGAGAGCATTTTGGGGACCATATCTAGCTATTTAAAAATATCATAATTTTATGCCAGAGTTTGGAGCTTCCCAATATAGGGCTTATCCTAAGAATGTGGTTTAGGAGCTAGAGAATCTAGGGAAGATTAACCAAGTGCTTGTGGCCAGGTTGAGGGGGATCTACTATGAGCAGTGTAGGTTAGACTGACCTCCTATATTTCAAAGGTTCATCAGATTGGACCACTTCTATCTGGTCATGTGAGATAATCATATGTGGGTTACTACAGGATGGATCCGAGGATCCTCCTTTCCTCTTTTAGGCTTTAAGAATGCTTTATCATGAGTCTTGAATATATATATGTTCTCCATGGAAACATGACCAAAAAATTGAGTCTGAAAACATCTGTGTTGTACCCTATATCCTCACCTCTGGTGCATGTATCCCCCCTCTCCTTAGGGATATGTGGAAAAATTATATTCAGGGGAATACTCGTCATTAGAGAAGGGGTATTCCACATTTATTGTGTTTACAGAACTAAATATGATTTCCTCATTCAATGATGGTTCCATATTTTTGGTGGTGCCCATGCTTATTATGTCATAGGGAAGAAATCAGTAAGGGTTAATTCCTACATTGGAGAAGAATATGACTCATCGACTTTAGTTTCATTTCACCGATGGTGGTAACACCTCCCTTTCGGAGGCACATATGATGCATATTTACTGGGCAGTGGAACAACTAATGGCCTATGAAAATGTTCCTCTATAGTGGTGTTCGATCGATCAACTATCTTCTAAACCATCCAATTGTCTTATTTTTTAATACATCTAGCACAGACCTCCTACCAATCATCATATTCTTCTTGTTGGACCATGGTTATGCAATACACTTTATATAGGGAATTATACAACACTACTCATCCAGAATCGATCAAGCCTTGAAGGATATATCTGAAAAAGAAATAATTTTGAATATAATAACCCAGCATTCTGTGTAAAGGGTATTAATCAAGTAGGTCGGTGAGGATGAACTCATCGAGATTCTTGTGTGGAGAATGTATGAGCGGGTTATTTTCAATCGATTCAAATAAAAAACTAGGGACCTTTTCATTCTAGAAGGAGTACACCTTATTGATTTTGTCTTCACATCCCAAAAGACCCTTATTTCACTATGCTTTTGGCTGAGGGAGATTACATGGTTTTCACCACTTGATAGGATGTGCTGGGATGTTTGGCTCTTACATAGGCATATGGGTAGGTTTAACTACTATCTTTTGTGTGTCAGCTGAAAATTCCATTCAAGATGACCATTTTCTCTATTCCACAGGCATGAGTTGAGCTTTTGATTAGGTCTTTTGAATTTATTCATTTTGTAAGTATACTATTTCATGAAATTCATGTAACCCACCTAGAAATTACCTTGGAATCAGGGGTGTCTGCAACACTACACTATGATTTTTTTCATTGAGTTCCAATAGCTACTCTTGCGAAAGAGGGATTCTTAGTGAGTGTAGAGACCTGAAGCCTCACTTACATGGACATTACATTACTTTTGCAGAATAATTAGTATATAACAAAAACAAACACACAAGGACCGTAATAGATTAGTGTCTTTGGAAACTCGGAAAATAATCTTCTAATCGTGGTGAAAGATCTTCAACATCTCCCATAAAGATCTTATTTAAAAAAAACCTAAATCCTTTCTTTATGTCCTGGGGAAAATAAAACATAAAATGGTGATCTCAAATGCTCAGTAAGGGTAAAAAAAAAGAAATATCAATCACGTCATATTCATAAGAACATATCTTTTGGAAATCTTAACCTGCAAAAGATATCATAATTTCATAACATGGGATAAATCATAGTAGTGAAATGTGATCCCAATAATCATAAATTAAAACATGAAACTTTGTGGCATAAACAAATAATCATATAGAATCATTTCTTATTAGTCAAGACTCATTTCCAAGACTATCTTAGTGGACGAAGTCCCTTTCTGAACCGAGTTCACCCCTTGTTTCAGTCCTGTTTCACTGAAACGGTATAACCTACCGTTCCAGCCATGTCTATATCATGAGATATAAAATTTTTACCCAATGCATTGGAGGGATATATAGGTCCCACCCATCTCATAATGATACCATTCTTATGTGTTCCACCAAATCATAAACCATACATCATAGCATAACCCATGTAATAAAAATGGGAATCTTAAACATCGGGACATCAAAAAACAATTCATATAAGATAAAGGAATTCATAAAAATAATTCCATCACAACATAATCAAATCAATGTAATAATAGGGATAGAAGAAGAACCCTTTATTAGCTTATATGGAAAATAATTTTGATAAAACACTTGAACTCCATTCTTGAGGAAAATATCCTTTCTACTTCAAAAACACTTTTCCTTTCTTAACATGTCATAAAATTCTAAACTAAAAGAAGTTGATTAAAAATAAACATGAAAAATTGTAAAGGAAGAATCTTGGAAATAATTTTTAAAAAATCCATTCATGCCGTATAAGTTAAAAAAAACATTCTTCTCGTACTTTTGTCGGAAAAGTCAAAAAAGTACCTCGTACGAAAAATGACAAAAGATTCCTTTCATATCTTTTACTAAAAACTAACCGATGGGTAAAATAGGATTTAAAAAATTGTAGGTGAATAGAATTAATATTACATATTCAGTAAACATGGATGTGGATGATAAAATACACCCCAGTAAATGCCAAAGTATAAACAATCTCGGATAAAAATGAGATTGTGATATTTCCCTTACCTTAGATCTGATTTTCTTCGTATGTGTCCGAACCTCCTGTATAATGATTTAAATAATTTCATTGACTTATTCCAGAATCATAATCATTGTTATGATATCATATATGGTTCACTTATGGCTTTATATTACCCATTCTTTTGTAAATTCCATGTTAAAGAGCGTTTTGGGTAAAATCGTTTCATTTGTCGTCCGTGTTTTGACTTGTAATTATTCATATGATTACTTTGATAATGAATACTTAATTCCAGAATATAAAACATGATTTATATATAATATATATTCAGAATATAAATATATATATAATATATTAGTAAATGGAAAGAAATACACCGTTCATGGAGACGGTAGACCGTACGTACGCATGAACGCTGTTTTCTTTTCCTTATTGAGTTGAATGGAATTAAGTAGATGACATAAATATATATACACATAAATCAAGAATCATTATTATGTAATATATTTCATTATTACTTATTGTATATACTTTATAATCATTCATGAATGGTTAACGTGGACAATGAATCTCATCGCGTCGTGGAGACGGTAGTCCGTACGTACGCACGAGCGATGATATCGTTCTCATGATCATGGGACTGTATTGGAGTGTATGTATACTATTTCAGAATAAATATCAATTTTAAAAAATCATATATACTTATTATTTACACCATTATACCCATCCAAGTAAGGTGGTGGTGGAAAATATATTACACCATGGCGTGGAGACGGTATTCCGTATGTACGCACGCGCGGTGATTTCTTTTTCCACAGGATGGATAGATGGTGAAATAGGTTTGTTTCATACTTATAATAAAATATCATTATATGAGTGATACTTATGTTATTACTTCATAATGAAACAACTAAAGAAGAAGAATTGGATGAAGAAATAAAGATGAAAGAATCGGTAACGAACATTACCTCTTCTTAGAAGTGCTTCTTTGAGTCCTCCTTTTAGGGCACTAAAATTGGTCTTTGAAGAATACCAGGACCTCTAGGATGTCTCTAGGGAAGTGGATAGGAGAAAGTGGCAGGGGTTGGCTGAGCTTGAAAGCTCAAAGTGGTGTGAGGAAGAGAGGGAGGAGGTGCCCTTTTATAAGGGAGGAGAGGGGCACCTTTGGAATAACTAAAAAAATTATTTTATTATAAAGCCAAATTCGGTTTTGAATAGCTCCAAATTGATTTATTTCTAAGATAAGGTGGGTATGGGTCGAAATCCTCTCATCCAATAGAATTCAGACAAGTTTAGGTTCCTATTTTAACCTTATCATTTAGTTTTAACATTAAGTTAAATAATTTTACTTTTACCGTGTCTTCTTGTGTTCTTATACTATAAGGTTAATAATCTTACTATAAGAAGCCAAACGAACCCAAAGTTGTTTATTATTAATATATATAACCTTATCTAAGTCATTTGGCCGAACCTTATATTTTTAGGAATAAAATAACAATTAACAATATAATATTTGTTTTAAAAACTATTTTATGTTAATTTTGACACTATTTAGTAATTGATTTTTGTGAAAATTATAAGAGAATGATAAGTTCGAAAAACGTTAATTAAATCAATAATAACATGTCATATTAACCTAGAAAATTTGGGAAATTCATAAAAAGTCTCAACTTATATTTATTTGGGCATTTATAACATCAATTATTTCAATATTCCATTAATAAGATAATTACTTCATCATCGTTGTGTCATAAATAAATTAAATTATTTAATGTCTAAAAATTACAACTAAAATACCATTATGTAGGAAATCGTTTTAGCTTTCTAAGGAATATTTATAGTCGAATTTATCTTATGTATAACCCCATATTAAAAATTATTTATTTATTAAATTGTGATTTTAACTATTTTAACCCTTCTTTAAATAAATTAATAATAAATGTCCTAATCTAATCCAAGTGGGCCTAAATGGTCATATTTTATTCCTAAGTTTGTTTTTGGACGAATTAAACTTGTCCAATAGAATTAGGACATGTGTTAGGATAATAATAATATCATTTTACCCTTAATTACCTTATTTACTTTTAACCGTGGTAAAAAAAGTAAAAAGTTACTATTCACCAAAAAATTATTTTCATCTCATTGAACCACATTTTACTTACTGACATCAACCATGTCTCTCGGATTTTCGAAATTCCACTCACAGAAGCGGTAAAATTATGTTGTATGAAAAATTCAGTTTTTTAACTACCACTTAGTGGTTTCACTATTCATCAAAAATTGAAAGTTTTCAGAAAAATACCAAAATTTCACCCTAGGATAATTTCGATATTCCAAATCCAAAAATGAAGTCCATTTTGAAAAATAAAATTTATAAAATTTTAAAAAGTGGTTATTACTATTCATAACGGCTAGTTTTAATAATATTTTATTAGCATATCATTGTTTAGTGAAACTCGGTATTGCGTACGACGCAAGCTATCGAGGAAGGTCACAATTTCGTGTAAAGCAAGCCAAGCATGTGTTGTGTGTAGAAAAAGATTCATTTGATGATTTATATAACATAAAAGTCTCGGGTGTTACATTCTACCCCCCTTAAAATGAATTTCGCCCTCAAAATTCGTCACTTTGTAACAGACAGATGAGGATACCTCTCCCTCATCATATCCTCAAGCTCCCATGTAGCTTCTTATAATTGGTGGTTCCTCCATAAAACTGTCACCAATCGAGTGGTCTTGTTTCGTAGGACTTTTTCGCTACGATCCAGAATCTCTATCAGCTGTTCTTCATAAGAAAGATCCTGCTCCAGCGGTACAACTTCTGAGCTAAATACATGTGAAG
Organism: Viscum album; assembly: GCA_963277665.1. Taxonomy (NCBI): domain Eukaryota; kingdom Viridiplantae; phylum Streptophyta; class Magnoliopsida; order Santalales; family Viscaceae; genus Viscum; species Viscum album. The sequence goes on from OY728125.1 coordinate 561,717,657, forward strand.
GATCAGGTATGTACTTTGTCAAGAGAGATACATGGAACACATCGTGAACTTGAGAGAGATTCAGTGGAAGTGCCAATCGGTAAGCTACCTTCCCAACACGATCCAGTATTTCGAAAGGACTGATATATCTAGGGCTCAACTTCCCCTTCTTTCCAAATCTCATAACCCTCTTCCAGGGAGATATTTGTAAGAACACTTTATCACCCACTTCAAACTCTAGGTATTTTCTTTGGTTGTCGGCATAGCTTTTCTTTCGACTCTGAGCTTCTCTTATGTGTTGTTGAATAGAACTGACCTTTTCTGCCATTTCATCAACGATATCGGGTCCTAATAGCTTTCTTTCCCCAACTTCATCCCAGCAAGTTGGAGTCCTGCATTTCTTTCCATAGAGAGCTTCAAAAGGAGCCATCTGAATACTGGAGTGAAAGATATTATTATAAGAAAATTCCACAAAAGGTAGGTGTTGATCCCAACCACCTTTGAATTCCATAGAGCAATCTCTCGACATATCTTCTAGAGTTTGAATTGTTCTCTCAGACTGACCGTCTGTCTGAGGATGATAAGCAGTGCTGAAACTCAACTCTGTATCCAGAGTATGCTGAATACTACTCCAGAACTTCGAGGTAAACCTCGGATCCTGATTAGATATAATAGAAAGTGGTACTCCATGCAATCTTACCACTTCCTTTACATATATCCTGGCAAGATGATCCAGAGAGAAATCCTCTCTAATAGCAATGAAGTGTACAGACTTTGTAAGACGATCAACTATGACCCAGATAACATTATTGCCTTTGGATGTTTTAGGAAGTCCTGTGACAAAGTCCATAGTGATGTTTTCCCATTTCCATTTGGGTATGGGTAATGGTTATAACATCCCCTTAGACTTCTTTCTCTCATCTTTAACTTGTTGACAAACCAAGCATCGAGAGACATATTCAGCAACATCTCTTTTCATGCCATCCCACCAGAAGTACTCTTTCCGGTCCCTATATATCTTCATGCTTCCAGGATGAATAGAGAATGAAGAACTATGAACCTCATCCAGCAGCTCCTTCTTTAATTCGGGGATGGGAGGAACACAAGCCTGATTCCTGAACTTTATTATCCCATCACAATCAAGGTTGAATTCAGGAACATTTCTCACCTTCTTTTGTAACTCGACATCTTCTTTCTGTGCCTCTTTAATCTTCACATGTACAGATGGTTGAACACTCATTTGATAAAGATAAGATTTTTCCCCTTTCATTATAATTCCACGATCCATCCTTTGTAAATCCATAAATATTGGATCTTTTGTGATCCTCAACATGGATAAACTAGCATGGTCTTGTCGACTTAATGCATCTGCCACCTTGTTTGCTTTCCTAGGGTGGTAATGGATTGAGAAGTCGTAATCCTTAATCAGCACCAACCATCTTCTTTGGCGCATATTCAGCTCATTTTGTGTGAAAAGATACTTTAAACTTTTATGATCAGTATAAATGTCACACCTTTCTCCATAAAGGTAATGCCTCCAAATCTTTAATGCAAAGATTACCGCAGCTAATTCAAAATCATGAGTTGGGTAATTTTTCTCATTTATTTTCAACTGTCGTGAGGCATAAGCTATAACCATATCATTTTTCATAAGAACACACCCCAATCCCTTCTTGGATGAATCACTATAGATCACAAACCTTTCTCCACTACAAGGCAGTGTGAGCACAGGTGCACTGGATAACCTTCTTTTCAACTCCTTGAAATTCTCTTCACATTCCTCCGTCCAAACAAACTTATCTCTTTTCCGAGTCAACTTGGTGAGTGGATTAGATAATCGTGAAAAATCTTTCACAAAAAGTCAATAATATCCAGCCAAACCAAGAAAACTTCGGATCTCGGTTACTGTTGTTTGTCTCGACCATCTTTCGATAACCTCTGTTTTTGCTGGATCCACATATATCCCCTCTTTTGAGATTATGTGACCCAAAAATGAAACTTTTTGAAGCCAAAATTCACACTTGGTAAATTTGGCATAAAGCTTGTCCTTTATCAGGGTCTTCAATATAATTATCAAGTGATCTTCATGTTCTTCCTTGATCTTTGAATAGACAAGAATATCATCTATAAAGACTACCAAAAACTGATCAAGATAGTCTCTAAAGACTCTATTCATTAGATCCATGAAGATAGCAGGGGAATTAGTAAGACCAAATGGAATCACTATAAATTCATAGTGTCCATACCTTGTACGGAAAGCCGTCTTTGGTATATCCTCCCTTTTGAACCTTAATTGATGATACCCTGAACGAAGATCAATCTTGGAAAGGTATTGACCTCCTCGTAGTTGGTCAAATAAGTCATCAATGCGTAGGAGAGGATATTTGTTCTTGATAGTGATCTTGTTAAGTTCTCGATAATCAATGCAGAGTCTCATTGATCCATCTTTCTTCTTAACAAATAGAACAGGTGCTCCCCAAGGTGACACACTAGGGTGTATGAACCCCTTATCAAGATTCTCTTGGAGTTTCTTCTTCAATTCCTGCAACTCAATTGGGGCCATTCTATAAGGTGTATTTGAAATAGGCGAAGCACCCGGTAGGAGTTCTATTGAAAACTCAACTTCAAGATTAGGTGGAAGACCCGGTAATTCCTCCGGAAAGACATCACCAACTCCCGTACGATGGGCATATTCTTAATTGTGAGTTTCTCACCAACCATTTGATATAAATAACCTTCATTTAGTGGAATCAAGACCCATAAAATGGAAGGAATTTCCACTGGAAGGTTATGTTCATCCTTGCATCGATATATGATCATAGATTGATCTGGAATATGAAATGTGACTTCCCTTCTTTGGCAATTGATATGAGCTCCATGTAGAGAAAGACAATCCATGCCAAGAATCACATCAAATTCCACTATAGGAAGGGTCACAAGATTTGCAGGAAGCACTTTCCCACAAACTTCAATCGGGGAAGAATTATAAACTTTTGATGTGACTGTTGTGCCATTAGGTGTTCTCACAACTAACTCAACATCTAATTGTTGAGGTAATATGGTGATACCCCTAGAAAATTCTTCAAGAATAAAAGAGTGGGTGGATCCAGAATCAAATAAAACATTTTCTACTTTATATTGGATGGTAAGTGTACCTTTCACCACATCGTTATCGTACTCCACATCGCTGATAGAAATTGCATGTGACTTTCCTTTGTCTTTAGCCTTAAGAGTATGTTGATGTCGACCATCATCATTAACCCTTGGACTAGGGCATTTATTGGCATAATTTCCCATCTCATTGCACTTGAAACATTGAATTGTAGTAGGTTCATTCTGTGTATCCCTTCCTTTGTTTGCATCATTAGACATCTTCTTCCCATCATCGCGGCATTCAAATGCCCGATGACCTTCTTTTCCACATTTGAAACATTTACTTGTCCCTTTAAGACAACTCCCTCCATGTTTCTTTCCACACATTGAGCATAAGGGAAAGCTCATATTTTTTTCAGTGTTCTCTTTAGATTTTCCTTTGAATTCCATTTTCCTCTTCTTATCAAACCCATATGACTGATGGGTTACTCCAATCTCTATCTCAACTTTGAGAGCACATCGAACGATTTCCTCGTAGCTATTGAAGTCCCTTATGGCTAAGGCCCTTCGAAGACTTGGTTTTAATCCACTAAAGAATTGATAGATCTTACTCTCAGGTTGGATAATAATACCAGAAGCATACCTTGAAAGTCTTGTAAAATTTGCTTCATAGGTACTAACAGATTCATCATCCTTTTGCTTCAGTTCAAGAAACACTTTCTCCATATTTGTTCGGAGAATACGAGGGAAGTACTTACTGAAAAATAAGTTCTTGAACTCGTCCCATTCCATGGACTCAATTTCATCCCTTTGCCTCGTATTCTTAATAAGATTCCACCATTGATCAGCATCACCTTCCAAACGATACACTGCTAAGATGACTTTATCATGCTCAGAACATTGAAGAACTGAAAATATCTTTTCAGTAGTACTAATCCATTGTTCAGCAACTAATGGATCAGTAGACCCGCTGAATGAAGGTGGACGGTATCTCATAAAGGATTCAACAGAATTTTTCTCCTTACTTTGATCTTTTGGAAGTCCTGCATGATTCATAGCTTGAGAAAGTTGTGTGAGCATGGCTACACGATTTTTCATTCCAGCTCCCATAAAGTTTGGTTGCTCAGGGGGACAATCATTGCATTGCCCGTCGCATTCCGCATTAACACGGTTCCTTCGGGTTCCATCCATTGACTAAAACCAAGAAGAATAGTGTGAGCAACACTAATTATAATAGGAAAACCACATAATCAAGAATAAAATTTCACACTTAAGATCTTATCCTAGGTTATTCATTGCCATTTCTAAAACACTAATATTGTGTTCTATGCATAGAATTATCCTTAGGGTTCTTACTAAGGCTTTCACATCCTAGTTTCCAAAGGTTGGCTATACCTTTCCTCTGATACCAAATGTAGAGACCGGAAGCCTGACGTACATGGAAATTACATTACTTTTGCGGAATACTTAGTACATAACAAAAACAAACACACAAGGACCGTAATAGTTTAGTGTCTTTGCAAACTCAGAAAATAATCTTCTAATCGTGGTGAAAGATCTTCAAAATCTCCCATAAAGATCTTATTTTTTATTAAAAAACCTAAATCCTTTCTTTATGTCCTAGGGAAAATAAAACATACAAAAGGGTGATATCAAATGCTCAGTAATGGTAAACAAAAGAAATATCAATCACGTAATATTCATAAGAACATATCTTTTGGAAATCTTAACCTGCAAAAGAGATCATAATTTCATAACATGGGATAAATCATAATAGTGAAATGTAATTCCAATAACCATAACTTAAAACATGAAACTTTGTAGCATACACACATAATCATAGAGAATCATTTCTTATTAGTCAAGAATCATTGCCAAGACTATCTTAGTGGACAAAGTCCCTTTCTGAACCGAGTTCACCCCTCGTTTCAGTCCTGTTTCACTGAACCGGTATAACCTACCATTCCAGCCATGTCTATCTCATGAGATATAAAATCTTTACCCAATGCATTGGAGGGATATATAGGTCCCACCCATCTCATAATGATACCATTCTTATGTGTGCCACAAAATCATAAACCATACATCATAGAATAACCCATGTAATAAAAATGGGAATCTTAAACATCAGGACATCATAAAACAATTCATATAAGATAAAAGAATTCATAAAAATAATCCCATCACAACATAATCAAATCAATGTAATAATTGGGATAGAAACAGAACCCTTTATTATCTTAGATGGAAAATAATTTTGATAAAACACTTGAACTCCATTCTTGAGGAAAATATCCTTTCTACTTCAAAAACACTTTTCGTTTCTTAACATGTCATAAAATTCTAAACTAAAAGAAGTTGATTAAAAATAAACTTGAAAACTTGTAAAGTAAGCTTCTTGGAAATAATTTTTTAAAAATCCATTCATTTCTTATAAGTTAAAAAAACATTCTTCTCGTACTTTTGTCGGAAAAGTCAAAAAAGTACCTCGTACAAAAAATGACAAAAGATTCCTTTCATATCTTTTACTAAAAACTAACCGATGGGTAAAATAGGATTTAAAAAATTTTAGGTGAATAGAATTAATATTACATATTGAGGAAACATGGATGTGTATGATAAAATACACCCCAGTAAATGCCAAAGTATAACCAATCTCGGATAAAAATGAGATTGTGATATTTCCCTTACCTTAGGTCCGATTTGCTTTGTATGTGTCCGAACCTCCTGTATAATGATTTAAATAATATCATTGACTTATTCCAGAATCATACTGATTGTTATGATATCATATATGGTTTACCTATGGCTTTATATTACCCGTTCTTTTGTAAATTCCATGTTAAAGAGCGTTTTGGGTAAAATCGTTTCATTTGTCGTCCGTGATTTGACTTGTAATTATTCATATAATTACGTAGATAATGATTACTTAATTACAGAATATAAAACCTGATTTATATATAATATATATTCATAATATATATATATATATATAATAGATCAGTAAATGGAAAGAAATACACTGTTCATGGAGACGGTAGACCGTACGTACGCATGAACGCTGTTTTCTTTTCCTTATTGAGTTGAATGGAATTAAGTAGATGACATACATATATATAAACATAAATCCAGAATCATTATTATGTCATATATTTCATTATTACTTATTATATATACTTTATAATCATTCATGAATGGTTAACATGGAGAATGAATCTCATCGCGTCGTGGAGACGGTAGTCCGTACGTACGCACGAGTGATGATATCGTTATCATGATCGTGGGACTGTATTGGAATGTATGAATACTATTTCAGAATCAATATCACTTTAAAATAATCATATATAGTTATTATTTACACCATTATACCCATCCAAGTAAGGTGGTGGTGGAAAATAGATTACACCACAGCGTGGAGACGGTATTCTGTACGTACGCATGCGCGGTGATTTCTATTTCCGTAGGATGGATAGATGGTGAAATAAAGTTGTTTCATACTTATAATAACATATCAGTATATGAGTGATACTGATGTTATTACTTCATTATGAAACAACTAAAGAAGAAGAAGTGGAAGAAGAAATAAAGATGAAAGAATCGGTAACAGACATTACCTCTTCTTTAAAGTGCTTCTTTGAGACCTCCTTTTAGGGAACTACAATTGGACTTTGAAGAAGACCAGGACCTCTAGGATGTCTCTAGGGAAGTGGAGATGAAAAATTGTCAGGGGTTGGCCGAGCTTGAAGGCTCAAAGTGGTGTTAGGAAGAGAGGGAGGAGGTGCCCTTTTATAAGGGAGGAGAGGGGCACCTTTGGAATAACTAAAACTATTATTTTATTATAAATCCAAATTCGGTTTTGAATAGCTCCAAATTGATTTATTTCTAAGATAAGGTGGGGATGGGTCGAAATAATCTCATACAATAGAATTTAGACAAGTTTAGGTTCCTATTTTAACCTTATTATTTAGTTTTAACATTAAGTTAAATAATTTTACTTTTACTGTGTCTTCTTGTGTTCTTATACTATAAGGTTAATAAACTTACTATAAGTAGCCAAACGAACCCCAAGTTGTTTATTATTAATATATATAACCGTATCTAAGTCATTTGGCTGAACCTTAGATTTTTAGGAATAACATAACAATTAATAATATAATATTTGTTTTAAAAACTATTTTTTGTCAATTTTGACACTATTTAGTAATTGATTTTTGTGAAAATCATAACAGAATGATAAGTTCTAAAAACGTTAATTAACTCAATACTAACATGTCATATTAACCTATAAAATTTGTGGAATTCATAAAAAGTATCAAATTTTATTTATTTGGGTATTTATAAGATCAATTATGTCAATATTTCATTAATAAGATAATTAATGCATCATCGTTGTGTCATAAATAAATTAAATTATTTAATGTCTAAAAATTACAAATAAAATACCATTATGTAGGAAATATTTTTAGCTTTTTAATGAATATTTATAGTCGAATTTATCTTATGTATAACCCCATATTAAAAATGATTTAGTTATTAAACTTTGATTTTAACTATTTTAACCCTTCTTTAAATAAATTAATAATAAATGTCCTAATCTAATCCAAGTGGGCCTTAATGGTCATATTTTATTTATAAGTTTGTTTTTGGTCGAATTAAACTTGTCCAATAGAATTAGGACATGTGTTAGGGTAATAATAATATCTTTTTTACCCTTAATTACCCTATTTACTTTTAACCGTGGTAAAAAAATTAAAAAGTTACTATTCACCAAAAAACTTATTTTCATCTCATTGAACTACATTTTACTTACTGACATCAACCGTGTCTCTCAGATTTTCGAAATTCCACTCAAAGAAGCGGTAAAATTAAGTTTTATGAAAAATTCAGTTTTTTAACTACCACTTAGTGGTTTCACTATTCATCAAAAAATGAAAGTTTTCAGAAAAATACCAAAATTTCACCCTAGGATAATTTCGATATTCCGAATCCAAAAATGAAGTCCATTTTGAAAAATAAAATTTATAAAATTTTAAAAAATGGTTATTACTATTCATAACGGCTAGTTTTAATAATATTTTATTAGCATATCATTGTTTAGTGAAACTCGGTATTGCGTATGACGCAAGCTATCGAGGAAGGTCGCGATTTCGTGTAAAGGAAGCCAAGAAAGTGTTGTGTGTAGAAAAAGATTCCTTTGATGATTTATATAACATAAAAGTCTCGGGTGTTACAGTGAGTAGGTCAAACCCTTCCACCTTTCTATAAAACCAAACACCCTATTATTAACATGCTAATTGTAGTTAAATAGGTCTTCTATCATTCTTTTAATTGGTTTTGAACTTAATTGTTAACGAAAATGATGATGAAGTTCATACCACCTTGTAATTGATATTGCTGAAAGAATTCTATACCAAATGAATGTTGTCCCTGTCAGAATTTGTAAAAACAACATCATCTTGGTTGCCTCCAGTTGATCTTGAGGGTCCATCATCGGCCCACATCAGGACATAAAGTGTGTGAGATGCTATTCAGGATCACATCTGCAATCAACGATAGAAAAGGTGGAATTACCAAGGTTGGATGGAGATTGGGTATCATCCACCCATTCTGGATATGGCTTCCTTTCAAGATTCTCATGCACACGCCGCCCATCCATGACATCCATTTTAGTATCCAAATACTCGATGTTGTTAAGGAGGTATGAGGGGTACTTCTTTCTGGACCTTCTACCACCCATGGGAATCTGATGGGGGTTCATGAGGTGTCCAATTTTTTATCTCGTACTAATTTCCAAATCATTATATGACTGAATTGTTATCTTGGCAGGGAAGAGTCTATTTCTAGAATGGAAAGATGTCACAATAATTTTCCACTTCCTCATTTATTGGGATGCTTTCCTAGTCCACGATCCAATTATATATTTAGATCCTACCCTTGATTATGGATTATATATGGGAGTGATAACATTTCTCTCTTCTTGAAGATGATTCCCCTTGAGAATATTTCCCCTGAATAACTCCCCATTAACATTTCTAACATCTTATATTTCACTTTCATATTGTGAAAATTGGTCCTCCAGGGAAGGAACCTCTCTCATCTTGGTAGGTGATCAAGATTTCATTCTACTATTCCCTTTGGAACCATTTCTTCAGGTTGGTGGAAAATCGATGATGGGAATTTCCATGTTTTGGAGCCGACTCTGGTTCTTGGTACTAACTACCTCATTCAGTGCATTCAATCCACCCTACTCCAGAGCAATGTTTTCAATACTGTGACCTCTTGTATTTGGGTAATGATCAATATATTCCTTATTGATAGTGATGTAATTCATGGAGGCATATCAGGAAATGGAGGTCGTGTCATTTCATTCAATGCAACCAGATGATTTTGTACCACTTCCATTAGGATTTTTATTCAATCCCTAAGACTTATTGGGCAATTTTTCCCAAAAACATGGAGGGTATTAACCTTCCTCAATGAAAATTCCTAGCTCTTTTTTCAATGGATAGTGATCTAGAGGGAGTTCTTGCTTAGGGCCACCGAACAAGCCCCAACTAGTAGAGGTGTGTCTCGTGGTAGGTAGAATTTCGAACGTTGAATTATTTCTCCCAATCTAGAGTAGAATAATTCCAGCTATAGTGCTGATGATGATAAAAATTCTCCCATCCCTATAGGGTGGGAGATATTCAAGACCACAATTGGAATTAATTAGTCTAATTGTTTGGGATCCAATGGTTTCAGTATGAATCCCCGAAAAGACAAGAAGATATAAATTCCCCCATCCAAGACAATTGGGGATGTTTATAGAACAATGATGATGTTTGTAGTTCGTCTTAGGGGATGATGGACCAATGGATGGTGGTCATGATATAAATTCCCCCAGTCCCACAGGCTGGGGTTCACTTGAAGCTACTATGGATTTGTCCCCAATTATCTCAGAAATCAACGATTCGAGAGGTGGAGTTGGTGGTGGATGTTCTCTTAGCCCGATGGGATGGATATTATCTTATAAGGATTTTACTACAACTTCAATATATGCCTTCTTGATGTGGTATTATTGTTCTCGCATTGCTGCTAGGTATGATGGTGATTCATAATTAGTATCATTTATCACAGGATTTTGTCCAGGTTTTCACATCTTCGTTCTCCAGGTTTGAAATGTCTTATTATTGTTTCTATGAAACTAGTTTTATTTCCTGTAGTATATCCTACTTATAAATTTTAAATTTTTGGGAAATTTTTGAGTAGAGGAATTATGTTGTAGTGACCAACTTTCCTATTCATTACCTGGTCTCTTGATTTCACCAGAGGCTATATCATTGTTAGATACCATATCAGAAGGGATCTTTCATTGCAGGGAGTGGAAAAGTGTATTGTTCCATACTATGCCCATACATGACTTCAGATTCCTGATGTATCTTCTATGATCAGCTATTGAAGCATCACGATGAAATGGAGGCAAGCATGTGGCAGGTTTGTGTTGTGCTTTTCCAGTTTTGGATCATGGTCCATGGATATAATAGTTAGGACGAGATGGAAATAGAGAATACTGATTGTCTAATAGAGAAACACATATTTATGATAAGGTATATATCTATCCTTCAGTCGCTGATGATAATCTCACATATTCTGGCATAGATAATGGATGAACTCTTTTTTTATCTTTCATGGCATCTCATTGATGGAAGTAGCGAGAGACCAGAATATTACGTGGTGGTTGTTTTCAGATAACTCTCTCCATATATCAATTTCAATCTCTTTATCTTCAAACATAAATTCCTTTATCTGATCAGACCATAGAATATGGCTCCGATAATCACCTTTTTATGGGAATGGATTGTTTTTTGATGTTAGTGGGGAACCATATATGGTTGACCCTGGTGTTTTGAGCACCTCTACGTATGAAGGTGTAGGGGTTTGGGTTACCTCTCTATATAAGGGTGTCATAGAAAAGTTAAAACATCCTTTCCAATTCATGATATTTTCATGGGGAGTTTGACCACAAAATATTTCACAAGTAGAGTCCCTGATACCGATCTCCACACTACCACAAGGAGGACTATCATGGTAATGAATGTGTACTGATTCCACTTCGATAAAAAATTTGATGGAACCTCGTGGTGTTGAGAATGTTTCTTGAATGACCCCAAGGAAACTAACATAAAGAATATTAGTGGTATGTGCCTTGTTCTACATCGTGGTTAGAATATGTGAATCTATCTTTTGTAGTTGTGCTAGAATATGATCCTGTTGCATGATGGTTGCTGGAACATGTATATAACCATCATGTTTTGTTGGAATATGAGCCCACTCTTAAGAAGCTATTGTAGTATTCCAATAATATGTCTCATTATTTATATGGAAATGATCCCATCCTAAGGAATTTTACTTTCTCACTTGGTGAGCCTTAGTCAAGACATGAGTTCAAGACTGATCATAAGCCTTCGGTATTTGTCTTTGTTCATTCATGGTAAGAGTATGAGACTATCCTGAGGAATACTCCAATATCACATTGATGGAATTGGTTGGATCAGGAATATATGTATGGTCCAAATATGAATTCCCAATCAAAATATGCTCATATAGTTTTGGAATAAGAGGAGGAGTACGGACCTTGCCTTGTGTTCCCATGGAATGATTCTAGCATAGTCATTCTTCAGTGGACATACGAATATGCTTCTCACATTGATGATCATCTGGAATATGCTGAATTGATCATCTAAAAGAATTACGAGTCTTTCCCATGTCTTTTTTCATTTCCCACTTGATCAGCCTTAGACAAAACAGATATGGGTGCCCGATCCTAGCCCTTTCGAGTATGTCACATGACTTGTTCGACTAGAACGTGCCCCTATCCCGAGGCATGTTCTAGTCTCACTTGGTTTATCAAGATTGAATGAGGATATGATCCCAATCCTATGCCTTAACCTTTATTAGAATATATTGATAATCCTCTTGGCTGGGATCAAGGGTGTGCTCTTGCTCCGGTATAGGAACTTGTTTAGGATTATCAGAGTGTGCTGATATGACGACACGTAGTTTTGTCAGCCTCTTCTATGGATAGGCTCAAGCACGTCACCTAATTGTTAGAAATCATATGACTCCTTCATCAACATTTTCTTTATCAGATTATTGAATATTATAAAAGACTTGTTTGATTATTCGGTTTTGTCAAAACAAAAACATCCATGTTGTTATGCTGAAATGTATGAGGTCCTTCGAAAGATTCAAATTACAATGGGAATACACTCATGAGACATTGGGTGACTTGTCTATGTTTTTCATGGTACAACACTTCGGGAGTACTAGGTTCATTGTATTCATTTCAGCGATCGTGATTACTTCTCACCTCCTCCTTTTTAATCCATGTTTTAATATATAATAAAGGTGTGGAGTCATATGAGATTTCATGCATGTTTCCCATGAATTTTTTTTTAATTTTTAGGAGATGTGTTGCGAGTCCAATATGGGTCTTATGAGGGTGTACAATCATTTCATCGAAAACCTGTTTGTTCGTCATTAGTGTGTCGTGATGTTTCCTAGACTTATTCGAGGAAATACGTTCAGTGAGGCTGAAAAGCAAGTGGGCTTTCCTGAGGAAATTCATATGTGATTCTGGGGACCTGTATAATATCATGGGTCTATTGTGGTGTGTTTCACATGCCTTTTAGTGACCATGAACCCCTATCATCTCCTCCCCTATATCTCTTTGATTTTATGCAGTGAAGGCTTAGAGGTCATGGATGATTTCATAAATATCACTACGGGATTTTATTCATCATAATGGGGACATGGAGCATGAGCTTCATGACCATTGCGGGTAACTTCCTTTATGATGTCATCCTTCATTATTATCAAAGGAATTTTGATGGGTTTTCATGTGGTTTCCCATGACAAATCATGCGTCTTGGGGGCCCTCAATCGGTTGTCTGGGGGGGATTCACAAGGGCAAGTAGGTTTGTAAAAGAGGGTGTCGCGGGACAATCCACGGGTGTTGTTCTATGCGTGGGGCCTTTGAGTGACCTTGAAATTTTGAGGTGATCAAGAGTATCTTGGAGGTTACTTGAATCTTCAACCATCACTTTCTTCATTGCTTTCACCAAGAAAATAATAATACATATATTCAGGTACTTCCCCTTTTTTGATTTTTTGGGTAATTATTTGGTTGGTGTCAACAATACTGTAATCCATTTTTCAACTGATATTTCATCAACTATGATGCATAAGTTTTTCATCACCCCATATTCTTGATTTAACTTTCATTGAATTTTTGAATTGAACTATTCTATAAACAAATATAAGCAATGATTTCTTTAGAATGATTGGTTTCAATCAAAGGGATGAATATTTTTTATTCAAATAATATATAATTTCAAAAATACTCATTTAAATATTAAATTAACTCTATTTTAATTATGACATAGCTAACATGTGCTTCTTAGCCATGAGTATATATTTTATGGGGTTTTATCAATAAGTAATAATATATGATCCATAAAACACATTAACAATGACCTCATTCATAAGGACCAATACAAACATCCACATTTGGAATATCCAACAACCAATAAAATATATACAATTCATATTGGAAGATATATCCTCACAGAAACTCTTTCATGTAGTTCACTAAGTTTGAGGTTCATGAGATGATGTCTGAATTCTTATGACATCCTACAGTTTTTATTAAATCATCGTTTTGGTCCTTTTAAAGAGATGTATCTTGAATATATGACATATTTATTTAAGAAACATTTCGTAGTGTCTTTATTTTTCCATTATAGAGTTGAATTTATTATTACTATTTAATGAAACAATTATTATAAGAATACTGTGACCTTAATTTTACATAGAATAATAGTCATTACATGATAATTAATATATAAACACATTTCAGTAATCAAAAGTAAAATAGTTAGTTGGTTCTAAGGAACAAAATCCAATAGATTACAACATTCACTAGAGCCAACTACTAAAAAATTTTATATCGCTAAATCGTAAATGATTTTCATGCTTCTAGTAAGATATATACTTATTCAATGGGTCTTCAACATTTCATTTTGTGGATTCTATGCTAAAAGTAACTTAACTAGTTTTTGTAATACATAGGAAGAGATAACATAATATAAGAATATGTTTCATCAATTTATAAGGTCTTGGTTATTTTTGTTGAACAAGTAAAACTATATTATCAAGACAGTGTGTAATGACATATGAATTTCAATGTAAAATATATATTTTAGTTGATATTGTACATCAAATTTTTTCTTCTTTAAAACTATCATAACAAATAATATACCAGTATTCTTCTATTATATTTTCATATACTGGCTACATATATCACATCATACCTAATGTATCTCCATTGAGAAACAAATATCATGTTTGGGATTTTAGATCATTTTTAACTATTTGGAAAAAAATCTAGGTTCCCTTGACATTAATATAATATTTTCATCCTTAAACCAAAAATATATTCTTCGTATACCGAAGGTATTTTAAGAGAGTTTTTACAGGAGGATAATGTGGATCTCTTGGATATGATTGATATCATCCAACATTGTATAAATATTATAAAATATTATGTCGAATATATAAAATAAAATTCAAGATATATTAAACCACTTATGTTTATGGGATTCTAATCACGTCGTCTCACCCTATTCAGGTGTTTTAGGACACATTTTCACAGATATATATATATATATAATGTTACAATGGAAAAAATCATATCTTGTATTTTTACGTATTATATATTTTTTAATACCTTCTGAATATATATATATATATAACATGAATTAGTCTATCCTATTATTTTAATATAATTGAATCTATATCCATATAATATAGGTTATTTCCCTTATATCCTTCATGGAGAATCATCTATTCTACCTTATATTAATGAACTGTAACATTATTATCCAATTTCCTTCAATAATATATCATTAACATGTATCAAAACGAAATAAATAGCATTACTAACATACCATTTATAGACACATGTCCAAAATTAATTTTTTCATAAAAAAGTGTTCACTTATGGTTTCATTAAAATGAAAATTCAATGATATAAATTCTTTTTTAATCCATAAATGGATGTTTTCAACATGTTCCCATTATTGGAATACTTTGGAGAAACAAAATATTCTATTTGTGTCATATATATAAATTCCACATGATTTACATGAAGGAATGATATTTTAACATCTATTTCCCAAGTCTCATAATAATTGAATGATTCTATTGAATGTATAATTCTGATGGATTTTATCATTAAAATAGTTGAAAATGAGTTGTTATAGTCTTCATGTTAGGTCCACAAGGCTGAATACCCTAAAAGCGGGGTGAATCACGGTATGAATAATTTGAAATTAAAGCTCGTTCTGATCTTTTTTCTCTTTTAAGAAAAACACACTTATCACTCTTTCTCGTTGCACTATATAAATAGAATGTAAAGCATGGACATGACACAACAATTTTTACTTGGTTCACCCTCATAGGGCTACGTCCAAGGAGAATACATCAGCAATGTGCCGATGTACCAAATCCACTATAAGATCAATGCTTTGGAAAGGATCCACTCACATTATATAGACCTATAGGTCTCTTAATTATCACTAATGAATACATACTCTGTTGTTTGTGCATTATCTACTGAAGTTCATCTTTCACCTGTAGATGAATCTCACTTTTCACCGACGGTATCGACCAATCTTCCAGCTTCCACGTAGCCCTGAATCACTGCTGGAAGTCACCCTTACTTGGCGCCCTTCTCAAAACCGGCTCACAAGTCCCAACGTGAAAGTCAAAACTGGTGCAAAGGTCCAATTAAAATACTTTCACGAAAAAATATTCTGCAACTCCAAACTTTCACGACTCACTTCCTTCCTCGCCCAAACTACCTCAGGTGTGCAACTATCACTTGGCGCGCAACTTCCACTTGAGCAACAACACCACACTTGTGCGACCACCACACCTGCGTGATGAGAGCTCTGATTTTTCTAAGTGTTTAACTCTTCACCGAATGAGGAGGGGTTGACCTGTATTTATAGTCATTTGAACACATTGTGTGATGGCGCGCAAGTCTCCCATCGGCACGCAAGTCTCGGTGCACAAGTCTCTATTGCCTAAACCACTTGCACGACCAAACCCAAAACATTCAAGACCCTTACCCCTTTTCCATATTTTGATGCTATAATATTGAAAAACATATGGAACGCATGTTTCCAAGCCACCAACACCTCGGCCCGCAAGTCCCTTTGCCAAAAACACTTTTCTTAATTTGTTGATTTACATGACCAAAAATTTGGAAAACCCTGGAAAATATCTCCACCATATATCTTCTCTTTTCGTACCACCTCCATATCATCCATTCCTTTTGTCAAAATTATTGAACCATAAACAGATCATTAAACATAGCCCTTGAACTCGACATGTCACCATGAAATACCCTTTGTCAAAAAATATATATGTCATGGTTTTCTTTGTCAATAATCACAACAAATATTTTCACTTTGTCAACAAACACAATCACCTAAAAATGATTCAATGATATCATGATGGATTTTTTCCCAATAATCTCCCCCATTGAGTTTGTTGACAACTCTTTCATAAAAAAGATAAATCATTAATTCTTCAGCCACCATTCACCTATTGTGATTACGATAGTGATCAAGGATATAATAAACACATACTCTAAGCCCAAATGTGCAATGCACGACATCAGAAAAAAGAGTAAATGAAAAGTTCATCAATGAATCACTACAACTCTGACACCCATTCTTGACACCAAACTGATACCAATTTTGGGAAATATTCATACCGCATTCCAACCCCACTCTTCTACTTTTAGGACGATCCACAGATGTCGTGATATCAATTCTCTGACTGATCACTTCAAGCATCATCAGATTTAATGTTCTCCACCTATCTCATTGCACTCCCCATATCTCGCTACTCCACCTGTCATCTTCTCCCCACATCAATAATGATTTATCAAATTTCCACAATGTCTCCCCATTGAACAATCACTATTTTCTCCCACTTTTTCAATGAACCCAAATGTCACTCCTTTTTAGTCTGTAACAAATTATAGGACACATATCATCACATTAGGGAAAAAACATCATACCTCTGGGAGAGGGGGAGGTTCCACATCCACTCTCTTTTAAGTGTGGTGAGTCGACTTAACTCCCAGAGCCAGTCGATTCCTTTCAAACACTTCCTTGGCTAAGGCCTTTGTCAAAATATCTGCAACTTATAGCTCTATTGGCACATATTCCAACTTCATGATTCCTTGCTCAACTTTCTCCTTCAAAAAAAGATACTTTATCTCAATTTTCTTTGTCCTTGAGTGATGGACTTGATTTTTGCTAAGATTTATAGCACTTGAGTTATCACACTGGATTCTGATCGGAGAATTCACTTTAACTCCCATATCTTCAAGCTGTTGCTTCATCCACAATAACTGTGTGCATGATTGAGTGGCCACAATATACTCAGCCTCCGCGGGGCTCAATGAAATGCCATTTTAATTCCTTCTTAGCCCAGAAATACACAATCCACCATGATAGAATGAACCTCATGATGTTGATTTTCTGTCATCTGCTGATCTGGCCCAATCATCATCTGTCTAACCCAATAACACTGATTGAGATTTGTCATTATACATCAGACCGAAATCGACGGTTCCTTTGATATACCGAAATATTCTTTTAACTGTGATCATGTTGATTTCCTTGGTATTACTCTGATATCTTGCTTATTGGCATGTGGCGAAAACAATGTCAGGCCTTGTTGTGGTCAACTACATAAATCCCCCAGTAATTTTCCTGTATATAGTGATATTAACTGCCATTCCATCCTCATCATTGGACAGTTTCATCCAGGTAGCAACCAGAGTCTTTATCTCCTTCGAATTTTCCATTCCAAACCGTCATAAAATCTCCTTGGAATATTTGGATTGAGAAATTAATGTTCCATTCCTTACTTGTGTCACCTGTAGACCAAGGAAAAACGTTATCTCTCTAATCATTGACATTTCAAACTCACTTTTCCTAAATTAAAAAAACCATTTTCACTGAGCTTTATCTGATCCGCCAAATATTATGTCATCGACATAAACCAACACCATAATACTTTGATCACTATAATTGCGGAAATAGAGATTTTAATCAACTCTCCCTCACTGGAAACCAAGATTCCTGAGGTTCTGATCAAGCCTTAAGTACCATGCTCTTGGTTCTGGTTTCATCCCATACAACACCTTCTTCAACCGAAAAACATTATTCTATTCTTCATTAATGAGAAAACCATCTGGCTGCTCAATTTACACCTCTTCTTCTAGAACTCTATTTAGAAATACTGATTTGACATCCATCTGGAACACTTTGTACTTCTGTTGCACTACAATGGCTAGGAATAATATTATTGTCTCCTGCCTTGAAACCGATTCAAGTGTCTCATAAAAATCTATTCCCTCTATATGAGAGTATCCTTTACACACAAGTAATGCTTTTTTTCAAACCACTGCACCATCTGTATTCATCTTGTTATGATATACCCATTCATTCCTAATGACATTCTTATAGGCTGGTCTTGAGACAATCTTCCATGTTTGGTTCTTCTCAATCTGATCAATCTCTTCATTCATAGACTGAACCCAGTTTTCATCATCAGCTCCATCAGCAAAGCATTTCAGCTCTACCTGAGATTGGAAAGATCTCTGATGTAGTGAAATCATCTTTCATGTCTGAACTACAGCTTCCTGATCACTAATGATATTCTATCTATCAATTTCAGCTCGGCTCTTTGGCTTCCTTGTAGAAACAGACTTGATACGTTCATGTTCATCATCAGTGTCTTCTTATGAATCAGCATCATCCACTTCTGCTCTTCATGCGTTACTTACTTCCTCATCACTTTCATCTAGAAACTATTCACTGAGTTGTTGAGTATTCTATTCATCTTCTACTATAGTGACACCATTTCTCTCAACAATTCTTCCTAGCCTTTTGTTGAAGCATTTATATGCTTTGCTTTTACCTGAGTAGCCAATGAATATCCCTTCATATCCTCTTGACTCAAACTTCATGTGATTTTCTATGTTAATAATGAAAAACATACTTCCAAAGATACAAATATATTTCAATGATGGATTCTTTCCGTACTACATTTCATACGGATTCTTTACTTCCTTCGGACACAACAGTGCCCTGTTCGAAATATAGACCGATGTCAAAATGGCTTCCTTCCAAAATTTCTCTGGTATGTCATTTTCAATAAGTATTGTTCTGGCCATGTTGTTGATGATCTGATTTCTACTTTAAAATACTCAATTCTATTGGAGAGTTCTTACTGATGAAACATTAGGCCTTATCTTATGTTTCTTAAGATAGTCTTCCACTTGACTGTTTGTAATTTTATTACCGTTATCAGTATGAAATATTAGAACTTTTTCCCAAGAACCCTTTCAGATTCCCTCTTATATTTTTTGATACAACTGAACACTTCTGTCTTATAGGTAATGACAAATACCCAAGAAATTATGCTATAATCATAAATTAAAAGGATATAGTACCTGGTCTATTTATGGCTCATGGTGAGATACGTCCACAAACATTATCATGCACCAATTCGAGCACTCTGGTTGATTTCTGTTCCTTTGGCTTGTATGTCTTTCTGATGATCTTCCCTTGTTGGCAAGAATCGCACGTATGAGTGCGATCACGTGATAATTTGGGAAGGTCTCTAGCAACATCACACTTTACAAGATCTTCCATAGATGTTTGACTTAGATTGCCAAGTCTCTTAGGCCACACCTTGTTTTCTTCCTCTCTGGATAAGAGACACATATCTTCTTCCCCACTTACATGGTAAAGATTGCCATTTGTTCCTTTTCCCTATATAACAACTTCTCCATATTCTCCATTCACAACACACATCTTCCTAGTAAATCGTATAGAGTTCCTAGAGTCACATAGTTGATTGACACTTTTCAAGTTATGACTGAGGACCTCTACTACCAAGATATCAGCACGTCTCATTTCTTTTCCCCCAAATTTAGCCTTTCCGGAACCAATAATATTATACCCTTCATCGTTCCCAAACTTGAAAACACCTTCTTTTTCATATTTAATGCATGTAATGAGATCCTTGTTACCTGTCATATGGGATGTGCATCCACTATCAAGGATCCATACTCTTGAACGATCAGAATCTTTTAGGGAAATTTCTACAACTATTGCCTTCTCATCCTTTTTATTTTTGATCCATGTCTTCAACTTCACACTCGATGTTGTTTGGAGAAGTTGATCTTCCTTAGAGTGTGATGGGGAAACTTCATCCTGTAGAGCAGAAAATCAATTTTTTGTTTTCATATCACTTTTTGATTACCTAACTTGCTACTTACAACTGCTCAAATATTGTTCTTGCACATTTCATTGAATGATTGATGTGCAATATCTAGCCATGTGACCAAATCCTCCACACCAAAAATAGCGTCCTTTAAAATATGTTCTGGAAAACCATTCCTTATTTGGCTTCGTCCTCTTTTCTTGTTCCCTTTGATATCTCTTGTCAATGAAACACACATACTGTGAATGTCCCATATTTACACAACAATAACACCTGATATAAGGTGCATTCTTTCATGTTACTTATACACTACATGTTTCCCCTTGGGACTTGTGAATATTCTGATTTTTCATTGTTCTCAAATAATCCTTCAATCTCGGGATGGGTGCCTGTGTTCTGACTTCAATTTTCAATTATTTTTGTTTCTGATCAATCCATGAATCAACCATAACATCTGATCTCAAATGCTGCTTCTTTTCTGCAGAACTACTAGCATCCTCTTTCATCTTTTATGTCTTATAAATGATATTCTTTTCTGATATCACATTCGAGGTCAAGAGTTTTTCTTGATCCTTAATTTTTCATCACAGACTGACCACTTCTTTTTCAAGCTCTTCGATACACTTGAATTGATATTTCACTTTTATATTCATTCCATCGATCTCACTTTTCTATTCTTCAATCTAGATCTTATACTCACTAAATGATTCTGAGTTCTCTGGTGTTGATAACATGAGTTTCTCAATTTCTTCCATCAAATCAGACATCTCTTCTTCCTGTTGCTGCATATAGAGTTTGGAATCATGAACAACTTTTTTAGATTTATTTATTTTAGCTCTCCAAACATCTATCTCCTCAAGAACATCCTCTAACTCAGCTTGCATATCTATTCTTCCTTCAACTTCTTGTTATTCTTTATCACCTTCAGTTTCGTTCTTCTCTTCAGAACTATCGACGACTGCCACCATATCATTTTCTCCACGATCATGGAAATTTTCAATATCCTCCACCACTTCAACCACTGACTCATCTGAGCTGTCTATTTATTGTGAACGAAGATTCTTCTTCTTGAATAAATTTCTCTTGAACTTGTTCTTTCCTTTTACATAGGTTGAGGATCTCTTCTTGAGAATTTCAAATTCATCTTCATCATTTTCTTCTTGAATATTTTTGGGGCACCTATGTCAAGATGAACAACTTTTCCACATATAAAGAAAGCAAGTGGATGTTTCCCTTTGAACTTTCCTTTTCCTCTTTGAGGATTTGAGGAGAAGAATGACATTACCTCATCTGTTTCTTCATATTCTTGAGAATCTTCAATGGTGAGCTTTTCTATGGCCTTAAATGCCACCTCTTTAAATTTCCCCTTTTCCAATGTGTCTTTATCTTCATTTCTCATTCCATATACAACAAGAGTGTTGTGCAGGTTATCCCATGCCAGCTCTTTCGAGTATTTATCTTCCAAAAAAGAAACTTTCAGATTGAACAGAGGTGGAAATTTTCTCATGATGCGCTTCACAATTTTTATATCTTCAACAACTTTTCCAAGACCTCTCATGTCATCCACTACAATATTTACCCTATAAAAGAATGTATCAACATATTCATTCGGGTTTCATTATCATATATTCATACTTGTTCCACAACACTTGATGCTTTACCTCTCTGACCTTTGTATCCCCTTTATATATATTCAATAACTTTTCCCACATGGCATGTGAACTTTTTCAAGACATAAGCATTGTATATATAGTATTGGATAGGGATCCTCCTAAGGCATTGATTTCTTTGGCATTATAATCCAACTCTCTATGCTCATCTTTTGATAATGCACCACTATAAATATCAACTATTTGGTCATGCATTGCTGCAGTGAATATATCTATTCCCAAATATCGGAAGTATTGTTGCATCTGATTCTTCCATAGATGAAAATTGTTCCCATCAAATATCAAAATCCATTTATGATTTGTAAATTCCATTAAGAGAAGAACTAAAATCAACCTTTCCCTCTGATACCAATTTTTAGGTCCACAAAGCTGAATACCCTGAGAGGGGGGTGAATCAGGGTATGACTAATTTAAAATTAATGCCCGTTATGATCTTGTTTTGCTGTTAAAAAAAACACTCTTCTCTATCTTTCCCGTTGCACAATATAAACAGAAATTAAAGCATGGACAGGACATAGCAATTTTTACTTGTTTCACCCTCACTGGGATATGTCAAAGGAGCATACACTGGCAATGTGCCGATTACCAAATCCACTATAAGCACACTGCTCTATAAAGGATCCACTCACAATTTATAGACCTGTAGGTCTCTTCATTATCACTAATGAATACATCCTCTGTTGTATGTAGATGCGCTGCTGAAGTTCAACTTTCACCCATAGATGAATCTCACATTGCACTGAAGGTATTGGGAAATCTTCCAACTTCCACGTAGCCCTGAATCACTGCTAGAAATCACCCTTAATTGGCGCCCTTATCTAAGACAGTGTGAAAGTCTCGGCGTGCAAGTCAAAATTGGCATGCAGGTCCACCTCATATACTTGAGAGACACAAGCTTCTGCAACTCCAAACTTGCACGACTCACTTCCTTCCTCATCTAAACCACCTCAGGCATGCAACTATCACTTGGTGCGAAACTTCAACTTGCGCGACCACACCACACTTCCGTGACCACCACACACGCACAATGAGAGCTATTATTTATCTAAGTGTTGAACTCTTCACTGAATGTGGAGGGGTCAACCTGTATTTATAGGCATTTGGAGACCATGCGCGATGGAGGGAAAGTCTCCCCTCAGCGCGTAAGTCTCTTCTGCGCGAACCACTGGCGCGTCCAATCCCAAAACTTGTGCGACCCTTATCCCTTTGACATATTTTTATGTTCTGATCTTGCAAAACATATGGTGCGCACATTTCCAAGCCTTTAAGACCCTGGCCCACAAGTCCCTTTTCCAAAATCACTTTTCTTCATTTGTCGATTTTCAGGCCAAAAAATTTGAGAAACACTGGAAAACGGTGCCAAATTGTATCTTCTATTTTAGTACAACCTCTAGATCATTCATTCCTTTTGTCGATGTTCTTGAAACAAACAAAAATTGTTAACCACATACCCTGAACTCGACATGTCACCATGAAATCCACTTTGTTAACAAACTTGTATTTCATGGTTTGCTTTGTCAACAATCACAACACAAATGTCCACTTTTTCAACAAACACAATCACCTCAAATATTCTTCAATGACACCTTGAGGGATTCTTCCCAACACTCCCCATTAATGTGTCTTGAATAGTCTAGTTTCAAATAACTTCATATAGATACTAAATTTACCATCAATTTCCATTTTATTTTTGAATACCCATTTCTCACAACCATATTTATGTCCATTGTATGATATTCCAAAATACTAACATGATATTAGTACATGGAACACATTTTCAAAATCATGGATTCTTACGATTATTAATCTTCTATGATTTTTTCTTATTACATGTATTTTGTAGGTCCATTTTTTTCAAAAAAGAATGTGTCACCATTCTCAGTGATAAGAAAGTCATACCCCTCAAGTTATCTAACATCTCTAGTACTTTTATATGGAAACATTTTATTTGGAAGAACATTTTCCACTATCTTATGTGAAATTTATCCCAAATTTAGCTAATATGCATCATCATCCTTGACTAAATAAAACCCCATCTACCCTATCTCAATTGTATAGGTTCTCCTATTATTGAAAAATGGAATTTTCACATGATTATTTTCTATCTAATGGATCTTATATACAATATCCTCTCATCTCTTAATGATAGCATTTATAAATTCACTTTGTTCCTTCATATAGATTTTTTTCTACAATAAACCCTAATATACTATTCACATCCCAAAAAATTAATCTTGGACTATATGGATTTCTTCAAAAATCATAACTCATGTCGGATTCCATCTGATTCATTTGGGTACACAATGTTTATTGTTTTTGAAAATGGTTATAACAAATTATTCTTGATGGGAAATTAAATATTTATTGAACTCATCATTGATATCATTAAATCTAAAAAGTTATGTTTCCTATGTTCATTGACTCGATTACACAATGGTGAATAAGGGGGAGTTTGTTTGGATAGTATCAAAACCATTATTTGATAATTGATAAATTAATTATTATTGTTTTCCCCACCACTATCTAAGTAAAACCTAATTATCTTCACCTAATGATGGTTTTATACTCCATCCTAGCATTGTTTAATTTTTTAATGGAAACAATCTTATAGATTTTCAAATAGATATATCCATATCCACATAAATCATTGGAAATAGAGTTAAATAATTAGTATTGACCCCTCACTTATTTAGGATAACATCAACATATATCTTTGTGGACTATTTCTAAAAACATTCTGGCTTTCCCACCTTTTCTACTAAATGGTTCTTTATTCATTTTTCATTGTAAATAGCGTTGATACAGATATAATAACCCTAAAACAAAATATTCTTAATAACCATGATGATACATTATTATAAAAAACTTTTAGTATACAATTTTATGTTAATGATTCCAACACAGGATGTCATATGAGTCTTGTAAACATAATTTCTTGTCAATTTTCAATACATAACTTGTATAATCATGTATGAAATTACCATTATTTGGATTTTCCACACCATAAAAAATTATATTTTTATAAAAGTAGACACTTTTATTTCTTAACACGAAAATAAAACAATACATTTATAAAATAGAGGTAGGAATGATGTTGTTGGTTACACAAATCACATAATAACATATATTCAAAACAAATAACATTCCTAATAGTAATGTGATATAATATTATCCTATTACTAGAAAAGATAATCTCTCTCCATGGAATTTAAATGATCTTTACCACTTTTGATATTCATTCAAAATATACACGGTTCTTAAATTTTTATTTAGATGTTGGGACCACATTTTTTATCAAATGCCTAATTTTTACAAATATAAATATAAAATTCCATAATAAACATACCTTAGGATTATCATTGACTATTTTTTGAGGTAATATTCTTATACTATTTACCATTCTATACAAAAGAAAAATTCTATATCCAACTCTTTATCCTATTAAAATATTATTTTCTTATTTGAATGGAATTCCATACGTTCTTTCTTCATTAAACCTAGCATGATCAATTTTTTATTTGCTTTTTGTTTTTTCACTGTAAGGGAAATCAAATTGTTTTCACTTCATGTCTCTAAATTCTTGGAAAATCAATATTAAAAGATCTGAGAGTGACATATATATATTATTTAGATTAAAATATTCAGTAATACTTTAGAATCATAGAAGAAGTGATAAAAGGATGGGGTTTATTCTTAACTATTTGGGTTGTTTTAATCCTTGAATCTCTATATTCTAAATGTATCTAATCATATTGACTACATGATGTGTAGAGGAACAACATATCCCAGATTTCACATATTGTTTGCCTTTTATATTTTACACCTCTATTATCATTATTTATCATCATATAGATTTTAGATAATATACAATATGGTGTTGGAATCCATATCTTTATTAATATTTTGAATCTCACTAGTCATGGATGATAACATGAATCATTAGTATCCAATACATCATCAACACATTTGAGGAATACATTTTTATCCTCCCCACATGGATCTTATGAATTCTTAGTAGGAAAATGGGACACTAGTTTATATAACATCATTTATGGAGTAGTAAACCTTGTAGAATATAGTACCATTATTTAATGATTTCTTACATTATGAGAATATCATTACCAAAAAATAGAATTCACTAACAATTTTTGGGGATTTCCAATTTTAAACAATAAATAAAACAATATTTCATTACATTATATTCATTACCATTATTGAAATAATTATGAATTTAATTAGCTCCCCCACTATTGTGTCAAATTACAATATCACCCACCATTGGATTAAGAATATACTATCACTTGGATATTCTGATGGAGATAACTAATATTACACTTCTCATAACATAGACATAGTTGTTTTCAAATTACATAAATGTATTTTTGTTTTATATAAATTAAAACTACATTAAATCACAATTCCTTGAACCACATAGTAGACTCTCCAATCCTAAAATATTAACCTTAGTCTTCCTTAGTGACTATCTCAAAGGAACATTTGGTCTATCTAGAGAAAATACTCATGATGCTACCATTGTTTAGTCAATCCAATACATTCATTAGTAATTTCTAAAAACATAAAATACCATAACAATGGATAGTATAGTAATTTGAATAGTGTTTTTATCTGAACGCAAGTTATGAAATGAATTTTAATGAATTAATATTTATGATTAAGATTTTTTGTTAACTTATGTACAAATATAGTATAATTATACTCGCCATATGGGTGTTAATTTTATCTAATGCATATATAAATTTTAACCATTTAAATTATGATAATTTATTCAAATGGATTTTACTGATAATTGTTTTATTTCTTCCTTTTTCAATTATATTATGTAAAACTTATATATTTAATGATAAAAAAAAATAAACATACACAACATATTTTATTTTATATATTCATGTTTCTTAAATTACATATATCATAAAATTAATTTTAATCAAAAAATTTACATAGCATCGCTTTAATGAATAGATAACCATGCATTGATAAAATAAAATAAAGAAGTTGGAGGATAATGAGATTGTATAAACACATTGGTTTATTGAGTAACTCCTTGAAAATTTATTTTTATTAAGTTTAAATGAATTAAAATTGTCCTTTTCATATACTTTTTTGGATCCATCTTGTCTTAGGTCCATACCTTCTTCCCCCTTCCTGGAACTATGTCATTTAAAAATGTATTCCAAAACACATGTGAGGGATATTAGGGGTATGGGTTATATAATTGTTTTGTACACATAGGGCCATCCATAATAAATTGAAGATGGATGATTCATAGAAAATCATGTTCAATTAAATATTAAGTTTCACATAATAAACAAAATAATTTAAAATTAATATTAATAAGAAATACATTTAAAACATGTAACTATCAAATATCATGATCATTTTAAACATACACTTCCACCGGCATTTAGTAATTCATGTTGGGACAACACAGTGTGTAAAGATTGTATTTTTTCTAACTGAGTGTCAATGGATGTCAATGATGATCAAAATTATGAAAGGAACTCTCCTATGTAAAATTGAAAATGGGAACCAGAGGTTGGATGAGCTTTATAATAAGTTTCATATATGTGTATCAGGAGTGATACATTGTCTATAGAAATTTAGGATTGTTGGAGTGTTCTTTGGAATGGTGTTTTCGATTTTTATATTTGTGAACAATTATTTCTACACTAAGTAGTTATTTTATTTATATGGATTTATCAAAAATAAAGGGTCCATCCATGGAGGTCAGTCGAGGTCCTCACCTCAAGAATATGCGGGACCTACGGGGTCAACCGTGCTCGATGGAAGCACTCAAGGCCAACTCCATATTAGGCAGGGTGTGTGTGGGCCGTATATAATCCCAGAGGTGATTCATGTTGGTGAACCTGTGCAACATGGGTGCTAAGAGTGTTCTTGTAGGGTGAACATGGTACGAGGTGGTACTTTAGAGGGAGGATGAAAATTTTGAGCCACTACTGCGGTGACATGATTGATAAACCATGAGAAAACTTCACAGTGTTTTGATGAGGGATGACATTTTAAAAACATGGATGTGATCCGCACAATCCATTTGATCTCATGATTGATATCAGCCACATGCTCTATCTAACATCCTGCAACCTAATCGCTATTGTCCTTGGTTAATCTTAGTTGATCCAATGACCGGGGAGAGCCTGTGCCATCATCTTCAACCTCTGAACTCTCAAAGGGATCTCGATTCCACAGTCTATTAGAGATGCAACCACACATCCCAGATTGACCATCCGAACAATTTTTATGACTGAAACCACATAATTATGATTTTGGGGAATATTTGATAACATTTATGCATGCAACGTAATGATTGAGTTTAAAAATGGATGAAGAAACTGAAGGTGTGAGGCCACAATGTGGAATCTCGAGTGTTAGTGATTGTAATTTGCATGGGATTCCTAGTGCATCCATAAGATGGGTTCATGTGAAATGAAAAGGTTCTAGGAATGAAAAGGAAACAAATGATAATCTCAACGCATCTTATATTAGTGTTTTGGTGATTTTAAAATTGTTCTATTCATGGAATAACTCAAGGAATTTTAACATCGAAAAGATATGATCTCTACTTATAATACATAATCCACTGATTCGAGATGGAGGTGCTGCATACATGCTTTTCTATAGATCCTTTTCTAGGAAACTAAGTTTCTATGATCATCAAATTTGAGACAGGGTATGCACATTCTGTAAAGATTTCTGGGTTCATGAAATCTATCCCACGTATTGTTATGGTTCACGAAGAAGATGAACCACAAACCACTTCTAGCTCATGAAGAGAAGGTCTCGTGTACCCTCGGGCACGTGAAGCATGGAACCACTTACCGAGTCTATAAAAAAGATAGGATATCTATGAACTGTTCTTGGTTTGCAAAGAGAGATCCTGGGAACCATTCTAGGTTAGAGAGGGGGCCCCATGTACCATTTTGGTTCTGCGAAGAACAAAGGTCTCGCGTACCACTCGGTTTGACCATGTACCACTCTGGTTCACGATGAAGAGTGATTCAGGAGAGGAAGTCCTGTGTACCACCCAGTGCGTGTAGGAGAACTACGTGACACGAGATACGCGAGGGAGGTTCTCACATCGTATGTGAAGGAATCCTGAACATCCCTTGCGTAAGGAGAGGCCTTGAATCATCCTATTTTTTAGAGGAGACAAAGATCACAAGATAATGCCTTACCCATGGTGTGTAAAATGAAAATAACACCATAAATCCATACCGAAATATACACATTGAATTTTGAATAAAATCACATGCTCAAAACTATAAACAAATCCAAGTGAACATTGTGTTCTAAGAAAGAGAGACAAAAAGAATGTTCTTGGTGATGGGAAGTGAGTGAATTCATTCATATGCATGATTTGAAGAAGAACACAATTAAATCCAAAGCATATTCCAATAAAGTACTATGAAAAGGATAGAAGAGGTCGAATTTTTACTAAAAGGCACCATACCCATTTGGGCCTTCATAAAAGAAAGAAGAAGAGAAAGTGCATGCATTTATGCATGCACATGCATATGAGAATACATTGAAGAGAAGAATCCTAAATCGAGTGTTCATGTGTCTAAAGAAGTGAATAGGAATAGAAAATCTATATTGTCACAGGAATGGTCACATGAAAACATGGAATAAGGAGAGTTGATTCTGTTGAATCCTAGTGAACTGGGTTTTAGTGTTTTAACACTCACAAATGAATTTGTGATTTTGGATAAGAAGAATAAAAAGTCATAGTACATCTGGTTGTTGCACTGGATAAGAATATTGATCATTAAAGAGCATATAATTTGGACCGTGATGCAAGAACAGTCTCATGATAAATGGGAGACAAAGACTTTCATGCTAATCTATTGAAGGGACATTCACATCTATAAACAGAGTGTAACTTCATATAGGGAAGTGAGCCAGGGGAGTCAACAGAAGTGATCTGAGGGAAGCATTGAGCTATCCCTAAACTTGTATAAAGGCATTGTTCCTGGGACATAGTGACTGTACCTTAACCTTGTAATCCACACCTAGTGGAGAACAATGAAATTAAGTAAGACCAGAAACCTGTTAGTGTATGCCCCTTGGACATTTCCATTAGTGGAGAACCAAGTAAAAGTGTTGTGTTTTCCTTTTTCATGTGAATCTTTTAATTACTGCACATATCAATCATACAGGTTTAATTAAGTTCCTACCAACTTGGGAACAAGATCAAATTCGAATGAGAAATAGTTGAAACCCTGATTCACCCCCCCACATAGGTTGACCTAGTGTCCTTCAATTGGTATTAGAGGTAATGGTTTTATATATGTTGGATACATCATAGTAATTATATTTAGAAGATGATTTAGGTTTCTTTCCTGATTCAACATTGAAGATTAGTCTTGATGAATGTTTAGTTATCTCTGAGCATAAATATATACCTCATAAGACCATGATGAATAGGAAAACGAAAGAGAATAAGTAGTTGAAGAAGCATCTCATGACCAAAGAAGATGTAGTGTCTGGTTCTCCATGCCCTTCCAATAATGAAGAAATACTAGCCTTGGGATATAAAGAGCAGGTGACTCTGGTTTCTACAGGGGAAAGGGAAGGCACTTATACCTCATTCTCATGTGATCATGGGAAATTGATTACCTATCTGCATGATATTCCCAAAGAAAGAGTTTATGCTATTTGTAGAACATTTCAATGTATGCAGGCCGAGATCACTCGAGTGGGAAGAGAAGATGATAATATAGAGGAAGGCATGGAAAAGAAAGTGTCAGAATGCTATAAGCTCTCTAGAAAAATTGAATACTTTGAAGACAAATATGGAGTGAATAAGAATATAGAAGAAAATATCCATGCATTTAAAGATGATTTGAAAAAGAGAACAGATGCCATGGTTCTAAATTTCAAATAAATTTCCTTGAAATTCAGGGAACATGACTTGTTGTTACAAACTAAAGACAAGTTTCCTGAATATGTGATTAAATGATTGAAAAAGGATTGTGATGAGAAGATGATCATGATTTTAAAATAGAACATCATCCTGAATATGGAATTTCTAAAATTGGAATCTCAGTTGACCAATCATGAGAAGAAACTTATTGAGACTTCCAAAAAGAGTTAAATATTTTCTTTGGTAATTCAATGCTCACTGGAGGATTGTAAATCCAAAATTACTCCATCGTGTGATAAAAAGATCACGACTTCACACAATGATCTATCACAAGCAGCTAAGAATGTTAAGGTGTCATTTATACGAACTTGTACTATTGTTTCTAGACACATTTCTTCTAAAAGTGGAGGTTGGAAGAAAAATTATAAACAATTATGGACAAGAAAATGTGAGGAGAATATACCTACCCCATGGCTAGGGTGAATAGAAAGAAGAGGCTAGAAGATGGTTCCCCCGGTAGAGCACATTACATTAAGAAAAAGGCCAAACAACATTATACCGATGATATCAAGAAGACAAGATTGTGGGTCAATGTTGGGGATGCCACATATTTGGGAATTATGCACTAGATTTTTAGTTCAATCCGTTAAATGAAAATTTATAGGGAAAGCCAATTTCAAAAGGGATAAATCTAGAGAAGAAGAAGCAACATCAAAAACTCTTGAATCATTAGTATACTACAAAAAGACTAGGAATTCTAGACAACATATTTGATGTATGAAACATTAGAGGTAATAAGAATGGAGGATGCTTATCTCAACACATATCCAGTGATGATAAGAATATAAGACCACATAAGCCACCTGATACAGAAGAATATACCTTAGAATGAAATCAGAAGAATATTGCAAAAGTAAATTCTCCCAAGATGACTGCAAGAAGAATATTTGAGAAGTCCTTGGATTTGAAATCCAATAAGATGAATATTGATACATCCAAATCAATTTCTAAAAATAATGAAACTCTGAAGGGTCTATGTGGAAAATCCAAACTTGCTGCCATATTTCCTAGAGACATATTAGTTACTTGTCCTGAATATTTGGAAATAATGAGAATGGAAGATGATACACATGCTAAGGATAGTCCAATATGAAATAAGAATATTCCACATAATGATAGAGAAGTCTTGTGTGTGAGGTGAAACCTGGCTGATCACACTATCAAGAAATGCAGTGATTTTATTCCAGCTCATGAAGAATTCATCAAGAATATGAAAGTTGCACTATGAGATTATAGTGCTCTGAAATCTCTTTATGAAAAAAGACTCACACACAAATATGTGGAAGAAATATTTAGATCCACACAACCAATGTCATAATTGATGTTAAAATGTGAAAGTGTTAGGAGTGAAGAAAACAGAGTATCCTAGTTGTGAAAATCATATCAACCTTCCAACATATATTGAAGAAGTATGGAGGATCAACATTATTCCCTTAAAACTTTGTGTATTTTACTAATTTTTTACGGAATGGAAGGTGAAGCAAGCACTCATGTGGGGAACCGAAGAAGTGTTACCTTGAGGGGGGGGGGACACATCAATTCTTTTCCAGAGTTATTATCTCAATTAGTATCAAATTAAGTTGGTATCAAATTCAATTACTCTGATGATTCTATTAAGATCATGTCATAGTAAAGGGTATGAAATTTCTCAATCTCTCATCCTTGGTTACTCAAAAAATATTTTTTACAGAGGGGGAGTGAATAATTTAATCAGTGAGATAAGATAATTGGGAAGGGTCTTGAAGACAGGTACATGAGATCTCATGACATAAGGTATCATGATCATGGGATAATGGATAGCTTGGATGTCTATATCAAATCCTCTTGTTTTTTACATCGATCATTGATCAAGTAGTCATAGAGTGAAATTATTGATGGCACAATTTATTAAGTATGGACTGATACCCTCTCTACCATAAACGTTGTATTTATTCTCAATAATGGGGAGAGAAAGTGAAATGATATTATAAAAGTGAATGAGAAAGAGAAGAAAGAAGACTCTCATTTTGACATTAACATGATCATTTTAGAGAACATGAAGTATTGAATAATAACACACAGGGACAGAGTTTTAGGATGACTTAGTATGTGAAGATTGTATTTGTTGTCAATGAGTGTCAATGGATTTAAATGATGATCAAAATGAAGGAAGGAACACTCCAAAATAAAATTGAAAATGGAAACAAAATTTTGGTTAAGCTTGGTCCCATGTTTAATATATGTGTATCAAGAGTGATACATTGTCTACAAAAATTAAGGATTTTTTGAGTGTTCTTTGCAATGGTGGTTTGAAATTTTATATTTGTAAACACTTATTTTTACACTAAGTAGTTATTTTATTTATATTCCTTTACAACAATGCAAGGGGCCATCCATGGAGGCCAGTCGAGGTCCTCACCTAAAGAAAATGTGAGACCTGAGGGGTTAACAATGCTCGAGGGAATCCCTCAATGCCAGACCCTCACGAGGCAGGGTGTGCGTGGGTTTTGTATAAGCCTGCAGGTGACACACGGTGGTGAACCCATGCAATGTGGGCACTAAGAGAGTGCCCATAGGGTGAACATGGTACGGGCTGGTACTGTGGAGAGTGGAAGATAATTTTGATCTGTTTCTACCGTGGCTTGATTGATAAACCATGAAAAAATATCACGAAGTTTCTTTTTGGGATGATATTTTAAGAACACAGAAAATCGATGTATCTAATATCCATATTTTTAATATTTTAAAATCATGATCTTTATGGAATAACTCAACGAATTTGAATGTGGAAAAAATATGATTTATAGTTATAAAATGAGATCCACCGATTCAAGAAGGAGTTGCTACTTCCAAGCTTCTCAAGATATCATGTTATGAGAAACAGAGTTTTTCTAATCATCAAATTTATGAAAGGACATGCATGATCCGAAAACTATTCTGGGTTTGTGAAGTCTATCCTTCATACCGTTCTAGTTTTCAAAGAAGAAGAACCACAAACCACATATGGCTCATGAAGAGAAGGTCTGGCATACCATTCGGCTTCGCGAAGCAAGGAACCACGTACCACTTCAGTACACAAGATAGGAGAAACACGAACTGTTCTTGGTTCTTGAAGAATAGCTCCCTAGAATCATTCTACTATAGAGAGAAGGTCCTATGTACCATTTTGGTTTTGCAAAGAACAAAGGTCCTACGAACCACACAGATCGACTGCGTACCACTCTGGTTCTCGATGAAGAGTGACTCGCGATAGGAAGTCGCGTGTACCACCCAGTGCGTAGAGGAGAAACGCGTGTCCTGAGGTACACGAAGGAGGTTCTCACTTCATGTGCCAAGTAAGAATGTGCATCGCTTGCGCAATGAGAGGATGTGGATCATCCTAGTTCGGGAGGAGACAATATTCCTAAGAGAACACTTTACCCAGGTTGTTTCAAAGGAAAAAAATACAATCAAGAAATACCAAAATATACACAAGGATGTTTGAAGAAAATCAAATTCTCAAAACTATAAAAAAATCAAAGTGAACATTTGGTGTTAAGAAAGAGAGAAGAATAGAACGTTCATGGTGATTAGAAGTGAGTGCATGCATTCATATTCATGATTTGATGAAGAGAACAATTAAATACCTAGAATATCCAAATCAAGTGCCAGGAAAATGAGTGAAGAGGTCGCATGTGTACTAAAAGGTACCGTACCCATTTGTTCCTTCACAAAATAAAGAAGAAGAGAAAGTGCATTCATTCAAGAATTCACATGCATACAAGAATACCTTTAAAGAATCATCAAAACCTATGGTGCACATGTATAAATAAGTAAATATTAATATCACATATATATAGTCACATACATGGTAAAATGAATACATTGAATAAGAAGAGTTTATAATGATGATTCATAGTGAGTGGGGTTTCAGTGCTTCAACAACCACAAAAGAATTTGTGATTCTGGCCAAGAAGAATAAGAAGACTTAGTACATCTGGTTATTGAACTGGATAAAAAGATTTAATATTAAAGAGCATAAACTATGTGCCTCAATGCTAGAAATGTATCATGATGAACAAAGAGAAAAATTCTTTCATTCCTATACGTTGAAAGGACCTTCACATCCACAAACTGATGGTAACTTCATCCAGGGAAGTGACCCAAGGGGTGTCAATAGAAGTGATTGGGGGGAAGTAGTGAGCTATCCCTAAACTTGTGTAAGGGAAGTGTGCATGGGATATAGTGAATATACATGGACATTGTAATCCACACCATGTAAAGAATAATGCAATTCAGTACGACCAGAAACCTGTCGGTGTGTGCTCCTTGGACGTAGCCCTTAGTGGTGATCAAAGTAAAAGTGTTATATTGTCCTTTGAATGTTTTAATTACTTCACATATCCATAAAAAAAATTATTATGTTTAGACCAATGTGGGAAAAAGATCCAATAAGTATGACAAAATTTTGACACCAAGATTCACTCCCACCTCTTAGGGTGACCTAGGGTCCTTCAATTCACGCGTTCAATTTAAATCGATCTAAATAAGATAAATTGACTTGAGTAAAATAATAAATTAATAATATTATTATTCAAAATTCGTAGAAATTTGTGTTACATGAGAAATTTTAATAATCCCAATAGTTAATTCCTCCAAACATGTACTCCATGCAGTGTGATCATCATGATGTGTGTAACCAAAAAAATCCATTAATGACCATGATGTTTAACTTTAGAATGTATTTTTAGTACATGGAGTGTAACTGATGATTACACATCATGTATTGATAGTAATTATATGGAAATATGATAATTTAAAACATATATATTACCTCATATTAAATGGTTATTCATTAAATATATTAACAATAGACACCCCATAACCATAATGGTTTAGAGTATTTATAAAATAAATACATAATCAACAAATTTATTGAATGATAAAAAACATGTATCACAAATATCTTCTCACATTGATCTCTTCTTTGAAAGACCTTAGGTGTAATCATTCATCCTAATACAGATAAAAGAAATATATTAAGGGGTGAGATCATATGCTCAGTAAGGGTAAACATAATTGATATCAATCAATGATAATAAGTGACTATATGACAAGCATGAGGTTATGAGAAATTTATCATAACTATTAATAATTATAACCAATCATTTAATGTTCACTAATCATGTAACATGGAATAAGGTTTTTTTATAATAAAAAAATCATTCCTAAGATTTCATATTCATGAATAAAAAAATTAATGAGAACCTATATTATGTATAAAAAATAAGTTATTCTTATAAAGAAAATAATATAAAATCACTTCCTTAGACAAGGCTTACTCACAAGAATATAATTTTGGACAATTCTCAATAATGGAAATGCATACCCGGTCATCTCCACCATTCTCATAGGAGTAACATACATCAAGTTCAGTCCATCAACTCTTAAGTGTATATTAAATCCATGTACTCATAGATTTTTTTGATTATATCATCACTATCAAATGCATTCAAGGGATATATAATTTTGTTCCCACTCATCACATAATCATAATCCATTCACATGTTTTCCACAATATCATAAATCATTAATCATATAATCAAAGTATAAACCATAGAAAATAAATGGTTTTCATGAAAATAACAAAATATTAAAAATAATAAATCATAATAATTATAAATAAGGATGTTATCATTGGATCATATCCCCAGTAA
Source organism: Viscum album (assembly GCA_963277665.1). NCBI lineage: Eukaryota > Viridiplantae > Streptophyta > Magnoliopsida > Santalales > Viscaceae > Viscum > Viscum album. The sequence goes on from OY728125.1 coordinate 561,754,388, forward strand.
TGCATAATTAATATCAAAGTATTCAATCATATATTAAAAATTCATTATTTATCACAATAATATTTTTAACGAAAATAAGATTTTCATTTTTGAATCACATAATAACAAAAGAATCAAATAATATAAGGGGGAATATAATAATTGAAATGAATCCTAAAAAATGTATTGTAATATTAAAATAATTGATAATTCATTATGGTAAGAAATTCCATCGAGGCTATAATTGTTAATAACAAAAATTCTTTTCCCCCCTTAGTAAAAAGTTCCATGTTCACAAAATGAGAATAATATTATTCAAAAAAATAAAAAAAAAAACATGGGTAATAATTAATTATTATAGTCATTGGATTATAGTTTAAATATTATTAAAAACATTTTATAGAAAATTTATACAGAGGATAGTGAATCACCACAAAATATATTATATAAGGATTACATTTAAAAAAAATATCTAGACCATTTTGTGTGGAAAATAGTGGAATGTATCACTAAACTTGTAAATTACAATAAAACAATAATTTAATAAATTTTTTTTTTGTAAATGGATCATATAATTTTCTCCAATGAAAATTCAAGCATTAACATTCTTGATTAAAATGTGATTAAAACATAAATACCTTTTTCGAGTCTTATGTTGTTTTATATAAATTAATTACTCATGTATATTAAATATATATTTATTAAAAGTATTTTATGGACCTATATCTGAGAATAAATTACTTTTCACCATTCCATTATAATTTGAAACTAGTATATTATTAAAACATCTTTCTTAATACAGATATTTAATTGAAAAAAATGGTTGGTCTCCTTGCACGTTTCAATATGATGGTTCTGGAACATATAACATTTTCATTTTATTTTCATATACAAAACCATAATCAAGAAATATTTATAATATTATTTCATTATATAAAAATTAATTATCATTCTTATTATTTGTGGATGAAAAATTAATTACATCACATCATGGGGACAATAGTTCGTTAGGACACATTAGTGATGTTTATACTATTCGATGGATAGATGGAAAGAAAAGAAAATAAATACTCACCTTTAGATAATTATTATATTATCATAAATATAATTTATATTTATAAAATCCATAATAATATCCCTCAATTTGATGCGATGATGAAAAATGAAACACATCTCTTTGTGGAGTTGGCAGTCCACTTGTACACATGAGTGATGTTTTAATTTCCCAATGTATGGATAAGAGGTGGTAAATGGTTTTTCAATAATCATAAGAAAAATTAACCATATATAAGTTAATTAATTAATTTATTAAATATTGATACAATATATTTATAGAAGATATAAGAAGAAATAAAATTTAATGTACTCAGTAAAGAGTTATACCTCTCAATTGAGAAACCTCATTTTTCATACACCTTATTCCATATAAGATGTAGTAAGGATAATATTACGGTATTGTGGTAGATATTTGTTGAGCTATATTGCTAAATATGTATCAACATGAACCTATAAATCATAGAGTTGGGGACTACTACCATTAAATTTACATAATATATATTTAAAGGGTGATCCAATGGACTAAAAAAGATTTATAGTCTAGGTAAACAAGATAAATAAAAGTTTCATGTTTTAAGAATGATTAAAATAATTACAACTTAATTTTTTCTGATGAAAACATCATTCCCTATATCATATCCTCTCATATATTTTTTTAGTACACTTCGTGGAATTCCAAGTGAAAGGAAAAAAATAAGGGTTAGCTCAAATGATCACTAAGTGAAAATTACAATGGATGTAGTAATTAATCTTTGAGAATAATCAATATGAAATGGTAAATAACTAAAAAAAAATTCTATATTGTCAAAATATGATACAGATGTGAGTAAATAATATGGAAATTTATGTAACAGAAAATACATTCCACTCAAATTACTTGATATGGAAAAATCAATATGGAAAGGTAAGAAATTAGAACACATTCCATTACATAAATGAATAGAGAATGAAATTAATCCACACACACACACACAAACATATATATATATATATATCGATGCAAAATATCACGGATAAAAATAACTGAATATAAATAAATAAAATGATTAATTATTCAATGTCATGATTAATAGGCACATGATAACTTTACCTTAATGATAGTTTAAAATGTATTGGGTAAAGGACCATTAGCTTTGGAAAGACAACTGATTTCATCCCATGAGACTAACTTTACATCATGGAGATTTCATTAAATAGTCCCCAACCTGTAAGTATTTCATTAAATTGTCCCTATCTCATGCCTTGTGTGTCCAACATTGTATTAAATAATTGATTTAAATTCATAATAAAATATCCTTATAAAATATCTATATTGTGTAAATGATATAGATTTAAGAATACTTCCCCAAAAAATTAAATGAACACCATATGTAAAAAATGGTATACATTTTAGACAATAATAACATCCATTGTAAATGATATAGATAATTCATGGAAACTCAATGTTTAAGGATCATAGGAAATTAAATATTTCAATGGGGATAAAAATAATCATGGAAGTGATTGTCAATAAAATCCACTGATGTATCACTAAAAAACCATCAATATGAAGAATACTGATAGTATCAATAAAACATATTCTATATGAATTAAGGAATAAAAATTGTTGTAATTGATGAATGGGAATACTGTAAAAAGATATCTTAAAAGAATTATTGATGAAAACAGCAACTTTATTTTGTTTTTTTAATAATTTAATTTTAAAATAAATGAAAAAAAAATCTTTTAAAATTACCCTTTTTATTACAAAGTATTCCTCAATGAAATTATGGCGGTTAAATTAGTACATGTCAAATGAGTTAAAAAGATCATTATTTTATATGGTAAAAGGGATAGAAAATTGACTTGCTCTCAATGATACAAGATTATTCCTCTGAAACATTGGTAATAGAAAAGAAGGGTAAAATTTAATTTAGAAATTACTTATGTAGGGTGAAAGGGATTTTTCAAATTTGTTTTATAAAACATTATTTTTAGATGAAAACGGGTTTTCCGACTGAAGATAGAAATGATGTCATTTCTTCATAAAAACATTTTCAAAAATATAATTACAACAAAAGTTTAGAAAGATTGGACTATTACTTGATAAAGGTCATGAATAATTATAGGTGATGAAAATTAATGGGTCTATTTAAAAATTTTCATATAATTTCCTTAAATGTAAATTCAAGGTTAAATAATCCCGGATGAATTGAGATTGTGATGTAAACTCTTGAAAAGGCCATAATATTGAGTTGGTAATCAATAAATGAATATATTTTTGTGTATCAAATAAAAATCAACATGTGGGAACAGTAAATAAATAAATATATAATATAAGTCATTATACACATAATCATATAATATTAACGACATTGAAGAATTAATATAACTTAATGAAAAGAAATTGTGTTATGAAATCTCATATTCAGTTCGGTAACATTTAACCCAAATACTCTTATAATAATTAATTAAAATTGAAAATAAAAATAAAATGAACCTAAAATAATTCATGATACAATATATCCATTTGAGAATTAGCTACACCACAAAAAATAATTATGTGGTGAATATGTCATTTATCTCTTAGATGTAAAAAGTGAGATGAAAATCTCATACCTTACATTTCATTTCAAGAGAATTATATTTACCCTATATTATATGTGTTTTAAACATGTTAATATGTTATATTAGAACCTTAATCATATTTATAATATCATATATTAAATTCTAATAATTTTTTATTACCTATTTGTTTAATATCATTCATTATTTTCACTATTTCAAGTGTTAATTTCCTAATTTTTCAAGTATGTTTGGATTTTTTATTTGTCGTTCCTATTATTTAGAAAAAAAATTCTTCATATCTAGAGGGTAAAACATGATTTTAATATCATGTATATCAAATATATATTTATTTTTAATTATCCATAATATTTTTGGAAAAGATATGAAATTAACTGTTCATGGAGATATTAAGTCATTCATACGCATGAAAAATACATTCATTTCTTTATCATGTTAAAATAATAAAACATAAATTATAAATTTGTATATTATAATTCATGATTAATTTTAATTTCATATATTTTAGATAGTTTTATTAAAATCATACATTATACACTCCATGTATAGCATGAAGGAATCACATCCCTTTAAGGAGGCAATAGTCCAAACATCCAAAAATAATGTAATAATCTTACCACAAGATGGAATGATTAAATAAATCATATATATATATATTTAGTAAGAATAAAGAAATTATAAATATCTTATATATAATATATAAATATATTTTCCATCACAATGTCCACCCTGAGAGGTGGTAATGGAAGAATGAAGAAGCATCATTTCATGAGGCAGATGTTTACTGTACACACAAATGGTTTGTTCTTTACCAATTAGATGGAAGTGTTTTTAAGTTTAGGTAAACAATAGCATATAATAATCTCATTATATTTATGATACTAGTGTTTTTATTAAATCATTTAACAATTATAATTAAAATAGTGCAGAAGGAAATAAAATTAAAGAGTTTGAGGAAGGATGTTACCTTTTATTCAGATAACTCCTTTTGATTTTCACCAATGGGATTTGATGGATTGATTTATTACTACGGTGAGGATTATAAGATTATGGTAATGATTTTGAGTTTTTATTTGGGATGAGTTTGGTAGATCCAATGTGTCTTGAGAGGTGTGAGGAAGTGTGGGGTATGAGTGCTTTTTTATATTCTAGGAGGAGTGGCACACATGTATATTTTTGAAAAGTGAATTCCAAATAAAATTTTATCATTTAAATTGGACCAAATTATGGAAAACATTATAACTGGGGGATTATAGGGTCAAAATATTCCCATAAAATGACTTCTAGACATGTTTCTAGGTTATTTTTCCATTAAGTTTAATGATTTGTCCCGTGTTAAGCTTAATTTCTCCGTAACATTTGTAATTATTTTTAATTTATTTTACAAATATGTAAGGTGAAAAACTCTTTTTACAATATTATAAATTATAAATTATTATTATTCCAAATATTTAATCTATTTGGTCAAATTTAAATCAATGAAGTGGAAGTTATTAATTTAAAATTAATCTGAAGGAAGGGACGACAATGCATGTTTTAAAAGTATAAATGTTCAAAAGCTTTCTCAATTTTTATTCAAATTTAATTGTTAAATTGAATTAATTGATATAAATTGGATTAAATAATAAAAAATTGATCTAATTAAACCTTAAATAAAATTTAATATATAATTTATCATTTTAAGTAAATTAGATTAAAAATCATTTTTGATTTAAAATTCAACATTTTAAACTATTCATAAAAAATTGGAATTTAATAGAAAAATAATAATAATACACTATATGATAATTCTTATGATTATATATTAATTGTGAAGTTTAGTTTTACCTAGAGAGTCTATAAAATTTTCAAAATATGGATTTAAATTAGGTTCCCCGTTAAAAGGTGGTAAAAATGCCTTTTGAACAATATTGACTTTTAGGTGAAATATTGATTATGTTTTTATATTATTCCAATAAAATCAATAGGGTGTATATAAAAATAATTTATTGATTAAAAAATATTGATATTATAATAACATCACTCAGTAATTAATTTAATTTGTTAGGATAATATATCTTTGTTAGCAAAAAATCAGTTTTCTAAAAAAATTCTCTTTATTTTCAGTGGGTTTAATTATTTTTTTCAAGTTAATTTTTATACAATGAAATAATTAAATATTTTAGTAAAAATATATATTTTTATAATATAGATATTATTATTTATAACCCCTTATTTATTGTCTTTATATGTATTATTAACTGAAATATTAATGTAGAAATAATATATTGGTGTTTAATAAAACTCGATATTGCATGTAATGAAATCCATCGAAAAACACCCTATTGAGTGAGACAAAAGATAACTCATTGCTACATTCATTAACACCATTATCATATATTTAATTTATTTTAAATATTTAATATATTTTCATATATTAGGATATAAATTATCCGTATGCACTTGGTGCCGTATGTCATACACATTAATCAATAAAAGGTACACTTATAATTATTGAAGTGTTTTATTCTCCCCACCATAAAATATTGCATCCTAGGAATTTAATCCTGATCTTAATAACCAATTTTTTTATATTTATTATGTTTAAATCCCAAATTATTAGAAATGTTTGTAGAACATCCTATAAAAAAGAGAGAATGCGAAGCACCAGGGTCACATATTTATATAAACACAATTTCATCCTTTAGTTGTGCTTTGATGAATTTTAAATTCATCAATTACTTCATGAAATGGATATCCAAAAATTAGAATTGATTCCTAAAGTACCAAAATTCACATTTAATAGATATTAAGGCCCATAAATGAGAGACAAGTACAAATATTGTTATTTTACTATTCTAGAAATCCAATATGGTTAATACAGTACTCTCTAAACTCGAAAAGTAACTTTATACATTAATAATTATTATTCATTAATCATATTGTTTAAATAAAAAGAACGACATATTAACCATGGAATTTCCTAGGTCAGTGGTTGTCATGAAACCATTATCTTCCTTCAGTCAATGGTTCAAGCCTCGTGTCCATTTTGGACCTGATTGGTTGTCAACCAACATACATGTTGTCCTTTTTAAAAAAAATATAAATTTAAATCCCCAAAAAATTAATATGATGGAAAAAAATGAATTATGGGGCTAATAAATAAAAATCATTACATATATACTTCATCTATTTATTTCCACATAGTTCCTTGTTTGTTCTATAGTTTATCCTTGGTCATTCATTTTCATTATCTATTCAAATCCATAATAATCATTTGTAAGGAAAATGTTAATTATTAATTGAATTTATCATTGGAGAATCCAACTAGGTGTACAATAAGACTCATTTTTTGTGTACAAGGTTATATCGAGTTAGGCCAAACGAACCTTTTCCATGTTGTTACCCCTAAGAAAATCTATGTCAGAACTACATTCACATGTTGTATTTAGAAAGAGATGTATTTCTAGGAAGACCCAAATATTCTCTATTTAACAAACAAATTACAATATTATTATGTACTTATCATCAACATCTATCTTAAGAATATGTTCCCTAATCCTAAATCTCTGAAATTTAGTTCACATGGTTTATACTAATCCAACTCAAATACCAACTACAATGACCCGACCCCCGAAAACTCAGATCCAGTATGTACTACAATTATATTGGCATAATATAAATGTAAATCATGTCCCAAAGGAGAAAACAATTTAGTATTCTTGGTAACCCATATTCGTACATGAGTCTTTTTAAAAAAAATCAGTACACTAATAAAAACATTAATTTTTTTGGGGATAACTTTATTTAATCTACTATATCATATTATATCTTTCATAGTACAGTTAATGTAATTCTTGGGGGAAGGAAAAAAATTAGGGTGAGAATAAATTCTAGTTAAGGGTAAAGTAAAACAAAATAAAAAATTAATAAAAAATAATAATCAATAAATAATGTTGAATAATTGAAAACACATTCTATATAGTCAATAGCAGAAAATGAAGTGAGTGAATAACTTGGAATGGTAAGTAACTGAAAACATATGACAATAAAATAACTAGATAAAGAAAAATAATTATAGAAATGTAAAACACTAGAACACATTCAATTTAATCAACGAAATAATAATGAAATGCATCTATATATATGTCAATACAAAATCCCATATATAATAATAACTGACTGAAAATGAATACAATGATTATTATTGAATTTCATGTTTCCAAGGCACATGATACATTAACCATAAAGATGGTTTAAAACATACATGGTAAAATTAATTAACTTAGGATAACCAACTAATTTCATCATATGAGACTAACGATGCATTGTGTGGATTACATTAACTAGCCCCAAACCCGTAGGTATTTTATTAAATGATCCCCAACCCATATCATACATGTCCAAAGCATCCTAGAAATATTTATTTAAATTAATAGACAAAGTTCCTTTTAAAATATATGTAATGAGTGATGCATACATATTTATCAGTACTACCATAGTATGTCAAATGAACACCATATGTAAAAATGGCCTATGGATTAGGCAATAATAATTTCCATGGTTAATGATATGGATAACTTGGGGAAATTAAATGTTCAATGTTAATAGGAAATTAAATATTTCATGGGGACTAAAATTAATTAAAGAAGTGAATTTTATTAATATCCTTGTCCAAATCAATAAAAAACAATTTAGAAGAAATAGAAGGTAGTATTAGTAAAAAATATCCCTTGTGGATTATGGAATAAGGGTTGTTTTAATTGATGAATTTTAATACTATGAAAATAAAACATAAAACAATTATTGAGGAAAATATCCATTTCACATTGAGAAACATTTTTAAAATACATTTATTTGTAAATAACATTAAAAAATATTTAAGAAATATCCTTTTAATATTTTAAATGAATATTCAATGAATCTATGATGGGTACATCTGTAAATATTTATTGAGGTAATCAAACATTTCTTTCACACAATATAGGGATTATAAAATTTCCTTATTTGGAAAATGATAGGATGATTCCTTTGGAAAAATTATTAAAAGGAAAAAGGGTTAAATTGGTTTTTAATAAATAATTATTGACATTTTAGAAATATTTGTGATAACTTTTTAATAATATATAGATTTTAAATGAAAATAGGTTCTCCTACTAGAGAGAGAAATGATGTCAAGTTTTCATAAAAACATTTTCTAAAACATTTTGGGTACCAAAGAGTGGTAAAATGCTAATATTACCTCATAAGGCTCATGAATAATTATATAAGAAAACAATTAAAGGTTTTATTGAACATTGGTAATATAATTTCCTCAAATGTAAATTCATGAGTAAATAATCCCGAATTAAATGAGGTTGTATAGTAAATCCTTGAAATGACCATTACATTAACATGAGAACCAGTCAATGTATATATTTATTTTCATTAACAGTAAATACACATAGGGGATGTGTAAATAAATTAGTAAAAATTATAAGTCATTATATACAAAATCATTTAATATTAACAATAATGAGGAAGTAATATAACCTATTTTAAATAAATTTGGTTATAAAATTTCATTTCTACCTTGGTAACTTATAATTAAAATCGCATAAGAAGAAATAAATAAAAATGAAACTCAAAATACCATGAAAATAAAATAATTCATGATATAATATATCAAAAGTTCCAGTAGATACACTATATAAAATAAGTAAGTGGAAAAAATGACAATTATCTAATTGATGTAAAAGGTGGGATGAAAATCCCTTACCTTGTGTAGCCTTTTGTGTGAATGTCATTTAACCTATTATGTAAGATTTTATAAATATGTTAATATATTATATCATAACCATACTCATATTTCTAATATAATATATTATCTTCATATAATATCTTTTTACTTGTTTTTTAGTAATCATTCATTATTTTAACTATTTTTTTTTTCATAATTTCCTTGTTTTTCGAGTAAGTTTGGACTTGTTATTTTTTGTTCAATGTATTTAAATCATGATTTAACAATCTCAAAAATTTAAAACAAGATTTCAATATACTATATATCTAGTATATTTGAATGTATAATAATCCATAATATTTGGATATAAGAAATTAAATGCATGGTTCATGGAGACGATATGCCACACAAACAAATGAAAGAAACATTCATTTCTTTGTCATATTAAAATAATGAAATGAAATTGATACATATATATATATATTATAATTATAATCAAATATTTATTTCCATTATGTTAATTTTTTTATTAAAACTATCCTTTAAACATTGTTTATAGAACTTGAACGAATCACATCCCTTTGAGGAGGCGTTAGTCCACACCTCCCCAAATATTGTTATCATATTTTCACAAGATAAAATGAATAAATGTGTTATATATATAAAAATTAAATTAGAATAATTAAATTAATATATATATATATATATATATATATTACATCCTAATTACCACAGTGGGATGCAACAAAGGATGAATGAATAATCGTTGTTTCATGTGGCCGAATTTCACCTTAGAGAAAAACGGTATGTTAACTACCCATTAAATGGTTGTGTGCGTAAGTGTAGAAAAAAAAACATAAAAACATCTCTGTATACATAGGATACCGGTATATTTATATAACCACGAAATAATAATAATTGAAAAAGTGGAGATGGAAATAAAACTAATGGGATTGAGGAAGGGTGTCACATTTTTCTGGGTAACTCCATTTGGTTTGCACCAATGGTATTCCATAAATAAATTTATTACCAAGTAGGGGATTATAAGATAGTGGGCATTGATTTTAAGATCTACTGGAGAAGATATTTTTCTAGAAAAGTTGGATTTATAGATGTGAGGAAATGAGATGGATGAGATACTTTTTTATAGTGTAGGAGGAGTGACACTCTTGTAAATTTTGGGAAAAAAATTCCACTCATGTTTTTTAATGGAATTAGGATCAAGTAATAGAGAAAATCGTATAAAATTGAGTATAATATTCATATATGGCCATAAAATGTCTTTTGGAATAGTTTCATGGTCTTTTAGCCTTTCTGTTTAAGGGGTTGTGTCTCCTTTTTTTAATTTCACCATAATCGTTGTAATTAATTTTAATTACTTTCACATAAATTTTTTGTTAAAAAATATTTTTTTCTAATAATAAATTAGAAATTATTTTTAAAAGAAATATTTAATCCATTTTTACAAATTACAATCATAGAATTGGTTGTAATGTATTAAAATTGAATACTAGTGATAGAATGATAATGTGATTTTTTGAAGTCAAAACACTCATAAAATTTCTAGTTTATCATATTAATATTCAATGTAAGAATGATTTAAATGATAAAAATTGGATTAATTAGTAAATAAATAATTTAATTAAACAATAAAAAAATTTAAAATAAAATTTTAGCTTAATAATAAATTATATGAAAAATAAGTTTTGAAGTACAATTTAGTACTTTTCAATATTCATTAAAAAATAAAACATCATAGAAAAATGCCAAAAATTCACCTTAAAATAATTTTTTTGTATTAACTTCAATTATTAAGTTATGTTTGACATATATAATCTATACAAGTTCCCAAAATTGGATTTAAAATTTTTTCTCCATTAAAAGGTGTTAAAAATGCCTTTAGAAAATATTGATATTTGGGGAAATATTCAACTTGTCCTTAAACTATACCTATCCAATATATTGGATAAATATTAAAAATACTTCTTTTATTATATAATATATATTAAATTAATATTACTCTCTAATTAATTAAACTTGTTAAGATAAAACATAATTGTGTGCATAAAAATTGATTTCTGTAAAAATATTCCCTTTATTTCCAATTAGTTCTTATATTCATTCATTATTAATTTTTATCCGATTAATTTATTTTTTATCTTTATACGAAATATATTTTCACAATTTTTGTAAAAATATTTATAACCTTTAATTTTATGTATAGCTTAAGTCATATTATATTATATAATTATGTTTTCATAATATATTTTTGTTCGGTAAAACCTGGTCTTGTGTGTAATGAAATCCATTGAAAAAAATTCATTGCTGAAAAAGCCTCAAGATTACTAAATATTTTGTGCATTGAAAGATCTATCATATATACTATTTATTTAAAATTATAAATATATTTTAAAGCCTCGGGATATTAATTTATCTTATCTTCTTGGTGTTGCATGTCATACACACTATCAAATAAAAGTTAATCTTTTAAAATTGTCATGGTCTTACATAATCTTTGTTAATAAGGATAGATATAAGTTTCTGTTGTATGTGTCAGTGAAAAAACACACTTGAAATTAATTAAAATACTAATATATATATATATATATATATTAAAATCATGTCAAGTCGCACAAAAGAACCCAAAATTCCAAACTAATTTGGGACATAGTAAAATTAATCTCAAATAATCACATTTAGACTCATTTTTGACACATATTATGTCTTACCCCTTAGTTAAACAATATTAAAACCATTTCTCAATTAACTATGATAATATTCATTTAGCATGATAACTAGGTGATATGAAAAAATGGAGATTCTAACAAAATATGGACATGATGATATAAAATTTTTAATTTTTTTTATTATATTCCATTTTTATATGTGGCATAAATTAATTTTAATACAATAACAAAAACTGCATGAACATTAGTTTTCATAAAAATAAACGATTTAACAGAAAAATTCATTTCACATTAAAATATTGGAATAAGTTATTTTTCATGAAATTTCATAGTTAAATAATAATAAAATGAATGATTTTGTAGTTTTTTATAATATAAAAACCTAATTTCATATACCAAACATGCTATTAAATATAATAACCCAAATAATAAATTTAGTTTTAATTAAAATTATTATCATTAAAAAAAGACATTTGTGGGTTCATAATTTCAAAATAATGTTTTATTATAAAATAACTAACTACTGAAACATAAATTGGGTCAAATACCACACATGAAATTGAATAAATGAATGTTTTGTAGTTATTTTAATGATTTACCACATTTTTTTACCCCATTTTACGTCTTTTATTAAGGTGAAATTTCATTACATGGTTACTTTTCATAATTAATAAAAATTTAGTTAAGACTATAAAATTGTATTAATTTTTTTGATATATAATTTGTAATCAATTTTACAATATTAATTTTATTTATAAGGTATAAATTCAATTTATGATATGTGCGCAAAACACATGAGAATCTATTTTTCGAAAAATGAATTTCATATCATAAAACTATATTTATTCATAGTAATGCATAGTAGAGACAATTAAATGAGTATTAAAATATGTAATTCAATGTATATTCACTTAATTTTATTATAGTTATTCATTACTAGTCAATAATTTAATTTATTATGATAGAAACACAATGTTTGAATAAAAACTATTTTTCCCAGAAAACATATTTTCTATCTTCAAAGGATTTTCAATTCCTTCATAACCAATTGATAACCCATGAATTCCTTTAATACATGTGAACAAAAATTATCTTTCAAATTTTTTTTTCTTATTCATAACAACTAATCCATTAGATGGGTGATTAATTCACATTAAATTATAAAACATTTTTAGTATATCATGGTTTTTTAAACTCCGTGTTGTGTATAAAATATGCCATAAAATTAATTTTATTTTATAAAAATAAATCATATAATTTTGGGTCAGAAAATCTACCCCATATCAGAATTTTTATCTCTGAATTTAATTATTTAGATAAAAACTACAAGGGATACTTCTTCCTCAACACATCCAATGTTTTCTATGTAGCTTCTTTCAATTTCATATTCATCCAAAAAAGATATTATTGAGTTGTATTGTTTTTAAAAACTATCTATCCTACATCCGTAATCTCCACTAGTCATTCCTCATAATAGAGAACATTTTATGGTAGAATTACCATTGAGTTCATTAAATATGGATAATCTAGATTTTACTTCCTCATTAGAGATATGTAGAATACATAATGAACCTAAGAGAGATTCAATGGATATTTTAAGCATTGAGAAATCATATTAATATGATGAGGAATTTTTATGGAACTAATATACTTAGGGCTCAACTTTATCATTATATAAAATTTCCAAATCCTCATATCCAGATATACTAATAAGAATAACCTACACAATACATTAAACTCACGATCTCACTGACGACTAGCAATATAACTTGTCTATCGAGTATATGTTTTCATAATATGACGCTGAATGTCTAAAAACATGCATTAATTTTCTAAGATATCTCAGGTCCAAATAGTTTTCATTCTATAACTTTAACCCAATATATTATATTTTAGAGGTTCATTACATAATAGTATTTATAAGGAGCTATCTGTATTCTCAATTGAAGTTTGTTTCATAATAAACATTCACTAAAGCAAGGTGTTGATCCCAACCACCATTGAAATTCATTGAAAAATATGTCAAAATGCCTTTAAGTGAATGAAATGATCTCTCAAATTTACTATCTATCTATGGATGACATAATGTACTGATACTAAACTCTATATCTAAAGTTTGTTGAATAATTTTCTAATAATTTAAGGTAAAACTCAAATTGCAATTAGATAAAATTAACCATGGAACTATTTAAAACCTCAACACATACATAAGATATTTTCTATAAATTTGTTCAATAGATAAATAATCCCTCATATAAAATAAATGCAATTATTTCATAAAGTGATCGACAAAAACCCCAATATCATTCTTACCTTTAGGTTTTTTGGGTGTCAGATAACTAAATACATGGTAATATTTTTAAATTTACATCATTTTATGGGTAATATTTGTAGCATTCTGATTGAATTATATCTCCAAATATAAACATGCTAATAGACTAGGAAAGATGAATTAAAAACTACAACATCCCTTTTCATGATATCTTACTAGATATATTCTTTCAGATCATTATACATCTTCATACTAAAAGGGTAAATAGAGAATGATGAACTATTTTATTTATCAAATTTCTCATTGTTCAAATATTGTTTTGAGAGGACACATACTCAATTCCATATCCATATCATTCCATCACAATCATGGTGGGGATCAATATCATTTCTCACCATCTTATATATTTCCACGTCCTCCTTATGTATGTCTTTTATACTAACACAATTTAATGATTGAACATTCATTTAAGAAAGATTTGATATATCCCATTTCCTCATGATTTTTTGGTCTACATTTTTAATATCCATAAATATTATATCTCTTTCAATCATCATCATGAAAAACATTCATGGTATTATGACTTAGAGCATCTGCTACATAGTTTTATTTCCACAGGTGGTAATGTATTGGGAAGTCATAATAATTGATTAATATTAACCATATTCTACATAACTTATTCAACTATTTAAATTTGAATAAATATAGTAAGATAGTATTATTAGTATATATATCACATCTTTCATCATAAAGATAATTCTTCCATAATTTAATTTTAGAAAGTACTACAACTAAATACAATTTTAGAGTGAGGTATTCATGTTCAATAAATTTCAATTGGTACATGTATAAAAATACAACCATATAATTATACATAATGATTCCTCCTATTCCCTAATTCTAGGAATCACTAAGTATCATAAACCCTTATCCACTACAAGGTAGTGTTAGTATAGGTACAGTTACCAACCATATTCATTGTTTCTTGAAAATTTCCTCACATTCATTTGTATAATGTAAAATAAATCCCTTTTTTATCAAATTTTTTATTGGATTATATTGTTCCCATAAATTCCAAAAAAAATAACTAGAAGTAACTTTCCAAACCAATAAAATTATGTATCTCAGTTACTATGGTTGTAATGGGTGATTATTTATTTAATTCTGTCATTGAAGGATCCAGTCATATTCCCTCACTTGATATTTTATGGCCAATGAATGTCACTTTCTAAAGAAAAAATCAACACTTGGTAAATTTACAATACAACTTCTCTTTATTTAGGATCTTTATCATAATGCTAAAGTTTTCATTATGCACTTCCTTTTTCATTGATCATATAATAATATCACCTATAAATACCACCATAAATAGCTCAAGGTAATTTATGGAGACAATTTTGATTAAATAAATGAAGATATCATGAGAATTCATAAGTTCATTTGGAATTAATATATATTCATAATGACCTTACATCTTAAGGAAGGTGGTATTGGGTACATACTTCTTCTTGAATCTCTATTAATGATATTCAGGTCAAAAATCAATCATGGAAAAATATTTACATCTTTATAAATTATAAAATAATATATATATGGGGGTTGAATATACATGATCTTAATAGTAAAATCCATATGATCTCGATAATAAATTAAAAGGGACATTGAGAAATGTTTAATTTTAACAAAAGTAATAGGTGAACCCCATGGTGACATACTACGGCATATGAATCCCTTATAAAGATTCTCCTATAGTTGATTCTTCAATTCCAATAACTCAGTCAGGGCCATTCTATATTAATTATTAGAAATAGGTTCATCACAAGGTATGAGTTCTATTTAATGTTGCACATCATGATTTAGGGGAGTATTAAGAATGTATTAATGAAATACATCAACATAATCATGAACTATATGTATATATTGAATTTTGATTTTCTCCCCAACCATATGAGAAAAATATCCCTTATTAATAAAAATAATACCAATAAAAAGGATTTAAATTCCATTGTAATTTAATATTAATAATCACATCAAAATAAAAACTTAGGTTGATTTGAAATAGAGAATTTTATTTATATATTATTTAAATTTAAATGAGTCCTCCTGAAAAATATATCATTTTAATTCTAAAAGTCACATCAAATTTCACTAAATAAAGAATAATAAAATTTTTATAGAGACCCAAGAATATCATAAATAGATATTATGTAATTTTATATGAATTTTCTAAACATTAAAAAAATACACGCCCAAGGACCGTAATAGATTCGTGTCTTTGTAAACATGGATAAAAATATTATAACATATTTAAATATATTCAATGTTTCCCAAAAAGACCATCTATGTTATTTGTTCCACTTAAACACAATTTCCACAACCTATAGAAAGGAAACATAATAAATGGATGAGGTTAGATGCTTATTAAGGGTAACTAAAGGAGATACATAATTATTACATGAGAATAGGGGTATAAAAACAAGATAATAACATTCAAATGTTATAAAATTCATATAAAAGATCATATAGATGAGTCTTGGTAATATGATGGGCAGTTCAAAATACATTAATCAAAATGGAATCAAGAGAATAAGCAATAAATGTAACGACCCAAAGTTTCATTAATGGAAAATCCCTCTTAATCCAGTTAAATGTTTCTTTATAAAAAATGTTTTTTTATAAGATGTCAACTTCTTTAGTTTTACGTTAAGATTTTTGACCGTTACTTTTTAGCCGTTGAGTAGTGATCATATGAGTAGTATAAATATAAGGCTTTAACGAACCCATTTCTACTCAGACAAAGGAAGCGATGGCCTCATCCAGTAGAATTGCCCCTTATGAAGCCCATTTGTCAGAGCTCGGAAAATAGGTGGCGTCTTTGGGCTTTTCCCTTGACCAAGCCCAAGCTGAGCTTCATCAAGTCAAGCTCGAATGTGATCGTCTACGGGAAAAGTGGAAGTTGATTGAAATTACCACTCGAGCGATGTTATCCGAGCCGCCCCAAGAGTCTGTCACCATCGCACACCTTACCCTTAGGTCTTATGCGGCTATTTTAAGGGGTTATGTAACAAATAAGTAGCACCATGTTCATTACATTATTTTTTGTATATAATAATGAATATAATTTCTAGTCATTTTTTGATACATTGTAATTAGTTTTTAAAGTACAAATGGTGTTTTTAGTTATTATTTAATTAAGAATTATATTTTATTAAATTAAAGGATTTTTTAATTAAATAATATTTTAATAAAATATTATTATTAATATTAAATTAATTTTTATTAAATATAAATGATCTTATAATTTTATGAATGCAATTAAAATTTTTATTAAGGTTTGAAAGCCATTTCTGTCAAAACCCGTGAATTTTTTATAAATGTCGGTTTTTATTTTAAAAGTGAAAATTCACATATTTAGAAAATTATTTAGATAATATAAATATTATTTTTGGAATCAGGACGTCGAAATTATCCAACGGTGAATTTTTCATAATTTTCTGAGACAGTCAAATTTTTGGGTAAAAATTAAATACCATTTAAATATATAATGTGTTTTATGACATCATAATGACCCAATGGTGATTTAATAAAATACCATAATCCTTATGTTCGGCCAATATGTGTTTTATCATTAAAATAATGAGGTTTTGGGTTTGTTTGACTTACTTTTCAAAGCATTAATGGAGCCCTCAAGACTTATTCAACACTTTGCCTTTTTAAATTAATTTCCATGGGAGTGTGACTCACCTCCACATAAGCAACCCTAATTTTTTAATAAGTTCGGACCTTGGACTTGTAAAATATTGTTTTCCTCTTTCCTTTTCCAGAAACCATGGGCAAATACCATGGGATGGTTTGTGGTTTGGATTATTTTAATATAAGGGGTCCCAAACCTAGATAATAAAGAATTCTCTCACCTTTCCTATATAAACCCACCCAAGCTCCCACTTCCTCCTCACTCAAAGCCCTTGAAGTTCGTCTAACCTCTGCCCTACTCTCTCTATAATCCTCTCAAGGTGCCCCAAGCTCCCAAGAAGCCTCTCACAAGCATCTCTCTAGCCTTTGGAAGCACACTTCCAAGTAAGGGGTTTTCTTCCTTTCTCATTTTTTTTTCAATTTTCATTAAGTTGTATTGCCCTTTTTATTTCAATTATGAATGTTGGGGTATGGTTTCACACCTTCCCCATACTTCCCTCTTATTGTTTGAATTATGGGATAACCCTTTCTCTCTCATTAAATGCCTCCCATGTACACCTGTTACTATGCCGAAATTCCGAAAGGAACTTCTCTCTCTTCTTTTACATTCAAGCAATACTTTTGTATCATGAATCTAATTTCCATTTCTATTGTTGGAAAATGTATATATATATGATCTTCTTACTGTCCATTACATGTAAATATTATGAGGAACCCCTTTCTCTCTCATCAACCTTTTTTTATGAATTCTTATGTCACGCCGTTACGCTGCCGAAATCGCACCGATTTTCTAAGTCAATGTCTTTGTGTAGTGAATACCATGACCATTTCTCCATCAAGGGTATTCACCTTTATGCACATTTACTTATTTATTATAAAGTTTCATATATGAATTCCACATTCCTTTATTGTGGAATAAATGATTATGTTTTATGAATCCATGTTTTATGATCCATATGGCACACTTATGCATGAAATAAAATGTTTAAGAAGGGTGCACCCTTTATAGCACTCCAATGCATTGGGTAAAGTATAGTATCATGATACGTCATGTGCAATGAGTGTTTACTCATGATAATTCAAGTGCAACTAGGGTTTACTCGTGCTTCAAGTGTAATGAGTGTTTACTCATGCTCCATGTGCAATGAGCCTTGGCTCATGCTAATTTAATGTTAAGTGTTGTTGCCACATTTCCATGTTATGATTATCATGCTTTATCATGCCTTTATGTTCATGTTTCTATTATGCTCTATTTATATGCCTATTGCCTAACATGTATTTCACTCCTCATGGTATTCATTGTTTACTCCCTTACTGGGCTTTATAGCTCACCCTTTTCTTATGCATGTCCTCAGGTTATCCCATGCAATGCTAAGTACGAAGGAATGTAGTGGTCATGTAAAGGAAGTTTTCAATAAAGATGTTGTATTTCAAGTTTAAAGTTTTTATGTAATGATCCTAAGCCCCAAAGACACTAAACCTCTCGATCTTCTTTGTTGGATCAAGTGAAGTTTTATGTAATAAAGCATGTTTAAGTTGTAATAAACAAGCAGGGTTGTCATAGTTGGTATCAAATGATAGGTTTAGTTATTTTTGGGATTAGGAAACCCTAGTAAAGCCTTAGATACAAGACTAAGCATAAAAAAACATCCCTAAGTTTTGGTAAATACTAAGTAAGTGGTTTATCAAACAAATACATCCCTGTCTGGATACGAGCAGGTAGAGGCGGCTCTGGCACAGATGTATCCTAGGGGTAAAACCCGAAAACACCGCTTTGAGCTAGACTCGAACGGGAACTGGTGCACGACAACGGGCCTTGCTGCACTCTTGGTTACGACACTCCTGAGGGATATGTTTTGATAAATTCACAATCTTAGTATGAACCCTTATTAAGGGAAAAATGCCTCTAAGAATATATGTTAGAAAGAAGATCATGAAAAGCCTGGATTGAATCCTATAGACTCATGAGTTAAAGAGATTAAAGTTTATTTATAAGTCATCAACTTTTGTCTTTGGATTACCCTTTATTTGTTACCCCTAACTTTCTTTTTATTCCAGCCAATGGCCGGTAATAGGAGAACTCGGGCTAACAACCGTTGTGAAGATCAGTGTGATGATTGTACTTATAAGATGCCCAATCCAATGGGAGCGGGAATAGAAAACTTTGTCACGCTTCTCTCTCAGCTAACTCAAGTTTTGAATAGAAACACTAGTCATGAGGAACGTTCAACCCCCCCTAAGAAAGAACAAGTCGCTATTGAAAGCTTCATGAGACAAAGGCCTCCTACTTTTAGTGGATCATCCGATCCCACGATCGCTGAACAATGGATCAACTCCATTGAAAAGATATTCTCCATCCTCCAATGCTCTGAAAAAGAGAAGGTTCTCCTGGCGGCTTATCGTATGGAGGGTGAAGCTGATCAATGGTGGACGTTGATCAAAAATACGAAGCCTGAGGAGGAGATCGAGGCTTTGGAATGGAAGGAATTACGGAAGATGTTTTTTGATAAATATTTTCCACGCACCCTCCGTCTTAAGATGGAAAGGGACTTCCTTTCCCTCAAACAGAAAGATGAAGAATCTGTGGGAGCGTACGAGGCAAACTTCACAAGGCTTGCATGATACGCTTCCGGCTTTGTCATTACCCCCGAATGCAAGGTTGACCGCTTCTTTGGTGGGATGAAGCCTAGCTTGCGGAAAGCATTAACGATCCGTGACTTTGACAGCTATGAGGAAATTGTCTGATGTGACATCAAGGTTGAAATGGAGATCGGAGAATCACAGGGGTATCATGGGGACAAGAAGCGTAAGGTGGACTTCAATGCTGGTGGTCCGATGGATAAATCCAACGGCGCTAAGAAATTCTAGCACCCCACTTGCCAAAAGTGTGGAAAGAAGCACCCTGGAAATTTCCTTAGGGGGACAAGAAAATGCTTCAAGTGTGGAAGAGAAGGGTACCTAGCTGTTAACTGTCAGCAAGAAGGACCCGCGGCTGCGACAGAGGAGAGGAACGCTCCATTCGAACCTCAACGCGTTGTTCAGTGCTTCAAATGCAAAGAACCGGGTCATTTTGCGAATCAGTGCCCTAATCCAAGGGTTATCGGAGGCAATCAACAACATCCAAGACAGCAAGGAAGAGCTGTTGCCATCACTTCTGCCGAAGTGAACCCCAACAACGAAGTGGTGACAGGTACGCTAGTTATTCATTCAAGAATAGTGAACGTACTTTTTGATTCAGGTTCTACGCATTCTTTTATATCTCGAATGTTTAGTAGAACAATCACAACACCACCACAAATCCTGGAAGTAAAGATGTCGGTGAGTACGACAAATGGGGCAATCATTGCATCCCATGAGTATAAGTCCTCCCCTGTTATAATATGTGGATTGAATTTCCCAGCGAACCTCGTCATACTCCCTTTGGTGGAATTTGATGCAATTCTTGGCATGGATTGGCTTTCCTTATATAGAGCCAACATAAATTGTCGGGAGAGGGAAATCACACTCCATATGGAGAATCGACCCCCGATTCTTTACAAGTTTCAGGAGGAAGATGAATCTCCTTTAGCTCCATCATCTCAAGCATGGATATTACTGCCTTATGAGCACGCATATCTGTCTCAGATGATTGAGTCCAAGGAAGAAACCACCCTTGAAGAAATGCCTATTGTGAGGGAATTCGCTGAAGTATTTCCCGAGGAACTTCCTGGTCTTCCTCCAAGAAGAGATGTTGAGTTCTCAATTGAACTTATACCTGGGGTGCTTCCAATATCCAAGACTCCATATAGAATGGCTGTTGTTGAGCTTGAAGAGCTGAAGAAACAACTACAGGGGAATCTGGAGAAAGGGTTTATACGCCCAAGTGCATCACCATGGGGTGTACTAGTCCTCTTCGTCAAGAAGAAGGATGGGTCAATGCGGCTTTGCATCGATTATTGTGAACTTAACAAAATCACGATAAAGAACAAGTATCCTATCCCAAGAATCGATGACTTGTTTGATCAGCTGCGTGGAGCCCAATACTTCTCCAAGGTCGACTTGCGGTCGGGATATTATCAAGTAAGGGTGAAGAAGGAAGATATCCCCAAGACTGCTTTTCGTACAAGGTATGGGCACTATAAATTCATAGTAATGCCTTTTGGACTCACCAATGCTCCAGAAATATTCATGGACTTGATGAATAGAGTCTTTAGAGATTACCTTGAAACATTTGTGGTAGTCTTTATAGATGACATTCTAATATACTCCAAAACCAAGGAGGGCCATGAGGAGCATTTAAGAACTGTACTGGAGACTTTGCGCAAGGATAAGCTCTATGCAAAGTACAAAAAGTGTGAGTTTTGGTTGAAGGAAGTCTCATTCTTGGGTCATATCATCACAAGCAATGGGATATCTGTGGACCCCTCCAAAACAGATGCAATTGAGGGATGGCCGAGGCCAACATCGGTAACTGATATCCATAGATTCTTGGGGTTAGCTGGATATTATTGACGATTTGTGAGAAATTTCTCACGATTGTCCAACCCTCTTACCAAGCTAACTCGAAAGGGAGTAAAGTTTTCTTGGAGTGATGAATGCGAAGAAAGCTTCAAGGAGTTGAAAAGGAGACTTATCACTGCACCCGTGCTCACTTTACCCACAAGTGGGGAGCTTTTTGTGGTATTCAGTGATGCTTCAAAGAAGGGCTTATGATGTGTGCTGATGCATAATGATAAAGTGATATCCTATGCATCATGGCAGTTGAAAATCCATGAGCGAAACTATCCAACACATGATCTGGAGTTGGCGGTGGTGATCTTTGCCTGGAAAATCTGGCGGCATTATCTCTATAGAGAGAAATGTGAGATATATACTGACCACAAGAGTCTTAAATATATATTCACACAGAAAGAGCTTAATATACACCAGAGAAGATGGATAGAGCTCATCAAGGATTATGACTGTTCAATACATTACCACCCTGGGAAGGCGAACAAGGTGGGAGATGCCCTAAGTAGAAAGGATCCAGCAATTCTATCAATTATGAGAATTGAGAAGGATCCAATCTTCTTAGACTTGATGAAGATGGACGTGGGAATCATAAAGAAGGGAACATAATAAATCCTTTCATAAATGATTGCTCAACCATCTCTTTTAGAAAGGTTAAAGGATGCTCAAAAGGATGATGCAGGAATCCAAGGAAAAGTGGAAGCTATCAAAAAGGGAAAATCCTCAGAGTTTAATGTTAATGAAGAAGGAATTGTGCGGTTTGGGAAAAGACTATGTGTTCCATCAAGTTCGGAGCTAAAGAAGGAAATTTTGGATGATGAACATAGTTCAAATTTCTCTATTCACCCAGGGAGCACAAAGATGTATTGAGATCTCCGAGAAAACTTTTGGTGGGATAATATGAAGAAGGAGATCACTGAATATACATCAAAGTGCCTGGTGTGTCAGCAAGTGAAGGCAGAGAGGCAGAAGTCTAAGGGGATGATGCAAGCATTGCCCATACCAGAATGGAAATGGGAGAACATCACCATGGACTTCGTCACTGGACTTCCAAGGACATCCAAAGGCAACAATGCAATCTGGGTTGTTGTGGATCGTCTAACAAAGACTGCACACTTCATTGCTATTCGAGAGGATTTCTCTTTGGATCAACTGGAACAGATATATATCAGGGAAGTGGTACGGTTGCATGGAGTACCATTATCTATTGTGTCTGACCGAGATCCAAGATTTACCTCTAAGTTTTGGAAGAGTCTTCAACATGCTCTGAATACTGAACTAAACTTCAGTACGGCCTATCATCCTCAAACTGATGGCCAATCCGAGCGGACTATCCAAACACTTGAGGATATGTTGAGAGAATGCTCAATGGACTTTAAAAGAGGATGGGATCAACATCTTCCTCTGGTTGAGTTCTCTTATAATAATAGTTTCCACTCGAGCATCCAAATGGCACCATATGAAGCCCTATATGGGAAAAGGTGTAGAACACCGGCATGTTGGGATGAGGTCGGTGAACGTAAGCTGCTTGGACCAGAAATGGTCGAAGAAATGGTGGAGAAGGTGAAAACCATTCAGCAGCATATCAAGGCAGCCCAAAGTCGACAGAAGAGTTATGCAGATAATCGTCGATGAGACCTTGAGTTTAAATTCGGAGACATGGTATTTTTACGCATATCTCCGTGGAAGAAGGTCATGAGGTTTGGAAAGAAAGGGAAGTTAAGTCCAAGGTACATCGGCCCCTTCGAGATTCTTGATCGTGTTGGGGCTGTGGCCTATCGACTAGCACTTCCACCTACTATGGCCAAGGTGCATGATGTCTTCCATATATCCCTCTTAAGGAAGTACATACCAGACCCTTCACATGTACTCTCTTCCGAGGTGGTACAATTAGAAGACGATATTTCTTATGAGGAGCAACCAGTGAAGATCTTAGATCGTAGAGAAAAAGTTCTACGAAATAATACAATGCCCCTCGTCAAGGTGTTGTGGAGAAACCACAAGTTTGAAGAAGCAACATGGGAGTCGGAGGATATGATGAAGCTAAGTTACCCACATTTGTTTTAGTGTGGAAAAAGGAAAATTTCAAGGGCGAAATTTCTTAAGGGGGGAGTGTTGTAACGACCCAAGGTTTCATTAATGGAAAATCCCTCTTGATCCAGTTAAATGTTTCTTTATGAAAAATGTTTTTTATAAGATGTCAACTTATTTAGTTTTACGTTAAGATTTGTGACCATTACTTTTTAGCCGTTGAGCAGTGATCATCTGAGTAGTATAAATATAAGGCTTTAGCAAACCCATTTCTACTCAGACAAAGGAAGTGATGGCCTCATCCAGTAGAATTTCCCCTTACGAAGCCCATTTGTCAGAGCTCGGAAAAGAGGTGGCGTCTTTGGGCTTTGCCCTTGACCAAGCCCAAGCTGAGCTTTATCAAGTCAAGCTCGAACGTGATCGTCTACGGGAAAAGTGGAAGTTGATTGAAATTACCACTCGAGCGATGTTATCCGAGCCGCCCCAAGAGTCTGTCACAATCGCACACCTTACCCTTAGGTCTTATGCGGCTATTTTAAGGGGTTATGTAACAAATAAGTATCACCATGTTCATGTACATTATTTTTTTTATATAATAAGGAATATAATTTCTAGTCATTTTTGATACATTGTAATTAGTTTTTAAAGTACAAATGGTGTTTTTAGTTATTATTTAATTAAGAATTATATTTTATTAAATTAAAGTATTTTTGAATTAAATAATATTTTAATAAAATATTATTATTAATATTAAATTAATTTTTATTAAATATAAATGATCTTATAATTTTATGAATGCAATTAAATTTTTTATTAAGGTTTGAAAGCCATTTCTGTCAAAACCCGTGAATTTTTTATAAATGTCGGTTTTTATTTTAAAAGTGAAAATTCACATATTTAGAAAATTATTTAGATAAAATAAATATTATTTTTGGAATCAGGACGTCAAAATTATCCAACGGTGAATTTTTCATAATTTTCTGAGACAGTCAAATTTTTGGGTAAAAATTAAATACCATTTAAATATATAATGTGTTTTATGACATCATAATGACCCAATGTTGATGTAATAAAATACCATAATCCTTATGTTCGGCCAATATGTGTTTTATCATTAAAATAATGAGGTTTTGGGTTTGTTTGACTTACTTTTCAAAGCATTAATGGAGCCCTCAAGACTTATTCAACACTTTGCCTTTTTAAATTAATTTCCATGGGAGTGTGACTCACCTCCACATAAGAAACCCTAATTTTTTAATAAATTCGGACCTTGGACTTGTAAAATATTGTTTTCCTCTTTCCTTTTCTAGAAACCATTGGCAAATACCATGGTATGGTTTGTGGTTTGGATTATTTTAATATAAGGGGTCCCAAACCTAAATAATAAAGAATTCTCTCACCTTTCCTATATAAACCCACCCAAGCTCCCACTTACTCCTCACTCAAAGCCCTTGAAGTTCGTCCAACCTCTGACCTACTCTCTATAGAATCCTCTAAAGGTGCCCCAAGCTCCCAATAAGCCTCTCACAAGCCTCTCTCTAGCCTTTGGAAGCACACTTCCAAGTAAGGGGTTTTCTTCCTTTCTCATTTTTTTTCAATTTTCTTTAAGTTGTATTGCCCTCTTTATTTCAATTATGAATGTTGGGGTATGGTTTCGCACCTTCCCCATACTTCCCTCTTATTGTTTGAATGATGGGAGAACCCTTTATCTCTCATTAAATGCCTCTCATGTACACCCGTTACTATGCCGAAATTCCGAAAGGAACTTCTCTCTCTTCTTTTACATTCAAGCAATACTTTTGTATCTTGAATCTAAATTCCATTTCTATTGTTGGGACATGTATATATATATTATCTCCTTACTTTCCATTACATGTAAATATGATTAGGAACCCCTTTCTCTCTCATCAACCTTTTTTTATGAATTCTTATGTCACGCCGTTACGCTGCCGAAATCGCACCGATTTTCTAAGCCAATGTCTTTGTGTAGTGAATACAATGCCCATTTCCCCATCAAGGGTATTAACCATTATGCACATTTAATTATTGATTATAAAGTTTCATGTATGAATTCCACATTCCTTTATCGTGGAATAAATGATTATGTTTTATGAATCCATGTTTTATGATCCATGTGGCACACTTATGCATGAAATGAAATGTTCAAGAAGGGTGCGCCCTTTATAGCGCTCCAATGCATTGGGTAAAGTATAGTATCATGATACGTCATGTGCAATGAGTGTTTACTCATGCTATTTCAAGTGAAACGAGGGTTTAATCGTGCTTCAAGTGCAATGAGGATTTACTCATGCTCCATGTGCAATGAGCCTTGGCTCATGCTAATTTAATGTTAAGTGTTGTTGCCACATTTACATGTTATGATTATCATGCTTTATCATGCCTTTATGTTCATGTTTCTATTATGCTCTATTGATATGCCTATTTCCTAACATGTATTTCACTCCTCATGTTATTCATTGTTTACTCCCTTACTGGGCTTTATAGCTCACCCTTTTCTTATGCATGTCCTCAGGTTATCCCATGCAATGCTAAGTACGAAGGAATGTAGTGGTTAGGTAAAGGAAGTTTTCAATAAAGATGTTGTATTTCAAGTTTAAAGTTTTTATGTAATGATCCTAAGCCCCAAAGACACTAAACCTCTCTATCTTCTTTTTTGGATCAAGTGAAGTTTTATGTAATAAAGCATGTTTAAGTTGTACTAAAAAAACAGGGTTGTCATAATAAAATCATAATATAGGAATAAAACATAGATTTTTTGGCAGACAAATAATCATATAAAATAATTACCATATTAGTCCCAGAATTGATTCCAAGGACATATTCAATGTATGGATCCACTATCTATACCATTTTGGTAGCCAGGGTTTACTCCTATGAAGATGTTAGTAGTCATGGTTCCCTCCCAAGATCATCATAGCAGACAATGTCGTTTACTGAATCGAGTTCACTCCCTATTCCATCCATATCAATCTCTTGAGTAATAAATCCTTACAGAACTAATTAAAGGGTGATATAATTCCCACAAACATCAAAATTATATCATAGACACACATGCCACAATATCATAAAAAAACATAAGATAACTCATGAAATTAAATGGGTAGCATAAAAAAGTAATCATATCATAACTTTCGAAAATGACATTGGTTTCAAAACCATTTCATCAAATAATTACAAATGAAAATAAGCACATTTCATAAGAATATAAACCATAATATAGAAATTTGATTGATAAACATATAACCCATTAAATATAAATAATGTTCATAAACATGTAACCTATTATAGATAATTTTTTTCATAAGAATAATTCCATCAAAACATAACCATTAAAAAATAATATTAATGTAACCTTTGAAGCCTTTCCTAATAATTACATTATTAATAGCAATTGATGTTTCCCTTAGATGAAACAAAATATTTGATACATATTTTCAAATTTATTCTTATAGAAAAAAATCATTTACTATTTGGAAGAAAAAATACTTTTTGAATCAGAAAATAGTTTGAAAATATTTTTTTGTGAAATAAAATTTGGAAAATTATAAATGAATCTTGAAAGCAGTTGGAAAACGTTTTTCCTTGAGAACCTATATAAAAATATGAAAAAAAATTATATCCTTTTTCCATGAAAGATTTTAAAATATACATTAGAACATTTTAAATATAAAATTTACTTGAAAATTTATAAAACAATATTTTAAAATATTTTGAAAATATTTTTAAATACAAAAAATAAAAGAATTTTGAAAATGTTTTCAAAACCATTTTATATAAAAAAATTATAAACGAATCTAGAAAAAACGTTGAATTCCATTCTCATTGAAAACAAATTAAAAACAAAATGATTTTCCAGAAGATTATGAAAAATATTTTTCTTTAAATGAAACGTTTTAGAATTTAAAAGGAATATTTAATGGAAGGCCGGTCATGATGGGTGAAACTCAATGCATGGGGAACATTCTTTTTTATCAAAAAATGTTTAGAAATTTTCCTCGATCAAAAAATTACAAGAAGATTCTCTTTTAAATTTTTTTGGATAAAATTAAAATCCTGGTTGAAAATGTATTTTCAAGACCATAGTAGAATAGTAGAATTTTTTTTGAAAACCTTTTTAGAAAACATGTGTTTGAAGCACATATATTTCGGACCAAATTGGGGTAATAATGTTGTATTTTTTTAAAAACACTTCTTAATTATCTTCAGTACCGAAGAGTGAAAAATTTATACTAATACATAAAGATATCGTGACTAAATAGAAGGAAAAATGACATTATTGTTCGGCAATGATGGATCATGAGGCTTCATCAATGAAATATTAATAAAAAGTAATCCTCATAAATTGTGATATTATTTTAACCAACTAATAACACTTGGTAATGTATAGTTATACTCTCCATGATA
Organism: Viscum album; assembly: GCA_963277665.1. Lineage (NCBI taxonomy): Eukaryota > Viridiplantae > Streptophyta > Magnoliopsida > Santalales > Viscaceae > Viscum > Viscum album. The sequence goes on from OY728125.1 coordinate 561,783,282, forward strand.
GAAAATAAAATTATACGAAGCTTACAATTTCTTGTAATGAAGAAGAATCATGACATAATATGTCAAAGTGCATTGTATATGCATCATAGAATAATAAGGTCTCATGAAATGGCATGTGTCTCAATGATGGTAAATTGAGGAAAAATTACTTTACCAATTTTCTAACATTAAAAACAGAAACCCTATGAAAGAAAGATTGTCAAATGTATATATAAATACACATAAATTCAATTATAAGGATTATATAAGACAACCATTGTAAGTATACACACAACATATAATAACTAGGAGGTGAAAATGGATTGTGCCTCACAGAAATTAAATTTGAGATGAGAAACCCCTTTCCTTAAGACATGACTTTATTTTCTCATGTTAAAACATTCTATATTATAAATAGATGTTTTATTAGTCAAAATGCCATCATGGTAACATTTCTATATTGTTGGGGTTATTTTTTGTTGTTAAAAAACCTGTTTTCCTTAGTTATTTTTTGAGTTACAGAGACATTGTTGACCAGGTATATTGAAAAAGATTCATGAAAATGTAATGGTTGTTCTAGAGTAAGTATATAAAGATGCATTTGTATCGTGGAGGTATTTTCCGGTTTTGGAAAAAAATATGGGTTCCAAAATCTGGACGATGAGAAAAGGTGTTATTGGAAAAGGAATTATTTTCACATAAAATAAAAATGTTGCGTGAAAGTGTCAGGTTGAGTTTAAATGTTTCATGCAAGTCATGATTCTATATCACCACATCAAAATATTGAGATGGAAAAAGGTATGTGTAAGATCTGAAATTTCATGAAAGGCATGTTTTTCATTACGTAGGTGTTTTCCATGAATTTTAGTGAACAATAAGCTTAAGTGACAAATATGACATAAAAATTTTATGTTCAATGTTTGAAGTATGATGCATGAAATGAAGGATTTCAACAACAACATAAATTTCTTGTTTGTAAAATGGAAGGTGTATAATGATTTCTCACATAGGATTGGATAGGTCTATAAAGTTGTGGATTTCACACATAGTACGATATATCATCCCTTATAGAATATTAGGGACCTAAATTGTGTTAAAAGTGTTTGAAAATGGAGTTTCATGTAAAATGGTTTGGGCCCAAAAAAATAGAAGTTTCATACAAAGTGTGTTTTGTGAATAAACAGCTGAAATATTTATTATGATAAGAAAAGAGGATTTGATTTCATGACCAAGGGAGGTGCAAGAAAATTCTAAAATTCACACACAATTTGTTGTTTTAAAACAAACCAAAAGTTTCATGAAATTTTTGAGGTTTGTGACTAATAATAAATGTTGTGCGCAAGGTTGTAATGTTTCAAGAATGGCAGTCATAGGTTTCTCGAAACAAAAAGTTGTGTGAACCAGAATGGATTTGTTATTAATGATGTGGTAAAGTGATATTAATAAAGGTGATGAAAGTAGAACATCAATAGAGAATCTACCTATAATTGAGGATGCATTCATTATTTCTAACTAAGGGGCATATTTTTCCATAAACTGTGTGTGGAGACTTTTCAGAGAAATGAGAAAAGGAAGAGGGATAAGGTGATCCTTTCTATCAACAGTGAGACCTCGAAAAATATTCAGGGAGTAACCCTCAAGACGGTAGTGAGATAACCCTAAACCATTAAGTTGGTGATCTTAAGAATATATGTGATCTATACTAAATATTTAATTGGTAGTGAGCCTTAGTGGATTTGATACATCAGCAAATTATCATTATATATTCAATGGATATAGCCCAGTGATGGTGAACCAAGTATGAATCTTTCTGTTCTTGTTATCGATTTAATTATTTACATTATATTCATCAAAATCAAATATATTTGTATATAATAATATAAACATAAAATTAACAACCAAACAATGTTACCCTTATAATAAATAGATCATGATATAGTGGGGCAAGAATAATTTTTAAAAGAATATCCATACTCGGATTCACCCACCCCCACCCCGCTCCGAGTATCTGAGACCATTTTGAGGATGACTATTTTATTATAAATCTTATAAAGATCCATATTTTGATATATAATATAATTTTATTTTATTTTTAATTTATATTACATATTTATTAACCATTCCATGTTAACATTACATTTGAGTTAATATATGCATAGTTTTTCATATATGTTTTTACTTATTTTTATTGATAATATTAATTAGATAATGATTTAAATAATTATAGAATTTAAAAAATTATATAATTATAATATATATTAACAATATAAAAATTTATAATAATCTATAAAAGATAGATTTATGAAATGGAATACACCGTTCCTGGAGACGTTTTGGCATACGTTCACGTGAATGTTGTTTCTATTTTTTTGTAATATTGAAATAGAGAAAGTAAATGAAATATATGTATATATATAACATCATTTTAGTATAATAATATTTACATAAATATCATATATCTTCACAATGACCATCCTTAATACATTACATGTAATATGTGAACAAATCTTATCGGTTTCAAGAGGCGGTAGTCCACACGTCTATAAACAAAGATATTTTGTTTACAAAAAATGGAAAGCATGAAGGTATGTTTTATATAATAAATATATAAGAAAAAATACATCATATATATACTATAAAAATATACTTTTCATCATAAATCCTAACCATGGGTGGAGGTAATGTAAAAACAAACAACATCATTTCGTGAGGTGGTAGTTCACATTAAACAAGAACAACGTGTTTGTTAACCATTTGACGGATGTGTATGTAAGTGTAGGTTGAACCCTTATAATAACATCAAATCTAAATATTAGGAATACTGATATTATTATATAATCAATGAATAATTATAAATGAGGGGTTTATTAATGAAAATAAAACCATGGTGCTTGGTGACAGATGTTAACTCTTCTTTGGGTAACTCCACTTTGTTTACAGCAAAGGGATTCTATGGTTGGAATTATTACCAAAAATAGGCTTCTAGGATGATGTTATGGAAGTTGGGAGTAGATTTCGGTTGGGTATAGTTGATCCAAATGGGATTGAGAGGATTAAATATGATGGGGGATTTCTTTTTTATAGATGAGGAATTTCATTCTTATAAATTTTTTAAAATGGAATTCCACCAACGTTTTTTCCATGTCAAGTGTCTCCCTTAATATTCCAAATCCAATCCAAGGGAGGATAGGGTTGAAATATTAGCACCCAATGGATTTTGGACTTTTTTATTGTTCATTTTGGTCATTATGTTTAATGTTTAGACTATTTTTAGAAAATTGTTCATATATTCATTGCAATTAGTTTTAATCACTTTCACAAATATATTTTTTCAAAAACTATGTTGAACATATTAGACATTAAATATTATATTGATTAATAATATTTTATCTATTCGGAAAAATTACAATCATATAATTGTAGTAAATTATCTTAAAACTAATACCAATGATGTGTCATAATGGCACAGTTTTATGAGAAAATGTCGAAAAGTTTCAAATGATTTTATGTCCAATTTCAATGTTATTTTTGTTCTATAAATCCTAGAAATTATCAAGCAATAATATTGTATTTGATAGAATGTATAAAACAAAACACAAATAACATAAGGAAATATATTATCATGAGAGTTTATAATTTTATTACAATTTTATATAAATTAAATCTATGATATACTTTAAAACACACAAGAAACTGAGTTAGCTTGAATCTAATGTAAAAAATGCATTTTTTTACTTCTGTTACATGCAAGACAGAGTTTTATTAAAAAGATTTGTTATTAAAATATTATTATTTAATATTATAAGATATAACCTATTATTTAAATTAGTTTTTATGATAAAAAATTAACTAACATAAAAAAATTAATGGTTTGTAAATATATAAAACAAATGTAGAGGTTAAAAATTAATTAGAAATGAATATAAGAACCAATTGAATATAAATGGAATGTTTTTATAGAAAACTACTTCCATGCCCATTATGTTATTTTATTATTAAAATTTAAATCAATTAAAAGTAATGAGTAATATTTTTGTAATATTTATTATATATTAAATCAAATATTTTTTGACATTCATCCAATATATTTGATAAGAATAATATAAGAATACACGTAAAATTTCACATAAAAATCAATTTTTTCAAAAGGAAATTTTAGTTCCTTTTAATGGAGAAACAATATTAAAACCAATTTTTATTAATTTTATATATATTTTATTTTAAACCAAACATAATTTCTGAAAGTGGAACATGAAACTTTCTTATTTTAAATTTTTTGTGTTTTTCTGTGAGGTTTCATTTTTTTAATTAGTAGTGAAAAATTCTGATTTTAAATTAAAAATTGCATTTTAAACTTTTTTTTATATAGATAAATTATTTTCTTATTTTTTTAAAGTATAATTAGTCTATCTTTGTATAATTTAATCTAATTTGGGACATTGGTATAAATTTAACATTGAAATTGAATATAAAAACTAAAAAAATTGGAATGTTTGTACATTAAGAACACTCGTTATCGAACCATCTACGAGATTAATTTTAAATTAATTTATTCCACTTCTGTGATTATAATTGTTAAAAAAAGGTTCTATATTTTTAATCAATTTATTTTATAATTTCTAATAAGGTTATCTTCGATTTTTACCAAAAACAATGTGAACGTAATTTAATTTAATTACAACAATTAAGAGAAAAATAAGCTTTACAATGGACTAAACGATAAACATAAGGCCCAAAATGAACTATAAACTTGTCCAAATACCATTTTATATTCATATTTATACTTTATACTACATTGGATATAATATTTTCCATTATTGGATCTAAATGATATGGGAAAAATGTTGGCATAATTCTCTTTTAAAAAATTTCAAAAAATGTCACTCCACCTCCTATAAGGACCCGACCATATGACGTCACATAATCCTATTATTTAGTCATAAAAATACATTATTACACATTTAGGATCTATTTGGGTTTATAGTTTTAGAGAATCGGGACATAATATATTCCTAACGTTACACATTTTTACAAAGTGGATACTATAAAAACAGTTTCCATTTTTTTCCAAATATTAAACATTAAAGCGTAAAACATTATTTCATTGAAAATTATTCAAAAATTTAACATGGATTCCTTATTTTTATTAAACATCCTTATAAACAATTAAAATCATTTAAAAACATGGTATGAGCACAAAATCAAAATAAGGGATATAAAAAAGAAGGAAAGAACACATTACTCCATGAATACTTGTAATGTATGAAAACATTTTTAAAAGACATAATTATCACCTGTATATATATTATTACTTTGTGTAACATGAGATTTTCACAAGATTCCAAAAATACATAATAACATATGTAGAACCATAAAAGTATCTTGGGCAATTACTTACATAATATTGTAACCCTCTCGGCTACCTTGTAATTTGTAACCCTCGGGACTACCTTACAATTTGTGTAACCATTAGAATTACACTTGGAGTAACCATATGGCTGACCTCAAACTTATACATACCCATTACATTGGAGGTAAACATAGGCCTCCAAATTTATCCTAAACAATTCCCATGGACTAGAACATAATCATATAACTTGAGTTATTGCATAATAACATTTCTTTTGTATGTTGTAAAACAGTGTTTTAAAAGAGGATTTTAAAGAAAACTCCACTTAAAATATCATATAATTAAAGTGAGACCAAATAGAGTGGATTGATTATGTATAAACATATATAATAAACATAATTAAACATAATATAAACAAACCCAATAACAAAAACAATTTTAAAACCACATAAATAATGAAGTAGAAGGTTAACCCAAATAATGAAAATCGGGTTAAGAATTCACTTAGCTCGGGTTTTTATTACATAAAACTTGTTTAAACCACATGTATAATTATTAAAATATTGTTATTAAAATATTATAGAATCATATACATCTTTTATAATACCTTATATGATCATTTCATTACATCATTTTACCATTTAATTGTTAGTATTTTGTTCCTTGCATTGTTTTGGGTGTGTTCTTTACATGTATTCCCTTGATTGGTTCATGATGGTTGTTCATTAAATTGGAAGTGAGAATCCAGAATTGGAATACAGTATTTTTTACATATTTCCAGAACCACTAATTATACCATTTCCCATTTTTAATTCCAAATGAGGAAGATTCACAAGTAAAAACAGTAATGATGTTCATTTAGATCATTTTAGTGGTTCTTTGATAATAACGACTGTATTTGGTTTTATAAATTAAATCCATGTGTCAAAAAAGTATTAAATAACCACTAATGAGACATAATAAATATATTATAACCAGATTCAACCAAAAAAATGGTTTCACGACCAGCCATGAAGTAATTAAAGCAAATTGAAATAACATGGTTCACGATGTCTGTAATTCGACACAGTAGGAACAATGTTTTTATTCCATGAATAAGCAAGAGAGGGGAATAATAATAATGATAAATTTTACAAGAACATGAGAACATAAAGAATAAAAATTATTTTTAGATCTTTCATGTTTCTTGGGTAATAGGAGTTGGGGAAAGAAAAGATAGGAACTCAAAATAAATGAATAGTTGCGAAATCTCATACAAATATTCGGCAGACTAACGGCTATGCAACATGGTTTTATAAAACATTAAAAAGAGAGGGGAAAAGGGTTATACATACATAAATTCATCAAAAAACATAAAAGATAAATAATAAGGTGAAATTTCGAAAATGGTTTGGATTTTGGAATTCAATACCCCATAAAATAGAACTTGAATGGAAAAAGAAAGAAGTTGAGAATTTTATTACCTAATAGAGTAACTCCTAGAACATGAATATTGGGACCATGGTGCCTTAGGAAACATTGGGAGGACCACTAGAGAGGTAAGGAGTTCATAAATTCATTGATGAATAATTTGGAATGAATTTAATGAAGGAATGGGTTGGTATTTTCAGCAAAAGTGAGGGAATATTTTAATAATTTCCAAGGGACAACTCATTAGTGGTATTTCAAAAACCATGGGCTTGCCCATGGTATTTTCCCAAGGTATTAGCCACATGGGAAACCTCAAATCTTGGTTTACTATATATATAAGATTTATTACATCATTAATTATTTCATTAACACATCGAAACTCAAAACTGAATTTTTTACTATTCCCCAAAAAATCAACAGTTTCAGAAAATTTTCAAAAATTCACTCTAACCATTTTTTAACGTGTATGATTCAAAAACAAACTCAATTTTTGTAAAATAATTTTCTAAATATTATTAATTTAATTTTTAAATAAAATCATAATTAATTAAAAAATTAATAATTGTAATTCGATAACTGCTTCTATATCACATTGAAAAATTAACCAATATCTAATTATCTTAAATCTGTAAGAAAATAAAATAATAATACAATTTACGATTCATTGGGATCATATTACTATTCATACGGTAATGTTACTATTCACCAAAAATATAAGTTGGTTCCATTAGACTCTAAATAACTTCCTGAACACAATTATAGATGACTATTTTTAGAAATTCAAAACATAAAATCTGCAAAATTATGCTCAAAGGATAGTTATAAATATATACATAATACAAAGTTTCTTTGATTTCATTTATTTTTTTAAAAAATACCTTGGGGTGTTACATTATACCCACCTTCTAGAAATTGTGTCCTCGCAATTTTATTTACTCATTAAACAAGAGAGGGTAACTTTCCCTCATAGAATTTTCAGATTCCCATGTTTCTTCTTCAGCCATGTGGTTTAAACACAAAACCTTTACCTGGTGAATTACCTTATTCTGAAATTCATGTTCCCATCGATCAATGATCTAAACTAGTTTCTCTTCATAAGAAAGGTTCTCATCTAGTTGAACTGCTTCGGGTGTCAGGACATGTGATGAATTTGGCACATATATTCTCAACATCGAAACATGAAAAACATTTTGTACCTGATAAAAACTCGAAGGCAAAGCTACTCGATATGAAACTGCTCCAAATTTCTCCAAAATGTTAAAAGGATAGATGATTCATGGACTTAGCTTCCCTTTCTTAACGAAACACATCACCCTTTTCCAAGGAGAGAATTTAAGGAAAACATGATCACCAACCTCAAAAAATAATTCTTTCCTTCTGTTATCTGCATAAATTTTCTAGCTTCTCGGAGCTGTCCTCATGTGATACTAAATCATCTTCACTCTCTCAGTCTCTTCCTCTACTAATTCAATTCCCATAAACTCCCTTTCACTATCTTCATCCCAAAACGTTGGAGTCCAACACCCCTTCTAATAAAAATCCTCGAACGGTGCCATATGTTTAACAGATTAAAAATATTACAATAAGAAAACATAACTAAATAAAGATGATGATCTCAACTTCCCTGATAGTTCATTGAACAAGCTTGAAGCATATCTTCCAATGTTTGAATTGTTTGTTCTGACTACCAATTTGATTATGGATGAAAAGTTGTACTAAAATTTAACTATGTTCCAAAGACTGCTAAAGTCCCTTTTAAAAGTTAAAAGTGAACCTGGGATTCTGGTCAAATACAATAGAAAGTGGAAGTCCATGTAACCTGAAAGTCTCCTTGAGGTACAGACAAGAAAACTGATCCAAAGGCATTGTATCTCGAATAGAAAGTAAATGTGCATATTTTGTCAGTCGATCAACAATAACCCAAATCAAATTATTACAAAAATAAGTTTTTGGTTGTCCCACCATAAAGTCCATGGATACATTCTCCCATTTCCAATACAGCACTGGAAATAAAATGTAGAATCCCTTTTGAGAACTAGAGCTCTATTTTAACCTGTTGACATGTAAAGCATTTCACAGAAAAATTCGCAATATATATGTTCATTCGATCCCAACAATAATATTTCTAAAGGTCTCCATACATCGTAGTACTACCAGGATGAACTGAAAATGGAGAACTATGAGCTTCACACAAAAAATCATTCTTTAACTAGAAATCACAAGGCACACAGAACATTTTACCAAATTAATAATCAGAATCTTTATCAAGGTTAAATTATAGAAACTTACCCATTTTAACCAATTCAATCTTTTTCTATAGCTTATATTCTTACTTCTACGCTTTCTTAATTTTGTTTGATAACAGCGACTGTATTGAAATAAGAGACAAAACGTAGGTATTTTCTGCACCAATAACTTCTAAGCCAAAATTCATCAAATCATTAATCAAGGGATCGTGATCTAAATGTAACATTGTTAATGATGCATGATGTTCTCGATGTAAGGCATCTTCAATTTTTTTTCTTTTTTGGGATGGTAATTAATCGTGTAATCATAATACTTTATCAATTCAAGCCATCTTCTCTACCTCATGTTTAATTCCTTCTGAGTGAATATATACATCAAACTTTTATGGTGTGTATATATTTGACATTTGGCTCTGTATAAATGATGCATCCAAATGATAAAAACAAAAACCACAGATAACAATTCTTTATCATGTGTGGGATAACATAACTCATTAGATTTTAGTTTTCTTGATTCATAAACAATTACCTGATCATGTTTCATCAAAACACAACCATTTCCCTTCAATGAAGCATCACTATAGATTACCAAATCACTATTTTGGGAATTCTAGGAGAAAAATGAAGCATTGAGCAATCTATTCATCAGTTTATGAAAAAAAGCATCACATTCTTCAGTCCTAATAAATTTAACCCCTTTTAATGTAAACTTAGTTATCGGTCTAGATAACTAATCATAGTTCTTAACAAACCATTAGTAATAACCTTCTATCATAAGCTAACTGAGAATATCTGTAATTTTTTCAGGTCTTGGCCATTCATCAACAACTTTTTTTGGCAGGATCAACTGTTATTCCATCCTTATTTACAATGTGACCATGAAAATTAATCATTTTCAACTGAAAATCACACTTGAGTAATTTTCCATACAGTTCCTTTTCCATTAAGGTTTGTAAAACAACAGCTAGATTTTATTCATGCACCTCTTTTTTTGAAAATACTATAATGTCCTCAATAAACACAACCAAAAACTTATCCAAGAGCTCATGAAATATTCTACTCATAAGATTAATGAATACACAAGGAGAATTAGTTATCCCAAATGTCATAATGAAAAATTCATGATGCCCTGATCTAGTACGAAAATCTATTTTCGGGATGTCATCTTCCTTGACCTTTAGTTGATTGTATCCAGATCTCAAGTCAATCTTCATAAAGTACTGAGCTCCCTGGATCTAATCAAACAAGTAATCGATATAAGGTAAAGGATACATGTTTTTAATAGTGATGTTATTCAATGCTCTATAATCAATGCAGAATCTCATGGAACCATATTACTTTTTAATAGACAAAATTGGAGCACCCCATGGTGAAGTGGTAGGACGAATAAAGCCTTTATCAAGAAAATGATGCAACTGATTTTTCAATTCAAGAGGTTCTATTGGAGAAATATGATATGGGGGTTTTTAAATTGGCTTAGCATCTGGAACAAAGTCAATTGTGAACTCAACTTCTCAATTAGGTATGACACTGGGTAACTCATAAGGAAAAACATCAAGGTATTCATTTATTGAAGACACTTCATCAATCAGAATAGTACCCTTATTTTTTACAATATGAGAAAGATAAAATTAATTTCCATCTTTAAAAAGTTTATCGGCTTCCTAATATTCTATAAATTTTATGGGTTCATTCTTATATACAAATTGAAAATCTTTCTAAAAAACAAATTTATTATATCTACAGTCAATCTTAGGATGATAAACAGAAACCCAATCCATTCCCAGAATAACATGAAACTCGACTAAGGTTAAAATAAAAAGGTTTTTAGGTATAATTTATCCAAATACCACAATAGAAAGATTATTATCATTATTATTTTCTATAATATTTCCCATGGTGTTTTATCAACATGTTCCTGTCTCATTGGTTGAAGTGATATTTCCAATTTACTAGAAAAGTTCTCAGAGATGAAGGAATGTATAGACCTAGTATCAACCAAAACTTTAGAAAAATATGAGTAAACAAACAAAGTACCTAATAAAAATTAATTGGATGGCCCGAAATTTCTAGCGTACTCACAAAGGATCTCACTACAACTTTCTTCTTATAGACCGGCTTCTTTGAATTATTCAGATCTCTCTTTAAGAAAACATTTTCATAGTGACCCATCTCACCACATTTAAAACACATAACAGTTGGGTTATCACGATTAGTCTTAGGATCATTTTCAATAAAATATCTAGAAATATGACCAAACCTACTATATTTAAAACACTTCCCATATTTTCTAATACATTCCCCAAGGTTCTTCTTACCACACTGTTCACAAACTGTAAACTAGATTTTTTTACCATCAAATTTCTTTTGTAGATTCTTACCCATAATTTTCCAACTTGACATCTTCTTCCCCTTGTTTCCAAAACGCATGTGGTCATCAGAAAACTCTATCTCTACCCTTTAATTGTATTAGACAAATTTCACATAACATTTGAATCCATAGAAGGTCAATGAACTTCGATACCTTTGCTTTAGTCCTGAGTAAAAGTAGTTGTTTTTTCTAACAAGATCCAAAATAAGATTTGGATCATACCTCACTAGTAGAGAGATGTTATCTTAATACACTGCCACTGAGTATTCCTCATTTTGAATCAATTCAAAGAATTCCTTCTCCATCTTAAGTCTCACCACCTTAGGAAAATATTTTTCTAGGAAAATAATTTAAAATCCATCCCGCTCTAAGGCATAAATATCCTCTCTATCCCAGATATTCTTAAACATTGACCACCACTGATCGGATTCACCTTCAAAATGATAAATGGAAAGGCATTAATTTTGATTATCTAAACAAACCATTACATCAAATATTATTTCAAGGGACTTAATCCATCATTCAGTAGCTACTAGGTCATATGATCCATTGAAATCAAGAGGGTGTTGTCTCTTGAAATGTTCCACTATTGTCATGTTCTGTTATTGTACGTCTAGGTTTTTATATTTCATGGATTCCACCACAATTTATTACTTCTGTTATCTGATCCATTAATATCACAAACTTCTCAGTTCCAATCCCAACCATTCCAGGCTACCGATTTGGACAGATGTTGTTCTTTTAGTGCCTCTCTTCTTTATATTACCTATTTCTTCTATGGACAACCATTATAAAAAATCATATCATAGATGAATCAACACTTTAATATTTAATTTCTATAACATTTTAAATTAATCATAGAGTAAATATAATTTTTGGTATTATTTTAACATCATATTAACCCCTAATGTTATCTAAACCATCCTCTGATACCAACTATAAGGACTCAGTCATAAAATGTTACTTAATCTTGAACTTTATTCAAGAACATATATTATTACACATTGAAGATATTTTCGGGTCTATATTTTTATATTATTGGGGCATAATACATTAATAACATTACACATTGTTTAATAGTAGGTAACATAAGAACAGTTTCCATTTTTTTCAAATTATAAAACATTAATGCTTAAAACATGAATTATTTGAAAATTCTTCATACATTTAACATGAACTCCTTCATTTTATTACACATTCTTATAACCTATGAAAATAATTTAAAAACATGGTATGTGCAAAAAATTTCATTAAGGGATAAAAAAAGAAGTAAGGAATACATTAGTCCATGAATACTTGTATAGTATGAAATCATTTTTAAAAGACGTACTAATAACCTATTTAAATACACTAACTTTATGAAACAATAGATTTCCACAAGATTCCCAAAATAAATAAGAACATAAGTAGAACCATAAATGTATCTTATATTATTACTTATTTAATATTGTAACCCTCATAGATACCTTACAATTTGTAACTCTCATGGCTACCTTACAATTTGTGTAACCATCGTAGTTACAGTTGGAGTAACCATACGGCCGACCTCCAACATAAACATACTCAATTCATTGGATGGAGATATACATCCCACCCTTAATCATAAATATTTATTAATAACCAAAACATAATCATACAACAAAAATAATTTCATAAAAACATTTCATTTGAATGTTGTAAAACAATGTTTTCAAAGAGGATTTTAAAGGAAAATCCCCTTAAAATGTTATATAATTAAAGTCATACATAATATAATGGATGTAATTATAAAAACTGTAAACACACATAATTAAACATAATATAAACAAAAACCATAATAAAAACAATTTTAGTACCACATAAAAAATGAAGTAAAAGGTTAACTGAAAAAATGGAAATCGGGTTATGATTTCCCTTTCCTCAGGTTTGTATTACATCCAACATGTTTAAACCACTCATATAATCATTAAAAGAGTTTTATTAATATCATAAATATTAATATCTATATTTATAATACCTCATATGATCATTTCATTATGATATTTCACCTTTTAATTATTAGTATTTTGGTCCTTGAATTGTTTTGGGTGTGTTCTTTACTTGTTTTCCCAAGATTGGTTCATGATGGTTGTTCTTGTCAATTGGAAGTGAAACTATAGAATTGGAATGGAGTATTATTTACATATTTTATGAACCATAAATTATACCATTTATCATTTATAATTCCTACATGAGGATGATTCATAAGATAAAATGTTATTAATGTTCATTTAGATCATTTTAGTGGTTCTTTGATAATCACGACCTCATTTTGTTTTATAAATTATAATAATGTGTAAAAATAGAATTCCAAAACCATGGATGAGTCATAATAAATATAATAAAATCTAGTTCAACCATAAACATGGTTTTAATAACATTATTTAAGAAATTAATGCCGGTTAAAATCACATATTCAATGATGTTGGTAATTCGACACATTACGAACAATGTTTTTATTCCTTAAATATGTGGGAGAGGGGAAGAAGAATGATGATGAATATTACTTGAACATAAAAAATTCCAAATATACATGATTTGTGGAGCTTTCATTCCTCCTTGGAAAGATGATTTGAGGAACTAAAATAAAGGAACTCAAAATAAAAGAATAGTTTAGAAATCCCTTATGAAAAATCGGTAGCCTACTGGCTATGAAGCATGGTTTCAGAAAACATTAAAAACAGAGGGGAAAATTTCACCCATACAGAAATTAATCATAAAACAAAATATAGAATTAATAATATGAAATAAAGAACATGGTATGGATTCTTGATTTATATACCACATAAAAGAAAAATTGAATGGAAAAATGAAAGAAGACAACAATTTTCTTGCGTTATAATGTAATTCCGTGAACTTGAAGGTTGGGAACATGGGGCCTGAGGAAACCTTGGAAGGACTAATAGGTTGGTAATGAGTCTAGGTCTTTGTTGAGGAAGAATTGGGAATGAATTTAATGAAGGAATTGGTTGGTATTTATAACAAAAGTGAGGGAATATTTTAATATTTTCCAAGGGACACATAATTAGTGGTATTTGAAAAACCAAGGGCTTGGCAATGGAATTTTCCCAAGGATGATACATGAAGGGTAGGTACAAAAAGTCTATTTATCTCTCCACATCTGTCGTCACGTCACCACCATCAGGTCCTAGATCGCCAAGTCTTAGTCAAGGCTTTCTGTCATCTGCAGAAGTCACAACATGGTGTGGGTGAGGCCTGTGTAGGGGTGAGTATAAAAATACCCAGTAGGGATCCTGAGAACCCCAAAGGTCTCTAAAGATTCCTAAAAGGAAAAACACAAAGAATTATCTCAAACACAAATCACAAAGAAAAAGACTCAACTCAAAATCAAGGTATGACTATTGTAGAGAAATACAGATGATTAGTCGTAAAGAATGATTATCTTATTCTGTTAAGTGGAACAACTTTTGACCATATAGAGTCTCACCTACACAAGATAGATAGGTACTAACCCTCGATGACCCACACAGAATCAGTCCCACCCAGGATCGATAGGTACTGACCCCTGAAATACCCACATTTGATCGATATGTACTAACCCCTACAAGACCCACAAAATATCTGACCCACACAAGATCGATATGTAACTTATCTACAACGGGATGCCCTATGGCTAGTCCTCGTTGGGACGCGCACTTCTAATCCACACAGGTTTTCTTTAATGTTGATCCACACATGGTCTCTAGAATGTTGATCTATATAGGGTTACTAGAATGCTGATCCACATATGGCTGCTAGGTGTGGATTCACAAAGGATCCCTCAGTGCTGACCCACAAAGGAGAATTAGGTGTTGAGCCACATATGATCGCTAGGTGATGACCCACAGAAGATCTCTCAGTACTAACTACTGTATGATCTATCATCAAACTCAATCTCACATCCAACCACTGAAAACTTCACATAACAAGCTTCATTCTAAGAGAAACCGATCCTCAAGCCATCAATCATTTTTCAACTGGTATAAAGCCCATGAAGAAGTTACTCAATCATATATCACGTTATAAGGGTTCCAACACAATAGATGACGTGTCAACCGGACACTCGACATGTAAGTTATTGGCATTTGAGTGATGAGGGCCCAGTCAGATTCAGGGTTGTTCCAACCCAGACGCAGTCCAGTTTTCTCCAAATCTCTAGGGGGGTATCTCAAATAGATTGTCTTGCTCCAAGGATCCCAGCACCATAGACAATTTTTCAAATTGATGTTTGTTCAACAAGATACGGCCTATTGAGTGTATCAGGGCCCGAGCGGGGTCTGGGTCTGGTCTGCCCTGGTTGGACTGACTCGGTTCAGGTCAACTAGGCCTACCCCGGATGGGCTGGGCCGCGGCACGCTCGGTCCGCCAGCTGGCATGACCCACATGGGGTTTTGCGATCCGCCACATGAATATATCAAAGATCCATTCATCTCTTTAAATTTCAGCACCAGGTGGCACCACCTCTTCACCCAGGGGACATGTAGAGAGTGGGTCCCCTCCTTCGATGTGGCTTTATATTTTTTACCCGCTCATTGCGGGGTGTGACAGCACACCACGTCCCGCTTCAGCGGCCATCCAAGAGCCGAGCTCATGTCCGTCCGTCGTGGCCGACCAGCTTCGGTCACCGTTGTGTCATTGGCGCACCGTAGGGACTTTCATGGGCCACTAGGTGGGCTATGGTGGTCCATTATTCCTTCTTGAGGTGCCTATGGTCTTCCTGGGATTTCCTCACCATTGCATTTATCCTAGTTTCTTCTTTCCATCGAGTTGGAATTTTCCCCCCGAAGAATGCGTCCTGAACGATACGGCAGATGGTTCGGACTTGTTCATTTGGCATGTGCCCTCCGCATTAGAATTATAAAAGGCAGCATATTATTCAATTAATCAAATATAATATTTAAAAAAAATCACATAACTCATATTTCATTGTAGATGTCATGGTGGTCGAAGGAGATTCTGTGTTTGACGAAGCCGTCGGCGTTCGTCATTCCCAATTCGATTCCACCAATGTTTCCATCCAAGCTTTTGTTCCTTGATGGAAGTCGCTGCAGCACTTCTGCAAAGGTTCCACACCTTCATGCCAAAATCCCACAGATGAGATTCTATTAAAAAGACAGAGGATCCAAACATGTTTCATGACATTATTGTGGTTAATTTATCAACTGCATTCAATGTTACCACGTCGATTTTACAAATAGAAGTGTCAAGAATTTAAATGGATGGACAAGTTATGTTCCCTGCACCTGCCACTCAACAGTTATAGAAATGATATAAAATACCTTTGTTATGTTATTTTATTATTATTTTTTGTAATGTCCCAAATTTATATTTTTCATCCAATCTACTACAGTCAAAATTAAGCTTCCTATAAAATAATCTCTGCGCTACGGATTCAACGGTGCTCTCAGATATCAATTTCAAGAATTGGTAAAAAAGTTAGAAAACACCACCTATACATTTACTAAACACACCATAAAGAAGTTCAAATTTTTTTCCAAGAACACTGGGCCTCGGAATCAAATGCAGTCTATTTTTTAAAACTCATAATAATCCCAAATAATTAAAAAAATATTACATTGAATTTCGGGGTCTTTACATTATCCGAACCATAGGTATTTTCATCCCCAAAAACTAAAACAAAACAAGGTAAAAATGGGGGTACTGATAATTTATATGATCCTCCCACTCCCATGTGCTCTCCTGGAGATTCCCATGCTACCAAGGAACTCACACTAGAGGAATCAACCACCCACAAAGGACCTGCTCCTGTCAATCCTCTATTTTCACTGGGAACTTCGCAATCATCACCCCATCATCAATGTACATCTCACCCCAGTCAATAACCTATGATGGATCATGCATGCATCTCTTAATCAGCGACACCAGAAATACATTATGCACCCCGTGCATCTGTGGGGGAAGGGCTCAATGGAACTCCACTTCAACTACTCTTCCAAGGATATTTAAAGGTCTGATGAACCTCATCGATATCTTGTCGCCCAATCCAAATCTCTGTAATCCTCATCGGGGTGAGACCCATAGGAAGACATGGTATCCCTCCTCAAACTCCTAGGGTCTCTGTTTCCTATTGGAATAAGGCTTCTACCATCTATGTGTAGTCTTCATCCACTTCTGGATTATAAGAACCTTCACTGTGTTTGCATGTACCAACTCTAGACCCATATGTACTGACTCCACTGGGTATGTCCAGCAAAGAGGTGATCTCCATGGTTTTTCGTACATAGCCTCAAACAGAGCCATGCCAATGGTGGAGTGATAATTTTTTGTCTATGAAAACTACATTATGGGAAGGTGGTCCTCAAAACTACTTCCAAAATTGAGGACTCAGGAACAAAGAATGTTCTTGAGTTTCTGTATGGTCTGCTACATCTAACCATCTGTCTTAGTATAGAAGGCAGTGCTCAAGGATAGCTGAGTCCCGAATACCTCATGAAAAACCTTCCAAAAACGTGATATAAAAATAGCATCACAATATGATATGATCTTCCATAGAACCCCATGAAGTCATAAAATATTATATACATAGAGACGTCCCAATCACTCTACTAATCCCTAGTCTCGGATTGGAAGAAAGTGGGCCGATTTGGTGATTCAGTCGATGATTATCTAGATGGAATCGTTGCCCCTGAACGTACGTGGTATCCCTATAATGAAGTCCGTGGAGATAGAATCCCACTTCCACTCTGGTTCCTCATGTGGTTGATCTAAGACTGCTAGAACCTAATACTTGGCCTTCACTTCCTGATGAGTGAGGCATCTTGAAATGAACTTTGCCCCTGCTTTTTTCATCCTTGGCAACCAGTACTGACGTCAGAAGTCCTGGTACATCTTCGCCACACTAGTATGTACTGCTAAATTGGATGTATAGAACTCCATCAATACATACTCACATAGCTTCACTAGAACCATATTGTGTCCTTTGAAGAGGATGATGTGCTCTTTAACTATAGAACATCTTTCAGGATCCCATCCTGAGGATATCTGAGCATGTTGGGCCTCAAAATCAACGTCCCCAATCTATGCCTCCCAATATCCCTATAGAATTGGGGGAGTAACTATCATAGACTAAAGATAAGCTACTTCATCTCTGTCCACAAAGGATATCTGCAACATGGCTAGCTGCTCTGTTTCCCCACTCAACAACTGTAGACATGACCTCCTTTTGAGTAAATCAGCTACTATGTTTCCCTTAACATGAGTGTAGACTATCTCAAATTCATATTCATGGAGGAAATTTATCCATCAATTATATCTCAGGTTCACGTACTTATATGAGATGATATACCTGTGACTCTTGTGATCAGAGTAAACTGTAAACCATTCACCCATCAAGTCGTTCTGCAACATCTCCCGCATAAAGACCATTGCTGCTAACTCCAAGTCATGGGTAGCATAGTTCTGCTCATGATGTCTCAAAAACCATGAGACGTAGGCGATCTCTTCTCACTCCTGCATCAAGACACAACATAGTCTTGTACCTGATGTGTCTCATTAGACTACATACCCAAAACCCACTTCTATTAGCCTCAAGATGGGGTTACTCGTCACTATCGCTCTCAGCTCTTGAAAACACTGTTGGTACTTCTCCATCCATAAGAAAGGCTTCCCCTTATACATAAAGGATGTCTAGGGTGCCACTACCCTTGAGAAGATAGGTAAAAATCTTCGGTAGCACCCAGCCTATCCCAGGAAACTCCGTTGCTCGGTCACACGTCTGGGTGGCTCCCAACCAAGCACTGCCTCTATATTTTCTAGATCCACTGCGACTCCAGCTTCCGAGATAATGGTCCCTAGGATGGGGACTTCCCATTTCCAGAACTGGAACTTAAATATATTTACATAATACTTATTCTCTTAGATTTTATCCAGATCTATCTGCAGGTGTGTGGTGTGCTCCACCTCCGATGCCAAGTATATAATGATGTCGTCAATGAATACCACCAAAAAGTGATCGAGGTATGGATGGAAGATACTTTTCATGATCCCCATGAATATTTTTGGAGATTTGGTCACACTAAAAGGAATCAACAATAACTTATATTTGTCATACTAACATCAGAAGTCTATCTTAAGTACGTCCTCATCTCATACCCTGAGCTGTGATATCCTGATCGGAGGACTGTCTTTGAAAACCAACGATCTCCCTTCAGCAGGTCTAAGAGATCATAGATCCTCAGTAGAGGATTATTATTCATTACAATGACCTTGTTCAAGCACTGATAGTCAAAACAAAGCCTTAGACTCCTATATACCTTTTTAGTAAACAAGATGAGGGATGCCCATGGAGAAACACTGGGCCTAACGAACCCATTTCTCTGCAGTCCTCCAATTGTACCCTCAGCTCAAGAATCTCCATGGGGGGAAATCCGATATGAAATTATAGATATCAGTGTCATACCAGGGTATAGTTTGATGTGAAATTCTACCAATATGTGAAGAGGTAGTCCCAGAACATCATCTGGGAAGATTTCCACCAATTGGTTCACCACTATTGGATAACTTAGACTCCTCATGTAAACTGCTCCGAGGGTGTGGCTATCCAACTGATGAGTAATCGGTTTCTCCCTCCTCTGAGACAGTCCATCCAATTCATCAAACATTTCCTCCTCATTGGTTAAGGTAATACTGATCCCATCCCCATGGACACACCAAAAATTTCACCTAAAACAGTCGATATGAGTATGGACTGTGGATAGCCAGTCCATACCTAAGAATACATTGTAAGGCCTCAACACTGCTACTAGGAGATCCCAGCCAAAGCTCTCAGCTCCTAGAGTGATCTCACACTACCTACACCACTGTGTAATAATCAAATCTTTTCCCGTAGAAGCCTCTAAAACCAAGGATCGAGCCAATTTATCCATCAGAATCTTTGATCCCAAAATGAGTGTCGTGGAAATGAAAGAGTGACTAGAACCAATTCCAATAAGTACTGCATCTAGGGTGGAATAAACATAGATCAAACCTCTAATCATCTCTAGAACACTGTGGCCATAGGCCTCTTCTTCTTGTATTTTTGCTCTCCCATGTCCACATGCTCCCTGTGGCTGGGGTGGACCTCATGGTGGTGGTGGTAGAGGAACATCTATTTGTCTTCCACTACCTACTACACGACATGCTCTTCATCCATTTCCGCCACCTTGTAGACCTCTTTGCCTGAATTTCTAACTCTGCCTCAGTAGTCCCTTCAGTCATCTGTTAATCATCGATACGGTGGGTTGAGTAGTCGCTATCCATGTGGCCCAACGAGCCACATGTGAAGCACACCATTCCTCCCAACTGACATCATATGCCTTGCGAGCTCCGTTCCTCCTACCCTGCATCCCATGTTTGTCCACAGGAGGTTTTGTACCTCTTGTACCACTATAGAATCTGTCTACTACCTCCTGCATATGACTTGACCACTTATCGTCCAGTGTTGGCTCTCACCATCAGTTCCATCTCAGCTAAAAAAGCTTTCCACCAACAATTCTCTCTCGCGAACTACAGCCTACCTTGGGATATTCAGTGACATCATTGATTTTTTGATCTCTATCCAGATACCCTACTCAAAGTTTTGGGCCCTGAAAGATGGGTCTCATACCTTGTTGGTGGATTAGAGAAAGAGGTTAGTGAATCTCACCGAGTACTATGATACAGTCAGGCTGCCTTGCTGTATGTGAATCAGCTCTTGAATACACATAGAGCGTTGTGTCATTGAGATTAACTCCGCCCTATAGAGGCTCTCAAAGTATATCTAGGTGAGGGACACCTCATCATGTAACTGGAGCATCAGGATCCACCATCTTCCTACTGTGCCCAGAAAAATACTTGCATCTAGGATGACCATCTACTATGCTGGTGTCCAAACTAGGAGGAAATCTCATTCCACGGCCATCAGCCAGTACTGAACTATATGGGGATCTGTGTCACCTCGAAACCATGGAGGCCTATGCCGTTGGAACTTGTGAAATGCTCCCAATCGGCATGCACCGTCCACCAATGGGGATGGTGGCAACTGCTTCCCAACGGGTGGTGGTGTTGTAGGTCCACCACCCGAGGGTGCTAACATAAAAGAGGGCCATGCACCAATGCCTCATCGCTCAGTGGGACATTATCTTATACTATCTCTGTAATCATGGATGGATATCTACACAGAGGCATCCTGAAAAGAAAGTGTTCAACCACTGTCAATAATTTATGCCTGGTGAGCTGACTCAAAAGGAATTAAAATAAAAACATTTCCAAAACACACGTGATTAGTTTTTTCATGCTCTAAGTCAGGAATCAGAATTCAGGGTCCTATTGTATGGACACATCTACAACAACACCAACTCTGGTATCCCCAAAATGAAAACCACAGTAAAAAAAATGACATTATTGCTCCATTGGAAAGATCAGAGTCCTAGTTATTCTGTAGAACCAACTCCTCAGATAACACATTGTTGCGACCCGTCCCTCGGGGCCAGTGTCATGACTAGCCTAAGTCTGCCTTCCAAAGGCTTGGGGTTGGCTACTAGCACTAGAAACATTTATAACAAAAATGGGAATCCATTTCCTTTAAACCAATACAAACACACATTACAAGAACCCAAAATGATGCAACTGTGAAGTAAATCTACTGTAGTAAAAGTGTATACTGAATGTAATGGGGCTGGAATACAAGCCCAACTAAAAGATAAAACTACAACAGAAAATAGTAAACATATCTTGGGATCATCCACCAATGATCCTACGTGAAGGGTATGAAGAGCTCGTCTACTTAGCTCTCCACATCACCTTTCACCCTCACCACCATCAGGTCCTAGTTCCCCGAGTCTTGGTCAAGGCTATCCGTTATCTGCACAAGACACGACAAGGTGCGGGCAAAGACCGTGCGTGGGTGAGTATAACAATACCTATTAGGGACACCGATACCCCCAAAATTCTCTCATAATTTCACAAAGGAAAACCAGAAAGCATGATCTCAAACTCAAAGCACAAAGAAAATGACTCAACTCAAAAACAATGTATAAAAAAGTACATAAGTACAGATGATTAGACATAAAGTTTTATCATTTCATTCTTTCAAGAGGCATTACTGCTGACCATACAAAGTCTAGACCATACAGGATCGATAGGTACTAACCCTCGCTGATCCACACAGGATCCGACCTGCCCAGGATCAATAGGTACTAACCCCCATAAGACCCACAAATATCGATAGGTAGTAACCCCCGCAATAACCACACATGATCTGACCCACACATGATCGGTATGTTTCTGAACCACGATGGACCACTCTAACTCTAGTCCCCATCGGGTTTCACACTGTTGATCCACCTAGGGTTTCTAGATTGCTGATCCACATAGGTTTTCTACAATGGTGATCCACACATGGTTGCTAGAATGATGATCCATGCTGGGTCACTTGATCTTAATACACACAGGATTGCTTGGTGCTAATCCACACAGGATCGTTAGGTGTTGAGCCAGATGGGATCTCTTGGTGCTGACCCACATAGGATCAGTCAGTACTAACCTCTGTATGATCTGTCTCCATGATCCATCTCACAGATTTCCATTGGATTCCATCTTATAACACTCTTGATTCCAGGAGAAAATGCTCCTAAATACATCGGTTGTTTTTCAACTAGCACGAAGTCCCAAAAAATAAGTTACTCAATGATCTGTCACATTATAAGGGTTCCAATGCAATAGATGGCACATCAACCAGACGCTCGGTCTGTAATTTATTTTCATTTTAGTGCTGAGGGCCTAGTATGATTCAGGGTTTATCTAACCCGTCCGTACTCCAATATCTTCCAAAACACTCATGGAGTATCTAAATAAGATCATAACCCTCCAAGGATCTCAATGCTACATATGGTTCATCAAACAGACATCTAATACACATGATATGGCCTTTTGAGTTAATCAGGGCCCGAGATGGGTCTGGTTCCGGTCCGACCCGGCCCGACCTAGCTTGGCCTGAACTGGAATGGACTATCCTGGTTGGGCGGGGCCAAAGAGTGCTCGACCTGGTGGGCCGCGGAGCATCCTAGACCTAAGCAGATTGGTGGGGCCATAGCGTCTCGTCCCGCGTGGGGGTTGCCTTGTCCACCTCATGAACAGCTCAAAGAGTCGTTCGACTCTATAAATGGCATCACTAGTGGCGCCGCCTCATCACCCGTGAGACCCATAGGGAGTGGGTACCCTCCTTCATCATGGCTTCATAGCTGCAGCATGCTCACTGCAGTGCATGCCCGCGCGCTACCTCCTGCCTCTGCTGCTGGCCGAGAGCCGACCACCTGTCCGTCCACCATGGCACCACCTCTTTCCATGGCCATTGAGCAACGACCGCCGCCTTTTCCTACTTGCACTAGTCTTCGGTGCTTCCATGTCAGTGCAACACCTGCTGGACTTCCGTGAGACACTAAGTGGGCCTTTGTTGTCCATTATTCATTCCGGATGCGCCTTTGGGCCTCCTAGGATGTCCCCGACATTGCATACCTCCCATTTTCTTCTTTCTATCGCGTTGGAAATTTTTCCCCCAAAGAATGAAACATGAACGAATCATAGGAGGATCTTGCCGTGTTCATTTGGCTCATGCCATCCATGTTATCATTAAAACAAACATGAGATTGTTCTATTCATCAAAGATAATCTACAATAAATAAAACCCCTACCTCTGATTTCATTGAAGATGTCATGGAGGAGGAAGGAGAATCTGTGCTTGATAAAGTCACCACTGTTTATCATTTCTGATTTGATTCCTCCGATGTAGTAGTCCATGCTTTTGTTCCTTAGTGGAAGTCGCTGCAACACTTCGCCAGAGGTTCCTCACCTTCATGTCAAAATTCCATGCCCAAGGTTCTATTAAATAGAGGGAGGATCCAGACTTGTTTTTTTGGCATTAATGAGGTTCATTTATGATCCGAATATAATGTTAAAACATCAAAGATAAAATACATAAGAGTAAAGACATTAAATGGATTGAAAAGTAATGGGTCCCGCAACCACTGCTCAAATTTTTATAGAAAAGTAATAAAATAACTTTGTTATTTTATTTTATTATTATTTTATGTAATGTCCATAGTTTATCTTTTTCTCTCGACATACAACGGTCAATGTTATTCTTCCCTTAAATGAATCCTGGTGATGCGGATTCAATAGTTCTCTCATATTTCAATTCCATGCACCAGTTCATGTGTTAGAAAACACCGCTCATACGTTTACTGAATGTATCTTAAAAAAGTTCAAAATTACATTTAAGTCACACAAGGCCTTGCAATCATGCACCATCATTTTTTGAAGACTTGTAATAATCCCAAATAATTTAAAAAAATTTAATTGTAATTTCCAGGTCTTTACACATGCAGCAACATATAGAGCCACGAACAAACACCACCTAGAAGATTCTTCAGCAGGTAGTAGATAGAAGACGCGTGGGACCAAGAGGGCCATGTCTTTCAGAGGCCAACCCTGGGACTCTGGGTTGGTAGTGCCTAGATCTCAATCCAAGGGGAGTCAGTTAGGATCTTGGAAGTGGTTTTGGTGTGGCGAGCAAGGACATAAGGAATGTGACTGCTCGACACGATGTAAATATGACCAACAGATGGTCGAGGGGTTTCTGATGTAGTGGCATCAGTTTGAGCGAGGAGTTCTACATATTAGTGGGCATGGTAGGGGATCTGGATGAGCAGTAGGAGGTGGGGGAAAGTTTTATGTGTTACCACCCCCACCCCAGGTGGTCCTCCACGAACTGAGGGAGCAGGTGGACATGGCAGAGCTCACCTCTATGTACCAGATGATTATGACCATGACGTTCTAGAGATGATTTGAGGTATGATATTTATCTTCACCACGCTATCTGACGTTCTTATATAAATATACTCTAGTCACTCCTTCCTTATTGAATCTCTCGTTCGGAGCTCATATATTCTTGTGGAGATGTTGGATCGATCCTTTTAGCTTGAGACTCTTACGAGAGACGATTTGATTATTACATTGTTGTGATGGTAGTTTGATCATACTCTAGGAGGCAAGGGTTTTGACTGGGTTCTCCTGGTAGCGACGTCGATTCCCTACGATGTCAAATTGGGTATGAACTATATATCCATAGTCCGCACTCAAATTGACTGTTTAAGGCTTACAGTGTGGTGTGTCCACAGAGATGGGACCAAGTTTTCCTTCACCTATGAGATGGAAAACCAAGTAGTGTGGGAAAAGTTATCTCAGAGGAGGGTGCATCTGATCACTCACGAGTTGGATAGCCTCACCCTCGGTGTAGTGGAGTAGAGGAGTCCATGATTCCCTGTTGTGGTGTATGAGTACAAGGATGTTTTACTTGAGGATGTTTCGGGACTACCTCCGTGCAGGGAGGTAGACTTTTGTATTGTCTTGTAACCTAGGAAAACACATATATCCACACCAGCATATCAGATGGTTCTCGCGGAGCTTTCTGAGCATAGGGTATATCTAGAGGACTTGCAAGAGAAGGGGTTCGTAAGGCCTAGTATTTCACCATGGGAAGCCCCATTGCATTTTTTCAAGAAGGAAAACATGATTTTGAGGTTCAACATGGACTTCTATCACCTAAACCAGGTGAACGTGAAGAACAAGTATCCACTGCCGAGAATTGATGGCCTCTTCAAATAGATGAAGAGAGATATGTGGTTCTCAATGATATACCTCAGATCAGGCTATAACCATATTTGGGTACAGCATGATGATGTACCAAAGACAATCTTCAGGTGCTGATAAAATTATTTTGAGTTCCGGGTGATTACTTTTGGTGTAACCAATGCCCCAACAGTGTTCATGGGCCTCATGAATAGGATGTTATGGCCTTACTTTGACTGGTTCATCATGGACTTCATCGATGACATCCTGGTGTACTCAGTGTCAGAGGAGGAGCACACTACACGCCTGAGGATAGTCCTGGAAACACTCCGAGAGAACCAACATTATGGTAAGCTCTCGTTGTTCCTGTTATGGATTCGGGAGTTTCACTTTCTGGGATACATAATCTCAGAGGCTGGAGTTGTGGGCGATCCAATGATGATAGATGCAAAACTTTATTTGGAGCACCAAGGTGTGTGAGTGAGGTGAGAAGCATCTTAGGGTCTGCTGGTTACTATCAGAGGTTCGAACATGACTTTTCTAGGGTATCAACACCCTTATCGTCTTTGACAAATAAGGGAAAAACCATCAAATTTACCGAGAAATTCCATCATAGCTTCCATGAGCTGAGGTGGAGACTGACTTGTTCCCCGTCCTGAGACTACCAGAGGAGGGCATTGAGTACATAGGTTTTTTATGACCCATTAGGGACAGGACTGGGTTGTCTCCTGATGTAGTAGTGAGTAGTGATTTCTTACATCGCACAACAGTTGAGAACTAATGAGAAGAACTATGCAACACATGACCTGGAGTTAGCAGCAGTGGTCTTCTCCCAGAATATGTGGCGACACTACTTGATTGGTTAGTGGTTTTTCCATTTACTCTTACCACAAGTGTATCAATTATATCTTCTACCAAATATAAATGTACCTGAGATAGCGATGATGGATAGATTTCCTCTAGGACTATGACTTTTAGATAGTCTATACTCCTGGTAAAGAGAACATGGTGGCAGAAACACTCAGTTCGAGGACCAGTTTGTAGCGGTTGGGTGAGGTGAAAGTGCAGTTAGCCACTATTCAGATATCCTTTTCAAATGTTTTTGGAGTAGGATTCATTCAGTAGATGAATTTTACTCCCCCACTCTTCCAATGAGTCAAGGAGGCAGAGCTGGTGGATGTAGACCGCAAGGCCCAAAGTGTTCAGTTAACCTCGATACAATCTCTTGAAGGATTTTTGATAGGTGGGGAGAACACCATAATTTTCAGACGATGCACCATAGAACCAGTGATGTTGTGGGAGAAGGGGTTGAGGGAGTTCTATACATCCCCTTTGGTGGTATAACTCAGAGTGGATAAGATTTACCAGGACCTCTGACGTTAGTACTGATGTCCAAGGATGAAGAATGCAGTGGCCGAGTTCATTTCACAATGCCTCACCTGTTAGAAAGTGAAGCCCGTGCATCAGGTTTTGGTAGGCTTGGCCCATGAAATTGAGGTACATGAGTTAATGTGGGATGGTATCTCAATGGGCTTTGTGATGGTGTTAACATGTACATTTTGAGTTCATGATACTAGTTGGGTGATTGTTGACCAACTTTCCAAGTTGGCTCACTTCATACCCATGGAGAAGCAATGATCGATAAGGGTCTTGGGTTGCCTTTACATATAAGAGATATTGAAGCTTCCTTGATATCCTTCAAATATCATCTCAGATCATGACACCCACTTTACATCCCATTTGTGCAAGGGATTATAGGAGTATTTTGGGACACAGCTGCATTTGAGCACATCTTTTCATCCCCAAATGGAAGGTCAGATGGAGCAGACCATACAGACCCTGGATGACATGTTTCATTGTTGTGTGATTGACTATGGTCATAGTTGGGAGGACCATCTTACTTTAGTGGAGTGTGTATACAATAACAGATATCACTCCACCATTGGCATGGCACCGTTTGAGGCCTTGTACGGGTGGCCTTATAGAACACCCATATGCTGGATAGACCTAGGGGAGTCAATACTCATGGGTCCATAGTTTTTACGGGATGCCATCGAGACGGTACAGATCATCCAATAGTGGGTAAGGACTTAACAGATAAAGCATAATTCTTATGTCAATATGAGAAGGAGACCCTTGGAGTTTAATGAGGGATATCATGTTTTCCTTCGGGTCTCACCCCGACAAGGATTACAGAGATTTGACTGGGGTAGAAAGCTATCGCTGAGGTTAATCGGACCTTTTCATATTCAAAGAAAAGTAAGTGAGGTGGTGTACCACTTAGCTCTTCCCACACATATTCCCCATGTACATAATTTTTTCCACATGTCACAGTTGAGGAGATACATGCTTGATCCATCGCATGTCATTGAGTGGGGTGAGTAATACATTGATGATGGGGAGATATTTGCAGAGTTCCCGATGGAGATAGAGGATCGACATGAGAGGTTTGAAAAAGGGAATTCGATTCCTATGGTGTGAGTTTGGAGGCATTATGGGAACCTCCAAGGGATTATAAGGGAGGGGGAGGACCAATTACATTCATAGTGCCCACATATGTTTGTTTAGTTTTTGTTTTGGATTTTGGGGACTGAAATCCCTAAGGTGGGGAGAAAGTAATGACTTGGAAATTCTATGTAATTTCTTTAATTATAAGGAATTTTTTTGAGACCAAAAAATTTAATGGCTCGTGATTCTGGGGCCTAGAGATAGAAGTAAGAATTTATGAACTTTTTTTAAGGTACTTTCAGTAAACATCAAGAAGGTTTTCAATTATTTGAACCAGTGTTTGTATTAAAACTACGAGGGCACCGTTCAACTTGTTACATCGTGATTTTCCTGGAACTGATTTATCTTCAGAAGAAAAGGGAAGAATGGAAATGTTTATTTTATGACATTTCAAAAAATTATAAAATAACATTAATAATTTATTTTATTTTATATTTTTATCAGAAAAGTGGCGACACATCGACGCTATGGTGTAGAGAATAGGAATCGACGAGGTGAATTAATAGGCCCATTAATTTTCCATATCACACAACAAAATGATTCATAAAGTACGTGTAACAGTGTAACGATGCGACCTCATAGCATAACTAAAACGCTGTGACATGTTTCCTTTTAATTTTTTGGAATTGAATACGGCAGAGGATTAATTTGTGGGAATCCTCTGATGCACCTACATCATTTATTTCACTACAATAAAGAATTAATGCCAAAAAACAACAATGAATGCTAAGGAACATCAACATCTTCGATTCCTATGAAAGAACACAGCCAGGACATTATGTCGATGATTTGAATTTTCAATGATGAAATCTACGACATCAAAGGTCAATGAGGTAGGGGTTTGAGTTTTATTTCAATGTTATTCCCGTTCATCTCTTTCTAGAAAAAAAACACAGTTCAACCAATGAAAAGGTTGATATGCGGTTTGTGAATTTATCAAGGAGTGTGACTTTTCTTGGGTATTTATTTTTCAGGATTAAGATTATCAATAGATATGATTGAACAAACATACTGGATCCATACCCTATTTACAATCTCTAATGTAGCGGGTGCAGGCGGACATGAACAAAGGCCCAGACCAATCCGCATGTTTTATCCTGTAAACAAATTGACTGAATCGACGACAGGGTGTAAATGATACATTTATGGTGAAGAAGGCAACCTGAGAGGACATTTGACATAGGCAATGAAAATAAAGGACCATCAGAGCACATATGGTGGTCCGCTGAACCTCCTACCGATACACCAGTGGTGGTAGTGGCGGCGGCCGCAGGCGATGGAGGCTGTGTGCCCGTCGAGGCACCTTGTCGGCTAGGAGCTACGTCAAACTAGACATGGTGGTAGAGAAAACAGGTCAAGGAGGTCTCTACGTGATGGTAGTTGTCCCACCTTTGGGACACCTAGGTGGCTGGATGATCCATGGTCTTCCTACTATAGATGAAGGTGGAGGCCCTGGGGGTCCCGCGGGGCCGAGTGTGCTGGATGTGGCCGGTTGCCGCATCCCTGCCGAGCGGCGCACTATGGGCCGCTCTAGCGTCCAGTCCTTGGCTGGAGGGATGAGCCCTAAGTGGGAAAGACCCACACCTAGTCGTCCGAACCGGCACAGCTAGGCTGGACCCAGTCCCTTTATATGAGGCTGGATTAGACCATGTTGTCGAGCAACTCGGCGGGCTGGACCCTTGGCCATGCTGGTCCAGGTCCATCGAGGACTATTGGGCATGGCCTATCGGCCATGCCAGACCAGACTAATTCCGTACATATCAAGTTCAGGTCAATTCCATCTTATTAAACTGAGGTATATATGACCCCTGGGCCAGGTTGGTCAGGTAAGTCCTATCTTCTCAGACTAGACCCTGTCGCAACCGGTCCCACGTTTACTAAAACACTTGTATCTTGCAAAACAAGAGCCTAATTGACGAGCTATATTCAGTGTTGAGACTGTATTGATGAGGCAGTTCTTCTGGAATTCTTTTTGGTGACATTCATTGAAATCTAGATGTGAAAAATTCCTTGAAGAGTGGTTCTCCCAAGTGCGATAATTATAGAACCATGCGACTGGATGAGACCTGATGACTGCTCGACGACAGCCCAGTGGGAAGTTGCTCTATTTGATCTGGCATGCCCATGGTGGATAGCAATTATGTGTGACCTAGCAGACTCATGGTACATAACATGAGTAGTTTCTCAGTTCACCCAACGTAGGAAGCAACTCTGTGTGACCCAGAAGGCCCACTGTGGTAATCATCTCTATGTGATCTAGCAGACCCACGATACTCATCAGGGAGGAGTACCACAACATTACAAGGTTAAATGAGAAGTGGATCTCTATGACACGGCTGGCCCACTATACTCGATAGAGGAGGATTTACCATGAATTTTAGGAGTTTGATGATATAATTCATGATGCCACTACCACTACACTAAAATATACCTTGTGTGAGATGCATATTTTACTTTGTTCTATGTAGTTGAGTTCATGCTTGGTGGTATTACCTCTGTGTTATTTACATTGTGGTGTTTTTATTCACGGATTACTAATAGTCCTTTGGGGGTCTTTGGGTCCATACTGAGTATTTTTATACTCACCCCTTCAGTGTCTTTTCCCACACGTGTTGTGTCTGTTGTAGATGATCGACGTTTCGAAAGTGGGGCTTAGGGGGATGGGACTGAAAGAAACTATGATGGTGGACATGGTTCCCTAGGACCAGGTGGGGGCCCGTAGGACTGGTTGGGCATGAAATACTACTTTTAATTCTAGTAGATTCACTACTCTAATGATTAGGTGGGTATTTTTAGTGGATTATCATTAGAGATTCCATTTTGTACTTTACTGTTTTTAGTTCTTTGTTGCGTTTTTATCCTGGACAACTTACTTTTACTTGTACCTGCACTGAACATTATTTTAGTGGTATACTTTTATACCTTTTCAATGTGTTGGGATGTGGTTGGGCATGTTTGTGTGTATAGGATTAAAGGAAATTCCATCCCTTTCCAGGATATGCCTTTCTGGTGCTAGTCACCAGCCCCAGGCCTATGGAAGGCGGACTTGGTGTTGTCACGGTATGGGCCCCAGGGTACGAGTCATGACAATTCCAATAACCTTAATTGCATTAATGGATAAAATATTTATCTAATTCATTTGTAAACTAATTAAAATTATAATTTATTTCTAAAAACTCTTTAGATGAAAAATCTATTTTCAATTGAAACTAAAATATTTTTTCACTGTTAATCAATAGAGGAAAGTTGTCAAAAAATACCAAAAATTCAACTGATGAAGATTTTAATATTATTCATTAAAATAAGATGTTTATTTTTTCAAACAGATTTATAAATGTGAAACAACTATATTTCAATTAATTGCACCATCTGATGGCAGAAAATATAAATTTTAATAAAATCCATTTTTCAAGCAAATCATTGTATTTATTCTTCTTGTATTCCTATAAAATTTATTAGAAGAATGATATAACGTTTTATAAAATGGTTTAAACTATTTATATCATTACTAGGGATATTATATTTATAACATTCTATTAGGAGTGACATTCATATAGTCCACTCCATAAAATCATTGGAGATTATTAACTCTATCATTTTTAGGGGTTTCTATGATCAATCATAATACCCAATGAATTGGAGGGATATATAATTTTGGGCCCATGCATAACATAATAAAATTAAATTCATATATATTCCATATGAACATAAATCATTTATCATATCATTGTATCAAAATGCATGGGAAATAAACAGGTTTGGTAAACATCTCATTATTAAAATAATAAAACATATACAGAAAAAATATGGGTTGTACAAAAACATCATATCATTAACTAATAATATGTGACATAAACGCGATCTATCATAAAAAAATTACTTTAAATATCACTGATTTATTTCTTGAGTGAAACACCATTTACAATTTGAAATCAAATATTGAAAATATAAAACTTTACAAATTAGTATGTTATACATTTTCATTAAAAAACACTGAATCTTGTAAAATAACATTCAAATAATTGATAATTTATTAATATGGGAAATTTCATTCATGTAGTAATGATTGAAAATAAATATTAATTTCACACATTCCCAAAAGTAACTTATTCAAAAAACTATATAAATATTTTTTTTATTGTAATTAAAAAATGGGTAAAACGAATCTTTATAATCACAAGAATATATTTACAATATTATTCAATACATTTTATGGATCATGGATATATAGGATAAGTATTCTTTACAAAAGGATATTAAATATGTTAGATGTTTCTTAAAAACATGTTTTGAACCATTTTGTGATGTAAAGACTGAAAAATGAAAAAAAAATTAAAAACTATTACAATAGGATAAGATAATAAAATAGAGTAAAAAATGAGGATCATATAAATTCTCAAAAAATGTAAAATAAATCATAAAATCCATGAATAAATTTTCATTTACATAAATCCTTTACATCGATGCTTTTCTTATTTTAGAAGTAGTCAATTTTCTTGTATAATAAATATATATATATTATACGTCAATTACCAAATAATATTCATTAATATAATAATCTATTAAGTTCCTTTAGATTTTAAAAACAAACTTTTATTAAAAATTATTTGTTAGAATGGACAATCTGGTGAGAACATATCCTTTTTTCATACATATATCAGACTGATGGCACCAGTCTTTTACCATGGTCATGGTTTCATCTTATAAAAAGTGATAATAATAAGATATATATATATACATAATATTGGTTCATTATATAAAATTTTATAATCTTCCAAATAAATAGGTTATTAAAAATTATTACATCACTTCTTCGAGATGATAGTTCGTATATGTACATGACTGATGTTTCCAATTTTTGAAGGATGAAACAAATGAAAAGTAAAAAAATAATTCACCTTTAACAAAGTATAATAATATCACATATATCATTTATATATATATATATTATGTAAATGAATCATTATAATCATGAATGTAAAGTGGTGATAGAAAATGAAATGCATCACTTCTTGGAGGTGGTAGTCCACACGCACACATGAGCAATGTTTTCTTTTCTCAGATTTTTGATTTGAGGATTAAAATGGTAGTTACATTATTATAATAAAAATTATGTATATTAAATATAAAACATTCATTATTTTTGCCTGGATACCAAATATTTATATGAGTTATAATAAAAAATAAACATGAAAGTACTCACTTATGAGTTATACCTCTTCATTGAGAAACCTCGTTTTGATACACCTTAAACCTTAAATGGATGAATTTTTTTTAATTCAAAAAGATATAAGAAAAGGGTAAAAACATATTATTTTATTATGTTATATTTATTCATCGAAATATGTTTCAATATTTTTTAATAATGGAGTAGTTAAGGTACCCTTTTATAAACGAGGGACCAAACAGAGATGGAATTACTTCAACGATTAAATAATATATATCATAATCATGTAAAGATGTTCCAAAGAAATCCAGAAATATAAGATAATATGTTATAGGGTAAAAATAACTCAAACAGTGACATTATAAAATTTTTTGTATATATTTTATGCCTTATATTCTACTTAAACCACTTTAAACCAATTTATCCTTAATTCTGATTACTTAAATTTGAACCATGAAAACATAATTATACGAAACAAATTAAATTGGGATTCTTTACCAAATTTGTACGTGATTATTAATTTTTTATGTCAATTTTATGATATTACATTTATATGCGTCGAAGAAATTATATTTAATATAATAACATAAAATGCATAAAAACGGATCTTAAGAAAATACCAGACATATGAATAATAATCATTTCACCTTAAAACAAAGTAATGAGTTAGTCTATATAATTTTTTTATATTAAATAATAATAAAAATTAATATTTATAGAATGTTTATGAAACATTAAACTGAAATTCATCTTCCAACTATGTCATCAAATGTGACGCCCCAAATATAGTTTTTAGTTTGAATAAAATATAAATTATCTTGAAAAAAACTCAATGTTGATTTCCCAATTTCAAATAAATGATTCAAAATAATTTATTTAACTCCTTGAATATATATTTGGTTGAAAAAAACTCATCCAATGTGATAATGAAAAATTTTGGATTGACTTTAAAGTATTATCCCATAATTTTAACCTTGTATTTGCTCATTTACCAAGATGAATAATCTTTACCATGGATATTAATCATAATGAAAAAATAATTATAATTTTTATGTTATATTAATTATGTTAATTAAATGTGTATATAAATTGTTTTAATAATTCATTCTATCCTAATAATAAAAAACATTATACTCGTTTGGTGATTACATTGTCTTTATATTCTGTTATTTTAATTGTATATTATGGTTCGTTTAAACTCTGTGTTACGTGAATATAAATATATAAATAAATTTTTATTTAAAAATCAATATCATAAAATTACATGGTGTTAAGAATTCCATGAAATTTTTTGATACCAAACATTATCCTACCCATGGAGCCATAAAACATTCAACATTTACCAAACATGTATTGAGATGTATATATTCTAGTAGCATGTCGTGTAGTCCATATCATGTTATATTATAGGATTGTAGTTGATAAATGTTATGTAATGTTTCCTTGAATTTTAAATCATGTAGTTTTATGAAAAAAATAGTGTCGTCTTTATATAGGTTTACATGAAAAATAAATGTTGTCTAAACACCATGCGACTTATATAGAACCACGTGTTACACTGGCACTCAATACATATTGCGTAATGACATTTGTATTGTGTGAAAACCCACTTTTTATACATTCATATAAAATTAGTAATATTTTTTATATAAATTACAGTTATTTTAGAAGATTTTTATATATTTAAGGGTTAATGGACAACACATGATTGGGAAATAGTTCAAGATAACCATATGATGTTATGTTCCCTAAAATTTTATAGTGCACAGTAGGTTCACTATTTCTAAATGTGCGTACATAGACCCTAGTGGACCGAAGTTTATATTTTTTTGTATCTTGAAATCTTGATATGGGATGTTATTTACTAAAATATTATTATTATATTGTTTTAGATATTTTAAAATGTTCATTTAAACTCTTAATGTTGTTTTATTATTTAAATGACATCTCTTAAAAAATTATAAGTTATAATAATATTTTTAATGATTAATATTGAATCATTGGAATAGATAATGAAATTATACTATCATAGAAATAAAATATTATTATTATTATCTGTGTAATGTAAATTATAAATGAGTATCTGTATTATGTTATTTGGGGGGGGGGAGGGTTCCAAAATCCACTTATTTATTTAATAAAAATAAATTTTTTGTTATTATTATATTTAAATAAATTATATATAAAAAAGAGAACCCCCAAATATTTATTTATTTGCATGATAAATTAAGGGTGAATCAAAAAAATCTAGATTCAACCTCAATTTCCACATAATTAGTCCTTCTTCATGGTAGAGAGAACCTAACAACCAAAAGTGTTAATTATAACTAAATAACATACAAAGTACAAGGTGGAATAATAGTACATAACCATGAGTCAAAAAATTAAAATACCAATGTTTTATTACTAAATGTAAAACAAGATGAACCATACATAAAAATCCCTGTATCCATCTATCACAACCTAACTGTTTAACTAAAAAGCCAATGAAAATCAAGAGAAGACAAAAAATATATAACACCCCCTTCCATTACGTGATTCCTACAATAACACCTCCATAAATTACAAAAGTAAATCAAATATTTTGATCAAAAATCATAGTAGGATTTAAAAAATGAATCCATACAAAGTCTATCCCGATTAAAATGTTAGCTCTAGTTTAAAAAACAAGTATACAAAGTAGTTAAAAGAGAATGATCTTGTAATATATCATTTGGATTTCATAAAGTACCTTCATATTCAAACAATAATTAATATAATGTATTTATATTATAAATCATGATAAGATAAGAAATCCAACCTTGGGTACATCAAAATATAAACAAGACAAAAATCCACATTAAAATAAAATTTCAAGTAATTAAACTAAGAATAAATGGAGAAGCACAAGATTTTGTATCTCACATAGATTAATACATACTCATATCCATAACAAAAGCATGATATAGGAATCATGTTTATTTAATTGATAATGGAAAATTTTATATATATACTTTAATGTATTTCCCCATATTTTTAAACTAGTTTTACATCTTTCATCGACATGAAAAATCATTACCATAATCATTATTCATAATAAAAAAATTTAGTTAACCATATTATATTTTATTAATTATGTTAAATTAAAATATAGAATTAAATTTTTTATAATTTATTTTCTATATGTGGTATAAATTTATTTTATAATAAGTGTGTAGAACATAATGAAAATTGGTTTTAGAAAAATACATTTTAATCCTAAAAAATAATTTAATATTTTCCATGCCCAGTAAAAACCATTATATAAATATTAAAACATTTAATTGAATATATAAAATATATTTTATTTAAATCATTCATAAATATATATAAACATAATTTATTATGATAAAAACATATTGTGTGATTTTTTACAAAAGTACATTGTTTTTACCTTCGAATGCATTTATTTTCATTTCCATCATATTGATATATAATTAATTCATTGTGTAAATTTATATTTAAATTAATTTCATAATTTCATAATTTCTTATTCATACCGACTAATCAGATGGTTTGGTGATAACTTTATCATAAAATAATTTTATTTTAATAGTATATCTGGTTCATTTAAACTGAGTGTTGTGCATAAAGAATGATATCAATGAAATATTATTTTAAAATAAATATGTCATAAAATCTTAGGTTGTTATAAATTCAATGAACTTTTTTGAAACCATTAATTAACCTACCTATTAATTCAAAAAACCCATAAAATTTACCTAATGTGGTGTTAAATGTGTAGATTATGTCTACAGTTCTTGTAGTCCGTCTCCCTTCATATTATAGGATTTATGTTGATACATTATACATAATGATTCCATGAATTTTAAAAAATTGTGTTTATTGAAAAATTAGTGTGATCTGTGTGTGGGTTTACATTAAATATTAATGCTAGATAAACACCATGTAACTTCGATCAAACCAAATGCTACACTACTAGTTCGTACCTATTGCATAATGATATTATGAATTGTGTAAAAACCCACATTTTCTACATTTATATAAAATTAGTAAGAATTATTTCTGTATAAAAATCTTATTCCTTTAAAGGGAGTTTAAAATTTGTCTTGGGGTTCATGGTGAACACATGTCTGGGTAAATAGTACATGATATCCATACAATGTTATGTTCCCTGAAACAATTGGTGGTGCACAATTTGTTCACTATTGGGGAATGTGTGTACATCAAACATGGTTGACAAACTTTTCTAGTTTTTCATGTCATAGGCTCATAATATGTCTTATTATTTACTATAAGATTATTATTAAATTACTTTAGAGAGTTTAATATGTTTAGGAGAAGACATGATGGTGTTTTTATTATTTATCACAGGTATCTTCAAAAATTATAATTGATTAGAATACTTTTTATTATTATTAATTGAAGGTGTGTTTGAAATGAAGTTATTATATCATAGAAAAAAATATTAGAATTATTTTTTGTCCACCTGAAATGATAAATGATAATTTCATTTTTTATATTTTGGGTACCAAAATAAACTTTTATATTTAAAATTAATGTAATAGTTTTTATTATTATTAATGAATAAATTCTATATAAATTGGGGGATCCCCAAGTTTAATTATTCAAAGGATGATCTAAGGGGGAAATAAACAATCCTGTGTCATCCTGACTTATCAATTGAGTAATCCAGCCAAAAAAGAATAGGAAAAAAAATTATCAAGTATAAATAAATAAATAACATATAGAGTAATAAGTGTAAGAAGAGTACATAACCATATGTCAAAAAAATTAAATCCCAAATCTCTAAATGAAAATGTAAATCCAGATGAACCATAAGGAAAAAAAGAAGGGACCATCCATCACCACCAAAAATTCTTACACTACTGTTGAAGAAAACCTGGAGAATCCAAAAAAACACAAAACTCCCATCCCATTACAAGATTCATACAAATATTTTCTAAACTTTCCCAAATGAAAAATGTTGGGATTGATAAAAAATGTGTAATGGGGTTTTAAAAAAAGAATCCAAACAATGTTGAGTTACATGAAATGTTAGTTCTAGTTAAAAATTATTCTATAAATTAGCTGGATATAATTATTTTGTAATACATTATTTGGATTTCATAAAATTTCTATATATTCACACACTGAGGAATATGACATGTGTAGGGAATAAATCGTGTCATGATTTGAAAAACTAACATGAAGTATATCTTAAGATAAACAAGTAAAAAATCAAACTTAAAATATATCATCAAGTAATTAAACGTAGAAAAAATGAAAAACCACATTATTTAATCTCTAACCAATGGAAATACGTACTCAGGCATATAAATAAAGCCAAATCTAGTAATCAAATAAATGTAATTGATATTGAATCCCTTCATTGTTTGTTAATATTAAAAAATATAGTGCTGTTACACACTAATGTGACACGTACATTTCCAAAAGTATTAAAGGTTATGAATGTGCTATTTTGGAAAGAAACCATTCTACAACTATTATGAAATTTATAATGAATTTTAACTATGAATCATTATTTCTTCTATAATTAAAATATTAGTTTTTTTCTGAATCCAAAATGGATTTAAAGTTATTCATCGAACACATAGTGTCCATAAATATTTTTTAATGAATAATCCATTAATAAATTTTTATTTATAAAAAAATAAACTTGGATACTATAAGAATCGAGATCTTCATTTTAGGAATGTTTTTCCTTTCTGGTCATTTTTTAAAAAAAAGTGGAAAATATGGAAATTTTCTAAGTACAAGGCATTTACTTTATGAGTACACATCGTGTACTTTGTTGCCACAGGAGGCCGTGTGATGGTTGTGTCCTGCCACACACATGGTTGTGTGGGGTGACATGGTGGCTGCCTAAAGCGCAGTATGAAAATAGTAAGTCCACGCCATGTATTTTTTTTCACTAAATGGATCTGGGCCACGTTTGATTTCAAAATGTGACTTCTTCTAGGTCTCGTTCGACCGAGATAAATCGTACGACGCTGAAACTTCTTCGATCCCCTGAGCTTCCATCTGTTCTCAGAATCGAACACCGTCGATTGCATTGGAACCGCAGTGGTAAGCTCTTTCTTTTTCTAGAGCATTGTTTTCCAATTCCTTCTCTTTTCCAAGTTATTGTGGGTTGAACGTTTTATACATTTTCCTAGATCTACGACTTTATTTGGTGATTCAAGTGTTGAGGTTCAAGTATATAGATCACCTAATTCCAAGGTAGGTGTTTTGTGCCTTTCTATTCGATGTCTTGATTATTATGGGAAAATTCCACCAATTCCATCGAACGGGGTATTGAATGTTTACCGTTTTACCCCTTTTGTTTTACTTCCATGAATGTATGCCTATGTATAGGTAATTTAGATATGAAATAGGTTGAATGATATGCCTTGGACGTTCTTCTCATGCATTGTTCTGTTTACGACCATTTGGTCCTATTTAGACTATTGGTCATTTACCTATTTTCCATGCCTTGTGGTTGTAGGATGGGATTTTGTTTTCTGACATGCTTGAGATTCTATAGACTGGTTAGCCAAGTAGTTGTTTAGCTTTACTTTGTCCATATAGAATTACTATGTGTTGACTTACATGGGGCTGTGAGAACCTGGTTTTATAGACTAAAAGAGGATAGACCAAGTGAGCATCCTTAGAGATTCATTGGATATTATAGACTATAGGGGGATAGACCGAGTGAGCTACCTTAGAGAGTCTTTGACCATTATAAACTATAAGG
This sequence comes from Viscum album, assembly GCA_963277665.1. Taxonomy (NCBI): domain Eukaryota; kingdom Viridiplantae; phylum Streptophyta; class Magnoliopsida; order Santalales; family Viscaceae; genus Viscum; species Viscum album. Next base: position 561,823,671 of record OY728125.1, read on the forward strand.
GTATAGACCAAGTGAGCTTCCTTAGCGAGTCTTTGTTTTAATTGACTTACATTGGACCACTCCAAGCAATAAAGGGAATTGACCGGGTGAGCTTCCTCAGAGAGTCTGTGAATGACCAAGGGATATAAGAGGAATTGACTGAGTGAGAGTCCTCAGAGAGTCTCTAGACCTTGGGGCTATAAAATTTATTAACCATGTGTGCTTCCTCGGAGGGTAATCGAATACCTTAGACTATAAGGGGAATTGACCGAGAGTTCTTCCCCAGAGAGTCTTTATGAATTATTTTGATAGAACCAGAGGGGTTAGGCTGAGTGTACTGCCCAGAGGGTTGCTTTTTCTCTTTTGGTAGGACTAGAGGGGATGGATTTTGGTACATCCGAGAGGGTAACCTGTTTGTGTTAGCTGCTGATTTACTTTGGATTGTGGATTGTTACTACTGTGTATATCCCTGTTTACTGCTTTTTGTACTTTTACCTGTCATAAATCACTGACTGTTAGGCACAGATCTTCACGTGGTTGCCTACTGGTATTTAGTCTCACACCCTGTTTGGGTAATGCTTTTGGGCCCAAATAGATTATATTGCTGCAGGTATAGATCAGGTAAAGCGCCCGCCAACTTCAGGTACTTGACATGCCGTGGAGATGGAGAGCATGGGACCAAGCTTTGTCTTGCGATGCTGAGGATCTATTTATGTGTTTCTTTTGTACTTCGGTTTAGTAATGTTTTTTATTCTAGAATTTTTATCTATTTGGTTGCTTTCCAAGACATATGTATCATGAATTATATATATATATGTGCTCTAGTTGTTTCATACTTTTAGTCTTCTGTTGATTGATTTTTTATGGATTATTACTGCTTCTGCTATTGTATATTGTTTCTAATCTAATGTGTACTCTGCCAATGAGGACATAGTTTCCCCACTATCACACCCAAGTCCCCCGCTACTATTAGGAAGCCTCAGGCGTTCGGGGAAATGCGCTTGAGGCCATGTGACCAACTAGGTATGGGGAGCCTTTAGGTTTCTTCATGAACCGGGACATTACAAAGTGGTATCAAAGGCGCAATTTATTTTCTTTTGACATAGAGTTTGGATCCTATAGTCTGGGATAGGATGTAATTTTTACTTGGTAATAAGATGTGCCCGGGAGTAGCTAACCAGTGTACAGGGTAAAACCAATTTACCTCAATAATGAAATTTTTCTGATTTTTCAACTCTATAGTTGATATGATTTCATGGTTGGATGTCTCACATGTTTGTGCTGCTACTATTGATATTACTGAGGATATATTTCTGTCACAACTTGATGAGATGAGGGTATGACATCTCATGAATAATATAGGCACTATCTATAAAATCCATTTCATACATTCTTTCCAAGCCATTTAGGGTGAATTAGAAACTTCATGTTGTTGTGATAGATGTTTTGTAGAATATGAATGCTCTTGTGATAGATGATTTGCAATAATACCTACTTTCAATAAGTGTTGTTATGTGTAAGGTCTTGTTTGAATGAACACCAAATTTTGGTTTTTGAGTTTTTATGGGCCCTCATGAATCGAAACATAGTGAATGCTGGACTTTTTTCCCTTTTATATGACATGTATAAGATGCTAGCCTTTGATTTGCGGGGAGTAGGGGCCCTCATGGATCATAATTTGGCACCTTAATGCATGTTTTGTGTGTTTTTTTTCACTCTGAAGCAGTTTGTGAGGCTACAGACCAGAAAAAACCCAGAATACCCAGCATGTACATTATGAATACATGTCGTGTAGTATATAACCATGCCACTGATTCTGTGGGAAGGGACACGGGGTTGGGAAAAATCTTGCAGGAACACGCCATGTACAGTACGTACACGCCGTGTTGTAGGGACCGTGTGTCTACCCATGTGACTAACAAAATGAATGGATGAAACATAGGCTATACATGATGTGTCCTGATTTCACACGCCATGTAGTTTAACCTAGGTACTCGGCCGTGTCATGAAAAACATGGGTTGGGGAAATCCTTCAAGTAAACATTGAGTGCTCATGGAGCACCCCGTGTAGAGTGAACGTTATAGCCGGCCGTGTAACTAACAACACGGGTCGTTGAAACTTTTCTAGTACACGCCGTGTCTGTCATGATCATGATGTGTAGTATAGGATTAAGAGGAATGTGTGGGTTAGCCATGTAAGGGGACTCAGGAAGGGGAATAGAGTTCAAGTAATTGTCATGTGTGGGGAAAACACGTCATGTGGTTGGGGTGTTACATGACCTGTTGTGGCAAAAGTACATGCCCATGTTAATGGATTAAGAGAAAACGTCATGTAGTGTTTATACACGTAGTTTAGTCATGTTTTGTAAAAATTTATTGATTTTATTTATCTTATTCCTTTCTTATACTCTTATGTTTTTAGTCCTTGATAATTCTGATATATGGTGTGCGTTTGATATTTCAAAATTATTCCACCGACAAGTCCTCTGGTTTTACGCCAGTTTCCAAACAGTGATCTAACACCAGATATAGATGATTAAGGACATCCAGTAGATCCTCATGTTCTGCTGGCCTTGGCAGCAGCCGTTATACCTGACACAGGTGCTGATTCACAGTTCAACGAAGGATTTTTGGGGATTATGTAGACTTTTCAGGGAGCATCCAACCCTACCCCATCGATGGTGGAATTGATGCAAGTTTTTCCGAAGCAACATCCTCCAAATTTCTCAGGGGATGGAGGACCCCAGGTTGCAGAATCATGGCTAGAGGCCACACTGACAATCTTTGAGCATCTGGAGATACCTCTAGAGAAGAGGGTGATGCTAGTTACCTATATGCTCTGATACTCTTCCAAGAGGTTGTGGAAGGTGATCTCACAATCAGGATGCTAACAGAGTATGAATTGGAATGAGTTTCAGTGCATCTTCTACGATTACTTCTAGCCGGAGACCTTGAGGGCCGATTGAGCCTGGGAGATTATGAGTCTGGATCATGGTACTTTTTCTATTATGGAGTACTCATCTCGCATTACTAAGCTACAGCTTTTCACGCTTATTCCAAGAGGCAATGAGCTATTCCTTGTGTGGAAGTTTGAGGATGGTCTGAGGCACGACATCTGATCACAAGTGAACATCTTCATGTTGACTTCGATATCCTCTATCATCTACCAAGTGCTGATCAATGAGCGCAATATGAGGGATTTTGGAGCAGTTAGCCAGGGCGGTTCGACATCTAGAGTTATTGTTATTCCTATTGATAGTAGGAAGTGTCACAGGGAGTCTATTCGAGGAAATTAGAGTAGGCGGGATGTATCTTCAGGCAGCCAGGTAGTATGCAACCAATGCTGGAGGAGCAGGAAAACTAGGCCTCAGTGACATAGAGACCCGATGGAGTGCCAGTTTTGTGACAAGATGGGACATCATCAGCATTTCTGTCAAATCTTCTCACATGAAGCTAGTGGCATGGGTTCATCTATGACCTTGTGTTCAAGAGAAGCATCATCATTCTTTCACTAGTCTGTGAACTATAGTTCTTCCGGCCGTTCGGGCTGAGGTGGTGGTCGCAGCCATGGTGGCCAGTCACCAAGCTACCAGCGACAACAGAGTGGATCAACTCAAAGTGGCCAGGTAGGTTCACAGTGCCGTAGAGCATGCCAGACTTTGGCAGTGGAGCAGACCCAGCATGAGCAGGATCCAGGACCATCTACATTTCAAGGTACAATCTTAGTATCCTTAGTTTTATCTTTATCTCTTTTCTATATAGGGGCTTCCCATAGTTTTATATCTATTGCTGTTGTGGAGATTATTGGTATCTACTTCTTTTCTTTTGTTGACATCTTGACACTAGAAACACCGTTGGGGAATAGGACGACTAGTGTACATCAGTGAAAGGAGTTCCCTCTAGAGGTTGGTGGGTGTCACTTTCTTTGGGACCTATATGTCCTAGAGATGACAAGTTATGATTTCATTCTCTAGACGGACGAGTTAGTTCCTTTCCAAGACATTATTGATTGCTACCGCCATAGGGTGAGTTTCATATCACCAGAGGGTAGATCTTTTCTTTACAAAGGTGAGTGGGATGTCCAAGAGAGTAGAGCAGGTCCAGAGCATCTTGTGTTAGGAGTAGATACATCCCATTTTGCTAGCCTATATATGGATGACCTAGGGACTTCTCATTTATACATTCCACCAGTGGTGGATCATTTCAGAGATGTATTTACAGAGGACTTTTTAGGTTTTCCTCCATAGGGTGAGGTAGACTTATCTATTGAGCTCATGCCAGGAGTGGAACCAGTGTCCATTCCTCCTTAAAAGATGGCCACACCTGAGTTACAGGAGCTCAAGAAGCAGTTGGAGGAGTTGCAGGTAAAAGGTTTCATCTGACCCAGTACTTCTCGTTGGGGTTTTCCAGTCCTTTTTGCAATGAAGACAGACTGTACCCTCAAGATTTGAGTGGACAATCAGAATTAGAACCAGTTAACGGTCAAGAAATGATATCCCTTTCCTAGTATTGATGAACTCTTTGATCAAATTTGATGAGCCCACGTATTATCGAAGATTGAAATGAGGTATTTTTATCATCAGTTGTGTGATAGACCATCTGATATACTTCTCATAGCCTTCTGGAGAAGGTATGGTCTATATGAGTACTTGGTTATGCCGTTCGATCTCATGAATGCGCCTGCAGTTTTCATGGAACTAATGAACGAAGTGTTCCATCCATACTTGGACTCATTCGTGGTGGTCTTTGATGGCGATATCTTGGTGTACTATCACACTCGACATGACCATGCTACCCATTATGAGATCATTTTGAGTACACTGAGGGAGCATCATTTATGTGCAAAGCTCTCGAAGTGCCACTTTTGGATGGATCAGATTCACTTCTTGGGTCATGTTATCTCAGAGAAAGGAGTGTCAGTAGACATAGAGAAAGTGAAAGTATTAGTTTCCTAGGAAAAGCTGAAGAACGTCTTTCAGGTGCGGAGTTTTCTAGGGCTGGCTAGATAATACAAAAGTTTCATACAGGACTTTTCACGCTTAGCAGCACCACCGACAGGTCTGACTAAGAAGTTTACGAAGTTCTTGTGGTCAGATTCTTGTGAGTCATCCTTTCAAGAGATGAATGGTAGGTTGACTTCAGCACCAATACTAGTCTTTCCTGAGCAAGAGAAGAGAAATTCAGGTTACTACGATGCATCAGGTATCGGTTTGGGAGATTTTCTTATACAGGGAGATAGAGTCGTTGCGTACGGGTCTCGGCAGTTGAGGCCACAAGAGAAGATTTATCCGACGCACGATCTTGATTTGGAAGCTGTTGTTCTTGCCCTGCGTTTTTGGAGACATTATCTTTTGGGGGTGCACTTTTTGGTTATCACCAACCACAAGAGTCTCAAGTACATCTTCACACAACATGATATGAATTTTGAGACAATAGAGGTGGGTTGAGTACCTACTGTCCCTCTACTTCGGGATTTCCTATACGCATGGGAAAAGAAATGTTGTGGCTGATGCACTAAGAAGGAGGACTCAGATATATTCCATTCGGGAGGCTATCAGTTAGTGGAAGCTTATGGATATATTCTTTGAGATGCATTTGGAGGTGCACGACTGTCAGGGGAATACATTCTTATCTTCTGTAGCTGTTACCTCTACCCTTCTTGATCAAGTTCCAATGAGGCATCTATCAGATTCTGAAGGCCTAGTCCTACGAGAGAGTGTGTTAGAAGATGACCTTATTCTTGGATGGACCATAGGTGGGGATGATATTTTTCATTTCAAGGGGCACGTATGGGTGCTACCAGAAAAATGCAAGGAACTGATTCGATACTTTATTTCCTACATTTGGGATGTTCATGCTGGTTTCTCTAAGATGTATCGTGATCTACATTTCCAGTATTGGTGGCTAGGTATGAAGAAAGATGTTGCAAGATTTTCCATGAGGTGTTCCACCTGTCAGCAGGTGAAGGTGGAACATCAGCGACCAGTAGTGCTTCTACAGGAGTTACCCATTCCTGAGTAGAAGTGGAATGACATCGTGATGGACTTCGTGATTTTTTTGTTGAGGTCTCCTTGAGGGAATGATATTGTATGGGTTGTCATTGATAGACTCACGAAGGTTTCTCACTTCTTTCCAATCAAGGAGACCATCAGTGTTGATGAGTTGGGAAGAATGTACATCCGAGAGTTTGTATGTCTGCATGGAGTTCGGTAATCCATTGTATCAGACATGGATGCATGTTTTAATTCTCAGGTCTAGCAGGGGATTCAGAAGGCTTTGGGTATAGAGGTATATTTGAGTACAACATACCACCCTCAGATAGATGGCCAATCAGAGCATACGATTCAGGTGCATGAGGACATTCTCCGAGCCTACATTCGGAATTTTGGAGGTTCTTGGAAGAGATATATAGCTCTAGTGGAGTTTTCCTAAAATAACAGTTTCCAGGCGACTATTCAGATGGCACCTTACGAGGCTTTGTATGGTAGGACATGATGATCACCCATATGTTGGTTGGAGGCTAGAGAGGTAGCTATGCTGGGACCTCATCTTTTCTAGGAGACCGCAGAGCAGATAGAGTGGATTCAGAAGAGGTTGGCTTCTCTACAGTCTCGTCAGATGTCTTATACTTATCAGTTGAGACGACATCTGGAGTTTGAGGTCGGGGATCAGGTTTTCCTATGTGTCACACCAAGGTTGGTACACAAGAGGATTATGAGATAGGTTATGCTTTCGCCGAGGTACATCGGGCCATTTGAGGTGTTGGAGAGAGTTGGGACAGTTTCCTATCGATTGTAGATATGTTAGAGGTACCAGTCTATGCACGACGTCTCCAATGTTTCTCAGCTCCGACGTTACTTTTCAAACCCATCTCATGTCTTTCAACCTGAGGAGGTTGAGCTCAATGTGGATGCATCATTTGAGGAGCATCCTATCCTATTTTTTGATCGTAGTAGAAAGGTTCTCTGTGGCCAGTATATTCCTATGGTATGAGTTCTATGACAGCACGTGCGAGTACAGGATGAGACTTGGGATAGAGAGGCTATTGTACGAGCTCAGTGGACAGAGCTTTTCGAGGTTTCTTCTTCTACGCCGCTCTAGGAAATCCGGGGATGAATTTCTTTAAGGGTGGAAGTTTGTTTGAATCCAGATCTTCTTTTCAGGTATTTTTTTCCTTTCTGTTCGTTTATGAGAAAAAGAGGAAAATCTAAAAAAATTCAAAGTACACGTCGTGTACATTATGAGTACACACTGTGTACTTCGTTGCCTCAAGAGGCCATGTGCTGCCCATGTCCTACCACACACACGGTCATGTGCGGTGATGTGGAGGCTTCCAAAAGAAGAGTATAGAAACAGTAAGTACACGCCGTGTACTCCAAAATTACACACCGTGTATTTTTTTCATTAAACGGACCAGGGTCACATCTAATCACCAGAAGTGTCTCTTTCCTGGTTTCGTTCGACAGAGAGAAACAGTATGGCGCCAAAACTTCTTTGATCCCCCGAGACTCCGTCTATTCTCCGAATCGACCACTCTCGATTGCGTTGGATCCACAGTGGTAAGCTCTTCCTTCTTCTAGAGCATAGTTTTCCAATTCCTCATCTTTTTCATGTTATTATAGGTTGAATGTCTTATAAGTTTTCGAAGATCTACGACATTCTAAGGTGATTCAAGCATTGAGGTTCAAGTATATTGATAACTTAATGCCATGTTATGTGTTTTGTGACATTATATTCAATGTCTTGAGTATTATGTGAAAATTCCACCAATGCCCTTGAACGGGGTATTGTGTGTTTACCTTTTTACCCCTGTTGTTTTCCTTCTTTTCTTGTATGCCTGTGTAGATGTAATTTGGATACGAATTGGGTTTATTTATATACCTTGGATGTTCTTCTCATGATTTGTTTTGTTTACGATCATTTTTTCCTATTTAGACTATTGGCTATTTACATGTTTTCCATGCCTTGTGGTTGTAGGATGGAGTGTTTTTTTATGACATGCTTGAGATACTGTAGACTGGTTAGCCATGTAGTTATGTAGGTTTACATTGGACATATAGTATTACTATGCGTTGACTTACACGGGGTCGTGATAACATGTTGTTAATGACTAAAAGAGGATAGACCGAGTGAGCTTCCTCCGAGAGTCCTTGGACATTATAGACTATAGGGGGAGAGGCCAAGTGAGTTGAATCAGAGAGTCTTTGAGCTTTATAGACTATAAGGGGACAGAACGAGTGAGCTTCGTCAGAGAGACTTTGTTATACTTGAATTACCTTAAACCACACTTGGCTATAAGGGGAATTGACAAGGTGAGCTTCCTCAGAGAGTCTATGAATGACCTGGGGCTATAAGAGGAATTGACCGAGTGATATTTCTCAGAGAGTCTCTTGAACTTGGGGATATAAGAGGAATTGACCGAGTGATATTGCTCAGAGAGCCTCCAGAATTTTCCTCCCCACCCATTAAATTGATCCATTTAATTGGGCCAATTAATTGAGCTAATTAATTATGGTCACACAGTACATTATTTACACCAAATTGGTTGTGGCAACATAATTTACCCTTAAAATTAATTATATTGGCACCTCTTGATTGTTTTGGGTGGGATTGTGAGAGGAGAACCCTTGAAGGATTACCCTTCTCCAACAAAGAATGCATTCCTCCAACAATGAATGCTCCTCCAATGAAGAACACAGATATCTTCGACTTCCTCCATCATGGGACGTCTTCATCTATGATGAACCGACGCACGAGCCCCAGATTGGAGGTGTGTGTGGAGGATGAGACAAACATTGTCAAATCCAACCACTTCCTTTTGCCAACATCAACGAACAATCCGAGGTTGGGAATAATTTATTGCCTTCTAAAACAAAGAACACATATCGACTCATTATCAAGTTGATACACGGATGATTTCTTTTGCGGGTTGGGAATAATTTATTGTAGGTGAATTGTAGGGTGGATGATTGAAGTTCTCCCCTTTCAATTCTTGAAAATTCTTCATAAATCAAGGAAGAAATTATAGCTGCTTACTACCTCCCTAATGTAGAGAGTGCGGGCCAAAAAAACAAGGATCATACTATCCAAAAATCATGGTTCTTGGGGTGTTCTTCACAATGGAAAAAGGAAAAAAAGGAGAAAAAGGCAAAAGTGCCTCCCCATGGCCACCGCCACCCGTGGCCTCCGCAGCCCGCCGATCTACCCCTCTATGGCCTCTATGTCCTGCGGCGCCGCCACCTGTGGCCTCTGTGTCGTATGTGGCTAAACGCCTCCGGCATCGCCGCGCTGCACTGTGGCCACCCCAACCCACCGACCAAGTCACTACAGTCCGAGCCACCGCCAATGTCGTTGTCTGAGACGAGCCGCCGCCACTGCTGCAATCTGAGACGAGTCGCTACCGCCGTCTGAGCCGAGATGCTGATTGGTCCACCGCAGTCAGAGCCGCCACCGCAGTCTCCATGCAAGCCGAACCGCCGCTGCCATCCGGACCGAGCCACCGAGCCGCCGACTGAGATGGCACAGTCTGAGCTGCCAATGCGCCATCCTCTGCCCTCTGTGCCGCCACGCAGACCTCCGACCCACTGCGGAAAATGTGGAACCTCTATGGCCGAGCCACCCCATGGTCTCGTGCTGCCCTCGGCTGAGCCGCCCCTCATGGATCCGGCCTGGTCGACCAAAGCCGGGATGGCCCAAGTCGGATCAGGCCAGGTCGGTTCGACCGAGTTGGACCAGACCTAGTCCCAATACGACCCATTTATGATCCTTCGGTCATATCTTGGGCACCAGACTTCCGTTTGATGAACCGACATCAGTTCAAGAGATATTGGAGTGATACGGTCCATTTGAGTATAAACCACTGCTGTTTTGGGTTAATATGGGGTACGGTCAGGTTAGATCGAGCACAAATCCAACCAGGCCCTCGGGACTAAATGGCTAATAACTCACAGACCAGACGTACGATTGGATCACTGTATGTTACGTTGATAACCCTATGACGTGGCGGTTTTTTGAGATACTTCTTCATTGGATATTTTTGTAGTCGGAGAATCAAGAAGTCACTTGGGGAGAGGACTCTCCCGGATAAGAGAAATCCTAGTGCGGAAGCCCCGTAGCTGGAAGTGACGAGAAGAGTTCTCCTTGTGATCCTATGTGGGTCAGGTCTGAGCGATCCTGCGAGGGTCACCTCTCTAGTGATCATGTGTGGGTAAACTCCTAGCGATCATGTGTTGGTCATCTCCATCGATCCTATGTGGGTCAGCTCTTAGAAATCCACTTTGGGTCAGCTCCTAGTGATCCTATGTGGGTCTGCTCCTAGAGATTTTGTATAGGTTAGTAGAAAAACCTCTTAGAAGAGCATGATGATTAAGTAGTTATAATGAAACATCTATAATCCTGGTGCTCCGCCACTACGTGGACTCAACACCCCATAGCACCGCCACCCATGGCCTTCACGCCATCTGTGGTTGAATGCCCACTGCCTCGCTTCGCCGCCCCGCAGCCTCACCGAGCCGCTGCAGTCCGAGCCGCCACCACCACCATCGTCTGAGCCAAGCTTCCACCACCGTCCGGGACGAGCCTCCAACACCGCCTCCATCCGAGCTGAGCCTCCACCACCATCAGTGTTGATCCGCTGAGCCACTGACCAAGCTACAACCGTCTAATCCACTGTCGCGCTGTTTGTGGCCCTCTGAGCTACCACGGCCCTCGCTGCACCTCTGCGGCCGAGCCAACCCACGCCCTCGCGGCACCCCTCTACCGATCCACCATCGTGGCTCCCTCCCATTCCTCACGGGCCTTGCCGAACCATGCAGGTCAGGCCGGATCGACCCAATCTAGGTCGGCCCATGTCGGGTCGGGCCAGGTTGGTTCGACTGACTCGGACCAGACCCGGACCCACTACAACCCATTTACGCTCCTTTGACCATATCTTTGGCATCATATGTCAGTTTAACAAACCATCAGCATCACTGTAAATATTTGGGTAAGACGTTCCCTTTGATTATACCCCACTACATTTTTTATTACGATGGGGTACAGTCAAGTTGGATCAAGCACAAATTTAACCGGGCCTCTGGGACAAAAAGTCTAATCTCTCACAGACCGAGTGTCCGATTGACACACTGTTTATTACGTTGAGACCCCTATGACATGGCGGTCCGTTGAGATAATTTTTTGTTAGACATCGTGGAAATTTTAGAATCGACCTGTGGCTTGGCAAGAAAACTCTTCCGGAGATGATCAAGCCTAGTACGGAAACCCAGTAGCTAGCTATGATGAGAAGAGTGCTTCTAGCGATCCTATGCAGGTCAACTCTGAGCAATCATGTGCCAGTCTGCTCCCTAGAGATCTTATGTGGGTCAGCTTCTAGAGATCATGTGTGGGTCTACTCCAGCAATCCTATGCGGGTCATCTACTAGCGATCCTATGTGGGTCAGCTCCGGCCATCTTGTGTCGGTCAACTCCTAGTGATCCTCTGTGGGTCATCTCTATGTGATCCTGTGTGGGTCATCTCCTAGTGATTCTATATAGGTCAGCAGTAGAGCCTCTTAACATGGGAATATGATTCAATAGTTATCACTAAACATCTCTATTCCCATATCTAAAAATATACCCGGTGTGAGTTGAGTCAGAACCCCTGTTTTTCATCATGATTGAGATAGATTACTTGATAACATAGGTATATGTATGGGCGTATACCTAAGTAGGGTTATACATTGATTTCATACTTTTTGGTATATCCTTGGTGGATTTTGTGAGACCTTGAGGGTCTCGAGGTCCCTAATGAGCATCGTTATACTCACCCTACATGGGCTATGCCCTCTCCTTGTTGTGTTGGATGCAGACAACAGACAACAATAACTGAGGATGAGGGTACCAAGACTAGAGGTAGCTTGGAGGTGGACCTAGACGAGGTGTACCACTGAGACGACCGATCAAGAGCTGTACATACCCTTCAGGTAGGATCCTTGGAGGGTGTTCACATGAGCTGCTTTAGTTTCTTGTACTTTCAGCTATCTTGTACTTTCAAGTTTTCTTTTTTACTTTTTAGTTGGGCTTGTATTCTGGCCCCTTTTTACTTACTATACTCACTCTCTTTAATATTCAGTTTACTTGAGTTTGTTTCTTATTGTGTTCTTTTCTGTGTGTGTTATTGGTTATAAAAGTAATTACCTACCAGTTATAGGGAATATGCCATTAGTGCTAGTCGCCAGCCCCTGGCCTATGGAAGGTGGGCTTGGGGTAGTCACAACATGGGCCCCAGGGGATGAGTTGTGACCATTTGGTATCAGAGGAGTTGGTTCGACTACAGAACATATGACTCTGATCTTTCTTTTAATGATAATAGTGTTAAGTGTAGTGAGTGTGGTTATTAGTTTAGAGAATCCATTTTTCGTGTGGTGGCCGACGTATCCATACACCAGGACCCTGAATTATGATTTCTGACTCAGAGCGCGAAAACACTGATTGTGTGTGTGTTTTATAAAATTTTCATTGTGATCTATTTTGTCAGCCCACAGGGAATAATCTTTTGATTGTGGCGCGCCTGTTTCTTTTTAGGAATGCTCCAGGAAGACATCCAGCTAGGGTTCCATGAGTAGTACACACTGATATCCCACAGAGAGACGAGGCCTCAGTATAGGTCTCTTTTCCATTATAGCCACCAGCAGAGGCCCCATCGGTACCATTCCCCTTTGGGCCACCGATTCCACCAGCCCCAGTAGCAAAAAGTTCACGCTGCTTGCGCGCATTTCACGAGTTCCAGCGCCAGAGGCCACCTAGGTTCTAGGGATAGATGGACCCACAAGTAGCTGAGTATTGGATGGAGGCTATGGTGAGAGTCTTCTGACTGGTAGGGACACCAGACGATCTCATGGTGATCCTTGCTGCCAGCCTTCTACAGGCAGCAACAGGAAGATAGTAGAGGTTGATGCTACAAGTTCACGATGAGGTGACGATTCTCTGGGCAGACTTCGAGAGCCTGTTTTAGGAAGAGTTTGTCCCAGAGACTCTTACCATAGTGCTCATACAGGAGCTAATTCATCTATAGAAGGGCAGCATGAGTGTGGCTCAGTAGTCTGTGAGGATCACTGACCTCTCACGCTACACCATAGATATGGTGGGAGAACCATTTTTCATGGACCGAACCTTCGAGCAGCAGCTCAGGCGAGAGATCAGGGATTCCATGATTTCTCTCATCATCCTGACACAGGAAGGGGTGTTAGAGAGAGCAATCAAAGTGGAGAGATTCCTTACTGAGTAGTCACCAGCAGCGAGACCCACCACCAAACGTCACGTAGTGGATTATTATACAGCTGGTAGTAGACATATGTCGTAGTGGTCCAAGAGGACCAGTCACACTGGTGGACCACCGTAGCATTCAAATTCGGTTGTACGGGGCACCCAAGGCAGAGACAGACATAACAGGAGCATGCAACATTACACATGTGGTGGGTAGGGTCACATAGCTCGTGACTATCTGGCCCTCCATTCAGAAGATCAGTAGATGATAGAATAACTGCCTAGTAAGAGACAGAGATTTTACTGAGGAGGTCTGTAAGGTGCTGGAAGACGTGGAAGAAGAGCTGGTCATGCAGCTGGTGGTGGTCAAGAATTCAAGATGTTACCGCCACCAACCCCAAGACGTCCACCCTGACCGTAGGGAGCACGTGAACTAGGGAGAGCTCAGCTCCAGGTAGCTGAGGCCTATGATCATAGCGCTCCGGAGATGATATGAAGTATGATCTGTGTATACTCCACCGTATCTGCAAGAATTATAGACACAGGTACCATAGAATCTTTTATTTCTATTTCCCTCGTTCGGAGCTTGGAGATTCCGACGGAGCTGTTTCTTTGATCCTTACGACATGAGACTCATACAGGAGAAATTTCAATGATTACGCATTGGTGCCGGCAGTGTGAGCTTACTCTAGGAGGTGATAGATTCAGCAGGGATCTCCTAGTAGTGGCATCGAGGCCTTAAGATGTTATGTTGGTTATGGACTGGTCATCTACAACCCATGATTAGTTATACTGTATTACCTTCAAAGTGTGGTGTGTTCACATAGATGGGACTAGGTATACCTTCATTGGTGAGAAGGGAGATTTTGCAGCATAGGATAGACTTACCCAGAAGAGAGTGCAGCCGATCACTAACCAATTGGCTAGCCTTACCCTCGAAGCGATTGTTGTGGAGTGTCCTAATTATCCTGTATTGGTGGACCAGTATGCAGATGATTTCCTAGATGATGTTTTGGGTATACATACTCACAAATAGGTGGACTTCTATATTGACCTGTACCCTAGGACACCACCTATATCTACACCAGCATATCGTCTGGCTCTGGTGGTGCTTTGTGAGCAGCGGGTACAGTTGGAGAACTTATAGGGGAATGGGTTCATCCGGCCTAGTGTTTCACCTTGGGCTGCCCCGATTCTATTCTCCAAAAATGCAGATGGAAACGTAAGACTTTGTGTCGATTATCGGTACCTAAACCAGGTGGCCGTGAAGAACAAGTACCAACTTCCGAGGATTTATGACCACTTTGATCAGCAGAAGGGAGCACGGTGGTTCTCGAAGATAGACCTCAGATCAGGATATCACCAGCTCAGTGTTCAAGATGAGGATTTTCCGATGATAGCTTTTAGATGTCCATAGAGCCACTACGAATTCTTGGTTATTCTATTCGTCATGACCAACTATCTAGCAGTGTTCATGGGACTCATGAACAGGATCTTTCAGCCATACCTTGATCGCTTTGTAGTAGTCTTCATCGATGAATTTTTGGTCTACTCAGATGCTAAGAATGATCATGCCTATCATTTGAGGGTTGTACAAGACACACTCCGAGAGCACCAAATTTATGGTAAGATCATGATGTTCTAGTTTTGGATCCAAGAGGTTCACTTTTCGGGACATGAGATATCGAAGGCTAGAGTTGCAGTGGATCCAGCAAAGATTGAGGCGGTACTTTCTTGGGAGCCACCCAGGAGTGTCACGGAGGTATAGAGTATCTTGGGATTGGCTGGATACTAACGAATATTTGTGCCTGATTTCTCCAGAGTTGCAGCACCACTTTCAGCATTGACAAAGAAGGGGAAACCCTTCTTGCGGTTGGATAGATGCCAGCAGAATTTTCAGGAGCTGAGGCAGAGGATGACTAGTGCCCCCATCTTGAGGCTACTGAAGGAGGGTGTAGGGTACATATTCTACTGTGATGCATCAAGGATTAGACTCATATGTGTCCTGATGTATAAGAGATCAGTGATCGCATATGGTTCTCGAATTCTGAGACAACATGATATGAACTATGCTACCCATGACCTGGAGTTAGCAGTATTGGTCTTCGCCTTGATGATTTGGGGACATTACTTGATGGGTGAGTGTTTTATAGTGTACTCTAATCACAATATTCTCATTTATATCTTCTCTAAGATGGACTTGAACCTGAGATAGCAACGTTGGCTTGATTTCCTCCCATACTATGACTTCGAGATATTCTATACTTCTGGGAAGGGGAACGTTCTTGCATATGCACTCAGCATGAGATCTGGTATACAACTATCAGGTGACGTGATGGAGAAGATTGCTGCTTCTACAGATATCCTTTGTGGATATATATGGGGATATTTCTTTCAGTCTCTTAAAATCACTCCCCCACTTCTTCACCGAGTCAGGGAGGTGCAGCATGGGGAAACTAACTATGAGACATGACATGCTCAGATATCCACATGGCAGGCACCTGATAGATTTTCTGAAGGTGGGGAACACATCATCATCTTCAAAGGACGTACCATTGTACCAATGTCTCTTCAGGAGGAATTTTTTAGGGAGTTTCACACAACCCTCTTACAATACATCCAGAAGTAGAGATGATGTACTAGGATCTCTGACGACAGGACTGGTGGCCTGGAATGAAGAAAGCAGTAGCAGAGTTTGTCTCTTGGTGCCACACTTGTCAACAAGTGATGTTAGAGCATCAGGTACCAGAAGGCTTGGTTCAGCATTTAGAGGTCCCAGAGTGTATGTGGGATGGCATATCCATGGACGTCGTGACATGAATTCCACGTACATATAGAGGTCATGACTCGATTTGGGTGATCATTGACAAAATCACCAAGTCGGCCAACTTCCTACCGATCAGAGAGCAGGGATCAGTAGAGATCTCGGGACACCTCTATGTGCATGAGATTGTGAGGCTACAAAGATTACCCTTGACGATTGTCTCTGATCAAGATACACTTTTTACTTCCCGGCTATGGAAGGGTTTGTAGGAGGCTTTCAGAACACAACATCATTTGAGTGTCGCCTTCCATCCTCAGACAGATGGTCATACTGAGAAGAGAATTCAGACACTCGAGGACATGCTGCGTGCTTGTGTCCTCAATTTCGGTCGCAGCTGGGAGGAGCACGTCCCTTTGGTAGAGTTTTCATACAACAACAGATATCACTCCACCATTGGGATGGAACCTTTTGAGGAATTGTACGGGCGACCTTGTAGATCACCTTCGTGCTAGACTGACATAGGAGAGTTAGCACTAGTGGGACCAGAGATGGTATGAGTTACCATAGAAAAGGTGCAGATCATCCAGGAGTGTATGAAGACTACACAGAGCTAGCAAAAGTCATATGCCAACAGGAGATAGAGATCTGTGGAGTTCAAGGATGGCGACCACGTCTTTCTACGGGTCTCACCCAGATGAGGTCTACAGAGATTTGGCTGAGGCAGAAAGTTATCTCTAAGATTCATCGAACCTTTTCAGGTCCCCATTAGAGTTGGAGAGGTGTCTTATCACCGATCTCTTCCACCAGAGTTGCACTGGTTGCACGACATCTTCCACATATCTAAGCTGAGGAGATACGTGCACGACCCATCCCACATCATCGACAATGGCGGGCTGGACATTGACAATGGGGTGATTTATACGATGGTTCCAGTAGAGAATGAGGATCGACAGGAGAGGTTCCTTTATTGATGGTCGATACCTCTGGTGCCTGTTTGCGGGCCGCATGAGAACCTCTAGGAGAGGACATGGGAGTGGGAGGCTCATATGCATACTCATTAACCCCGATTTTTTACCTAGTTTGAGTTGCGGCTTATGGGGATGCAAAGCCCTGATGTGGGGAGAATGTAAAGACCCATAAATTCTATGTAATTTATTTTAAAGGGGAAATTTATGAGTCTAGAAAAATTGACGGCATGTGATTCTGAGGCCCCAAGTGCCCGCAATGAATTTCAGAACTTTATTTCAGTTAAGTTTAGTAAATGTGCGAGCGGGTTGTTATAACATTTTAACTGGTATTAAAGAATTGAAATTAGAGGGAACCATTGAACTCACAATGCCAATATTCACTTAAGGAGACCTTCACATTGATGATAGTTAGAAGAGGGTGGAAGTTAGTTTTTGTGTTTTTTGTGTAAGAATAAAATAAAAATAAATTTGTGTAACAATTTATTTTTATTTGAAACATCCATGTGGATGTTGGAAGGTAAGTACCACCATAACAAAACCACCCATTGAATGTTAAGAGGTGGGGCCCACCGGAACTAAACATCCCATGCGAGGTTATGGTGGTGCGGACCACCCGAGCCTAAACCCGCATTTTTAATTTTAGAGGCGGGGACCACCCGACCCCTCTTAATGGGGAGAAACCTCTGAACTCCCCAATTTCCACCCCACCCATTAAATTGATCCATTTAATTGGGACAATTAATTGAGGTAATTATTTTTGCTAAAGTGATACATTAATTATGCCAACATGGTTGTGCCAACATAATTAATCCTTTAAGTTAAATTTTTTTGGTTCCTCTTTCTTTTTTTGTGTGGGATTCTGAGAGGATAAACCTTGGAGGATTACACTTCTCCAATGAAGAATGTGTTCCTCCAATGAAGAATGCTCCTCCTACAAAGAACACTGATATCTTCGACTTCTTCCAATGTGGGATGTCTTCATCTATGACGAACTGATGTATGAGTCCAGGATTGGAGGTGTGTGTTGTAGACGAGACGAATGAAGGAAACTCCAACCTCTTTCTCACACCAACGTCATTGAACAATCTGAGCTAGGGGATTAATTTGAGTATGATTATATTCCCATGTTCTTCCCTTCTAAAACAAAGTATACAGATCAACTGATTATCAATTTGATCTGTGGATGATTTCTTTTCCGGGTTGGGAATAATTTATTGCCGGGGAATTGTAGGGTGGATGATTGAATTTCTCTCTTTTATGTTCATGATAATTCTTCATGAATCACAGATGAAATTATAGTCACTTGATACCACCCTAACATGAAGAGTGCGAGCCACACAAACAAATCATGTCCTCTTCTCTAATCATGGTTCTTGGTGTTTTCTTCGCAATGGACAAAGGTGACAATGGTGAAAAAGCTGATGAAGGAAACAACACCACCCCACGGCCACCACCGCCCATGGCCACCGCCGCTCGGTGCTCCAGCACTCCGCGGCCTCCGAGCCCTGAGGTACCCCCACACACGGCCTCCACACTGTCCATGGTCGAACACCCTCGGCCTCGCCACACCGCCCCACAGCCTTGCTGAGCTGTGGCAGTCTGAGCCGCCGCCGCTGCCACCTTCCAACATGAGCCTCTGCCGCCATCTCGGTCGAGCCACCGATCGAGCCACCTCAGTTCTAGCCGTCTCCACCGCCGCTGTCCGAGCCGAGCCGCCGTCGCCATCTTGGCCGAGCTACTGGCCGAGACGCCGCCTTCCGAGATGCCGTCGTGCCCTATA
Source organism: Viscum album (assembly GCA_963277665.1). Taxonomy (NCBI): domain Eukaryota; kingdom Viridiplantae; phylum Streptophyta; class Magnoliopsida; order Santalales; family Viscaceae; genus Viscum; species Viscum album. The sequence goes on from OY728125.1 coordinate 561,842,404, forward strand.
TGGCCATCTGTGCTACCCCACAGCCCTTCGAGCCATCGTGGCCCTCGCGGTACCTCTGCGGCCGAGCCACCCAGTGGTCTCGCGCCTCTCTTGGCCGAGCTGCCCCGGGACAGGCCTATCCGCCCCACACCCAAGCGGTACCCCTCAGCCGAGCTGCTCTTGTGGCCCTCATGGGCTGGGCCAAACCCAAAAGGTCGTTCCAGGTCATCCCATGTCGGGTCGGCCCATGTCGGGTCAGGCCAGTTCGATTCGACCGAGTCGGATTGGACCCGGACCCACTACAACCCATTTATGTTCCTTTGGTCATATCTTTTTCACCAGACGTCCGTTTAATGAACTGTCAGCGACACTGGAAATCATGGAGCGAGACGGTCCCTTTGAGTATACCCCACTGTAGTTTTAGATTAAGATGGGGTACAGTCAGGTTGGATCGAGCACACATCTAACCGGGCCCCCAAGACCAAAAGGGTAATAACTCACATACCGAGCGTCTGATTGACGCACTGTCTCTTACATTGAGACCCCTATGACATGGCGGTACTTTGAGATAATTCTTTGTGGGAAGTCGTGGTAGTTGGATAATCGACTAGTGTATTGGGAAGTGGACTCTCCCATAGACGAGAAAGCCTAGAGCGGAAACCCAATAGCTGGCTGTGATGAGAAGAGTGCTCCTAGAGATCCTATGTGGGCCAGCTTTGAGCGATCCTGTGTAGGTCAGATCCCTAGAAATTTTTTGGGGGTCTGCTCCAATGATCCTATGTGGGTCAGCTCCTAGTGATCTAATTTGGGTCAGCTCCTTGGAATCCTGTGCGGGTCAGCTCCTAGAAATTCTTTACAGGTCAGCAACAAAGCCTCTTAACATTGTAAGATGATTCAGTAGTTATAACTAAACATCTCTACTCCCGTATCAGAAAATATACCTGGTGTGATTTGAGTCAGAACCTCTGTGATTCTTCATGATTGAGATGGATTACATGATAACTTAGGTATATGTATTGGTGTATACCTAAGTAGGGTTATCCATTGATTTCATACATTATGGTTTATCCTTGGTGTATTTTTTGAGACCTTTATGGTCTTATTGTCCCTACTAAGTATCGTTATACTCACCCCTACATGGGGTATGCCCACTCCTTATTTTGTTGGATGCAGACAACAGACAACGATGACTGAGGACATGGGTACAAGGACTGGAGGTATCTCAGAGGTGGACATAGACGATGAGTACCACCGAGACGACCGATCGAAAGCTGTACCTAGCCCTCATGTAGGATCCTTGTTGGGTGATCACAGGAGCTGTTCCAATTACTTGTACATTCATATATCTTGTACATTCTAGTTTTCCTTGTACTTTCCATTTGGGCTTGTTTTTTGGCCCCTTTTTAATTACTGTACTCACTCTGTTTACAATTCAGTTTACTTGAGTTCGTATCTTGTTGTGTGCTTCGTTGTGTGTGTTACATGTTATAAAGGCAATGTGTTCCCAATTTTAGGGAATACGACTTCTGTACTAGTCGCCAGCCCCTGACCTATGGAAGGTGGGCTTGGGGTAGTCACGGCACGGGCCCCGGGAGACGGGTCATGACAAGAAGATAAATTAATTATTTCAAGTGAAGTATAGAGATGATTTTATGATCAAACATGATAAAGAGTAATCTTAACCCAACAATTGTTTTTGGAATATATAACATCATGTTGGTTATTTATTTATACCCATTGAATGTCAGTATAATAAGTTCAAGATAATACCCATTATTATGGTGCTATCTAGATATTAAAAGAATATTTGTTGGTATGGGATAATAATCACCATAAAATGGGGATGTACTAGTCCCAAGGGAGGTGAACCTCACCAATAAAACACTATATTCTTATTGTGATGTTTTCCAATTTACAACTACAGGAATACCAACCAAATATGAGATGATGAAAGATATAAATCCTTTTGCAATATAAGAAAGAGGTGATAAGGGATAAAAGTATAAATTGGATTACAAATTATACCAAAAGTGTTTCACTCCTAGTTTTGGGATGATTCCATTATGACTATTTCAATTATTATTTGATTAAGTCACAAATCTATTAGATTCTCATATTTGAATTTACTTATGAAAATGATATTTTCTTTTAAAAGGATATATGTAGTGTATATTTTATGAATCAAAATAATCCCTTATCAATGAAACCATGGAATATGGTTCTGAGAATACAATAAGTAATCAGAGATAATGGGATGAAAAAGGGATGAGAAATTCCTCACCAAAGAAAAAAAGAAAACTATAATATTTTCTTGTAACAAAAGTTAAAGTATTTATATTAAAAAATAAATAATTCCCCTCTTAATAAACATAGATATTAGAGGATAACCCTTTGGTTAAAGAATAAATTAATATTCACCATACATGATTAGATTATATTAATGACAAATTTGGTACAGGGAAAGGATTTCTATAAGTTTTACATACTACCAAGGTGATGGAAAACCATTCTAAAAAAGAATTACTATCACATTAAAATTATCCCAATGATAGAAACAAATATAGTTTGGAATATTCTAAAAAAAATCCAACACCAGTGGCAGTGATCATAGGACTAAGAATCTCCATAATGAATCAGTTCCTATACTAAATGATACTTTTCAAAACTGTCTCAGAGAATCATTTCCTAAAACATATAGATTGTTTATAAGTATTAAGGATAATATATATGATCGTGAATCATAATTATAAAATATAAATGAATATTTACATCAGTGAGTATAAATTTTTTTTATCTCTCCAAATAGTGTTGATCCAAATAATAAATAATTATGGAACATAGAGGAAGGTGCTATTGTTTTGTGAGTGAGAATCCTAATACAATTCAAAATTTAAAAAAAATACATAATGTATTTTGAGGAAAAATTACATGAATTAAAAAAATAAATGGTGTTGAATTAATAATAACAATATACATTTGAATGTCAATTCTAAAAAGTTATATGATATTGATAGTTTAATTTAGTAAAAATTTAAATGTATGAATATTAATACAAATCCATGTGGAATACATGTGATATATAATAGAGAATATTAGAGTATTTTAAAAAGATAATTAATAAAAAATTAGTTGATCTTGTGAGTAAGATTTCAAATGTAGAAACCATTTAGGTTAAGCCATCATAAGAGATTGATAGGAATGATACGCCCACACATAATTCAAGGTAGATTTTTGATACAATATAAATCTATCTTGTGGGAATAATTTCCAAATATCATTAGATGATCAATATCCATAATCTATAAAATTAAATTTACCATCCATCTATTAGACCAATTAGGATGCAAAATAATATTTTTTTAAGTGTTTAGATTAAAATATAATATATATATATATATACAAAAATAAAAGTCGGAATGTGAACCAAAGTACCCCACTACATTTTGGGTGGATAGAAGCAAGAAAATTTATTTTCCCCTAGTAAAATCTAGGATATTAAATAATAATTCTTGAATAAAATATTCAATAAAATATTTGGAAGATATTACAAAGAGGAACATATCATGGTTTTTTGGTAACTATTGGAGTTTCAATAAGTTTTGGCACATGGATACTAATTATAGAATAAAATTTCTATAATAAAATGAGATCCGACATTATATGGTAAAAAAGAAATAATGAAGGTAAATCTAAAGGAGAAAATAAAAATAAACTTACAATAATCATATTTGAATATATTGAAAAATTATATGAAAAATGAAACATGAATGATTCCATGAGAGATAACAAATTGATAAATTCATTTAATCACTTATTAAAGAAATATTTTAGTAATATCAAATAATAAGATAATGAATGGAGTGGAATAATTTCGAACAATGATTAATAATGTTGCAAAACAGATTACTCCCATGATGTTTTAAAATAATAATGATTCATGATTAAGTTAAAAGAGTATGTGTAACACCCTAATTCTATTAACATGATGATTTTAGTTATCTTAATACATGGTCACAAAATACATGATATCACATACCAATGTATTGAATAATATTATTTTCCTCATATTCTTTTTACATACACAATAATCATATAATATTTTAAAACATGAAGTAAAACATAAAAATATAGTGTTAACAATATAATTTCTTCTTGTATATCCTTTAAATAATTCATAGATCCCTGCAGGTTATCATAGGGAATGTAAAATAAAATTATTGTTTGATCATGGATTATTAGTTAGGGAAATAGTATAAGAAAAACTAATACACAATAAAGGGATAATTAATTATAATGCGAAGATAAATAATAATCAAATATGTCTTATACATAAAATCATAAAAGTGGAAGATATCTAAAGATGAAAAAACGTAAATAACCACACTGATAACAATATCTAATTTCATATTCGATGAGTACAAAAGTTTGGACATCATAATAATACAATCAAGTACATGTGCCAAGACATCATACATAAATAGGTTTTGTGCTTGCCAAATACTCAAACCAGTTGGTCTCATGAGATATGTCGATTCATTAAGGGGATATAATGGACCCCTACATTCAATTACTATATAAAATTCATGAATTATATGAAATAAATAAATAATTATTCAATACATAATCAATATAAATATTTGTATTGAAATATCACATTTGAAAAGTTAATATTTCCCCCAATTGAAAAATAGAACAAAATAATCACAATCCAAATAGAGAAATAAAATTGATGACATCAAAAGAATAAATTCATAGTATATCCTAAGAATAATTAATGAATATTTATTTAGATTATCATACATTTAATAGGACACTTGATCCTTTCTTTCAAAATATGTGAAAAATATCTTTTTCTATTGAAAGTATTTTAAAATTGAAATTTCTAGAATATTGAGATAACTAACAAACTTTTTAAAAACATGAAAATATTAATTTAAGGATTAATTAAAATAATACATATGGTTTCAAGAATAAACACACTTTTGGTAAATTTATAAATAGATATGAACATTATAGTTATGGTGTCATGTCAAAAATAGATTTTATTGAAAATGGTAATTAGAATCAATTAAACCTATTATATTGAATTAAGATATTCTAAAAATCGCATTATATAAAATTTGGAACATAGTAATAACATTTTTAAAAACATTATAGTATATATGGATATAGAGAATAATGCTTCCAGACCAAAAGGCTAAACAAGTATAATTTTCCTTAAAAACCATTTCTCATACATATTAACTAAAAAAAAGAGGAATATTTAAGGAAAACATGTGAACTCCATAAATATGTATCTAAAAAGAACGTAGATATTTTTTATATTATAATGATCTTATACATCAATTAAAATATAAAGAAAAAACATTCCCAAATATAAAATCATATTCTCGAATAAACCCTTACCTCAAATCTGAATCTCCATGTATGTACTTTATCTCTTTTAAAATAAATTATATTAGTATTTTTTCAATATTAATACTATTTATTTGATTTATTCAAATTTTATAATCATTTTTATTTATTTAATTAAAATGACTTATATAGTTAGTAAATTCGTTATGTTCACATTTGAAATATTAGAACCCTTTGGTCTTTAACCTCAAAATAACCTCAGTGTGTTGAATGTATTAAACAGATTCATGGTTATATTATCTAAAGAATATTGATAATTTTATAATTATAATATTAGTCATTAAATATAATTTAATAATCATCAATGAATGGTTGACATGGAAAAAATCACATTTATTGATGGAGGTGGTAGTCCACACAGATGCATGGGGGACATTATAATTTTTTAATGGGTATAAGATTAAGAACATGATATATAAGGTTGAAATAATCATAATTTTTAATATTTAAAATGCATATTCATTAGATTAATATTTTCAACCATCTATGAAATGTGGTGAAGGGAAATTAATTTCATCTTTATGATGGGATGGTTGGCCTCACACACACATGGTAGATGACATTATTTTCCATGTGATAGAAAATGAGATGATAAAGGGATTTTAAATAAATAGAATAAAATTATCGTATATGGTTGATACATATGTTATCATATACTCATGTTTATTGAATGTTTTATGAGTTGGAATAAGAAATAAATTTTGAAACACATTGTTAAGAGTTAATCCTCTTATTTGAGAAACCTATTTTGGATAACATATTAAGCCTTGATGAAGGGATATTTAGGTTCAAATTTAACCTATAATATTTTGGGAGAGTTTTTTGGAAGTTATTTGGGTATATCATTATCTTAGTAAATGGATTATGTTGTGGGAGTAAGAGTGTATAAGACGTTCCCTTTTATAATTTATGTAAAATGAACACTTGTAAATATTCTTAACTTCTAAAAATTATATGTGTCCTACTCATAGAAAAGATTCACTCAAAAAATTAAATTCATATTATAAAAAAATATGTATAAAAATAATCTCATCCAATAATAATTAATTTATAGTTTAAGACAAAATCACAATGTTCATACACTAATAAACCAGTTTTACTCATTTGCAATGAGGATATTTTACCAAAATTACTATTTATAATTACCAAAAAATGATGTTGAACTCATTAAAAGATTTAATCATCATGATTAAAAAAGTGATACATTTTTTTGGATTAAATTTATATGATTGTAAAAATTTAATTTTGATATATGTGTGAAAATTATAATAAAAATAATTTTTGTTTTCAGAGAAATGCATTTTTGTAGGATAATAATAATTTTTTCAAAAGCATAATATAATTAAAATTCCTATGAAGATAAATTTATTGTGTTTAATTAATGTATTATTATGAAAATTTATAATTTTATCAAAAAACATGGGAATTTTAAATTACATGATTTAATGAAAATAGATGAATGTTTGGACAAAATTGACATTTTCATTATTCACTTAAAAATAAAAAATATCTAAAAAAATAAAAAACATTCACCATAAGGTAAAATAAAACATATAAAATAAATAAATTATATCCATTTTATGAAATTATATTTATATAATTTAAAACATTAACCTTTAAAAATTACTATTAACTATTTATTCTATAAATATAAAATAATAGGATAATCACTATAGAATTTTCTAGGGATGTAATTATTACATATTATAGGATGATTTCAAGTATTAAATTATCCCCATTTAAATAAAATTATCCTTGAAATTATAATAAAGTTCAATTATCAAATAAATGTGGTTAATCCTTTAAGATCACGACTTCTATCTCCCACATCTCCTCTTCCATCTTATAATTTTCAAAATTACCTTTACCAGTTAGGTTGTTCAATTCGTCAAAACATGTTATCTAGTGTGAAGAATATAGATATGATCTTCAAAATGGGAAAATCATGTTCCAATTCAATTTTCCAATAGGTGAGAACATGCATTGGGGTTGGCATCCACTATCTTAATAATGATATGTTTAACACATCATTGACTTTATAGAAGTTATATGGAATTTCAAAATAGTAGGCCACAACTGTAATTATTTATAGATTTTTTTAAATAGCCCAATGAACCTTGAATTTTTTTTAACATTCTTCACAAATCATATAATAACCTTCCATGGATATACATTCAAGAAAAGTTGATCTACCACTTTAAATTCTGAATCCCCACATCGGTTATCGAAATAGATTTATGTATATTTTGATATCAATTAATATGAATATGGATAGTATTAATGTAACACCCCAAGATTCTACGGTACGTTTCCCTTTGAATAATGCGATAGCGTGTGTTGTACGCAACCTCGAGTTCTAACACACACCACAACTAATTAAACTAGCCATTGTGAATAGTAATACCTAATTTTTGAAATCATATATATTCTATATTTCAAAATGGACTTCATTTTTGGATTCGGAATATCAAAATTAGCCTAGGGTGAAATTTTGGTACATTTCGGATAACTTTCATATTTTGATGAATAGTGAAAATTTCTAAATTTTAATTAAAAACAACTTTTTTAATCAAAATAATTAATAGTGATAAATTATGAATTTGAGTGGTTTTAAAGTATATTTAGAATATATTTTTACCATTCAATTTAATGTTTATCATTGGACATAATTTTACAATTAAACCGAACATAAACAAGTGTCAATCTTTTGATAGTTATTATCTCTTAAAAACACGCTTTTTGTTTTAACAGCGGGAATTAATTTTAAATTAATTTCTGCCACTTCTGTGTTTTGAATTTAGGAAAATGGATTCCATATTTGGAATCAGGATGTCCAAATTATGTAAATAGGTAACTTTTATTTTTAGACATTTTGAATAATTACTGCGGTAAATATTTTATTTACCATGGTTAAAGGGTAAATCCGGTAAATAAGGGTTAAACAAATAATATTATAATAATACAAAATTACCCTAAAACGTGTCTTAAACCTATTGGTTGATACATGGTCGACCATGGGCATCTTTGTGTCAATTTTGGGACCCCATGGATCCACTTGTAAGTGATAATGACACTTTATTTTAATTAAGTTAAAATGAATACAAAAATGACACAAGCATATATCTTTTAGAAGAACAATTTTTACATAGGGTTATACATGTTGGATTTTCTATTATAAATATGCATTAGAAAGCTAAAAAGATTTCCTACATAATGATGTTTTATTTATAATTTTTAGACATTAAATAATTTATTTTATTTATGACACAATGATGATGCAGTAATTACTAAAATAGTAAAAAATTAACATAATTGATATTATAAATACCCAAATAAATATAATATGAAACTTTTAATGAATTACACTAATTTTATAGGATAATATGATATATTAGGATTGATTTAATTGACTTTGTTCGAAGTAATCAATCTGTTATGAGTTTCACAAAAATCAACTAATGAATAGTGTCAAAATTGACATAAAAGAATTCTTAAAAAAAATATTATATTATTAATTGATATTAAATTCCTAAAAATCTAAGGTTCGGCCAAGAGACTTATATTATGATAGGTTCCTCATTAATGGACCACTTGGGGGTCGCTTGGATGTATATAGTAAGTTTATTAACCATATTATATAAAAATACAAAGAGACATTGTAAAAGTGAAACTAATTAACTTAGAGTTAATACTTAAAGATAAGGTTAATATAAGTACCCAAACCTGTCTAAATTCTATTGGATGAGTTGTTTTCGACCTATCCCCACCTCATCCTTTGAATAGTCAACTTTGGAGCCTTTGTAAACCGAATATGAATTTATTATAAATTAATATTTCTAACTTTTCCAAAGGTGCCCCTCACCCCTCTTATAAAAGGGCACTTCTCCTTCTCATTTCTTCACACCTTCAAAGCCTTTTGGTTCGGCCAAACTCTGCCCAAATACTCTCCCAACATCCCTCAATACATCCTAGAGGCCTTAGTTCGATCAGAAAGCCAACCTAAGGAGCCCTTTTGATCAAATCAAAAGGAAGAACCCGAAGAAGAGGTAACGATTTCACCACCCTTTTCTAAGTTCATTTCTTCTTCCACTTCTTCTTCCTTTGTTCTTACCATTCTGAAATAATAACTCCAGTATCTCACATATACTGTGATGTTATTATAAGTATGTTACAACCATATTCAGTATTCTATCCACCCTTTGAATAACATGTCACCATACGTGCGTACGTACGGCTTACCGTCTCCACGTCGTGGTGTAATTGTTATTCAATATAATATTATTTGGATGGGTATAATAATGATGTGTAACTCATGTAAATAATAAATATAACATGTTAATGATTCTGTATATATGATATACCATCCATCTATATATTATTTTAATATCAAAAGAATGATATTGTCGCTCGTGCGTACGTACGGACTACCGTCTCCACGAACGCGATGAGATTCATTCTCCATCGTAACCATTAAAGCGTAATTATCATTTTATGATTTAAAAATGATGTTTAAGGACTTGATATCATTCTGGATATGAATAATATACAACCTATCCTTTACAAACATGTCTTACGTAACAAAACATATGAAAGAAAACAAGTAAGTTAACACCCGAAACAACGATAATACTAAGATATTATTATCAAATCAATATTAAAAGATCATATATGATATCATATTAATGTATATGATTCTTGTATAATTTAATAACAATTATTTCACCATTATACAGGAGGTTAACCTACCACAACCAAGGAAAAGTACAAGGTAAGGGTTATTTCACAATCTCTTCATTATCCGAGGTTGTTTATACGTAATAATCTACTGGGATTTCTTTATCATCCACATCCATGTTTCTTCGAAATGTATTTCAAAACATATTTATTATTTACAAGAATATGGGCTAAAGTCATTTATACCCTTGTTTGACTTTTTATAAGAGGTTTATAAAGGAATCTTTCCGTCGTTTTCAAAACAAGGTCCTTTTTAACCTTTTCGATAGAATTGAGGTAAGAATGTTTTTTTTAACTTATACGGCGGGTGCGGTTATTTTACGCCGTTAAAAAATCTTCAAAGATTTCCTTACAAGCTTATAAGAATATTTTTAAAGAAAATGTTTTATTTTATATGGATCTTAAATGGTTTCAAAATGAAAGGAGATATTTCTTTAAAAAGAATTTTGATTTCATCTATGTCAACATCCTTTGATGGATTTTAAGATTATTTGAAGTTGATTTATTATGATACAAAACTTCTATATTGTATTGAAGGTTTTGTGATACGTTTGACTATGGATGTGCTATTTTTATACCATTCATAGTTTATGGTGAAATTATTGACATTTCGTATGCTAGTTTTAATACGAATGTTTATGTTATGTTTAAACCTTTTCATATGGGAATGCATTGGACTTAATAAGTGACGGGTGGAGCCCGCTATAGCTCCTCGATGCATCGGTAGGTCTCATGAGACAAACTAGTGTCTTGGCACAAGGCCTTGACAAAATCTTATTTGTAGTCTTGGCACGAGGCCTTGACTATGTGGTTATGATAGTCTGGCATTATGCATTCCAACATTATGAAAGTGGTTATTGATTTTTGCATGTGATTATTCAATTAGTAGAATATCCATGTGAATAAGTAAATGGCATTATTTCATTTTACTTTTTCCATACCATGTTGAAGTTCAATTTTAAAAGGCTTTTGTTTTAGTAATGCATTGCCTTAAATGTTTATTCTTATTTATGAAAGTTTCCGCTATATTGTTATCCTTACTGGGCATTTGAGCTCACCCCTTTTCTATGTTTTATTTTTCCCCAGGATGTGAAGAAGTAAATTATGAATGACCTGCAGGGATATTATGAGGGGATAGTAGTGTGGATTATGGAGACATTATGTTGTTGTAGTAGTTTTTCATTTTATGATGTAATGTAAAACTTATGAATATATCTAGTGTTTCCAAGGCTACTAAACAAATCGGTCTTTCGAGATTTGATCTTTCTTGTGATCATGCCAATGTTATGTAATTAATGCACCGACTCTGGGTAGCTGGGGTCGGGGCGTTACAGTTGGTATCAGAGGAGGTTTAGTACAAACCTTGGAAACTAGATTTAGATAAACTCTGATTAGAGCACGTAGACCTAAGATGAACTTTGAGGATTAGTATAGAAGAACTTCCTAGAATTTTGGTATTGTAGAGATTTTGTGAGTTTTTCGAGCAATACATCCCTGTCTGGATACGAGCAGGTAGAGGCGGCTCTGGCACAGATGTACCTAGGGGTAAAACCCGAAAACACCGCTTTGAGCTAGACTCGAACGGGAACTGGTGCACGACAACGGGCCTTGCTGCACTCTTGGTTACGACACTCCCGGGGGATATGCTTAGGATAACTCTCACTATCTTTACAAATCATTATGAAGGGTTTATGAGTATATACTTCCTCAAAGAAAACATTTTTATGATTATGGATTATATCCATAAATAGTTCAATTTATGTTAAGTGTTTTATAAGTATGAGATTATGTATTTTGATGCATAAACTGATCTAGTTTATGCCATTTTTTTTAGAAATGGCGCCTAGTGGAAGAAATGGAAACCGTATCAATGCACGCACTCCATGTAGGGATTGCCCTCCTGCTCAAGATAATTATAGTGGGGCTGGTGATGCAACTGGTGCTAATCAGCTAATCACCGTACTGGGACAACTTACTCAGGTTATGAATAATAACCTTACCCGTATGGAGCACCCTGATCCGCAGCGTGGAGGATCAATGTTAGATCGATTCATGAGACAACAACCACCAACATTCAATGGGAGTACAAATCCCTTAGTAGCTGAGCAATGGATATTTTCCCTAGAGAAAATATTTCAGGCTTTGGGGAGTAGTGAAAGGGAAAAAGTTACCATGGCAGTTTACCGCCTCACTGGAGATGCTGATCAATGGTGGTCATTGATTCAAAACATGAAGGAAGATGATGAAGTATCAAACATGGAATGGAGGGAGTTCAAAGATCTGTTTTTAGAAAAATACTTTCCTCGCGACCATCGAGCAGATATGGAAAGGCAATTTCTGAGTCTGAGACAAAGGGAGGATGAGAATGTCACAAAGTATGAGGCTAACTTTACAAGGTTAGCGAGGTACGCTGGTGATTATATTCGCAACCCAAGAAGTAAGATTGATCGTTTCTTTGATGGGTTAAAACCATTTCTCCGTCGAGCAATAGTCTCACAATCCTTTTCATCGTACGAAGACATTGTCTCATGTGCTATCAAGACCGAAAAGGAATTCTCTAAGTCTTATGACTTTAAAGCAAAGCAAGAGAAGAAGAGACCTGCTGATCAATCTGGGAATGGAAATAAGGGGAAGAAGGGAAAGGTTGAATATCCATCTTGTGGTAAGTGCGGGAAGAAACACCCCGGTGCTTGCCTGAAGGGAATGGGAGTCTGTTACAAGTGTGGTGAAAAAGGCCACCAAGCTCATGATTGCAAGGGGAAGAAGGAAGCTACCAACGTTCAGTGCTACAATTGCAGGGAGATGGGGCATTATGCAAATGCATGTCCTAAGCGTCAGGAGAACTTACCTCAGAAAAGGCCAAGGGATCAAGGCCAGGCTTATGCTATCACTACTGCAGAGGTAGAAGCTCCAAAAGACGTGGTGGCAGGTAATTTAATGGTTTCCTCAAGTTTAGCAAATGCATTATTTGATTCTGGATCATCGCATTGTTTCATATCTTCCCAGTTTGCTATGAAAATTAGATATTTCCAATTTGATTTAATAAGGGAGTTGTCAGTTAAAACTCCAAAGGGAAGTATCGTTGCAACAAAGTTTTGTGAATCAGTCCCCATTAGAGCACATAAATTTTCTTTATCTGCTGATTTCATCGTCATACCTATGATTGAGTTTGATATAATCCTCGGTATGGACTGGCTTTCAGACTATGATGCGAAGATTTATTGTAAGAAGAAAGAGGTTACGATTCTTGATGATAATGATAAGGAGCACCTTATTTTTAGAGCAGAATCATCACCACCTAATTCTTATTTAGATCCACCCCCTGTAGCTCAACTTAATTCAATTATCGGGGAGGAAGAGAATGAAATAACTGTCGGTGAGGAAAGAAATGTTCAAATAGAGGATGTACCTATTGTGAAAGAGTTTGTAGATGTATTTCCGGAAGATTTACCTGGACATCCTCCAGAACGAGAAGTAGAGTTTTCCATTGATTTAATTCCTGGATCAAGGCCTATATCGAAGACCCCTTATAGAATGGCCACTGTAGAGCTAGTCGAACTAAAGAAACAACTAGAGGAATTGAGTAATAAGGGATTTATTCGCCCTAGTGTTTCTCCATGGGGAGCCCCTGTTCTTTTTGTTAAAAAGAAAGATGGATCTATGAGGTTATGTATCGACTACAGGGAGATCAATGCTATAATGATAAAGAACAAGTATCCCCTACCTCGTATTGATGATTTATTTGACCAACTGCATGGAGCTCAATAATTTTCAAAGATTGACCTTCGATCTGGATACCATCAGTTGTGTGTGAAGAAGGAAGACATTCCGAAGACAGCATTTTGAACCAGGTACGGGCATTACGAGTTTACTGTAATGCCGTTTGGATTGACTAATGCACCCTCTGTATTCATGGATCTGATGAATAGAGTTTTCAAGGAGTATCTCGATGAATTTGTGGTGGTATTTATTGATGATATCTTGGTATACTCCAAAACCTACGAAGATCATGAAAATCACTTGCGCATTATCTTGAAGACTCTGAGGAGGCATGAATTATATGGGAAGTTTAGCAAGTGTGAATTCTGGCTTCAGGAGATTTCTTTTCTTGGCCATATTGTCTCTAAAGATGGAATCTCTGTTGATCCTTCTAAGACCAAGGCAATCCAAGAATGGCCAGCACCTACGAATATAACTGAGGTACGTAGTTTTATTGGCTTGGCAGGTTATTATCGACGTTTCGTCCAGAATTTTGCCCGATTGGCTAACCCATTAACGAAGCTCACACGTAAAGGGGTTAAATTTGTTTGGACAAAAGAGTGTGAAGAATGTTTTGAAGAACTGAAGAGAAGATTAGTCAATGCTCTTATATTGACTCTACCATCGGGGAATGATGGGTTCGTTATTTATAGTGATGCATCGAAGAAAGGACTTGGCTGTGTCCTTATGCAGAATGATAGAGTTATTGCCTATGCATCACGACAGTTGAAAATTCATGAACAAAACTATCCTACTCATGATCTCGAGTTATCAGCAGTGATCTTTGCTTTGAAGATATGGAGGCACTACCTTTATGGTGAAAAATGTGAGATTTATACTGATCACAAGAGTTTGAAGTATATTTTCTCACAAAAAGAACTCAACATGAGGCAAAGGAGATGGCTTGAATTACTTAAGGATTATGATTGCACGATACACTACCACCCGGGGAAAGCAAACAAAGTAGCAGATGCTTTGAGCAGAAAAGACCATGGAGTTCTGAACATGATGAGAATTGAAAGGGATCCAATTTTCATGGATCTAGAGAAGATGGACATGGGAATAACCAGGGAAGGTGAAACATCAATGCTTTTTCAAATGGTTGCCAAACCATCTTTACTAGAAAGGATTAAGAGTTCTCAGACCGATGATGAAGAATTTCAGAAGAAGATTAAAGCTGTGAATGATGGGAGATTGAGAGACTTTGCGTATGAAGGTGGAATTTTGAAATTCGGGAAGAGACTTTGTGTTCCCAATATACCTGATCTAAAAAGGGAATTGCTGGATGATGCTCATAGTTCCAATTTCTCTATACACCCTGGGAGCACCAAAATGTATAGAGATTTGAAGGAACATTTTTGGTGGGACAACATGAAGAGGGAGATTGCTGATTTTGTGTCAAGATGTATGGTTTGTCAACAAGTGAAAGCTGGAAGGCAACAGCCTGGAGGAGTCATGCAACCTCTTCCCATACCGGAGTGGAAATGGGACAATATTACGATGGACTTTGTCATGGGGATACCAAAGACTCCTAGAAGGAACGATGCAATATGGGTTATTGTTGATCGTCTTACCAAGTCAGCACATTTTCTTGCTGTAAGAGAAGATCTACCCCTGGAACGTCTAGCAAGACTATATATTAATGAAGTTGTGAGACTTCATGGAGTACCCCTATCGATTGTTTCTGATCGTGATCCCCGTTTTACTTCAAGATTTTGGAAAAGTCTTCAGAAATCCCTGGATACTGAACTTCATTTGAGCACTGCTTACCACCCTCAGACAGACGGACAATCAGAACGGACTATTCAGACCTTAGAAGACATGTTGAGATCTTGCTCACTTGATTTTCAGGGTATGTGGGATCAATATTTACCACTAGTAGAATTTTCCTATAACAATAGCTTCCATTCGAGTATACAGATGGCACCATATGAAGCGTTATACGGAAAGAGATGTCGTACACCAACCTGTTGGGATGACGTTGGTGAAAGAAAACTTGTAGGCCCAGAGCTGGTGGAGGAAACGGTGGAAAAGGTGAAAGTAATCCAAAATCACATTAAAGCAGCTCAAAGTAGGCAGAAGAGCTATGCCGATAATCGAAGGAAGGATTTGGAATTTCAAGTCGGTGATCATGTTTTCCTGAAGGTATCTCCATGGAAGGGAGTCATACGTTTTGGTAAGAAAGGTAAATTGAGTCCCAGGTACATCGGACCTTTCGAAATTCTAGAACGAATTGGGGCTGTAGCTTACCGATTGGCAATGCCGCCAAGTCTCTCCAAAGTTCACGATGTGTTCCACGTATCTCTGTTGAGAAAATACATGCATGACCCAACGCATTTACTCACCTATGAGGAATTAGAACTGGAACCCGATCTTTCCTATTGTGAAGAGCCCGTCAGGATTCTTGATACAAGAGAACAAGTACTGAGAAACCGGACGACGCGTCTGGTAAAAGTTTTGTGGAGAAATCATAAGATGGAAGAGGCAACGTGGGAACCCGAGGAACTTATGATGAAGAACCACCCGAGTCTTTTTATGCAGTAATACCCTAGAAATTGCGAGGACGCAATTATTTGAAGGAGGGGAGAATGTAACACCCCAAGCTTCTACGGTACGTTTCCCTTTGAATAATGCGATAGCGTGTGTTGTACGCAACCTCGAGTTCTAACACACACCACAACTAATTAAACTAGCCATTGTGAATAGTAATACCTAATTTTTGAAATCATATATATTCTATATTTCAAAATGGACTTCATTTTTGGATTCGGAATATCAAAATTAGCCTAGGGTGAAATTTTGGTACATTTCGGATAACTTTCATATTTTGATGAATAGTGAAAATTTCTAAATTTTAATTAAAAACAACTTTTTTAATCAAAATAATTAATAGTGATAAATTATGAATTTGAGTGGTTTTAAAGTATATTTAGAATATATTTTTACCATTCAATTTAATGTTTATCATTGGACATAATTTTACAATTAAACCGAACATAAACAAGTGTCAATCTTTTGATAGTTATTATCTCTTAAAAACACGCTTTTTGTTTTAACAGCGGGAATTAATTTTAAATTAATTTCTGCCACTTCTGTGTTTTGAATTTAGGAAAATGGATTCCATATTTGGAATCAGGATGTCCAAATTATGTAAATAGGTAACTTTTATTTTTAGACATTTTGAATAATTACTGCGGTAAATATTTTATTTACCATGGTTAAAGGGTAAATCCGGTAAATAAGGGTTAAAAAAATAATATTATAATAATACAAAATTACCCTAAAACGTGTCTTAAACCTATTGGTTGATACATGGTCGACCATGGTCATCTTTGTGTCAATTTTGGGACCCCATGGATCCACTTGTAAGTGATAATGACACTTTATTTTAATTAAGTTAAAATGAATACAAAAATGACACAAGCATATATCTTTTAGAAGAACAATTTTTACATCGGGTTATACATGTTGGATTTTCTATTATAAATATTCATTAGAAAGCTAAAACGATTTCCTACATAATGATGTTTTATTTATAATTTTTAGACATTAAATAATTTATTTTATTTATGACACAATGATGATGCAGTAATTACTAAAATAGTAAAAAATTAACATAATTGATATTATAAATACCCAAATAAATATAATATGAAACTTTTAATGAATTAAACTAATTTTATAGGATAATATGATATATTAGGATTGATTTAATTGACTTTGTTCGAAGTAATCAATCTGTTATGAGTTTCACAAAAATCAACTAATGAATAGTGTCAAAATTGACATAAAAGCATTCTTAAAACAAATATTATATTATTAATTGATATTAAATTCCTAAAAATCTAAGGTTCGGCCAAGAGACTTATATTATGATAGGTTCCTCATTACTGGACCACTTGGGGGTCGCTTGGATGTATATAGTAAGTTTATTAGCCATATTATATAAAAATACAAAGAGACATTGTAAAAGTGAAACTAATTAACTTAGAGTTAATACTTAAAGATAAGGTTAATATAAGTACCCAAACCTGTCTAAATTCTATTGGATGAGTTGTTTTCGACCTATCCCCACCTCATCCTTTGAATAGTCAACTTTGGAGCCTTTGTAAACCGAATATGAATTTATTATAAATTAATATTTCTAACTTTTCCAAAGGTGCCCCTCACCCCTCTTATAAAAGGGCACTTCTCCTTCTCATTTCTTCACACCTTCAAAGCCTTTTGGTTCGGCCAAACTCTGCCCAAATACTCTCCCAACATCCCTCAATACAACCTAGAGGCCTTAGTTCGATCAGAAAGCCAACCTAAGGAGCCCTTTTGATCAAATCAAAAGGAAGAACCCGAAGAAGAGGTAACGATTTCACCACCCTTTTCTAAGTTCATTTCTTCTTCCACTTCTTCTTCCTTTGTTCTTACCATTCTGAAATAATAACTCCAGTATCTCACATATACTGTGATGTTATTATAAGTATGGTACAACCATATTCAGTATTCTATCCACCCTTTGAATAACATGTCACCATACGTGCGTACGTACGGCTTACCGTCTCCACGTCGTGGTGTAATTGTTATTCAATATAATATTATTTGGATGGGTATAATAATGATGTGTAACTCATGTAAATAATAAATATAACATGTTAATGATTCTGTATATATGATATACCATCCATCTATATATTATTTTAATATCAAAAGAATGATATTGTCGCTCGTGCGTACGTACGGACTACCGTCTCCACGAACGCGATGAGATTCATTCTCCATCGTAACCATTAAAGCGTAATTATCATTTTATGATTTAAAAATGATGTTTAAGGACTTGATATCATTCTGGATATGAATAATATACAACCTATCCTTTACAAACATGTCTTACGTAACAAAACATATGAAAGAAAACAAGTAAGTTAACACCCGAAACAACGATAATACTAAGATATTATTATCAAATCAATATTAAAAGATCATATATGATATCATATTAATGTATATGATTCTTGTATAATTTAATAAAAATTATTTCACCATTATACAGGAGGTTAACCTACCACAACCAAGGAAAAGTACAAGGTAAGGGTTATTTCACAATCTCTTCATTATCCGAGGTTGTTTATACGTAATAATCTACTGGGATTTCTTTATCATCCACATCCATGTTTCTTCGAAATGTATTTCAAAACATATTTATTATTTACAAGAATATGGGCTAAAGTCATTTATACCCTTGTTTGACTTTTTATAAGAGGTTTATAAAGGAATCTTTCCGTCGTTTTCAAAACAAGGTCCTTTTTAACCTTTTCGATAGAATTGAGGTAAGAATGTTTTTTTTAACTTATACGGCGGGTGCGGTTATTTTACGCCGTTATAAAATCTTCAAAGATTTCCTTACAAGCTTATAAGAATATTTTTAAAGAAAATGTTTTATTTTATATGGATCTTAAATGGTTTCAAAATGAAAGGAGATATTTCTTTAAAAAGAATTTTGATTTCATCTATGTCAACATCCTTTGATGGATTTTAAGATTATTTGAAGTTGATTTATTATGATACAAAACTTCTATATTGTATTGAAGGTTTTGTGATACGTTTGACTATGGATGTGCTATTTTTATACCATTCATAGTTTATGGTGAAATTATTGACATTTCGTATGCTAGTTTTAATACGAATGTTTATGTTATGTTTAAACCTTTTCATATGGGAATGCATTGGACTTAATAAGTGACGGGTGGAGCCCGCTATAGCTCCTCGATGCATCGGTAGGTCTCATGAGACAAACTAGTGTCTTGGCACAAGGCCTTGACAAAATCTTATTTGTAGTCTTGGCACGAGGCCTTGACTATGTGGTTATGATAGTCTGGCATTATGCATTCCAACATTATGAAAGTGGTTATTGATTTTTGCATGTGATTATTCAATTAGTAGAATATCCATGTGAATAAGTAAATGGCATTATTTCATTTTACTTTTTCCATACCATGTTGAAGTTCAATTTTAAAAGGCTTTTGGTTTAGTAATGCATTGCCTTAAATGTTTATTCTTATTTATGAAAGTTTCCGCTATATTGTTATCCTTACTGGGCATTTGAGCTCACCCCTTTTCTATGTTTTATTTTTCCCCAGGATGTGAAGAAGTAAATTATGAATGACCTGCAGGGATATTATGAGGGGATAGTAGTGTGGATTATGGAGACATTATGTTGTTGTAGTAGTTTTTCATTTTATGATGTAATGTAAAACTTATGAATATATCTAGTGTTTCCAAGGCTACTAAACCAATCGGTCTTTCGAGATTTGATCTTTCTTGTGATCATGCCAATGTTATGTAATTAATGCACCGACTCTGGGTAGCTGGGGTCGGGGCGTTACAATTAACATTCACCATTGTCTCATCCATGAAATACATGACTATATGTTCCCTTTAAAAAAACATCCCAACAAGTTAGATTAATGCATCTTAAACTGTACAATTCCTTATATACCTCCATTTGAATTCTTTACTAGAAGCTATTATTAAATAAAAATTCTAAAAAAGGTATATACTATTTATCTATAAAATAAAAATAAAATGAGTATGGAATGAACATATATTTTAATATTCCATTAATATTTCACATTATTTTTAGGATAATCGGAGGCGATCAGATGTTTCTTGGTGGCAAGAGCCTCCTGAAGACTATTCCAAATTTCAATGTAAACCATGGATCATGATCGGATAAAATCTAAATAGGTTAACCATAAATCATAAAATCATTATTAATATTGATTGAAATTTGGTAATAATGAGGTATATATTAATTTATTTTGAATGAATGTTTCATCATAGTAATTAAATAAATAGTTACTAATATAGAATCATTTTTTGAATGTTTATTTTTCAATCGAACGCCAATGTTCATAGTAATATAATCCGATTAATGTCCACACATAGGTATAGGATGCAGGAATCCAATATGATGTTTTCTATCATACAATAGTTATTTATATAAAAATAATCTTGATACATATTATTCAATTTTCCATTTCATGATATCCCTCCATATAAATTTCATCAAACACTATTAGATTTTGTTACTAGTATGGTGTATAGAGAAATTTTGAGTTGTTAGATTCAAATAATAAATCAATTTTCATCTCATATATGGATGGAACATATAGAAGCATACTAAATTTCAATATACCATATTCATAGATGATTTATAAAAACATCCCATCATTTATAAAATTTATTTTCTATTTAATCTTTATATAATCAAGTTGTAAGCTTTTAATCTTTTAAGAAAGGATGGTTTGGAAATCATTTGTAAGTGATGTGATGTCTCCCCTTCCTTAATTATTTCCCTATCAAGTATTTCTAAATCAATAAATATATGATCTTTTTCAATACTCGATTTATATACCTACCCTAGCCATTTAGATATGATATTAGATGATTTCATGCATAATTATACATTGGAGTACAAGCCATGGATCGTAAAGTCTAGTGTCTTAGAAGACTAGTTACATAATAAAATATTATAAATACATATTTTTATTTAATCTCTATAATGATTTTCTATCTTATATTGTTCTCATACATCTTCACAGGATAACCTTGGGATAAAATTATCAAATGGATAAGTTAAAAATCCCATTAAGGGAATAAACAAAAGAATAAAGCTTTAACGCATCAGTTAGAAGGCATACCATAATGATATAAAAAACATGGAACATATGGAATAATAACATATAAACAAGGGATCATAAGAACATTAATTCATAGTAATGTGGAATAAACATGAAGAATAAATTTATAACAAGTCAAGGTTACCCACCATGACTGTTGCACAGGGTAGCAAAAGCCAAGGCTAACCACCAAGACCATCCCTCAAGGTAGCACAAGCCAAAGATAACCGCCAAGACTATTGTACATAATGTATCATGAGACTAAACATTACCCATTTCATTGGACTGCTATCAGGGTTCACCCATTTTATCTTTTCAAGCAAATTATTTCCATATAAATAATCATATAAAATCAATCTTACATAAACATAAAAGTTACCCATGGAAAAAAATGGGTATTACAATCATGCCATAGAGAATATCAAATGGGTGTAAATTAAAAGTGTCCAAGAAATAAGGGAAATAAAAAATAAATAAAAATTATTAAGGGAAAATAGGCATGTATAATTTTATGTAAAGTAATTAAGAAGTTACAACATATAAGGAAATTATTTATGAAATTTTAGCATTAAAACATTCTCGTGTGGTTTTAAGCAAAATACTATGATGCCTTTAAAATTGAAATGGGAACCATAATTTATATAAAAACCCAAGTGAACCAAGAGGGTTATCATAATAAAATACTTATTTTAAAAATAAAAATGTGACTTATAAAAGATGATATAATGCTCTTGAAATCAGGTAAGAATTCGGGAGGTTCCCTTAAAACAAGATTGCTTCTCCAGAAGTATTGAAGAGGGAATCACATAAAGACATCTATATAACGGAAGTAGAATGAGGTATGGAAGATGAAACATGATTTTTGATCATACAAAATGTATTTATGAGTTGTAAAAAAAATTAAAATACAACATCATTTGGATAAAAATAATGATAGGCCAACCCGAAGGAAATTATGTAGTTTGCGTAGAATCCCTTACATCATATTGGCATTATATTGGGTGTACATAGGAGGGACTAATGTGAGAGAAAAGAATTTATCATATTTTATAAGTCATGAGGTAATTATGGGGGAGGATTGAAATCATACACCATCATTAGGAATTATACATATATTATCATATCATAGGGGACATCCTTGAATAAAAGTGAAATAGAGGGGATCCCTTACCTTAAGTCTTATAGTGTCCTCCGCATGATATTAATGACCTGAATAATTAAATCAGTTTCATTAAATAATAATTTCAGAAACTCTTATATATTAAAAAAATTTATTATAACCTTTTTATGATAATTTATAACCATTTTGATGGGTTATTAGGTTCAATTTCATTGTCCGGGTCAGTTTGCTTACTTGGTTTTATTGATCAGTTGAATTATATTCATATTCAGATAAACATGTATGATAAAAGTGGTTTCCCAGAATTTAATTTTTATATTATTTTTGAACATACATAAGGTTAAATGGTTTAAAATTTATCCTGGTTCTTTGTAGTGAAGTTGAATCATTATATAAAACCTTAGTGATAACCTTTTGGGTTAATTTGTAGTTTTTGACCACAATGAACACATTTTGTTTCATAAAAAAACCAAGTGTACAAACATATTATAGAACCATAGATGAGACATAAAACATATACTACGGTCTGTTTAAACAATTAAAATGTTTTTAGGACCATAAAGGAAGACAATAAAAGAAACTGAAAACTCATCATCCTTGAATGTGGTAAATTAACATATCTCAGATGGTGTCTTTAGTACTAAAATAAAACAAGGGTAAAGGTGTGATGATAATAACTTTTGACATCATCATAACACAATTTCAGTACATGTATGATACTAGAGTTGTAATAAAATTTGGATGAGTCGAGGTATGGATAGAACGGAAATCAAATGAACATGAAATGAAAGTAAAATAATTGAAATGTGGAATTTACCTATTCAATCAATCATACTTGAGATCCTTTAATGGAGAGATTGTTCGGTATTTTGAAGAGAAAAAGGGATTTTGGACATGGGGGAGATGATTTAGGATATATTTGGGTATAATTTAGGCATGTCACAAGGCTTGAGAGGAGTGAAGATAATAGGTAAGGAGGAGTGGTATTTATAGTAGAGGGGAGGAGGGTTTTCATAATATTTAATTCCTTAGATTATTAATTTCTTTCAAGACCAGAAATAATGATGATACGGTGACCAAAAAATATTAATAAGTGCATGTGAGTTCTAGACCTTGGTTTTTACAACACATATGGTGTCAGTAATAGTGGATTTAAATTATAATGTATTTATACGGAAAATTATTGTATTTGACTATTCACCCAAAATTCATGTATTTCAGAAAAATCCCAAATATTCACCCCAAAAATATTTCAATGTTTAGAATTCAAAAAGAAACTAAAATTTTCTAAAATAAATTTCTAAATATGATTGATTTAATTTTTAATTAAAATCACAATTTACATGAAATATACAAATTTTAAAATTATAACTACTTTTATAATGTTTTCAAAAATTACATAATATTTTATAAAATAATCTTTAAATGAGAAGACATAAAATTGTTTATTTATTATAACCATTTAGATAAAAACATTATATTTTATATTAATTAATAAATTATAATTAATTATTGATGACTTACAAAAATAATAAAACGTTTACTATGCTCATATTATAACTTATATGATGGCTAAATTTTATTTATACATTAATTTTTGAGGATAATATTATTTTAGATGATTTATGATTCATAAGGGAAATATCACTATTCATAAGGGTATGTTACTATTCATATGGGTATGTTACTTTTCACCAAAAATTGTGTTTTTTTATTAGACTCCAAACATCTTAGTGATCGTAACCATGTATATTAGATTTTCGAAAATTAAATCACATAAGAGAAAAAATTATGTTTAATGTTCACATAACACTTAATAGTTCATTATGTTGTAATATCATATAATTATATGACGTAATTATAAGAAAGGAATTTCCATTTATAAAAAATTGGGTCATTACATTATTCCCCCCTTATGAAATTTCTCATTTGAAATTTTGTTCTATATTCTGAGCCATAAACAGGTTCATGTACTTCTCCTTTATTGCCTCCTCCAGTTCCCATGTTACCTCTTTGTACTTATTGTTCCACCCCAGTACATTGACCAGGTTAACAGTCTTGTTACGTAGTATATTATCTCTATGAACCAAGAGATTCACTGGCTACTCCTCAAAAGAATGATAATCCTCCAACTGTACCACTACTAAAGAGAGTACATGTGAAGGATCTAATATGTACTTATTTAAGAGGGATACATGGAAGACATTATGTAATTTTGACAAGGTAGGTGGAAGTTCCAGTTAATAAGCCACAAGTCCAACTCGATCAAGGATCTCTAAGAGGCCGATGTACATGGGACATAGCTTTCTTTTCTTCCTAATGATCATGACCTTCTTCCATGCATATATTAAAAGAAAACCCATGTATCCAACATTGAACTCCAGGTCTCATCGACGATTGTCTGCATAACACTTCTGTCGACCTTGGGCTGCCTTGATCTGCTGCTGAATGTTTTTCACCTTTTCCACCATTTTATAGACCATTTGATTTCCTATTATATTATCCTCATCAAATTTATCCCAACACGACGATGTTTTTCACCTTTTCCCATAAAGGGATTTGTAGAGTTCCTTTTAGATGTTCGAGTGGAAACTATTTCTATATGAAAATTTGACTAGTGGAAGATGTTTTTCCAATACTCATTTGAATTCCATAGAATGTTATCTCAACAAATCTTACAGTGACTAAATAGTCCACTCAGATTTCCCATCAGTTTGAGGATGAGAGGTTGTATTGTATTTCAGTTTAGTTCATAGAGCATATTGGAGGATTTTCCAGAACCTTGAGGTGAATCTAAAATATCAATTGGATATAATAGATAGTAGTACTCCATTATGAATTAACACATCATTTATATATATTCATGTATGTTTATCCAATGAGATTTCCTCCCTAATTGCGATAAATTGAACTGTCTTTGTAAGATGATCCAAAATGACCCATATAGCATTGTTTCCTCTTGATGTCCATGGATGTCTAGTGACAAAGGCCATGGTGATGTTATCCCACTTACTTGTTGGTATGTGTAGTGGTTACATCCCTCCCTTAGACTTATATCTTACAACCTTCACTTTTTGACATTCTAAGAACATTGACATATATACAGAAATCTCCTTCTTCATATTACCCCACTAAAAGACCTCTTGTAGATCTTAATAAATCATTGTGCTCCCTCAGCGGATAATGAAGGTTGAGTTATATGGATCATTAATATGCTCCTTCATTATCTATGGATCATATGGTACACATAATTGTGACAAATATATTACAACACTATCTAGATAAATCTTGATATCTGAGGATTTTCCATTTATAACAGCTTCCTTATTTTTTAGAATTTCCACATCTTTTCTTTGAGTATCATTTACTTTCTCCAAGAGGAATGGTTGATCAATCATTGTATAAAATATTGATGATTTTCCTCTGTTAATGATTCCCATGTCTATCCTCATAAAATCTAATAATATTGCATCCTTTTCAAACCTCATCATTGATAAAGTTGTAGGATTATTTCAACTTAGATCATCTGCCACCTTGTTTTCCTTATAAGGATGGAAGTGGATTGTGCATTTATAATCCTTGATGAGCTATATCCATCTTCTCTAGGACATATTAATCTTTTTATCTGTGAATATATATTTGAGACTCCTGTAATTAGTATAAATCTCACACTTCTCCCCATAGAGATAATGCCACCATATTTTTAACGCAAAGATCAAAACTGCCAACTCTAGATCATGCATAGAATATTTTTTCCCATGTATTTCCAGATTCCTTGAGGTGTAAGATATAACATTGTCATTTTTATTTATCACACAACTTATTCCCTTCGTTGAGTCATCATTGTAAACCATTAATAGTTCCCCACTTGTTGGGAGTGTGAGTACCGGTGTAGTGATTAGCCTCTTTTTCAACTCCTTAAAATAGTCTTCCCATTCTTGAGTCAAGACAAAATGTACTCCCTACTATGTCAACATGGTCGTTGGGTTTTAAAATCCTGAAACATTCTTCTCAAATAGTTGATAATACCCAGCTGGACCCTAAAAGCTACATATCACCATTATATATGTTGTCTTGGTCCACTCTTCAATTGACTTTGTCTTGGAAGGGTCTACAGACATCCCTTTGCATGTGATAACATTCCCGAAGAATGATACTTCCTCCATCCAGAACTCACATTTTCTATACTTTTCATATAGTATATCCCTTCATAAAGTCTTTAACACAGTATTCAAATCCTCCCCATGTTCCTCCTTTCTCTTAGAGTATATTAGAATATCTTCAAAAAATACTACCACTAATTGGACGAGGTAATATCTACAGACACTATTAACTAAATCCATGAAAATTGATATAGTATTAGGGAGTCTTAAGGAAATCACTAGTAACTCATAGTTTTAATACCTCATTATAAAGGTAGTATTTGGAATATCTTCCTTCTTCACCTTTAATTGTTGATATCCTACCCAAATGTCCTCAGTAGAGAAATAACTGGCCCCATGAAGATGATCGAACAAGTAATCTATAAGTGGTAGGGGATAATTGTTTTTAATTTTGATTTAATTAAGCTCATGATAATTAATGAAGAGGTTCATTGATCCATTATTCTTCTTGACGAAGAGGACTAGCACACCCCATGGTGAAGCATTCGGGCATATAAAACCCTTATCTAGATTCTCCTATAACTACATCTTCTTATCATATAACTCTATAGTGGCCATTATATCATGTGCCTTTGATATAGGTAGATATCCCAGAATAAGTTCCACTAAGAACTCAACCTATCGATTAGGAGGAACACCAGGAAACTCTTCCAGAAATACATCAGTTCAATCTCTCATGATGGGCATGTCATCAGGCATGATTCCCTCCTTTTCCAAAATCATTTGGTCTATAAATGGTTTTTCATAAGGATGAAATATCAACACATGAGATAATGATTATAATAGTGATTAAACATCCTTCTTACACTTGTAATGAATTGGAGGTTTCTTTGGGATGTGAAGAGTGATTTCCCTTTCTTGACAGTTGATGTTGGCTTTATATAAAGACAACCAATCCATGCCCAAGATAGTGTCGAACTCCACTAAATGAAGTATGATGAGATATTATAGGAGTTATAGTCCACAAACATAAACCATGGAGGAGTTATGATCCATGGATTAAATGATTTCCCCATTCATAGTTCTAATAGATAACTCATCCTGAAATTTTTCAGGCGGTGTTTGGAAAGATCTACTAAACATGCAAGATATGAAGGAATGTGTAGAACCAGAATTAAATAGTATATTTTTTATTCATTAATGAATGACTAGAATACTTGTTACTACATGGTTTATTGCCTCTATTTCATTATTAGTGATAGAATAAGTCATTTTTGTTGCCTTGGAGGTTGTTGTTTATTGCATCCAATAACCCTTGGCGTAGGGAAATTATTTTCAAAATTACCATGATCCATACAGTTGTGAAACTGCACTATAGGATGAGTGTTGATTTGAACCTTCCTCTATTTTCCCACATTAGAGGAATTATTTATATAATATTTTCAGTTTTTATTCATATTTCCCAACATTCCACAATTTAAATAATTCATGGTTCCCTTTAGACAAATCCTAGGGTGCATCTTCCCACAATTATTACATGTGGGATGATCAGACTTCCTTCTATGATGGAATTTATTTGCAGGACTGGACAAATTATATTATTTTATCTTCATTTTTTTATCAGGCCCATGATACAACTGAGGGTCTTTGATATTCATTTCAACTGTGAGGTCACACTAGACAATCTCTTTATATATGTAGAAATCTCAAATTGACCATGGTTTTCGTACACCTGGCATTAGTCTTCTATAGAAGCGATCCACCTTTCATTCGGTGTTAATGAAAATTCCATAGGCATACCTTGAAATCCTTGTGAAGTTTGATTCAAACACCTTGATGGACTCATCTTCATTATTCTTGAGTCTGAGGAACTATCATTCCATCTTGAGATGGAGGGTTCGGGGAAAATATTTATTGAAAAACATTCTCTTTAATTCCTCCCAATCCATGGAATATATTTCCTCCCAGGGATTTATATTTTTGATCTGTGTCGGCCACTAATAATCTTCACCATCAAAATGATATACTATCATCAGAATTATATCTTCATCTGAGCATCGGAGGATCAAGAATAAATTTTCAACGGAGATAATCCCATATCTCCTGGGGAGGGGATCAGAAGATCCACTAAACATAGCTGGAATTTTCTGCATGAAGGACTCAATGACAAATTGTTCTTTTTATAGAGGAGGGCATTCCATTTGATTCTAGTTAATATTCATAACTTGACCAAGCTGATCAAGCTCTTTCATGATGGTTTGAGCACTCATTCCCATCATATCTGACATATCATTAGGTAAATATTCACATTCCCTATCATATTGATTTTTGGAACATGTTATTCTATTTCCCTCCATTAACTATGAAAATGAACTTACAATTACAGGTCTTGAATGCTTAGTTATTGATCAAAAAAATGAAACTTTGAACTTAAAAGAAAAAACATATAAAGGAGAAGTATATTATCACTTTTGATTCCTTAGGTTTAAATATAAGTTATCCTTGATCTATTTCATAACTTATAATATTATGGGGGTTTTTTATTCCCATAATAATGTTTTTACCAATATCATGAATTTACCAAATCATATCCACCGGGACTGTTAAACCCAGAGTGAAGCAAGGACTGATGTCGTGCACCAGTTCCCATTCGAGTCTAGTTCAAAGTGGTGTTTTGGGTTTTACCCCTATATACATCTATATCAGAGCCACCTCTACCTATTTGTATCCAGACATGTATTTATTTTCTTGATAAACCACTCACATATACTTACATTATTCTGGGGTTTTTCTTATACTTAGTCTAATCTTTAAGGTTCTTACTAAAGTGCTCTATTCATAATCCCAAAAAATAACTAAACCATCTTTTTATACCAACAACAGCAACCCAAAAATTTTACATATAACATTACATGATTAGAAGGATAATTATACATTAAATTACAAACCATGTATCATAAAGTCTCGTGTTTTTTAATACTAGGTTCATAATCAATCATTATGAAAACAAATTTTTATTTAATCTTCATAATGAACTTCTGTCTTCCATTGTGTTCATACAACTTCATAGGATAACCCAGGGATAACCTGGACAAAGGGATGAGCTAAAAATCCCAGAAAGGGAATAAAAATAAGAATAAATCTATATAACATGGGTTATAAGGCCTATCATAATGATATAAAAAACATTTAGTATATGGAATCATAACATATAAAAATGGGATCATAATACCATGTATTCATAGTAATGTGGCTGCATCATAAATCATGAATTTTTCATGAGTCAAAGATAACCACAAGGACCATTGAACATGGTAGGACAAGCCAAGGATGACCTCCAAGATTGTCACAATGGTAGCAGAATCCAAGTCTAACCGCCGAGACCGTCGCACAAGGTAGCACAAGACATGGCTAACCGCCAAGACTATCAAACATAATTCCTCATTAGACTCAACTTTACCCAATGGATTAGAGTTCTATCTAGGTGAAACCATATTTACATCTCATGAATATTTCTTCCATATAAATAATCATACATAATCAATCTTATATAAACATAAGACTTACGCTTTGAAGGAATTGGGTATCACAATCATGTTATAAAGCATAACAACTGTGCATATCATAAATCTATCCATGAAAGAATCTAAAATATACATAGACATTAATAAGGGAAAAAATATAGGTATCATGTTAATTGTTGTCATGAATAAGTGACAACATGTAATAAAAGTATTTATGAAATTTTAGGTTAAAAACATTTTAGTTAGGTTTTAAGAAAAATAAAATAGAGACTTTTAAAATAGATAATTGAAAAATATTTAATATACAAATTGAAGTGAACCAAGAGGGTTTTTATAATAAAAATACATATTTTATAAACACAATTTTGGATTAAAATAGAGGATATATCTAACTTTAAATTAGGTATGAATTTTAGAAGTTCACATAATACATGTTTTCGTATCAGGATGTTCTGAGGAGGGAATCACTTAAAACATGTACATCCCATAAAGAGAATGAGGGATGAATATTGAAACATGAGTTCAAAGAATATACACAGTATTTATATGTTGTCCACAAAAGGTTAATACAATTTCATATGGATAAATAGAAAGATAGACCATCCTGAAATAAAATAAGTGGTTCAGGTAGAATCCCTTACAGAATATAGTCATGGTATCTAGTGTACTTATGAGGGATTAATGTTTTAAAAATGGGTTTATAATATTATAAAAATCATGAGGGAATTATGGGTGAGGTGAAAAATTATACCACATCCTTATTAATTATACCAAAAATGGAATAACCAAGAGGACATCCTTGAATAAAAGTGAAATAGAAAGGATCCCTTACCTTAAGTCTGGTGGTGATCTCCATTTGAGATTAATGACCTTAATAATAAAATTATGTTCATTAATTAATAATTTCATAACCTATTATTTATTTAAAATATTTATTATTACGTTTTCATGTACATTTATTACAATTTTTATTCGTTCTGAGGTTCAATTTCACTATTTGGGTAAGTTTTTTTACTTGGTTTTAATGATTGGTTCACCTATATTCATGTTTGGATAAACATGTAAGAAGAAGGAGGTTGTCCAAATTTAAATTCATATTTTATTAATTAATATCCATAAGGTTATATGTTTGGAATCTTGATTTGGTATCATGGAGTGAAGTTGAATCATTATGTAATACTTCAGTGAAAACCTTTTGGGTTAATTCGTGGTTTTGACGAAATGGACAGGTAATTTTTATAAACAAAAACCATGTGTACAAAAGGATTACATAACCATATATTAGGAATAATACATATATTATGTTCTAGTTCATCCATGAAACTTTTTTAATGACTAGAATTGAAGATATTAATGGAAATTAAAAACCTATCATCCTTTAATGTGGTAAATTAACACATCTTGGATGGTGTCTTTACTACTAAAAATAGAATATTAAAGGAGAGATGATAATAAAATATTACATTATCATAAAAAAATTACAATACCTGTAAGGTACTGTTTTTAATAACATTTGGATGAGTATAGGAAATGATAGAATAGAAAACAAACGAACTTGAAATGAAAGTAAAAGAATTGAAAATAGGAATTTACCTATTGAATCAATCTTCTTTGAGATCCGCTTAAAGGGAGAGTATTTGGTATTTTGAAGATACTAAGGGATTTTTAATGTGGGGTAGGATCTTGGGGAGATATTTGGTCCAAATTTATGAAAGGAACAAGGCTTGAGAGGAGTGAAGATAAGAAGTAATTATGAGTTGGATTTATAGTGGAGGGGAGGAGGGTTTTAAAAATATTTAATTCCTTAGTATATTAATTTCCTTCATGACCAAAAATATGGATGATCCAATGATAAATATAGAAATAAGTCTATGTGAGTTTGATATTTCTGTGCTTACATCACTTATTATTCTTGGAATAGGGTATTTAAATAATAAAATATTTATATGGTAAATTAATGTTTTTTTACTATTCTCCAAAAATACAAGTATTTCTAAAAAATCCCGAAAATTCACTCCATCCATTTTTAAACATGTATAATCCATAATATAAAATTAATTTTTCAAAAATAATTTTCTATATATGATTAATTTAATTTTTAATTAAAATCATAATTTACATGAAAAATATAGATTTTAAAATCATAACTGATTTTATAATGTTTTCACAAATTAAACAAGGTCCTATAAAATTATCATATAACTAGAACACATAAAATAGTTAATTAATGAACACAATTAATGAAAAATACATTTCTTTTATAACAATTTAATTAATTGTAATCAATTATTTATGACTTATAAAAATACCAATACTTTTACTATGGTAATATTATCACTTATAAGATGGCAAAATTTTATTTATACATTCATGGGTGAGGATACTATTAATTTGGATGGTTTACTATTCATGAGGGTCATATTACTATTCATAAGGGTATGTTACTATTCACTAAATATTAATATTTTCTCATCGGACTCCAAACATCTTACTGATCGCAACCGTGTATGTCAGATTTTCAAAAATCAAATCACAAAGGTGAAAACATTATGTTTAAAGAACACATAACATGTAGCAGTTCATTAGTTCCAATTTCTAGTGATTATATGAAATAATTATTTGAAGGTAATTTCATTTGATAAAACATTAGGTTGTTGCATTTTATCCAAAATTACATGGTCTTCCATACTCAATGCATCATCCACCTTATTTTCATTCCCAGGGTGGCAGTGTATTGAGTAATCATAATCCATGAGTAGTTATAAAAATACCTTATTTATGATTGATATATCTTTTAAGATATGTATTTCAGTATTATTATATTTTTATATATTTCAAATCATTCACTATAAAGGTAATTTTATTATACCTTCATTGGAAATATTATGGCTATCAACTCAAGATCATGGGTTTGATATATTTTTTCATAAACAATAAAATTATTTTATAAAATAGGAAAAACATTATTGTTATGCTTATAGAAAACTTAGATTCCCTTAATTGATACATCACTACATTTAAAAATCCATCTTTCCTAGATGGGAATGTCAATATCATTGCATTGATAGATTTTCACATTAAATCTTTCAAAAATTATTTACATTCTTTTGACAATATGAACTTAACATCTTTAAATGTCATCGTGGTTAAGATATTAGATAAATGAGAATAATTTTGGATAAATAATCGATTATAAAAAGATATTACAAGGAAAATACATTCCTTGGTATTATTTTTTGGGGTTATACATTCAATCACTTAAATTTCATTTAAGGATAAATAGATACTCCATCCTTAAAGAAGATATATCTATGAAATGAAACTCCTTGAATCCATAATTCTTATTTTCTAAATTTTCAATATAGATCATGTTTTCCATATGTATATTGATTGATTTAAAAATAATTATTATGGTAATCATATCATCTGGTGCATAAAAATATATAATCAAAAAATACCGCATTCACTACTACAAATAGGGATTTTAATAGCGCTAAAAACCGCATGAAACAATGATAGAAAAGTTCTATAAATTATGGCAAAGATAAGGGGGGAATTTACCAGATCTATAAATAGCACTAATAAAGGGTAAACTTCATATGTTCTAAAGAATGCACTGATAAAGGGCCATCTTTATCAGCGCTATTTTAAGCACTGCTAATTTTCTCCTTTGTCAGTGGTATTTTGAGCGATGATTAAAGAGTAATATATTAGTGCTCAAAATAGTACTGATAAAGACATCATTTATCAGCACTAAACAAGCGCTGATATATTAGACATTTTTCAGCGCTTAATTAGCACTGATAAAGCCCAAGTTGCATAAGCAAACCTAGCTTCTTCACAGCACCTCCACACTTGAGACAACACCTGCACACACAACACAAACAACACCTACACACAAAGTAGAGGACAAAAAATTTCTATATACATTTAATTAAAATCGTGAATACAAAAAAAAAACATTTCTATATACATTTTTTACGATGTTGAACATGGTTATAATTACAATTGTCCAAATAACATTTAAAAACATTAATTTTTCATCCTTTTCTCATCTGTGACCCACTCTCAAAAATTGTCATCATGGGTATTAGTTGCTGAAAAAATCATTCAAAATCAAAAAATAAATTTCACCTATATAATAAAATAAATATTACTTTTTTAATACAACAATTAAATAAATTAAACATTAATAGGAAAGAATACATTAATAAAATGTCAATTGTTACCTATTAAAACCTTTACATTTCCATATTTCCTTGGAATGAATTAATATTTTAGAAGAGGTTCAACATGATTAATTAACTTATAAATATTGTTTTGTTAAGATTACATGGATGAGAAAAGGAGAGGAATAAATGTGAACTACAACATGGAATTCAAAACGTTTCATTTATTTATAATAAAAAAGGGAGTAATCTCCACATGTTATACAATATGACACATACATGATGGTGTATTCAATTTTATAGGAGTATTCAATTTTAGAATAAATTCTAAATTTTTCCTAGTTATACCACCATCCTAATTAGGTTATAAACCTAATAGTTAAAAATATCAAGAGCCTCTAAATGTGTACTCTCCCATTCCAGGTCAAAGGGAATGAGTGCTAGCACATCCGCATCAGACATTGTGTCCAATCCTGCTTGGATCCGGACCACTTATGCCTCTCCAAGGACCCCAAACAATATATAAGGTCCCATTGATGTTATGGATGTAATTTATTTCTCCGTTTTAGAGAGGGAATTACGAGAACCTACACAATTAGATATTTCATGATCATTCCAGTTCACTTTTCTCTTGATCTCTTAGTTCTTTAGTGTTATTAGCCAAAACCCCCTCCATCCCCTCCCTGAGAAAACCTCCCTTGATATCCCCCTCCCTACCCGTAGACACCCCCACACCACTCCACCTGTAGCAGCCCCTCCCTCTTCATTGTATACCCCCTCTCCCCTGCAGCCCCCTACCTTTCCCTAGAAATCCCTCTTCCCACCCCATGGATAGCCCACTCCCCTAATGGAAACCCCCACCCCTTCTTGGACACCCCCTCCACTCCTGGACACCCCCTACTTCCTAGACAACCCACTCCCTCCCCCTGCAGCCCCCTCCCATTCCCTAGACATCCCCCTTCCCACCCCCTGGATAACCCCCTCCCCTCCTAGACACCCCACACTCCTGGACGCCCCCACATCTATACACCCCTCCCTCTTGGACACCCCTCAATCCTGGACAACCCCACCCACCCACCCACCTGGACACCCCCTCCCTCCTAGACACCCCCTCCCTCTTAGTTCTTTAGTGTATTCCCATTAATAACCTTCTTTATCCAACTATATTTTCATCATCTATTTGATAATGGAATAAATATTATTCATACACCATCATTCACTAATATAATTTATTAAATAATATATATTATGAAGAGATACAGTTCAAAAAATCATCGAAGAACACCAAACAAAAAATATATTGGAGGAAGAGGAACAAAATTTCACATAACATTATGAAAAATATAATTTAAAAATATGTAATGTAGAAAAATAGAGATCCTTTGAAAGAACCAACAAAGTCCAATCCTATGGAAAGTGGGAGAATGGATATATATATATATATATATATAATGGATACATTTTCTAGAATTTAGTTTCTGGTAAAAAACACCTCACTCCGTAGATTTCACTAACATTCCAGGATTGAGGGTCAAAATTGATTTCATTGAGACATTCATCACTACAATTCTAGATCAGAAATTATTCCTTCCATCAAACTTATATATCAACCGTAATTTTCTAGCAGATGAATTGTACTACAATGATGGTGTAGAGAAAAAGTTTGTTTCTTAGAAATCTAATGTA
Source organism: Viscum album (assembly GCA_963277665.1). Taxonomy (NCBI): domain Eukaryota; kingdom Viridiplantae; phylum Streptophyta; class Magnoliopsida; order Santalales; family Viscaceae; genus Viscum; species Viscum album. The sequence continues at coordinate 561,878,563 of OY728125.1, forward strand.
AGAAAGGTAAATGATTCATATATTGGATCTTTATGAAATTAAATAAGATATATTGGTCCTCAAATTGAACTGGAATATACGTCTTGGGCAATTACATGGGGCTGGAATTGTTTTGGTTGGCTGGAACTTTTGATGCCTCACTACGGACACACTTTATGCAACTCCTGAATTGATTTACCCATTATATATAATCATTATTGAATGGAATGGAATGGATATCTGCCTGAACACCCCCTCCCTTGTAGACACACCCCTCCCTCCCCTCATAGACACCCCACTCATGAACACCCCCTCCCTTTTGGACACCCCGACTCCTGGACACCCCCCTAGACACCACCCTCCATCCCTGAAACTGCCTCATTCCTAGAAACCTCACCCACTTAGATACACCATCCCTAGACACCAACCTCCATCCTTAAAAAATTGACTTTAGTAAGAACGGGGCACATGAAAAATTAGAAATATCATATTATAATAATGAATTGTTCAATGTCATATGATCACATGAACATAATAGGATCACATGATCAAATGAACATGGGAGATTTATACAATTACGCGACCCTTGATGCTTTATGTGATCCTGTAAATAAGAGAAGAATACACAAATCATGGTTCACATGAATTACGTTAATTGATTATGTGATTTTTTATGTGATTTGATCATGTGATGAGATCACACGATCAGTTCACATGAAGCATTTATACAATGGAGTTTATGTGACACAATCACGTGAAGAGGATTATGTGATGTAGAGAAACAACCTAATTGTTCTCATAGAGATGTGAAATATTGAGTCATTAGTGAAATATATTTCACATTACCTATGTGATTTAGAAGACACATAATCGTTGTTCTTCCTATAAAGGCATGAAGCAAGGACATAAATCATCTAAAATAAATGAACCCTTCAAGGAATAAAGAAAATCAAATCAACATTTAATTATACTATTTTCCCTTAAAATAGACATATTATACAGTAACATTACCTCTAAATCATTCTAAATGGTTTCTTTGGTTCATATATAAGCTAATAACATGACTAATGATTCTTTGTGCACTTCACTATGGTTAACTACCACTTACCATAGAATCTGATCTAAACTTCTGATTCAGCATCCCCGTGATGCTCTCATCCGACACTATACCTATGATATCATCATTCATGGTTCACTTTTCATTGTCCTCCTGCACCCATTTACCTGGTAAATGGGTGTAGGAAGAGAAGGAAAACTGAACCCTGAATGATGATATCATAGCAATGGTTTCAGATCCGATCATCGGGGTTACGCCTAATCAAAAGTTCATATCAGATGTTATGTTAAGCAGTAGTAAACCAACAGTTGTGAAGAATCCTTAGTTTTGTTATTAAATTTTTGAGTGTTGAACAACCAATATTCTTCCAACACACTACATCAGTATAACAAATAGCATAAATGTCCATAATACAGAATATAAATGATCCATCCCACAATAGTTCTGGTCTACTGATTTTGGAAACATATAAACATAAATAAAAAGGTTATAATAGTCTCTCATTAAGTTATGCTTTACTAGAAAGACAAATCATTTCTAAAAACATTATTCATAACCTAAGGATATAAAACATTATAAAGGATGGTCATATATCCCTAATAACTGTAAACAAGGGAGATATCAATGATCATTTAAAGATAACATAAGTAGTAGGAATTCAACTTCATCCCATTTTTGTACATTCATACATCAGGTATGTTTCCCATTCGTTTTGAAACACATCTATATCATCTTGTGAATATGATTTTTTGTGATAGTGCTGGTAGTACTGAAAAAATATAAATACCCAAAATATTAACATAAATTTTAGATGAACTCTTAATTATTTTTGAAAATACATTTTCAGGAATGCTAGTTAATTGATGAAATATGATATCTTTCATAAATTTACAAACATAATAACCATAGTCCTTTCCGTTTGTTGGTTTTGGACACTCCCAAAACATCAATAAAAATAAGTAATTTGTTATGATATGTGTTTGGATAGTTCAATGTTATTATATATACCATGATACTTTTCTAGTTGTAGTTCTTGTAGGAATTCTTGTCCTTAGGCCCTGGATTTATTACATGAAGTAGATGATATTGATATGCTACCCTATCATAACATAATCCTCATTAAAAGATTATAATAATTATATAACTAGATGTTTAGTTCCAAAATTTTGGATCTAATGTCTTAAAAATTAACAAATGACATCATGTGTGGTCGGTTTGTTGCATATCCATGCATTGACCCTGAAAATAAATCATTGGAGTATCCAAATTGACATCAATAAACATCCAATGAAGCCTAAAAGCACAAAAAAAGTACATGTAATGAATGAAATGAAAATAATGTTGATATGGTTAAATGGTATAGTTTTACCCCTACCTCTTTGGTATTAAAAAGATTTTTTCATTCGAAGTTATGTTTTAAAATGATTTGACCAGGGATGACATTATTAAAACCTCTTTATCAGAATCTATTTCTTCTTTTGAAGAGGGGATGTGAGGACTAACGAGTCAAAAAAATTCAAAGGAAAATAACTTAATTTTTTTTCATATATATTTCAGAAAAAAATATAAAATGTATTTAGTCATAATTATTAGAATATATAATATTTTTCAAAATCAAATGATGAAAATATACCTCATGTATACATTTAAAACTGAGGTTCCTAGCCATTCATACTTTATAATTTCATATACATTTTCAACACTAATTAAATCTAATTATTCCTATCTGTACATAATTTTTTCTAAATCAATTGGGTGAGTATTTTCTACTATAAAATTTGTATCCACATGAGCCTAAAATGATATTAACTATGGATATATAATGGGTAGGGTGAATGTGCTCTTAGTAGACTGTTTCAATCGGTTGGTTGATCATTATGATAGTTTTGATATGATATTTTGTTTCACCCACTCCTCTTTGTCGTTCTATAATAACATTCATCGGTTCAGACCTTTTTTCATTAAATGATAATGGTCCATCTTGAAAAATTAATTTGAAATGGATTCAACCTTGTCGACATGTTTTTCTACGAGAATTGATAGCAATGGGATGAATGTTCCAACAATTTGTTAGACCGTGTGAATCTCATCATCGTTATTTGGAACAGGTAGCTCGACACTCAGCTCATTATGTACGTTAATAAAAACTCTGAAATGATATGTTGGAAGTTGTATTTTCTGTATCATGTCATTATATATATTTAACACCGTATCCCTTGCTACAAGACGAAAGGTAGGAGTTGATAGATATAAATCGTAGTCATTTTTACCCTATATAATAGTAATACAGGAATGGTACAATATCTATGTGATTCACATTTCACAGAAACAACTATTAGAATATTTATTAACTCATCTAAGTCAGGTTTTTTAGGGTAATGGCTTACCTCAAAGCTGGTGAGGGTGGGTGGGATCTTCACGCACGGGTTGTTGTTGAGTTTTTTCTTCTCTTTTCCTCTCCCCCATCAAACTTGCTATAATCTCTCTCTAGTATTGTAATTATTCTCGGAAAATTGATAAATTTTCTTGACTATTTTTCATTTCCTAATTTTTATCCTCCGATTTTTTTAAATATGTTCGGGGTGTCAACCCAAAACCCACACCTCTTATGCAGCCATAATGTTCTCACTACTCTAAGGCTACTGAAAGTATGTTTGCATCTTATATGGGTGTTGTTGATTCCTACGACTGTTTCAGATAGAAAATATAGGAAAATAAGTATCCATTTTTATGTAATAGCAATTTTAAGCTAATCAAATTTATATAATGTGATTGTTACACATGTTTCCCACACTTTTTGGGTGGTTGCATCTATCCATATCCCCTATTTATTTACACGAGCCTCCTTCTATAGTACATGGCATGGGATGGATATGGATTTCAATTTTGATTCATGAATCTACATATAAATAGAGAAACTTGGTTATGGTGTTGTTTTATGTCACATGAAAGTAGTACTATTGATTTAAAAGACGTACCATTTTTTTCACAAGTGAATCGTATCCCATCTTTACTTTATGGTAGCGGTACACTGGTCTTATTGCACATTCATTATTTTTATCACTCAGTCGCTCTTTTATAAATAAAAATCTATCAATCAAATTTATGAATACAAGAAATGTCAAACAACATATTACCACACACATTGTAAATGAAACATTTTCTCCACACAATGGTTTCTAAACCCATCCCACCCTCCATGGAAAATCAAGTGTGTATAAATAGGAGGTGGGTGAATCTTGATTTTACCTTCATCGTCATTAAGTTTATATTTTGTTAAAATTTTGAGGAAGCCTATATGAATCCTTCCTAAAACTCTTAATACATATTCCTTGTATGAGGCATCTACTATAAATGCATTTTATATTGGATGTTAAAGATTAGGTCAACGATTTAGTATTTTATTTTATTTTAATTAATTAAAAAAATGATATCATAATGTTACCGTAATCACATCCCACATTAGTGTCTTATGTCCGATGACAACATGGGGCCACAACTATATATCAATTAGCACATGTTTCTGATTGACAATTCCAATATAGATAATAAATATGGCACTGTTGGGGTTAACATGTTGGACCCTCTTATTCCATGCCACTACAAATTCGATGCCTTTTTCTTTTGCCTTAAGGATTTGGGCTAAAACTATCAAACAATGATGCTCTTGTTTTTTTTCACCATGAGGGTTTCATTTCCTACCTTTTCCTCAGAAGCATCACCATTATGTTCCTTCGAAGCTCTAGCATCGACACTGGGACTAGAAATAATAGGTTGAGAAACCCTTTCTACCACAGCACTGGGACCAGCAACAATAGGTTTAGAAACATGTTGTTGCTCTGCACTAGAACCAGCAACTACAGGTTGAGAGACCTCTTGTGCCTCAAGATTGGGATCGTCAACAAGTGTAGAAGTCATTATCTGCATAAGTGGTTTGAAATTTAATTTAGATTACATAAAATCAGCATCTAATAGATAATAACATAACATAGCATAATGTATATTATGATAAACAAATAACCCGATTATTGAACAGTTTTTTTAAAGGATGAAGAGAATTGAACCCTAAATCGACTATGTAAATCCCTTCACTGTAGTCGCCTCTAACATTCAAAATTCCGTCTACATTGGGACCGCTATGAAATGATTGTGAAGTCCCCATGAAAGGTTCATCCTCCTTTGAAAATTCATCTGACCCTTTAGTTATTTTAGTCAATAACAGATCAATGGAAAAGTTTTGGTTTGCTGGTTTTGGAACATAAAATACTTGTATGGCTTGTGATTCCAATATAAATGGTTAATCATTTTCCACTTTCCTAAATAAATCAACATTCATGAATCCTAATTCATCTATTTTAACAGAACTTCTACTATCAACCCACTTCTATTGAAAAATAGGCAATTGGAATTTTGTATAATCCAACTCCAATATTTGTTTGATAATGCCAAAGTATGACATAATTGCACAAATTGGATTTCTGTCCTTAACAATGGAAACATGCATCACTTCATCCATAAGTGTAACCCCACTATTCTGCAAGGTACTTTCTTCATCATGTTCCTTAGTATATAATGTATATCAATTAACTACATAATCTTTGTAAGATAATACATACTAACTTTCTCCTTCGTCTAGCCATCGAAGTCATTCAAAAATTGAGCCCGAATTTTCATTCATCTTCTTAAAAATACAGTCTCAAAACCATCATATAGACTGTCTATTATGTTTATCAGATATCTATTTTTCATCCCTAGATAGATTCAAATGCCTATGAATTTCATTCTGGTTTTGAACATGTGGTTCAACGTCGAAATAGATATGAAAAACATAAAGGTGGCCCAACTCCCGATCTATAAAATTGATTGTGACAAACTCTCTTCCAGAAATCCCTTCACCCTCAAGACACCCAGTGTGATGAGATTTTGTTAGGCCAACATTTTTCATCACCAGACTGGTATTCAGTACTGATTTCAAAATCCTCCTCAACAATATATTACTCCACAACACAACCCTCTATCCGACTTCGATTTTTAACATACCCTTTCAAAATCTTCATATACCATTCCATGGGGCACATATATCTACAATGTACAGGACCACATAGTCCAATATATCTCTCTATATGAACCATCAAATGAACCATCATATCAAAAAATGTCAGGGGGAAGAACATTTCCAATTCATATAATATAATAGCAATTTCACTTTACATTGATGGAAATTTTACTAGGTCTATAACTTTACTACATATAGATTTGAAGAAGAAATAGAGCCTTATTAATGTATGGAATACATTCATAGGAAAAATTAAATTTAAAGCTATATGAATTTGATCTTTCATAAAAACATGGTAGTCATGTGATGTTAGACCCTTTAATTTTAAATCTCCCATTGACACGATGTTCATGATATTTGATAAATACCCCTCTAGAACCTTTACATCATGAAAAACTGATTTCTCTCTTACATGGAAATAGTTTAAGTAACAGGAGGAAGAAATGTTCGTTTTTCACCCTTCATTGGAGCCAACTCTTCTCGTATTCCCATCTCAACACAGTCCAATCTAGCCTTAATTCCATCCTTTGTATTTTCATGTGCATTTTTCAACATGCCAATGAAACTATCACATTCATTTTTTCAACATGTATAACATCAATAAAATGTATGACATACAGAAAATTCAAGTATGGTAATTCAAAAAAATAGATCTCTTTTTCCAACTGGTTTTCGTAAGGTTTTTCGAAAACAGTTTACAAAAAGTAGTGTCCACATATTTTATTTTCTAAAAAAATTGGTCACCTATTAGTGGATACGGTGATGTGTGTTCTTATGAACATCCTTCAAATTATTTTGTCCAAGATCGGTAATTACTACATCGGGGTAGAAATATACAATGTCCTACAAAAATGGTATTTGATGAATGATTCAACCTAATTGACTGTGAACCTTGTTCGCAAATGGGACACCCTTGAGTTCCTTTAATGTTATATCATAAAAAAAATTCCATAAGCAGGAAAGACATTTATCGTGTCATACAACATGACTTTCAAAGTGAAATATTAATTTTTGTAAGTATCATACATTGTAACACCTAAATCCCACAATAATTACAATTCCTCGATGAATGGATACAAATAAACATCAATATCATTACCTGGATATTTTGGTCTAGATATACGAATAGATAACATGATGTATTTTTGTTTTGATGCATAACCACGGTGGTAAGTTATAATTTACCAACATAATAGGACATGTACTCTGACTGATTCTTTGAAAACCAATATGATTCACCCCATTTATAGATAATGCAAAGCGAAGGTTTCTCGGCTAGTTTCCAAATTCAGGAAACTCATGATCAATTATCTTCGACTGAGGTGAATATGCGGGGTGACGTAATTTCCCATATTAAATTATTTTATCTGCATGCCATGTTAGTTATCAGGAAGTCACCTCACTTCCACATAGGCATATAAACCTTGTAATTATTGGAAATTACCATACATCATTCATAGTACTGGAATCATCTTTTTTATATCAAGAAGCACCACACTTTGGTCATGCATTAAGTTATTTTAGGTTCTTTCAAAACAATATACAGTCATTCGGGTAGGTGTGTATTCTTTCAAAGATCATACCCATCAAGAACAGAATTTGTTTGGAATCGTATGTTTGGCTTGGAAGCTCATTATCTTCTAGGATCTGGTCATTCAATAGAGCAAGTAGTTCTGTAAAGTCAGTGTCACTCCACCAATTGATTTCTTTCAATTTATAAACCTTATGTATGGATTGAAATTATGTATATTTAGTTAAACCGGTATAAAATGGCATTTTTTCACAACTCTTTAACTTCTCAAAAATTTTTGTCCAATCACAAAGTTCATCTTCAACTGTCCTTGTCTTTTTCTCAATACAATCTTCAACATCATTCACATTTGTAATCACATCCTCCAAACAATCTTCTTAATTTTTTACACTTCTAATCATATCAAATGATCCATATAATTCTGTGTTATCCAAGCCACTAACTACATTCGGTATTACCCATGTTTATTCCATCATGTATAACATTGATCTATTCTTGGTCAAATTAGGAATTCTTCAACTCCTCTAGACTAATTTTCCTTGGATAACAACAGCGTAAACATAGACAAACCATTTGAGAAGGGTCACATGCATGATCTTTTGAAAACATGATAAACTCTTTCACGCCCTGTTCATACTCATTTTTCAAATAATGGGAATTCATCCATTATTTATTCATATTCATCCAATTTGATACAGTAATATTAATATATAACAAAATAATTACACAAAATTTGTTCAAAAAGCTATGAGAATCCCTTTCACTAGATTTTTTTAGTATCCCACATGCCATCTATTTGTATTGTTGTAAATTAGTTTTTTAGTGTTTCTCTAGAAACATATTGTCTACAGTCAAGAACTGTGGTACTAAACAAATAGATGGTATGATTCTCAATAGAGTGTTTGCGGGTGAAAGGATTCATTATATGTGTTGTTGTGGTTATTTGACTATGGTGTTCATAAAGTTACTCATAGAGTCCTTTAGTGAAGTGGTTTTCTTGGATTCAGTGGAATTGCACTAGTAACAAAGTGGTGGTGCAATTGAAATTGGCAAGGTTTTGATTGATATTCAATGGTGGAAGAACTACAACATGAAAAAAAAAATTGAATACCAATCATGCCAACAACCGCAACACCATACAAACACACAATCGTGCTGACAATCTCAACAACATACAAACCAAAAAATCACAATTTTAGATTTTACAATGCATCCCTTATACAAGATTGGGTTTTAATTAAGGGGTTATCATAGAATTTTTAGCATCCTGGGGTGTTCATTAATAAGTAAAGTATACTTAAATTACCCATTTTTATATTCATATTTTCAATAGGAACCAACCAACATGAAATTCATTTAGTGTGTAAACAAGTACCACCAATGGCCACGATTTTTAGCGGGACGTTTTCCCATACATTTCACATTATAAACATTAATATAAAACAGTAATAACATGAGAACAAGAGGAAACGAATGAGTAACAGGAGAAAACTGACAGTGAATGTGTCATTCAACGTGCGGTATAGGTGTGTTCATGGCAGAGTAGAGGCGCACACTAGAGGATATTTCCAACTGAAAAGAAAACATAAAATGAAAACTCATATGTTATACCTATCCAAAATAGGTCGAAAGAGATTTAGGAATGATTCATGTCTGGTTAAACATCATTGAAACCTATATATGATTATCCATGTAACACATTCATTAAAGGGTGCAATTGTTTCACTAAACACATCATCAGGTTCATGGTGATACCCACCAAGATCCTAATCTAAAGAGCTCCCAACCATCGTAAACGTCTACTATAACACATCATCTAGTAGTCCAATAACCCAATTGGTGTGGTTTACAACTAACCAAACCAAAACACATATGAAAAATCCCTCCAAATATTATACTAGTTGTCATATTTTATTCCAAATAGAATCAAACAAGTCACTATTGTTTATGAAAAAGGCCCTAACATGCTGACATTCCGTCAAAATATCTTAGTCATACCTCAAAATGAACCTATCATACCCTATATAAAGTAACCATTTCACTCTATTCTCTACAAAATCATATATCTGGGAAAACACTACCTCTATATTTTTACACATGATTTAATCCATGAATCATGTGAAGAAATAATTCCACCCCTTAAATAATGTGATGATTGAGTTTCACACCGAAATCACATGATGAATCATTATTTAACTCATGAATCACCTTTGGATAACATCAACATTATACTGATCATTTTGTAAACATATAAACGTTTTCTAGTACATCATTTATATTATAAAAATGGTATTTATATGGGACCAGATAAATCAGATTCACCAACTCAATGACATACTAATTGTATATCAACCATCCAACAACCAGTCACGTTATTTTGAAGAACCTTGTAACATGAGGGTCATACCACCATAGTGAATGATCCATCTATTATCATAGATATTTAATACATGTAATCATATTTATCATATCTAATATCTAACTTGAAATATCAAGTTCCCCATATTCCCTGGTAACTGAAATATTATACGCATTAGCCATTGAAATTCATCTCAAATGATAGTCGCACCCTCAACCACCATTGGGTCACTACCCGCTACATTTTTAACTTATACCTCTTATCGAGCATCCCCTCAACATGTTCTATCACCAAATGTGTGTTTCTTATATTGATAAATTATCATTTATCCAAAGAAGCACCAGTCTTAGATTAACTCTCTAATCAAACATGACACTATCTATGATCCATTTGTGTTGTATCCTCCACCATAGATTGAAATTTCCTATTTCTTCCAAAAACTGATGAAATTGATTCTATGATAATTTCTTCATCTCTATTGGTCCGCGGATCACACTTTACATCTCACCAACTTAAAATTTAAATGGGTACCATGCATAACCAGCGTGTACCATTCTCACCTCATCCAAATAATGGGGGAACAATAGTGTACCACCTTATCAAATTACATGAATCATGATCCCACATGTCAAACACCATTTTGTTATACTAAAATAACATCTCTATGATATTCTCTAACTAGCCTGGTCTATAAACATACCGATGTACACCCCAGACAACCACATCAGCCAGTCTCAAGAACAGTGATCAACTACCCTCATTATTAAAAGAATGCATGTATAGACATGTGTAAATCTATGAGATACCCTTAATTATCACCCGGCATGGACTAACCCAAGTCTTATCTCATCTATATTTTTCTCACATGCCTAAACCCCTGATCATGCTCCTGGTATGTCAATCATCAAAACCAACAGCCTCCATGATACTTTCCAATAAGATTAACATTCTTAAAATTTTCATGAAAACCTCACTAATTCCTTTCAACTGATATCATCTCAAAATCGCACATGTTCATAAAATAATCTAATATCTACTCCACTAAGAAGCACTCCAAAAAAACCCAGGGCTAGGAATCACACTAATCTCACCCCTGAAACAAACCTTGATGACAAATACATCGACACTCAGGGAACCCTTCTCAAAAATATTCCATTGAATCTTAATGCCTACAATATCACGTCAAGGAATTTTTCCATACATTCAATATTCCAAATGTCTGAGGAATCACCATGAATATATCCCATACTTGTTATGACACCCCTTATGTTAATCACAACACAATGAATATACATTCGCTTCATGTTTCTAAAGATTTCACAATCCTAGGCTAACCCTTAACATATTTTACCTTAATAAAAATCATTTAATATCATCCATAATACCCAAAACACTCAAATAATATTACTTTGATGAGGATGCAACAGCAGTGGCGGAAGAGGTAGCGGTGGAGGAGGAAGTGGCGGTGGAGGCAGCGACGACGGAGGTAGCAACGGCGGAGGCAGTAGTGGTGGAGGCAACAACAACGAAGGGCCACTAGAACCATTTTCAGTGCCAGTTAAAAGCGATGATAAATGTATGTTTTATCAGGGATAAAATGAAAGCACTCATAGAACATAGCTTTATCAACACTATAATTTTAGTGCTGATAAATAGGTGTTTTATCCACGCTAAAATGATTGCGCAGATAAATACTTATTTTATAAATGTATAATTTTATTAATTTATATATATTGATATATATTTATTTAAAATTTTATATAGGATAAATATATATTTATTTATTAATAATTATTACTATAAATAGTATATATTTATAAATATTGTTATATAATTGTGAATGTATTCAAAAACATTATTTTTGAATATAAATATAATAATTTAATATAAATTATTTATTAAAACTTTTATTACCGCTAATAATAGCACTGAAAAATGTACCATTTATCAACACTTTTGGATAGTGCTGACAAAGGCACACCCCTTTATCATCTCTTTCTGTTTTCCACCGATAAAGGGTAGTGCTTCCTTTGCCTTGTTTTGTGGTAGTGATTGAAATTTTCAAAATAATGATTAAATAAAATGTTCAACATATCCATAAAAATAGAGTGTGCATTAGTGAATCCAATGGGAGTTACAATAAATCAATAATATACATCACTCATTTGAAATATTGTTTTTTTAATTTCCTCCCTATATACTTATTGGTAATGTTTCCTTATATGAAGTTAATTCTTTTAAAATTGTTTATCTCCATGAAATAGATCAAAATTTCATTAATACTGGGTAGGGGATAGTTATTATATAGTGTAATTGAATTTATTACCTTGTAATAGATGTATAACATCATTTTATGAGGAATATTCTTCAGAAAAATAGTGGCTAACCATAGTGATATGGTAGGGTGTATAAATCCCCTATCACAAGAATATTATTGTTATTTCTTATATTCCACTAATTTTACTCTGTGAAGCATATATGGTGACTTTGATATTGATTTTTAATTAGTGTGGAGATGAAATAAAAACATAACTTTACACTCATTTTGGTGTCGAAGATGTTCTTTTGAAAACACATCAATTTATTCCTATACAATAATTACATCATCTATTATAAGGATGCCCTTTCCATTCACTTGTTATGTATTCATATCTCCCTTGAAAATGTTATTGATGAGAGATACATGAGGTGGACCTAGACATGAATCATATGATGTAGTCTCCCCAATTATGATAAGGGATTACACATCGCTATCACAAATGAAAATCCACTCCAATTAGAAATAAATTTTAACATTATAATTATCCATACCAAGGATTCTATCAAAGTTAACCATTGGAAATATAATCAATGTTCTAATTATAGTATGCACAGGTGTCAAAATGGGAAATAATTGACATATCCTTCTTATAACAAGATTTCCACTAGGATTATAGATTCAAAACTATCTGTAAAATGTTATAAGTAAATATCTAATTTAATTGTTATACATGGAAGATATAAAATAATGAAAATATCAATAATAAAATAAATAATTATCTACATTTACATCTCTGATAAATTTACATACCATGAAATCTTTAATAACATAACCCTTATCTATAATGATTTAATTTCCATACCCTTTCTGTCTTATAATTTGGGATCACCATTTACACTTGAAGAGAAATATCGAACACTTCATGAATGTAATTTGAAATATATTTCAAGAATTATTACAGGATGGATGTTCCAACATTCCCATATTCCTTTTTTCTATATATTTTTTTATGATTGATCATTCACCTACTTATTTTCTTATTTCCCATGGTAAATAGGAAATATTGAGAACACGTTATCTATATTGATGGAACATAATAAAATATTCTTATATTCTTAAAATATCTAAATTACTAAATATTTTTTAAGGACCGAATTCATCACATTAATGAAGATATAAATCCTACTTCTTACATTACATACATAATCCGAAACATGAGTTTCTAAACTCTTCATGTTTCCATCATATTTGATAGCATTATCTCCTTGCTTTTCCATTACATTTGTAATTTTCACTCCATATTATCTCTTTTATTATGAGGAATATATTTTTCAAAGAATATATATTGGAAATTAATCAACCCAATACTATCTATATCTTTAGACTCATTAGTTTTTTTGACCAATGACCACCATTGATTAGATTCTCCCTTAATACAATAAATGTCCATTATAACATTATCTCTATCACTACTTTCATGAAGATGTAAACTTATTATCGAGGTACTTGATCCATTAATCACTACTAATCTATTTGTAGTCCAATTGAATGATTGTGTTTGTTATCATATAAATTGATACAACATCATTACCCCAAGTTAGAGATGAAGAAGATACTCCCTATAAGAATTTTTATATGCCATAACCCATTCCAGTTTCCTCAATATGGTCATAGTTTATTCATATCCAACTCTAGATTAATTTTCTTTTCCATTATAAAAATCCGTAGATATACTACCTATATTGATATAGTTTTCTTTACTTCCAACATGTTCTATTTTTATGCAATGGAATATGCTAGGTTAAATCATAGTGTATAATTATAAATATTATGTTACAGTTGGCATTAATTTTCTATTTATTCCCAGCTAATCTTAGAGTCATTGATTAGTATATTTGGGAATATATTCAAATAATTGAAATATTTTCAAATTATTCCTAATTATATATAAATAGAATGTGAATTTACCAATGTATATCCATAGTGGATGTTTAGCAAGGTGTTTAGTCTTTAGACCACTCATCATGGACTATACAAAGACTAATTAGATAATCAACACGCCTTTTCTAGGGAAATTACCTCAAGGTGAACCTATTCTATTGACTCATCCTATTTCATGTTCCCAAACTAGGATAAAATTTATATATAACCACATATTCATTACCTTATAAAAACATTATGATATTATCATATACATAGACTTATCTATAGTTTCAATCCTAGTGTGGTTTCACTAATCTAGGTTTTCTTAAATCTTTTTCTCATTGTTTATACTTTGATTCCTTTAATAAAAACTATAACACCATGACTCCAGTAACCCGGAAAAAGTTGTTAATAGATGATGGTGTCATAAGATACAAGGGATCACATGTTGAAATATTGAATTTTGTAGTAGTATTTGGAGACTAGATATTGATATAATTCTCACATTACAGTGGAAAACAGAAAATTAAACTTAAAATTATTGTTAGAACATAATTATTTCATCATGTTTATCCTAAAAATAGTCTACAGATCTTATCATGGTTTCTAATGGAAAGGAAAACATAATAAAGGGTGAAATCATAATCTTGGTATGTGAAATCATAAAATAGATGATATCATAAGATAAATAAGGCATGCATAATATTTTAGAGATAAATAATTATTGAATATTTCATATAACTAATATCAAAAAAAGGGTTATATCCATGAATGGAATAAAAAGATAAATTATAACATAGATAATAATAAATAATTTTATAATGATATAATACATAATTCCATATATTATAATCTTAATGTCAAGACCTCATGAAAAGATATATTATAGAAATAATTAAGGTATATTAAGGACCCCGAAACACCCTGAGAGGGGAAGGGTTAGTCGGGGAGTCAAATTATTCTTCTAAAGAGACAGATCTTGTTCCCACATTTTTAAGAAATCGTTAAACATGTTTGATTGGAATGTGAAAAAAATAATCACATGCAATGAGATTACACAAAAAAATTTCTTGGTTCACAACTAAGGGATAGTCCTAGGAGCTTACACCTATAGTGTGTCGGTCGTACCTAAATCCATTAATATTCACTTGTTGTGGAACACAAAAGTTCAAAATAAGTCACTGAATGTCATGCACATTGAATTTATATGATTTTAGAGATAACACAATCCATCCCTCATAACACTTGTGTCAAATACCACTAGATAAGTGCATTGGGTGAATACTTACTTAGTTTATCGTCAAGAAAGTATCTTTAGTAGGTTGGAATTTAACAATTTGTCTCGAAACATAATGAGACTTTTCTTGGTACATTTTTTTGAATTGATGAGATTGAGAACACTGATAAAAAACTGGATATCTAAAACCTTTTAGTTTCTCAACATTGCACTTTCACATAACCCCTATTCTTGCACACATGTATTGGGTTCATCATGAACGATTTATTTTACTCATCCCTTATCTTTTTTGAAACCAAACCATGGAATTAAATTGGCCTGTATTGACTCAAGTATCATCTTGTGTGCTGGATATATAGATGGTATGTCTTCCACAATAAATCCTTTGGCATAGTAGAGCTATCCAATCTTCATTGGAAAATTTTATAATTCTTTAATTGGGGTAGATTAATATTTATAGACCTCGATTACACTCTACCTATGTTTCTATTCTTACAAATTCCTTGCACACAACATTAACCCATGTGTAGAAACCAATTTTTACATCACAATGGGTACATATGTCTCTTCCTTGCAAACCTAAATCTTTCACGTAAAAAAAGATCTTATACATGCCTCTTTCCATTTCTGTATTTTGATTAGATTATCCCATATCATATCATGAATTAAAAAATAAAATCTACATTTAGAATTCCATGAAACATTCATTTCCAAAATACCTTTTCTTCATTATCTAATATTTAGAAAAAAAATATTCAAAAACTGCGAAATAATGCAACCTTTAACACTGTTGTTAACATGAACCATAAGAATATTTTCCCTATAATCTACCCAATTATACATGTGCGGATGGATGAAAAACACAAACTAGACTCCATTTTCATCTATGATATGACATGGTTCAAACAATATATCCATTTTGGATTGTTGGAAATCATCAGATAAATTCAATAAAGCACCAACCAATATCCAATATTGGGACACGAGAGAAAAATCATCCAACACTCTAAGACAATGTGTGAAATTATGAGTTTAGAGAAAATGATAGGAATCATGAATTGGTTTCTAATGTTTTGGAATTATTATATAATTCCAAGATAAATATGGCTATTTTCTCATTATACCAAATTAGTATCATTCCACGGAAGCAATGTGGAGTTCAAAAAACTACAACCAGTAATCCATAAAAATTTTGAGTTTCTTATTCTTAATTCTAATTCTACCCCTTTGTAAAAATGAATTTCTATATTATAACCATTTGGTAAAAAATCGCAAATAAAAGTATTTTTACTTTAATATCTCAAATCAGACTACCCCAAGATCATATCTCCCTAATAAACATGTACCACATACAAAAATAGATTAAAACAGTTAATACAACTTGGGAGAGGAGACAAACTGTAACATCCTAATGTTCTAGGTGGTGGCTGAACAACACAGTTCAAATGACATTTCTAGAACACATGTGATTCCAACAGATTTGTCAGAATGTTATCCTCTAGGTTATTAGTTCCACTTGATCCATTTTCTTCCATCCTTGTTCAAATTTTTTTTGATGAAGTGGTATTTGATTACAATGTTTTTTATACAAGAATGTTGTACAAGATTATTCATAATATATATCACATACTTGTTATCATAATGAATCACCATCTATTATTTTACATCACAACCAATATTGGATTTTTTTTTCTTCCGTAATAGCTGACTTCCAGACTTTGTTGCAGAAATATACTTTACTTCAGTAGTACTAAGAGAAGTGATTTCTTTTTTCTTACTCAACCCATTGACACATTTCATTCCAATAATGAATTCCCCACCACCTATGGAATTTATGTCCAACACATCAACATCCCACTCAACATCAAAAAATTCTGATAGTTTATTATCACTTCATGCAACAGATTATAAGCAATAATTGTGAGTTCCATGAATGTACCTCATGATTCTTTTAACTATCGCAAAATGTTCTATATATGGATTACATTGAATGAGGGTGATAAAAAATATTGCAAAGACTATATATAGCCTATTCTAGTAATGTATAATAGACATCCAATGATTATTATGTACATGGTGGGATTCACATAAGTTTCATCCTCATACCCTGTATGTTTTTTCCCAACTGCAATCAGAGTTGACATCGGTTTGGATCCATACTTACTGGATTTCTTCAATAACTCTCTTACTAATATTTACTGATAAATGAAAGTGTAATACCTCTTCTAAATCATCTTTATCTCAAATAATTATGTCAGTTCACCAATCATATGAATTTAGAATTCTGATTTTATATGATTGGAAAATTCTTCCACTAATATCTTCATGCATCCAAAAAATATAATATCATCCACGTACACCAGAACAATAAATTTATCATACATTAAATCATCACATTTATATTTGGAAAAAACCTCATATTTTAAATTAAATATTATTTAGATATGAATCTATATGATAAAACCATTCTTGTGGTGTTTGCTGCTGACCATAGCGTTTGTTTTCAGTCTATAAACCTTCATTTAATAATTACCAATTATAATACCCATTGGTTGTTCAATGTGGACTTATTCTTCAATAAAACCATTTAAGAATTCTTTTTTGACATCGATATTATAATCTATGTATCCTTTTTGGATTGATATTGAATGGAAAATCATGTCCGACTCAAGTATCTTTACTAGAGAAATTTATTCTTCGACATAAATTCCTTTAATATGTTCATAGACTTTACACACTAGGTGTGCCTTGCTTCTAACCAATTTTCCATGCTCACAATGTGTTTTTAAGATCCATTTAGTTCCAATAAAATTGGGGTTTATATGTCTATAATTAATATATCATGTATGGTTCATGTCAATCGGATCGAGTTCATCATTCATGGATTTAACCCATGATTCATCTTTCACAACATATTCAAATTAGGTGGGATCCACAATTGATAGGAGGAACACATTGCATTTTTTTAACATTCTTCTTTCCTATGTGGATGTCAAACATTCCCTAATGATGTTGTATTGATCAATTTATTATCTTCTATTTCCCCTATGAGGTTCAGATGAATATTCTTCATCCATCATTTCTTCTTCTAATTCTTTATATGAATCATCATTGTTTTGTACCTCTGAATATTTTTCACTCCATCCTTTTCTTTATCAATTGAATCTGTTCCATGTCCAATGTCTTCGTCATCTTCTATCCAATTAGAATAATGAATCATAATGGTATTTTTGGTCTTATAATCAATAATATAAACATAACTACTGTACACAATTCTTCTAAGATGATATTTGAATCATTTTTATGCTTTTTTGTTGATTTAATATCATGGGAATATTCACTCACTTAATGAATCCCCATACATTCATTGATTAAATTCTTTGTTTCAGATGAAATATTTACTTATAAAAACATGAAAATACTTTGAATAAGTATTCCTCCCTTTGCAGAACTCATATGGGTTCTTGTATTATTCCATATAAATCCATATTAGATTTTCAGTATACACTTCTACATGAACATACTCTTTCCAGTAATGCTGAGAGATACAAATCTCAATCAACATAGTTCTAGCTATAATATTTACCTATCAATTTTGGTGCTCAACAACTCCATTTTGTGGTGGAGTTCCTAGAGTAGCCACATAATGTCTTATTTTATATTTCTCTAGGTAATTTTTAAACTCAATGGAAATTTATTCCCATCTATTTTAAAATCATAGTACATTGATTATTCGATATGTTTCATTCACTGTTATTCAATTATAATTTTTCATACAGTTAAGAAAATATTGTTTCCTATGTATAACCATCAGAGAATCCATTATACTATAATCATAAATGTTAACAATGAAGTAACTATCTCCATCTATTCCTGCCACATTAATCAAACAATATACATATATATAAATGAGATCAAGAATAATTGTTCCCTTTCCTTCTTTGGTTGATACGAACTGCCCACCAACTTTCCCCATAATAAGTAATCACACACCTTTTCCTGTTCACGCTTTAGATTAGGGATATCCATTGTTGTCTTCATCATAGATATATCTTCCATGTATTGTTGATTGATTTTACACAACCTCATGTGCCACAATCTATTTTCTTTTTCATCTTTCATGTAGAACAAGTTCACATTACCGTCAGCCTAAAATAGTTTTCCACTTGTTATCCATCCTTTCATGGGAGAATTACTTATCTTTCCTTTGATAGTTTATCCCCTTTTCATTGATTTTTCCTATGAGTCTTGAGTCACATAGTTTATATACAATCATAATATTGTGACATATACAATCTACACAGAGAACTTCAATTTTTGTCATCTCACTATTTTCCAGTTATGTACTTCCACGACCTTTGATATTTAATTCACCATTATTGTTGAACCATAAAATTATGTCAAAACATTTTTTAACATTCATAAATATTATTTTTTATCCCATTATATGGGATGATAACTTACTATTAATTATCATGGTGCTAATTTTCATTGTGGATCTTAGAGCTACTTCTGTAAGGTTGAATTCCTAAATTTTCTTCTTTTCCCACCATGAAATTTTGATTTATCAGTGGATAATAATGGAATTTCAAATATCGTTTCTATATGAATTGTTCAATCATAATAATATTCTTCTTCCAAAAAATAATATCTATTTTTTGGAGAAACTTATCTTGGTTGGGGGTATTGATATGACTCTGAGTTAGGTATGAATTTTTCACACCTTTCCTCAGCCTGTAATTAATATATTTATGGCCATAATTAGATTAGTGAAAACAATATCCATAAACTCTATTTATTCTATTATATGTAGCATATAAATTCATTCTTGTTTGTTGACATCCAATATTTCCCCATTTGTATATCATCTGTCCCTTATAATGTATGACATGGTATGGCCCAGATAGCCACATAATTGGGTTTTCACAATAGGAAATTTATTATCTCTTCTATTCCACCACATATCCTCTTCCCTAGAAAATTTGATTAATTAAAGATCATTTCTTCATACATGTAGATAGTTCCCAGTCATTTTACCAATTTTATTTGAGGCGTTCTTTGTTAGGACTTAAGGTGAATTATTGATATTCCCATCTTTCAGATTTCCTTTGTTTTCCACCATTTTACTTCCATCCATTGATGTTTCAGCATCACAAAAATTTGACTTATTCCCATACATGTTGACCTTTGATCATTCAATGACCTCTATACTCCTTCCGAACCACACATATCTCTCGCTAAAAACCTATAATATGGGAATATTCCAAACATAATTTACCTCTTTATTTCCATTTAATTTGATTCACTTTAATGTTTACTTTTTATAGTCATAAATTATACTTTAAGAACCTAAACTATCATGGACTTATCCTCCAGTCTGGATGAAAGGTCATTGATGAGTGTTACCTCTTGTTTTATCCCGAGCATCAATTATGCTATATCCTATGAGTTTTAAATGTTTTTCTCTATTATTTTATGGCTTATTATAAAATTTCAATTTCAAATTCAATATTATCAACATATTCTAATCAATGTTCCAAAATTTATCTCCACTTTTTTTTTCTACTTCATTGATTTTCATGATTACCAAGTGCATCCTCAAGTACCAACATCAGATCAGCATCAACAATAGAAGGATTATATATATCTTTATATTTTTGAGGATCATTAATTTCAACCATAGCCATTATATAAGGTTGTGTTCTGGATTTCAACATCGGTTTTGGATTCCAAAAAAAATCATTATCATAATCTTCTTCTTTTCATACAAAACACTTTACCAAAAATTTGTCTTCGAATTTGTAGTCACCATTTTGGGAGAACCTTTTCTGAATATTATTCATGTTATCAACTTCTGATTCTTTATCATCAAACATCTTTAAACAACAAGGGGAAAAGTTACCAACCCCACTACATTGGAAACTATCCATAGGTATTTTTCATTCAAATATTCTATTTACTCTCTTGAATTTCATTGAAAAGGGAGAATGAAGTTCATATTACATTGTATCTTTATCAACACTATCACTTTAAATATCATGTTTTTCCATGGATTTGAAAATCCACTGAAAAAAATTTCTTACTCAAGTTTTTTCATCATCTGGTTTGACTCTCATGTCAAATGCCACCAAACATTCTAAAAGACCAACTATTGAATGTTCAGAAATATCCCCTTCCAAAGGGCTGATACATTGGGATTGTAGAGAGGTGGGAGAATTCTCAATATTTTCGTCACAATATCAATGTCTTTTATTTCTTCACCAAGTTCTTTTATTTTTCCATCCACATTATTGATTTTATTAATAAGATATCTGCATTTTCATTTGGATACATTTTCATGTCATTAAAACTACTGTGAAAAACCTATAGTTTCACCTCCTTCATAATTTTTTTCCTTGATATATATTTTTTAGTTTTTCCCGCATAGATTTAGAAGGTGTTAAAATATTATACTTTAGAAATATTTGATTAGATATATTTTCAAAAAAGGAATTATATTCATTGGATTATACAACGATCATTTTCCTATATATTTTAGTCATAAATAATCATGTGGCATCAGTGAATTAAATTCCTTGTTTAGTAGGTAAGGGTAAATATATTTAGAAAGATACTAGATGACGTCTCATCCAAATATTCCATATCATAATGTTTCTTCCATAAAATAAGGAGACTCCCCTGATATTTATTCACTTCTACATTACAATAAAGATGACATGATTTAACACTAGAGACATGTAGGAACTAATAAAACTTGATGTATCCTAGTACACCTTCATATAGGAGAGGTCAATTATTGTGTCAATTTTTTTTCTAATGTAACAGACCATGTTAACACATTGGTATGCACATGTTAAACATATCTGATGGGAATGTGCAGAGAAAAAATAGTCACATGAAAATATATAGCACAACGATTTTACATGGTTCACCCCTAAGGGCTTGTCTAGGGAGCATATTCCTCTAGTGTTCCCTTCATATATAAATCTACTAATATTAACTCGTTTTTTAATACATAAGTTTAGTCATTGTTAATCTGTTCTAGGCACACTGCCTTTATAATATTTTAGGGATATGACATTACATCCCTCAGAACTCTTCTGTCGACTCCCCATAGATCGCTTCCATGGGTGAAGTCTTACATAATTTATTGACTTAGAGGATTTTCACTAGGTTTATATTTATGAATTTTTGTCTAAAAATAAAAATACTCTTGTTGCACAATTTTCCTGAATTGATGTACTAGAGAACACTGATCAAACAAATAGGGTATCAAAAACAAGTTACTATCTCAACAATTTACATGGACGTATCACATGTTTTTTAGTGTTGGTGTTGGGATTTTCATAGAATATTTATTTCCCTCAACCCCTATCTTTTGTGCAACCAAACAATGTGTTTCACTTTGTATTGATTGAATCAAGTTTCATATTAAGAACAATATTTACTATATATAAGTATTCAATGTTGAATTATTTCACCTAGAAGATCTATCAAATCATAATTGGTAAATTTTATGAGTCTTGAATGTGGTTAGCTACATATTTATAGACCATGAAGTCCATACCCATGAGTTTCTCCTCCTCCAACCTTCATGTGTGATAAATTTCCTTCGAGCACAAAAAACCATTTTTTACGCCGCATTAGGCACGTAAGTCACCTTAGCACAGAAGCAAATATTTCTTGAAAAAAGTATATCTTGCATGCACCACATTCGTTTTATGCATTTTTTTTAAGATTATCCAAAAGTATAACATTAGCCGAACATTAAAATCCACATTTTATTCTTTCATGAAACATACTTTTCCAAAAACAATTTTTTTCTCCAATTTTTGAACCCCAATAATTGTCAAGTTTTGAGAAACACCACAACCTTCAATATTGTTATCAACATAAACTATTATAATACACTCATTACTATCTACAAAATTACCCATGTTTTGATTGAAAAAAACATAAACTAGACTCCATTTTAAGATAAGAAAAGACTAGGTTCTTATAGTATATTCCAAATTCCCAAACGAGTTTGTCTCATGATACATACAAGTTCATATGGGGATATAACATTCCCATAACAACACGTACAAATTCAAATTAAAATATCATCTAAAGGAAATTAATATCAATTCTGTACATAAAAAATATAAAATTTGTGTTGAAATATACAATACGAAATGTTAATATTTTCTATTGTAAATAAATAGAACAACATGAACATGATCCATCTCGAGAAATAATGTTTATGGTGTTACTAGAGAATTTATATATTAATGTATAATATTTATTAAATGGTACTGATAAAGATAAAAATACCTCTAAAACAACATTCAACCCTTTATTCGAAATCGTCAAATATGACTATTTATTAATAGGATTTTTAAATAAAAATATCCATGATATTTGTATTTTTATTTTCATTGAAAATAACCCTATAAATATAAAAGTATTATTCAAAAAAATGAATATTTATGATGATTGGAATATTCATTCTTCTAGTAAATGAAAAAATAATAAATTTTTCAACAAATTTGTTATAAATTAAAAAGTAAATT
Organism: Viscum album; assembly: GCA_963277665.1. NCBI lineage: Eukaryota > Viridiplantae > Streptophyta > Magnoliopsida > Santalales > Viscaceae > Viscum > Viscum album. The sequence continues at coordinate 561,902,517 of OY728125.1, forward strand.
TCATGGAAAATAATAAGAACATTCATTTTCAAACTTTTTGTGATAATTAAATTTAGTTTCATACAACTATAATTAATCATTGGTATTGAAACTCATGAAAATATAATACTGAACATGAATTTAGAAGGTAATTATTCCCTACCCAACAGATAAACATGGTCAGTTTTTTATATTTTTTTCTAATTCATATTAAGTAAAAATAGAGGAAAATAAAGAGGATAAAAATTTAAAAACCCTAAATTTAATAAATTTGAAAATATATTGACATCTCGGAGATTCAAATTTTATTTACTATAAATAATAACACAATTAATTCTTTAATAACACATTCAGATAAACCATAACCTTGATTCTGATATACCACATGCATTCCTCAACTCTTATTTAATAAATTTATGTCAATTTTTTAAATTATTATTAACAATTTTTAGGTTTATTACCTTTTGAAAAAACCATATATTTCATTTATTACTGTATCATAAATAGATAGTAAATTGGTGAAGTTTGCATTTGTCATTTTGGGTTTATTCGGTTTATAACCACAACAAACACTAGTTTGTTGACTATAATCAAAGGGGTCATAGTTTTATCATATCTATAATTTTAATAATGAGCTAATTTTTATTCAATAAAATTAAATTAAATTTTATTATCACTTAATGTAGAACATGTAAAAATTTTTACATCGCTTCATGGGGGTCGAAGCCCAATGTATGATTAAACGACATTATCATTTTTAACAGGTGGTATAGTAAGAAGGTGGAGGATAAATTAAATTTAAAGAATCATAATTATGACTTATATATCATATATATTCATTATTTATACCTTTAATATCATACATATAATTATTCTATGATAAATTATTTACACCTCTATGTGGAGATGGTAGGTTTTATGAATGCACAAGTGTTGTGTTTATTTTTTATAGGATTGAATATGATATAATTATGGGGTTTTTCGTAAAATTAATAAAAATAATTATATAGAATATATTAATGTTATAATATAATATTTATTGTAAAATATATGAATGATGTGAAAAAAAATTAATACGAAATCACTCTCTTAAGAGTTATACCTTTTCTTTGAGAACCCTAAATTGGATTACACCTTAAGCCTTCTTGAAGTGGTATTTTGGTGATACAAGAACCTCTAAGATATTGGGATGAGTTTTGGGATGGTATTTTAGCATATATTGTTCATGATAAATTGATTATGTGTAGTTATGAAGAGAGAACTATTGATTCTAATTAATAATTGTGTTGAGTGGAACACATATAATTATCCATTACCATTAAATATTATAAGTGTCATAATATTGTATATTTGTTGCATAATAAATTATATTTATAATCTATGGTAATAAAGTTAAAAATATTATCTGTAAATAATAATTAATATTAGATTTTATGACCTTATCACATGGTTTTATCCTTAACTTACCAATTTTACCCTCTCACAATGATGAAAACATTTCTAAAAAATGTACTATTCATAATATCCTAAAATAAAATTGGCCACATTAAAATATTTGAACCTCTATGTTCCAAATATTATTTTCTTTTTTACTAAAAAATTTTATATAATTTTTTTAATTTAATTTTAATATAATTTTATAAAACCTAAAAATTAGTATTTTTAGAGAATGTGTCATTCAGAATAAATATATTCTTATACCAAAACCAAATATAATATTTATTTCTATAAAAATATTTAGATAATATTTAAAACAATAGATGTTATTTTACTTTAAAAGCAAATATATAACACAAGTTGAGTTTAAAATTTCTTTATTTAATTAATATACGTGTTAGTTTTCCTGTAAAAAATATTTTTCCCAATTGAACCAAAAAATTCAAAAAAATTAAATTCAAATTTATAATCTAAAAATGTTATTCTTTTGTCTAATTAAATTTATAAAATTAATAATTTTAAATTTTAAAAATAATCATGAACAATTTCAATTACAATAAAAATATTATAGGACATGCATGGGTAAATAGTCATGGTATATAATGATTATCTATTATAAGATGATCATATGTATTATAATAATGATTTTTTAGTTCAATTTAAACCCATGAAGTTCAAGAGGGGTTTCATACATAATAGAATTAGATGAATATTTTTGTGACCAAAGGGATATATCACTGACACATGAAAACAAAACACAGATTCATGTAATCGAGGATTACGTCTTAAGTAGAATGTAAAATCAATTCATGATGATAGTAATAAATATTATTTGTTAAAAATAACTCTTGAAAAGCCGTGGGAATAAACAATATTTCTTAAGAACATTCCCATGGAGTTTAAGATTATTTATCTTGTCAATATTGAAAATGTAATGCAAATATTTGATGTACAATAGAAGGAATTTATAAAAGAAAATAAGATATTTTTAAATGAATATAAACATGAATTTTATAATAGGTTGTAAAAATTGATAAATAAAAAAATCATTAAGTTATTTGTGGATGGTAAAAGGGAACTGAATACATATACAAGAGTTTTCTAACAATAATACTTTCCTAAGAAGAAATATTCAAGAATAATAAAGATGAACCAAGTAATGTTTGTTTGTTGATGGACGATGGTCAAATATTGAACACACACACTGAAGATATTTCGATGGATAATATATCCATGATTCCAAATTTCCAACGCATGAAAAAAATTGTATTATGAATATTCCCTATAAATTTGGATCTAAAATTTTAGGAGAAACATGGTTCAGTATAATTTCATAGCCTTGTTTCACAACATTAGGATAAAAACAAAATCCATCTTATACCCTTATGAATTTGTGTTTTTGTGATCTCATTACAATTAATTGATGGTGAAAATATATGACCATAATATAATTAATAAATAGAGGTGAATTGAAATAAAAATACTATATATGAATAATCCACCATCCTGGTTACATTTATCAAATTGAATTCCAAATTAAAATTGAAGAAAAGATCTTCCTTAATAATGTGAAGATAGAGAACATCCCGTGAGGGGTATTTTAACATGAGATGATACCTAATTTGTTTATTAAATTCCAATATATGTTCTCTTGTTATTTATTTAAAATTATATTTATGTGTTGACTATGTATATTTATCATCATTTTTAATAAATTAATAAGGTCTGATATTAAGAGGGGTTATTTTTTTCTAATCAATAACAATAAAATAAAGATATTTGAGGTGGTAGTATGGTTTATTTCTAAAATATATAATAATTACTTTACTTATTTTTGACTTCTGAGTGAGATGATTGTACGATCAATATTTTTAATTACAAAAGTAATCGTGATATAAATGTTTATTGTATTTTTCATCTTGATCGCAAAAATAAATCCCCTAAATGAGTAATAGTAATTCATATCATGTAATATCTTGTTAATTTAGTTAATGGAAATTATTTTTGTATAAATTAATCTTTAATGTTTTCAACACCAAACAAGGATCATATTAAAATTTAGAATAATCATTTATGGATATATTATGAATATTGATGTGATAACATCCTCTTCCATGAATATTGTATTAATTTTCAATAATGGGGAGAGAATAAAATGAAATATTTCTTTCAAAAATGGGGATTTATGAAAATATGATGAAAAAAGAAAATATAAATGGAAAAACATATTAACATTGAAATGTTTTAGAATATATTGAATATAAATATATTGGGGTATATGTTGAACCCCATTTATTTTTCTATTTTATTTATTGTTAATAAGAATCAAATTAATTAAATGAATTAATATGATGTTAATATATTAATAAAGAATGTGTTGGAATAAATTTAAACTATTCCAAGTGTTGGATCAGTCTAGAAACTATTTATTCTAATAATTTAATATGATGATCTTTATTTTATTAATGAACTTTATCTTTTTTGATTTTATAATGGTTTTTGTAAAATAATATGAAAATGTTTTGGTCAAGATGAAACTGTATCTAGATACCATATGTGGACAATCAATTGACCATAATTTCTAAGTGAACATATATAAGTGACCATAAATTTATGTTCGTGTGATTTATTGAATGATTAAATCTACCAAAATATAGTTTAGGTGGCCATGGGAATAAAAGAAGAGATTATAAGAAAAAATAAAAGGACCAAAAAATGAAATGATTTGACCATGAGAACAAAAAATGTGTCCAAAAAGAAAAAATGAGTTGAGAAAAAAATAGTTATGTGACCCAAAGAAAATATTAAGTTACCACAAGAAACAAAATAATGACCACATTAAGAAATTAATGGTCAAGAAGAAAAGTGACAGTAAGACAAGTGACTGCAAGATAAGTGACTTCAGAACATGTGATCACAAGAAAGTGGACACAAGATAGGGTATCAATGCCTATGTAAAACATAATTAATCATTTGAATCTTATGTATAATAATTTATTTCAATCTAGAAAAATTTTATTTTAAATAATTTATTAATATTCATGTAATTTTAGGTTCCCCAATCTAAATAATGAGTGTTATGTTTAAATTAGTAACATCCTACAACTGATAATTAGAATAGTTATATTTTTAATAACAAGAGGCACATGTGAAAAAATTTGTGTGATAGAAAAGAGAGATAAAAAGACACAGATACACAATATAGACTTACTATGAAAAATTAATTCACTAAACATTTCCATGGAAATGAATTTCTAACTTCTCAGTGTAACGCTTGGATGAATATTTTCAAGGATCAATTTAAAGAAAGTTGATCAACCAAAGATGATAAGATTTTGATTCATTAGAATTTCTCTCTTCTTATCTATTTATATCTCCATTCAGTTTTACATTGGGGAACGTTTTAATTTAGTCATTATATAAATTAATATATTCTTCCACATTTTATTTGAGATTACTCAGATACCCTCTATTATTAATTTCACTTTTATTATCCCACAATAAACTATGTAAGAGGCTTTGTGTATCTTAAAAATAAATTTTTATGGTTATATTACATAAAAATATGATCCATTTTGTGCATCATGTTTTATAGTAACCCATGATTAACATACACGGATATTACAACATTTTTTATGAGAATTCATAACATTAAAAAACTACTTTCATAAGGTCCTTAATCAATTCATGTATTTGAAAACATGAAAATATAATATTCTATCATGGTGAAGGATATTGAACATATCCCTTAAAGATATTCCCCCTTATTACTCCTACTAAAAAAATTATTCATAATCTGGGGAAATAAAATATATGAATGGGGTGATCGTGGATGCTCAGTAAGGGTAAATAAGGAAGATATGAAAACATAACATGAACATAATGGTATGATAAGATTATCCCAACATTAAAAGATCATACAATACGTATCAAATATCATATAAATGAATCATGGAATAATAATTTAATTTTTATAAGATATGAATTGATAGGAAATAAATGAACATGAGTTATGAGAGTATAATATTGGCATTAGTTATATACTTGTGGTATATACATCAACCTATTACATTGTGAACATGTGTAAATATAAAATGGTTCACTCATTATGACTTGAAAATTATGTCGGGCCCTTACACAAACTTATGCACATGAAACCAGGTATATACACAACATTTTGAACGTGTAATCAGGTTTTTGAATAATATTGTGATCATGTAATATGGTACACACATAACATTGTGAATGTGTGATCAGGTGTATGCATACCATTGTGAACATGTAGTTAGATCCAAGAATAACATTGTGAACATTTAATCAATTTCATTAATAAACTCATTGAAAAGAAACTAGGCCCATGTTTAAAATTGTGATTATGTAATCAGGTTCATCCATAATCTTATGATCATGCAAACAGTTTTACTCATAAAATTGTGAAAAATTAATATGTTTCATGCAAAATATTGTGAACACCTAATAAGGTTCACTTATAACACTATGAACAAGTAATCAGGTACATACAAACCATTTTGAACATGTATTCATATTCACACATAATATATATACTAACGAGTCATACATTGTTACACAGTATATTGTAGGGAGATATAGGCCCCACCCACCATATAAAAAATTCACATATATATATATATATGCCATATAAAAATAAAACATTAATCATATTTTGAACCACAAAATTTATGGGTTTCAGAAACTTCATATTATAACCCATGAAATGAAATGGGTATCATAAAGAATAAATAAAATCATAACCTATGGAAAATTGATAGGTTCACAATAATTTCATCAAGAATAATCTATGAAAATATGTGAGTTATAAAAGAATATAAACCATTCAAGATAAATGGGTTTCATAAAAATCATTACATCAAAATATTATCCATTAAAAATGAATATGAATGGTATTCTTTCATAATGTCCTAAATAAAGCATAGAATATATTAAAGGACAAAATCTTAGATGGAGAAGGATTTTGAAATATATTTAAATAACATTTCCTATAGAAACAAATACTTCTTCAGAAATAAACTTTAAAAAAGTGAAACATTTTCAAAATCATTTTCATTGAAAAATAATTTGAAAAACACAGTAAGAAGGCCTTAAAAATTTTCTAAACCATTTTCTAATAAAATAATCTTTCTTCTCTGAAAATAATTTTTTGATATTAAAACATTTTGAAAACCATGTTCTTTTAAAATATATTTATGAATTACCAAAAAATCAGGGAAAATATTTTCTTTAAAAAAACCTTTAAAAATACAAATTATTCTTAAAGGAAATGAAGGTCCTGATAGACGGTAAATCTGTACATACTAAACATTCCTTTTTCACTATAAAGAGTTTTCAAAATTTCCATGATCAATAAATGTAAATGAGACTATATTTAAATTGTTTTTATTGAAATGGTGAAACGTTGATAAAAATTAATTTTAAACATCATAGTAAAATATTTTTTAAAGAATTTTTTGAAAACATGGTTTTGAGAATAAATCAAATTTCCGACCGAAGTAAGAAATAAAGTCATATTTTTTAAAATTAAACTCTTAATTATCATATGCACTGAATATTTAAGAAATGGCCCCAATAAATGAGAATATAATGAACAACCATAATATAAGAAAATTCATTATAGTTTTTGAGAGATGGATCAAAACATTTCATCAATATAATCATAATTATAAACAATCTCGATACATGATGAGATTGAAGAAATATATCATTACCACTTTCGTAACATTGAATCAAAATACTATGAAATGAATAATATTAAGTGAATATTAGAATATAATGAAAATAATTATATTCATGATATAACATTTCAAAGGGGAGAATACAAAACTCATTGAAAAAAAAGTGGTGCATAACATGGCATGTGTCTCAATGAAAGAATATTTTGACAAATTTATTTACAGATTTTATATCTTTTGGACAATAAAAACCATGAATGAAATATGGTAAAAGTTATATGAATATAACTATAAATTTATGTATAATAATAGTATTATAAATTAATATACATTAATAATATGACACAAAATATATGAGTGGTTAATAATTCATAAGTACCCCAAAAATAAAAGTGAGATAAAAAGCCCTTACCTTTTGTCTTGATTTACAGCAAACATGATAAAAACTGTTGTATAAAAAACAAAATATTATTATAAATGTAAAAATTCATTTTATTATATCCAACACAAAATTTTATTTAATTATGACTTTATATTACCTATTTATTTACAATTCCATGTTAATGTTACGTTTCGGGTAATATCCTCTTTTTTTCATATATGTTTTGAATTTTCATTCTTGATCCACATTCATAGACAATGATTTACTTATTTCAAGAATTTAAAAATATTATTTAAATATCATTTATAGTAATTATATAAATATTTATAATAAACTAGAATATTTTAAAATATGAAAAGGAATACACCATTCATGGAGATGGTAGGTCATACATACGAATAAACGATGTTTCCATATAATTATTATTTAGAATAAAATAAAATAAATAAAAAATATGTATATATATATTTATCTTAGTATAATTATTATATCATATATATCACATAATAATACTAAACCAATCCTTAATACATTCTATATTCTGTGTGAAATAATCTCATCGCATTGAGGAGGTGGTAGTCTACACATCCACAAACAAAGTTATCATATTTACAAAAAATAGAAAGCATGAAGGTATCAGTTATATAATTTTTAAAAATATATATATAAATCATATATATCATATATAACATATATATCATATATATAATATATATTATATATATCCTATAAGAAATTAGAGTCCATTATAACTACTATCCATGATAGGTGCTAAATGAAAAATGAACAGCATCGTTTCGTGAGGCAGTAGTTCACTCTATAAAAGAATAGTAAGTTCATTACCCATTTGATGGTAGTATGTGTGAGTGTAGATTGAACCATTATATTAATATCATCTCAATATATGTAGGATATTTTTTTATTATATAATAATGGAATAATAATATATTATGTGGATTGATAATGGAAAAAAATCTTGATGAAGGATGTTACTGATTCTCTTGGTAACTCCTTTGCGTTTTCATGAAAGGGTTTACATGGATGTATTTATACTAAAAATAAGACTTATAATATGAATTTAGGAATATTTTCAGTTCTTTTTTCAGTTTTGTTTCTGAGATGAATGGTCTTGAGAGGTACATATATGTGAAGGGGGTGAGTGCTCTTTTATAGTGGAGGTGAAGTGGAATTCTTATAAATATAAAAATAAAAACACCATTGAGATGTATACATTACAACATGGGAACACTATAGATTTATAAATTCTAAAAAATAGGGTAATTATTTCAAAAATGTCCAAAAAATGGTTTTTATACGGGTTTCTAGGTTATTTGGACACTTAAGTTAATGTTTAACCACTAAGTAATTTCAATTTTTCCCTAATTGTTGTAATTAATTTTAATTAATTTCACTAAATATTTTGGTCAAAAACGTTATTTAAAATATTATAAATTATAAACAATTAATATCAATAACATGGAATCTATTTTTCTAAATTAAATATAAAAATTGGTATAAATTAATTTAAAATTATTTCAAAAGGCATGACGGGAAATAATGTTTATAAAATAAAACTTTTAAAATATTGAAATGTTTTTCTATCAAATTGAAATTTAATATTTCTTCAAATTACCTAATTTGAATTAATTTATTAAAAATGTTCTCTATAAACATTAAAATTATATTATAATATAATCTAATTATATATATATCAATTAGATGAAAAAGTATTTTTGAATAAAAATTCTATAGTTTTTACTATTCAACAAAGAATGATGTTTTTCAATAGAAAACCACAAATTATCCATAATATAATTTTAAAAATATTATTTCAAAAATGATTTTTATTTAATCACATTAATTTTTTTAATGTTTCCTAAATTTATTTTATTTTTGATTACATAAGAACATAAAAAAATAGTGAATTTGAGAAAATCGCATTCTCAAACATATAATGACTTTACCAAAAATTACATGTTCTTTTTTCAATATGTTTTATTTATATGTAACCATTAGAAATTATATTTACTAACTAATTATTACTATTCATATTAATAAGATTAATTTCAAGGTTATAATTATCTTTTTTAAATAATTATAGCAATACAATGATGTTTTTTAAAAAGGAAGATTTGCGTGTAACATTATACATGTTGGTGTTGTGGGTATAGAAAGTATAAATTGTTTTATTTATAGTGAAATATTAACAAGTGTGAGACAACATATATCAATGAAAAAATAATTTATTTAATAAAAATTCATAAAAACTAATGGTGTTACATTCTACCGACCTTAAAATGAATTTCACCCTAAACATTCATCTTGATCATCAAGAGTTTACTACTTTAATGTTCCTTTCACAGAAACCCTCATCATAAAAATTAATACAAAAACTTCCAATAAAAAAATTTTGAAATATAAATTTTACAGAATGTAACTCAGAACTAGGATTCCACATAGGAGGACATAGATGGAAATTGTAAACATGGACATGGAAGTGAAATATACCTATTATGTTTCGATGATGAGTGATAGAAAAAACGTAAAGGATAATTTTAATTATCCCAAAGACATAAAAATGGGATTGAAAAAGGTCATTGATATCATAAAAAATGATGATATTAGGGAAACCATTTACATCATGATCATTTTCCTAATATTGAAGGATCTTTTAAAAGAAGATATAATTACATGATTTATTTCCATTATTTATTGACAGTCTCACATTTTGGTTGTTCCTTAATCAATATCAAATTGATTTGGGTGAATTTTTCAATGTTGAATAATTAGTTGATTAGGAGATCCCTAAATATAATTGCAGGTCATTCCAGCTTTCTTTATCTCAACATAATTTTAGCCCCTCTTTTCTAATATGCATAAATCCTAATATATTGAAATAATACATTAATCTATACAACCTTATCATATTTTTAACTTAACCCATTTCAGAAATGGCTATCCTTGAAACCCTTCCTTAATAAAATTCACTATTTATTCATTAAATAATCTCATATATTATACCAATAAAAATTTCAATGGAAATTAGGGTTCATCCTTATACCAATAAAATAGAAAATGTTGTTTTATTAACCAATAATCCATGTAATGGGATGTTATCATTTGAACTTTTAATTATGTATGAAAAATAATATTTTCATAGTGATTATTGGTACAAAATAAAAAAAATTCCAAACTATGGATTGGAGGATAAGAGTTCAAAATTATTATTCTTAATTTCCTACACATTAAGGGAATACAATTTTCATTTTTCCCTTTTACTTATAGTTTTTTGTGTATTTGCATCTATATATACCCTTGGATGTAACATTGATTCATATAATTACCAAAATTCATGCAATTGAAACAATGAAATGTGGGTGTCTCATTCGGTAGATCTCTTTCTATCATTATTTTATTGATTTTAATCTTCATGTCACTTCTAAATTATTTTTCTCGATGTCAAAGATTCCCACACCTAAAAAGAATTATTGTTCCATTCAAGAACTCACCTAAGTTCTCATTTTCATAGTTATGAATAATAGGAATTTGAAGCTTTTTCTTCTCCCCGTGTGACATGTCATTGGATTTTCTATGAACCCCATTTTTTGTTTATTATTAGTAGAAACAAGAGGGTGTTCTGATTCAATTTCAACTTTTTTTTTCACATAGAGTGATTTTTATATCATTCAATTTCAGTTATTAGTAACTCCCTTTGAATATTTGGTTTTAGTCCATTAATGGATCAATCAGATACACCTTCAAGATGAATTATAATTCCATAAGAGTACCATGCATGTCTTGTAATATTTTTTTTTCATAGGCACCAACACATTCATCATCCCTCTTCTTAAGCTATTGAAATTCCTTCTCCATTTATGTACAAATAATATGAGGAAACTATTTATTGAAAATTTATTTTTTAAACAAATCCCACTTCATCGAATCAACTTATTCTTATTTTATTATATTCTTAATATTATTCCTCCATTTGTCCATCTCACATTTAAAATGGTAGATTGAAAGAGTGAATTTTTATTACTCTAAGAATAGGAAATGAAAAATAACATTTCAATGGTACTGATCAATTGCTTATAAACTAACAGTTATGTAGAAAAAATAAATGAAGGTGGTCATTTCAATGTAAAGGACTTAAAAGAATGTTGTTTCTTCCTTTGCTTTTTTGGATGTTCACCATGATTCATAACTTGATAAATTTGTGTGAGTGTAGAAAAAAAGTTTTTATTCAGTTTCCCATGACATTTGGCTACATAGGAGGATAACCACTATAGTGGACATTGTATTTATAATTATCATAGTTCCTTCAAGCTCTATCTATTTAATAAAACCAAAAAATAGTATAAGAAACACTTGTCATAGTGGGGAACTACATAATCACGAAAAAAATTATATATTCTCTAAATAATTACCGATTATTCTTTAATCTGTGACACATTAGGTTTATCCAATGATATTCATAGTCATTTTCTATTTAAATCCTTCATGATAATTCATTAATATTTTTGTTATTTCCAAAGCATATCCCCCTACAGGGTCCAACCGGGTGTACTGCAAGGCCTCGTGTCATGCACTAGTTCCTAATCGAGTATAGATCGATACAGTGTTTCTGGGGTTGTTACCCATATGTACCTAGTTCCAATGACACATCCACTTTTAGTATCGATATAGGGATGCATTACTAGGAAACCACTTGACTTTTAATTTACAAAAATTATTGGACATTTTTTTAATCTTTGACTCATCCATAGACATATCATTAGAGACATACCTAGTCATATCCTTATAAATATACCTTGGTATCTCACTATATATTTATAACAAAAGTCTCCAATGGCTGAATAAACCATTTCTTTGATACAAACTATATAGACCTAGGATTAACATTCATGGCTATTACATCATTTTTTTAGGAATATTCATCACCTTACAAATGCACATGCCCAAATACTATAATATTTTATTGTCATTGGAAAAATGGGAACATAATCATTTGCCTTAGTGAAATCTCTTTAACATCTCCATTATATATATTCCCCATTAATACGCTTACTTAATAAAATTCTTTAGAACCTGTGGAAAGGAAACCAAATAAAGGGGTGAGCTCATATGCTCATTAATAATAAAAAAGGGAGTTATGTAAACATAACATGGAAATTAGGTTATGAGAAGATTATAATAATATTATAAGATCATACATAGCATATAAAAGATCATAAACAAGAATTTTGAAAGAAAACAAATTGTAGTTCATAAGACATGAATCATATGGAAATAAATAAACATGAATCGTAAAAGAATAATATTTTCATAAGATATAGAATTTTTTCATACACGTAAACATATGACATTGTGAACATGGGTAAATAGAAACATGTTCACTCATTAGGTTTAGGTCATGTAGTTAGGAACATACATAAACTTATATACATGAAACATGGTTGACACATAATAATTTGAACATTTAATCAGGTTCACACATAAAATTTTGAACATTTAATTAGGTTCACACATAACATCTTGAACATGTAATTAAGTTCAAATATAAAATTTTGATCTTGTAATCAGGTCCATTCATAACATTGTGAACATGTAATTAGGGTCTCGAATAAACTTTTGGACTTAAAACTAGGTCCATATATACATTTTTGATCATGTAATTAGTTTCACACATAACATTGTGGACATTTAATAAGGTTCACTCATAAAATTTTGAGCACATAATAAGGTATATGCATAACGTTGTGTACATGTAGTCAATTTCATGCATAATATATATATATATATATATATATATATATCCATGAGTCATTCATAATCTCCTAATGTGTTGTGGGGAGATATAAGACCCACCGTTTACATAAAAAATCAGACATACTTGTGCCATAAGATAATAAATCATTCATCATATCATGACCCATAAAGAGAGTTGGGTTTCATAAACATCATATCATATCCCATGAAATTAAAAGTGTATCTTAAAATTTTCATCACATCCTAGAAATTGAAAAATAGATAGGTTTATTAATCATTTCATCAAAACATAAACCACAAAAAGAAGTTGGTTTTAAAAGCATATAACAATTGGAAGATAAACGAATGTCCTAAAAATCATTCCATCAAAAAATAAACCATTAAAGAATGAATATGAATGGTATTCATGGATCATTTACCCAATAATGATTAAACTATATCAATGGGTGAAATTTTATATGGTGAATTATTATTGAAAGATCACTTAGAGAGTAACATTCTCTCTTTGTAAGTGTCCATGATTCTATCTCATAACCCAATGATATAAGAAATTTTATTATGAGGATCCCATTCCTTTATCTACACCCACTACCTGAGATGTACGGTGAGGATTAAAATCCAAATGAGAAAAAAATCCCCCAACATTTAAATAATGCTATTGACACTCAAATATTTCGGATGAACAATGGAGATGTTGAGTAGGTCAGGGTGGAAATTATAATAACGAAATTTTGTAGTATGATGATACTCATAGAAAGGAAAATCCTATCCCATCCATCCAAACAATAATTGAAAAGGACCACAATGAAAATGTGGGGATCTTTTTTCCTATATCTTCCCCAATAATTCATAAATAAGAGAAAGGGTGGGGATGACTAAATTATATGTTTGTCCTTAATCTAATGAAGATACCATCATTGAGGTATAAACTCTAACACCAGTATAAGCCTCACTGGTGGGGAAAAGACATAAACTCCAGGACATTAAAAAGAAACCTACTAATCTACTCTCATATGACACATCTGATGGGATTCCATAATCCAAGTTGGTGTATCGACCTCCCTCAAGTGTTTTACTATATGATCCCATGATGTTTGGTGAATTATGGGTTGGATGAGTTTGGCTAAAAATTTCTTTTGGATTTGGACCATTAACCTTTAAAAATAGCCCAATCTAATTTTCAAATGAAATGAAGAAGAGATCATAGAGGGATTTACTAAGAAACCACCCGAAAAAAACAAAAAAATCCCTCACCAAGGAAGACACTTTTCCAATTTTCTCTCAATTATTGGACTCCCATAAGAATTCCTCATACATACTTATAAGGATTGGAAGTCCCCTTATCTGACGGATATCCCACAAACCAATTCCCATATAACTGTTAGATAAGTGGAAGGTATTGGTGCTTGGGCACCAACGACTAAGAAGTTCAGGTATCATCTCACCCATTGAATATGTTCTAAACTAAAAAATCTACACTACATGGTACAAAATAATAGCATCAAAATCATTGTGAAATTACAAGTAGTTTTAATGTACCAAGAATGCCCAATCCCATTCATTCGAGAAGCAACCGCCAGGCTACAGATCCAATTTGGAGCTCTACCCCAATTGGGATTCCCTCATGAAAGGATATAGATGAATTGATAATTGTGGATTTTAGATTCCAATGATATATTATGGCTATATCAGTTAACTTCAGTCAACATAGAAAAATTTAGGATGAACGTGTCTTCTTGGACCAAATCATATATGATCCCCCAATGGAAGAAACATTTTCCCAATTCCACACCGAGTAATCTCGAGATGAATAATAAAGATGTTTAGGTCAACCAGTGGTATATAAGAGTCATCATGGAGTCCAACGTTATAAATTGTAAATAGATTATACAATGGTTAATTCATTAGTTTTGGTGGAAGTTGTAACACCCCAAACTTCCACAGTACATTTTCCTTTGAATAATTCAATATCTTGCATTGTACGCAATTTCGAAATTCTAACACACCGTGACCAATCTAACTAGCCATTATGAATAGTAATACCCACTTTTTGAAATTTAATAAATTTTATCTTTCAAAATGGAATTTATTTTTGGGTTCGGAATATCAAAATTAACCTAGGGTAAAGTTTTTTATTTTTCTGAAAACATTCAATTTTTGAGGAATAGTTAAAAACACTGAGTTATGGGTCAAAACCAACTTTTTATTTAAATAATTATTAATTTTATTTAAATTTATTTTAGGTCAAAATAGATACGTAACACCTATATAAGTTCAATGTAATTCATTGGAGTCAGTTTATAATAGTTTTAGACATATAAAAATTTTATTGAACTTTTCACCATCTTTTACCCATCTCCTAGGAGAATTTGAAAATTCACGTAAAACTTAATTTTACCGCTTTTGTGAGTGTAATTTCGAAAATACTAGAGACACTATTAATATCAAGGAGTAAAATGTTGTTCAATAAAATGAAAATAATTTTTAGTGAATAGTAACTTTTTAGTTTTTATTTACCACGGTTTAAAGTAAATAGGGTAATTAAGGATAAAAATTATATTAATATTAACCTAACACATTTCATAATTATATTGTAAAAGTGTATATCGACAAATAAAATCCTTAGGAATAAAATATTATCATTTAGGTCCACTTTTATTAGATTAGGACATTTATTATTAATTAATTTAAAGAAAAGTTAAAAGAGTTAAAATAGAAGTTAAATTACTAAAAAAAATTAATATAGGGTTATACATCAGATAAATTCAATTATAAAAATTAATCTGAAAGATAAAAATATTTCCTACATAATGGTACTTTATTTATAATTTTTATACGTTAAATAATTTAATTTATTTATGATACAATGGTGATGCAGTAATTACCTAATTAATGAAATAATAAAATAATTGATATTATAAAAATTAAAATAAATGTAATTTGAGACTTTTAATGAATTACACTAATTTTTTAGGATAATATAACATGTTAGTATTTATTTAATTAACTTTTTCCGAAGTAATCATGCTGTTATGATTTTCACAAAAATCAAATTCCAAATAGCATCAACATTGACATAAAAGAGTTTTTAAAATGAATATTAAATTATTAATTGATATTATATTCCTAAAAATCTAAGGTTATGCCAACAGACTTTTATCATGATAGTTGTATCATTAATGGACCACTTGGGGGTCGCTTGGAAGTATATAGTATGTTTATTAACTATATAATATAAAAATACATAGAGACATGGTAAATGCAAAACTATTTAACTAAGAGTTAAATATAAAAGATATGGTTACTATAGTAAACCAAACCTGTCTAAAATCTATTGGTTGGGTGATTTTCGACTCATACCCACCTTTGACTTTGAATAATCCACTTTGGAGCCATTAGAAGAGGAATATTAATTTATTATCTAATAATACTTTAAGTTTTCCTAAGGAGCCCCTCCTCCCCCTTATAAAATGACACCACTTCTAACCAATTCTTCACACCTTCAAAGCCTTTTTTTTGGCCAAAACCTACCATAATATTCTCTCAACTTTCCTCAATTCAACCTAGAGGCCTTATTTTGATCAGAAAGCTGACCTACGAAGCCCTTTTGATGAAATCAAAAGGATGAACCCGAAGAAGAGGTAACATTTTCACCACCCTCTTTCAAGTTCCTTTCGTCTTCAACTTCTTTTTTTTTTGTTATTTAAATTCTAAATTTATAACTCTAGAATTTCCTATATACTTTGATGTTATTATAAAAATGGTAGAACCATGTCCAGTATTCTATCCATCCCTTAAATGACATGTCACCATACGTGTGTATGTACGGCTTACCGTCTCCACGTCGTGGTGTAATTATTACTCAATACATTATTATTTGTATTGGTATAATAATGATATATGATACACCATCCAATTATATATTATTTTAATATCAAAATAATGCTATTGTCACTCGTGCGTATGTATGGACAACCGTCTCCATGAACGCGATGAGACTCATTCCCCATCATATCCATTCAAGAATAATTTTTATTTGATGGTTAAAAATAATGATTAAAGACCAAATATCATTCTAGATATGAATAAGATAAAGCCTATCCATAACGAACATGGCTTATTTAAGAAATAATATAAAGGAAAACGAATTAGTTAACACTCGAAACAATGATAATACAAAAATATTACTAACAAAGAAATGTTAAAAGATCATATATGATATCATATTAATGTATATGATTCTTGTATAATTTAATAATTATTATTTTTTCCATTATACATGAGGTTAACCTACCCTCAACCAAGGAAAAGTACAAGGTAAGGGTTTATTTCACAATCTCTTCATTATCTGAGGTTTTTTATACATAATTATCTACTAGGACCACTTTATCATCCACATCCATGTTTCTTAAAAATGTATTTCAAATAATTCTTAATATTTTATAGACAATGGGTTAAAGTCATTTTTACCCTTGTTGAGTTTTTATAAGAAGTTTATAAAGGAATATTTCAATCATTTTCCAAACAAGATCCTTTTTAACCTTTTCGACAGAATTAAGGTAAATTTTTTTTTAACTTATACGGCAGGTGCAGATATTTTACGCCATTGTAAAGTCATCGAAACTTCCCTTACAAGATTATAAAAATATTTTCAAAGTCAATGTTTTATTTTATAATTATGGGACTTTTAAATTATTTCAAAAAAAGAGATATTTATCTCAAATAATTTTGATTTCATCTATGTCAACATCCTTTGATGGATTTTAAGCTAATTTGAAGTTGATTTATTGTGATACAAAACATCCATATTGTATTGAAAGATTTGTGATATGTTTCACATTGGATGTGTTATTTTTTAAACCATTCACAATTTATGGAGAAATTATTTACATTTTTTATTCGAGTTTTAATACGAATGTTTATGTTATGTTTAAACCTGTTCATATGAGGAATGCATTGGACTTAGTAAGTGACGGGTGGAGCCCGCTATAGCTCCTCGAAGCCTCAGTAGGTCTCATGAGACATACTAGTTTCTTTGCATGCAGCCTTGACAAAATCTTATTTGTAGTCTTGGCACGATGTCTTGGCTATGTGGTTATGATAGTCTGACATTATGCATTCCATCATTATGAATGTGTTTATTGACATTTCATGTGATTATTCGACTAGTAGAATATCAATGTGAATAGATAAATGGAATTATTTCATTTTATCTTTACCATATTATTCTGAAGTTCAAATGTAAAAGTCATTTGTTTTATTTATACATTTCTTTAAATGTTTATGTTTATTTATGAAAGTTTCTACTATATTGTTATCCTTACTGAGAATCTGAGCTCACCCCTTTCAATGTTTTAATTTTTCCCAGGATGTGAAGATGTATTTTATGAATGACTTGCAGGGAATGTATGATGGGATATGAAGACAAGATGTGTTGTAGTTTTTTTAACTTTATGATTTAATGTAAGACTTATGAATATATGTAGTGTTTCAAAGGATACTAAACTAATCGGTCTTTCGAGACTTGATATTTTGGGATCATGCCAATGTTATGTAATAATCTGCCGACTCTGGGTAACTGGGGTCGGGGATTTACATTTGGTGTCATAAGAAGTTTAGTACAAATAGTGGAAACTAGATTTAGATAAACTCTGATTAGAGAAAATAGACTAAGATAGACATTGAGGATTAGTATAGAAGAACATCCTAGAATTTTGGTAATGTTGAGATTTTGTGAGTTTTCCGAGCAATACATCCCTGTTTGGATACGAGCAGGTAGAGGTGGCTCTGGAACAGATGTACCTAGGGGTAAAACCCAGAAACACCACATTGAGCTAGACTCGAACAGGAACTGGTGCACGACAACAGGCCTTGCGGCACTCTTGGTTACGACACTCCCGGGGGATATGCTTAGGATAATTCTCATTTTCTTTACAAACCATTATGAAGGGTTTATGAGTATATACATCCTCAAAGAAAACGTTTTTTTTATGATTATGGATTATATCCATAAATAGTTCAATTTATGTTATGTGTTTTACAAGTATGGAATTATGTAGTTTGATTCAAAAACTGATCTAGTTTATGCTATTGTCTAGAAATGGAACCTAGTGGAAGGAATGGAAACCATATCAATGCACACACTCCATGTAGGGATTTCCCTCCTAATAAAGATAATTATAGTGGATCTGGTGATGAAACTGGTGCTGATCAGTTAATCACCATAATAGGACAACTCACTCAGGTTATGAATAATAACCTTACCTGTATGGAGCACCCTGATCCACAGCGTAGAGGATCAATGTTAGATCTCTTCATGAGGAAACAACCACCAAAATTCAATGGGAGTGCAAATCCCTTAGTATCTAAGCAATGTATAAATTCTTTAGAGATAATATTCCATGCCTTGGGGAGTAGTGAAAGGGAAAAGTTTATTATGGCATTTTACCACCTCACTGGAGATGCTGATCAATGGTGGTCATTGATTCAAAACATGAAAGAAGATGATGAAGTATCAAATATGGAATGGAGGGAGTTCAAAGAGATTTTCTTAGAAAAATACTTTCCTCGTGACCATCAAGCAGATATGGAAAGGATATTTCTGAGTCTGAGGAAAAAGGAGGATGAGAATGTTGCAAAGTATGAGGATAACTGTACAAGTTTAGTGAGGTATGTTGCAGATTATATATGTAACCCAGGAAGTAAGATTGATCGTTTAATTTATGGGTAAAAACCATTTCTTTGTTGAGCATTAGTCTCACAATCCTTCTCGTCATATGAAGATATTTTCTCATGTGCTATCAAGGCAGAAAAAGAATTATCTAAGTCTTATAACAATAAAGAAAAGCAATAGAAGACGAGATATTCTGATCAATCTGGAAATGGAAATAAGGGGAATAAGGGAAAATTTGAATATCCATCCTGCATTAAATGTGGGAAGAAACATTCCAGCACTTTCTTAAAAGGAATGGGAGTCTGTTACAAGTGTGGTGAAGAATTCCACCAAGATCGTGATTGAAAGGAGAAGAAAGAAGCTACTGATGTTCAATTATACAATTGCAGGGAGATGGGACATTATGAAAATGAATATCTTAAGCGTCAGGTTAACTTAGCTTAGAAAAGGCCAAGGGATCAAGGCCAATCTTATGATATCACTACTGCTGAGGCAGAAGCTCTGAAAGACGTGGTGGTAGGTAATTTAATGTTTTCCTCAAGTTTAGCAAATTCTTTATTTGATTCTGGATCATCGCATTGTTTCATATCCACCCGGTTTTCGTATAAAATTAGATATTTCCAATTTGATCTAATAAGGTAGTTGTTAGTTAAAACTCCTAAGGAAATTATCATTGCAACCAATTTCTATGAATCAGTTCCCATTATAGAATATAAATGTTCTCTATCAATTGATCTCATCGTTATATCTATGATTGAGTTTGATATAATCCTCGGTATGGATTGGATTTATAACCATGATTCGAAGAATTATTGTAAGAAGAAGGAGGTTAAAAATTTTGATGATGATGAAAAGGAACGCCTTATCTTTAGAGCAGAATCTTCACCACTTGATTCTTATCTAGATCTACCCACATTAGCTCCACTAAATTAAATTATTGGGGAGGAAGAGAGTGAAATAACTATGGGTGATGAAAAGAATGTTCAAATAGAGGATTCACCTATTGTGAAAGAATATGTATATGTGTTCCCGGATGATTTACCTAGACATCCTACAGAATGATAAATTGAGTTTTCCATTGAATTAATTCCTGGTTCAAGGCCCATATTGAAGACCCCTTATAGAATGGCCACTGTGGAGTTAGTTGAACTAATGAAACAACTAGAGGAATTGAGTAAAAATGGATTTATTCACCCTAGTGTTTCTCCATGGGGATCCCCTGTCCTTTTTTTAGAAGAAATATGGATCTATGAAGTTGTGCATTGACTACAGGGAGATCAATGCTATAACAATAAAGAACATGTATCCCCTACCTCGCATTGATGATTTATTTGACCAACTGCATGGAGCTCAATATATTTCAAAGATTAACCTTCGATCTGGATACCATCAATCATGTGTGAAGAAGGAAGCCATTCCAAAGACAAAATTTTGAAACAGGTACGAGCATTACGATTTTACAGTAATTCCTTTTGGATTGACTAATGCACCATCTGTATTCATGGATCTAATGAATAGATTTTTTAAGGAAAATCTTGATGACTTTGTAGTGGTATTTATTGATGATATATTGGTATACCTCAAAAGCTACAAAGATCATGAAAATCACTTGTGCATTATATTTATGATTCTGAGAAGAAATGAATTATATGGGAAGTTTAGCAAGTGTGAATTCTGGCTTCAGGAGATTTCTTTTCTTGGCCATATTGTCTCTAAGGATGGAATCTCTGTTGATCCTTTTAAGACAAGAGAATCCAAGAATGGAAAGCACCGATGAGTATAACTGAGGTACGTTTTTTTATTGGATTAGTAGGTTATTATCGAAATTTCTTCCAGAATTTTGCCTAGATGGCTAACCCATTAACAAAAAACACAAGTAAAGGGGTTAAATTTGTTTGGACAAAATAATGTGAATAATGTTTTGAAGAACTGAAAATAATATTAGTCAATGATCCTATATTGACTGTACCATTGGGGAAGGATGGGTTCGTTATTTATAGTGATGCATCATTGAATGGACTTGGTTGTGTCCTTATGCCGAATGATATGGTTATTACCTATGCATCATGACAGCTAAAACTTCATGAGCAGAACTATCCTACTCAAGATCTTGAGTTAGCTGCTGTAATCTTTTCTTTGAAGATATAGAGACATTATCTCTATGGTGAGAAATGTGAGATTTATACTGAATATAAGAGTTTAAATTATATTTTCTCACTGAAAGAACTCTACATGAGGAAAATGATATGGCTTAAACTTCTCAACGAATATTATTGCACGATACACTACCACCCGGGGAAGGAAAATTAGGTAGAAGATGCTTTGAGTAGAAAGGATCATGTAGTTTTGAACAAGATGAGTGTTGAGAGGGATCCTATTTTCATAGATCTAGTAAAGATGGATATGGGAATCACCATGGAAGGTGAAACATCAATACTTTTTCAAATGGTTACCAAAAAATTTTCAATAGAAAATATAAAGAGTTCTCAGACTAATGATGAAGAGTTTCAAAAAAAATATTAAAGATGTGAATGTTGAGAGATTGAGCGACTTTTTTATGAAGATATAATTTTTATGTTTGGGAAGAGACATTGAGTTCCAAATATACCTGATCTAAAAAGAGAATTTTTGGATTATGCACTTAGTTCCAATTTCCCTATACACCATGGGAGCGCCAAAATGTATATAGATTTGAGGGACCTTTTTTGTGGGAGAACATGAAGAGGGATATTGCTGATTTTGTGTCAAGATGTATGGTTTGTCAAAAAGTGAAAGATGGAAGGCAACATCCTGGACATGTATTGGAACCACTTCCTATACCTGAGTGGAAATGGGATAATATCAATATGGACATTGTCATGGGACTACCAAATAATCCTAGGAGAAACAATGAAATATGTGTTATTGTTTATTACCTTACCAAGTCAACACATTTTCTTGCTATTTGGGAGGATTTACCACTTGAAATTATAGCAAGACTATATATTAATGAAGTTGTGAGACTTTATGGAGTACACCTATCGATTGTTTCAGATCGTGATCCCCGTTTTACTTCAAGATTCTAGAAATGTCTTCAAAAATCCATGGATACTGAACTTCTTTTGAGCACTACCTACCACCCCCATACTGTTGGACAATCAGAACGAACTATTCAAACCTTAGAAGACATGTTGAGATCATGATCACTTGGTATTCAGGGTATGTGGGATCAATATTTACCTATGGTAGAATTTTCCTATAACAAGAGCTTCTATTCAAGTATTCAGATGGCACCATATGAAGCGTTATATGGAAAGAGATGTCGCACACCAACCTGTTGGGAAGATGTTGGTGAAAGTAATCTCATAGGTCCAGAACTGGTGGAGGAAATGATGGAAAAGGTAAAGGTAATCCAAAACTACATCAAAGTAGCTCAAAGTAGACAGAAGTTCTATGCCAATAATCGAAGGAAGGATTTGGAATTTCATGTAGGAGATCATGTTTTATTAAAGGTATATCCATGGAAGGGGGTTATATGTTTCGGTAAGAAAGGTAATTTGAGTCCCAGGTACATAGGAACTTTTGAAATTCTAGAACGAATTGGGGCTGTAGCTTACCGGTTGGCAATGCCGGCATGTCTCTCCAATGTTCACAATGTGTTACACGTTTCACTGTTGAGAAAATACTTGCCTTACCCAACACATGTACTCACCAATGAGGAAGTAGAACTAGAACCTGATCTATCTTATTGTGAAGAGCCCATTAGGATTCTTGATACAAGAGAAAAAGTGCTGAGAAACCGGATGACTCGTTTGGTAAATGTTTTATGGAGAAACCATAAGATAGAAGAGGCAATGTGGGAACCTGAGGAACTTATGATGAAGAACCACCTGAGTGTTTTTAAGAAATAATATTCTAGAAATTTCTATGAAGAATTTATTTGAAGGAGGGTAGAATGTAACACCCCAAGCTTCCACGGTACTTTTCCCTTTGAATAATGCAATAGCTTGCATTGTATGCAATTTTGAGATTCTAACACACCGTGACCAATCAAACTAGCCGTTATGAATACTAATACGAACTTTTTGAAATTTTATAAATTTTATCTTTCAAAATAGAATTCATTTTTGAATTCATAAAATCAAAATTAGCCTAGGGTGAATTTTTTGTATTTTTATGAAAACATTCAATTTTTGATGAATAGTGAAAAACATTGAGTTATTGGTTAAAACTGAATTTTTATTTCAATAATTATTTATTTTATTTAAATTTATTTTAGGTCAAAATAGACACATAATACCTATATAAGTTCAATGTAATTCATTGGAGTCAGTTTATAATAATTTTATACATATAAAAATTTCATTTAACTTTTCACCGTCTTTTACCCATCTCCTAGGAGAATTTGGAAATTCACGTAAAACATAATTTTACCGTTTCTGTTAGTGGAATTTCAAAAATTTGAGAGACACAGTTAATATGAAAGAGTAAAATGTGGTTCAATAAGATGAAAATAACTCATGGTGAATGGTATCATTTTACTTTTATTTACCACGGTTAAAAGAAAATAGGGTAATTGAGGATAAAAATGATATTAATATTACCCTAACACATGTCCTAATTATATTGGACAAGTGTATCTTGAAAAAAAACAAACCTAGAAATAAAATATTATCATTTAGGTCCACTTGGATCAGATTAGGAAATTTATTATTATTTAATTCAAATAAGAGTTAAAAGAGTTAAAATCAAAGTTTAATTACTAAAACATTTTTAATATAGGGTTATTCATAAGATAAATTCGATTATAAATATTCATTACAAATATAAAAATCATTCCTACATAATGGTATTTTATTTATAATTTTTAGACATTAAATAATTTAATTTATTTATGACACAATGGTGATGCAGTTTTTTTAAAATGTTGGGGCCAAAGCCTCAATTTATTATTAAAGGAAAGACCTCTTTAGACTGGGTAGAGGGTGACCCATAGTGATGCAGTAATTACCTAATTAATGAAATAATAAAATAATTGATATTATAAATATCAAAATAAATGCAATTTGAGACTTTTTATTAATTACACTAATTTTCTAGGATGATATGACATGTTAGGATTGATTTAATTAACTTTTTTCGATGTAATAATGCTGTTATGATTTTCACAAAAATCAAATACTAAATTGTGTCAAAATTGACATAAAATAGTTTTTAAAACGAATATTATATTTTTAATTGATATTCTATTCCTAAAAATCTAAGCTTCGGCCAAAGGACTTGTATCACGATAGGTGTGTCATTAATGGACCACTTGGGGGTCGCTTGGAAGTATATAGTAAGTTTATTAACTATCTAATATAAAAATACAAAGATACAAGGTAAATGTCATACTATTTAACTAAGAGTTAAATATAAAAGATAAGGTTACTATAGTGACCAAAACCTATATAAAATCTATTTGTTGGGTGGTTTTTGACCCATCCACACCTTAGACATTGAATAATCTAATTTGGAGCCATTAGAAACTGAATATGAATTTATTATATAATAATATTTTATGTTTTCTTAAAGAGACCATCCTCCCCCTTATAAAAGTACACCACTTCTAACCAATTATTCACACCATCAAAGCATTTTTGTTTGGCCAAACCCTACCCAAATATTCTCTCAACATCCCTCACTTTAACCTAGAGGCCTTAGTTTGATCAGAAAGACAACTTAAAGATCCATATTGATTATATAAAAAGGAAGAACCCGAAGAAGAGGTAACATTTTCACCACCCTCTTTCAAGTTCCTTTCTTCTTCAACTTCTTCTTTATTTTTTATTTCAATTCTAAAATAATAAATCCAGTATACTGTGATGTTATTATAAATATGGTACAACCATATTCAGTATTCTATACATCCCTTAAATGACATGTCACCATACGTGCATACGTACGTCTTACCGTCTCCACGTTGTGGTGTAATTGTTATTCAATACATTATTTTTTCGATGGATATAATAATTATGTGTAATTAATGTAAATAATAAATATAACCTGACAATTATTCTGTATATATGATACACTGCTAAATTTTATATTATTTTAATACCAAAAGAATGTTATTGTCGCTCGTGTGTACGTACGGACTACCGTCTCCAAGAATGCGATGAGATTCATTCCCCATCGTATCCATTCAAGAATAATTTTCATTTTATGGTTAATTTATAAAGAATTAAAATAATTCTGGATTTGAATAAGATACAACCTATCCATAACAAACACGGTTTATGTAACAGAGATTATAAAGAAAAACGAATCAGTTAACACCCGAAAAAATGATAAAACAAAAATATTACTAACAAAGCAATGTTAAAAGATCATATATGATATCATATTAATGTATATGATTATTGTATAATTTAATAAACATTATTTCACCATTATACAGGATGTTAACATACCCTCAACCAAGGAAAAGTACAAGGTAAGGTTTTATTTCACAATCTCTTCATTATTTGAGGTCGTTTATACGTAATTATCTATTGGGACCTCTTTATCATCCACATCAATTTTTCTTCAATATGCATTTCAAATCATTCTTAATATTTTATATACTATGGGTTCATGTAATTTTTAACCTTGTTGACTTTTTATAAGATTTTTATAAAGGAATATTTACGTCATTTTCCAAACAAGGTCCATTTTAACCTTTTCGATAGAATTTAGGTAAGAATGTTATTTTAACTTATACAGATGGTGAGGCTATTTTACGCCACTACAAAATCTTAGAAGATTCTGTTATAATCTTATAAGATTATTTTCAAAGTAAATGTTTTATTTTAAAATTATGTGACTTTTAAATGATTTAAAAAAGTAGATATTTCTCTCAAATAGTTTTGATTTCATCTATGTCAACATCTTTTGAAGGCTTTTATACTTATTTGAAGTTGATTTATTATGATACAAAACATACATTTTGTATTGAAGGTTTTGTGATATGTTTGATTGTGGATGTGTTATTTTTTATATCATTCATGGTTTATGGAGAAATTATTTACATTTTTTATTCTAGTTTTAATACGAATTTTTATGTTATATTTAAACCTGTTCATATGAGGAATGCATTGGACTTAGTAAGTGACGGGTGGAGCCCTCTATAGCTCCTCGATGAATCAGTAGGTATCATGAGACATACTAGTGTCTTTTCATGAGGCCTTGACAAAATCTTATTTGTAGTCTTGGCATGAGGTCTTGGCTACGTGGTTATGATAGTCTGGCATTATGCATTCCATTATTATGAATGTGGTTATTGATATTGCATATTATTATTCGACTAGTAGAATATCCATGTGAATAAGTAAATGGTATTATTTCATTTTATCTTTACCATATTATGCTAAAGTTCAAATTTAAAAGGCTTTTGTTTTAGTTATACATTGCCTTAAATGTTTATGTTTATTTATGAAAGTTTCCACTATATTGTTATTCTTACTGATCATCTAAGATCACCCCTTTAATTGTTTTAATTTTTCCCAGGATGTGAAGATGTATTTTATGAATGACCTGCAGGGAATGTATGAGGGCATATGAAGACAAGATGTGTTGTAGTTTTTTTAACTTTATGTTTTAATTTAAGAATTATGAATATATTTAGTGTTTCCAAGGCTACTAAACTAATCGGTCTTTCGAGACATGATCTTTTGTGATCATGCCAATGTTATGTAACAATGCACCGACTCTGGGTAACTGGGGTCGGGGTTTCACAGAAGGAGATCTTTCAGAGTACATTCTTGGAGGATAACACATGACTGAAGATCATATTAAACATTATCAACTATAGGAATTATTCTTTTGGATTCAATAATTGATTTGATAAAGAGTCCATTATCATTCCTATAATGGATCCGATAATGTCAATTTCTAACTAGATCAACAAAAGGCTAAAAATTTGTTCTGTATACAAATGGTCTAATGAAGATATCATCCCAAAAAACAACATTCCACAAAATCATGGCCCATGATTCATTGGATAGAGATGTTATATACCACATAATTATTCATCCAAGAAAAATTTACTCTATGCGTATGATGGAACTAACCCTTTGCGGTTGAAGTAATTTAGTTCACCAGTGCAAAGTTCTCATTTTCGAGCGAAGGCATCTGCGAAGGAGATAGTACGCAGTCAAGGATTCCTGGGAGGGATTAATTCGTTGAAAAAATGGTGAAAAATGGCTTTTTCCCCCTATATATAGGTATGGTACCCTTATGGGTTGATCGGTGTGTTGTAAACAAATTAAAATCCAGACACTTTTCAACATCATAAAGGCCTCCTCTTCATCTCGATTGGAACCCATTCCGATGGGGGAATTTGTTGGGTCTTAAAAATTATTCAAATAGGATGAAGTGGTTTTCATGAAATTTGAAAATGGAATTGAAATAAATCAATGGAAGGCTTGAAAAGAAATTCTAAAATAGGATGGATATTAAAAAGAATGGGAGCAAGGCTCCCTTTGCGGGTTGCCGCTCTACATGGATGTTCGTCACTCTGTGAAGGCCTTATGAATAAAAACAGATCACGTTAGAGGTGAATACCTAGGAATCTATGAGTGAAATAAATTCATTTTCATAAATATTTGGTGATATCCACTATTGGAAACAATCACCCCATAATGAATTCATTTGTAGGGAATAGTGGTGCTGCCAACTCCCAAGGATGAAACAAATTAATCTGTAGAGCCAGGTGGGGATGTCGTCAACCATAGTTTCCCCCTACTAACTAAGTAATTCATAGGATCTTGAAAAATATTCATGTGTCCAATCGTGGATGATCAACTACAGTGGTATCTAGTTCTTTCACTTCTATATAAACAGAACATGAGGGGAACCAGAGAAGGGGGAGAGATTGACAGATTGAGAGATGAAGGCATGAAGAAATTTAAAAGGGATTGACCAAGAGATTGATGGATCCAAAAAATATAGCCCCCTTTCAATGATTATATTAAGATAAAACTTGAAATATAACATTAAAGTGTGAAATCTAAAATCTATTAGTAGTCTATAAACTCAATATCCTTTACGAGTATACATCCTGCATGGTACCGAACCAACACCCCCTTTGCAATTTTGTTTCATGCATTAAAAAACTCTATGCAGGTAGAATCATGGACCATGTAGTAAATCAAAGCATGGGAGGAACTCAATCCCTAATATCCCCATGCAATGCAGTTGGGTTCTGGTCCTACAGATCCGAGTGGTAGACTGTCAAAACCTTGGTGTGCATACCGCAATTGTATACAGTCAACTCCCTTACTTGTAGAGAAGCACAATATGTAGATGGAACCCCGTCCTACTTAAGAAGATGCTACACAGAATGGGTATTACTAAGGAATTCCACTCCCCTTTTCAAATTATTCCCTTCTATCACATCACTAGACCTAGTACTAACCCATCCACATACCAGTAAAATGTTATTAAGTCAATGCCTATTTCAAATCTAGTAGACATTTTTGGTAAAGCCTTCAGACACATCAATGTTCCCTTTTGAGTCTGCATACCCATGTTAAGTGGTGTCATGTGTGATACCCCAATGATATTTCGGACCGTAAAAATGAACATGAGTATACATTCCCATTGTCACGAGGGTTTTGACCTTGGGGTACTAATGAAAACCTCTCCATTCATGTGATTAAGGGGAGCTGATGGCCTTTCCCTTTTATATTAGACATTGTTGAAAATTGTTCCCTCTTCCATAGTACCAAATTTTGATAGATTTTCTTGAGTTATTCCCCTAGAATTTATTGCGGGAGGTGACACATATTCTCCTCCACACCTCATCACGAGGCATATCCAGATAGTTCTCAAAATATGAAAATACTTGATATGAAAATTTGATAGGAAATGGCACACTCAATAACCCTATCTCTTATATTTTATACTCTAATACCATCCACTAGTGGATCGATCCGGATGTGTGATCTTTAGATTCACATCCTCCAATTTTTTCTCATACTTATCTTGACTCACATGGGCTTATATGTATGTAGAGATCACGACTTCCACAAAATTCCAATTCATATCTTGGGACTTCTATATGGTATAAGCCCAAATAAAATCCTACTTAATTGGACTTCTCCATATATCAAAATCCCATCCATTCACCATTTAATTGGAAATATCCATGTGTAATCCCCTAAATTCATAACTACATGGACTTTGAGTACCATCAAACTAGGATAAGTAAGAAATATCCCTGAGCTTCAATCCTAATACTTCACTTATCTCATACATTCCATCATCTTTATGATAGTTCACTCATCCCAACCACCTGAAATTAGCGTACGTTGGGAAGCCGAACTATGTGGGTTCTGATTCCTGTCACAAGTATACATAGGAATCCCATATTTTGTGTTTGATCCCAAAACCATTACAATTTCCATCCCCCCTGGATGAAGATAAACTCTGTAGAGACATCCCATGTTCCATCAAACTAACATTGTGTTATTGAAGGGACACATTCTCCTAGATCTATCCTTAAAAGGGTAACAACAATGGAGAAACTCAGATATATATAGGTAATTCCATCTATGGAGAGCCTTATATAAAAAAAAATATGCTTCTAAACCCATGTGTAGTCATGATTAACAGATGCTTTAGGGGTAATTCTCCGGAATCTTTCTTTGGAAGGAACCAAGGATTCACAATCAAATGAACATGACTTAAATCTATAAGAGAGCCCCAGAATAGGTAATAGTTCAAAAAAAAAGGTTGTGAGGATTGTGATTTCTCATCCTCTCGACCAATGGGAGTTCTTAAGTGCCATTGTCTAAATTATCATACAAACACCTACAATTGGAAATTAGGTCAATGAATCATTGAAACGACCCAATGATTTATCAATGGAAATTAACTTCTTATAATTATGTCATATAATTACATAAAATTCCAACACAATGAACAATTATATACTATGTGACCTTAAAACACAATGTTTCCACTTCTGAGTCTTGAATTTCAGAAATCTGACATACACGGTTGTGATCCGTAAGATGTTTTGAGTCCAATAAGATGGACATAATTTTTTTAAATAGTAATTGAACCTTATTAATTGAAATTTTACCGTAATGAATAGTAATATGGCCCTTATGATTAGTAAACAGTCAAAATTAATAGTAACCTCAACCTTGAATGTATAAATAAAATTTAATAATATTATAAGTGATACAATGGCCATAGTAAAAATATTTGTTTTTTATAAGTCATAAGTAATTAATTGAAATTAATTATTTAATTAAATTAAAATGTATTTTCCTAATTTTTTTTAATAAATAAAAAAATTTATGTCTTCTAGTTTTATGTTAATCTTATAATTCATTATGTAAATTTTTAAAAAATTATAAAATCAGTTTTTGTTTTAAATTTTTTATTTTTCAATAAATTATGATTTTAATTAAAAATAAAATTAATCATTTTTAGAAAAATAATTTTGAAAAATGGATTTCATTTTTGGATTCTACATTTCAAAAAATGTTTAGGGTAAATTTTTTAGTTTTTTCTACAATACAAGATTTTTTTAATTAGTAAAATAGAGAAATTTACATTATATATACATTATATGTTAAGACACTATTTATTAAGTCATAGATAATGTAGGAACCTTAGGTTATAAATCAAAAGCCCATATTACTTTTTTTTCATGGAATCATCACTATTTCTTGTCTTATAGGAAAATAAGATACATATGATCAAAATATTAAGAAAACCCTCCTCCCCTCAACTATAAAAACCACCAAAAATCACCTATTCTCTTCACCCCTCAAAAACCCTATGAATTCCCTATTTTCTACTCAAATATCTCCCAAATATCCTCCTCCACATCCAATTTCCCTTTGTCTCCTCAAAAGACAAAATCTTATCCCCTTAAGAGGCTCTCAAGGAACATTAAATCAAGAGGTAAATTCATCTTTTCTTTTCATTCATTTTATTTTCTTGTTTCTTTGTTATCTTTTCTTTCCTAACCTCTCCTCATCAAAATGGTATTACAAATCTATTAACATACATATATTTTAATGATGTTATTCTAACATGATAATTCATTATCATCTCTCATTTACCCTTCTTTTATATGAAAGAAACGAAAACATCAACCGTGATGTATTAATTTATCACATTCAAGGACGACGAGTTATCAATTTATAATACCTTTTTCAATTCATTTCATGAAACATTTTAAATTGTTGAAATATAATATAAAATAAGTTTTTTATATTATGTTATGTTCTATGTTCTTTATTTAAACATGATGTAAATAATAATACAAAATAAGTTAATTATGAGAAAAATCACCAAATTAATCCAAGCATTTATCATTAATGTTATATATAATGATTCACCTTCACTCCAAATAAAAAATGAATTTTTTTCCATATAACCTTATGTATGTTATTTAATTTTATATAAATTTAATTCTTCACAACCATATTAATATTACATTTTTATCCGAACATGAATATAAGTGAACCAATCCTTAAAACAAAGGAAGTGAATGCTCCAAAATTATGAAATTGAACATATTAACTCATAAAGAAGGACAGGTATGGACATAATAATGTTATAATAAATCAATGAAATGTAGTGTAGGATCTATAATTATGAATTAATGAACATAATTTTATAATGCATGTTATTAAGATCAAGCGAAGAACACCATCATACATAAGTTAAGGGATCCTATCTTTCTCAGATTTATTCAAGAATATTTTTTATGTTATGTCCTTTTATGTGTAATTAATAATGATTGGGTATGATTTTACACCACCCTATACTCTTGTAATGAGTTATAATATAATATAAACACTTTTATCTCTCATTAATCCCTCCTATGTACACATGTTACAAGGTCGATATTTCATAATGGATTATACCTGAACATTTTTTATTCATTCAGGTTACGCTATATTTATTTATACCCAAATGATGTTATATATTATTTTTATGTACATATTTTAAATGTTTTGTAAATGGTCCCAAATCATTTAATATGTTCCAATCATAATTCTATTTTGGGGATACATAAGATTTTAAGTGGTTCCCTCTTCAACACTTCCTGAAATTAAAACCCCTTTAAGGGATCTTCCCGAATTTATACCCAATTTCTAGTGAAATCCTCAATATTTTTTAAGAAATTTTTTTTATATAAAACTATTTTTTTATTATCAAAACATTTTGGGATCACTTCAAGTTTTGTACAAAATATTATTCCATTTTTTATTTTAAATTATTGTTATTTGTTCCATTATAACCACACTAATATTTTTAAATGCTAAAAATTCTCAAGTACTATTTTTACATGTTATAACTTCTATTTGACATAACTTACCATCTTATATTAATATTTTACATTATGAATGTCCATGTATGTTCTAATTACTTTAATTGATGGACACTTTTATGATATACCCATTAATTATGCATTATGACTTGACTATGATACCCATTTTTTCATGGGTTCCCTAATGTTTAAGATATATTATATATGATTCTATATGTGGAATTCATATTCATGAACATGTTCATATGGGTGCGATCATATAGTGATTAAATTTATTGGGTAAATTTGAGTCTCATGAGATGTTATATGGAATGGTCTTGGGGGTTAGCCTTGACTCAGAAAACCATGTTCATTTGTCTTGGTAGTTAATCATGACTTGTGCTCCTATATGTGAACGCACCCTTGACTTGTTATAAATATGTGTTGTGTGTTATAGACAAAATACTATGAATTCATTTTTATAAGACCCCATTTTTATATGTTATGATTCCATGTGCTCCATGCATTTTTTATATCATTATGTTTTCCCTTATAACCCATATGCTAAATATTTATTTCTAATGTTTATTACCTTGGTGGAATTTTTATCTTATCACATTGTTCATGTTATCCCCAAGTTATCCTATAAATATGTATGAAAAGAATGTATGTCAGGAGATATTTATGAAGTGAAAATAAAGAAATGTTATATTTAGTCCCATGATTTCAGTTTAATGTACATAATTATCCAAAACACTAGACTTCATGATATTTGGCTTGTAAGATGATGTTTTATTATGATTAAAATTATGAAATGATTTTTGTAAAATGATATGGTTACTATAGTTGGTATCAGAGTACGATCTAGTTTTTTTTAAAGAATAGGAATTGAGAAATTTTTTAAGAACCTTAAGGATGAGACTGTGTATAAGAAAACACCCATAAATTTTTGTATATATAGAGTTTGTGGTTTACCAAAAAAATACATCCTTGTTTAGATAAAAATAGGAAAAGGTTGATCTAGAACAGAATTATCAAGGGGTAAAACCTGATTACACCATATTGAGCAAGAATCAAAGGGGAATAGGTTCACGAAAACGAGCATTATTGCAATCTTGGTTTGACACTCCTAGAGGATATGCTATGGTAAATTCATGATCATAGTAAAAACAATTATTAAGGGAATACAAAAATCACATAAGAATATAAAATATGAAATAGATCATCGATAACCTATATTTAATCCTAGGGAATCACAAGTTAGGACATACTTCTTCTTTAAGGATTTATCCTTTTATGTTAAATGTTTAGTTTTTATGATACATATTAAAGTCCTCTAATTTTACACAGTTTCTCTTAGTTAATGGAAGGAAATAAAAGAACACATTCCAACAATAAATATATTAGGTAATGTGAAGACTACCATAATGATATGACAAATGATGGGAGAAGGTGGTCAATGCTTCATGAGAATAATTTCTCGGCTGGATCAAGTTATGAATAATAACTTGAATCAGGTAAAACTCCATCCCCCCCCACAAAAAGAGCATGTTTCTTTAGAATCCTTCATTTGGAAAAGGCCTCCCATGATTAATGGATCTTCTGATCCCATAATCACATAATAGTGTATTAAATCCATTGAAAAGATATTCTTTATTCTCTAGTGCTTAGAAGAAGAGAATGTTGTGTTGGCAGTCTATCGTTTTGATGTGGATGTTGATCAGTGGTGGACACTGATCAAGAATACAAATCCCTCTGATGAAATTGATTCTATGGATTGGGAGGAATTCATGATAATGTTTTTCAATAAATAGTTTCCCAAAACCCTCACTCTAATGAACGAATGAGTTTGCCTTACTCAAGAAGAAGTAAGACGAGTCAATGAGGGTGTATGAAGAAAACAATATGAGGCTATCTATGTACATCTTTGAAATTATCATGAACACTGAAATAAAGGTGGATATATTCTTTTGTCAACAAAATATGATTCTTTGAAATGTGTTGGTGATTTGAGACATATAAAGTTATGTGGGTATTTTTTGTTGTTCCCTCAAGGTTGAAATGGAGATCAGAGACTCGCAATGTTCTCATGGCCCCAAATAAAAAAGGGGAAGATGGAATATAACGTGGGAGGTTCCTCAAATATATTATTTGATAGAAAGAATCCCTAAAATCTCACGTGTAAAAATTATGGGAAGAAGTATCCTGAGAACTATCTAAAGGGAACCATAAATTGCTTCATATGTGGAAATATGGGACATCATCTTAAGTACTACTGATGGTATATGAAGAATACCTCTAATGTGGAAGAATAAAGGATGGCTCAAATAAATGATCTTCCATTGGGGCAGTGTTATACCTCCAAGGAACAAGGGAATTATGAAAACAATTTCTTAAGAAAAGGTTTGTCTAAGGAAATCAACAAAAACATCTAAGGAATCCTGGAAGAGATTTTTCTATCATTAATAATGTGGTGGATCCAGAAAACAATTTGGTGATAATAATGAAAGTTATTCATTCAAGAATAGAGAATGTATTATGTGATTCTGGTTCTACGCATTCTTCCATACCATGCATGTTTAGTAGAACTATTCAAAAACATCCTCAAAATTTGGAGGATATGTTATCTGTGAGAATATAGAATGGGTAAATTATATCATACAATAATTATAACTCCTCCTGATTACATGTTTGTGGACTGAACCTCCCAAAAAATCTTTGAATACTTACCTTAGTGGAGTTCAATGTTCTCGTGGGAATGTATTGGCTATCTTTATACAAAGCCAACATAAACTGTCAGGAATGAGAAATCACTCTTCACATCCTGAAGTATCCTAAAATTATTTAAAAGAGTAAGGGGGAAGATAAATATACTTTAGAATCATTGTCTAATGTGTGTATATTAACTCCTTATGATGAGGCATGTATGGCTCAAATTTTTTAGACAAAGGGGAGAATCATGCTTGAGGACATGCCCATTGTGAGGGATTACACTGATATATTCCCTAAATAGTTTTTGGGTCATCCTCCTGATCAAGAGGATGAGTTATCAATTGAACATATTCCTTTATCCATACCTTTATCAAATAAACCTTATAGAATGGCCATCGTAGAGCTGGAAGAGCTGAAGAAGCAGTTACAAGTGAATCCGGAGAAGGGATTTATATGCCTGAGTGCTTCACCATGGACTATTCTAGTCTTCTTTGTCAAGAATAAGTATATATCAATTTTCCTATTCATTTATTCCCATGATCATAAAAAAAACATAAAAAATAACATGTATCCCCTTCCACAGATAGAATAATAGTTCGATTATCTTTTTGGGGACAATTGTTTCTCTAAGGTGGACCGTTAGTCGGGATATCACCAATTAATGGTGAGAAATGTAGATATTCCCAAGAATGCCTTTCGAACAAGGTATGGATACTATGAGGCATTGTGTTTCCATTAAGACTAAATAATTATCTAAATCATTCATGGATTTAATTAATAGAGTTTTTAGAGATTACCTCAACAAAATTTTGTTAGTCGATATTGTTGATATTCTGATAATCTACAAGGGAAATGAGGAACATGAGGAACATTTGAATACTTTTAAAAAGACATTTAAAAGGCATAAGATGTATGAAATTTATTTTAAAATTGAGTTATGGATTTAGGAAGCATCAAGGTTGGTGAATTTTATCACTAGAAAAGGGATATTTTTGGTCCATTCCAAGATAAAGGCAATTGAAGAGTGGCCCATCGAAACATCTGTAACGAAGATCCATAGCTTTCTGGGTCTTTCTGAGAATTATTGATGATTTTTGGAGAACTTATCCTGATTTTAAAACTCAATGAACATAATGAAATGGAAATGACTTAAGTCTTTCCAGACTCAAGAATGTTAAGACTGCGTTAGGGAGTTCAAAAAGAGGCTTATCACTACACCAATACTCAAACTCCCAACAAGAGGAGAACTCATTATCAAATTAAATGATGCTTCAATGAATGTATTAGTCTATGTGATGATGAAAAATGATAACGTGATAGATTATTTCATAATGCAGGTGAAAATACATGAGAAAAACTATCATTTGCATGACTTAGAGTTGGCGGTTGTGATCCTTGCGTTAAAAATCTAACATCATTATCTATATGTGGATAAGTGTGAGATATATAATTATCAAAAGAGTTTCAAATATGTATTCACATAAAAATATATTAATATGCTCCATCTATGATGTATAGTACTCATCAAGGATTATGCTTATTCTATCCTCAACCATCCTGGTAAGCCAAACAATGTGGCAGATGCTCTAAGTTGAAAGGATCATGCATCTTTATCAATGATAAGAATTAAAAAAGATAAAATATTCATTAATATTTAGTGGATGAAAATGAGAATAATTAAGGGTGGAATATAATAAATCATTTCTCAAAATATTTCTCAACCATCCCTCATGGAGAAAATAATGGATGCTGAAATTAACGAAATAAAAATTTATAAAAGGGTGGACGCTCTTAGAATTGGGAAATCCTCTTAGTTCAAGATTGACAAGGAAGGATTTGTAAAGAATTGGGTCATGATTATATGTAACATTTAATATAGATATAAAGAATGATATTTTTAATTATGCACAAAGATCATCCTTCTATATTTAACTAGGGAGTATAATGAAGTATTGAGATCTTTGGGATAACTTTAGGTGAGGAAATATGAAGAAGTTGATTGCTATGTATACAGAAATGTTCCGAGTATTTCAATTAGTGAAGGATGAAAGAAAGAAGTATAAAGGGATGATTCAACCACAATCCATACCAATATGAATGTGGAAAAACATCACCATGGACTTTATCACATGACAACCAAGGACATTTATAGGAAACAATTCTATATGAGACATTGTGGATTGTCTTACAAAGACAAATCACTTAATGATGATTCTAGATGACATTTCATTGGATCAAATTGCACGGATATATATCAATAGAGTTGTATGAATTCATAAAGTACCATTATCTATTGTTTTTGATGATGATCTGAGATTCTCTTTGATGTTCTGGAAAAGAGTCCAACATGCTTGAATAAATGAACTGAACTTAATTATTGGTTATCATCCTCAAATAGATGGAAAATATAAGAGAACTATTCATACAATGGAAGATAATTTGAGATCATGTTCTATGGACTTATAAGGAGGATTTGACCAATATATTCCACTGGTTTATTTCTCCTAAAACAATAGTTTCAACTCCCACATCTGAATGGAACAATATGAATCCTTTTATGGGAAAAGGTGCATAACACCGACGTGTTGGGATGAATTCAGAGATTGAAATCCATTAGGGCCTGAAATGGTAGAAGAAATGGTGGATAAGGAAAAAAATTCTGTATCACATCATTACATCCTAGAGATGATAAAAGAGTTATGCAGACAATTGTCGACGAGACATTGAGTTCAATGTTAGAGACATGGTATTTCTACCTATATATCAATAGAAAAAGGTAATGTGGTTTGAGAAGAATGGAAAGTTACGTCCCATGTACATCAGAACCATTGATATTTTTGATCATGTTGTGGATATATACTATCAACTAGCACATCCACCTACCATGTCTAAGGTAAACGATGATTTCCATGTGTCCATCTATTTGAAGTACATACTAGATCCTTCACTTGTACTATCTTTCGAGGAGGTAAAGTTGGAGAATTATCTTTCTTACCAGGATTATCTATTGAAGTTCTTGGATCATAGAGACAATGTTCTCAATAAAAAACTAATCACATGGTCAATTTAATAGGGGGAACCATATGTACGAAGAAGATATGAAGGAAAGGTACCCACAACTATTTATGTCATAGAATGTAATATGGAATTTTTAGTGTGAAATTTCATAAGGGGGAATAATGTAATGACCCAATGTTTTATCAATGGAAATTAAATTCTTATAATTATGTCATATAATCACATGAAATCAGAACACAATGAACTACTAAGTACTATGTGACCTTTAAACATAATATTTCCACTTCTATGTCTTGAATTTCAAAAATCTCTCACACACAATTTCCATCAGTAAGATTGGATTCTGATAACACAAAATTAATTTTTGGTTAATATTAATGGACCTTTATATATAGTAAAGATACCATTATGAATATTAATATGACCCTATTTAATAGTAAATAGACAAAAATAATAGTAACCTCACCCTTGGATGTATTAATAAAATTTAGGAATCTTATAGGTGTTAATATGGCTTTAGTAAATGTATTGGTATTTTTATACATCGTAAACAAAAAAATAAAGGAAAAATTATTTTCCTAAGAGGTGCTCATAAATTATAAACTTTTTGACTACTGTTTTAGGTATAATTTTATATGACCTTATTTAATTTTTGAAAACATTATAAAATAGGTTATTGTTTTCAATATTTTTCATATAAATTATGATTTTAATTAAAAATTAAATTAATAATATTAACCAAATTATTTTTGAAAAATGTAGTTCCCTTTTGGATTATACACATCTAAAAATTTTTATGGTGAATTTTAGTTAAATTTATAAAATACATGATTTTTTTGATGAATTGTTAAATATGGTAATTTCACGTATATATACATTATATGCTAATACACTATTCATTGATTCATATTTGATGTAAGAACCGTGAGTTCAAACTCACATGTGCATATTACTATTTTTGGGAATGGAATCATCACTATTTATTATCTTCTTGAAAAATTATAAACTCATGTTTAAAATATTAAGAAAACAGCCTACCCTCCACTATAAAAATCACCCACACTTTGATCATCTATTAACTCTTATTAAGAAATGTGACTTCCATTAATTCATCCAAAATATCTCCCCAATATCATCCCCCACATCCATAACCCCTTGGTTTAATAAAAATAACAAATAATCTACCCTTAAGAGGATCTCAAATATGATTAAATCAAGAGGTAAATTCCTCTTTTCGTTTCTTCCATATTCTTGTCATGTTCCTTTATTCTATTTTATTTCTTAACCTCTCCTCATCCAATTGGTATGAAAAATATAATAATATAAATGTATTGGAATGTTGTAATGATAATGAGATAATTCATTTTCATCTCTCCTTTCCAATTATTATATATTAAAGTAATGAAAACACCATCCGAGATGTGTTAATTTATCTTATTCAAGGACGACAAGTTATCAATTTCTATTACCATCTTAAATTCTAGTGATGAAACCATTTTTATGGTTGAACCATAATGTCAAATATTTTATTTATCTTATGTGATTTTTTTAATCCTTATATTCACATGATGTAAAATAATAATATAAAACATTTTAATTCTGAAAAAAATCACAAAATTAATCCAAGCTTTTATTATTAATGCGTAGTATAATGCATCAACTTCACTCAAAATAACCAAATAAATTTTATAACCATGTAACCATATATATGTTAACTAATTTAATATAACTTCAGATATGGATGACCATCCTCATCATACATGTTTTTGAAAAGATGAATATAAGTCAACCAATCATTAAAACTAATGAAGAAAACACTCCAAAACAATGAAATTGAACCTCTTAACTCATCCAAAAGGACAGGGATAATCGTAATAATGTTATAAAAATCAAATAAAATGTAGTAGTCGTTCATTAATAATTAATTAATGGTCCATATTTTATTATTTAGGTTATTAAGATCAATCGAAGAACACATTCAGACTAATGACAAGGGATCCTCTCTTGCTCACATTTATTCAAAAATCTCCTCTATGTTATGTCCTTTTAGATGTAGTTCCAAATAATGGTGTATGAATTTCCACCTCCCCCATACTTCCCTCATGAGGTATAAAAGAATATAAACCACTTTTTCTTTATTAATCCCACATATCTACAACCGGTACCATGTTGATATTCCAAAAGGGCTTCAACCCGAACCTCTATTCTTCATTTTCGTTTTCTCTGTCTTCTTTTTTACTCAAATGAATTTGTATATTATTTATAGGAATATATTATAAATATTTTGTAAATGCTACAAAAAAATATATCAAGGTAAAATAATAATTCTCTTTTAGGTATATATATGTTTTTATGTGTTTCCCTCCTCAATACTTCTTGAAAAGAAAACCCCTTTAAGGGAACATCCCAAATTGGTACCCAATTTCATATGTAATCTACCTTAGGTTATAATCCACCATTATTTTTTTAATTAATTATTTCTACTAATAAAAACTTCTTGTATAAATTATGGTTTTGTTAAAAAACATTATTCCCTTTTCAATTTTAAATTCTTATTAGTGGTTCCCTTAAAACCGCACTAAAATGTTATAATGCTAAAAATTCATAAATAATCTTTTTACATGTTGTCACTTCTATTTTAAATCACTTTCCATGTTATAAAACTATATTACCATATGAATTTTCATTAATGTTCTAATTCCTTTATTTTATGGACACTTTTATGATATTTCTATTCCTTAAGGTTTATGACATTATTATGATACCCGTTTATTTCCATGAGTGCCCTTATGTTTTTGATTGATTATTTATGATTATATATTTGGAAATAATATTCATGAATATGTTATGATGGGAACACCCAGATAGCTCTCTAATTCATTGGGAAATGCTCAGTATCAAAAGTAATTTTGAGTAACCATCTAGGTAGTTAGACTTGACATGTACGACCATGTGAATTAGCCTTGGTGGTAAACCTTTACTTGTGCTCATCTATGTGAAACATGCCTTGACTCATGATAAATTCATATTATTTGTTTCACCCACATTACTACGAATTCATTTTTATAATTACCCATGATTATATTTCATGATTCCATATGTTCCAAGCCTTTTATACCATTATGGTATACCTTATAACCCATGTGATAAAACAATATCTCTCATGTTTATTCCCTGTTGGGAATTTTATTACTTTCCTTTTTTCATGTTATCCCCTAGTTATCCTACAAAGGCGTATGAGCACAATGTAAGTTAGGAGCTCTTTATAAATACTAAATAATATAATTTTATATTTAGTACCATGTTTTCAATTTAATGTACCTTGTTTTACAAGACAATAGACTTCATGATCATTGGCTTTTAATATGATGTTTTATTATGTATAAAATAACGTAATGATATTTCTAAAAGGATAAGGTCACTATAATCATGGATTTTAGATCTGTTGGCGATTTATGGCCTTATTAACAATCCCATTGGAGACCATTCAATGATTTTATACCCGACACCAGTGATCGTATAAAACATTACCGCATATAACCAATCATTGGGAATAATATTTTCATTAGAATCAAAAATGGTAAACACGACATGAAATATATTTCAAAAAACACATTCATTTTAATCGATCATTGGGCACAAAATTTTCATCAAAAACACCAGGTCTTATATTTTTTATTATATTATTTTCCATCAATCTAAGAGATAAATGTGAAAGGTATTTTTTTAATCATTGAGTGAACCATATATTAATAAAAACTTTATAAATATATGTTCACACATATTATTTATTGTGTTAATTAAGTAAATATGAAAATAATTTAAGGTGATAAAGGGCCACTCTATTTAATTATCCTAGTGGAATTTTATTTCATCTAGGCTACATTTATTTTGACTACATGTCATCTATAGGTTTAAATTATTTATTTTATTCCATAAAATTAAAAACATAAAATTTCATTTATTCCATAAAATATGAAATACCAAAATTATAATACTAAATTATTAATAGTGAGTGTTGACCACAAAATCTTCTTAATTGAGAAAACCTTGGTCTGCCTATAAGGCACATTAGGAAAATAAATTTTATCTTTTATACCTCACTGTGATAGGTTTGTGTTATAAATTATAATGTATTTATAATATTTTATGTAAGACACCTCTGTTAGTGCATCATAGTGGTAGGGTAATTTCCAGGTCTCAAGACAACATTGAGTCTAAGACCACTTTAGTACTTTATATACATCTCTATATTTTATTTTTATTTTTTATTTTCTCACGAGTACTATTTGTAATATATTTAATGTAATAATATAACATTCTGCGGTGTTTCAATGAAACCAAAATGCTAGACAGGTATAACACTATAGACTATAATATATTTCAAAATAGTATCATAAGTTATTTGAATAATTTTATTAGGGTAATACCCTTGTTTTATTCCATAAAAATGACATTTGAAATTTATTTATTTATGATGAAATTATATTCACTAAATTTATTGTAATTATTATGATATCATCCTATATCCTTATGGGAAAAAATTTAAATACTATAATTAAACCCATATGATGGGTTTTTTTGTGATGATATTTTAGTATATTTTGTGTGCTTATTTATTTTATTTTATTTATGATGTTTTATATTTATTCCTTATGAAATCACATGTAATGATTTTATAAACATTGAATCTTCAATAAAATTTGAATTAACTAATTCTACCATTACTATATTAAATTAAATTTTTTATATTACATTATATAAGGAGGTATTTTTTATATATTTATGTTTTAATATGATTGATTTGGAAAAATATTTGGGTAATGTAATTGTTTATATTTCTTAGAACTCAAAATGAAGTCATTAAGGTCCTAATGGTTTCCCAATAGAATTTTATTATGTGAGAAAAAACTACATACTATCTATAAATCCTATTAATAACCCAATGGATATCCAGAAAAACTGACTTTGATTATAATATTTTATTGAAAATGTATAGGAATCATTGTGGAAGACCCGACCCAAAATTTTTTAGAGGTTCTATTTTATTCATAGAAGGATGTTACCAAATCATATTTCCTCCTTTCCCTTTTTAGTGTATTGAGTCGGGGTCCACCATATTAGGAGTTTTATTCCTATATAACACCCTTCATTCCTTTTATCATCACTATCATCCATTATTGAAGGCATTATGGTAAATTATATATCAATTACTATAAATATAATCATTAAGTATCTGAAAACACATGGTTCACAAAAATTTATTTTATGAAACATAATATATTTTTTTATAGATCATTAATTTAATTCATTTTTTATATGTTTTCATTAATTAATTTATTTTTAATTAATATAAGGTAAATCATTATGCGACTGATTGTGGGTCGGTTTAGCTAAATGATGTTGAGACAAAGATATTTTTTTGGGTAGATGTAAATATATGAAGTTATCCAACACTGGGGAAAACTTATAGAGACTCATGAATATGATATGTTTATTATGATATATTTTTTAAAATATATATATCTTATTGAAATTAATTTAAAATATTTTTTCATATTTTATGTGGAAATTTTTAATGAGTTTAGATATATT
This sequence comes from Viscum album, assembly GCA_963277665.1. Lineage (NCBI taxonomy): Eukaryota > Viridiplantae > Streptophyta > Magnoliopsida > Santalales > Viscaceae > Viscum > Viscum album. The sequence goes on from OY728125.1 coordinate 561,947,066, forward strand.
TGGAAAAGTCATGATGAAGTACATAATTATTCTGCGGGGTTTTTATAGTTGTAAAAAATTGATTCTAAATTTATTTATAAGTATGTAATGTGTAATTTTAATATATTGATATGTTATGAAAATAAATAAATTAATAAACCATGCTCAATGTATAATGTATATTACTACTTGATTACAAAATTTCATAAATACATGAACCTCTAATGATGCCTAATGATTTTAATCAGTAGTAGTGAAGATCTAAGAAATGAAATAATCTTAGACTAAATCATAATTTTTATAAGGATTCATATGTTTTTAATGAGATAACAAGTTCAAAATGAATGGAGATAAATGGTAGTACATAAAACTTTTTATGTAACATAATAATTTCTCATCATAAATAATATTTTTTTGGGATTCCTATGTTTTTTCATTTGTTTATAATATTTTTAAAATAGAATTATTTTTAATATTTTTCAAGTTAATTTGATAGGTTTGGAAAATTAATAGGAAATTTTTGGATGAATATTTTTATACATGATAAGGATTATTGAAAAAATAATAATAATACTTCTTTGATGTATTTATTATATTGATTAAATATCAAGAAATAAATTTATGACACATTCTATTAGAGAATACGGGTTCATTTAGTGAAGGAGTATATTTCACCATGAAGGATGTTTTTAATTTTGTAGAACTACTTTTACACATCATATTTTAGGTTATTGTGACTTAATGATATGAGTAACTCTGACTATTGTGGAGAAATTTTGAATAAAAGAAGAATAATTTAAAAGAAGTTAATATAAGTAATTAAATGAAATTTAAATTTGATGTTCAAATTTTAATGTGAATTTGTTACTACATTAAAAAGGAAATAAATTCACCACTATTGTGAATTTATTTCATATATAATTAAAAAATGATATTAAGAAATAAATATAGCTAAAGGAGAAAATATACCTGATTCTGTGAACCAGAATAGGAAGAGGAAGAATAGAAAGACGATGAAGTAGAAATACAAAAAAAATCATTGAAGACTAATTTGAAGGAAGGAATTATTTTTATCTTATAAAAATTAATATTTTGACTGTGTGGGAGAAATATACACATTTGGGAATCCTTATTGTTTCATGGTTAAAGAATAAACCCTACTAGTTTTTTATCCACAATATGAAACTACAATAATATATAATCTTCGGGAATTAAAAATATTTTTTAGGATTAACAAATCGTTTTGAGAATTTAACCTTTTAATCGGTTGTTCCTAATCATTGTGTATTCATTAATGTGGGTAAAAAATATATAACCTAAAACTATAATAGGTTACATAATTTTTTTTAAAATTAAACTTAAAATCAATTTAATTAACCAATTCTAACCTCTCCCAATCAATGTCCACATATGATGAAGGTCTTAAACAAGATGTATCTAAACTAGGTTCACTTAATTGATGTCCTAGTAGTTTATTATTATATAAAAATAGTTTTTCTATGTAATTAGATTTATTTTATAATTATTATACGAAATGGAAATACATAATTCAGTAAAAATAGGGGGATTTACGCATTTAATGGGAAAAACACACACACATATATATATTAATATTAGATAATATCATATATATTATAAATAATTTTTATATAATGGAGGCTTTGATAGATAGGTCTAATCCCCATTTTGGGGGTACCATAGTTACAAGAGTTGATATAAAACACAATGATAATGATGGAAGGGATTGAAATTTATTCTCATCTTCTCACTATGAGAAGGGTTTTCTCAAGGTAAAAGGTGTCAAGGCAACAAATGGAACATGGGATAAGTTAGAAAATGTATATGATGGATATCAAATGGTGAATAAATGTTAACTATACGTAATTGAAATGTTTTAGTTACTATTATAAGGAATCATATTTCACACAAAATATACATTCATACCAAAGGTAATTGTATTTTTTTATTTCCCAACATGGATGTCTAGTTGGTTAATAATGTGCCTATAAGAAAGAAGGGATGTGAGAATAAATAGGGAGATTCATGAAATTGGCCCCATGCAAACCATTTTCTTCATAAAATGGGACATATTTTCCATAAAATCTCCCATTAAAAAGAAAGAACTCATATTCAAAGACCCTTCCATTCCTAGGGTCTTACATGTTGACCTCTAATTATTTCAGCTATAAATAGAAGATCACCCCCCCCCATTAGTGAGGCTCTCTGAAAGAAAAAAATGATGATCCCATGCATGCAAGTATTTTGCTTCCATCATAGTAAGAAACTATGATCTCCCAAGTTAGAGAATAAAGAGTGATAGACTCAGGTGGGTCCAATTATGGCTTGGATCATAGATGAATAATCCTCTCACAACACCTATTACGTTTGATTTGGTGCATGTAGGAAAACCTTCTGGCATGCAACACTAATTTTTTTGGAACCATTACTTGTGGAAAAATACTCCTTGATACAATATTTCCTACCCTTGTTTTAGATAACCCTACTGGTGAAATTATTAAATGAAAAAAATTTATGCATTCATGAAAATGTTCCGTGAAACAATCCAAACATTTATGCACCAACTTATGAGTCCCCTATTTAATTTCCCATGTGCATTCAGTGCGCTGGTTACCTTAATACTAATTTTGAGAATGGTTAATCATACCCTGATTCCCTATGAGCATCGTGAATCTAACGTGAAACTCATGATTGGCCACTTCTCATGTCATTGTACTATGGCCTTCCCAACACCATTCCCCACCCAAAGGCACGTGAGTGGCCATATAGTAATCGCAAGGGGTAAACATTTATCCCCCCATGATTGAGTATCCTGATATAAAACATCCTAGTTCCACATCCATGTAATGAAGCATTAAACAACATGACAATGTTTTGAGCACATGATATAATACTATTGTCTTACCCCATGTTATGAGAACAAGATTCCTCATGAATTAGTGGTTTGGAATTATCCCCACACATCTACGACACACATGGAATGATATAATCTAAGAAACAAAATACATAATCATTTCACATTTTCAACCAAGAGAAATCCTATTATAATGGTATACATCAATGTGTATGCCCCAGAGAATCCCTTGTCAATGCTCCTTCAATGGACCAAGAATCCGTAATGCATGATGTATAATTACATAGATCATTCCTATCACATGAACTTAAACTATGAAATCGAGATACATGTGTTTTTATCCCTATCTTCTAAACTGTGTATATAGGAGGACTCCCTGTGGTTCAATTCCAACCATTGGTAAACATAGGCACTTCCTCCTAAGTATTATCCCTTCAGATATGCCTCCATAGATATTTCTATTCAACCAAACAGATCTGAAAAATGTTTTAAACACATTCCTTGGATCTGCTTCGAGGAGGTGAAATGATCCCTGGGTAAACTGTCTAGGTGTGATATCTTCCAACCTAGGTATACACCTCTCTAATATACCTCCTTCAGGAATTTTGATCATCCAAAACTGTTTCCACAATAATATAAACACATTCCTTAGATCTACCTCCATGTGGTGTTACGATCCAATGGTAAATAATACATGTGTGACATTTTTCCTCCTAGGGATTCACCACCCTGATCGTCCACCATAAAGAAATATGATCAACCAAAACCTTCTCCATAATATTTTTAACACATTCCCTAGAACCTCCTCCCTAAGGTGTTCTAATACTTTTGTAATATATCGACGAATGACATCTTCCCTCCTAGGGATGAACATCCCTAATACAAATCCACTAGGATTTTTGAACAACAATAACCATCTCCATATATTGATTAAATTTTCCCCTATATCTTCATCCATGAGGTGTTCTGATCCATTGGTAAAATTTCATGGTGTGTCTTCTTCCCTCATAAGGACACCCCTCTGTGATCTGCCTCCATGGGCATTCTGATCAACCAAACCCATGGTTATATGTATTTAAAATCATTCCCAGAATCCTCCTCCATGAGGCATTAAGATCCATTGGGAAACTATAAAAGTTTGACTTATTCCTTACTAAGGATGTACCTCCATTATCAAACTCCATGGGGAATTCTGATTAACCAAACTCATCTCCATAATACAATAAACTCGTGCCCCATTCGGTCTCAATAAGACATCCAACCCATCTCCACATGGATTAGATCTTGTAACTTGACCCAAAATACATACCCTATGAACTTGTTTGGGATGGATGAAGGAAACAATGGAAAAATCACACCTCTGGAATCATTACCTCTTAATTGACATGTGATTACATGGGTTTCATGCCTTGATATATCTCACATGATATTCCCTCAAAAGGGGAAGAATATAGGTGGCCAATGAACCCACCATTTAGAAACAACTTTTAATGCCCAATTTTACTATTCTAATGAGTGATGGTTTTTTTCCTCTAAAGAATAAAGATGAATTCCAAAAAAATGTGTAAATAACTAATTTCCACAAATGGATGGAACCGGGAATGAGTTCCAAATAAATTAATTTATTATATGAGGGACACCCAAACTAGAGATCATTTCCAGGGAATAATCCATAGAAAATAAAAATAATCAACGCAACATTTTATTTCGATAAAGAATATTAAATCATAGTTAAATTTTATGAATGTAATATGCCTTTGGAAAGTGGAAATACAAAGAAATAAGAATTCCATCACAAGGATCATTTTTCAAAATGTAGGCATGACCCCAAAAAAGAATCTTAAAAAGAAATTGTGAACCTGTAATGAAACTGTTCTCCTCAACATGGGGACTAAAAACATTAGGGAATCAACATATTATAATTTCACAAGATCTAGATATCTGGTGATAGGTCCCACCATGAAAATAATGGATCAACAAGAAACTCAATAGAAATTGGCATAGTATTCATTAGGAAACCTCATTATACGAAATTGTCAACGAGAATCTTTCTCTTTCTTTAGAAGATTGGATGAAATTGGTGTATTGGGAAAACCCTTCCATGAACATATAATGATAGATAAATCGACATGATTTATAGGATCAATACAATATGAAATTTACAACCAAATATTGGTGGGAATTGGGGTTGGAGAAATTATAAGGTGACAATCCCATATGATCATTCTCCCATAATGAATTATATGATGATGTCACCGATTAGGAACCCATGACCATCTCACCCTATGAGATCATCCAGAGGAGGGTGATCAATATACTCATATGTTGGTATGAGAAGAACGAGGACATTTCCACCAGGGACATGGACCTACAGCACTTGGAGGCCTCAACCCTCACAAACACTATCTCTCCCAAGGGGCTTGCAGGGGAAAACACCCCTACTAACATAAAACCAATTCATGATCCTCTACTCAGATTAATCTTATAACTCACTCCACTATTCAAAAGGGGTGGGGGATTCCAGAGTCATTGCAATCATGAATACTGACTGATAGCTTATGAGGTGGGATCCCACTATGCTATGTTAATTCTATGAATGGCAGGTCCCTCGGGCTCAAAATCATATAGAAATTATCCATACTCCACTGGCCTCAATACAATGTACATGTCCTCAACATAGAGGGAAGACATAGGAGAAAAATTTTAAAGGGGATTTTTCTTCCATGACTACAACATACCCAGCCACTATTGGCACATTTGTCAAGGTCGTTGCGATCCCTTAAACAGGAGAACGAGTATCCTTCTCCCACTGATTGGGGTCAAGACCTCATGAACTATAGGGGAATGTTAGGATGACTCTTTCAATCCCATGCACCAACAAAAAATGTTATGGGCCATCCCATGATTATGAGATGTTTTGAAGAGGTCCTCCCTGCACCATCACCAACAAAATCATTGGTCCTTACATCCCGATCAACACCCAATTCATATTTATTAACCACACTCACACTTCTCAACATGAAGGACCTCTTCATGTAATTATCAACTAGAATTAATTTACTCATCATGATCCTACCTACTAGCACATAGTTCCTCCCCATGTTGAATATCTACCATGCCCTGAAGAACCATCCTTGGGTGGAAGGAAGAAAAATCACTACATAATGTGTAATCCTAGGAACCACTAACTAGTCATAGGCCTCATAGATCGTTAAAATTCTAAGGACACTAATGATTAAGTAATGGAGTTTAAGTCATGACTGTCAGTGTATGGGGTGAGAGTCGGATAGGTGGGATTATCCATCCCAAAAGTTGAAATCCATTGGATCCTAAGATCCCTCCATAGGTACATATTAGTAGAGGAAGATGTGTATCCCTTCTAGGGGATAACAGAGAAACCATCTCGATAATCCAATTCCTCTCTATATATCTCTATTGATTTTAATGGTGATATATTATAGTCTGGGATAACTTGAAAAAATGGTGAGCAATCTGTTGAGCCACATATAAGCACTACATCCCTTTATTATGAGGAAGTGGTGAACACCCAGTCATATAAGGACATCATGATTTAATTGGTGCATAACTCATGGAATTCTCCATCATATAACAAAAAATTATCTGTAACATTGACTCCACTACTGGTCATCCTTCCACAACATTTATCCACATTGGTGTCACCATCAATAATTTTTCTAGCATTAGTTATATCATGGGCCAACCAATAACAAGGATCAGAGAAATAGGGCCCATGGGAGATTATATCTATCGAATGGTTATTTATAATGTTATAGATACATGGAAATACAAACATTAAAATCATATAGTCACTGATAAAGTATTGGGTCATTTTTTTATTCCAAAACTTCTATAAGATGCTTCTCCCCTTCTGTGGATGTCATTTGTAATATCCAATAAGCTATATGAACATTAAATATATCGATCATAAGTACTGAAGTGTTATGTTGGAAGAACTCCTATTGTTGCAATTCCCTGTGTTGTCCAAAAAAATTCAAACAATCCTTCACTTTTATATCTAGAGCCTTATAGATGACCACGATATTATATAAGAGGTGTCTCCACATATATAAATCAAGGGTTGGTGATATTATTATTCTTTCAACATAATCCTTATCCTAAAACAACCTCACATACTCTTTTATGACATAAATTCTAATTTTGGTATAGTTATGGTAAACATTGTTGTTGATGAGTTACGTGGGAGTGGAGGCATCAAAATTGAGTTTGATAGAGAATATCTTCTTAAAGGGGAAATTAAGTACTTAACATACCTCATATAAATGTTCTCACCTACCAGAAGTGGCATAAACTCGGCCTCATGGATCCCATAGAGACATTGCATTCGGATCAAAAATTTGACTAGGGTAAGAATCATGTTTGATAATATAATCCATTCAATATTTCACAAAAGATAGAGGAAGATCCGTTGATGGTTACCTTTCTCCAACAGCTGGTATATTATAAAATGATCATCGATGATCTCATAGATAATCAGTGCCTAGATTACAACACTGTCACATGGGATTCCATTTCTGATCCAATCAGATAATAAGTCATCCTTATCCATTTTCTCCCATATGATCTTGATAACCCCCTGACCCATGATATATTAGACTTTGTAGTTTATGTAAATAGACTATGAAATGAGTCATCAAACAATCCTGATCAGTCTAAATATCCTCCTTTGGACCGATGTCTTTCCACTCCATCTGCTTTTGAGTTTTCTTTCTGAGTTGAGAAGCATGTTAATGCATTGGTGGTCATGATTCCACATTAAGATATGGACCCTCATCATATTATTTTATAGAAAATCTCATTGCTCCTCAGGAGGCCCTAGATACCAAACTGGTGGCAATACCACATGATATAAAGCCATACCCAGTATGGGTTCAAGACATGTGAGCACCCCCATATTTTTGAACCCCTTTATTTTCCTCGCTCAACAGGATGGGTAACCCACTACAACACTTTTCCCACTTCATCTCATGGTTTTAAACCATGTTGGGAAACCTAGAGTAGCTAAAGGCCTCAATGATCCACTATTTCATCCATAAAGTGATAGGGCCTACATTCTTATAGAACAAAAATCTTCACATAATGTCCATTGTTGGTTGGTAGGATATTTTCATACAATTACAGTACTATTTCATCTTCACCACATGAAATAAAAGCATTGATGACATCTTCATGTTCAATAAATTTCATGATGATCTAGTCATAAATTTTTTACACTGTGTAATGGAATTTTGTTTTCAACCAACTTTCCAGTGACTCATGAGAACATTCAAATAATGTGAATGGGTAATGTTAAATCTGAGAAGATTCTCTACCCTTATCACACAGAATTTACGAGGAGGGTTTTGTGTTTTTTTATAAGTCCCATCATATAAAAAAATATATACAAATGGTTATTAAGCATGCTTGTTTCCTCTTACAACACCATTGAGAAGGAAACCCAAAGAAGAGACTATAGTCGTAGTGTAGACATAGGACCTCGAGTCATTGGAATTGTTGGCCACATTTAATGATGAAACTCCCCAAGCGTAGTAGACCTACCACGTGCAACCTCACCCAATGAAAAAAATGTCAAGTGGTGCCTCACCTGGTACAACCATCTAGATGAGAGAATGTTATTCTTGGCCTCCATTAGGCTATATCCCCTTGTTAGGTAAGTCCTCCCAGAACTCCATTCCTGGATAGCAAGAACTAGACTTATTCACTCAAGTGTGAAAAGGTACCCGACTTTTTCTTCTATGCATAGAAAAATGGATTTTTGAAGCTTCTAGAGTATGTGAAGACCTCATAGTCCATATAAACGGTCTTCCCTGACTATTTACCTTACCACATGATCCTAGGAAATACCATTAGAAAATTATATGTGTTCAATAATAGGAACTAGGTCAAATTGGATTTTCAATTTGGTCAAAATTGGAAAATCTCCTAGTGTGGGAAAAAATATATCTCCCAAGAACTGAAGTGACTACGAGGGTTACAATGAATGGAAGAATTCTTCGAGTAATAAAACTCAGAATTATGATGACTAGTTATCCTGCATAGCAGTCTATTTAACCCAGTGTTTATATGTTCCCTCCAAGGAAAGCTAGGTCCTACTATATTCACCACACCTTCTCTAGCATCTATCTCTGCACTGACATCGCATCCTTCTAAACATCATCAAAGAAAATGTGGATGATGCAATGGAATGTGGTGTCCAGCACTGGTGCCAATGAAAATACACACTCTCGATGAATTCATGCCTTTAGAGTTTTGGATCGCCAAAATGGTATTTCCAATATTAAAATACCTCTGTGATGAAGAGAATGAGTATGCCTCTATGAAAACCATAAAGCTCATTGAATAATTAAAACAACCTAAAAATGTGGAATAAAATTGAAACCCATCTAGTTCTTATAAGAAATGTCATCATACGAGGGATTAAGGACATGCGAGCCTATAGAATGATCAGTACATCAACTTCAATCAATATATGCATACTACTGGGAATAGGTTGTTTGTTTTCTATAGAGGTCGGCAGGTGCAATAATCCTATCCTATTCCTTCAAACACACTTCCCTGGTCAACCATGATAATTGATAGAGAAGATTATCTTGGACCACCGAATGATTTCCCATGTCCATTTAGATCCAATACTTAACCAACTAACAGTCAGATGATAGTTTTTATTGGAATGTTTTTTAGCTAATGAAAGGATATTTTGAGTACCATCCATTACTCGGGTGTAAAAAAGTGGAATTTTTCATGCCTCTTTAAAAATAGTGAACCCCTGTATGCATAATGATCATTTGGTTTAGAAGTAAAATGTGATGAGCCAACTCCCCAGCATACTTTTAAGGATATAAATCCTAAAGGTCCACTTTTTGAACAAATAAAGGCATGATGACCTCACAGAGGCCCAAAAGATATGCCTCTAGTTTGAAGTAGAGGTCAATGTATCAGAGACATAAAATTCATAGTTGGAAGAGATAGTGGAATACCTATCCATCGTATCATTCTCCTAAGAGAATGAAGTAACCCTCATCTTGGTAAATATATTCCTAATGTACATTGAAGGTGAGATCAATTGCATGTAGATCCACTATTTTCTAGTAAAAACAGAGTCCTGTATTAAAATCATTCCAACCCAGACTCTAAGGAAGATGGGAATGACGAAAGTGAACCTAAATCCACTAGACCTAATGATTCAAGGATATGATAGGACTAATAAGAGACCATGTGGAATGATTTAGTTTACGACACAGTTCAGAAACTCGATAGGAATGTCGAATTCATGGTTGTCTCCTAGGATACAACCTAAAAATAACTGTTGGGTAGTCCTTGTCTTCATCTACATGTAACAGTCCCCTCATCATATCTACATTGCCTCAAATACTCCCTCAACGGTAGAGTAGAGTACTTCAAGGTGATGCATTACCATTAAACTCGTGTGAAGCTCAATATTTGGACTCAATATATTAAAATAGAACGGTTAAAATGTTTATAATAATGATGTTGAGCATGCAACCACTATATCCATCCAATGGGAAGACATGGATGATTCCATCATTCTTCGGATTCACCATTTGGTAATTAAAATGAGAGACTTTGTATGTTTTTTTTGTTTCAAAAACAAATTGATGTCGCATACTTAAAAGGGATTAACATATATGGATTATTTAAAAATACTACACTGAAAAATCCTGAGTGATACTAGAAACCCCAAATCCTATGAAGTACAAAGATGTTTTCCCATGTACATCTTTTCATGACATTCCCATATGTTTTGTAGAGTGGGATTGAGCCATCATATTCCATCCCACCACTATTTATTTGGCATCAAGCATGACCCCTACATTTAAAATCATGATGGGATTGGTTTGAAAACCACCATCACCATGGTTTAAATAGAGTATGAATTCCGTAGTAAGGATTCCATATTCTCTCATGCAGGCAATAGTGCTCCCCCTAAATCATCTAACCTCAATGAGTTGTTTCTAATACTGATTCTACATTCTCAGAAGATAAAGGTGATTTTGAAGATTCTGCTCTTGTATTTGAAGAGGGTGTCTCCAACATATTATATGAGTTCATTCTAGTGAAATTGTGAACTGAGGTATATCAGAGGAAAATACTGATTTGTGAACCCATGCCTCTATTGGAACGAAAATAGTACAGGGATTTTCTAAAGCGTCATCGTAATGTATTTTCTTGGGGTTATGATGAGAGTTTAGGGATATAACCTCAATTCATTGTCCGCAATATTCGTGTCATAGTGATTCATCAAGTGTTCATGTACTGTTCCATGAAAATTAACCCTTCCCATGGATCTATGGCCAATGAAAAGGATAATAAGATAATAAAATCAAAAATCTATAGGGATGTATAGTACCCCAAATGGATAGCCAACATCATCCATGTTAAGAAGAGGAATATGAAAAATAATGTCTGTATCGACTTATGGGAGTGAAAATACCTTTACTTGAAGGATGATATTCCATTCCAATGATAGATTTGTTGATTGACGCTACACCATGTTTCATGAATCTCTCTTTCATGATTGAATACTCCAGATATAATCAAATTTTAATGGACCCTAAGGATGTGTATTCTACCACCTTCAGGGAACCACAAGTGACATTATTCTATGTCTTAATTCCCTTTTCCCTAATAATTAATGATCCACTTATCAGAGGGCTATGTTCTACATATTCAAACAAATCCTTGGTACATTGGTGTAATTCTCCATGGATGATTTGGTGGTCAAATATCCCCAATGACAGAAACCTCTCATAGACATTGAAACAATTTTCAGATTCCTTCGATATTGGAATTTGAAGATAAATCCCAGGAAGTGTTAATTAGGGGTTACCTATATGATTTTTCTATGATTATTTATCAGATAGAGAATCATAGAGATTAATCGAAAGAAGATGAAAGGTATTATCCAAATTCCTCCACCATGAAACCTCCAGAAGTTGTGAGGGCTCTATGGCCACATGGAAAATAAACTACGATTCATTTCAAATATGAATATAGAGGGTAATATATTTTTCAGGATCATGAAAAATGAAGTTTATTACATTTGGATAAGGAATTCTAAACCAAATTTTAGAAAATTAATTAGTATTTTATAGAACATTTGGTTATGATTCCACCCATCTCCAGGAATCCTTTAGTCCTAGGCATGACCACCCTGGAATGGTACCTCAATGTATATCACTCTCAAATGAATAATAAGAATAGAGAAAAAAGTTAATACTTTCTCATTTGTATTCTCTTAAATATAGAGACCATATTCTTCTCCAGAAAGAAGATATGCCTCGCAAAATTATTTACAGTGTAGATTTTGTGAGGTTATATGAAATATCATGAGATACTTTCGGTACCCCGTGTGACCCATTGAAGTATATAACAATGTTCACCATGGTGATGGGATGGTTGAAACACTTGGAAGTGATCCTTTATCAATGCAAAATTATGTTCGTTCAAAATAAATCCATCTAGGGTAAAGAATTGGATGAATTTCTAGCTTCCCATCTGGCCCCTGATGAACTTCCTATAGAGATCAATTTCTTATATGAGGCCATCCTCTCTATGGATTAGGCTACGCCCTATTTTCATATTCATTTTGATTGTACATATGGATATTTTACCTATTTAATGATCAACGATCAACATATCATTAGAGTAGGACTGGGGATCATTATCATCACCTTCGAACATGCATTCCTTCTGTACACATTTCATTATTTAGAAGAAAATGCCAACTATGAGGCTAAGTATTTTGATCGAATCACTTGTCTCGTGATATCCCTCAAGATTTATTTTCTCAACATACATGTGAAGGGATACTCTGAGCTGATCATCAAATAGATTAATGGTAATTACATCATCAAAAATACAGAGGCCTTGCCCCTACTAGGGAAAACTATTTAGAAAATGGGCTAGTGCCCTTTTTAGGATAAAGTGACTCATGTCCCTCAATGAAGAACGTTTGTGTCAATGCATTGGATAGCTTATATGCATCCATTTTAGAGACAGAACATGATAACATATTCATTTATTTAGAGCATCACAGGGACATCACTCTCATCAGTTCGTAAGTTGGTGATATGCAGCAGGTTAGCAAGATAGCTATTGGTGCTTCCATGTTAAGACCCTAAGGTTCATTCAAAGTTGGGTAAACTCTTGTTTGGATATTTCCTTCCATTTAATATCTGTAACATGTTATTTTCCATATAAATAGAGTAAATCATAAATGAATATGTTTGTGTGCTATTTACTCCAACCTATACAGTGGTCCTAACCTCGATCTGAATCTCTAAAAGCGTGGATTTTGTGGAATTGTCATCAATTTCATCAATGGAGAATATATTCCCCAGATTAGTTAGGAAGTTCCTGTTGGTTCATGTGGTTCCCATCAATAATTATTGACTCTCCCCGACAATATCCGGATTATGGGATACTTCTGGACCACTACATTCCAAGACTACATTGATCAATGAAAAAAGTTTCATGTGGGTTTTATCCACGCCAATATTTTCTATCAACCTCTGGAAATCTTCCACACCACCACATATTATTGTCCCTATGAACTATGGTGAGTCGATGATGTCCACATGTATCCATAAGTGACAACTCACCTGTGCCATTTCAATCTTACGATGAAATATTTAATCAAAATAAATTCAATTAAAGGAATTTATGGCCTATTCTGTGATCGAATTCATGAGCTCTGATATCATCCATCGATTTAGAGTCACTCAAAATATTCTCACAAACAATGGTACAAAAATTCAGGATTCTAAGCTAATGAAAATGTATACTGAGTAAAATATTCGGTCAAACCATGGTTCTCACTACCATGCATTTTTGAATAGATAGATCAATGAATTCAATAATACTCTCTATAACTTTCTATATAATGTGGTGGGTATGAATTAGAAAATGTGTCTGGAAAATATCCCCAACACACTTTGGGCCAATTTGAGAATGACTTGGATTTCTACCATAAATACTCTATATTCACTAGTGTAGGGAATAATGGTAGTCATACCCATCAAATATCATTTTAAATTTCTATGAATAACTTTATACGACCAGTGAATATGAGACATAATAACATATTCTTGTCTCATTAATATGAAAGCACTTAAAGGGATCATACTCCATACCTTTCACAATGTATAGATGCACCATTATTGGATAACAAGAGCTTTATAAAATAATTTCTACCTCATCTCCTTTCTCTAGGGCAACACAACACTGGATTTATGAATTCCAATGGTACCTAGAGAGGTGCCACCAAAACTAGAGCCCACGTGGGAAGGACCATACTACTTTTACAAGTTCTGTTCTAATGGTGCATACTCATTTATCATAATGGGTAAAGAGAGTATCAATCTTATAGAAAATTACAAGTTTCTTCTAGAAGTAATTTTCATAAGAATCTAGTAGTGTCCATAGTCAAAATTTCATGATGAAAAAATTCCTAGTATACATCTTATATTTATGATGTACAACTGAATAATCATCCATCATCATAGTCAAATGATTTCAAATTGATGGTCACATCCAGATCACATGATGTTAAAAAATTAGATGAAATTCCCTTACCATATGACCTTAAAATTCATGTATTTTTCTCGAACAAAAGATGTTAAAATGTGCGGTTAGTCTAACTCTATAACAACAAACTAGGATATCTTGTTCAAGAATCAGGACTTTGAACTATAGGAATGTCTCCTCTAGAGTCTATTCAATGATATTGGGATTCCATGGACCTCATTCAATTTAGGAATGTCACTCTATCACACCACTCTTATCAACATGGGATTCTCAACGTCCTATGAACATGATTTTAAAATGAATTATTACCTTGAACACGTTCAAGATGCTCCATATGATAAAAACATAATGAAAAATAAACCTTGATGTTCGCCGCTAAACTGTGGTTTTCCCCATATTAAACAGGGATTTCTCTAAATATGAGAGACATATTACCTCATTCTCTGAGCATGGTATTGCCCATAAAACCAATGTTATGCCTTAATTAACTTAAAAAATAGGATCAAACCTACTGTTGTTAGTCTTCTACAACACCATGTTTCTGAACAATATGTGGATTCATTACCATCCTCATGGGATTATTATGGACACCCAAACACCTCATATTCTCTCCCATACTAAAATTCAACAAATCCCTCAACCCCGTGGACCTGTAATGGTCTGAGAATTATGAATATAAACTAATAAGTCCCGTTTTTTTGTACAATACAACCTGATACTCTTTACAATACCTAGGTTCCAATCCTAATTCCTGATAGAATCCATTTTTGTTCTTAAATACACAGTGTTATGGAACATATATAGTTGAATCCCATATGGATATTCATCAATCCATTTCCACAAGTATATTATTTCCCAGTTTGAACATCCATCATCCTATAAATCCTAATGTTACTCCTAATAGCGATGGTTCTTGGGAGAAATGTCTCACCTCCCATCCTTGTCCAATTCCATAATTGATCTCTCATAAAAAAATGTTGTATCTTAGGTTTCAAACATTTTTTATATCTGATCCTTCATTTACATGTGACTATATTGAATGGTGTGGATGTTTTCGCTGTGTTTCTATAATGGTATACAATATATCCATACCAATCAGTCACCCCTTATCCAGATCTCAGAGGTGTTGAATTAACTTTTTTTTACTTCTCTATATCTTAGTTGAATTCCAACACCCTTGGTGTCACCCCTCTGTACATCTGTGTGCGTCGAGTTAATGGGTCGGTGTCACTGGGAAATTATCAACCTTTTATCCACTTTACCCTACTGTATGGTTCCATATTTCAAGTAAATATCCTCACAAATCCTTGTTTCCATCACTGAGTTTTACTCAACTAGGCTTAGGAGTCTTGGTATGGTGATTACTGATGACTTCAATCTACACAAGATCCAAGTCCAAACTCTACGACCTAAAAATACAAGCATATAGTCCATAAATACCTAAATTTTAATTTCATAAATTTATATCATGATTATATGGTGTGTCACACATTCATGGAATTTTATTTCACTCTTTTATGCTACATATATCCATTTGAGAAGCCCCTATCCCACGTCTAAACTCTATGACCATAAATTGAGAACATGAGTCGAATAGTAAGGAATTTAAACTAAATTAAAGTTTACACTAGGAATGTGTTTTGTGGAATTAAACCTCCTTGGTCCTCATTAAAACCATTTTGTTCCAATTTCACTATTAATATCCATTTTTGGATACATATCCTTATTCAAAACACTATGAACTTAAGGTAAGTGCACCATTTTTCCAAAATCTGTGACCCTAAATAGGTATCAACCTTTCGGGCCAGGCAACATTACATAAAAATGATTGAGTCATAATTATGTATTATGACCTTAAACTATTTTATCCTATATAATCTCTGTTGTACAACATTAAACTATAGATCTTTACTTCCTCAATTCATGACGATAAATTCATATCGTACCCTCACATAAAAATCAGGTTTCCTATTAATAAGAGATATTTTTTACCCCTCATGGGATTGTAATACCTCATATGATAAGTATGATATGGTAAACAACCATACCCCGTGCCCTAAGCATGGGATTCCCTATGATAACTATGGGATACTACAACTTCATCAACCCTTCAGCCCCATGGCCTCAATCGTAGTCCATGAATTTTGACATTAAAATGTGTGGGATTTTTCTCATGGTGTGCTTGTGGTGCATGAGCCTATTTGGATCCATTCACATTAGGTATTACATTTTCCATGTCGTATAGGTACACTTGTTACCAACATAGACTCATTCCAAGAAACATGACATCAAACTATTTCCCATGATCCATGTATTTTTACCTATAAACTGGGTGTTGTTTGTCTCATGGTCTTTGAGTGGTACATGAGACACCATGGCTAATTAACATAGGTGTTTACCTTTCATTTTCAACAAATACTCATTTGTAAAAAACATTTCCGCATTAGATTAAATAACATGACTCTAAAATATTTACCATGGTCTAGATTACATTACCTAAACTATGTGAAACTAGATTCAGGGTTGTTTCACATGGTGAAGGGCCTCACTGGATCTTTTGTGCTTGGTTTTAACACTTGCACCATATGGACAACCCTGAGCCCCCTCCATCCCATGGTCAAGACCATATGACATTAAACAATGTGAAACAGAATTCTAGTTTACTTTATGTGGTGTAGGGCCTCCATGATTCATTGACTTTGAGTTTTAACACTTACACTGAACGAATATCCTTGAAACCCCTTTCATCCCATGGTCTAGACCCTGTGACCTCTAATAGTGTGTATCGCCTCCCCGAAATCTGTGTGTATTGATTCCCATACTTATGGGATACATATTGACACATTGATTTTCCTTCTTCATTCACAACAATACATTCACTATGAGACCATCCATTACCCATAAAACAATCATCACAGTATTTACCATGGTCCTATTTCCAAGTGAAATCCCTATTCGATTACCTTGACACATTAGAGGGTTGGGATGCCCTCATAGCATGATATGAGGAGGTAATGTCCTTAGCATTTGTCACAACCCTAAATTTTTATGAATGGAAACTCCCCTCTTCTAATTATTCCATATATTATAAATCTTATAATATCACATTGATTATAAATTAAAAAATTTATAAATGATTAGTCAATGAAATAATAGGTAATTATAGAAGTTAAGAAACCTATACCAATAGAACTGTAACTTGGCCATTGAAATAGTAATTTGACCATTTAGAATAGTAATCTCTACAACAGAATACTAACCTCAATAATAAAATTATAAATAAAATTTTGGTATCTTATAACTGATAATTTGGTTTAATTATATCATAGTATAATTAAACAAATTTCAATAAAATTACTAATTATATGTTGATATTTTTATAAAACAAAATATTTATATTCTAATTTAGGATTAATATAATGATATAAAATATATTTTTTAAATTAATTTTGCATAAATTTTGATTTCTTGTCTTATTATTATAATATAATTTTATGAGTTCTTAAATTATTTTCCAAAGTGTCATAAAATCTGTTAATATTTTAAAATTAGTATTATTAAAATAAATGATGATTTTATTTAAAAACAAATTTTCTCATATTTGGAAAATTATTTTCAAAAAATGGAGTTCATGTTTGACTATTACATTTTAAAAAATGGAAGTGGTGAATTTATGGTATTTTGATAAAATATTTGAATTTGTGGTGAATCACGAAATACTATAATTAACATTATGTGAAAATTTGTTGAATTATTAATTCATAGATGATGTATAGCTAATGTAAGACCATCATATAAAAATCATAGTCACTATTCTAATATATTTTGTGATAAGTATTAAAAAATTTATATTATTGATCCAGAATAATAAACTAATGAAAAAAATAATAGGAAAACACCCATATCCTCCCTATAAATACCACCCTTCACCACCCCTTCTCCTCACACCTTACAATAATTAAAGAATTTAAATGTTCTACCCAATACTCATTAAAATCCCCTCCTCCACATATTAGATCCCTTATTCTCATCAAAACCACAAAACCTTTTCCCAGAGGAGGTTCTCAAGGAGGAGAAATTCAAGAGGTACAATCCTCATTCATTTTTTTTATAATTTCCATTTAATTTATTTTCTTTTATAATTCTATCATAATATAACCTTATAAATGATGTATGATAAATATATAATTTTAAATATTCCATAATTTTATTTTTTTAAAATGGAATAATTTGTCAACAATACCCCTTCCCCTCTCCCTTTTATTCTAAAACTAAAAACATCTTTTGTGAAGTGTCGATTTTCTACCATCATGGACAATGCACGATCAATTTCTTAATCCTCCTTCAGGGATGGTAAAAAACCCATTATAATGGCTGAAATTTATTTTAAAATTTATATTATAACCCATTTTATGATCTATAATTAACATATATACATAATATTAAATAAAAAATTGAAACTAGTTCGTGATGATTAAAAAACAAAGAAATTAATTTAAAGGATTATCATTTCGATTATATCTAATAAATCATCTTAATAACATATAAAAATGAAATATATATTAGAATTTAATCTTCTATATGTTCATTAGTAACATTTAATATCAATTTGTTTAGATTTAACCTCATTTGGAATGATCTTCCATACTTCTATACAACTGAACAGATCATGAAAATCATAAAAACAAACAATCCCAAATGAGGAAATTGAACACTATAACTCATCATATTTTACATTAAGGAATGTAGTAAAATTATAATATATAAAATATATATTCAATAGGTTCTTTATTTGATAAATTAATAAATCTAATTTTATTGTCATAGATATTAAAGTGAATAAAGAATTTAAACATAAGGTAAGGGGATTCTCAAACCCAACTCACCATTTCTGGGTTTATCACTCTTTCATTACAAATTTACTTGTGAATATTTCCTTAAATGTTACTAAAATATAATTTCATTATCCTTCCATTTTCTATTCTGGGATATTCATGCTTAAAATCAGATTTTATGAAAAATGTGAATATTTTTCAAAATAAAATAATCTTTATTAAAACACTTATTTGGATCTTCTTGAGATTGTTTCTTCTTCTCTCAAGAATAGTTACAGTTATTAAAATTATTTCATTCCCTCTTTATTGTGGAAACCAAAGTTTTATTCCTGAATGTATGTTTTAGGAAATTATCTTAAAACCCATTTACTTTACATGGGTAATTTTTTGTCTATGATTTATAAAAGTTCTATATGGAATGCATGATTATGTAAATGTTATGATGTGATGGGTGCAACTAGAATTATATTGTTCTCTAATCAGTTTTTTTATGTGTTATATCTCAAGATTTAATGTCGTAATTTGGATGAAAATGATGATATCACTGTTCACAATGCTGATTATATAATTATGACCATATGTTATGGGTGAACATGATGATAGAATTGTTCATAACTATATGTGTTATTTTACTAAAAAGACATGATGTTTCGTTTTTAAGAATTTATACATTCAATTACATTATATAATTATTATAATCATCATTATTATGATTATCATATTCTTATGTTATGATGTTGATGATAATTCTGAACCCATTTTTTATGGGTTTGAGATCTTATATATAATCTTTTTAGGATTTTAGCTCATCCATTTCATTGATTTATATCCTGAGGTGACAACATATTTGAAGGAGGAAATGAGATCCAATAAGAAGCTATAGAAGGATGAATTAAAATAATGTTAATGTTTCATTATGTAAAATTTTCGTATGGTCCTAATTTTCCCCTGACACTAAACGTTGGGATCTGGGTTTTGTAACACTATCACATTGTTAATTATAAAATGTTTTAATAGTAATGTATGAAAAAAGAAGGGTCTCTATATTTGGTATTAGAGAATAGTTTAGTTAATTTGGTGATTATGATTCGGGAACCTTAGTCAAAACCCTTGAGAAGAGACAATTTATATGTAATCACACAATAATATATATTTTAGAATAATCCTAAACCTAGGGAAACCACAATATAGGACTTTAAAATTAATTTCAAAATGGAATAATGTTTTTATTAATGATTTATTAGATTTTTTTTTAAAAAAATTTCTTTTTTAGAAATGGTGGGAACCATGAGAAAATAGTCCAACAATCCATGTGAGAGGCATTACAGGGATTTTCAGAAAGACATCCCCGATTCCTTGGCAATTGGAGTTCAAAATTTCATGGCGATTTATACCCAGTTTTCTTAAGATATAAAAAATGACCTGAATAATGTGGAACATCCTCCTTCTACAAATATAAGACAACTAGATATCAATTATTTTATGAAGTATCTACCACTAACATTTAGTGGAACTTCTAATCCATTATTCATGGAAGAGTGTGTCAACTCAGTAGAGAAGATTATTTCATTGATTAACTATTCTAATATAGTGAATGTCACTCCGACCACTTATTTTTAAGTTGAAGAGGCTGATAAATAGTGGTAATTGATTAGTAACATAAAGGAAAAAAATTAAATTGAAGATATTGAGTGGGAAGACATTAAAGAAATATTTCATAGTAAGTATTTCCCACAAACTATTTGAACAATTATGAATATAGAATTCATAAAGCTTAAGAAAAATGAATATGGATCTATTTTAGAATATGAATCAAATTTCACATGGCTTCCAATATACACCAGAAGTTTTTTATCAACAATTATATAAAAATATATAGAATCTATAGTGTTTTAAAACAACATGATAGAAAGGATCAACAAATTTGCGACATTGGGAGTTATGAAGAAGTTGTTCGATGTGGTCTCAATGTAGAGATGGAATTTGGAGAGTGATCCTAGGGAAATGGTGATATGAAATGAAATATGTATTTTCAAGATAAAGGATCTAGAGACAATGTTTAAAATAAAAATTACCCACTCACATGTCAAAAAATGTGGGAATAAGAAAAATCATAATTTCCTCAATGTGATGGGTAAATGCTTCAATTATGGAAGAGAAGGCCACCATGCTCATGAATGACAGAGAGACATGAACTCTTTGGCCAATGTGGTGGAGGAATTTCCATCACCACTCATGGTACAATACTAAATATGTAAATATCATGGAAACTATGAAAAATTAATAACCAAACCTAGAATCCATGAAGAGACTTAGTGTGAGCCGCCACAGAAGACAAATGAGAAATGTAGGGATTATGCCATTAATACTACTGTGGTTAATAAAAAAAGTTATGTGGGTATAATTATGTTGTATATTAATTAAATAGTAGAAAATTTAGTATTTGATTCTAGTTCTATAAACTCATTAATATCATGAAAGTGTAGTAGAATAACTCAAACACCACCTCAATATATGGAGGTTGAGTTATCAATGAGAATAGAAAATTGTGAAATTATTCCATCCAATGTATATAACTTCACCCTAGTAAATTACTATGGAATTAATATACAATTAAATAATGTATTACCTCATTTGGTAGAGTTTTATGATATATTGTCTATGGGTTGGCTATCTTTAATCAGATACAACATCAACTGTTGGGAACAGAAGATCACTATTGACATCCTAAGACATCCTCCTATTCTAAACAAGTTTAAATAGGAGGACGAATCTCCTTCAAAATCATTATCTCATGTTTGGATTTTATTGAATAAAAATAAATCAAATATATATCAAATGATTGAGTCAAAGGATAGAATCATGGGTAGATACATGCCAATTGAGAGGGATTACACTGTTGTGTTTCTTAAAGATTTTTTTAACTTACTCATGACTGAGTTGTTGAGTTGTCAATTGAATTTACTTTTGGTACTCATTTGATATAAATTAAATCTTATATAATATCCACAATTTAGATGGAGGAACTAAAGAATAGATTTTAAGAGAATCTATAAAAGGGGTTTATATGCTCAAGTGCTTCACTATACAGTGTTCTAGTCCTCTTCATGAAGATCAAGGATGTATCAATGCACCTCTAAATTTACTATCACGGGTTCAAAAATATCGTGATAAATAAAAACTATATCCTACCATTGAGAAATGACTTATTGGATCAACTTAATGGTGCCAATTATTTCTAAAAGGAGGATCTTCAGTTGGGATATCACCAATTAAAGTTGAGAAAGTACGATATTCCCAAGACTGAATTTCAATTGAGGTATGGAAACAATGATTCCTTAGTGATTACTTTTAGACACACAAATGTTCTAGAAATATTCATGGATGTAATGAATAGAGTCTTTATATATTACCTCAAAAAAATTAGTAGTCTTATTGACGATATTTTGCTATACTATAAGAGCATGGAGGACCATGACGATCATTTAAATACTATTCTAAAGACTTTACGAAGGGTGAATCATTATTAAAAGTAGTGTAAATGTGTATTTTTGATGAATGAAGTGTCGTTCATTGGGAATGTTATCACAAATAAAATAATATCTATGGACACTTCCAAGAAAAAGGCAATCAAAGAGTGGCCTAGGCCAACATCTATAATGAAGATCCACATTTTCCTTGGTCTAATGAGGTATTATTGATGATTTGTTTATAACTTATAATTATTGAAAATACCACTAAACATGTTGCGTCAGAAGGGAGAAAAGTTAGTCTGAAATAGTGAATATGAAGACTACATAAATGAGTGAAAAAACATCTTTATCACTACACCGTTACTAACAATTCTGAAAAGAGGTCAAATATTTGAGGTATACAGAGATGATTCAAAGAAAGTCTTGTGATGGCCCAGGCCCTCATGGTCCACCCCTTTTCCAAAATCTGGATCCTAAGGGTGGCGTCTCAGTGGGTGCAACCGATCGGCGTGCGACCGATCGGTTGGTGACCGATAGGCCTGCGACCGATCGGTGTGCGACCGATCGGTGTGCGACCGATCGGTGTGCGACCGATCCACGTGTGACCGATCGGTGTGCGACCGATCAGCGTGGGACTCATCGGCGTGCAACTGATCAGCGTGGGATTTATTGGCATCCGACTGATTGCTGTGATCGATCAGTGTGACCGATCAGTGTGATTGATCGGTGTGACCGATCGGTGTGTGGCATGATCGGTGCCCCCAGCCTTTTCGGGTTTTTCTTCTATAGTTTCTCTAGTAACACCACTGTTAGGCCTTTTTATCCTTTTGGAAGTAGATCAAGTTCGTTTTTAAGCCCTTTATCAACGATTAAATTTTTAAGAGTGGGGAGACCCTCAACGGACCCAGCTGGTGTCTGCGTAATTGCCCCTCTGTTTATATAAAATCCTTAAAATCACAGTTGTTACCACCATTTCCTATGGGAATCATTAAATAAAAATTAATTCCATTGTTTGTAACCACCCAACCGCGTGGTGAAACCATGATCCGCCTTTAAAGCCGTTCAAATCCCCATATCCAGTAACAATAGGATCTTATCAATATATTGCATGAGAATTTATTATTATTCTTCTTCTTCATTCTTTTGTCCGACCTCCTTTTTCTTCCCAGTGTGTTTAGAGTCTCCCTTCTTGATACGCGGTGCACCATTGCCGGAACCATTCTACGCACCCTTGGAGTCCCCGACGTTCTTCGACCGTCGGAAACTTTGATCATTGATCATCCATGTAGGGTTTTTCCTTCGCCTCTCCTTACTATGTATCACGCGGGGTGGGTATGCTATAGTTTCTATAGGGATTGATGAAACCAAACCTAATGAAGATAATGAACATACCTTTAAGTAATCAAAGGGGTGTGATCGATGTTCTGTTGTGATCCATTATGTTGATATGTGTAGTGAACTGTATGGGCATGTGCTCACTGAAAATCGTGGTCATTGGTGGCCCTTCTATGCGCCCTAATGAACCCTTGTCGTTGGTGATTACAAAATATCTGTAACATGGAAATTGGTTTGTCACAAAAACTCAGTTTGTTTAAATGGATGTTGAGTAAAACAAGAATCCTTGTGTGACCACCCCCGTTAACAAACAGAAATAATAACCTAATGAATGATGTGCTTGAACTGGGAATTTTCACACTCTGTTTTGGTAGTAGGTGGGTTGTTCTACTAGGTGCCTATGGAAATATGTGAATGGGGATGGGATCATCTACTGTGGAACAATGGTTCATTGTGAATATGAAATGGTGTGGGGTTTTATCTCTAGGCTTGGGTTGGTTCCAGTACTTTGCGGGATCTCACTTATCCCTTTGTTGTTGTTACATCACAATAGAGCTGGGTGTGAATGCTTGAATTACTGTTTGGTTGTTTCTCTTTTCCCGACTTGTGGTTAGGCCTCTTAGTTTCCCAGTAGTGTAAAATTCACCCAAATTGGATAACTTGAACATGAAAACAAGAATGTTTTAAATGGGGAACTGGTTTTGGGATGAGTTGTGACTTGGCCGTGAGTGTGGTGCTTTTCTTTATGAATGAATTGTAACGAGGGGTTTGTGCTTAGGTTTTGGGGGCCTAGGATGGGATGAGTGTCTATTACCTATACATATATTGTATTTCTTATGATTTTTATTCACGACCCACCCAACTTGAGCACTTAGTGCTGAAAACCCCCATTTCATGGGGGTCTTTTTCCCAACATATCTATGAGTGGCTGGTTATTAGCTCCTTTTCTACTCCCTTTCCCGAATAGGCCAAGACTCTTCGGGCAAGCTGCGATGGAATGAGGTCCATTATATCCCAATATTCTTCAGGTGGGGTAGTTTTGATGGTTTTCCCAGGTGTGTGTGTGCAGGTTGTTGCTAAGAATCTTCGGGATGAGGCCCAAGTATCTTCAGGCATGATAGTAGCTGTTCTGGGCTAGGTGTCTTCGGGCATGGTAGTAGTTGTTCTGGTCCAGTTTTTTGTGGGCATGGTTACGCATGGTGGTTGTGGCCCAGGTTTTTGTGGGCGGGATGAGTGGTTGCGGCCCAGGTGTGTGTGGGCGAGGTGTGGAAGTGGGACTGTGGTGAGAATGTTGGGATTGGTACGATGCATAGGATGTCTTAAATAACTAGTGTGAAAGTGGCGCGGGGTACCCAATGGTTGATGTGATATTACTATACATTACTTGACTTGAGTTATTTGGGGAGTGTTCCATGGTGAGGTTCGAGTGGATAGTTTTCCTTGCTAGGTGCTTTGGTTGTCTCTTTATCACAGGGCATTAAAATGCATCCCCACTTGTGCATGAGAGTCTTTGGTTTTCACTACTGATTATACTTGTATTCTCACCCTACGTATATAAAACTGCTTTCATGTTTCCTGTAGGACTTCAGGGATCGTGAGGGATCGTACTAGCTCAGACCTTAGGGCAGTTGTTGTTGTCGTTTTCCATTTTTTTGGTACTTTACCTTTGGAGTTCTTGTGGCTTGTATCTTTTACTTTTGAACATGCATATAGGAATGGTTTACTTTTGGCTTTACCTTTACTTTCTTCTTTGATGTTTTTGGATTTTCTATCTTATCTCATGATCCTATAAAAATAAATAGGGTAATTGCTTCCATCTTGTTTGTGATTATATACCCTTGGTGCTGGCCGCCACCCTAGGACCTATCGAAGGCAGGTCTCGGGGGAATTATCTATCTTTCAACATAACAAAGGAAGGTTCTGGAAATCTTCTGTCCCTTCTCTCCTTTTGGGGAAGGTGAGTCCTGAACGAATGGTATCAGAGGTATTGGTTGAGAGATAGGATGATGTCTGGAGTTAGGCATGGAAAGGATTGCATGGGATGGTAGGGAAACATTGTTGGTTGATCATTGTGTGTGAAATATGCCAGGGAAGACCAGCTAGGACATGGGATTTTATGCCCCCCCGTGATCTGATGTAAGGACTCTAGACCTACCAAATAACCATGTGAGGCTACACTGATTTTAAGGTAGAGACCCTAGGAAAGGTACATTCACCATAATGACTTTTTTTCTTGTGTTTTATGGGTATTTTGGGGATATAAAATGAAAAAGAAGTCTAAGAGAATTTTACAAACAATATTCTACATTACATGGGCCTAGGCATTCCTTATTTACCTTGTAGTTATGGCACCAGGGAGACGACCACGAGTAGTGCGGACAATTGAGGCCCTAGAGGTTTCATTGGCTGATCGATAGAGGGATGACCGAGAGGAGGAAGATCAGTGGTATAGGACGCTTCGTGCCTTTCAACGGAATTCCCTTGGGAAGTACAAGGGTAGCGTCTTAGATGTGGAGACAGAGTGCTGGCTCGAGAATCTAGTGATAGATTTCGAATTCATTCGGGCTATGACAGAGTACTGAGTCCCTATGGCCATCAGCCAGATGTGGGGAGCATCGCATCAGTGGTGTATGATTTATCTAGGGGAAAAGAAGGAGGCTAAGGTTATGTGGGTTGACTTCGAGAGAGTGTTCTGGGAAGAATTCCTCTCTTCCACGATGAAGGATGAAAAGAGGCAGGAGATGCTCTCCCTCTAGCAGGGGAGAATGTAATTAAGAGAGTTGGGGATCAAGTTCATGGATCTCTTTCACTTTTCTCCAAACCTCTTTCCGGATGAGGAGTATCGGGCGAGACGTTTGAAGGAGGCCCTTTGACCTTCTCTTTAGTATGTTGTTACTCCCTTCACCTTACCATCCTACTTAGAGGTCCAAAAGAAAGCTGAAGTGGTGGAAAGGATGCACACACTGGGAGGTGTATCACGAGAGGGAATCCAGTTGGGCTCATCGAAGGGGAAGGATGTCAGCAGTAGGCCTCCAGCATCAGGACCCTCTAGGTTTCGACCAGCAGGAAGCAGGCCTTAGTAGTTCCAGTTCCGATCCCCAGGTCCTCTCCATTTTCCCTCGGGCCCAAGCCCGAGGTGCTTTGTCTATGGTATCCATGGAAACCTTTGGAATCAGTGCCCGGATAGAGTACAATACAACGGGGGTGGGTAGGTTCAGTGCCCACCTCAGCCGCAACAGTTTTCAGCTAGGCCCCTTCAGCAGTAGCAGCAGGGACAGCAGGCTCCCGCCCCACCAAAACTTGATATGGCGGGAGGAGGTCGGCCTCAGGGCGCCCCTCAGGGACCTTGGCCAGGGCATGGTTGGGGAGGCAGCCGATAGCCAATAGGTAGAGGAGCTGGGTGTGGACAGTTGCATGCCGCAGAGGCAGTGGTTCCAGCAGGGCCAGAAGTCATTCGAGATATGATCAGCCTGTTTGGTACTCTTATCTATGCCTTGTTCGATACAAGAGCTTCGTACTCCTTTGTTGCACCCAGTCTGGCTCGTGCCCTTGGTTTAGAAACTGAGAGACTTCCAGTGACCCTGGTTCTAAGCACACCAGTTAGAGGTCATACCGACTTGTCTTATGTTTTCTGAGGGTGTAAACTGATGATAGGGCCACATCAGGCTATCAGTGATCTTCTTCTATTACAGATACACCCATACGATGTCATCTGAGGCATTGATTGGTTTTTCTCTGTATATGCCATCATTGAATGATTCTTAGGAAGGGTTATGTTTTTAGATTTCGGAGGATGACGTGTACCTTTCATCGGCAAGTGGGGTTGTCAGAAAAGCAGTAGACGAAAGAAGCCCCTCCTTTACCTATTGGCTGAACTATTAGTAGATTCAGTGGATGCAGAGATGTTGGAGGTCTCAGGGATCGTCAGTGAGTTCATGGACTTCTTCCCTGAAGATTTGGTGACTCTACCCACTCGATGTGATGTTGAGTTCGGGATAGACATGCAACCTGGTGCCCATCCGATTTCGATGGCTCCCTATTAGATGGCACCTTCTGAGTTGCATGAGTTGCAGATCCAGATTGAATATCTGATGAAGAAGGGTTTTGTTCGGCCAAGTGTGTCACTGTAAAGTGCTCCTGTGTTGTTTGCAGAGAAGGAAGATGGTGGTCTCATAATGTGCATAGTCTACCGTAGGGTCAATCAGGTGACGGTTAGGAATCGCTACCCTCTCCCGAGGATAGACGATCTCTTTGACCAGCTCAGGGGAGTAGGTTGGTTCTCAAAGATTGACCAAGGGCTGAGATATCACTGGCTGAGGGTGAAGGAGGGTGACATCTCGAAGACTGACTTCAGATACAAATATTTGGACTTTGATGTAGTGGTCATGTCGTTCGGAATTTAGAACGATCCAGTTGTATTAATGGGGCTCATGAACTCCGTCTTTTGGGAGTATCTGGACTAATTCATAGTATTGTTTTATTGATGACATCCTGATCTACTCAAGATTAGAGGAGGATCATGCTGAGCACCTGAGAATAGTTTTAGAAGTCCTCTGGAAGCACCAACTATATTGAGAACTTGTCCAAGTACATGTTCTAGACATGATAAGTACACTTCCTTGGTCACGTGGTGTCTGAGCAGGGGATAGCGTTGGACCCATCGAAGATCGATGAGGTTGTTTCTTGGGTAGCACGAAAGAGCGTGACCGAATTTCGTTATTTCCTAGGTCATGCAGGTTACTATCGGAGGTTCTTTCCCAACTTCTCTCGAGTTGCGGCACCTTTGACAGCCTTGACCAAGAAAAGACCAGGCTTTCGTGTGGAATGGGAAGTGCGAGACGGCCTTCAGTTATCTGAAGGAGAATTTGGTATGTGACCCAGTGCAGATGTTACGAGAAGAAGGGGCGACATATGAGGTGTTCTGTGATTCTTCAGGGCAAGGCCTCGAATGTTTGTTGATGCAGCGACAAGAGGTGATCTCTTATGGGTCTAGGTAGTTATGTCCCCATGAGCGTAACTATTCCAACCATGACCAAGAGCTTCTGGCAGTCGTTTTTGCACTAAAGTTTTGGCGGCAATACCTCATCAGGGAGAGCTTTGTGGTCTTCACTGATCAAAAAATTTTGCTGTATGTCTTCTCCCAGCGGGACCTGAACTCGTGATAGCATAGGTGGGTCGAGTGCCATTAGGACTACGAATTCAAGATTTCCTACACCTCAGGAAAGGGTAATGTGGTGGCGGATGCCTTGAGCTGGATTTTGAAGAAGGATGTAGTTTGAGAGTCGGCAGATGCTTGGATGGTGATAGAGGAGTTGGATGCCTTGCACTCGGATGCAAGGATTTTAAGGACCCGAAATTTTGATTAATCTTGTTTCCTAATTTTGTGTGTTATTTTTTTTACTCAACAAAACTGTTTCATTAGATAACATGTGTATAATTAAAATGAGACTGTTGGGTATTGACTATTATATGACCATTGGTCAATATGACCCCTGGAAACTAAACATTTCGATATCTGTCTCTAAATACAAGTGATATTGGTTAATTAATATAGAAAGATGATTTTATGGCCTCACCCAGTAGTCTTGGACCGATCGAAGCCCATTTAACAGAACTTGGGAATGAGTTAGCACCACTGGGCTTTGCTCTGGACCAAACCCTAGCCGAACTTCATCGTGGGAAGCTACAAAGGAATCACCTTCATGAGAAGTTCAAACTGATAGAAATTACTACTCGTGCGATGTTGGCCAAGCCTCCCTCAGATTCTCTCACCTTAGAACACCTTACACTTAGGTCCTATGCTGGTGTGACAAGGGGCTATGTAAGGAGACCGTAACTGCCTTGTGTAATCCTTTGTTTTAAAAAAAATTTGATTTCTTCTTATGATGAAGTTTATGAATTTTCAAATATCCGGATAAATATTGTATGCATATTTTTGATGAATTTTAGAGAAATGATATTTAAAAAAAAAATTATTTAAACCTTAAATAATAAAAATGTTTAATGATTTAAAAAAAATTGTCTTATACAATTATGTTCAGTATGAAATTTAGAGTCTAATAAGATCTACTTAATTTTTGATGAATAGTAAATTATGAATAGTTATTTTATGCTTAGGATTAGTAATGTGACCAAATGGATTAGTAATCTCACTTAAATAAAGCACTAATATAATCTAGGCACCTTGATTAAGTAATGTGATTCAATAAAATGGTTAAATAACAGTTTCATAAATTAATAGTCAAGTATTAGTTTTTTCAGATGAATAGTGTTTTTTAATTAAAAATTTAATTAAAAATATTCATAACATCATTTTTATAAAATGGATTTCATTTTTGAACTCAGAGCATCGATATTATGTGAAGGTAATTTTTGGGGATATTTCTGAAAAAATGAATTTTCGGTGAATAGTTTATATATTTAAAAAATAAATCAAAAATATTTAGAAAATTATTTTCATAAAATGGAGTTCATTTTTGAAATCAGAGCATCGATATTTGGTTAAGGTGAAATTTTGGGATTTTTCTAAGAAAGTTGAATTTTCGATGAATAGTTAAAATACAATTTCTAAGTTATGGGTGTTTAATGACATCATTAAATGATGTATTAAGTATGTAATTAATATGGTCGACTTATGAATAGTAAGATAAGGTATGAGGTGTCCCATGTGGCCAATTCCATGGGAAAATACCATGGGCAAGCCCATGGTTTTTCCAAAATCACTAATGAGGTGTCCCTTGGCCATTAATGCCCTGTCCCCTCACTTTCATTATAAATACCAAGCCATCCTCTCATCCATTCGACTCCCAACTCTCCCCCAACAAAGATATGGTCTCATTACCTCCCAAGGAGTCCTTACAATGTGCCCCAAGCCCTCAAGGTCCCAACCTTTGAGTTTAAAGAGTTACATTTTAAGGTAAGGGATCCAAACTCTCTCTTTCTTTTCAAATAATCTCTTTTAAGTCATTTCCCTTATGGTCCGTGTTCATATGTTGTTGTATGTTCTATTATATTCTTCTTACTGCCTTTTCATGTTCATAGGATGAGATACCCCTTCTTTTTCTCATCAATTCATTTTATGATAGTTTAAATGGCGTCGTTAGACTGCCGAATTTTTAAGAGATTCTTTCACCCTTCTCAAGTTCTATTTTCATGTCAAGTCCTTCAAGTTACTTTTTATTATGTTGGGGTATTATCTCTATATCTATCATAAAGAACTCTTATTTTCATATGATTAGAGACCTTATTTGATCTCTTCAATTCGGTATTTTGAAGTTTTAAGTGGCGCCGTTAGGCTGCCGAATTTTTAAGGGATTCGTTCACCTTTCTCATTTTTCAAAGTCCAACTTTCATGTCAAGTCTTTCAAGTTCCATTTTTATGTTGGGGGTATGACATATATATCTATAATACTTATCTTTTATTTTTATATTATGATAGACCCTATTTTATCTCTTCAATTTAGTATTTTTATGTTTTAAGTGGCGCCGTTAGGCTGCAGAATTTTTAAGGGATGCGTTCACCTTTCTCATTTTTCAAAGTTCTACTTTCATGTAAAGTCTTTCAAGTTCCTTTTTATTATGTTGGGGTATGATATCTATATATATCATACTAAAATCTTATGTTAATATGATTAGAGAACCTATTTTATCTCTTCAATTCAGTATTTTTATGTTTTAAGTGGCACCGTTAGGCTGCTGAATTTTATGGGATTCGTTCACCTTTCTCATTTTTCAAAGTTCTACTTTCATGTAAAGTATTTAAAGTTCTTTTTTATTATGTTGGGGTATGATATCTATATCTATCATACTTTACTCATATGTTCATATGATGAGAGACCTTATTTGATCTCTTCAATTAATTATTTTGAATTTTTAAGTGGTGCTGTTAGGCTGCCGAATTTTTAAGTGATTCGTTCACCTTTCTCATTTTTCATGCTTCTACTTTCATGTTAAATCTTTCAAGTTCCTTTTTTTATGTTGCGGTATGATCTATATATCTATCATACTTATATTTTATGTTAATAGTATGAGATACCCTATTTTATCTCTTCAATTCAGTATTTTGAAGTTTTAAGTGGTGTCGTTAGGCTGCCGAATTTTTAAGGGATTCTTTCACCCTTCTCGTTGTCAAGATCTATTTTCATGTCAAGTCTTTCAAGTTACTTTTTATTATGTTGGGGTATTATCTCTATATAACTCATACTGAACTATTATGTTAATATGATGAGAGACCCTATTTTATCTTGTCAATTCATTTTTGGTTGATGTTTAAGTGACGCTGTTAGGCTGCTGGATTTTCATAAGAGAAATCTAATTTTTGTCTTCCTTCCAGGTTTTTCATTTAAAATGGTATGTCCTTCAAATTTTATTACCATGTTCATATATCATTCCTATTCGATCCCTCTACTATTTTATGGGTAATTTATGATTGTTTTACCCATGTCCCCTCTCTTTTCAATTTTTTCTAAAACCCCGAAACATAGCTGTTATGCTGCAGAATTTCCGTCTCAAATGTCTCTCTCTTTTTCTAAAGTTATTTTATTTTATGAATTGAATACTCAAAGATCTTTCTTATATAGGGTAATTCACATATATACCAAGTCGTTCTTTTTTAAATTCTCAGATTTACATACATGAGACCCGCTTTCCCTTTCCGTGGGTTTAAAGTGACGTAAAGATCATGTTTTTAAAGCAGTTTTTAAAATGTTATGATTATGAAATGAAACCCATTTATTTTTATGCTATATGGGTTATTTATGAATTGTTTCTGATTATATATGTGTCCCACATGATTAAAAAGGAAAATTTAAGGGTTCTCCCTGATAGCGCTCCAATGCATTGGGTAAAGACTTAATCTCTAGAGATGACCATTTTTGACTGATACCTTGGTGAATAACCTTGGTAATTTTTATTGACACATTGGGGATGGACCTTGGTGAAACGGAAATTACTGTCTTTGTTAAATGTTGTGGCCACATATTCATGTTATGAAATAATTTATTTTTATTATGATATGCCTTATGATTTCTTTCTCATGCCTTAATGTTTTTTTCATGACATTGTTGATGTATCTCAAGTTCGCATGTTAAATGTTTCCCCTTGATTCCCTTACTAGGCCTTCTTCTCATCCTTTATTTTGATGTATTTCCCCAGGTTAAGAGATGTAGTAATGAACCTAGGATGAACATATGGAGAATAATTTCATGTTTTTAAGAAGGATGTTATATGTTTTCATGTTTTAAGTTCATGGTTTCCAAGACACTAATCCTTAAAGATCCCCGGTTTTGTAGGATGTAATGAGAAATTATGTTATAAAAAGGTGGGATTCTATAGTTGGTAACAAATAATGGTTTAGTTATTTGTGGAAATTAGGATATGAAAACTTTAGGAAGATTCCTATAGAAAAGTTTAAATATAGGAAACCTTCCTGATATTTTGTAGAGTATTGAGTAAGGGGTTGCCAAGAAAATACATCCTTTTCTGGATACGAGCAGGTAGAGTTGGCTCTGGAACAGATGTACATAGGGGTAAAACCCGAAAACACCACTTTGAGCTAGACTCGAACGGGAACTGGTACACGACAATGGTCCTTGCTGCACTATTGGTTACGACACTCCTCGAGGATATGCTTTGGTAAATTCATAAGCTTAGTATTAACCATTATTAAAGGAACAAAGATAAAATAAAATAAAGATTAAAATAAGAATATATTATCATGGATAACCAAGATTGGGACCTAGGGGATCACAAGTTAGTGTATACTTTTCTTATAAAAGTATATCTATCTATACTTTATGTTTCCTTTTAATGATTATTTGCTAAGTATTTAAGCCCCTAATTGTACTTTATTTCCTTAGTTAATGGCGGGAAATGGAAGAACATGTCCCAACAAACAATGTGATAGGAAATGTGCCGATTGCCGTTTTAATATGACAGAGATGATTAGGGGATTAAAAGATGATTATTATTTTGGAAGACGTTCACTATTTTGGGAACCCTATATGATCGAGGTAAATAGATTACTAGGGTATTTTCTTTGGGGAGTAAAGGTTGAATTATATTTTAAAGAATAGATGAATTTAAGGTGAACTTATGGTATTATAGGTTACTTATTGAAATGATTGACCTATATTTGGGAAAATATGATTAGGTTAGTTACTTTTGTTATAAGATGTTAGGAGTGGTTTATGTTGTTTGGATATGAACAATAAAGTTTTTCTTGGAAGACTATGTTATCAAGTCCTTCTTATATGTGGATTTCAATCTCAGTTTGGGTTATTTTGAGGAATTTTAAGGATAGTTATTTACGGAATTCCCTATGATGAACACTGGGTAGTACCGTGGAACTTTGAAGATTTAAAATTAGTTTCCCTTCCTATGGGATTCTTTCTTTTTGAAGGGTTGTTTTATCTTACCCTTTCTATTTTTGGGATAAATGTTTAAAGATATATAGTTTTTCTTTTGTCGAATATGTGATTCTCTAGAAGATTATTCTTGTGCTTTTAATGAGACCAATAGTTTTTGAATGCTCATCGTTTGGAGAAAAGATTAGTTTTTGTAGAAACTTATTAAAGGATTAATCTCTAATTGAAGGTAGGTATGTTTCTTATGTTTTTATTCTATGTAGTAAATGAATTTCTCAAAACTATGAAAAGGAACATAAAACAAAAAAAGTTTTCTGTTAACGTTTCCTACTAGGAAATCAAATACCGTTTGACCCATCATAAGTTTATGATTTTGTTGTTGTTAACTTTCTCCTAATCATGTTTTATATCACTCTCCCTTATAACGTGACCCTTTGTTTTTTCCTCCATGTCCATGTTTTCCTACATTGGATCCTAGTATGGGTTATCTCAGGTGACGTTTTTACTTCCCTTTATTTCTTTTAAAGTAATAGTTTTATTGACTCCTTTTCTGGTGTGGGACTTTCAATGAAATTTCAAAACCCGGTTTTAAAAATTGCGAGGAAGAAATTTCTTAAGGGGGGAAGATTGTAATGACCTGAAATTTAGAATAAATCTTGTTTTGTAATTTTGAGTGTTATTTTATTTGTTTTATACTTAACAAAACTTTTTCATTGGATAACATGAGTATAATTAAAATGAGACTGTTGGGTTTTGACTGTTATATGACCATTGGTCAATATGACAACTAGAAACTAAACATTTCGATATTTGTCTCTAAATACAAGTGATCTTGGTTACTTAATATAGAAAGAAGATTTGATCGCCTCACCTAGTAGTCTTGGACCGATCGAATCCCATCTAACAAAACTTGGGAAGGAGGTAGCACCACTGGGCTTTGCTCTGGACCAAACCCAAGATGAACTTC
Source organism: Viscum album (assembly GCA_963277665.1). Taxonomy (NCBI): domain Eukaryota; kingdom Viridiplantae; phylum Streptophyta; class Magnoliopsida; order Santalales; family Viscaceae; genus Viscum; species Viscum album. The sequence goes on from OY728125.1 coordinate 561,982,477, forward strand.
ATCGTGTGAAGCTATAACGGAATCGCCTTCACGAGAAGTTCAAACTGATATAAATTACTACTCGTGTGATGTTGGTTGAGCCTCCCTCGGATTCTCTCACCTTAGCACACCTTACACTTATGTTCTATGCTGCTGTGATAAGGGGCTATGTAAAGAGACCATAACTGCCATGTGTAATCCTTTTTTTTAAATAAAAATTTTTGTTTCTTCTTATGATGATGTTTATGAATTTTCAAATGTTCGAGTAAATATAGTATGCATATTTTTGGTGAATTTTAGAGAAAGGATATTTTAAAAAATGTTTATCTAAACATTAAATAATTAAAAATTTGTAATGATTTTCAAAAAATGGCCTTCTATAATTATGTTCAGTACGAAATTTAGAGTCTAATAAGATTAACTTAATTTTTTATGAATAGTAAATTATGGATTGTGATTTTATGCTTAGGATTAGTAATGTGACCAAATGGATTAGTAATCTCACTTAAATAAAGCATTAATATAATCTAGGCACCTTGATTAAGTAATGTGATTCAATAAAATGGTTAAATAATTGTTTCATAAATTATTAGTGAAGTATTAGTTTTTTCATGTGAATAGTGTTTTTTTAATTAAAAATTTAATTAAAAATATTTAGAAAATTATTTTTTAAAATGGATTTCATTTTTGAACTCAGAGCATCGATATTATGTTAAGGTAATTCTTGGGGATTTTTCAGAAAAAAATGAATTTTCGGTGAATAGTGTATTTATTTAAAAATTAAATTAAAAATATTTAGAAAATTATTTTTATAAAATGGAGTTCATTTTTTAAATCAGATCATCGATATTTGGTTAAGGTGAAATTTTGGGATTTTTCTGAGAAATTTGAATTTTTGATGAATAGTGAAAATACAGTTTTTAAGTTGTGGGAGTTTAATGACATCATTAATTGATGTATTAAGTATGTAATCAATATAGTAGACTTATGAATAGTAAGATAAGATATGAGGTGTCCCATGTGGCCAATACCATGGGAAAAAACCATGGGAAAGCCAATGGGTTTTCCAAAACCACTAATGAGGTGTCCCTTGACCATTAATGCCTTGTCTCCTCACTTTCCATATAAATACCAAGTCATCCTCTCATCCATTCGACTCCCAACACTCTCCCAACGAATATTTGGTCTCATTACCTCCCAAGTAGTCCTTCCAAGGTTCCCCCAAGCCCTCAAGGTCCCAACCTTTGAGTTTTAAGGGTTACGTTTTAAGGTAAGGGATCCAAACTCTCTCTTTCTTTTCAAATACTCTCTTTTAAGTCATTTCTTTTATGCTCCATGTTATTATGTTAGAGGATGTTCATTTATATTCTTCTTACTGCCTTTTCATGTTAATATGATGAGATACCCCTTCTTTCTCTCATCAATTCATTTTAAGAAAGTTTAATTGGCGTCGTTAGGCTGCAGAATTTTTAAGGGATTCTTTCACCCTTCTCAAGTCTTATTTTCATGTCAACTCTTTCAAGTTCCTTTTTATTATGTTGGGTTATGATCTCTATATCTATGATACTGAACTCTTATTTTCATATGATAAGAGACCCTATTTTATCTCTTCAATTCAGTATTTTTAAGTTTTAAGTGGCGCCGTTAGGCTACCGAATTTTTAAGGGATTCGTTCACCTTTCTCCTTTTTCAAAGTTCTACTTTCACGTCAAGTATTTCAAGTTCCTTTGTTCTGTTGTGGTATGATATCTATATATATCATAATGATATTTTATGTTAATATGATGAGAGACCCTATTTTATCTCTTCAATTCAGTATTTTGAAGTTTTAAGTGGTGCCATTAGGTTGCCGAATTTTTAAGGGATTCGTTCACCTTTCTCATTTTTCAAAGTTCTACTTTCATGTCAAGTCTTTAATGTTCCTTTTTATTATGTTGGGGTATGATAGTTATATCTATAATACTTAACTCTTATGTTAATATGATGAGATACCCTATTTGATCTCTTCAATTCAGTATTTTTATGTTTTAAGTGGCACCGTTAGGCTGCCGAATTTTTAAGGGATTCGTTCACCTTTCACATTTTTCAAAGTTCTACTTTCATGTCAACTCTTTCTTGTTCCTTTTTATTATTTTGGGGTATGATATCTATATATATCCTAATGTACTCTTATGTTCATATTATGAGATACCATATTTGATCTCTTCAATTCAGTATTTTTAAGTTTTAAGTGGCGCAGTTAGGCTGCCGAAATTTTAAGGGATTTGTTCACCTTTCTCATTTTTCAAAGTTCTACTTTCATGTCAAGTCTTTCAAGTTCCTTTTTTATGTTGGGGTATGATATGTATATTTATCATACTGATCTTTTTTGTTCATATTATGAGAGACCCTATTTGATCTCTTCACTTCAATATTTTGATGTTTTAAGTGGCGCCGTTAGGCTGCAGAATTTTTAAGGGATTGTTTCACCCTTTTTGTTGTCAAGATCTATTTTCATGTAAATCCTTTCAATTTCCTTTTTATTATGTTGTGGTATGACATATATATCTATCATACTGAACTATTATGTTCATTTGATGATATACCCTATTTTATCTTTTCAATTCATTTTTGGTTGATGTTTAAGTGACGTCGTTAGGCTGCCGTATTTTCATAAGAAAAATATAATTTTTGTCTCCCTTCCATGATTTTAATTTCAAATGGTATGTACTTAAAATTTCATTACCATGTTAATATATCCTTCATATTCATTCCCTCTACTATTTTATGGGTCATTTATGATTTTTTACGCATGTCCCCTCTCTTCAATGTTTTCTAAAACCCAAAAACATAGCTGTTATTCTGCAGAATTTACATCTCAAATGTCTCTCTGTTTTTCTAAAGTTCTTTTATTTTATTAAGTGAATACTCAAAGATCTCTCTTATATAGTGATATTCACATATATACCAAGTATTTATATTTTAAATTCTGTTATTTACATACATGAGACCCGCTTTCCCATTTCGTGGGCTTAAATTGACGCAAAGATCATGTCTTTAAAGCAGTTTTTAAAACGTTATGATTATGAAATGAAACCCATTTCTTTTATTCTATATGGGTTATTTATGAAAATTTGATTATGATATATGTGGCTCACATGATAACAAAGGAAAATTTAAGGGTGCGCCCTGATTTTATTCCAATGCATTGGGTAAAGACTTAATCTCTAGAGATGACCATTTTTGACTGATACCTTGGTGAATAACCTTGGTAATTTTTATTGACACCTTGGGTATGGACCTTGGTGAAACAGAAATGATTGTCTTTGTTAAATGTTGTAGCCACATCTTCATGTTATGAAATACTTTATTTTAATTATGATATGCCTCATGATTTCTTTCTCATGCCTTAAAGTTTTTTTTCATGACATTGTTGTTGTATCTCAAGTTCGCATGTTAAATGTTTCCCCTTGTTTCCCTTACTGGGCCTTCTACTCACCCTTTCTTTTGATGTAAGTCCCCAGGTTATGAGATGCAGTAATGAACCTAGGATGAACATATGGATAATCCTATCATGTGTTTAAGATGGATGTTACATGTTTTCATGTTTTATGTTCATGGTTTCCAAGACACTAAACCTTAAAGATCCTCGGTTTTGTAAAATGTAATGAAAAGTTATGTTATAAAAAGGTGGGATTCTATAAGGATGGATGGTGGTAGAGGTTTCCTATATCAGATGATAGTTCAGTCTTCTTTACAATGGTAGGTGGTGGAGTCCCAGTGGGGAGAATCATAAAGTGAAGTGATGTGTGACCGGGTTAACCAAGGTGATTCTCCGGAAGGGTGGACAGAGGATGGTCAAAGCATGATGATTTTCTGAAGGATGTTGTTTGTACCAAAGGCGATGCGCGGAAGGGTTCTTCGTGAGTTAAAAAACTCACCCCTAGTTGTGCACCGGGGAATTTCCAAGATGTACCAGGGCTTGAGGGGTCAATTCTGGTGGCCCAGGGTAAAACAGGCGGTGGTAGAGTTCACGGCCAATTGCCCAGTGTGTTAGCAGGTAAAGGCTGACCACTGTGTTCCAGGTGGCTTGTTGCAGCCATTGGTTGTCCCCGAATAGAAGTGGTATGACATATCGATGGATTTCATCATAGGGCTACCCAGGGTTAAAGGAGGCTATGACGCTATCTAGGTAGTGGTGGACCGGTTGACAAAATCGGCTCACTTTCCAGTGATCAAGGAATCAGTAACAGTGTATGACATAGCACAGAGGTATGTGGATGAGGTGGTTCAGTTTAATGGATTTCCGAGATCCATAATCTCAAATAGGGATTTAGGGTTTACCTCACAAGCTTGGAGAGGATTGCAGCATGCGTTTGACACCCAGATACGTCTTAGCACTGTTTTCCATCCCCAGACAGATGGACAGACCGAACGCACCATCCAGACTTTGGAGGATATGATGTGGGCATGTATACAGTATTTTTGGGGATCATGGGTGTGACACATGCCTTTGTTATAGTTTTATTACAATAATAGCTACCACTCAACCATTGACATGGCCTCGTTTGAAGCTCTGTACGGAAGGTCGTGTCGCTCACCCGTATTCTGGACTGAGGTTGGGGAAACAAGTTTTATTGGCCCGGAAGTGGTTCAGAGAACGACAGAGAAGGTTCAGCTTATACGAGAGAGGATGAAGGTGGATTAGGACCAACATAAGTCATATGTCGATAATAGGAAGAGACCCTTGGAGTTCGGGTTCAGGGACCACATCTTCTTGAAGGTGTCCCTCGGCGTGGACAATGGATGTTTTGTAGGGGGAGCAAGCTTTCTCCCAGATTCATTGGACCCTTCTAAGTGTTTCAGCGGGTTGGAGAAGTGGATTATCTGCTAGCGTTACCACCACTGCTACTAAGGATAAATGATGTCTTCCATGTGTCACAACTTCGATGGTATCTGCACGATGATTCATGCATCCTTGTCTGGGGAATGATGGACATAGAGGCCAATGTGACTTTCTTGGAAAGGCCAGTGAGGATCGAGAAACGTGGGGAGAAGGTGATCTGTGGATGGACCATCCCATTGGTTTGTGTGTTGTGGAGGCATGGAAGGCTCAAGGAAAGTGCATGGGAACAGGAGATGCAGATGTGTGCCCAGTACCCAGATTTGTTGTGAGTTTTCTCCCATTTTGATGTACATGTTTGTGATGGAACACATTACCTTGTTTACTATGGGATGTATGGTTTTACTTATTCTCTAGATTCATGTGAAAAGTATTGACTGCGGGGAGGGGAGGACCTGATCCCTAATCAAGACACATTATGGTGGATGCGATTAAACCCGTGCGGGCGTGTCAGTGCCACCCAAAGCGGATAGTATCTTGACATGGAGGAAGAAACTCCCTAACCCATATGACTGGACAGCCTGACCCATTAATGTTGCCTGGTTACTTGAGGGAGAGGTGTTCCTAGATGTCGATGAGGTTCACTCCTGAGAGGTATCTTTTGAGGCGGTTGTTCGGAAACCCCCTTTCTTATTATGGTTTGGTTTTTATTCTCAATGGTGATAATAGTTTGATAGGTATCTAATGTGATGGCCCAGACCCTCATGGTCCACCCCTTTTCCAAAATCTGGATCATAAGGGTGGAGACTCAGTGGATGCGACCGATCGGCATGTGACAGATCTGTGTGTGACCGATCAGCATGCGACCGATCAGTGTGAGACCGATCGGCGTGCGACCGATCGGTGTGTGACCGATCGGCATGGGACCGATCGGTGTGCGGCATATTGGCGTGCGGCCTATCGGTGCGCGCCCGATCGGCGTGGGACCGATCGGTACGACCGATCGGTGTGTGGCACGATCGGTGTGCCTGATCGGTGTGTGGAATGATCGATGCCACCCAACCTTGTTGGGTTTTTCTTCTACAATTTCTCCTGTAACACCACTTTTAGGCCTTTTTATCCTTTTATAAGTGGATCAAGACTATTTTTATGCCCTTAATCTATGATTAAATTCCTAAGAGTGGGGTGACCCTCAACGGACCCAGATGGTGTCTGAATAACGTGCCCCTCGGTTTATATAATATCCTTAAAGTCACAGCTGTTGCCACCTTTTCCGATGGGAATCATTAAATAACAAATAATTCAATCATGTGTAACCACCCATCTACGTGGTGAAACCACGATCCGGCTTTAAAGCCTTTCAAATCCCCATATCCAGTAACAATGGGATCTAATCTATATATCACATGGGAATTTATTATTCTTATTCTTCTTCTTCTTCCTTTTGGCTGGACTCCTTTTTCTTCCCAGTGCGTTTGGAGTCTTCCTTCCCAATATGAGGTGAACCAGTGCCGGAACATTTCTATGCACCCTTGGAGTCCCTGACATTCTTGGCGTGTGGAAAACATCGATCGTTGATCATCCAAGTAGGTTTTTTCCTTCGCATCCCCTTACTGTGTATCACGCAGGGTGGGTATGCTATTGTTTCTGTGGGGATTCATGAAACCAAACATAATAAATATAATGAAAAGACCTTTAAAGATTTAAGGGGTTGTGATCGATGTTCTGTTTTACTCCTTTATGTTGATATGTGTTGCGAACTGTATGGGCTTGTGCTCACTGAAAATCATGGCTGTTGGTGGTCTTTCTTTGCATCCTAATGAACCCTTGTCTTTGGTGATGACTAAATAACTGTAACATGGAAATTGGTTAGTCACCTAAACTCAGTTGGTTTAAATGGATGTTTAGTAAAACAAGAATCCTTGAGTGACCACCCAGGTTAAAAAATATGAAGAAGAATTTAATGAATGATGTGATTGAACCATGAAGTTTCCCACTCTCTTTTGGTAGTAGGTGTGTTATTCTGCAATGTGCCTATGGGAAGATGTTAATGGGGATTGGATCCGCTAATGTGGCACGGTTGTCAGTTGTGAATATGAAATGGTGTGGGGATGTATCTAGAGGCTTGGTTTGGTTCCAGTACTTTGAGGGATCTCACTTATCCCTTTGTTGTTGTGACTTCACATGAGAACCGAGTGTGAATGCTTAAATTTATGTTTGGATGTTTCTCTTTTCCTAGTTTGTGGTTATGCCTGTTAGTTTCCGAGTATTGTATAATTCACCCAAATGGGATCACTTGAACATGAAAACAAGAATGGATTAAATGGGGAATTGGTTTTGGGGATGAGTTGTGACTTGGACGTGAGTGCTGTGCTTTTATTTATGAATGAATAGTAATGAGGGTGTTTGTGCTTAGTTTTTTTATCCCTATGTTGGGATGAGTGTCTGTTACCTATACATATATTACATTTCTTATGTTTCTTATTCGATCCCCACCCATGTTGAGAACATAGTTCCGAACACCCCCATTTCATGGGGGGATGTTTTTCCCGACACTCCTATGAGTGGCTAGTTATTAGCTCCTTTTATGCTACCTTTCTTGAATTTCCCGATACACTTTGGGCAGGCTGTGATGGCCTGAGGTCCATTATAGCACAAGATTCTTTGGGTAGGTTAGTTGTGATGGTTGTCCTAGGTGTGTGCAGGCAGGTTGTTCCCAAGAATCATCAGGATGTGGCCCAGGTGTCTTCGGGCGTGGCAGTAGTTGTTCTGGCCCAGGTATCTTCGGGCATGGTAGTAGTTGTTCTGGCCCAGGTGTTTGCGGGCATGGTTACACATGGTGGTTGTGGCCTAGGTTTTTGTGGGAGGGATGCGTGGTTGTGGCCTAGGTGTATATGGGCAGGGTGTGGATGTGGGACTACGGTGAGAATGGTGGGATTGGTATGATTTATAGGATGTCTTCAATAACAAGTGGGAACATGGCGCATGGTACCCAAATTTCGATGTGATATTACTATACATTACTTGACTTGCGTTATTTTGGGAGTTTTCCTTGGTGAGGTTCGGTTGGATAGTGTTCCTTTCTAGGTGATTTGGTTTTCTTTTTCTCACAGGGCATTAGAATTCCTCCTAACTTGTTTACGAGAGTCTTTGGTTTTCCCTACTGAGTATACTTTTATGCTCACCCCACGTATATAAAACTGCTTTTAGGTTTCCATGAGTACTTCAGGGATCGTGCGAGTCCATACTAGCTCAGACCATGGGACAATTTCTGTTATCGTTTTCCTTTTTTTTGGTACATTACCTTTGGAGATCTTGTGGCTTGTATCTTCTACATTTGAACATGCATATAGGAATGGTTTACTTTCGGCGTTACCTTTACATTCATCTTTGGTGTTGTTGGAGTATTTATCTTATCTCCTGATTCTATAAAAATAAAAAGGGTAATGCCTTCCATCTTGTGTGTGATTATATACCATTATTGTTGGTCGCCACCCCAGGACCTATCGAATGTGGGTCTCAGGGGGTCACTATCTCTCCTTCAACATAAAGAAGTAAGGGTCTAACAATCTGCTGTCCCTTCTCTCCTTTTGGTGAAGGCGGGTCGTGATAGGTCTTATGATGTGTAATGATGAAAATTGATAAATTGATAGGATATACGTCATGGAAGTTGAAATTTATGATAAATAATATCCCACAAAAGACCTAGAGTTGGTATTTGTGATCGATATGTTGAAAATATGGTAGACTTATCTATAAAAGGAGATGTCGGAAAGATATAATTATCATAGAAGCCTAAAATATATATTCACACAGAAGGATCACAATATGTGATAGCGAAGATGGTTAGATCTCAAAAAATATTATGACTGGTTAATCCAATATTATGCAAGGAAATATAATAATGTGGCAGATGCTCTAAATAGAAAGGATACTAGAACATTACCAATGATGATAATAGAGAAGGATCATATTCCATTGACTTGAAAATTATACATATGGGAATAATTATGGAAGGAACATCATCAATACTTTCTCAAGTGAGTTCTCAACCATTACTCCTATAGAAAATAAATGCTTCTCAAAGAAATTATTTGGAGATTCAAAATATGGTGGATGACATCGTTTAGGAGAAGTCACTAGAGTTCAAATTTGAGTTAGAATGAGTTGTAAGATTGGCATCAATATTATGTATACCATCAAATATAAAAAATAAAGAAAGAGATTTTGAATGATGGATAGAGATGAAAATAATTTATTCTACCAGGGAGCACAAATATGTATTGACATATCCAAGAGAACTATTGGTGAGACAATATGGAAAATGAGCTCATTGAGTATACCTGAAGGTTCTTGTTATGACAACATGTTATGGAGGAAAGGAAAAGTTATAATGGGATGGTGAAACCAATACCCACGAACACATGGTATTGGGAAAACATCACCACGTTATTTATCAGCAAACATCTGAAGACATATAGAGGAAACAATGATACACGGGTTTTTATGGATCGTCTTACAAAGATAGTTCACCATATCCAAATTTGAGAGGACTTATCATTATATCAACATTCATGTATATACATCAGATATGATGTATGGATGTCTAGATTACCACAATTGATTGTATCAGATTGAGATCTATGATTCACCAAAATGTATTAGATATGTTTGAAACATGACATAAATAGTTAGTTGAACTTCAACATGGACAAACATCCTCAAACTGATGGCTAGTTTGAATGGACTATTCATAAATTGGATGACATATTGAGAGCATGTTATATATACTTTGAAGTATGATCAGATCAACATCTTCCTATGGCCTAGTTCTCTTATGACAATATCTACCACTCGAGAATCCAAATTTCTCAATATGAATCCCTTTATGGGAAAATATACATTACATCGACATATTGGGCCAAAGTCAGTGAACATAATCTTCTTAACAAGAAATGGATAAAGAAATTTAATAGAAGGTCAACACTATTAAACAGAACATCAACGTGGGTCAATGATTATAGAAGAGATACGTAGAAAATCATCAATGATGCCTAGAGTTTGAGGTTTGTGACATTGTATTCCTCGGCCTATGTTGATGGATTGTGATAATGAGATTTGGGATAAAAGTAATGTGGAGTCCGAGACACACTAGACTTTTTTAGATTCATGATCATGTAAGAGCTATGGCCTATCGACTAGCTCCCCCATAGACCATGTCTATATTACATGATGAATTTCATGTATACCACTGGAGTAAAAACATACTATATCCATCACATTTAATGAATCCATAAGTGGTATAGTTGGAAAATGATTTCTCTTATGAAGATAAGCTAGTGAAGATCTTATATGATAGAGATAAATTTATATGTAATATGAATACTCACCTGGTCAAACTATTATGGTGGAACCATATGTACAAGGAGGCAACATTGGAAGTAGAGGATGTTATGTAGGAGAATTACCATAATATGTTTTTGTAAAATGAAATTTCTAATGTGAATTTCCTTAAGGGGAAAATGTAACAACCTGAAATTTTATCAATGGAAACCCCTCTCTTATAATTATTACATATTGTATAAACCACATATAATTACATAGAGGACAAAATGAAATCATTTTCAATAATTAATGATTGAAATATTATATATTTAAAGAACCTAAATAATCTATAAAAATGGAATATTAACGTGAACTTTGGAATAGCAATGAGACCATATAGAATAATAATCAATCAAATAGAATATTAACCTCATCTATAAAATTATAAATAAAATATAGGTATCTTATAAATGATAATAAGATATAATTATATGATAGTATAAGTGAATATATTATTTAAAAACTATTAATTATGTGTAGGTATTTATAAAAATAAATAATTTTTATTTTCTATCATATAATTAACAAACTGATTTAAAAAATTTTATTTTCATAAAATTTATTCATGTATGACTATACATTCCCTTATTATAATTAGATAATTTTATGAGACCCTAGTAATATTTCAATGTTTCAAAAAAGATTTTATATTTAAAAATTTTCTACTTCATGAATAAATGATGAGTTTAATTAAAAATTAAATTTTTATAATTTATAAAATTATTTTCATAAAATAGAGTTCATCTTTTTAATACAACATGTACTAATTGTTTATTTTTATTTTTTGAGTTTTTTTTAAAAAATTATTTTTTGGTGAATTGTGAAATATGATAATATACAATATTTAACAAATTATGGAAATATGGATTCATATATTATGTATGGCTGATGTATGCCCAAACTATTGAACTCAAAATAATTATTTTAAAATATTTACTGAGGAGGTTAGAATTATTCTTATTATTAAGCCAAAATAATAACCTAATGAATAAAATCATGAGAAAACACCCCTCTCCTCCCCTATAAATACTACCCCTCACCACATCTTCTCCTCTCACATTCCATGCTGTTGACCTCACCTATTTTGATAATCCCTACTATGCTTTCACATACTTTGATAATCCCAATTAATTTTTATCTATATTATAATTTTTTAAATCTATGATATTTCATTATCAAGATGATAATAATATTAAAATAATCCTTGAAATATGTTAATCAATGTTTATCTTTGTTTATATAAGTTTTGAAGTAATTCTAATCCAATCGGATATGTTTTTCATAAAACAGATAAGTGTTAGTCACTGATCTGTGTATAGCTACTGATACAGAGCTACCGGTACTTAGTCTACCGATAGACTTAGTCTACCTATAGATAGAGTCATCGATATGCAATGGTCACCGATACGCAGAGCTACCGATATGTACAAGTCCACCTTTAAGCATAGAAAGAGGACACTGATGCAGATAGTTACTAATAGAACAAGTCTTCCGATAGTATAGAATGGAGCTACCGATATGCATAAGTCTTCCCATACACATAATCACTGGAACTAAGTAAGAGCTACCGATAGACCAAGATCTAATGATAGATTAAGAGCGACCAATACAAAGCAGAGCTACCGATAGACAGAGTCACCAATTGAACAAGGTCACCGATGCAGATAGCTACCGATAGAACAAGTCTACCGAGCTACCGATAGAGTAAGTATACCGATAGAGTAAGTCTACCGATAAGTGTAGCTACTGATATGTACAGAGCTTCCGCTATCAATAGCTACTGATGCAAAGAGCTACTGATATAAGTTCAAAGAACTACTGATGGAAGGTCACTACTACACAAAGTCCACCGTACACATCTACCAACAGAGGGCTACTAATGATTGACCAACCAGTCAAACTATATACTCTCAATACTAGTTATTTATTAAGATAACAGTTACATTTGATGTTTTTAATACAGTTAATGTTATTTAATGATATCTGTTTGCATGTTAGGGAACCGTACCTAGTACCCATGCAAAAAGTAATCATTCTTTTTTGCCGGAGCTGAAAGCTATAAAAAGGAAGATAAATACCTAGCTGAATAGAAGGAGAGTGAACACTGATATTGAATGAAATACGTGAACACGGGGTGTGAATACAGCGAGAATCAATTAATTAAGAAGCCACACAAAGGGTGAAAAATAAAACGACCTCCACATCATTGAAACGTGGTGCATTCACACAAGACTACATCCATACTTCAAGAACACTGGACATACATGAAGCCACTCATTTCTAGAGGAGAACCCAAGCTGCATATTGAGTGAAGAACTACAAAAAAACATCATGCACTTAGGCTAATAAGATGAACCTGGAACCAAGTAAGAAAACGTCACTCTGTTTTTTAGACAAAAAAACTAGAGGAGGACTCAGAAGATTTTCTGACGAATCAAATGAGTCCAGAGCTACACTGCCAATCACTAAAGCTTTTCTAAACTCATTCACATTTACTTTAGTGATTCATTCATTTACATTTCGAGCAATGTGTGTACCCAATTTATTTTACACACACATTGCATCCTAAGCTAAGCTGGAGGATTCTTAAATCCTCATTCAAACTCTATAACTCTATTGTATCCCACTATGGATAGTGGTAGAGGATGAGTAAGACCTGGACAACTATGAGTTTTTGTTTGTTTTCCCATTTAGAACTATGCTAGAGGTCATTGGAACTGGACAGTATTGTATTGTTGTTTACCCCGATCCAGGGTGTAGATCAATTTATATAAATTGTTGAGTGGACTAAGTCTCGGCTTAATACTAAACCTCTTGGTTTCATCTGCTGTGCATTTTTGTTTAATTCATAAGTATACTATATATTTCATATTCCGCTGCTAACTATTTAGAAATATAATTTGTTTTAAAATTACTTTTCTAGTTAAATTAGCAGGTGTTTATACTTATGGTATACCAGTAAGTTAGTTTCAAAAGTTAATTTAATCTTCAGATTAAGTTAACTGAGACCTAATCAATATTTGAGAAACTAATTGAACATTTATACTCTGTATAAATCCACTACAGTTTAACTTTGTTGTTGAATATGGGGATTTAATAGAAATATTTTTAACACAAATTCTTATTGGAACTCAATTCACCCCCCTCTTGAGTGTCCACTCCGACCAACATTTGGTATCCGAGCTTGTTTATATTAATACGAGTTTTCAAAAAATTCTGTTTTTCAACATTGATTTTAGTTTCATCTTTAAAGATCTTAAATTTATCTTAGTTCTAAATTTTATCTCTTTAATATAATTTCTAAAATATAGTTATGGATAATAGACTAGAAGGTGCTGCTACTAACTGTCCACCTTTCTTCAATGGTACAAACTATCCCCAGTGGAAACTTAAGATGAAACTTCTCTTAGAATGTATGGGTTTTGATATCTCGACTGGTATAGAGTCACAATATAAAATTCCAAGTACCGATAGAACTACTTGAAATGAACCTACAAAGACTGCTTACAATAATAATTTTAAAGCTATGAATGCCAAGTATTGTGCTTTAGGAGAATAGGAATTTGATAGAATCTCTGCTTGCAAAACTGCCTATGAAATATTGGATAATTTTGGTGTTTATTGTGAAGGAACAACCAATGTTAATGAAATGAGATTTAATACTTATAATATTAAAGATGATAATTTTAAAATCAATACTGATGAACCTATTTCTGATATGTATCTTAGTTTCAATGAGATTTTCAATACTATGAGCTCTCTTGTAAATGTTGATCCAGAAAAAGAACAAATCATGAGAATCCTGAGAAGTCTACCAAACCGATGGAGGGGCACTTCTATTTCAATTATAGAATCATGTTACATTGGAGCTCTACATGTAAAAGAACTCATTGGTAATCTTATGATGTCTGAGGAATAACTTAATTTGAACAAAGAAGAAGATGATGAACCCAAGAGAAAATCTATGGAATTCAAGTCTACTTCTTTAAAGAGCAAAGACAAGGAGAAAATACATGTACCAACTAAAAGTTCAACCAATGAAGATTCAGATTCTGATAGTGATGCTGAGATGGCTCAAATAGCCAGGAGATTCAAGATGTTTTATAGGAAAAAGAGATTCTTTAGAAAATCATATTACAAAGGTAAGTATAACAATAAAAGTCATTAGAAGAAGGATTGGAAGAAGGCTGATAAAGAAGATGATATAATCTGCTATGTGTGCAAAAGGAAAGGACACATCAAGGCTGACTGTCCAAAACTAAAGTTCAAAAAGAAACATGAGTATAAGGAAAAGAAGTACAAGAAAGCTATGATATCCACTTGAAGTGCTTCAGAAGAAAACACAAGTGAATATGATGTTTCTGATTTTAAAAATAGTTTTTCCAACATGTGTTTCATGACCAACACATCTGAGGTAACCATAGATACTCCTGTTTTAAATTACTATTATTCTGGAGATGATGCAGATTCTGATTTTGATTCTGAAGATAGGTCTATGGCTGAATTGTTTAAATATTGTATCATACTAGAAGAAACATGTAATGAACAAATATAAGTCACTAAATAAATAGCATGCCCTCACTGCCAATGTTAAATATGCCCTTGATATAGAAAAAGAAAAGAATTATCAACTTTTAATGGAAAATACTAAACTGAAAATGTCTAATGAGAAACATAGAAAGGACTTAGAAAAATTCACAAATTGAAAGGATAATCTTACTCAAATGTTAGGTAAACAAGTTGCACCAAAATACACTACTGGTTTAGGATACCAACTTGGACAGATACAGTTTACCAAAAATCAATTTATTCCTAAATCTAGTCAAAATTCTGCTTATTCCAGTTCTGGAAATTCATATGCTTCAACTAGATATTCACATAGTTTTAGATCAAATAAATTTTATCTTTCAAAATATATTTCTTCTGTAAATTATATGAGACCCATAAGACAAATTTGGGTACAAAAAGCTTTGATTTCTAGCCTTTCTAGACCCATGAAGATCTGGGTACCAAAATCATTTCCAATCTAAACTTGTTTTGTAGGAAACAGCTTTGAAGAGTTCCCATAATAAGACAAGGTATTTGGACAGCAGACGTTGAAGACATATTTCTGGGGATTATTCATGCTTCCAGAGCTTAATAAAGGTTGATGGAAGATCTATGTACCTTTGGTGATAGTTCTAAAAGTAAAATCATCAGCCTAAGCCAGATTGGTAACACTGATTCAGTTTTAATTTCTAAAGATTTATTTGTAAATGAAATTAAGTATAACCTATTAAGTATTTCTCAGTTATGTGATGATGGATTTAATGTGATATTTGAAAATGATTCTTGTAATGTTTTTAATTCTAAAAATGTTTTTGTATTTTCTACATTATGAAATGAAAAGGTTTATGCTGATGATCTTAATTCTTTAGCTAAGCAAAATGTTACTTATTTAAATGTTTTTCATAAAGAATCTTGGATTTGGAATAGAATATTAGGATACTAAAACATTCATTCACTTAGAAAATTGACTAGAATAACTTAGTTAGAGACCTAACCAAACTTGAGGTCCCATCAAAAAAAGTTTGTAATCCCTGTCAAAAGGGAAAGCAACATAAAGTTTCTTTTAAATCAAAGAATAAAGTCTCAACTTCTAAACCTCTCGAGCTGGTTCACATGGACTTGTTTGGACCATCAAGAGTTTCAATTTTAAATGGGATGCACTATGTCTATGTCCTAGTAGATGAATTTTCTAGATATATATTGGTATACTTCTTAGATCACAAAAGTGAAGGTTGTTCTTACATTAATAAATACTCTAAGTATGTAGAAAACCTTAGTGAAATTAATATTAAAATCCTGAGAGGTGATCATGGCCGTGAGTTTGAAAATCATGAATTTGAATCTTATTGCTCACCGAATAGCTATAGGAACAAATTTTCTGCTCTTAGGACACCTCAGCAGAATGGTGTAGTATAAAGAAGAAATAAAACCCTTGAAGAAATTGCAAGAACCATGCTTAATGAGTATGACCTACCTATTTATTTTTAGGCTGAAGCTGTGAATACATCTTGTTATATTATTAATAGAGTATTAATTAGACCTGTTCTTAAAAATAACCCTTATGAGTTATGTAATAATAGAAAACCCAAAGTTAGTTACTTTAGAGTCTTTGGCTGCAAAGTTTTTATTCTCAATAAAATGGATAATCTGGACATGTTTTCTTCTAAAAGTGATGAAGGAATTTTTCTTCGTTATTCTTTAACTAGTAAATCCTATAGAGTCTTTAATATAAGAACCAAATTTGTGGAAGAATCTGTTCACGTAAAGTTTGATGAAACTAATCCACATGAGCCTAAAACCTCTCTTGAAAATCTTGAAGAATATTTGACTATTTTGGACCTTAATGATAAAACTAAAGAACCTGTTGTAAAAATATCCAGTTCTGGACATATTCCAGAATCTGCTTCTGTTGAACCCAAACATATCGATGAACCTGAAATATCTAGTCCTACCATTACTAGATCAACTGAGATTCTAAAGAATCATCCTTTAGATTCTATTTTTAGTAATCTTGATAGAGGGACACAGACTAGAGATTCTCCAAGAAACCAGGTTGAACATCAAGATTTTCTTTCACAGTTAGATCCTAAAAATGTCAATGATGCAATCAATGATAAATTCTGGGTAATGGCTATGCATGAAGAGTTAAATTAATTTCGAACAAACAAATTCTGGGAATTAGTTGAAAACCCCAAAAACACATTAACAATAGGCACAAAATGGGTTTTTAGAATCAAAGTTAATGAATCTAGAAATATAGTTAGAAATAAAGCTAGGTTATTTGCACACGGATATAGTCAAGAGGAAGGAATAGACTATGAGGAAACCTTTTCCCCTGTAGCTAGATTATAAGATATTATAATTCTACTAGCCTATGCTGCTCATCTTAATTTCAAGTTATATCAAATGGATGTGAAAAGTGCTTTTCTGAATTGTTTTATTATTGAAATTTTTTTTGTTGAACAACCTCTTGGATTTACTAATCCTCATCTTCAAAATCATGTTTTCAAACTTTATAAAGATTTTTATGGTTTAAAACAATCTCCAAGAGCATGGTATTATAGAATTAGTGATTTTCATATTTCAAAAAGATTTACTAAAGGGATTTTTGATCCAACTCTTTTTATTAAAAAAATTTCTAATGATGTTTTAATATTATAAATTTAGGTTGATGATATTATTTTTTGATATTCTAAAGACTCCTTATGTACTAAATTTTCAAAGAGTATGTAAAATTAATTTGAAATGTGTTTAATGGGAGAACTTAAATATTTTCTTGGATTTCATGTTTTTCAAAATGAAAATGGTATTATTTTGAATCAAAGTAAATATACAAAGGATCTTTTAAAACGTTTTGGTTTAGATAGTATTAAGTAAAGTGATACTCCTATGAGTACAATATTTAAATTGAATGCAGGTGAAGCTGGGTAACCAGTGGATCAAACCAATTACATAGGTATGATTGGAATCTTACTTTAACTTACTGCTAGTTGACCAGATATTATGTTTATTGTATGTATGTGTGCAAGATTTCAAGCTAATCCAAAAGAATCTCATTTACTTGCTGTTAAAATAATTTTTAAGTATCTTAAATACACTGTAAACATAGGTTTGTTTTACCCAAAAGGAAAATCCTTTGAGTTAATAAGTTATTCATATGCTGACTTTGTTGGTTGCAAGTTGGATAGAAAAAGAACATCTGGAACATGTCATTTATTGCAAAAATCCTTAGTATCGTGGTGTAGTAAGAAACAGAATTATGTAGCTTTGTCCACTGCCAAAGCAGAGTACATAGCTGCTGGTAGTTGATATGAACAAATTATGTGGATGAAACAAACTCTTTTGGGCTATGGATATGATTCTAAGCATGTTTCTATCAACTGTGACAACACTACTATAATAAAAAAATTTAAGAACCCTGTATCTCACTGTAGGACCAAACACATTGATATAAGGATCTATTTCTTGAGAGATTATAACCAAAAAGGTGATATTACTCTTGAATTTATAGGTTCTGAACATCAATTAGCTGAAATTTTCACCAAACCATTGAGTTCGGATAGGTTATGTTACATTAGTCATGCGTTGGGAATGATTAACCTTGATTGGTAGATACCTCACCGATGTGAAAACCTCACCGATGTAACCTCACCGATGTAACCTCACCGATGTACCTCACCGATGTGATACCTCACCGATGTGATACCCCACCGATGTAACCTCACTGTTGTGATACCTCACCAATGTAACCACACCGATGTAACCTCACCAATGTAACCTCACTGATGTATCCTCATCGATGTTTCCTCACGGATAGGAATTCTCACTGATAAACCCTACTAATGAGTGCGCTATTTTAAACTTCTATCTGCCACCATAATCTGAATTGTTTTTACATTATTTAATTTTATTTGTTTACTTTATGATTCCTAAATGATAAAAACTATGTCTTATTTACTTCTCAATCCACCGAGCCTCAATCCCTTTACCCTCAAACCTTAGCTCCATAATCACTCGAAAACCCTAAATCCCTCAAACTAGGGATGGAAAAACCCAAACTTCCTACCCTCAGAGATGACACTGATGAGTCGAAATAAAAGAAACAGAATTCTGAGCCAAAATCAAGTGGTAGTGTTGGTAGAACTAGGTCGGGTAGGCGACCAGTGAATCCTCATTTGCAGAATAGAGTTATTGTGATTGAAAAAGAGCTGTGCGTGTAATGGTTGCTGCCTAGAAAATCGTTAGTGCTCGAAGTGCTGAAAGATCAAAAGTGGGTAGATTGCTTTTCTAAAAAAAATGGTTTCTACTATCTAAATCTAGTGAAACAATTTTATGAGTTTGTAAGCTTTCAGAAATCATAAGGTGAAAACCGAGTGACTTCTTTTGTGAATGGAAAGGAGATTTATTTTTTATCTATTGAGTGGGATGAATGCTTGAAGGTTCTACATGAAGGTGTATCTGGATATGTCTCGAAATCTATGACACGTACAAGTGATATATTAGATTATGAGACTGCCTTGGAATCTCGCCGGTGATGGAAATCAAAGACAAGTAGTGGATGCTAACATGGATGGAGAGAGCAGATTGATGTTCAAATTTTTTCCGCATGTCTTAATACCAAGGAGAGGAGACGTTGAAAATTTAAGATATCAGGATATCTATCTCTTGCATCTCTTGAGAAATTGTGTAAATGTAAATATGTGCAGATTGCTGATGATCCAAATGGAAGACATGACAAGGGCAAAATCAAAGAATAATGTCGTATTTTTTTTTTCAAGTTGATCTCAGTGATGATCAAAGGGAAAGGTGTAGCTGATTCTCAAGATGAGACAGTGGTAGTAAAGAATAATTATTGTATCACAACCAAAGTGTGAAAATACATGAAGATAAATTGGAACCCATGGAGAGGAGAGTGGGTTATTGATGACCAGAAGGTATATGGAAAATTCAATCATGTGAATCATCCTTCAAGACCTAAGGATGTGAGTGATCTAGGTCTAGGACCTGACTAAGAAGAACCTGAGTACAATGATGAGACTGAAGAAGAAGAGACTTCTATGGATGATGGAAGAGATCCGGACTTGCCTCCAAGTCCTACTGCTGAAATTGTATCTTATATAAATGAAGCCTTAGTAGAAGAAGAGACTCATGCTGATGAGGAAGACCAGCCAGCCCCTGAGTATAATGAAGAAAAGTAGAATGAATATGAAGCCTCTGATTCTGTCTGTTTATGTATGAGTCCATTAATTAGAAGCTCAGTTGTGCCTACTAAGGATGTAGTTGGAGAAATGGAAGAATTTGTACCTTATCCAATGGACCCTCCAGCTGTTGCAGATAATCAATTGATAGTAGAAGATTCTCCTCAGGAAGAATGGCCCGCTGAGAATGCCCTTGCTGTACAAGAGACTGCAACAATTGAGGGAGAGCATCAAACCATGTTTTTAAGTGTGTCAGTGGCTGTTGATATTGAGGATTGGGCAGAATACCCAGGTTTTGTGGTCTGTGGATTAGACTATCCTGATTCTGATAATGAGGCATCTCTAAATAGACCAAAGATCATTTATGATGTTGAGTCTGAGGTTATACATGAAGATGTGGTTAGAATGCATGACCTGGATATTTTGAAGAAAAATCTTAAGGAAAGTTTTGTGTAAGAGACAAGGAAGATGGAAGTTTCACTTGTGTAATCAATCCAACCGATTATGAATGACTCTGTGGCTAGCATAGCCTCTGAAAGAGCACCTGTTGTAATTGCTACTGCTGATATGATTACCAGATCTGATCTTGAATCTTTAAAGGATGAACTGAAAGATTCCTTTAGTGCTTCTGTTTCTGAGTTGAAGCACTGATTTGTTGAAGAGATGAGCAATTTGGAAAAATCTTTTAAACTCTCTCTTAGTTGTAATTTTTCAATATTTGTGGAAAAAATAGTGGAAGAAGTTACAAACTGCCAGACTCAAGTATCTAGGCTGGAAGCTGATGTTGAAGCTCTAAAGAAATCTGTTATCTCTTTAGACTCTTACATGAGCTCAAAATCCCAAGTAGACAAGGACTTGGGCTAAGTCAAAAGTGTTGTGAGCCAGATGGTTTCAGTGTTTAAAGGCTTTAAAACCTCCATGAATGATCATGTTAAAACCCAAGATTCCCAAGTTCAAAATCTTATCAGTGGGTTGACCAAAAACTTCAAGGAAACAGTAACCTTCTCTATTGGTTCTGTTTCTTCTAAACCCTCAGTGGATTTGAATTAGATTCGATCTATGATGAAGGAGGAGCTTGGTTTAGTATCAACTCGTGGCTCTGTGGACTCATCTGACCTGAAAATATTTGTGCTTTCTACGAGAGATTTATCTAGAGAAATAATTAAGATAGTCCAAGACTATATGAGATAAGCTTCTACCTCTCATAATGAAGTGAAAGACAAGGTGGACTCTTATTTCCATAAGTTTTACACCAAGCATCAACTCAATAATCATTTCAAACTTCTGTTGGAAAATCTAAAGTTACCTCCTTTCAATCAAGATTTTAGAGAGCATGTCAATAAAATAAGGGAGTTGACTCCATCCTTGGACAAATTAATGGATAAAAAGGATGATTTCATATCTTCTATGGAGAGGGGGGGGGGAATAATTAGGGATTTTAGAAATCTATTGATGCCTTTCCTACATGTCGGTCCTAGACTAGTGATTGTACCTCTAGCATTACCTGACTCTGCCTCTACTACTTCTCCCGTTCAAATGACTCCAGCCCAAGCCATTCAAATCCATACACCAATGATCACTCAAAGAACTGCTTAGTACAGGACATGCACAGTTTCTGTGGCTTAGCCTCCTATGATCATTTCCGGAATTCCTAAGCCTTCACAAGCATCCACACAGTCTGAATCCTCTTCTGATCCAAAGGGAAAATCTCACATTGAGTATGTGGATTGAATTGGTGGCTAAGATGTTTGATAGGAATCTCTTGTATTTTTTTCTGTCTATGTACCTTTTTCCAACGTTTAATAAAATTGGATTTCTTTTCATTCTAATTTTTCTCCTATTCTCTTTCTTGTTTCCCACTTTTTGATCATCAAAAATGGGGAGAAATATTATCCAAGTATCAAAGAGGGAGAAATATTCTCAAAGGGGGAGCAATATTATCTAAGAAAGAACAACCATGATTTACCCCTCTGACATCATTGTATTTAATTCTACCTCTAATACATTATGTTCTATAACATACTGTTTTCTCTTAGATAATTGCATTTAATGATATATCCTCTGATACAACTACTCATTGTTTTAAAACTATATTATCATCAGTTGTGATTATCAAAAAGGGGGAGATTGTTGACCTCACATGTTTTGATAATCCCAACTATGCTTTCGCATACTTTGATAATCCCAATTAATGTTTATCTATATTCTAATTCGCTAAATCTATGATATTTTATTATCAAGATGATAATAATATTAAAATAATCCTTGAAATATGTTAATCAATGTTAATCTTTGTTTATATAAGTTTTGATGTAATTCTAATCCAATCAGATATGTTCTGCATAAAACAGATAAGTGTTAGTCACTGATCTTTGTATAGCTACTGATACAGAGCTACCAGTACTTATTCTACTGATAGACTTAGTTTACCGATAGATAGAGTCACCGATAAGCTAAGGTCACCAATATGAAGTGATATCGATATGTACAAGTCCACTAGTAAGCATAGAACAAGGTCACCGATGCAGATAGTTACCAATAGAACAAGTCTTCCAATAGTATAGAATGGATCTACCAATATGCATAAGTCTACCGATACACATAATCACTGAAACTAAGTAAGATCTACCTATAGACCAAGAGCTACTGATAGATCAAGAGCGACTGATACAATGCAGAGCTATCGATAGACATATTCACCGATAGAACAAGGTCACCGATGCAGATAGCTACCGATAGAACAAGTCTACCGAGCTACCGATAGAGTAAGTCTACTGATAGAAGGAGCTACTTATATGTATAGAGCTACCTATATCACGAGCTACCGATACAAAGAGCTACCAATACAAGTTCAAAGAACTACCGATAGAAGGTCACTGCTACACAATTTCCATCGTACACATCTACCAACAGAATGCTACTAATGATTGACCAACCAGTTAAACTCTATACTCTCAATACTATTTATTTATTAATATAACAGTTACATTTGATGTTTTTAATGTAGTTAATGTTATTTAATGATATATGTTGGCATGTCAGGGAACCGTACCTAGTTCCCATGCAAAAAGTAATCATTCCTTTTTCTGGAGCTGAAAGCTATAAAACAGAAGATAAAGACCTAGCTGAATAGAAGGATAGTGAACACTGAGATTGAATGAAAGAGGTGAACATGGGGTGTGCATACAGCGAGAATCAAATATCTAAGAAGGCACATGAAGGGTGAAAAAAAGATCTCACAACATTGAAATATGGTGCATTCACACAAGACTACATCCATACTCCAAGAACACTGGACATACACAAATCCACTCATTTCTAGAGGAGAACACAACCTATATCTTGAGTGAAGAACTAAAAAAACACTTCATGCCCTCAGGCTGATAATATGAACATGGAACCAAGGATGAAAATGACACTATTTTTTCAGACAAAATAACCATAAGAGGACTTAGATGATTTTCTGACCAATCAAACGAGTCCATAGCTGCACAACCAATCACTAAATCTTTTCTAAACTCATTCCCACTTACTTTAGTGATTCTTTCATTTATATTTCGAGCAATGTGTGTGCCCTGTTTATTTTACACGGTCTCCTGAGCTAAGATAGAGGATTCTTAAATCCTCATTCAAGCACTATAAATATCTTGTATCCCACTGTGGATAGTGGAAGAGGTCGAGTAAGACATGTACTACTATGAGCTATTGTTGTTTTTCCCATGTATAACTGTGGTAGAGGTCTTTGGACCTGGAAAGTATTATACTGTTGTTTACCCCGATCCAGGGTGTGGATAAATTTATATAAATAGTTGAGAGGACTAAGTATCGGCTTGAGACTGAACCTCTTGGTTATGTCTGTTGTGAATTTTAGTTTAAGTCCTAAGAATACTATATATTTAATATTCCACGGCTAACTACTTTGAAATATAATCTGTTTTAAAGTTAGTTTGATAGTTAAATTAGAAAGTGTTTATACATATTGTAAACCAGTAAGTTAGTTTCAAATGTTAATTTATTCTTCAGATTAAATTAACTAAGACCTAATCATCCTTTGAGAAACTAATTGAACATTTAAACTATGTATAAATTCACTAATGTTTAAATTTGTTTTTGAATAGGGGGACTTAAGAGAAATATTTTTAACAGAAATTTTTATTGGAACTCAATTCACCCCCCTCTTAAGTGTCCACTCCGAGAAACACATGCCTTGAATCTTGTCCATGTTCTACAAACAATATTACCACGACAATATTCCATGTCATGGAAAATTTGTCTCATATAAATACCAAACCCTTTTCCCTAGAGAGGTTCCCAATGAGTAAAAATTGAAGTTGTAGAATCCTCTTTCGGTTATTTTAATTTCTTTTAAATTTCTTTTATTTTATAATAATATATGTATCTAACCTTATCCAATATTCATGATAACTCAATTATCATAAATATAATTTTATTTTATTATAATAATGTAATAATACATCCTCAATACACTTTACCCTCTCACATGTATTCTAAAAATAAACTCATCATCCGTGATTTTTCGATTTACCACCATTGTGGATGATGCTCTTTAATTATACTATAAGGCCTTCAAGGCTACTCATAAAACCAATATAATTGTTTTAAAAGACTGTAAAAAATATTTTATAACCCATTTTATGTTATCAAAGTATCATATATACATAATATTAAATAAAAAAACGAAACTACATTTTGGTGATCTAAAAACCGCCAAATTAATTTAAATGATTATCATTGGAATTCTATCTGAAAAATCATCCTCATACAGTATAACTGAATGACACATAAGATCATTTAATATTTTTTAATTTCATTAGTATCTTATAATATAAATACGAGAGATTTATCCTCATTTTAAATCATCTTCCATACATGTATACAATTGAAGTAATTATAAAAATAAAGAAAACAAAAACCCCCAAATGATGAAATTGGACATTATAACTCATCATAACGGAAATAAAATAAATTAATAAAATTTTAATAAATAAATTACATGTACATGAGGTTTCATATTTTTTAATAAATAAATATAATTTTATTATCTAATATATTAATGTGAATAAATCATTCAAACTTATGGTAAGAGGATTCTCAAAACCCAACTCCCTTTATTTGGGTTTTAACTATTTCATTCTTAATTTATTTGTGGATATTTCCATCAATTTCTTTTAAATATAATTTATTTATTCTTACCTTTAATTTTTTGGTACAGACAATTTTCGTGTCTAATTTTATGAAAAATGCTACAATTTTTACCGAATAATTCTTCTTTCAACAAACACATATTTTTATCTTCTTGAAATTTTTTCTTCATCACTAATGACTGATGATTCATATACAATTAATGTAAATCCAATTTTAATTTGGAAAAAACAAGTCTTATTATTGTTTTAATGCTTTATTAAATTCTCAAAAAAAATATTTTCCATTCCATGGTATATTTTATGTACAAGATTGATATATGTTATAATATGCATGCATGATTATGTAAATGTTATTATGTGACATGTGCACAAAAAATTTTGTAGCGCTCAAATGTGTCGGGTACATTAATATATCTCATAGGACAATGTGCAATATGTTTGAACATGATCCTAGATTTTCCCACAATGATGATTTCCTAACTATTAACATATTTTATGCGAGAACGTGATGCCAGTTTTGTTCACAATTATGTGTGGTATTTGACCACTACGACATGATTTTTAATTTTTATGCATTTCCATATTCCATGACATTATCTTAAGTTTCCAATCATGATTATAATTATGATCCTATTGTTATTTTGTTATTTTCATTATTATTCTCACCCCATGTTATATTGATTATTGGCCTTATCTATTCTTTTATTAAGATTTTAGGTCACCTTTTTCTTTGATGTATATCATCAGATGACTACTTATACTCGGGAGAACATGAGGGCCAATAAAAAAAATGAGAAAAATGAATTAAATTAATTTTTATGTTTTATTTTGTAGATCTTGGGTATGGTCTTAATTTTCCAAAGACACTAATCCTTTGGATCCTATTTTTTATATAGAACTTATATTTTCAATATATAAAATGATGTAATAATAATGTAAGAAAATGAAATGTTTCTTTATATTATAGTTTTATACTATAGTCTTACCTTGTTAATGTTTGATATGCCTACGAATAGGATATGGTTCTACACTATATCAAACCAGAATTCCCTGTATAATAAAAAATAGGATGAAAAAAACTAACATTATCTGCATGTAATGATAAAATGTATCCTTACCCCATATAAATTCAAGATGCCTCAATCCCAAGTGTGAGAAGATTGAATTCTATAATCTTTGAGTGTATAATCTTATAGAAATCAGTCATCCCCCATTCTAGGTTTCATAGTCAACCCCTCATGACTATAAAAAGTGTGAAAAGTTTCCTGAGAGTGTTATATGCGACATTTGGCGGCCTCCTTGGATCATCCTTTCATGTTGGGTAACCATTTCAGTGTCGCACAAATTCCATTGTGACAGACCAACTTGGACCAAGCATTATTTCCATTATATAATTTAAATACCTCCAAAATATCTCTTTTATCCAGGATTCTTCTTCCCTGAAATCCAACCTTAAATAGTATGCAACCTTCCCCAGATTCCATATCAAGGTGTAGGGTTTCCCGGTTGCACTACATTACTTTTCTATCAAATTAATGGAAATGAGGGTGTCATTCATGCCAGATAATTATGTCTTTAACATTAATAATAAACAATGATTTTACCCCATTAAATGAGAATGGGATTCTCTCTTGGCCTGACATGAGGAAGAAATAATGTGCGGCCTAGAGCATAATCCCACATACCACATCTCGTTCACATGACGTCAAATGGTGGAATGTATACTGATCCCAAAACATTAAATTGTACAATTTACATTCCTCAACATATGATGTTAAACTATGTTTTCAATATTAATCTATGTTTCTATCATCCCCGTTGCATGACATAAAACTATAAGCATCATATTCCATCATATGAGAGGAGATTTCCTATACTTCTAGTCATTTATCACATCGTTAATTCGACCATTCCATGGAATCCAAAATTACACTTCCCCTTGAAGAAATGTTTACTTTTGTTCAGATTGATACGACCAAACCAATGTCCCCTAACCCATAGTGACGTAATTATAGGATTCTTGGAATCCATCCAAACATTACATCAATTCATTTCAACAGTTAACATTCCCCTCATTTTGATAGTCATCCCATTCCACATACTAATAGACCCCCTAGTGATATGGTTTCTAGAAACACTATCCCACTTATTGTCCCGCGCCAACATCCCAATGATATTTGGACTACATTCATAGATACGTTAGGTGTGTTGAAACTATTCAGTGGTCGACTCCTGTTAATTTTCCTATATTGCTAAGACACTCCCTTTGTGTTCTATATATTTGGAAATTTGATTCCCACTCCCATAATTGGGTGATATAAATATTCCCAACAAGATATTCCTTGATTCACATTGAATTACGAATAACATAAACATTAGATACATTGGTTGGTAGAATAATTACATGATTCAAAATTAAAAAATTATAGAGTAGAGGCTGATGAATTTGTCTATTATGTTGCCCTCTTGAAAGAGAATTTGTGTCCAGAGCATATTGTATTAGTGATTCCTTTCCATAACTAGATGTTGGGAATAATAATTTCTTATAAGGGTTAGAATGAACATACCTTCTTTATTATTAATGTTGACTAAAAAATTGTATGTCGCCTAGTTAGTCATAGAATTAAAACAGATTTAAATGGGTTCTGGATAATTATAGATCTGATTGATAGTCTCTTTGATCTAATCATAATTCTTATCAATGTGCTTTGGATTGAAATATATCATATATAGAATCAATTAATTATTATTAGGGTATACCATAGTTTTTCCCTCTAACATCTATTATATCTTCCCTAATGATTCATGGGGAAATCGATATCTTATTAGTTTTATTAATTAATGAAGTAATTTATCAAATGGATGAAATTAATATAAATTTATTGTGTCTCTTCATTATATGATTATTCTATTAGGTTCATGATATGAGTATATAGCAAGAACGATTACACACCATGTAATGTTTATATTCCATATAATGTTATAAAATCTGTTTTTAATAAAACATTATCGGTTTCTCATCTTATCTGAGTACTGAGGAATTCACAAAATGTTAATGTATTTCATGACATGTAAATTAAAAATTGGAATTTTATGGTGATGCTTCATCTAAATGTTTATTTATTATTCCAAATATCTATTCTATCTCAAAATATTTCACTTATTCAACAATTTTGAGAGCCTCTATTCTATCAAGATTGACTATTTTGGGAATTGATAACCATTTTGGTAAGGTTACATCTATCAAAGTAAGTAATCATTTCTTCTTCATCATTGACATAGATGACTACAATGGCGTTAGAGTGACCCTAGACTTTTCACATAACCTATAATGATTTTATTCATAATTATACCTCAGACTAAAATCCAAGGATCGTTGAGTCTATTGTATTTAAAGACTAGGTACATAAAACTAAAAACATGGGAAAAATGAAAAAACTTCTTTATTTAAACATTATAAAGAGATAAAAACTTCCATTGATCTCTTACATCAGTATAGGATAACCTATAGATAACATGAAAAAGAGATGAGCTAAAAACCCTAGTAAGGGAATATAAATAAGAATAAGGATTTAGCACAAGGGTTGGAAGGCATGACATAATGATACCAAAACCATGGAACAGATGGAATGAAAACATATAAACATGGGATAATATAAACATAGAGTCATATAAATTTTGAAGAAACATAAAACATGACATTAGTACGAGTCAAGGCTAACTGACAAGATCATTTCACATAGTATAACAAGCCAAGGCTAACAGCCAAGATCGTCACACATAACATCTCGTGAGACTTAACTTTACCCAAAGCATTGCAGTTCTATATAGGCTCACCCATCATAACTTTTCATGAATAAATTTTCTACTAAATAATCATACATAATCAATGTTATAAAAAATAATGGTTACCCGTGGAAAGAATTGGGCACAACAATCATAACATAAAGCCTAAAAAATGGACATTTAATAATAGTGTCTATGAAAGAAAGGAACTAAAATATACATGGAAATTAATAAGCTAAAATAATATTGTATAATTGGAATTGATGTCAAGTATAATCGAAAACATGTAAAATAATTATTTAAAAAATATGGCATTGAAATATTTTAGAGAGGTTATAAGGAAAATACTATAGAGCATTTAAAATAGAAATGGGAAAATACCTTATACAATACCATAGGTGATCCTAAACAGATTTCATAATAAAAGGAATAATTTTATAATGAATATTGTGGCATAAAACATAATATATAGTGCACTTGAAACGAGGTAATAATTTAGGAAGTTCCCTTAAAAACAGGTTTACTTATCGGGAAATATTGAGGAGGGAATCACATAAAAACATATATATCCCAAAGAGAGAATGATGGAAAGGGTCTTGATAAATGAATATTACATATTTAAAATGAATTGAGAATATTAAAATAAATAGATAAGATAACTTCATTTTTGTAGAAAGAAATATAAGGTAACGCGAAGGAATAAATGAGATTCGGTTAGAATTCCATATGGATTATCGGCCTGATATCAGGTGTACTTAAGAGGGATTTACTAGAGAAGAAGGTGTTATCATAAATTATACATGATGAGGATATAATGGAAAATGTGTGAAATTATACCCCATCAATTGTTATTACACATAAAATATAATATCATAGAGGATGTTCTTGAATAAAAGTGTAATAGAGAGGATCCCTTACCTTAAGTCCGATGGTATCCTCCACCCGATATTAATGATATGAATAGACAAATTTGGCTCATTAATTAATAATTATATTACTATTATATATTTATATTATTTATTATAATTTTTTGAGATCATTTATAACCATTTTGATTGGTTATGAGGGTCAATTTCACTGTTCAGGTCTGTTTGCTTCCTTGGTTTTAATGATAGGTTCACTTTTATTCAATTTCAGATAAACTTGTAAGAAGATGGTGTTTGTCCATAATTGAAGTTATATTTTATTTTTTAGCATCCATAAGTATAAATTTTTTAAAATTTAATTTTGTTAGTTGGAATGAATTTAAATCATTATATATTACATTAATGATATCCTTTTTGGTTAATTGGCGGTTTTTCCACAATGAACATGTTTTCTTTTATAAATAAAAAAACATGGAAAAAATGGATTCCATAACCATTTACGAGACATAATACATATATTATGGTATGGTTCAACCATTAAAATGGTTTCATGATCAAAATTGAGGATTGTAATGGAAATTGAAAACCCATCATCCTCGAATGTGATAATGTAAAACATCTTGGATGGTGTATTTACTACTAAATTAAAATAAGTATAAATAAGAGATGATAATAACTTATTACATTAACATAACAATATTCTATAACATTTAAGCTGTAGGGGGTTTTAAAATATTTGGATGAAGAGAGGCAAGGGTGGAGATGAAAACAAATGAACTTGAAAAGAAAAAGAACGAAATGAAAAGAGGAATTTACCTCTTGATTCAATATTCATTGAGAGCCTATTAAAGGGAGAGGATTTTGTCTTTTGAGGTGAACAAGGGTTGTGAGATAAGGAGTAGGATCTTAGGGTGTGATTTGGGAAGAATATAGGAGAGGCACAAGGTTTGAGAGGAGTCATTAAAAGAGTTAAGGAGGGGAGTTATTTATAGTGGATTCGATGAGGGTTTTCATAATATTATAATCATTAGTTTTTTATTTTCCCATAAGACAATAAATAGTGATGATTCGAAGACCAATAATACTCATAAGTTCATGTGAGTTCATGATTTGGGTGTTTACATGACTTATGATGTTATGAATAGTGGATTTAATTTATAATGTATTTGTAGAGTAAATTAATTTATTTTATTAATCACTAAAAATGCAAGAATTTCAGAATAATCTAAAAAATTCACCCTAACCATTTTTAGATGTGTAGAATCAAAAAATAAAATACATTTTTCAAAAATAATTTTCTAAATATTATTAATTTATTATTTAATTAACATCATAATTTATTAAAAAACAAAATTGCAAAAAATTTATTTAGTTACTCCAAAAAATAGGTACATCATTTATTCACATGAATCATATTTGTGTACTATCATAATTAAAGTTACTATTAATTTGGTTATCTCAATATTAATGAGGGTAACATTACTATTCATAAGGGTGTGTTACTATTCACAAAAAAATAGTTCTTCATATTTGACTCGAAATAACTTACCGATCACAACCGTGAATATCAGATTTTTGAAATTTAAAACACAGAAGTGAAAAACATCTGTTTAAAGGTAACATAGCACCTATTAGTTCATTATTTTGTGATTCAATGTGATTATATGACATAATTATAAGATGGAAATTACCATTGAAATTTTTTGTTCATTACATTATCCCTACATTATGAAATTTTTCCCTCGAAATTTTGTTTTAAAATCTAAGACATAACGAGGTGAAGGTACATTACCGTCATTGCCTCCTCCAGTTCAAATGCTGCCTCTTCGTACTTGTGTTTTTGCCACATTACATTGACATGGTGAGTAGTCTTGTTACTTAGAACATTATATCTATGATCCAGGATCATCATGGGATGCTCCTCATAAGAAAGATCATTCTCCAACTGTGCCACCTCTGAAAAGAGTACATATGAATGGTATATTATGTAATTTTTAAAGAGAGATACATGAATGAAATTATGTTCTTTGGACATGGTTGGTGGAAGTGATAGTCGATAGGCCACATCTCTGACATGATCAAGGATCTTGAAGGGTCTGACGTACTTGGTACTTAGTTTCCCTTTCTTCCCAATCCCTATGACCATATTCCATGGAGATATGCAAAGAAAAACCATGTCTCCAACTTTGAACTCTCAAGGCCTCATCGATGGTAGTATACATAACTCTTTTGTCTACACCGGGCTTCATTTATGTGACGTAGAATGGTTTTCACCTTATATACCATTTATTTGACCATTTTTGGCCCTACAAGCTTATTATGACCAAAGTAATCCCAACATGGCGATGGATTTCTCCTTATTCCATGAAGGAAATCATATAGTTCAATGTAGATGCACGAGAAGAAACTGTTATTGTAGGAGAATTAAACCAGTGGAATATGTTTTTCCCAGCCTCTTTTAAATTCAATAGAACATGCTCTCAACATGAATTCCAGTTTTTGAATAATATTCTCAGATAGACCATTAGTTTGAGGATGATAGGTCATACTAAAGTTCAGTTTTGTTGTTAGAGCATATTGGAGACTTTTCCATAACATCGAGTTCAATCACATATCTCGATCGAATACAATATATAGTGGTATTCAATTCAGCCTTACCTACTCTTTTATATATATTCGTGCATGTTGATCAAATGGGAAGTCCTCTCGAATCATGATAAAGTGGGCTATCTTTATATGATGATCCACAATGATTGATATATCATTTTTTTCATCTTGATGTACCTAGATATCCGGTGAAAAATCCCATAGGGATGTTCAACCCACATTAGTGTTGGTATGGGTAGTGGTTTCATCATCCCCTCAGACCTTTTCCTCTCAGACTTCACTTGCTGACATACCAGGCACTTTGATTTATATTCACCAATCCCCTTGTTCATATTTTCCCAACAAAAGTTCTCTTAAAGATCTCAATACATCTTTATGCTCCCTGGGTGAATAGATAAGGTTGAGCTATGTATGTCATTTAGAATATCCTTATTTATCTTTGGATTAGATGGTACACTTATTCATGACCTAGATCTTACAACTCCTTCCTCATCAATCATGAACTCTGAGGATTTCCCATCTCTGATAGCATCCACCCATTTCTGAATTTCTACAACATTTTTTTGAGAACACATTATTTTCTCCATGAGTGAGGGTTGAGTAGTCATTTGAGAAATTATTGATGATGTTAGTCCCATAATGATTTCCATGTCTATCCTATACAAATTTATGATGTTTGGTTCCTTTTCATTTCATCTCATTGATAAAGACACAAGATCGTGTATAATTAGAGCATCTGCAACCTTATTTTCTTTATCGGGATAGTATTGGATTTAGTAGTCAAAATCCTTAATGAGATCAATCCAAATTCAGTTGTGCATATTAAGCTATTTCTGGGTGAATATATATTTGAGACTCTTGTGATTAGTATATATATCACACTTCTCCACATTAAGATAATGCCGCCAGATTTTCAACATGAAGATCACAATTTCGGACTCCAAATAATGCATGGGATAGTTTTGCTCATGGATTTTCAGTTTCTTTGAGGAATATTCTACCACTTTATCATTTTTCATCTGCACACAGCCTAATCCCATCTTTGAAGCATCACTATACACCACAAATAGTTCTCCATTTGGTGGGTGTGTGAGTATTGGAATAATGATAAGACTCTTTTTCAACTCCTTGAAAAAGTCTTCACATTCTCGAGCCCATAAAAACATTACTCCTTTCCATGTTATCTTTGTGATTGGGTTCAGCTATCATGAATAGTTCTTAAAAAATCATCGAAAATACCCAGCTAGACCAAAAAACGGTGGATATCAGTTACAAATATTTTCCTTGGCAACTCATCAATTTTCATTATTTTGGAAGGTTCCATATATATATCTTTGTTGGGGAGAACATGCCCAAAAATGATACTTCCTCCTTCCAGAACTCACCTTTACAATTATTTTCATACATCTTATCTCTTCGTAATGTCTTTATAACAATATTCAAATTCTTTTCTTGTTCCTCATTTCTCTTGAGTATATCAGAATATCATTAATAAATACTACTAAAAATTTGTCTAGGTAGTCCTTAAAGACTCTATTTATTAAATGCATGAAAATTGATGGATCATTTGTGAGTTAGAAGTGAATCACTATGATTTCATAGTGTCCATACCTTGTTTGAAATGCAATCTTGGTAATATATTCCTTCCTCAACATTAATTGGAGATATCACGACCGAAGGTCCACCATAGTGAAATATCTAGCCCCATGAAGCTGATCAAACAAGTCATCTATATATGGTAGGGGATACTTTTTATTTATCAACATTTTATTTATCTTATTATAATCAATAAATATGTGAATTTATATGTCCTTCTTTATGATGAAGAGGACCGATGCACCCCACGAGGAAGTTATTGGGCGTATAAAAACCTTCTTCTGATTCTCTTATAACTTCTTATTCAGATCTTCCAGTACTATATTTTTCATTCGATAAGGTTTCTTTGATATAGGCAGAGGTCCAGGAATAAGTTCAATTTAGAGCTCAACCTCTTGATCAAGAGGAAGACTGGGAGACTCTTCAAGGAATACATCAGTCTAATCCCTTTTGATGTGCATGTCTTCTAGCATGATTCTCTCCTTTTACTCAATCATTTGACATAGATATGATTTCTCAAAAGGCAATAATAACCACACTTTAGACATTTATTCAAAAATTGATTCATCTTTCTCATTACACTTATAATGAATTAGAGGATGCTTTGGAATGTGAAGTGTGATCTTCTTTTCCTAACTGTTGATTTTGGCTTTGTATAAAGATAGTCAATCCAAGCCCAAGATAGTGTAGAACTCCACTAAAGAATGTATTATGTGATTTGGTGGGAGGTTCAATTCACAAACATTAATCGGGGATGATTTATAATCAATGGATGCAATAATATCCCCATTCACAATTCTCACAAATATCTTTTCCTTAAAATTTTTAGGTGGTGTATGAATAGTTATACTAAAATTAGAAGATATGAAAGAATGCATAGAACCAGAGCCAAATAGCGTGTTTTCTATTCTTGAATGAATAACTAGAATACATATCACCACGTTGTTGTTCGGCTACACCTTAGTAGTATTGATATCATAATCCTTTCCTTGTATCCCACGAGGTTTTTGTTGATTGAATTCAACAACCCTTGGCTTAGTGAAATTGTTATCATAATTCCCATGATACTTGATGATGTAACAATAAACTATATGATTAGTGTTGATCTGAACCTTTCTTTCTTCTTCCACATTTGCAGGATTATTTATATTCCTTCTGCTATTCAGGTCTAGATGTCTCAGCTTTCTGAATTTGAAACAATTCCTAGTTACCTTTAGATAGTTCCCAAGATTCATCTTCACAAAACATTTAAAAGTGGGATATTTAGGCATCTTTCCATCATGGAATTGGTTTGTTCAACCAACCATATTTTTCTCAATTTTCCAATTCTTATCACTACTCCCACGAGACCACTAACAGTCTCTAGTCCCAATTTCACCTTGAGGGAACAAAGGACAATATACTCTTAACTGTTGAAGTCTCTAATCGCCAACGCCTTTCATATAATTGGATTTATTCATCTAAAGAAGTGATCCACCTTGTTTTTAGTTTTCATTAAAAAATAGAGTCATATCTTATGAGCCTTGTATTATTTTCTTCATACATGCTGATGGAATCATCTTCCTTAATCATGAGTATGTGGAACTATCTTTCCATATTGAGATGGAGGGTTCGAGGAAGATATTTATTGAAATACATTTTCTTGAATTCCTCCCAATCCATGGACTCAATTTACTATTGGGTATTCATATTCCATAACAATGTTCACCACTGATCCTCTTCCCAATCAAAATAATATACCGCAAGTAAAACTTTATCTTTTTCCGATCACTTGATGATAGGGAATGTCTTATCAATGGAGTTAATCCACGATTCCATGAGGAGGGGATCAAAAGATATGATAAACATGGGAGGACATTGTCTCATGTAAGATTATATAGAAACATTCTCTTTCCTTGGAGGAGGAGGTCGTTCTGCATGATTCATGTTATTATTCATATCATGAGACAATTGAGCAAGTACAATCATAAAGTTTTGAGAAATCGTTAATATCATATCATGCACATCATTGGGTAAATCTTCAAATTTCCTATCATATTGTTTGTTCAAATGTGTTATTATTTTTCTTGCCATTAGCTATGAAAAAGAATGTTCAATTATAGGTCATGTATAATTAGTTATTAAACATTAAAAGGGAAAATTTGAACATAAAATTATAAACTTGTAAGGGAGAAGTATATACTATCTTGTGACTCCTTAGTTTTAAATCTATGTTATCTGTAACGGCCCAACCCCAACTACCCAGATCCGGTGCGTTACTTCGTAACATTGGCATGATCACAAAAGATCAAGTATCGAAAGACCGATTAGTTTAGTAGCCTTGGAAGCACTAGATACATTCGTAAATGTTACATTATATCATAAAGTGAAAAACTACAATAAAAAAGTCTCCATAGTCCACACTCATATCCTCTTCTGACTATCCCTGCAGGTCATTCATAAAATACTTCTTCACATCCTGGAAAATATTAAAACATTGAAAGGGGTGAGCTCAGATGCTCAGTAAGGTTAATAATATAGTGGAAGCTTTAATAAATAAACATTAACATTTAAGGCAATGTATAACTAAAACAAAAGCCTTTTAAACTTGAACTTCAACATAATATGGCAAAAGTAAAATGAGATAATGTCATTCACTTCTTCACATGGATATTCTACTGGTCAAATAATCACATGCAATATCAATAACCACTTTCATAATGATGGAATGCACAATGCCAGACTATCATAACCACGTAACCAAGGCCTCATTCCAAGACCACAAATAAGATTTTGTCAAGGCCTCATGCCAAGACACTAGTTTGTCTCATGAGACCTGCCGATGCATCGAGGAGCTATAGCGGGCTCCACCCATCACTTATTAAGTCCAATGCATTCCTCATATGAATAGGTTTAAACATATCATAAACCATAACATAATCGTATCACATAAAACATGCATAAAGGAAACATAACATTTCCACATTTCAATCACAAGATATCAATACAACACATTGATATAATAAAAATGCTTTCAAAACCATTTTCAATACCAAAATAAAAGAAAGTTAAAACATTGTATTTATTTTTCATTAAAAAAATGATGGCTTGTAGAGGAAGCCGAAACTCAAATAATGGTCACGGCGGCGGAGAAGTCGTTGTCACCGCATAAGTACGGAAAGAAAAACATTCCCTTTTTGTCGTTTAGTAAAATGCTTCGTATAAAAAAGATTCCTTTTAAATAAACATAAAAGTCAAAGGCGTTTATACACCATATAAAAGAAAGTTGTGTATAAAGCCAAATATGCCTTAATGAAAGGAGATTGAGACGAAGTCCTTAAAAAGATCATTTTTAAAATAAAATAGATCTATTATGTGTATTCACTATAGGTACACATAAATAAAGTAAAAATAAAAAATAGGACATAATAATATAATGACATAATTTGAAAGTAGGAGATTAACCCAAAGAATGGAAGTTGGGTTAAGAAATTCCCTTACCTTGCGTCCTGTCCTGACTCGACCGTTCTTTAACCTCCTGAATAATAAAATAGAGTTAAGATCTACCTTCTTAAGAACCTTTTCCTAGTTCATTATTCCTTTTATATCACTTATTACCATGTCATGAACATTATGTATTTATTTATGTTAATAACGGTCGTTTTGTTGATCTTTGGTACTTGAGTCAAAAATATATTTCTTATAATTACAAGGTGTTCATGTGGTGAAATATCCGTTATATCCAGAATTATATTAATGATGTAGATATCATATATATCATATATATACATTATATACATTCATTTATAATATTACGTAACATTTAGAGGTAAGAAATGAAATGCATCGTTCATGGAGACGGTAAGCCGTACGTACGCATGAACGCTACTTTCATTTCTATTTCGTATTTAATGGAATGAAATCATAATGATATAAATGTATAATATAATTCCAGTATAATATCATATATAATATCATTTACTCCATCCTTTATACATCCCACATGTGGCATTAACGATTCACATCACTTTATGGGGGCGGTAGTCCGCACTTCCTAAAATGAAATTATCGCGTTTTACCCATAATGGAAATAATAAAGTATGACATAACTGAGAAATATAGAAGCATAAGTAAAACATAAACATATTTTATATCATATATAAATATAGTTACATCTTAATGGCCACCTTTGAAGGTGTTATATGAGTGTTGAACAATCATCGTTTCGTGAGGCAGAAATTTGCCATCCACAGAAACCGTATGTTCTTTAACCATTAGATGTAGGTGTGTGTAAGTGTAGCTCTAATACTTCTTATAAAAACATCCTAGTATATTGAGGATACTGGTGTTGTTACAAAAGAAATGAATAAAAAGAGTTTAGGGGGTTGGAGAGGAAAAATAAAACAAAACAACATTAGAGAAGACATTACCTCAAAATCGGGTAACTCTTTTTGATTTGAGCCAAAGGCTTCTTTGGGAAGCGTTCTTCCCAAAGTGAGGCTTCTAGGAGTAAGAGGGGGAAGTTGGGATAGTATTTGGGCAGAGTTTGGCCGATCCAAATGGCTTTATGGTGTTAATAAGGTGGGATAGGTGGGGGCCTTTTATAAGTGGAGAGGAGGGGCTCTTTTGGAAAGATTGAAATGTTACATTATTTTACAATTCTTTTAGGATTCTAAAGGTCCCACACTTATATAAATAGTGGATAAGGTGATAAGGGTTCGAAATCTCCTAATACAATAGGCTTTGGACAAGTGTAAGCCTTGGATTTTGCATTATCTTCTCATTTTATTTAAAATCGTTAAATAATGAGGTCATCGCTGCATCATAATGATGTCATAAATAATTTAATTTATTTAATGTCTAAAAATTATAAAAAAAATACTATGATGTAGGAAAGATTTTTATATTTCTAATGAATATTTATAGTCAAATTTTGGACTTGTGTAACCCCACTTAAAAACTGTTTTAGTAAAACAACTCATGTTTGTGTCAATTTAATTTTAACATTAAATAAATATATATTAATGTCATTTTCCAACCAAAGTGGATCCATGGGGTCCCCAAGTTTACCCATGGGTTGTCTTGTTCGGCCATGACTCATCCAATAGGAGTAGTACAAGTGTCAAGCTCATATCATATTATTAAAACATTGTTTTTACCTTAAACTACACTAATTACCTCTAATCGCGATTAAGAACTTAAAAGTTACTATTCACCAAAAAATTATTTTGATCTAATTGAACCACATTTTACTTATTAATGACAACCATGTATGTCAGATTTTTGAAAATCAAATCACAGAAGTGGTAATATTTCATTTAAATGAAAAATCAGTTATTTAACTACCACTTAGTGGTTTCACTATTCATCAAAAATTAAAGTTTTTCAGAACAATGCCAAAATTTCACCCTAATCTATAATTGATATTCCGAATTCAAAAATGATGTCTAATTTACAAAATTCCAAAAATATAAGTTTCATTAATGAATTTTATAATTAAATCCCACTGTCACAACAAATAGCGTGTTTTTAAGAAACAATTTATATCAAAAGATTGGCAATTGTTTATGTCCAATTTCAATGTTAAATTAATTCTAATGACCAACATTGGATAAAATGGTAAAAATATATTCTAATTATACTATAAAACCACTAAATAGTATAATTTATCACAATAAATTATTTTCATTAAAAAAGTTGTTTTAAGTATTTTTCAGTATTCAATAAAAAATTGGAAGCTCTCAGAAAGTTACAAAAAATTCAACTTAGGATAATTTCGATATTACGAATTCAAAAATGTAGTCCATTTTGAAATATAAAATTTCTATAATTTAAAAAAGTGGTTATTACTATTCATAACGGCTACTTTGATTAGTCGCGGTGTTTTAGAACTCGAAGTTGCGTACAATGCAAGCTATTGCATTATTGAATGAGAAGCGTATCATGGAAGCTCGGGGTGTTACATTCTCCCCTCCTTAAATAAATTGTGTCCTCGCAATTTGAAATTTTTCTTTGAAAATAAAAGGTTGAAAAGAGAAAATACCTTTGAGGAAAACCCACATCGGAAATATGGTTAATATAACATTAAAAGAAAGCAAGATAAGTACAAAGGTCACCTGATATAGCCCATTATAGGATTCTATGAAAATATGGGTATGGAGGAGAAACAAACCATCAAGGTCTGATGGAGAGTTATAGAAAAAAGGATTACGAGAAAGTTTAACCACAAGAAAATCACAAACTTGTGATTGGTTAAACGGTCATTGAATCCCCAGTTGGAAAAGTTAACCGACAACATTTTTGTTTTAAGTTACCTTTTATAATGTTGAGTAATTTATTTAGGAGATTTTCTAAGAACATAAGGGAATATACATACTTGTTATGTATACTTTCATTCGTTAATAAATTTTTACCACAAACCCAACTTTTACTCCAAATGGTAATGGAACTCAAAAATATTCTTTTAATCCTAATTGTATAAGGTTCCAAATGTTAACACATACCATTTAGATAAGTAAAACTATTTTGTAATAACCAGGGACTTCCTGTAGGCTAGTGGTAGGAAATAAAGGCATGTCTCACTATGGTTGTGGGTTCGATTCCTGTAGCTTTGTCTGATGCGACGGGTTATTCCCCACCCTGCAGGTTGTCCTTTTCCTAAAACTATAGTATCATAATATTCCAAAAATAATCTTCATAAATTTTTTAACCTTAAACAATACTATCCAAAGATCAACTTAATCCACTCCAACCATTATAGTTATCCAAAATACCTCTGTCCAGACTTTCTCTAAAAGGTCTCTAAATTCCAAAATCAATTTATTAGATTCCCCAAACAAATTAAAGTTTCTCTTATTGTCACATACTAAAAATATGATTACCTTAATCATATTAAAACCTTACTGAAATCAACAAGTACTGCAGTAAAATCCTTATATATATATATCATATTATTCTAATAACCAGAATATAATCCATGAGTCCAAAAGCACCAATACATTAATTATTCTGCTTCAACTGTAGTAACAGGATAAGATTTTCCTTGATCCCTTGGCCTTTTCTGAGGTAAGTTTCCCTGACGCTTAGGACATTCATTTGCATAATGCCCCATTTCCCTACAATTGTAGCATTCAACATTGATAGCCTCTTTATTTCCCTTACAATCACGCGCCTGGTGGCATTTTTCTCCACATTTATAACAAACACCCATTCCCTTTAGGCAAGTACCAGGGTGATTCTTCTCACAATTATCACATAATGAAAAATCCTTCTTTCCCTTTTTCCCTTTATCTGTCTCTTGTTCCACCGTTCTCTTCTTTTCTTTCTTTACTTTGATGTCATAAGACTTAGAGAATTCCTTTTCTGTCTTGATAGCACATGAGACAATATCTTCGTATGTTGAGAAAGATTGTGATACTAAAGCTCTACGGAGAAATGGTTTTAACCCATCAAAGAAACGATCAATCTTACCTCTTGGGTTACGTATATAATCTGCAGCATACCTCGCTAACCTTGTAAAGTTAGCCTCATACTTTGTGAGATTCTCATCCTCCTTTTGTCTCAGACTCAGAAATTGCCTTTCCATATCTGCTCGATGGTCATGAGGAAAGTATTTTTCTAATAAAAGCTATTTGAACTCCCTCCATTCCATATTCGATAAGTCATCATCTTCATTTGTATTTTGAATCAACGACCACCACTGATCGGCATCTCCAGTGAGGCGGTAAACTGCCATGATAACTTTTTCCCTTTCACTGCTCCCCATAGCCTGAAATATTTTCTCTAGGGAATTTATCCATTGATCGGCTACTAAGGGATTTGTACTCCCATTAAATGTTGGTGGTTATTGCCTCATGAAGCGGTCTAACATTGATCCTCCACGTTGCGGATCAGGGTGCTCCATACGAGTAAGGTTATTATTCATAACTTGAGTGAGTTGTCCGAGTATCGTAATAATTTTATCAGCACCAGTTGTATCTCCAGCTCCACAATAATTATCTTTAGCAGGAGGGAAATCCCTACACGGAGTGCGTGCATTGATACGGTTTCCATTCCTTCCACTAGGCACCATTTCTATACAAT
The DNA here is from genome assembly GCA_963277665.1 of Viscum album. Taxonomy (NCBI): domain Eukaryota; kingdom Viridiplantae; phylum Streptophyta; class Magnoliopsida; order Santalales; family Viscaceae; genus Viscum; species Viscum album. The sequence goes on from OY728125.1 coordinate 562,024,490, forward strand.
GGCATAAACTAGATTAGTTTATGAATCAAAATACATAATTCCATACTTATAAAATACTTAACATAAATTGAACTATTTATGGATATAATCCATAATTATAAAAATGTTTTCTTTGAGGAATTATATACTCATAACCCTTCATAGTGGTTTGTAAAGAAAACGAGAATTATCCTAATCATATCCCCCGGGAGTGTCGTAACCAAGAGTGCAGCAAGGCCCGTTGTCGTGCACCAGTTCCCGTTCGAGTCTAGCTCAAAGCGGAGTTTTTGGGTTTTACCCCTAGGTACATCTGTGCCAGTGCCGCCTCTACCTTCCTGTATCCATACAGGGATGTATTGCTTGTAAAACTCACAAAATCTCTATAATACCAAAATTCTTGGAAGTTCTTCTATACTAATCCTCAAAGTCTATCCTTGGGCTATGTGCTCTAATCAGAGTTTATCTAAATCTAGCTTCCATGGTTAGTACTAAACTGCCTCTGATACCAACTGTAACGCCCCGACCCCAGCTACCCAGAGCCGGTGCGTTACTTCGTAACATTGGCATGATCACAAAAGATCAAGTCTCGAAAGACCGATTAGTTTAGTAGCCTTGGAAGCACTAGATACATTCGTAAACGTTACATTACATCATAAAGTGAAAAACTACAATAACAAAGTCTCCATAGTCCACACTCATATCCTCTTCTGACTATCCCTATAGGTTATTCATAAAATACTTCTTCACATCCTGGAAAATATTAAAACATTGAAAGGGGTGAGCTCAGATGCTCAGTAAGGTTAACAATATAGTGGAATCTTTCATAAATAAACATTAACATTTAAGGCAATGTATAACTAAAACAAAAGCCTTTTAAACTTGAACTTCAATATAATATGGAAAAAGTAAAATGAGATAATTCCATTCACTTCTTCACATGGATATTCTACTGGTCGAATAATCACATGCAATATCAATAACCACTTTCATAATGATGGAATGCATAATGCCAGACTATCATAACCACGTAGCCAAGGCCTCGTGCCAAGACCACAAATAAGATTTTGTCATGGCCTCATGCCAAGACACTAGTTTGTCTCATGAGACCTGCCGATGCATCGAGGAGCTATAGCGGGCTCCACCCGTCACTTATTAAGTCCAATGCATTCCTCATATGAATAGGTTTAAACATATCATAAACCATAACATAATCGTATCACATAAAACATGCATAAAGGAAACATAACATTTCCACATTTCAATCACAAGATATCAATACAACACATTGATATAATAAAAATGCTTTCAATACCATTTTCAATACCAAAATAAAAGAAAGTTAAAACTTTGTATTTATTTTTCATTAAAAAAATGATGGCTTGTAGAGGAAGCCGAAACTCAAATAATGGTCACGGCGGCGGAGAAGTCGTTGTCGCCGCATAAGTACGGAAAGAAAAACATTCCCTTTTTTTCGTTTAGTAAAATGCTTCGTATAAAAAAGATTCCTTTTGAATAAACATAAAAGTCAAAGGGGTTTATAGACCATATAAAAGAAAGTTGTGTATAAAGTCAAATATTCCTCAATGAAAGGAGATTGAGACGAAGTCCTTAAAAAGATCATTTTTAAAATAAAATAGATCTATTATGTATATTCACTATAGGTACACATAATGAAAGTAAAAATACAAAATAGGACATAATAATATCATGACATAATTTGAAAGTAGGAGATTAACCCAAAGAATGGAAGTTGGGTTAAGAAATTCCCTTACCTTGCGTCCTGTCCTGACTCGACCGTTCTTTAACCTCCTGAATAATAAACTAGAGTTAATATCTAAATTCTTAAGAACCTTTTCCTAGTTAATTATTCCTTTTATATCACTTATTACCATGTCAGGAACATTATGTAATTATTTATGTTAATAACGCTCGTTTTATCGATCTTTGGTACTTGAGTCAAAAATATATTTCTTATAATTAAAAGTTGTTCATGTGGTGAAATATCCGTTATATCCAGAATTATATTAATATTGTAGATATCATATATATAATATATATACAGTATATACATTCATTTATAATATTACGTAACATTTAGAGGTAAGAAATGAAATGCACCGTTCATGGAGACGGTAAGCCGTACGTACGCATGGATGCTAATTTCATTTCTATTTCGTATTTAATGGAATGAAATCATAATTATATAAATGTATAATATAATTTCAGTATAATATCATATATAATATCATTTACTCCATCCTTTATACATCCCACATGTGGCATTAACGATTCACATCACTTTACGGGGGCGGTAGTCCGCACTTCCTAAAATGAAATTATCGCGTTTTACCCATAATGGAAATCATAAAGTATGCCATAAATGAGAAATACAGAAGCATAAGTAAAACATAAACATATTTTATATCATATATAAATATAGTGACATCTTAATGTCCACCTTTGAAGGTGTTATATGAGTGTTGAACAATCATCGTTTCGTGAGGCAGAAATTCGCCATCCACAGAAACCATATGTTCTTTAACCATTAGATGTAGGTGTGTGTAAGTGTAGATCGAATCCTTCTTATAAAAACATCCTAATATATTTAGGATACTGTTTTTGTTACAAAAGAAATTAATAAAAAGAGTTTAGGGGGTTGGAGAAGAAATATAAAACAAAACAACATTAGAGAAGACATTACCTCAAAATCGGGTAACTCTTTTTGATTTGAGCCAAAGGCTTCTTTGGGAAGAGTTCTGCCCACAGTGAGGCTTCTAGGATTAATAAGGGGAAGTTGGGAGAGTATTTGGGCAGAGTTTGGCCGAGCCAAATGGCTTTAAGGTGTGAATAAGGTGGGAGAGGTGGGGGCCTTTTATAAGTGGAGAGGAGGGGCTCTTTTGGAAACATTGAAATGTTACATTATTTTACAATGATTTTCGGATTCTAAAGGTCCCACACTTATATAATTCGTGTATAAGGTGATAAGGGTTCGAAATATCCTCATCCAATAGGCTTTGGACAAGTGTAAGCCTGGGATTTTGCATTATCTTCTCATTTTACTTAAAATCGTTAAATAATGAGGTCATCGCTGCATCATAATGATGTCATATATAATTTAATTTATTTAATGAATAAAAATTATAAAAAAATACTATGATGTAGGAAATCTTTTTATCTTTCTAATGAATATTTATAGTCAAAATTTGGACTTGTGTAACCCCACTTAAAAACTGTTTTAGTAAAACAACTCATGTTTGTGTCAATTTAATTTTAACATTAAATAAATATATATTAATGTCATTTTCCAACCAAAGTGGCTCCATGGGGTCCCCAAGTTGACCCATGGGTTGTATTGGTCGGCCATGACTCATCCAATAAGAGTAGGACAAGTGTCAAGCTCATATCATATTATTAAAACATTGTTTTTACCTTAAACTACACTAATTACCTCTAATCGCGATTAAGAACTTAAAAGTTACTATTCACCAAAAATTTATTTTGATCTCATTGAACCAAATTTTACTTCTTAATGACAAAAATGTATGTCGGATTTTTGAAAATCAAATCACAGAAGTGGTAATATTTCATTTAAACGAAAAATCAGTTATTTAACTACCACTTAGTGGTTTCACTATTCATCAAAAATTGATGTTTTTCAGACCAATGCCAAAATTTCACCCTAAGCTATAATTGATATTCCGAATTCAAAAATGATGTATATTTTACAAAATTCTAAACATATAAGTTGCATTAATTAATTTTATAATTAATTCTCGTTGTCACAACAAATAGCGTGTTTTTAAGAAACAATTTATATCAAAAGATTGGCAATTGTTTATGTCCAATTTCAATGTTAAATTAATTCTAATGACCACCATTGGATAAAATGGTAAAAATATATTCTAATTATACTTTAAAACCACTAAATAGTATAATTTATCACAATAAATTATTTTGATTAAAAAAGTTGTTTTAAGTATTTTTCACTATTCAATAAAAAATTGAAAGTTCTCAGAAAGTTACAAAAAATTCAACTTAGGATAATTTCGATATTACGAATTCAAAAATGAAGTCCATTTTGAAATATAAAATTTCTCTAATTTTAAAAATTGGTTATTACTATTCATAACGACTACTTTGATTAGTCGCGGTGTTTTAGAACTCGAAGTTGCGTACAATGCAAGCTATTGCATTATTGAATGAGAAGCGTATCGTGGAAGCTCAGGGTGTTACATTATCTTTGATCAATTTATTAACATATATTCTTATGGGATTTTTTTTATTCCCATAATAATTGTTTTTACTAAGATAATGAATTTACCAAATCATATACACTACGAGTGTCAAACCAACAGTGCATCACGACCTGTTGTCGTGTATTCGGATACCCAGGGTCAGGCTCAAAACACCTTGTTAGAGTTTTCACTCCAATGTAGATCTGTGCCAGAGACACCTCCATCTATTTTAATCCAACTAGTGATTTATTTTCATGATAAACCACTTACACTATACTTACCAAAATATAGGGATGTTTTCTTATACATAGTCTCATCATTATGGTTCTCACTAAGGTTCTCTATTTCTAGTCTCCAAAAATTACTAGACCATCCTCTGATACAAACTATATCAACCCTATAATTTTTGCATAACATTACATGATTTTATACATAATTATACATAATATCACAAGCCATGGATCGTGCAGTTTAGTGTCTTTGATGTCTAGATACATAAAACTAAAATCATGGGAGAAAAGAAAACACTTCTTTATTTAATATTAATAAATAGATCCTAACATTTTTGAGCCCTTACACCAGTATTGTATAACATAGGGATAACATGAACAAAGGGATTAGATAAAAATCCCTGTAAGGGATTATATATATGAATAAGTCTTTAACATAAGGGTTAGAAGGAATGACATAATGACAAAAATAGCATGGATGATATGGAATGATTACATACAAAATTGGGATTATATAAACATGGAATTATAGAAATGTGGTAGCGATATAAAACATGATTATAGTACACGTCAATGCCAACCGCCAAGATCGATTCTCATAGTAGCACAAGTGAAGGCTAACCGCCAAGACCGTCACACATAACTTCTCATAAGACATAACTTTATCAAATGAATTAGAGTGCTATCTAGATTCACCCATATTAAGATTTCGTGAATATTTTTTCCACATAAATAATCATACATAATCAATCTTAAATTCACATAATAGTTACCCATGGAACGAATTGGGTACCCCAATCATGAAATAAAGCTTAAGAAATGGGAGTTTAATAATAGTGTCCATGAAAAAAGAAACTTGAATATACTTGTACATTAATAAGTGAACACAGGAAAGTATAATGGTAAGTGATGTAATGTAGAAGTGAAAACTTGTAAGAATAGTATTTAGGAAATTTTCATTAAAATATTTTTGAGAGGTTTAAATAAAATACTATAGAGCATTTAAAATAGAAATGGGAACAATACAATATAAAAATAAGAAGTGATCCAAAAATATTATAATAATAAAAAGGAATTATTTTATAAATTCAATGGTGTCTTTAAATAGAAGATAATATGTACATTAATCTAGGTAAGAATTCGAGATGTTCTCGTAAAACAGGTTTGCTTATAGGGATGTATTTAGAAGGGAATCACATAAAAAATGTATATACCAAAAAGATAACAATGGAAAGTTATTTATAAATTAATTTTGTACAAATAAAAATAATTTATAATATGCACATAAACGTATAAGATAAATTAATTTTGGTAGAAGGAAAGATAAGGTAACACGAAGGAATTGAGGAGTTTCGGGTATAAATCTTTACGGATTATCGGCATGATATAGGGTGTACATAAGAGAAAATCATGATAGATAAATGGGTTCATAATAACTTATATATCATGACATAATTATGGGAGAGGTGTGAAATCATACCCCACAGTTATTTATTAAATAAAAAATGCCATATCATAGAATACATTCTAGAATAAAAGTGAAACAGAGAGGATCCATTACCATATGTTCTATGGTGTTCTCCACCCGATATTAATGACCCGAATAGTCAAATTATTTTAACTAATTAAAAATTACAGAACATATTATATATTTATAATATTTATTATAATAATATTAAGATCCTTTATAACCATTTTGATTGGTTATGAGGTTCAATTTCATTTTTTGGGTCTGTTTTCTTACTTGCTTTTAATGATTGGTTCACTTATATTCATTTTGGGATAAACATGTAAGATAAAGGTGGTTTTCTGGAATTAAAGTTATATTTTATTATTAAAATACATATGGTAATATGGTTGAAAATTTTATTTGGTTATATGGAGTTAAGTTTAATCATTATATAAAACATTAATGATAACCTTTTGATTTAATTGGTGTATATTAGCCACAATGAACAAGTTTTGTTTTATTAATAAAAAAACAAGTGAAAAATGATTCCAGAAACATATATGATAAATAATACATATATAATGTTCTGGTTCAATAATGAAAATTGTTTTATGGTCATAATTGAGGATGGTAATGGAAATTGAAGACCAATCATCCTTGAATTTCGTAATTTAAGTCATGTTGGATGTTGTCTTTACTACTAAAATATAAGAAGAATAAATGAGATATTATAAAAAAATTATTCCATTATAACAAAAAAATTCCAGTACTTGTTACGTACATTATTTTTCAAAACTTTTTATGGTGATTGGTAATGATAGAAAATAAAAAATGTACATGAAAAGAAAAATAAAGAAAATAAAAGAGGAATTTACCGCTTGATTCAATATTCATTAGGAGCCTTTTAAAAGGAGAGGATTTTGTCTTTTTAGGAGACCAAGGGATGTTAAACATAGGGGAGGATCTTGGAAAGTGATTTGGTTCTAATATAGGTAAGCCACAAAGCGTGAGTGGAGTGATGAGAACAGGTAAGGTAGGGTAGTATTTATAGTTGAGAAGAAGCGGGTTTTCATAATATTATAAACATTAGTATAATATTTTAACCTAAAACAAAAAATTGTGGAGATTCCAAGACCAAACATACTGATAATTTAATTTGAGTTTGATATTTGTGTTCTTACAATACTTATGATGTCAAGAATAGTGGATTTAAATTATAATGTATTAATTCGGTTAATTAATGTATTTGACTATTCACCAAAAAATCAAGTATTTCATAAAAATCCCCAAATTCACCATACCAATTTTTCGATGCGTATAATCCAAAAATTAAATCCCTTTTTCATAAATAATTTTCTATCTATAATTAATTTAATGTTTAATTAAAATCATAATTTATTAAAAAAACTAGTTTCAAAGCATTTATTTACTTATTCAAAAATATAGGTACATCATACATTGACTTGATTATTATTTATATATTATCATAATTGAGGTTAATATTCATTATAATATGTAACTATTCAAAAGGGTAACATTACTATTCATAAGGGTATGTTACTATTCAATAATAATAATGTTGTTCATATTAGACTCTAAATAACTTACTGATCACAACCATGTTTGTAATATTTTTAAAATTAAAAGCACTTATGTGAGATAATTATGTTAAAACACCACATATAACTTACTAGTACATTATGTTGTGATTTCATGTGATTATATGACATAATTTTAAGAAAGAAATATCAATTGAAATCTTTGGGTCGTTAGAGTCATTTCATGGATTTATGGTGATTTTCCTTTTGTTCTCTTCTAGATCTGTTGTAGAAGATTGATCCTTAGTGAAAGTACATTATTCGGTCTAGTGTGGTAGGTGTTTTTTCATGAGGTTTGTGTTGTTTCTTATTCTCCTCTGACCCTTTTATTTGAATTGAATAAATTATGAGATGTGAATATTATTTCTTGAGACTCCGTCTTGGTTGTGTGTTATTCCTTGTTGGTGGATTCAATTTTTGGTGTGTGTGACCAGAGTTTTGAGGTATGTGTTTGTATCTCTATTCTGTATTAGTTAACTACGTTGCTCAGGTTTTCCTGAATTTTATTTATTAAATGAAATAAGAATATATGACTGATTTTATTGTGTTTGTGTAGAATTGGGAATTTTTAAATGATGGTTTACCCTAGTTTTGGTAAATAAAAATGTGGTTTCAATGGACTGTGAAACGGATTTTGAATCAAGCTTTGTAATAAATGGTTTGATGCGCTAGTTTAGAAAATTTGGCACATGGGAACCCTTGGATACATTGTTGGAAGTTATAGTAAATGGTATATTCCTATTTTAGGGGGTAGCTCATGGGGTAATCTTATACTCCCTATGTCAGTTATTCTAGGGACTTGGTATACATATAAAGAGTTCATTTGTTGGGGTGTTCCTCTTCACTATAGAATCTATTCATATGTCTAGTAGATTGATGCATATGTGATTTCCTATATTATATATGAGTGTCCTAGTTATCCTTACCTAGTCTAATCCTTTGTGTGATGATACATATTCTTATTAGATAATTTGTGATGCTTCTAGTTTTTACTATTTTGATTTATCCGCCATGGTATTGATATGATATGTGATTAATGATTTGGGTTGACTTGATATATCTATCATGATATTTGTATATGAAATGGTTGGAAACTAATTTACCATTTTTGTTTTGAAATGTGGGAAAAGTATAAATTAAAATTTTTTCTCATGTTGTTGAAATAAAAATAGTTGAACTTTTAACATGAATGGTTTTCTGAATAATTGAGCATGATTTGATTTTTTTAGATACTTGTTATGGAACCCCTAGGTGGGATCAAACTATTCCTTTGAGTTTACACCTTATTTATCCATTTAGTGGTGCGTATTCATTTCAATTCCTTTTTATGGAGGAAAATTAAATTCATTCCAATAAGGCATCATGTTTTTCTTTCATCTGAGTTATGGAGTTGGTGGTCATATGGTGTGAGTCTTCCCATGTTGTGGAAATGATTAACTAATTTTTTTAGTTTTGGTAGACAATTATGGTTTGAATTATATTTATAGATTTTTTATACTCTTGAGTTATTTGGTTTTTTCTCTAGTTTTTTAGAAATGGAATTTATTTTACATTTCTTGTGTTGTATATATATATATATATATATCATGTTTTTACTTTCGGTTGTGTGAAATAATTTGCTCTATTTTTTTACCATGTACTTGTCAGTAGCTCATGGGGAATGAGAAATTCCATAGGGTATATAGGGGATTGGGGTGTGTATTAATTTGAGATGTTATCTGGTTTAGCTTTATTAATGTTTTTTATCATAGGTGGTTTGTCCTCAAGAGTCACTATCTTGGGACATTTTGTAGACTACGGATAGGATTGTTGAGATTTGAGCGGTATATTGTAGTGAGTTCTTGAAAAACACTTTCTATGAAGAGACCCAAGTTACCATGGGATATTGGGATGTGTGTCTCTTATTTTGAGTTCCCAATGATAGTATGAATTTATTTTCATGGGTTTTCAGTTTCAATAGAGATTTTTAAATTGTATTGTCATTTCTTTTGTTTCTTTGTGTAGAATTATGTCTCTAAGATGTGTTCTGCAAGTTCCCCATAAGGGTGAAGCTGATGCACCTCAGGGGAATCCTCTGATGGATCATAACATTATCAAGGCTATCATGTTGGTAGTTCATTACATAGATCAATATGTATCGTAATCTTAGATCAATGTTGTTCAGGTACAACCGGGAGTTGTACGTGAAAGATATCAATCAAGGCAGTTGTTCCTTGAGAATCTACCATCCATTAAAGGTAAGAATGAACCTAATGAGGTGTATGGATGGATTGAAATGTTTGGTCAGATCATTGAACTCTGATACTAATGAGCATATAAAGATAAACATAATTGCATCCAGTCATTAGGGTCTGATCACGTGATGAAAGTATTGAATATTAAATTTGGATATGAATGTTGGATTTAACCGTAAGGGTATTAATACTATCTTTATCCAATAATTTTTTCTAGAGTAATTTATGATTGAAAAGTCTCTATATATCCTCTCTATGTATTATAAATAGAGTTGTGTGTCAATATACAAAAATCAATTTTCTTAGCCAGTTCATTTTTTGACTAGATGTTTTGAAGAATAACTAGCTAAAATCTCAAATGTAACTAAACCGTTTGTGACAGAATAGCAAATCACAAGTATTTATGCTAATGTTTTTACCTATGTAGAGATATTGGACCTGAGGGGGTCAATCTGATTAGGGGAGATGCACTAGGACTACATTATTTTCGCCCTCCGTAGGGGGGTCCGCGTTTGGTTATGCTTTTGTTTTGTTTTGATGTTTTTGGTGTTATGTATGGGGTCGCTTGGGATTAATAAAAAAAATCGTATTTTTGGTGGTAGAGATATTGAATATGGCTTTGATGATATAACTAAATATGAAAAGAAAATATGGATATTTTTCTTATCTCTTCATCCTATTGGAAACATCATTGGTCCATGAGGAAAAAATAATACCTTGCTTGATCATCACTGGTGTGTTGGAGGTGGATCCTTGTAGATGGCCTCATCATAACCTCCAGTATCATCTATTGGTATGTGTTTCCGACACTTTTTGTCAGGGCGCACGCGCGCGTCCGTCACTCGGGGGGAGGGCGCATGGCTTGTTGCCCCGCATTCCCGCATTCCAAAGGCGGGCGTCATCTGTTCTATGTTCATGGACGTCTGCTCCTTGGTCAAAACCAGGATTATGGGATGTCAGTTCATCCTTCTGTGGATTCCTCCTCGGAGCTCGTCACCTAGTCTGGGTCTCCCTCGTAGATTTAAGACGTATTCTTGAAGCTCGTTCCCAATTCTATATCTTCATCGACACCAGTTAATTATACTGCTTCCGTCGAGACGCTCCAAGGGTTCTGGTCAGGGCAGAAAACTTCGGTGAGGAGAATGGTCACACCGGACTGTCGTCGGCATGTCTTGATGTTTGGTGATTGGCATGTCTGTATTTTATCCCTTATTATAGGTCTTCTCAAGGGCACGGAAGCCCGAGGCATCACACATCGAATGCGGGGAATTGGCGTTCCATAGGCATGCATCTGAGGTTTTCCTCATCTTCCCATGTTTAACATGGGGTATGCCGCGAGTTTAATGTCTAGCGGAGATGGATCAGACTGATTGGACACTGAGAGTGGATCAGATAAAAGAACCCCCCTGGGGGGGAACACCGATGTCGGGGCCAACACGTGGGTGGATTCCTAGATATTGTGGATTGGAATGAGGTGGCATGATCCCACCGTGATGTGGCAGACCGGGTAGGAATCACGATGGGTGATGGAGCTGTATTTTGGGTATACATTTTAACATCATGCGGGATGAGGGTATACAGTTTAACGTAATGCGGGATGAGGGAAACAGTTTTACGTCATGCTGGATAGGGGCATACAATTTAACTTCACGCGGGATGAGAAATCTGGGGCTTATGCTCTAAGGCGGCCCAAAATGTTGTCAAGCCGACATGAAGAGGTCGGGATGACTGGGTGGTGGGCATGAACCTTGTGGATGCTACCTACATACCATGATTTAGCACGAATCAAAGTCCTCATAGTTCATTGGGATGGGGTTTACGCTCTAAGATGACCCAAAAATGTTGGTGTCATGATCTATGCTCACTCTAAGCCCACGTGAGTCATGCTCGGTGGGAGAAACAAGAAGCAGCAGGGACCAGACGATTACGTCGTGAAGGGTGCGTCCGTGAGAAGCGGAGAGGGGCTTATGCGTTGAGTGGCCCTTGGTGCCGAGGATTACTCTAGGATGGAGGCCCATGGTGCAACAAAGCACAGAGGGAGAGGTATTTTTTACCGAACAAAGGATATGCCTCGTACCCTATCCCACCATCCCCTGACCTTGGCAGTGGGGATGTACGGATGTGCATGGGTGCAACCTTCCGCGGGAGAGGCTAGGGGCTTATTCTCTTAGTCATCCCTTCCCCCATGGATAAACTCCACTCCAAAAGGGAGGATATCATTCCATGTGAGGAATATTACATTCCCATGGAGACGAGCGGTGTAAAGAATGTCTAAGCCGGGGGGACCCTGCCTGCAAGGCGTGGGGTCAGATCACAATTTAACGTATTGTATTGAGGACGAGGTGCTTGTAAGTTTAACATCCTGCAGCTCGGATGAGGTGGGTTCACTCCAAACCACTAGGTCTTACATTCCCAACACCCTCTACCCCTGGTGGGAGGGAAGGCATCAGCAAGGCCATGGTGAAAGGGGGCCGTAGGGCGAACCATCGAGGGGTCCATGTTAGCGTGGCTATGGTGGATGGGGCTTACGTATTGAAGCTGCCCGAGTGCCACTAAGCAGTGGCAACGATGGATGTGGCTTACGCGTGGAAGCAGCCCGTAATGTCTTCCTCATGTCTGGCCATGAGGGCATCCCAACTCACTGGTGGGTTGAGGTATGCACCTATGCGCTAGTGCACATGTGGTATAATGCCAATGGCGTTGGAATCAGCCCAAACAAAGGGTGATGAGAAGTTTGAATCAAAATCCCGACATTCGGAATGCAATGAGAGTAGCGTGGAGATAGAGGATAACTATTGACCGTGTTTGAAACACAGTATCCATGTTGTGTTATCCTAAAATGGGGACAAAAAAATGATGGCCGACTGCTGACTGTGTTCGAAACACATGACCTGACTCAAAGTGTTGTCCAAAGTCTTCCAGGGTGTTGGCCCAGGATGGGAGGCAGACCATAGGTCAATCATCCGTACTATTACAGCAGGAAGACCATAGGTCAATCATCCGTATTGTTACAGCAGGCGGACCATAGGTCAATCACCCATACCGTTAGGGGGTCCCTTCTGACATGCAAGTGGATGCATATCAGAATGAAGGACACGCAAATCGTGAGGTGGAGTGATGGAATGTTTTAACGGATTCCAACGCTCTTGATATTACGCCACTGTAATCATGGCATTAGGCATCTTATGCTTGGAGCATAAGACATCTCTTATTTCAAACAAGAGCCATGCTATGTTTGGAACATAAGGATTACTACAGTTTAAAGTGATGTAGATAGGACTATTTCTATAAGGCGCCTATAACGGCGGATGTTGGGTATTACGCAAGGGCGGCCCTTTCTGGTTCAACCTGGCATAGGATCCGAGTGATAGGGTTTGGAGGAGTTGCCTAAGGAATGGTTCGACTAAATGTACTCCGGAAATTGATGATGAGAATCTCAACTCATGACACATGAAAGGGACAAAGAGGAATATGTCGACTCAAGGTATATCATGGTGTGCATAGGAGTATCTCAAATCATGCTATTCCATAGGTGGAACGAGGCTGCGCATAAGGGTGCAATGGAGAATACCGACATCCCATCCCAAAATGTTCATGGTGTGACTCTCTATTTTTCATGGGGGTCAGTGACAGTAGCTAAGGGACTGGCTCGAAGGGCTGGGACCGCAGCCCGGCACTAACCCCGAGCGGGGGCGCGAGGGCACAACCCCCGCATTATGGGCCAGTGGGCACATGACAGTATACTGTTGCACATAATATGAGTACCACAGAGGATGGGATGCGCGCAAGAAGGAGGGATTGCACGCAATAGGGAAGGCCTACGCAAAATAGGATAGGATTGTGCACAATACATGACATGTGTGTGGAAAACATCGGGATGACGCACAATTCAGGGATGCACGCGAAAATGGTCGGGTCGGCGTGCAAAAGGAATTGTGTTCCGAATACATCATTGCACACAATTGTAAGGAATTGCGCACAAGTGACAGACCCTGATGGGATTGGAGTTCAGTTAAAGGCAAAGGGGATCTCACATAATGGTGGACCCTAGGGAGACTGGGTGCGAAATGAACTGGGCTCGATGGCCATACTGTGCACGTGGAAGTCCTGTTTCACACATGAGAGCCTGTTCAAATTCTGCATCCCCGAAACAGAAGGGGTCTCCTTCTATTTATAGGCTGCAGGCATCCAAAATCTAGGAGGCGTGCAAAATCTTCCGTTCCAGGACCTGTTGGCGCAAAAATCCTTACCGCCTAGAACCAGGCATGCAAAATTGTGCGCCACACCGGGCCCCTTTGCATGAATCCCGGGCTTCCTTCGCGTGCACAACATTTTTTTCCCGAAATTCTTCCTTAATTTTTCACACCACTTCCGGGCCATCCAGATTGAGCCTTAGAGTCCAAATATGACTTCGCTTCATCATTTCGGAACATCCTTTATGTGTTACGGGATTTTTCGGCCTCTAAAAATGCCCCCCTCAGAATTGGATTGGCGAGAGGTCGCACCGATCTTATTCTGATGGAAACGCCGAAGTGGTGAATTTCATGGGAATTTCGCACGCAAAAGCAAAACGGGGCACGCAAAACTCTAGGTCGGTGTAGAATTTGCTTTGCACATAGTGGGGAACCCTGAAATCTCCTATAAAAAGGTGTCCTAGGTCCCATGTTCTGTACTCAATATTTTCGGCTCAATAGGCTCAACGCTCTCGTGCGCGAAAATGCTTCTGTGACTGCACGTAAAAAACGCTCTGGCAACGCGTAATTCCTTCCGAGTTTTGGGTGAATTTCCATGAAAACTCGGGGTATTTCATGCCAATGGTTCTGATTGCATGCCTAACTCTTGAACTGTGCACTGCAAGTCCAGATTTCTTGCAACATTTTCAAATTCCACGCATCTATTCCTGATTTCGCGCATCTCTCAAACAACTCAAGATGGCCATGAACCAGGTCGGTGAGGGGGAAGCCACTGCTCACAGAGCTGAAATGGCGGCCAATGAATAGGTTTATGGTTCCAAGGTTGTTGTTTTTGACAACCATACCTTTTTCAATCTGCTAACCCAGGCCCAGTAAGGGTATCCTTTTTCCAACAACCTCCCACTATTGAACTTCGGCATCCTGGAGGAGGTCCCACTGTCGGGCTTTGAGGTGGACACACCGCGGTCATGGGTGACCCGGGAGGACAACCTTCTTCGTTACAAAATCACCAACAATGGTCATCCTGCAATAGAGAACAGACACACGGATGTTTATGTTCTGAACCCGAGGACCAGGTCCATTGATGGGGGTGATCCTATTGCAGAGAGCTCCCCGGAGCTTTATGCAAGAACATTCCGTTAGAGCATCATGGATGATACTAAGGTATAGCTGCAATAATGGGACTTAAGGTCCAGAGGAAACTTCACCAGTGAGTGGGCCTGGGCATACTGGGTTCACCATATGTGCGACCAATTCGAGGTCGAGCTATGGCACATTTGTCTGTTCGAGGTGGTTTGGATGACGTAATTCCACTTTTACCGTCAACTAGAACTCGGGACGGAGCGGTTCATGCATTGGTCTCCTGATACCAACACATTCCATCTCCACCATGGGGACGTTGGCATCAGCCTCTGGGACGTTCAATGCATCGGAGGTATCCCACTAGAGGGCTACCAATACGACGAGTTCATTCTTCCAATCAACACCCAGGAAGACAGGTCGCGGACCCCCATGCTGACATGGAACCTGTTGGAGATGTCCAAAGAGAGGCTGGGGGTCAAGGACTTCCAGAAAGACATTTCCTACAAGGACTGGTTCATCCAGTTCCTAGAGAAGGACCCGACGATCAAGATGTCGGGACGAGGTAAACGGTGCCCAACCGCGGCTCAGAGGAGCAATAATGGATCATATTGGAGGACCCTGGATGCGGGGAAA
Source organism: Viscum album (assembly GCA_963277665.1). NCBI lineage: Eukaryota > Viridiplantae > Streptophyta > Magnoliopsida > Santalales > Viscaceae > Viscum > Viscum album. Next base: position 562,040,125 of record OY728125.1, read on the forward strand.
TACCAATCGTGGGGCTACTGTGTTATTGAAGCCCGGGACCCGAACGTTCGATATGCCGGGTTCCTTTCCACCTTCCTGGGTGGGTGGCTCCTGCCGGTGTGGGACGCAAGAATGGACATCCGTCCAGCAACTCCAGTGATGGCGGGCACCATGGCCGCCAAAAACAGGTTCAATCCGGCGGTCCCTGTGCTTGGCAAGGTTGTATGCCATTCTGGAGCGCATCTCCAGAGGGGGGTCACCTCGAAGATTATGTGGCCCCTTCCAGACCCTTCACAGCTGGGTGGCAGCTCATCTTGGTGGATACACCTTTTTGGACGCCGTTCGTCCTCCAGGAAACGGCATGTGGCCATCTTGCCTAAATATTGATGGGGTTGCACCGAGGACGCTAAATGAGGAGGGCGTAATGATCCGAATCGGTAACCATGCCAACTTCAACTTCAGCACGTTCCCCACCCCAGTCGTCCAGATGGTGGATAATGGACAAGGCTCGATAGAGCAGCAAGAATACTTCCAGATCATCCATGGCGGGGTCCTTGTAGCTCGGATTGATGGAACGATCATATGTGAGCCTTACGTGCTGTCCTAATTCGCTAGACAATTCATGTGCCTCCAGCAAATGCCGAAGAAGGTATTCATAGACATCCAGGAGGAGAAGAATCCCTGCGTCCTTCACCTGATGTGTTTAATGTTCAACACCTATGGCTCTAGTGATGTCATTACCCTTCCTCCTACTAGGGTCGATGTCGTCTTATCAACTGAGTATGCTGAACACTGGACTATCGCATACCCTGAGGGGATTTTACGCAAGAAATTTTGGAAACTCGAGACTACCCGTGTGGAAATTGGGTGACGCGGGAGCATGCAAGGTGCTGCTAGAAGGGGTGAACCAGGGGCGCGTCAGGCAGGGAGGCATGTGCAGGCCAAAACCTCAGCAGTGGGGACATCGCATGGTGTCGCTGCGACCTCATTGCCTAGAGGGGGTCACATGAGGTGGCTAGAGAGCTGCCCGAGCAGCAGATAAGATACCTGCTCGAACCTTCCCAAGATGCAAATTTCCCATCATTGTGGTCGGCTTGGATGAATCTGCGGTAATCAATGGGCATTTAATCCATATGGCATAAGATAGTGCAGGACGGGATCTAGCTGCCAGAGGTCAGGCTCATTCGAGTTACTGACATAGTAAAATTCCATTGGCAGAACGCCTATCTGACGGCCATGGACACATACGAGTGCCAAAGGGGTCGGCGTGCGGAGCCACCTTTCCTGGTGAATGTGATGCTCGGTCAAGAGCATGATCCGGAAGTGATGCCGCCATGAGAAGGTCATAGTGATGAGGAGTGAGAGGGCGAGGAGGAAATAGGAGAAGATGAAGGCGAAAGAGAAGATGAAGGAGAAGGTGAAGGAGAAGGAGAACCCGAAGGTGAGGGGTCGTAGGGGGTGACCTACCAAGGGAGACTCCGGGAGAGCGGTGAGGTTATCGGCTCTGATCTTGACATAACCAAGATACTCGAGGCCTGCCTCTATCCTTATTCGTCCTCCTTCTTTGTCCTTTCTCTTCTGCAACTTCTAAACCACCTCTCTATCTCAATCAGAAGCACATAGGCGCTGATCATAAATCCCGAATAAAGGAGATAGGATAGGTGCCAGTGGAACAGGATAGGGATCTGACGCCCATTATTGAACTGACAAGCACGGAGGGGAATCCTGCCACGACAGCTCCTGTAGCGTCCAGTACACCGGAGGCTGATTCTCTCAGTTCTTTTAAGTCCCATACATCGCCACTGGTGACTAATGTCAGAAATCCCAACTAACCAGGACGATCCTCGTGCAGTGATCGCTGTGTTGGAGGCTCATCGGACTGTTGAGCTCGGGCCGTTCGTGAGTGGACTAGTAGCGAAAATTCCACCTCCTCCAGAAAATACCCCCCAAACTGAGTCGGCCCCAGCAATTGGAGAGCATGGGGTGGCAGACATCAGTGGTGCTATTATTGGAGCAAGGTCGGAAGCTGACAAAGGCACCGCCGTTGTCGGGGTGAGAGAGGAAGGTCGCCCAAACATCGAGGATCCTATTCCTTGTGAAGGAATCCCTAAGGCAGACCCTGCTGCTGACCTGTTGGCTTTATTTCCCGCATACCAGCCCGCTGATCCCGAGGAGATAGACGATTCAGACTTGGAAGCTGCCGAGGAGAGCCGGATGACACGACGCAAAGGGTGGAAGTGTATTTAGTGCTTTCTCAAGAAGCCTCAGATGGAATGGCTGAGGCGGATCAGATCACTCTAGACCTGGCTGCAGTTTCTGTGTGCTAGAGGGACTGACGCTCAACTCCTTCACCTGACGATCCGTAATTACATGGCTAAGAAGATGTGTGAGAACAGCCTGTGCACTGACGTTGCTCAGTGTCGGGACAGATCAGTAAGCACCTGAGCATTCCTGAGTGCGGTTCAGGATGTCCAGCGCCTTGAAGGGCAGGTGGCAGAGAAAAAGGTCTTCAATGCAACATGCTCTGAGCTCGTGGAGCAACTGACGGCCCAGCGGGCTGACACCCAAGACCAGTTGATGGAAGCGAGTCACCAGATTACCGTGCTTCAAACTAAACGGGTGCGGGCGCAAGCTAGGAATGGCGAACTGCACTCTTCTTCTGCCGATGAAGAGAGAGTATTCGGGTAGCGAGAAGCAGTCCTGGAGGCTACCGGCCAAAGGGTAGCGGCACAGGAAATATTAATCCAAAATGCTGATCCTTAAGGGACCTTTTTGGCCATCTCATGAACTTTTTCTTGTACTGCTCATCATTATGATCGAATATATGGGCAAAACCATTTATTTGTACCTTTGGTTTGATATTCTCAACCATAATCTACCACTATGTGGGAGCATCAACCAAGCTTCAGACATCCGAAATTGGGCCTCGATTTATGAGGAGAGGACCTCAGACCGATTGATATATCACCTTTCAATGTGTCTTGACACACGAGTGAGGAAATTTTGGGGACATTAAAATCCATCCAAACATATGGAGATGAAAAAGGTGAATCATGTTACCCAAATCCGGATAACTATGGGGGGAGCGACGATGGAGGATAACTGCTAACCATGGCGAAAACGCAGTATCCATATCACATTGGCCTGAAACGGGGAAAACAAATGTGGGCTGACCGCTGAACATGTTCACAACACGGGGCCTAACTCAAATATCATCTATCAGTATTCCAAAACGTTGGCCCAGGACAACAGGCGGAACATGGGTCAATCATCCATACTGTTACAATAGGCAGACCAAAGTTCTGTCATCCATATTGTTAAAGCAGGAGGACCACAGGTCTAGCGTCCATACTGTTAGGGGGTCCCATCAAACATGATCAGTCTTCCAGAATTTTGGCCCAGGACAGTAGGAGGATTGTAGGTTAATCATCCATATTGCTAATATAGGCGGACCAAATGTCAATAATCTATATTGTTACAACAGGCGGACCACAGGTCTAGAATCCATACTGTTAGGGGGACCCATCAAACATGACCAGTCTTCCAGAACATTGGCCATGGATAGTAGGCGGACTATAGGTCAATCATCCATATTTCTATAATAGGAGGACCAAAGGTCTATCATCCATACTATTAAGGGGTCCCATCAAACATGAAAGAGGATGAAGATCCGAATAAAGGGGCAAGAAAAGCATGGAAAGTGGAGTGGTGGTTTTTTTGAAAAGAATCCAACACTACCAAAATTTCACCACCACGGTGGAGGTACATTAGGCAAACTTATTAATCTGGTCACAGATCATCCCAATATTCAGACATGACCTCTCTGCCGAGTGAACTATCGCTTCCCACCATCACAATGGGGCATCCCAATCTTATTCGGGGTAGATGTCGCAATTACACCACTCCCCAAGAAGCCAGACCAAGGGGGCCAATAGTAAGGAGGGACGAGATTTGGTAATACCTGGGGCTGGAACCAAGATGAAATGTCTAGGCGTTTCTACGTATCTCATAAGGATGATAATCAAGCCACATGTAGTTCTTGAAAATATCTTAGTTTAAGGTGTTACAGCTCGGACCAAAGAGTTAGAGAAATGGGAGACACACGGTAAAGTGGTTGAAAAACCCTACTTGAATGGGGGAAAGGCCCTTCTTATCATATTCTCTTTGGGGACATGTTTAGGCCGAGGGACCGAACACGAAAAGTTAGGCAATGCCTGTGGGGAAGTTCCCAGGTGCTCCTATATATCTAATAAGAATGAGAATCAATCCATACGTAGTTCTCGGGGGCACCTTTTAATGTCGTGTAGGACAAGAAACTGGTGGGTTAATTCTCATAATAGAGTGCACGTGGTTTGGCTATCACAAACCTGATGAGAATGAGGATGAGGTCCTGCTCACCACGCCACACAGTCCTATGGTAAAGGTCCCAAAGGTGGGACATACACGATGAATTAACGGACCTCATGCCGGGCCCTTAGATGAGAGGTCTGGTAATTCCTACGTACCCCATGAGAATGGGGATCAAGCTACACGTAGTAATTGAAGCGCATAATGACACGACATGATACCTGTGCAAAGGATGAATGAGGTGTGAGGGTCTATCCCTCACACCAAAAGTAGCGGTATTTTATATATCTTGTTTGTCCTTGAAGGTGAATGGGTTTTCTTTCGTGGAATGACCGGCCTAGGGTAGAAACTCCTGGTTTCTCCACAATAATCAAGACGTATATATGAGTTGACAAATGGTATGGTAATGGACCAATACCCAACGTGATGTCCCCTTTGGGGAGGTTACCACAATGCAGTGCCGTTTTTCATCGTGCGGCCGAGACGATATCATCACAATTTATGGTTGTGTGGTCGGACCAACCTGCACAGTTTAAGGTCGTATGGATTAGACCTGGGGAAACATGCATGATGCGATTAGGCATACCCAATGTAGATGAAGGCATATCTCCACATCGTCACTGCGCGTGATTCTGGGAGAGGAGCCTCGGGCCAAGGAGCCGACGAGGGTCCAACAATCAGGGGGTAGGCGACACTAGCTTCCAGTTGAGCTGGGCCCGAAACGTAGTGTTTGGGAGACTCCTCGATTCCCATAGGGATGAGGGTCAAGCTTCACATGATCCTTAGAGACAACCCAAGCATATAACCTTGGCGCTCGGATCACGAGAGCCCTGAGAAACGTCGTTACACAGCTTTGTCCACCTGACGTGTAGAGATGCACTAAGGGTTAGAGTAAGGAGTGTCAAGATTCCACCATGACATTATGGGGTGGAACATAATGTGAATTATGAAACCAGCATTCCGGTCCTGAAAGAGTTGGCGTGATGATGGATGATTATTATTGTCCATGTTCGCAACACATCATCCTGTTGTGTTAGCCTGAAGTGGGGACAAAAAAATGAGCATCAACCACTGACCATGTTCGCAACACGGGATTTGTATCTATTTTTTGACAAAAACCCTTCGGGCGTTGGCCCATGACAGTAGGAGAACCCTTAGGAGTTGTATCCAAGATATTCTTGGGGGTCTATCTGGGTGTGAAAGATAACGAGGGACGAGATGAAAGGGAGCATGAAGCTTGACAAGTGAACAAAACTTGCCTAAGTCGAATCAGACACTCCAGGTCCTAGACCAGAGTACTCTGAGCACATTAGCGGACCAATGGAAAGGGTCAAAGGGCTCAGTTTGAGAGAGGGAAAAAGATAGAGGATTCCCGAGAGAAGGGGGAATAGTTCCAAAAACAATGTACCACACCTATATATCCCTCCGCTGGGAGGGACATGCCAAGAGACCGAGGTGACCGGGAGATCGTGGGATCTCCTAAGAGATGGGACTGGACCTGAAACATAGATTTTCAGGCAGTCCTATATATCCCATAAGGATGGGAATCAAGCCGCACATAGTTCTAGAAGCATAGTTTAACGTCATGTAGGATGATAAGAGGCATTTCTTCCAGGAATGTGTACGGTGCGGCGGGTAACCCATCGTGAATGTAGACATAACCCTATACTACACCACACACTCTGGGAAAGGACTGGGAAAAGGGGCCCGAGAAGGCAAAGGGGCCTAAGGCTGGGAATCTGTCAGGAAGGAATGACCAGCTTGCAGTTTAACGTCTTACAATGAGGATGAGCATGCAGTTTATGGTCATGCTGGACCATAAGTATCCTAGTTTAAGGTCTTAGAACTCAGACCAAAGGGGACCAGATGTAGGGCCAAATGTATTTTAAGGTCATGGGGGGCCGTTAACCAGTTTGAGGTCCTAGGGGACCGTTATCCAGTTTAAGGTCATGGGGGACAGTAGGGGACCAAATGTAGGACCAAATGCAGTTTAGGGTCATGCAGGACCCTTAGGCTCAGGAAAAGTACTACTTGAGGAACTTGGCATTGGTGGGAGGAGTTACACACTTGCCATCCATAGTCATTAGGGAATACACACCATTGGGATAGACCTTATGGATGATGAAAGCCCCCCCTATTTGGGCTCCAAATTGGGTAGTTTCCTGCTAGGAATCATCGGTGCCCTAAGGGTCAGTACCAGGTCACCTTGTAGGAAAGAGCGGAGGAGAACCTTCTTGTTGAAAGCTCGAGCCATCTTGCTCTGATGCCTTTCCCGGTTGTGCAAAGTACGAAGCCTATTCTAATCCAGCACTTCCAATTCATCTAGACAGATTTCAGAAACTCTATCCGGATCTTACTGGTCGTAGACCGCCGTGCACAATGAGGGCAACTGAATCTCAATGGGTAGGACGGCCTCAGCTCCGTACACCAAGGAGTATGGGGTCACCTGGGTGGAGTTACGAGTTGTCGTCCGATAAGCCCAGAGGGTGTTGGGGAGCTTGTCAGGCCAAATTTTCTTGTTTTGACCAACCATTTTTTGAAAAATGTTATAGAGGGTTTTGTTAAACACCTCGATCTGTCCATTCACCTACGCGTGATAGCGGGTGGTATGGTTAGAGCGAATGTTGTACTTGGCGTACAATATCTTTATCTCATCCACTCGGAAGTTGGTTCTGTTACCCATGAGGACAGCGTGAGGCACTTCAAATCAATAGATTATGTTGGGACTCATGAAGTCAGTAATAGAACGGGCATTGACTTCCTTGAGTGGAATTGCCTCTGCCCACTTGGAAAAGAAATCCGTAGTTGTTAGAATAAATCGACATTGGCGAGCCGTCACCGGTGGGAATGGTTCTGTGACATCCAACCCCCAAAATGAAAAGGTACAAGAATACTTGGTAGTGTGGAGGGGATCTGATGGTCGATTCACAATTTTAGCTTTAAATTGGGACGCATGACACCTATTGGCGAACTCGATGCAGTCATAGGCCACAGAGGGAAAAAAGTATCCCAGCCTCCGAATTTGGTGAGACAACTTCGACCCTGCTTGATGGGCACCACAAGAACCATCATGAACCTCTTTCATGACCCGAGGGATCTCGACTCCTTGAAGGCAACAGAGGAGAACACCATCAAATCCACGTCTGTAAAGGATCTTCTCAAGGATGGGACTGCTATGAAGGGTAAACTACAGGGTGTGGTTTCAGATTCACTCACTCTCATCCCGGTCCGATGGAAGATTACCATGTTGGAGGTACTCATCCAAGGGTGTCCTCAAATTAGGAACTATTTCATTCACTGCATTTGAGGGACTCAGGGCTCCTAACATAGGGGAATCAGTGGTATGATGGCTCACCCGTGGGTCGTGATCATCCTCCGTGGTAATGAGAGCAATGACTCTCCGGTGCGCAACGTGGATAATCAGGTCGTCCTATTCAGGCTCCGCAAGCGACATGGCTAGGCGGGCCAAAGCATCTGCTCAATTGTTCTTTGACCGAGGAATATGAAAGACCTCCGGCCGAGAGTGGAACTGAGCCATTAGATGGAGGGTGCACTCCTGCAATGGCACGAGTTCTAGATTTCTAACAACATAGTCACCCTTGACCTGATTGATGACCAGCTCAGAGTCCCCTTTCACATGCAGATGGGGCACGTCGATCTCGAGGGCCAGCTCGGGATCCAGTGATGAGGGCCTGATACTCTGCCTCATTGTTAGTGCATCCCTCTGAGAACAAGAATGAATATGGCAGGACAACTTTCTCCTGGGTGATGAAGACGATACCCCGGTCCACTCTGTTGATCCAAAGATCGTTGAGTATTCTACCAGTGGGGATCCGGGAGGCACCGTCAAAGTGCATCTACAAGCATGGAATGACATGACTGACTGAGAATATTACCTCATCAAGAAAACCTAGATCCAGTTCCTGATCAGCAGAGGTTGGGTGGGAATCTGGAAAGTCTTCCAATTCATATCCTTTGATAGCCTTATAAGGTACGAACCTGATGTCGAACTATTGGAGGTTCACTACCCACCGCGCTAGTCAGATAGTCAACATAGGTCGGTTCAGGATGTATTTCAATGGGTCTACCTGAGAGACCAGCTGTACCTCGTGGTCCTACAAGTAGTGTCGTAATTTCTATACAGAAAAGATGAGCGCCATGAGCTTTTTTCGATAGGGAGTATCTGGTTTCCGTATCAAGGAGAATGCGGTTGAGGTAGTAGAGGTTGTTCTCTGTTCCCTCATTGTTCTTCTGTGTGAGAACTACACCGATGAATCATTCCAAGCTGGCCATGTAAAGGAACAACGACTTCCCAGAGATGGGTGGCATCTAGACCAGAGGTTGGAGAAGATACTACTTGATTTCATCAAAGGTGGTCTGACTCTCTTCATCCCATTCATAGGTGGATCCTTTCTTCATAACCCAGGAAAAGGGCTTACACTTTCCTAACATATTCTCGATGAATTGGTGTATGTAGGCTAAATGGCCTTGGAGACCTTGAAGCTCCCGAATATTGCTCGGGGGAGGCATCTGGCTGATGGCCTTGATCTTCTCCGGGTCGATCTCGATGCCTTGGTATCTGACAACAATGCCAAGAAACATCCCGGAGGTGACCCCGAAGGCACACTTCAAAGGGTTCATCTTCAGGAGGTGGGAACAGAGGAAGATGAACGCTTTCTCAAGGTCCTTGAGACGGTTCTGGCGCTGACGAGATTTTACCACTAGATCATCCACGTAGCATTCCACCAGTGTCCCAAGAATTGGATAGAATATGTGATGCATGGCCCACTGATATGTGGCACCAGCATTCTTAAGGCTGAAGGGAATAACCTGGTAACATGAAGTACCTTGGGGGGCCCTGAAAGCAGTGGAATCCTCTTCTTCGGGGGCCATCTAAATCTGGTTGTACCCGGAATACCCATCCATGAAGGAGAGGGCTTGGAACCCGTTCGTGGAATCAATCAACAAATCTATCACTGGAAGGGGAAAATCATCCTTCGGACAGTGGCGGTTGAGATCGCAAAAGTCGATGCAGACTCTAATCTGTCTATTATTCTTCCTGACTGGCACGATGTTGGCTAGCCACTAGGGGTACTGAACTTCCTTAACGAAGTTGTATTTAATAATATTTTCAGCTTCGGCCTCAACCATGGCACCGTGAGAAGGGTGCATCTTTCTGGGAGGCTGCTTGAACCCATGATGGTTTGCAGGAAGGCCAAGGTGTTGGATGGCTACCTGAGGATCTAGTCCTGGAATCTCATCGTAACTCCAGGAAAACACATCAAGGTGCGGTCTGAGGAATTCTACGCACCGTTGCTGCTCTTCGGGGGGCATGGCGGCACTGAATAGTGTGGGTCTCGGGTCCACCTCGCTACTGAGGTTCACCTATACTAACTCGTAGACCGTGGTAGAGATGCCTTCTTCAAAGGTAGGGGGAGCATCTTCAATGTCCTCCTCTCCACTTGTGGAGGGATCATCTGTGGGGGGAGTCATTTCGGGGTTACTAGACCCTGATGGGAAACTGGTGCCGGCATGGGTGGAAGTGGTCATCATATCAGGAGACCCATGTGCTACCGAGACCATAGCGATAATGCCAGTCCATCCAATCCCATATAGTCTTCGGCCCAAGGGGCCACGCTTGATGACATCAAAATCAGTAGTGGCGCGTCGGCTTGAGACGGTTAATTCTAGCCCGGTGGAGGAGACATGTATGATGCACCACCGTTGCCATGAGCATGACGTCCAGATATAGTACAGGGGTAGGAGATTCCAGGATCACCCGATCTTGGTTGGTGTAGGAGTACGAGGTGATTTCCCACCGTCACCTGGACCTGGGGACATGCCTTCCTCTTGCACCCGAAACCACAAAGCACTGCCCCATGTCGGGGGTCGTGGCCTCCAACCGATGGATTGGGAAGATGTTGGAATCATCCAATCCTGCCCAGGGATCACTTGTGATAGTGGCGGGCTCAACCTCACCTGCTAGAACCTGCTTATCCTTGCTCCTGTAGTAGTCGGCATCCAGATAACGGGCTACACAAGAGGCAAAAAGAGACGCATCTCCTTGGAGCACGCCAAACCGACCATGAAGGGAGTATTTGACGCACTGGTGATACGGTGAGGGGACCACCGCATGAAGTTGGAGCCACAACCTACCCATCAACGTGTTTTAGGCAGTGTCCGGGGAGACAACCATGAATTCAGTGTTGGAAATTAGGCCACCAAACTAGGTTTTCAAGCGGATATTGCCAAATGGAGTCTGCTCGGTCCTGTCATATCCCTGGATTCTGAGGTCGGAGGGAGTTAAATCATCCTCAGACAGACCCAGCTTCCGCAGTGTCCAGGTTTGGATTAGGATAATCCCAGAACCCGTGTCGACAAGACAACGATGGAATTCCATTCCATTGAACTGGCTAGTGATGTACAGTGGGAGAATGTGCCCCTGTATGGGAGGGTCTTCATCTTCACTAGAGAATGAGATAACCACCTGACATTTGGCATTCTCAATAGCCTCAACGTGGAAGGATTCTACAGCTGCAACGTTGGTCCCAAACTGGAGGGGGCTCCTTAGGGCCTCGGCGAGCGCCTCATGCATTTCAAACGACAGGCGAAGAGCCTCAAGGATAGAAAGCATTGCTGTAATGTTGTCCAGGTGCTTCAGAGTATCATACTTTCGGGCCAAACGTGTGACCCTACTTACAGGAGGCCGTTCTGTGATTTGAGGCATGAAGGGCCCTGCCAGTGGGACCAGTGGTTGACCGGTGCTAGGAAAGTCTCGATGTTCACTAGACAAGCCTGGAGAGTGGCTGCAGGATATGGACCGGAAGGCTGGGGTCAAGTGGTAGCAGGGCAGAGCTGGTCGTGGCACGACCGAGGTGGTTCTTCCTGATCCAGCAATAAAAACGATGGTGGAGGCGGACCTGTCGACATCAGATAAAGGGGCCGCATGTGCTGAGCTCTGTGATGGGCCTGCTACATGGTTTCAGCGGCGTGCACGACTAGGCTTGAGGTACCAACTTTTGGGCCCTAGTGATTCATGTATCCACGTCTCCGCCAACGTTGGAGATGAATAGGCACATTGGGAAGGTCTACCTGGCATTCCTCATCGTCCGGAGTCAAAAATGGATTTACCAACTCTACGGTGTTAACCGAAGAGTACCCCTGACTATCACTCGAGGAATCATCCATTACCGGGCGGATTCTCAGAGGGATCCCCATTTCCGGGGGCATGAAGTCCCCAACAATGCGGGATGACGACAGAATTGGAAGGGCACGTTCTTTATTCTTGCATCGCTGCCATTTATACATCTGGGAAGAGGAAGGCTGGGACGACGATATCGAAGTAGCAACCACAGCTTCTGAGGGATCTGGCTGATTTAGGCGCACGTGGATGATTCCATTGGCGTGGGTGACTGTTTTGTGGGCCATTCAGTTGTTATACTTCTAGTTCCCACGATTGGAAACCTGCTGCCATTCATCCTCGTTGCCACTAACACCTTCTGATCTCACAAAGACACTTGCTACTTGTGCCGGGGCTGGGCCCAACCTGAATATATTGTTTTCAATCTGGTATTGGAGCCTGTCCATGAACACGTATCATCATCAGATGGTGTTCCCCAGGGTTTGTTTATAAGGGCAGTAGTTGGGGTGATCAGTGAGATGTGCCTGTAACGCCCCGACCCCAGCTACCCAGAGCCGGTGCGTTACTTCGTAACATTGGCATGATCACAAAAGATCAAGTCTCGAAAGACCGATTAGTTTAGTAGCCTTGGAAACACTAGATACATTCGTAAACGTTACATTACATCATAAAGTGAAAAACTACAATAACAAAGTCTTCATAGTCCACACCCATATCCTCTTCTGACTATCCCTGCAGGTCATTCATAAAATACTTCTTCACATCCAGGAAAATATTAAAACATTGAAAGGGGTGAGCTCAGATGCTCAGTCAGGATAACAATATTGCAGAAGCTTTCATAAATAAACATAAAAATTTAAGGCAATGTGTAACTAAAACAAAATCCTTTTAAACTTGAACATAAACATAATATGGAAAAAGTAAAATGAGATAATTCCATTCACTTCTTCACATGGATATTCTACTGGTCGAATAATCACATGCAATATCAATAACCACTTTCATAATGATGGAATGCATAATGCCAGACTATCATAACCACGTAGTCAAGGACTCGTGCCAAGACCACAAATAAGCTTTTGTCAAGGCCTCGTGCCAAGACACTAGTTTGTCTCAGGAGACCTGCCGATGCATCGAGGAGCTATAGCGGGCTCCACCCTTCACTTATTAAGTCCAATGCATTCCTCATATGAATAGGTTTAAACATATCATAAACCATAACATAATCGTATCACATAAAACATGCATAAAGGAAACATAACATTTAATAATTTCAATCACAAGATAACAATACAACACATTGATATAATAAAAACGCTTTCAAAACCATTTTCAATACCAAAATAAAAGAAAGTTAAAACTTTGTATTTATTTTTCATTAAAAAAAATGATGTCTTGTAGAGGAAGCCGAAACTCAAATAATGGTCACGGTGGCGGAGAAGTCGTTGTCGTCGCATAAGTACGGAAAGAAAAACATTCCCTTTTGTCGTTTAGCAAAACGCTTTGTATAAAAAGATTCCTTTTGAATAAACGTAAAAGTCAAAGGGGTTTATACACCGTATAAAAGAAAGTTGTGTATAAAACCAAATATGCCTCAATGAAAGGGGATTGAGACGAAGTCCTTAAAAAGATCATTTTTTAAAATAAAATAGATCTATTATGTGTATTCACTATAAGTACACATAAATAATGTAAAAATACAAGATAGGGCATAATAATATCATGACATAATTTGAAAGTAGGAGATTAACCCAAAGAATGGAAGTTGGGTTAGGAAATTCCTTTAACTTGCGTCCTGTCCTGACTCGACCGTTCTTTAACCTCCTGAATAATAAACTATAGTTAATTTATATTTACTTAAGAACCTTTTTCATGTTCATTATTCCTTTTATATCCCTTATTACCATGTTATGAACATTATTTAATTATTTAAGTTAATAACGGTCGTTTTGTCGATCTTTGGTACTTGAGTCAAAAATAAACTTCTTATAATTACAAGTTGTTCATGTGGTGAAATATCCATTATATCTAGAATTATATTCATGATTTAGATATCATATATATCATATATATACAGTATATACATTCATTCATGATGTCACATAACATTTAGAGGTAAGAAATGAAATGCACCGTTCAAGGAGACGGTAAGCCGTACGTACGCATGAAAGATACTTTCATTTCTATTTCATATTTAATGGAACAGAATCATAATTATATAAATTTATAATATAATTACACTATAATATAGTGTATAATACCATTTAATCCATCCTTTATACATCCCACATATGGCATTAACGATTCAAATCACTTTGAGGGGGCGGTAGTCCGCACTTCCTAAAATGAAATTATCGCGTTTTACCCATAATGGAAATCATAAAGTATGCCATAAATGAGAAATACAGAAGCATAGGTAAAACATAAACATATTATATATCATATATAAAAATAGTGACATCTTAATGGCCACCTTTGAAGGTGTTATATGAGTGTTGAACAATCATCGTTTCGTGAGGCAGAAATTCGCCATCCACAGAAACCGTATGTTCTTTAACCATTAGATGTAGGTGTGTGTAAGTGTAGCTAGAATCCTTCTTATAACAACATCCTAGTATATTGAGGATACTGGTGTTGTTACAAAATAATTGAATAAAAAGAGTTTAGGGGGGTTGGAGAAGAAAAATAAACCAAAACAACATTAGAGAAGACATTACCTCAAAATCGGGTAACTCTTTTTGATTTGAGCCAAAGGCTTCCTTGAGAAGGGTTCTGCCAAAAGTGAGGCTTCTAGGAGTAAGAGAGGGAAGTTGGAAGAGTATTTGGGCAGAGTTTGGCCGAGCCAAATGGCTTGAAAGTGTAAATGAGGTGGGAGAGGTGGGGGCCTTTTATAAGTGGAGAGGAGGGGCACTTTTGGAATGATTGAAATGTTACATTATTTCACAATGCTTTTCGGATTCTAAAGGTCCCACACTTATATAATTCGAGGATAAGGTGATAAGGTTTCTAAATATCCTCATCCAATAGGCTTTGGACAAGTGTATGCCTTGTATTTTTCATTATCTTCTCATTTTATTTAAATCGTTAAATAATGAGGTCATCACCACATCATAATGATGTCATAAATAATTTAATTTATTTAATGTCTAAAAATTATAAAAAAAATACTATGATGTAGGAAATATATCTAGCTTTCTAATAAATATTTATAATCAAAATTTTGACTTGTGTAACCCCACGTAAAATTTTTTTTAGTAAAACATTTTATGTTTGTGTCAATTTAATTTTAACATTAAATAAATATATATTAATGTCATTTTCCAACTAAAGTGGATCCATGGGGTCCCCAAGTTGACCCATGGGTTGTCTTGGTCGGCCATGACTCATCCAATAGGAGTAGGACAAGTGTCATGCTCATCTCATATTATTAAAACATTATTTTTACCTTAAACTACACTAATTACCTCTAATCACGATTAAGAACTTAAAAGTTACTATTCACCAAAAAATTATTTTAATCTCATTGAACCACATTTTACTTTTTAATGACAACCATGTATGTCGGATTTTTGAAAATCAAATCACAGAAGTGGTAATATTTTATTTAAACGAAAAATCAGTTATTTAACTACCACTTAGTGGTTTCACTATTCATCAAAAATTGATGTTTTTCAGAACAATGCCAAACTTTCACCCTAAGCTATAATTGATATTCTGAATTCAAAAATGATGTCTATTTTAAAAATTTCCAAACATATAAGTTGCATTAATTAATTTTATAATTAATTCCCGCTGTTACGACAAATAGCATGTTTTTAAGAAACAATTTATATCAAACGATTGGCAATTGTTTATGTCCAATTTCAATGTTAAATTAATTCTAATGACCACCATTGGATAAAATAGTAAAAATATATTCTAATTATACCTTAAAACCACTAAATAGTATAACTTATCACTATAAATTATTTTGATTAAAAAAGTTGTTTTAAGTATTTTTCACTATTCATAAAAATTTGGATGTTCTCGGAAAATTACAAAAAATTCAACATAGGCTAATTTCAATATTAGGAATACAAAAATGAAGTCCATTTTGAAATATAAAATTTCTATAAATTTAAAAGGTGGATATTACTATTCATAACGGCTACTTTGATTAGTTGCAGTGTGTTAGAACTCGAACTTGCGTACAATGCAAGCTATTGCATTATTGAAAGAGAGGCGTATCGTGGAAGCTCGGGGTGTTACATTCTCCCCTCCTTCAATAAATTGCGTCCTCGCAAATTGAAATTTTTCTTGGAAAATAAAAGGTTGAAAATAGAAAATACCTTTGAGGAAAACCCACATCGGAAATAAGATTAATAAAATTTAGCCTTAATAAGAGGGAAAGGGAAATGAACAAGTCACCACCCAATTATGATCTCGATTAGGAGAACATTGGTGGAAATTAGAGACATATAATTAGAGGAAAAACGTAAATATTTGTAGGGAGCGATTGGGGTCATCAATCACAATCAACTGTCAAATTGAGGGCCTCAAAGCCTTCAATCTATGTTGATTTAAAATATCACCAGTTCAACAAGACATAAGGTATTAGGATAACACATTTTTTCGTTTTAATATCCCTTTACTAAAGTTTAAGAATTAATTTATTCATTGAATAAGAGATAGGTATATATATATTTATGCTTGACAATTAGAGTTTCAACCTTCAAATCATCTTTCACTCAAAAAGATAATAGAACACAAAAATATTATACTTATCCTAATTGTATAATGTTCCAAATGTTAACACATACCATTTAGATTAGTAAAATTATTTTGTAATAACCAGGGACTTCCTGTAGGCTAGTGGTAGGAAATAAAGGCCTGTCGCACTATGATTGTGGGTTCGATTCCTGCAGCTTTGTCCGACGCAACGGGTTATGCCCCACCCTGCAGGTTGTCCTTTTTCCTAAAACTATAGTATTATAATATTCCAAAAATAATCTTCAGAAATGCTTTAACTTTAAACAATACTATCCATGGGTCAACTTAATCCATTCTAACCTTAATAGTTATCCAAAATACCTCCGTCCAGACTTTCTCTAAAGGGTCGTTAAATTCCAAAATCAATTGTAACCTTAGATTCCCTAAACAAAGTAAAGTTTCTCTTATTGTCACATACTAAAAATATGATTACCTTCATCATATTAAATCCTTAATGAAAACAACATGTACTGCAGTACAATCCTTATATATCACATTATTCATATAACCATAATCTAGTTCTTGAGTCCAAAAACACAAATACAATAATTATTCCGCTTCAATTGTAGTCACAACATAAGATTGGCCTTGATCCCTTGGCCTTTTCTGAGGTAAGTTTCCTTGACGCTTAGGACATTCATTTGCATAATGACCCATTTCTCTACAATTGTAGCATTCAACTTTGACAACCTCTTTCTTTCCCTTACAATCACGAGCCTGGTGACCCTTTTCTCCACATTTATAACAAACTCCCATTCCTTTTAGGCAAGTACCAGGGTGATTCTTCCCACAATTATCACATACTGGAAAATCCTTCTTTCCCTTTTTCCCTTTATCTGTCTCTTGTTCCACCGTTCTCTTCTTCTCTTACTTTACTTTGTTGTCATAAGACTTAGAGAATTCCTTTTCTGTCTTGATAGCACACGAGACAATATCTTCGTATGATGAGAAGGATTGTGATACCAAAGCTCAACGAAGAAATGGTTTTAACCCATCAAAGAAATGATCAATCTTACTCCTTGGGTTACGTATATAATCGGCAGCATGCCTCGCTAACCTTGTGAAGTTAGCCTCATACTTTGCGACATTCTCATCCTCCTTCTGCCTCAGACTCAGAAATTGCCTTTCCATATCTGCTCGATGGTCACGAGGAAAATATTTTTCTAAGAAAAGCTCTTTGAACTCCCTCCATTCCATATTCGATACGTCATCATCTTCCTTTGTGTTTTGAATCAGCGACCACCACTGATCGGCATCTCCAGTGAGGCGGTAAACTGCCATGACAACCTTCTCCCTTTCACTACTCCCCAAGGCATGGAATATTTTCTCTAAGGAATTTATCCATTGCTCAGCTACTATAGGATTTGTACTCCCATTGAAGGTTGGTGGTTGTTGCCTCATGAAGCGGTCTAACATTGATCCTCCACGTTGCGGATCAGGGTGCTCCATACGAGTAAGGTTATTATTCATAACCTGCGTGAGTTGTCCCAGTATGGTAGTAAGTTGATCATCACCAGTTGTATCTCCAGATCCACAATAATTATCTTGAGCAGGAGGGCAATCCCTACACGGAGTGCGTGCATTGATACGGTTTCCATTCCTTCCACTAGGCGCCATTTCTAAACAATGGCATAACTAGATCAGTTTATGAATCAAAATAAATAATCCTATACTTATAAAACACTTAACATAAATTGAACTATTTATGGATATAATCCATAATCATAAAAAGAAACATTTTCTTTGAGGAAGTATGTACTCATAACCCTTCATAGTGGTTTGTAAATAAAATGAGAATTATCCTAAGCATATCCCCCGGGAGTGTCGTAACCAAGAGTACAGCAAGGCCCGTTGTCGTGCACCAGTTCCCGTTCGAGTCTAGATCAAAGCGGTGTTTTCGGGTTTTACCCCTAGGTACATCTGTGCCAGATCCGCCTCTACCTGCTCGTATCCAGACAGGGATGTATTTCTCAGAAAACTCATAACATCTCTATAATACCAAAATTCTAGGAAGTTCTTCTATACTAATCCTCAAATTCTATCTTTGGGCTATGTGCTCTAATCAGAGTTTATCTAAATCTAGCTTCCAAGGTTAGTACTAAACTGCCTCTGATACCAACTGTAATGCCCCGACCCCAGCTACCCAGAGCCGGTGCGTTACTTCGTAACATTGGCAAGATCACAAAAGATCAAGTCTCGAAAGACTGATTAGTTTAGTAGCCTTGGAAACACTAGATACATTCGTAAACGTTACATTACATCATAAAGTGAAAAAATACAATAACAAAGTCTTCATAGTCCACACCCATATCCTCTTCTGACTATCCCTGCAGGTCATTCATAAAATACTTCTTCACATCCTGGAAAATATTAAAACATTGAAAGGGGTGAGCTCAGATGCTCAGTAAGGATAACAATATTGCGGAAGCTTTTGTAAATAAACATAATAATTTAAGGCAATGTGTAAATAAAACAAAAGCCTTTTAAACTTGAACATAAACATAATATGGCAAAAGTAAAATGAGATAATGTCATTCACTTCTTCACATGGATATTCTACTGGTCGAATAATCACATGCAATATCAATAACCACTTTCATAATGATGGAATGCATAATACCAGACTATCATAACCACGTAGTCAAGGCCTCGTGCTAAGACCACAAATAAGCTTTTGTCAAGGCCTCGTGCCAAGACACTAGTTTGTCTCAGGAGACCTGCCGATGCATCGAGGAGCTATAGCGGGCTCCACCCGTCACTTATTAAGTCCAATGCATTCCTCATATGAATAGGTTTAAACATATCATAAACCATAACATAATCGTATCACATAAAACATGCATAAAGGAAACATAACATTTACAAATTTCAATCACAAGATAACAATACAACACATTGATATAATAAAAACGCTTTCAAAACCATTTTCAATACCAAAATAAAAGAAAGTTAAAACATTGTATTTATTTTTCATTAAAAAAATGATGGCTTGTAGAGGAATCCGAAACTCAAATAATGGTCACGGCGGCGGAGAAGTCGTTGTCGCCGCATAAGTACGGAAAGAAAAACATTCCCTTTTGTCGTTTAGCAAAATGCTTTGTATAAAAAAGATTCCTTTTGAATAAACGTAAAAGTCAAAGGGGTTTATACACCGTATAAAAGAAAGTTGTGTATAAAACCAAATATGCCTCAATGAAAGGGGATTGAGACGAAGTCCTTAAAAAGATCATTTTTTAAAATAAAATAGATCGATTATGTGTATTCACTATAAGTACACATAAATAATGTAAAAATACAAGATAGGGCATAATAATATCATGACATAATTTGAAAGTAGGAGATTAACCCAAAGAATGGAAGTTGGGTTAAGAAATTCCCTTACCTTGCGTCCTGTCCTGACTCGACCGTTCTTTAACCTCCTGAATAATAAACTATAGTTAATTTATATTAACTTAAGAACCTTTTTCATGTTCATTATTCCTTTTATATCCCTTATTACCATGTTATGAACATTATTTAATTATTTAAGTTAATAACGGTCGTTTTGTCGATCTTTGGTACTTGAGTCAAAAATAAACTTCTTATAATTACAAGTTGTTCATGTGGTGAAATATCCATTATATCTAGAATTATATTCATGATGTAGATATCATATATATCATATATATACAGTATATACATTCATTCATGATGTCACGTAACATTTAGAGGTAAGAAATGAAATGCACCGTTCAAGGAGACGGTAAGCCGTACGTACGCATGAAAGCTACTTTCATTTCTATTTCATATTTAATGGAATGGAATCATAATTATATAAATTTATAATATAATTACAGTATAATATAGTGTATAATACCATTTAATCCATCCTTTATACATCCCACATATGGCATTAACGATTCAAATCACTTTGAGGGGGCGGTAGTCCGCACTTCCTAAAATGAAATTATCGTGTTTTACCCATAATGGAAATCATAAAGTATGACATAAATGAGAAATACAGAAGCATAGGTAAAACATAAACATATTATATATCATATATAAAAATAGTGACATCTTAATTGCCACCTTTGAAGGTGTTATATGAGTGTTGAACAATCATCGTTTCGTGAGGCAGAAATTCGCCATCCACAGAAACCGTATGTTCTTTAACCATTAGATGTAGGTGTGTGTAAGTGTAGCTCGAATACTTCTTATAACAACATCCTAGTATATTGAGGATACTGGTGTTGTTACAAAAGAATTGAATAAAAAGAGTTTAGGGGGTTGGAGAAGAAAAATAAACCAAAACAACATTAGAGAAGAAATTACCTCAAAATCGGGTAACTCTTTTTGATTTGAGCCAAAGGCTTCCTTGAGAAGGGTTCTGCCCAAAGTGAGGCTTCCAGGAGTAAGAGAGGGAAGTTGGGAGAGTATTTGGGCAGAGGTTGGCCGAGCCAAATGGCTTGAAAGTGTAAATGAGGTGGGAGAGGTGGGGGCCATTTATAAGTGGAGAGGTGGGGCACTTTTGGAATTATTGAAATGTTACATTATTTCACAATGCTTTTCGGATTCTAAAGGTCCCACACTTATATAATTCGAGGCTAAGGTGATAAGGTTTCTACATATCCTCATCCAATAGGATTTGGACAAGTGTATGCCTTGGATTTTTCATTATCTTCTCATTTTATTTAAATCGTTAAATAATGAGGTCATCGCCACATCATAATGATGTCATAAATAATTTAATTTATTTAATGTCTAAAAATTATAAAAAAAATACTATGATGTAGGAAATCTTTTTAGATTTCTAATGAATATTTATAATCAAAATTTGGACTTGTGTAACCCCACGTAAAAATTGTTTTAGTAAAACATCTTATGTTTGTGTCAATTTAATTTTAACATTAAATAAATATATATTAATGTCATTTTCCAACTTAAGTGGCTCCATGGGGTCCCCAAGTTGACCCATGGGTTGTCTTGGTCGGCCATGACTCATCCAATAGGAGTAGGACAAGTGTCATGCTCATCTCATATTATTAAAACATTATTTGTACCTTAAACTACACTAATTACCTCTAATCACGATTAAGAACTTAAAAGTTACTATTCACCAAAAAATTATTTTAATCTCATTGAACCACATTTTACTTCTTAATGACAACCATGTATGTCGGATTTTTGAAAATCAAATCACAGAAGTGGTAATATTTCATTTAAACGAAAAATCAGTTATTTAACTACCACTTAGTGGTTTCACTATTCATCAAAAATTGAAGTTTTTCAGAACAATTCCAAAATTTCACCCTTAGCTATAATTGATATTCCAAATTCAAAAATGATGTCTATTTTACAAATTTCCAAACATATAAGTTGCATTAATTAATTTTATAATTAATTTCCTCTGTTACGACAAATAGCATGTTTTTAAGAAACAATTTATATCAAAAGATTGGCAATTGTTTATGTCCAATTTCAATGTTAAATTAATTTTAATGACCACCATTGGATAAAATAGTAAAAATATATTATAATTATACCTTAAAACCACTAAATAGTATAACTTATCACTCTAAATTATTTTGATTAAAAAAGTTGTTTTAAGTGTTTTTCACTATTCATAAAAATTTGGATGTTCTCGGAAAATTACAAAAAATTCAACATAGGCTAATTTCAATATTAGGAATACAAAAATGAAGTCCATTTTGAAATATAAAATTTCTATAAATTTAAAAGGTGGTTATTACTATTCATAATGGGTACTTTGATTAGTTGCAGTGTGTTAGAACTCGAACTTGCGTACAATGCAAGCTATTGCATTATTGAAAGAGAGGCGTATCGTGGAAGCTTGGGGTGTTACAGTGCCTCTTCCGGCTTCCGGCACTCAGGCAGTCGGACAATTCTCTTCTTCAAATCACTACAGAAGTAACGGGGGACCTGAGCCTCATCAAATGAGTAAGTCTGATTCCTTCGGTCCGAAAAGGGGGCTCTTGGAGTCTGGCCCTGACGAGGTGCTGGAGGAGCTTGCTGAGGAGGAAGAACCTGATTTTCTCACCGAGGTGGTGGCAGTGCATTACACGGAGGCGCCTGCTGATTTTGAGGTGGACGTTGCTGGGCCAGAGGCTATGCCCGTGGGGGTGGACCCTTATGGGGCTACAGAGCTTGCCTTACGGGTAGAAACTCAACTACCTGGGAACCTCTATCTGGGCCACAACAGCGGGATCAGATCTAATGGCTCTCCTTGCATGGATTACAGGAGGTAGCAGGCGTGCCTGACTATCCTGTTTCAGGGCCTCTTCGAGGCGCTGAGCCTTGTCTGAGAAGTCCCGGAACCCTTCGGGGTATTTCTGAGTGATCAGAGAAGGAACCATCTCTGCCTTGATGTTCCCTATGCACATTGTTAGTAATTTCTCATGAGTTAGTGGCATGTCAAGGGGGTACGTGTGCCCCTTCCACTGGGCGATGAAGTACACGACTCGCTCATCGGGACTTTTCTTCCACCTGAAGAGGTCCGCGATGTTCGTTTTTTGGGTTGGGGAACTTAAATGGTAGAGGAATTTCCTGCGAAGGTCCTACCAGCTAGTCACAGATCCGACAGGGAGCTGGCTGTACCAGACGAATGTTGGCCCTTCTAGTGTCTGAACAAAGCAACGGAGCTTGGCAGCCTCTTGATACACTAAAGTTCCTAACATAGGGCCACACCTCGAGTTGATGTGGGCCAGGTGTTGTGGCATATCTCCTATCCAGTTAAAGGGGGTGAAAGTGGGGTTCCCAAATCTTGACGGGGCCGGCATGTCTTCTACCCATGTTGGGTATGGCTTGTCGTCCGGTGGGATTGCCACCTGTCAAGTTTCCAAAGCATCCAAGTGGGCGATGAGTGCCGCCATCGGATCGTCTAGACGTGAGTTCCTATCCTGATGGGGATCCCTAACCACAAGCGCATTCAATCTGGAAGTTAAGCTCAGCAGCTCGTGGGGCAGCTTCTAGAGTGGCTCATGGGGAAGTGGGAAGAACCCTAACAGGGTCCCTTGGATGATCACGCCGCTCAGGATGGTTCGGGGAAATGTATCGCACCCTCTTTCCATGAGCTCCAGCATTTCCTCTGTCATCGAACATGTCATGATCATGGTTTCCTGGGAGAATCTCGTCGAGGGGTACTTGTTCCTTCCCCTGCTGTCCCAACCTAGGATCACCTTAATCTGTCCACCACTTTGCAATGAGTTCGACCAGAAGCTCATCGACCAGCCTCTTCTTCTGAGAAAGCTGTTGGCATAGCGTTGCCATCTCGGGATCTTCATCTACCTTCTGCACTGAGGTAGATGGGTCGGCGAGCTTGAAAGCCCCAATGTGTTATTTACCCTTGACAATGTTCCGGCTCAGTGTTAACGCCTCAGTGGGTGTTGGGAGACTTATGAGGCTTCTCGGTTGGTGATTAATCCTCACGGAGGGGTCCAGTAGCATACTGTCCTCAAGGGGCGAGTCCCCATCATGAAGTTCCAAACCATTCCCCTCTCCTGACAAATCAGCCATGTTGACCACCACTACCCTCTGGGGTATGCCCTAAAAACCGCTCAGTGAGTCGGGCTTCCAGCGAATCACACATAAGAGAAGGGCAGAATACTGCCCCCATCCACAAACGTGCGTGCGAGGGGTGACTTCCTCGATAACTTTGTGGATTACTTGAAAAAATTGAATGCATTGTTGTTGGAGGATCATGTGGTGACCATGTGACTCGGGTGCCGAACCGCGGGGAGCACGGCCAGGTCAACCTGACGACACTGCTAATCGATATCCTCGAGGTGTACTTGACTCCCGGGATAGGGCACTTGCTGATGGAGAAAACAAGAGTGAGTAGCCCGGAGAGTCTGGCGGAAACATTCAAACTCTCCCGGGGTGAGCGATTCTGGTATATCAAAATCTGACCCTGCGACCGGCAAAAACTTCTCGGGGAAGTGGCATGCTGTGAGGATGGTCGAGAAGCTCCATGACTCAGGTTCAGGATCCGGCTCTTGCTGGCCCCACTCATCAACCGAGAATTCCAGGGGAACTGGCAGTGGTGCTGAGGTTGGCCGCTGGGCCGGGGGCTGGCCAGCGGAGAATACAGCGAGCATGCTGATTGGACGCTGAATCCTAAGTCATCCTCCAAGGGCTGCAGTTTCATAGTTGTCACTTCACGATAGGATGGACCGAAGAACGAGCCTCCTATCACAATGTCGGTAATTATCGAGGGTGAGCCATGTCGCAACTCTTCCGTCAGTCCCTAGAAAAGTTCTCTAACCTCTCTGACCGAGGTGGAAGGTGCTTCGGAGAGGCCAACTGTAACTGTAGGTTTGATCATTGGGGGTACGCCATGTCCTAATCCTCCTATATATACCTTCGTAGGGAGGTGAGGATCATATGGATATCACATTTAGGGAGCATGAGACTGACGCGCCGTATCCCTATCCCTGCCCTTGACTCATAGGATCGTGGGAGGGATCCATCACCGAGTCGTATTCGACCTCAGAGTCGAAGAAACGGACCAGTATGACTTCCGTCCGGGCTTCCCTGACATTCCTCTTGTGGAGATGACGTCCCGCCTTCCTACACCTTGGTGGCTCGTCAGGGTAGGGCTGATTTCCATCATAGAGTCCTTTTTCCACAATAGTGCAGGGGTGGAGAGGACCAAGGGTCGGGGTGTAAGGAGAACCGAGGCAGATGTCGAAAGGGACATGGGGAGGACCTCCATGTGGGTGAGAGACCGGATATGCAATGACTCTATACTCACGGCCAGCGACAGGGGATGGGACCCCGTACCTCGTGCAGTGGGCGCTAGAAAGAGCCATACCCAGAGCGTAGCTGTCACAGGGAAGCCTTCTGCTTTCCAGATTGGTTGTGCGGAGTGGGACTTCATGCTGGATGGAACTACCGCGAATTGGTCCTCAGTGGACATTTCTTGTGCCAGTGACCGGGAGAGTCGTCCCAACCTTCTTGTGGGGTGGTCGGGACCTCTATCCAGGTAGGGCATGTACCTACCCCTACTCAACGTGTGCAGAGGTTTGATGACAAGATTCAGCAGTGGCTCAGGCCACAGTGGTTGCTGACGTCGATGCCCCAGGGTGGGAATCCTCTTATTCTTATGCCTGACGCTGGCATCAGGTCAGATGGGTTAGAGCCGGTGGTGCGGGCACATGGATTGCCTGCTCTTCGGCTCGGGGATTCGGGCGACGTTGTCGACGCGACCTGGTGGGGGCCCTTTCCCTGAACCCTTGGAGCGGTTCCCCAATCAAGAAAACTCAGACATCTCCAACCTCATCAGCATAGGGAAGGGAGGTGTCGAGGCGTTCTGGGTATAGGCTCCCAAAACGGTTGAACGTCGGTGTGGGAAGCAGCAGATCCCTGCGCGGCCCTCAGGAGTGGCGACGATGGTAAGGCGCAGCTACCTCTAGATCCAAACATGCCAAGTCCCTGGTCGGGATGACCCCCAAATCCTCACACCTACACACAAGGTCATTGATCACCCAATGTTGGATAATCTCTGACGGAGATAGGGGTTCGAGCGCACGGCAATCGCGGCAGTCGGAGCAGCTGTGGAAAAGGCAGGACCACGCAGGGTGGCCACGTCAGTACATCCCCTGCCCTTGTACTAGTGGGCAGGTGGTGACCGAGCTCCAGATGTAGCGATCTGATTCCAGGAAGTAGGGAGATGATACCATTAGCACTAATAGGAAAAGAAATCGACATCCATTAGCCCTTCGCCATTCTGTCTTCCATGGTTGGTAAGAGGGATCCACGCTGATGACGTCGCAGAACGGGGTGCTCAACATTCTTACTACCCCAACCCATGGCGGGTTTCACGTCCTGGGGCTGGGTTCTCGGACCTGATGACATGTTAATCTTCTGACACCCCAAACGCTACCGGTCTATATATTGAGCAGAAGATCTTCACGTCGGGTTCACCATTTTCTATTTCCGATTCTTTCCTCCGGGACGCACACGCGCATATGTCACGTGGGGGATGACGCATGGCTTGTTGCCCTGCATTCCCACTTTCCAAAGGCGGGCGACATCTGTTCTTTTTTCAGGGACGTCTTCTCCTTGATCGAAACCGGGATGATGGGATTTCGGTTCTTCCTTTTGTGGATTCCTCCTCAGAGCTCGTCACCTAGTCTGGGTCTCCCTAATAAATTTAAGACATATTCCTGAAGCTCGTTCCTAGTTCCATATCTTCATGGATGCCAGTTAATTACGTTGCTTCCATTGAGACGCTCCAAGGGGTCTGGTCGGGGCAGCAACCTTCAGTGACGAAAATGGTCATGCTGGAGTGTTGTCGGCATGTCTTGATGCTGGGGGATTGGCATGTCTGTCTTCTTCCCCTTATTATAGGGCTTCTCGAGGGCGTGGAAGCCCGAGGCATCCTACATCAAACGCAGATAAGTTTCATGCCACAGGAATGCATCTGAGGTTTTCCTCAACTTCCCATGTTTAACACGGGGTATGCCATGATTTTAACGCCTAACATAGATGGATCGAACTGATCGGACACTAAGAGTAGATTAGATTAAAGAACCCCCGTGGGGGGGACAACAATGTTGGGGCAAGCACGTGGGAGGATTCCAGGATATTGTGGAGTGGAATGAGGTGGCATGATCCCACCGGGATGTGGCGGCCCGGGTATGAATCAGGATGGGTGATGGAGTGAAGGAGGGATTGAACCTCATGGAGGCTTCCTACGTACCATGCCTTGACATGGATCAAAGTCCCCATAGTTTGGGTATACAGTTTAACATCATGCGGGATGAGGGTATAATGTTTAACGTCATGCGGGATGAGGAAAACAGTTTAACTTCATTCTGGACGACATACAATTTAATGTCATGCGGGACGAGGGTATACCGTTTAACGTCATGCGGGATGAGGCAAACAGGTTAACGTCATGTTGCATAGGGTCATACAGTTTAACATCATACGGGATGTGGAATTTGGGGCTTAGGCTCTGAGGCGGCCCAAAATGTTGGCGAGCTAATGTGAAGAGGTCGGGACGACCGGGTGGCGGGATTGAACCTCGTGGAGGCTACCTACGTACCATGATTTAGCACAGATCAAAGTCTTCGTAGTTCACCGGGATGGTGCTTATGCTCTGAGGCGGCCCAAAATTGTGGTGTCATGGTTGATGCTCACTCAAATCCTACGTGAGTCATGCTCGATGTGAGAAACAAGAGGCAGTAGGAACCAGACGATCATGTCATGAAGGGTGTGTCCGTGAGAAGAGGAGAGGGGAATACGTAATGAGCGGCCCTTGGTGTCGGGGCTTACTCCAGGATGGAGGCCCATGGTGCGACAAAGCACAAAGGGAGAGGGATTTGGGACCGAACAAATGAGATGCCTCGTTCCCTATCACACCCTCCCATGCCCTTGGCGGTGGGAAGTATGGAGGTGCATGGGTGCAACCTTCCGCAGGAGAGGGTAGGGGATTACGCTCTAAGGCAGTCCTTCCCCCGTGGACAAACGCCACTTCAAAAGGGAGGATATCATTCCATGTGACGAATATTCCATTCTCGTGGAGACGAGCGGTGTAAATAATGTCTGATCCGGGGGGGACCCTGCGTACAAGGCACGCGGTTGGATCACAGTTTAACATTATGTGTTGAGGACGAGGTGCTTGGAAGTTTAACGTCCCGCATCTCGGACGAGGTGGGTTCACTCCACACCCCTAGGGCTTACATGCCCAACACCATCTACCCCTTTTGGGAGGGAAGGCATCGACAAGTCCGAGGCAAAAGGTGGCCGCAGGGCGAACCATCTAGGGGTCCACGTTAGCATTGCTATGGTGGATGGGGCTTACGCATTTAAGCTGCCTGGGTGCCACTAAGGAGTAGCAATGATGGATGGGGCTTACATGTGGAAGCAGCCCGAAAATTTCTTCCTCATGCCTGGCCATGGGGGCATCCCAACTCACTGGTGGGTGAGGTATTCACCTATGCGCTAGTTCATTGTCGGGAAAATTCCAAGGGCATTGGAATTGGCCCGAACAAAGGGTGATGAAAATTGTGAATCACATGCTCGACATTCAGAATGCAATGAGAGTGTCGTGGAGATAGAGTATAACTGTTGACCATGTTCGAAACACAGTATCAATGTCGTGTTAGCCTAAAATGGGGACAAACAAATGAGGGCTGACTTCTAACCATGTTGAAAACACAGGACCTGACTCAAAGTGTTGTCCAAAGTCTTCCGGGGCATTGGCCCAGGACGGCAGGCGGACCGTAGGTCAATCATCCATACTGTTACAGCAGGTGGACCGTAGTTCAATCATCAGTACTATTATAGGAGGTGGACTAAAGGTCAATCACCCATACCATTAGGGGGTCCCTTTTGACATAGAAGTGAATGCAGATCCGAATGAAGGACACGCAAAGTGTGAGTTGGAGTGATGGAATTTTAGAACGGATTACAATGCTCTTGATATTACGCCACATTAATCATGGCATTAGGCATCTTATTCTTGGATCATAATACATCTCTTATTCGGAACAAGAGACATACTATGTTTGAAACATATGGATTACTACAGTTTAAAGTCATGTAGATAGGACTGTTGCCATAAGGTGCCTAGAATGGTGGATGTTGGGTCTTACGCAAGGGTGCCCCTTTCTGGTTCAACCTGGCATATGAGCCAATTTATAGGGTATGGATGAGTTGCCTAAGGAGTGGATCGACTCAAGGTACTAAGGAAATTGATGATGAGAATCTAGACTCACGACATGTGAAAGGGTCCAAGAGGAATATGTCGACTCAAGGTATTTCATGGTGTGTAGAGGAGTATCTCAAATCATGTTATTCCAGAGGTGGAAAGAAGCTGCACATAAGGGCGCAATGGAAAATCCCAACATCCTGGCTTGAAATATTCATGGTGTGACTCTCCATTTTTCATGGGGGTTTGTAATGGTAGCAAAGGGACCGGCTCGGAGGGTCGGGACCGCAGCCTGGCACTGACCCCGAGTGGGGGTGCGAGGGCGGAGCCCCCGCAGTATGGACCAGCGGGCGCAGGCCAGTATACTGTTGCGCATAATAGGAGCTCCACAAAGGATGGGCTGCACGAAAGAAGGAGGGATTTCACACAATAGGGAAGGCCTACGCGCAATAGGGCAGGCCTGTGTGACATACGGGACAAGTGCGCGGAAAACACAGGGATGGCGTGCAATTCAGGGAGGCGCGCGAAAAAGTCCGGGTCGACGCGCAAAAGGAATTACCCGCCAAATACATCATTGCGCGCAATCAGAAGGAATTGAGCGCAAGTGAAATACCCTGAAGGGATTGGAGTTCAGTCTAAGACAAAGGGGATCTCGTGCAAAGGTGGACCCCGGGGCGACTGGGCATGAAAAGAACCGGTCCTTAAGGCCATACTGCGCGCGCGGAAGTCCTATTTCGCGCACGAGAGCCGGTTCAAATTCCGCAATCCCGAAACAGAAGGTGTATCCTTTAATTTATAGACCGTAGGCGTCACGAGATCTAGACAACGCGTGAAATCTTCTGCGCCGGGACCTTTCGGCGCGAAAATCCTTACCACGCGGAACTGGGCGTGCAAAATTGCTCGCCACACCAGGCCCCTTTGCGCGAATCTCAGACATCCTTCGCACTGAAAACATTTTTTCATGCAAGTCCTCCTTAATTTTGCGCACCACTTCTGGGCCCTCAAGATCGAGCCTCTGAGTCCGAATATGTCTTCGCTTCATCATTTTGGAACTTCCTTTAGGAGTTACAGGCTTTTTTGGCATCTACAATATGCCTCTAACATTTTATTATTGTGAAAAGGTCAGAAAATGATGGTATTATCTTTCTCCATATTCAAAGATGTTTAATATTTTTGGATGTTATAGTCATCTATATAATCTCATTTCGGGTATATCTACACCTTGATATGGTAAATGATTTTAGGTTCCAAAGGAAACTATAACACAATCAGATTCTTCTAATACAACATGGGTTCAGCCAGAGGACTCCAAATTTAAGCACCCCCACACAGTAGATGAAAATCCGACAGGGGTAGATGTGGTACTATCTATTTTGAGATATTCTATATTTATTTCAACTCTTATAGTAGTTTATTTATTTGATATTTCTTCTTACCACTCTTATACATCTTCTAGTTTTGTTTCGATATTCTTACCCTTCCAAAAAATCTAATTTCCATTGTTATGGAGTTAGAGATGCCTCTTAGAAAGAGTAAATATTAGCGGTTTTTGGTTCCTTTTTGTGCGATATTGATATTTTATATAGACTTAGAATGTTATTTTCTTGTTCATGATCTAGATCTGTTTGATGTAATCATTGGGATGGATTGTCTAACTTATTATTCGGAAGAGGATTACAATTAACATTAGTGTGTATTATTTATTTTTTCTGATGGCATATCATGGGTGTTTTAGGGATAGTGTAATGTATGGTTTTTTCATGAATGACCATACCATCCAAAGAATATGATTTTTTTGGCTATTGTAGTTGTTACTGATGATGTCTCTTATATTTTTTATCTTCTGGCTATTGTTGAAAACATTCCTATTGTTTTTTCATATGATTCCAAATGTATTCATCCGAAGAGGTAGGTAAAGTTTATGATTGACCTATTTGTATTTATTCATTTCACATCAATATATTCTTATCAAATTATAAAAGTATATCTCAATGTTCTTAATATTCAATTAGAGAATATTGTGGAATATGGGGTTTTTCCCTAGTGTTTACTCATAAGAAGCCCCATTTCATCTTTCCATGATGGAAGAAGGTTCAATCTGACTATGAATTTATTATTTAATGTTGAACTAGGTAATAGATATAAACATGTTTCCATAGCATCAAGTTCATGATGTTTTTGATCAATGAAAGCGGGTAAAGTGGTTTCAGAAGAATGGTATTCTCTTGAGTTATCGTAAACATTTGAGTTAGGAGTCTAATATATAAAATATATATTTTATGATCTGGTATCGTCATTACTGATATATTGTGATGCATTTTGGTTTGACTAACCCTCCAGTAGTATTCATGACTTTGATGAATCATATATTACATCAATAAATCAAAACTTTTTTGGTACTGTTCATGGATGATATTTTGTTTTATTCAAGATCATTTCATGAGAACGGTCACTAAATGAGTTTGGTTGTGGAAGTTATGAGGAGTCAATACTTTTGTAGAAATATTTTTAAGTGAAATATCTAGGTGAAAGAAGTGTATTCCTTGGGGAACATAACGTTTGAGCATGGATTATCATTTGATCATGGGAAAGTGATAATTGTCTTATCATGGGATGATCCACAAAATTTCTTTATTATTTAGAGAATCCTTTTATTTTAGGATAAAATGAATAGTATCTTGTTGTTTTTTGTATGTTGGTGTCACTTATGACTACTCATACTAGAACTTAAGTGAAATTTTCATGGGATTCATTATGTCATTTTTCATTCAATGAGATTAAATTACATCAAATTTCAGATACTTAATCTGAACTAACCTTAGTCTGATAAGGGGTATATGTTTTTGTGACTCTTCCAGTTCTTCATTTGGTTGTTTTCTCAAAAATAATGCACATGTGAAGGATTGTGGTTTTTTTCAAAATGATCCAAATAAGAATAATTACCCCACTCAGAAATTATAGCTTTTCGTGGTTATTATTGAACTTTAGTGTTGGCGACATTATATTTTTCGAGAATGGTTCATAGTGTCTTCAAATAATAATATTTTTTTATATCATTTTTGAGAATTAAATAAATAATAGATGGATTATGAGGCTAGAATACCTTTATAAATTGTTCTTTGTTATCTTATACACATATGGAAGATGAATGTTTTTGTATAATCTCTTTACAGAAAAGTGCCACTATAATCTATTTGGGAATCAAATGAATAGTTGAACCTTATAGGGATTTTTTCTCATGTAAATCTGGATGCTCATGTGGATGATAATATTTTGGTTTTGAAAAGTGTTTAGTATTTTTCATCTCTCCCAGAGTCTATTATATAGAGTCAGTGGAAGGATAATCTGTCCAAATGAATTTGAGAAACCATATAGGATGGGGAGACTGTTTTAGTGTTGTCTCTCTCTTTTGATGCTATTCTCTATTTTAGGGATCTGTTTTTTCTCCCAGTATCTGTGAGGAGATTAGTTTTTTTATTATCATTTTTTTTACAAAACATTCATTTGGGAACTGAAAATATTTATTATGACATGAGATGATGCTTCTAGTATCTAGGTAAGAAGAATTACATCACTGATTATGGATCCCACATATTCACCTTCTAAATTATAAGAGAAGAGAATTTGAAACCTTATATTTTTCTCTAGCCTCTTGCAGTTCATATTTAGAAATGGTATGTGGTATCCAGGAACATTGATGTCAAATTATAATAGACTCCATGAGGTAGGAATGTTATATAGGAGCTAATTTATTGGTTGAGAAAGTCCTCTCATTTCATTCCCATCAATAACATAGTTGAAGTTGATGATTCATTATATAGGTCGACATATGGCTATAATACATATTCATAAGAAGTATTATGATAATAAATATCTTTTTACTTTTGATTTTTATATATTTAACTAAGTCTTTTTGAATGTTTCACCATAGTTCGGTCACTATTAGCTTAGAAAATACGGAAAGTAGGATTTGAGATATGTTCAACCATTTGAGATCATTGAGTATCTAGGAAAGGATTATTATCATTTGGAATATCTAGTTAAATTGATATACAATCAATTTATTTTACCAAATATCAGATCATAAGAAATATCATCTTGATCCCTCTCAGGTTCAGAGTTGGGAAGAAATTGAGTTATATGTATATTTGATTATTGTATAGAACCTAGTAGATATCGTTGAATCTCTACTATAATTATTCAAAGGAATGTAAATTACATTGGTTAGAGTGTTATATCAGAACAGATTAGATTCTCATGAGAATTGAACATTAGAGTATGTCTCGCAGCACACGACGGGATCATGGGGGAGAAACGTGCAGTACCCGACGGTTGATTAGAGAATATTGGGTTTTGCTTAATCCCTCATATCAGGTGCACCATTTTCGCCTCGAAATTCCCAAAGGTTCCATATCCATCAATATGTGGACCTGCTTTCCAAAGTCATGCGTTCGCTGGGTGGTTTGACCAACGATGCTTAAGAACTCACATTGGTTGATAGGATGGAAAGTCGGTCTCATCACACCCTTTTGGGGGGAATTATTTCCTATTCCAGGACTCTCTTATAGATTTAAGACGTATTCATATGTTCGTGAATATTTGGTTTATACCCAAGAATAGTATACATGGATTACTGATGGTTGGAAATGGTCAGCAGGACGTAGGGGTTCAGAATCATTTATGCCCGAGGTTTACCATCCCTCGTTGGATAAATGACCCTGAGGAATCTAGACTCATTGAGATGGAACTAGTTTAAAGCCTTATAACTAGGAACTCTGGAGTTTATTTTCATCTAGGTGGGATAGATAATGACTTGAGTGTTTGGATTGAACCTGTGGTACGGGCCTCTTACATATCCCTATGAGAGGAATCAGAATTCACGTAGTTCGGTTTGGTAAGGGGATTATGATCTACGATGCCCAGGGTTTGTGTGGTGAACCAGCGTGATGATGGTCGGATTGACTGGGTGTTGGGCTTGAACCTCGGTGAGGCTTCCTACGTACCCTGCCTAGGAGGCAGGGATCAAACTCCACATAGTTCTGGTTGGGATTTCGGAGTACCGACGTGAGTGTGGACCCGGGGGTCTGATGGTGACTTGGTATGAACCTCTTGGAGGCTTCCTACGTATCATTGTGGTGGGGAATCAAAGTCCACGTAGTTCGGATTGGTATGGGGATTACGCTATAATCTTCCCAGGTTTATGAATTGGGGATTAAACTCTAATGAGGCCGAAGAGAGGATGTCATAGTCGATGATTACTCTAAACCCACGTGACTCATGCTCGGTGTGAGAAACAAGAGGCAGCAGGGACCAGATGATCGCATCGCGAAAGGTGTGTCCATGGGAAGTGCGATAGGGATTACACATGGGGGCGGCCCAAAAAATTGGGGCTTACTCTGAGACGGACGCCCAGGTGCCTTCCTCATGTCTATCCATTTGGACATCCCAACCCTCTGAGGGGTTGAGGCATTTACCTATGTTCCAGTGCACAAGCGGGATAACTCCAAGGGTGTTTGAATCAGTCCGAAAAAAGGGAGATGAAAAGTGTGAATCACATGCTCGACATTCGGAAGGCAATGAGGGCGGCATGGAGATGGAGGATAACTGTTGACCGTGTTCTAAACACAACATCCATATCGTTCTAGCATAAAATTGGGACGAACAAATGAGGTCCAACTTTTGACCGTGTTCGAAACACCGGACCTGACCCAATGCGTTGTCTAAAGTCTTCCAGGGCGTTGGCCCACGATGGTAGGCGAGCCGACGAGGCAAGGGACCAATCCATTAGGGGGTTCCTTCAGACATGGAAGTGGATGAAGATCTTAATGAAGGACACGCAAAGCTTGGGGTAGAGTGATGGAATGTTTGAACAGATTCCAATTCTCTTGAGATCATGCCACTGTGATCATGGAATTAGGAGTCTTATACTTGGAGCATAAGACAACTCTTGTCTGGAGCAAGAGGCATCCTATGTTTGTAACATAGGGAGCACTACAGTTTAATGTCATGTGGATAGGACTAATGGAATCACAATTTAATGTCATGTTGTAGGGACTATTTCCATATAGTTTAACATCATACAGATAAGACGAGGGACATACAGTTTAATGTCATTTGGTCAGGACGACTAGGTAGGAGATACCTAGCAATGGTTGGTGTGAGACTTACGCAAGAGCGGCCCTTTCAGGATGAACCTAGAAGAAGGATCTAGGAAATGGGTTATAGGAGATTCATGAGGATTATCTCGACTCATGGAATATATAGGACGGATGTTGGGGCGGTGCAAGGGTGAAATGTAAAATACTATTGACCCTGCCCGAAAAGTTTGCAGCGCGACCCTCCATTTTTCATGGGGGTTAGTGACGGTAGCGAAGGGACCGGGAAGTTCCTGGGGTTTTCCACTTTGGGCGGGCCTTGTAGGGGCTGGCCGTAGAGGGTATCCGCGAAGGAGCTGGCCACGGAGGAGGCGACTCACATAGAAGCTGGCCGCTTAGGATGTCCACGAAGGAAATGGAAAGCGCTGGCTGCAGAAGAGATGGCCGCATGTGGTTCACAGTTTTGATATCTGCGAAGGGTGTCCGTAGAGGATTGAGTCGCATAGGAGTTGGCCGCATAAGAGATGGCCGAGAAGGGGGTACCCGCGGAGGAGTCGGCCGCGTAGGAGTAGATGCAAAGGGGCTCACTGCGAAGTGTGTCCGTGGAGAAGCGAGCCGCGTATGAGATGGACACGAAGGAAATGTTCACAATGGAAATGGCCACGAAGGAAATGGCCACGAAGGGGGTACCCACGGAGGAGCTGGACGTGTATGAGTAGCCGTGGAGAGGCTATCTGCGAAGGGTGTCCATAGAGGAGTGAGCCGCGTAGGAGCTGTCTGCGAAGGAAATGGCTATGAAGGACATCTACAAAGGGGTTGGCGCCCATACTACTTCACACCCGTGGAGGGATTCTCGCCTCTATTTCGTTAATGATGCTGGTCCACGGAGGGGTAGCCGTGGTGGGACTATCCGTGAAGGAAATCACTCCATGTGGTTTACATTTTGGTTTCTTCTCTTTGCGGAAGACTGCATCCGCAGATGATATGGGGTCCACGGATGGTAGCGGAACATTACCTCTAGGAGCGATTCCTTTAGCATCTGCCCATGGTTTTTCACCCATCCTTCCTCTCTGAATTTTTGGTTCCCTCGATGACTATTTATAGAGTCACGAAGAGGATGTATTTATGGGCACACGACACTTTTAGTGGAAGCCCATGAAGGAATATCCACCTGAAGATGACTCGGTCAACCAAGGATTATTTGAACTAAGATTTGCGGGATTTCTCCGCGGTCGCATACCTCTTCGCCTCTATTACGCGAATGACGTGGTTTGCGGCCACATGTGGCTTCCACCTCCGTTTCGCGAGTGACATGGTTCGAGTCCACATCCAAATTCCACCTCTGTTTTATGAACGATGGGCCATGCGGCATGGGATAGTTGGTGCAGTTTGTGGCGGTGGAATGGCCTAGCATCCGTCCTACTTCGTGCCCGTCGAGGGTCCCCGCCTATGCTCCGTGAACGACAGTGGTCCGTGGAATTGCGGTTTGCCGAACCAGCCGCGTACTGTTGCTGGGAGCCGGTACGTGGACCGGTTCGGTCCTTTCCCTATTCTGGGGGTAATTGGATTTTCCCCTTGTGGAATTTTCTGGACCCTACAAATGCCCCATATCAGAATGGGGTCCAATCAGAATGAAGATGAGGCTATTCCGATGTAGAGTGGTCCTGAAAATCAATGAGTTATTAGTCAATGCTCAAAATTTTCCCTGAGCCAAGGGACTAAGTGAGCATAGATTGACTATTTCTAGAGTTTTTTAGAAAAACCCAAAAAACTTTTTGTCCTTTCCGTCAATAACCTAATTTTTCTTGAGTTCATTTGGTGTGGACCCAGTGGATATGGCACAACATTTTCTTAGGTAGCCCTTTTCTGGTTTTCGGCCTAACATGCTTTGTGCCTCTTTTGGTGAGCAGTTTCAAGTCCTGCCGACAAGACTATCATTACTGATGTTTTTGGTCGAATAGCTTTGACCAGGTATAGTGGGATGAGGGCCCCAATTAGGTTTTTCTGATTAAAAGTTGTCTCAATACCCTTCAAATGCACATTGGGATAAAATGGATATATTTGAACAACATGCAGGGAAAGTCTCAAGGCATGGGAGCTGTATCGGCGTGCAGAGGTAGGAAGAGAATCGCCTAAGGAAATTTTGACTTTGGTAGATGGGCCAGAGGCAATCCATATGATGAGCCACTGAGGGCATGGTATGCATAGTCATGCAAAGGTGTCCTTAAGTCAATAAAACTCCATTTCTGAGGGCCTGAGGACTTCATGGAAGTTCGGTTTACGGAAACCACCATGGGTGGTTTTTAGAATTATAAAAACCATCGGGGGTGGCTCGAAAATGGTATGTGACATCTAAAAGGTTTTGAGAACATCTGTATTAATCAAGAGTGTGGACCCATGGTCCCTATTCTACGCATTTAGTTAGTGCAAAGGATTATTGGGGCTTGGAGCAGTTTAAAGTCATACAGTCGGGACATTCTTAAAAGTGGAATGACTTCTCCTTGTCCTTGGTAATCTCATCAGAGACATTCTAATATATTCAGGTAGGGTTATGAAAGAGGTTGGTAAACTGATGCTCAGAAGGTTTCCAAATCCCAGGAGGGACATGGGGGCTCAGGGTCCAAGAGGCGTATAGAGAGATGCATTGCCTAAGGAAATCATGCCTTTGGTAGATGGGCCAGGGGCGATCAATATGCCTAGCCGCTGAGGGCATGGTATGCATAGTCATGAAAAGGTGTCATTAGGTTAATGATTTCATTCTCCCGATAGCCGAGCAACTTCAGGGAAGTTGAGATTCGGGACAACAGGGGTGGATTATGAGAGTTAGTATTTTTCTGAGTATAGAGTATGGTTTATGAGGAGAGGGTTCCTGGATACGGGGAAAACATATAGGTTAAATTTCATGATAATGGGTGAAATCATCCCTTCTCATGCTAGTGTGCGATGATGGTTTGTGTCAGTCTGACCCGTGCACTGAGAGAAAGAGAAAAGTCTCTGTTCCTTAGTAAACCCAGGATAGGTTTGACCATGCAGTTTAACATTATGTGGCAAGGACGGCTTCTATGCAGTTTAACATCATGTGGTAAAGATGAGGGGCATTATTAAAGGATTTCGTGTAGTTTAACATCATGCAGCGAGGACGAGGGGCCTTTTTGTCGATGTTGTGCAGTTTTTACGTCATGACGTGAGGATGGGGGAATTTTAAACCAGTGAAAATTCTTTTAGTTGGAAGCATTTCCCTGGGTGTTTAATGATGGGTCTTTGCAGCCTTATTCCAAGCGGCCAAGACATTCTGTGCAGTTTAACGTCATTCGGTAAAGATGAGGTTGTGAAGGCCGCTCTTGATTAGAATGTAACTAGGCTTGAACATCTCGGCATGACCAAGACGTGGAGAGGGGTTGATTGGTGTAAATCATAGTTCCGGGGCTTCTTAGATCATGAGAAATGATATAGGAGATCTAAGGCCGGTAAGCATACGGAGTTAGCAGGAGTATCGCCTGAGGAAATCCTGCCTTTGGTAGATGGGACAAGGGTGATCAATATGCAGAGCCACTAAGGGCATGGTATGTATAGTCATTCAAAGGTGTCCACGGGTTGATAAATTTCCACTTCCGATGGCCTTGAATTGTTATGAGGATCCACAATTTTCCGGGTCACGTAGTCTGTCATTTGGTAAGAAAATAATTTGGACAAGTTGGGCAGATTCGTCCGTGGATGGTGTTAATGCTTAGAGAGCTCCCAGCGCTGATTTATCTTACATGTGGCGGTGTACCTTCACTCTAAGCAGTTTAACATCATGTGGTAAAGATGAAGTACTCCTAGTATAGAGGTCGTAGATCTCAGACCATTGAGTGACCATTACAGTAGTCACTCAAAGGATAACTGAGTTACCATTCTCTGATATGCTCTGAACAGGGTGGGGGGTGGAGGTTATAAACTGTAACTCTGAAGTTTCCCGAATTAGAAGATGTGGTGTGGGGGATCTGAGGCCAGCAAGCATACGGAGCTAGGAAGAGTACCGCATGACAAAATCTTGACTTTGGTAGACGTGCTTGGGGATATCAATATGCTGATCCAATGAGGGAATGGTATGCATATTCATCCAATGGTGTCCCTGGGTTAATGACCTTCCACTTCTGATGGCCATGAAAGATTATGAAAATCCGAGATTTCTCACAGTGCAGAGTTCGGCATGCGGGGATAATGGCGTTCAAGCATACAAGAACATCTTCACTGCAATTGTCCTTTGATTTAAAGTAACCTAGCCCTGTTTTGATGTTCTTAGATGCAGGTCTTCATGAAAACCACGGGCGGACACATAGGCAAACCAGGTAGGGATACCCAGGCGACGTCTGGATGTGAATAGGGGGACGAACTTGTAAGCCACTGTGCCATAAATTTCGGGATCGGGAGATATGATATGGGGGATATGAGGCTGGTAAGTGTACGAGGATAAGAAGAGTATTTATTGAGGGAATCCTTCCTTGGGTAGACGGGCCAAGGGATATCAATATGCAGAGCCGCTGAGGTCATGGTATGCAATGTCATGAAAAGGTGTCCCCGGGTCGATAACTTTCCACTTCTCATGGCCATGAATGGTTATGAAGATCCATAATTATCTGGGTCGTGGTGTCTGGTGTATGGAGAGGATGCATCCAAATGCGCAAGGAGTATTTCCATCTCATTTTGCCATATATCATTGATGGGTCGCGGAAAATTCAGTGCAGTTTTAACATCGTGCGGTGAGGAAGAAGTCCATATTGTTTTAACATCATGCGGTGAGGACGAAGTCCGTGCAGTTTTAACGTCGTGCGATGAGGATGTGGAATACAACACGTGCAGATCTGGTCCGTAAACAGGGGAAGAAGGAATTTTTTGTTAAATATTCGTTCGGGAATGGCTAGGCTAGGGTGAGGGATCCTAGCATCACTACATATCCCGTGAGGGCAGGAATTAAGCATCACATAGTTTTCTGAAATCCATGCAGTTTAATGTCATGCGGTGAGGACGAAGAATACACCCCATGCAGGTCTAGTCCGTACACTAGGGGAGAGATCATTTTTTTGAATGTTTGTGCTAGGATGGGGATACCTGGTGTCACTACGTATCCTACGAGGGCAAGAATCAAGCATCACATAGTTCTTTTAGGGAATACAACCCGCACGGGTATGGTTCGTATGGAGGAAGGGGTATTTTTGGTTTCATTTGAGGTGGCTGGGCCAGAGCATGGAATTACGGCGTCACTACATATCCTGTGAGGGAAGGAATCAAGCCTCACGTAGTTCTCGAAAATAAAGTACACCCTGTGCAGGTTTGGTCCGTACATGGAAGAGAAGTGGAATTTTTTTATCCTTATCTATGCAGTTTAACGTCGTGTGGTAAGGATGAGGAATACACCCCATGCCTGGTTGGTCTGTACATAGGGGGAGAGGGCATTTCTAACTTTTATTCGGGGGCCGTTGGCCCAGGATGGGGAACCCTGGCATCGCTACGTATCCTGTGAAGGCAGGAATCAATCCGAACATAGTTCTCTGAATGAAGTATACCCCGTGCAGGGCTGATCCGTACATGGGGGAATGGGGAAATATTTTTTTTAATTTTATTTCATTTGGGAGTGGCTGGGCCAGGATAGGGGATCTCATCATCGCTATGTTTCCTGCGAGGGTAGGAATCAAGACATACATAGTTCTCTGAAATCTGTACAGTTTAACGTCATGCGGTGAGGATGAAATTCTCTTAGTTTAGGGTCATAGAGTTTGGACCATTGGGGTCTTGGCAGTTTAATATCTTGCTCCTTGGACGATAACTGTTTATAGTTATGCCAGTGAGGACGAAATACTATTAGTTTAAGGTTATAGAGTTTGGAAAGTTGGGTGCTTTGTAGTTTAACGTCCTACATCTCGGACGATAAAGGCTTTTAGTTATGCTGGTGAGGACGAAATACTCTTAGTTTAGGGTCATAGAGTTTAGACCGTTGGGTTCTTGACAGTTTAACGTCCTGCAACTTGGACAATAACTGCTTTTGGTTATGCCGGTCAGGACGAAATACTCTTAGTTTAGGGTCATAGAGTTTGGACAGTTGTGTGCGGGGCCGTTTAACATCCTACAGCTCAAACGATGACTGATTTTACTTATTATATGAAATACTTTTTTCAGAAATCTCACATTTTTAAGAGTGGTATTGAACTTCCCGTCCATGGAGATCAGGGCATACACTCCGTTGGAGTAGACCTTGTGTATAACATATGGTCCCTCCCACATGGGCTCCACCTTTGGAGGTTTCTTTCCGAGTATCATTGGGGTCTAGAGGACCAATACCAATTCTCATTCCAAGAAAGACAGAAGATGAACCTTTTTATTGAAGGCTCGTGCAATCCGATTCTGGTATACTTCCAGATGGTGCAAAGTGTGCAACCACTTCTCATCTAGCTATTCCAATTCACGTAGCTACTTTTCTGATTGATCATCGATGGATAATTGATCACAAATGGCAACACGGAGCGAGGGAAATTGGATCTCAATGGTTAGAAGCACTTCTATTCCATATACTAATGAGTACGGAGTAGCTCGAGTTGTGGTGCAGATTGTTGTTCGATCAGCCCACAATGCATGGAAGAGTTTATCCGGCCATGACTTCTTGTATTTGTCCACCATTTTCTGGTGAATGTTGGAAAAGGTCTTGTTGAAATCCCCTATCTGTCTGTTGGCCGCTGCATGGAAGCAGGATGAGTGATTAGCCTTTATACCATATTATTGGTATAGTTTCTCCAATTCAGCAAAACAGAAGTTGGTGCCTTTATCCGTTAGTATGGTATGAGGGACACCAAATTGGGTGATGATATTGGTTTTCACAAAGCTGACAATGTTTCTTGACCCGACTTCCTTAAGGGGTACATCTTCTGCCAATTTTTAAAAGA
Source organism: Viscum album (assembly GCA_963277665.1). Classification (NCBI taxonomy): domain Eukaryota; kingdom Viridiplantae; phylum Streptophyta; class Magnoliopsida; order Santalales; family Viscaceae; genus Viscum; species Viscum album. The sequence continues at coordinate 562,082,008 of OY728125.1, forward strand.
GTCAGTTTCCGTGAGGATATACTTCAGCTGTTTGGTAGTGGCGGGAGGATATGGCCCCCTGACATCCATTCCCCAGACGGTGAATGGCCAGGAGTACTTGGTCTGATAAAGTAACTCATGGGGTTGGTGTATGAATATGGCATAAATTTGGCATGAGTGTCATTTTGAGGTAAAGCGCTCGCAATCTCGTTCCACTGTGGGCCAATAGTACCCAAGTCTTTGAACCTGATGGGAAAGATTGGACCCCGACTTATGTGCTCCACATACTTCGACATGTAATTTAGTCATGACGAAATCAGTTTTTTTCTACATAAATGCATCTGAGGTGGATTCTGTCGAGGCCTCATTTGTAGAGGACCTGTTGTTGACCCGCGCTGCCATGTAGGACAAAGTTGATTTCCCTTCTCCGTATTTGCACTCGTTCAGCCCTGTCTAATGGAATTTCCCCCGTAGTTTGCAATGGGGGTCATCTAGTCAGTGGAAGGAGCATATGGTTCAAGGATAGGAATGACTTTGTTGATTTCATTTGTCTTATTTTGAACAAATGGAAATATCATTCGATGGTGAGCAATGCTGATAACTGTTTCATCCCAGTCTGGGTCAGCTAGGGTTGTGGCTGCGTTGGCTAATGCATCGGCCTGCGCATTCTGAGACCGGTGAATATAGGTAAATGTTGGTTTCATAGAGAATTCCACCATTAACCCTCAAACATGGTCATATAGGGTAATTATCACCCCCTTCTGATAGCATAGTCACCATTGACTTGCTTGATGACCAGTTCAGAGTCACCTTTTATCTTAAGGTGATGTACTTGTGCCTGGAGTGCGAGCTCCATGCCTGCAATGGGGGCTTGATATTCTGCCTCATTTTCATACATCCTTCAGATAGGAGGAAGGAATATGGAACGAATACCTTTTATGGAGACATGAGTATTATCCCCAAGCCCACCTTATTAAATTTTGGATCTTCTATCCTCTTCCTGGTTGGGCTTCAGGATTCTGTTGAAGTACATTTCCCATGCTGGGAGCTCTTATTGAACTATGAAGATGTCTTCATCAGGTACCTCAATGTCCAGTGTGGTAGTCCCCGTTGAAGGGTGCTCTTCCAGAACATTTGCTAATGCCTGGCCGTTGATAGCTTTCTGAGGCACAAACAAGATGACGAACTATTGCAGGATGACTGCCCATCGGGACAGGCGCCCAGTCAGCATCGGGCGGCTGAGGATGTACTTGAGCTGGTTACTTCGCGAAACCAAATGGACTTCATGATGCTACAGATAATGTCGCAATTTTTTAACTGCGAAGATGAATACCAAACAACTCTTCTCGATGTTTGAGTATCGATTTTCAGCATCAATCATGGTTCAGCTGAGGTAATAGAGACTGTTTTCAATGTCAGTGTCATTTTTCTACACGAGGAAGGATCCCAGTGACCGCTCTAGGGCCGTCACCTATAGGATGAGAGGTCTTCCTTAAACCGGGAGAATGAGAAATGACAAGCTTAAGAGGTACTTCTCCAGGCTGTCGAACACCACTTGGCAGTCATCTTTCCATTGGAATGAGACTCCCTTCTTCATTAACCTGGTAAAGGGAAAACATTTTCTTTCCAGGTTGGCTATGAACCACCTGATATAGGAAAGGTGTCTTTGTAATGATCTCAAATAAGTGAGATTGCGGGGAGGTGGTAGGCCGAGGATAGCCTTTGTCATTTTAGGGTCGACTTTGATTCCACGATGGCGTACGACAAAGCCAAGGAATTTTCCTAAGGTAACCCCGATGGCACATTTCTTGGGATTTATCTTCAAAATATGTTGTCAATGTTTGTTGAAGATGGTCTCAAGGTCTGTCATGTGATCTGAGCGATTTCTTGATTTAACCACCAAGTCATCTATGTAACATTCAATGAATATCCAGAGGAATGGTTTAAAGATATGATTCATGGAACGTTGATATGTGGCGCCAGTGATTTTGAGACCAAAGGTCATTACCCTGTAACAGAATATTCCTTGAGGGTATCTTAAGGCAGTGGATTCTTCGTCTTCTCGGGCCATCCTGATTTGATTATACCCAGAATAATCATCCATGAATGAGAGATCCTCATACCTGGCCGTTCCGTCAATTAATAACTTGGTGATCTGGACTGAGAAATCTTCTTTCGGGCAATGCCGATTGAGATCTCCATAATAAATGCAGATCCGGATTTTTCCATTATTTTTCTTGAAAGGGATGAAGTTGGCCAACCAGATGGGGTATTGGACCTCCCGAATGAAGCCCACATTAATAATCTTATCAACTTCAGCCTCTATTTTGGCAGCATGTGAGGGGTGTGTCCTTCTGGCGTCTTGTTTATAGCCTCGGTAGTCTTATGGAAGACCTATGCGGTGCGTCGCCACTTCGGGATCGAGTCCAAGAATTTCCGTGTAATTCCAGAGAAAGACATCATGATGATGCCTCAAGAAGGAGTTATATACCTCGTGCTCCTCGGGGGACATGGCTGCAGTAACATGAGTGGCCATCGAGTCTTCCTTGTTACCTAGGTTTATTTGCCTGAGCTCGTCCACATTGGTGGAGATACCTTCCTCAAATGCACGATGTGCATCCCTGAGATCCTCCTCCTCCTCTTCTCCCAAATCCTCATCTTCTTGATCCGGTGAGGGGAGAGCTCCTAGCACGGGTTCTTGGGAGTCCGGAGGTGAGGCATTATGGGTGTCATATCAGATGTATTCGCCACCAAAATGAGGGTCAGCGGACGTTACCGCATTGTCATGCTCAGTTGTTATGGCTGAAGTCATGAGGACTGCAATGTGCATGTCCGAACTTGATCCCCGACTCTCAACATGGTTGATAGGTAGTATGTATTCTCTACCAAGCTTCCTGAGGGGGTCGTCATGAATGATTTCCAAACCATTTGGAGCATGGATCATGTCGACCCCATTGACCGAAGTCTTCTTCTTATTTTTCTCATAGATCCCGGTGTCAATGTAATGTGACTTAGAGAGCCCGAAAGAGGCCTTGTCGGCATGAAATATCCCACTTTTCCCATTGATGAAGTACTTAATGCACTGGTGGTAGGATGAAGGAACGACCATGTGCTTATGTAGCCATGAACTTCCCAGCAGGGCATTAAATAATGTGTTCTTTCGGACCAAAAGGAATTCCCAGTAGGCCACAAGGTCGCCAAAATGAGTTTTTATCTTGATTTGTCCCATTTGATTCTGTTCACTATTGTCGTAACGTAACAGAGTTGTGGCTGAGGGTACTAGGTCATTCTCATTTTAGCCCAGCTTACGGAGTGGTATTAGGAGAAGGAGGTTGACTCCAGAGCCATTTTCAATAAATACTTTACGGATCTCAACATCATTTAGTGTGTCGGACACATATAGTGGTTTGATATTTCCTTGCACGATGACATCTTTGCCCTGGTCTGTGAATGAAATCACCGCATTGCATTCAGCCGAGCCAGTTTCTGTCTGGTAAATCTCGGTGGTAGCTACCTCATCTTGAAACTCTTGGGCGCTGAGCATGGCTTTTATAGGCACCTCCCTGAGGTCTGCTGACAAACTCAGGTCATCCAGGATTGACAGTTTGGCTGGAAGTCACACCAGATGCTTAAGCATGTCGTATTTCTATTCCAGCAGCCGACACTTCTCAATTTGCGGGAGAGTTATAGTGGGAAACTTGGTAGTTGTAATACGTGATGAGGAGGGACCGGATGCAAGGTCAGATGTCAATGGTGTTCCCACGTTTTGGGGATTTGGCATGGCCGTTCTGTTTGTGCACACTAAGTGGCTAGACACTTGTTCCTCCTCTGATGGGTACCACAGAATGACGGGGGAAAAGTGGTAGCTTGTGGGGGTGGAGGGATATTATTTCTCCTATCGAGTCCTTTGAATGGATCTCCCATGGGTTTCAATGATATTGACGGTTTGGGCCGGGGTAAAACCATAGGGTTGGTTTCGGCCGCGACTCTGTCTCCCCTGGTATCCCCTGCTTCTGTGATTCCCCCTCACGTCCCTTTGCTTTAGGAACTCATGTTCGAATCCATACCCTTTGTCAGGAAACAATTCCAAAAGATGGATGACACTGATGGAACCAAAGATTGGCTCCTCATCCTCTGACAAGTCAACACAGTCGGTTGTCCTTGATGGTGACGTTTGGTGGGTCGGTGCCCGTTGCGCCAAGTTTGGGGGCATAAAATCCGATAGTGTCGGGGATAACTTCGGCCTCGTTGTAGACTGCTCCTCTTGTGCTTATTTCCTCCCATCTCGATTACGCTTGGATGACCGGCTCGTGGAGGGTTGTGAGGCAGATATTGTCTGCTATGCGGGATCAGGGTCTGTTGGAGGCAACATCAGCTACTGTAGTTGAGCTCAGAGTGTGCCATAGGCTCGATTGACAGTCTTCTGAGTCATCTAGTGATCAAAATTTTTCCCCTTCTTGCTGGTGACTTCCTGCCACCCCTCCCCATTGTTGGAGTCGGTGGTAAAAATATAAGTCAGTTGTGTTGGGGGTGGTCCCAGCTCATCCTTCCTGGAGTCTACCATCCTTCGAAAAAGGTCTTTGAAGACGAATAATTCCTGAATATTGTGCCCCAACATTCGATGGTAGGGACAGTAATCTGGAATATCATCGTGGCCAACTTCTTCGGGTTTCCTTGGATCTAGGAGGTGGATAATGTTTCAATTCACGGTGGCGATGAAGTATCCGTAGACATGTTCCTCTTGGAATGAGTATAATTTGTGTTTTTGTTCATTAACCTGGTTCTGCTTCGATCCTCTCTGATCGTCCCACTTAGGTGGAGGCGGCCGCTGATATACAGGGGGGCTGTGACGATTTGGTGGAGGCCTAAGTGGTGGAGCAGGCACAGAGGCTCTTTTGAGCATGAAAGAGGATGCTTCAGCTATGGATGCTCTCTTGGCAGGAGCCTGCGAGGCAACTCTAGACTTCAGATTGGTCCGCTACTAGGAGTCCTCAATTCTATGGGCAATGGCCGAGAGATGGAGAAAGCTAGTGGTGCACTCCTCTGGTATGAGTGGTGTTCGTAGCTCATCTCGAAGATTATCGATTCATATGTAAAGCATCTCATCTTGAGGCATTTTCTTATTCAGAGAGTATGTCAGACCTTTCCATCTAGCGATTAAATCCGAGACCCTCTCGTTCTCCCTCTACTTGTAGTTCATGAGGTCGCTGACTGTTGTTTTAGGCAACGTTGAGCTGAAGTGTAACAATAACTTCTTCCGAAGGTCTTCCCAGCTTTTTATTGACTGGGCTAGTAGAGTTGTATACCAAACGAAGGCAGGTCATTGTAAGGGCCGTATGAAGCATCTGAGTTTCACTGTTTCTTGTTGTTCTAAAGTTTCCATCACAGGGTCTCTATAAGATGCATAGTGCATTAAATGATATTCTAGATCGCCTGATCCATTGAAGATATAAAATATAGGGCTCCCAAAACTGGGTGGAGGAGGCGTGTTGCTCACCCAATCCGGGAAGGGCTTCCGCTCTGGTTGTATCAGAGCGCGTCGACCTTCCATTTCTTCCAATCGAGCTGTAAGTGCCTTGATGGTATTGGTGAGACCCTAGTTTAAATCCTGTTGGGCCCAGTCCTAGGAAGGTTTATCCTGAGGCATTTTTTGAGGATCCATCTCTGTTGGCACGAGGGGTGCATGTGCCGTTTGTGACACCTTCAGATGGTTCAGACGTACTCACCCCGATTGCATCCTGAGTGGTGGGAAGTCGTGGTATTCATCCAGATCCACATTTAGGTAGTTGGAAGGTCTGGGCACCTCGTTGGGCAGGATCCCAGACCGTGCTTCATTTTTCAGGGCATACCTTGGTCTTTGAGCTGCACTTTCCGGGAGTTCAATGTGTAGTCCTTCTTGGGAAGAGATTTCAATAATACTATTCCTCTGGAGTAGTTCAGAATTAAGATGTCTCAATTATTTTATATCCTATTCCTGTCGAGAGAATCTCTCTTCGTGCATGAGCGGATCATTTTTATCGAGAGAAGGAGGATGGTTAAGGGTAACATGTCATTTGTTATTATCCTTATTTGGAGCTCTCATGGTGAGCAGGGGAAGGTTAGCGGAAGGGGCAACCATATTTAGAGCATCCCTCTGGTTCTGGGTGTGCACACCCAGTGGTTCATTGTGAGTCATAGACTGACTAGAAATATCATCACCCGATCAATCTGGATTTTCATCATCTTCGGTGTTACTTGTGGGGTTAACCTCTATGGTGTTTATGGATTCATATCACGGGGCGGAGAATATTTCATCTTCCAAATAGGTAGATGATCTCCTGCGTCTTTTACTGGTCCTCCCTTTCATGTCTTGGGATCGCTTTTAGACTCCTTGACGAAGGGTTACGCGGAGTGTATTTTGATGCAACCTTACGGTACACCTCCCTCTTGAATGGGATGATGATTCAAAAGACGTGATAGGACAGGAACCTCCTCTTCTGACTATCCTCCATAGATGAGAGAATACTGATTCTCGTGGGGTAGGTTTTTGTTGAGGAGGTAAAAAATCCCCCATCCCTGAGGGCTGGGGTTGGCTCCATTCCTTGGACGTTGAGTCTCTTCCCATTTTTATTGGTCTTACGGGGGAATTTTTTGTTAAAAATGCCCCCAGCCCTATAGGCTGGGGTTGACCCTGGATTTTGGCAGTGGTGGCTGCTATCTCTACCAGCCTGATCTTGCGTGCCCCCATTCGGGGGTGAACTGGGTTTTGTGCTGAGTTTTTCTGTAAATCAATCCCTTCTGGGGAGGCAAGCAATGACTATTGATGGGCCTCTCTAAGGCGAGAGGCCTGTTGTATGCTCTCAGTGGCCTGATTTAGGAGTTCTTAAATGGCTTGTCCCCATTAGGACTAACTCTTATGGGACTTACTCAAGGCCTAACTATGTTGGGCATGTCTTCTCTCTTGAACAAGGACCCCACTCGATTGATGCCTTGACGTGATGGTGTTCCAAGATGTTACTCCGAACAGGTTCCTCTGGGTGGGGAGTAGAGTGAAATGTAGAGCTCCATGTTCTCCCCATCCTCTGATATGGACTCCCATCAGGGCATCACCAATAAGGTGACACAACTGGTTTAGTGCATGGAGGCAGGCTAACTCCATGTTTCCTTTATGCCTCTTCGGTCGCAGTTTTCGTGCCAAAGGAAGAGATTCCAGGTTGATGCGATGCAGGAGGTCTCCTATTGTCTTGAAATGGTCTACATACCCTTTGTAGGGAAGGATGCTTGATTTCAGCTGGCGGAGGGTTGTCCATATATTGTAACAGATGTCATGCACACATTCATCCAAAAACATCCTGGGTATGTCATATTGAGATGTGGCCGTGGGCCAAAACATAACTGGTATATCATCCCTGGATAGTCGTTTCCTCATGTGCAACATGTCGGTATACTCTTCCGATAGTGATTCATCTAGCTGGTCAGCCCAACTGAGATGCTTACTAATAGTGTGGTTAAGGAAGTGGGCCGACAGGTATTGAATTGTCATGTGGGTGATTCCGAGTTAATTCAGAAGATGAACGTGGCCCCAAAACGTCTACCGATTGAAGAAGGGTATTTTTGGTGAATAGGTGGGAATCTGAGATGCTTGATCCCGTCCTTTTGAGTGCCTCAACGTACGAGGGATTTTCTATGCATGATTTAGTAGGGGAGGACCTTCCTTTCAATATGATATGTCATTGTGGGGAGGAACTTCACAATGGCAGTCGAAATTGAGAGGAAAACCATTACTGCATGACGCCTCACTTCATAGAGGACTTTTATAGTGCATACCCTGGGGAGGACCTCCAAGGAAAGTCGTAGCAAGGGGAGGACCTTTTGGTTGCATAACATTGTTACGGGGAGGGAAGTAGCAACAACTTCCATCATGGTGAGGATGACCATCTTGCTTTGACATTCAATGTGCATCCGGGGTAGGACCTTCAAGACACATCGTGACAAGGGGAGGACCTTCTTGTTGCTTGGGGCCACTGCGGGGAGGACCTTCGCAATGGCAGCCGTGGTGGCAAGGACTACCAACACAGTTGTTACAATGGTGAGGACTACCATTACCGCTGCCACATGAAGAAGTTTTGTGGGGTAGGCTTAGGGAAGGGCCATAAAAATGTACCACAATGAGGGGAGGGCCTTCTCATTGCTTGATGTCTCTACGGGGAGGACCTCCGTTATCAGGGTGGAAAGGACTACCACCGTGATCTGATGCCTGGCTGCGCAGAGTGTTGCTGAAACGTAATCCCTGGGGAGGTCCTTCAGGGTAGGCCACAACAAGTGGAGGGCCTTCTTATCGTGATGAGATGTCACTGCGGGGAGGGCCTCTGCCGTTGTGACTATGATAGTGAGGACTACTATCATAATCTGTGGTCCTACTGCAAGGAGAGTTGTTGTAGTGTATACCCCAAGGAGGACCTTCGGGGTGGACCACAACAAGTGGAGGGCCTTCTTACTGCTCGATCTTCTAGCCACGCGGAGGGTTTCCGTGACTCGTGTCAAAAGAGAATATCTCATGATCGATCGTTATATTCTCTTGGGGGAGGCCCCCACGGGTGTTCTGGGGAGGAACATCAGAGCTGCTGGTAGCAGCATTGTGGGGAGGAACTTCGCAACTGCTACTGCCGCTCCCATAATATGGTAATGGGTGGCCAGGGTTCTGAGCCTTTCATATGAACTTAGCGACATCAGGAACCCCATCTTCTAGCAGAGCGGAGTCATAAACCCGCTCTTTATTTTCAGGCTGCCTTTGGTGCATTCGGGGCGCTTTCTTGTGGGCAACGAGGACCATCTGTTGTTGACAATGGCCTTCACCTTTGGGTCCTAGTCTAATTGGGTCCCATGATGTTGTCGGTATATGCCAACAAACATATTGACTTTTAATAGGAATATATGCATGCTCTGGAGCATCCACCGTGATGGATGAGTGTCCCCCAGTTGGAATGAGTGAAGCTGCTCAATCCGGTGGCCCTAGTATCGCGGAATATAGCTGACGACCATCCTGGGTGGAAGCAGGGATGCAGATCTTCTCTGAGGTGGCTATCTCGTCTCTTAGATGAGTCGCCTCAATTGGGGATATGGGCTCCCGGGCCTGTTTCCTTGCTGTTGTCGTTGATGCAAATACATTCTATCATGTCTGCAGGATATGATCTAGGATCGATACCTACTCCCCCATAATTGCCAAGATATACAGAGAGACATATTTGGCTGGAACAGGTTTGAAGGCCCATTCCGGTATCAGAGTAGGAATATATTTCTCTGGTACTCCGGTGTTCAGTGGGTACTGACAATTCTCCTATGTCAGGTTAGGTGGACGAATCTGCCCCGGGACCAGGATACGCCGGTTTATCACTCCGTTTGTCACCACATCGGGATGGCAGAATTTAATTGCATCTGTAGGGAGCTTGCCCTGCATATGTTGGCTTCCCACCGTATCGAGTCGGTGACCTTTATCGGTAGGGAGACAAGCCCGCCTATTAATTTCCGCCACATCTGGATGGCAGGATTTGTTGATCGCCACCATTCTAGAGAATCTACTAGGAACTGGTTCTATAGGCATTGGGTTTCAACCACGTCGGGTTGGTGGGCTTCACGACCCTGGGCAAAGAGAGGTTCCTTCCGGGTAGGTGTCGTCCGGTGTGAGCGATGAGCTTGATGGAGCTCGGCGGGGATGTGCGCCTACTTGTATGGTGCCGCCATGTCTGGATGGTGGGCTTTAGAGGAGTGAACATGTGTATGTGCCTGTTCATGGAACGTCTCCTTGACTGGGAAACAATGTTTCTCCTCAGGGACAAGGGTGATGACATGTCCTTGGTTTTATGTTTTCCGCCCTTGTTGGGCGGTCCGAGGGGCCGGATCTCGAGGAGCGTGGGCCTGGATCCTCAGGGAGACATCCTCCTTATCATGAGGATGTTGAGTCGCGACATGACAATGATGACATCTTCCGGCGGGGGCCTTGGAGCGGAACCCCCGTTCAGCAGGGATGATGTCCTTAGCGTCGACCTCATCCACCTCCCTAAGATAAGGGAGGTATGCATTTTCTCGTTCTGGTAGTAGACACCCGAAAAAATTTGAGACGACAATAGTGTTCGTCCGGATCTGCTTTTGTGGCCACTGCTGGGAAAGCGACCGACGAGTCTTGGTGGATTGGAGGGCGTGCATGGCCGCCTCCACTATTAGGAGAGAACCTTTTAGGTGGTAATCTTGGATCAACGCATCCGAGACCCAGCGTTGAAGAAGCTGGGTAGGTGACGGGGTCCTTAGTTGGTGAGGATATCCTGTCATTGCGTTGTTGAATGCACGTGCATGTAAGCTCCTTCGTGACACCATTGGATATAAGGGAGTTCTGAGTGGTACCTATAAAATATTTTAACAAATACAAATAGAAAACCCGTCAAAGAAGCATCTCAAGACCCCATGCATAATTAATTACATTGCGTGGCCATCCTTGTGAGTATAAAGGGGGAACAAGATGGGATTAGGTTAAATTCGTCATGCCTGATTAAAGATTCACATTGGGTTCACCATTTTTTTGACTTGCAGCGTATGAAAGGATCGTGGGGGAGAAACGTGTGCTACCTGAAGATTAATTAGAGATGATTGGGTTCTACTTAATAACTCATATCAGGTGCACATTTTTCACCTCGAAACACCCAACCGTTCCATATTAAGCAATACGTGGACCTGCTTTTCAAAGGCAGGCATTCTCTAGGTGGTTTGACCAGCGATTCTTAAAAACTCACATTGGTTGAGAGGATGGGAAGTCGGGCTCATCACACCTTTTTGGGGGGAATTATTTCCTGTTCTAGGAATCTCTTATTGATTTAAGATGTATTCATTTGTTCGTGAATCTTTGGTTTATACCCAAGCATAGTATACATGGATTACTCCTGGTTGGAAATGGTCTGGTGGACGTAGGGGTTCGGAATCATTTATACCCGAGGTTTACCATCCCTCGTTGGATTAATGACCCCGAGGAATCTAGATTCATTGAGACGACACTGGATTAACATCTTGTAACCAAGATATCTGGAGTTTATTGTCATCCAGGGGGATAGATAACGACTTGAGTGTTCAGATCGAACCCGTGGTATGGGCCTCCTACATATCACTTCAAGAGGAATTAGAATTCATGTAGTTTGGTTTGGTATGGGGCTCACGCTCTAGGCTGCCCAAGGTTGGTGCGAGGAACCGATGTGATGATGGTCGGATCGACCAGGTGTTGGGCATGAACCTCGGGGAGGCTTTCCACGTTCCCTGCCTAGGAGGCAGGGATCAAGGTACAGGTAGTTCGGGTTTGGATATCGGAGAACCGATGTGAATGTGGACCCGGGGGTCTGATGGTGATCAGACTTGAACCTATTGAATGCTTCCTACATATCCCTTTGGTGGGGAATCAATGTCCATGTAGTTCAGATTGGAATGGGGCTTATGCTCTACGCTACCCAGGGTAATGAATTGGGGCTTACACTCTGAGGAGGCCCAGGAGAGGATGTCATAGTAGATCCTTTCCCTAAGCCCACGTGAGTCATGTTCGGTGTGAGAAACTAGTGGCAACAAGGACCAAACGATCACGTCGTGAATGGTGCTTCCGTGGGAAGTGTGATGGGGCTTACGTGCGAGGGTGGCCCAAAAATTCGGGGATTACTCTGAGATGGACGCCCAGGTTCCTTACTCTTCTCTGGACATGAGGGCATCCCAAACCTCTGATGGGTTGAGGCATTTGCCTATGCGCTAGTGCACAAGCAGGATAACAACAAGGGCATTGGAATCAGTCCAAACAAAGGGAGTTGAAATGTGAAAATCACATGCTCGACATTCAGAATGCAATGAGGGTGGTGTGGCGATGCAGGATAACTGTTGACCATGTTCAAAACACAGCATCCATATCACGCTAGCCTGAAATGGGGATGAACAAATGAGGGTCGACTGTTGATCATGTTCAAAACACATGAACTGACTCAAAGTGTTGTCCAAGGTCTTCCGGGGTGTTGGCACAGGACGATAGGTGAGCCGATGTGGCATGGGACCAGGCCATTAGGGGGATCCATCAGACATGGAAGTGGATGAAGATCTGAATGAAGGACACGCAAAGCGTGGGGTAGAGTGATGGGATGTTTGAAAAAATTCCAACACTCTTGAAATCCCTCAACTGTGATCATGGCATTAGGAGTGTTATTCTTGGAGCATAAGGAATCTCTATTCTAGAGGAAGAGGCATCATATGTTTGGAACAAAGGGAGCACTACTGTTTAAAGGCATGTAGATAAGACTAATGACATCACATTTTAATGTCATGTTGCATGGACTATTTCCATATAGTTTAACGTCATATGGATAGGATGAGGGCCATACAGTTTAACGTCATGTGGTCAGGACGACTAGGCAGGAGATACCTAGAAATGGTTGTTATGGGACATACGCAAGGGCGGCCCTTTCTAAATGAACCTAGGAAAAGGAGCTAGGAAATGGGTTATAGGAGAGTCATGAAGAGTAGCATGACTCATGTAATGTTTAAGATGGATGTTGGGGGAGGCGCAAGGGTGCAATGTAAAATACTATTGACCTAGCCCGAAAAGTCTGCGGTGCGACACTCCATTTTTCATGGGGGTTAGTGAAGGTAGCGAAGGGACCAACAAGTGCATGGGGTTTTACGCTTGGGGAGGGCCGTGTAGAAGATGGCTGCATGTGGTTCACAGTTTCGTTATCTGTGAAGGGTGTTCGTAGAGGAGTGAGCCATGTAGGAGTTGGCTTCATAGGAGATGGCCACAAAGGGGGTACCTACGGAGGAGCCAGCTTCGTAGGAGCAGCCACGGAGAGGCTGCCTGCAATAGGTGTCCATGTAGGAGCTGGCCATGAAGGAAATGGCCTCGAAGGAAATGGTCATGAAGGGGGTACCTGCGGAGGAGCCGGCCACATAGGAGTAGTCGCAGAGAGGCTGTCCGCAAAGGGTGTCCACGGAGGAGTGAGCCGCGTAAGAGCTGGTCGCGAAGGAAATGGTCGTGAAGGGAATATTTTTATATCATTTTTCATGGAAGTGTTTAGACTGACTGAAACATGAACATACTGTAATATGACGGGTGAGCATGGTTAAAAAATTATTTACTTTGATATTATTTAATTATAATAGTAGTATAATGATATTATTTAGGTATTTTAATTTTTTGATTCATATTTTATGCGATTCGGAGAAATATTGAAAATCAAAATTGAAAATGTTACTTCATGGAGGTGGTAGTATTCATAATGCACAGTGAAAATTTTAATTCCCAACAAATGAAATGAAATAATGATGTGTTATAATTTTCAATCATTATATTCATTAATTTATTATATATTTTACATTTATTATTCAATCCCATATTTATATCTAGTTAAGTTATGTATTGGTGAAAATTTAAATACATCACTTCATTGAGGTAGCAGTCCAAAAAACACATGATCAATGTTATTTAGTTCGTATAACTTCATGGGAAGAAATAAATATGGTTTTTCCCTTAATAAAATACGAATTTTTACAGTATTGATACCAATACTAGTTTTAAATAATTATTTATTGATTATGTATAAATATTTAGTATGTTTCACAATAATATATGCCTACAGAATGTATCTATTTAGTTTCTTTGGTATTATGGACACATAAACAAATGGTTCATAAAATATAAAAATATATGTTGATTAATTTTCTAAAAAATATAAAAATTCAAAGAAATATCATATATAAAATGGTCCTTAATATCCTATGGAATGGAAAAATATAAAAGGGTGATCTAAGATTCCCAGTAATGATAAATATAATAGTTATCTATAAATGATCATAAATGAGAATAAGAAAATCATACGGTCTTTATCACATGATCAGGGATTAAAATAATCAAACCAAATTAGTAAAACGTATTTAATCATAAATCATGGGGTAATGTTTGGTAAAATAATTGAAATAAGGCATTAAATTTTCAAATCATCAATTATTAATCATGGTCCATGAAAGCATATTGTAATAATAAGAAAAAGTATATTGAATATACCTGAGAATAGAATATCATTTACTTACCCATGACACACTAACAAGATTTATGTAGTTGATTCGTATCACTAACAATTAAATTATATCATTAGTCAAGGTTCACAACCTAGACCATCTTATACAAAAATGTCAGTTACTAAACTGGTTCCACTCCCCATGGAAGAATTTTTATATAGTGATATATCTATATATACACAACTCATTATAGGGATATATAATTATACCCCCACCAATATCATAATGAAAACCACAAATTGTTATCCATAATATCATAAAAAATTCATCGTATCATTAAATCACAACCCATGTAAATGATACATATTTCATAAAAATTTCACCATCAAAATCATAAACAATCCAATATAAGAATAAATATGGTAACATTAGATTATATTCCTAGTATAACGTAATTTTCAATGATGGATTTTGTTATAGATAAAAAAGACATTTAAATGATCGTCACAAAAATTATTGAGGAAAATAAATTTTTCATTTAAAAACAATTATTTTGTGTCTAAAAATTACTAAAATAATAAAGAAAACATTTTATTTGAAAATATACAAGGAAATATATAAGGGAATCTTCAAATAAATTACTGTTTTTTATAGTGAAGATAGTCATTCATGTAGTGTATGTAAAAAGTTCCATTTAATTTATTGGTTCAAACCTCAAGAGAACTGTTCTCAGATAATGTCAAAAATATTCAATTCTATAATTTTATTGAAAATATAAACATGGATTAAACTATTCCCCATCAAATAGATAAATGCTCGGTTTTCCTTAAAAACATCTTATTAGACTCTTGTGTATTAATAGGGTGGAAAATTAATGGAAATAAAGAAATATCCATGAATAAAAAAATTAATATAAAATACACATGTTGTGTGAGAGGTATATCATATATTTTCATTATCATGAAAATTTATCATAAACAATGCCGATAAAATTTATTTTTTAATATAAAACCCTTACATCATGTCTGTCCTTCTACATAATCAATCTAAAAGAATGAATAATCTATTTGGTTTTATAATAATTTTCTACTGTAAACATAATCGTACCTATAATACCATACATTATTTAAATATTAGTCGTTATTACCCATTCATTAACATTATTTCATTATCATCATCATTTTGGGTGTTGACTACAACGTTTTTCAAGGGTGTTTTGGTTCAATAGTTATTGTACATGAACATTGGTCATATTACACTCACATTCATAATGTAAGTAATTATATTAATATAATATATATTCATTATTTTAATATTTATAACTATTCATATAACGCAGTGATGAAAAATTAATTACATCACTACATGAAGATGGTAGTCTATAAGTACACATGAATTACATTTCCATTTTTTGATGGATGAAATAAAGGAATGGTAATTTTTAAATAATATATAAAGAATAATTATTATAAAAAATATCATATTTAAACATTAAATAATCACAATAACCAACCATGAATGATGTCCATGTAAAATTACTCATATTGCTACCAGAAGGCGGTAGTGCACATGTATACAAGAACAATGCATTCATATCATATTAGATTAGGGGGGGGGGTAAATTGTTACTAAATCATCATAGTAAAATATATTCATATTTATGATAATTTATTAAGCATGTATTGATGGATAAAACATGTTTAGATAATTTATAATTGGAATGGAAATTGAATGATTTTTTTAAAGATATATGCATCTTCTTTGAGATACCTCCTTTGTCTTACTACTAAATCCTTGAAGAATTGATATTATGTGAAGAAAAGAATATATAGGAAGAATGGAAGTATTATTGTAAGGTTTAATAATTTGTAATTTTCTAATACATAAAGACCAAATTTTGCAAATAGTTGAGGATAATAGGTTCCCTTTAATAGTTAATGGGAGGGTCATATAAAGAAATACTTAAAAGATTTCAATGATTTAAATTCACTTTAATGGGAAAGTGGATCCAAATGGTCATGTATTAATAGATATGATAAAATATTGTTTAAATATCATAAAAAATAATAATTTTATTTATCTATATCGATATCATACAATTATCTCATGGTTTAAATGCTCCATTGGTAAACTCTATTTAACCATAATCATTGTAAAAATAATTATTTTATGTATTATTCACATTGAAAAAAATAATTTGAACTAACTAAATTATATTAAATATTATTATTAAAAATATATGAACCATTTAAAAATATTAAATTTATATAAGTGATTGAATTATGTTTTTATAAAGTGTGTAAACAATAACAAAAAACCATTTTCATAAAATTAAATTTTAATCCAAAAACAATATTTATTTCCATTCCATACATAAGGAAAATAATAAAAAAAAATATTTATATATAATATTTAATATATAAATTTTATATTTCATTAAAATAATTAGTAAAAATATAATAAATTTATTTACCATGAAAAAACAATACACTGGTAAAAACAATTGTTTATAGAAAAAATGTTTTTATGCGGAAAAATTAACTTATATAAAAATGGAATTTTTGATAATTAATATGTAATTAAATATATTTTTTATAATTGAAGGGAAAATATTTTTCATTAATATCAAATAAAAAACATAGTTGGTCTTTTACATGAATGGATTTGATAATTTGAATAAAAAATCTCTATTTTGACTATTCCCTGAATAATTTATATTTTTATTGAAAAATACAAAAACATCAGCCTATGATAATTTGGAAATATTTATTCTAAAAATGATATTAATATCCGAAAATGAAATTTCTATTTTTTTGAATTTATTTATATTTTTCTAATGAAAAAATGTGACGGAAAACATTTTCTAAGAAAATATATTTTTTATGCATAAATCACCTTTACTAAATATTTAGTACTTATTATTTATGAAATAATATATATATTTTAATCAATGAAAACCATTATAAACATATTCATAATTTATTTATTAATATTAATTACTTCCAATTTAATGTCATGATTATATTTTTTGCTGTATCATAGATCACATTTACTCAGGGTTGCGTATAAGGTAAGTTATAAAATACTTCATATTTCATTTTAAAGTAAATTCATATAAATTAACGGGATATTACATAATATTCCCATTAAAATGTATTCCACACTAATAACTCCATAAATATGGTATAAAAAGTGGAATATGTCTTCTTCATAACATCCATAGGTTCCCATATAATATCTCTAGATTTATGATTCCTCCAAACCACATTAACCCTTTGAGTAGTCATATTACATAGAAAATTATATCTATGAACATAAATTTATACCTATTTTTATTTATAATAAATATTATTATAAACCATTAAAATTACTATTTTCAGTAAATGTGGATGATATGGTATAAACTTCCTTTTGAGGAATACATGGATCATAACCTGAATAAGGTTGATGCTTTGTGGGTGTAATAATGGAGAAACTACAATACCTAATCGATATAGAATATTTAAGGTACCAACATATCTAATCCTTAGAATTAACTTATTTTATAATCTAAAAAACTTATTACATGGATAAATTCTGAGGAAAGCTTCTTCAAGAATATCGAATTCCAGATCTCACTAATGATTGCCAACATAACTCTTAGGGAGACTTTTATCTAAATTTATATGTTTTCAAAAAGATCTAACCATCATTTTCATTAGAAAGATAGATCAGGTCACAATATTATTACTTCAAAAAATTCATCATAGTATGTCAGAATTTTAAACATCTTTCTATATAAGCCATCATAAGTATCTATTTTATTATTTAATAAAAATACAACTAGATGAATGTGTCTATCCCAACCACCTTCAAAATATATAGAACAAGATCTCAACATAACCTATAGTGTATGAATTGACTCTTCATAATAACTATATCTTTAATGATGAAAAACACCACTTAAATAGAACTTGGTATCTAGATTATGATATAGGATTCTCTAGAATGTTGATCTAGACCATATGTACCAACAATATACAACAGAATGTGGTACCCCATTTATCATAACCTCTAACACACTACGAATTTAAAAAAGGAATATTATTTTTTATAGTTATTCTGTAAATAAACACCATTATTATAATAAAATTTTAATCCTCAAGGCTTTATGATATATATTATTTAAATGAATCCAATATCTTGTGAAGCACGTACTGCCCAGTTTAAATGAAATATGTTGCACTATTAATATATTTTTCATAAAACATTACCATTAGAATATAATTACTTTTAAGTTAATATTCATGTCATCTTTGAAAAATGCTTATTTGGATTATATCATAAACATGAATAAGATCTTGGTTTTTACATATAAGATATCAATTGAATTTCCTTCCATCATAATCAATAAATGATATAATGATTCTTTTAAAATTTTAAAAGTTATTCTATCATGAAAATAATTTTCAAATAATTCTAAGAAAATTTATTTTTTAAAATCTTATATTCAAAATGGAATAGATATTTTCCTCTGGAATGATATTATATAATATTTTTATGGTATTTCTATTTATCAATAACATCAATCATTTATTTTAATTATGATTAATTGCAGATATGTTGTATTAATACCATATTTATTATTTATATGGAAGGTTTATGATCACTTTCACTAGGGATGTACAATTTAATTTCCATTCACAATATTAATCTGGATGGTTTATGATTATGTTAATTGAATAGGTTAATTATTAACATTTTATATGTTATTTATTCATTATAAATGTTTATGTAGATTATTTTTCAACCATTATATTTGAATAAGTTATTGGACTTATTTAGTGACTAGTGGGGAATGGAATTAAATAACACATAGATGCATCAGTAGGCCTCATGAGTCATATTATCAAGGATATTTTGTTGAGGTGTTACTCATTTATGTAAGACTTCTTAGAATGAGATCATGATGGTAAGATGTCTCAGAATGTAGCCTTGAATGTTTTTTTATGATTTCTATAATTAGGTATTAAATAATTATGAATTTAGTCATTGATATTCTATGTGATTATTCAATTAATAAGAATATCAATAGTTATGTTTTATTCCTATGTTATTATTTATATGGATTTATTAAATCATGATTTATTCTTACTATATTATGCTTAATAAAATGATTAATTGGAATCTGTTTTAGTTATTAACTTTTCTATATTGATAAGAATTATTTATTTATAGCTTCATCTTTATCCATACCCTTACTAAGATTCTAATGTCACCCCATTTTTATGTTTTATTTTCCCCATGACACTAGGAATTATTTTGTTATTGATATGAAAGATATTCTACATTGCAATAATGTAGATCTTTAAGTAAATTATTTTTTTTATTTTATGTTTTAGAATATATTGTTAATTTGAAATATGCATCTAGTTTAATAATGATACCAAACTATTTAGACCATTGTGAGGTGATTTCTAAAATCTAGTTCCAATTAAATAATGCAACCTCAAAGTCCAGGTTGCTGGGGTTAGGGAAGATTCAGTTCGTATCTGCGAAATTGTATTAGAAACATTGTGACCTTGATTTGTGAATATATATATTAGGGAAAATAAATATATGATAATCATTGAGGATATGTATAGTTTAATATACTGATGTTTTTTATAATGATATTATTTTTTTCCAAGAAAAAAATATCTGTCTAGATATTACAATTTTATGTGGTTCTGGAATAGATGTTCTAAGTGTTAATAACTCTGAAAGGGAGAATTAAAGTACAACTAATAATCACATAATCCATGAATATAGTTTTTATTGTGGACATGGTTCGAGGCTCATGGGGATATACTTTTGATAATTCACAATTTCATTACAAAAAAATTATGGAGGATTTAAAAATAATCATATCCCCATAGAATGAAAATTATGATTATTCGACAAGCAGTGCATTATGTTTTTAATTTATGATAAATGAATTACATGATATGAGATTATACATTCTATTTTATAATGTTATGTTATATTCTAATTTATTCCATTATTTATATATAAACAATAATGTAAGAAATGTGAAATATATAATTTTACATACTTCATTAAAGGATTAATCTTTTAGGAGAGATAATAAATCTTTATTTATAGATATAACTAGAACTAATTAAATTATTAATATATTATTGAATCTGACTCATGTTATGAGTAATTACATTTCACATATGTAGAATCCTATAGATCCACCTTGCATTTTAACAATTTTTGACCACTTCAAACACACACAAAATCTATCATTCAATGGGATAACAAATATAAGTTTAGATGTAAAATGATAAGTAATATATACAATATATTTATAATTTAGGGATGTGGTGGAAGAGATAATTTTGTCATAAATTTTTATCATCTCTCAGTGGATGCAAATCAGTAGTGGTCACTGATTCAAAAAATCAAAACTTTATAATAAATAGAAAATATTGAATGGAATTATTTCATGGTACTTTTATGGGAACAATATTTCTGTATTGAGAAACTAAAAGATATATAAACAATGTTCATAATTTTAATATTGAAATAATAGGAAAGCAATTCTATGTATGAATCCAACATTACAAAGATAGAAGTTCATGTTTTCGACTATGAATATAATCTGAAGAACAATATTTACAATTTCATTGATGAGATGAAGACAAAACATTAAATAAAACTAGTCTCCCAAACATTCATAAAATACGAGGATATATTATCAGGTTCTATAAAGATAGAGAAATAATTCTCAAAGTATAATTTATTTTACATGAATAAATATAATAAGATAGAATCATAAGAAAAAATAGATAATGGGAAAAAGGGAAATAATAATTTTCCCCTATTTTATAATTTTGGAATGAATAACCATGATATATAACAAAAAGTTAAATTTGTTTTCTATAAGTGTGGATACAAATTCTATCATTATCATTAATGATAGTGTAAGAGAGAATCCATGAATGCTTGATTCTACAACTGTAATGATAAGTGTCAATATTCCAACCATTTCCCAATGCATCAAGAGAATGTACCTTAGAAGATGTTAATAGATCAATGTCAAGATTTTTCTATTGATACTACTGAAGTGGAATGAATAATGTTCTCGTATATTTGGATCAAATAATTTTTTAATAAGTATGTTATCGAATATATTATGAATTTAAGAATCATGAAACATACAAGGATTGTATTTATATATTATTTCTACAAGGATTTGAAAGCATATGTTGAATGGTACTAAGAAAACTAATTTAGAGGAAATTTGATATATTTATAAAATGCATGATTAACGTATGATAAATCATTATAAGTGGCTTATGTTGAGATAATAATGATAGTGATATTTTTATGGGATAATATCGGTGACCAGGAAACATTTTATAGATTCGATTGTTTATGGAATATTTTCTCTAGTTTACAAGTTTCTTGGATACATGAAATATATTTGACAACATGAGATTTTATTTTTTGAAGAATGAATATTTTTGTTAATTTTTTATGTTGATCAAGATATTCAAGTATATGGAATGTCACATTAAGATCCAATTTATATTTTATAGTGAATATATTGTTGATTTAGTGAACTTACATCAAGTTATTTTGATTTTGAAATCGGATAGACATATTTTGGATGAGTCTTATGGTTATCTATATTTGGAATCAAATATGTTCAAATTTTTAATATTTTGGGGAAACCTTTTATAACCAATTTCATATTGACAAATATCTACAGATAGGAGGAATGGAATTTAATTCTAGTGATATGGTAAATGTTTATTGGGTATAAAAATATTTTGGACATTCATTTAATGAATTAAAAAATTAAGTTAAAATTGTTTGAATAAAAAAATAAAAAAATTATTTATATTAAATATAATGAAATCAATTAAGTAAATTTTTATATGTTCTCATTTTAGATATTAATGTATTTTCTAAAATCTATAAAAATGATGAGGAATTTTTTTTATCCTTTTAAGTTTATTTATGATGTATTAAATGGGCCATTAACTCCTCACAACGTTATGGTTTTTTTGTTTTATCCTTTTATTTTAAATTCATCTTATTTTTATCCATTAACAATATCAACCAGAATTATTTTTTGGGTATTATACTTTCCTTCCATGTCCATATCATCACTTCTCAACTATTTTCTTCTACTGGAGACATAACTATGTGATTATTCCAAATGAAATTCGTACTTCCAACTAAATATTATCAAGTGGTTTTCTATTAAAATATATCATGATATCTTATTTCAAGAATTTATTTTTTAAAAGTTAAAACCTATATTATAGGGACAATAATTAAATTGTTTGGATGCAATTTATTTAAGTGGGGAGAATATAACACCTCACAATTTTAAAAAATAAACATCATGTTTGAAAGATTTTATGGAAAAACACCATGTAATGAAGATAATATAATTCATATATATTTTATGATATATTTATTTGTAAAAAATTTAATTTCATTGATAGATTTTGATTCTCACAATAGTAGTATTAAATAAAATATGACATTATATTAATATAATTTTATTTAGACATGATGATTATAAATAAGTCGTTAAGTTGGACAGTTTTTATAGGATTGAAATAATTATTGAAATTATATGTTTTAAATATGTATAAAATATATTCAATGGATATCTAGTTATAATTAATACCAATAAGAACCATTGAAATGATAATGAAATGTTTTATGAAAAATAATATTTTTTTTAAATGGTGAATTAGTCAGGATTTTCCCACATTATTTAAAATTATATTTAAAACACGTATAAAATTTATTTGTAAAATTAAAATATTTTTAGAGTTATAAATTTCATTATTATATTTTAATGAACTATTTATAATTTTCTGGAAAAGATAATTTTTTGATAAATTGTGATAAATTCTACTTTTTAATTTACAACTGTCTTTATGTTTAAATTATTTGTATGGTTGCATTACATTTAAAATAAATTTTAAAGTATTATTGGAGTAACTATGTTAATATTTAGATAATTTTAATAATTTAAATAAATTTCAAATTTTATTTGATATTAAAGCATTATATACTTATGCGAATTTTTCTTTGGAGACCTCCCTTTTCACTGTGTCTACAGGTATAATTTCGAACTAGATTCTATAAAATATGTCAATTGAATTTGGAAAATCATATTACCTATTTGTAATTAGAATAATACATTTTATCTAATAAGTTCACCTTATTATTTTACAATTATGAATAATAAAAATGGGAAAAATTAATTACCTTGATTATGGAAAAAATGGGATTACAAAGACATACACTACAAATATAAGGGTTAATATGACCTAAACACATGACCAATACCCATTTTATGTACATATTTCAACCCATAAATAACTTTGGTTATATAATGGATCTTTTTTAGGTATTTTAAATGACAAAAATAGGGGTGTAATTGAATAGTTTTAAAAGTACCATGTGTTTCGTCCCCCCCTCTTATAAAATTCCACACCTTTCTTCATGTACTAACACTAGAAAATCCATTTGGATCATTAAAGACATAGATAAATATATTAATTATATCCATACACACATATTAAATTATATTTATATATCATAATGATAATCTAATAAGGATTTAGGTTAATACTAAAAATGTTTCAAAAAGATGAGGTATTATTTTTAACTTTGCGTTTTCATTTCACTTCTTCTTCTGACTCCTTATAATATTTTCCTAATGTTACCAATTTTTAACATTATTATATAATATATACTTATATGATATTTTTTTTGAATAACCTATATCAATATACACATCCATGAAATGTAAAATGAATCTGTTGATCATGTGTATAGAGTACTAGAGTCCCGTGAATCGATGTAGTTCATTTTCCATCACCACCTTTCTGGTATTGATGTAATGATTGATTAAAAATATTTATGTTATGTTATTTTATATTATTACACATCATTAATTATCATATTACATATAGCTTTATACTTTGTAATATGAGATAGATATAATAACACATCTTGTGCGAACGATAAACTACCACATCACGATGCGATGTGATCTGTTTTTCACATAAAACTTACATTAAATGTATTATGGATTAAATTTAATGAATATATGTGAAATTTTTTATATATCCATACATATGGAAATATACTATCACATATAACATATTACCTTCTATTTCATTGGAAACTTTCAACCCCACTCAAGCGTATGTGTGGACTACCGCATCTTCACAGTGATGAGAAATGTTTTTCATTTTATTTTTAAATGGATGATAATAAAAGTGAATTTTTTAATATAAAGTAAAAATATAAGAAAAAAATGATTATGTAATGGTTAATTATTTTTTATTTTACTTTCATTCAATCCGTCCAGAAAATGGAAACAATCCTCATTCATAAGTATGATATATCGTCTCTCTGAATTGTATAATCCATTTCTAGATCTTTATATTTTAAGGATTACGGAAAATAAATATATTATGAAAATATATAATATATATATCATGATTAAAATTCATTATATTATTTAACCCTAATCATATTAAAAGGAACAAATTTACTAAACTGAAACATTCTTGAAAAATGAAGTATTTATCACATGAAACAGTGATTTTAACAAAACTTTGTTAAAAAGTTATTGATAAAAGACTATATGTATGTAATATTTGGTATAAATTATATGTGGGTGGTTCTTTAAGGGTTGTGTAATAAACCTATTTTTATTATATTTCAGGTTTTGACACATATGATCGAAATCAATAAACTGGTTAGTGGTTCTAAACTCACTCTTACTTCAATTAGACATACACCATAATCACCACGTATTCTATTGTGTGGTGTATATAATTAATATTTTGATATGTTTCATAATTACTATATTTCAATTAATGTTTTTAATGTTTAATTTGTTTTTATTTATTTCATGAGACATATATTTCAAATGTTACCAAAGTGGTAATGGTTTATTTGACATTCTCATCATTATTTGGGATTTTTTTTAGTTAAGTATAGATTGTGGTATTTTTTAATTTATATTTTAAAATCAATCTATATTAATCTACAATTATTATTCATGAAATTTCCACGTAATTTTAAATGTTTCTATTTTTAACTTAAAATGATTGATAGAATGTTTTATGAAATATTGAATTTATTTCTTCTTTGGTTGAAAATACTACTTCATGAAAATCCACGTTTTATAAAAATATATTTAAAAATTGTTTTTATAATTTTCAAAAAGAATTATTAAAGAATTTTTTTCCCATTTTTTCTTTTTAAAAAATTATTTTAATGGAATATTAATGTCATTTTCAAAAAAATTCCTGTTTTTAATTTATGAAAAATATAAAAGGAATATTTGTTTTAACAAGGATGACAAGAAAATAATTTTCCCTTATTATGACCACCTAATGTTTTAGATATTATTTTATAAATATTAAATGTTATTTTAAAATAAAATTATATTGAAATTTTTTTGGGATCTTCTGGTTTTAGAAATATAATTCTCTATATGAAAATATCATTTTCCTCAAGAGTTTTTGAAATATTTCTATTTTATTTATATTCATCAATGAAATAAAAATATTTTATTATATAATTGATACACTTGGGATATTTTATTTTTTATCAACCTTATTATTTATTAAGTTATTTTATGATGATTTTAACTACATAACTACAATTTTATTACCATTCGCCATATTAATTTGCAGTTTTATGACTATATTTATAGATTATTATACGTATTAAAATTTCATATGTTGGGTTTTTAATATGAATGCTTATGTAGATTGTGTTTCACATATTTTATTTGGGGAATACATCAAATTTGTTTTGTTATGGGTGGGATTAATAATTATATATCCCCTTGATTCATCAATAGGCCTCGTGAGACGAATTATCTTGGGAATTTAGATGAGGCCTTAACCATTTATGTATGATGTCTTAGTACGATTCCTTAACAATATTAAGTCTTGTAATAAATCCATGATGGGTTGTTTAAGAGGTAAAACATTATTAATTCATTCATTATGAATTATTTCATTTATATTCCAGGTGATTCTTTATTTCGTTTGAATATTTTTTTTATGTTTCTAGATAATGTGATTATTTAATTGTAATTATTAGATCATCATTTATTCATACCATATTATTCTAATGATTTTGATTAAATGTCAAATACTTCAATAATTTACCTTTATATATTGATTATTCTTTATTTATTCAACAGTTATATTGAACATGTACCATTATTAAAAATCCAATTTCACCCATTTCATATGAATTATTTTCATTGGGAAACTAAGAATTTTTTAATGATTGGTATGAATGGATATAATAAAGGGAATAATGTATATATAAAAGAAAATTCATAGTGCATTTATTATTCAAAAATTTAATGTGATATTAATGTATATATCTTTTTTACAATGGAAATTAAACTATTCAGACCATTTGGATGTGATTTCGTGTATCTAGTGTCAATGTAGTAAAGTATCCACTTTTTCCGGGCTACTAGGATTGGGGTTAATTAATTTCCAAATCATTAACATAAATCATAGTAATATAATCAAGATGTAAATATTTATTGATAGAAATAATGTATGCTAATTTCATAAAGTGATAGACTATAAACAAAAAAATAAATCTAGACTTTAGATGATTTGGGGACATTTATAACAAAACCAATGGAAATGATTTCATATTTCAATTTCGGTATTTGTAAATTTTTTCAAGATCTGTACGATTATTTCATTATACTATAAATTGATAACATACTATGATACTAGATACATACTCTGGAATGTATCTCTAACTATTTTACCATTAGAATTATTCTTTAAGAACCCTATACATATTTATAATTTCTGGTAGAATTGATAATTATCAGCTATGAGATTCATAAGATATTTCATTTTTATGGTCTGTTATTAATAGTGCACATAATTAGTTATTTAATATTATTATTTCATAAAACATTTGGTCAAAATTAGGAACATGTCAAAGATTTTTATAGATCAACATTTTCCTTTTGTGCCACTTTAATCAAGAAATGGATAAATGGTTGAAAAATAATTTTTCTATGAGAATTTTTCCACTTTTAGCATTCTTTGGGTGGAATTTTACTGAGTAGTTATATAAATTAATCAACCCCAACCATCTTATTTAGTGAATATTAAACTCTTTTTTTTACTAAATATATATTTTTTAAATTTATTATCAGTATATATGTCACAACTATCTCTTTAAGGACAATTCCTTCATTTGTTTAATTAAACTATTATCGCTTCTAACTCCAAGTAATGATTTATGTAATACTTATCATTATCATTAAATGGGTGTGAGGAACAAGGTATCACCATATCAATATAAAATATAAAACCCCACATACCCTTTTTTGATGCATCCCTATAAATATCAAATCCTTCCCCATTGAGGGGCAGTGTGAAAAACATTTCACTGACCAACCTTCTCTCCAGTTACCTAAGTGTTCTTCACATTATATATTAAAGATAAAGAAAACTCACTTCAGAGATATCTTGGTGAGTGGATTATATAGGAGTGATAAATCATTCAAACACAATTGATAATATCCTGAAAATCCCACAAAACTATGTATTTCAGTCATATTGGGTGGTCTAGTAAAATGTTAAATAACTTCCATATTTGATAGATCCTTTAATAGACCATCACATTAGAATATATAACACGTTAATGAATGTTTATGTCCCCAAAGTTCATACTTTGATAAATTTTTCATATAGATTGTCCTTCCTTAGGTTCTTCAATATAGTCCTCAATTTAAATCAACTTTTTCATTAAATTTTATGTTATAATAATATCATCTATAAAGACTACCCAATAATTAGTCAGTGTAATATACAAAGACTCTATTCATTAAATACATGAATATAAATGGGGATTATTAAGACCAAATAGAATCAATATAAATTCATTATGTATATACCCCAATTAGAAGGATCTATTGGGAATCTATTCACAATAAAACATCAAATAATAGTATGTTGGTTGAATATAAATCATATAAATACATTTAAATACTCATAATTTGTCAATAAAATTATAAAAACATGGATTATTGAAATTATTATTGATCTTGATGTTGTTATGTTCTTGATAATAAATTAAATGTTACATTAATTCATCATTATAATTATGAAAAAGTATATGAGCTCCCCATGGTGGTGCACTTTTCTAAACAAATCCCTTATCATGATTCTCTTTTAGTTGCTTCTTCAACTCATACTACTCAACATGGGCCATTCTATATGAATTTTTTGAATGTGTAGAGAAACTTGGTATGAATTATATTGAAATATAAATTTCAAAATATAGATTAATACTATGAAAAGTTTTTATAAGTTAGTCAATAAACTCACAGAAAATAAGAATGTGATCGATGTTGAGTTTTCACTTACCATCTAAACTTGACATCCACATTGAATAAGAAAAAAAAATTTAAGAAATATATGTAATTTGGGATTGAATTTAAATTTTTTAATTAAATTAGAAAATCATAGGTTGGTTTAGAATAAAAAAGGTGACTTCTAATCCATAATAATTGACACGGGACTTAAAATAATGAAATCCATTCTATTCCAAAAATCACATAAAATTTCTCTAGAGGAATAATAAAAAGATTTACATGATTCATATAGAATCAAACATAAAAATGGGAAGATTATAATACTTGAGGTTTTATCATCATACTATTAGAATTTTCTAAAACTATTTTAACATGTAGAAATTATGGTTTTAATATGAAAAACATATAATTATTTTCAATTTAAAAAGATGAGGTAGATCTATAAATAAATAAGAACTTTTCATTACTATAGTTGATGATAAGTGTTCCTTTATCCAATTTGTTATCTCACCCCAAAATGGAAATAGTAATCATATGAGATATCCATTTTACTCTAGTTTTTTTTGTGTTTCTTACATAAATAATCATCATTAATCAATATAATTGAGAATTGGTTAACATAATATCCCTTCTCATTTTAATTATAGAATTTGAGTTTGGGTGGTGCATTCTATATATATTTTTTCTTTTTGGATTCATTAGGCAACTTATTTATATTACATTGTAATTTTTATCCCAATGTACTTATATTGAACACTTAAATCAAGTAACACTATTTGATTTTATGAGTATTTACTTTTATATAAAGCAGTAATTACTGATATCTTCCCCCACATGAAACTATAAATCAATGTGAGCTGTGATATACTAAACGAATATATCCTAAATATTAAATTACAAGGAAATATATCATAATAATCATTTTAGGAAAAATTTTAGAACTATTTTTATTAATGATAATTATTTTTAATTTATAATAAATAATATACAATTTTCAATAGAGTCTTTTTATTCTTTAAAAATAATTTTTATTCAAAAATGGTTTTATCACACTTTTTACACATGAAATTTATAACTAAATTATACCAATATATTGTAATTTTAATTGTGGAAATTAATACAATTTTTAAAAATGGAATTTAAATATTATATTATGGAGAATTTTTCATGTTTTCTTAAAAATATTTATTTCTCACTGGATAGTGAAAATTCAATTTTTATTAAAAAAATATAATTTAATTTTTAATTAAATTCCAAATTCTATTTTGAATTTTATATGAAAGTAACATTATCCTCATTTCTATATAAATAATATAATTTATTAGATATGAATAGAAGTTATACTTGATTTTAGAAAAAGAAAATAGTTTTTCCCAAAAAACATTTTTCAGAATAATATGTTTTGAGTTCGCATTGTGTTTTTATATCAATAAATTAATTAAATATAAATTAATTATTGTTTTAGAAAAAATTTATATATAATAAAAACAATATATTTTTCAAAAATTGTTTTTATTTTTTACAAGGTAATGAATGGCTGTAAATAAATTTTTACGCTTAAAAATTAATTTTAAACAAGGAATTTTACTACAATTTTTACACTTAATTAAAATTAAATTCTACAATTTATAAAAATATAACCTGGTAATATGGATTTCATGTTTTTAATAACAAAATTAATATAATTTAATTGTGTCAACAAATTTTTTGGTCATAGTGAATAGTAAAAATAGTGAAAATATCTACCATGGTTAAGGATAAAAACGTTTACTAGGGGTTAAACAATGAGAATAGAGAAGGATTTAACCCAAAGGTATATTATTGAAATTACATGAATATATTTAACCATTATATTATTCTATTTTAAAATATCTATCCCTTTAGATCAACATTCCCATGAATGTGTCCTCAAATCATATAAATCTTTTTAGAAATTCCATGTGTGTCTCTCCCCTCACATATAAAAGTGATACTATTCTCCTCTATTACTCAAACAACAAAAACAATATACATTATAGAATACCCACTCAAAGACCACCCTAGAAAATTTCCACTATCTGGAAGCTTATGGTCCTCTCTTAAGACCATTATTTAAAGGCCTAAATAGTATGAAAAATAAAGTCTCTCAAAGAAGAGGAATAAACTTCAACCATGTTATTTAAAATTTATTTCATCATATAAAATATCTAAATGTGTCTCCTTAAGAAAATATTCCCAACACAAAATAAAAAATATATTTTTATGTAGTTACGATGATTCAATAACCACTTACCACTTCTTCTAAATCCAATGGGAGATGTATGTTTCAATCATGCATATGTTTAGACTACCACATTCACATAGAAATATGACTCATTTTAAACCTCCATCATTCATGGTTTTTATTATGACGAATATAATATTTATATAAGGTATTTATATTATAAAAATTATTCTATAAGTATTAATTTATATTTACCTGTTTGATTTCGTCCGTCAAAAACTTATAACATCACTTATGTGTACAAACAGACTAACATCTCCAAGTAGTGATATAAATAAATTTCTATAACTTATATATATTCATGTTTATAATTATTTATATAATTAATATATATGATATTTTTATCATGGTTGAAATTATGTATATGAATTATATTGGATCAATGTACTTTCACCAAAACCACCAAAATGAAACATGCATGAAAGATTAAGAAATATTATTAATGAATTAGTGATTTGTTGTATTAAGTAAAACATTTATGGTATTGTAGTTATTATTATCATTATAGAATATAAATATATTGAATTATAATTTAATATGAAGAATGTTATATAGATTATGAATCATGAAAACGTTTAGGTAATGGTTTTCTGATATAATATAATTTTTATCTGGATTATTTATGCATTAATCTTCCCAGAATGACGTTGAATGATATATCTCTCCGAAATCTGATGTATTTTACTCTCCTTTGGTTATTTTGGAATTTTTAATTATTTCAATTAATTTTACTCAATTTTGTATTTAAATAGACAGAAATAATGTTGGAAAATTGGATTTGTTTTTCTTTCCATCATGAATATTTTCTTTAATGTCATTATTTTAATTATAATGATTTAAATAATGTTTTTACTATTCTCCAAATATTTATGAATGTCAGTTTTGAAAAAAAAAATTACTTTAATTATAAAATTTTAAATGGATCCTTCATATCATTTTCCAAATTTTCAATATTTAATAATTTACCTAATAATACTAAGGAATTTATATATTTAAAGATAGCATGATTGGCTTCCCCACAATCAAGAAGAGATTTTTGAGGACTAAATTAAATGATCCCTTTATTATTTTGAAATTAAATATTTTACATAATATTTTATAATATTTTATATTATATATAATGACTAAAAAAATTCCAAACAGAATTTCTTGTAATCTTTTAAAAGAATTTTTATCTATAACAAAATAATTTGATGTTTCATAATATTTACTAGGGATATGATACAATGTTACTAATATTTTTCATTCACTAGATGCATTATGATTATTTAAATTTAATATTTAAGAAACTGATACCCTTTCCACTGGTTATAAAATTATCATATAATGATCATTCCATGATCTTATAGCCCAATTATGTGTAGTTTTTATTATGTGAAGGTTTCATAAGGAATAATATTTCCATCTAATTCATTAGGTATTAATGGATATAGGAATGTATAATAACGACTAGGATATTTATTTTACTCAATTAGGGGGGGGGGTACTTTTTTCCAAATCACATTATATTAGGAGAGAAATGTGGAAAAGGAAATGTTGTAATTGGGAGGGATTAAAACCCAATATAATAATCTTGGAAATGATACACTACAATGGAAATGAGTTACTCTCCTTATTTGATCATCATAAACTTATGATATATTCTTATGATATTTTTTCATTGATCATGACTGATTATTGATGATTCCACACACTTATGTATTACAAATTTCAATTAATTAAACAGTATCCCATATTTCATGAATATGATATATGAATTAATGGCTATGATTTTATAATTTTAAGCACATGTTATCATACCCTTAAACTTATATCCTTGTCACATGTGATAATTAATTTATATATATTTTGTTTATCCTTACTCAAAATCATACTACACCCCTTATTTTCCATTTCCAGAGGTTATGGAAAAAGAATTTATGTTATTTATGTCGAATAATGGATCTGGTTTTATATAAGTAAATGAGAAATGTTGTAGATGTTTTATATACGTGTTGTTTACGCATCTATGTTTCTAATAACAATAAAAACATACTTTAAATATGCTTTAATTTATGGAAAATATATTGAATTTTTAACAAAAATAATATAATATTTATGTATGAAAAATAACGGTCATGTTAATTAGTATCTGAGGAAAATTTTAGTACCTTATTGTAAAATAACATGACTAATAATTAATAAGAAATTTTGGGATAATCCAATGTATAGGATAAAATCATAACATATGGTAAAGAAAATAGTGTGGGTTCTCGATAAAATTACATACCTCTCAGGATTCTACATATTGATGCCATTTTCACACTAATAAATCTTAATATAATATCCCTAAAAATTGATAGTCGATTATATCTAAAAGATTATTTTTGTGAACGATGAATGTGCCGTGAAATCACAAATGTTTTTCCCCTCTATGGGGGTATGATTTGATTAATTCTCAATTTCTTTAAGATCAATTATTTTGGATTTATTAAAAAATTATCATCTATATCCAAGGTTGAAACTAAGGTCTTACATATTGAACAAAAGGTTTCATGATTTAGGCATATTTAGAATAATTTTCCTTGATTGTTTTATATAACTAAATGATACATAATAATCATGCTAACATGTTTTGTTTTATTAAGGGTCTGAAGAAGTATCGATAAATATTAGGTGGTTATGGGTATACTAAAAAATTGAAGTGCACTATTTTATCTCCACTATGTGGATTCTTGTAAATCATGAGATGTCCAAATAAATGTTAACTGTTATCGTAAAATATTATATTTTTAAAAATTTGTAAAAAAATATTAAAGGCACGATGATTATATCTATCTTCTATGGATAATCCCCAGTTGATGTTCATTGGAATGGTTTTAATGAATTTTTTTATTCTTCCTCTAATTGAATTTGATGATATTTTGGGACTATATTGACTTTATCTATTTAAATACCATATCAATTACTAAATAAGTGAAGTCACATTTGATATTTCAAAAAATCAATGATTTTATATTGTTGTGGGGTTAAATGTGAACCTACAATGAAAAATAAATCAACTGAATGGGTTTCAATTTTATTCAATGTGGGTTATTATCTATGACTATTGAGGGTAAACTCAACATAGATGATATGAATATTTTATAATATATTGTTGATGTAATTACAGAATCATTACCTACTCTTATTCTGAATTTTGATATTTATTTTTTATATATAAATCACTCTATGTTCTATACCTCTTTAAAAGACTCTATATAATATATATCTGATTGAGTTTTTATAATTGAAATAGGTACTCCCTGAGAATATGGATAAGTAATTTATTCAGTAAAGTTCATCACAAAGGATTGGACCTATTATTTTTACTAACAAGAATAATGGATCAATTTGACTCTTTATTGATTATCATTATCATACCAAGGTCATGATAGAGAATATATTTCAACTTGCCCATTTCGTTGATTTGGTTAATCAATTATTTGGATATTTATATTTTCCAAAAATTTATCATAAATATAGAAACCATCCGTTAAGAATAAAAAGTGAGTACATACCCAATATAGATTTACATTTATGATATGAACATTGCTAATTTCTAGTTATTCCATTTTGATCAATTAATTCCTTAACTATCTTTTTAGATTAAATTAATAGAGTATTCAAATATTACCAGGTTTAGATTGTGGCTGTATTTATATATGATATTCTCATATATTTCATTAATAATGAAGAACATAAGAATCACATGAGGATTATACTAAATACCATAAAGAACAATAATTATTAATAGAAATTTAGAAAGTGTTAATTTTTTCTATAGAATGATTCCTTTTGGGTAATATAATCTCAAGTGAGGGTATATGTTTTCATTAATCAACCACTAATTATATTAAGTATTGGCCCAATCCAACCAAAATTACTAAGATATATAGTTTTCATTGATTGGATGGATATTACAATGATTTATGAATGATTTATCACAACAATCTAAGCAAATCACTTGATAATCATAGGAGAGGGTTAAGTTCCATTATATTGATGAGTAGGAAGAAAATTTGAAGGAACTGAAGAAAAGGATGGTTAGTGCAGTTGCACTCATAGTACCCTACTGTGGAGAAGGTTTTGTGGTTTATAGTATTGAATCAATTAAATTGAAGGAATTAATTTAAATTCTATGTGATATAGTAATTTATTATGTATCACAAAAACAGAAGGTTCAATGGAAAAAAATACAAAACACATTTAATGGAGTTAGAAATAGTAATAGTTGTATTTAAGATCCTGAATAATTGTCTTTATAGATAATTGTGTGACTTATATATGAATAAGAAAATTTAAAATTATATAGTGGCACAAAAAGAGTTTAATAATAACCCAATATGATAGTTTAAGTTGAATAATAATTATAACTAATCAATCCACTACCACCATAGAAAAGTGGAAAAGGTAGATACTTATTTCAGTAAAATGGATCAAGATTTATTAACTATTATATTGATAAAAAAGATCCAACATTTTGAGTTTAAAATATATTGAACTATAAATATTTATTAAAGGAGAGAAATATTATCTTTCTCAATTTTGAGTTCAAGTATCTGTGCATTTAAATATTAAAGGGGTGTAAAAGGTCGATCTATTATTCCAAATTTTTTTGAGAAATGATCCCTTTTTATACATTATTGTGATAGAATGATAATTTTAATAATTGATTGTATGTATTTTAAACACCAAACATGAAGAATTAACTCTTGGAATAAGCTTATAACTCATAATTTTCTATTCATCGTTGAATTATGATTATTTTAAAGATATGAAATGTTATTTATGGTGGGCAAACATGAAGAGGGATACTGAAGATTATGTATAATGATGATCAATATTTCCTAGATTTATGGGTCATAGAAAGAATCTTAATGGTATCTTATAGCCAATACCAATACAAAAATGAAAATCTATAAACATCTGTATAGAATTCATTGACAGACTCCATAAATCATCTAAAGGCAATAATATTATTTTGGTTATAGTTTATAACCTTATGAATTTATATAAATTGATTTCAATTATATAATATTACATTATTGGTAAACAAATTTGGATATAATATAAATATGTAGTAAGGTAACATGGGGAACCCAATTCCATGGTATCTGATCTATATTTGTGGATTACCATAATGTTTTGAATAAGTATTTAAAATGCAATCGATATAGAGTTGTGTTTCAATACTTTTTAACATCCACATAAAAATGTTCTATCTGAGAGGACAATCCGAACCTTATTGGTTATGTTGATATCATGATTTCATGATTTCAAATGTGATTTTGTTCAACGTAGTCCTATAATAATTTTTCATTACAAAAAATAATTTTCACTTGAGATTTAGATGTCACATTATGAATACATTGAAAAAATGAAGTATAGAACTCCAATATACCATGATGAAGTTGGATAAATAAATCTACAGTGATATATGAAAAAATTATGAAATGATAGACAATTTTATATCCATCTAGTAATATATCCAAGCATCTTAGTGTCAACAAATTTTTTTTACTGAAAATTACCATTGAGATCTTGAATTCAAAGGTGATGAGATATTTTTCCAGTGAATTTATCTTAATAAATTAATTATATATATTGATTAATTATTATAATGAAATATTAAAAATATCTATTTTATATAATATTATAACATACAATTTATGGGTTGTATAATGAATGCAATAGAATTAAATTAATTTTTTTTCATAAATATTCATTATCGAAAATGTTTTTTCAATGTAGTCTGCATGATTATTTAAATTAAGTTATATTAAATATTTAAATTAATTATAATAAAATTTATAATATATTTTTAATAAGAAAAATTACATAATTTAACATTCTAAAATAATTTTTTTGTTATAGTGAATAGTAAAAATAATAATTTTTTACCATGTTTAAGGATAAAATAGATTTACTAAGGGGATTAAACCATGAGATAAGGATTGTATTAAAAAAAAAATATTTCTATTATTATTTATTTAGTATATTTCAATCTTATAATACCATACTCTCAAATACATTTCTATTTGGAGCCACTTTCCTGTGAAAGTGACCTTATATAATTTTAATTATTTTATGATATTCAGTGATTTTACCTCTCATAAAATATAATATGGGTCATATATATTATTTACACAATTTGAAACATAGAGATGACAAATCCCTACTTAAAATAAAACATAAAATCCTTCCCAAAATCATAGATCTTCTGTTATTCTCTTAAGAAAAATCTTTTATGTATTGAGGAGTAAGACAATGGTGGTCTCTCAAAGAAGTGGTATAGAAATTAACCAAGATAGTTAAATTTATTTTATTCATTTACATATAATAAAAACATTGTATCCATAGAAAATTATGAATAATGTATCATATATATACATAGTTTTTCTTATGATTAAGGATCAACCATTTTTAACCTCTTCTCAATCTCTTTGGAAATGAAGTATTGCTCAAGCATATGTGTGGACTACTACCTCTATGAAATGATACAACTCATTTTTCACGACCATAATTAATGTTTGGATATTTTGGTATATTTAATTTTTATATATTATATTTATTTTATAGGTATTATTATATTATTACAAAAAAATCTAACTTTCATTCATTATATCCATCGATAAATTGAAATTCCATTCAAGTATATGTGCTGGCCAGTGTCTCTATGTTGTGAGGTAATTCATTTTTCATCACCTCTCCATATCAATGGTTATGTATATATATAATGAATATATATGAAATTTATAACATTTTTTACATTCTTTTGATGAATTTTACATGATCAATGTTTAAGTATTATGACTTCGAATAAAAAATATACATGAAAAATAGAGAAGTTAGCACCTAGAATGACTAAGATAATGAATGATTGATAATTAAAAAGTGATAGGATTTAATAATTATATCATATATAGTATTTTAGTTATTATTAGAATTCTTGAATATAATTGTAATAAATTTAAATTTATTATACTGGTGGTAGAGTGACTAAAAAGAAAGAAGACTTGAGGTAAGGCGTTTATGTTACAATCTGTTTCTTATCGAGACTGTTTATCCGTTAATATTATGAGGATGAAATTTTAAGATCTATCTCAAATAAATATTATTTTTTTATTAAAAGGGTTATTTATTTATATTTAATTTTTTTTTTCATTTTACTCCCTTTAAGTACTAATTTACTGATGGAATGTTTTTGTGGAAAACTAAAATGTTTTTTATTTCGGTAAAAAATCCATTATTCCATGTATAGATATTAATTATAATATTTTGAACAATGCCACTAATATTAAAAAAAATATGATTCCAATGAAATTTTAAAATATTTTAATTTCCATACCATGATTTTAAAGAAAAATTCTTATACCAAATGTTAAACTTTTACTTTTAAAAAAAAAATTAAAAACAATTGTTGTGTTATCAACCAATGAATGAAAAGAATTCCATACAATAATTAATACTCTAGTTTAAATATTCAATTATAAATTTCCCTTTTTATTTTCAAAGATCATTTTTCCTTAATATTTTAGAAAATTTTATATTCTAAATATATGCTTTCAAATAAAAAGGGCATTTTCCTTAATAAATATTAATGAGATCATTTAATGTTATTTTTATCTTAAAAAATAACTTTTTTGTTTCATAGGATATACTGGGGATATGATACAATAATTCCATATTTATTATTTCTCAATATAGTTGATTATTATTATGCTAAAATTTTTATGAAACACGTATCCCTTTCATGGATTATGATATGGTGATATGGTACATATATTATGATCATGGGGAAAATATATGTATTGTTTTTATTTTGTTATTTTTGAGTAAAGATTAATATATATAAAAAATTAATTGTATAAAAAAGCATATCTCATGGGATACTATGGACTAGAATGGGGTGTGAAACAAATTCATTAAGGGATATTTTTTAATAAGATATTATTGCGAGTGAACCTTGACTACAAAAACGATGGAATGGGGAGTGAAAAAAATTTATTATGACAGTACTGGTAGTGATCCTTGACATTGAAAATTATTTTATATTCTTGTAAGTAGGAAGAAAAGATATATATTTTACTTGTAGTTTGTTTTTATGGATCATTTTTTGTTATCGATGATTCCTCATTCTTATGTACTTTTTATTTTAATAGATAAAATATTATTCCATGTTTTATGATTATGA
This sequence comes from Viscum album, assembly GCA_963277665.1. Taxonomy (NCBI): domain Eukaryota; kingdom Viridiplantae; phylum Streptophyta; class Magnoliopsida; order Santalales; family Viscaceae; genus Viscum; species Viscum album. Next base: position 562,120,855 of record OY728125.1, read on the forward strand.
TATATGTATTGAGGTGATGATTTTAAAACATTTATCTCAGTTATCATGTTCTTACTCTAATATTTGGCTTAATTATGATCATTTATTAATATATATTTAATTTACCATTACAATGAATCTGATTTCACATTTTATTTTCTTGTCCTTCCCCTCACTATGGAGAAAGGGTTTACGTATGTTATTTATAGTAAGGTTTGTAGTAATGAAAAAATAATTTTGAAATAGTGTATATATTTTAGGTACATTTTATTTATGTATCTAATTTTATGAAGGCACTAGAAATCTTACATCCTCGGTCATCTATTCTTGTAATGTTTTTAATATTTACCTCGAATGATGTAAATTTTTTTTATTAAAAGTAATGGTCAGTGTAAAACACTTACTAGTACCTTACATAAAGTAAATTCATTGTACTTTACATACTTCTCCAATGAATGAAAATCATTTTATTTAATCAATGTTTTTTGGTAATAGAATATTGTACAATTTATTTATTTTTTCCTATTAAAAACATGATATTGATGGGTCAATCCAATCTCAATTTCAACCATTATTTTATATAAAACAAATTTTTAATGTTGTGGAATTCTATTATTTATAATTCAAATCAGCGACTTGGTTTTAGGAAATTGAAGAATAAATAAATCTTATATTATTGTTCAATAATTATACCATAGGTGAACCCCACAAGTCTTGTAAAAGTTTCCTCATTGATAAAAATGATTATTTATCCTTCTGGTTAAGTTCATGAGATTCATCCTCCATATACATAAAATGAATACGAGGAATGTATTTATTATAAAATATGATCATAAACACATCCCAAAATGTAAATAAATTTATGCCAATTTTATATAATTCCTTATATGATTCCACTATTGAAATTATACACATTCCAAATGATAAATAACTAATAAAACATCTTCATGTTCCATTCATTGGAGAACGAAAAATAATTTTTTAATGGTACTTATCCATTTCTCATATAGTAGTTTATTTAAAACCCCACTAAAAGAAGGTGGAAATTTCCTCATAAAGGAATCCATATAACAAATTTCATTCATTTAATCCTTTGGAATCTCAAAATTATTCATATCCTGATAATTTATCATAATCATAAAAGAACGATTCTAAATTCTATATCACATAACATTCTCTTACTCTCAAGGGGAAAACAATTCCATTGTCCATCACATTCATAATTAAAATGGTTAACTTTGGTTTTATAGATTATCTTAAAACCAGAATCATAGTAAGATAATAAATAATCATTTTGAAAATTATATAATCATGAGATTCAAATATAGGGTACCCAAATCATGACACCTTCTATTCAATATTTGACATATTAGGTATAAACTAGGACATCCCTGGTCATTAAATATTCAAATCCATTTTAATGGTTCTAAAAGAAAATTTTATTTAACTTAATTACGTACTATATGAGTGTTATAATTGGACCATAGTAAGGTCCTATTCATTGTACACCATATTTATAGCCAAGATATACTCGACCAACACTTTTTAAGGTTATTACCCCTAGACATATATATTCCATATCCATTTCTATTTATAGTAAGAAGACATTGATGTAATTTCTTAGAGAATAAAAAATTATTTTTTAACATAGATTAATATTTTATCCAATAAAAAGTTCTATCCTGGGGGTTCTCCCTAGTATTTCCTCACACTAGTTACCAAAAGATTCGAATCATTTCCTTTGATACCTACTATAGTGACCAATAATTTTCATAAAGAAATTTTTCATCATTTTAGATGAATATTCAATATATTGAACAATAATACACAACTAATTACCATATAAGTTACATTTTATTAGAAATATAGATATGTAAACAATAGTTGCATAAATTTTCAAGGTCATTTCCAATTATGTTCTTCACAAGTATCCCCCTTCTTCAACATCTCATAATAAAAACCATTCTTACTGATGTGGTGTAGGGAAACCTAAGAAAGGGTGAACTAAAATAACTTGTAAATTTAATCATAAGTTATATAAACCAATGATCATATGTGATTATAAAAAAATAAAAAAGGTTTGATAACATTGTCTTGACTTACTATAATCATACCCAATCGATGAAAGAACTTGAATCATGAATCATGGCATTAGGATTTTTCAAAAAATGACATAATACATAATATTTTTGAATATTAAATAATAAATAATAATTCTTGATAACATATCATAAATATATTAGATATGTTCTTTGTATATTCAAAAGTGGATGAAATATATTTTTTCTTTGTTATTTTAACATAAACTACTTTTTTCTTTCAATCCAAATGACTGTTATTTCTGGTATTTAAATGATTTTTTAATTTATGTAAGGATAAAATGATTAATTGAAAAATATTATAAAATTGATGAATTTAACATAAATATGATTGATTATGATGAATTACATGAAATATATTGAGACTAGAGCTAAAAATGAAGAACTAGGATAAAACTGGGTAAAATATTCAATAAACACACAATTACCCTTGTGAATTTCATCCAAGATATTAATCTAAATAGAATATTGGATGTAAATATAAGACCAAATCAATAAAAGAAGTCATCTAGAAGATGAAATAATGTATCATTGCGTGACAAACATGGTCACACCATGAAATAGCCTATAATTATCTCGATATATTTCCTAGAATCAATGTAGGCCATTTAAAAATTAACCCTTCACATTACTCATGAGGAATAATTTTAAAGATTCAAAACCTTCAGAACTAAAATTTAAAAGAAATTTTTTTTGATATTTAATTCCACCAACACACCTTTATGACATATGCACCCTAGTGTTGATGGAAAAACATCATGAACCATTTTTGTTTCCATTTCAGATATCACATGCACCAAATAATCTCTAAAAATAAGAGGCCAAGGATTAGGAGAAAATGTATCACTTCTAAAGGATATTCAATTGTATTGTGCTGTTAGATTTATACTATTTTATGTATTTTCTTTTAGTTTAAATTTCATTCATCCCCATGAAATTTTATTTTATATATATTATTAATGAGTTTTCATTCCCTCCTCTTCCAATCTATTTTTTCTCTCTAACATTATTCCATCCTGATATCTTTCACTTAATAATGGAATGTGGTCAACCCAAGGATTTTACTTGGCGAGGTTTCACAGAGTTCTTAATTATTATGGTCCATTTCATTAAAGTGATAAGTTTTAATTTGGGGCCAATTGGAGGGAAGTGAATAGGTGTGCTAAACGTCCTCCACATAATGAATCGTGAATTACTAACTATTTATTAAAAAGAGGTGGTGAAATTATCTGTGTTGAAATAGTTTCTTAGGAATACAAAGTATCCTTCTCATTTCACAAAATAAAAATCCTTGTATACTATACTATATTGTAAAACTGATTTTAATAATGAAAGAACGCACATAACCAATCCCTAGTACAATAAACTCTCCCCAAGCCTACATTATTTCTCCATTTTCAGTATAATTTAGGTTTTAGAATTTCATTTATTTATTTTCTAGAAACACAAGACCCAATAAAATTATTCTCTTTTTCAATAATAATAATAAAAACATAAAAACTGAATATATGAATCCGTAATTAGTGGCTGATTAAATTTAATTATCCTCTGGTGATACAACCTCGGTCACCCAAAATGTCTCATATAGAAAAATAAATAAATATTATTTTATAATTCCCTTCGATAGACATATCAAAATTAGAATCATTACCGGGGAGCTAAGTGGGGTTTCATTCATTATTTCTAATTTACTAGTTTTGTAAAAAATATTATTTAGTGTTTAATAAAAAATATCTTACTAAATTATTTCCTATTAGGTATTATAACTATGGATTTTATTAAAGGGCAGTTTATAATAAGAATAATTTAAATATTATAATATAACAAAAAGGATGGAACATAAAGAAGATATATAAAAACTATATAAAAAAAAAGATTCGATAAATGTATATTTCAATACACCCATCAGTAACTTGATCTTGATCTAAAGGCCATAGAGGAAGTACCATTATAATTTTCTAATTCAACTGGGTAAATCCTTGATTTTTGAAAAATATATTAAGACTATCAAACACCCAACCATATCGAGATCCTAATCAAAACCAATCATTAAGAGTTGGAGAGTGCAGATGAAGAATCCTGGGCTAATATACATTTGTGAGATCAATATGGTCTGATCAATAGTAGTTAGGAAGATGATGAAGTGAAACACTATCTCCCTATCTATAATGTAGAATAATTAGCACTATACAACTTAAGTCTTGACATGTATAAAGAAGAAACCACCAATGTGGTGGAATTCAATGAAATTATGGAGGAGACCAATGACCGAACTCCACCTATTAAAAATAACCTATATGATTCATTTTCAACAAAATAATAAATAAAAGCACAAAAAACACAGGTAAGTGAAACTTTTTTGTAGTTTACCTAATTTAATTTTATCAAGACACATTTTTGTATCCCACCATATAGTTTGAATTTTTTAAAAATGTCTATAATGTATTTTTCCATGGTGTAAGAGGATGAAAAACAATATTCACCTGTTGAGGAACAAATTGATGTCCCTTAACTACTTAAAATCCTAATTGATGTAAACTAATAAGAGATCCATGTGGATCTACTCGAATATATCATGATAAAAGTTTGTCTTTTTAAAAATAAAATATTTTCTATTAAATGTTCACATTTTCGTTTCATTAAAATAAAATTACCTTATATGTATCCCTTTGAGCATTATTTTAGTGGACCATATCTGGGGAAACAACTGGAAATAGAAAAAAATCACCACTATTAATCTAAGTGGAGGAGGTTTTACAATCCATATAACCCCACACATGAAATTTGTACCCCATTGCATTGGGGGAAGATCTGGTGTACTCTATTAATGGATTCATCATAATAGAAAATGATTATGTGGATATTGGAATAAATAACATATAGTAGTTCAACTCCATGAAATTAAACCCACCTACAAACATTGGATAATAGATGGTAAAACCCTACTAGAGGCCATAAAAACCTAGGTCCCACATTGGGGACCAAAACATGAATTATATTTTTATTCAATTTTATTTATTTTCATTAAGGTAAATAAAATAAAATTATTAGATTTATTATTAAATCCGGATGCAACCATATTCATCTATATCATTCACCTCAAATCACTTGGGACTTATGATTTAATGGTTTATTATCTAAACTTGGACCATTATAGAATATGTAATAATGAAAAATACCCAAAATATATGCCACTCACATCATGAAAATTTACATTTTGTAATTAAAAGAATTTAAGTTAAGGAAGAGTTAGAGAAAAAGTTGTCTTATGAAAAATTATTCCATGAAAATGATTCATGATGTGAACTAATACAAAACATAACATAATAGATCCTTATCAATTAAACTACATTTTAATTTGTAATGGGGGTTTTCATTTACATTAATTATATTTTTATCTCCATATATTTGTTTTTAGAAATATTTGTTTGTGTATTAATAAAAATTTCATGCCACACATTGAACCCTTCAACTCTAGTATTTATGTAGTTGACATAAGTTCTATTTGATAATAATTATTTCATGTTTTATTTTTCACTATTTATATGATTATATTTATTAAATGTTAAAATTAATGAGTTGGGTTATGAATGAGGGTTAAAATTTATAAAATCATGAATTTTGAAGATGAGTTGATTTTTGTAAATTAAATTATTCTAATATTTGATATCTTTTGAATTTATGAAATTCCTATGGATTGGATAATATTTTTTGAATTTCAAGGAAAACATATTGAAAAACATATTTTCTCATACCTATGAATGAAATTCTAAAACACTATTCTCCATTTCATCCTATAACTGTTTTTCTTGAGAGACTAAGGCATGTTCCCTTGTAGAAGTTTTCTGTAATAATAGAAAATCTATAATTGAATAAAATGAATATTAATATAAGTAAATAATTTTATCATATATCCCCTTTATCTTTAAACCCACCTTGACATTAATCTTTATTTTTTTTATATAATCAATTTATTATTTTTTAAGGAAATGATTCTAGTTAATTGCCTATTATATACATTGTTACACTACTCATAGTATGTTTCATGGTATTCAAAAGGCAATATGTGGGGGAGGTTGACTATAGTGGTTAAGGGTGTACTAAATTAAGGATTCTTTGATATTTTAAAGGGATTTTGATAGATTCATTGTGATAATTCATTGTATATTATTATTCAACTCAATTTCTTAGAAAAATGAAAAATAAAAAAAACAATAAGAAAATAAAAAATTGGGTTCGTAATTAGAGGATAAAAAATCAAAATTTATAGAATGATGATATTTGATCATGTGAGGATAGTTGGTGGATGAATGGTTTTTATAATACAAGACATTTGAAAAAATAGCACAAGATTAATTAATTGTTCCTACATGTATCATGTGCATAATTTGAGTAGTTGGGATTGAGAGATGACATTTGTAGGAGCATTTCATTAGGATTGGATTTTGATATAATGTAGTATAATAAAGAGTAAAACATCCTATTTTAGATTATTTATATAAATTGGAAACATACCATATTCCCTTAATAAATTTAAACAATAATGACAATCCCTCATGATTATTTTTTATTTCTATCTTATGCATTGGATAAGTTAGATTCCTTGGAAGCCTATGTTAAGTGACATGTACTTGATGTTTGAGCACCACCATACTTTCATTTATTAACATAATATATTAGGAAAACATCTCAAATTATGGTAAATTTCTATTTGGTTGAAATATTAAGGATGAGTTCAGAAATTAATGTTTAGGCGAGATTGACCGTTGTTATTTAGAATGAGGAACATTAAAATTCATGGTTGGATTTATTTCTTAAAAGAGTGAGGATTTGGAGGAATTAATTGTCTGAAATTTGAATATCTATTTATATTTCCAAATATTTCCATATTTTATTTGTGTAAATCTAAATATTTATAGAATTAAATTACTTTTAAATGTTGTTGAAATTAAATTCTTGAGGAAAATCAGGTTATATGGGTGCGGGAATTGACATAACGTTATTTTTCCTTATTATTTGAATGTAAAATTATTTTTTAAATATAAATGATTATGAGATTTAGTATTTAGTTGACATTGAAATTATGGTTGGATACCATGTTTAATATAAAATGTGAATAAAATTTATGAATTTAACATAATGATTATGGCATGTGCTAAAGGACAAGTAAATGAACGAGACAACATCTCAAAACTAAAAAACCAAGAATAACATATTGGAATTCTATAATAAATGATCAATTCATATTGTGAATGTCTTTCATAATTTGAAAGATGAAGAAAAATAGGAAATAAATCCTAGACATGAAGAAAAATAGGTGACTAATATTATGACATCATGTGTAATGGCATGATACATATAGTGGTGATATTTGAAACCATATGATGACTTGAAAAGGATTCAGTCCATGAATTCAAGCCATAAGAATTTAGTCTTATTACATTACATGTTTTGAATATTTTTTAGGATGTGAAACCTTTAGAACAAACCCAAATAAGATAGTTTTGATGGGATTTAATGTTACTAATGCTCGTTTATGACACATACACCCACGATATTGATTAATTTAAAATTTTAACACATTTATGATTCAATTTATGAAAACCTTAGCACAAACTAAATCATATTTGTAAGAGGAAAGGTTAAGGGGGAAATGTAATCATTTCCAGAAAATCTAATGGTATTTTCTCATTTAGGGTTAATCTATATTAGGTGTTTACTTTCTTTAAGTTTTAATTTGATTATTTCATATATAATTTCATATTTTCTATTTTTTAATGTGTTTCCACTCCATCTTCTTATAATTAAATTTATTTTTTTCTCCCATATCTATGTAATGATATCTTTAAATTAGGAAGGGAATGTGAATAACCCTATTCTTTTTGTTATGGGATGTTTTATAGCATTCATAATTATTATACATTAATTCATTTATATGATTTAATTTAATTTATGGTGCTTGATATAGAAGTTAATGGGTGTGGTAAATGAACATAATAGCATGGATATTTAATTAATTATTATTTCATACCATGATTAGGTGAAATTTGTTTTGAAAAAGTGGTTCCATATGGATGTTAGTAATACTTCATTAGGAAGGTAAAATAAATCCATGTTTGAAGGATTATATTTCCAATTTGAATTAAATAATGATAAAACCCATGTAATTAAACACTTCGACCATGTCCTATCTCCCTTACACACACTCTATTTTTATTTTCATATTTATTTAGTTTTTATATTTTCCTATTAATATTTTCCAAAAACCCAAAATTCATTTTTTCATAAAATAATAAAAACTAAAAAATAAATAGATTTATTGAATTAGAAATTAGTGACATATTGAATTAAATGTTTATTACGTTAGATGATCATGTTAAACATATATACTACATTGAAAAGACATTTAATATAAATTTGTACATCCCTACGATAGGAACATCAAAAATCATATAATTTCATTTATATAGGCATGGATGACAACTAATACTATTATAATGTATTGGGTTTTCTCCCCATTTCATTATTCTTATAATATAGGTTCACTCCAAAAAATATATTGTTTCATATTTTTACATAGATAACTAGGTTCACTCCCCCTTAAATTAATTATTATCACATGATATATTTATAATTAACCAATACATCGGAGGGATGTATAATTATGGTCCACTTTTGACATAATAAAAACCAAACATACATCTCTCACAGGATCATAAAACATTCATCATATCATCAAATGATAACATGTGGATGAGATACGGGTTTCATAAACATTTAATAATTATAATCATGAACCATATAGAGAAAGAATAATGACGAATAAATTTGATCATATTCCTAGTAAATCATAACAACCATCAAAGAAGTTTTATAGATAAAAAACATATAAATGATAATCAGAACAACTATTGAGTAAAATACACTTTACATTTTAAAATAAATTATATATTATCCAAACAATAAATATTATTATAGAAAAAATGATATATAAAAAACATAGAATATTATAATAGAATATTCATATTAAATAGTATTCATGATGGAGGAGAAAGGTGTTTATATGGTGTAAATAAAAAAAATAAATTTCACATTATCTATAAAATGTTATAACCTCTTTGTTCGGAAAACAACAAGAAGATTCATTTTGAAAAAAATATCTATTCATATAAATGGGTAAAAAAGTTCCGAACTAAAAAAATTCAGATTGGTAAAAAATTCTTAAGATCATTTTAAATAAAATATGTACATTGGTGAATATATTTCTAATTCAATTGAAAAACATTGTAATTATTTCTTAAAAATATTATAGTAGTCTCATGAGTAAATAAAGATATGAAAATTAAAGAACATTAAATCCTTTGAAATAAAAATTGGATAAAAAAATATATTTTGGGATATAAATCATTTAATTTCCTTATCTTAAAATGTAATCTTAAAAAATATAGGTAAAGAATTTTGTCCTAAAACCCATATCTCAAATCCAACATCCTTTATAAGAAATCCTCAATCAAGTATAATAAATTTAAAATTTTTATTATTCTATATAATAACCATAATATTACATATAATACCAAAAATGGTCTATTTATAACATTTTCACTCATTAATTATCAATACTTTAATATCATCATCATTTCAGGAGTTAACCACTTCATTTTTTCTCTATGTTTTAGTATTATATTTATGTTTCTTAAACATTGATCATATTTCATTCATATCATAAGTGTAAATAATATGATAAATATGAAATATATTTTTTATATAATTATATATAACCATTAATATAATGAAGTGATGAAAATTGAATTATATCACTACATAAAGATATTAGTTTATACATACACATGAGTGACATTCTAATCTTTTGATGGATGATACAAAAGAAAGCTGATATTATTTAAAATTTTCAGTGTCATTAATATTTATTAAATATCATATAAGAAAAATAAATATATCATAATAACTAAACATGGTTTTTGGTGCTCGAAAATGATCCTACTCGCTATGTGGTGGTGGTACTATGCATGTACATATGATTGATACATTCATGTGCTATTGGATTGAGAAGAGGTGTTAAATGGTTTTTAAATAATTTTAATAAAATATCAGTCTATTTCTGATACAATGGCCTTTATTCTATTATGTATACAATAATTTTCGTGTAAGTATTATAATAAATAAAACTAATGGAGCTTGGTTAAGATATAACCCTCTTCTTTGAGAGGCCACATTTGTGTAACTCTTTAACCCTATATATATTAAGATTTGGAGATGAAAAAATTTCTAGTATGTTAGTATGGATTCTATAAAGGTTTTGAAGTATGCTATTTTCATGTTATATGGCTCAAATGGTGTTAATAATGTAGGAAAAATGTTTAACATTTATAAGTATGTTATGGGATTGGCATAGAATTTCATATAACATTTCAATGATTCAATGATAATATTAGGGGAATTTAACTCCAAATCATATGGGATTTAATTTTAGGAAAAATAAAGTTTTAAATATCATAAAAATATGTAAATGATAGTTGTGGTTATAAATACCACCCTTATCTGATTGTTTATCCCCCTTGTAAACTAGTTTTTACCTCACCCATGGAAACAATGATTTGTCGTTTCTATTATCTCCATTGAAAAAAATTAAGGTGGCCAAATTAAATTATATTAATTTTCATGATTAAAAATATGGAATCTATGTTACCAGATTCTATTTTTATAAGTTGGATAATTTAACTTTATTTAAGCGTACAAACAACGATTAAACCCCACTTTTGAATTATGAATGTTTATGAGAAATATATAATTTATTTCAATTAGGTTCCCTATAAAACCCATGAAATGAGAGATAATATATTATATTGAATATATAATCTTTATATATAATTAAAAACATTAATAAATATATATTAAATTAATTACGGTATGAACACATTGCACATATAAATAACATTTTTAGATCTTTTTTTTGTGACCCCATAATTAGCTTATAAAATATAATTCATACTTATAATTCCATTGTAATTATTTATATTATTTAAAATTGATTAAGTATTTAATTACCATGTGATTGAATTAATAACATAATTGGATATTTACTTGAAATGAAATGGCATTTTTTACAAAAATTATTTCTTTCATTATTTATAAAAATATTTTATTTAGAAAAGTCTTAAAAATTATCCATAATATAATATTGAAATGTTAATTTTAAATAATATATTATTTTCCTCACATAAAATTTTAAAAATGACTTTAAGATTAATTATAATGTTCATGTTGGTAAATTATCATGATAATAATTTTTGAATAAATATTTTTTTTGAAGCATAAATTTTATTTCATAATATTTTGGTATTATTTATTATGAATTAATAAATAAATTTTAATAAATAAGAGACGTTTTAAATATATTTCATTATGTGGTGATTAATATTCAGACCATCCAATTTAACAACTACATTATAATGTTTTACTATATTATGGTTCAAATAGACATGAGGTTTTGTGTAATTGAAGTTATCAAATATATAATGTATTATTTACAAAGAAATAAAATTAAATTTTTGGGTGTTACATATAATAATGAAAATTATGAAATTATATAACTATGGTTATGACAGTTTTTGAAGGGAAATAACTAGATGAAAACGATGAGGATTATGTAATACTCACTATGGGACATTGACTTATCTCTTAGATGACAATGTGGAAATGAAGGGGTTATGATAACTAATTTATAATATAGGATTCTAAAATAGAGGGATATTTATTTAAGGAGTAATAATTCATATTTTTATGAATAAATTCTATAAAATTGTTGTGTTATGATGGTTTTGAACTATCCTTTTTTATATGTGAAGAAAAGAACCCTTTTGTTAACAGCAATTCTACATCATTAATGGCATGAAAAAATTCAAGGATCAATAGTTCTAAAATTGATAATTAATGGATTTTGGGGATATATTTGTTCTATAAATCTGCAAACATATTTTGCCACATATTATTTAAAATAGTTATAAGTCATTTATTCTTATATATATTACTATTTAATTTTTTTGTTTTTACTCAGGTAACTTGTTTTCACCTAAGTAATTTTTATTTTTATAACGATATTAAATAACCCTTAAAAATGAAAAACATTAATAAAAAAATACATTGAGACAAAAGTTTTAGCTCTATCCTGGTCATTAAAATTAATATTCATAATCATACTTTTATTCCCAAAAATTTAAATGATATTATTAAATAGTGTTATCATTTTTATCTTCATTTTGATAGTTTTAATTTCTATAAGATACTAAAATTAAAATTTATAATATAAGAGATTAAATCCGTTCGTAGACTAAAATATTAAGTATTTACATAAAATTATAAAAACATTCTATATATTTTCATAATTTAAATTATAAATGTATTATATTATCCATATGGTTTTTAGGTTCATAAATAACATGTCAAAGTACATTTTGAAGGTTTCATTTTAATTTATAAATCTATCTTGTTTGTTTGTATGCTATGATAATTAAATTTATCAACTCCTTAACATTGATAATGAAATTAATTTTTATTTATAAATATATTTCATAATTCAATTAAATATATTTTAAATCACTATTTTTACGACATAATTTTAACAGTTATATGTTGTTTTCTGATTCATATTTTTTTGGTTTGGTGTTGTTTGTGTCACATGATATGGAATGAATTAGGTTCTAAATGTTATAAAATATATAATCTTTAATATTGGGGTGTTTGTTTTCAAATTCCCTAATTAATTGTATCCTTGTAATTTTTAATTTTCTTTATCTAAGGAAAAATAGTGATTATAAACACAATTTCGATTAGATCCATGTTTTAATTTTTAATGATATATAAATTTACTATCCTATTTTAGGGTCCCAAAAAATCTATAAAGGTAAAGAAACTTTTCCCACAAATTTCATAAAGGATATTGAATAAAAGTGGGGCTGAAATATTTGACGATAGGTTTGAAGAAATAAAATTTGTAAAAGGAACCAAATATGCCCACATACTGGTTACTATGAATGATCTATGGAGGATTCAAACCATGATCCAGGTGGTACACAGACGGATGATGAAATGTTGGCCCACTAAGCGTTGGCCTGCGAACCAAGCCATTCGTGTATGAGATGCAAATAGAGAACTTGGGAACTAAGAACTGAGTTGTTGGAATAAATATATGAAGGAGTAAGTCCCCTCATACCATTGCAACTGACTATGCAGTTTTCATATGAGATAAGGCTGACAACACATAGCAAACTACATCATTCACAGAATTAACGTGGTGATTTATTCCACCACTATAATGACTCAAAAATTTAAGAAAAAAATTAATTCTATTTCATTTAATTAAATTTATTATAGATATATAAAGAACATTAAGTCATTTTTATATCCAATTTTATTTAAGTGACCATTATGTATCCTTACAACTGATAATATAGCCCTTGAACAGTAATAATATTACTAATATAAATATAGTATTTTAACAATTCTTTTTGGTATCGACAGAGGAAGTGATGACCTCAACCAGAAGTATAATTCCCTATGAATCCCATTTATTGAAGATTTTACGGGAGATAAAATTTCTACGCTTAGCCCTAGCCCATTCCCAATATAAGATCCAGTAACTTAAGAATGAGAGAAACTATTTAAGGGATAAGTTCTTGGTTAACGAGATCACGACCCAATCTATTTTCACCGAACGGCCTAGTGAAAGCCCCACCATCACACACCTTACTCTTAGGTGTATTCTATTGTAATAAATGAATATAAAACAAGATAATAACATTATTATTATGTGCATTATTGTTTTTTATAATAAAAAATATACACTCCTTCTATTATTATTACTTCGTAAATGATTTCTAACACAAAAATAGTATTTTTAGTTATTATTCAAATCCAAATAAGAAATATATTTTTATTAATTAATTGATTTTTAATTAAATATTATTTTAATAAAATATTATTATAAAATTAATTTTAATAAATATAAATGACCATATAATTTTTATGGTGTAAGCGGTATTTTTTATTAATGTTTGAAAAATGTGTTTCATAAAACCCATTAATTTTCAATAAATGTCGGGTATTATTTTAAAATTGGAAATTAAAATATTTAAAAAAAAATTATATAAAATTAATATTATTATTTTGGAATCAGGATATAGAAATTATCCAATGCTGAATTTTTCATAATTTTTTGAGACGATCGAATTTATGGGTAAAACTCAAACATCGTACAAATATATAATATGGTTTATGACATCATAATGACCCAATAAGGATGTAATAAATTAAACTAAAAGGTATATTCTGACAAATATTTGTGTTGGATTTTAAAATAATATAATTTTAGGTTTATTTTATTTTTTATAAAGAAATAGTGAATCCTCCAGACATATAAAATATTTTATGATTTTAAAATAATTTCCATGAAAATGTGAATCATATCCACATAAGGAATGGAAATATTTTAATATCTTAGGCCCTTATCTGTATAAAATAATGTATTGAACTACCTCTTTTCTTGAAACCATGAGAAGAAACCATATCATGGTTTGTGGGATTAAATATATTATTGTGTAGTGTCCAAACCCAATATAATAATGAAATCCCCATAATTTCATATATAAACCCACATAGGCTCCCATTTACCTTCACTAAATATCTTTGAATCTCGAAAAATCTCATCCCCGTAATCCCTAGAGTCCTACAAAGGATCCTCAAATCTTCCAAGATGTATCCCCCAATCCTTTGGGATCACATTTCCATGTAAAGGATCATTGCTTTCTCATTTTTTTAAAAGTTTTCTTATATTGTTAAATCATTTTATTTTCTACTAAAAAAGACTGTGTATGTTTTCTCACATCCACCATAGCGCCCTTATTATTTTTTTAATAAGGATAAACTGCTTTATCTTTCATTAATTCCCCCATGTACACCTGTTAATATGCCGATATTCTGTAATGGATTTCTCTCATCTCATTTCCATTCAAGAATTTTTTTATTAATATATATTTAATTTAGTGTGATGGAATATTATTCTCCATTATCCCATTATATTCCATTATATATATATATATATTATGATAAACCCATTTATCTCCCATCAACCCAATTTATAAATTTCTATTTGACGTCGTTGTGAAACTAAAATTGCATGACGCTTTTCCATGCCAAAATCATCATGTAGTGAATACCATACCCATTTCCCCATAAAGGGTATTAACATTTATGCTCATGTACTTCTTGATTAGGGGACCTATGTGTATTTATTCCACATTCCTAAATTTTTTAATCACTTATGATTTTGAATGATTCCATGTTATATGATTTTTGTTGCACAGTTATGCATGAAATAAAATATGAAGGGTGCACCCTGATAGTGCTCAATTGCATTGGGTTATTTTTTAGTATCATGATACACCATGTGAAATGTGGGATTACACATGCTAATTATTTTGAAATAGGGTTTACGCATGATAATGCATGTGTAATGGTGGTTAACTCATGCTAATCCATGTGCAATGAGCCTTGGATCATGATAATATCATGTTTTTTGTTGTTTCCACATTTCCATGTTATGAATATCATGTTATATCATGAAATTATGTTCTTTTTTATTTTTACATAGATTGATATTCCTTGTTTTTAACATGTATTGTATTCCTCATGTTATTTCATGTTTATTCCCTTAATGGAATTTATATCTCACCCTTTTCTTATGTTTTTCGTCAGGTTATCCCATCTATTTCTAAGTATGAAGAAATTTTGTGGTCATATAAAATAATTTTTTAATAAAGATGTGTAATTCATGCTTTAATTTGTTATGAAATGTTCATAAGAGCAATAAAAACTATACATCTCAATGGTTTGAGTTTTATTAAGTGAAATTTTATGTAATAAATCATGTATAAATATTATATACAAAGAAGTGTTGTTATAGTCTGTATAAGTGGATAGGTTTAGTTATTTTTTGGATAAGATTAGAAAACTCTAGTGAAAGACTTAGGTATAAGACTAATTATATGAAAACAATCCCAAAATTATGGTGTGTATAAACTAAGTGGTTAATCAAGAAAATACATGCTTGTCTGTATACAAACAAGTAGATGTGGTTCTAGAACAGATGTATCTAGGGGTAAAACCCAAAAACACCACATTGAGATAGACTCGAATAGGAACTAGTTCACCACAACGGGCCCTACTGCACTCCTTGTTTAACACTCCCAGGGGATATGATTTAGGAAATTAATAATCTGAGTATGAACCATTATTAATGGAATAGAAAATCACATAAAAATATACATTAGGATGTAGATCATGTACAACATAGATCGTAGCCTATAAAATCAAAATTTAAAGAGATAAATGTAATTTATATGTTATCCATGTAATGTAAATAGATTACCCTTTATGTGTTTAACTATTCGAGACACTCATCCCTAATTTTCCATTTAATCTAGAGAATGGACAGTAATATGAGGTATCAGGCTAACAATTGATTCAAAAATCAATGAGATGACTACCCTAATGATATTCCCCATCCGATGGGAGTGGGAATCAAAAACATTTTCATGATACTCTCTCAGTTAAATCATGTTTTGAATAGAAACCTAGGTCAAGAAGAATCCCCCCCCCCACAAAAGAAAAAGTCTCAATTGAGACCCATAAGAGACAAAGTCCTTTGACTTTCAATAGATCATCTGATCCCTCAGTCACCAAACAATGGATCAAACCCATTGATTAGAGCTTCTCTATCATTCAATGCTTTGAACAAGAGAAGGTTCTTATACCTTCTTATCCTATGGATATTCATTCTAATCAATGGTGGATGTTGATTAAAAATACATATCCTGAGGAAGATAAGAAGGGGATGGAATGAAAGTATTTTTTGAAAATGATTTTGGATAAATTCTTTCCCCACACCCTCTACACAAGATGGAAAGGGACTTCATTTCCCTTAAGAAACAATTTGACAAATCCATGACAGCGTAGAGGGAAAATATCAGAAGACATTCATGGTGTGCCTCTTATTTTTTCATTACCCCCAAATGCAAAGTTGACCACAACTTTACTTGGACAAATCCTCGTCACCAAAAATCCTTCAAAATTAGTGACATTGATAGTAATGAGGATATAATATGATGTTCCATCAATGTCACGATAGAGATCATAGAATCTCACAGGGTATCATGGGGATAAGAAGTAGAAAGTGGACTTTAGTTCTAGTGATCCATTGGGTAAATCCAGCAATGCTAAGAACTAATAGCTCCCCTCTTGTAAAAAGTGCGTATAAAGAAACCACAAAAATTTCATAAGGGGACAAAGGAAATGATATAGTTGGAGAAGAGAAGGGAATTGGGATAATAATTGACAAAAGTAGAAACACCTCCATATGAAAGAGGAAAGGAATGTTCTGTTCGACCCTCTTATCATTTTTCATTACTACAACTCCAAGGAACCTGGGAAATTTTCAAACCAGTGTCCTAAATCAAGGGTAATTTGAGGTATCCAATAACCTCCAAGGATGAAAGGGGGGCCTTTTTCCATAACTACCACCAATGTGAATCTTGATAATTAAGTGGTGATAGGTATGTCAGTTATTCATTCAACAATAGAGAATGTACTTTTTTATTTTGGTTCTATGCATTCTTTTATAGGTTGAATGATTAGTATAATAATATTGACACCACCAAAAAGCATGGATGTAGAGATGTGTGTGAAAACTGAAATTGGGGAAATTATTGTATCTGATGTATATTGCTCCTCCCCTATCACAATTTCTGGACTGAACATCCTGTAGAACCATATCATACTCTATCTGGTGAAATTTTATGCAATTCCTATCTTGGATTAGCTTTCCCTATATAGAGCCAACATAAACTACGATGAGAGGGAAATCACTCTCCACAAGGTGAATCAACCCTTGATTCTACACAGGTTCCAAGAGGAGGAAGAATATTCTTTAGAACCATCATCTCAAGAATACAAATTATTTCCCTATGAGCATGCATATCTTTCATAGATTATTGATTACAAGGAAAGAACCATCCTCAAATACATTTCGATGGTGAGGGAATTTGCTGATGTGTTTCCCAATGAATTGAATGGTCTTACTCCAAAATGGGATGTTGAATTTTTTATTGTTGTTAAACCTGGCTCATTTCCAATATCCAAGACTCCGTATAAAATTTCTATTGAGGAATGTTGAGAGAAAAAGAAACTCCTATAAGAGAATCTGGATAAAGTGTTTATATGCCTACGTGCTTTTCCATGGGGTGCACTAATCATCTTTATCAAGAATAATTATGGGTCAATTCTCCTTTGACATTATTATTATTAGCTAATCAAAACCATGATAAAGATAAAGTATTTATTTCCACAGAGTTATGACTTTTTCAATAAACTACATGTAGAAAAATACGTTCCAAGGTGGATCTGTGATCATGATATTACCAAGTTAAGGTGAATAATTATGATATCCCCAAGACTACTTTTCATATGAGTTATGTGCATTATGAGTTCACATGGATGCCATTCAGACTCAATAATGTTCCTGAAATATTAATGAGCATGATGAGTAGAGTCTTCGGAGAATACCTCAAAAAATGTTTTGTAGTACATATAGATGATATTCTAATATACTCCAAATCCTAGGAGGAGAATAAAGAGAATCTAATCTTTGCTTTAAAAATTTGGCATAATTATCTTTTTGGAGGGAAGTATGAAATATATACAGATTAGAAAAGTCTCAAATATATATTAACACAGAAAGAGATGAATATTCACCAATGAATATGGTTATAGATCATCAAGGATTACAACTACTCATCCCATTACCACCTAGGGAAAGAAAACAAGGTGGAAGATTTTATAAGTATAAATGACTCAGCTATTCAGCCATTGATGAGAATTGAAAAGGATCTAATCTTCTATAATTTGATTCTGATTTACATGGGAATCATATATAAGGGAACATCATAAATCCTTTAAAAAATTATTTCTGAAACATCTCTTTTATAATGGTTAAAGGATTCTCAAAAATATGATGTGTTAATTTAAAAGAATGTTGAAACTATCAGAAAAATGAAATCCTTAGAGTTTAATGTTAATTAAGAAGGAATTGTGATATTTGGGTCAAGACTATAAGTTATATCAAATCCATAGTTAAATAATGAACTTTTTTATGATGCATGTAGTTCAAATTTATCTATTCCCCCAGGAAACAAGAAGATGTATCGAGATCTCTAGAAGAACTATTTCTGGGATAACATAAAGAAGGATATCACTAAATATACATCAATTTTCCAAGTATATCAGAAAATGTTTGATGCATGGCTGATGTCTATGTGGATGAGGCAACCATTACCCAAAAAAACATGGAAAGGGGAAAATATCACCATTTACTTTTTTACAAGACATCCAAAAGAAAACATCGCTATCTTGGTTGTTGTGGAGTGTCATACAAAAAGACTGCACACTTCATTAAAATTCAAGAGGATTTATCATTGGATCAACTGACATAGATATAAATCAGTGAAGTGGAAAGGCAGCATTGAGTAATGTTATAGATTATGTCCAATTGAGATCAAATATTCACCTCTATGTTATTTAAGAGTCTCCAATATGCTCTGAAAATAGATTTTAACTTCAGCATGGCCTATCACCCTCAAATAGATGGAAAATCTTATCAGACTATCTAGACAATTGAGTACATGTGGAGAGATTTCTCAATGGGTTTCAATGGAGGATGAGACCAATATCTTATTTTGGTGGAGTTATCTTACAACCATATATTCCACTCAAGCATACAATTGGATCCTTAGGATGGCTTTATGTGAAGTGGTGCAGAACACCAACACATTGGGATGATGTTGCGGGGATAAAAACTTCTATGACATGAAATGGTTTATGAAATGCTGGATATGATTAAAACCATATAGAATCATATCAAAGCATCCTAGAGTCGAGAAAATATATATACTGACAATCATCGATGAGACAAAGAGTTTTATATTAGAGAAGTGGAATTCCTCCTCATATCTCTATGTAAGATATTTTTGAGATTTGGTAATAAGGTAAATCTTAGTCCAATGTACATCAGCCCTTTTGAAATCCACGATCGCATCAGATCAATGTTCTATTAACTATCACTCCTACCGAACATGTCTCAAGTCTATGATGTATTACATGTACCAATATTAAGGAAGTATATATCTGTCCCATCACAAGTACTCAATCCAGGGGTGCTACAATTGGATAATGACCTCTCCTATGAAGATAAGCCAATGAAAATATTGGATCATTGAGATAATTCCCTATGAAAAAAGACAATGCCTCTCAATATAGTGTAGTAGAGAAATCGAGATTTTGAATAAGTGATGTGGGAACCGGAGGAAGTGATGATGCAGAGTTACCCTCATCGTTTTTAATGTGTAAAAAGAAAATTTTGAGGGAGAAATTTATTAATGGGGTAAGGTTATAACGACCCGAACAGTTATGAATTTAGTTCCCTTCTTTTCAATTAAATGTCATATGGATATAGAAAACATTTTCACTCCATTTAATATCTTATTAGATATAAATGACCTAAAATTACCATTACCCTTGGCAATGTATCCATTTAATAGTGATCACATAACTAGTATAAATATAGGGTTGTAAAAATCCCATTAACACAGAAAAAGGATGTGACAACATCAACTAGTAGGATCATACCCAATGAATCCCATTTATTAGAGATTACAAGGGAGATAGAATTTATGGACTTTCCCTTAACCAATCCCAAGCTGAGATACAACAAAAAACGCATGAGTGAAACTATTTATGGTAGAGTTTCAATCTCATCGAGATCACGTCCCAAACCATGTTCACCGAATGGCCCCATGAAATCCCTACCATCGCACAAATTACTCTAAGGGTGTATTCTAGTGTTATAAAGTTATATGTAATAAAACCATAAAAGTATGTTTATGAGAATTATTTTTTAAAATAATAATGAATATACTTTCATTCCATTATAGTTACTTTTTATTTGATTTTTTATGCACAAATAGTAATTTTGGTTAATATTAAAATTCAATTATAAAATATATTTTGATGAATTAATTTATTTTGTATTGAATAAAATTTTAATAAAGTATTACTATCAAATTAATTTTATTAAATAAAAATGATTGTATAATATTTTTGAAGGAAAATGTAATTTTTATTATGTTTTGAAAATTGTTTTTGTCAAAACCCATCAATTTTCAATAAATGTATGTTTTTATTTTTAATGTGGAAATTTAAATACTTAGAAAATTATTTAGATAATATTAATATTATTTTTGGAATCCAGATGTAGAAATTACCCAATGGTAAATTTATCATATTTTTCTGAGATAGTCAATTTTTTGGGAAAAAATTAAATACTGTATAAATATATAATGTGTTTTATGACATCATAATGAACAAATAGTTATAAAATAATATACTATAAAAGAAATATTCATTCAAATATTTTTTTTTACATTAAAATAATGTGCTTTTTGGTCAATTTTATTTATTCTATAAATCCATAGGGAATCCTCCATTACATATAAAATATTTTGTGATTTTAACATAATTTCCTGGAAAGTGTGACTCACCTCCATACAAGCAAGGGAAATATTTTAATATCTTTAGAACCTATCTAAATAAAATAATTTATGCCACTCCCCTTTTCCATAAATCTTGGGAAAACAATGGGATGGTTTTTAGTTTTAGATATTTTATTGTGTAGTGTCCAAAATGAAAATAATAATGAAATCCCCATATTTTCATATATAAACACACCATATCTCCCATTTCTCTTCCCTAAATCTCTTAAAAGCTCAACATCCCTTGGACCCATACTCTATAGAGTCTAACCGAGATTCCCCAATCTCCCAAGAAGCGTACCCAAAGCCTTTGGGATCACACATCCAAGTAAGGGTTCCATCCATTCTCATTTTTATCCATGATTACTTATATTGTTTGATACTTTTATTTTCAATTAAAAATTATAGGGTTTGAATTCACACCAACACTATAATACCCTTATTATGTTTTAATAATGAGAGGCCCCTTTCACTCTCATTAATCCCTCCTGTGTTCACCCATTACCATGCCACAATGTTATAAGAGGTTTCTCTCTTCTAATTTCTATTCATTAATTTCTTTTTAAATTATGCATATAAATTCCATTAAATATGTTGGGATACAATGTCCCATGATCCCCTTACATTCATTTTCATGTATAAATTCTGATAAACCCCATTCTCTCTCATAAACCCATTTTACAAATTTTTGTTTGATATTGTTATGATACCATAATTGCTCGACGATTTTCCATGCCAAAGTCATCGTGTAGTGAATAACATACCCATTTCTTCATCAAGGGTATTCACATTTATGATTGTGTAATTATTGATTGGGGATTTTTTATGTATTTATTCCACATTCATTGATTGTGTAAAAACTTATTATGTTGAATGATTCCACATTATATGATATATGTGGCACACTTATGCAAGAAATTAAATATTTATGAGTTGTGCACCATAATAGAGATCTAATGCACTGAGTAATGATTAGTATCCTAACACACCATGTGGAATGAGGGATTAATCATTATAATTCATGTGAAATGAGGGTTTAATCATGAAAATTCTTGATTAATGTTGGTTTACTCCTACTAATCCATGTACAATGAGCTTTGGGTCATGATAATATCACGTTGTATGTTGTTGACACATTTCCATGTCATTAATATCATTTTATACCTTTATTTTAGGTTTTTGTTTCTTTTGTGCTCTATTGATATTCCTATTTACATACATGTATGGTATTCCTTATATTATTTCATGTTTATTCCCTTTCTGAGATTTATAACTAACCATTTTCTTATGTATGTACTTAGGTTATCCCATTCTTTGCAATGTACGAAGAAATATTGAGGTAATGTAAAATATTCATTCAATAAAGATGTATACTTCTTGTTTTATGCTATTTTGTAATGTTTATATTCCCCAAAGAAACTAGACCTCTTGATCTTCAAATTTTTATTAAGTGCACTTTTATGTAATAAATCATGTTTAAATATGAATTGAAAAGAACGGTTGTTATAGCCATGAACCAAAACACCACGAGCCTTGGATGGAATATTCATCCACGGGTCAGATTATCCCTCCATGGTCTTCCACAAAATATTTCATGTGATGCATAGATAAAACTTATTCAGCGCATCATAAAAGGACACCAAGGGGATACATCAAAAAAGGATGAAGAAGAGAGGATTTTGGGGGAGAGCATGGAGTTTACAAATGAAAGGCTGCGACAACAGTCGATTGACAAAGTACAAAACCACAAAGGGTTTCTAGTATGTATAAGCATTCTATGAACCCTAAAACTAATGGGACATAAAAATAATCAAATGGAAAAAACCAAATAAAGGAGAACTGTGAACCATACACCCTTTATTGGTGAAATTCCCCTGAATTATGATTTAATGCCCTTTCATCAAACTAGTGAACCATCTAGAACATCTCTATGGGGATGAAACCTTTCCTAGTATGTCATTCCACCACACTGAGGAACTCCAATGCCGCATACCACAATTTTATGTGAACAGATCATGTGGTCACATACCACAATAGTGTGCGGACGACACCTAGATCCGGATACCACCATAGTATGCAAACCACATCCAGATCTATGTGTGAAACCAGTATACAAATAAACCTTACACCCTTATAGAAAAACGCTATATAGAGGGCACCCCACCCTGCATGAAAAAATGGAATGTGGAGTAGGGTACCACTAATATTTCCACCTTCTTGTACTAATCATACTCTTCAATTTCCATCTCATCCTATGAATCCACACCACAAACCAGTCTATCGGCATGAGTCCAAAGACTCTTCCAAAGCCACCTGACCCATATGAATGGACCAACAGTTGTATCTGTGTGCCCATCTGATTCTACATTCCAATGGTTGGTAAACATACAAAGGTAATCCCTTCATCATTATAGACCCCACAAATGTACATAAGTATAAATTCTCATGGTAACCCAAATTTCAACATTGTGATACTAACATTGAAGTCGATGTTCTAGGGATTAACGTTAATTAGTTTATTTTCAATTCAATGAGGGGATATAATAACTCAAAGGAATTATACACTCTTTTCCTTTTGATGATAAGAATCATTCATCCCCTTTATTAGAACCCATTCTAGGCCATCCCTCCTTGAGTAAGGACCAAATATTTCTGTACAATCCTAATGACCTTTACGTTCATTCCACATTGAAGGGTTCATTCCTCTACACACCTTTTCTACCATCACCCTGACATCTACCATTGAAGGGTCCTCCATTTCCCTCAGTAGAGAATAGAAATTATTAATTTTTTGAATTGTTCACATCTTCATGTTTCTCACAAAGATCATGGATCACGTGGGCTTAGAGGTCTATGATAATACAATATTGGTACAACCCATAATGAACTACAAGAACTCGGATTCGCGACATAATTGGGATAGTTCAGAATCCATCATCTAGGCCCGAGCTCCATAACATCACATACATTAAATGAGAGATCATGTCCCAATTAAAAGGGTATCTCTCATGCCTAAACTCCAATCATGTTTCATGTCAAACCAAACTATGAGGTATTTGATTCCAAATCAACTAGGATACATAGGAAGCCTCCCTAAGGTCCAAACCTGATACCCAAATCTCCCCAGCATTCTCTAGGACATATTATTGGTGGGTTCATATTAATCCAAGAGAGAATATCATTATTGGGAATCCAAGGCTTCCTTGACATAATTCCCTCATTGGATCATGATTAAGAACATTTTTTCTGAGCCGTCATTACCGCAAGACCTTAAACTGATGGGATGGGTTCTCATCACATGACTTTAAAAGTTGATGTATCCAGTTAAGTGACCCTGAACTACGTGGGTTTTGATTATTATTAAGAGGATATATTGGAAACCCATATCATGGGTTCTATCTGAATTTCAATGAAACTTTTTTCCCCCTTGTTTGGTGATAAAACCTATAGAGACTCATCATAGGGCTTAAACTAGCATTGTCTCAGTAATTCCAAATCCATGATTATCCATGATTGATCTTGAAAACTAGGGGTAATCTAGGGAAATACTCTTTGGGAAAGAACTAATGATTTTTAAACATAAAAACATTTCCTAAATCTATAAGAGAGTATCAGAGTAAGAAATAATTCCCCCAAAAGGGTGTAATAAGCCTGACCTACCATCATCTCGACCAATGGAGTCTTGAAGTGTCCTTGGCCAAATAGTCATCCAACGAGCACCTTACATTGGAACAAAAGTCCATGA
Source organism: Viscum album (assembly GCA_963277665.1). NCBI lineage: Eukaryota > Viridiplantae > Streptophyta > Magnoliopsida > Santalales > Viscaceae > Viscum > Viscum album. The sequence continues at coordinate 562,146,333 of OY728125.1, forward strand.
ATCAAGGATACCAGGGTGGTTGGGTGTTTCTGGCTCCACGAATATACCATTTGGAGACCATATGAGGACACTATACAAATTATAGGCTAACTTAGAAGACCAATAACCTCCTTTGAAATCAACCTCCAGGATCATGAAAATGTGGCACCTCCATAATAACATTAAAAGTGTACACTTTCCAATCCTGGAGGGACCATATATTACTATAAATACTTAGAGTGATGAGAATCAAGATGAAAAAGAATGGTGAACTGGATGTGAATCCATCAACAAAGTGGAAGAATACACCATCGAAATCCCCTTTCACATTACAAAGGAAGAGGGCCAATCCTGATCACAAATTTCACATGTGATCATCTATTGCTACTTTGACAGGGTTTTGTTTGTCTGTATATGTCACATATATATATATAATGAATTTTTCATTTCTCTGGTCGATCCAAATGTAATATCAACAAATTGATTAGACACGTGTGTCTGCAACCACACAGTCAACTAGATCCCCAACCAAGAACAAGACGCCCTCACCTACCGAGAAACATCAACGCTGGGTATCAAATGCACTAGGAAAATAGTACCACCAAAACGGTACCCTCCCTATAGTAGAGGAAAAAAGGAATTCCTTCCAATTAGTTAAATCTCACTATCCACCTCTTTATCCATGGCTGAAGATCCAATACGAGACAACCCCACAGGCCATGTCAAATAATTTTGGGAGTCTGCCCCCAAAATGAAAAAAAACAAATAACTCCATTAACATAGGGAGGAAGATGATGTTAATGGAAATGAATTCAATATAGATGTAATAGAACCCTGCTCAAGGGATCCTATCATAGGAAATCACCATCAGTAGTGTAAAAAATGATATCATCACTATGAAGAGGACCCCATGATGACGGAACCTAATGAAGTCTAATAGACATGGGGCCCTCAAGCTTCCCATCAAGGCTAGAAAATTTTTAATTCAGAACAGGTTATCACCTTGGTTCTTAAAGATGTGGTTCACCACATAAATGCAATGGCATGTGACATGAATTAATATAATTCTGCCCCTCCTACTAATGCCCCCTTATAAATATAGTTGCGACTTACTAGTAGACTCACATACTGCTTGCTCCAATGAGTCCCACCATAGAAATAGGGTGTAATAATTCAAAAAAGAACACATTCTCCCCTATTATCACTATTCCCCTCGCCCAGAGAGAGAATAAAATTTTAGGCAGATGCAATTCTCTGCCCATGCACAAGAATAACATCATTGAAATAGGACAAAAACCACCTATAAGAAAGTAAAAATCCCTACTTATACAAACAAGCCTACTATCTAAATACGGTGAAAAATTATCAACATTCATACAACACTACCAGCATATATGATGCCCACTTCCAAATAAATTTACAATCAAATATGATCAGAGTAAAATTCATACAAATGAAAATAAACCCTATGAGACAAATACAATAGAAAATGATTAGGATCTAATCTCTACATTCAAATAAAAATACCACTAGCCAAATATTGTGGAAACTAGAGAAAAAAACAAGTGGTAAAGTCATTACTCTACCCCAACACAAGACATCCTTCAGTACCCATTAGGAACTCATGGTGTTATGGAGTAGGCAAAGACTCCTGCTAAAACATCAAAATAGAAATTCATAACTGTTCCATCCAATTACATATCTAAAATATCTTGTCCATGATGGAGGATCAATCATCAGTCCAAGAATATATCCTAAAAAAATTTCAAGACATTACTGCGTTGATAACAGAAGAGTGGAGTCATTCCCAAGACTTGATGTCCCTGAGTTGGGTTATCTATCCACAAAATAAGATAATCATTCGAGAGAAGACCAGAATCCATGCGCCAGTCCAAGAGGGTCGATGACCAAATTTTGTGATACCAGGACAACCATATCGGGAACAAATACCTATTCCAAATGGCAGACGTTGTCCCATATCAAGATGTTCATCGACATATCCCAAAGGCATCATGGGATCCAACCAAATAGATACCCATACATAGAGACCATTACCAACATCATGAGGCCCCAATTGACCACAATGTAGTGCCAAAAAATGAAAGGTAGTAATGGAAAGTGGAAAATTAAGAGCATAGTCGTGATTCGTATCATTTGGAAGATGTCATTGTTGAATCTATTAAATATATATCAATAATTGATCTAGATCCTTTTTTCCCTTACCAAAATATAGGAGTTACCATATAAGTTTTGATGTTCCCCCCTACAATGTTTCCATAAACAACACTGAAGGGCCTCCCCAAAGCACCCATGGGGGCTTCTTTGTGGGCCAAAAAACAATCACTCACGAGATAATCCCTCTTTATTCGTATTAGGGTATCCATCCCATTGACCAGAAGATCATAAAAATGAAGGACCAACCCTTTCTATAGTCTTCTCTAATAGTCCTCCATAGGGTATATGCTACATATATTCTCATCCTTGTTGTAGGACATCAATCCATGATGGTACTCCTCCCCACGACAGTAGTCACTAAGAAATCCCTCCCTACTGTGGCATTAAAAAATTAGAAGGGAATCCCCTAATTACATTATATTCTGAAGGCCCTCCCTAGAGTCTATAGTATAGATACTCTCCCTGCAACCAGATCACTGGTGGTAGTACACTCCATAATAGCATTTATTGTGAAGGCCCTCCCCGTAGTGACTCCAAGAAGAAAGAATGTCCTACCCTTATTATAGTCCTCCCTAGGGTATACTATGGTGAAATAATCTCTATTCTTGGAATCTAAGATGTTATGGTAGTCCTCACATTCACAAAACCAACCAAAATGGTCGTACCCATAATTTAAATTCACACCACTGAGAAGGCCCTCCCATCGTTGGGTCAAATGTGAAAAAACCTTCATATGGTTGGTGCATATAAAAATTAAATATGAAATATGTGATATTCTGTCCATGAAATGAAATATATTTTCTCAACTGGATGATGGCATGGAGCCAAACTCATCTTCTAAGACAACTTGTACCATTTAAATGTCTGCAAGACTCCAGAAAACCACACTACTTTGAACAAAATCTTTAAGGAGAAGTCAAACTTGGTGGATCAAGAAGATGAGTCCCTGGAAGAAGGGAAACAATATATGTTTCTTGTGATATGACAACTATCTAGGGAGATAATACATGTTATTTATTGTTCCATGGCCACTTCTTAGTTCAAAATACAAAAAATATTTGATATAAGAAGTTATGTGTAACATTCACCAGAATATCTGGACAACTCTCCACCAGTTTGAAAAAATCCCTATGATGGGTATGCAGATCATGTTAATGTATTGGGAGAGATTTCTATCAAATCAACCTAGAATACCTTATATCTACACGATGTCCAAAATTTGTCTGGCGAAAGAAATACCTTGGGTTGGGATACCACCAAGAACAACACAAGTTGTGTTATCTTATCAGCAAAGCCCCATCTAGTGTTCATATTCAGGGATGGGGTGAAATGGATCCATACACATCACCCCTTTCGAATCAAACATAATTCATTGGAAATGACATCTTGTAATGTCATTTCATAATGATGGAAGTAAAATGGAGCATTTTCCAAGTAAAGGTGGAATGCTCTACAAACGTTTGTCTTGAGTACGTCTCAAAAGTGTTTGTCCCGATGAGATCAAGCCATAGAAGGGCTCTTGAACTAGGAAACCGAGAACATCAAGTAGTATTCTAGTTTAAGGGAAGACAATAAATGAGAAATGATCATGTCCTCAAAAGAAAAAAATTCATGTGTAGACCCGACACTATATCCAGGTCACAAGGGCATGGGAATGCGGGAGATCAAAAAGGCAGAAAAAACAGTAGCATCCACCGCAACATGTGATCAACCGCAGACCATAGGGATGGGGTTATTTTTAACACAAAAGTCCCTCATAAGACCAGAAAATTTTTGTTTAATACAATAAATATAAGAACGACAGCAAACCTCAGCTAGTAGGGTATGTGGCTTTTTTACCACAAATTCCCTCCCAAAATATATTTTTATTCTTCCGTATGGGGAGAGAAATGGATAGAGGGTCCACTAATTCCATACCATCCAATGAATCACATTCCCCATAAAACATTCATACCGAAATGTCATATCAGGTATCCCTTTGTTTCACTTTTCTCTAAAAACCCCAAAGAGTATCACAAAATGGCAAGAAAAGATCCAACCAAGGGGGTAAGAAGTTTTCCTATCATTTAGAACCTAGTACACCACATAAAAAGCGGTATGCAATAGTAAACATTGTGGATATCACCCCCACCTACCTAAATTAAAATAATAAAAATAATGAGGAAACTAGAGAAGAGGGTTCTTTCCTAGAGATGGTCCATGTGAGCCTGGAGGTGTGCACAACAAAAACCAAAATGTTTCCTTAATCTGGGGTTCCACCTTAGTGAATCCTTTATTACCTCATGTGAAATCCTAAATAATGAGAATAATAAGAGCTAGGTTTATGACCCACTATCTCCTCTCTGTGAATATGATTCCCCTACGCTTTAGGAGAGATTCGACCGAAATGTGGAAGAATGGAAAGTGCTGAAGCGACTCAATGATGAGATTATAAGATTAAGCAATCCTAATGGGTATGTTTCTCAGGTGGAGCATCAATAAACACTTCCATCAGATGTCCCTCTACTTAATGGAATCATACTAATTAATGAATCAAGAATGGAATGGTCATTCCTGGTAGTGACACGACTATTTATCTACATAATCTCAATCCCAGTAGGATATCAAGATTTCTCCCCATTAGGGAAGAATCCCTTATAGATTCAGTAAAATACAAAAAAGATGCCCCAGTGGGTATCCTCCTCAAGGTCCATTAGTGCCGATACATCCAATATTTCCCCAACTACACTTATGAATTCTTAGGCCCAACAATACATGCATCAAGGTCTCTTGAATAACATCGAGTTACTAACGACTCGAATGGATGTGATAGAAGGATGACGCACTCCAGTAAAACCAGAAGAGAGGCCTTACCCTGAATAGGTGTGCAACATCCCACCTCTACCAAATATTGGTAATCTTGTATTTCTAGTGTTCAATGGAATAGGGCAACCGGAATAACATATAATTCACTACTCTTCCTAATGTGATCCCTTGATGGGAACTACTCAGAAACAAGAGTATTTGAAGCTGAAATTATTTGTGAAAACCCAATAGGTTTCCACCTCCACGTGGTACACCAATTTGAAAGATAACTCAATAACAGTATGTGAGGATCTATGTCACTAGTTCTTACTCCACCATAGAATGATATTTCTAAATGATATATTTAGTGATCTCATTAGCTGCAAACAATGAGAGAATGATAGATTCTCAAACTTCATCGCCAGATGGAAAGGATGATGTATTCCTTGTGTTGAAACCAAGGCTATTGTTTTCTAATAATGTGGTTAGGCTTGTATTTGTTTTCAATCTTCACATGGATGACTATGAAAATTTTAAGGAATGAGGTCACACTTCTGAGGCTGATAGCAATATGGAAGCTGGTGAAGTTTCCCATTGTTTGCCATTTTTTTGTGCCAAAAAAATCAGGATTTTGGTAATGGTTTGCAGCAATGGTAAGTGGTGATGTCCGGAGGTATGCGATAAAGGAATGCGTTATGTGTTGAAGGTGTGCAGTATGTGGTGAAGGTGCGTGGTACGCGGTGAAGGCATGCAGTATGTGAAATGGTGCGTAGAACCGAAAAATGTTCGTAGCGACGGTATGAGGTGAAGGAGTACATTACGCGGAATGCTGCCAAAAATGTTTCAAAATGACTATATTCTTTAAAGTCATGTGGTAGACAGAATGGTTATGTTTTTCAGGATTATTGTAGTTTGCAAAACATGAGCATCATGTGGTGGAGGCTAACAGTATGCAGATGGAGTTCAGTACAATGAAGATTGTCCCACATCAAAATTTTGGGTATATAATATTACCAAATTTTTTGAGTTATGTGCATATTTAAAGAATATAAATCCCCTTTGTTAAAGGAAAATACCAGAGATTAAAACTTCGGGAAGAAATTCAGGGATGTTTGAAGTGTTACGCGGTGGAGAAGAAGGAACGCAGAGAGAATCATTTGTGTAAGGAAACAAGTATGCGGAAGAGAGTGTGGTTCACACAGGTAGCCCTCACAATACATGTTTGAACAAGGAAATACATGGAGCATGACGATACATAGAGGATCATGAAGGTATATGAGAATAGCAGCAGTACATGGAAAAAGAAGTAGTATGCAGAACACCCAAGGAAGCCTGAAAATTGACCAAATCAATTTGGAAAATTAATTTCTATAACATATAGTGTATGGTAAAACATCTAAATCTGTGGGTGATTATTAGATTTCATGAGATCATCCATTTATAGTTTAGTATGCATGATTTGATGCTAAACCATTGAAGTGGCATTCAAGTAGACAAACTGAGTGAATATTCTTCCAATGTATTGAGAAAGGGGGAGTTAGCGTATGTGATATGAGGGATGCAGTGTCCTATACCTATACATTGTAAAATAAGTGCTCCTAGAATTGAGTGATTGTGCTAAACTCTTGTAATCCAAAACTAGTGATGATTAGTGGTTTTTTGTATGACTGAAAAACTTTCAGCATATACTCGTTGGACGTAGCCCTTTGGGGTGAAGCATGTAAAACTGTTGTGTCATTGCATTGCATGTGATTGTCAATTTTTTTCACTTCATATTCAGATAAATTTAACTATTTCCTACCAACATGGGAATAATATCAATAAGTTTTAATGAAAAAGGTGACACCATGATTCACCCCTCCCCTCTCTGGGTTTTCTAGGGTCCTTTAAGTGGTATCAGAGTGTAATGGTTGCAAGTGTTGAATCATTATTTCATGAAGAATCCTATCAATGTTAGTAGAGTTCCCATATTCGATGGAAGTGATTTCCAAATATGAAAAAACAAGATGAGATCTCAACTAACATATCTTGTAATATAAGTCTTATTTGTTACTGCACATGGAATACAAGTCACTAATCCTATAGGATTTTCGACGAAAGATACAGACATGATGTTGCATGATGCAGATGCAAAATCATAGAATGCTATCACTACATCCCTTTATGATCATATTTCCCTAAAGTTAATGATCTTTACATATGTAGAGTCAATGTGGGATTAACTGGAGAATATCTATGAAGATTATAACAATTTTACAGTGGAAAAACATCATGTACTACACAATAGGTTTTGATGAACTGAAGATGCACCCTAATGAGAATGAAGGCTCCTTTCTGAATCAAATTATGGATGATGTAGGATAAATCCAATTTTTGGGTGATGAAATCAAAGGCATTGACATAGTAATGAAAATCATGATAATACTCCCACCCCATTACAATGAAAAGGTGTAATCCCTTGAGGAAATAGATATCTCCAAACTCTTAGTGGATGATCATCTAAGAAATCTATTTGCTAATGACATGAGAATAAAACTAGAAGAATCTATGACTCATGTGAGAAAGGAAATTGAATTCAATGCCATGTACAAAATAAATGTGTTAGGAGATAGAGGTGATGAATATGATGAGGAAAAAGAAAATCTTTCTCTTATTTCCATGAATCTTAAGAAGTGAACACTAAAATTTGAAGGCAAGAAACCTATGGCGTGTTTTCGATGTAGAAGAGTTGGTCACACTACCTCTCAGTTCTTATGAAAATTTTATGAGGAAGAGAACAATGCTGAAAATATGGAAATGACTCGGAAAAGATTCTTTAAAAATGGAATCTTAAAATTTTCAAATAAATTTTAGAAGAAGAATTTTTTCTGTAAGGAGGAAGATGATTATAATGAATTCTGTGAGGAAGATGAACTAGAATTTAAGACTAGAAACCATGTCTCCATGATTTATACCATTTAAAAGTCAAAACCATTGATAGATAATGCTAGAGATAATTAGTTGACTACTAATGTCGATCCCATGTTTCAAATTAAGTATTCCATATGAGTAGATTGAGATTAAATGTAAGAGATGTAATAAGTGGAAAGAAATGGTGGAGGAATAATAATAATATATTGACCAACTAAAAGAAAAAATTGAACAACTACGAGAACTAGTGAATGTACAATCATAAATCCTTGAAATCACTGATGATGTAATGGAACTGAACCTCAGAAATGAACAAAAATAAAAGGTAATTAATGACCTCACCTCAATACTGGAAGAGAATCCCAAGACTATTGATGGAATCAAAGAAGAAGTTGTTACTCTAGGAAGAAAACTCGAAATTGAATGAATATCAAAATAAAAATAAGAGAAACTACAATTTGGAAGTTTCTCAGATGCTAAGGTTCTAGAGAGAAAAAACTAGGTTCTTATGTAGTTGAATACATCTTGAATGATCAAACAGCCACATGCATGGGAATTAGTGGAACTGGTTGTCTTGCTAAAATTCCAAAAACTAAAAATAAAGTGACCTAGAAGAAAGACCAGATGGAATTTGATCATGTTGAAAAGCCACCTAAAGTGCTGAAAATGATACCTTTAAATCAAACTGAAGGGATAATTGAAAATTATCTTTGAGTTTCATGAAATTATGGGTAGTCAAACAGTTTTTCTAAGGAATACTGAATGAGGAGAAATAGAAGTGAGAAGACATTTCCTTCTTGAAGTGTCATTGTTTTGGCTATCTTGCCCATACCATGTCATACTACAAAGAGGCATGGAGCTATATGAATGGGGAAGAGATACGAGGTCAAAAAAAGAAAAAATATTCATATCCTACTTCTTATAGATGAAATAATTTCTTGGGATATTGTTTTCACTGTACTAACTTTGGGCAAAATGTTGTGTATTGCAGGGAGAGTTATGGTGTGAGAAATTCATTCAATGTTTAGAGATGAGTCAATTCAATACAAACATATAGTGTTTCTATTTCAAATAGATTTTCTTCACTGGAAGAAGAATTGTAAGATGAATAACCCATGTACACATAAGATTGAATTTAAAGGCCATCAATTTCCTACACTCAATCCAATAGATCATGGAATGAAAAGAAGAAAATTCAAAAGTCCAATTTTGCTGGAGAATCTCTCAAATATAAAAAGAACAAAATCACCTATATTATTGATAGCAGATGTTCATCCATGATGAAGGGTAATACAAAACTATTAACAAATGTTAAGAAAAAATTCGATGGAACAATGTTGGTTGGAATAAATGGTGCTTTGAAGATAAAAGGTAGCAGAAGTTCTAAGCTAGCTAATAATGAGATGACTAAAATTGAAGTCCTGTATGTGGACGATCTACGTCACAATCTTCATAGTGTGAGTCAACATTATGAATCAGGTCTTATTATTAAATTCAATCATATCTATTGTACTATAAGAAGAATGTCTGGGAATTCCTTCATGAATGGTTGTAGAAAAGATGGAAACTAATATCAGGTTGACAACAAAGAAGAAATTTTCTACCAAATAGTTGGGGAGGAAAACAACATATGCCCTCGAATATTGGGGAACATCAATCATCAAGACATGATGAATATATATAATATTAATATATTCATGTATATCCCTAATCTGATGTGTGAACCAGAAAAGACTTTTGATGATTTCATGCAAGGGAAACTGGTCTACAACTCAAAATGTCCAAAGAAGAAAAGAGTGTCAAATCTTCATGATCTCATCCATACAGATGTATGTGGCCCAATAAATGCTGCTGGGACACATGGTGAGAGGTAATTCGATATTTAATAGATGATTACAATATAATTTCTTGTGTAATTATTATATATAGGAAGCGAAAAGTTATTGGTTGCAGGTAAACCTATTGAAAAATTGCTGAGGATGATAGTGGAATAAAGATCAAATTCCTACAGTCCAATAATAGTGGGTAAAACACATCAATTTAATTTTACAATTGCCTATAGAAGCATGGGATGCGACATTAGGTGAATGCTATGAGAACTCCATAGAAAAATGGAGTTTTTGAGAATATGAATCGACATGAAAACAACATAGACCGAACTATGATGATTGAGAGTCGTATTCCTTGAAATTACTGGAAATAGGTAGTACAAGATGTAGTGTGTATTAAAAATAGAACAAGGATATATATGTGTGAAAAAAATACACCATGTGAATTGTGGCATGGATGTAATACCTCTTTGAATAATTTTCATTTTTTCAGAAGAAAATATTTTATCTAAAGAAATGAATGAAATCATGGGAATTATAAATACAATGCAGACGATATAATATTTATTGGATAATCAATGAATAGAAAATTCTACGAGTGTTTCAATAAGCGCTTGAGAAGAATTGCGGAAAGCATTGATGTAAAGATCATTGAAAATAAAAACCTGAAGTCTTCAAGGAATTCCTATGCAAATGTGATTGAAGGTGAGGAAGAATGTGAACATGGAAAAATAACATATATATAGGTGGAGGAAGGTGTGAAAAACTCTCAAGATTCACATCATGATGTTGAATCTGAAGAAGAATCAGAAGAGGAATCCATAGCGAGAGAGAATATCATTGAACCCCAAAGTATAAATTGATGAGCATAGATTTATCAGTACAACATTATTGGGGATAGGAATGTTATTACATAGGCCATGAGAATAAATAATGATGCACAATTTTTATCTTAATTAGTTTTGAAACAAACCTCATTTGAAGAGCTGACAAGGATGTGTCATCGGTGAATAAAATTAATGAAGAGTTAGATCATGTTGACAAAAATCAGACATGGGATCTTGTTAAAAGACCTGAAGATCATAATGTGATTAGTACATAGTATATTTTCATGAAAATTTTTATGAACACGGAAATGTGATCAGAAATAAGGCACACTTGGTCTGTAAAGGATAATCAAAAATTGCAGTCATTGATGTTGAGGAGACATTTTCTGCCATAGAGGGACTGGATTAAATCAAGCTATTTTTTCCAAGGAAATCCAGATAGCTTATAATGTGTATATAACGGATGTCACAACAACATTCGTAAATGGATTATTGGAAGAAGATGTCGACATTGAAAAACCAATAGGGTTCTCACATGGAAATGATGAAATAATGGTTTAAAAGTTAAAGAAATATCTTTATGGACAGAAATAAGCACCACAAGCATTGTACTTTCAGTTGGACACATATTTTAGAAATCATGTGTTTAATAGAGGTAGATTTGATCAACGTATGTATGTGAATAACTCTCAACCAGATTAGTTCATGGTATTGGTATCGGTGGATGATATTATTTTTGATGGAAGCCGACATGGATAAATGGATGAATTTTCCAATCACATGAAATTAGAATTTCAAATGTCCATGATTGGTGATATTTCATACTTTTTAGGGATGCAGGTACTTCATAAGGACAATTACACATTAATTTCTTATGAAAAGTACGCGAGAGAGCTACTGATGAAATTCAATATGCGTGATTCCAAACTAATGTTGACTCTGATTTTAGTTGGATCAAAGCACGGAAATCATGAGGAAGGGACTTCTAGGGATCCCACGATGTACTGAAGAATCCTTGGAAGCCTATTGTACCTGATGGTGACATGATCATATATTGTCTTTGAAACTCTCCTTGCAGCCCGCTTTCAGAGTAATCCGAAGGAAGAACATATTCCATATGTGAAAAGAATTACGATATACATTCAAGGAACACATAATTATAGGATATAATTTGATGTAGAAAATGATAATGAACTATAAGCATTTTCTGATTTTGAATGGGCAAGAGTTGTAGTGCACATAATATATCTACCTGTGGTTGAGCATTTTATATTGGGAAGAAATATTTGGGATGGTTAATCTAGAAACATGAAAGTACCTTACATAGTACTGCAGAATCTAATTATACATCTGCTACCAAGGCGTTCACTGAGTTACTTTGGATGTAGTATAAATTAAGTGACATAGGTGATGAGGTGAAACAAACAATGGTGACTTATTATGATAACAAGAGTGAAATTGATCTTACGAAGAATGTCATTCAACATTATTGTATGAAACATATTGAGATTAGATATCACTTAATCAAAGAAAATGTTGAACACGCCATGATAAAAATGGACCATGTGGGAACTCCTAAGAAAGTGGCTGACATTATTAATAAACCAATGTCAGCGGCTGTTTTTGAGAAAACTGGTTGAACCAAGGTGTTTAGCCACCACCCAATCCAGAAGGATATTACGAGATTCCCGTCTCCCCAACTGTTTTAACAATTCTAATATTCTTGTCGATGTGTTATAGGTTTTTGGGGGTGATATGATCTAGGGGGAGTACGTTCTGAGCTCTATATTGCTTACATACTAGTCTCTGGGATTTATTGACAGTGGGGGAGAATGTATAAATTCAGTGGATTTAAAGAAGAGTGATCTCTTTATTATAGATACATAAAAATCCAAAATTACAACTATGGGATGAAATTAAAAGAATGAGAAATAAATTCATGTCCTCTCTCTTGATTTCTACATCAAGCACCGCTCACGTAGAATTAGAATGATGGCTGGGTAGTTTCTTGAAGGTTCAGATTTTTATCATGGTTGCAACATCAGTGAATTTATCTAGAAATTTCCAACAAACCCAATAGGGGAAATTGTTGGAACCAAGGCTGTTCGTTTCTAATAATGGAGATTGGTTTGTGTATTTTGTCAAAATGCACACGGATGACTACATAGGTCGCAAGGAATGAGGTCATACATTTGAGGATGAGATTAAAATCGAAAGTGGCATTGTTTCACAGTGTTTGAAAAAAATTTAAGCCTAATAAAACGGGAGTCTGGTAACGGTTTGAAACAAAGGTAGATGTTGAAGGCTAGTGGAAGGAGGTGAAAGAATGTAGTATGTGGTGAATGCATGTGATACACAGTGAAGGTGTGCAGTACGTAGTGAAGGCATGCAGTAAGCGGAGTGGTGCATAGAACCGAAAATAGTTCACAATGATAGTACACATTGAAGGAGTGTGGTATACAGGATGCTTCAAAATTCGGTTCGCAACGACATCACGCGTTGAAGGCATGTGGTATGTTGAATGGTGAAGATTGGAAGGATTGTTTTCATTCTCAAAACTAGAGCAGTACATAGTGGATTCTAATAGTATATGGATGGAGTTTAGTACAGTGAATATTGTCCCACTTTGAAAATTTTGGTAAATCATACTGTCGAAATTTACAGAGTTACGTGCCTATTTAAGGAAGAGTAATCCCCTTTGTTATTCTAAGAGATTTAATATTATAATTTCTGGAAGAAATTTTAGGATTTATGAAGTGTTACACTATGGAGAAGATGGTACATAGGGAGAATCATCCTTATAAGGAAATAAATATGTGGAAGATAGTGTGGTTTGTGCAGGTAGCCCTCATAGTACGTGGTGGAGAAATGTACTACATAGAGAAGGATGGTACATGGAGGAGTGGAGAAGTGAACAGAGTAGGGAAGTACGTCATGAAGGGTGGTACGTGGAGGAGCTAGATGGTATATGAAGGATCTGAATGGTACATGAATATTGCAGTGGTACGTAGAAACATCAGAAATTCGCAGAACACCTAAGGAAGACTGAAAATTGAACAAATCATTTTGCAAAATTAATTTTCATTATATAAGTGTATGGGAAAATAAATTACATCTATGAGAAATTATGGGACTTAAAAATAGCATCCATTTATAGCTGAGGATGCATGATTTTATGGTAAACCATTGAATCGACCTTCTAGTTGATAAACTGAGTGATGATTAATCCAACACAGTGAGCAAGGGGGAGTCAGCGGAAGTGATCTGAGGGATGCATCATGTTGTCCCTAAACCTTGTAAAGGTAGTGCGCCTGGCACTGAGTGACTGTGTTAAACTCTAATAATCCCTAACATGTGAATATTAGTAGTTTTTGTGTTGGACCAACACACTTTCGGCGTATGATCTTGGGAGGTAGCCCTTAGTGGTTAACCAAGTAATATTGTGGTGCCATTGCATTGCATGTGATTGTTAATTTTCTACACTTCTTTTTCATAAAGGTTTAAAAAGTTATTACCAACGCGGGAAAAAGATCAGTCAGTTTAAAAGAAAAATTTGACTCCCTGATTCACCCCTCCCCTCTCAGGGTGTTCCGACATCCATCACCTTGAACCAACCACTGCCCCATGATGAGATGCTTTCTTTGTCTATAGATAATCTCCAAGATGAGATGTGAACGCTGCTCATTGTAGTGAACTACACAAATGGGTTCTGATACCTCTCATCTATCACTGAAATGATAGATAATTCCTTAGAATGGATGAATATCAAGGCCTGGTTATCACCTCTTTCTCCAGTTAAAATAGAAAGGATAGCCGAAGGGGCATATTGATGATCAATCCACCCCCACACTAGCTCTAAATCCTAGTCCCCCACCAATGTATGGAGGGAACTCTTGATGTTAGCAGGAACCCCACACCCAATCAAGATAAGAATAGGGTGTTAAAAAAAATCAATTTGAGGAATGAAAAAATAATGTTTACTGTTTCTAGGATGACCATTCCATGGTTGCATCATAGCTTCCATGAATTGAATCTTTCTTCATCTTCCAGTGTCATTGCGGGTTGATGAAGTAGGTCATGATGACCTACCAGATTACTGTCCCTTATATCTAATACTGGGACACAATATTCATGAGTGATTTTTCCTCATGAAATACATGGAAAAGATGATATATTCCGAACACGTCATGTTGGGACCACCTTCCGTGCAAGTGGCACATGTATACACCACCGATCGAGATGAAGAATGGAATAGAAAAAATATTGCTAACAAAAAAGAAAAAATGCCGTTAGTTGTATGACTCAGAGGAAAGTAAAATGAGCTCATATAATGCTTCAATAATAGTTGATGTTACCAACCATTCCTCTATTGGCCCAAAATAAAACACAAATATCATACTCTGCTCAATAATCACCTATTGTAATTCCAACCAAAACGCAGACCAATCAGAAGGGATGAAATCAAGTGTTGGAAGATGAATGCTCACCAATGAAAAGGATGGATTTGACACTCTAATATTTCTTGATATAAAATCTAAAACAACTGGAACTACCCCATCAAAGGGCATAATGGGCACCACCCCACCAAACAACACAACTGGAACCACCCCAAAAAAATGCATAATGGGAACGACCCCACCTAACTGAAAACTAGAACCACCCCACCAAAGGGTATAATTTCCCCACCAAACGGCACAACCATAAGTAGATTATGATACATAGACATAATCAGGAGAGGAGCATATTTTGGATCTTCCATAACATTATTTTTATGGATCCTTTCTCTGATGAAGAGTATAATTATCAAAAACAATTCCACACACCAAATCAGTGATCCATAGGAGGAAGCCACAGAATCTCGGGATACTAAGGGCGACACAACCATGGTATAAATCATGTGGATTTTTGCAACCCATCACACACCATACGTGTTAAAAAAATCCATATGAAGACTTCTCATGAATCTGATAGGAACAAGAAAATTCCCCTACCACCATAGGAAGCCTCCTTGGTCCAATCATCCTGGAGTATCCATCAGATGAAAAAAATAAATAATTTTCCTCTGAATGTGAGGAGATCTACTCGAACCTATATACAATGGATGGAAGGTCCTCCGACTCTGCTACCATTGGACGACTCGTCATCATAAAATGAACAAGCCCCTAAAGGTCCTATGAAAGAGAATCCCCATGATGGGAAGCGACGACCTATAGAGAAGAAATATGACATTATAAATTAGTTAGCTTTAGTTCAATCTAATCATTCATTCATGGATTTAGAGAATCTGTAAAAAACTATTAGGGAATATCTCATAGAGGCTTTTCTAAGTCCCCAATATTTTGAAACTAAAGTAGCCACCGCTAAATTCAATCGAACGGAGACCGACACTATAGAGTTTTTTTGTAGTAATATCCTTCATTGATCAGGATGAAGAGGCCATGAGGAAAGGAAACATAAATACTTTATATGTGTATAGAATGATAAATGGTATCGATATATGAAAATTCTTCATTGACAATGGCTCTGGGATTAATATCCACCCACTGCAGACACATCATCGTGTGGGTTGTAATAAGGATTATCAAATTTCCTACATCTTGACCTTATTGGGATACGACAAAAGCGAGAAGAATGTATTATGCCAAATCAAGATTGAATACCAATTTGGTAACCTCATAGAACACCAATATTTTCATGTGTTTTGAGATAATATACACATTAATGCTCTTCAAGGGAGGCCATGGCTGCATAAACACATAGAAATCCACTCCTCTTATGATTATTGCCTCAAATATCGCATCAATGGACAAAGTTGGACTCTACATGCCGATAAGGCCCTATTTGAGTCCTAATAGTAAGACTATAATGATGAAGGGTTCTATGAACCAAAATGGAAACCACCATCTATTGTTGGAATTGATTGGAGCATCACCCCAAATGGAATGGATATTTTTCATACTGATCCCCTCAAGCAGCTCATTGAAGAATACATACTTACCATCAATCAGATTGATATAACCAGTCCAAATTTGGTTTCATATTTAGCATTCATAACAATCTCAAATTTGACTATTGATCCTAATAACGTTAAAAGGATCCTTGAATCCCGAGATAGTGGAGAAGGTTCAAATAAAAATACCCCCGAATTATCATCACAACTCCAAAAAAATTTCCACCTCACCCGATGAGGCCGGAAGAATGGTATCATCATTCCAAAGAATATGAGTAAACTCTTTTACCCCTCAATGTATCTTTTCTAATGAATCCCCCACAAAGGGATAAGGCATACGAGATGACCTTAGCTTACAAAGACCAAAATTTCAACTCCTTCCTCAACTATGAAACAATCATTTCATGGATTTTTTACCCATCATAATTTGAAGAGGAAGATGATGAGGATGCATGGGAAGACGAAGAAGACATATGGGATGCCCCCAAAATTTGTGAAAGGCATTTAAACTAACTTTAATGAACTCTTGGAAATCAACATGTGTACAAAAGAAAACCCACAAGCCACTCTGGTATGTGCGGCTACACTTCTCAAAGATCAACTGATATAAAGATAATTCTTGAAGAAGAGTCAATATTTTTTCATATATAATTATATAGAAATTCTATGTATCTATATAGAGGTGGATACTCTCCACCTGGGCCTACAAGAAGATCACCATGGTTACAATGAAGCTGCTAGAAGGAAGCACCAGACACATGCTACCGAAATAGATTATGAATTCCACAAGATATTGAAAGATAACTTCATTTAGGATGTCAAATAGCCCATATGGATATAAATAATTTTCCCTATCATGAAGATTAATGGGAAGATCAGGGTCTGTATCTATTTTAGTGACCCCAACTAGCACTACCCGAAAGATGACTTCCCTATCCTGATCACGGAAATGTTGATCAATGAAAATATTGTACATGAGGCTCTCTCTTCCATGGATATCTATTCAGGATATAACCATATCTGAATGGCCAAAAATGACGAGGAACACTTGTCATTCAGGGCTCCCCAGGGATGATTTTTTTATAAGGTGATGCTTTTCAGTTTGGAAAATACTAGTGCCACGTATTAGTGCACCATGAAACACGTTTTTAGACCCTTCCTAGGAAAGTTCATTGAACAGTATGTTGATGATATTATGTCTGAATTATGAAAATTATCTAAAAAAATTGATTTCCTTGAAACTATATTGAATAAACTATGACATAAGAATCTGAAAATGAACCCCTTGAGTTGTGATTTTGTATTAACACAGAAAACATTCTCCATCCTCATCGTACACCATTGTGGAATCAATGTAGACCATGAAAAGAAATAATTTATACCTGGAGTGTCACCACCTTGAAACCTCTCTCAGCTAAGAGGACTCCAAGGATACCTGGATTACATTCGGCATTTCATAGATAAGTTTCAGGAAAATGTTTTCCATTCACCATGATGATGAATAAAGTTGTATCAATGGAATGGAGAATGTCAAAAAGAGTTCAAATATATCAATAATAATCTATTAATTCCATCACTAATAATGACTACTATTAACGTAATAACTCTTATTATCTATGTAACCACATTGGATCTATCCATATGCACCATTCATGCAAAGAAAAATGGTTATGGAAGTGAGAATAAACTTTATTAATTCAGTTGAACCAATATTGATACCGAGACTCGTTATTCAATAATTGAGAAGAGATAACATGCATAGATATTTTTTTTCAGAAGCTAAGACATTACTTACAGCACAACGAATTCCAATTGGTCTCACATAGCAACCCACTAATGTACATTCTCAGTATTCCAATTTTATCTGGAATATTATCACGGTGCACGGTCATCCAATAGATGTTTGATATACAGTTCATAGCTAAACAATCTATAAAGGTATTGACATTAAAATATTTCATGGATGAGGATCCCTTAATAAGAGTGTCCCCATTAGATGATGAGCTACTTGATGATGAAGTGTTCATTTTTAAAGTGAACGCCAAGATGTGGGAAATGCACATTCATCGTGCCTTAAGAAGCCTGAAAGGAAGAAAATGGAAGACCCAAATTCAAAAAACTGTTTCGGGGAGTCATATCCCTATATACAGGAAAATAAGTTTTGCTTAATTCCTTCATACTTTCATAAGGATGAAAAAACAATGACGAAGAGTATCAGTCTATCATTGCAGGCCTAGAACTACCACTCCATGTGCAAGCCAAACACTTGATGATTAAAGGTGATTTAGAATAGGTTTTCAAGAAATTCATTTATGACTATGCTATAAAGAAGGATGAGTTAATCCCATTGATGATCCACGTTAGAGAATCGATGGAAGAATTCATGTCAGATCCAACATTAGAATATTTCCCCCCGGTCACAAAATTGGAAAAGTGATGCATTGAAAAATATAGCCATGGCTCTGGATGATCCATATAAAAATGAAACTATTATCAATATTTCTCAAAGACAAATGGTCTTACAATTATTTCAATCCATCAACGAAAAAACTAAAAAGATCATTCCATATTCCCAGATATATGGTCCTACCACCAACGTGATGACTCCAATTATAGACTATATCCAAAACGGATAACTCCCATCAGATAGGGATAGAAGGGAATGAATCCAAAGAAGAGAAGTTAATTTCTTATTGTATGATGGAATAAACTAGCAAAATAATCCTTTATAAGAGAGGCCTTGATGGAGTCCTTCTCAGGTGCGTTGATGGAGAAGGATACATCGACGTTATTAAATATGTTCATACTTGATCTTTTGCGGCACACCAATCAGCATTCAAACTCTCTCGTCATATTTGAAGTCATGGGAACTATTGGCCCACCATGATGTAGGATTGTTCCAATTTCACCAAGACATATCATTCCATCCACGTCCATTCTAGTTTCATCGATCATCCCTCTGAGTTCTTCACACAACTATGTACTCCTAGACATTCTCCACATGAGTAATAGAGGTCATAGGACCATAACCTCCTACCACGGCCAGTCAATTACAATATAATCTCATAGAAAACATCTTATTTTCCAAAAATGGATGATGCTCTAACACTAAAATAATTCCAAGTGAAAATCATTATCATATTTTGGAAAGACAATATCATCACTGGGTTTGGTGTCCCTCACACAATATTGATGGAAAATGACAACAATTTCTACTCTATTTAATTGGAAAACTCTACTAAGAGTACAATATAAAATCTAACTATCCATTATGCTACCATGTAGTGGCCAAAAAATATATAAACCATTTCAAAATGACATTATCTAGAATACTCCAAAAGTTAGTGGGCATGGATAAGAAATTGTGGTCGGAAAATATATTATATTCTCTTTGTCCTTACCAGACTACAACCCACACCACAACTCAAGTAACCTCATACTCATTAGTATATTGGACAGAGGCGGTTCTTCCCCTTGAAACTAAAATTCCATCGCTGCAAGTTATTGTCTATGATCAACTATATGCATTTGAGCAATCCAAAAAATGGTTAGATGTGTTGGAGTAGTTGGAAGATAAATGATTTCAAACTTTTCACCATCAATTTGTCAACAAAAATTGGGTTACACTAGCCTTCAATAAAAAGGTTCACCTCTGATCATTCCAAAAAGGAGATGTGGTGTTGTTCCTTAGATCCCTACTGATATTTGAAAATAAACCACCAATGTTGGAGCCCAAATAGGATGGAAAATATGTTATAAAAACATTTACTCCAATGAATCATATGCCCTGATTACAATGGATGGAATCTCACCCCAGCCCCCACCAATGTGAGGTTTCTGAATAATTACATTTTGTAATTGCAATCGAAATCGTCTTAGATGCATGAAGATAAACTATATAAATCCACCTATTTCCTCTCTATATGGCATTAACCAATACAGAATATGTCCTAATCACATGATAATAAACTTGACAAGGAAGTCAGCTTAACTATATAATGTTAAAGTGCAAGTCCCCAACAATGTTCTCACCCAAGGGAATATTGTCTACGTCGTCGGTCAACTACCATGATGCGCTATAGAAATACGTACGTGTTGATTCCTATTCATAAATTTGATACATAACAACACCTTGGCCATATGTCTTGGTCTAGCCACCACACAACATGGAACTCTACTTTTGTACCCTATATCACTCTTATACTACAAGAGAACTCCTCATCATTATTCGTTTCTCAGACAAAGTATAAGTCATGTGATATTAGGAATAGTGGTTAGTATTTCCCATACTTATACAAAGAATAGAGGAGTAAAATATTCAAATAATCTTGAAATAATGGTATAATCTCCCCCCATCCGTGCACAGGTTAGACATGCAAAAGGGGGGTCCTTAAAACTATGAATGGATTGATTTCCACCCTTACAGGACGCATGGTGATGCCTGGATTCTAAATCCCAGTCTATCCAGCTATCAAAATCAATAATTCATCTCTCCCTATGTACATGTTATAATTTCCTGGGGAAATTTTTTGTATTTATCACATGACATTAAACTTGATGGCCCCAATAATCTTCTCACCTAAGGGGACATTGTCTCCTGCATCGGCAATCTAATGGGATGATCTAGAACAAATTCTGCTTTAATTCATTCCCTATGGGATATGTAGTGATTCGAAAATCATTAATCCTAGTACAGAATCTGTCAGACAAAGAAAAACTTAATATTCCCACACTCTGTGCATGGGTATGACTGGAATAGGGAACTCCAAAAACTATGTGTTAAATGATTCCAGCTCTCACATGATATATTTTGATGCCCAGAATCAACAACCTGGTCCATCCCCCACTTAAAAAAATTCCCTCCTTCATACATATAAAGCAAACATCTATATAGAATTTCCTTCAATAACTACACTGACTTTGATTCCTAATTAATTTGGATATGTTGGAAACCTCCACGAGGTTCAATCCCAAGACTTCACATACCTCATATTTTTCATGTAGTTTCACATTGATCATTATTGATTGAAATTAAACTACACATTATACTAGAAATATGTTTGGATTGATTCCAAACCATCAATGGGACACAAAGTGACTTATGGTTCTTCCCAGGTCTAGCCGTCATGAAACAAAACCCCCCTCTATATATAAGACATTCATGCACAAGGAAACTCACGAGTCCTTACCACATGATGTTAACCTGCATGGCCAATAAAGTCCTAAAAATATGAAATTAAACTATATGTTATCTCTAGAACTACCTATGGTTTGATTCCCGCCATGATGAAAAACATTGTGATGCACTAGTTTTCCTGGGTCCAACTGTGAAAAAAGACCCCAATTCCCTGCATGTGAATTGAAAATAGATGCAAGGGATTTCAAATCTAGGACATTACATCCATAATGTGTTGAAAGACCTTGGTTCCCTTGACATATGAATTAGATCTATGTAAAGGATCTCATACCTTAGAATTAAACCTGGCCAAATCATTCCTCACATACCCATGCATTCTTCATTTCATCCAGAAAACTCTATTACCTAGAAAATAGCATGTCACCATAATCATCCACAACTATCAGAAATGGGAAAAAAGTGTCTTGCAGAAACCATTTCTTGACTATGAATATTATGCACTAGTGGTTTTGCATACATTAGCTATAAAAATGGCCTATCAACAAATGGACAATTCATTCACAAGAGAGTATGTTCCTTATTCTGTACACCAATTGGATCCTAAGACACGTTTCATCCATCTTGATGTGAGGGCTCTAGCAGATATGGTTTACACCTACTTCCCCCACTCATGTCTTAGGCATACTAAGAATATTCCAGCCTAATTATCTCCTACATACACATGACTCCAATGATGATTTATCCTTGCAAAATGACGATTAAAATATTCTATCAACATATATTTGAAATGATGCTAAATAGTATGGAAACTTTCCTCATAGGCTGACATTAAATATCATGGCCTGAAGACCTAACAACATGACATAAAAACATAAAAGGTACCCCAAACACTGCTAAAATTCCCCCACCCCTTGCACACAGACCATAACTGGTGTAGAAAAACTATCTCGGTATGCCTTGAACTTCAAAACAGGGCCCATATCCAATATGGGAGCCTAAATATCACACTCCACATATGGGTCAAATCATTATAAAGATACATCCAATTTTTCTAATAATCATGGAATTATATGAATAATCACAGTCGATGTGTTTCTGGTATGTCCAATACAACCCTCTCTATTCATCAAACTTCCTAATTTGAGTGATCTCATATCCTCATAACCCTTCATGGCCATTGGGAATGGAAGGTCAGTGTCTTGTGGACACCTTTGTTTGACTACGCACATTATTCTCTAATATCTCTGCATATGTTTCCCATAGAAATTCCTTATCTCCCAAAGAAAAATTCTTCCTCAGGAAGGGGTTTCCCTATTTTCGTATTCCAAACAGCTTCTAAGCCCCATGTCATTCTATCTAATCCAAGAACCCTCGAAAACACAAGTAACTCAATCTTTCATACTCGTGTCCCAGATAAGTTAGATCATCCAAGCTTGATTACACTCAAATTTCAGGGGTCTTCTACATCAACTTCTTAATTGAATGATGTTTCAACTGCATGATACTTTATACCCAATAATAAACCTTAAGCCTTGTCACATCAAAATTATATTTACCCTAATGACCCTATGATTGAAATGAATATGAATAGGAAAGATTAACATGTTCCCATGCAACATTGGTGAATATTTATACACAAAAATAAATCCTTATCTATATGTGTGAATCATATCCACATAGAATTGAAACATAATATAACTACATACAACTGGATTACTATTAACATAGAATACATGGAGATAATGAAAACTCATTTGTTGGATTCATATATGAATCAAAAGGATCCCATCCTTTCTTATGAAAGGGTCATCCCTGCATATGAAAAAACTCATATTGAAAGAATATAAATGCCTCCTCTTATTCCCAGTATTCATGGAAACATTCAACCTGAAAACCCCTTTTTCATGACCAGAAACCACTCTCCACACACCATACTCTATGTACAGAATTCTATGAATCCCCATAATCATTATTGTCCATTTGAAATAGACGGATAGTATCTTGAGGACTCCCACATTTGACTATTCATACCATTCCATGGTGACTCAACATTTGTTTCCACAAAAATGGCTAGTCAACCAAAGTAAAATTCATCCCCAAGACATGATTTTCCTATCTTCATACGACTCTAGGACACATATGTCCCATATCATTCCCTAGTTTCGCAGCTCCCGAGATAATAATTTATATTTATCTCCTGGTCAACACCTAAAGATAAATTACTTTTCATGTCAAACAATCAAAAAAATTTCCTCATTGTATAACATTAAACTACGCAACACACTATCCCTCCTTTTCGCATGCCAAATTTTTACTGGAGTAGTTTATAAACAAGAAACAATTCAAATTCCCTTATTAATTTCAGATTCCATTCCACTAAATGGACACCCACTACAGTCCTGAATAGAAAATTAAATAATATATTCTATTAAAACTTCATAGACATTTGAAATGGGAGGACAATGTATCACGTACACCTTCATTTTACTATACACATCATGAACTAGCGGCTCTGCATTTGTTGCCAAAAAAATGGTCTATCATTCAAAGGAAAATCCATCCTTAAGAGAGGCTTCTCTTATCTCCATACAACCGATGGATTCTATGCCTCATATCATATCACATATCTAAAATCACATGTAAGTGTCAAGAAAACCCTTCATCTATGTATAAATGTTTCCAAGTCATTCTTATTTTTTGAATCCTAAAATGGGGCACACACCCTACAAGTCATAGTCCAAGATGTTGAACCTAAAACATCAGTGCAGTTATGGTTAAATTTGTTCACCCTCAAACATCATTAATTATAGTATGGTTTTAATGAAATTAAATTTCCCATGAAAAAGAGACAATATACTCTATATGGTGAAAACTAGAAAAGGGTGCCTTGGGTAAAATATGTATGTCAGCTCACCAAACCTATGCTATATATAGTTTAGGAACAATTGTGAGAAGAAAAAGAATAAAGTGAAATATATTTTGTTAGATCAAAACCCGAAATGGGTGGGCTAAGAAAAATTCAAGTTATACCCATTAATCCCACACCATAAAAGTCTTAATAAAAATGGGTGATAATGAAAAAAAAGAAAATGGTTTGTAGGGTTCTCCATATGACCCTAGGAAGATTAAAACTACATGAACTGAGCCCCTCATTTGAAGAAAAAACTAGATCATAACTTTATTATTCCTTTTTCTCGAATTATGGTTTAAACTCATATATCGATGATGTTATTATTTAAAATACAGTTTATCAAAAGTGAATGAGAGTGTATAAAAACAGTTAAAGAGGAACACAAGAAATAATATTTTTTCTTCTATATTAAAAAAGGGAGTGAGATTGGTAGGAAGATCCACAATCTGGATCCTCTCCAGATATCGAACAAGAGGTAGTATAGGGAAGCCCAATAAATTACAACAAGGCCTTACTCTCTCTTTCAAGAAGATAGATAACTACCCAACAAGGACCGTCAATGGACTAATATAAAGATCCCTCCACCCAGATTTTGTTTCAACCATTGGACGTACTCACTTCATAAATGTCCATAGGTATCTCCCTTTCATTTCGATGACTTGATAATTTGCATTGGACGATGCCAGTTCTGCTTTTAGTTTGTCCATGTGTGCCCCACAATTACGCAGTGATCACCATGTCAAGAGAGCTACATTAATGATCTTACTGATAATGCAGCTAATTATTAATATCACTAAATTTCTAATATTGGCGATGAGAATCATTAATCCTAGAAAGTTCACCTTCACAAGTGGTGATATCTTCTCAATATATAACAATTTGGTGTATAAGGAGACCTAGGCATCAGTAATCAAAGCCGCCTGAACCCAGATTGAAAAATGGTCATCGAACGTTATCCTCTTCATTGAAAAAATATGTTATGGGAGTTCCCATGGAATGATTATGTATCTGATTCCATAACCTCTTTCTCACAACATGTTTCATATTCATAGAATTGGAATCTTGGCAATCCTCAACTTTGATAGGTATGCAATGAGAAAGAATCAGTGCTGCGGGTGGAAGCCCCTTTAGAAGAGTCTCCCATGCTGGGGGATAATTCCTCCAAGTAGATGGTTCAGCCTTCCTGACTAAATGTGGTGTGATGAAAAAAATCACAAAAACATCTGGTGATGTCCCATAAGGACCAGCTTTCATAGGACCCCAGACAACATCGGTTAAAGATATGGGATATGAATAACTCTTTGTAGAGATGTATTGTGTTGTAGAAACCTCTTACAAACACATTTGAAAATATATAGAATTAATTCTCACCATATGAAGTGGAAAAAATGGAGAAACTGACATGGTTGAGATAGGATCTGAAATAGACAATGGTCATTCAACCCACCGAACTAGCCTTGCCAATATCCCCTCAGGATAGAAATCCGAAAACATCTGGGAATACTGTAATAAAAGGTATGTCGAGGCTATTATGGGAGGAATGAGTACTTTTACATTATCATCCTCTCAAGTCATGTCCAACCACAATTGGAGAAGTATTACAGGTGATATTCACACTTCACTAGGGTGTCAAGGAGAGATGTGATTTGTTTGGGGCATCCCAACTGCCTATTGAACCTATAAATAATGTAAGGCCCACAAGTGGTCACCCTATCAATGTGTGTGGTCAAGACTACATCGTGAAGAGTGAGAATATAAGAACATTAATTAGGGGAGCCTCTCCCAGTATCTATCAATTGCCTATGGGTCACTGCATAAGGAGAAAAGGATAAGTGGGAAACATCTATTAGAAATTCAATGACGCCCTTCCATGCCCAATGTTTTTTCTTTGATGATATCAATGTTATGAAATGGTGGATAAAATATAGAATCAGTATATTTGGTAGATTCTGATACTCGTAATAGGGAAAATGATCTTCCATCAATCCATATAAAAATTTAAATGATCCTATTAGAATATAAGGAGTTTTAACTACATGTATCTTCCCTAATAGTTTGTAGATTTTCACTAGAGTATGAATGACCAAATTAAAGAGATATCCCTCTACCAATGTGGATTTAACCATCAAAGTGGATGCCCGGACATTGGTATAGAAACAAATATAGGGGAAGATCAACCCACAATGGAACATGTCAAAGGAACATGCCACCTTGAGCTCAAGAGACTCATCTTGGTGGATTTCATGACAACAAGTGGTGCATTGACCTGCCTCAAGTGTAGCGTAGTCGGAACAAGAAATGAGAGGTGATTACTGGGTTAGATGGGCTTAGCTATTGTGAAATCTCATCCTTGGACCGGTCACATGTATGAATATCTTTGTCTGATCCTCAAATGAGATAAGTGAGCAGGAATGAAGGGGCTAACCAAGTATCCTCTCTTCAATAAGCAATAATTCACCTACCAATGGGGATACATTCTCCACATTCGTCCAAGTGTTAGCCTTTGTTATAAATTAATCATAAATATCTCCAAGGATAGGAAGTGCCCCTATTTCTTAGATGCCCATCAATATATCTACACATAAACACGGGATATGTAAAAGGAGTTGGACTGAGCAGCTCACGAAGTATCTCACCTATCGAAATGATGGAGAATTGGGAGAACCACACTGATTATATTGATTATCAGCTCTTAGCAGCATAGAGGCTACCAAAAAATCAAGTTAACCTAGATATCACAATCCCTCTAATCAGAAAAGCATCATCCCGATCGAAGATCCCATTTGGAGATATATCCTCCATTAGGGATACCTCATGAAAAGTTAATGATAGATGGATAATATTGGATAATGGAATCCAAGGACGTACTGCGAGGGCCTTGGACCCTATAAGTCAACATAGAACCTCTCAATATGAACTCACCAACTAAATTCAAATCAGTGATGATTTCTCCAATAGTAGAGATGTTTTCCCTATTATTTCCATGAGACATTCCATAATGTGTTATAGGATCACCATGATTTATCCCTAGAAAAGGGGCATCATCTTAGAGTCCAAAATATTAAATTATATAAAGATTATATTTTAGATAGGCTATTAGATATTCAAAAGTATAACACAAAAAAATATCTTTTTGAGGAAGAACGACATCACAGAGTTCCGCTTCGACATTCACAACCATGGGTGCCCTCTGCCTGATTACTTCTCTTGAGATGAGAGGAAGAAAAATTTCATTCTTATAACAAATCATTCATTCCAAATGGTCAATCCAATTAATTTTATTTGGTAAAAAGGCCAAAAACCCCAAAGAAAAAATATTAATGCCCAGCACAGGGATCTACATATTTAAGCCTAGGAAAGGTTCACAGAATGCATTTACCACAAACTGACCATACATAGAATGCCCCACAGGACACCGGCCTGTGAAGCATTGACTAGTGAATCAATCAGATCATATAACATGGAATCCTTGTACCAAGAATCAATAGGTTTATATAAAATATCCATAGGTCAAATATTTAATGTTCTATTTTTAAATTTAATATTCAGTTTTTTTCCTTGGATGTTATGTCCTAAGGGTAGGCGAGCCACGTAGCGTCTTACTACACAAAACAATTGATCATAAATCTTAAAATTATATTGTTCGGTTTGTGGATTAAATATTTCATTCACAGCCAATGTAACTTTGAATAAATTAGATATTTTTGGAATGCAAGGATTGGTTTTCAGACGAAGAATTTTGTGAACGACATAGTACACATAAGAGAGGAAAATTAAGAGCGCTTTGCCGAGAAATTTTCAACAGCAATCCAGGTAAATGATAAATGGCCTAGGAAACCTATATATAGGCATGGTCCACCAATTTGTACACCATTATACTGAAAACTAGTTCAGTTCAGGACAATTTCCCACATCATAATTGCCACTTCTTTCTGACTGAACCCCATTATGATGGGGAGTATTTTAACGGTCCTAAAAAAACAGCAAAGGAAAATCCAATACTACCAAAAATATCCTAAAGGAAAGGATTGAATATGAAGATGAAAAAATTGAGGATAGAATTGTTGAAATAAACTTTGAAAAAGGACCCAAATTGGCCTGTTTACTAGTTTTTGAGAATAGTCTGCTAAGGACGTAGACGGGCAGCGAACCAAGTCATTCGCATATGAGATAAAAATGTTAAACCCGGGAACTGCAAACTAAGTCATTGAAAAAAATTATGGGCATGTAAGTACCCACATACCATCCGCACAGATTTAGTTGTCTATGGTAAAGGAATGGCACAAAACACCACCTGAACCACACCATTTTCTGAATTAAAGGAATGATTTCTACCGCTCTGAACTGTAACACCGCGAGACTTGGTTGACCGAGTCATCTATGGGATTCCAAAAAATGTTCAGTGTGACCAATAGTTACATCCTCCTCAGTGATCTATTAAAGGAACTCAATGGGAACTGTAAAAAAGAGGAAGAATATATGTTTTTGTGGGAGAGCATAGAGTTTTTGAACTGAAGAATTCAAAGGAAAATGATCGTTGAATTATGTAACTATGAAGGGTTTCTATTATGTATAAACCCACCAAAAAATACAAAAATAAGGAACATAAAAATAATCAACTAGTCGAGATACTACCAAAGGAAAACTGTGAACAAAAATCCAATCGTAGATGAACTTCCCATGAACTGTGAGACTAATGTCCTTTTTTTCAAAAAGTCGAACAATGTAGCACATCTCTATATGTTTGAAACCCAGCTCCACATCGAATTCTTCCACACGAAGGTACTCTAGCACCGCATACCACCACGGTTTGTGAACAGAGCTTGAGTCCACATACCACCATAGTGCACATACCACATACAGATCCACGTATATCTTTAGTATGAAAACCGCATCATGATCCACAAACCACCTTGGTATGTAGATATCCCATCAACGCACATAGAAAAATACAATGCATAAAGTACCCTACCTTGCAATAAAAAATGGTATGTGGAGTAGGGTACCTATTGGATTTCCACCATCTGGTACTGATCATGCCCTTATGTTTCCATCCCATACTCTAAATCACCCCCCGGAACCAATCCATCGACATCAAGACAAAGACTCCTCCAATGACATAATATTTTTATGAATCGACCATTAGGTGCAACAACACATCCTTATATGTCTACAAACAAATGGTAAGTGGAGTCATGAAGGTAGTACAATCATTTGTGTAGACCGTGTAAATTTTCATAAGGCAACATTCCCATGGAAACCCAGAGTCCAACCATGGGATTCAAACAACGGCCTCCTTGTTCTAGGGATCAATGGTAATTAAATTATTTTCCATTCAATATGCGGTAGAGATAAGTAAAAGGAATTTCCCTTTATTTTCATTTTGATGAGAAGTAGTGTTCTTCACATTTCCTAGAACCCATTATAGGGAATCCCACTTAGAGTAAGCCCCATTCCAATAAGGATGGACCTAATGACCGTCAATTTCATTTCACATTGAAGGGTTCAATGCTCTACACCCTCATCCATCATTTCCCTAACATCTACCATCACAGGATCCTCATTTTCCCTCAGTAGATAAGAGAATTTGTTCCTTTATTGAATCTTTTTCATCCTCTTTTTTCTCAAACTGATCATGAATAACGTATTCTTAGAGGTATGTGGTTACATGACATTGGCACAACCCACAATTAACTTTGATAACTCTAATTTCCAACCCAATCAGGATAGGTAGAAAGCCTTTATCCAGTTCCGCACTCCATATCATCTCATCCATGAAATGAGAGATCACACCCTAATTAAATTCTTTAGTGATATTTATTATAATTGGAAAACTATTTTAAATCCGTCATAAAGTATTTGAATATATTATTACCATGAAAGAATAGGTAAACCTCAAGTTTAATGTATTTAAAAGAAGCATTTGGGATTTATACTTCCTATGAATGATTGATCATGATAATAAAAAATTTCATACAGTCATAATGACAATTTATATTTTACTAAGGGACAGAAGATATAACAATGATGTTGGGGTGGTGATAGTTATGCTCAAATATTGAAGTATATTATTCGATATTAGTTATATAAATTCACTTTTACCATGATAAGCATTTATGAATGATAATTTATATCCCAAATTAGTATATTTCGAATTATTTGTAAAAATTACTAATGATATGATGATTGAATCTCAAATGTATGATTATTATTTGGTTTATGTTTGCAAGAATGTGATTATAAATAGTATTTTTGTTCTACTTTGTTGTTAATTTGATGTTATCATTGGAATGGATTGTATTTCTCAACATGAATTTGATATTAATTTCAGTGGAAGATAATTCACATTTGATATTACCGTACAAAATATTATCACACACATATTTGATGACAAATATAAACTCCCAATAGAAATTCCAACCATTGAATGGGTCTTGATTCATATTCAAAAGTAGAGTTTATCTCCGATGATTAGGGTAAAACTGAACATCAATTATATGCATATTGTAAGGAATTTTGTTGATATATTTTTGGAAGAGTTTCCTAGTCTTCCATCAAATCTAGAAGTAGGGTTCTCAATATAACATATACCTTGTGATAAAACCATTACAATGAATCCCAATATAATATCCCCTATTGAGTTGTAGGAACTATAGAAGAAACCCAATGAAAGTCTTGACAATGGATACATTCAACCAAGTATGTAACTTTAGGTTTCACCTATTATTTTTGTTAAGAAGAAGGATAGATCAACATGAATCTGTATTGATTATTAGGAAATTAATTGGGTCACAATCAAGAATAAGTTTCACGTACCCCATATTAATGACTTATTTGATCAACTACATGGAAATAAATACATTTCCATGATTGAACATCATTCTATATATCATCAATTGATGTGTAAGAAGTAAGATATATCAAAGACAAAATTTCATTCAAGCTAAGGACATAATGAGTATATACTTTATACACTTCATATTACTAATTCCACATATATGTTTATTGATTTTATAAATAGATTCTATATAGTATACCATGATATTTTCATGGTAGTCTTTATTGACTATATTCCAATATATTCAAATAGAATGTAAGAGAATAAATATCTCTAAAAGATTATACTGAAGACTAAAAAGAAGGGTAATCTATAAAGAAAACTTACCAGGTGTAAATTTTTTTGAATGAATAATCATTTTTGTTTCATATAATCAATAGATATGGCATATAGATTTATCCAATAATGACAGAGGCTATAGAAGAATGGCATAGATAATCCAAAGTGACTGAGATCTGTAGTATTCAAGGACTGTCAAGATATCATGCATTCATTGTGTGAAATTTCATAATGAAATCCTGTATAAATACCATGATAACTCTGAAGGGATACATGTTCATTTAGATAGATTAACCTAAAGAAAAATTCATGGAACTAATGGAAAAGTTAGTCATTGCACGTGTTCTTATACTTGCCTACTGTTGATAAGGGTTTGTAATCTGTACTTATGCATAAAATAATCTATTGGGATGTGTTAACATGAAAAATTATAACGTTATATCTTATTCATCATGAAAATTTATTGGTTGTGAGAAAACTACAAAAATATTGATTTAGAGTTATCTAGGGTGATTTTTAATTAGAGATATTTAGGAATTATCTTTAAATATAGAGGTATGATATATACAATAATTATAAAATTTTAAGGTATAAATTTACATAGAATGAGTTGAATATATTTCATAGAATATTATTTTACATTTTTCATGGTTATAACTATTGAATACATTTATATCCTGGGAATGAGAATATGGTGGCTGATGCTTTGAGATGAAATGATTATGATTGATTAACCATTAAGAGGATAAAAAATGATACAATATTTATGGATTTACAGATGATAGATCGAGAAATCATGAAGGAATGGGAAAAACATTATATTTCTCAATAGATTGTTCTACCATTAATCCCAGTGATGATTAATGAGGCATAAAAGGGTGATTTATAGCTCAAGAAGAAAGCGATAAATGTTCCTTATTTCAAATTTGATAATGATGGAATTTTAGTGTAAAAAAACTTGTATTATTTTCATCCATAAATTATTTTATGAACGATTAGTAGGGGGAAGCTCATAGTTTTTCATTCTATATACACCCTATAAGTACAAAAGATGTAATAATATTTGAAGGAGTATTTATAGTGGTATAGTATAATGTGAGATATTTTAGATTTCATATCTAAGTGATTGATATGTATGATAGTTACATTTGAGAGGAAAAATTATAATGGATGTTAAGCCCATTACCCATAATAGAATAGAATTGGGAAAACAACACCATTGATTTTGTAATCTGACTCCACAAAAACCATAAAGGGAACAATGATAAATGGGTTATATTTGATCTCATAAAATGTATACACACATGATTTCTATTAGAAAATATTTCTACCTAGATCATATTTCATTGATATACACTAAGGAACTTGTATGGTTGCATTGAGTACCACATACCATTGTATCTAATCGGCATCTGAGGTTCACCTCAATGTTCAAGAAAAATATTCAACAATAAATTTTTAATGTGTTGTGTTTTTTATGTTGTATAATCCTTAGACAGCTGGTAAGTTAGAGATAACCATTCAAAGTCTATAAGATTTGATTTTATTTTGTTAAATGGACTAGAAAAGTTTTTGGGACCAAAACATTCATTTAGTAATGTTTTTATGCAATAATATTTTTTACTCATGAATTTTGATGGATCCTTTTTAATATATAACTGGAATTAATTGTTGAATAAAATTGTTTTGGATGATATTGGAGAAATAAAGCTATAAATGACTAAGATATTTGAGAACCTTATATATGATTTTATAGCCATTTAAATACACATTATAGAATCTCAGAGATGATAGAAACATTATTCTGACAATCATTTGTGTGATTTGTAGTTTGATGTTGGTGAGAAGGTTTTATTAATAATTTATTCAAGGAATATGGTGATGAGACTCTAGAAGATTGTATTGTTGAGACATAGGAATGTTGTCCATTTCAAGATTCTTGATCGAGTTTTGATAGTTTCTTATCACCTATAGCTTCCACCAAACCTCTATCAAGTTCACGATGTGCTCCATATATATATATATATATATATATATATATATATATATATATATATCAAAAGGATGTACATACTTGAAACTTCACAAGTAAATAGATCAAAGTTCATACAGATGGATCAAGATATTTAATATATATAGAAACCTATGGATAATTGGTAACATTTAGATAAATTTATAAAACATTACACAACTCACCTGCTCAATGATTTTCTGGGAACCAACCAACTTCAAGATGCTACATAGGATCCCGAGAATAAAATGTGACAAAGGTATCCTCATTTTTTCATATAAGAGCGAAAGATTTAGAGGAAATTTAATTTAAATGGGGGTATAATATAATACTCTATGATTTTATGAATTTTCTTTCAAATAATGTTAATTTTTTGATATCTTTTAATACACACAACAATGAGTTTTAACAAACAATAATATACTATTAATAGTATTATTTATTAATTAATGTGTAATACTATTCATTAAATTGGTGGATTGAATTGGGGTAACCATATTTTTAATATTTATTATAATGTTTTCAGATAATGAAAATATATTTATAGATCATTATATACTTTTTGATAAATTCGTTATATTTTATCAAAATACTTTTTTTTATGAAAAAAGAATTTATTAAATTTTGTGGGAAAATTAAATGTAGTTTTTTAAAATTTTGGAAATTTATTTGAAAAAATAAAATTCAATTTTGAATTATGTTTTTAAAAATTATCTCTCAGTGTTTTTTTATAATTTTATTGAATGATTAATTTATTTGATAAATAGGAAAAAATATGATTTTAGGTATAATTATTCTTCATTTAAAAATGTATAAGTTCTATTTTATCTTAATTTGGTTTTAATAGTAATATTAGTTCAATAAACATACTATTAATCCAATTTATGTCATTCA
Organism: Viscum album; assembly: GCA_963277665.1. Taxonomy (NCBI): domain Eukaryota; kingdom Viridiplantae; phylum Streptophyta; class Magnoliopsida; order Santalales; family Viscaceae; genus Viscum; species Viscum album. The sequence goes on from OY728125.1 coordinate 562,180,857, forward strand.
ATACAAATTCATATTGATTTTTTTATTAAAACATTTAATACTAATGAAACATTTCTCTTTGTAGACTCTCTTTCCATCACATGTATGGGATTAATTTTGCATTAAATTATTCAACATAAACGAATGGAATTTGGGAAAATTGATTCCATATATGGAATAAAAATATAATATTAGATAATATTTTCAGCTTAATTTTGGTAAAAAAATAAATAATAAATGCATAAAAAATTAATCACTATGGTTATAGTTAAAATGAGACTATCGAGCTGTTAAATAAAAACTATGGGTGTGTTTTCAAATAAAAACTCTTAAAATACTAGTTTATAGATATATTTAAACTTTATCCTATCACACCATTTAATTTATATATTTTTTTTTTCAAAACATCTTTATCAATTTTTATTCTGATAGGAAATTTTTATGTAGATTCCATGCAGGTTCCTTTCCCAGCTTCTAATAGAACATACAATCTCCTCCCATATTCACTATACTAAAGATTTTTTATAGAAAAAAACTACTTAAATACTTTACATTAATCCCTAAACATGTATTATATGGATTATTTTGATCAGTAAACATTTATAATAAAGAGTTAGGTTTAAACCTCAAGATCTTATCGGAAGAATAAATATCATTCGTAATTGAACTTTCTAATTTTATTTCATCTTCAAAAATAAAAAAAAATCCCATATATGATGATATAAAAGCCTATTTATATCCAATATATTTATATTTTATTATGTTAATGTACTAACCAATATCCATGTCCTCTTTCATCAAATAGGAAATGAAACTATCGATCCGTTGTACGGTGGACTACCGCCTAATTTACCAATGTAATTATTTTTCTATCATTTCCAATCACGGCTGTATATAATGATATATTTAACCTATTTATGAGATATTTATGGCATAATTATACTTTTTGATATTTAATATCATATATATTATTACTATTAAATCTCTTGTAAAATGATAAATCGTTTATGTGTATGAGTAGACCACCACCTCCAAAGAGCAATGTGAAAATTTGAAATTTAATTTTAAAAAGGATTTTAATAATGATAGATTTTCTAATGACCCAACCACAAAAACCCATAATACAGTGTCTGCATTAATTACGTTGGCATAAGGTCAAAGTAAATCATTTCCCGAAGGACAGAATAGTTTCCATGTCTTGGTAAACCAGATACAGACAAGAGTCTTGTTTTAAAAATTAGTTCACTAAATACATCATATGTTTTTTAGGGTAAAATTGTTCCTTCAATAATATCCTTACATATTTTTCTTATTACTCTTCAAGATATTCTTAGGGAAATGATAAAAATAAGGGTTAACTCAAATGATCGGTGTGGGTAAACTAAAACAGAAGAAATGATGAATGAATTAGAATAATCAATATGTGAAGGAAAACAACTAAAAACACATTCTATGTAGTCAATAGCTAATAATTAAGTTGTTAAATGATATTTATAGGTTTTTAAATGAAAACATATTACCTTTAAATAACTAGATAAGAAAAAATCATTAAGAAATCGTTAGAAACTGACACACATTCTATTTAATCAATTAACTAGGAATGAAATGCTTCCAATGTTATTTAAATAAAATAATATAATGGATAATAGAAATTGAATAAAAATTAATACAATTCTTACTTATTGATCAATTTTTTTTAGAAGGATGATACATTAATCATAAAGATGACTTAAACTATACTGGGTAAAATCCAATTCGTTTAGGGTAACCCACTGATTTCATCCCATGAGACTAAAAATGGATTGTGGGGCTTTCATTAAATAATCCAAACCATAGGGCATACCTTCAACACTCCCAAAACATTGTATTTCATGTTCAATTAAGTCTGAAATAATTGATTAAAATTCATAATCATAGTGCCTCATAATATATCCATATTTACTAATAAATACAAATTTATCAATATTTCCCTAGTAAATAAAATAGACACAAAATGTAAAAATGGAATATGGTTTAGGAAAAAATAACATCCATGGTAATAGATAGGGATAATTAAGGGGAATTAAATGTTCAATATTCATTGGAAATTGAATATTTCAATGGGGTTAAAGGGAATCAAGGAAGTGAAAGTCAATAATATCCTTCCAAAAATCAATCAAAAACAATTAAGAAGTATAATAAAGATAATATCATTAAAAATTATACCAAGTGGAGTAAGGAATAATTAATTTTTTATTGATTAATGGTAATATTATAAAAATATATATTAAAAATATTCTGATGGAAAATATCATTTTCATTTTTAAATTGTTTTTGAAAATTCATTTATTTGGAAATCAGTTTTTAAAAAAATTCATTAAAAAAATTCTTTTCATATTGAAAAGAAGGATTCAATGAAAAATATATGGTTAAATCCTCACATGTCTTACAAGGTAAAAAGAACATCACTTTTAAACTATAAAAAGGGTTTGAAAAGGACATGTTCAGAATGAAGCAAAATGATTCCAATAGTAAAATTATTAAAAGGAAAATAAATTCAAAAACATTCCATAATAAATCATTTTGGAAAGGATAATTTGTTTTTTGATTTTTTTAATAAAATATGGTTTTTATGAGAGAACATGTCCGACGACTAAAGAGTGGATTGAAGTCAATGTTTTATAAATACATTTTCTAAAAACATTTACATACTAAAGAGTGGAAAATGGTATAATTACTTGATAAAGCTCAAGAATAATAATAAGAGAATAAAATGAATGGTTTTATTGATAAATGTTCATATAATTTCCTCATATAGAAATTCAAGAGTAAATAATATTGAATAAAAATAGATTTTACATAAACCATTAAAAAGAGAATTATGTTGAAGTGAGAAAAATAAAAAAAAAATAGATTTATGTGTGTCAATTGTAAATACGAATAGGGGAAGTTAAAATACATAACGATATAGTCTATATAATTATCTATATAATAATCTAATACTAATGACAACAAATAACTAGTATAACCAATTTATAAGGAATTGGATTATGAAATTTTATTTCCACTTGGTTAACATTTACCTAAATTTAATTTAGAAAAAATAATTCAAATTGAAACTAAAAATACCCTAAACATAAAATATATTATGATATAATATATGAAAATGGGTTGTATATACACCACACTAAATAAGTAAGTGGTGAATATGATATTTATATCACGGATATAAAAAGTGAGATGATTATCACTTACCTTTTGTTCTTTTTGGTTAACTCCTTTAACCTCATTTATAAGGGGTTGAAAATGTTTATAATATTACCATAACTATAATAATATTCATAATATCATATAATAACTTCTTATGATAACTTATTTGACATTTGTTAATAGTATTTCATTATTTAAACTATTTCGTGTGTTAATTAACTAGTCAGTTGAGTATATTTTGGCTTGTTATTTATTGTTCCAATTAAATTGATAATGTTTTAATAATCTAAATAATTTCAAATATGATTTAAATATCATATATATATCTAGTATATTTTTATTTATAATAATCTATAATATTTGGATATATTAAATGAAACACACTATTCTTGGAGACTTTAGGCCATAACTCCACACAAACACTACTTTCATTTCTTCATCATAATAAAAAAATGAAAATCAAATGGTAATTAAGTATATTAAAATTTTAGTATAATATTAATGTCAAATGTGTTTCATATTTTTATTAAAACCATCTATTGTGCCTTCTATGTATAGCGTAAATGAATCACATTACTTTAAGGGGGTGGTAGTCCACATTTCCAGAAACGATGTAATCATATTCTGACAATATAGAAATCATAAAAGTATATTCTATATAAAAATAAAATAATCCTAAAAAATTTATAAATATAATTTATTTCATATATAAATATTTTTTTCTTCATAATTCCTTACAATGATAGGTGGTAAAAGAAAAAGAAACATTCATCATGATGTGAGGTGGTATTTCTCTATATAAGAAAGATAATATCATTACCCATTATATGGAAGTGTGTTTAAGGGTAGGTATAACCCTTAAAATACAAACTATATCACTATATTTATGATTTTGGTGTTTTATATAACAATTTAATAATAATATTTGTAGGGGTGGATAATGAAAACAAAATAGAGTTTGAGGAAGGATGTCACCTATTATTGTGGTAACTTATTTTGGTTTTCACAAAAGGGATTCCATGGAAGAATTTATGCACAATTTTAGTAACTTAGGATGAAGGACTATATTTAAATGTGTTTTTGGTAAGATATTTTTCAATCCAATTTCTATTTAGAGGTGTGAGGAAATGAGAGTTATGGGGGAATTTTTATAATGGAAGAGCAGAGGCACTCTTGTATATTTTTGAAAAGGATATCCCAACCAAGTTTTACCCATGGAAAGTGTGTCCAATAATGTCCCATAATAGATAAAATAGACTATATTTTCAATTTATTGACATAAAATGAATTTTAGAAAAGTTTCTAAATCAAATTGGATCTTCAGTTTAAATTTTATTAAACGCGTTTTAGCCATGGGTTCAGAAACCCAAACCCATGACCTGAAAAATTTATTAAAAAAGTGTAGAGTTACAAAAGACTGGAGGAAATGCTTAAATGTGAAACGCCACACTCGGATGTCAGATTAAATAGACACATCAGATACCCAATTATTACGTTTTTGGGTCAGCCTCGACCTTGAGATCCTCCCTGATTAGCTGGATGACTCCCTCCTCCCCTTTTCTTCACTAGTTCATCATCCATCGCTAGAACCTCTATAGTGTGTAATTTAGTTTCTTCATGAGAAGCTTCCACATGCAACCTTGAATGAACAACCTCAATAGAGGAGATAACATCCTGGTGAGCATTATAATGAGGAGACACCTCACACAGGTCTTGAGGAGCCTCATGTACATCATTGGAGTCGTGCACAACCACACAAGATTGTGAAGCATTATGAACAGGCTGGTCCATCTCTTTTGGGGTCTCCAAACCATCAAGAAGAGCAGGTGTTGAGGAGGATCACATTCAGTTACTACATCCTGCATTCTTTAGTCCTTCAAGAATAATCAAATAAAACTCATGAGTATTAATAGACTCTAACATTGAAAAGACATTGAAAACTGTCTTTACAGATCCTTGAAATACCACATTACTAGATGCAACCATTGTAACAACATTCAGATTAGTCCCCTATGATTTTTAACCATTGTAGTAGATCGTACGAGGTCTTGTACATGACTAGGTGTAGTAACATCTTCCACGTTAGTAGGGGAGATCCTGCCAGAATATCACCCTGCTTTGATGTAGAAGATTTATGCAAACCCTACCCACTGGAACACCTTCCAGACCACCAGACTTTTCAACAGAAGAAATTCTTTCCACCTGTACACCATGCTGAATCCCCTCTTGTACATCAACATCTCCTATAGTAGCATTGTCCAACATCAGATCCACTTCCATCTGAGCATCCACATTGGCCACCTGCACCTCATAATGAATAATTGTACATGCCCTCAGCTTCTTAGGAATCACCAACTAGAATCCATCTACATCCAAAATCATCATCTTACCCTTTTTACAAGTAGAGGCTATTACAGTGCGATCTAACTCTTGATTTACTTCATTCTGGATTACAGACTCATGCTCAGATTGATTCCCTTCCTCCTCCTCACCCACATCAACCCAAGACTTGTTATCTAGACCCCTAGTGATTCAAAAGGTAGCTTGCTCCAATTATCTTCCATTCACCATCACAACACCAAAATTATTAGGTTGCTGAAATACATCAGGCTCTGACAGACCTTGCTAGATAGCCTCAACAAATGAGGAAATACCAGAATTGTGGGGATCCTTCCTCCTGAAAACTTGCTTACTTCCATTATGGTATACATGTTTTTTCTAGCACCGATCTAGGGCATGAACCAAATATTTACATATTGAAAATTTCATATACCTACAACATTGAGCAAGAGAATGGCCAATTCATAGACAAGATTTACAGAAAGTATATAACCACTCATATTGTATAGCTAGTTCTAACTAACTCTCACTCACAATAAGGAACATCGTGTTAATAAGAACTTGAGATAAATCTATATATATGAATACACAAGCAAAGTGACCATACCTAGGATGCTCTATTTCCTATACAACCTTAATCGGTCAACCAACAGCAAAGGCGACCTCCCAAAAAACCGATGGATGCCAGAAAAACCAATTCGAACCCCTAATTCGAATCCAAGTTTGAGTGGATGGGTAGTTAATTTCAAGAGGATTTTCTAAAGGATCCCACTACTGAACCATGATGTAACTAGGTTTCAGAAAAACCGGTACAATTTTTAATGGATTCCAATCACATAATTGGAAGAAATTAATTTAAATTTAATCCTATATATGGGACTACAATGCCGGTTTTTAATGTAAAATATTCAAAAGTTTTAAAAGTTTTCATATCAAATTTTAATGTGAAATTGATTATAATGTTCTCAATAGGATTAATTAATAAAAACCATATATAATTATACATTAAAAATAATTTAAAATAGAATTTATCCTTATGAATATATTAGAGGAATCAACCAATTTGAATTAAAAATTGGTATTTTCATTATTCATCAAAATATGAAACATCACAGAAAATTACAAAACATTCACCATAAAATAATATTTTTGTTTCACTTTATAATATGAAGTTTATATTTACATATATAATTTATGAAATTTCCAAATATTGGATTTGAAATAGACACTCAATTAAAAGGTTGAAAAGGTTCCATTAAAAAATGTTGATTTTTATGTGAAATATTGGGTTTGTTCTTATATTATGCATATCAAATATATTTGATCAATATAAAAAATATTTAAATTAATATTATATATATATATATATATATATTTCATTAATACAACTCATTAAATAACTTCATTCATTAGGATAAAACAACTTTGTGATCCTAAAAATAGTTTTCTATAAGATTATTTTCTTTATTTTCAATTGGTTATTATATTCCTTTCTAATTGATTTGTAACCAATGGATGTCGTTTATATTTTTATAAACCATATATTTTAATAAGATTGTTAACAATGATTTTAACCACTAATTAAATTATGTTTTAATTCGTTTATATTTAATAATAAAGATTTTGTAATATATTTTTGTTCGATAAACATCATTCTTGCATGTAATGCAAGCCCTAAAAAATACTCATTGTCGTGTGCAACGAAAGATGACTCAATGGTTCATTCTTTACAAGATATATTATATATTTAATTTATTTAAAATATTATATATAATTTAATGTTTTGGAATATTAAAATCTCTAACCCACTTGGTGTCACGTGTCATACATGCTATCAAATAAAATTTAATCATTAATATTTTTGGGTGTTACATAATCCCCACCATAAATAAATTATGTCCTCACAATTTAAGCATTATATTAGAAATAATATTTTTCATATTTCTTATGTTGAAACCCCACATCATGAAACCGGTTCAAAAAAAATCCTCTTAAAAAGAGAGAATGCGAAGTGAAAAGGTCACATAGACTAACACATAACTAGGTCTATAAGTTGAAGAAAAATAGTGGTATATAGAGATAAGTACATATAGGAAATGAATAAATATATATAGTTATTGGTTGAGGTTATTGATAACAAAAAATTGAATGAAAAAATGAATGATGAGGGCCTTCAAGCCATAAATCTATGTTGATTTATATGGCCATTGGATCAACAAAAATTATAGAATTGTGATGTAATTTTTCTGATCATTTTCTTAATTTCAAGATATTATTTTACTACCTAAGAATGTATGGAAATATTACCACTTGATATATTTAGGTAAAGATAATTTCATAATTTGGTTTTGATTTTATGAATTTTTAATTCATCCATTATTTTAGGAAATGGATATACATTAACTAACTTAGATGCCTGAGGCACTAAAACATAGTTCTAATGGTTCTTAAATCCTATTAACAAGTGAAAAATATAACTATCACTCACCAACTATTCTATAAAGCCTAAATGGTAATACATTAATCTCTAAACATAAAAATTAACATAATAGGTTCATCATTATTATTTAATCTTAAAATTATTTAACCAAAATGTTATGTTGTCCAGTGGTTGGAATGAAACACATATCGTCTTTTGATCATGGGCTCAAGACCCGTGACCTCTTCTGACTTGATTGGATGTAACCATACAGATTGGTTGTCTTTTTCTAAAAACAAATCAATATAATATCCAAAAATAAATATGATGCACCTCCTTAAAATATGGTTAATCACTAAATATCCATTTAACTAAGGTTTTCAAGACAAACTCAATACATAAAAGAATCATCCATTTATTTCATCATAAGGCTATACATGGTAAATATATTAAACTTGGTGTTTCATTTTCATTTTCTATTCAAATCATTCATAATGGGTTTTAAATGAAAATGTTAATTATCCTAACTATTTTCCCGGGGACTATAAAATTAGATGCATAGTGAGGCCCATTCTCATATATCAGGTTACATTGAGTCAAGACCTATTTAGATTCTCAGTGTTGTCACCCATATGTACATCTATTCGAGAACCCTGTCCACTAATAATATTCAGATAATGATGTTTTTCTTGGGAGACCGACATAATCTTCATCTAACAGAAACATTATGATATCATTGTATACTTATCCTCAAATTCTATCTTAGGGCTATTTTAACAAATATATTTCTTCCTAAATCTAGTTACCCAATTCACTATTAATCCATCTCTAATACCAATTGTAGCATACGAACCCCAAAATTCTCAGAGCTCATGTCTACTACAATTAAATTTTCATATGATACAAGTAAATCACTTCGCAAAGGAAATGATATTTTAGTACTTTTGGTAAAACAAATACATAAAATTGTCTTATATTAAATATGATTAAACTAAATACAACATAATTTGCGCCGGGGATAACAATATTCCATCTATTATATCCTTGAAAATATTTCTTAATACAATTTAAGGTAATAATGGGGAATGGAAAAAATATTAGGGGTGCTGAAATTCTTAGTAAGGGTAGAGTATAGTTGAGTCATAAATTAATCAATGTGAATAATCAATATGGTATAAAAACATTATATATATTCAATATTTGAAAAGGAAGAGAGTAAATAATATGGAAATGTATGTAACTAAAAACAAATTCTATCTAAATAACTAGATAGGTTAAAATCAATATTGCATGGTATGAAACTAAAACACATTCCATTTAATCTGTGAACTGAGAATGAAATGAATCTATAGATATGTTGACGCAAAAATTATTGAATAATAATAAATTAATCAAAATGAATATAGTGCGTATTTATTGGACATCACGTTTCCTAGTCCCATGATACCTTCACCATAATGACTATTTAAAATGTACTGGGTAAAAACCCATTATCTTAGGTTATCTAACTGATTTCTTCCTAATAGATTAACGATGCATCATGGGGATTTCATTAAATTTTCCCCAACCCATTGGTATTTCATTAAACGATCCCAAACATGTGTCTTACATGTTAATTGTATTATTGATTAATTGATTTAAAATCCTAAAATATATACCTTATCAAATATTTATATTTATTAAAGGATATAGATTTAACATTATTTCATTAATAAATAAAATGATCATTGTACATAAAAATGGTATATGGTTTGGGAAATAATAACATCCATGATAAAATATATGGACAAATAGAGGATATTTAATGTTAAATGATCATATGAAATTAAACATTTCAAGATGACAAAATGGCATCAAGGAATTGAATGTCAATACTATCATTGGATAAATAAATCAAAAAACATCTATATGAATAACAAATATGGTTTAAATAAATCATATACTTATTGGATTAATGAATAAGGTTCACTATCATTGAGAAATGAGAATACTATAAAAAAATAAATTATAATGATTATTTAGGAAAAAACCATGCTATATTGATTTGTTTTTAAAATCCATTTCTTTGAAAATAACATTTAAAATAATTTTATTTAACTACACACTATTTAATCATGATAATAAATCCTCAAAACAATAATGGTGGGTAATTTCATATGTGTTTTAAAATGTTAATATAATGTTCCTTTTACTTAGTAAAAAGTGTAAGAAAAATTCCTTATTCAGAAAGTGCCAATAATATTCATTTTAAAACATTGGTAAATAAAAAAAAGGAAAAAAATTTATTTAGTTAATCATTTTTAAAAGGATGAAAAAATTAAAACATTTTAATGAAACCTGGTTTTTAAAAGAAGATTGGTCATATGACTAATGATAGAAATGAAGTCTATTTTACATAAAAACATTATCTAAAAAATTATCAGTTACAAAGAGTGGTAAAATAGTACTATTACATGACAAAGTGCAGGAATAGTCTTATGAGAATAATATTAATTTTTTTTAAATGTTCACATAATTTTCGAGAATGGAAATTCAATTGTAAATAATCCCAAATTATATGAGATTATGATGTAAACTCTTGAAAGGACCACAAAATTGATGTGAGAATCAATCAATGAATAGATTAATTATTATCAACTACAAATACACATAATAGATCTTTATATACATAAATATATAGTTCAATTCATTATAAATTTAATCATTGAATATTAACAACAACAAGAAAGTAATATAATCCTACGAAAACTAGTTGGGTTAGGATATTTCATTTCCTCTTTGGTAACATTAAACAACAAAACCCTTTAAATAATAAATTACAATTTAAATTCAAAATAACATGAAAATAAACTAACTGGTGATGTAATATATCAAAATTTTCAGTATATACACTACACAAATGAAGTAAGTGTTGAACTTGACATTCATCACCCAGATGTAAAAATCGAGATTAAAATCCCTTGGCTTCCATTTCGGTTCAGGTGAACATTATTTAGGCACATGTATAAATGGTTTAAACATTTATATAACTTATTATATAACCATAATAATATATTTAATATCATATATTAATTTCTTTTAATATATTATTATCCATTTATTAATAATTTTTATTATTTTCACCATTTTGGGTGTTAATTGCCAAGTTTGTGGAGTATGTTTTTACATGTTATTTGTTTTTCTTATAAATTATATCATTGTTTCTTTATATAAATAATTTATTCCATGAGTTAGATAACATATATAATTTTTATATATTTATTTTGAATTATATATAGCATTTGGAGGTATGAAATGAAATGCACTGTTCATGAAGATAGTGGGTTGTACATACACATGAACACTAATTTTAAATAATTATCATATTAAAATAATGGAATGTAAATTATGGACCTTTATATTATAATTAAAGTACCATATGAATTTATTATATATCACATTTTCTTATTATGACCATTATTTATACATTCCATGTATAGCGCGAACGAATCACATTGCTTTTAGTTGGTAGTAGTCAACACTTCCACAAACGATGTTATAATATTCCGACAAGATGGAAAGCATAAAGATAAGTTCTATATAAAATTATAATATTCCTATTGAAAATAAATATATCATATATATCATATATTAATTTATTTTATATTATAATTCCCAGCCATGAAATTTGGTTACAGAAAAGACAAACAATTTAAAATAATATGGAATCTATTTTTCTAAATTCCGACCAGAAAAGTGGCAGAAATTAATTTAAATTTAATCTTGTAGATATGACAAGAATAATGGGGGTTTCGAGTAAAAAAGTTCAAAAAATTTCTAGATTTTCATATCCAATTGTAATGTGAAATTGATTCAAATGACATAAATTGGATTAATTAATAAAAATTTTATATAATAAAAATTTTAAATCAATTTAAAATAAAATTTATCCTTAAAAGTAAATTAGATGAAAAATCTGTGTCGAATTAAAATAAATTATTTTCATTATTCATTAAAAAATGATATATCCCTTAAAAACACCAAAACATAACCGTAGACTAATTTTTATATTGAAAATAAATATATTAATATTACATTAACCAATATAATCTAAAATGTTTCAAAAAAAATTATTTTTATTAGGACCTCCATTAAAAGCTGATAAAAGTGCCTTTAGAAAAATATTGATTTTCTATGGGATATATTGGGTTTGTTACAATATTATGAAAATAAAATCTATTGAATTAATTTAAAAACAGTTTTTTGAATAATATATATATATATGAAATTAATATCACAACTAGTAAAATTAATTTATTTGGATAAAACATCAATGTAAACAAAAAAATTGTTTTCTGTAAAAACAATCCCTTTATTTTCAATTGGTTCTTATATTCATTTCTAATTAATTTTTAATCAGTGAACTAACATTATTTTTTATAATCCATATATTTTTATTAGGTAGTTAATACATTTTATAACCACTAATTTTATGGGTATGTTATGTATTATTATATTAAATAATTTTTTTTAATAATATATTGTTGTTTGGGAACACTCGGTCTAGTTTGCAATGCATTCCATTGAAGAAACTCATTATTGGATGCGATGAAAGATAAATAAATTGTTAATAAATTTCCAACTATCATATATTTATTTTATTTTATATAATACATTTATTTTAAAGTCTCAAGATATTAAATTACCTAACGTGTTTGGTGTCACGTGTCATACACGCTATCGAATAAAAGGAACTCTTTTAGAATTTTCAGCGTGTTATATATTTGATGAATATATAGGATATATATGATTTGAAAATTATTATTTAATGGTGAATTTAAATTTTCCTTTCTTTCATTTCACCCCTTGAGAAAATAGAAATAGTGTTCATGCATATGTATAACCTACCATATCCATGAATAATGTAGTTCATTTTCAAACTCCAACTTTTATGGAATACATTAAATACATATATAATCAATATATAAGATATTTTTATTATGTTAAACTTCTTTTTGTGTTTATGGGATCATGAGAAACGTTAAAGGACCAAAAATACCAAACTAAAACATACAAGTATTACGAAGTAATTATTACACAAAACATGATTTTAACAATAAATTAATAAATAAATAGTTTATTAAATGTTATAAATAAATCAGATATGATATTATATATATGAGTATAGTTATAGAATATATTTATTATAAACCTATATTTATTCTATAGTTGGTGTGAATTTATATTCATAAATTCGATACTTTGGGTAAGGGTTTTTTCCCTAAATTTTATCTCTATGAGACAGATGTCATATTCACTACATATTTCAGTTAAGTAGAGTATATACTAACCACGAATTTAATTTATGATTATACTTATCAATTTTATGATGATTTACATATCCATTTATGTTTCTTTATTTTACGAGTCTTATTATTCTAAATTAATCAATGTTGTTTATCTTTTTTGTTGTAATATCACTATTTATCTGAATTGTTTAGGATTATGTTTGTGATAAAGAAATATTATGACCTACCTCTCAATAAACTCAGGTATTTTCTTATACTCTTTTTATTTCTATTTAATACATTTTTTCCTTTTACTTTTCTTTCATAAATAAATAATGATATGAAAATAAAATTTTGTAAAAAATGACAATATTTCTCTATTTGGTAAAAAAGATTTTTTCATCCGTGTCCATATTTTATAAATTTGTTTTAACAAAATTATTACTGTTATTTAATGATTTTTAAAGTATTTTTCAAATTTTTGAATTTTAAGAATATTGTATAAATTTATATCCATTGATTTTTCTGAATTATTTACACATAAATATTTATTAAAAACGTGAATTGAATATTATTGAACACCATGATGATGACTCAATTATCTAATGCTTACATAACAATTTTTTAAGGTCCAATTCATATAAAATGTTATACTTAATATTTCAAATTTTATTATAATTAAAATAAGTTATTTTAAAATAAAAATGATTTTTTACTACGAAATGTCTTAATTATATTATATTTTATTTCTATTCTTTGACGACAACAACCATTAGTGTTGCTTATATTTTACCTGATATATGATTCAGTGGTACAATCCTTATTCGTTCACTATGTGGTTTATATTAATTATTATTATGGAAAATTTTCTATGACAGCCATTTCATTCCCATGTGCTATACTATGAAGAAGTATTCGTGAAACAAATTTTAATTCCACATGTTATGATATGATGATTATTTTATGCTCGTATGGATTAAAAAATATACGGATTATGTTATGGATATGAAGTATAAATATCACCAATTAATTAGGTAATTTATTATATCCAATGAGCTGATTATGAGAAATAAGAATTTATTCTTGATCTACTATGGGAAACATGTCGATCCTCTTAATACACTATGGGAAAAAAGTCAATGTTCTTAATCCACTATGAGAAACATGTTATCATTCTTAATAAATAATGTTATAAAAATAGGTAGGGATTACAAATCCCCTATGATTTGATGGTCTCAGTTATTAACATCCACATATGAATTTTTTTCTTTACATATGATGTTTCCACACTTCTCTGACATGAAATTATGGTACATTATTTATATATGATGATTTATGAACCTTATGATACATGTAAGGGAATTTATAACATTTTATTTAATGAATCATCTTTATGATATTTTATAGATTGTGTATAAACCTTGTATGTTATGATCATGATATCATACCCTAATCCTTATTGAATGGCTTCTTATGATCATCAATTAATATCTTCCATGTTTACCCATACTGAGGATTTTAACTCACCATTCATTTTTTTTTCTTTTTCACGGGTTATGATAAATGTTTTAGGTACAACGTATTTATGAATTTTTATAAATGGATTTATATTTAGGGGATATGTTGAATATATTTCATTATATTAGATGATTGTCTTTATAGTATCCAAATAAACTATAACATAATGGTCCTCATGTTTTTGTTTTCAAAATTTATGGAATATTCATCTATAATGATTTAGTATTTTTACATGAAAACCTAGGGTTGTTACAAGTCAAGGCACATATAGTTCTCAAAATTTTATATCATCCCATTATAGATTCAAATGTGAAAATACAAAATGTGAATGAAGAGATTATATGTTAGGATATGATTTAATTATTAATGTAATATGTCACTGGGACTTTGATTGGTAACATTAATGTTAGGGAATATACTGAAATGACAAGAACCTTTGAACACATACATCATATTTTTTTTCATTGCATATATCTCAATCATATACTTGAAAAAATGGTTTTCTCTAGTTTATAGATTTTAATGAATACTGAACATAAATTAGTAGAAACCATACACTAGTATGAAGTGTAGAGTAAATGGGGGTGAGATCTGTTGGATGAAACCAATATAAAATATTTGGGTGTCATTAAGTGTCCTCAAATAATTGTAATAAGAGTCCATGTGGTTATAGAAATTGATATTTATCAATATCCAGATTATGTTTAGTAGAGGATAGAATAAAACAGTTTTTTCCCATGGTGATATAGTGTAAAATAAAACAAAAAAGGTTTGGTAAGGGACTCCACAACGGGAATAATTAGTCATGGAATCTGTAGAGATTTTTTTAATAAGATATCTTAGAGTCACTACATATAATGTTAATATAGATATCAAGCCATATGTAGTTATAGAGTTGATATGCAATCTATAAAATTCAAGATCAAGATATAAACTAGAAGACACCCCTATGAAGGAATCCATATCGGAGATCTAGGTGTTACTGTATTGTGTCTTAGTTTTTGGATAATATAGAAAACATAACATGGATGATAAATTCCCGTACACTTATATACCTCGGATAATTATGTATTTTTGTATCATTATATATGATAGGTGAACAAACATCACTTTGTATCATATTGAATGGTTAAAAAATCCATACATAGTTCTTGGTAGAGAGTCTTTAATATTATATGATTCATATATATTTAAAATATATAATGCTCAAATGAATGGGATAAGATATTTAAGGTTAAATAGCAATGTGAATTGATGGAGACTTGTAGTTTAGGGAATAGTCCATGATAATAGGGTTATTTTATCCAAGAGTAATTTCCTAACATGGAACCATATGTTAATGAATATTATATATACCTAACACCCATGTAAGATAATTATCTTGTATAAATTATATTACTCTAATTACAGTAAGGGTCCCACAGGGCGGACCATAGGTTATGTAATTTAATGTCATTTGATATAGACCTGGATATCATGTAGTTTAAAGTCACACGATGAGGAAATTTATGTTAAAGTATTTATATATATCTAAATCATAAAAAAATTGAATGGATATGTATTAGTGTTAGGTTTATAAAAATTTGTTTTCTGAGATACCCATGTGACATGGGAGTGTGATAAGTGTGGAGCATGTGATTGAGTTTGAGATAAGAAATTTTGGATCTCAATATGTATTTTATGATAAAAATAATTAATACACAATTTTTTTTAAAAGATGTTATATAAGAAATTATTTCCCATATTTATGGGGAAATGGGGGATATGTTTTTGGGGTCATATCATTATTGTATACCTGGAATGAGTAAATTCAAAAATGAACACTAAAACTGAATCCCTTGAAATTTTTGTCTGGACCTGAAATAGGAATCTCAAGCATCATTGTATTATAACAAAATTTTAAACAGAAACTAGTTCAATAATATTAAAATTATCTAATTTAGTAAATTTTAGTATGTCATTAATTGAATTCAGATATAAAAATATTTTGAACATTTGAATTTGTTTCAGTGATAAAATTGTTTTCTCGACGCATCTATTAATTTAATTTTAAATTATATCCTGCCTCATGCATTAATTTAATTTTAAATAAATGGTTTCCATATTATAAATAAGAATAATTTATATTATATAATAATTTAAAATTTATTTTTTCCCATAATTAAAAGTGACAATAGTGAAAAATAATGATAATAGTTAAGGTAAAAATGGGTTTACGGAGGGGGATAAACTAAGAAGATAAATGTTTAAAATGACCGAAAAAATGAACCAACTCCATTTTCATTCCATATTTACAGCCTATAATATATTACGATCTATAATGATAAATTTTTGGAAAATTTTTCAATTTGAAAATTGTGAGTACAAATAAATCTTTTCAAAAGTTCCACTTTTATCCTCCCCCCTCGCCTATAATAGGCCACCCCTCTACTCCCTTATTAACACATACGACCTCTTTGGATTATACAATTACTACAAAAATAACTTCCTTACATATATTATTATATTGTATATGCCTTATATGACCATAAATGTAATCTATGATGGTTTATGTTCAACCTAACGAGGTTGTCCAAAGAAGATTTAATGTTTTTAACTATGCATTTTCATTTTACTTCAACATATAAATACATTTAATATTTTTCATATCTGATAATATAATAAAACCAATATTTTAAATATAATATGGTTTTATTATATTTGGGGAAAGAACTATACCCTTCCCCTATTCCATAAAATGGTAAATGAAACTGTTGATCGTGTGTACTGTGGACTACCCCCTCACAAACCGATGTAATCCATTTTCTATCCCTGCCTTTGTAGTACGGATATAATGATGGAAGTAACATATTCATATCATATTTAAGACCTAAAAATACTTATTAAAATTTATTATCACATCTAACATATTGCATACCAATCTGTTTTAACATAATAACATCCCGTCTATGTACATGTGGTCTACCGATTCCACATAGTGATGGGAAATGTTTTTCATTTAATTTTTAAATGGATGGTAATAAGTATTTATAATAATAATATAAATGATATATATGAGATAATAATTTTTTTCTTTTTTTAAATATTTATTTTCCATTCATTATATCTGTCGATAAAAATGGAAACAACCTTCTAGTGTATCTATGGCAACCATATCCAGGAGAAGTGTAACATATTTTCTACTAAAAACATTTATATATTAGTATAAATACATATATAATTAATACCAATAATATTTAAAACATGGTAAAAATTATTCATATGATTTAACCATTAAATAATTTAAAAAACAAAAAAACCAATTGAAAACATACATGAAAATTGACAATGATATTAATTGAAACAATAATTTTAATAAAGAATAGTTAATTAACGGGTTATAAAAGACCATAATTGAATTATATATGGTATCATAAATATGATACTGATTATTTAATACATTTTTAATAAACTAATTTCTATTATATATGTGGATTAGACACATATTAAGAAGTCAAACATGAGGTAAGGGTTTCTCATCTGACTATTATGTGTGAGAGACTTCTTCCTTAATCACCACTAATTATATTGTGTGGTGTATATACTACCACATCTTAAATATTATATCATGAATAATTTTCTATTAATTTTATTTAAATATTTATTTGATGTTATTTCTATCATGGGTATTATGATTCAAACATTACCACAATGTTAAGGTTCTATTTCACAATCTTATCATTATTAGAGATAGTTTATGTCTAAGAATACCTTCGGAGGATTATTTTATATTTCATAAAATTAATATATTTTCATCGAAAATTTTTATTAATGATATTTGTTAATTAATATTACCATTTTTACTCACATTGGAACTTAAAAGGATTAATAAAATGTTTTTAATAAAATATGAATCTATTTCTATCTTCGGCGGAAAATCTATTTTCTTCCAAAACCTTGTTTTTGTGGAATGTTTGTAATTTTCTAAAAATTACATATTAAATGTATTTTTTTAGATATTTTAATTTTTTAATCATTTTTTAATGTAATATTCTTGTCATTTTCTAGATATTTCTAGATTATATTTGAAAAATAATGTGAACTGACCATTGTTTTAAAATTCATGGAATAAACATAATTTTCCTTTTTCAAGATGAATCAAAGTATTATGAGATATTTTAAATGTATTTGAAGGTTATTTTGATAGAATTTTATTTTCAATATTTTTTAACCTTTTCATTTTAAAATATTTTCAATGTGTAAAATTTATTTCCCTCAAGAATTTTTTTCAAACATTTTTTATTGTTTTACCATTCATTAACAATATAGAACCATTATTATTGTAGTGATACAACAAAGATTTATGATATTGATAGAATCCTTATTATTTCAATGGATGGTTTATGACCATTTTAATAAAGGAGTTATATTTTTATTATGATATTACTCTAGATTGTTTATGATAATTCTTATTGATCAGTGATAGTATTAACGTTTTGTATTCATGTTTTTCAATATGTTTAATTATTTTTATTTAGTTTCAAACCTTTAATATGAAAAATTTGTTTTAATTAATAATTAATCTCTTGGATCCAGAATTACATAACTCATCGATGCATCTGATGGTCATAGTAAAAAAATCTGTTTGCCAAATTAAAGATGTTCTTCCCCATAACATTTCAATATCTTTTGAAATCTATTCATAGTATACATATGATGTTCAGGATTATTCATTATCTAATTATTAGATATAATTTTAGTGTTTCATGTTATTTATATTTTATCTTAAATATATATTTAAATGTTTAAATCCTTTGTGATTATATATATAGAATTATTTTATCAATAATTATTCCTACCATATTGTTCTTCATGTTGTAGTTATAGACTAAATGTCCTGAGTTTTTGTTATTAGCTTTCCATATTAATTTTTTTCCACTTATTAATTATATGATCCATTTTATTCTTTCCCTCACTACGAATTTGAGTGCACCCATTTATTATGTTTTATTTTTCCATGGATACCAAGAATACTATTTCTATTGTTAAGAAGAGATATGCTAAGGGAAAATATGGAATTCCTAGAGTGTAACATTTTGTATTTTATGTTTTTAGTTTTTATTTGAATTTAATGTATATATCTAACATAAACAAAATAATGAACTATTTTTTACTTTGTGATGTGATTCCATATATCTTGTTCGAATGTAATTATGTAACCACATACTGTAGGCTAGTATGGTTACAGAATTTATAATTGATCTCATAATGATGGAATGGATTATTTTTAAAATAAAAAAAAGTTATCAACACATTGTTCCATGACACTACACTACTATGGTAAGAGTTATACAGAAAAACCCAAGAAGTTTTTTCTCGTGAGACATATCTATGCATTGATGTTCTTCATAATTATAGTACCTACCTGTCACCTGATTAAGTCTAATGCATTCAATATAAGAGTCAAAAATTCATCTCATAACATTCCATAAAGAACATATGGATCAATAAAAAATCAATACATATATATATATAATGAAAATTAAATTTAAAAAATAGTACCCCATTAGTGGAATAACTTTTAGGTCTAAGAGAACATACCTTAATCATCATAGAAGCTATGGAGTATTTTGAAATTTACAGGAAGTAAAAATATCAATGAAATATACGGTAGATTGTAATTTCAATGTGTTGTGTTACACATGGATGATAGAAATTGAGTTCAACTGATTTCATTAGTATTTGAACAATTAAATTATACAAATATTCCTTCTTCATGAATTATAATGAGCCTATGAATGTTTTAAGAATATTTCCTAAGTGTGTGTAGCTCGATATGTATTCATAGTTCGACTCATCTTACATCGGAGTGATGATTTATTTGACGCTCCACCAAAAAATTAAAAGGTGACTACCCATAGTTTCATCTGTTTCATATATGCATAAACATTATGATATCAATACATAAGTGTTCTTTCTAGGAAACTACATACGCTTTTACATTACAAAAACATGCTATAATTTTTCCATCTTGGAAAAGATTATGTTTTAGACCATTTTTTGTGAATCTTTAAAAAAATAAATATAAAGGAGGGATAAAAATATAGATATTTAATTACATTCAATTTAATGTTTTATGTGGTTAAAAGTTTTGCATGGAAATTAATTCACCATTAAAAAAAGAAATTATTGTGGAATATAGAATGATCCCCAAATAAAAAAACTAATATGGAAAAACCGACAAATTAATTGTATAGAAATTCAATAAAAACCTACTGAATAAGTGGATTCAAAATTGTTCTTAAAATAAATTTAATAATTTTTAATGATATAACATCTCATATAGATAGTATATACCCCATATTAATGAAATTATGTTTAAAACACCAAACATGTCTCAAAGGTAGAAATTTAATATATATAATATTTACCTGTTGTGCTAATTTTAACAAATTTAAATTAAACTCCTATATCACAAACACAACTATGTTAGTAAATTTATTCATAACCATCCTCATATCTATTAGTGTTTTATTTAGTTTTCATGAATCTGGAATCAGTGTCAGCTAATGTTTTTAATATTATCCATCAAATATGATATTTTAATAATAACATAAATATATAATATGACCATTCCAAAAAGAATAAATTGGTATTATTACATTATAAACTTGTAATTAAATTTTTATTTAAGTTACCATAGTTGTGTATTATGTATTTCTACAGTATTGTTCCTGTATGTGGCCAAATAAACCCCAATGGGAATGTAATGTGATTAATGTATTAATTTTATGACAAAATGGTTTTTTGATCATAATTTTAATATTATTAGAGAATATTTATTTTATTTAGATATATTTATGGTTTAGATTCATATTTATCTTTTTTTTAAATTATGAATTAAATAATGTGGAAAATTAGTTATACTACTTTATAGTGACCCAAGCCTTTTATATAAAACTTACATGGATTTTAGGAATAATTAAGCATCAGAGTACAAGCCAAGGATCGTTAAGTATAGTGCCTTGGAAGACTGGGTACATATAACATAAAACATAGGACTAAAAAAACTTCTTTATTTTATCTCCATAAAGATATTATAACTTTATTTGATCTCTTACATCTGTATAGGGTACCCAGGGGAACACATGAACAAAGGGATGAGCTAAAGAGCCCAGTAAAGAAATGAACATAAGGATACATCTCAAGCACATGAGTAAGGAGGCATGGAATAATGATATCCAAATCATGAAACTTATAAAATCATTTAATATAAGCATGTGATATTATAAACATGGAATAATATAAATGTGGCAGAATCATAAATCATATCTTTAGTACGGGTCAAGGTTAACCGCCAATCCCGTTTCCCATTTCAGTATGGGTCAAGGCTAACCGCTAATCTCGTTTCACATCGCATCTCATGAGACTTATCCTTACCCAATTCATTGGAGTGCTATCTGGGCGCACCTATCTCAACATATTCATTAATATTCATTCCCCATAAATAATCATACATAATCATCCATTCATAAACATAAGGTTACCCATGGAAAGAATTGGGTCCCACAATCATGACATAAAACATATCCAATGGGCATATCACTAAAGTGTCCATGAAAGGAATGGATTAGAACATAAATGGAAATTAGTAGGGTAAAATAGGTATATAACATGGTGATTGGTGTCAAATATAAGATACAACATAGAAAAAAAATGTATTTTAGAAACATTATCATTAAAACATTTTTGTCTGGTTTTAAGGAAAACACTCTAGATATTTTCAAATAGAAAAGAGGTCATTCTTTTATATAAAAACAGAAATGAACCAAGAAGTTATTCATAATAAAAATACTGATTTTATAAATACAATGGTTCTTTAAGACATAGGATATAGTTCACTTGAAATTTGGGTAAAAATTTGGGATGTCCCCTTAAAACAGGTTGGCTTATCAGAAAGTTCTAAGGAGGGAATCTTTCAAAATCATGTATATCCCCGAAAGAATGTTTTGAAAGGGTCTTGATATAAGAATCTTGTAAAACTAAACAGACGTAATAAGACTCACATATATATATAATATAACACCATTTTGAAATAAAGATAAGGAAACCTGAAAGAACAAAGAAGGTTCGGGTAGAATTCGTTATGATTTTATCGGCATGGTGTCGGGTGTAACCAAGAGGGATTGATGAGAGAGAAATGGGGTTTCTCATAACTTATAAATCCAGAAGGAATTATGGGGGAGGTTCTTAAAAATACCCCATCATTTTCTGGTACACACATAAAGGAATAGTATAGAGGAAAATCCTGATGAACATAGAAAAGAAGAGGATCCCTTACCTCAAATCTGGCGGTGTTCTCCACTTGTTATTATTGACCTCTTGAGACTTCCTCCATTGAGAACCTCTTAAAGGGATAGGTTTTGATATTTTGATGAGGTTAAGAGCTTTTGGATGTGAGGGAGGACCTTGGGGAGAGATTTGGGCTGAAATTAGAGAAGTCTTGGAGCTTGAGAGGAGTGGAGAGAATAGGGAGTGAAGGGGTTTTTTATAGTGGAGAGGAGTCATGATATTATAATCATTAATTTATTATTTCTTCCCAAGACAAGGAATAAAAATTATTCCAAGTCCAAGAATAGTTATTTTATCATGTGATCCCGATCCAAGTTGTCTTACATTAGCATAGCATCATCAATGACTCAATTAATCCATTATTTAGCATTTATTGTAAATTATCGGAATCCACTATTCATCAAAAATTTTAGAATTTTAGAAATATTACAAAAATTCACCCTAACCATTTTTTGACGAGTAGAGTCCAAAAATGAAGTCCATTTTCTGAAAATAATTTTATAAAAATGATTATATTAATATTTAATTTAAATAATAATTTATTACCAAAACCAGTTTTAAAACATTCATTAACTCATTCTAAAATATAGGTATATCATACTTCCAACTTGAATATTTTTTATACCACCATAGGTGAGGTTACTATTCATTAGGCTATATCACTATTCATAAGGTTATGTTACTATTCATTAGGGTAGGTTACTATTCACCAAAAATTATTTTTTATGAGACTCCAAAAAACATCTTGAACACAACCGTGTATGCCGGATTTTTGAAATTCCAAACACAAAAGTGACAAACTTTTGTTTAAAGGTCACTTATCAATTAGTAGTTCATTATATTGTTCTTCTATGTGATTTTATGACATAAATATAAGAAGGGAATTTCCATTGAAAAACTTTGGGTTGTTAAATTCTTCCCCACTTTTGAAATTTCTCCATCGAAATTTCATTTTACATACTAAGCCAAAAACAGGTGCAGGTACTTTTCCTTCATTGCTTCCTCTAATTCCCATGTTGCTTCCTAAAACATATGGTTCCTCCACAACACATTGAAAAAATGGGTTATCTTGTTGCGTAGAACCTTATCTCTCCGACCCAGAATCTTTACTGGCTGCTCCTCATAAGAGAGATCATCATCCAACTACACCACCTCCAAGCTTAGTACATGTGAGGGATCAGGTATGTACTTCTTCAAAAGTGATACATGGAAAACATCAGGAACTAGATCCATATTTGGTGGAAGTAAATGCCAATAGGACACGGATCCTATACGGTCAAGGATCTCAAATGGGCCAATATACCTTGGGCTTGGCTTCCCTTTCTTCCCGAATCCCATGAATCTCTTCCATGGAGATATTCGAAGGAAGACTTTATCTCCAACGTCGAACTCCAAACCCCTTCGATGGTTGTCGGCAAAGCTCATTGGCCGACTCTGAGTAGCTTTGATGTGTTTCTAGATTACATGAACCTTCTCTGTCATCTCTTGAAGAAGATCAGGTCCAAGTAGCTTTCTTTCTCCAAATTCATCCCAAAAGGTTGGAGTTCTATATAGATTTCCATGCAGAGCTTTATATGGATCCATCTGAATACTCGAGTGGAAGCTATTGTTGTATGATAACTCAACCAATGGGAGATGCTGATCCCATCCACCTTTGAATTCTAGAGATTAGGATCTAAGCATATCTTCATGCATCTGAATAGTTATTTCACGTTGGCCATCAGTTTTCGAGTGATAGGTCGTGCTGAAATTTAATTCAGTACTTAAAGAATGTTGAAGGCACCTCCAAAATTTATATGTGAACCTTGGATCATGGTCAGAGACAATTGAGAGTGGAACTCCATGTTGTCTCACCACATCCTTCACATATATCTTTGCAAGTTGTTGAAGCGAGAGATCTTCCCGAACATCGATGAAATGGGATGTCTTGGTGAATCAGTCAACCATAACCCATATCGTATTAATTCCCATCGACGCCTTCAGTAGACCCGTGATAAAGTCTATAGTAACATTTTCCCATTTCCACATGGGTATAGGCAATGGCTGCACCATACCTTTATACTTTTGTCGCTCGGCTTTAACTTGCTGACATATCAAGCACCTTGATATATATTCTGCAATCTCCATTTTCATGTTATCCCACCAGAAGTGTTCTTAGAAATCACGGTACATTTTGATACTCCCATGATGGATAGGGATGGTCGAGCTATGTGCATCATTCAATAGCTCCTTTTTTATCTCTGGATCAGATTATACACATAATCGGGTCCCAAATCATACAACTCCTTCCTCATCAATTTTGAAATCGTAGGATTTCCCATTTTTAAGAGCTTCCACCCTTTTCTGAATTTCCACATCCTTTCTTTGAGAAACCTTTATTTTCTCATGTGGGATGGTTGATCAATCATTTAAGAAAGGATTGATTATTTTCCTCAATTAATGATTCCCATTTCCATCCTTTGAAAATATAAGAATATCGGATCCTTTTCAATTATCATCATTGATAATGATGCATGATCCTTTCTTCTTAGAGCATATGCCACCTAGTTTTCCATAATGGGATGGTAGTGGATTGAGCAGTCATAATCCTTGATAAGATCTATCCCTCTTTATAGGGGAATATTAAGCTCTTTATGTGTGAATATATATTTGAGACTCTTGTGGTCAGTTTATATCTCATATTTTTCCCATAGAGATAATGCCTCCAGATTTTCAATGCAAAGATCATAGCCGCCAACTCCAGATCATGCATGGGACAGTTTTACACATGGAATTTTAGCTTCCTTGAGGAATAGGCCATCACTTTATCATTTTTCATTATCACATAGCCTAATCCTTTCTCAGAAGCATAACTATACACCAAAAAGAGTTCTCCACTTGAAGGGATTGTGAGTACCGACGTAGTGATAAGCCTCTTTTTCAACTCCTTTCCAAAATCTTCACATTCCTATGTCCATAGGATCTTTACTCCCTTCAATGTATTCTTGTCATTCGGTTTGACAATCGTGAAAATTTCTTCGCAAATCATCGATAATACCCAGCTAGACCTAAAAAGCTACGGATCTCCGTTACAGAAGTTGGCCTCGACCACTCTTCAATTGACTTCGTCTTGGAAGGGTCCACAGATATCCCTTTCCCGGTGATTACATTCCCCATGAATGATACTTCCTCCATCCAGAACTCACATTTATTGTGCTTTTCATATAACTTCTTCCTTCGTAAAGTCTTTAACACAGTTTCCAAATACTCCTCAGGTTCCTCCTTGCTCTTGGAGTATATCAGAATATCATCAATAAAGACCACCAAAAACTTGTTGAGGTAATCTCTAAAGACTCTATTCATTAAATACATGAAAATTTCTGGACCATTAGTGAGTCCTAAGGGAATCACTATGAACTCATAGTGTCTATACTTCATTCGAAAGGTAGTCTTGGTAATATCTTCCTTCCTCACATTTAGTTAATGATATCCTGACTAAAGGTCCACCTTAGAGAAATAACTGGCCGAACGAAGCTAATAGAAAAAGACTTCTATCAGTGGAAGGGGATATTTTTCCTTTATATTGATTTTATTGAGCTCACGATAATCAATGAAGAGGCACGTTGATCTATTTGTCTTCTTGAAGAATAGGACTGGAGCACCCCACAGTAAAGCACTCGGGCATATAAAACCCTCCTCCATATTCTCCTATAACAGCTTCTTCAGCTCTTCCAACTCTACGGTGGCCATTATGTAACGTGTCATTGAGATTGGTATAGATCCAGGGATAAGTTCAATTGAGCACTCAACCACTCAGTCAGGGGGAAGACCATTAAACTCTTCGGGGAATACATCATTGTAATCCCTCACGATGGGCATGTCTTCAAGCATGATTCTCTCCACTGTCTCAATCATTTGAGCTAGGTATGCATGCTCATTAGGAAGCAATAACCAAACTTGAGATGAAGATTCGAAAGGATAATCATCTTCCTCCTTGCACTCGTAAAGAATCAGAGGATGCTTCGGGATGTGAAGAGTAATCTCCCTTTCCCGATAGTTGATGTTGGCTTTGTACAAAGATAACCAATCCATGCCCAAGATAGCATCAAACACCACTAAAGGTAGTATTACAAGATTTTCTGGGAGGTTTAGTCTAAAAACATTAACTGATGAGGAGTTATAAACCATGGATGAAATCATTTCCCCATTCTCTATTTTCACAGATAACTTTTCATCCAAAATTTGAGGTTGTGTTTGAATAGTTATACTTAAATTTCAATATATGGAAGAATGTGTAGAACCAGAATCAAATAGTACGTTTTCTATTTTGGAGTGAATAACATGTGTACCTGTAACCACATCATTTTCCGACTCCACTATAGCAGTAGTGATAGTATATTCCCTTCCTTGTTGCCTTGGAGGTTATTGTTGATTGCCTCTGACAACTCTTGGCTTAGGGAAATTGTTCGCATAATGACAAAGCTCCTTGTAGTTAAAACACTGCACTGCAGGCTGATTGTTGCTCTGAACCTTCCGTTATTCTTCAACATTAGCTGGATTTTTCATATCCCTTCTACATTTCATGGTCATATGACCAAACATTCTGCATTTGAAGCAATTCTTGGTTCCCTTAAGACCAGCACCAAGATACTTCTTCCCAAAATTCTTACAAAGGGTAATGTGAGGATTCTTTCTATCATGGGATTTTTTTGATGAACCACCCATGTTGTTCTCCATTTTCCACTTTCTTTCACTAGTCTCATGAGACTTCTGAGAGTCTCCAATCTCTATTTCAACATTGAGGGCACAACAGACAATCTCATCATAGCTATCGAAGTCTCGAATTTCCAACTCTTTTCGTAGACTCTGCTTTAGTCCTCAAAATAAGAGATCCACCTTGCTTTCGGTGTTCTTGTCAAAGATAGAGGTGTACCTTTCAAGCCTTGTAATGTTCGCTTCATACACCCCGATGGACTCATCTTCCTTCTGCTTGAGTCCAAGAAACTCTCTTTCCATCTTGAGAGGGAGGGTTCAAGGAAAATATTTGTTGAAAAACATCCTCTTGAAGTCTTCCAAATCCATGGAATCAATCTCTTCTTGGGGATTTGTATTCTTGATCAGTGTCCACCACTAATCAGCTTCCCCATAAAAACGATAGACTACAAGTAAAACTTTCTCTTCTTCCGATAACTGGAGGACAATGAAAATCTTTTCAATCGAGTTAATCCATTGTTCTGTGAGGAGGGGATCATAAGACCCACTAAACATGGGAGTCCGTTGCAGCATGAAGGATTCTACAACAACATTCTCTTTCCTTAGAGGAGGGGGACGTTCCACTTGATTCAGGTTATTATTCATAACTCAAGCCAGCTGCTCAAGTACTTCCATAATGTTTTGAGAACCCTCTTCTATCACGTCAGGCATGCCATTAGGGAAATCATCACATTGCCTATCACATTGGTTGTTGGAACGTGTTCATCAATTTCCCGCCATTAACTATGAAAAAGAACGTATAATTTGAGGTCTTGAATACTTATCTATTGAGCATAAAAAATAAAACTTTGAACATTAAAGGATAAACTTATAAAGAAGAAGTACATCGTAACTTGTGATTACTTAGTTTTATATCTTTGTTATCCTCGATCTATTTCTCAACTAATATTATTATGGTATTATTTTTTCCCTTAATAATGGTTTTTAATAAGCTCATGAATCTACCGAAGAATATCCCCTGGGAGTGTCGTAACCAAGAGTGAAGCAAGGCCCATTATCGTGCACCAGTTCCTCTTTGAGTCTAGATCAAAGCGGTGTTTTTGAGTTTTACACCTAGATACATATGTTCCAGAACAGCCTCTACCAACTCGTTTCCTAATAGGGATGTATTTTCTTGATAAACCACTTACTCTATACTCACCAAAATTTAGGACTGTTTTCTTATACATAGTCTCATCCTTAAGGTTCTCACTAAGGTTATCTATTCCTAATCTCCAAAAATAACTATACCATCTTATGATACCAACTATAAATACCCAATCCTTTTACATAAAACATTTCATGATTTTATCATAATTAATCATCAGAGTACAAGCCAAGGATCGTTAAGTCTAGTGTCTTGGAAGACAAGGTACGTATAACATAAAACATGAGAATAAAAAACATTCATTATTTAATCTCCATAAAGAGCTTATAACATAATTTGTGCTCTTACATCTTCATAGGGTACCTTGGGGAACACATTAACAAAGGGATGAGCTAAAGATCCCAGTAAAGGAATGAACATAAGGATGCATCTCAAACACATGAGTTAGGAGGCATGACATAATGATATCCAAAGCATGAAATTTATAAAATCATTTAATATAAGAATGGGATCTTATAAACATGGAATCATATAAATGTGGCAGAATCATAAATCATATCTTTATTATGGGTCACGGTTAACATCCAATCCTATTTCCCATTTCTTTACGGGTCAAGGCTAACCACCAATCCAGTTTCACATCGCATCTCATAAGACATATCCTTACCCAATGCATTGGAGCACTATCTGGTCACACCCATATCAAAATATTCATGAATAATCTTGACTCATAAATAATCTTTCCACATAAATAATCATACATAATCAACCATACATAAACATAAGGTTACCCATGAAAAGAATTGGGTACCACAGTCATGACATAAAACATATCCAATGGTCATATCACAGAAGTGTCCATGAAAGGAAGGGATTAGAACATACATGGACATTCATAGTGTAAAATAGGCATAAAAAATGGTGAGTGTTGTAAAATACAAGCAACAACATATACAAAAATGTATTTTAGAAATATTAGCATTAAAACATTTTTGTGTGGTTTTAAGGAAACACTCTAGAGATTTTCAAATAGAAAAGACGACATTCTTTTATACAAAACAATAATTGAACCAAGAAGGTTTTAATAATAAAAATACTGATTTTATAAATAAAATGGTGTTTTAAAACATAAGATAGAGTTCACTTGAAATTTGTGTCAAAATATGGGAAGTCCCCTTAAAACAGGTTGACTTATCAAAAAGTTCTAAAGAGGGAATCATTCAAAATCATTTATATCCCTGAAAGAATGAGATGAAAGGGTCTTGATATAAGAAACTTTTAAAAATAACCAGAATTCATAAAAATCACATAGATAGATAAGATAACAACATTTTTAATGAAAGATAAGGCAACTCGAAAGAACAAAGAAGGTTCGGGTAGAATTCATTACGATTTTATCAGCATGGTGTCGGGTGTGACCAAGAGGGATTGATGAGAGAGAAATTGGGTTTCTAATCACTTATAAATCCAGAAGGAAGTTTGGGGAAGGTTATTAAAGACAACTCATCATTTTCTAGTACACATATAAAGGCATAGTATAGAGAACAATTGTGATTAAGAGCAAAAAGTAGAGGATCCCTTACCTTAAATCCAGCGGTGTTCTCCACTTGTTGTTAATGTCCTCTTGAGACTTCCTCCTTTGAGAACCTATTAAAAGGAGAGGTTTTTGTATTTTGAGGAGGCTTAGTGATTTTTGACGTGGGGTAGGACCTTTGGGAGAGAATTGGGCAGAATTTAGAGAAGGCTTGGAACTTGAGAGGAGTGGAGAGAAGAGGGAGTGGAGGGGGTTTTTATAGTAGAAGAGAGGAGGGATTTCATGACATCATAATCATTAATTTAATATTTCTTCCCAATAGAATGAATAGTAATTATTCCATGACCAAGAATAGTGATTTTATCATGTGATCCCGAACCAAGTGGGCTTACATCAACAGAGCATCATCGATGACTCAATTAATCCATTATTTAGCATTTATTGTAAATTACCGGATTCTACTATTCGTCAATCAATCAAGTATTTCAGAAAAAAACAAAAAATTCACCCTCACCATTTCCCAACATTTAGAATCCTAAAATGAATTTAATTTTACAAAAATAATTCTCTAAATATTATTATTTTAATATTTAATTCAAATAATAATTTATTATCAAAACCAGTTTTAAAACATTCATTAACTCATTATAAAATATAGTTATATCATACTTCCAACATGAATATTATTTTCATACCACCATAGGTGAGGTTACTATTTATTAGGATATATCACTATTCATAAGGGTATGTTACTATTCATTAGGGTAGGTTATGATTCCCCAAAAATTATTTTTGTTTTCTTAGACTCCACAAAACATCTTGAACACAACCATGTAAGCCGGATTTTCGAAATTCCAAACACAGAAGTGACAAACTTATGTTTAAAGGTCACTTATCACTTATTAGTTCATTATATTGTGCTTTCATGTGATTTTATGACATAAATATAAGAAGTTAATCTCCACTGAAAAACAAGGGGTTGTTACATACTTTATAGTTTTGGTAGTCCATAGAATCACTGAATAAAGTTTTATTTTGTTAAAGAATGTGTGGTCATTAAGGCATGTGATAAATAATAATAATTGTTTTTATGCTATCACTTATATTCATGAACATCTATATTAAATCCCACCATAGTAGGATGCAATGAAAAATAAAAGAATTTGATTCGTTGAGGCAATAGTCTGTGCACCTACACTAATGAAACTGTTGTTTTTATAATGGATTGTATGGAATGAATAATTTTAATATAATTATTATATTGAAATATTTGTATACTTATGGAACTGATTTAATTTTAATAATATGATTATATGAATTATATTATAATAAAAATTAAAAGGGTAATACTATGAAACAGTGGATACTCATGTTGGGGACATTAATTTTCATTGGGTATTATACTTTAAAATGTAGCCTATATGCAAACTAATGGTGACGAAAGGGTTTTAGAAGTAGAATAAGGTTATATGAGGAGAATATTGGTACAGTTTTAAGTAAAATAACTATGGAAAGCTGTACGTTTTTGTGGTGGTGATTTTACAATTTCATAAGTGAATAACATGGTATTTTTGCGAGTAAGCCTTACATTTTCAATAATATAAAGTTACTATATAGGGATAAATTACCACAAAATGGAAAAAAGAATAAGTTAAAATGAATGTGGGTCTAGGATAACCTAATAAACCTTTTTTTGAGACAAACGTGTGTGTTCTGGGTATTTTTATATTTACATTATAACTATTACTCTAAATTACATATACCGTTGAAATTGATTTTTTTAAAAATTAATTAAATTTTATAAAAAAATTATTGTCTAACCATTTAAATAATTTGGCCCATTTAATGTAAAATTTTGAAATAAATTTATCCAATAAAATTTCTAAATTATTGAAAATTTATTTATCAACTAAAAAAACCATGTTATATAAATATAAATTTTAGAAAAATAACATTTTTATGATTTAAAATTATACATATGAAAACATTATCATGGATACTATTTTTAATGAAATAAATTTATTTATTATAAAAATATTATATGAGGCTCTCATGGAAATCCAGAAATAATCTTATAATGAAAATACATGATTCTACAAAAATAAAATAACAACTTTAACTGAAGTTACATTTTACAATAGTTCTAAAATTTCATTACATAGGTATTAAAATTTAAAATATTATTTTAATTTGGATTATTCTATAACATATATACATATTTAATCAAATAAAATGTTTTTAAACTTTTATTTCATTCTTATATAACGTTAACATGATGAAAATTATAATTTTCAATAAAAAATATAATTTTTGAATAAAAAACAAAATTCTCAAAAAAAGGAAAAAATCATACTAAACTATTTTTAATTTTAAAAATACATAAATTCAGTTAATTATGAAAATTTATAATTATAGGATATAACTTTTAAATAAATTAAAATGGCTATTTATAGTGAAAAAGATGTAATTTTTTTGGATATAGTATTTACCTTCTATTGTAGCAGACTAGGTATTATACTCTCTACCCTTTATGTAATATAGTATTCTAAATTTTATTATATATATCATATAATAGAAAAATATGGATATTGATTCCTTTTAGATTCTTTAGATCCTGGTTTTTAACTTTTTTTGTGGATTTTATAAAGTACATTTACTAGGTGAGTTGCCTGTTTATAAAACACATATTCTCTACTGTCAAGAATTTTAATTGTCTGTTCATTATTGGACAAGTCAATCTAGAACTATATTACATAAAATTTGAGAACATATTCTACCTATTGTATTTATTTATTTGTTAATGAAACAAAAAATACATCTTGTACTTTAGAAAAGATGGGTTAAAAATGCAATATTAATGATAAAAATCAAATTGTTTCTAGTATTAACAATGGAAAAATGTACATAAGTCTTAATATGAATTGTATACAATATATTATAACTCCATTAAAGGAGAAATATTTCCTGAATACTAGATATAAAGATAAAATTCAATGTTTTCCCTTATATTGTCATGATATAACTTTTTTCTACTCTGGTATTTTTTAATATTATACTCAAGAATTCATACTTTAATATTTGAATCCTCTTATATCTCTCGGCCAACTAGAATTTGTTATCTAACTTCATCCCAATTTTTTCGAGTTTTAAACCCCTTCCAATTAAAGTCTTTATATTATTCCATCCAGATACTAGAAAGGATGACATTATTATATAATAATTTCTAAAAAGTTATATCATAATCGCATATTCCTTAGAAGTCATTAGAACATGATCATAGAAGGTCTTTTAATAACTGTAATTTACTTTCAGATTTCCTAAGAGTTTGGGGATGAATGGTGGTGCATAAATATATCACAGTGTTGAAAAACAATTAAGAATCTTCTATGAATTTTATGTGAAATGAGGGTGTAAATAAGTTAAAACAGATAGAGGGACCTATGGATCATTATGGTTTCATTCATATAGATTCGGGGAAGGTTCTCAAGGGGTAGATATTTTCTAATCACTATGATGTGATAAAACAATGTACAATGATCAATGATGAGCCATATAATATTTTGGTTTGTGGAGTATTTGGTAGTCAAGAGAAAATGTCCAATATAATATGTTCCAACATACATATAGGTATAAGAAATTGTTTCATGAATCTATTGGTATTTTTCACTTCGTCCATTACTCAATTGAAAATTATACATCTAAACACATAGTCAACAATTTCTTTCATCATTCTAACCCACCAAAATGTTCTCTTAAATCATTATACAACTTTGTACTACCATTGTGTATAGTGAAATTTGAGATATGTGCCTTATTTATTGTCTCCTTTTTATCTCACTCATGGATGAAACACATAACATGTTTATAAACATCAATACTACATCTCCATAGATTAATTTTTTCAATTTCCCACCATTAATTACATTAACATTTATTTTTATTTTCTCATCATCAAGTTAGTACTTACCAGTATTTTCAAATAATTATAGTTTTTAAATTTATTGAAGGCCAATATGGCTCCACTTTCATAAAAATCACAATATCTATCTATACTAGATCTCAATGTAGAGAATACTTATTAATCCTTATTGTGTTTTATATTGACCTATGAATTTTTATCCCATTAAATACATTCTATATTATATAAATTTAGTCAATTATATTCCCAATATAAAAAAACCACTATATAATAAAAAAGTTATTAATAAATCATTTATATTGAAAAAGATGGTAGACAACAAATTATTTATAAGGTATGTAATTAATTGAATATATTATTTAAAATATTATTTAAAAAAATATTCCATGCATTGATAATTTTTTTTAAAATATATCATTAAAATTACAAAAGAATAAATCTTGTAAAATAAATTTTTTTACTCCTTACATTAAAATTTTAATTGTATTCTTTTGTAAGATTTTGGATAAAAAATATTATTTTGAACATAAAAATATATTTTCTATACAAACCATATTTTATATAATGGAATAATTATATAATCATATCCTAAAAAATTTAAAAAAAATCATGTTATAAATTATTTATTTTTTAAATATAATTTTTCATTTTAATATTTTATTTATCATAAAATTATTTTTCCAATATATTTGAAAAAATCATTAAAATATTACTTTAATAAAAAGAAATATTCATACCATTACACTACACTATCTATGTTTCTAGAATATGAAATTATTTTTTGGATTAAAATGAAAGACTCTTAATATTAATTTATTTAACAATAAGTCAATTTATGTATTAAAAATAATTTTTAAACATAATTAGATATTTAAATATTTACTGATTGAAAATTTAAATTTTCTAAATACTATTTTTTATGGAAAAATTTGTTTATTGTAATATTAAAATACCCAAAACATTAAAATTTGTTTTGTTAAAATGATTTTGTAATTTTAAACAAAATATTCATATTATGTAAAATGATCCAATAATAATTTTTTTTATTAAGTTATTTAATAAGGTTAAAAATTATTTACTATGTTAACAGTTAATTTGGGTAAAATATTAAATTTTAAAACAAAATCCATATATCACTCTTACCTTTTATAAAAAAGAATTTATGAGAAGAATTTTGACAATATCATTTAACACACCCTATCTTGGTCTAGTATTGATTTATTGGTGTGACAACCCAAATTCTAATACCCCATAAGAAGTGTATTACTTTATGAAATTAGTATAAAATACTTGGAACAAAACTTATTGGACAAAATATATTATTTTCCTTTCTAAACATGATACCTACATTATTCCCATATGAAATTTGAAAGTAAAATGAATTTTTTTCTCAAATATCAATATACCATCTAGAATATCATTGAATATAATTATTAGTTCACTTTATAGATTCCTGGGACAGGAAAAAAATAACCGTGATCTCTGATGCACCATAATGGTTATGTAAAATGGATTTTATCAGGAATCAATAATCATAATCATGAAAATTTAAATAAATGAACCAAACATACATGTTGTAAACCACATATTCCCTTCCTGTATTCCCAAGGTTATTTATTAAAAAATATATCACATGTGGTAAACCCCTTCCTAACATTAATACCATTTGTCACTATGTTATTCCCCGAATTCTTTTCCGAAAAACCTAATATCCTTGTTTCCCTTGGATAAATATATCTTGGGGACCTCATTTTCTATACTGATAGTTCTTGGGACTATATCAACATAAGATGAAATGGATTGAGAGACCAATTCCCCCAATGGGATCAAATTTATCCAATTAA
Source organism: Viscum album (assembly GCA_963277665.1). NCBI lineage: Eukaryota > Viridiplantae > Streptophyta > Magnoliopsida > Santalales > Viscaceae > Viscum > Viscum album. The sequence goes on from OY728125.1 coordinate 562,217,036, forward strand.
AGAGTTGAAAAATCTTTTTTTTATACATGGTTTGTATCATAATTTTCAATAATCTTAAAGTTATCCATATGGTCAACAAAATTTTCCTCCCCCTTTTATTGAGATAGAGTATCTATATTTCCATTTCTACAGTTTTATCTTAATGAAATTATATTCCATTAAATAATTCTTTGAAATATCCAACACATTAACAATATTTTATTTTATTTGTAAGTGTTTTAGATTAATAAGAACCATTGTTTTGTATCTATTTTTAGATGATAGGCCTCAATTATGACTATTCCATTTTCACTATTTCATTACCCTAGAATGATAATTTCTTGGGACACGATCCCTTGATCATAAACCAATGGATTCCTAGTTTAAGTAAATTATTGGGGATTATTCTGTATGGAGTGGTCCACAATATAATTACATTACATTGTGAATCTCCATGTTTATCAATGTGGATGAGATTATCTTTCATAACCAGGTCGACCCCGATATGGTCCAGCAGACTCGGGACAGTTTGGATGGGTCAGGGGAGGCATGCGGGGTAGTCTCAGAGTAAGGGGTTCCAGGATGGTTGTGAAGCTACCCAGGTGAGGTGTTAAGGTCTATTCCGAAAGGCAGTTCTTGGGAGGGACAACTTATGCAGTACCCTTCTTCAGTACCACCAGCTATAGTAAAGCAGGTTAAGGAAAAGGCACTTGATCCGTGAGTTGTGGATGTCCTAAGATTCTTACTGCACGATCTAGGGATCATCCCCATATTGGTGGGTTTGGTGGACGTAGGGATAGTGGATGGATTGGATATAGAGGTCTCATTGAATGTGGATCTGGTTAAACCCTTATCCTCATCCAGCACTATTGATGATGGAGTGGCGAATTTGACTGCCACTGATGTCCACAGCCCCGAGGGACCTCATGCTCGGGGCAGGGAGGACTCTTATATACAACTGTAATTCATGGGCCGGGGAAATGAGCTGCCCAAAAATTTAGACATGCTGTGTAGTGTTGTTCAGGCGAGTTGATATAGACCAGAGGCCGAGCCTTCTATATTGCCATTGTAGGGGAAGTCCTTCTTTCTTTCTGCTACAGGATCTCGTGGACAAGGAAGGCAGTATGGGTTTAGTGTCTTGGATCCCTTGGACCCAAGCATTCCCATTCCCCAGTCCTATTTCATCCAGAAGATTGGAAGTGAGGGAATGAAAAATGTCATGGTGGATAAAACAGGCAAGATGAATTTTTTGTGCAGGCCGAGGCCTCTCAAAGAAACCTGGGGGTTTGAGTTGAAAAATCGTTTTGATGGTCTGAAGGTCCAAGACCAAACATTGACACATGATAAAGATGATTCTGGTGATGAATGTTATATCCAACTCTCAGTGGATATTTTGGACAATTTCCAAGGAAAGGGTCTCCCATATCCCAATATGGAAGAAGGGTAAAAAAGGAAATCATGACTTGGGGAAATGCATTATGGCCCAGGGGAAAACCCCCAAGGGACTCAAATACTATTTTTACTTGCCTAAACCAAAAGACACCAGGTTATCCATGATAGGTGGGTGAAACGAGAGAAAAGTACTACACGTCAGGGAATGGGGTGATCCATGTAGAGAACCAAGAGTTATAGAAGAATAGTTAGTGGAGTGTCTAAGGCTCATATTACACTCCAAGGAAGAAATGATTGAGGCTGTTCTTCATCCCAACGCCTCAAATGAGGAGATTTTAAGAATCTATGAAAGATGGTTGCAAGTACAGGCCTCTGAAGAGAAATAATCTTGGATAGACAAGCAGGACTGAATCATCACCAGATGCTTTAATCAAGGGGAAATAACCTTAGAGGAATTTATTCAGTCAATGGAATGAATGGTTACTCTCCGTGAAGAACCTATCAGGGAGGATCTAGACATAGAGTTTAGTAATCTACTCTAGGAATTATATATAGTTTATGACTCAAATAATCTTAGTTTGGTGTTTAATAATTTTGTGAGATTTTTTAGCATGAAGTGGTTCTTGTTTAGTTAACTATGGTTTCCCACTTTCCCTTAAAGTGTATTTATAATAAAAAATTATATTGGTAGTTGGAAGACACCAAAAACCATGTTTTTTGTGTCCCATAATACATAACGATGGGTTAAGTGTCTATATAATAATGGGATCGACATTTCACCTGATTATGTCTAAAGCATTCAATATTAGAGTAATGAAGACATCTCATAACATTCCATAAGAAACCTATAGATGAATAAAAATAGTGTCTATATATATAATGATAAAATTTAGAAAAAGTTCTTTCCCATTTAGTGGAACAATTTAAATTTCTATAATAACTTCCCTTAATTTACATAGATGTTGTAGGGTATAATGAATGTTGTAAGAAGCATAATAGATAAAAAATAGAGGGGTGAGGGACCATTTAATGTGATCTATTATTAAAATATGATATTAATTGGGTATAATATATTTCATTGGTTGGATAATAATATTATATTAATAAAAATTACATCATTATCTCTCATAAATAGTATTTGGATATGTGAAATCATATCCCCTAGGAGTGTCTTTCCATGTGTGTAGTCTGAATACCAAATATCATGTATCAGAGTGATGATTGGGTAAATGATAAAAAACTCTTTTTTGATAACTACCACATAGTGAATCTATGACATATCCACATTAACCTTCTAGTATTGTGATAGGGATACATTTTCATGGAATCTAATAACCATTTTACAACAAAACATATGTGATGATTTTACAGCATGGAAAAGATTTAGTTCTACAAATGTTTTGGAAACCAATGAGTGGATATAATATAAGGGAGTGACAAAAATATAAACATGTGAATACATTGAAATTTATTTGGTATATGGTAATGATTTTACATTTTAGTAAATTCATTACACAAAACGAAATATGTTAAGAATATAACTTGATTACCAAAGAATGATAATTGAGACAAAAACCCCTTATTGTTTGGGTACAGATTCTTTCAAATTATATTGAAAGATTGAAATTAAAATAGATCATCTTATATAATATATAAAATTCATTTATTTATATAAAGTCTCACATAGGTATTATATAAACACCATAATAAAAATTTTGATCATAATATAAACCATGTATCAAATAGAGGATTTGAGAAGAAAAATATTTAACTCTTACCATCACATCCATGAACATACATTTTCCATTGATTTTGAAGAAATATCTATCTAAATCATATAATTTACAACCATAGAAATATTAATTAGTGTTTTGATTTGTTTTTGAGATAGTGAAATTGTTTCCGGATTATTCGGGTAATTTTTGTGATCAAATATAATACCTCAATAATAAGTTAAATACACAATATAACAAATAAAAAACAATAAATACAATTAATTTATTATTAAAATATATTAAAAATAATACTAAATTTTCCGAAGTCATCCATGATGTATTTTATTGGGTTTTTAACACTGGAGTTTAAACTAACACAAAATTGAACATAATATTTTTAATAGATTATTAATACTATTAAAGTGGTTTCATTTCGATAGTAAATTATTATTATAATATAATAATGTTATAATTTTGATACATTTAATGCAGAGAATCTTATTTAAATAGTTATTAATAAATATTAAATAATGTAAGTGAAAAACAAGGTAATTTACTTAATGGAGGCAATTACATTTACAATGCACAATTATAAATATTATTTCTCAACGAATGAGTTGGAATTATGTTATATTTTAATATATAATTTTTTAATAATATTAATATTATTGATATCAATTTTATTAAATATTTTCAAATTATAACCAACATTTATAGGTGGTACATGAAAGTATAATACGTTGATTTGTCGAGGTGGTGGTATTCCCGCACGCAATAACAATGACTTATTTTTCTTAATGAATATAAGGTAATATATATTTTTATATTGAATAATTTAATTTAGTTCATGTATACTAACCATAATTATTTAATTATCTTAATAAGTTCATATAAGGTTATGGTAATAATAATTAAGAAGGTTGTACTGAGAATAAGTGGTTACTCATATGTGGGACATGAACTTCTTTGTTATTATCCTTTTAAATGAGGTAATTATGATAGATAATAGCATCATATATAATTTATATGTTCTATACGGTTGTAGCAGGACAATGTTTTCTATATTTCAAGGAGAAAATTTAGGGTAGATGAGTATTGATGTTGTCAAAATTTCACTCTTTTGTGCATGAGGAGAGTTGTTGTTTTGCTAATATCCCTTACATTTTAAATAATGTAATGTTTCAATTAATAATTCAATCACCACAATATGAAAAAAAGTGGATAAAATAGTGATTTGGGTCTAAATACACATAAATAACTCCTTTTTTAGATGACATTTATTTCATATGTCTTTTTCATTTCACATTTTATCAATTACAGTAATTTAAATTTTAATTTGTAATTATTATATAACAAAAATAAGTTATTTTAATAAAAAAAATTATATTTAACATTTTACATAATTTTAACCTTTTAATTTCATATTTTAAAATCATTTTACCCAAATAATCAAAATAGGAGAGAATTGTATTTTAAAATTGACACACATAGTCTTGTAAAAAAGGTTTAAAAAATTAACTTTATAGATTTAAATTTAAATATAAGATTAAATTATCTTGAATAAAGATTTTAATGAACAAAATTTACATATTACAATAAAAAAAATTAATGTTTCTTTCAAGGAAGGACCATAATTAATCACAGATTCAAAATAAAAAAATCAAAGAAAATGCTAAATGGGTTTTTCTTAAATGTTACATTTTACATCATTTCTAAGGAAAAATAATTCAATTGGTTTTCTTGGTTCAAAGAATATTTAAAATAGATACTATTATACCATAAAATTTTATTTTATAAATTATAATGGGTTTACATCTACTAGGTCATTCTTATATATTAATAAATTCATATATATTAATTTTTTTGACTAAATACCTACCATTTTTTGGAAAATATCAAAATATCATTAAAAGATAACATTAATATAATGATTTAATTAGAATTTAAATTTAGATAAATGGAAATTAAAACTTTTATCTTTTAAATAATGTTAAAAATTATATATATAGTTCACATTATGAAATAGTTCTGGGACGCTGCATATACCTTCTATTCTAGCATCATTGGTATTACATTAAGATTGTTATCCAAAATGATATAAAATAGAAATATCATATCTAAATATATATAATCCATTCAACATATTTTATATTCCATAAAAAATTCAATAATTTAAAATAAAAATCATTAGATCTAAATCTGGAACAAAAATCACCAATTGTCTAAAAATGAAAAATTAAAAAAGTATATTTATGGAGGGAACATATTAATAGTTAAATAATTATATATCAAATCCATTATGTAGAAATGTCTATAAGATATAACCCTTAATACATAAAAACGTTTCCCATTAAAAACACATATATCTACTTATCATTGTTGGAATTGTTAGCTTTTTTTAGTTATATTTTTTTTATAATTGTTTTTGATGCACACCAATTATCAAATATAAATGGGAAAAATTTGGAAAAAATTATAACATTTACATTAAAATTATTAGATTAATTATTTTTTATAAAACACTATAAAATGAAATACCAGTTGTTCATACTATATATTAAAACATTAACAACTCTCAAAATGATGTTATGGAACATTCTATGATTTACCTATGAATATAATTTTTGTATGTGATTTTTTAGAAATTAGTTTCAATAAATACATTTAATATTTTGATCATATATATATATATATATCAATTTATAATCAATTCCCATTCAAATTACACTATTTACATAACTATTTGTGTAGGGAATCATGTATATAATATAACACTTGGTTCTTTGTTAGTTTAATGGAATACACTCTTATTTAACCCATTGTACAGAAAAATTCAGCATTATTACCATGTTTTCTTAACCTATCAGGTTTCAAATATTTATATAACCCTATTCTCATAATGGTATTAGTAACCAAACTTCTTATTTCATTCAAACCAACTACGACCTACAAAGGAAAATCCATGAGATCCCTGTATTGGTAGAATCCAGCCTTTTAAATTATTGAGTCATATCCATTTTTTATGATGGAAATAATCTGACATGAAATATTTTTGTGTTTTTATTAGTTTTACCAGTTAGATATGCACTATATAGAAATTGATTCATTCAGTGTTTGTATGAGACACTATATAAAGATGTAACTATTGAGCATTATTATCCCAAAACTCTAAAAAATTCAGGTCTACCAAGATTGCCACATAATATCCATTATATATATATATATATATAACATGAAGTAGGAATTACAACACAAGGGTCAGTATGAAAATAGATAGCGGGATTCAATTAAACAAAGAATAAATTTGATAAACAATTATCTCAAAAATTATGATAGAATGAGGACTAAATTTTTCTTTATGGATGGAGATAACTTACGAGGTATTGAATTTTAAATAATATCACCTAGGTATATGAAGATAAAAATTAAAATAAAAACAATTATTTTCTTAAATATGAAATACATATATTACAAAATTTCAATATTTGAGTTAAATAATACATCCTATCGGAATCTATATTAAGGGAGACATGACATCCATGTGTAAGCATGTCATTTGAGGGATTAAAAATCATGGTAGAGGCCTCATACCACATAATGGATAACATGTTAATCAAGGGAGTAATAACTCCATTAATAGATGATTTGCAACCATATTTTAGGGGATTATTATACCTTTACCAATCTACGATACCCATACCTTATTATTAATGTACATATCAATGTATTACCTTAACACATTCATGAAATAAATATACTACACTTTAATACTTATTTATGTAACATAAAAGATGATAAATATAGGGGGTTCATTATCTATCATACATGTATCTCCCAAGGAGTAATAAAACCAAAGAATGATTCAAATGTATTACCTGAATATGATCTCTATTATAGATAGTGAAAATGTAGGATCGAAATATAATATGAGATGCTCAATATACAAGAGGGGGGGTGAATTGTATACTTTAAAAATTCCTTTGGAACCTTTAAAGTTAGTTATGAATAACTATGTTTTCCTTAAGCAAAGGAAAAGGCTAAGTTTAACAAAGATAAACTAAGTAAATTCACAACACCTCTAAACACCGAACTAAACTGGGAATGAGATTCCGAAAGATAGGTTCCAGAAATATAGTTCTGGAAGTTGAAACTTAACAAAGAAATACAATAAGAGATTCTACCTTAAATCGTATAGAATCTTAAAGAATCAGAGTACAAGTAAGGAAGTATAAGAAAGTTATAATTTCCTTATAATACAAAATACAGCGGAAATAAAACAAGTAGTAGAACTACTAGTAAAAAAATATAATTCTTTTAACCCAAAGAGAAGCGTATCCAACAACCTTGGATAAAGGTCCCTTGATTTATACTTTCAAGAAAGTCTATCTTACCCACACCAGGGTAAGCCCTCGATACGAAGATCGGAGTCTCTGTCTTGCTATCCCCGCAAGCCCTCAACTTCAAGGTAGTTGGCAACCTCTGTCCTCGTCATCAAGGAAGCCCTCGAACTTTAAGGTAGTCGGCACCTCTGTCTTCCTATACCCGGAAGCCCTCGAATGTAATCACCAACATTCGGAGTCTCACAAAGCTTTGAGAGTTAATAAGAGTCTCTCTCTAGAAATCACTTCAACAGCATGTATGCAAAAAGTCCAAATTGTTCATCCATCCGTTGCGAGTTTTTTCAAATGAGCTCCTATTTATAGGTAAGGTCGGATCCTTCTCTAATGTTCATATTTTCCTTAAAGATAGGAGGGACCTGTACACGTGTCACTTAGACAACGGTTAGTTTATAACAAAATGGACGACATCGTTTTATAACAAAACAAGTGTAACAGAATGTACGACATCATTTTAAACTCTAACATAAAAGTTCAGAATGAAAAATTCGGAGTGAAGGTTCAGAGTGTAATGAAAATAATAAAGAGTATAAAAATTATAGAAATATAAGCAATATAAAAGTTCGGAGTCTAACAAAGATATTTTTCGGAGTCTGAATTAATTCAGAGTGTATAAAACAAAGATACTCAAATTCTGTTTAATAGGTGAATTCGGAATGTGAATTCGGAATAGGAATTCGTCATCAGAAATCGTAATGAGAATTCATTATTAGGATTCGTAATGAGAATTCATCACCAGAATTCGTAATGAGAATTCGGAATGAGATTTCTTCATTAGAATTCGTAATGAGAATTCTTCATTAGAATTCGTAATGGGAATTCGGAATGGGATTTCTTCATTAGAATTCGTAATGAGAATTCTTCATTTGAATTCGTAATGGGAATTCGGAATGAGATTTCTTCATTAGAATTCGTAATGAGAATTCTTCATTAGAATTCGTATCCTAAACCTGGAATAGAACTTAGTCAGAGATCATATCCAGAATTTGGAATGAGACTTCCTTATAGTTCTTTATCCAGAATCTGAATACTAAACAGAATGCTTTATATCAAAGTTTTAATGATTCCGTGAAAATGAATCTAAATCTCATACTTAAGAAAAATATGGATGAAAATATGATAAGGATAATTTTTCTTATAAAAGAGTTTTTCCTTAAGAAAGCAATTTTCCTTATAAAAGCAATTTTCCTTAAGAAAGAAATTTTCTTTAAAGATAAGGTGTTTGTGATTTTCAAAACAAGAAGGAATGGAAAAGTCATAACGAAAACCTTATTGACTCAACAATCTCCCCCTTTTTGGAAAGCACAAACATCCTTACGAAAAATCTATTCTAAGAAGAAAGAAAAAAAAACATTAAGGCTTATCTCCCTTTGTTTTAGAGATATTGATGAATACGACTAACTCCCCCTTAGGCTTTGAAACTGTAAGGATTGTATTCAGATTTCCGGAGTGATAGAAAAGAATGTCTTCTTTAAGAAAAAGCCCCCCTTATCAAACTCTTATTAGAGTTCTTTTTCCTTGGGAATTTTTTCTTTCTCCCCCTTTGATAAACTCTTATTAGAGTTCTTCTTTTTCATAAGGATATTTTCCTTCTCCCCCTTTGTGATTTTCAAAAAGAATTGGAAGGAATGGAAAAACTTAACAAAGTACCTGAGATATTAGTAATGACAACAAAAAGAAACAAGAGACACAATTTTCATTAAAATTTGTAATCTCAGCAACAAGAAAAAAAATTACAACAAAAAGATCGGATTGGGTTATTTCGGATATTTTTCCTTAGACATGAGGCCCTTTAGAATAGTCTTGATCTTCTTGAGGTCTTTATGATCTTCTTCGGCTTGCTTCTCTAAGACCACTATTCTTGCAGATTGAGATTCAATTATTTCTTCCTGAGCCTTAAACTTTTCTTCCTGAGCTTTCATCTTCTCTTCCTGAGCCTTCATCCTTTCTTCAAAATCGATCCGACGATCTCTTTCAAATTTCCAATTTTGAGAAACAGAATTGAGCTTCCCATTCAGATCTCTCACTTCCTGAATCCGAAAGTTCTTTTCCTCTGTCAACTTTTCTTCAAAGGATGCAGTCAGCTCATTAATCTTCTTGTCCTCGGTTTCAAAGGCATCCTTAACATTATCTTGAAACTCATCGAAAAGCCTCATCTCTTCCACAGTCTTCTTAGACCAGCTTGTCATCCTCTTGCAAGATCTTTTATGAGCTTCGTAACCAATAAAGAAGTTTTTGAACTGGGCTTCAATCTCAACACACTTATCCATAACCATGGATACAGAGTCTGTTTTCTGATTCAACGCATGTTGGAGCATCTGGCATCGTGAATCAATACTTGAGAAGGTCGGAATGGTTCCCACCAACTTCTTCAAAGACTGAACAACAAAGTCATGCCCCAACAAAGATGACTCCGAATTTGAAATCTTGCTCGGAGAGTTTTCTTCCTCAATAAGCTCCAACTTCCTCTTAGAAGAACTACCAGCTGCCTTTCTCATCCTCTTTTCTGAACTCGGGGTATCATCAAGAATTTGTTTCCCCTTATCTTGTTTCGGAATTGAAACCTGTTTCGGAGTTTTCTTCTCACTATCAGAAACTTGTACAATAAAATCTTCCTCATCAGCAACTTCTTGAATAGCATCCTCTACGTTTTTCATCTGAGAAATATCATGTAAAAGTTGTTCTTCTTCTCCATGATAGGCAACTTCTTCTTCTCCTTTCTCTTCTTCCATTGCAGGAGTAACTAGCTTCGAAGATTCAGCTTCTGAAGTTCGGAGTGATAAGTGTTCGGAAGGAGTTCCCTTGTACTCATCTACTTGTTTTAGCACATCTCCTGTCTCACCACTTCCTTCAGCAGCCTCTTCAACTTGTTCCACTTGCTCTACTTCCTCAGTATTAGTAGCAACAGCTTGTTCGGGAGCAACTAGATTTCTTCCTGGAGTCTCAGGTAGAGATTCCAGGGAGAAAGATCTCGGAACTGGAATTGTTGCTGAAACCATTTCATTGAACTTTAACAACGCTTGAACAGCCTCGGCTTCTGACATCTTCTTCTTAAGCTTCTTTTCCTTAGCTTGTTTCTCGAGCTCATCAGCAGTTTTATCCTTCAAAGCTTTAGTTTCCGCAGGGTCCAATCCGAACTGCGGATCCCCTTCTTTCCTTTTCTCTTTATCAGCTCTCCACTTTGTAACAACCTCGTCAGGATAGGATTTCTTCTTCTTTGACTTTGGTGGTGCGGAGTGGACTTCCTTAGACGTAGGATTTTCTGCTTGTTCTTCCACTTATTTCAGATTTCTCTTCCTTACTGGCTTAGATGATTCCGGATCAGCAACTTTCGGAGCCACTTCTTCTTGAGGAGGTAGATCAATAAACTTTCCAGACTTCTTGTCAAAAGCTACATTTATTCTTTTAAGAGTGCCATCACTGAGCAGCATGATCTTGAATACTCTCGGCTTAGATTTTCAAGCCTCCTTGAAAGACTCAAAGCACCGAACAATCAACTTGGAGAGGATTGCTGGATACATAATAATCTGATCTCTCAGATTCCCCTTCTTCAAATTTTCAATATTAAGAAGAATATGCTTCATCAAGTTAAACTTCCTTAGATTTATCCTGAAATCTAAGATATAGATCTCACTCTTCTTCAAGCTATCTTTATCACCTTTCCTCGGTACGATAAGTCCTTTCACCCATAACTCCAGAATCTGGAAGTTTGTAGATAGACTTGCAATCTTCAGAGCCTTTTCATCAGCCAATCCGAGAGTTTCTAAGGCCTTTTCCTTGTTGAAACTACCCATAGAGTCTGGAAACACGTGCGAAATAAACTCGGCTTCTACTTCATAAGATAATCCTACCAAGCTTGCAGCCTTGGTGTAAGAAAGTTTATATGTCTTGCCATACGATTTGAAAGAAAACTTCTCTCTGTCATCTTCCTTAAAGAAAGAAACTGATTCATAAAATTCGACAAGTAAATCAGAATATACTTCATCTTGGTTCCCGGTTTTAGATACCGCAATATCCTCCCAGCCATTCAACTTGATGTTCTTTGAGATGATAGAATCGTAGTTGTTGAAGAAAACCGGATGAACTAACCTTTCTCTGTAAACTAACCACTGAGAAATAGGCTTGGTTGAAGACATTTCTTGAGATGCTAACTCTGCAGACATTCGGATTAGAAGTTCTCTGGGAAGTTTGGAACGGAGAAGACTGAGGTTCTGAACAGCCTTAAATCAGTGAGACAGAGATTCGGGACGCGAGAGCTTTGAGATCGATGTGGGACGAGTAATTGGGTTTCCTTTATATAGGCAACGAGAAGACGATTGAACTTCCATGGTTGATCTAACGGTTGGAATAAGCTGAGATCAGATCTGACGGTTGAAAACTTGAATCCGATCTTTTTGAGGTTTTTATTGAGAAAAAAAATAAGAAAACCGAAATCCTAAAACATAATAAAAAAAACTACCAGCAAGTAAAATATGAATACGAAAACTTGAGTAAGGAAATCATACCTTTCGGATTCGCTTAGGGGATTATTCGTAATGGCAGATTTCGCAAAAATTTTAAAAAAAAACTTAGTACGAAAAAGACATTAAGAAACTATCATTACGGAAAACTCAGTACGAAAAATAAACTTAAAAAATCAATACGAAAAACTTAGTACGAGAAATATATTACAAAATTTGAAAACGAAAAACTTATTATGGAAGATTTAGTGTGAAAGTTTCCTTATGAAAATACCAGTACGAAAATTTTCCATTCCGGATATTTTCAATACGAATACTTCCATTCCAGAAGTATTCTGTGCGAAAATATCCATTCTGGAAAATTGTATTTCCGGAAGTTCCATTCCGGAAATCTTCGTTCCGAAAAGTTTGAAAACAAATTTTGAAAAATTTTGTTAACCAATCAATTAAATGTACTCCCCCTATGAAAAGGAGTTTATTACTGTAAGGAGAATTTTTCAACAGAAAGTTAATTAAGGAAGATTACCTTACGGTTATCATTCCTAACTTCTGTTTAATATATTCAAATCTATCAGAAGGCAAAGATTTTGTGAAAATATCAGCAAGTTGATCTTGCGTTCCGATAAACTGAAGAATAATATCTCCTTTAAGTGTGTGATACCTAAGAAAGTGATGCCTAATATCTATGTGTTTTGCACGGGAGTGATGTGCAGGGTTCTTACTGAGGGCAATGGCTCTTGTGTTATCACACAAAATTTCAGTTTTGGTAAAACTCAATCCATAGTCTGTGAGTGTGTGTTGCATCCACAACACTTGTGCACAACAACTTCCAGCTGCTACATATTCAGCTTCAGTAGTGGAGAGTGCTACAGAATGTTGCTTCTTGCAGGACCAAGAAACTAATGAATCTCCTAAGAAATGAAAAGTTCTGGATGTACTTTTTCTATCCATTCTACATCCACCAAAGTCAGCATCAAAAAAGATTTTTAGAACAAAATCATTTCCAGAAGTATAAAATAATCCAAGATCCATGGTTCCCTTAAGGTAGCGAAAAATTCTTTTTACTGCCTTTAAGTGAGATTCCTTAGGATTGGATTGATATCTTGCACATAAGCATACTGAAAACATTAAGTCTGGTCGACTAGCTGTTAATTAAAGTAGACTTCCTATCATACTTCTAAAAGATGTTTGATCTACTGGTTTCCCAGCTTCATCAAGATCTAAAGAGTTTGAGGTACCAATGGGAGTACTTATACTCTTAGAGGTTGTGGAATAACCTAAGAAAACTCCTTCATCAGACTTTGGTTCGAATTTATGTAAGTTATCTTTAGTATTCAAAATGAATACTTTGCAACCAAAAACCTTGAAGTAGGAAAGTCTCGGTTTTCTACCATTCCATAACTCATAAGGAGTTTTATTAAGAAAAGGTCTAATCAAAACTCGATTTATAGTATAGCAAGCAGTACTTACAGCTTCAGCCCAGAAATGTCTAGCAATAGAATATTCACTCAACATGGTTCTTGTTATCTCTTGAAGAATTCTATTTCTTCTTTCAACAACACCATTCTGTTGAGGAGTTCTAGGTGCTGAAAAATTGTGAGTAATACCTTTCTTACTACAAAAAGTTTCAAAATCAGAATTTTGAAATTCAGCTCCATGATCACTATGAATAGTTCTCAATGGAAGGTTTTTCTCATTTTTAACTTGAGATCTAAAACTTTTGAAATAAGAAAAAGCTTCAGATTTCTTTGCTAGAAAATAAACCCAAGAAAATCTAGTGTAATCATCAACTAGAACAAACACATAGTATTTGCCTCCAATACTTCCAGTTTGTGTTGGACCAAAAAGATCCATGTGCACCAACTGTAATGCATCAGTTGTTGAGACTTCACCGATTGACTTAAAACTAGATTTATGTTGCTTGCCATATTAACAAGGATCACAAACTTTAGAAGAATCAAATCTAAGCTCCGGTAGATCCTTAACAAGTTTCTTCTTAGAGAGTTTACATAGGTTTCTAATATTACAGTGTCCTAGTCTTCTATGACATAACCAAGAATGATCTTCCATTGCACTTAGGCAAGGTAAATCTTGGCTTCTGAGGTCTTCCAGATTCAAAGTGTAAACATTCTCTTGCCTATTGGCTGAGAGAATAAATTCTTCCTTGGAATTGTGAACTAAACACTTATCATTCCTAAAATTCACAAGGTAAACTTCATCACATAACTGACTTATGCTAATGAGGTTGTGATTAAGACCTTTAACAAAAAGAACATTTGAAATCAAGGTTTTACCTAAAAGAACAATATTACCAATACCAACAATCTCTCCCTTAGCATTGTCTCCGAAAGTTACTTTCCTCCTTTCGTTTTGATAATCTTTTCAAAAAAGCTTTTGTTACCAGTCATGTGCTGGGAACATCCACTATCCATGTACCATGTATTGTTGCTGGTACTTTCTTTATTATCCTGAAATCAAAAAGAGAATTAGACTTTCGGAATCCAAACTTGCTTGGATCCGAGATTTCCAGACAATAAGATTTTAGGAACCCACATCTTCTTAGAAAAGTAAGCTTTGTGAAATCCTAGAGATTGGGTTTTGTTTAAGGAACAATTCTTTGCCCAGTGACCACCACATTGACACTTAGTACAAAATGGGGCACTTTGAGGAACACAATAATTGTTACTGAAAACTGGTTTTGCATGGGTATAACCAAATCCGGATTTATTTCTTAAAGGTCGTATTTGAGAATAAATTTTATCAAAATTTTCCTTACCATGGGTAAAGTTTGATAAACACTTCTTTAAGGAAAAAATTTTGGACTTGAGTTTTACAACCAAGTTTTTATCCTCAAAATCATTAGTTTTAGAACTAGAGTTAGGCTCGAAACCATTTTTATTAGAAATTACTTTTTCTAATTCTTTAGAAAGTTTATTCTTCTCAGAAATTACTTCCTCAAGATTTTTTGAAATACTTTCAAAATCAGCATTTTTCTTATCGAGATCTTTAGAAAGATGTGATATTTCTTTAGTAAGAATAGAATTCCTAGAGTTTGCCTTATCAAGTTTCTTATTGAGTTTGGAATTCTCAATCTCATGAAGTTCAGCAAACCTAGAGACTTATTCATAAGTAGGTAAAGTATTTTCCTCATCAGAAGATGATTCTTCATCAGAAGAGTTATAATATTTACTATCATTAGAATTTAAAGAATCATTGGTCAATGATTCAGCATTTTGTACCTTAGCCATAAAACAATGATTATCAATAGGAAATCTGGCTATAAGACCAAGATTCTTCTGTCCTGAAGATTCATAATCAGAAGATTCATCTGATGATTCACCACCACTGGCACTCCAGGTGTCATTAGCTTTCAGAACTTTCTTAGCTTTGGCTTTATAGAACTTCTTTCTATTCCTTTCTGAATGTCTTTCCTTCCTTTCTTTCTTTTTGAGCATAGGGAAATCTGGTCTAATATGTCCAGCTCTTTTACATTCATAACAAGTAACTTCTCCTTCTTTCTTATCTTTCCTATCCTTTTTCTTGTACTTGGATTGAAAGTTTCTATGCCCAGCTATCTTTTTCATCCTTCGAGCAAGATTGGCTAATTCATTTTCTGAGACTTCACTCTCACTAGATTCGGATTGGAAAATGACTTTCTTAGACTTGCATCTGGTTACTCTCTCAGGAGTCTTAGCTTTTATCTGATTCGACGTTGTAGTAAAAGCAACAGAACCATTTCCATTCTTTTTCTTGATGTTTTCAGCATCTCTCTTCATTCTTGTTTCATGTTGTAGAAGAGTTCCAAATAATTCATCAAGAGTAATTTGAGTAACCTTCCTGTTCTCATCTATAGCTGTTCTCTTGGATTCCCACTCATTTGGCATAATGTAAATTATCTTGTCCACAAGAGCTTCATCATCTAAACCTTTCTCTCACATAGATTGTAGACAGTTGACAATAGTCATAAATCTTTGTTGAACTTTACAGATAGGTTTTCCATAAGGAAAATTGAAACCATGATATTCAGCTCTAACCATAGCTCTTCTAGTCTCAATCACTTTAGAAGTCCCAAAGTGTGTAACCTCTAACTTCTTCCATATACAATTAGCTGCTTCACAAGAAGAAATTTGGCTATATATATTTCTAGTCATTGAACATAGTAAAGTGTTGCGTACCTTATAGTTGAGTTGATATTCTTGCTTTTCCTGGTTAGTAAAGGTTCTGACTTCCTTGTCAGGAATTTTATAATCACCAGTAAGAATAACAAAGTTGTCTACTCCAGTATTGATAACAAAAGTCTTCATACGATCTCTCCAGTATTCATAGTCATTACCATCAAATATAGGTGGTCTTGTCGGATTTAGATTGTCAATAGATCCAACATTAATTCCTTCCATACTAGAAATAACTTTGCACACAAACTTGTTAGTAGATCAGAATCGTAATCACAAAGTTCGGAATGAGAAAAGTTCGGAATGGATAAATTGAGAAAGAAAAACTTGTATGTGAGTACAAGTATTTCAGTAACCGGCTCTGGTACCAAATGTAAGATTGGTATAGAGTAACAGGTTTCCAACCTCTGATACCAATTGTAGGATCGAAATATAATATGAGATGCTCAATATACAAGAGGGGGGGTGAATTGTATACTTTAAAAATTCCATTGGAACCTTTAAAGTTAGTTATGAATAACTATGTTTTCCTTAAGCAAAGGAAAAGGCTAAGTTTAACAAAGTTAAACTAAGTAAATTCACAACACCTCTAAACACCGAACTAAACTGGGAATGAGATTCCGAAAGATAGGTTCCGGAAATATAGTTCCAGAAGTTGAAACTTAACAAAGAAATACAATAAGAGATTCTACCTTAAAGCGTATAGAATCTTAAAGAATCAGAGTACAAGTAAGGAAGTTTAAGAAAGTTATACTTTCCTTATAATACAAAATACAGCGGAAATAAAACAAGTAGTAGAACTACTAGTAACAAAATATAATTCTTTTAACCCAAAGAGAAGGGTATCCAACAACCTTGGATAAAGGTCCCTTGATTTATACTTTCAAGAAAGTCTGTCTTACCCACACCAGGGTAAGCCCTCGATATGAAGATCGGAGTCTCTGTCTTGATATCCCCGCAAGCCCTCAACTTCAAGGTAGTTGGCAACCTCTGTCCTCCTCAGCAAGGAAGCCCTCGAACTTTAAGGTAGTCGGCACCTCTGTCTTCCTATCCCCGGAAGCCCTCAAATGTAATCACCAACATTCGGAGTCGCCCAAAGCTTTGAGAGTTAATAAGAGTCTCTCTCTCTAGAAATCACTTCAACAGCATGTATGCACAAAGTCCAAATTGTCCATCCATCTGTTGCGAGCTTTTTCAAATGAGCTCCTATTTATAGGTAAGGTCGGCTCCTTCTCTAACGGTCATATTTTCCTTAAAGATCGGAGGGACCTGTACACGTGTCACTTAGACAACGGTTAGTTTATAACAAAATGGACGACATCGTTTTATAACAAAACAAGTGTAACAGAATGTACGACATCGTTTTAAACTCTAACATAAAAGTTCAGAATGAAAACTTCAGAGTGAAGGTTCGGAGTGTAATGAAAATAATAAAGAGTAGACAAATTATAGAAATATAAGCAATATAAAAGTTCGGAGTCTAACAAAGATATTTTTCGGAGTCTGAATTAATTCAGACTGTATAAAACAAAGATACTCAAATTCTGTTTAATAGGTGAATTCGGAATGTGAATTCAGAATCGGAATTCGTCATCAGAAATCGTAATGAGAATTCATTATTAGGATTCGTAATGAGAATTCATCACCAGAATTCGTAATGAGAATTCGAAATGAGATTTCTTCATTAGAATTCGTAATGATAATTCTTCATTAGAATTCGTAATGGGAATTCGGAATGAGATTTCTTCATTAGAATTCGTAATGAGAATTCTTCATTAGAATTCGTAATGGGAATTCGGAATGAGATTTCTTCATTAGAATTCGTAATGAGAATTCTTCATTAGAATTAGTATCCTGAACCTGGAATAGAACTTAGTCAGAGATCATATCCGGAATTCGGAATGAGACTTCCTTATAGTTCTTTATCCAGAATCCGAATACTAAACAGAATGCTTTATATCAAAGTTTAAATGATTCCGAGAAAATGAATCTGAATCTCATACTTAAGAAAAATATGGATGAAAATATTATAAGGATAATTTTTCTTATAAAAGAGTTTTTCCTTAAGAAATCAATTTTCCTTATAAAAGCAATTTTCCTTGAGAAAGCAATTTTCATTAAAGATAAGGTGTTTGTGATTTTCAAAACAAGAAGGAATGGAAAATTCATAAGGAAAACCTTATTGACTCAACAGAAAATCTAGTAAAATGGCCAAAAATTTGTTGAATGTGCAATATGATTGAGGGGATAAATTTTTTTTATCTATGTGGAAAACAAATATAAAGGATTACTCATTTTCTAATTATGAAACAACATAAAAACAAATCATGAAAATATCTAGAGAGAGTGTATTCTAGGACATGTGGTAGCCACTAGGGAATTCTATGTGGAGCTAAGAAGAGGGGGATAGAAACACGAAGGTTTTTAGACTCTATTTTATGGGTAGGGTCATAGGTTTGAGGAACCATGTTTGCCTTTATTTAGGATATTGGATTTTATAAGAACCATAATAGGGATTAATCCCTTTGTGGAATATCTACATGGTCCCCAAGGAGGATGTTAGCTTATGGGATAAACCTCATCTCCAAATTTTTTGGGTTAGGTTAGTGTGCCCATCCAACCAATTCTTTTCAGGGCCCTAAAATGGTTATAGATCATGGGGTGGCAAGCCCAATATTTTGTCTCAGAGTACATCCCCCATTATTGGGCGTGGCCCCCATGTGTCATATTAGCGTACTCATGCCACTATCTCCTTCCATCATTTTATATCTACATGTATGGTAGATATACTATACATTACATCCTTCCTAATGTTCTCTATCCAAAACACTCACTTATTACCTTCTTTTAGACACTATTTTTCATTACCATATCATTTCCCACACTACCATTCATTCTTATATTTTATTAATACAATGTAATTATAGTATTTATTGAAATACCTTAAATATAATAAAACATTACACATATTTATACAGTAACACTATGTCATTGTGTTCCCATATACTTGTCACATCACATGACTTACACTATAACCCACTTCAAAGGAGGAAGTTGGTTATACTCTTATGATTTAGAGAATATAGGAGGTGAGAAATATATATTTATATATTAGTGGAGATGTATCATTGACCGTGGTATCCTGACTAATATTTGTGAAACATAGAGAGCTCGTGCTGAAGGATCCATGATGTCATGTGGAACACAAAATTATAATTTGAGAGAGGTAGTTTAATTTTATAGTTCTAGGACATATACATTCCTATTATCATAATCCTAAATTAACAATATATTTAAAAATAATATTTTAATGTAACTAATAATGGAATAATGTTTTCAAATTGTTTGAATTAGTGATTAAAACCACAATAATAGTTTTCACATAATTAATGGAAAATGAAAAATACTAAAAGAGTCATACATTAATGGGGTATTCAAAATTTCATCAAGATATTCCTTAGCTCAAATAACCCACTAAATTCTCTTCAAACAAAAAAAATCCATATTCTCCCTATAGGTTATCTCTATAATGGATAATCCTATAATTATGGAGATTTGATTTATATTTGATGAATCTAAATGTTCCCAAACTAGAGATAAAAATTCTATATAAAATAATACCAATCCAAATTAAAACTATCAATATAGATAAAATATAAGTCTTCATATTTACCATGAAGGGATAGGTTTAGGATATATAAATGATTTTTCTCATTTACATATGTGTGTTAATATTGGAAAAAAATAAAAATTTAAAATAAATTGATTATATTAGTTGCATAAAAAATTTGAATATTTTATATATTAAATTTAATTATTATATTACCAATAATAAATTTTAATGCATTATAATAAAACACATATCACAACATTAATCACACATTTTGGGATTTCCATTTTTAATATTATAAATTAATAAAAAAGAAATGGGCTTGAATCTTGAATCATGTTATTTAACACCAATGATATCTCATCAAATTTTACTTTCCTCATATAACATTAAAAAAACATATAAATCACCCATAAATGGTCTTATTGTAATAGACCATATTTCCATGGATATATAAATTTATATTTTGGTGGTTGGAGGTGTTTAATGGTGGTTCAAGTAGGTTTCATTGGATTGGGAGACACTAGTTCATTGTATACGGTAATTCATGACATGAAAGATGAATTCACATAATGAGTGTTTTTTTCCGAATTTGTATTTTGAAATTTCATAAATTGTTTGAGGGAAAGTGGTGATGCATGAAATTTATTCATTAATTTAATTTATAATTCAAAACCTGAATTAATTCTCTTTGAGGCACCATGAAAATCATCATAAACTAAAATAATTAAGGATTCATGCCTTAAAACCATTTTATATCTTGTATTTGTTAGACGACATGGATATTATTACTTTAATATTCATTCCAATGTAAATATTAATTGAGATATAGTTTATTTATATGCAGGAGACAGGGCTAAAATCTCTCATTTGGATTTTGATTCCCCTTAGTTTTTAGTGAATCCTGGATGCTTCTCAAAGATATATCATCCAATATTCCCTTCCATTGATCCATTGGTTTTGGTAATAAAAATTTATTTATTAGAGGTGTAATTTTCTATTTAATATCTTTATTTATTTCATACTTCCCCTGTGGAATAACTATGGTTTTCTTGGTTTTGGTTTGGGGTGAGTTAGGGAAATGTTTAGATGATTCTACATTGATGTTTAGGTGGATTAACAGTTTTTCTAAAAACGTTATAGTTTGTGGTTTGTTTCCTCTTCGAATGGTTATGAAAAGTGTAATAAAATATCATTTTTGATGTTTGTGATCCTCATTATCTCCCTATGTCTGTGCAATGTGTTGTGATTTCATGATATTTTGGTTACTTTTTAAAGACATCAAGGGTCATCTAAATAATATCAAAAATCGGTAAATTTGGAATTTTATGGGGATGGGGATAAATCGTTTGTTTTATTGTTTTTTATTTTATTATATATGTGTTCAGGCTTGTCTCTGTCTTTTTTGAAAACCATGGTTGTTTGGAGACTTTATTCTGAAGTAGATGATATGTTTAAGAGACCCTTTTTGTGATTTTTCTTAATATCATCATAAATGAAAGGCTGAGAACATATATATGTACATGGAATTGGTTTCCTAATTGATATAAATTTGTCTATAATAATAATATTAAGTAATTATGTAAATTAATATAACCAAGAATGTATTTTTGTGTTTACATGCTTCATTTAGGTTGTGGTGCAATAATAGTCATGATCGATTAGGTTGTGAAAATAATTGGGGTTGTGATGTCTGGTGTGGTTGGTTGACATGGGATTTTATAAGGACTATTTTTTGATGTGTGGTGGTTATAGTGTGTGGTGGTTTTCATGTGTGGTGTTTGAGAAAATAGGTTTTTGTGAAAAAATTTCTTGGATTTTTTCTATTCTTGATATGATTAATGTCAAATGAGAGTGTTGTTGTCTGGAAAAGTTGTGTTAGTTTCCAAATTTCCATTTGAATAATTTTATTATTCATTATAAAGAAATAATGTAGATAGTTCCATGACATAATATTTTGGTGGGAATTATTTTTTGGTAAATGGATTAAATTATTTTATTTATAAATTAATAGGATGAATAAATGTGGAATTAAATTTCATAGTTATGCGAGTTGAAAAAAACTTGTTAAATCCAAAAAATGGTGGAACCAATTATTGAATGTATAAATGTGTGGCATCATGTGGTGGTCCTGTGGTATTATACATTAGTGGATGAAGATGTTATGATGGTCAACAAGTGTTGTAGTGGGGACTTTGTGGTGCATGGTAGAGATGTTACTATTAACCCCTAGGTTTTGTTTTGTTTTCTATCTATATATCAGATATTTTATGTCATTTATTAACATGTCACACCCATTTTGGATAAACATACCAATTCCCAATAGGTATGAATTTTGAGTTTTGTCCTCAAAATAAAGAATGGTGTTGATATGTATTAATCGATTCCAACACATTCATTGCCTTATTTTAGGAGTGATGGCCAAAGTGTCTACAGGTGAAATTTGACGTGATGGACCATGTGTCTTTAGGTGATTTGGGATGTGATGAGTTTTTCATGAGATGTGTGATATAGTGGGGGTCTTGTGTGGTGGAAGTAAAGAATGAGATTTATGTCCTTCACATTCCTGATATAATGAGATGTGGTGTGTGGTGGGGGTAATGTGTGGTAGGAGGAGGTTATGGGATTTATTTCATTCACAGTCATTATACCAAACATCATTGGTTATGTGATTTCCTAGGTCTCTTCAATAGAGATGTGATGTGATAGCTCAAATTCCCTTAGCAAAGGTATGATATGGTGATTACACATGATACAACTAGATTATAGACCTTATTAGGGTGGTGTAGGTTGGTTTGTTTCCCAACCGACATCTTAGATGGACTATTATGTGATGTGATACTTATTAAAGGGATGGGATCACCAGACATTCAATATTAGGGAGTAATAATAAAAAATTATTTGGGAATTGGGTGTAGGGTTCCTTCATTTTATTTTTTACATCAGATAATATATTACTATATTGGATGATGGATTTGGTGAGTGATCCACTGTGAGGATGAGATTTTTTTATTTGACCTCTATTGGTGCTTATAGTTTTATTGTTCACATGAGCATTAATAATCTATTTTCAATTGTTCACATGTGACATTGGGTATGATATAATTGAGTATAATTATTATGATCACCATATATATATATATTTTATTCTTAGTTATCGTATAGTACATTAGATATTAACATTGAAATTAAAATCTTTGGATTTGACCCTACTATTGAGTCACTCCCATAGGACTAGTAATTTTTTTATTTTGATACTTTTATATGTATCTATTAACTTTGTTCACACATTTTTTAATGGTTTTTTCATTTATATTATATATTTCATTTTCTTGGTTCTTGTTTATCCTATTTTCTAATCCTATTTTTTTATAGATGTAAATAACTTCCATTTGTGTGATTATTATACTATTAGTACTTTTCTCCAACTGATTGCCTATTGGAGGAGGGACCCTAGGGTCATTATCTATCTCCGTTCATTTCAATCCCACGAGAGGTATCATTCAATGGAGGAGGTAAGTAAAATTTGGTATTAATGGTTTTTGTTGAAATATTTGATGGATTTTGGAGTTTTTAATGATGAGGATTGTATATATTGGTAGGAAAATAGTTCCATCTAAACATGGTGAGTGATATAGGATTGAGAGACTGACTAAGATAAGGAATCTCAGGAACCCCCTGATCTGATGCATGGATTCTGATATAGGTTGAAAATGTTTTAGGGTATATGCCTAAGATAGGTATGTGATTCAATATTGATTTTGTTTGTGTCTAAAATTGTTAATTATAAAAATTAAAATTAATAAATTAAATAATTCATTTAAAATATTCAATGTAACCTGTCTTAGAGACTGGCATTGATTTTTAGGAACAGATTATGGTCATTATCTTCATGTGATTATTGAAGATTATTTTCAATAAAATGATCTAGTTGATCATCAAAACAATTATCCTCATATAGGTGTATAAGGCCTAATAGAGGTGTTTTCTTCCCTTCAGCAGAAGGGTTTATGGAATTATAAGGGCAACGCCTCTGATTTGGAGACACCACACTGGTTTAAGGAGATTGAGATTTCTTTTCATATAGGTTGTTATTAGGAAGAGTTTTTCATGTTGTTATTAGTTATTCATATGTGGAGTGTTTCACATCAATTGGGTATGTTTCTTCATGGTTAATATTGTGAGGAAGATGAGTTGTAGGAAAACATCCAAAAGGTGTTCCTTTCGGAATTCTTATAATTAATTATTAGGGTAGACAAGTAGTAGGAATTTTTCTCTCGTGTGTATGTAATTATATGTGTATGTGATGGGGATCATTTTCAAATATCCACTTACACATTTCCTTATATGAATTTCTAGAATAGGATCTATAATATGAATTTTATTTGAGGCTTTGTGTATCGTGATCAATAATTCAGTCACCCCATTTAATCATTTTGAATATATTTAATTGTATAAAAAATTATAGTTTATAGAGTGGATACATAATTTTGGAGTTTATCATAGAGATATTGTTCATTAGAGAATCTCAAGAGTAACATCATTAGTAAGTGAGTCATATGCATACATGAATTCAGGGTTTTAATTTGTGGAAAGGTGACTATATAAGATATTTTCACACAATTATAGGATATGGGGATTCTAAGAACCCATTTTCTGGATTAGTTTTCAATGGATTAGAGAGTCCAGTTCTATATGGTAATTTAATCCCTATTTCCACAGTAGTAGTTTCCTATGACTTACTTCTTGCGAGAGGGAACTCTTTCACCTTTTCAATATGTTGGGGGATATAGATATTGAATGGGATTTCTTTATGATGGTCAACATACAATGGTACCTAGTACATAGTGTCATTGTGAAGGATAAAAGTATTGTGGTAGGGGACATAGGCATGTAATGATTCCTGCATTGGTTGAAATGAAACCATTAGGGCCATAGGTTTTTAGAGGTATTATTATTTGATATTATACTCTTTTTTGTTGTTTTTTATTCATAATCCTCACCCTCCTTTATTTTTCATACATTGAACAATGTACGAGGACTATACATGGAGAGGCTTTGAGTTCCTATAGTGTAACATATACTAGTTGGTGGTTAGGATAATTTTATATGTATAGAGAAGATATAGAAATGTTTTAGGTGAACCACTAGTTAGTGGGAGACTTCATTCTGTTACATATATAGCCAAATATTGTTTTCATTTGAATGAGTTCGAAATTTTACAAGTAGAATGCCATTTACTACTTCCAGAAAGGGTTTTTTTTTGATGTGGAGTTATAATGAGTATAATTCAT
Source organism: Viscum album (assembly GCA_963277665.1). Taxonomy (NCBI): domain Eukaryota; kingdom Viridiplantae; phylum Streptophyta; class Magnoliopsida; order Santalales; family Viscaceae; genus Viscum; species Viscum album. The sequence continues at coordinate 562,242,055 of OY728125.1, forward strand.
TGGTGGGCGAGTTTATCACATATTTTATGGGTATGTAAATCCTATTTTTCTCATTTTTAGAGTTTTTGTTGAAAATTATCAATATGATGTTACTAATTTTGTGAATGAGTTCTTCGATTTTTACAAAGATTGTGATATAGAAATACCCCTTGATTATACATCCAGTTTAGTAAAGTGTGGAAACCTGGAATATATATAATTTTGATGGCTCTATATCTATTAGTTCCTAAAAAGTTGTTAGATATGGGGTTGTATGTTGATGATCTGATGGGGATGGGTTTCATCAAACCAATTTTTTATCTTGGTCATTATATATTGTTTTTCTAAAATAAATAAGAAGGAATCCTAAGGTTTATCATGTAATAAAAAAGGTTCAATATTGTAAAAATCATGGAATATAATCCCCATTGGATAATCTTCTATCAGTTTTACCATTTTAAAGAACTCAATTGGTCATTTGAGGTCTATCTGGTGTTTGGATATCACTAGACGAGGGTGAAAATGAGGATATCCCAAAGAATACATTCTAATGGTAGTGTGGGAACTTTGAGTTTTAGATAATGTTGATTTGTGTCATGAATGCACCAAGTATATTCATGGGGATTATTAAATTAGTATTCAATGGGATTGAGGATTGGTTCATCATTGTGTTCATCGATAATATATTTATCTACTTTATGTTCAATGTGAAGCACCCTATACATAAAAAAGTGGTGTTGTAGGTAATTTAATACCCCATGATCTACGGGAATTAGTCCAAGGGTAGGTTATAGACATTATAGGTGTGTTACCTTGAGATTGTTGTTATTTTTATGATATGGTTATATACCCAAAGATGTTCAAGGTTATTTTAACTTTAGAGGAACCAAAGAATGTGGTCATGGAATAATTTTTTCATAGACATTTTATCTATTATAAATGTTTTTTGTGTGATTTATCTTATTTTTCATCCCCTTTGATAACTTAAATAAAGAATTAATATTCCTTCATCTGTAATGATCTATTCCAAACAACATTTTTTTACCTATAGGAGGATTTGGACAGTTCTCCAATGCTTTGTTTTCCTGATGTGGGTGTGTTGTTTGAGGTTTTCATGTGAATGGGTTTTGTGTTGATATAAAAGAGTTAAGTGACCTCTTATCGGACAAGGAAATTTATATCCCAACAATAATAAATATACCACCAATGATCTAGAGGTAGTGGAAGTTGTGTTTGAGATGAACTTGTGGTGGTAATTCATCATCAGCAAGCAATTTATTGTTTTCATGGACCAAAAATGATGAAAATATAAATTTCAACTACAAAATTTAATTTACTCTAGTGGAGTTGGATAAATTTTCATCAGGATTGTTATTTTTTAGATCTCTTACATCCTTTTAAAAGAGATTTTTTGATGAGGTGATGATTCAATTCTCTTAAAGAGATGTGGGTCAGCATTATATAGATGTTTTTAAAGGGAATGAGAAACATGATATGAAGATTCTCAACATAGGGTAAAGTAGTGATCATGGTTTTCTATATTTGATGACCATGGAGTCTTCCATGATGTACAAGGTAGAGGAGTGTCCATGTGATGACTCTTAGGTAGAGGTGTTGTGTAACCATGTTGTCCATAGTAAAACTCCAAAGAGATTTTTAGAGGATGGTGAGAACCTAATACTATTTTTATGGGGGTTATTTCATACATTAGTGACATGTGATGGATATCTCTCTGAGTTTCATATATTAAAATTATATATACATCATGGAGTGACCAAGATTTTTCATTGCTTGAGGTGATAACTTAGGTGTCCTTGGATGAAATGTTCAGTGGTAGTGTTTTTGGTGAAGTGTTTGGGGTTTCAATAAGTGAATGAATAGTAACATGTTTATAGAGGTTGGCTAGAGTCCATATGTATTACCATGTAGAAATGGGATGAACTCTCTATGTATTTCATCATAGGGTTACCCTAGGTTCTGGGATTATGTGATGATGTTTTACAAATAGTGAATCAACTGAAAAAGTTATACCATTTTCTGGAAATCTGTGAGTCGAGTGTTGTGGATGTTCTTGTAAGGTTATATATGGATTAAATTGTTTGGATTCATAGGGTACTAAGGACCATCATATCTAATTGTGATACTTCATAAGCCTCAGTGGTACGGATGAAATTTCAAAATTCTTGTGGATCCCAGTTGGGCCTTATCACTATGTTCCACCTTCAGAGAGATGCTTTGACTGAGTGGACCATCATTACACTAGAGGATTTGTTGTGGGATTCTATAAAGAACATTGATTAATCGTAGAAAAATCTGTTCCATATTTTTTAGTTTTAATAATATAATATATACCACTCTTCCATTTGCATTTACATGTTCAATGTGTTTTATTTGTTTCCATGTCATTCTCTGTTGTGCTAGAGGGATGTATGGGATTCATCAATTCACATAAATGATGTGGAATGGAGAATTATTGAGAGGATAAAATTGTTCCATGAAAGTATTAGAACATATAAGGGATTTCATAAGGCCTATTATGATTTTTGGTATATGTCCCTATAGTTTGATGTTAGAGACCATGTGTAATTGAGAGTCTCACATTGACACGTGAAACAGAGGTTTGGTTGAGGGCGTAAGATTTCTCCCAAGTATGTTTGTCCTTTCAAGGTGTTGGGTCATGTTGGAATAATGGCGGGTTTATTTTCACTCCACTATGTTTAATTAGGATCCATGAAAAGTTCCACATGACCCATCATCATCAGCATATTCATGATGACTTTCACATCATTGAGTAGAGACAATTGGATGGAAAGGATGGTTCAAAATTCGTAGAGAAACCAACAGTGATCTAGGATTATCTGGAGATAAATTTTAATGGTGGAACCATCCCATTGGTTCTTGTGATATAGAGGCATGATTTCCTGGTGAAAAGTATACAAGAGTGTGAGATGGAGATGCATGCCTAGTACCCTGAGTTGTTTTGGTTTTTTAGTTGATCTATTTTTCTTGTTAATCTGATGATTGGATATTTTGTTTTATGAGATGTGTTGTCTTCTTGATGATATGATGAGTGATAAAAGTCATAGTATATGAATATTGGAATATTTAATTCATAATAAAGATGCATTATACAATTCCCTGTTTAGAACTATGAATGTGAGTTAGTGCTATACAAATTGCATGATATCTTGACTGGGAAGAAGAAATTCATTGATTTTTGTTTTTTGAGTCCTTTTTTATATTTATTTAAATGTATTTTTTTACATTTAGTTAATGTTGTGTTTTTTATAAGGACATGGTGATGTGGTTATTTCAGGTGTTTTTTTGAGTTTTGGAAGGAGTGTTTGTTTTGTAGCAGTGTTTGAGGCATAATAAGATCATTGAGAGGAATTTAATAATATAGTTGTTTTGAAACTCTTCTTTATTTTAGACTGCTTGTGATTCTAAATGAATAGAATATTTTTTTAGGAATCTAATTCATTGGTTTATTCATTATATGATAATTAGTTTTCAGTTTGATGATTAGAGGTATTCATAAGTGGTTTAAGGAGGTTTCAATATGGTTGGAGTAACAGGTTTGTTTTAGTAGGTACTTCATGATGACAAATAGAAATTCTCATCAAATGTTTGTGTTTCACTACATTTGAGACTGATGAATTCATGTTTTCTATATGGTATAGGGATTAACCATGAAACTTATTCATGATATCATGTATAATTAAAGATGATAATTAAGTCATATTGAGGTTCCATAATTTCAGAGGAGACCAACACATTAAAGGATTCACACCTTAAACCCAACTATTGGATTTTATTTCATGGATCCTATGGAATTAATAATGTTCATATGTATTTCTTGGTGTGAATTATGTTTGATATAGTCTATATATAATGTCCATTCACTGATGAACTCTCTTATTTAGAAGTTTATCCATATTAGTATTGTGTGAAATCATATGACTATGGAAGATCCTCCATACCATCATCTATTTGTGTGATCAATGGGTTATAATAGTCCATCATGGGTGATCAGAGGTGTGTTTTTCCTTTATGTACTTGGTTTCTTACATTATTTCCTCAGTGAATCATTATAGAGTGGTACATTTTGGTTTGGGTTGAGTGTGGGATATGTTTTGATGATAATTTGGTTTCATTTAGGTTTATTCGAGGGTTTCATTATGTGGTTTTATTTTTTGGGTTTTCTTCTCTTTTCCCTATTGTTTGAAAAACAACATAGTGCTTCTTTAATGTAGTGTACCTTACTTCACTCTATATTTATGTTCAATGTGTAGGGAATTTACGCTTTTTCATTTCACTGGGTGGATAATAAGGGACCACCAAATTATATAATTAATTTGTATAATCTAAAATTTATTGGCAATGGGATAAATATTTTGGTTTATTGGTTTTGATGTTATAATTGATGTCATTATTCTTTTTGTTTTTCTTTCTAAAATTTTTTTTGGGATCCTTTTGTTTTGTAGTATAAGTTAAATTAAACATAACCGAGTTTTATTGTTTGTTGATATCACAATCATTTAAAATGATAACAAATTATATATGGATAATGAATTGGTTGCCCATGGTATTTTGTTTTTTTATAATGCATATGCTAAATAATGAAGTTATTTAAAATAATACATGAATAAATTATGGAATCTAGAATTTTTTATTGTGTTTTTATGTAATTTTTGTGTTTCCTAGAGTGATGTGGTTCATGGTGTGATAATATTGGGGATGAGTTAGGCTTTGAAAATAAGTGGGTCTATGAAGCTCCATGTGGTTGGATTGCATGGAATGAGATATGGGTAGTTGTTTGATATGTGGCGACTATAGTGTACATTGGTTTTTTTGTATGGTGGTTGAAATATGTTGTTATTATGGAGAGATATCTCTATTTTTTTGGTGCTTTGGTGGTGGTAGATGTGACATGGGAGATATTTTTTGTGGTGCAGTTGAGTTAATTTCCTTGTTATCATTGGAAAAAATTTATAATGCTAATAATGAAATAACCTGGGTTTGAAAATGAACTAATCATGGACATGTAATTGATGTATAATAATTTATTTAAATTATTTCAATAACAAATTAATGGGATAAAAAAAGTAAAATAAAATGTATTAGTGATCTATTTTTTGGGGACATGATAAATCTAGAAATTGGTTGAACCAATAAATTAATGTTGGAATACATGGATTTGTGTGGATGATGTGTAGTACATTGAATTACAGTATGGAGAGGTGTTGATTGAAAACATGTGGTACCATGGTGATATTGTGATCATGGTTTTATATTTTTTTGTTAACTCATAGGTTGGTCATTATGTTCTATCTATATATCATTTATTTTATACTATTTCATTACACACCCCACCTAACAAGGATAACCTTACCAATGCTCAAAGGGTTTTCATTCTATGTGTTTTAACTAATATCATGGATGGTGGGGACATGTTTGGATAGATATCCACTCTTCCCAGATCGTTCTTCAAGAGTGATTTCATAGGTGTCTGCGGGTGAGATGTGAGGTTATGGTCCTAGTGTATTAAGGGGTGATATTATGTGATGAGGCTGTGAAGATATGTAATGTGTGGTGGGGGTTATGTGTTGTGGAATGAGGTAATGAGTTTTATTTTCTTCATTTTAATGATATTATACTACCATGGTTATGTTATGAACCTAGTCTCTATGTGTGATATGTGATATGATATATGAGGTTTCTTTGGGTGTGATTTTATATGGTGATTATTGATGATATAACCATATGTTTTAAATTAATATGGTTGGGTAAAAATCCATTCGTCTCATCGCACATCAGAGATGGATGGATATGTAATGTGATATGTTTGGAAGGTAAGGGATTATAGGAACTTCAATGTTGGGTATAAGAGCATAAAATCCATGGGTAAGAGTCTATGCAAATCCTTGATTTTCATTCTTCTCCTTTTATTCTATGTTACTATATTGGATTTTTTATTTGGGTATCGATTCACGGTTAGGTTGGGAAGGGTTAGTTGACCAGTATAGGTTCTTATTTGATCTACTATTTGTCTACTCTTGGATTATTTTCCTATTTTCAAATTTTCACATGAGACATTGCTTGTGATCATATTGACCATGCAAATTATACATTCCCAATGTATATAAAAAAATTTCAGCTCTTTGGGAGGATTTTCTAGGAAAATATGGACATTAAAATATTTGGATTTGGAGTTGTTATTGAGTAACTTCTTTAAGAATTATCTTTTGGTATTTCTTTAATTGCTATTATTTTTTATCTATTTACACTATTAATGCATTGTGGAATGGTTTGGGTTTTACATTATATTATATTTTAGAGTTTCTTGGGGGTTTTTAATCCTATGTTCCCATCCTATTTATGATAGCGATTAATCACATCCATTTGTGTGGTTTTTATACCCTCCCATATTTTCTCCAACCTGGGGCCTAATAGAAGCGGGACATAGAGGGTAGTTATCTCTCATACTTTATATCAAATATATGTGCATTTTCTATGAGGGAGGGGGTCATTAAATTGTTATTAAAGACCCAATATTTATAATTTTTGATCCATGATGATGGTGTCATCCACAATTTTTATCTCTCCCTAATAAATAATATTTATTGAATTATTCACATATATTCTCAATAATAACAAATACAATATTTATTTACATGGTATAAAATTGAGTGTAACACTTAGAGATATAAAAAATTTCTAGAAAAAACATGATATGGAAGGGAAAAATAATCCTTAGGGATATATTTATCCCCAAATAGAAAAACCTCAGACCATGTCTTGTGAGACCTTAAGGGATATATCATCTACCTCATTGAACAATAAAGGTTGTCAAACATTTTTAAAATATGATTTATAATATCATTGATATATTAACATATTCTCCACGATCACGTGTAACATGTATTTTATTAACTAAAATAGTTTTAGACTTATAGGAAATGATTCAGTAACCACTTTCTTGCCAAATGGAAGACCTTTAGGGTTTATAATAGAAAACCTCATACAATTTCATTTTAATGTTGTATTACTGGCTATTTTTATAAAAGTTGTTTATTAAAAGTAGGTGATAAACATAACATTTACAAAAATTGGACACACTTGACAGAAACATGTCTTTGAGAACATGATTATTCTTGAATTGTTGTCATCCACTTAATGGTGGGTTACCATATTCAATCATAACTAGGACATACAAAACATATATATTTTCCACCATAAACGGAAATAATAAATCATGTTATTGAAAATACAATTTAATGTGGCCTTTTTTATACTATATGATGTCATACATACATACATACATACATACCTACATATATACATACATACATACATACATACATACATACATACATACATACATACATACATACATACATACATACATACATACATACATACATACATACATACATACATACATACATACATACATACATACATACATACATACACACACACACACACACACACACAGATATATATATATATATATTTACAAACATCTCACAAAAAATAAATTTTTAATAGAATGTAAGTTGAATAATATATTTAAAAGGTCAATAATCATGAATATATAATCAAAAAACTTTTCTAAGAATATAATACCTATCCTTAAATTCGTTGATGTTATTTTCCACATACATAATGGTACCTTAATTGAATGGATAAATCTGTTAGAAATTTTTTTTCTATCCCTTCACACATTTGCTAATGAGGAATCATGTCATGAAATTTCCACACTTATCTTCATCATTTCCTAGAAAAACAAATCCTCATATCCTAAAGATTCATTATAAAACATTGATATGCTTATAAGGAGGAGGTTTGAGACTCCCTCATCACCTCCTCATGCATTCTAGTAAGAGAAAATGTCTTTCCCTAAATGTGTATAATTATCTCCCATCCTTTTTTAGAATACCTTAGTTTTATCAGCTATGTAAATATAATCATATAAGGAAATACAATATTTCTATATATAATTGGAACTTTTTATATGGTAATTATGTTTGAGGGTAAATACTATTAGATTATGATTTTTAATGTATCATATGCCGTCCTTATCTAACTACATTATGGATAGATTATCCATTATCCACCACTCCTTGTATACCTCCTATAATAACTGATCAGGATATTGACTACGTATGAAATCAACAACCACATTTCCCTTTATGGAAATATATACTGTATCAAGGTTAAATTACAATAGGAACTCAATCCAGTAGGCCTACATCAAATATAAATCATGCTAGAAGAATTTTTTCCAATAACTCCTATGAGATACATAGACAAATAACTCTTTAATGAGAGAGTAATTTACATGGTCATCTGAGAAATCCTTATTTGAATAAATTCCCAGTTGTGAATGGAACAGTTCATATCATGAGGTATCATATTATTTGTCTCATTAGTGATCATTTATTACATTTTTATCATCATACATCCTAACCCTTTCCTAAATGTTTCACATAACAAAAAATACTCAACTTCTTCATCATGAAATTGAAGTACTAAAGTAATGAGAATCTTCTTATTAACATTAGGAATTGTTATTTATAAATTATTTGAATATAAAATGGGTTACTCCTTCTAATTTTGATATGTCAAGGAAGATGTATCCTAGATAAATATACATTAATTATCAAATAATTTTCCATGAAATAAAAAAATTTTCATAACTCTTTGAAAACATTGCCTATACCCTATGACATAAAATACTTGATCATCGTAAGAGAACTTATCCTCCCCCATCTAAGATGATTCCCATGGATACTTAACTTCTTGAATTTGGTATATTCACTTTGAGATTTCATCATAAAATTGGTTTACATAAATAAAATCCATGATTCTCTTTATACACTAATCATGGTATTCTATTAATCTAGTGATGATGATAAATTCAAAAATTAAGAATACTATGAATATGTATAAGAATTAATTTATCATTCTAGTTATTAGTTACGTAAAAAAATTTAGGGTGTTATTAATCTTGAAAAAATAACCTAAAACTCATAATATATATAGAAATTTTACAATTTTGTATTCAAAATGGCCCCCTAGAATTGATGATGATTATGAAATCTGGAAACGGGGATAATATTCATGACATACTTCAATCCGTTCAGATAGTTATAGGGATAATTAGTCTTTTTTAGTGGTTGTTGTTTCTTTTATGGAACATGGGTTAGGTAATGATATTCCATAATAATCCACATGATGTTATCTAACTTCATAGATGATATAAGAATAATATTTTAGGAACCTACATTAGTTTTTACCAAACCATTGTAATTATGTTATTATAACTTCACCTTCAGCTCTATGATCTTACCCAAGGTTATCTGATGGGATACTAATAATATTTCAATGGTCCCAAGATGAATGTTGATGAAAAATATTGATCTATTGTGAAGTGGGAATCCATGAAAAAATATTGGAAAATTATCATGTATTCTTCAATAACTCTTACATTATTATCCTAAAAACAATTTTAGTAGACACAATTTTTTCACTCTATCTTTTGAGAAGTAAATAAAAATTCTTATAGTCTTGAATCACTCGTCATGTTAAAAGACCATATTCAATTGTAAAATATAACCTTGAACAATTTATGAAATGACACCACCCTCTAAAAATAGTAATCTACCCATGCCGAGACTAAAGATAACAAGTCCACATGCAAAATAACTTCATAGGATTTTTCTCATATCATAATTAGGTAATATGAAAATATATCTATATAAGGAGGGTTCTCACAAGTTTTGTGAATTTGGGTATGTATTTGGTTAACTCTAGCTAGAGTCCCTAGATTAATAGGTAATGATATATGCTTCAATGAAAGATAATGATCCCAAAACTATAATATATAATATAAAGAGTGGCTAGTGTGTGTGTTATTATGGTATGGTTTACAATGTATAAATATTAAATATCATAACTAAAACTTCATTTCAACTCTTCTAGTTAAATCCTAATGTATAATTCATTTTTAAGAGGCCCTGGTATCCATTTACTTGTGATAGACAAGGAAACCCCAAAGGTGTTATTGGAGGAAGTGAGTTAATGTTTCAAAAACCTATAGCTACACTTGTTGATCCTACATCTAATATACAATTTCAAATCCCTAGTGGGAGTCCCAAAACACGTTCTTATTTCTCTTATTCATGATATTTTAACGAACATAAGTTTCATTCAATTATTCAATCATGTCAACTCTAGTTTATGTATCTAGTTTGATAGTTACAGGATATGTTACATCAAAATAGAAAATATATAAAATCATATATCAATAATTATTTGACCCCTGGGGGTGAAATATATAATATATCCTGAAGATAAATTTCCAAAATTTTTATACCCTTAATAATTGGATTCATTTTCCTATCATAGTCATGATCCAGTCAACACCTCTACATATAGGAATACAAAAACTAAAATAGCCCCTCGAATGCATCTCTCAAATGAATCTATTTATAACTAAATCTCTATACAATACCCCAATAAAACATATATTGTATATAAAAATGATCATGAACCATTTCATGGGATTTTCTCATTAATTCTATGGACCATGATGAAAAACATTTTATTTACATACTAACCTAGTAAATATTTTGTAGCACATTAACATGAATAGACTTTGTGTTGTTGGAACGTACCCATATATGAAAAGGTAATAAATGCTTAACATAGTAAGGGATCCTCATTATGTGTCTATGAGATACAATTAAATGGAATTAGAATTAAATAATCCTTAAATCATATCTATAGAAAATAATTCACTCTCTTTTATTTTGAGGATCATTTTGAGTTTAGAGTTATAAAGAATTGGGTCATAAATCTTAAATATAATACTCATATGTTAAAAAGTGGATAGTTATACTCAGTATCTATATTACAAAAATTTTAAATCCAGTAAATAAATTCAAATTATAGATATGTATTACTTTCATCATTAATTATTCTTTGTTTTCTTAATCACTGAGAACATTTTTTTAAATTTTTGGATGAGCACAGAAATATAAATATGTAATGAAAAAGTAAGGAAATATGTTATTAAAGTCATATAAATGATAATAGTAATATTTTAACATCTATCACCATCTTATTTTATAATAAGAAATAAATCATATTTTTGAGAAAAAAAGTGTTTTTGATCAATGAAAATGAATAAAACAAATAATAATAAAATAGAAATACTTATAGGAAACTTGGAGAATCATATAAAAAACCCATGATTATTTGTGTCATAAATAACTAGAGACCTGTTAAATCCATTTAGGAAATACCGTTGTTTAATTCCACCCTTCGTGAATTTTATGATAAATAACATTACCCACTACATTCGATATCTATACCAGGCCAAGTATTTGGATAAGTTTCATCTGGTTCTATCATAATATATATTATATCGAGATAACTTGAGATCATAAATAATGATCAATTACCATATAATGAATAAAAAAATATTGATTCCAATTTATCATCAGAAATTCCATGAAAAACTTTTTAAGCCACATATGAAAATCATTTTCTCGATATTGCTTTCTTTTTTATAACACATTTTCCAGAACTAAAATATAAAGAACAAGGAAAATAATGTTCTACATGAAAAAAACATAAATTATTATAAAGTAAAAAAGACATAAATTAATGTTTGTGGGGGTGGAAAAAGTTTCTTGTTATCTATATGATTAAATATAATATTAATTAATTCTTTCTCAAATAAAAATGAACACATTTCTTGTAAAATATGTTAAACTTTTATTTTTAAAACTATTAGAAAGAATGAAAAAAGTGGAATAAATTTCCATTATAATTCTATTATATCTGTACAAATAAATATAAAAATAATTTCTATGAATATGAACACGGATGAAAAGGAATTATAAAATAAATCTCTAGAATATTTAAAATGAGGGTTTTAATTTAAAGTGTCACTTACATTGAGTTTGACTCATCATTTACATTATTTATCTTCTAGAATAATATTAATAAGTTAATTATCTATATTATTAATATAATTTTTTTTGTTATTGATCATTATATTTTAATATCATATTATAATGAATTTCATAATCAATTTTGTTCACAGTAGACATTTTTTCATTATCCGGCTCATATTTCCAAAATGAATTCAGTACGTTAAACATGGTTAAATAACTAATCATAAAATCATATTCAGGATAATAATCAAAATAATAATTAAATAATTACCAATTTATTATGTCAATTTTACTTTTCAAACATACTATTATATATTTTTGTTAAAAATGAATTGTGTTACAATCATAGAGATGGTGGTTCGTACAACACATGAGTTACGTTAAAATTTTTCAATGATCATGTTGTACAGATGGTTAGTATAATTTTATCTTTGTAGAATTATTATCGTATTAAAAATATAATATAATTTAGTTAAGAAACATTTTAATAGCATTCATGTGATCTGGTAATGGAAACGGAATCACAACACTTCATGGAGGTGGAAATCCACAAATATGCACGAATGATGATATCATTTTTCAATTGAAATAATGGAATGAAAATAGGTGGTACCATATAATTTTAGAATGATAATTATGTAATAAATATCTTATATATATATATATATTATCCATAAATATAATCATATATGTGACGTGGTTATTGAAAATGAATTACATCGGTCCAAGGCGGTAATCTGCCTTATGCAGGACCCCATGACAACCTGAGAGGGTAGGTGTGAATCAGGGTGAAAACTTTTTCTTTTAATGTGATCGATATTGTTCCCAACATGGTATGAACTCATTAAACCTGAATGATGGATTTTATTAGAAATTAAAAATTCACACGAAAAGAGACAAAATGTCAATTTTACTTGGTCCACCACTAAGGGCCATATCTGAGGAGCATACATTAGAAGTGTGTCGGTCGTACCAAAATCCAATAAACGTCACTAGTTGTGGAATAAAAATGTTTTATGATAGTCATGTTATTCTATGAAGACTACCTTTACAATAAATCAGGGATTGTTCACCACATCCCTCAGAACACTTTTGTCAACTCCCCCAAGATCACTACTATGGGAGATGGCATAATCAGTTTATTTACCTGAATTTCTATTCAATAGATTTTTATTGAAGTCCTTGTCATTTTCCAACAAAATACACTACATGCATTAAAATCCTAAATTTATTCACTTGAATGCACTGATCAAACAAATTGGATATCAAAAAATTGTAATAAGCTTAACACTACACTCGCGTGCAACACCTAATATTTCAAGAAATATTTGGGATTTTTCACACAAGATAACTTTCATGCAACCAATACTTTCTACGCAACCCGTATCTTTCTCTAAAGTATACAAAGGGTTATATTGGTCTTTTCAAACTAAAGGAACACCTTGATCACAAGATTAACTATCAAAAATTATTTCATGTGTAAATAATTATCATGGTAGAGAAACCTGATTTTTATGGGAAAAATCGTAATCTTCCAAGGGGTAGCTAACAATTTATAGGCATCGATGGCCCCTCATACATGTTCTTGATGCTTCTTTGTCTGTGCACATAATATTTATTTCTCAAACAAAATCACTTTTTACATCGTATTAGGAGCATAAGATTCATCCACACAACCATATCTTTTGAGAACATTTAAGTCTTGTGAAAATTTTTTTACTTTTCAATATTTTGATGCGCTAGACCCAAATAAATCAATGCACACAAGTTTCAAAACAACCATCAATCTTGAGCGAAACTCCATTTACCAAAAATACATTTATCTATATTCCAATTTTGACCCAAAATTTTGGCAACCACTAGGAAACGCCACCCCCTTCAATATTGTTTTATGTGTGATCTATATGAACCCTTTCCTTGAAAAATTCATTAACCTCCAATGGGGATTGACATCAAACAGAAACCATACTCAATTACCAATATGGAACAACCTTGGTTCCCACACCTTACACACGAATGATGTATCTATATCCAATTTAATGGAAGAATATGATGTATATAGGCTATTACATTAAAATAATAACATCTAAGTATATGGTAAATATTATATATAATATTTCATCATGGTTCAAAAAATATTTATATATATATTATAACAAATAAAACTAAATCACTAGGTTAAAAGAAACACCTCATATTCAAACAACCTCCATTTCCTTATTCCATAATCCCTCTAATATTGTTATTATTAAAAAATAATTCTTATATAATATTATTATATATTTTAGGATGGTATTTAGTTAGGTATTGTCCAAAAAATGGATCTTAGAGTGTTTACTATAATGAATGGGGGTTCCCTTTTATAATGAGGAGAGGGGAAATTTTTTAAGTATATAAATTATTAAATTAGTATAATATAAATTTCATTAATAAATATATCAAATATTATATAATTATAATATATTATGGGTATGGGTAATAAAATCTCATAATTTTTTTGGAAAAGTATTGATTATGATTTAACCCTTATACCCTTGTTTTATCCCCCATCATCCTTTTTAACAATAATCACGAAATAAACGTTTTCTACACTTTAAATCTCACGAAAGATACTATAAAAGGTTAAATATTAAATAAATGGATAATGGTTCATATTTTAAACCATACCACTCCAGTAAATGAATATAATATTTTTAAGAGTTAAAAATAATTTTGTAAAACATTATATATTATAAAATATCAATATTTCATTTTTTTGAACTATTCATTTAATTTGAATTTAAAAACAATATGATAGAAAATTAAAACGAATATAAATGTTTAAAATATCCATAATATGTTATATTGAAATAAAAAATTAATGGGACACATTAACTCACCGAACAAATATTACATTTAGTGTTTTTTAAAATTAGCAGCACAATTATTTATTGCTTACACAAGCACTAGGTCATTGCTTCTTACTCATTTAAGGTAAATATCGCATAACCAAAATATAAAAAAAACTACCTTGATAAAATAGTATCCTTAATTTTTAAGACAAATTTTTTTATGAAATAGTATATTATGTTTCTATCCCTATCAAAAAAAATTTATACATACTAAAATAAAGAGACTAACAATTATGACATTATATTTAATTTAAATAATGTATAACACATTCTAAAATAAAAAAAATACAATTTACATAAATCATAATAATTTAATTTTATAGTATAAAAAACTCATATTAATAATAAAATAATGTTTTAGTGGTATTTTTAGTCCATATCATATTATTTTTATCCTTAATCTCATGATTATCCCTTACTAAGGTGTCAAATATTTACAACAATTATCATACATATTGACCTAAAAGAATGGATTATATTTACCATATTTTTGAATACTAATCCCTAATAAGTAATTGTGTTTTCAGGATTCAATTTTCAGAAGTTGTAGAAATTAATATATGATTAAAACATAAAATGAAATGAAAAAATGTTTTTCTAAAAATATATATTGTGGCCCTAAATGACTTATACAAAAATCAAGTACAATAAATATTCCTATGTAATCTAATATATAATAATTAATTAAAGGATAATTAATTAAATTAATTATAAAATTTAATATTTAAATTACATTAATAAATTAAAATAAATAGTGGGTTTAAAAAAATCATTGATTATCATTATTCTGAGAAAAATCCAAAATTTTCCCCCACTGCGTATTTTTATATAATTATTTTAAAAATGATAAAAAAATTTCAAATAAAATTTATTAAATATCTTTAAATTAATTATAATATGTTATCAGAAAAGGAAAAAATTGAAAAAAAATTAAATTTAGTTAAATAAATTACATTAACTAAATGAGTGATTATGTAATAATAAATTATTAGTAATTTTATATTATGAAATATCTTTATATGTATATTTCATAATTTAGATACTCCAATTAAAAGCATAAAATTCAAAAACCAGGTTGTGAAGGTCTTAGTTAATATAATATTATTCTTTTTCATTTATGCATAGCGTTGTTTGCCTAGTATACTATCGATAACATTCTTCTTTTAAAATTTTGAAATTTTACATTGTACCCCATTTAATAATTTTCATCCTCATAATTTCAACTTGATCACAGAAATCAATAGTTTTTAATTAAATAGTAACTTTTTATATCTGAAATCAAAAAAGGGTTAATAAAACATCATCATGAAAAAAAGTAATGAGAATTATAAAGGTCACCTAGAATAACACATAACAAGCTTTCTAAATAAGATAACATTAGTTGTAAGTAAAAATATATAAATAGAGGAAGATTTATTATATATGTAATAATTGAGAGTAAATATAATATTCATCACAAATATTGAATGATTATGAGAGTTTTAATGACCAAAAAATCATAAACCAAAGAGATGTGAAAAAGGCCATCATCTCGTCAGAAATGAAAGTTATATGATAACATTTTAGTTTTAAGATCATTTTACACTAATTGAGGAATTTTATTTCTCTCTATACCAATAAGGTAAGGAAATATACATCCTTGAAAATAATTCAATTATCATTTAATTAGTTTCTAATCAACATTCATCTTTTCCATAAAAATACACGAATTCAAGAATAATATTTTTAGTGTGAAGCACTAAAGTAAACACCAAATGGATTCCATCATTGAAAATAAGTATAGGATGTTATTCCTGCTATTTTTATAAATTTTCCAAAACCCAAAATGGTTTTCCTGATGTATGGTAATTCCCAAAATTAATTAACCTTCATATGATGAAAAAATACATTAATATCGCAAATTCAACGGTTATACTCATAGTTCAATCTAAATCAATATATAAATAACTATCCATCAAAAAATTCAAAGTATTCTATAATATTTTTAAAACACATTATAAGAATTATTTTATCAAAAATTCTTTCAAGATAAGATTATCCTTTGTATCCAAAAAACATCAATCACTTTTAATGCCTTTGAAAAAAACATATGTCCTAATCAAATAATCTCAAAGATATGCTAATGATTTCTATAAATAACCTAAATCATCAAAAAGACACATTAAATTCATATATTCTTATATAATATAATTGAATATCAAATACAATATCATATAATCCATAATATTTCATTGACCTTAATCATTGAAGGTTCCCAAAATAATAAAATTCTTGTTACAAAAAATTAATCATTTCATAAAAAATATCTTTTTAATCAAATAGTTACCTATATGATATATAATATTTTCCCAAAATTATCATAATCATTATATATAAAATTTTTATTGTAAAAAGTTTCATATAAATGCAGAAACAATGTTGGCTAGTGGTAGGCATTTCAACATTGTCTCTATTTGCTTGTCGGTACAATACTTATGGCCTTTCCTAATGTGACGGGTTGTTATCGACATATAAATTTTTCTTTATAATAGAAGTATATTAATATATTTCCATTATAAATGGAAAAAAACATGTGATAATAGTATTCATAATTCACCTAGAACCTATAACATTCCAAAAAAATAGATAAACACCTCAAATATAACATTAATTATTAAATTACATTTTAACTCGTATGTTTTTCTATAAAACATATTTTTTTCATAAAAAATAACATTTCTTGACTATTGTTTACCTAATATCAAGAACATAATATCCTAAATATTTATTTCTCACTCAATCACATTTCATTGAATTAATGTCTCTAGAAATTATTATTATTTTGTTACACTGCATTTAAAAGTTATTGATTCCATCTTACATATGTTTCCATATATTTAAAATAAATCTATGTATCCAATAATGCGTAGGTGTTTTATGATTATAAAAATATTTAAAATATATAATAATATCATTACTAAATTATCACCTCATCATAATTATGAAACCTATATACCTAAATACACAATTCATTCAACTTCTACATAATATATTTTATCATGTCTTGTGGTCTTATTCCATAATAATTAATTCCAAGAACCCACTGAAATGAATTATGTACTTATGCTTCATAAATATCAATCCAATCTTGTTTTACACATTAAAAATAAGTGAAAATATCATACTATAATTCCAGGTATCTTGGATTTCTTGTAAATCACTTTATCATTCAACATGATTCATAATATATATAAAATAAACGGTGACATCCTTTTTGGTATTTTAATATTTGATATAAATAGAACAGTAGAGATTTTAAAATAAAATGAAAATGATAGCATGACTCATTAAATTTTTATTGAAATAAAAAGGTGTTAGATAATTCAACCAGTTTGTTGTAGGTAATTTGAATACCCAAAAGATAACAAAATAATTTGAAAATTAATTTTCATTTTGGTGATGATCGCATCAAATATAAGGGATAAAAAGGTTGAAAAAGATATTTTTCCTGACATATTGATAAATGATTATGAATTTGTTTAAAATAACATCACTTAATGATGAAATGAAATGTTAAATGGAAAATAATATATGATGGAAATGAAAACAATATATAACTTTTATAATACTATATCCCATAAAACAACTTTATATATCAGCTGATTTAAGTTGTTTTCCAATATCTTTAAATTACCATAATTCTAGTTAAGAAAATAACTATAATTCTCTATATCATACTTCCCTTTTTTTGTAATGGTATTATTTTAACTTAATTGGAAATAATATATTAACCTCTAATGTTAGTTAATCAAATCACATGATGTCAACTATGAGGACCCAACCTTAAACAATATTTAAATTAAATAAGTATAAAATAGTTCAATTTCATTAATTTAATGGGTCTTTTAACGTATTGTGTTTTTTCAAATAATGTAATAAATATTACATTAAAATCCAAACATTACAATGTTGATAATTATTCTCAATATATATTTTCCCTTCTTTATAAAACCATTAAAAATTGCAAATGTTTTCTCTCTATAAAAAAACTACATGAATTTATTCTTAAATTCTTATTTTTTTCTTACCCATCCATAAATCCATTGTTTTTATAAATGTTTGATAATAACAAAAATATATGTATTGAAAATAAAAGTAAGAAAATATATAGTCATTAAATAATATTTATATTCATAAAATGTTTATCTTGATCACTATGTTCTTTTAAGGTGTTAAATAAAACATATTTACTTGATAAATACACATTTTTTTTCAAATTAATCTTATAAAACAAATATTAAGAAAAAAATCATTTTAGTAAAGTTTTAATACCACATTCATGACAAATGTTAAATTATTTGAGGAATAAATGGATCTTATTTAAATCCATTTTTAACATGATCTAGTTAACTCCCACTTTCATTCTGTTGGTGACAATGGACATTACACAAAACATTAGGGGTTCAATGTCAAGCTCACCAACCATATATGTTATATTGGTCTCCCCAATTATATAAGTTGTATAGATAAACATCATCTTCATTTATATTAATCAAGAACCATTTAAGGAATATTTATTTATTTTGAATATTTTTATCATAAAAAACATGAAAAACACTTTCAAACCTGCTTGAAAAATAATTCTTGGATATTGAAATACCATTTACTTTTAATAATTCATTTTCAGAAATAAAATACCAAGAACAAGTGAAAATGGATTTTTATTGGAAGAAAAAATGAATTATTTTAAAAGAATAAAAATATCAAACAATGGTTTTAGTGGTGGGAAAACATGTTGACATCGTATTTGTTAATTTAGAATATTAATTTATTTACATTTTTGAAGAAATTAAAATTTTACAATATAAAATATATAAATACATTTCGTTTTAAAACCTTTAAAAAAAATTGAGACATAAAATTCCTTCTATAAATCATTTATTTCAAAATTTTATTTTGATTAATGATTATGGATATGATAGGAAAAATATTTAGAAAATAATTCATTAAAAAACATAAAATTTTGATTTTAAAGTATAGTGTCCCTTACCTCGTGTCAAAATCATTATATACATTATTTACAATCTTGTATAAAAAATATACTTAATTGTTTATTTTATTAACAAAATTTAAAAAAATTATTTTACCTTTTATTTTTGTACCATGTTATAATCAATACTTATTAAATAATGTTCGCATTTAATGTTATGAAAATATTATTCCCATATTTCAAATATTATTTCAGTAGGTTGAAATTGGTAAAATAGGTAATTATTCCATCATGCCTTGAATAATAATCAGGAAATAGTTACAATTTTTATATATAAAATTTTATTTTAAAAAAACATGAAAAAAGGTTATAAAAATGAGCTATGTTAAAATAATAGAGATGGTATGTCATATGGACAATTGAGTGAAATTAATATTTTCCAATAATCCACAAGGAAAGAAAGTAAGTATTATTATATCTTTCTAGAATTATTGTTATATCATAATATAACATAATTTATTTAAATATTCATATTTATAGCATCCATTTGATGTTTTATGGGAAATGAATCCCATCACAATATATTGGTGGTAAACCACACATATACACGAACGACGATATAATTGTTTTGTGGATAAAAAGGTAATAAAATAGATAATATATAATATTTCAATAATGATAATTATTTCATTAATATCATATATATATATATATTAAATAAATTATAATAATAATCATTGAGAATCAGGGATAAAAAGTGGATTACATCAGTTCATAAGGCAACAGTTTTTCATACACACGATAGACGGTTTCATTTCAACATTGATTGAAGAGGGATGTGGATAAAGGTTAATGCATTAACACAATTAAATGTTAATATATGATATATACTTCGGTTATTATTTCATCATTTTTTTAATAATATTAGAAGGATTAAGCAGAATAAATAAAACCAAAACATTATATTTAAATCTATATATATTATTTGCAAAACCCTCTTTTCATTTCACCTTAATTCCTCTAATAATTGTATTATTACAAAAAATAAGTCCAATATGACATGAGGAATGGTGTTAGAAAGGTATTTGGTTATATATTTTCTATAAAAATTTCTATTGAAGTGTAAAAATGAGAGGAGAGGGGGTGGTATTTTATATTGAGAGGGAGGTGATCTTTTTGAATGATAGGAAAATTAAATTAATATAAACTATTTTTCAAAGAAAATGGATTAAATGTGGTACAATTCTAATATTGTATGATTATGAGTCAAAATAATATCTTCTAATAATATTTTGAAAACATTTGATTGTGTTTTCACCCTTATCTATTTGTTTTAATCCCCCCTCACCCCATAACCTTTTTTACAATTAGTTTGATATCAATATTTTTTACACATTATGGGACAAGAAGGATAAAAATAAAGGAAAACTACACATATATATATAAAATTTTTTATATGTTAAATAATATCCCATTCTCTTAGAAGAAGAAATGATTTTTAGGAATTTAAAATCATTTAATAAAACATTATTAATTATAAAACATCATTAATGTAATTGTTAGAAGAATTTAGTTAATTTGACATTGAAAACAACATGAAAAAAATTAATTAAAATATATAACATTAAATAATATATAATGTTCTATATTGATAAATATACTTGGGTTTTAACTATTACTCAGAAAAAAATTACTTTTATATTTTTAAAAAATTATTAAAACTCTTTTTTTCAAAGTTTCCACAAGCTCATTGTTGGTGTGGAATAAGCATTTAAGGTAAGTATTTAATTCATAATAATTACAAATAACTTACTATTAAATATTAGTTTACTATTAAAAATATTATATAACTATGTAAATTCTGATTTCACCCCTTTCACAAATTTATATAGATATTAAAAGCAAGAATGTGACATTTTTTACTTAAAATATTCTTAAAATATTATATAAGTCATTTTCAAATAAAAATGGTACAAAATTTCCCAAATTTATAATCATGTATGAGTATAATATGACACCACTAATATGATAAATTGATGTAAAGTTTTATGGTTATTTTTAGGTCATATTATATTATTTAAACCATAATTACCCGAATTACCCTTACCGAGGTGCAATTATTTACTACAATTACTATTCATATTGACCAAGAATAAAATTGTAATATTTACCAAATTTGGATTTCATTATTAAAAATATTTAAATGATTTTTCATTAGTCAATTTTTATAAGTGGAAAAAAATTATTTTGGATTAAAAGGAAAAATGAAATGAGAAATATTTTTTAGAACAATTATTTTTTTCCCGAAAATTACTGATACAAATATCTAGTATACTAATAATTCATATAAAATTAATCATAATATTTTTAATTAAATGATACTTATTTTAATGTCTAATAAAAATTATATTTTAAATTTCACTTTTTAATAAAAATAAATAATAGTTTTACAAAAATCCGTATTCTTTACTATTTAATGGAAAATCTATATTCTCAAAAAAAATATCAAAATTTCAAACTAAACTAATTTTTAATTATTGATTTAAAAAGGTGACATATTTTAAATTTAATATAATCTATTATGTTAATATAAATTAATTATAATTTTCATTCATAGGACCCAATAAAATTCATTTTTTAAAGAAAACATTTTTTTAAGAATAAAATGTGTATACAAAGAATTGGGTTATTATTTAAAAAATTATATCAATAACTTTTATTTATAAGGAACCTTATATATATATTTCAAAATATATTTTATCCTATTCATACGAAATGATTCACATTATATGTTATAACTATCATATATAAAATAATATTATTTTCTCCTTATATACTTGTTTTCGTGTGTATTGAATGTTATTGAACATTCACTTATTTTAAAATATTCTGATACTAAAAAACCCACTAATGGATCTACACACTCAGAAAACATTATGGTTTTATAACCTAAAACTTATCAACAGCTTCACAAACCATGTGGAACATTCAGGTTATATCCTCTAGAGAGTCTATAGTGGCCTCACATGCTAGATCTCCTAATATACATGGTTGACATTGATTGATGAATTCATGTAATTAAATCATCCTAAGGATTATCTAATCTTACTCTAATTGAAAAATATTATGCATAATGGGTGTAGTATCTTCTTCAGACACTTTTGGTAGGGTATCTTCCTTCTCCTTACATTATAGAGATACCTCATGATCAAGTTGTTAAATTGTTTCCTCTCACTTTATTAATCATTGATAGAAGCATACTGTATTGAAATCGTGTTTTTATGACCCTGAATCTAAATCCTATATATTTTTTAATGGTTTCTAGTTTTTTACAAGGTTACCTCATTGTTATTGAATTATATCCAACTTTGTAAACTATTGAAGGATATAAATTTCCAACATTGAACATTACATGATGAATGAGTTATCTTGTCTTTATCTGAAATTTTTTATGATTATATGTATATTAAAAATTATCAGATTCCTAAAAGTAGTATTCATCAAACACATATACTCACTACTATGTTCCATTATTAGATATGTTTAATATATGTGACAACCAAGACTCTAGGAATCAGAGTTGGTTGTTATATGAAATTATTTTTATATAATAAAGGAGTTTCTGATGCATCCAATAAATTTTTAATCTTATAAGACTAGATGTGAATATATTTTATGATTACACATGAGAACATAAATTGTATTATGAAAACTATATGAGATCATTATTATCTCTTTTATTAGATAAATGAAAATTACACATATTTCTCTTCTAGGTTTCCCGTGGAAAGGGAAAATATAATTTTGATATAATATACATAGTAATGTATAATATACAATGTAAGTTATTATAATATAAAAATGGAATAAATAGTGTGGTAAGATTTATTTGAATAGAATTGTATCATAATAAAATAAAAACAAGGGAATAAAATATCCATGATAATAAATAATTACATGGATAATAATTATTGTTCTTATTCGAATGGAATGAATAGTGAAAATTTAAATAAATATGTTGTCAATGCCTTATTTCATGATGTTATACACAAAGGGGTATGGAATATTCCAATACCATAACTTGTTTTTGTTATGATTCCTCTTGATTCATGAAGGTAATATCTAAAAAAGGACCCACCCATCACTAATTAAGTCTAATGAATTCATCATAATAGTTAACAAGACATTTTATAACCTTCAAATATGAAATAATTATATAATCATATAAAAATATAATTATAGTTATACATATGATGGAAATAAGGAAACTGAGTATTTCCCCATTCAATGGAATAATTTGGATGTCTAGGAAAGTATCTTGAAAATAAGTATACAAACTGTGGTATATTCTCAGGGAAATTGAAACTTCCATATTATAATAAATAATGAAATTTTTTTGAAGAGGGTTCTTTCAATGTGTTGGGTTATCAGTAGAAGATATCAATTATCATCAGGTGTTTGGAATAGTAGGATAAAAAATTAATGTTAGAAAAATAAAAATTAACATTCATAATGATCATGTGAATTACCCAAATCATATCCCAAGGGAGTTTATCCACATGTGTTTAGTCTAAGTCTAACATAGTGTGAACCATGTGAAGATTGATTTGTAAATAATGAGGCCCTTGTAGCCCAGAGTAACTGGTCACATTATAACATTAGAATAATATATAATGAATCACATCATATAAGACTACTAAATCTAGTAGTCTTATTAAATTAGATACATACTAGAAATTCATATTATAATTGTAAAAATAAAATAAAAAAATTTCATTGAGTACGCAATATCATTTCTTATCAAATCCATGTATATCAGTCAAGTAACAATTCATTACATCCTGGGAAAATAAAATATAATAATGGTGTGTGATGAGATTCTCTATAAGGGTATAGTCAGAGTGGATTATATCAAAAATAAATAATATAAATCAATAATTAAAGGTAAAAAAATAAAAAATGATACATTTAACAAATAAATTGAGCATAGTATGGTAGTAATAGGTGATGACCAAATATATTCAAACAAATAATAGCATGATCTTCAAACATAACCATGGATATTCTAAATAATTGATTAATCACATAAAAATAAATAACATATCTCATAATTATGTAATTCTTAATGTAGAAAAACTGAGTAATACTATCAAGAAAATTCACGATATTGTTTAAATCTTTGGGTAAAAACACATATAGTTTGGCTAAATGATTTGTCTAAAGACAACTACCAATGCATCGTGGGGATAAGTAATTATAGGAATTACCCACACATAATAAATCCAATTTATGAATTATATTAAATTTCTTAAACTTAATTAACATAAACATTCATTTTTAAAAACAAACATATGAAATTTTAATACTAATACTAATCTATAAACATAATCATAAACTATCCCAAGTAAAATAATTAATCGTAATAAAATTTAACATCTATAATAAAAATAATCACAAAACATCCAAATAAATAATAAGGATGGTAAAAATAAAACTTATCCCATATAAAACATAATTAAAATAAAGGGTTGATTTCATTGTTAACTAAAAACAACATAAAAATGGCATTAAATACATTTTCTAGGAAAATAACCTCTTCAAATATAAAAAATTATTAATACAAAAACATTACAAATATTTTAAAAACTGCATTCATTTCAAATAAAATATAAATAATATAAATTATTATTTAAATAGCAGGTCTCCATGATGGATTTTTTTTATTCAATTCATATACATTAAAACTATGATTCCTTTTACATTGTTGGTAAAATCTGAATGGTCAGTATTTTTAAAATTACATCATGATTAATTTAATTTTTTTTTTAATTTGAAAATGAACAAATATTTATTTATTAAACCATTTTAAATAAAATAAAAAAATATAATATAATATAAAAAATTTATTTTGATGAGATATGATTGTCGACCAAAGAGAGATATAATGCCATATTTTCATAAAAAAACATTTACCAATCATTTTAATTAACAAATAATGGTGACATATTACTATTACTTTATATATTTCATTTATAACTAGTGGATAATAAAATATATTTGGATTAACATATAAATATAATATAATTACGCCAATATAGAAATAAAAAATAATCCCAAATAATGAAAAGATTGTGCAACAACCCCTTGCCACTTAGGTAACTTTTGAATTATAATCCACATGAAAGAAATAACATAAAATGGAAATTGAAATAAAATTAATTGAAATATATTCATTAAATAATATATAAAATTGGGAATCATATACACAATAAAAGGGAAAAAGTGGGGAATATAGTGTATGTCTCACGGAAGTAAGAGAGTGATAAGAAAACTCTTACCTTAGGTATGATTTTCTTTATACATGTTTGAACATATTTTATAATAATTATATTTATATTATAAATCTATTAATGGACCATAACCTTATATTTAGTACTATATATTATTTACATATTGTCTTTTATTACCCATTGATATACATTTCATTGTTAAAATCATTGTTCGAGGTGATAATTGATTTGTTTGTAATGAATGTTTTGGTATTTTAATTTAGTTCAATTTTATTTGATCGATATTCCATAATATCTATAATTTCAACCATTATTTATATATAATACTTATTTTGAATATATTTAATTAGTTTAATATATAAAATATAGTCATTGAAAATGGATTACACTATTAATGGATAAGGTAAGTTGTGCATACACAAGAACATCATTTCCACTTTTCTCAACAGGTAGAATGAAAGGAAAATAATGTTTGTTTAAAAATTAAAAAAAATATTATTTTATATATATATTTTATATTAATAAGATCCATCCTTTTACCATCTATGTAAAAATAAAATTAAAAAAACATTTCCTATTGTTATGAGAAGATGGTATTCAACACGTATACACAAGAGACCTTATAATTTTCTACTAAATTTTATGGAAATAATATAGATTAAATATATTATTTATATAAGTATAGTTTGGTCATAAATATCACATATATTCATCAATTATGAACATACCACATTCCATGTAAATCTTAAGAGACAAGCGAATCAGATAACATCATGAGGTGGCAGTCTACCAAAAACTAGAATGACATAGTCGAACCCCCCCACAAATGGTTTTTAAGAATGTATATGTGATATCATAATTTTGTAAGTATAACAATATATTGAATATTATCTAAATATGTTAAATCCAAAATTATATCCATCCATGAAAGACGGTGATAAAAATTAATTACATCGGTTCGTGTGGTGGCAATGCTTCATCAACATGATCAAAATGTTTAGTTTCTAATTTTATAGGAGTGGAGATGAATATGGGTTACTTCATTAATATAGAAATATCTCAGTATAAATTCAGAACATTTTTTATCATATTATCATTATTTAATAATATTTTAATATGATGGTATAAGAAAAAAATAAATACACATTTTTAATAATTTTACCTCTTCTTTGGGAGCCTATTAATGTTTATACCTAATGCATCATTAGTATGGATTTAAAATATATATAAATAATGTTTTGTGTGTTTTAGATATGTAAAGAATGTATTTCTGTAGGTCTTGGACACACCAAATGTTACATACTAGGTTATTATAGAATAAGGCTTTTTCATATCTATTAATATTTATGAATTAGATATTACTTTTACTTTTAATGTGACGATATGTTCGATTTCGTACCCGACATGAATCAATGGGTTTCTCTGAAATCTTATATTTGTCACAGGACTCAGTAATAATGAATAATAACATATTATTAATATTATTATGTTAACTTTTATTTATCATAAATACATTGTATCGATGAGAATTAATACAATAGAATATATTATGTTTAGACTTGTTTATGAAATATTTTTTCATTTACCCAATAAATTTTATAGTCTTAAAATGAAAATAAATCCAATTATAAACATATAAAACTCTAATATTTTTAAAAAGATGTTTTACTACCTTTATATAGTTAACCCATTTTAAATATATTTTTAGAAACATTAATAAGTGTTAATTGAAAAAATAAACCATTCCTTTGGAACTAGGACACAAATATTTTCATTGGTTATATTTTTGGAATTTTTATATTAAAATAATATTTTAAATAATAGTGAAAAATACTATGTTTTAGTTAAGAAATTTTTTTTGTCTAATTTAGTTGTATTGTTAGATTTTAATTTCAATTTTTTTAATGTATATTTAGAATATGTTCTTATCATTTAATATAATGTGATCATTTTAATAAATTTTATATTAAAATTTTATATAAAGAATATGTGAGCTTTTGAATGGTATTACTTCCCAATCCACATTCTCGTTTCATCAATATTTTTTTTCATATTTTAATTGTTTTTTATAAAAATGTAAAATTAAAATTAAATCCGAGAGAAAAGAATTTCATGGAAGTGGTAGTCTACAAAATGGTTGATCAACATTATTTTTAAATTTGTTGGGAAGGAATAAATAATAATTTTCCCATTAATATAATTAAACTTTAGTATAATAATTAAACAATGGTTATTATAGTACTTTGTTTTTGGTAGGTTAGGAAGAGTAATATTATGAATAAAAGGATGCTAATTATGTAATACTCACTTTTATACCTTGAACATTCACTTTAAAGAATACTAAGAAATTAAGAGAATAAGATAACTAATTGATACTAAATGATTATTAACGTGATATATGATATTTAAATGATAATAATGGTAGTGTTTCTTGAATAAATTTGAAGTAATGAGGTGTATTGAATGAGTGCAAGTATCCCCTTTTATAAGTGAAACAAATGTCACTTCTATAGACACCCATTATTATTCATTAATGGAATGAAACTATTCTAGGGTAAAAAGAATAATTTTCTAAAACTAATGGAATGTGGGGTGATATTTGGTATATAAACCCTCAATGATTTATTTCCAAACATGTTTTAAACATGATGGAACTCATTTTCTCTTATCTTGTTAATTTTAGTTTTTTAGGTGTAACTAGTTTCTTTCCATGCAACATATATTTTACTAAATATATAAAACAACACATATAACATAATTTTTGTTTTATAAACAAAATTTTAATACCCACTTATTCTAATAAAATTTATAATTAATAGGAAATTATCTATTAAATTAAAACATTTCATATATAAAAAATTATTTTTTAGAAAAATGATTTATTCATCATTTATTGTCTTTAATATTATATAGAATATTTCATCATTTGAATGTGTGATAAATTATTTAGATATAGGTTCAAAAAATTAGACTAAATTCATTTTCTTGGGAAAATATTAAATTATTTGATTACTTAAAAATCATATCATATTTTGAAATCATAGAAAATATATATTTTTCAATTATAATGTTTATTAACGTTAATCATAGTAATTATTTCATAACTCCAAAAAAATAAATTGAAAATAATAAATAATTCATCAAAATTTGATCTAAAGTAGGATGTGAAATTTTTAGGAATTAATTTCTACTATAGATGAAAATTAATTCTATAAAATTTGTAAATAAATTAGTTTGTAGAGTAAAATGTTTCAAAAAACGATATACAATGGTTTTATAAATACAACATATTGATTTAAATTTATATAATTTACATAAAATTACATATATATTTTAAAAATATTTTTATTTTTTTATTCTTGTATTATGATAGATTAACAAAACTAGTGGTTTTAGCAGTATTGGTATTTTTCACTATCCACCAAAAAAAACAACTACATCATAAAAATAGAAAACAAATCATCTTATGATTATAAAGTTATTATAATAAAAAAAATATCTTTATCACAATAATATTATTAAATAAGGGATTTTAACTACTAAATAACTATATGATAAAATTTATTTCATTGTAAAGTAACTTTTTACAGTTTTAACTCTTATTATTCTATATTATATTCAATCACCAATTAGGTTTGGGTTAATACATTATTAATTTAAAAAATATATTTTGTCTATAATTTATCTATTTTACTATTATAATGATCATATATAGAAAAATTTATAAAAAAAAATTTTTAGCATAATATGGTGTTATAAGAAATTTAGTTATATTAATTGTATTTTTTTAATTCAATAATATTAATTAAGGACATTATTTTTATTCTCAATATATTTTATATCCAATTACAATTATTTTACCAACAATTTGTATGACTATATTATAATTTTCAATATAATGTTTTACATTTTTTATTGGTGCGATGTTGCATTCATTACATTTTGTTGAACACATTAGGATTCAAATGAAGTTATAATTACAAATCAGTGGGTTTTATACTAATTATAATATAATTCAATTATACAATCATTTTAAAATGGACACAAATATTATCTTTGAATGTAATTAAAACCAAGGTTTTCTATCAAACCATATGGTTCAAATCTATTTACTAAGACACTCATAAAATGTTTGAATAATATTCTAAATGTATTTTTCAAAGAGATTTGAAATATTTTAAAAGATATTTGGTATTCAGAAATTTATTGTTTATGGTGACATTATATTTACTGAATTTTTAGTTTTGAATTGAGATTTTATAAATTTGTTACTTGATTCATACTTATAAGATATATTGTCACTTTTTTAAATTATTTTGTAACTTTTTCCATCGAAAAATTCATATTTTTATTTTTTTTTATATTGTGATGTATTATGTGATTTTTACCCTAGAAGAGGGGTATTTATATTGATTTTTATTCATTATATTAAATAATTTTTTGTTACTATGAAGGTAGTTCATTTTTTAGGGTGAGATTACATGGGATTTGTGTAATTATATTATTATATAAAAATTGGTGTGTTAACCTTAATTTTTTTCATGGGAGGACAGAGATGGATTGGAGGGTGGCCTATGAATACATGTTGACCTATTTTAGTATCATTTTATGACTACTGTATCTGACATAAATATTATAATAAATATGGTAATTTTTAATTTCATTTGTCTATGTATATAAATATCAATTATAAAGGTATATTGAATGATATTTAATTCCATGTGGATATTAGTAAATCAATTAAACATTTACTAGATCATCCCCAAGATCTCATAGGATCCCATTACACTTGTGATTATACTATTTCTTATTGGAATGTGTTTATTTTACATAAAATATTTCTTTTTTTATTAAATTCTATGAGTAAAAATGAAAAATATTGTGATTTTTTATTTTACTTTCAATCACGATTATTCAATAAAATGGTTTATAAAGAAGATTTTTAAATTTTCATTTTGTTAAAAGAGGTGTATTCTAATGAAAAAAATTGTAATGTTATTGTTTAAATTTAAATAAAATAATAAAAAAATTTATGATATTCTCTTAATTTGAAAATTTTTGTTCATGTGCTCACCAAATAAAAGTTATCTTCACAATATTTTTAAAACTTGTATGGAATAGTGTTTATTATCAAATATTATGCATGGGGTGTGGTTTCTTAGAGGACCTATAATACCACCATTCTCACACCCATTATATTATCAATTTTTTGGGTCTACTTGGATATATACGAGGATCTAAGTTTCCTAGTACGGGTTATGGATGTGGTGGGTAGAAATTTGATTATTTCATATAAATATGGGTGATCATGGTTTTGGATTCATTTTTTAATTTTAGTATATTATATGTATAGTCTAGGTCATCATACTTTATTTTATTTTTTATAATTGGCCTTGAATGAGGTGGTATATTTTTATTATTGTGTTGTATTAATTTTTTTACAGATGATTTATTTATATTTTTGGAGTCCACCACCCATTTTTTTATTACATATTTATTTATACCTACATACATCAAAGAAAATGGAGTGGTCATTTAGGTAATCTGGGTGGAAGATCATACCTTATTTAATTTATTATTTGAAACCACTCCAGGTGTATATAATTTTATGTCCTTGTCATTAGATTCTAGATAAGGGTGACCAGAAATATTCATCAGGTATTTCATTGGTTATCTTGATTCCCTGGTTCATGTGTGTCCCTGACATGTTCTATAAAAAATGGTATAATATCCTTGGTTATTAAGAGGCCTTAGGTTCTATAGTTCCCCTGTTAAATAGTGTAATGGGATAGATATGAGCTTGTATTTTATAACTGGAGACATAATTGAAAATTCTATTTATTAGATTTTTTTCCTCATTTATATATTCTATTTTATAGTTTTTTGGGATGGATATATGATGAATGATTTCATAGGACATCTCAAAATTTTTCTGTTCTTTGATCTAAGAGCAGCGTAGGGGATGGCCTATGTTATCTCTTTACAAGATCATTTTTTTAGATCACTCAATATTATAATTAAAATTATAATATTTTTTTGGTATTTTATATTATTTATTCGAAATAATGAAAAATGTTGTTTTTTTCAATAAAAATGAATTTATGGAAATCCGGGAAAAAAATATTTTAATAAAATAAAGTACCATGAATAAATGTTATTGAAAAAACCTAAAAAAAAAAAAATAATATTAAATCAATATTTCATTCATCCATATAAAAAATATTTCAATCATTTTAAATATTATCCACTAAATTTTTTTTCTACTAAACCCAAGTAAAATTAATATAACCATGAATATGGGAAGAACTGATCCCTTGGTTGACTTCATGACTTACAATTGTGAAACCCTTCAATGATTGTGATCCAAAAACCAATGTATTATTTGTGTCCAATAAATAAATCCTCTATAACCTATAAATTTTAATTATTTATAATGGGGTTATATTAAAACTATAAAAATTTATCATTATGTTGAATAGATTTGAAAATTTAATGTTTTTCTCAAACGATTTTGACAAACTAGACCAATCATATTAAATGAACATTGATTGAGTTATTTTGTTATTAATACAAGATTTATTAATATTATTTTTAATATTGTTTTAGTTTAATTTATTAAAAATAAATAAGTTAAGGGAGTATAAATTAAATCAAAATGAAGAGGAACTACAATTCTATAGGGGAGTTTTCATCTTGGAGATGATTTTCATAGTAAATATTTTAAAAAGGTAAAATTAAAAATATCACTCACTCTTATATTATGACTGTAATAAGTGAAATAAACGTTAAGGTGGATAACATAAGGAGAAAAAAATTAGTTATAGAAACACATATAAAACTTTTGAATACAAAACAATTTAACATGGAAGAATAAATTGCATGCCTCTTGGAAGAGATATTTTCATTAGTGACTAGCTTATGTAAATTGTATAGAAATATGGAATGAAACAACATTAATATGTAAATAATATATAAACCAAAAAATCAACCTCTAATGGTTTAAAAAAATTACTTAGTGGAGTGGAGGTTAGGGGCACAATAGTTAAAAAATGAAATTGAAACAAATTATGTCAATAAAAAATACCAAATGTTGTGAAACATGGTTCACTATTTAAAAGATAAAAATATTAGAGATTCTAGTTTAATTAAATCATTACATTTATGTTATAATACCCTTTTTGGTATTTTATCCTCATATAAACATATATGGTCAATTTATTTCCAAAACATATAATTTTTTCCTTATTTACAAATTTAGTTCATCATTATATTCAAGACAAACTATAAAAATTAAAAATTATAATACATCATTTTATATTCGAAGAAAATATATATCACATGAAGTGTAATTTCTTATACAAATTTAAAAAATTATGTTCATAATAAGTGAAATATAGAATAAAAATACTACTGTGAATCTCTATAAAACCAATATTTCTTGGTAGTATTAAAACTCATGCTTATATTTCAATGTCCCAATATATATATTAATATAAAATATATGAATTAAAATAAAAATATCAATATGAATAAAATAACTTATCAACCAATAAGTATTATACATCAAAAATTACATTAATATTGTTTAATTTCATTACGTGATAATTAACTATAATCAAATTAATTGGTGGAATTTATATTAATGAATATCAATGTGAAATTAATAATCATATTATGTAATTCAATTATCCCAAGTAATAAAATTCAACTCATGGGTAATCGTATTATATTCATATCATATAGAAAAAAATCTACAATTATATAATTTTTTATATCTCTTCCAAAATATATTTTCTCATGTATCATATATGAAAAAATTTCCCTATTATATTATTATCACACATTTAAATTTTCGTTGACATAAAAATTCAATCCATTTCCCAGTAAAAACATAACACAATCCAAATTTATTTTCCATGGATCAATTACTTGTTACTTTTCATTTTATTTCAAGGAATCTAATATCCAAACAATGTTAGGGAATGATCATAATTGAACCTGAAGGATTATGATTAAGGATATACTAACTATTGGGATTCTGGTAGGTGGTAAATTACATAAAAATAATAACAAGTATGAAAAAATCATGAAATATTAATTATAATAAATGGTACTCAAAAGATAATTATTTTGAAAATTCTCCCCATAGTTGAAAATTTATCTTGACACTCCACAAAACTCAAAGTGGATTATGGATACCTAAAATGATATGGTGTAATTAACCCTATTATTATTTTTCATTTTTTATTTTTTTTATGTTTCCCTTAAAATAGATCTTAAATCTTCTATGTCACCTCATGTGATCATAAGATAATATGTCTAGTAATGGTAATTTTTAAACTTCCCAAGACACAACCTGTGTTATCAATTTTTTCATTATTTAAAAATTTTCAAATTCTCTATTTTTCATTTTATCAAGAGGGGTTAACATTTAATGCTTAATGAATGATAAATCATGTCCCCTACCAAAATCCAATAATAACACCTCACGTTTTCAACTCAATGTCAACAATACCTTACTACCACAAAAAATCCCTCACCCACAATTATCATAATAAATATCATGAAAAATATATTAAGATTATGGTAGGATAGTAAAAGTGTATTGTAATGTCTCACATTCCTATTAGAGGCCATTTCTGGATTTGATAATATATGTGTGATTCAATGTCATTGTAGGTATAAGGATAAAGGAAAAACTAATAAAATATATCAATAATTTAAAAATATTATTTTATTCCATCATATCCTAGATAATATTCCATGAATGTTATATAATAATACACAAATTATTATATATAAGGAAATGGGAAGGGAAAATAATTTCGGCCAGTTCATCCTATTAATGGTTTTCCATTATTAGTTTATCATACAATTTTTTTTAAAAAAAACTAGTAAAACATATCCAAATAAATAATTATATAAATAAAATTATTATCAGAAATGAATGAAAACCTCTCAAAATAAATTTCATTGTAAAAAATGATAATGATTTTCATTGAAACTCAATGATCCAAGAAACACTAAAAAAATGTAAAAAAATGAAATCCTAATGATATTAGTTCTAATATTCATTACTGAAGTGGTTACAATAAAGTATTTCTTCAAAAAACAGTTTATCGTAATTTCATATATAATTTTATTAGGTATAAAAAAGTCAAGTGATAATAGAATGATACTACCAGAATTTTAGTACAAATATTATTTATTTAATATACTAGGTTCTTCCAAAAAACACATCTATTAAAATACAATATCGAATACCTTATAAATTTTATAGATATTAAATAACGTGAAAATGATAAAAAAATAAACAAAATGGGATGAATCTTGGTTTGTCCCCTAAAATTGGTATTGGGTTTTGACTACCCCTAGGAAGGTATTACTAGTTTTTATATAAATTCTGATGTTTGGTGGGGATTTATTGATAATAACAAAAAAAATCATATTCCTTCGAATTATCTTTCACTTTCACTAATAATTAAAAACCCCAAGCATTGAGCTCATAATTTCTATACACTTTACAAGAAGCTACAATTAGAATGGATGGGGATTCAAGAATAAGGGTGTTCCCCCATAAAATTAACCTACAATAAATAGGAAAATTAATCAATATTAATGCCTTTATGATGAATTTCTACATAGAATGATTCATGAAGGACAAATTGAAAGGGTATTTATTTTTTCACGAAATTAAAATATTATTCACTAATATCAAAATCCAACCATTAAAATAGATAGCTTTTGATCTATTTGTATATAGATAATCCATTATTTATTCATTTAACCCTAATTAGAATATAACCTTCTCTTCAATAGAGAAATGTTTAAATTATTTACAATTTTTTATGGTACTCTATTGGTCATCCAAATATATATTGTCATTAAAAGAGGACTGAATAGGTGATTCCAATAAATATTAGTCAACCGTAAGTCAATATAACTAACATTGTTCTCAATCGATTAATTTTCAAATATATATTTATTTAGAATTAAAGTCATTATAACTATTTCTAACCAAGAGTTAAGAGGATGGTCATTTAATTTATCTAGAACCAATGCAATATCTTCATGAAATGTATATTTTAAAAAAATATTGTCCTCAAATTTCATCACCGCATATTAAAACATCTATTGGAAGAAATTAGAGAACTCAGTTTGTCCCTTAAATGGGAAATAGAAAACTATTTTCTCTAGGTCATCCATTATTCCCTAGATGAGCACTTTGAACTCCCTCTCTCTGAGTTTAGATATCCAAAATCTACTCACCATTATAGAAAATAATGAAACAATGTTGTTCGTAGGTGAGGATGAGTAAAAAAATTAGGATCAATTTTTTAAAAAAATAATTTAAAATCTAAAATGTATATATATAAGAGGAGAAATATTAATTGGAAATTATGATTTTATCATTGAAAATTGTACCAATTTGATTAATTTTGTAATGAGGCCCTGATTTTTTATATAATTTTTAATTAAGTGCCATATTAGGGATGAACTAGTTTATATCACATATGGAGCCTTGTTCTCGATCACTTAATAGGTTAATTGAATTTGACATATTTTTTTGATATTTTATATTTTTTGATAAAAATGAAAATTTTTGTTTTGGTAGTGAAATAAAATTCATGCTAGGAAATAAATCAAATTATTTTTTAGAAAATTATGTAAACTAGAAAATAAATTTGTGGAAAACAAAAAGAGAACCAAATGAAATCAACCTAATATACCCTTACATTATTCATTATTCTTTATATATTTTTTTAATATATATTTTATTATGATCTACTAATTTTTTTCACCCTCAAAGACCATGTAAATTAACATTAACACAAATATAGGAAGAATTTAACCCTATGTTAATGTTGGAACTCATAATAAAGTCACCCTTCATAGATTATAGTCCAAAATCCCTCTTATGAACCATTTACGACTAAGGTATAATATATAGCTCAAAATGATAATAATTGAGTCTATATATTATATTTAAAAAATAAAAATTAATCACCATGTAAATTATTTTTGGAAAAAAAATTATGTTTCATTCTAACGATTCACAAAAAGTCGACCTCACTTGTTAAATTTCCATCTATTGAGTTTCCCAATTTTTAAAAATAAATTATTTTATAATTTTTTATGGAATTAAATTAGTTTTATTGATTTAAAATAAATTATTAAAGGTAAAACAAACTATATTGGTAATGAATTGAAGCTACTCAATTATGGGTGGAGTTTCCATTATAGAGATGATTTGTATATGTTACAGTTTGAATGGGTAAATCCTATTATCATCTCTAAACATATATTAAATAAATAATTGAAATATATTATAATTTTGAGAGTATATAATAAAAATTCATAAAACATATTATGTTTTTGAAATGAAATAATTGAATATGGAAGAAGAAATTGCAATTATCTTGGATGAGATCATTGTGTATGATCCATCCCCCTACTAATTAGTTAATAAAGTTGATTTGAACCACTCTATTTGATAGTAAATATATAATCCATGAATCTCCCCCAAAAGAGTGAAAATTGAAAATTTATATTGTAGAGAAGAGGCTAGGTTTTAAATAGTTAAAAAATCGAGTAAATAAATTGAGTCAATAAAAATTCATATTTTTGTGCCTCGTTGTTGGAGATTAAAATATTGAATAAAATTATTTGGATTTATTTGAATAATTTTTTTCCTTGTCTCATCCCATCCCATTCATTTATTAAGCATTTATGGACCCACAATTAATGATTTGTCATGATTTACCAATTCAGTTCTACTTTACCATTAGGACCAAGTATCACCAATCAATGTATAATCCAACTTGATGTATTTGAAGAAACAAATTATACCATAGTGTCTAGATTTATATGAAAAAATTTAAAATTGTATTTCATCATATATTAAATTTTAAAATAAAAATACTAATGTTGTTCTCAATGGGAAAAACTACAATTATCAAGTAGTTTAAAAATTCATTCTCTAATTTTAATTTCCAATTAACACCTCACATAAATCATGTTACATTAAAAAATAATATCATATATGAAAAAATATAAATAAAAAATTATTACATTTTCCTAAATAATTTAAATTTTCCATTAATTTAAATATTTTACAATTAACATTAAATTATCAAATTGGTGGGATTTAATTACTTGAAATTCAATGTAAATTAATGATAATATTTCATCCTTCAATACATGATGATTTTAGTCTTC
This sequence comes from Viscum album, assembly GCA_963277665.1. Taxonomy (NCBI): domain Eukaryota; kingdom Viridiplantae; phylum Streptophyta; class Magnoliopsida; order Santalales; family Viscaceae; genus Viscum; species Viscum album. The sequence goes on from OY728125.1 coordinate 562,280,372, forward strand.
ATTATTAGTTTTTGTTTTTGAAATATTCAGTCTTTAATTTATTATTTTTGTTTTATCTTGATAATTGAGGAGTTTATTTTGATAAATTTGGGTTTTAAGGTGATCTTGGGAAGAAAACCATATTCAAACAGTTACTGTGAATATTTTGGGAAACCATTTGTGGAAAATGTATACCATTGTGTATGTATACTAGTAGATAGATTCATGGGGTTTGAATGGTTTTATATAAAATATGGTCAATAATTTAATATTTTAAAGATTCATATATTTCTGAAATATTGGTTCTTTGATGGTTTTGGGATGATTTACTCCTAATGATTTACATAGGATTGATTGAGATGTTTTTTATGATTTATGAATAATAATGATATTTAATTGATTCAAAATCGTTTTTTTAATATGATATTCTAAATAAAGGGAAATATTATAAAATTTAATGTTGTTTTCCAAATATTTTTGAAAACATATGGGATTTTTTTAATGAACATTATTTTTTATTAAAAAAGTGTAGAAATTTTAAATGGGGTTGTGTTAATTGTTTCAAAATGGTTTTCATGAATTTTTAAAATATATATCATTTTATTTTCAAAAAGCACATTAAAATTATAATTATTTTGAATGGTGTATGTCTGAAATTATAATGTTAGTTTCTTCATGACCGGTTCGAATGGTGTTTTATGGTAATATAAAGTGTTTTTTAGAAATATATTGTTAAATAATTTAAATTTTTTATGAATTTTATAATGTAACATGGTTATTGTTTCAAAGTGTAAGTATACTTTTAGAAATTATTTTCGAATCATTTTATAAATGATTCAATGACCCATGAGGTATAATGGTACTATGGTGTACTAGATTTTATAAAACAATTTTAAACACATAATTTGAAATTGTTGTTTTTTTAATAAAAAACATAAATAGTGTAGAAAATTTTTAAACCAATTATGATATATTTTTTAGAGTTCATATTAGTTTAATTTGGATTACAATAATTTTCTGTTGTACCATTATTTTTTGGGATTATATATTATGTTACTTGTTTTTACCTCCTAGAAATCCCGTCATGAAAATTATGAACTCCTTCTTTTGGTGTGATCCATGGTATTTTCCTATCATCATCTAGGTGTTATCCCAGTTTTGATTTGTGATGCAAATATTTTTTTGAGAGTTTTTCTCATCAAGCATATTGTTAATTGAGTTTTTGAGTAGTTCTACATAAGCGTGTATCTATGGGTTTTAACTTGGTCAATCCTTATAGAATATTAGTTTTTTTGGAAATTTCTTCTACCATAGTATGTGGTTGAGACATTCCAAGATTTGATATGATGTTTTTATAGTTATGAGGAATTTTCTTTTGAGGGGGTTTATATGTGATGTTGTAGGTTAGTTTTTGGGTAATTGGGATAATTATTATTTTTGTTGTTAGTACAAAAATATATATACTAGAAGTACTAAAATTAGGAAATAACTAATTAGAACACAATTGGGTCAGTATGAGAAAATTATCATTCAGTATTTTTAGTTTGAAAAACATAGGATTTTCATGGAATAAATATTGATTATTTCGAAACATTGACATTATCGAATGAAGTAATATTCCATGAAACGAATCCACCTTCTATCCTAGTGCCTATAAATACCCTTTCATCCACTATTGAATGCATATCTCAACAGGTACTTTTATTTAAAATAAAAACATTAAAACATCTGAACTCCATGAATGAGATACCCATGGAACCTATTAGGTGAGTATCAATTATGAATAACCCCATACGAGTAATTCAACTCATTTTCTTATGGTTGGGTGAATATCATGAAACTAACATATATGAAAAATATCCTTCAAAAATGAGGATAATTATTTTCACAACTTAATAATTCACAATAACTTAGTCTTTCATGAACCCTTATTATAGTCATCTGGGTAAAACATTTATTCTAAAGACCATGATCTCATGTAACATCAATCATTGTGAAGATCCCAAATTCGGGGAAACCTCTCTAGGTATCGTCAATTTGAGGATTCCTTTTTCCAAACATAGTTTTTAAAAATTTGAGCTTTCATATCCCATACATCAATTCAACCTAGGAATACTCATTCAAATATTATACACACAACATGTATCAAGGATCCTTATGACCAAGAACTCTACACCAACCACAGATGGGACAATAATTTTACCCTATTCTCCTATTCATAAAAACTCTCATGATATTCCTCAAACATGTTTCTTAAAATGGGTGGATCCATTTCATTTGTAACTCCAAATGGTACTTTATTGTGGAAATTTAATCTCTATCAGTGGAATCAAAACTACTGGCCACCGATCATTTTCTATGATGAGTTATGGTATGATCCATGTATCATTCTCTCCACTCTTCCCAATTAAAATTGAGTGAATTATTGTGTAACTCAAACAAAACCCATAACCATTTCTCAATATATTTTATCAATGTAATTTATTTAATAATGGAAAATAAATATCATAACATCCTAGTCACATAATATTATACCTTAGGATAACATCTTTAGTATAAGAAGTGAATCTGTAGCCAAACCCTATAAAATGAATATAGGATTCCCTATGTAATGAGCATAATATTTACAATGTAGAAAGAATGAGATGACTCATGTTATAGTAACGAGATGAACCCCCCCCCCCACATCTATGAAAGATTAAATTTGTATTCCCAACACCATAGCCTATTTCATTACCTTTTGAAGTGTCTGGATCAGTTTAAATCCCTAGGAGGGGGAGGGGTGAATCAATGATACATTTAAATATTTCTACTAATTTATTTATTTCAATTAAACCTATATAGATAGTTAAATCCTCAATACACTCTTCTTATTCCTCTCATTTGTAGTGCAATTGATGCTGTAAATGTAAAGGCACTGAAAAAAAGGATTTACAACGTTTGGTTCAAAGTCATACTCCTTGTTGTGATGGTTATTCTCCATAACATATATTATCCACTATAATCATATTATAAATTACAATGGTGGATACAGAGGCCCACTGTATCTCTCTTGAGTCCCACATGAGGTTCCTTATACTACTTCCCACAATGTTACCAGCTTCCCACTAGCCTGCTCCAGTGTCTCACTAATGTATTCTTTTCCCTCTGAATCACATAGGGTTCTTCTAGCTCTTGAGTCACATGAGAATCTTCATTATTTTTTCTTAATTGATTCAATATATATTTATATTATTCTCTTACTACATAATATTATTGAATCACACATGCATGGTTATTTCTTAAATAATATTCTACAGCCTTTGGAAATGTCTCTTAGGATTTCTTACTAACTCTAATCTCTTTTCTGATCAGTCCTCAATGTCAAAATGTTGGGGAAATTAAATCATCGTTTGATAAAGACCAAAACTCAATAATGTATCTTAAAATGGTGCACACAACCTCTTCAAGAATGAAAGAATAATTCTATACAATATCAGTTATGTCTGCCTTCTTGAATTCTCAAACACTATCTACTCAAATATAAGGTCTTTAGTAATTTTACCCGACTTTAGTCCCAACATAACTCCACCTCAAGCATGGTTTACATGGAATCAATGTACAAATTGTTTTGGTATCTCATTGACTTATAAATATTTCATGTTTATTCATAATTTCATCCATGTATAATTTATTTCTTGTACACCCAAACACACACTATTCACTTGTATTCTTTTTGCTCAATACACACAACCAATTACTTCATTACATGTTCATAGACATGCATGGATTCATGTCATTAAATATCATTCCATATTTGGTTATTTTCAAATACCTACACCTTTTATATGTTTTGTATTAGTGTTTCATGCATTTTTATATAAATTCATATGTATGTAATCTCCACTTTCTCTTGCACACACCGAATGTTCACTTACCATTTCTTCATTGTGAGTTCACAAACAATTCCTTTTATTTCTATTATCCCATTTAACTTCTTTACTTTGTACTTGGTTTGAGTGTAATTCATTCATGCACATGAGTACATACATAATTTTTTCTTAATCGATCCAAACACACACTATCTACATTCTGTGAAAACCTTAATGGTTATATGGATTTGGATGTGTTATTCCACTTTATTCCTCATTCTTATTTTAAAGTGAACACAACTAGATAGGTGGGATAGAGTTCTTCATTCCCGCACACTGTGTTAAGAACATATCATAGCCTCTGCCTCATGGGTGTTCCTTATTCTTAAAAAAACCATGTACAGCTTCAAGAATCTTTAAGCAATGAAGATGGATACATGTACTGTATGTGTTGTCCTTCTTCTTGAAAGAATCTCTTTCAATACCCTGAAACTAGTAGGATGTAAACATGTAAATAAGAGAGTGTTCTAACCATCTCTACATGAAACTAGGGTGGCCATAGCTCATCCTCATCGTGTAGGTAGTGCACGTGTCATCTACACACCATGGGTGCAGACCTCCTTCACAGAACCTGAGAGGTTTATATGTCTTTAGAAGCAAGGTAGTACAAGGGTGCATAGTACCAGTTTTGTACCCACAAGATCACCTCAAAAAAGAATAGAATGAGTTTTTGAGTAACCAGCCACGTGTTCATGGGTTTTTTTATGAACAGAGGCATGGTTATCCTTCATGAGACTACATTAAGAGTGTTTATCACCTATAGAAGGTCAGAAAAGTTCTTCGTATTCGCGTAGCAAAATGAATAAGAAGTGCTCTGTTTCGAAACAATAGAACTCATATATGTAGTAGGTAGAAACCTCTTCATTTCTCAAGATCCTCTTTTTATAATATAGGGTTATAACCATCACCATATCCAAATCCCACTATATATTCCCTTGGAAGTCTCCCTATTGAATAACTGAGTATCTTAGATTTTAAATATTTAAATTTGGGATAGAAATATCCATATCTCTGTTTAAATCTGTTCAACACATGATTCTCATTTACAGGGAGGAAATCACATGTATGTAATGATGATCACATGAAACTCATCCTACCCGACCTTCATCCATCCAAGATGAGGCCTTGAAACATCATTTTCTTCAGCCTCGATTCAACAACATTGTTTTGTTTCAACATAAAACTATTAATTAATTCATGATATCTTGGCCAACCAATGATATTTTTTAATAGTTTTCATCATCAACGGTGGCCGGATTTTTTATCATGGTGTACCGTCAGTGGAGATGGTTCATTGGATTTCATCGGGTGGCTAGAGGTTGAAGTTGACTCTCAGTCAATGATCGGACAGATCCAACTCAATTAGCCAAGAAGCGGTATTGGATGAGAAGTAGTGATTAGAAGCTCAGATATGGATAGATATGTGTGGTCATGATCTTACAAAATATCATATAGATTGGAGTGATTTCTTCTGTGGGATAAAATTTTGTCATACATTGAAACCAACACACATGATGCAACTCCATTATAATACATGACACGATGCCTCAGCTCAGAATTATCCCTCTCCCCTTACGGTACCGCCATGTACCATGTTCACCAGGAGGCTTCAGTCTTCTCCCAGTCTCTACTCTCGCCACACGTTTTCACCACCGTTTTCACACCTGAAGTATTATACATGGGACACATGAACTGCGCCTCTTTCAGGGATATCCTTGAGGCTTCCCTTCGGCATAGTTGACCCTCTAGTCTCGCATGTGCCTATGGGTGAGGACCTCCGGTGTCCTTTCATGGTTGGCCTATCTTTTAATGTAACTCATTGATAAAATATACAAGGTTAAAAACCAAGTGTCCAATACAAGAGTAGTGCATAGACACCTTCATTATTAAATTCCCATGCATGGGACATGAACTTCGTAGATTCCAAATAAACATATTAATCCCATGAATTCTTCATTTATTCTTCTTTATCATCAAACATCGTTATTATTTTTTTGGTAAAAAACATCCTAGATCATAAATATTCTCTCTTTATCCAACCATGGATAAAGTAAGGATTATTCATCATTCAAAATGCATTGACACTCTGCATTGAAGCATTGTAATGAAGAATTTGTTCTCCTTTAACACATGTATTCATCTTTGAAGATATGATCTATCAATCGTCTGATTTAATTCACAACCTTCATCCAATTAGAAGATATTGGATGTATCTTCTAATGTCATCATGTAATTAATTATTTTATGGCCTTCTTCCAATTTTTTTAACAATGTGTCTTACAGTGACACATGTCTTGGAACTTAAGATCAGTTCAATCAATCAACTAAATTATTATGGAGAATTTTCAAACAATAAATAAAATTTTATATAGTAATTTTCCATGTGAAATTGTTTGGGGCACATCTTTATAATCAATGTGGTTTCTTCACTGAGTTAGCAACGTTACATTAAGAATCACCACTTCAATCATCATCACTGATTCCATCACTACTTTTTCATACACATATTTTCACCTTATTGAAAATAAATGTAACTCTATTCTCTACACCTTTAAAAATATAAGAATCATTAATACATGATATTTACCATTACAGTACTATCTTTCCACAAAACCTTATTATATCAAATAAAACAATGTGTATTTCCTTTCCCTTCATCTTGAAGGATTCATAAGAAACAACTCAGAGGTTCAATATTTCATTTACCTCCAACCTATATCTCCGTAGGAGGTGGAAATTCGGAGGCCAAATCATATTTTTGCAGTACACCAAAACCTCTCACCATACGAAACCAAATTCCCACTAGACTTAATATCACCACAAGACACTAAATTTTATCATACTAGTATATGAAAATTATATATGGTATGTTTACCCAATATAATTTCTATATGTGATTGACCCATATATGATGAGAATATTTTGGGAATGTCTATGTTATAAAATAATTTTTTTTGAACCGTACATGATGACTGTGTTTTGGATCAAATATTCTAGACACTAAATAGGTGTTGACCGATACATGATATTTGTAGTGGTCCATTGAGAATGAACCCTATATTTGAACCCCACTATATGAATAAAATTATTTAATGCCCTGAACCTTGTTACCTAGAGTCGATGCATGATTACATAACATTAGTACGATCACAAAAGACTGTTTCTCTAATGACTGATTAGTTTAGTAGCCATGGATGTACTAGATACATGCATAATATTTACATTACATTATAAAATGAAAAACAAAAACAACAGTGTCTCCATTGAAAAAATTCATATCCCTTAGTCTCTTAATGCAAGTCAGTCATAATATACATCTTCGTATCATCGGAAAAATAAAACATAGAAAGGGTCGAGCTCATATTCTTAGTAAGTATAACAATATAGGTGAAACATTCATAAAAAATCATTAAAAATTATGAAAATGTATAAAACTAAACCAAAAGACTTTTAAACATAAAATTCAACTTATTATGGAAATGATAAATCAAATAATTCCATTTACTTATTCACTTGGATATTATACTAGTCGAATAATCACATGTAATATCAATCACTAATTTCATAATGATGGAATGCATATTTTCGGACATCATAACCACATAGTCAATGACTAATGCCAAGACTACAAATAAGATTTTTTCAAGGACTTATGCCAAGACACTCTTTTGAATCATGAGACTCACTGATGTAACAAGGAGCTATAGCAGGCTCCACCCATCCCTTTCTATGTTTAATGGATTTCTCATATGAAAATGATGAAACATAACAGAACCATTTGTATTAAAAATAGCATACAAAATGTGAATACATTAACTATAAACCATGAATGGTAAAAAAATAACACATCCACAATCAAACATATCACAGCACATTCAATATAATATGGATGACTTGTATCATAATAAATCTACTTCCAACAAGTATAAAATCAATATAAAGAAGTTGACATAGATAAAATAAAAATTGTTTGATAGGAATATCACTTTCTATTTTTAAATCATTTAAAAGTCAAGTAATTATAAAGAAAACATTTATTTTGAAAATGTTTTTATAAGCTTCTAATGGACGCATCAAAGGTGTTATAATGATGGAGAATAGCCACACCCTCCAAATAAGTTAAAAAAATTCTTACTTTAAAACGACCAAAAGTTCATAAACTACCTTGTTTAGAAATTGACAGAATAATCCCTTTCAAACCATTTTATATAAAGTAAAACAATGGTTTAAATGATATTAACCCATATTCAAGTTAACAGTAAAAATTTTTTCATATGAATTTTTAAGAAACACATATGTGGATGATAAAGTTGTCCCTATATATACTTAAGTAAAAATAACCTCATGTAATAAAGAGATTGTGAAATTAACCCTTACCTTATAATTTTCATGGTTGAGGGTACATTAACCTCCTGTATAAAAGTTAAATCAATTTTATTAAATTATACATGAACGATATATATAAATATAATATCATATATGATCCTCTAAACTTCTTTGTTAATATTATCTTTGTAGTATCACTGTTTCGGGTGTTAACTAATTTGTTTTCCTTTATATGTTTTGTTACATACGTCATGTTTGTTATGGATATGATGTATTTCATTCATATACAGAATGATATAATGTTCTTAAATATTATTTTTGATAAAAAAAATGATAATTATTTTTTAATGGTTGTGATGGGGAACGAATCTCATCGCATCTGTGGAGACGGTAATCCATACGCACACACACACTCTACTCTGATTTAATTTTTTTATTTTTTAAAATGAATAAATAATAAATGATAAAACGGTATATTATTATTCATTTATAATAAAATATTTTATACAAGTTACATATGTTCATTAACACCATCATTTATATTTTCCATGTATGGTATGAATGAGTCATATCACATTGATGTGGCGATTGTCGACACTTCCTCAAATGAAATTATCGTATATATTCAACATGAAAATAATAAAGATCGATAATAAAAGATAATTACAGAATCTTAGAGATAAAAGAAATATCATATATATCATATATTAATATAGTTCCACCATAATGGCCACCATAAGAGGTGGTAGTAGAAATTGAACAATCATCATTTCGTGACGCAGTAGTTCTCCATCCAAAATAACATTATGTTCTATACCCATTAGATTGAGGTGTGTGTAAATGTAGTTAAATCTCTTCTCATAAAAACAACCTATTTTATTGAGGATACTATTTTATTTGTTATAAAAAAAGTAATAATTAGAGTTTAGGGGGTTAGAGAATAAAATAAAATAAAAGAACTTAAGATGGGATGTTACATTTAAATCGGGTAAATCCCTTTGGTTTGAACTAATAGAATTACATAAAGTACCTTCTACATAAGGTAAGGATTCTAAGAGTAATATATCGATGTAGGTAGCTTAATTTGGTAGATATTTTATGATCCCAGAGGCTTGAGAGGTGTGAGTAATTCATTAGATTTGATGGCTTTTTATATAAAGAATTAGGGGCTCTTTTGGAAGGTTCAAAATATTATTTTATTATATAATTATTTTCGGTTTATAAAGGTAAAAAACTAATTAAAGTAGAAGCTAAGAAGACACATGTTCAAAATAAAATCATAAAACAAATTTTTTACATGTTTTGGATTTTTTTTTAATTTTTACAATTTCATTTATTTAAATCATTCATTAATGAAGAAAACAATGTATCATTATTGGGTCATAAATAATTTTATGTACATCTTGTCTAAATATTGTAAGACAAATACCATGATGTAGGAAAACTTTTTATATTTCAAACTAATTTTTATAATCCAAATGATATCTTACATAACACCATGTAAATTGTTTTTACAAACAGATATATGTTTATGTCATATTTGTCTTTTCTTTAAATTAATTAATATAAAGTATCATTATCACTCTCAAGTGGCCCCATGGGGTCCAAAAATCGACCCATGGATGACCATGGTTGTAAATGTATCAAAAAATAGGAATAGGACACATGTTATGGTAATTTAACATTATTATAATAATATTTGTTTACCCTTATTTACCAGATTTACCCTTTAACAATGGTAAATAAAATATTTACTGAAGTAAATATTCATTATGTCCAAAAATAAAAGTTACATATTTACAAAATTTGGACCTCCTTATTCCATATATTTAAATTTTTTTTTTCAAATTTAAAACACATAAGTAGCTAAAATTAATTTAAAATTCATTCCCATTGTCCAAAAAAAGTGTGTTTCTAAGTAATAGTAACTATCTAAAGATTGATACTTGTTTATGTGCAATTTCAATGTGAAATTACTTAAAAATACCATCATTGGATTATATGTTAAAAATTTAATCTAATTATACTTTAAAATCACTCAAATGTATAATTTAAAAGTATAAATTATTTTAATTAAAAAAGTTATTTTTAATTAAAATATAGTATTTTTAACTATTCATCAAAAGAAGAAAGTTATCAGAAAAGTACCAAAAAATTATATATAATTTTTTTTATTTCCATCTTCTAATTAAGAATTAAATTTCCCTAAATTTAATATATAAAAGTGTAAAATATTGTATTTAAAAATGGATCACCATTAAAAGGCATAAAAACTTCACTTTTTTAAAATTCCTATTTTATCTTAAAATTTTATTTTATTTATATTATGTCTAATAAACATAGAATATGAATGTAAAAATTATATAGTATATATATATAATTCAAAATGTGGTTAATACTATTCATAACCGCTTTTTGAACGGTTAATTTTGTAAGTCGTGGTGTGCTCGATCTCGGTGTTGAGTGTAGCGTAAGCTATTACAAAACATTAAAGAGATAACGTACTATGAAATATTGGGGTGTTCCATTATCCCCTCTTTCAATAAACTGCGTCCTCTAAATTAAAAAAATTTCTCCAAAAATAAAAGGCTGAAAATAAAAAATATCATTTTGGAAAACCCACATCGAAAATATTGTTAATAAAATTCAGTCTTAATAAGATGGAAAGGGAAATGAAAATCACCACCAAAATAGGGTTTTGAATAGAATAACATTAGTGGATATTATAGATACATAATTTGAGGAAAACCATAAATATTTATAGGCAGTGATTGAGGTCATCAACCAAAAATAAGTGTAAAATTGAGGGCCTTTAAGCCATCAATCTAAGATGATTTAAAATATTATCAGTTCAACACATCATAATGCATTAGGATAACACTTTTATTTTAGTTTCTAAATAACATACCTATAGTTTAAGAATTAATTTCTTCAAATAATAAAAGAAAAAATATAGTTGAAAAATATAGTACCATCCTTTAACTAATTTCTATCACAAACTCATCTATCACTCTAAAAGAAAAAAGAACATAAAAATATTCTATTTATCGTAATCTAATAGGGTTAAAAAAAATTAATTTATCATTCATCTATCAGAGCATATAAAAAAACTAATCTATACAATCATGGACATCACGTAGTCCCGTAGTAGGTTATGCACCCTAGTCGCCCTTCTATTGTTGGTTCAGGTCTCGCGACCTTGCCAGATGCGACAGGTTATCGACCAACCTCTAAGTTGTCCTTTTTATAACAATCCAAAAATAATTTTAAGAAATTATTGAACCATAACAATAGTATCCAATGTCAAACATAATCCATTCCAACCGTTAGACTTTTCCAAAATTCTTCTATCCAAACTCACATTCCAAAATTTATAAGGAAGGTTAACACAATGTAGATCTTTTTTTCCACGTAAAACCATGTGAATACCTTCATCATATATTCTCTTAAAACATTGTAACACCATAAATTACTATAAAACCTTATTGAATATATTCAGGTTCTATTTTTCATTATAGAATACTAGATATACTCCTTAAATCCAAAAATTTTTTATACTCCAATAATGATGGAATAAATAAACCATCAATCAGTTCCAAGGTTGTAAATAATATCCAATAGAATATATCCAATTCAATCATCTCTTATTCCAAAATTAATACCTCGGTATCAAGACCTTGTTAAATATTATCATTCCTTGAACCATGTATTTTCTAAAAAGATTTACTTGCTGTTGAGTCACTTTTCTTGGTACTAAACCATCTCAAATCCTTAATGAAATAGTACTATAGTGAAATCCTTATATACTCTATAATTTTTATAACTAGTACATTGTTGATATAACAATCAGATGAAATAATTCGTTAATAACAACATAAAAAAACTTGTCATTCCTCTTCATCTGTGGTAGTATCATAACAGGATTATTATCCAATTGCATCATTTGGGGCATTCTCTGATGAATTAGTCATTTATTCTCGTAGTCTCCAAACTCCTAGAAGATTAAGAATTGTACATTTGAAACTATTATTACCCTTGCTATCATGTACTTAGTGTCATTTTTCTCCGCACATGTAACAAACTCTCATTCCCTTCAATCATTTCCCAAGGTGATTCTATCCAAAGTTATCACATATGGGAAAATCCCTCTTTCCCCTCTTACCTTTTTCCATCTTTCTCTCTACCATACTTTTCTTCTCTTGCTTCCCTTAAAATCCATAGGTCTCATAGATTCATTACATACCTTATTAACATAGGATATAATTTATTCATATGATAAGAATACATGGGAAACTATTTCCCTTATAAATGATGGCATAATATCATGAATGATATGATCCTTCTTACTCTTTGGATCATGCTTATCACTGGAGTTCTCATTCCTTCTATTGGGCACCATCTCTAAACAATGGAATACAGTATATTACTTCATGTATCCAATACATAATTCTAAACTTGTAATACATTAATCATAAATTGAAAATTTTATGGATATAATCAATAATAATAAAATTGTATTGTTTGAAAAATTATATACACATAAATCCTTCATAATGGTTTGTAATGAAAATTTGAAATAACCTAAGAATATCCCCCGGAAGTGTCATTACCAAGATTGTATCATGGCCCGTTTTCGTGTACTAGGGTACCTCAGGTCAAGACCGAAAGTCCTTGTCAGAGATTTCACACCTAGGTACATCGGTGATAGAGCCTCCTCTACCTTATCATATCCAGATAGGGATGTATTTATTGGAAAACACACAAAATATCTACATTAACAAAATTATAGGAAGTTATTATATACTAATCCTCAAAATTCTATTTTAGTATAATGATCTCTAATCAGAGTTTATATAAATCTAGTTTCTAAGGTTTGTACTAAACTTCCTCTGATACCAACTATAACACCCTGACCCTAGTCACCGAGAGTCAGTTCATTATTAAATAACATTGGCATGATCACATAAGTACAAGCCTCAAATGACCAATTAGTTTAGTTTCCTTGGATGTAATATATTCATACATAAGTTTTACATTTCATTATAAAATGAAAATCAGCAACATCATTGTCTCCATTGACCACATTCATATCCCTTAGACTATCTCTACAGGTTAGTCATAATATACATCTTTTCATCCTGATAAAAAAACCTAGAAAGGGGTGAGCTCAGATGCTCAGTAAGGAAACAAATATAGCAGAAACATTCATAAATAAGCATAAACATTTAAGGAAATATATTAAACTAAAAAAATCCTTTTTAACATAAAATTCTGCATAATATGGAAAATAAAAATCAAATAAATCCATTTACTCGTTCATTTGGATATAATAGTAGTCGAATAATCACATGTAATATCAATAACTAATTTCAAAATGATGGAATGCATATTGTTGGACATCATAACAATGTAGTCAAGGCCTCGTTCCAAGACAATAAATAAGATTTTTTCAAGTCCTTGTTCCAAGACACTAGTTTGTCTCATGAGACCTATTGATTCATCGAGGAGCTATATCGTGCTCCACCCGTCACTTACTATGTCTAATTCATTCCTCATATGAAAAGGATGAAACATAACATAAACAATTGTATTAAAACTATCATAGGAAATTTCAATCAATTAACCATAAACCATAAATGGTATAAAAACAACACATCCACAGTCAAACATATCAAAAAACATTCAAAACAATATGAAATTTATGTATCATAATAAATCAACTTCAAACAAGTATAAAATCCATTAAAGGATGTTGACATATATGAAATCAAAATGATTTGATAGAAATATCTCTTCCTATTTTGAAATTGTTTAAAAGTCATGTAATTATATAAGAAAACATTTATTTTTAAAATGTTCTTATAAACATGTATGAGAAGCTTCAAAGGTGTTATAATGGTATAGAATAGCCGCACTCTCCATATAAGTTAAAAAACATTCTAACGAATTTTTTTCGAAAAGGTATTAAAGTACCTTGTTTGAAAAATGATGGAAAGATTCCTTTCAATACATTTTATAAATTGTCAAACAAGGGTATAAATTATATTAACCCATAGTCTAGTAAATAGGAAAAATATTCAAATATATTTTAATGAAACATGGATGTGGATGATAAAGAGGTCCTTGTATATTCTTACGTAAAAACAACCTCGGAAAATAAAGAGATTAAGAAATTTACCCTTACCTTGTACTTTTCCATGGTCGAGAGTACATTAACCTCCTGTATAATAGCTAAATCATGGTTATTAATTTATTAATGAACCATATACATAAATATTATATCATATACGATCCTATAATATTTCTTTGTTAATAATATCTTAGTAGTATCATTGTTTTGGGTGTTAACTGATTCATTTTCCATTAATTATTTTGTAACATAAGTCATGTTTGTTATGAATATGATGTATTTGATTCATATATCCAATGATATAATGTTCTTAAATATTATTTTTAATAATCATATGAATTTTTTTTAATAGTTGCGATGGGGAATGAATCTCATCGCGTTCTTGGAGACGGTAATCCGTATGTACGCACAAACTCTACTTCGATTTCATTTTTTTCTATATTAAAAGGAATAAAAAATGATAAATTGGTATATTATTATTCCTATATAATATGATATTTTATATATGTTACATATGTTAATTAAATTCATCCTTTATATGTTTCATTTATGGTATGAACGAGTCATATCACTTTGAGGGGGCGGTAGTCCGCACTTCCTCAAATAATGTTATTTTATATATACAACATGAGAAGAATAAAGGTATATTATAAAATAGAATTAAATAAGATTAGAGATTAAATTAATATCATATATATCATATATAATCATAGTTCCATCATAATGGCTACCATAAGGGGTGGTAGAAGAAAATGGAAGAATCATCGTTACATGAGGCAGTAGTTTTCTGTCCACAGAAACATTATGTTCTATACCCAATAAATGAAGGTGGGTGTAAGGGTAGATCAAATGATTATAATAACAAAAATATAGTATATTTAAGACATTGGTTTTGTTATAAAATAAAGTAATAAAGAGATTTTAGATGGTTGGAGAAGTAAAATAAATGAAATGATCTTAAGATGAGAAGTTACCTTTAAATCGGGTAAGTCCCTTTGGTTTGAACCGAAAGGCTTCCTTGAAGTACCTTTTGCCTAAGGTAAGGCTTTTAAGAGAAATATAGGTATGTAGTGATATTAATTGGGTATATTTTGGATGATCCAAGTGGCTTGAGAGGTGTGAGTAATGCGTTAGAGTTGATGGCTTTTTTATGTGGGAGGAGGGACTCTTTAGGAATCATTGGAAATATTATTTTATAATATAATGGTTTTTGGTTTCTAAAAGTCTACAACACATTCCATTCGAATATAAGATAACTCAGGTTAGATATAAAATCATCCTATATGAATTGGACAGGTTTTGTATGTTGTTTTAATTTTTATAATCTCATTTATTTAAATTATTCATTAATGAGGTATACATTGCATCATTATTATGTCATAAATACTTTTTTTATTTGATGTACAAAAAATATAAATAAAAACCATTTTTTAGGAAATATTTTTAGAAATTAAATGAATTTGTATAGTCAAAAATATAATTTATATAACCCCATGTAATTTTTTTTACTAAATGATATATGTTTATGTCATTTTTGTCTTTACATTAAATTAATTAATATAAAGTGTCATTATCACTATCCTGTGGCTCCATGGTGTCCGAAAATCAGACCAAGGATTTCCATGGTATGAAATGTATTATACAATAAGCATAAAAAACATTTTTGTGTAAATTTTTATTAGCATAATAATATTTTTTACCCTTATTTACCAAATTTAATATTTAACCATGTTAAATAAAATATTTACTAAAGTATATATTCATAATGTCTAAAAATAAAAGATACCTATTTACACAATTCAGACCTCCTGATTCCAAATATGGAATCCAATTATATGAATTCAAAATACAGAAGTAGCAGAAATTAATTTGAAATTAATTTCCATTGTCAAAATATAATACATGTTTTTATGAAATAAAAACTATTAAATGATTGACATTGGTTTATGTCCAATTGCAATGTAAAATTACTTCCAATGACAAAAATTGGATTAAATTGTAAAAATAAAATCTAATTATACTTTAAAACCACTCAAATTTATAATTTAACACTATAAGTTATTATGATTAAAAAAATTAATAAAAAATTAGTATTTTTCACTATTCATCAGAATATGAATGTTATCAGGAAAGTACCAAAAAAGTATCCAAACTAAATTTTTATTTCCTTATTCTACAAAATAATTTAGTTTCACAAAATTAAATATTTAAAAGTATCCAATATTTAATTGAATAAGGGTTTTCCATTATAAGGTGGAATAAATTCATTTTCTAAAAAATACCTCTTTTATATTAAAATATTAATTTTCATTATTATATGTCTGAGAAATTAAAAAGATGAATGTTGAAATTATATTGGATATATAAAAAATTCAAAATGTGGTTTATACTATTCAAAACCGCTTTTTGATCTGTTAGTTTGTTAAGTCGTGCTGCACTCGATCTCAGTGTTGCGTGTAGCGCATGCTATTGAATTAATTTAGAGAGATAAAGTACTAGGAAATCATGGGGTGTTAAAAATATCCAGTCCTAGTGGAAAATAACGGTCCACCTTTTGTGAAGATGTCATGGAGACTAAGTGATGAGCTGATGATCTCATCTTGAGAAACATATGTGATGACCCTATGATCTTGACTCATGATAAAATCATTATATAACTTATGTGATGAGAATAAGAATAATGTATGAGGAAGATGATAGGTCTTTACACTCCAAATAGGAGATTAACATACGATTCTTACCCTGTGTGATGATAACAACATTCCCTTGGTAAAAATATCCTGAAGCCTTATGTGTTGAGAATAAGTTTCCTCATGTGATAACCATTGGATTCATCATGAAATGAACCTGATACTCCTTATTTGATTATCATAGGATTATCTTAATGAATATAGGATTATGATTTATGTAATGATTAAATGTTTCCTCATCACAGGCACATTATGTCATGAGTTCTATAACCATAATACCATGTACTATGAGCACAACATTCACTCATCACAGATGAGTGATATATTCAAAAATTACAAATGAATGTATAGAAACTAAATCTAAACATAAAATAATTAGTAAAATTATCTAATAATTAAAATAATATATCTCCCTAAACTATCGCATAACCCAAGGACTGATGGGTTTAGTGTGTTGGTGACTTCATACATAAACATCTTATTCTACTAAACATGAGAGAATATTTCCTTAATCATTATCATAATGACCATTTCAAACATTTAAATCATTATATATGAATTTTCAAAACTTCGGTATTTGAAACAGAATTTTAGGGCGTTCTTAGAGTCTAAATAAAGAAAACAATCATAACATTATGTCTAACATGATAGATACATAAATTTAATAATACAAGATATTGAGACCATGGATGCTAATCATAGAAAATGCTAGATTAATTTAAGGTAACAAATGATCATTAAAAGGATATAAATGAAATGAAAAAGCTCAAAACATAACACAATAGTCAAATAATATAAGGCCATGACATAAATTTTTGCAATATTTTAAAAAATAAGTCACAGTCTTGAAAAAATTAAATTTCATTGAAATGAAATGTTTTATGAAAATATAACATTATTTTATGAAAAATTTTGAAATTTTTCATGACTTGATAATAATGAACTTTTTTCAAAATCATAAGAAAAGTAAAACTATTTTGGGAGAACTCATTATACCCATTACTATGTGAACAAACTCAAATTTTTCACTCCTAAAAATGTATCAAAACCATCATGCTCACACATATGTAAACAAACCCATTATATCCATGTCCGGTTATATCATAATGTATTAGGTTAGACTAATGAATTTTATAGAGATATAAGACCCTTCCCATGTTCATCTATACGTAAGTGTCCCACTGAAAATCCATCTTCAATATAACATAAATATCACATTGAAAAAGAGTGGGTTGATTTAAATTATCACATCATTTGAACATAAGAAATTATCAAAATCTAATATCCCCAAAGTATTAATAACACAATAAAATATAATTTATTATAAAATCACAACTTCATGGTTGATAAACTATGTAGGAATAATTATTGTGAAAATATAATAGTTTTCAAAAATACATTTTAAAAATATTATAAAATATTATGCATAAATTAATTTAAAAAAACATTTTTATGAGGTAAATAGAATTAATTTTTAAAACTTTTGTTATAAATATTTCCAATAAAATATCCTTAAAAATGAAAAGGGTTTCAAAAAGGATAAGTGAAAATAATTTTTAAAAATTTAATTTTCCAAAGAATCATTAATAATGGAAATATCAAAATAAATTATTATATAAAAATGTGGAGTGGATGATGAAAACAATAATTTTTTGAGGATATAATTTTTTTAATAATTATATATAACCATGTAAAAAACCAAGATTATTAATGAAATAGTGAAACCGTTGATTTAAAATAAATTAATTGAATAAAATGTCCATTATAGTTAAAAGTTATTTTATTTTTTCCTTTGTATAAAGGATTTCATTGGTTGTGAGTAAAAAAATATAGATGAAAAAAATCATAAAACAGAATTATTATGAAAAATATTAATTTTAATGAAACAATAGAATCATAAAGGCTGAAAAATGTTCTATGAAAAGTGATTTCCCCAATAAAATAATGTGTAAATAAATCCAAAAGTATTCATGTGTTAGTGTGGATAAATATTAAAAAATAATAGATGAATAAGTGTTATTATGATAAAAAAAGATATTTGAGTCATGAATACCCCTTACAACTTTTATTACTTTTGAATCAAAAAACCATGAGTGAGATGAAATTAAATGGAACACTGAATATCTATAAGTATAAGATGTTCATGATATAAAATGATATTATGGTATTATAAACCATTGAAAATGAGACAATATGTATATCGTAATCATTTCTTATTGAATTTAGATATGGAAAAAATAAATCCTTACATCTTTAGAATCTTTTGAATAAAAACCGCTAAAAAAAGTGGTCATGTGATCATAATTCTAGTAAAATGATTAAACTATAATTCACAATATTATATATCAATTGATATTATATACACCATATAAATTAATTATGTGAAAAATATAAAATATATATCAAAGAGAAGAATTTTGAGATGTAAAACCCTTTCATTCCATCAATTAATAGAAGATGGTAGTCTAACCTCCTTTAAGAAAAACATTACTGACCTAATATACAATTTTAGAACATTATTCATAACTAATATTCTTTCATAATTATTATTAAAATTTTATGATAAATGCGATAATTAATTAAAGCATATTATTACTGTTGTGTGTTCATAATATTGACTACTTTTCATATGTTTAAAATTTTTATATCATTATCTATCATTTGATAAAATTAATTACTAATATATAATTCAAGATTCAATAAGAAAAAAATAATATTTATTCAAAATGATCTTATTTATTTCCATATATGATTGGGTTATGTTATGTGAATATAGTATTTATAACATCCAATTTTACTAATTTTAGAATACAAAAATAGATATTTTAATAAGACGTTAAATAAAAAATATAATATTTCGAAAACAAAATATTCCAATATTTATTTTCATAAAAAATTATAAAAATATTTTTTTTGTTATTATCGTGTAAGTAAATTTCCTTAATCATTACATAATGTTGAGATTGAATAAAAAATTAGTCTATTATAATTAAGGATCATTATCGATTAGAGTTTTAGAGGATTATTCTATCACCCGTACATTTATAAATATTAAATGATAATGTGTGAACTACTTCTTAGTATCTGTTTTCCCATAAAAACATTAAAAATATAAAATGTGTTTTTCATAACACATCTTCAAATTTTTCATCATGAACACATCATATTCCCTAATAAATCTTCAAACCATATGAATAATATTCTAAAATAATGGATGAGAAAAAAATATCGATAAGGGATATAAAAATAAATAATTAATGAGTTATCCCATTAATACATATAAAAACTTTCCTTTTAAAAAAATCATTGGGTTCAAAATACAAAATTTATTTCACAATTAATAAAAATATCTACCTAAATATTTTTATAAATAATTTCATAATAATTTAAAAATGAAAAATAAAACTCACAAATATTTCTTTTCAATGATGATAATATTTGGTGTACTTTTTCATATAGTTATACTTATCATCTGTAAGAAGTGTAAAATTATTTTCTTTAAATGTTAATTCTTTATCTTAACAAATTAAGTCATAAAATTTCATTAAAAACACATTGAAGGATTAAATAAATCATTTTCTAGAGTTGGGATATTGTTTTCCATATCACTTTTAGAAATGGAAAAACTAATGTAATTGACTATTACACCCAATGAATTATAGGTTTATTAGGGACCCATATTTAAATGGTTTATAAAAGAACCACATATAATTGGATTAAAATTGAGGTGGAAATTTATGATTTATAAATAAACCACCCATTTGGAAAAAAATACCCATGTACCATAAAAACATCATAACACATAAACTGTTTTAATTTTCAGTATTACACTCATAAAAACATTATTTTTACGCATAAGAAATCATTTATAGATATTGAAATATAAATTCCATTCTAATTTAATTTTTTATATAACTAATAAAATAGGTAATTAGTTGTTTAACTTATGAAAACATGGAATAATATAAAGGATATAAAATAATAGTTAATATGGAGAAAAAATTCATTACGGAAGTATAATTTTCAATCGATCATTCCATTTCCCTATTGTAATGAAAATGAAAATATTCCTTATAAAATAAGTAAAATGGATTCCTTTTGAAAACCATTTCAACAAATTAAATACAGAAATAAAATGTAATTTATAATTATTTTATGACCATATTAATACAGCTGTAAAATAATTTTAATATATATTGACATATAAGAAAAGGTAATTGGAGGGAAACATTAAAATATGATTTTTAAAAATAATTTCCCTTACCTAATGTCTAACTCATCACATATGGTATTTAAATTTAAAAATAAAAAAATATGTTAATTATTTCCAAGATCAATAATCTATTTCAATTTTATTATTACTTCCATTATTGAATAATATGTTATATAAAATTAATTAATTTATAATATTCATGTTAGATGTTTGGATAATATTCAACTCACATTTTCAATCAATATATGGTAGGATGAATATGGTAAAAGTTATTAATAGATGATTTTTAAAAAGAAAGCCCCATTCCTGATGTTTGACTCATCACATATGTTAATTATCTTGAAAAATAAAAAAAATATCTTAATTATTTCCACGATTAAGAGTCTATTTCAATTTAATTATTAATTTATTTATTTAATACCATGTTATATAAAATTAATTAATTTATTATATTCATGTAAGGTGTTTTAATGACATTCGACTCACATTTCCAAACTAAATTCAGTAGGATGACTATGGTAAAATATTACAGTATTCTATCATATATATAATTATAATAATGAAAATTTTATAATTTTTGTACATTATGTGTTATTTTAATCCCATAATTAATTATATTACTAAAAAATGAAGTATTTTATAATCATAAAGACGATATATTATACATATTCCTGATTAATGTTTCCATTTTTCAACGATCAATATGGAAATAAGGTGAGAGTTATTTTATATTCCCATATTGATAATTATATTATTAAATACATATTATTTATTAAAATATACTTATTTATACATCATCCATGTGAGATGGTGATGAAAAATGAGTCGCATCACATTATGGTGGTGGTAGTCCATATGTATGCTGGAATGATGTTATCTTTTTTACTTGATTGGAAAGATAAAAAAATTATTAGATATGTTATCTTATAATAATGATAAATAGCTCCTTTATATCATATAAATACATTACAATCAGAATTTAAACTAGCCCTTATATGAGGTGATTTAATAAAAAATATATTGGTTTGTGAGGTGGTAGTCAGGCATACATATGAATGAAGGTATAATTTTCCATTTGATTAAAGAGGATATATATATATATATATATTATTCCATTAAAATAATAATTTCTCAGTATATGGGTTATTATATTTTATTTCTTTCAGTATGGTTTATATATATTGGAAATGGTTATAAAAATAAAAAAAATGAAGACACTTTGTTAATAACTATATCTCTTCTGTTAAAAACTTCTTCAGGGTTACACCAAAATAATTCATTGATTCTATTTATTATCAAAAAAAGTACTCTAATAAATCAGTATGTATGTAAGAATGTAATTTGTTTTGTTATTTTCCAATCCTAATGGATCATGAAGGGTGATAAAAAAAAGAATAAGATATGAATATTTATATGAGAGGGGAGTGTCCCTCTAGTAATTTCATAATGTATTAAATTATTATAAATTAATTTTAATATTAAAATGGATCCAAATGGATAATATTATAATTAAATATGTGTAAGATTTTAAATCTAATCACCAAATAAAATTTAGACAATTTTAGGGGATGTTTTCAACCTTATCATTTTGTTTTCACCTGTATTAACCTTTTTTAATGATAACCCTGATAAGCAAGATTTTTAAATTTTGGATCCATTATATTTACTATAAAAGGAAAATTGGACTTCAAATTGACCATGGTTGATATTTCCATCCTTATCCCAACTCATTGGTCAAATATATAAATTTTATGATTTTAAATCATTTTTTAAAATATTATATATTTTAAAATATTATAAATGTAATGTTTGGAACTATTAATTTTTTTAAAATGATTTAAGGCCAATATATATATATATATATATATATAATTTTTTAGATAATAAGATTCATTCCAAAAAATTCAACAACTATGTTATAATGGTCATATAATATTTCATTCTTTTTTTAATCTCATATATTTGTAACATGTATGCGATCGAACGTTGTCATTTTTTAAGAATTTCAGAATATTATATTCCCACCCCCCATTAGTAAATTATTCCCTCTAAATTTGATGTTGAAATAATTAATTAAAGGATTCAAAATTGAAAAAAAAACGTTTTTAAAAATACACATACTAAAAATGCTTAAAAAAATAATCCATTTAAAATATGAAACAATAAGTATAATGGTTCTTATAAATGAAAATTAAATAGGTTTCTAAATAGTATAACATTGGTGAGAAGTGTAAATATTATCCTGGAAAAAAAATATAATTTCTTAATAATTATTTAGAGTAATATAGATCATTGATCAGAAGAATTTGAATGATCAAGAGAATGTTAGTGACCACAAAACCATTCACCAAGCTTGTGTAAAAACTATTGATTCATCAAAACATGATTATAAGAAGAAAATAATTTCTTCCAAGTTATTCTTACTAGTTTAAAAAATTCCATTACTATATAGAATAATAGTATAATGAAATATAATTACATCAAATGTAAAATATCATCTACGATCATATTTACACTATATTTTCATCATTTTCTCATAACTAAGAGTATCCAAGATGAAATTTTTTACAAATGATGCAGAAAAGTTAACATATAACATATTAGTTGATCCATTAAAGTATTCCAATATATGATTACTATATTTGGAAATCAAACAAAACCAAATATTGTTGTCACGAGATAAGTAAAACCCCAAAATTAATATCCCTTCATATAAATAAAAACAACGTTAATCTCTAAAACATCAAAAATAACACCCAATGATCAATATGGATCATTCAAAAAATAACTATATTTAAAATTCACCAATATTTTCTCAACCAAGTTAAAAACCCATATATTATAATTATTTTACTATAAATACTTCTAATATTAATTTAAAATTTATATTTAATCAACATTTTTCACTCATAGAGTCATACCCCAAAATGATTATCCCCTAATATTATAATCTCTAAAATGTGATAATAAGTTTCATCAATAACCAGAATCCCCCAAAATCCACATTGAAATCGTATATAATTTGGAAAAATATAATTCTAACATTATTCCTAATAAATAATCCCATAATATTATATTTACCTTATCATGTAATGATTTATAAATAGTGATTTTCTTCTAAAATATCACTAATTAGTTAATCACCAAATCACTTTTCCATCCAACGGTAATCTAAATGGTAAAAAATATGCATATAAAATAAATATTATAATTTTAATTCAATTATTTTTTTGTATAAATAACAATTTTATACAAAATAGGTCATCACATAATGCAGTGGTAGTCGTTTTTCCCCTATTTCCATTCGATTGTTGGTTAGAAGCCCCATAACCATGTCGGATGTCATGGGTTGTAACATAGCATATTGGTTGTCTTTTTTATTAAATTATATAAATATTATGAAATTTTCAAAAATAAATATATAATAATTAATGACCATTTAAATAAAAATGTTTATTAAGATATTCCAACTTATGTCTAAAAAAGAAAAGATAATTCTTCTTCAAATATCATTTTTCCATGAAAAAATTAAGGGTTACATATACCTCAAAAACAAACCAAAACTCAATATCTATCTCTCAATGTTTTCTCATCACATAAAACATAAAACATTGGTGTCTTATTCTTTGAAAATAATATCCTCCTTAAATCTACCACAACATCATAACTCTTGAATCTATATTTGTAGACACCATAATCATTCAACATTCTTCATTATACATTAACCATGATTTCTCATATTATTCCTGAATAATTCATTCCTATATTTTTTTATCTTGTCCTAATATTATAACAAGCTCAGCACATAATACATGAAATAAACCATAACTTCTCTATATATTTTGTAATTTTCACATCTGCAATAATAATTTCATTTATCAATGTTAGGCATTCAACTCTATCGTCTTATAGATCTCATTCATTATCTACACCCAGAGAAATAGATTTTCATAATTACCATACTATGTATATTTATAACATTTAATTACTTCGTGTTGATGGACATTATTCCTCATTATAGAATTAACTTAATTCATCCATTTTCATAATAGATAATAGATTTTTCCCTCATTTAACACAAACAAATCATCTACCAACTATATTAATACCATTTATTAAGTTCTTATCCCCACATTCATGACACATAGGTAATTGAATATATTTACATTCATGACATTTATCACTCTAAGATCCATGTATCTTCATTTCAGTCTTAATTAATGCACTAGGAAAATCACCTAGGTTATGGTTGTTAAGAAACATTTGTGGTAATAATCAAAATGTTTATCACACTATCTCAAATTTCATTTGGTTTCTCATTTAAACAACCACCAAATTTTACACCACATCCATTCTTACATTGGTGAATGATGGATACATCCATTTACAAAAAAAACAAAAAAAACATTAGTGTTATCATATCAATAAAATCATAATAAACCATATTCTGAGGAGGATAAGCACTAATACATCCTTATTAATGTTATCTATAGTTCATTAAATTTATCCAACGTAACTCTAATTTTCCATAATATTCATAATTTTTTTAGAGTACTATCAACTTATGTAAAAATTATATCCTAATATCTAAATTTATCTAAACCATTCCTCTTATACCAACTATAATGACCTGACATTAAATATTACGTAAATTTAAATTTTATATTAGTAATTAATTCACATAAATTTTACGATATTAATGGTTTATAATTTAAAAATATTTTTGAATAAATGTCATATAAATTAATATTACCTTATAAAGTGGACCCTTTCACATAGTATCCATTTTTTTATATAAAACAAAAATTTTATAATATAACAAGTTTTCTTTTCATGACCCATCATTTCAATTTTCATTTTAACCTCATCATTACCCCAAATAATCCTTAATACCCCTTGAAAAATTCCAAAATGTTACATAATCACAAATATATAATTAAGAGACATAAAAAAGAATGAGTGAAACTGTTATTCTATGAATACTTCTTAAATAATTTCATTTTCAAAATAATAATTTTTTAAAAATAAAACATTTCTTAAATATGAAATATAAAAATCTACCAAATTATCTTCATAAATAATTTTAAAACAATTAAAAATGGAATATAAATATCTTAATATTTTTTTAAATTATGAAAATATTATTATAACATTTTCACAATGTTTTACTTTTTCCATGAAATCATAATGAAATATATTTCTTTAAAAATAACTATTTAGATATTCTTTTACATCATAATATTTACATTAAAATGGATATAATAAATATGTAAATATATTAGGTAATATGGGATATAATTTTTCATATCAATATTGGAAATGGAATAACCCATACATTCAATTTATATACCTAATGATTTGGAGGGTTATCATGCACCCACCCATCCTTGTGTTATAAGAGAACCACCCAACATTTGTTTATAATTGAACCACCCATAAATAGTTTATAATATAACCATCCATCATTATCAAAATTATAAAATACCATAACAGAATATTACACATAAAAGAAATCAATTTTTAAGAGTTCACTTTATAATATATTCTTTCCTTCCATAATAAATAAATTTCACATAATGAAATGTCCTTTTCCTTTAATTTTTTTTTTAAAAATAACCAGAACAAAGGGAAGGATGGTGTTTCCTTTAATGAAACATGGAATCTTGTAATTAAATTAAAATAATAGTTATGTTTTTGTTAAAATTCATTTTGTATGTATATGTTATTGTATAACATTCCTTTTGTCTATTTTAAAGGAAAGATAAAATGTTCCATATAAAATTTAAAAAAATATTCCATTTGAAAACCTTTGAAACAATGTCATTGAAGTCATAGAATTTTTTTTACTATTATTAGGCCATTTTAAAACATCGATAAAATAGTTTTTAAAATACCTATATCGAAGAAAAATAGTTGGAAGGTTGACTATAAAATAGAAAATATTAAAAGGAATGTCCCTTTCCTCAAGTAAGACATGCCATATATATTATATAAATAGCTAAATAAAAAATATTTAATTATTTAATTTAATAATAAAAATTTCCATGTTCATTATTACATTAATTATTTAACACTGATTTATATAAATTTATATAACCACCTATGTTCACATTAGATGTTTTGTTGATATTCGCCTCATATTTCCAAAAAGAAAATGCTAGATTGACTATGGTAAAAAATTCATTATTAAATAATTTTTGTAATAGTAATACTATAATAATAATTATTTTGACACTTTAATTATACTTTTAAAACCATCCATGAAGTATTTTTATGAAAATTATTTATTTCACGGTCATGGAGATGGTTGGTTGTACGTATGCAAGAGTAACATTTCCATTTAATGATGATCATTATGGAAAGAAGGAAAGTTTTTTATATTTAAATAATTATAATTATTTCATAAATAAAATATTTTTTATTTCAATATAAATTAATATACCATTCATGGTATGTAGTGATAAAAAAGGAATCACATCACTTTGTATAGGTGGTAGTCCACAGGTACACACGAACACTGTAGTCAATTTTAGTGAATGGAAAGGTAATAAATTATATGTTATATTTTATTTTAGGAATGAAAAAATATTTCATTAATAACATATATCTACATTAAATAAATCATTACAACGATTCAGTAGTGGAATTGTTGGGAAAAAAATTACATCAGTTCGTATGGTTGTAGTCCATCGTACATAGTAACGATGGTTTTATTTCCCATTCGATGAAAGAGAATATGGATATTGGATATTATATTAACATAAAAAATATATATAAATTATATGTTGTGGTATTAATATTTTATAATTTTTGAGTAATATTTGGAGAAGTTAGAAAAGGAAACAAAATAAAAACTCTTGGTTGAAAACTGCACCTCTTCTTTAGAACACCTATTAAGGATTACATGAAAATAATTCATAGACAAGTTTTAGGATAAAAAAATGTCCTCTATGATATTTTTAGGTATGTAAATAATTATTTTTATATGTTTTGTCTGAAGGAAATTGTTCATGGAGTGTTGATAAATTTAATGAACATGTCTCTTTTAAAAGAGAGATGACGAACACTCTTTAAATTTCATAAAGTCTTAAATTAATATAAATTAATTATATAATTAAAGTTGATTGAAATTGATGATATTATAATAAAATATGATTAATATTATATATCATTTCACATAATAAAATTTTGATCATTTTTGTGATTATTACATCCATATATTTTTGTTTAAACCCTATGCGACGATTACAATGATAACAATAGTTTTACCCTTGAGGGTTCAATATAGTGACTAAAAAAGTACAATTGTTTATTAAAAATATTATTGTAGATATTTTAATCCTTATAAAAATCAATTCTACAATTATAGGATTTTTTATTAACTTTTAATCATTTGATAAAATATTTTTTATTATAAATATTCATTAATGCCCATTTTGCATGTAGTCATTTAATCTGATAGAAACTATATAAAATAAACATATAAATTGAATGTAATCTTTTGAAAATACAAAATATGTTATAATTATCTATGAAAATCATGTAACATAATAATTCAATCAAATCATATTACTTTATACATTTTAAAAATCATTTATTGATTTTTCGATTAGTTAAATAAATACTCTGTCGGAATTTCATAGATATTAATGGTAAATATCTCATCAATAAATAATAGAAATAAAATACCATGATAAATAAATAAATTTTATATTTTAAATGAATATTTATGACTAAAAATACTTTATTTTCATCGATATGTAAAAATTTAACTACAATAAAACAAAAATGAATGTCATTTTTTACATTCCATTAATATAAAATATTATAAAGTTAAAAATCATTTCCATATAAAAAAATCATATATTATAATTTTTTATGATTATAGAAGAAATGTACATTTCAAAAAAAATAAGGAATATTTTAGGGTAAAATTATAGTCCTTATCACATTATTTGAAACCTTAATTAACTCATTTTACATTTAGCAAGATAATTTTATTTTTATGATTACTATTATTAGTGATTAAAATAAATGGGACATATTTGGAAAAAATGAACACATAAATCCAAATATGGAATAAATTTTTCAAGATTCAAAACTCGAAAATGATGTATTTAATATAAATTCAAACCTGAAAAAATGAATGATTTTTTTCGTAAAATTGCATTTTTATGTAAAAAAATTGTTTTACAATAAATTTCTTTATAAAATTAATTCTAGAGTATAATTTGATTAAATTTAAAAAAAAAGATAACAATTAAATTTTAAAACTTATATAAAATATAATTTTATTTTATAAACACTATTATGTAAAATGTTGTTTTCCATAAAAATCACTATTTTTTAATATTCATTGAAAAATCAAACTTCTCATAAAAACTCAAAATTTAACCAAAAGTTAATTTTTATATGATGATTATATAAATTATTTAATTTTAATAATAAATTTAAAAATGATTCGAAATTTAGTTATAATATTTACTTAGAATAAATTTTAAAAATAGTAAAAAACATTTTTGATGAATAAAATGACTACCCTAAAAATAGAGTGATTATTTCTTAAGAATAAACCAAAAAATCAGAATGAATTTAGGAACATTGTATATATTTCCTAATATGGTTAATATAATTCACTAATTCTAATTCAATGGATATTTTATATTGGTCACCTAATATTTTATTGTTCATTTATTCTTTTAGTTTCATATATTTTTTGTAATCGAAGATAGTTCATCTTGAAAAATATCAGTATATTACACAAAGTGATCCATAATAGAGTTCTATAGCATCATTCATGTCGGTTCAAAAAATGACCCAACCATGAATATTATTTAACTCATTTGATGATAATGGTTTAAGAGAACTCAATTTTGAAATGATATCATTATAAATGAATCATAATAATATATATTTTAATTTTTTTGTGAACAATATTTTCTGATATTTTCCTAAAGAATGAAGAAATATATGAAAATAAAAAAATATGAATGGTGGGGATTTTACACACATAAAAATGATCCAAAAAACACCTATTATTACTAATGATTTGAAGTAATAATATTATTATGGATATAATATATTTGGAAGATTGAGATTAAGAAAGAATACATCAGAATGAGATAATACCGACCTTGGAGACTTGATTTTTCCATTGATGTTCCTTTAAAACAGAAGGGATTAGGCTGACTATGTGCAACCTGAGGATAATGTTTGTTTTATAGGGTTATATGTATATTAAAGAATAACATTATATTGGAATAATTTGAAGGAGATATTTTTGTTTATAAGGGTACAAGTGATCTTTTTTTAAGGAGTAAAAGTGCACTTTTAGAAATGTCTTTTATATTTTAATAATTTAATGACACAAATCAAAGGTATATTGCTCCAATTCAATGAAATAATTTATTTTGTATTTGGGTTGATCAAGACATATAAAAATAAATTATAACTTGTTTTAATCATGTATTAGGGTTGTAGCATTAGGGTGTTACATTTTTACACTTTTAATTTTAAACAATATAACTAGTTTTTAAATAAGTGAATTTATTTTTCATTTAACATATAACATTACCCATATAACTAAATTATTGTTATATGGAATTAAATGTAACATCTATTTAATCTAATGAAATTTCAATATAATTAAAAAATTAATATTCAAATTACAACACATAATTTATTAAAGAACTATTTTTGTATATAAAATACATATTATAGATTATGGATTGTTCATATTAATTTTTATTGATTACCAATTTAATGAGTACTGGTATTTAAATTTAAATTATTATAAATAATATTAGATTAATTATTTAAAAGACTTAATTTTAATTGTATTTATTTCAACTATTTTTTATAATTAAAATAATCATTTTAAATTAATTAATTCACTGTTATCTTAGTAATTACCATTAATACTAACAATATAAATTTTATACCCAAAAATAAAATTTCCCACAATTTATATTAAATTGTTTATCAAAAATATTTGAAGCACTATTTAAAATTATCATTCTAGATGTATGAAAACTAATATTAATGTTTTCAAATGTAACACGTAAAAAACCAATTTTTAATAAGTGTAATATTAATAATAAAGATTATCTAAATGAAAAAAATTATAAATGACATTCATTAAAATTATATTAAAAATATTATAATATTTTAAATAATATTTTTTGACATTAAAATAAGTTTAAAACCAAATTTATTTTTGAGTAAATTAATTTAGGGAAATAAAAGAAAATTCTTTTAATAACATATTTCTTTATTTCTTAAAATTTAAATCATGGGTTTTAAAAATGAAAATATTAATGTTAGATACATTAATTTATTTAAATATGTATTTTTATATCACAATTTTTTGAAATTTTTTTAGTAATATAAATGTGGTGATATTAAAAAAATCAGTATTTTTTACTATTCACTATAAATTAATTATGTTATAAAAATATCAAGGATTCATTTTTTCTAATATATCCATGATTAATCAAAAAGAGGATAATTTTTTCAAATCGCCTTTCAGAAATTTTTCAATATTATTTTTTATGAATAACATATTTCATAGTGAAAAATATTTTTGTTGACAAATGAATTTTATTATATTAATAACATATTTTCCAATAAATTAGTAATTAATCTATTTTTTTATATATAATTTTATTATATAATCATAATAAAGTAAGTTTTATAAAATAAAAAAGCAATTTCTAAAATTATATTTTTATGCATAAAGTGAATTTAGTAAAAAAGAATTTTTAAAAGCTAATTAATTCTCGATATATCTATACAGATAAATATTTTGTTAAATTTTTATATAAATCTTATTTCAAGTATCATATCACATTATTTTCTCCTCATATAATTTTAGTATTATGTATGATTTAGTTTCAATAATCGTTGGTCTCTCACCTAACATGGATCTTATGTCAATCTCCAAAAGCTTAATATTTTCTGGTATATGGGTTTTCTGACACTATAATTACTCAATTTTGGTATTGGATTGGTCAAGGGAAAACCATAGCGAATGTAACACCTTTATGAGCTCAAAAAAAGTGCATTATTAGGAACACTACTTCTTCTAGATTCCATTTCTTCTTACATTCATTATTGGTTTTAAGATATAGTTACTTCAATTTACACCAACTAATTTACAGATATTTTTTTGCAGTTATATTTAATATTCAAAATATATTGTGTTTTTTATCATTAGTTTTGGGTTTCATGTTAGAAATGTTATTAATAAAATATTCTTAAAATTTTAATATATTTATAATTCTCAATTCATTACATTCCCGCAAAATAAATTAATTTCTTTAAATTTTAATTATTACCCACTCATGATGTAATGTGAGTTTATCTATAATATGACTCTATATTTTATTAAATAAGGATTTTTCAATCACATATATTCATTTATAATAAAAATAATCCAAAATTAATGTTTCTTAGGAACCATTTCAGTTAAATACCTCTCATGATTTTGTATTAAGAATTATCCAGTTTTCCTTGAGTTTGTAGTTTTTATCAAAAGACATAGATTTTCATATGTTGGGTTTAGGAATAAAATTTCATTACATATATTTATAATTTCAACACTATACCCACATCTCTCTTATCTCCATTATTTACTTATCATGGAACTATCAATGAAAAATTGAGGTCAAACGATGAAGATGATGACTAATTCTCTTCATCCTTATAATGCTCATTAAGATCAAATTTTATTCCCCTCTAGAGCCTCCCTATAGTGTCCATCTCTGATGTAATATCATGCGCCATACTTATATTATCATTATCTAAATTTTTTATGAGATAAAGATAACCAACCATCTGTTCACAATTTTTACAAAAGTCATTGTGTTTCCTAATCAATAAAACCCTCTCCACTAAATGTTTTTAGAGGATAGAAACCTCACCACATCCAATCCGAGTGGCATTCAATGATTCAAAATAAGTCCCTATAAGACCCAATCTATTTCTACCATAGTTCTCAGGGGATTATTTTTTATGGGGAATCAAACGTAATTCTCAAATAACTCCCAATATTGAGATCATAAGGCGGACACTTTTTCCTCTTAAAAAT
Organism: Viscum album; assembly: GCA_963277665.1. NCBI lineage: Eukaryota > Viridiplantae > Streptophyta > Magnoliopsida > Santalales > Viscaceae > Viscum > Viscum album. The sequence continues at coordinate 562,313,709 of OY728125.1, forward strand.
TCTATCTTTTTTTCATTTCATGTGGTGGGGTTATATTTTAAATACACTACTGGAATGAAACTTCCAGTTTCATTTGAATATTAAGGTCTTAAATTTAGTGAATGTTTGTTGGTGGATAATGATGAATATGATTAGTTATTCTCATCTATTGTAGTAATAAAATTATGATTTTTTGGGAAGCTATTGGTTGTTGTTTCCACCCCCATCCATTTTTAATATTGAGGATGTTATGGGTAGGCCATCTATGATAAGTAAATAGGGATTCTATGTTGAAATAGTTAATGTGTTATGTTAATTCCAGCAAAAAATATTGATTTTATAATTTATATCATCATAAAGATAAATCTATACACGAATCAATAATAAAGTAAGATATTTTAATTGATAAAAAATATCATGGTGTTACACATAGAACTAATTCCAGCAAACTTATTGTATCATTAATTGTTGTAATATATCCATAATTCTAAAGAAGATGACTTATTCAACAAATCAAAATTCATTAAAACTCATTAAATAGGCTTTAAATTATTCCCCTAGATGTGGTGGTTGTTCAAACATATCATTCATACTATATATGTACTTATAAATCTCACTTAGATAATGTCCAATTTTTTCCCAGATAACACATTGGGACATCGGTGGTGCATTTGTATTTTTTTTCCACTCTTATAATTCCAACCAGCCTTATAATTTTCTATCTATTTTTTGAACCTTGATGAACCCCTATTTCCCATGTAAAATATATCCCACTCCCCAAAATAAAATCAATTGGTTATTATTACCATTTTTTTGAGAAATATTAGAAATTAATCATTTTTCTGTCATCATCTAAATCAATTTATATTTTATGAGAAATAATAGTTCTCTACTTTGGTGTGTTTAGGACATCAATTATATTCACATGATTAGTCATATGATGTTATAATCTGTTTTGAATACTCATATTGTTTTCCTGTATAGCTATAGTTCTGATTGGTTGTTCATTTATGTAATCTTTTCATTTTCCCTCACACCCAAAGTTGCATCAACTTCCATCTATTTATAAAACCAAAAGATTTTATTGGAGTCAAAAAACACTAAACAATGGGTGATTAGAATAATCTAAAAAGTAATTAGATCTTAGTAAATATTTTTCCTTTACACTTCCATATTGGGTAATTTTTAATTTACTTCAGCCTATATCAATCTTTCCTTGATATAGTTTACATTACATTGGCATATATTTCACTACTCAACCTAATATATAAATGTATATATGGAATAAATCAACCATAGTGGTTTATATATTGTAAATTGAAAACCAATTAATATTCATTACAAGTGTACAAAAAGGTTCATAGTAATGAATCATTCACGATTCACTAGAATGCGACTGAGAAATACTCGACCAACTCTTTAAACGGTTATTACCCCTAGATTCATCTATTCCATAACCAATTCAACTTTATTTGTCTAGATATATATGTATTTATAGGAAATCTATATACTCAATATATTAAAAATATTTCATGATATCATTATATAATTTCACCTATATCTATGGATTTTACTTAGTTTCCCTAAACCTGACACAATAGTTAACAAAACTAATCATCAAAAATAAGTAAAAAAATCACTAAAATTACTCAACCCTACTATCATAAAATATATAGATACCCATAATAAACATTACAAAATTAGTACAATAATTTCCTTATTTTAGTAATACATCTAATAAAAATACGCATAACTGAAATACCAATAGGTTTAGTGTAATGAACATTAAAAAAATAAAAATTTTATTTTAATACATTTGTGAAACTTTTCTATAATTTATCCCCTCTATACCATTTACTACATATCTCACATGATATTTTCATCTTTGTATCATGGTAGCTTCAAACATGAAAATAAGTTCGACATAGATGTTTGGTAAGTCAAACACATATCATTACAAAATGGAGAACATGATGAAGATGTAAACATCATAATAGTTTATTGTGAGATCATGTATAACAATGGTTGACCAAAAAATTGAAACATAATATCATTAGAGGTTATTAAGGGAATAAAAAATATATGACTTGGATAAAAATATTTCTAACTAGTAATATAAATTTAGAGTGGGAAAAAAATTGTCTAATATATTTAATATATTTAAAAAAACATAAAAATATGGCTTTTCAAGTAAATGGAATATATTTTGAAAATTTAACATAAAATGATTAAAAATTAGAAATATGTCACAACATAATGAACATGAAAATGTCACACAACTATAATCATCATTAATTTTTTTCATTAAAATCATTATTCCCATACTTATATGAACAAACTCATTATGCCCATGCATGAAATTGTGAGAAAACCCATTATAGTGATGCTTGTTTGAATAAACCCATTATGTATATATCTGACTATCTTAGGATATTTTAGCCTAAAAAATAATTAGTTGGTTATATAAGACCCCAACCGTAATCATTCAAATATATGTGTTCCACTTATAATCAATCATCATTATAACCTAAATAAACCACATAAAAACTAAATAATCTCTTAAATTTTTTCAAAAACGTGATTTTATGATAACATTAAAATATCATTTCCCACATAAATCCATAACATAATAACATATAAATTGTTACACCCCGAACCCAGTTTGTTGGAGCTGATGAATTTTTTATAACATTGTCATAATTACAAGAATGTAATATCCTAAAGGAATGAATTTCTTTAGTATATTATTAAAACCAAATTCATACATAATTTCAACATTACAACTTGAATGAAATTCAATATGGAATTAACTTTGAAAATAACCATAACAATTAGCATACCACCGTAAGTCATTCATAATTTACTTCTTCACATCTTTAGAAAATAAAACATAAGAAAGGGGTGAGCTCAGATGTTCAGTAAGGGTATGAAATGTAATGTAAGATATCATAAACATAAACATTATACATTATGAATTACTAAAAACATTCCTTTAAAAATGATCATGATCATAATGTGGTAGGAGTAAGTGATGAATAAATAACGCCATAATAAATAATAATCATGGGTATTCTACAAGTCAAATAACCTCCAAGATGATCAATTACATGATTCATAATGAGGGAAATTCATAATGCCAGACATTCTGAAATATACCATCAGACCCATAGCCAAGACATCTAAAATGATTAAGACCTCAAACAAAACCAAATTTGAAAATGGACATGGCCTCTGGCAAGTCCATATTTGTTTTGTCTCATGAGACCTACTGATTCATAGAGGGGATATAGAAGGTCCCACCAATCAATTACTAATTTAAATTCATTCCTTATATTTATGGGGATAAACATAAAGAATATATTCATTCATATTGAGACTAATGTATGACTCAAAAGTACAAAATTTATTATCATCTTGGAAAAGGCCTAATACCTCGGTTACAAAGATACCTCAAGGGGGAAAAATAATTTATTTAAAGTTAATCTTTTTGTGAAAATACTTGACACTCCCATGTAAGAGACCCCAAACCGTCAAAAATCATTAGTCCCTCTCTTAAGCGACTGAGGCTTGCAAGAGTGTCCACAACAAAATTAGTCTCCCTCCTGATATGATGAATGATGTGTCTTGAATAAATCATCTTGGAACACAGAATGATGATTTAAATCAGGTCTCATGGAATATCATGCCTTCCTTGTACCATCTCCACTATAATTTCAGAGTCTGACTCAACTTCCAACACCTCGAGACTGCACTCCATACAAACATAAACTCTAGTAAGTCATCCTCGATCCTCCACCCTTAGGGAAGAACCCATGGCATAGAAGGATTTGAAATCTTCAATAACAGAACCACATTCATAGCGCATGGCCCCTAAACCTCTAATGAGAATGTTTGTAAAAGAACCATCAACATTGAGTTTCAGGCAACAGGACGGGGGAATCCAATCAACCCATTTTCTCCCCGAACCTCCAATAAAAATTGGTCTGTTGAGGATATAGCAACTCAGGGTCGATTGCTGACTCACCATCACTTATGAGAGTATAACATTAATTAGAGACCTCATCCTCATAAAAGTAAATGAATCTGGAACATGAGATCCCAACTGTGCCTGATTCCTAGCTTCCCGGATTGTCCAATAGATTGAATCATGGATGATCGATTAGAATCTACATTCCATTCTCTTTCCATCCACACCCTGAATCCATGAGGTCATTATGCTTGGGAAGGGAGGATTCTAAATTTTGATACTTGCCTATGGGGAATAGAGTAACCAAAGTTCAACCGCAGAGTCACTCTGAGAAAATAAGTGGTCAATGGATTCCCTCCTCGAGGTCACACAATAGAAGAAACATGAGGCTAAATGAATCCCCCTCCTCTCTATGTTTTCATTCGTATGTAAATCCTTATTCTTGATGCACTAAAAATGAAGATAATTTTGGTGGGGATCTCTTTACACCATTACTTTTTAGTCCCCTCCTCCAAACTGACCCCTATATGTCTGTTTCATTCTAAAATACCTGGTGGAGAAGAATCCCAGGCTCGAACCCGTGTAACAACATTTGTCCTCTTCTAAGACCAAGCTGATACTATCGAACACCACCGTATATTCTTCATTAATGAATGAATCAATAAAATAAGGATGATTGTTTTCTTATTTGAATGAGAGTAACCTGAATGAAAATGGAGGATTTGAGTAACCCAAATGAAAATGGATTTTTGGGTAGAAAATCGTTACCTTGTGTTCGAATGTATTGTGAAATTGATCATAATATCCTGGATAATAAAATGTAATATATTAATTTACTAATTAAGAACCTTATCTACATATATTATATAAAGTAATGTTTTATTATGTTCATTTAGGTACTTGTGGACAAGTTATAAGATTGAATTTTTTCATCCCGGAGTGTTCATTTCCTTGATTTCCAAGTAGGTTCTACGGATTATAAGAGGATGATAGTTCCTGTTAAATTAGAATTTAAGTCCATAATTGAGAATAAATGTTATTATTGATACTACATAACATTAAATTATTATTTAATTCATTTGGATATATTGTGCGAGGATGAATCATTGCCTAAACCTTTAATGATAATTGGTTGGCTTATTTTGAGCAATTTCGCTAACAACGATCATGTTTTGATTTATTATTATACATAATGTGTGTATGATTATTATAAAATATTAAATAAGTCAAAATACATATATTATCATATGTTTCAACCGTAAAAATAATTTCATGTCTATACATGAAGACAGTATTAGAAATTGAAAACCCATCGTCCTTAAATGCGATAAATTAACACATCTTGGACGGTGTTTTAAATTTTTGTATAAAAGGAGGGGAAATGAGAGATAATTATGAATTATTAAAATTTCATAAAAAATTCTAGTATATTTATGTAACTATATTTTTCATACCTTTTGTATGAGGTGATTTTAGGAGAGAAAAATAAAAGAATGGAACTTAAAAGAAAAAGTGATGTTGATAAATCCTTTATAAAAATTCCACAACCGAAGGATGTAGCATAAAAATTCATAAAATATGCTGATTAGAGAAAAACAGGGGACTCTAGTAAATTTTATATAATATGGAGAGAATGGGGGATATGTAAGGACATATCCCAATGGAAACTAAAAAGTAATGACATAAAAGGAGTGCTTGAAAAAGTAAGTGGTGATAGATTCCCTTACCTTGTAAAGTTACTCCTAACAAATGATGTTTTGAACCATGGGGTTTAGAAAACTTTTAGAGGAATCCTAGGGAATTTAAACAACTAGAACTTCTAGGATGATGAATTTTTAATGAAATAATTGAATAAATATATGTGTATATGTAGCTAAAGTGAGGGATGTTTTATTAATTTCTAAGGACACCTCAGTAGCGATATATGAAAAACCATGGGATTTTCCATGTTATTTTTCCACGGTGGTGGCCACATGGGACACTTAATATCATATTTTAATTTATACTCATCTACCAGAATTTTAGATTAATTATTAAATCAACATGATGTCATAAAACATACTAAAAACTGAAATACATATTTTTACTATTCACAAAAAAACTAATGTATTTTTTGAAATTCCCATAAATATCCCATAACCTAATGTGGATTTTTTTAATATTAAAATAGAATTTATTTTATAATTATAATTATTTAAATTTGAAAATTCCATCTTTTATCTGTTAAAATAATTATTTATTATAAATAAAAGCGTATATAAAATGCATTAATAAAACCTTGGTTTTATTTCATAATTTAAATCTCTCAAAAATTTAAAATTTTTACTCGGAAAATCAATTTATCAAATTTGTCATATTTTTATGAAAAAACTAAACTCAAACCAAAAAATGATGGAACAAAACTTTTATTTATACATTCTTAGATGAGGTTACTATTCCATTTTTCATATTTCTATTCATATGGGTATGTTAATATTCACACAAAATGTATGTTGATCCTATCAGACTCTAAATATCTTACTAATCGCAACTGTGTTTGTTAGTTTTTCAAATTTAAAAAAAATAGTGGAAAATTATGTTTAATAAATTTTTTATAACCCTATTCTATAAATATAAAAGTGTTTTATATAGAGACTCAGTGATTTATTCATTCTATATTTAGTTTATTTATAAAAGATCGGGTTGTTACATTCTTCCCCTATTATAAAAATTTCATTCAGAAAATTACTAATGTGTTACCACATAAAATGATTTTGGTAGTTCTTCATCATAAGATCCTTTGGCTCCCACATCGCCTCTTCAATTTTATGATATTTTCAAATCACTTTTACCAACCAAGATAACTGATTCCTCAACACCTATTATATTGTGTCAATAATTAGGATAGTCTCTTCACATTAAGATAAGTTAGGATCCAATTATATTCCCTCAAAAGTGACGACATGTGTTGGTTATGGAATCTACTTTCTCAACAATGAGACTTGAAACACATTTTGTACCTCAGAAATATAAAGAATCATTTCCAAATGATAATTTGCATCTCCAATTATATGAAAAATTTCAAAGGGACCAACATACCTCATGTTTAGTTTCCTATTATTTTGAAATATTATAATACCATTACATGGAAATATTTTCATGGAAATGTGACATCCCCCATTAAATCTCAAATAATTACTTTTATTACCAATATAGCCCTTTTTCCAACATTTAGTGGATTTTATATAGGTTTGAATAGTCCTTAATTTTATAGTTTTTTCCTCCAAAAGCTCTTGGACCACAACATTCCTCTCACATACATAATTACAACATTTTGGTGTATGACATCTATTTTCATAAAATTCTTCATATGGTTCCATTTGAATATTGGAAAGGAAACTATTATTGTAATCAATCAAAACCAATAGTGAATAATGATCCCACATACCTTTAATGTCTAGCACACAAGATCTCAATATGTCTTCTAAAGTTTGGATCATCCTTTATGACTACCCATCAGTTTGGGGGTGATAAAAAGTACTCAAACGATGCTCATTGTTCAAGGTTTTCTAGATAATTTTCCAGAATTTTGATGTAAATAAAGGATCACGGTTCGAATCTATTGAAATAGGTAATCATTGAATGTTTTACAACTTCATTTATATAGGGTCGTTTAAGGTGCTCCAGTGGAAAATCGTTCATTATAACAATGAAATGTGTGGATTCGTAAGTCTATCAACAATTACCAAAATTTAATCATTCATTCTTGGACTGTTATCTAATCCATTGAAAATTTCCATGATGATGTCATCCCATTTCCATGTAGGAATTGGTAGAGGTTTCCTGACTCTTCTAGGATGTTATCTTCCAGCCTTCACCTATTGATATGATAAACAACATGATACATAATCAATAATTTACTTCATCATGTTATCTGACCAAAAATGGTCATTTAAATATTTATACATCTTTATGATACCATGATGTATAGAAAAATTATAACTTTGGGAATCATCCAATAACACCCTTTTTAGCCCAGGTATAGCGGAAAAATCATCATCATTAACTTTATAACTCCGTCTTTATATATTTATTCAACAAATTCCCATCATTCATACAAGTAATGTTATTTTAAAGATTCTAGTCATCAGGATGAGAACATTTAATTCTTTATAATAAAGATGTTTGGGGAACCAATTGAAAAATAATGATGTTTCACCACCTTCGATGATTCCCATATACATCCTCCCTAAATCCATGTTCGTAGGATCCTTGTCATTTCACACATTGTTTACAACTCCAAGATACTTTCTACATAATTCTTAAACTACATTATTTTCTTCTCTTCAATGGCACTTTATGGAACAATTGCAATCCTTCAGTAGATTAATTCATCGCCTTTGCCTCAGGTTGAGCTCTTTTTGTGGGAAAACGTCTTTAAAGATCTTGTGATCAGTATATATATCACAAATTCACCATAGATATTATCTCTCTATATATTGAAAGTAAATATTACAACTACCAACTCAAGATCATATGTTGGATAGTTCTGTTCAAGAATTTACAACTACCTTGATGCATAAGAAATAACTCTATAATTATGCATTATGACACAACCAATTCCTTTCTTCGATGCATCTATATATATCAAAAATCCACCATTCTCTGATGGTATATTTGGGATCAGAGCATTCTCAAATCCCATTTTCAATTAGGAAAAACATTTTTCACAATTTTTTCCTATATGAACATAATCCTTTTATGAGTATGTTTGGTTAACAAGTTGGCTAATTGATAGAAGTTATGAACAGAACACCAATAATAACATGCTACCCCACTAAAACTATGTACATTAGTTCTCTACATTATAGCAGCCTATTTCCAAATTTCCCTTATATTTGCATGATTAGATAATATTCCATCCTTAGAGACAATATGGCCTTAAAGAGAACCTATTTGAAGCCAATATTCACACTTTATAAACTTCACTTATAACTTGTTTCTTCTAAGAGTCTTCAAAATAAAGCATAAATGATTCAAATGATCGGAATAGATTTTGTAGTATACCAATATATCATCAATAAGTATAAAAAAAAATTCATCATGATTTTCCTTGAAAACAACATTAATTATATACATGAAAACAGATTGTTCATTATTCAGTCCAAAGGGAATTTCCGTAATCCCATAATGTTCATACCTGGTATAAAATGTTTTCTTTGGAATATCTTCCTTCCTCACATGCAACTAATGATATCCATACTGATGGTCAGTTTAAAAAAATATTGGGCTCAAGGATGTGTATCAAATAAGTCATCAATGTGAGGTATGGGATAATTATTCATTATTTTAATAGAATTGATCTTCCTATAGTCAACTCTCAAACCCATATATCAGTCATTCTTCATAACAAAATGTATACGGGTTCCCCTTAGAAAAACACTAGGGTGAATAAATCCTTTGCCAATAAATTCCACTAGTGGTTTCTTCAATTCTACTAATTCTATAGTGTCCACTCCATATGGAGTCTTTGATAAATGCTTTGACCTATGAATTAAATCAATATAGAACTCAGCATCCCACTCTAGAGGATGTCTTGGTAAATCTTTTTTAATTACATCAATGTATTCTTTCACAATAGATACATACTCAATTTTAATATTTATTTCCTCACTCATAGATACTAATTTCCCATAATGCCCAATAATTACATCCAGTAGAGCTACTGTGGGTTGATCTAGATAAGAATCAAATTGTGATATTTCTTCTCTAAAGATAAGGATTCTACACCTACCACAAAAATCATAATTTCCTTATTCTTATAATATATTTTTACATTTTATTTTGAAATAGATTCTATGCTAATGATATTTTCAAATCCAAACATAGTTATGAAGATAAAATCAGAAGATAAAACATATTTATATTCCATAATGGGGACTTCATGAAACATCATTTTTTCAAAGAAAATCCCCTTAGGGGTTTTGACTGAAAACACCCTTATTAAAGAGAACTGTAAAAGTATAATTTTTAATGAAAAATGGGAAGATATAAAAGAACGTGATAATCTGTAATTAAATAAATCATTATCTATGTTTTCGGGAATGATTGTAGTACCCTCCACCACATCATTAGGAACTTCAACATTATCAGTTTTGATCATATAAGATTGGCCTTTCTCCCTTGTACTTTTCTATGGAAATTTTCTTTAACACATTTGAAAATAATTAGTATAGTTCTCCATATACCTAAAAATATATAATGTATCATTGATAGCTTCGTTATTTCTCATTATGTCACCATCATGAAGGTTTTCTGTCCACAAATGTTGAATACACCTTTTCCTTTTAGGAAATCACCATGGTGTTTCCTTTCACAAGTTTCACCTGTTGGGAAATTCTACTTTTCATTATTCCCTTTATCCATTTAATCCATTGACACCCTGTTCTTCTCTTTTTTCCCTTAAAGACATAAAACATAGAGAATTATTTACCAATATTCATAGAACATGAGGCAATGTCTTTGTATGATTATAATCATTGGGAGACTAGTTCTCTTTGGAGGAATGGTTTTAAACCTGCAAAGAATTGATCAATATTTCTCCTTGGATTATGTATATAATCTGTAACATGCCTTTATATCATTCTAATGTTGGCTTCATACTTTGCAACATTTTCATCCTATTTTTGTCTGAGACTCATGAATTGAATCTCTATATCCTCTTGCTATTAAAAAGGAAAATATTTTCATTGAAAATTTCTTCAGAACAACGCTATTCTATTTCATCAATTTATTCCTCCTGGTTTTTTGTTTTATTAACCACAACCACTAATTTTCATCTTCCGATAGATGATAAAACACTATAAAATCCCTCTCTCATTCGTTACATCACAAAGTGATAAATACCTTCTCAAAATAATCTATCCACTACTCTACTAAGAATGGGTTTGTAGTCTCATTTAATGATGGATGTTTTTGTCTCAAAAAGCTGACTAACATTGGTTCTCCACATTGTGTATCTGGATGCTCTATATGAGTAAGGATATTGTTCATAACTTTAATTAGTTGTCCTAGTAGAGTAATATTTTTCTCAGCACCATTCGTATCTCTAGTACCAATATCATTATCTTGCATAGGAGGTCAATCCCTACATGGGTTATGTGCATTGACATGGTATTAATCACTTCCACTATATACCATTTCTAAATAATATAACACATTAGATTTGGTTATAAATCATAATGTATAGTCTCACCTTTCTAAATACATAACAAAATTTAAATCCTATGCATAACTACTTTCAGAATCAAAAATATCATTTATTTGAGGAAAAACACACTATAAGAGCCCTCATAATGGCTTATAATGAAATTGAAAAGTATAATAACCACATTCCTCGAGAGTGTCAAACCATGTGTGTAGTAAGGATAATTGTCAAGTTCTAGGTTATATTGTTTAAATCCCAAAACACCATGTCAGTGTTTTTACTCCAAGGTGAATTTGTGCCAGAACCATGTCCACTTGTAGTATATAGACATAGATTTATTTTCTTGCTTGATTCACAAAATCTATTCCTTACCATAATTATAGAATTTTCCATACTTATCGTCAAAGTCTATCATAGGGGTTAATTTTCTAATCAACATTTTTTTAATCTAGATTCCATATTTTCTACTATAATTCCTCTTATACCAACTATAACTCCTCGACCATAGTTGCTCGTAGCCAGTACATTATTTGTAACATTGGAATAATTACCAGAATGTTATATCCTTATTGAACAAGTTATTTTAGTGTTTATTAAAAAATTATAAACACATAATTTCCACATTAAAATTTGAAATTAAATATAATTCATAACTCCTAGGTTACCCCTGAAGGTCATTCATAATTTACTTCTTTACATACTGGAAAAATAAAACATAAGAAAGGGGTGAGGTAAGACACTCAGTAAGGGTAAGAAATAAATCAAAAAATATCATAAAAATAAACATTATACATGGTGAATAAATATAAACAAATTCCTTTAAAAAGGAACGTGAACATAATAAGGAAGGAATAGGGGCTGAATATATTATGACATAATAAAGAATAATCATGAGTATTCTAATTGTCTAAAAAAATCATGGACTGCCAATTAATTGTTTCATAATGAGATAAATATATAATTATGGTCATTATAAAATTTATCATCAACGTATGAACCACGACATCTGAAAATGATTAAGGTCTCGACCAAAACCATAACTAAAAATTGTCAAGGCCTCAGCCTAGCCCTTATCTGTTTTGTCTAATGAGACCTATAGATTCATCAAAGGGACATAGAATGCCCCACCATAACATACTACATCTAATTAAATCCTCAAATTAATGGGGATAAAATTACATAATATAAACATTCATATTGATACTAACATATGAAATTTAAATTACTTTCCCCAAACATAAAAACTAACCATTCAGAGTAATTTTCTGTATGAATTCACGATAGAACTTCATTATTCAAAAATTCATAAAATAGTAAATTAAATAATTCAGATCATGTCATAAAATATTAGTCCTAATTATAAATAAAATTCAACACGAGTGTTGAAATAGATGAAATTATCCCTATAAAATCATCTAGTAATTCTCGAGATAAATACTCTTTTACTTTGAAAAGAATAGTTCTTTTCGAAAAATATTTGAATAAAACCAGAATTGAAATAACATAGTATGATCATAATAAAACGATTGATTTATAGAAATAATGGTGGATACAAATTTATTATAGATTATACTTGAACATAGGTAAGAATTTGATTAGTTCTCCTGAAACATGCTTGTATTTCGTAAAGAATTTTTGAATGATCCCATTAAAGAATGTAACTCCCCATTAAATAAAGTTGTTTTCTGGTAGATAAACATATATATACAATTAACATATAATTTATGAGGATTAAATAAGAATAAAAAACATTTCTATTTGTAGAGGATAAGAGTAACTCGAATGAAAATTGAGGTTCAGGTAGAAAATAGTTACCTTATGTCTGAATGTTTTTTGAACTTGACCTTAAATTCATGGATAATAAAATTAAATACGTTAATAAACTACATAAGAAACTTATAAATATATATTAGATTCATTATGGTTTTATTATTTTCATTTATTTCCTTATTGATAAGTTCTAAGATTGAATTCTGTCATTCTAGAATGTTTGTTTCCTTGATTTCATGATCGATTTGCTTGATTATAAGAGTATGTAGGTTCTTCTAAAATGGGAATAAACGACCATAATGGAAGTTATATTTTATTATCTATAATATATAAGGTTAAATAATCATTTAATTCATTTTGATATTTTTGGTGAGGGTGAAGCATTTGATAAAAATTTAATGATAATCGCTTGGATTGTTTTGATCGGTTTGGATCACAATGAGCTTATTTTGATTATTATTTCACCTCACGTGTGTATGATGATTCCAAGACAATAAATAAACTAAAATAAATATATTATGATCTTTTTTAACAATAAAAATTATATCATGACAAGAAATGAATATGTTAATGGAAACAGAAAACCTTCCGTCCTTGAATGCAATAAATTAACACATCTTAGACGATGTTTTCATTTTTTAATGAAAGGGAGAGGGAAAAGAGATGATGAAGAATTATTCCATTTGAATAAAAAAATTAATGTATATCTACGTTACTGGATTTATAATACAATTTTAAAGAGTGAATTTTAGGAGAGAAAAATAAAATAATGGAACATGAAAGAAAAAGAGATATTGAAAAATCCCTTACGAATAATCAACAACATAACGACTTCACTTAAAAATTCATAAATTTTTTTAATGATTGAAACAAGTGGTATCTATTTTTCAAAATATTGAATGTAAAGGAGATACGTAATAACATTTCCCAAAAAAATAAAATGGAAACTAATATTGAATAACATAAAATGAGTTCTTCAAAAAGGGAAGTGTGGTAGATTCCCTTACCTAGTATAGTAACTCCTAAAACATGAACGTTGGGACCGTGGGGGATTGAGGAAACATTGGAAGTATTTATATGGAGTTAAACATATTGGATCTTATAGTATTATAAATTTTGAATGAATTTAATCGAATAAATGGGTAGTAATTTATAGCTCAAGTGAGAGAATGTTTTATTAATTTTGATGGACACCTCACCAGTAGTATATGAAAAAACAAGGGCTTTCCCACATTATTTTTCCATGGTATTGAGCACATGGGAAAAATAATTTCATATTTTAATGTAAACAAGTTTAATAGAATTTTATTTTAATTATTATATCATTATGATGTAATTAAACATACCGACAACTAAAAACTGTAATTTTACTATTCCCGAAAACTAATGTATTTTATAAAATTCTCTTAAATTCATCATAAACTAATATCGAAACTATTAATTAAAAATAACAATTATTTTATCACAATAATTATCTAAATATTAATATATTAACTTTTATATATAAAACTAATTATTTATTAAAAATAATAGAAGACATAAAATGCATAATAAAATGCATAGGAAACTTTTCGACACATTAAAATATTTATTTTATCATTTCTAATTAAATAAGAGTGTTTTTATTAATATTTCATTATAATAAACAATACTAAAACATTAATTTCATATAATAATAAAAATATATCTGAAAATTAATATTTTTAAACAAAAAAACAATCTATCAAATTTGTTAATATTTTTTAAGAAAAAGTATACTCAAAACAGAAATGATGGAAACAAATTTATATTTATACTTTCTTATGTAAGTATAATATTCCATTGGTCAGATTAATACTAATAAGGGTATGTTACAATTCCTAAGGGTATGTTACTATTGACCAAGAATTCAATTTGATCATATGAAACAGTAAATATCATACGGATCACAATTGTGTATGTCAACGTTTCAAAATTCACAACACAAAAGAAGAAAAATAATCTTTAACAGCTATGTTATAACAATATCCAATAAATAAAAAAGATTATTTTTTAAATTGACTCTATTTTTTATTCATTATTTGTTAAATTTAACTGTAAAACATCATGGTGTCACATAAAGGATGGCTAAAACATCACTTCTGAGGAGATAAAACTTAGAGGAATAATTTAATTTAAAAACAGTCATTTCACAATACATATATAAAAATTGTTATAAAATATAATATGTAAATTTCATTCAAATACTCATTAATGATAAGTGAAATGGAATAATAATTGAAAATATTATTATAATGAATTCCAAATAAATAAAAAAATTTAATATATAATGATAAAAAAGCAGAAGTGAAAATAATTTGAAATCATTTTATTTTGAAAGAAATATTCAATAATGGAAACATTAAAAATAGATAAATTATACAAAATGAAATTGTGGAGTATAAGATAATCCATTTTATATTAAATGTGTAGAAAAAACATTTTTATAACCCTGATGAAAACATACATCATTTAAAATATGGTGAGAACATTATTTTTAAAAATTATTAAATGGACCTAAAATGATTAATTGAGTTAAAAATAATTTGTGTTTTCCATTAAGTAAAAGAGAATATTTTAGGGAAGTAAAAATAAGGACATTAAAAAAATCCATTTAATTAAATTGGAATTATTCTTAAAAAAATGCATTTTAACATAACAATATAATCATTAAGTAATAACACTTTTCATTGAAACATTACTTGAACCATAAAAGATGGTGTAAATTCATGTTAAAATTTTGATTTGTCATGATAGATTAATCATGATAATTGAATACCAAAGATAGATTATTGTTCCCCCAAGAAAGAGATTTGAGTCATGGAATCCCAATAAAACCATTTTATCTTATGACTAAAAACCACATGATTGGTATAATGGAAAATACAACATTTTATATCATAAATGTTTATATGATCATTATTATAAACGAAAATAGATCAATATTTACACCATTGAAAAGAATACATGTTGTATAAGATAAACATGTCTCAAGGAATTCATATTTCTAAAAAATAATCTCTTATGGATTTATAAAACTCTAAATTAGAACACTATTAAAAATGATTCTTGTAATTAAACATAAGATATCATGATTCAAAGATAATTAATTGTATGATATCTCAAACAATCAGTATATCCACTACATAAAATAAATTAGGTTTTTAATGCAAGACAAGTCTCGAAGAGAGGAATCAAATCACCTAAAAATCATAACAAACATAATATCCTATTTCATAAAATTGTTCATAAATATGACCATTTTATAATACTTATTATAATTGTTTATGATGAATACTTTAATTAATTTCAATGTATTATGACAATCAGGTGTAATAACAATAAATGTATTGTGTATGATTAATAATTTTGATATATTTGGTTACTACTATATAAAAATATAATTATTAATATATAATTTACTATTATTGAATATATAGGTTATATTTATTTATTATTTTATTATTTCGTACAATTATTTTTTGTTTATGTTATCTCAAAACTGAATTGATAATGGATCAATTCAATAATTTTAGAGAATGGAGTAGAAACCTCCATGACAAGGTAAATTCATAATATAATATCTCCATATCCATATAAAAATAATATTATTATTAAAATTTTATAATAATAATAGTTTTCATGTTCTAATTTTTGTCCATAATTGATTTTGATAGAATTGGTCTGACATGTTGATAAATTAGACCCAAACTTGAACACAATTTTACACATGTTCTATGTATGGTTATGTAGGAATTATTTTCACATAATATTATTATAACATAAGAATAATTAATTTTATTTACTTTTTATGATAGTTAAACTTCTTTTAATATTTTTGTATAAATAATGAAAAACTAATATAAATACAAAAAATGATTCCTCGTGGAGGTGGTAGTCCACACACATACACAATTGACATGCCTTTGTTTTTCTAAGAGGGTGGGAATGATTAAAATAATGTGGTAAAATTAATATACAAAAATACTAGTACAATAATTATACACATTTCATCATTATATTATGGAGATAAGATATTTGGAAGAGTTATATTAAGAATAAAAACATAAGAAAAATATAATATTTTCATTGGAGACATGATTTTTTCATCGATGTTCCCTTGTAATTGAAGGGATTAGAATACTTTTTAGGGAATTTGAGATTTTTTCCTAGATATCATTCTATATATATTATAATTTCATTTTTTATGGATGAATTAGATGAATAGATGTGTTTTTTGAAAGGGTGTAAGTGATCTCCTTTTATAAGATAGTAAAAGGGAACATTTTCAATCTCCCATTATATTTTAATAATGCCATGAAACTATTATAATGTCAATGTCTCCATTATTATGAAATAATTTAGTATTAAATATCCTTCGGTATATCCAATTTCAATAAATTATTTACAAACATGTTTTAAACATGTCATGGGTTATTTATAATTATGTTTTTAAATAAAAGTCATTTTATTTTAATCCTGGTAACTAGTTCTTATATAAGATATTTTATGTTTAATTATCTTATACAAAACAATATTAAAAATATATTTTGTTTGGAACTAAATTTAACTAGTATTTAATCCAATTAAAATCTCAAAAAATTATAAAATAAACATTAATATAAAAATAAATAATGTGTAGAAATTAGTTTTAGAGGAAAATAATTTTTTGAACATTACAGATTCTTAATCTTATTTATAATCCATTAGAAACTAAATGGGTTTCAATATATTCAATTACATGATTGTACATCAAATTAGTTTAATTTTCTATTTATTTCAATATTATATTATAGATATAATTTCATTGATACTAATAAAACAATATGTTAATATTTATTTTTTCACAATTATCATGGTAATTAACATTAATCACAACCATTTAAATTCTATACCGAAATACTATTGTTTAAATATTAAATATTATGAAAATTATTGAATAAAATTTTATAATCATTTTACCAAATTAAATGACTATTTGTAGAGAAATTAATCTTAACCATAACACATATAACGCGTAAATGTTTTTTTGAAATGTGTTTTTTATAAATAAAGTTTTTGTATAGGAAAAACATATCTATTTTATTTATTTTAACGATTCTAAAAAGATCTTTACTTTTAAGAATAATATTAATTTTATGTTAAAATAAATGACAACCTATTTTTTTCATTTATTAATTTAATAAAAGAAATTGATCTAAAACATTTTAAATAAAATTTCACGGGATTTTCTAAAATGATATTGATGTGTTTCATAAATTTAAAATATAACATTAAAAGGATTTATACTACATTATAAATATATAATTTTCTATCAAAAATATTTAAGATCTTTTTTATCATATAAAAATTATAGTATTAGAAAATCTAACATGTTTTACAATTCACCCAAAAAATGATTATTTTTTAAAAATCTAAAAAAATCATCTTAACAATATTTTTTATAAAATAATAATTAATCTATTGTTATTATATCCTTATTTTATTTAATAAAAATAAACATAGTTTCTTCAAATGAAATAGAAATTTTCTAAAAATTCTTTTTAATAAATAAGGTAAATTTAGAACAAATGAATATCAAACATTACATAAATTTATAATATATTTATACTTTAAAATATTTTACTATATTTTAATATAATACAATTTTCTAATTATATAGACCGTTGTG
The DNA here is from genome assembly GCA_963277665.1 of Viscum album. NCBI lineage: Eukaryota > Viridiplantae > Streptophyta > Magnoliopsida > Santalales > Viscaceae > Viscum > Viscum album. Next base: position 562,332,300 of record OY728125.1, read on the forward strand.
ATATCTATGTAATGCCTATGAATTAGATATGATCTGGGATTGTTTTTTGTTGGTTGTTCAAATATCATGGAACTTATAAAAATATCAAATATCTTGAACTATCATCGTATATGGTTTTTCTCAAACTATAATATCATGAGTTGGGATTGGTATGGGTCAACAGAAAATATAGAAACATTACCTCCCTTCTGATTTTCGGAAAATTGGATTTGTAAGGAAGTATTCTACTTCTAGATACCATTTCCTCTTTCATTCTTTATTTCTTTTGTGATACAGTTACATAAATTTATCTCATCTATGTTTTAATTATCGTAACAAACATTAATAATATATCACGTTTTTTTGGAGTAGTTTTGTTTTGTAATTGAAAAGAGTTATTAAAAAAGAATTATTTGTGTATAATATATAGTCATATTTATGGTTGTTATAATTCCCAACATATTTCATCATCTCCAACAATAAGATATCCTCTCTATATAGATAATAAGTGGCGTCTTTAAATGTTTTCTTCATGAATATTTCATTGGTTATGAGGTTAATGATCATATCTAATATATGTGAGGGAGACTCAGACTAATTGATAATGTGAAAGGAGAAATCATTGGAAGGAAGAGAAAAAAATCCTATTATGAAATTCTGATTGAGGAGCTAACATCCTAAACCCTATTGGTGATGGTCATCCACCTTTAGAAAGTGGTAATATTTGGGAAAAATATGTTGAAAATTCAAAGGATTTTGATCCAATAAAAAGGTTTTCCCGATCATAATCATTATAAAAAGAATGATAAATTCAATGTGAATCTCTTCTTCTATAATAGTGAGTAAAATATGTGCATTGGGTTTTTCCAACTCTTGAAATAATCAATTTGAATCCCCTTTTATTCACATAAGTGATAATGAGTAATAATGTACCCATTTGGAAATGATTGCATATGTACTAGAAACTACATCCATATATTCAAATATGAAACCAATAACAAGTAATTCTCATTAAGTTACCCTAGACATAGTGATACATCAGGGATAAAAATTTAGTCATGTGTAAATATCATAAAATCTACGCCCTACAACAATCAGAACCACTCTAACAGATCATTTTAACATTACCCTACCTATCCATCAGATCTAAACTATAATAGGGTAATGAAATACTTTTTTCCATTAGTATGAGGTGCATGTATTCAATTTTTTTTAGATGATGAAGGTTCTAGGAACAATAAAATCATCTGATGGGTCTTTCCCCAAATTTTTATTTTTCTAGGATCAATGATAAATCAAATATTTTCATGATGGTAAATTTTGTGATAAACGTAATTGAATCAGATAATACTGTCAATGGATAAAGAACTTGAACTAGAGTGTTGGATCATAACATATAATGTAAAATTTATTTAAGAAATTAATGAATTTACTTTAAAGAAATTATTTCATCATTTATGGATCTGAAAATATATCTACATATAACCATCATTTTGTTTTACGAATCAAAATAATATTTCATCTCTCAGAGACTCACAAGCATTCAAGAAATCTCTGAACATCACCATAAAAATATAATTTTCTTAGAAAGACAGATCTAATCATTTATATCATTCTCTTTTTATCTCCACAGGAATAAATTCCAATGAATTGTCCTTAATATCTCAATAACGGAGAGTATATTATAGAGTAAGATCGATATTCATTCATGGTATCATTCTGGTTTATGTTTTTTTTGAAGAGGTACAGTTAGAATTAGAGCTTATAACCATTTATTAAAAGAGTGAAATAAGGTACATAGGAATGGAAAACATGGTCAAACAACTACAATTTCCCTCATTCATCAAAAATAGAAATCATATTATGAAATTTTATTCCCATAATCATGGTATATAGCTTCCCAATCAGATTTAACTTTTCTGAATTAAAGGCCTTCAGGTATTTTTTTCAACCTTTATTGAAATTTTTGAATATTATCTAGTAGACACGTTCCTAGTGGTATAAGAGTAGTCCTTGTGGGGTATTCTCTTTGAAGGAACAGAGGAAAAATACTCACCACCATTCATTCCAGCCTCATCACTTAAGAAAACATCCTTGAAAGAGATAGATCATCCACTTCTCAGACCAGTGAATCCCACCTTTCCCCCTTCATCATAAAAAGCATTTCTCCATTTACCAGCAATATGAGAAGGACGAAAGAGCTTCTATAATTCCTATTGATATTAAACATTTTGTTGAACATCATTGTGATTAAGGTCAAAAACCAAAGCCAGCATAAGAATCAGATTCTGTGTTGAAGGTTTGATCCCTTTTCCAAAAAGAGACACTTCAGATACAAGATTCCCTAAAGTCAAAGAATCAGCAGAAATATGAATTGGATCCTTAAGTGATTAACTCTCCTTATTAGTAGGATTGTACAAAGATGAGCCTTTAACTATTTTCTTTCATCGTCAATGGTTAGAGGGGTGGCCTCTCATCCCACATTCCTTACAAGTAATGATTTTTTTGACAAAGCTCCAAATAGTTCCCAACAGCTCCAATGAGTTCCCAATATAGTATCTCTCTAAGGCTTCGAGAGGATTCTCTAGATGTGTTATTCATAACAAAAGAAATGAATTCGATCTCTTGATAAATAAAATAATCAGGTTTATATATTGTTATGGTTAGAAATGTATCATTTTGTGATTTCACATTAATATTAATTTTATCACTATAGAACCCCATCCCTTTTATAACTATAATATTATTCTACCACAATATGTGCTAAACTATATAATTAAAATTAAATATTTTTTTCAAATAAAATTATATATATTATTTCTCGGAAGACCATTAAATAGGTTCTTTCATTCCTCCAAAATATTTTTTAGGCCTTGAATAATGACTATATATTTAATAATGAAAAATCACAGCTTTATTCTCTACTAAATAAATCAATATTATAATCACTAAATGACACTTAAATATTTATTAAATATCCCGCTCAGAAAATATTATCTCAAATAACAAGTGATGAAATATATTTTACAAAGAAAACAAGAATAATTATTAAACCACACAGGGAAATAATATTTATTCAACTTTTTTAATAATAAATAATTATATATTATGTAATTGAGATTCGGGATACACATTGCGTATGACCATTTTGGCCTCATTCTCGCTGGCATTAGGCAAAGTATCCAAAAGTCCCAAGATATCTTCTAATAAAATGCCAAATTATGTGTAGAGAAATAATTTAATACTTGAATGGAATAATACCTGATATATATTCTAATTATGTATCATAATCCCTTTATCATGATATCTCTAATGAAGCAGGATGCATATCGGCACCATCAAACAATTTTCTTGATGTCACTTCCATTGATTTTTTAAAAATTTAACATTCTTATATAAAACCAAGTCCATGCACTTATTTATGAGATATAGTTTTCATAAAGGGAGTTGATATATCAACTTCTATTAAAGAAAAAAGATAAAATCATTTCCTGTGTTATTCCTTAATGAAATTTTACTCATGACACACCAAACACATCCTACCTCAATGTGAACATATTTCATCATAGTTTTCGTCAATACATCAATGCATGTGAGTTGTAATAATCATTAATAGTAATATTAATGTCCAATAATCAACACACGTGTTCACAGATAGTCACATCCTATGACATATGTAAATGTGAATTTCCTACTAGAAGGTATTGTTTATATAATATCCTACACTAGCTATTACTATGGGTGTACACTATGAGAATGTTCCCCAAAGTACTTTCAGTATCCACCCCTGATAGCAATAATAATTTATGTACTTGTAATGATTTAATTCATCCATATAAAAAACATTTATGAATGTTGTCATGGAACTTTTGGTTTCTCTTCATTGTAGAGAAATATTACGACATTTTAGTAAAACAACTATTCTTAGGTCACTATCACAGACATTGTTATAGAGAAGAACAATCATGATGTGATAGAGTTTAATCATATTCAAAACTATGAATATGGTTTATCATAATGTATAAAAGACATTGTTCTGGGTAACCAACACTAGTAGGCTCAAACTTTTACTAGATCCAACAAATAACAACCTTAAGTCCGCTATCTCTCACATGATACTCAAGATTCTACTAAAATTGCCTTTTATAATGGGGTTCAGAAAATGTTTCCTCCATGGGAACTATTCATACAACTAAATCACCTCTATAATAAAAATACCATAATTGGAGATACTTCAATAGTATTTTCTTTTCCTATTGGTGATACCTAGGTACCCCTATGTGAGACAGCATTGTATTATTAGCACAATACAATGTGATAGTTTCTATGATGCCAGGTGGGACTTTTAGATCATCAGAAAAAATACATATCTAAATGGATTCTTTATATTCATTAGAAGACACTATAAACTATAACTACACTATAGAACTAGAAACAGCAATATTCTTTGAACTCTTCTATCTCACAACTTCTCTATTCTTACAGAAAAAATATATTAACTATAAATTTAGATCATTCTGATCTATTTGAAATCTAGGAATAGTATACCCCCTGTTGAATATCTCGTTGTCCCCACCATATAGTGGAACATATATTTAGTTATATATAGATGCATGGGGGTAGCCTTAATAGTAGAACAATGATGTTCCCTTGGATATGACTAATTTATTTATACTATCCTTAATGCATAACCAACATCAATTCTAGTAAATAACATGGAAATCATGATTGATCGTATCCCTAAAGCATATATGATATTACTCATTCTCACATTCTCTTATTGTGTTGAGGATTCATTTTCTTTGTAATATTTATACAACGTGACACTGAAACAAAAGCTCTATTGAATTATTCCAAACAAAATCACATTAGTATCTGGTCATTGTATTTACTTTGAAATAGTCCATGAAACCTCTTAGATCTGTCATGAATGATCTTGATCCCTAAAATATAAGATTATTCAACTATGTCCTTCATGAAGAAACGCTTATTTAATTAGTCCTTAAAAGAAGTTAAAACTGTTTTTTAATTTATAATAAGTAATATATCATCAGCATATACAACTAGGATGACAATTTCATTTCCACTAAACCTCTTCAAAACTCAAAAATGACAATCTTTCTTAATAAAACCAAATTCTTTTATGGATTCGTCTAATTGTGTTTTCCATTAGCTAGATGATTTATTCATTCCATCAATGGATCTCTACAACTTTTAAATCATTTTGGAATCACCTGGAGTCACTGAACATTCTGTTTATGTTAAATAGAATTCTTCCAGAAGGTTCCCATTAAGGAAAGTAGTATTGACAATCATTATCCAAATTTCAAATATATGGTTTGATTCTATAGAAATTATAATTCTAATGGAATGAAAAATAAATAATTATGAAAAAATCATTGCAACCAATTCCATGTGGTTTTTAAACCCTTTACCAACCATCCTTTCATTATAGGTATTTACAATACATTCAATGTCCATTATTTATCTTGAAACCCCATTTAGACCTTATAGGGATTGCATCAACTAGATGTATGAACAGAACCAAAAAATTGTTCTGATACATTATACATGTTTCCTAATTTATATTTCCTTTCCATTATGAAGCTTCATATCTCTCTACTACCTCTTTCAGTGTTAGAGTTTCATCATTTTCCACTGATAATGAGCCCCCATCTTCTGTGACTAGAAATCCAACTTCTTGGTTTTATTACTACTTTCGTTTTTCTATATAGTAAATTTGTTTTAGGAACTATTCCATCTGTGGGGACTTATGGAATTTTTTCCTCTACAAAATATTGTGTCTATTTTGTATCCACGTCATAAAGTTCAATCATTATCATACTATTCTTTTTGAGGATGTTATCCCTCTCAAGAATTTATGTTTATTTATTGATAATAACATTATTGTTTGAGGGGTTTTATAGGTTGTATCCATTTGTTTCTTTAATATGAATTATTAATATATAATTGGTGCCCTGAGTATCTATTTTGTTTCATGAAAAGTCATTAAAAATTCCACATAATCTAATACATGTGTCTGTGATAAAAAAATTCTCTTTACATTATATAACCTGAATGTAATTCAATTATCCACATTATTTAGAAAGTTATTTATTATGTATGTTGCAGTTTTTTAATGCATATCCCCAAATGTATAATGGATGATCTTTATGAATCATCATTAACCTTACCTTTTCTAACAACGTAAGGTTACTCCTTTCACAAACACCATTCCTGTAAAGACCCTCCAATTCCCATTGGCTTGAGAGTTCAATGAGTCATTACTAGGCCTTAAGAGACATCCCCAAGGTTCCAAAGGCTGGAAATAAATGCCGGAGGGTTTCAATGAAAGCGGGGGATGATTTACCCTTTGAGAAATAAACCAACCAAAAATTCCTAACAACCATTATCTGACGCTTGATAAAGAAACAAAATACACATTCCTTACCAAAAGAGAACTTCACTGTTCCAAAACCAATACCTAACCAATACCTAACCAACATGATATTAGAGTACCAAGAGGAAGACTAAACAAAGACCCAAAACAAACCAAGACACACTCCACGGTTCCATACCTAGCTCCATGCTCCAAGCACCACCACATCTCCCAAGCTTCACCACGAACTACTAGTAATGATATGGCTTACCTTTACCTGTTTCTCAGAAAACAACATCTGCAAAAGCACCAAAGTTCCAATGAAGGGGTGAGTATAAAACTCAGTAGGTTTTCCCCAATGACTTCCCTACTCAAGACACTAGGATATTATAGTTAGCGACATTTATATAAAAATAGTTTATATAAAACATTTTCTCAAAACAGTTTGTAACAAGATATAAACAAGATTCCCAATACCATTCATACCCAAAATCCTCCGCATGCATTTGAAACCAATTTCCAACAAGTTATGTTTTTAGAAAAATAACCAAACAAGTTTTTATACCCTAAAAATATCCCTTTTTGGCATACCCAAACATTTTACAAACCCGTGAAATCAACCATGCATGATTCATTATGAAAATTCCATACTAATGAGTTGTTTTGTGTAGATCTACCAAGTCATCACAAGGTAATTAATTACCATTTTCCATTCCACCTTTGGCACCGAGAACAAGGTCATATTTCAACCAAGCCTCGTACATATAAATACCATGTGCCATTACACTTTTGGCACTAAGCACGAGGTCCTCTTTCAACAAAGCCGCGTATATGCAATATGAACACACACCACACATTCCCTACAATCATGTTAAACTATCCTTTCAATAAAACACCTTTTATTGAAAACCATTTTTTCCATCCAAACCAAGAGTGCTCAAACAATTAAATACACTTCAATAAAGCTTCCTTTTAATTGAAAACCAAATCCATCAAAACCATTTCAATAAAACACCCTTTTTATTGAAAACCCATTTCTCATCAAACCATTTACAATTTCAACAATTTCATAATTTAAAATCATCATTTTAAATTAAAATAGCCAAGTCACTTTGAACACACTTCACCAAGATTTCACAATTTCATCAAAACCATAAATCATCACAGAAGAAGTTTATTCCATTATTTTCACAATCAATTCCATTCAAATAACCAATTTGAAACTAAGCCAACCAATTCTAACAAGAGGAGTTGAGAGTGAAGCCACCTACCTCAAAGGTTTAGACAAAAACCACAATGGTCGAAGAATGCACAAGAAAACCGTGTCGATTCTCCAAGAATCCTCCTTAGATTTCTTGTCCTAACACAATCAAGACCAAGTATTGTCATATTTGGAATCCACACACTTAGATCTACCCATTAAGAGCGTATATCTAAGAAACTGATAGAAGAGGAGAAGTAGATCTAAGTAGATCTAAGAAAATGATCGAGAATGATCACATACCTCATGATTCCGTCTTCGATTCACCAAGAGAAGTCTTTGGATCGCCTCTGGAATGATGGGAGAACCCTCATTGACCTTATCAGAACCAAAATCCCGAGTTAGGGCTTCTTAGGAGCTTAAACGAGGCATTTAGAGGCAAAAACACGTGAGATCCACAATTTAAGGATCTCATTTTAGTGTATGTACGGTTAGACTGCACTGTTTTACAGACCGTGTGCTAACCGTGCATTAGCTGCTGCGTCGGCAACCCTTTTTGCATGGTTTGGCCGAATGGTTAGACCAACCATGCGCTGACCGTGTGTAAGAAACTACCAAAAAGTTTTTCTATGCATGGTTTAGTCGCAAGATTTGGACAACCTGTGCGCTAACTGTGTGACTTATCCTTTGCCTCCATCTTTATCCCAAGTTCTCCCGAGTCTCCCATTTCCCATTTTTAACTTTAAAATCATTAAAAATCAATAAAGGGTTACATACCAGAAACTGGGGGTACTAAAATTCAACTATGGGGTGTATGGTGATGTGAGTTGTGATAGATCTACAAACACCCATAAAAATGTTTATAAACTCTTGGTTATGATATTTAGCACCAAATTCATAATAATGATTCATTATTATCTTTCTCTATGAATTATCTAATTCATTATTGAATTATTATAATTTCTCAATTGAATAATACTTATAACTAATAATTTAGAAATATCCATAAAAACTCTATTCATAATTAAAAGTTATGATGTATGAATACCATCAATTAGCAGTTACTGTAGCAGGCACTGTTTGTTACTGTAGCACCCAGAACAATTCATCCATCTGGACCTTTGGGACACCGATTTGGTCCTCGGGTACTGTTAGGATTTCGGGCTAGCCAAGGCCTTCAGGACAATGGATTATCAAGGCCTTCTTTCCACCTTAAGGGCTTAGGTCCACCCCAAGGCCTTCGAGCCATGTGAAATGCAGATGTACTAGTCAGACTACAAGGTACAAGGATTCAGAGGAAATTCAGGGCAGGCGCTTCAGCTGGAGTATAGCTAACCGAAATTGGAAGAATGAGAGGGTATGGCTTTGCTATCGGTACTGGGCCAGTGCATCATTTCATCGGACAGCTAGCTGATTATCCCTTCAAAGGTGGAGTTCAAATATCATGACATATGTTGGGGAGGAGTAGTTCCATGTTTTCTTGTCTGGGTGATTCCCTCTAAGACCTAGGGGTCATGTAATTTTCATTGTGTCATTGGGCCTTTTAAGGGTTCCACCTCACCCCTTAAAAGGTGGATTATAAAAATAATAAAAAATGAAGACCTTCGGGCCATTCCGAGTATTTTTCTATTTCCAATAATTGCTTTTATAAATTTAATAAATAATTTTTCTTATTTATTTGATCCAAAGTATAAAATATGTTTTCTTTATAAGAGAAACTAATTTTATTCCCAAGAATAAAAAGAAAACCATCTTTATCATGGCCTAATAAGGAAATTATATTCTTTGTAATATTTGGTATTCAATAACAATATATTAAAACCAAAATCATTCGAATTGGAAATAAATGGTTTTAGTCACCAATCTCTTGAGCAGTCTTCGTAACACCATTACTAGATCAAAAATACACCTCTCAAATAGGACTCATTCATAATATAATTATTTCCTTCAATTGGATACATATGTGAGAATCAAAATCATTATTTAATACCAAATTTGTAGATATTAAAATATTACAATTGATAATAAACACACCATTAAATTCCCCTTGCATCTTGATTTATTTATTCTTCCAATGTCCTTTTTTCCACATGGAATGAATAATGCCTCATATTCATTACCATGCCATTGAATTTTCATCTTCTTATAAAGACAGTGCTCCGGAGATTTATACTTGTTAGGTATCTTGGGCCCCATTCCATTTTTTCTTTCATTTATTATTCCCCATTATGATCATGGGGTTTTCACACTCCATGTCCTTATCCGAAGGTGAATGAATGTAAGATGTTCTGAAATAATCCTCTCATTATTTATAATGATATAATTTAAAATAATATTGGAGATGGTATTGGGCAATGAGGAAAGTATGAGATCTATGGTGAACTCATCAATAAATTTATTCCATAATATGTGTAAGCGTTCCATGAAGCTAGTAATCTAACTATTTGACACCTAGCTGTAACAGACTCTACATGCATAGTTTTAAATAATTCATTAGAGATCTTGTATCTCTATTGCCTTTACCTCTCTTTATAGAGATCTTGTAGGTGGCACATCATGCTATACCCATCCATGTCCTCAAGTTTCATCAAAATATCATTGTTCATTGGTGGTAGAATGATACAGTAAACATTTTTAGCACTGTTTAAATGATTCTCATAGAGATAAACTTCTTTTTCCCCAGCCTCTTTTCCTGGGACATTAGGAAGAGGATATTCTAGCACATATAATTTCCATTTAGAAATAGGATAATGTAAAATCACTTTTGTAACTATTAAAAATTTGTTCTAGTAAAAATATAATCCAAATCAAGAATGGATTTTAGTGATATTTTTTAAGTCATTTCATTTTTTGTTTCCAAAATTATGATGAGCATTGATTTATTACTTTATCTAGAAAAATTAGACTAATAAATAAATAATAAATTTGTTAATATCCCAATATTTTATTGATACACAATATCCCTCACCATTGGATTTGGAATATCATGTTTATTGGGCATTCTAGTATTAATTATCTATATTTTCCATATCATTATTTCTACATTGGATGGTCAATAAATGTAAAGATTTTTAGGTGGGAATTCAAAATCCCAACTATATTAACTCACAGTTCCATGATATGCTGAGTAGACTCCACATTCTTGAAATACCTAAATTGGGAGTTCTCAACTATTACCTATCTGTTACATCATATCCTACTTTGAAATTCTACCCTTGATGTGAACATAATTATGTAAAACCTTAAAATTTTGTTCTAATTCCTTGATAATTGCAAGAACAAAACCATTGGCTGGCCAAGAACATTAAATTATGGTTCTTTTTTAATAGACATTTTGTAAGGCTACAATGTCCAAATATTTATAAATGATGGATTTTATATATAATGAATAAATTTCCAATTGTTATATTTATTACATGTGTGATAGTCTTAATAGAAATTACATAAGTGATTTACCATGTATTCGACAATATTTAAAAATAATCCACTCTTATTTAAGTTCGATATTGGAATATTGTTAGTTCCTCAATTCACGTGATCATGATAAAATGTCAATAAATAAATAACCATGAAACTTGAATGAAATAAAATAATAACATTTTTAGATCATGATATTTTACTAATTGTTAATTTATCAAGAGGATGATAAACTAATCGTCAACCTAGGGAAAAAATACCTTAAACCATTTATTTTCTGTTGTATTTTTTCACCTATCCACCAACTTATCTTCCTTGGATTTATTTTTCCTCATCTTCAAAATTGAATCACATATACTAGCTTCTGATATCCATTAATTAAATATTATTTTACTCATATTCAGGTGAAGGTAAGGGTTTACAGAAAAGAAAACATGATAATATAGGCCCTTACATAATAAGTGGAGTGACGGAACATAGACCATTAATTTAATTTAGTAAAAAAATAAACCGACCACATACAAAGGTCAAGTCTAATCTCATGATGATCTATATGCGTGCAACAGTTTATGTCTTTAATATAATTTTCAATCATTTATAATCATTATTATTTATGATAAACCACATATAAATAAATAAATTATTTTTTTAATTAATAAATTATACTGTATTAATTCCCATCAAAATTTACATGATATTTTCATCCTTAATAATTTTCAATAATTTATTAAAATTTATTTAAAACTTAAATGGTACATAGATTTACATTAGAGGAAACACGTTGATTACCCTTCCACGCTACCCAAAACATATTATACCAATATACTTTTCAATATTTTTACATGTATATACACAAATTGTCTCATAGTTTCATTAAGAATACAATGAACACTATGATTAGATACATTATAACATTTTACGATAAGAAGTTGTGATTCAATTCACATAATGTAATTACTATAATTTGACACATTCTTAATATATTGGTCTGAACATTACATATAAATTAATTATAAATTTAATTATATTAAAAATCATCACATGGAGTGTCCTTTGAACTTAATGGAAACAAACATTAACATATTGATAAAGTTAGAACGGTATAATGAATTGATTTAAATTTTTCAAAATTTGGTATTAGTACATGGTGTGTAAAATCCTTCTAAACGAAGAGTACAATTCTTACCATCTATCTGAGTCACATGACTAGGGACTCAGTACGTTACTATGGCATGGAAAATATTAGATTATGTGTATATACATGGGCTATATGGTTTGTGTTATGTAATTTACCAAGTTACCATTTAGGTAGTCTGTGTTAGAAGATACACGAACCTTCGGTGTCTAATGGACTACACACCAAGCACTTTAGTTCCACGATGTGTACTTCAGCTAACTGTGAACCAGGTTGGCCCAATAAAAATGTGGTGTATAATTAAATTTACTACATGTGATAAATTTACCTTCCTTGAATTAATTCCAAAAAAATTCATGGTGCACTGAAAATAGTATACAATGTCTACCCCCATGTTACATGGTATGTACTCTGGTATTATCCTTCAAGATTCCCCGGCACCTCTGGATGAGTTATTAAATTTTATTTCCTTATTAAATTGATAACATCAATAATATTTACAATAATTGATTATAAAGAACAATATTTCAAAATATTTATTAATAAAAAATTTACCTGAAATTGAAAACCAATTATTAATATGAAAATATATCAATTATCTTTAAAATATTAAAATTATTATGTGACAACTCGTATACCACATGAATGTTCTGAGCATAGTGGATGTTGGTGACTGGCCTCTCCTAATATTTATTTTTTTCACGATAGATGATGAATGAAAATTTTACGTGAAAATAAAAATCATAATCAGCAGAATTGATTCATTTAATATACACAATGTATGAAATTATGGAACTAGAGCACAAGATAATCACATAATATTTATAATTAATTTAAGAAATTACTGAATTACCTTGTGAGAAATTTATTCTTCATTTATGGATCAGACAATGAATCTCTCTTGTATTATCGTTTTATTGTTGGAATCAAGAGAATATTCCTTTTAACAGTGATCCAGAAGTGTTATAAAAATATATGAATATCGTCATAGGAATTTGAGGGTGCTAGTACAATAGATCCTATCAGTTCGGTAGTTCTTCGTTGATCACCATAATAATTGCATCCAAATAATTCTCCAAAATCTCTCTAGAATCAAGACTTGATAATTGAGAAATATTTATCTCTATTCTTGGGATCATCTTTGGATAAGGGAGATATCTTGGGACCTGAGAGTATTCTTAAGACTCATTGTGGGCTTGAACGAAGATTAGTAGGATCTATTGAAAAATAAAAAAATTAGGTTTATTTACCGCTATCATTAGAAATAAAGAATTAAAAAATTTCCCTTCAATATTTTATTAATCCCTATGCAACCCTATATCTATATTATTATTATAATTATTTCTTCACATGTGCTAAACTAGAAAAATTTAAATGAAATATTAATTATTCAAATAGTATTCAATATATATTATTTCTCACCATACCTATAAATATAGTCTTCCATCCATCCACAATATTTAGCATCCATTGAATTATTTATATTTATTTAATAAATTAATATCATTTCATTATTCTCCAATAAATATATAAATATAATATTTGTAAAATATAAAATAAAATATTTATTAAATATTACAATCACACAATATTCTCACCAATAACCGGTGATTGTTTATATGTGGCCAATGCTACATGAATAATTATTAAACCATATGTGGGGATAATTTTTATTAAATTATTTAAATAACAATAATATATTATTTAACCTTTACATTTGACGAACTTAGTGTGTCACCCTCAAGAACTCTTTCTCAATGATGTTTGGTGAAGAATCTTAATGTCCAAGGATATCATCAGAAACACAGGAAATCCCTACTATTGAAGGAAGTTATTGACACAATTAAATTAAACTTGATTTGGATGCTTAGAGTGTAATATATAAACTTTATCACAATATCTCCAATCAAGAAGGTTACATGCTACTGTCATCAACCTATTTGATCATTGTCTCATTCTTATAAATTAAGAAAAAACATTACTATTGAACATTGTGACTATGGATTTATTTAGGATATATCATTTCCATAAAAGGGTGTGAGATATCTTCTTATATTAAACAACTAAAGGGATGAAAACTTTCTTTCATTATTCATTAATGAAATACATCTCCTTATGTGCTCAAAGAATCTTACCTCGCCATGAACATATATTGTCATGATTATCATCAACAAAACAATGTATGTTACATGTAATACTCATTAATAATAGTATTAATGTTTAAGGGTCAATTCAAATGTCCAATGATAGGATCATCCAATGAAAAAACTAAATGTGGATTTCTTACTATCGGGTGTCATTCCCATAATATCCTACACTATATATTACCAAGGGAATACACCATGAGAATGTACATCAATTATCTATGAGTATCCAACAGGACAAAATGAAACATTTGTGTCCTTAAAATGATTTTGAGGGGTCGTATAACATATATTTAAAAATAAGTTTATGGATCTTGTGGGATCTCAACATAGAGGTGAACTATTATGACCTTTTAGTGAAAAATCAACTCTTTGGACATTATCACATTATATGTTATACAGAAGTACAATCATGATGTGATAAATAATTTTTTAATAAATAAACAATGAATATGGGTTATGAAAATGTACATAGAACATGGTTCTATGAAACTGACTCCATTAGATGATGGCTCGTAAAGATATTTAGTTTATAGAGCTATATTGTGGCTACAACCAAAACGGAACACATAGGAGGACATTATATCCATTTATAAACAAAAATTATATTATCTCTCCGGAATTATCTAACATAACTCTCTAATACACAATTGAGGAAAGGGATGATCTAGATGTGTCCACCCTGGATTCCATTTTTGTTCCTCCAAGTAGAGATCATATCACCCAACATTATTGGAAATGAGGGATACCCCACCAGATGAAGAACAAGTTGAAATTATCCTTATTCCTCATTCCTCAATCCAAATGGAATTCTCCCCACAACAATGGTATTCCCTAGACCATATCGAATGGAATAAAAATACATCAACTCTTTTAGTCCCCACCATCATTTAAACAATTTGAACCATCCTCACCACAACAATGGGTTTTGTTCAAAAAATTGGGATCAAAACCATATCCACTCACAGGGTGTTCTTTGATTACTCTACTAGTCCAAAGGCCTATTTATAACCTCCATATCGGTCATCACCATGATAAATAAATCTAAATATTTTATGTCCCTTCACTAGTAAGAAGGGATATCAGCCTTTATGGAGGTCCTTGCTCTAGTACTAACAATAATAAAAATGGAAGAGCTCATCGTGACTCCTAAAATATCACTCTTAGGGAACATCTGGATCTATGCAAGAGAAAATATCATGGGAACCACCATAATTTTACAATTGATCTCTCAAAATCTAGGACAAAAGTTACTTCTACGAAGAATCCCCCTCCTCCACCAGCATACATAGGGGAAGTTTCTCCTCAATTGAGGTTTATTATCCCTAATGTTTAGGTTTACTAGGTACAAAAAACATTTAGTAAGTATAAGCATGTGAATGTATCTTCTCACTATTTCAGGGGATTTTTGTGAATCCAAAACAACCACTCTAAACATCCCTTGTCTCCAACTCTTTACTAGAAGTTGTACAGATGTCGAGATCAATATTTCTTTTCTCTTATAAGGAAGATAATTTGATTGCGATGTGGGACTTCAATAAACACTCTCACTAACAAGAGGCTATAAAACCCCCATCATAGATGGTTATAGAAATAATATTGGAAGAAAATCATAAGCATGAATCCTCCTAGAGAAGAAGTTCCCATATAATGCCTCTTCAACCTAAAGGCCTGCACATGGGATGTTGTTAAATACTCATTCTTATGGTTTCTTTGTTTAACTATATGTATTATTGGAAGACTGAGAGTAAGAAAGAACTCATAATTATGGGCCTGAAAAATAAATATTGTGTGAAAACATGGCCATAAAAGATATATCACTCATGTTTAGGCCATCTATGACCCTGAATTTCCACATCAAGAAAATTTTCAATGAAAACAACATATCTTACCTCAAAAAAAACAAGATATTTGTTTCAACTCATTCAATTTCAATAGCTGAACAAACAAAATTTATATGAGAACAATTATTCTATTGATAAATTATATCAATATTTTGACCTATTCATGCCTTCAGTGGATCAACACTGTGATTCATATGGTACTAAAGAATATTACAGTGGAACTATATTGATATAAAAAATATACTATATCATATAATAGAATTGGAATCTCACCATGTAACGATTAGGGTATGGGTGAAGCATTACAACCTTCAACTCACACCACTCATGAAAACATAGCAGTCCAAACATGTTGGGCCATCAGCTGATGCTAAAAGAACGCCAATACAAACCACTACCATTATCATCCATCAAAAGTTATTAGGATCACTTCAAATATGTTTTCTATCAATTCAAGACCACATTATTTATGAAAACCATCTCGGACCTCGCCCAGGGAAAATAAATGGATAATGAACATGTTTTACATTTCAGTACACATTGTAAGGGACTTACGTACTCCCTAAACATGTAGATTTAGTAGGATCTGTTGTTGATTATGTGGGTACATATATTTTTGGATGAGATGGTCATGACCCTCATATACATGAAATATATATGTTCATTTAATGAATTCAATGATATAGGTTACCACTTTGAGGGAGCTATATTGTGGAATAAGAAATGGTCTATCTCTTTACATCATTCCTCACTAGAATTAACGCTATCCTGAGTCAAAATGGTTATGGTAACATGAAATCAAACCCATAAAATAATCTAGCTTTAGGAGGTCATACATAATAGGACATTTCATATGTAACCTTACAATGATAATGATACCCAAGGCCCCCAACATAGTCAAGTACACAGAATCAGTTTTATGGAATGGAAGAATATATTTTACTATATTCAGAATGGGTGGGAACCTATGTTCTTCATCTTTAATCAAGATACAAATTTTCTCAAATAGGTCCAAACTAATATAGAATTTGAGGTTTTCCTCAAGAACCATTTCTTTGGTTTCTCTTACTATAGGTTCCATGAACATACCATTAAGGATTTGTTAATATTCCAACACTAGCACCAAATATGATTGACCATGTAATTATTTCACTATGTTATCCTCCATCTCATATGACATATGTCTCTACTGACCCCATAGAAGATGATGTTTTCATGTAATATATATAGGAATTCAGTCAAACTTTACATAAATTTAATGATTTTCATGATCAAAAGAAGGTTATCAAATTTTATGGTTTTGTCCAAGAATGGTTAGAATAACAATTTACACAAATAGTCAGATCACCCTCTATAGAAACCTCATCATCTTCACATCCATCCACAATATAAAGAGTATGTGTTTACAACAAAAGGATAATCAAGAGTTTTTTCTAGTTCTGTATATGGTCATCAAAATAATGGAATTTATGCCATTTCCAATGGTATGATATCTCATAAACTGACCAATATTGGAGAAGTATTATAAAGAAGATGAATAATATTCCATCATCTATTACATCATATTTTTGGATTGTTGTTCTTAGAATATGAATGAGGAACTCTAGTCTACAACTCATATCATATCTCACCATCATAATTAAGGAAAATAGAATCACTATAATAGAAAGGAAAATTCTCGAAGAATCACACTAATGAGAAAATAATAAAAGCATTATTCTGATATCAAAAATTATATCCCACTAAAATCATACCTTCTAGTGCACCTCCACTTCTCCTCCACATTGATGATCATTTTTATTAGTTATATGTTCCCAAATATCAACCATAGTCATCAGAGGCTCAACCATGGCCATCTAGTAGTGTTTTAACCCAAACATCCAACTGATATTAGAATGAGGAGTGAACCAGTGAAGTCCCATCACCATAACTAGATAATCCCATGAAACATGTTATCAAATAGAGACCCATAGAGAGCGTAAATATTCACCTAGCTTATATGTATGATGTGATCAATCATACTAATGGTATCTTAGTATCAATTTCAATCTTATAGGAACACCATATGTCAATTTAGCTATGTAAATCCCTCATTGAGGTCCTAAAGATCCATATATAGATTTAAATTGAGCTAGGACATGTTTAATCCTACCATGTAGAGGAAACTGAGCATGAAGAATGAAAATCCATACTCTCCATCTGGGGGTATGGGGTGCAACCATACATTGAAATATTCTAATTCTATATTTTTTAGTCTATTTTAATGGTTTAGAGTTGTTCTGATTCTTGGGGAAATAGGCTCTATGATCAAACTCATAACAACTCAGGAACTCCACAAGAGGGACTCATTGAGGAATATTTGACACTACATAACCTACAAATCTTAGTTTTGTTAATAAATAGCAGAATATGCATGAAAATAATTAGTAAAAGTCTTCATTTGTTGTGTTTTTATCAAATAATAAATTTATTGTATTCTCACATGATAATACATATAACAATTTATTAGAAATGCCCTCACTCTATATGAATAAAAATGTCCCCTCTATATATCACAAGTGCATCATAGTGATATCTTTGACTTCAACTCCTATGAAGCATAATACCTTGATGTTGGGTACTATTAATGGGAACAGAGGGTACCATAGGTTGATAAGGTTCAGTGTTTCAATACATCCATTGATATCATAGCCACCTCATTAGATCCCTGGGAGGATATGAAGGATAGGTTAATCCTTCTAATTCACAATATGGAATGGACGACCCCTAATTCCTGGAACTATTTAATTTTCTCTAAGAAATAAGAGTTCCATGATATCAGCTAGTACACATATAAAGTGAATTTTCCTATGAATCCTAAAAAATGGACACCCATTACATACCTAAGGTTATTTCACTTGACCACTAATTAACAACACCTCCATATCCTTTCCAGGGTGGATTTGAATCATTGGAAAACCACCAAATGTTATTGATTTGACATCATGTTCATACACCATAAATGAAGGCCACAAGGTATTGGGTTATTGGTATCATCATTCTTGGTCAATATAGTGACTCATAATTCTCCTACATAAATATTACATCTTATTAGATTAATATTTTATACATTACATTACGATACACATAATAATCAAATACTTGTAGTTTCTTTAAATTCATGTATTCATATAAAACTCATTCATATGATTTCTATATCATATCCCAATTTGTTCATCCCAAATATAACATTTCATAGAAATATAATTCATAAAAAAAATTTCATATCCTAGATGGAAACATGATAAAGGGTGAAAAAATATTATCAGTACGGGTAAACCACACAAAGATGAATGATCAATTAATAATAAAATTAGAATATGGGTATGAGAATATGAGCTAAATATTTGAAAAAAAATCCCACCCAATATATCATATATCATAATCATATATCATAGAAGATATATTGTAATTTCAAAAGTCATAAATCACAAATGAATCAAAGAACACGATCAAGGAGAGTGTGAAATCTTCATATGAAATATATTGTTGGAATACCTTTAATCATTGAGAGTAATATAATTATTTTATTATCATTTCCAATACTATCATAGTGGATTAAGATAACTTCCCATTTTAGTGTATCCATATACTAGGTACATAACCAAAACTATCATAATAGTCATATTCTCTTATTGAACTAATTTCAATCCCCATTTCATTCCATGTTATATCATGAGATATCAATATTAACAAAATGAATTAGATGGATATATAATTATATACCCATCAATCACAAAATAAAAAAACACATGTGTCTTATAAGATCATAAAATATTCATCATATAATAACCCATGAAGACGAAAATTGTTTTGTATATAACTAACAATAAAATAAATTATGGAATATAAATAGTTTCATAAATATATTATCATCATATACCATCCATATAGAGATTATGTATGGTATCATAGGATAATTTTTCTAGTAAAATGAATGTTTTCCATCTATGTTTAAAAATACCACTAATAACACTTGGAACATTTCATGAAGAAAATACCCTTTCCTCTTTGAAACAACAAATTTAATATATAAAATTTTCCAAAATAGTGAAAACAAAATATTCCAAATGTCTATGGAAATTTTTAAAGAATGATTCAAAGAAATAAGTGGTCATGGTTGTTATAAATTCTATTTATGTTGTGTAGGTAAAAACAAATATTCCATTTACATTTTCAATAAAAGGTCAAATTACCTCATCCAAAAAATGATAAGAAGATTATTTTTAAAACCTTTTAAAAATATTAAATAATGGGTAAAAATATATTTAAAAATAATGGTTCATATTAAAAAAAATTCAGGAAAACATTTTTAGAAAACCTGGACAGTAAAGGAAAAGGCCTTTCGTGTAAAGGGAGAAATAAATTCAGTTTCCCTTAAAATATTTTATCGATATCATGAGTAATTAAAGAGAGGAAAATGAATGGTAATAATTTAATATCTAAAATTAAATATATTAGAATACAAAACCTTATTTTCATGAGATTTTGATTTTAAAATTATCTTCATATAATATTAAACCAAAACAATCAAGATAAACAATGAGATTTCAACAAAATCCCTAACTACTTTGGTATCATTCAAATTAAAATGTTATTAAAGGGGAAAAAATATGTGGATATTTAAATAAATATTTTTCTTATGAAAATAATAATAAACTAAATTGATGGGTGGTATATACACCACATAATATTAACAAGTGGGGAATATGGAATGGATCTCAAAAAATAATAGTGAGATGGAAATCCCTTACCTCGAGTTAGAGACACATAAAAAGTGTTCTAACCCCGTTTATAATAAATATAAATTTGTTATACTAATATAATATAATAAATAATATAATAAATAAATATAATTTCATATTTTATCCACTTATGAATTTTAAAATCCCACTTATTAATTTCCCTTATTAAAATCATTATTTTTAGTTGTTAAATGTTTCTTTTTTCAAGAGAATTTTTATTCCATAGTCACATTCCTGGTATTCGATCGTAGTTCCATCATCTATAGAGTGTTAATAATGATATAAATATCTGAAATAATTTTTATATATGTTTATATTTATCCTTAAATTGTATATATGAAAAACGTAATTAAACCATCATGGATATGGTAGGTCGAACGTATGAATAAACGTTGTTCTCACTTTTCTATAGATTAAAAAAACAATGTTAAATAATAATTAACTATTATTTAATAATTATTATTTCATATTTATCATAAATATTCATTATTATATACTTATTACCATCCATTTAATGTATAATCAAAAAATTAATCACATCACTTCATCGATGTGGTAGTCAACATGTATGCACAATCGATGTTATAGTATTTAAAAGGATTGTAAGGTTAGAAGCTACATATGATATTATGATTTTAGAAGAATAACAATGTAATAATTATCATATATAAAATTTAAACAAATAATAATGATAATCAATGAAATATGGGGATGGACAATGAATTTTAATGTAACGTGGAGGCAGAAGCATGATTATAAGCACCAGTGATACATTCACATCCCATTTGATGGAATATTGGTTGCATATTAGTGGTTACATAATCATAATAGAGTATAATAATAATTAATATAATGATTTTATTATTTTATGATTAATACAACATATATAGTGAATGTGTAACAATAAATAAATTGAAAGAGGTTGGGTAAGACAATTCCCTCTTATTTGATAGGCCTAATTTGGATCAATAATTAATAAAAATTTGACTAGTATTTTAAGAAAAAAAATAATAATTCTAGGATAGTGATTTAGAGAAGAAAATTAGGTTGGGTTGATCAAGACATATGGCTCATTATAATGTAATGAAAATAGTAATGTGTTTTCTTTTTTTAATCGAGGGATATAAACAAACAAAATTTCATAAAACATTAAAATATAATAATTTAATATTGAATAAAAATAATTAATAATGGAAAACAATAAAATTAAATGATGAAATTATAGAAATTAAACCATCAAATGAAATATATATAGGTTTTATGTCATTGTAAAAATTATCTTATGACTAAACCCTTCATTAACCAATTCTAACCATAAGAATTGTAACAATTTTTCAATATTAAAGCATAATAATTTTACTTATATGTTAGAAATTAAATATTATATTGTCACAGATTCATATTTCTGAAAATTTATAATAATTGTTTAATCTATCAATATTATAATTATTTTTACACAATGTAAAAAAAAATTATTTTTCATAAAATATCAATAACATCAGTTTTTCACTATTCACTAAATTTGGATTTAAATATATCAAGATAGTTATTTAATTAGAATATAAACCTTTTAGAGATCCCAAATATATTTTCTTCATATAGTAAATTTGTGGGAAATTATATACCCACAAAAATGTACTTATAGTTTGTTAAAAAAATTATATTATTTTTTCCTCTACCTGCGCAAGAATAACATCTATGTTGTGTAGGGATTTAAGGTAAGTATTACATATATAAATATAATAATAAACTCAAATTATAAAAAATTAATTCATATTTAAAATAAATATCTAGAAGTGAATATATTTACCCATATCTAAAAGTTTAAGATATATTATTTTCAGAATACTTCCATTTTTGAATTTTCATTATTGAAATAACAGAAATGTTATTTTCATGGGAATATGGAACCCAAAATGAAATTTTCCAAGTCCTAGTATCCATTATAATTATTTTTCGGTTTTGGAGGTTCCCATAAGGGTCTAAAATATAAATAATGGGATTTTTAGTTGAAAACTCATCTGATGTGGATTCTACAATGTGGCCTGTATCTCTGTGTTGTATGGTTGGTTGATATCAAATGGAGACCCTAGTTATGGAACCATATACTAGGAATTAGATTTCATTGATACTAAAAATTTTGGAATAGATATGATGTGGAGACCACAAATGGAAAATAGGGGTCTATAGAGTTGAGTAGGCTAGTGATACCAATTTCTAGGTAGCAACGACGTAGAGGGATTGTTTGTTTCATAGTCTCTCTCGCCAATTTTATAGGAACATTATTATAGTTTTTACCATTTTTTCCATTTTTGGTCTTGAACCTATATGTTTTATAATGGTACCCTAGGATGAACCATAATATTTTATATTTTAGCTGGTTATTTTATAAGTTCAAGGGAGTCACACTGTGGGGTTTCGTTTTACAGAATGCGTATAAATATCTGAACCCACTCTAAATCCACTTAACTCCCATGTTCCACAATAAAAACCTCATAAACCAAGGGATATTTTCTATGAACCAATAAATATGTATTAATCTATGAATTCCTATGTTCTGTCCCTGGTGATATTAGATACTTTATTCATCTCTTAATTCATCTTATTATCTGTTTTATCCAGTTTCACTCATGTTATCTCACCATGTTATTGAATTTGGTCTCCATAATACAATTGTAGTTTCTTTTTATGGATTTATATTAGTTGTGTCATAGAATAATTTTTTGTATGATGTTTTCTTATTGAATATGTGACTGGAAATCCACATTATTGTATAATTTGAATATGGGAAATGTTGATTCCTTGAGATAGTGGATTCATTGATTATCCGTTATTATTATTTATAATTATAATGTTATATTTAATTATATTATGGAAAAATATTATATATATAAAAATTTAAATAATATTAATTAATAAATTGTTTTATAGTTAGAGATCATGATCTTCCACATTGATAATGGTTTTCCTCCTTTTTTAAATGATATTTTGTATCAATGTTATAATTTTGTAGCAGGTGTTTTATGCTCAGGTTAGAATTTTAATTTTATAAAACGGTTAAAGAATTAAAATATAGTATGTTTTTATTAGATAATTTAATATAAAGAGTTATGTCTATTGAAACATTTCTTCCATACGATTTCATTGAAATCAAATAATTCTTAGTACATGTTTTTCTGAACCTGAATATGATATTCTTATTCTGAATAATAATAATAATCCATGATTAAGCATATATTTTCCTCCATATAATGTAATGAAATAATAAATTATTCTTTGAAACCATGATTAAATTATTTTTATTTTTTATATTGTATTACATAGGTTACCCATAGTATTACCATTTGATAAATGAATTTTTTAATTCAATATAGATTAAATCATGTTGTTTGATAATGATACTTTTTTCGGGATGGGTGATAATGTATTACTATATGGGGTAAACTAATTATTTTAGGGGCTTTATTTACATATTAAATATTTTTTTTTCTAAATAAATTCTTTTTTCATATTTTCATAATCCATGATATATGATATGATGTGAGCCTAGAAAGGCTTCTGAGTAATGAGATATAAGAAGAGAATCCATGTTCTGTGACATCAAATGATTCCAAGGTTTGTGAGATTCATGGAGATTTTCAGCCGGATTTAGGGATTTAAATTTGTATTATGCAATAGTTTTAATCTAGGATTATCTATTATTATGTTGAATGTTTGGATTCTTTCATGATGATAAATCTGTTTAATGATAGGGTGTCTAATTTACTCTATTATTTTCATTCCCTTACCTTCTGCTTGAGAAAGCCAAGTGTGATTGGTTATGAATCTCTTAAATATTATCTTAGTATGATTCTTAGAGTTCTTGTAATTAGGTAATGGTAATTTCTATCATCATTTTTCACCCATGGTGTTGGGGGTTTTTGGAATTCAAAAGATGTTAATATTAGAAAATTGGGGACTATGTTGGATTATGTCTCAAGGTAATAGACTTCACTTTCGATGGGAAATGAAATATAATTAGAGTAATTTTAATTAATTAATTTAATTTCATAGTATAATGGTAATTATATAAATGAAACACCGATAATTATTGTGTTCGAATATGATATTTAATTTTTTCTGGTGGTAGATGGGTGTTCGAGACACGATAGCTATACTTGAGTTTGACGCTACACCAATGGCCATAGTGTTTTTGTATGATATATAATACCATATATGTTTTGTTATTTCATATGATACCCCACCCATTTCGGTTGGAATGTTGAAACCTAATAGACTCTATGAGGGTGTTTTCCCCAATATCCAACTCAACGTGGGATGAATGGAAAACTACATCCTCTAGCCTTGCTCTATTCTCTTCATAGTATTATGTTTTTGGGGTCCATGCTGGTTATCTCTTCCAATATATGTGTGTACAGGGATATAATTTTTGGTGTTTATTTCACACACATGTATCCTAGGGTATAGCATCATAAGGATTACTATATGTAAGATATGTATGGGTTATAATGTCTAGAAGAATATTACCCAGTGTATGGGTTGTAATGGCTTAAGGTATAATAATTGAGGTATGATCTATAAAATACATATTTTGGGGGTCCTATAAACTACTTGGTTAATATATAGATATGTGGAATTGTATGATGAGATGATGTGATTTATGAGATGCATGTTATGTATCTTTGACCATGTTTCTTCAGGCTATATTATTTTGGAGAGAGGTGGATCAGAACATAATACATTGTGGTAGAGCGGAAATCCAGTATGGAAGTAGTAGCGGGGAACCCTCATTTTTATTTCTGTAATATATGATCTCTTTTATGCATGCTATGGTTAAAGATAATAATGGTTATCCTAGGGACTATGTATACCTATTTAGGTGACGATTTGGTTTCACATGTTATTCATTGGGCATTAGTATGCATTCATTATATTTGAACATGAGGCTCTAGGGAGGATCCTAATGAGTATTCCTTTTTTTTCTCACCCTACATATATATATTATTTTTTTTGTTAAAATTGGTAGGTTACATATCAGTCTTTATATAACATTCTCATTGTTGATTTTCACATGGTTTGGATTTATGGTCACTATATATATTATATTTTGGAACCTTTTTTTTCCTCCCCATTGTTCAGTTCAAAGAAAATAGATGTATATTGTTTTGTTTTATTTTTTGTGTTTCATCATGAGTTTATTAGTGTATTTGTTTATCCCAATATTCATCATGTTCTCATAGTGTTTAATGCCTCATATTTGAATTTATGTTATACCATTCATGCTTATATCTAATATGTGGGCTATTCTAAGTACACTTCAGGTGGTCACTATCTCCCTTCTCTTGTTTTTAACCATGAAGGGGTGTATTTGGGGAGATGGGGCCATGAAAAAGTGTTATCAAAGGTTTAGGATGATGGTTATGATGGATTTTAGAGGAATAACCATGTGATATTTCAATGTTTTGTATAAAAAAGGTCTTAAATAATTTTAATAAAATTTGTAAAGAAGGGATTCTTACTGAGGCATAAGTATTTATGGAAACCTAAAATCTCATACATGAATAATTAATTTTAAAGATCCTACTTGGTAAAAAGATATTGGTTTTTGTGTAGATACATAAAAAGGGATCTTACATTATTCATCTTTTCTCTATTGTTTAAAATGGGTATATCGTTAGATTAGTTAATCATTAAATAATCCAAATAACTAATCAATCTTAAATATTCTATACTCCTAGTTTATGTTTATCTAATCACTTTTTATTTAGTAGGCATGACTACATGTAACAATTCTCCTCTGGTTCACACCATTAATTTTCATTAAGATATTTTGGTAGATTTCCATAAATTAACGGTCGACGAGGAAAAACAAAGTGGATAAAAGTATGAGGGTTTTAAAACTATATTATTTAAAAGTATCAAAGTACTATTTTAGAAATATTTATATAAGACTGGTTAGTGGAGGTAATGATACCTTTCAATTTTATTTATTCTCAAAAGGAGAACTAGGTTTTATTTTTTGTGATTATGTTGTCTGGACTAAAAAGATAGTGGTGGATATTATTCCTCATGGATGGTGAGGTGTAAGTAGACTCATAGGAGAATTCCTCCAAATAGATTTGAGCAGAGTTTCATTCATCTACTATAATGGTCTAGAGTCATTAGAATTAGCTCCACCTTTGACAATATATTTCCAACATGTTGTATTTAAAGATTCATTTCCATGCCTTTCTTCGTTATACATTATACATATTTTTAGATTAGGAATATCGGGTGAGGCATTTCATGGAGTCCATGTGTCAATAGATCCAGCATTAGGTAAGCTTGTTTATGTTTTTTTCATTTCTTGAGGTGCTGGAAAGTGTATAGATTATTTAGAGGATGTTGACCATAAATGAATCATCATTATAGGGGATTCATCATGTTCTCCATAAAGCATAGTCATTGAAAAGGATTCGTATTCCCCTTGAATGAATTGTTTTTAGACATCATGGGGTAGGTCCCATCCATATTCCAAATTTTTCTTTGGGGGTGTAAAATCTCAATGATTTACTCAGAGATAAAATTATTAATTATATTTTATAGGTTGATATCAAAAGTGGTGAGAGTGTATTATCATTCTTGGAAGGTAGCATGAACCAAGTGATCCAATTCTGATTCCTCTATTTATGATGTTTTAGTTGAGGTAGAAACAATAGGATGCACCACCCAGGTATTAGCAGAGATGAGATGGAATCAATAGAGGGAATAAATGAGATGATATTCATCCTAATAGAGTAGAAAAATGTTTTGTAGGTGTTATTAATTATGTTAAGATAGTTCAAGTATAAGGCCATAGACAGATGGTTTGTCTAGAGTTTCGAGTGGTGAGTGTTCTATATGTCATTTGAGGTACCATTTTCCTTTTATTTTCATTGTTTCATGTAATTTTTGATTTAGAAGATACATAATCTATTTTATAAATTTACGCATTTCATTATTTTGGAATTTATTTGGAGATACTTATAGTTCCATTGGCATTTATTGTTCCAATTGGAGTTCTATATTACCATTTTGAAGTATGTAGAAACTATGAGATATTATTATTGTAGAACCACTTTTGGGGGGACTTCATATGTTTATAGATAAAGACATACACTATCATCCTAGATGTGGACTACTTATATTCATATCATCGTATTTCAGATTTATTCTTGAGATTTATTATATTTTACAATTCTTATAAAGTTCCTATAGTGTTTTCTGATGAAAGAGACCTTCTAATGTTTTAGAGGAGTGTTCTTCCCTTATCTTCCATGATTATTTAGGTGATACTATGTTTTTTGGAGGATCAGCTGATGGTGTTTCCTAGGTTTGTTTATGAGTACCTTATTGTTTTTATAAAGGTGGTTGTGTCTTTACCCCCTCTATGAGAGATCACATTTGGAATAAATATATAGGTAGCTGTTCCTCTAATATTGATGTCTTTCTATATTATGATGACTTTTTAGTTATGAGATATGTGATTAAAACATTATGACCAATTACAGTACAGTATTGATTTGGTTGAGTGTGTCAACATGGAACACCCTAGTTTTTTTGATGATGGAGGATGATTGATGTTTGTGTCTATGTATCAATTATTGTTATGTTAATTAAGTTATGGTTAAGAATAACAATCATATTTGATGAAATATTGATTTATTCAATCAAATTAAATGGAAATTTTAGTTCTCAAATATCAACCTATGGTCACTATATCATCAGTTGCATGTTAAATATTAGGATGTTTTTATTACTAATTTTTTATGTCCATATGGTCATTATGAATTTTTTGTGATTTTTTGGTGTGATCAATTCTTTAGTAGTGTTCATGGTTTTTATGAACTCAATGTTCACGAAGAATCTAGATTGTTTCAGGGTGGATTTCATCAGTGAAATCCTCATGTAATATACATATGAGGAGGAGCACTCATAACATATCCATTTTTTGAGAGATATTTATCATTAGAGGCTATTTGATAAGTTATAAAATTTTGTGTTATAGGATCCAGAATTTCATTTCATAGGTAATGTAACATCCTAGTGGTGAGTATCTATGTTTCCTTTATAGATCAATTCATCCATTTCATAGGTTCCCTCCAATATAGTAGTAGAGGTGTGGAGTTCCCCTTGTCATGGATTCTATTATAAGAGGATTGTAGATAATCATTCTTAGGTTACACCACTTATAAATTCCTAGACTAGAAAGGCTTTTTCATTCTTATGGATTGTTTTATGTCAATAATGTTTCAAGTACCTAAAAGAGAATTTGTTCCACACCACAATTAATATATTCCCATAATATGGAGTTTATTTTAATATTTTCTTTGGAACTTACAATTTGTTGTGTGCTTTTGTTATGATGTATCATAGATTTTTTATTTCTTACGAGTCTTGGATGCTACATCTACATCAGAAATAAAATTTCACCACTGATCTTGAGTAATTATATGTTGTGTTTTCATGATGTTTTGGTGACAGTAACTCATTATTGAGTGTGTTTTGGTTTTTCATGATCATAAAAGTGTGAGTTATTTATTCTTATTATGTGGCCTTAACTTATTTAAATTATGGAGCATATAATTATAATCAGTGTACAAATTCTATATTTATTATTAATTTATTAAAGAGATATTTTTTTGCTTATGCAATTTTAAAGAGGTCTCATAGTGATTCCATGAATAAATATAGATACTCCTTGATAGTAATTGGAGTGTTACTATAGATACTTCCAGATATGGGAGAGTTTGGTGATAGAGGATTTCATTTAAAAATGATATTTTTGTCATATTTGATTGAGTAGTTGAGGGATTCTCGACTAGGGGAATCTATATTGGAGGTATGGGGAAATAGGTTTGCCTTATGTGATTCTCATTCTGGTTGTTCTAAGGATGAATTTCCTTCAGTTGTTTTCCTATGAAATTGTTTTATACCTCTGGAGTTTTTTGAGATGGTTCACCAATATTTCTATGTCTCAGACCTGTAATTACATCCTAGCATAAAAATTATTTACCATACTCTAAAAGGGAAATTTTGGTCTCCTGGGTTGAAGCTTTTAGGCGCAGATTATGTTTCTTGATGTTTGGTATTCTAGAAGGTGAAGATAGAGAACTTTTTTCTTAGACGATTTCTCTTTAGTTATATTTTATGAAGTGGAATTCAGAAAACATATCATTGGATTTTTTACCCATTAATTCAATATAATGGAGCCTTTTAAGCTATATGGTTGATTTTTGATCATTTCATGATGTCTTCCAACATCATAGTGTTGAAGTAGATGAGCCAAGTGGAGGTTTTGTCAAGAAAGTACCAAGATGATGTGGTGAGAGTGGAAAACATCCAAAGGATTATAATATCATGTATTTATCCAAATTTTTACCTTTGTGGTTTGTATAAGTCTCCATCATGATTTTTTATTTACATTATTCAATAGAATTTTATTACATATATAGAAATATAGTCTTACGTAGTGAATCATCCAGACTCCTGAATACCTTTTGTGTTCATATGTACAGGATTTTTGAGGATCATGGATAAGGAACCTTATATTAGTATATTTTTCTTATAAAAATATTTTTTTAATACACTATTATTATGGAAACACTTGAATAGTTTTAAATCCTAACTTTTCTTTGACTTATGTCTTCTACATGGGTTATAGATATTGAAATTTTAAAACTGGATCATTTGTAGAACATGAAAATTGTTGTTTATGTAATTCACATATGGATAAAATAATTGGTGTATCTTAATATGTCCTATGATAATAATAGGAAGATTCCAATGGAGTTCATCATTTATGATCATGTGATCAAGATGGTTCTTCCTCATCATGCGTAGTGATGTTTTTGATGTTGGAGATTGTTTTCTCCAATATTTATCAGAAATTTCAGTGTTTTGGATATTGTTATAATCATGGCATATTAGATTGAATATCCTTCATAGACGAGACAATTACATGATGTATTTAACGTATTTTAGATATTCCATTACCTTAATGATGAATTTGAAGTCATTTAATTGGAAATCATCAACATTAATGTTTTTGTGACCTTTGAGGAGTGGCCTATGGATATCTAAGACTTCTAATAGAAGGTGTTGTTACGATGTTTTGTTACCTTGGTTCATTTATTGTGGTAAATAATTTGTTTGGAGGTGTATACGTAGTAATTTGATTCATAGATACATGTTAATAATATATATTTATTGAATGTTAATATTTTCTATTTTTGGAGATGCTTGATTGTGGGTTTTTACCTTTATCTGGTGTTTGAGATGTTTACCTATTGGTATTTTACTGTAAATATTACTCTTGTTCAAGTGGTTTCTTTCCTATTAGAGTTCATAATATATGGTTGTTGGAATTTCATTGTTTTAGCAATGGTTCTCCCAAATAAGGTTGTTGAACTCATGTGGTGGTGAGACTCTTGAAAGTTATCTCATATGTTGGTCATTCACAAGACCTTTTCCCCGATTTTCTCTCCCGATTTTATTTTAAATCATCATGGATTAAAGTGTTTTTGGTGATATCTCATATATGGGATAATTATTAATTAATCCTTCCCATTGTGTGTTTTTGTAGTTGGATGCACCTATGGGAGGCTGGAGGATGAATAATGGGAGTTTTTTTAATATCTCTGCTAAAGAGGATTCTATGTCATGGGGGGTACACTGTGTCATTATGGATGGTTATTATGATATAGATATATCATATACATTGTGGGGTTTGTAGAGAAGGATTTGGTATATGCTTCATATTTTGTAATATATGATTCATGGAGGACACAACTATAATGGTGTTGTCCAAGGGTGTGAGTGGGGGAATTATATTAATTTTCAAGAATTTAAGACATGAGGGGATTGGTTGTGCCATAGTACCTCTCCTCATTTTGTATGATCACTATCAAGGGACGTTCTTTGTTTCTTTGAGGCTATGGCATGGTCTCTTATGCAATGTCTTATTCCACCCTATTTCAGTTAGTTCAAACATTTTTTTAATGGGGATACACCATAATGTTTTGATTTATTGAATACTTATAAAGACTCTAACCACCTCATATCCCACTTTTCATCAAGGATTCTCTCCAAAACCCTAGTCTAGCAATGGATATTTATAGAGTAATTTGAATCCACATTCAAAATTTATTTGTCCTCGACATCCAAAGTTCAATCCACGGTGGTCAGAGGTGAGTTCTTTCTATTTTCTTATAGTTTCTTATCTTTTGGCCTAGTTTCATCCTATTATATATCTATATGTTACCAAATTTGATATATATCATTCTATTTTGTTTTGTTTTGATATTTTTAGAGTGATTGTACCCCAAATTCCTTGTAGTTTTGATGTTATCTTGCAAGAGAGGTGATCAGAAATCTATTTTTTAAATATATATTTGATGAATTTTGATCCCATGTGGTAGAGGATTAATTTCTTCTATATTATAATTATTTTCATTCATAATGTTACCATGATTTATCTTAATTCAGTGGTGGTGGAATGAAAATTAATAAAGGATAAACCAGATTAATCAAATAATAGGTTTTTGGTTAGTGGTCATGATCTTCGACTAGGATAACAAATCTCCTTCCAAATTACTAGATAGTGTTTTATCTATGTAATTATTCAGGTTATTGAATGATAATTTGATGAAAATAGTTAATGAAAATTGTTTCATAAATTAATTCTTGAAAAAATAAATATAAATAGGCATGTTTAATAAAACAATTATTCTATATGATTTTATAGGAATCAAATTATTCTTACCGAATATTTTGTTGATCCAAATGTTGTAATTATATTTATGGATAATAATAAAAATACACATTAAATGATATATCCTTTCATTAATTTGTTATAAAACAATAAGTTGATCTGGAAAAACATGGTTAATTGTTTAGTATCTTTTATAGCTGATTACTTAGGATACCCATTTTATTAACCTATGATAAATGAATCATCTAATTCAATATAGAATAAAAATATTTCTTTACTAAATATAATATTTTTGTGTTGAGTATGTTTATTTTTTATACGGGATGAATCCCTTATTTTAGGGCCTATATTTATCTATTAAATATGTTAATTTCTTAATATATTATGTGTTTCTCTATATGTGAAGGATTTTATTTGATATAATGTGAGCCTAGAGTGGTTTTTGACTAATGAGATAAGGGCGGGGATGCTTTGGGTTTTTATAGTAGTTTATGATTATGATGTAGAGATTCATGGTGATATGGATGATGGTGTTGCAGATGGAGCCAATTTTTATTGAATGGGTTGAATCTATGCTTTTAATTTTTTTCTGGGATATATGTTGATTTATATATTATAAATGTATTTAAAACATAGGTTATTTAGTTTCTTTTTTATCGGCACTCCTTTACCCGCTACATGAGGCAATTGGTTGTGAATTTTTATACATCTATTATACTGACCCAGGAATAACATACCTAGATATTACATCAGTTTAGATGAATATTCCACAAATTACAAAAATATATTCTTGAGGACCATAATAGTTTACTGTATTTTGAAACATGTAAACATAAAATTCTAACTTTGGGAAATTTCATCAACATCTTCATTAAAGATCATATACTTTATAACTCCTACTTTATACTAGTCTTTAGAACATGGGGAAAGAAAAAATTAGAGTGGGGTGAGCTTAGATGACCAGTAAGGGTAAAAAAGGGGGATATGTAAGCACAAAATGTGCAAAATGGTATGAGAACATCATCTTAACATTGGAATACGATACCATTCCTACCAATGATCATAATCAAGAGTCATTGCATATTTATTGGTACTTCATAAGACATTAAAAATAAGGTAATCAAGATAATAATATAATAATGATACATGTGACTATGTAAGACAATTAAACATGAAAATTTATTTCTATAATATTCAAATATTAATTACAATTCCATATCAGTTGAATGACTTCACTATATAAACCATCATAGAAGTCAAGGCTCACTCCCAAGAACATATTTGTGGACAATGAAAATTACTGAACCAAATTCACTCCACATTCTAGCCATGTATTACTAAAATGGGTACACATGACCTTCATTCCTTGTATTACAAAATAGAGTTTACTCCTCATTCCAACCCTCTGTTACTGAACCAGGATCAGCTCCTATTACAGCCCAATATTACTGAACCGATTTCACACCTCATTCTAACCATGTTTTACTAGAACGAGTTCAATTATAATTCTTGTCCTTAATATAAATTGTGATATATAAATCATTACACAATACATTGGGGGGATATATATGTCCCACACATATCATAATGAAATCATACATAAGTGTTCCATATGAAAATAAAAAATTCATCATATCCGGGCCAATAAAAAATAAATGGGATTCAGAAACATAATGTCATAATCCATGAAATGTACTGGGTATCATAAAAATTTCATCATATCATAAAATATGGAAAATACATAGGTTTAATAATCATTTCCTCATAGAATAACCCCTAAAAGTTAGTTGGTTTTGTAAGAATTTTATCCTGGTGTAACATGTGGGAGGGAAATTGGTTTCATAAACAACATGCAAGCATAACAATAAACCATTCAATTAATGAAAAATAATGTTTTACATGGATCATAACCTTAGTAAGTCATAATATATATCACTTTATACCTTCTTATATAGATAAGGATTTGGAAATATAACATGGAACCTAACTTTTATTTGATAATCACTTTTTAAAACATATACAATTTTCCAAATTTGTTTTCTTTGAAAAAAATTTGAAAAAATATAATGGAATCATTAAAATTAATTAAAAACATTTCTTGTGGAAAATATTATTTCCTCTTTGAAAAACTATTTTTAAAACATAAATCATTTCAAAACATATTCCTTTTAAAATAACACTAAAAACATATATAGAAAACTTTTAAAACCTTTTGGAACACTTTTTAAAATATAAATCATTTTTAAAACCATTATATTTTATATTTACTTTAAAAAGACTAATTTCCAGGATATGATGGAAAAATATTCTTTTTAAAATGACCCTGTAAACTTTTGAAAAAATAACCAATGAAATGTTGGCAGGTAAATATGTACATGCCAAACATTCCTTTTTAACCATATAACGATTAAAAAATTTATTTTACTGAAAATTGAAAAGGATAATACATTTAAAAAAAATTATTGTAATTTTAAAACATGGATAAAAATTTATTTTATAAATAATTGTAAAACATTTATTAAAAAATCATTTTTAGAATAAAACAAATTTCAGACCAAAGAGATAAATAAATTTACATTTTCATAAAAATACTTTCTTAAATATATTAAGTACTATGGAATGTAAAAATGTTATAAATACATTTATATATCATATATAACCATAGGATAATAAATTTCATTAGATTTATTGAGATATAGATCATAATATTTCATCAATTGTATCAAAATCATAAAAAATCATTAAAAATTATGGCATTGCCACAATAAACTGTTACAACATCGGTAACAATGATTTGTAATAATATGGAAACAAAAACATAAAATTAATCCTAAAATGTTATTGAAATATTTATATTCATAATATAACCTGAAAATGTTCATTATATGTACCTCATTGAAAAATATAGATCCATAACACAGAATGTGTCTCAAAGAAGGCAAATTAAGTCAAAATTGCTTTACTAATTTGGAAAATTTTTAACCATAAACCCCATGAATGAATGATCATAAATGGGATAGGTAAACACCCATAAATTTAATTATAATATTAACATAATAAATTCATGAGATTTAAATACACCTCGAAAAATAAATTAGTGGTGAATAAAGCATAATTCTCACAGAAATAAAAGTGAGAGTGGAAAACCCTTACCTTAAGTTTTGACATTATTCATAAACATTCAAACCTAATGTTGAATAAGTATAATTTTATTACGACATTATATTACACTTTTATTAACAATTTCATTTTAATGTTACATTTTGGAGTAATATCTGCATTGGTTTTCACAGATGTTTTCAATTTTTTATTATTCATCCTCTTATTCAGAACATTGCTTAATTATTTCAAGAATTTAAAATAAATTTTAAATATAATATATATTCAGTATTTAAATTTTGATATAATTTTATAAAATATAAAAATTCTAAATGGTATACTGCATTTATAGAGATTATTTTCCCTATATACAAATGAATATTATTTTTGTTTTATTTTTATATTTAAAGAAAAAAATATAATGAAATATATATTTATATTTATATTTATATTGAAATTCCATTATTATTTTTATTTCATATATATCATATAATTTTACGAAACCCAACCCTAATTAATTCCATGTAAATTTTGAATAAATCACATCGTTTTAAGGAAGAAGTAGTCCACATGTCCAGAAATGAAGTTATCGTAATTAGAAAAAACGGAAAGTATGAAGGTATGACTTATATAATAATTAAAGAATAATAAATATGTCATATATATCTTATATATCTTATATAAATAGTATGTTCATCATAATTCTCAACCATTAGAGGTGGAAAATTAAAAATGAATGACAACTGTTTGTGAGGAGGCAGTCCACCATACACATGAATGGTTTGTTCATTTCCCATTTGATATATGTGTGTCCATGTGTTGTTGAAACCATTAAAATAAAAAAATATAAGAATATTTTTTATACTGAGGATATTTAATGATAATTTAATAATAATAATTGTGTGGGTGGAGAATTAAAATAAAAATATATATTTGGAAAGATGTCACTTATTCTTTGGGTAATTCCTTTTGGTTTTCAACAAAGGACTACCATGTTTTTCATCATAAAATATAATTATAGGTTGAAAAGATGAAAATATGGGGCTTATTTGGTAATTTTTTGATGATATAATATTTCTTTATAGATTTGAGGAAGTGAGGGGTGACTTCAATTTATAGTGGAGTAGTGGTAATTTTATAAAAATAAAAATATAAACAATATTGAGAGGTCTATCTTATATCATGTGCCTCTAATAAATATCCATTTCCTAGAAAATAGATTATTTGGTTACAATATGATCAACTAATATATTTTTTAGACATGTTTCTAATGATTTTCCAACATAATCTAATTTTTAACTACTACGTAAATTTGTTTTTACCTTAATCATGTTAATTAATTTTAATTAATTTCAATGATATTTTTGTTAAAAAATAAGTTTAACTTACTGGATAATATAAATTATAATGAGTTAATATATGGAATCTATATTAAAATTTATAAATAAACAAGTGGTAGAAATTAATTTGAAAATAATCTCATAGATGTGGCGCGAAGTTGGTTTTTTAAATCGAAAAAGTCCATACATTTGAAATGTTTTTTATCCGATTTCAATGTGAAATTCGTTAAAATGGAATAAATTGATTTGATTTATATATAGTATATATATAATTATACTTTATAACTAAATTAATATATATTTTATGTTTATAAATAAAAAAATAGTTGTCATGAACCGACACAAGCCAGGGCTCGAGCTGTAACTTACCGAAGCGTACCTCCCTAGGCCAGGCGATGGTGATAAGAACTGAAGGGAAAAAACTCTAGGAGGCCTTTTTCTAAGAACCTATACACATGCATGAATCCAAATTAATGCAAAAGTGAAGTGGAAAAGTAAGAGTGAAGACTACTGTAAAGTAATGTGAACATGCATAAACCTCTAGACAATACCTGAGTAACTTAGTGAATAGTGAATTGTAAAGGGGAAAGAAACACCCAAACAAGAATATGGTCCCAAACTGAGGATAATTGGAAATGAGTATCGACTAAGAGAGCCTAGCTCTTGAATCCCAACAATCACCATGGTATGTGGTCCATGTAGCCTGAATCCCTTTTCTCCTCAATAGTCACAATCCACCTATCTGTCATCAATAAAATACATGACGCGTGTAGGGAAAGGACTATGAATTGGTGAGAATATAAAAACCAAGTAGAACACCCCTGAAAAGGAGAAGTGGGGGAAGTATGTTATACAACCTAAGATAAGCATTAAATAGAACAAGGTACTATAAAAGAGAGCAGAAATAGTTCATCTCGACCCAATAAGAGTGTGAAAGTATGCTCATAAAAACACAAGAAGCACAAAACGGTGGGGAGGTAAACCCCATGTTATATATACACATCCTATAGCTGGATAGTATACTTTCCTAATGATGATAATATAGACGTGGAATGAACATGGCATACCTCGTGTGTCTCCTCCTCTCTTGTATGAAGAGTAACCAAGAACCAAGGAGTGGGTAATTTAGTGGGATATATATATATTCTCATTTGAAGAAGCCCAAATGAGTGTGTAAGGGGATCTGCTTCTCACAAGCCAACCCTAGAATATGAGTAGCCAATAGTTCCAAGGTAAAACCATATGCAATTCCCAACACCTCATGTGTATCCCAAGGAGACACGAGTCAAATGGGATCTAATCACTTCACAAAAACACTATCTTCTTTCTACGGTGCTCACTCACCCACATAATTTTAGGTCACATTACAAGGATATGTATTGGTGGAGAGAGACACCATATTTCTCCTGAGTCCTTAGGTAAGTCGAACCATGCCTATCAACTACGCCGCATAGTCAGGGGGGTATTTTCAAAATCATCCAAAATAGCTTTGCCAATCAAAACTAGAGAGTAAGCCCAATATCATTAGGCACTACAATACCCAATCTAGCTAGAGGATCAGACTATAATATCTCATTATCGAGGAATTTACTACCCATCTAAACTAGAGGGTCAGCCCGATATCATCAGGGACTACACTACTCAGCCTACCAGGAGAGTTTACTAGCTGTCAACTGAGACTACACTACTTATCCCAATAAGAGGGTTATCCCAGAATCATCGTTTGGGAATAAACTACCCAACCCAACTGGACGGTAAAATTTGCATTTATCTTTGGGGACTACACTTCCTAGACTAGCTGGAGGGTCTTCCCATTACTAGTTTGGTAATCCTGTTTTATTATTGTTTCCATCGGGTGTCATCTCTTCACATTCCAAACTAGAACAACCACATTATATATCAAAATATGATTCTAAGTGTTCCATCACATTCTATTTTTAAAATAACTTAGGATATGTATCTTTAAAATAGAAATCACAGTTCAAATTATGGTGACTTGAAGGATTGAACATTGATCAAAAGATCTCAAAGAACACATGGGGGGTGAGGGTGCCCACACAACACTTAGACACTGATCATTTAATAGTAGTGTCTCTGAAGATTAATGGGTCCTATCAGATGTGGTATTATACACTGTGAAGGAGGACAACATGACATGTCCGGCTAATTCGGGTACCCGGCCGTGTCTATTGGTCATGTCTGTGAACTCAGACTCTCTGTCTATGTACTTCGATACACATGATGCTAGTTCACATGGGATGTTTCTCACGTGACCAAGACCTATCTATGTGCTTAAAACATGGCATTCATGTTCCCATGTTCTCCTTCACATGGTTCATATCACACGGGGAGGTGGTACATGGAATTTCAAATGGAGTACAGGTTGTGCCATCCTTATCTCTTCCCAACACTAGCATCGCCATAGAGGGAGGTTACACATGGTGTAATCATCACAAAACATGGTGTGTAGTTATGATTTTCTCAAAACCCAAGGGTTTCTTCAATTTTTGTCCCCCACTCCTAAATCTACTCTTACTATGGATGGGATTTTCTGAATCTGCTCAAAAAACTCCTGATCTTCCTGAAGAATGCAAGATTGCTTCGTCGTTCATTAGGAAGCTACCTTGTCCGAAAACAAGGGTTTGGCCACATCTCCCGATTTCTATAATCTCTTTGTTCCTCATCATTTTTTTTAAAACTTCTTATTATTCATCCCCACATCATGTCATTTTTAGATATGTGTCTTGCCTGCAAATCCATTGTTATTCTATTATTCCATCTCTTTTTCGGGTGCCCGATCGAGCATGGGTCACCTGTAAATCATTCAACAGAGATCCATGGTGATTCCAAGGTGATAAATCAACGGAATATGGAAGAAAGGAACTAAAATAAAAGGTTTTAATCATAAATGGACAAGCATTCTTAGTTAGAAATTAAAAAATGGCCATATGGGTTAGAACATGTGATAAACAATAATATATCAGGTAATTAGGCTCATACAGAGTTTGGAATCAAAGGCACAGGTTGAAGAACTAATTATCAAGATTCTCCAAATTTAATCCATGGAATAAAAATAGAATATATGAGTATTAACTAGATTGGATCATTCTTTGTTGACAAAGAATGTGTTCTCTGAAAAATGAGGTCGATCTATTGCCTTCACGGTGCCTCGATCCGTCAAGATCCAAGGATTCATCGGTTGTTCTTTGTTCATCATCATTCATCAATGAAAAGTGGAGGAATAGAGGGAATTATCATTGGAAAAACTAATTTATGAGGCTAAAACCTCATAACAAGGAATATATAACCATTTATTAGGTTAAGGTATTTACGTAATTAATTGAATAAATTAATTCATTCAATCAAATAAATGCACCACCAGTGTGTGAGGGTTCTGAACATCTCGTGATGACGCATTTTATATCATGCCTATAGGAAACACTGCATTCTAGGCTCAAATATGGTCTCATATTTCAGATTTGATCAACCTTTTAAGATTTATCTAGTTTTCATTAATTAATCATGCATAAGTAGGATTAAATACATTTATTTTTTTTAAAAAAATTATTTTGGGCACACCAGGCTATAGAATAGCATTCCATCTCCTCTCCTACCTCTAGACTAAAATTTATATATATTTTATGTCTTAATAGGAAACAATATGGTCTTTAAATAATTACCTCCAACAATAATTTCATCACTAAAATGAGAAACTAAAAAAATCAGGATACTCATGAGCCCAAACATATATCTCCCACTCCCTGGAACTCTCCTACTCATTGTTTTCTACCACAACATGCGAAATAGAAGTTTAGATCATCCTCACATAGTCCACTCATGTCTGTCCATGATCCCCACTTGGTACTCTATAAAGGTGGCTCCATCATCGATATCTATCTCTCCCTAGTTGATACCATGCTTAGGGTCTTGCATGTATCTACTCAACTATGACACAAGAAAGACGTCATGAACCCACTCTAGTTATTGGGGTAAGGCTAGGTAGTAAGTATCCTTTTTGATCCTCTAAATGATTTCAAACATCCTGATAAACCTCAAGGAAATATTTCTCCCTCGAAAGAACAAACACATTACACATCATGGGGAGACTCTCAAGAAGACGTGGTCTCCCAGGTCGAACTCCAATGGCCCATGACAGCGATCTGCGTAGGACTTCTATCTACTATAGGACATATTCATATGTTCATGAATGATTTTCAGTTTCTATTTCATTTCCGACACCAACACTAGGCTCCTAAAAGACAACTCTCCAATATTCGTCCAACATATTTGTGGCTTACAGGTTCCTCCATATAGGGACTCAAAATGTGACATGTTGATGGTGGACTGGTATCCATTGTTGTACACAAACTCCAACAAAGGAATGCGATCCTCCCAAATCCAACAATATTCCAAGATGTAAGCCCTCAAAATTTCCTCTAGCACATGGATTGTGTGATTGGTATGCCTATATGTTTAGGGGTGAAAGGTTGTAATCAACCATAGATGGGTACCAAATGCCTCTTATAGGCCTCTTTACAATCCTGACATAAACAAAGAATCAAAATCAGATAAAATAATCGTGGGTACCTGGTGATTTTGGATAGTATCTCACTTGTATAGCTACTTGAAACTCTCTACTAACCTCTATTCCCTGATATCAAGGATGTGTGTCGACATTATGAGTCATTCCACTATCACCCAGATAGTGTCATGGGTTTTCCATGTGCGTGGAATCCCTGTGACAAAATCCATGGATATTTCATCACATCTCAACCCAAGGATAACAAGATGCTACAACCAAACATTCGGGACCAGATGCTCCACCTTCACCTCCTAACAGGTGGGGCATCATGTGATGCACTCCGCTACACACCATCTCATTCCAAACCACCAAAACTATCGATGAAGATCCATGTACATCTACCCCACACAATGGATGTACATATAAGATATAATTTGGTAACCTCCACATAACGTCCTCCCATTTCACCAGTAGAACCATTGTTCACCATTAGAACAAGATCTAATGAGTCCCTCCTTCATTATATCTATATAGTCTATCATATATGGATAACATATCACACAGAACATCACTGTAAATGTATCTTAAAAAAGACTATTTGACACGGTTCATTAGAATAGAAGTCAACACCATCTACTATAGTAAAACTTTACCCTCATCCTCCATCAGTGTTAATTGAAGTGAATCTAACTACTCTGAAGCTTCCTACACTAGGTGATCTGAGGATTTCTTGATAAGGTCATCTACTACAAATTTTCCCATCCATGGAGTATATACAATCTCTAATTCGTAGTTCTACAGGAACTCCTTCCAACATCACTGCCTCAGGTTCAGTTCTATCTATGTGACAACACACCTAGGACTCTGGTGGCTTGAGAAAACCAAAAAGCACTCTCCCAGAAGTTAGTGACTCCACATCCTCAAAATCAAAGACTACAACTTCTAAATATAGATCTTTTGTTCCATAATTATGTTCATCATTTCTCAACTACCTCAACCCATATGTGATGATTGTATTCCATTGCATCTGAATGAAACAGATCCCAGATCACGAGGTGTCGTAATATACCAACACTATACTCCTTCCCCTAGTAGCCTCAAAATTAGTGCGCTTTTCACCCGCTGCCTCAACTCCTCAAATACCTTATGACACTGCTCAAACTAGTTAAAAAACTTTACCTTCTACATCAAAGTGTTCTATGGGGTTGCAATCATGGAGAATTCTGCCAAAACTATCTTGGAGTACCCCAAAAATCCATCAAATACCCACACCAAAGATAAATTTTTGAGTAGCTCCCTTAAAATCACTACTTTGATCCTCATTGAATCCATTGGTAAACCCTGCATCGAAATGAATTTCCAGAGAAATTGAATTTATTGTATCCCAAACAATGATTTTGAGAGATTTACCTAATGTTGGTTCTCTTAAAGTAAATAAAGGTCCATCCTCAATTTTATTGCATGACCCTACTCTATCGCAGAGTATATGAGAATTTTTTTTATGAAGACAATGAAAATCATGCCCATGTATGGGTGGAATATCCAGTTCATCAAGGCCATGAAAATGGAGTGGGTATTCTTCGCACATAAGGTCATCACTAGAAACTCATATCGTCCATATCATCATCAAAAGTTCGTATTCAGGATATCAGACTCACGAACCCAAAGCTGGTGGTAGTCGGACCTGAGATCAATATTGGAGAACCATCTCGCCCCTCAAAACTAATCGAATAGGTCAGAAATCCATAAAAAGGGGTACTTATTCATTATATTTTCCAGATTCAGGTGACGATAATCCTCACAAAGCTGTAAGCTATGATCTGCCTTTTCCATAAATGGACTAGAGGTACCCAGGTGGAAACACTGGGTCTGAAAAAACCATTCTAAAAAATTTCCTCTGACTACAAAAGCTACTGCTAGAGCATATTGTGTACTATCTGATATGCTAAAAGAAATATAGGGAAATCCCCGGCTTCAAGTAAATGAAAAACTCCGCCTCCTATTTCGGAGGTAGTCCCAGAATGTCTTTGGGAAGGACAACAATATAATCTTTAACAACTGAAGGGATCCATACCCCAAATGATTTTGTTTCACGAAGTTTCATACTCGCTATTTGATGGATAAGGATATGTATCTTACTGATCACAGTACCCACCCATCCTACTATGAGGCCTCTCTCGCAGAGAAAGGAGATCTGTGTCCCATCATCATGTAGGAATTTGACTAACCTACGGTGATGGTAAATCTAGGCTCAAACCATATACATAAAACAAATTCCCAAGATTAATTTATATGGTTCTTTCATGATGACTAGTAGGTACCACATGAATCTCTCTCTCCAAGCGATAACTCGCACTACCAAATGATACAAGCTACGGGGGAAGCGTTCCATGTAGAAACCTCATTGCATAATTGGTGTGATAGAATATCTATTGGGAGCTCTAGATCCTTCTTAATGAGTCAAGAGATAAAAGAATGGATATCACATGTGTATTCTAATATTGAGGCAAGATTAGAGTAAACACAGATCGTACCTTGAATCCTATCATGTTCCACCATGTGGTTGACATCCACATCCTAAAGCTGCATGCGGCCCTGACTGCCAGCTCCATGAGCCTGACATGGGCCACCAGGTGGTGATGGTGGGAGAACATCATACTGATGTCCCCCACCAACAGCTCCCCCTTCTCCTATACTAGCTCCGCCTCCCAATGGACCACCATGTCCCTGTTGGGGAGATCCATGATCACGACACTTCCTCTCCCATGGTGGTCCATCTGCTGCCTTGCTGGGATGCTCAATACTCTTGGTCAGGCAGTCCCAGCCCTTGTTACCTCATGAGTCACAAGTGTAGCATCATCCCACTATAGGTTTCCTTTGTGTTGTGAACTATCCCTGAACTGGTTGGCCACTCTGCTAATCTTGATCTTGGAAGGGTATCCTGCTATGAGATCTTTAGCACTAGCCGGCTACAATATATGACTCATCCTTGTCGTGTCTACC
The DNA here is from genome assembly GCA_963277665.1 of Viscum album. Lineage (NCBI taxonomy): Eukaryota > Viridiplantae > Streptophyta > Magnoliopsida > Santalales > Viscaceae > Viscum > Viscum album. The sequence goes on from OY728125.1 coordinate 562,376,878, forward strand.
AATAGATCTATATATCGGGAGTCCCTCTAATAGGAATATCTCTATCACCAGTCCCATATCAAGAACCCTGGCATATGTTGGGATACACAAGTGTACTACGCTATCCCAGATCTCTCTACGGATTCCCTCATTTAACATCCATTTTTAGAATTAACCATCAATGATCCTACCAATAGAGTTGTATGTAAGGTTTGCGAACCTTGCCATTTAATCTGTCACTTTCATCCCTCCCCACTAAATCTTTAAAAGCTCATGAATCTAGAGAGAGTGCAATCTAGAGGGGTAGTACACCTCTCAAAATAAATATTGAATTTTTTCCACTACAGTGTCACCTCATCGTGACTTTGGGTAACTAAGCTCCCCAATCTCCCAACTTCCCTTTGGAAAAGGACGTCTTCCAAATCCACCCTATGATCTTTTGGGGTCTAAACCAGTCTGAACAAGTGAACCACAGACTCCAACCAATATTATGCTTCTTAAGGACCTGGATCTCCACAGAACCTCAGTGGTCACTGACACTAGAACTCGCAGTGTGTGCTCAGCCTGTGCAAGTCCTCATTGCTCACTGCTCATTGCATCGTCGCCATGAACCGGAGCTGGTATCCTGGCTAGCTGTCATCATGGAGGAATCGTGAAAATTTCATGTAGTATCACGATCATATGATAATATATATAAATATATATCAATATATGAATGGAGATCTATATTAAGATCAATGTTCAAAGACTCAATACTATATGATCCATTTACCATTGTTCCTTACAAAAACATTTCTCATTGTGATGAGTTTATAGGCCCACAATCATGGTCCTAGTGAACGAAAAAAATATCTATCTATACCATAATTGGACGCCTTGGCCTGAGAGCCACTCTTGAGTAACGTTGAAATTTTTTCCCCAATTAAAACAAATTCCTTTTTTGGGAATATACGAACAACATCCCAAGAATTGAACTTCCTCTTATTCTGCCTTTTCATGCCCCGACAGAAGATGGGTCTCAATTTGCAACTACCCCATGCCCGCCTACATAGACCAGGGGTTGGGGACAACCGACGAAGGCACAACTAACTCAAGGAATCCTATTCCTAAGAAACTATACACATGCATACAACCAACTCAATGAAAAAAGTATAGTAAAAGTATAAGTAGTGAATACTGATATAATTTAATGTGAACATGCACGAACCTCTAGATGGTACAAGAGTACGATAGTGAATGATGGAAAGTAAAGGCGTAAACACATGCCCAAAAATGAATCTAGTCCCAAAATAAAGACTACTGTAAATAGTATTATCTGAGATAGCCCAGATCATGTATTAAAACTATGAACACTGTACATGGTCCACACTGCCCATATCTCAATGCTCTTTTCTAGTCATGATCAAATTGTATGCCATCTTCAAAAGACACGACACAAGTTGGAAAAATCCCATGCCCTTGGGAGTAGATACATACACATTTGAATGCCCCAAAAAGGAGAAGGGGAGAAATAAGAGATAAAACCAAAGATAAGTAGTAAATGGAAGAATTTACAGTTAAACGGAGTAGAAAGAGTGAATCTCAACCAAATAAGAGTGTAAAAGTAGGCTCATGCAAATAAAACGAGCTTGAAACAGTGAGGTGGTGAACCCCATGTCGAGTTGCCTCTACCTATAGATGGAGTGTATACCCATCCAACTATGAGAAACTAGACCCAACTACGGAAACACTCCATTACAGACCCAACTGTGGTATCATATTTCCAATCCAATCAACTGTTTAAGAGTTATGCCATTTCCATTAATTAACCGTGCATATGTAATTTAAAATACATTTAATATTGTTATAAAATTAATTCTAGGAACACTGGACCTTATAATCTCTTTCCATCTTAGTTTCAAGATCAATAATAATATTTAAAAATATTTCAAGGACTTGTTAAGAAAAAATCGGGTCACTACAATAGTTTTGAATTAAAATTTAGTATTTTTCACTATTCACAAAAATTGAAACATCTCAAAAAATACCAATAATTGAATAAAATTATATTTTGTTATTTCTATTTCCAAAATCAATTTTTTTTTTCAAATTAGTAATATAAATGTGTCAATATATATAATTGAAATGTGTTCTCCATTAAATGGATTTAAAATTACTTTTATGAAATGTACATCCTTTTATTTATGAAATTGAATTTATATTTATCTTATATCTATTAAAAAATATTGGATGAGTATCAAAAATATTTATTTCATATATATAATATAAATTTTATATAAAAAATTATTGAATAGTGGATTAGATAACTTATTGAGATAAAATTGTTATTGTGGATAGTAAAACAATTTCCATGGAAAAGTAATTTCTTTATTTTCAAACAGTCCATGTAATAATTTATAATTAATTGATAACCAAAGGTTTAATTTTATATATGTGTATAAATCATATTTTATCAATTTAGTCAATCTTATCGATAACTTCTATTACAATATCTTGGTATAAACTATAATAACATTTTAATAAAAATATTAATGATATATTGTAGTTCAGAAAAACTAGGTGTTATATGTAACACAAACAATCCATGGAACTTGGAATTAGGTGTAAAATATGTCAAACATAGTGTTTCATGTTCAACGAGTTGATCGAAGTGTTTTTTGTAGAAGAATGGCAACTTTCTATTGCATAACATAGAATCCAATCATAGTGATTCCATATAACAAAAGCTATATTCAACTTTATGTAAAATTAAAAATATCAAAAAGATTACATTAATTCAAAAAATATATATTTCAAAAAATCATGGGTGTTACAGTAAATGCCTAATGAAATGAATTTCTCCCTCAAAATTCATCTGGATAAATAGTGGTTTACTACTTGAATGATTCTTTCTTATAAACCCACATTGTAAAAATTAATACTAAAACTTACTTTAAAATTCAGATGATGGAACCATAATGGTTACCCAAAGTAACTCATAACATAATTTTCACATAGGATAAAATTGGTTGGGTGTAATGATTTGATATAGAGTAAAAGTGTACATAATTATAGAGAGTGATAAATATCATTGACCACCAGTTAGTGAATGGTCAATAGAAATTTTAGGTCCTAAAAACCATGAATTTGTGATGATTTATATGAACATCCATTCAATGTAAACGACGGTATTAGGATAAATAATTTTTAATAATTTTTTCTATATTTGAGGAATTATTTTACCATCTAAGAACATAAGGAATTATACTTACTTGATTTTATTCCTTTGGATATGCATAATATTACCCTTTCTTTGTGGCTTTATTGGTTTCCACTTCATCTCATACTCTAGGAAATGAATGTGAATTTTTCATCCATGAACTAATAACAAATCATGAGGTTGAATGATAAGTCATCCCTTCTATCATTAGTTATCATCATAGAAAAATGTTTATCATAGGTTATCCAATATATATAAATACTTATATTGAGATATAATACATTAATCTCTAAAACCTCATCGGATGTTGAACATAAACCATTCCCTGAATTTTCAACCTTGTATCGATTCTATAAAACATAATCCATTAATTTATAAATAATTTCATTAAATTTATAAAAACATGTTTAGCATTGATTCCCCATATATCATAAATTATCTCATATTTTTCACAACCAAACATGTGAATACCATCATCATTTATTCTATTAAAAAATGGTAATAACATGAATCACCATAAATCCTTATTGAAATCATTCATGATTCCTTATTACAAAGTTTATTGGATATACTCATTAAATCCAAAATGTTGTAAACTTCATCAATGATAGACTAAATAACTTTTTTAGAAAATACTTAATTAGTTCCAAGGTAATTATTATCAACCAATTTACTAATTAATATCTATAAATATTTATCCAAAAATAATTCTCTGTACATCAGGAACACAATATATGTTACCTTCCATTATTCAAAATAACACATTTCCATTAAATTAGTTTTCTATGTCATCAGTACCATTAAACATATCCTTTTAAAACTGTAATGAAAATTTTAAAATAGAAATACATATATATTTCTTAATTGGAATATCAAAATAATTTATTTGAAAAACATATACAACCGCAATCATCCAACTTAATTCTTAATCTAGTATTCATGATTCATAATATTATTTACTAATACCCTATTCCATTAATATGAAATATAAATCATGTCTTAAAGTTCCTCAAACTCAATCTAATAAGGCTGGTTATGTTTAATGTAAACAATAATTTTAGAACATCCCATACCATTCACATGTAGTTTTTAGTCTCTTTATCTTCAGCATTATAACTAATAATCGTACAACCATCCTGATTATCTAAATTAGATTTCCAAATATGAAATTGATTTTCATAATTCTCATATATTCCACTTTTGAAAAAGTCAAGGTTAACCGGGTTTTTTTTAGTTCCCTCTATTGACAATAACCAAAATGAATAGGATGAGATAAACTTATCATAAAGAAAAAAACCACACAGTCATGAACATTTAGCTATAGGATTTCTAAACTATGACACATAATTTTAAATATATGAGACTGTAGGCATATACTTATATAAATTCCTATAATTACCCTTGTAAATATTCATACGGATCTCACTGATGTTTTATTATCCTAGTTTCTAAAGGTTGACTAAACAATTTCTTTAATACAAACTCTTTTGTACCAGACATAACATACATAGATATTACATAATTTTTATGAATATTTAGCAGATTATAAAAATACATTCTTGAGAATTATTATAGTTTAGTTTCTTTGGAAACATTGAAAAAAAATCATCTATCTTGGTAAAAGAACATAAACATCTCCCATAATGATATTCCCCATTAGTACTCTAACATAAAACCATTATTAAAAACCTGGGATAGGAATATTTAGAAAGAGATGAGGTTAGATGCTTAGTATGGGTAAAAAAAAGATATAAAATCATAAAATGAGCATAAGGGTATGAGAACATGATATTAACAATAGAATATCATACCCTACACATCAAATATCATAATCCTGAGCATTGAATAAATATTGGTAGTTCCTAATACATTAATGATAATGAAAGCAAGATCATAATGCATGAGATTATAAAATAATCATATGTCATTGTATTATGGAAGATACATAAATATTTAAAATTATTTAAAAAGTATTCAAGGATTAATGAAATTGACATCTTAGTGTAATGGATTCACTCCCAAAACCATCTTAGTAGTAAAGGTTCACTCCAAAGACTATCGTAGCGGACAATGTAATTTTCCGAACTAGGTTCACAATCTATTATAGACATGTATTACTATTTGGGTTCACCTCCTATTCTAGATCTGTATTATTGAAGATGTTTAACTCCTCATTTAACTCCAAAATTACCAAACAGACTTTGCCTAACATTCCGTCTCTGTATTGCTGAACAAAGTGCACCCCTTTTTCATGCCTTGTATTACTAAACTAATTTAACTCTTCATTCTATATCAATATATATGATGAGATATATAAGTATTTACCCATTATGTTGGATGGAGAAATATCTCCCACCCATCACATAATGAAATCATACATATGTGTTCATAAGATTATAAAACATTCATTATATCATGACCCATAAAAATGAGATGTGCTTCATAAAAATCATATCATAACCCATGAAATGAAATGGGTATCATAAAAAATTTATTTATATCATAACCTATGGAAAATATATGGGTTTCATAATCATTTAATAATAAAATAACCCATTAAAGGAATCAGGTTCCATAAGTGTTTTATCATGGCATAACTTATGCATATAAATTGAGTTTTATAACAATATCATCATCTTAATCAAAAAAAATATTTATATAAACAATAATAATGTTGTATTTTCATCATAACCCTAGTAAATTATAAAATATATCAAAAAATATCATCTTATATTGATATTTATTTTGAAAGATCACTTGGAGCATAAGTTTTCTTTGAAATTCATTTTTTAAAACAAAAAATATATATTTTAAAACTGATTTTCATTGAAAACTATTGATACCATGTAAGGTAATAATGATAAATCAATTAAAACATCTCTGGAGGAAAATATAATTTTATCTTGGAAAAACTAATTTTAAAATATAAAACATTTTTAAGACATTTTCTATTGAAAATAACCATGAAAACATATAAAGGAAACTTTGAAAACCATTTTGAAATTTTTTTAAAATATAAAAAATATTTTATTACTTTATTCACTGATTAAATCATTAAAAATGAATTTATAGAATATTAAGGAAAACATATTATTTTAAAAGTAGATCTATAAACAATCAACGGATTCTTCATGGAAATGACGGAGGGTAAATCAGTGCATGTTGAACATTCATTTTGCACTGTAGAATGTTTTGCAAAGTTCCTTGATCAGAAAACAACAAGGTATTTCTTTCAAAACATTTTTATTAATTAGGTAAAACATGTATAAATATTTCATTTAAAAATTATAGTAATATAATTTTTTTAATTTTTTTTTTTCAAAACACGGTTTTGTGAATAAAAATTGTTTTTGGGAAATGATAGAATTAAATTCAAATTTTCCAATTTTTTTTTAATAATTATCATAACTTCCAAAGAGTAAAACTATGGTACCAATATATCGATATATCATGGATATATAGAGTACAATAAAATTAAATAGCATTATATAAAATTGGATTATAATATTTCATTAATAGAACTACAATCATAAACTATCTTAATAAATGATGAATTGTAGCAATAAACTGTAACCACTTCGTTAACAATGTATCTGAATTATATAGAAATAATAAAATTAATTGAACATAAAATATCATTAAAATAATTATATTCATGATATAACATGTAAATTGTTAGTATATACACCTTATAGAAAAATATAGCTTCATAACATGACATGTTTTTCATAGAAGGAAAATTGAGAAAAAATTACATTAATGATTTGGTAAATATAGAACTATAGAACTCGTGAAAGAAAAATAATAGAAAGGGACATGTAAATACCATTAAAATTATTTATAATAATCTTATAATAAATTTATTTTAATTTTATACACCACAGAAAATAAATGAGTGGTTAATGAGGCACAAGTCTCACAAAAATAAATTTGAGATGAGAAAACCCATACCGTATGTCTTGACATTATTTGTACTCATTATAAAATCATGTATAAAAGGTATAATATTATTAAAATTATAAAAAATAATAGTATTCACATATATCATACCATATATTATTATATTCTTACTTTATATTACCCTATTATTATTAATTTCACATTAAAATTAGATTTCAGTTAATATCTGCATTGTTTTCCTATATTATTTGACTTATTATTCTCTACCCTCTTAAATATATCATTATTTATTTATTTAAATAATTTATTTACTTTAAATATCACATATATTATGTATTTAAATATTTTTAATACTCTATAAAATATATAAATATGGAATCGAATACATCATTCATGGACACGGTTGGTCATACATATGCATGAAGGTGGTTTCAGTTTTATTGTAAAATAGAAAGAACATAAGTAAATGAAATATATGTGTGTATATATATTATAATTCTATTTTAACTCTTATATAATATATATCATATAATATTACTAAACTCATCCTTAATATATTTCATGTAATGTGTGAACAAGTCACATTGCTTCATGGAGGTAGTAGTCCACACATTCACAAACGAAGTTATCATATTTAAAGTGAATAGAAATAATAAAGATAGATTTTATGTAATAATTCAGAAAGAATAAATAAACATAAATATCATATATATGTTTATATCATATAAAAATAGTATGTTCATCATAATTCCCAACCCTGGGATGTGGTAATGGAAAAATGTACAACCTCATCTTGTGAGATGGTAGTACGCCGTACACATGAAGGATAAGTTGGTTACCTATTTTATGGAAGAGTGGGTAAGTGTTTTAATAAAACATTAAAATGATAAAAATATTAGTTTATTAAGTATACTGATGTTATTATACTATAATATAACTAGAATAATTGAGGTGTTGGAAAATAAAAAAAATTGTTTGTGGAAGGATGTTACCTCTTATTCAGGTAATTCCTTTTTGTTTACACCAAGTGACAAACTTGAATTACATTATATAGAAACTGGTGCTTTTAAATTAAAGGTGGGTATTTGGGAGATTCTTTGGGCCTGTTTTGGAAGATAAAATATAGTGAACCATGCTAAAAATACATATATACTACATCATTTTAGATGAATATTGTCTACATTAAAAAATTACATGCTCGAGGACCGTAATTGTTTAGTGTCTTTGGAAACATGGAAACAAAATCTTCTATCCTGGTGAATGATCTTCAACATCTCTAAAAAAATATTTCCATTATTAGTACTCCTACATAAATCCTTTCTTCATAACATGGGGAAAGGAAATATAAGAAAGGGGGATCAAATTCCAAATAAGGGTAAATAAGGGAGATGTGTGAGAATAATTATGAGAATAATGGTAACAGAACATGGCTATGAAAAAAGGATATTTTAAATTCATATCAAAGACCTTATACATGATTCATAGAATAAGGCATGGTAGTTCATAAAAATGAATCATACAAAAAATAAATAACATAATCCATGAAATCAGAACATAAGAATAAATTATGGGATTATAGAAGACACATAATAATATAATGTGATTTCCATAGTATCTAAGGGTCTACTTCTAGGACTATCTTTGTAGTATGGGTTCTCTCCCCATATCATCCTAGTCGCCATGGTTCACTCCCATGGCCATATTAATAGTACGAATTCACTACTCATACTATATTTGTAGTCATAGTTGACCCCCATGGACATCTTAGAAGCATGACTTCACTACTCATACCATTTTGGAAGTCGTAGTTCACTCCCATGAGAATCTTAGTTGTCAAGTATTACACAGTAAGCCATCATAGTCAGTCTCATGAGATATTAATATCTACTAAATGCATTGGAGGGATATAGTTCTCCCACCCATCTCATAGTGAAATCTTACAAACATTTTCTAAAAAATAATTAATAATCCTTTCTTAACCAATATAATTAAATAGGTATTATAAAAATGTAATCATACCATAACCTGTGGAAAAGATACATGTTTCATAATAATTTCAACATAAACATAACTCAGGAAAGTTAAATTAATTTCATTAATATATAACATATGAAAGAGAAACATATTCCATAAAGATATAACCCAGGAAGTATAAATGGATTTCATAAACACCATAACATTAATAATAACCCATTCATAGAAAGGATATTAATGTAAAATTAAGATTATTTTCAAGAGGGGCGTGTGTAACATCAATAGATGTCATCTTAGATGGAAATTAATTTTGTATTATCATTCAAACCAATTACTTGAGTAAAATATCATTTCTTCATTGAAAAAGTATTTTTAATACATTAAACAATTTTATAATAATAATACTAGAAAATACCTTTAAAACATATAAATATGATATGAAATAATTTGAAAACATTTTTAATTAAAAACTTTTAAAAAATTCAAGAGAATTATAAAAACCTGTTACTTCAAATTAATTTCAAAAATAATAAAGAAAGATTACAAATGTTTTGAAAATAATTTCTCTTGTAAAAATAAAAAAGAATCATTAATATGTTTTGGAAATAATTTTCCCTAAAAATATATATATTAACCTGAAAACATTTTGAAAACCATATTCAGTGAATACTTATAAAATAATGTTGAGAACATTCTGAAGATAATTTTCAATGAAAAAATATAAAACAATATTAAAAAAACATTTGGATAGAATTTTAATGGAAAATATTTTTTTAAATATTTTTTCTAAAAAACGTTTAAACATGAAAATATATCTTTAAATAATTTATGGTGGATAAATTCATACATGTTGTAGGGGGTAAAAAGTTCACTCATTTTCATGGTAAAAAGGATATAAAATTTCATTGTTTAGAAAGTGACAAGAATATTCCTTTTAAAACATTGATAAATGAAAAAAGTGTAAAAATTTCTTTTAATGTTAATAGGATATTAGTAGAATATTCTTGGAAACCCTTTTTAGAAAACATGAATTTGAACGAACACATATTTTCGTCTGAAGAGAGGGTACAATTAGACATTCTTGAAAATAGGTTTTTAACAATATTATGTACCAAAGTGTATAAAATTGTACCAAAACATGAATATATATAAAATAACCATAGGAAAATTAAATTCACGAATTTATTAAGATATGGAATATAATAATTCATCAATGGAAGTATAAACGCAAATAATATCAAAAAGAGATGAGATTTTCCCAATAAACTCTTATAACTTAGAAACATTGGATCATACACTCCATGTAACAAAATAAAATAACATGAAGATTAAAATATCATTAATGGAATGATATTCATTATAGAAAATGTAAAATTAATGTATATAAAATTCAAAAAAATAGTTTTGGTTCATAACAAAACATTAGTGTCAAAGAATGAAAATTGAGGCAAAACATTTTTAAAAAATTTGGTGTCTTTTGAAACATAAACCTCATGAATGAAAGTTCATAAAATGGTTTTGTGAATGAAAATATATTTAATTATAATATAAAAATAATACAATCATGGTTTGTAAATACAATGCACAAACTAAACGTGTGTCGGACATAGAATGTATCTCATGGAAATAAAAAGTGATATGAAATCCCCTTACAATCTATCTTGACTCTCACCATACACATTCAGACCACCAATAAAATAAATATAAATATATTATTAATATTTCAAAGAACCATATTATAATATCCAACAACATATATGACTTTATTATAACCTTATATTATTCACATGTTAACAATTCTCTGTTAATGTTTCACTTTGGGTAATATTCTCTTTATTATTCGCATGTGTCATGATTGTTTATTTATTTATAATATATACCATTATTTTTAAATTAAAAAAAATTATATTAATATCATTTATATAAATTATATGTGTATTATAATAATCTATATAATATATACGTATGAAAAGGAATACACCATTAATGAAGATGGTAGGCCATACGTATGCATGATCACTATTTCTGTTTAATTATCATGTTGATAGAATGAAATTAAAATAAATATATCTATATATAAATATATATATATATATATATATATTTATCATTATTATGGTAGATTTATTATATCATATATATCTTATATATTCACTAAACACATCCTTAATACAATGCATGTGGTGTATGAACGAATCATATGGTGTTGAGGGGGGTAGTCTACACTCCCCCGCACGAAATTATCGTATTAACACAAAATGGAAAGTAAAAAAGGATATGTGCTATAAAATGGAATAAAGAAGATTATATATGTAATAAATTTATAATATTTAATATTTTTTTAGATTTTCAATCATAATTTCCACTATGGTTCGTTTTACTAGAAAAATGAACAATCATTATTTCGTGAGGCAGTAGTTTTTCGTGCACATAAACATTATATTTATTAAAAATTAGATGGATTTTTCTATAATTGTAGGTAAAACCATTTACATAAACAACCTATTATATTTTTTATACTTTTTTATATTTAATAATTGAATAAATTGAGTTGGAGTGGTGAAGAGGAAATTAAAATAATGCACATGAGAGAAGTTGTTACCTCTTAGTCGGGTAACTCCATTTGGTTTGTGCAAATAGTCTTCATTGGATTGCCTTATTCCCAAGGATAATACTGTAGAAAAAATATAGGGATTTTGAAATGATTGTTTTATAGATCATGGGTGAACCTAATAGGTTTTATATGTGTGACTATGTGGGAGAGTTTGTGTCCATTTATAGGGAAATAAAATTACTCGGAATTTTTTAAAATAAGTTAGGGGTACCCATGTTATTACCTAAAAAAGTCAAACCAAACCCACCTAGATCTACAATTGATGTTTTATGGATGAATAATTGACATAAAATGGGTTTTGGAAAAGTGTCTAGGTCATTTGGGCCCCTAAGATTGAGGTTTAGTCCCTCATTGAGCTTAATGTGACCTTGATCAATGTGATTAATTTTGATCACATTTAATAAAAAAACCACAAATTTTCATTATAGAATTAAAATCTAAATATTATACTGATTACAATAGCATACATTGGTTTTTTGGAATTCAGTTCATATAAGTGAATAAATAAGATTAATTTTAATCATGGAGATGAGATGAAATTATGAGTATTTAAAGTATAAAGAAGTTCAAAAGTTTTTTAGGTTTCAATATTCAATTTAAAGGTGATGATGACTATAAATACATACATTGAGTTAATAGATTTATAATAGATCTAATGTGACCTTAAAAATTTTATTGTATTATTTACCATTAATAATTATTCAAACGAAAAATTGTTATTAACTAAAACACAATATTTTTCACTACTCATCAAAAATTGATGATTCTCATAAATATACCAAAAAATAACCCTAATATAATTTGGGAATTCTAATTTCAAAAATATTTTTTATTTTATCATATTTAATTTCTATATGATTCTAAAATTAATTTTATTTTTAAAATCAGTGCATTCTAAAAAATTACATTTTTAAACATAGAAGGGCTTTACCAAAAATCAAATATTTCATTATCAATATGTTATATTTAGATTAGATAATTATAAAAAAAATATTTTAAAATTAGTTATTACAATGTATATAACTATTTTTAATGGTAATGTTAAAATTTTCCAATTTAAGAATATTACAAAAAATTATGTTTCGTAAAAACGTCGGTGTTGTGGGCAATACAGGCCAAGTTAGTGTTGTAGGTTGGGTTAGCCATGTTGGTATTGTGTGTAGCACAATCAATGTCAGAGTTGCATGTGAATGGAATTTTTTAATTACTATATTATTATATATATATAATGAACTATTTATAGTGTCACATGAAATTAAAAATATCGAAAAGATAAATTAATTTAAAAAAAATATTTCATAGAATCTCTAGATGTTATATTCTAACCATGTTAAAATTAATATCTCCCTTGAAATACATCTGGGTTATCGAAGGTTTAACACTTGAAGTTTTCTTTCTTATAAACCCACCTCATAAAAATTAATACTAAAACATCCCTTAAAAGGAAACTTAATGGAAATAATGATTACACAATGCAACCTATAACTAGTTTTACACACAGAAAAACATATGATATAAGTGAAAACATGGAAATGGAAGAAAAATATAACTATCATCATCTTATGTAGAGTGATATAGAACAATGTTAGGTAAAATTTAACAATCAGAAATTCATAAATCAGCAATGACCTAAGGGACCTTATGATTCACCTAAATTTTAAGTACTAGGATAATAATTTTGGTTTCAAGATCCTTTTTCCTAAGGATTAACAATTTCATGAAAAGATATACTTGAATGATTTCTTGAAAACCTCACACTTAATTGTTCATTGAACCAATTCACCTATTTATCTAAAAAGTGAGGCGACTTTTTCATTCATAAAGTACGAAAAGAACATTAGATCCCCAATATTCCATCCCATTTTTCATCAGGTCTCATCAATAGATATTAGTTTGAACAGGATATCAAATATACATAAATACTTATATGAAGGGGTAACACATTAATCTGACTGAATTCATCTAAATTTTAACATAAAAATTTGATAAATTGTTAACCACATAAACCTTTTTAAATATTAAAATTAAATATTTGGAACGAGATTCATGAAATTGGATTAACATTGATCCAATATATAACACAGGGTAGCTCTTGGTTATCACATTCGAAAAATGTAAATACACTCATCATATATTCTTTTGAAACAAGGTAATAACCTAAATTACCATAACTACTTTTATAAAACAAGTATCCTCCATTATGCTGATGGTTACTAGATAAACTATTAAAATCCAATAATTCATAAACATCATCTGTGATAACACAAATTACATGTCAAAAAGTACGTAATTAGATCTAATGTTACAAGTACTATCCCCATTACATATTCATATCCTGTATATCTTTATCGAAAAAATTATCATAACCTAAGGAACATATTAAGGGTTTCATTTCCCTTAATCATGTGTTTTTCATTGACATCACATTTCCATTATGCCACTTTTATATTCTATTTTAACCATTCAACATGTTCTTGTAAATCCATAGTTAAAAACATAAAATGGAAAATCCATTCATATTTCACCTTTCATATAACATAATTCTTGAATCCAACTGCATAAAAACATAAATAAATTCATATTTATACCATTGGAAAGGCTACATCATCATAATACCCTCTCTTTTAACATTTCATATGTAGTCTCTTCATCATCGACAATGTAACCATTAATTCTACCACCTTGATGATCATTTGAAAGAACTTTCTTCTTGGGACACTAAGTTGTATAATGATCATTTACACTACACATAAAAGGCATAAAATTCTATTATGACTTATGGAAGAAAATATTCTCATCCATTTTGTTAACAAAACTCTTCATTTTTTCCTTGTAGTCACATGCTTTGTCTCTTTCTTTACCACATTCTAAACATCTTCTTGATCCTCTAAAACATTATCTTAAGTGATCATTTCCAAATTCTTGAAACAGAGGAAACCAAATATTATTTATTCCATGGTATCCATTACACGAATTCACAGTGAACTTATTCTTTATCATCTTTATCGAGTCTGAGAGTTAGTTAAGTTTCACATTATTAATCCTATTTTTTGAAAACTGGTTAGGCATGATCATAACATCTCACACCTCTGTGGTTATCCCACTTTACATCTCATTAGGAAATTTTCCATCACATTCAACATTAATTCAATTCATTTCATTTCACACCATTGGATAAAAACAGAATCACAAGGTGATTATTACATATCATAGAAGAAAACCACATAGTCTTGAAAATAATTACTTATATGATGTCCATATCATAACACATTCCTAAATCTAGGACACCCAAGGTTTATTCAAGGTTTTTCATACACATTATATATTTAAATCATTTATAATGGTTCAATAAGTGTTTTTTAATTTCCAAATAATATCACCCAAGGAGTGTTAAACCAGTTGTACAACAAAGTGTGTTATCATGTAACAAATTATCCGAAGTCGGGCCTATAACATAATTTCAACATTATTACCCGTCGATAATTATGTTATGGATCCAAATCCAGTTGTCAGATCCAAACATGGATTTATTTCTGGAAAATCACTCAATATATCCTTTACCATAATTCTTGTACTTTTTCTAAACATTAACTTATCCCTATAATTATCCTTAGAGGAAGCCTTAGAAAGATCCTTATAAATGTATATAGGGATATCAAAAGTGTTGTCTTATCCTAGATTTTGAAGGTTGGCTAAACCATTCATTTAATACCAAATATGTGACCCAAGGATAAGATAAATGGATATTACATCATTTTAGATGAGTATTCTATTCATTACAAAAATACATTCCCTGAAGACAATAATAGTTTAGTGTCTTTGAAAAACTAGAAAAAAATTATATGATAGTGAAATATCATTAACATCTCTCAAAAATACCTCCAACTTTCATAATCCTATATAAAACCATCCATAATAACATGGGGAATGAAAACATAAGAAAGGGGTTAGCTCGAATGCTCAGTAAGGGTAAATAAGGGTGAAATGGGATGAAAATTCTGCGCATTAGTGTATGCGAACAAGGACATGGAAATAAAATATCATACACTTCATATGAAAGATCATATGCATGAATCATGGAATAAATCATGTTAGTTCATAATAATATTTTAATATGATTATTCCTTTATTATACATACCTATAGTAATACCATGGCTCAAATCTGTGTAAGATTGCATGATCTCAATTAGTTCTTATGGAATCCAATGATTTTGAATGACAATGTCTCCTACATAGGTACTCCCCTAAAAATTGATCAAAGAACCATAAATGATGTTCTCAGGTTATATTAAAGAGTAATTTTGGATGTCAATATAGACTCTAAACTCTCGTATGTTATTAAAATTAATGTGAATGACCAAAAAAACGACTATTTAGATTGATTTTGAGTGTACACCACCATTCTACAAACATTGTAAAATTGTAGGACACTATTTTATGAATTTTAGAGTGGTGAAAATTATAGTTTCCTAGCCAAGGGATGATGAATGGAATGTGGTTGGAAGGAACAAAAAGGAAAAAAGAACTACTTTTGAGAAACTCAAACCTTCAAAGATGAAAAATGAGACATGGACAAAGAAATAAGCTCATTTGGGAGTGAATTCGGGTACTACCTGGGTTGATCTTTCAGATGAAGAACAGAATGACACTATTGATCAAGGTGTCTTAGAAGAAATTAAAAAACTTGTTCTAGACGCCATTTAGTAGTCCGAAGTTGACACTACTTTAGAGGAACCATGCAGAAACACCTCTACAGATGACGGTCAACATATTTCAGTTCTTGAGGATCCATCTAATGGGAGTGATATCTAGATATCCTTAGAGATTAAAGTTGTAAAATCCAATGATATGTAGTAGGTTAAGATTCCTCCAACCTCCAAGGTTCATGATCTACCTTATGAAAAAACAGATGGTTGTGATTCTGTTGGTGCTACACTATCCCATGTGAAAGGAAACCTTGAGGACTTGGTTAAAAACACTGAAGCAGCCCAACCCACCACAGATTCTGCTGGAATGTCTCAACAAGATGCTTCTATAGGTGAGTATTTAAAATTTAATATTCTTTTATTCAAATATATATCAATGATAGTGGGAACTCACTGCACTACCCATGTTATTAACTCTACATGTTTACCAATCATTCAATCTGAAAAACTCGCTATGGATTTATGGTACAACCCCATGGCCACCCCCTTGAACACTAAAACACAAGAAATAAGTCAGATTGTTGCTAAAAATTTCACTTCTAACAAATCTGATGTTTTTATTATGATTAAATAGGGAACGAGACCTAGTATGTCATCTACTAAAAATTTCAAAAGTTCAAAGAGGAGGAAGGGCTTGGGAAGTTCAAAAACAAGGGGGTTCAAATCACAAAATCATGTTCCAATGAATTTCTTTTTTTTTCAATTGTGAGGGTATTGCTCACCCAGAAACCTTTATTATTCATTAAATGTTTTTTATAACTCACATACCTAATATTTTTTATATTTTTGAACCTAAAATCAACTTTTCATTGAAAATTATCCATCTTTTCTCTTATAGTAGTAATTGTTTAGGTGAACGCCAATATGGTCTTTCTGTTGATTATCTTTAGTTATTTTTATCCTTCCTCCTTGTAGAATGTAAATGATTTCAATGTTTCTAACAAGATGTTTACATGTGATTTTTTGATTGATGTATTACAGACTTTTTTACCACGCTTTATGCAAAGAAGTGATACCAAGATCGATGAACCCTTTGGCATGATCAATATGTTTTAGCTTACAATATCCATGATCCCTGTTTTTTTATCGAGGAATTTACATCGATTCATACCTCTAGTGAAAAACATTTTTCTATCCCACTCTTCTATCTCCTCAAGGTAATTTAAAAAATCTATTGTGGATAGTAATATTGTCAAAAGTAACCTCATTTTTTCCATATTTACATGGTATAGAATACACTACAACAGGTTAGTTGCGAGAAAACTGGATAGGGATTTTTCGAATATCTCTACTCTGGACAAATGGGACACCATATCGTGTATTACCATACCTAATATTAACTCAGATCATCATCCAGTTCTTGTTAGTATTTTCATGAAAATTCTCAAACCCATTCTTCCTTTCAGATTTAATAACGCTTGGTTTGCTGAATCTGAATGTTCTAGCATCTTAATTTTTTGTGGCCGAGTATGAATCTTCACAATGATGATTTTTCTTGTATAACCAAATTAAAACAAATTAAAAAGTTTCTTAATGGTTGGTCTTTTCCAAATCTAAATAAATTGACAAGGAAACTTATTCTCTTGAGAATGAACTCATCGAAATTCTAAACACGACTATAAGTTCATATGTTTCTATGGATCCTCAACCTAAAATAAAAAAATATATGAAACTCAAAACTCTACTCATCCTTAAAGATAACATGTGTAAGAAAATATTAAGAAATAAATGCATTTCGGATTGTGATAGCAACCATATGTTCTAAAACTCTCCCCATAGAATCATAAATGTTTGTAAACCTCTTACCTTTCTTAGGGATGAAGACTCCCTCATAGATACATATGAGGCCACGTCTAATCATGTCTTCTATTACTTTCATAATATTTTTAATGGTTCAGATGTCAAAAAATAACTCCTTATTAATTTCATTATAGTTATGGTAAATTAAGAAGACAAAATTTATCTTTTAAGCACCCCTCTTGATCATGAAATCAAATACACAGTTTCTAGTATTAATCTTGATAGTTCCCTGGTTTCTGATGGTTTCAATAATGTTTTCTTCCAGTATTATTGGGTGGTTTTTAGTATGGATGTTTTATAACATTTAAAATCATTTTTTCCAATGGTGTGCTCCCACATGGCCTAAATGATCAATTTCTTACTTTAATTCCTCATGTATATAATGCTTCTTGGATTCATCCCTTTATCTATATTTATCTTATTAACAATATTTAAAAATTTATTATGAAATGGATTTCTAATAAACTTATTTCTATATGTAATAAAATAGTTTTTTGGAATCAATTTCATTTTATCAAGTGTAGGTCTATATAAGATTGCATCTGCCATGCCTCATAATTCACAAACATCTTAAACAAATCCACTATAAGAGGTAATATTGAAATTTAACTTGATATTAAGAATTCTATTCATACCATTGATTGTACTTTCATTTTCAATGTTCTTTATAGAATTGTTTTAATTATACTTTCATCTGAAGGATAAACTCCTTATTTAAATCAGCATCCATCTCCATCCTTCTCAATGGTTCCACTAAGGGACCCTTTAAATGCACCAAGATATTTAGACAAGGTGATACCCTTTCTTCTATTTGTTTTGAAATTGTAGAAGATTACTTATTCAAATTTATCACTTACATTATTGATGAAACCAAATGAAACTTATTCTAGCTTCCAAAAACATAAATGTTCCCACACATCTTTTATATTATGATGACATCATCATGTTCTTAAAAAGATATAAAAGGAACATTCAAAATATAAAAAATTCATCATCTTATTATGAAGAAATCCCTGGTCAAACTATAATCTGGAAAAAACCATTTTTCATTGTGATAAAATTTTCTCCTAATGGAACAAGTTATATCATCAACCATTTAGGCATAAATGAAGGATCCTTTCCTTTAAATTATCTTGTTTTACCCATATTTTTGGGATGGCCTAAATCCAATTAATTTTACACCCTTTTTGACCAGATCATCAACTAAATTTCCTCTTGGAATTGTAAATCTCTCTCAATGGATGGAAAAATATATCTTGTGAAATCTAAAATTTTCTCTATAATGGTCTAGTCGCTATGGTCTACAAATGGTGTACTTCTCTTATTAAGAAAATAAATATTTACATCAAAAATATTAATTGGAACATAATCACTCTTGAAATGAAGCTTGTGACCATTCCATAGGATACCTTTTTTAATCCATTAGATAAGGGTGGTATGGGAATCAAAAATATTAATCTCTTTAATGAATCTATTCAATCTTGTCTCACTTGGAAGTTGCTTCATAACAACTCTAATTCTCTTTTATTCCCCAAAAAATGATTTTTTTAATAAGTTAAAGATTGTATGTTTGAATTATATCACTTATTACATATGTTCATCCATTATAGAATATTTTACTGACATCATGAACAATTCTATATGGATGGTTTGTACTGATTCCTCCACGAACATTGGGTTGGACAACTGGATTGGTGCTCCATTAATCTTCATACTACCTCCCAATTCTCTTCCAAAAGAACACAAAATGCACTATAAGGGATATTATGCATTCTCCTAACATCGACCTTCTGGATAACATCATTCATGTCATTGAAAATTATCCCTACTCCAATTCTAAAGATTTTGTTATCTTGGATCCTTCTCATAATTGCATCATAATTCCCAAAGTTTTCCCAATCACAATTTTTTTAAATTCTGATGTAAAATTTTGATGCTTTAAATCCTTTCACAAACAATGGATTAAACCACAGAGGCCCACTCTTGTTTGGTGTATTACTAATAATAGATTCCCCATTGATGTTTTTCTTCAGAAATTTGGGATTCAAATTTTCCCTATGTGTCATCTTTATAACCAACATACTATCCATCTGTTTGTATATTGTGCTACAACTTCAGCTCATTGGATATATATTTTTTACATTTTTATTTCATATTGTCACTCCTTCATTAAATAAACTCCCAACTATAATGATTTGTAGATTCTGAAACTTTTCATCAAATCAAAAATATCTTCTTGACTGCTATTTATGAGCTCCTCCATGTGATCTGGTATGATAGAAATGTTATTCTTCATAAAAATTTCTCATCCAGTCTCAATGCTGGTGAGACATGAATTATCATTGTTATTCGAAATGCTTCCATGATTGAGAAGGATTATTGTGACAACATTGTTGGAGACTTTTAGATCCTCCGTCGACTATGGATTGATGGTATCTACAGACACCATAGACTCACATTTGAGGTGCTCTAGAAAGCCCGCACCCATGATGAATCAAATTTAATGTTGATGGTTCTTCTAAGGGAAACCCAGAACCTGTGGGTTGTGGTTCTATTTTCAGAAACAATCATGGTTAGTGTCACGGATGCTTCTTTAGAAAATTTGGTACTACTTCGTTTACAGAAGCGTAAATGATTGGTATGATCCAATCAATTGAAAATACCAATCAAACAGGTTGGAACAATATTTGGATTGAATGTGATTCGACCACTATTGTCTAAGATATTTGGAATGGGGTAGTGCATGTTTCCTTGACACTTGCGACCTGTTGTTTGAATTGTCTTACCTCACTTATGGGTATCATCTATAATTTTACCAATGCCCTTCATGAAGCGGTCATGATTGAATATGGTATTTCTAATATGGTATTCAACATGGACATAAGTTGGAAGGATGATTTTCCTGGTGTTTTATGACCACTTTATGATTTATATTTTAATAAGATTTGATCCTTTAGACTCTTGTAATTTTTTTATCTTTTAATAAATTGTGCCTTGGTCTTTGATTGAGGAACCAACATAAAAAAAGGTTAACCCCCATGGCCATCTCAATATCTTGAGTTCACTCCTTATAAAATCTTGTTAGTCATGGTTGAAACACATGGCCATCATAGTAGCATAAGTCCATGTCACGACCCGTCCTCGGGGCCCGTGCCGTGACTACCCCAAGCCCGCCTTCCATAGGCCAGGGGCTGGCGACTAGCACCAAGGCGTAAATCCCGGTAAAAAGGGAAGGCATTTCCTTTGAAAAGTAAACAAGCGCCACAGAGTAAGCAAGCAGAATAGTAAACACTAAGTAAAAACAGAGTAGAACTGAAAGTGTGGAAAAGTAAATGGGCCAGTATACAAACCCAAATTGAAAGTAAAGTACAACTCGAAAGGGAAAACAACAACTGTAATGTAAAAGCCGCTACACCGAGTTGTCCACTAGAAATCCCACCTGAAGGGTGGGTACAGATAGCTCCACTGCTCCTTGGGTCCCGCCTTCCACTCCGAGCATGTCCTGCCCAGTGGTCCACCTCTTGGTATCGTCCTGCTCTGCAAGCCTCAACCACAATCAATGATATCCGTCGTCTGCAACAAACACAACGTAGTGCAGGCATAGCCCGTGCAGGGGTGAGTATAAGCTACTCAGTAGGGACCCCGAGACCCTCGAAGGTCTCCCAAAATCCACATAGGATAAACCACAAAGGAAAGATACAAACACGAAGCAACAACCGACACTGCTTAGGTATATGACCATTCATATACCTAAGTCATCAATTCCAATACGCTCCAACCTCCGAGCCCAAGTACAACTCAGTCCACACAGGAAAGTATATGTATTCCACACAGGAAACCAAACGTAATCCACACAGGATAGCACAACACCATCCACATAGGATGGTAAATAGGATTCAGTTCACAAAGGTATACTTCTTCGAAAGACGATAGACATGATCACTAATCCATCTAAGTCGTCGGACCCACAAATGATCGATAGGTACTAACCCCCGCAAAGACCCACACAGGATCGGACCCACACAAGATCTGTAGGCGCTGGTTCACACAGGACCGCTGAGTGCTGACCCACACAGGATCGGACCCACACATGATCGGTAGCACTGATCCACACAGGATCGCTGAGTGTTGTAGTCGTCGTCGTCGAATCCACTGAGGATCTCTGCACAGTCGTCGCCACAGTCATAGTAGCAGTCGCAGCCAGCTCGAGGGTTCCCGCACACAGCAAGCTCGTTCGGGAGGGTCCGCTCCATGAGCCGAGTGACAGATACATCAACTGTTACAAAGTCCAGAGTTGATGTATCCAAAAGATCCGTATCATCAACATGAACTCAACGCAACAGACGTCGCGTTAATCGGACGCCCGGTCTGAGAGTTATTGGCTTTTCCGTTCGAGGGGCCCTGTTGGTTTTTAAGGCAAAACCAACCCGACCATACTCCACCTATGTCCAAATCTCAGGTGGAGTATGCCAAAAGATCCGTCTCACTAAGAGGAACTCAACAAAGCTGACATCACGTCAATCGGACGTCCGTAGCTCAAGATATGAGCGTTTCCGCTCCGAGGGCCCGGTAGGTTTCGTGTACGAAACAACCTGGCCGAACTCAAAGCATTCCAAAAACTAGAGTGCGATATACCGAAAAGACCGTCTCGATCAAAGGACCGCATCGCTGCTGACGGCGGGTCGTTTGGAGGTCCATAGCCCGAGATATGGGCATTTGAACCCAAGCAGTTCGGTATCGGGGGTTTCGGGCCCGGGCCGACCCGGCCCGAGACCTCCCACCCCTGGCTGGCCCGAACCGGGTCGACCCACCCCAGACAGGTTCGGCCCGGCCCGGCCTGGCAGACCGGCCGGGCACGCCGGTCCGGCTCAAGGCAGCGCGCTGGGCGCGCTGCCAGCTCGGCCTTCGGCCGAGTTGATTGAGAAACTGGGGGGGGGGGGGGGGCGCCTGCCCCCCTTTTGTGAAACCGCGACCCCCCTCATTATGGGGGCCGTATTTATGCTGGCCGGGGGAATTTAATTCCCCCGGATTTCCCACTTTCGTCTGGCCCGACCTGGCCGGCCGGTTCCTTCTCAACGGGACCGGCAAAGGCCGGTCCCCTTCCGGCTTCCGACACTGGCGGCCCGGCTGGCCGCTGGTCAACTTCTACCGCCGCGGCCCGGAACCGGCCGCACCCTTTGCCGTCCGGCGTGGTGCGATGAAATCGTTCCCCTCCGCTGTGGCCCCGCTCCGGCCGCGACGTCCTCGGTTTCCTTCGACGCGGCGCGATGGCGTCGCGTCCTTGAAAATTCTTTCCACGGCGTGGCGCGACGGCGCCACGCGTATCTTTTGCAATATACCATGTGGTGCGACGGCACCATGCTCCCTCGTACCAACCACAAAGAAAACATTTAAGAAAAAGGGGGAGGGTCGGTCGAGTTTGTTCGGACCGAACCCCTCGCATTATTCGATAAAAATAGTCGAAAACCACGTAATTCGACATGCCAGAATCAAGAACGGAAAAATAATTTCAAATAAAACCCCTACCTCGGTTTCAAGAGCGGAGCACGTCAACGAGCCGCAGAAGACAAGCGTCGTGGAGGTCGGGCATCACGGGAATCGAACGTTGATTCCGTTGACGTTGAGGTACGTCCGAAGAGGTAGCGTCGCTGGAGAAGCTTCGTAAGCTGACGGAGAAAGCCCGAGGAGGAAGCGGTGTCTCCTTTCGTTGACACGAGAAGAAGATCGAAAGAAGCAGCATCGTCGATCTTCGGAAACACACCAGCTTCGAGGAAGAGAAGATACGACACCTTTTTCTCTTCTATGGTGATGATGTTCTTCGTCGGAGCCTAAGTGTTCTTCGCGTTCTTCGTCAAGGTTGAAGAAGATGAAGAAAGTTCCCAAATTCTCTCAAGGTGGCATGAGAAAACTAACCAAAATAAAATAAGCTTAAGGCTTATTTTATTTACACAACTTTACCTCTTTCAAATTCAAAAGTTTGAAAAACAATAACTCATCTCAATTAAAACTCATGTTGTCAAAATTAAATTGAGTGGAGTTATTGGGAGTTTAAAGGGTGGTTGAGGAGTTAGGGTTCGTGTGGGCCCACCACACTTAATCCTCTCAAGGGAGGTTAAGTGGATGTGGGTCCCACCTCTAACTCCCTTTGGGAGGATATAACCAACATCGATAAAAATAAATTGTGTTTCCACAATTTATTTAACTTCATTTTATTTCCCCCAAAACTAACTCTCAACCTACATATAACGCAACCTCGGAAAAGGTCACCTTATGCGAATATCGATGCTACGAGTTTATCGGTGCCCTCAGAATTCGATTCCGGGCACCGGATCAAAAGTTAGAAATTCCCGCTCGTTCGTTCACTGAACGTACCCGAGCCAAACTTTGGAAATTGATTCTGGGCACACCGGGCCTCAGAATCAGGTGCCATCAGAAACCGCGCTCTTGTAAAATTCCAAAGAAAATTAAGAAAAACTTTCCCTTGAATTTTACGGGTCTTTACATTACTCCCACCTCAGGGCTTTAAGTCCCCGTCAAGATACATCTAAACTAGGGAAACAAATGCGGGTACTGAGCACGCATCTGAGCCTCCCGCTCCCAAGTGCTCTCCTGGAGATTCATGTGCTTCCATCTGATGCGCACTAGAGGAATCGACCGTCCACGTAGGACCCTCTCCTGTCGATCCTCGATCTCCACCGGGACCTCCGTAAAAGTCGCCCTATCGTCAACGTCAAGCTCCCCATGGTCAATGGTGTGCTTCGGGTCATGCACGTATCTCCTCATATGAGATACGTGGAAGACGTCGTGCACCCGGTGCAACTGAGGTGGTAGAGCCAGGCGATAATCCACCTCGCCAATCCTACGGAGGACCTGGAAGGGTCCGATGAAGCGTGGAGATAACTTGCCGCCTCGTCCAAATCATTGTATACCACGTCGAGGTGAGACCCGCAAAAAGACGTGGTTTCCATCCTCAAACTCTAGTGGCCTCCGCCTCCTGTCAGCGTATGACTTCTGCCGGCTCTGAGCTGTCCTCATCCGCTCCTGGATGACCTGGACCTTCTCTGTCGTGGCCTGGACCATCTCCGGTCCCACAAGTGCTGACTCCCCAGGGTCAGTCCAGCACAAAGGAGATCTACAAGGTCGGTCATACAACGCCTCGTACGGTGCCATCCCGATGGTGGAGTGGTAGCTATTGTTGTACGCGAACTCCACCAAGGGTATGTGGTCCTCCTAGCTACCACCAAAGTCGAGGACACATGCGCGGAGCATGTCCTTGAGAGTCTGAATGGTCCTCTCCGTATGACCATCCGTCTGAGGATGAAAGGCTGTGCTCAGACGTAGATGTGTCCCGAACACCTCCTGCAATCTCTTCCAAAGCCGGGAAGTAAAGCGAGCATCTCGATTGGAGACGATAGATGATGGCACACCATGATGCCGACCAATCTCCTAAACGTAAAGACGTCCCAAGCTCTCCACTGAGCCCTGCTCTCTGATGGGTAAGAAGTGAGCCGACTTGGTGAGTCGGTCGACAATCACCCAGATGGAGTCGTGACCTCTAGAAGTGTGTGGAAGTCCAGTCACGAAGTCTATAGATATGCCGTCCCACTTCCACTCCGGAACCTCCAAGGGCTTTACCAAGCCTGTTGGTACCTGATGCTCAGCCTTCACCTGCTGGCAGGTGAGGCATCGAGAAATGAACTTTTCCACAACCTTCTTCATGCCCGGCCACCAGTGCTGTCGTCTGAGATCCTGGTACATCTTCACCACTCCGGGATGTACCGCTAAAGGATAAGTGTGAAACTCTCTCAGCACCTCCTCCTGTAAAGCGACTGGTACCATGGTACGTCCTCTGAAAAGGATGTCGTGCTCTGTTCTAAAGGGGAAACCATTAGGTGCCTGTCCTGAGGATATCTGTGCACGCCGCGTCTCACAATCAGTGTCCCCTTGTTGTGCCTCTCTGACCCGCTGCAGTAGTGGAGGAGTGACTGTGAGAGACTGAAGGAAGACTGCTCCATCTCTATCCACGAAAGATATCTGCAAAGAGGCTAGCTGCTCCGTCGCCTCCTCAAGTAGCTGAATGCCTGTCCTCCTGCTGAGGGCATCGGCTACTACATTCCACTTCCCAGGAGTATAGACTATATCAAAGTCATAGTCCTGGAGGAACTCGAGCCATCACCGCTGTCTCATATTCAGATCCTTCTGAGAGAAGATGTACCTGAGACTCTGGTGGTCAGAAAAGACTGTAAAGCGCTCTCCCATCAGATAGTGTCGCCATGTCTTCAGAGCGAAGACCACTATTGCTAACTCTAGGTCATGGGTAGCGTAGTTCTGCTCATGCAGCCTCAACTGACGTGATCCATAGGCGATCACTGCCTTCTCCTGCATCAGGACACATCTCAGTCTGGTCCCTGATGCATCGCAATAGACTACGTACCCTACTCCCTCCTCAGGAAACCTCAAGATAGGTGCGCTGGTCAATCTCTGTCTCAGCTCCTGGAAGCTCCGCTGACATCTGTTTGACCACACGAAGAGTTTCCCCTTCTTCGTCAAATATGAGAGTGGTGCTGAAACTCTGGAGAATTCTAGCACGAATCTACGGTAGTATCTAGATAGTCCCAAGAAACTCTGAACCTCCGTCACGCTCCTGGGTGGCTCCCAAGCTAACACTGCCTCGATCATTGCAGGATCCACTGCAACTCCCGCCTCAGAGATGACGTGTCCGAAGAAGTGAACCTCACGTATCCAGAACTGGCACTTAGAGAGCTTACCATAAAGCTGGTTCTCTCGGAGTGTGTCTAGTACAACCCGTAAGTGGTAGGCGTGCTCCTCCTCAGTCGTCGAGTAAATCAAAATGTCGTCGATGAAGACCACGACAAATCGACCAAGGTATGGCTGAAAGATCCTGTTCATGAGGGCCATGAACACTGCTGGAGCAATGGTTACGCCGAATGGCATAACCAAGAACTCATTGTGGCCATACCGACATTTGAAGGCTGTCTGCTGCACGTCCTCGTCTCTAACTCTGAGCTGATGATAGCCTGACCTGAGGTCTATCTTAGAGAACCACCGTGCTCCCTTGCGCTGATCAAAGAGGTCATCAATCCTCAGTAGAGGATACTTGTTCCTCACTGTCACCTGGTTCAGGCGACGATAGTCAACACAAAGTCACAAGCTCCCATCCGCCTTCTTGGCGATCAATATCGGGGAAGCCCAGGGTGAAACACTGGGTCGGATGAACCCCTTGCCATGCAAGTCCTCCAACTATACCCGTATCTCTCGAAGCTCGGCGGGGGCCATCCGATATCCTGGAGTCGATATCAGCGCTGTCCCAGGGTACATGTCAATATAAAAGTCTACCTCTCTGTGAGGAGGTAACCCTGGAACGTCGTCGGGAAAAACTTCCTCAAACTGATCCACCACTGCAGGAAAACCAGGACTCCGCATGTCAACTGCTCCTAGGATGAGGCTAGCCAACTGATGAGTGATGGGCTGTCCTATCCTCTACGAGAGTCCATCCTGTGCTGCAAAGGCTCCCTTCTCGCCGGTGAAGGTGAACCTGCTCCCATCGGTGCGTACACATCGCACCTTGCGCCTAAAACAGTCAATTTGTGCATGGACCGTAGATAACCAATCCATGCCCAAGATGACGTCGTAAGACCTCGACGCTGATACAAGAAGATCCCATCTGAAGCTCTATCCTCCTATAGTAAGCTCACACTGCCGGCACCAGTGCGTAATCGTCGATTATGCTCCCGTAGGAGTCTCTAGCCGTAAGGATCGAGCCAACAGCTCTGTCGGAATCTCCGAGCTCCGAACAAGGGCAGCGGCTATGAAAGAGTGACTCGCTCCTGTGTCTATAAGTACTAAAGCAAGGGTGGAATAGACACAGATAGTACCTCGAATCATCTCGGGTGCGCCGTGGTCGTAGGCCTCTACTGCCTGGAGTTGTGCCTGTCTCTGCCCGCCAGCTCCCTGTGGTCGGGGTGGACCTCCTGGTGGTGGTGGTGGTAGAGCCTCAAAGCGTCGCCCACCACCTGCTGCTCGGCCAGCTCCCCTGCCTCGTCCGCCTCCTCCCTGCGGACCGCCACGGTCGACCCTCTCCATCTGCCTCGGTGGTCCCTCAACCGTCTGCTTCTCCTCAGCACGGCGGGTCGGGCAGTCACGAGCCATGTGGCCCTGCCCGCCGCACGAGTAGCATTGTCTGCCTCTCGAAAGACTGGCTCCGCGCTGTGTGCCCCGCACTGCTGAGCCAGTGTCCTGAGGTCGTCTGCCTGAGGGTCTGGTCTGCCTAGACCCATGAGTCATCCGTCGACTGCCTGCTGCAGAAGACTCTGCCACGTGCCGCCCTGCGGTGGGTCTCGGCGCTGGTGTAGACTCAGCAAGAAAACTCTCGATCAAAAGGGCACACTCTAGTACTCCCGTCTGAGTCGGTATGCTGAGGGAGATCAGCGATGCCCTGATCTCCTGTCTCAAACCCTGCTCAAAGGTCCGGGCCCGGAAGAATGGGTCCCGTACCATGTCGGTCGAGTAGCGCGAGAGGTCGGTAAATCTCGCCGAGTACGAACGACCGTCATGCTGCCCTACCGCAGCTGAAGAAGCTCCTGAATGCGAACCGCACGGAGGGTGGCTGGGAAGAAATCTAAGTGGAAGAGGCTCTCATAGTCCGTCCAAAGTAGAGATTCCTCATCGTGCACCTTGAGCATCAAGATCCACCATCGGCCTGCTGCTGCGTGCATTAGGCTCGCAGCGAGGATCACCATGAGGTCTGCTGGTGTCCTCACTAGCATGAAAACTCGTACGACTGCCTCCAGCCAGTCCTCGGCTACCTGGGGGTCCGTCTCCCCACGACACCTGGCCGGTCGCTGGCACTGAAACTCATGCAGTGTTCTGAGACGACATGCATCGTCAGCGGCTGGTGCTGGAAGTATCGGGGGCTCGTCGGGTAGTGCTACCGCCGGTGCCATTGCTGAAAAAGGGCCCTGCACCGAGGCCTCATCGCTCGGTGGGCTATCGTCACACTCGACTCTCGGAACCCTAGATGGATGCCGTAGTGGGGCCATCCTAAAAAGGAAACATGTGTGTCATGGTCAGAACAGTATACCTGGTGAGCTGATACAAAGTAATCACAAAGAAAACTTGAAACACACACGCAATCAATGTTTTCGTGCATTAAGTCGGAAATCAGAAGTCAGGGTCCTGGTGTACGGATACGTCGGCCGCTTCACCAACACTGGACTCCCTGGACTGATAACCACACTCAATAAGCTAAACACTATTTCTTCACATAGAAAAGATCAGAGTTCGCGGTAGAACCGAACTCCTCTGATACCAATTTGTCACGACCCGTCCTCGGGGCCTATGCCGTGACTACCCCAAGCCCTCCTTCCATAGTCCAGGGGTTGGCGACTAGCACCAAGGCGTAAATCATAGTAAAAAGGGAAGGCATTTCTTTTGAAAAGTAAGCAAGCACCACAGAGTAAGCAAGCAGAATAGTAAACACTAAGTAAAAAACAGAGTACAACTGAAAGTGCGGAAAAGTAAATGGGCCAATATAAATACCCAAACTGAAAGTAAAGTACAACTCGAAAGGGAAAACAGCAACTGTAAAGTAAAAGCCGCTACACCGAGCTGTCCACTAGAAATCCCACCTGAAGGGTGGGTACAGATAGCTCCACTGCTCCTTAGGTCCCGCCGTCCGCTCCGAGCACGTCCCGCCCAGTGGTCCACCTCCTGGTACCGTCCTACTCTGCAATCCTCAACCACGATCAACGCTGTCCATCGTCTGCAACAAACACAACGTAGTGCGGGCATAGCCCATGCAGAGGTGATTATAAGCTACTCAGTAGGGACCCCGAGACCCCCGAAGGTCTCCCAATATCCACATAGGATAAACCACAAAGGAAAGATAAAAACACGAAGCAACAACCGACACTGCATAGGTATATGCCCATACATATACCTAAGTCATCAATTCCAATACGCTCCAACCTCCGAGCCCAAGTACAACTCAGTCCACACAGGAAAGTATACGTATTTCACACAGGAAAGCAAATGTAATCCACACAGGATAGCACAACACAATCTACATAGGATGGTAAACAGGATTCATCTCACACAGGTATACTTCTTCGAAAGATGATAGAGATGATAACTGATCCATCTAAGTCATCGGACCCACAAAGGATCGATAGGTACTAACCCCCGCAAAGACCCACACATGATCAGACCCACACAGGATCTGTAGGCGCTGGTTCACACAGGACCGCTGAGTGCTGACCCACACAGGATCGGACCCACATAGGATCGGTAGCACTGATCCACACAGGATCGTTGAGTGCTGTAGTCGTCGTCGTCGAATCCACTAAGGATCTCTGCACAGTCGTCGTCGCAGTCACAGTAGCAGTCGCAGCTAGCTCTAGGGTTCCCGCACACAGCAAGCTCGTTCGGGAACGTCCGCTCCATGAGCCGAGAGGCTGATACATCAACTGTCACAAAGCCCAGAGTTGATGTATCCAAAAGTTTTGTATCGTCAATAGGAACTCAATGCAATAGAAGGCACGTCAATCGGATGCCCGGTCTGAGAGTTATTGGCTTTTCCGTTCGAGGGGCCCGGTTGGTTTTTAAGGAAAAACCAACCCGACCATACTCCACCTGCATCCAAACCTCGGGCGGAGTGTGCCAAAAGATCCTTCTCACTAATAGGAACTCAACAAAGCTGACGGCACGTCAATCGGACGTCCGTCTCTCAAGATATGAGTGTTTCCGCTCCGAGGGCCCGGTTGGTTTCGTGTACGAACCAACCTGGACGAACTCAAAGCATTCCGAAACCTTGAGTGCGATATACCGAAAAGACCGTGTCGATCCAAGGATCACATCTCCGCTAACGGCGTGTCGTTTGGAGGTCCGTAACCCATGTTATGGGCATTTCAACCAAAGCAGTTCGGTATCGGGGGTTTCGGGCCCAGGCCAAGCCGACCCGAGACCCCCCCCCCCCCCCCCCGGCTGGCCCGAACCGGTTCGACCCGCCCCGGACAGGGTCGGCCAGGCCCGGCACGGCTCGGCTGGGCTCAGCTCGGCCTCGCAGACCAGTCGGGCGCGCCGGTCCGGCTCAAGGCAGCGCGCCGCCTGCTCGGCCTTCGGCCGAGCTGATTGAGAAACGGGGGGGGGGGGCCTGCCCCCCTTTTGTGAAACCACGGCCCCCCTCATTATGGGGGGACGTTTTTATGCTGGCCGGGGGAATTTAATTCCCCCAGCTTTCCCACTTTCAGCCGGCCCGGCCTGGCCGACCGGTTCCTTCTCAACGGGACCGGCAATGGCCGGTCCCCTTCCGGCTTCCGACACCGGCGGCCCGGCTGGCCGCTGGTCAACTTCTACAGCCGCGGCCCGGAACCGGCCGCGGCCTTTGCTGTTTGGCGTGGTGCGATGGAAGCATGCCCCTCCGCCGCAGCCCCGCTCCGGCCGCGGCGTCCTCGGTTTCCTTCGACGCGGTGCGATGGCGTCGCGTCCTTGAAATTTCTTTCCATGGCGCGGCGCGACGGCGCCACGCGTATCTTTTGCAATATACCATGTGGTGCGACAGCACCATGCTCCCTCATACCAACCACAAAGAAAACATTTAAGAAAAAGGGGGAGGGTCGATCGTGTTTGTTCGGACCGGACCCCTCGCATTATTCGATAACAAATAGTAGAAAACCACGTAATTCAACATGCCAGAATCAAGAAAGGAAAAATAATTTAAAATAAAACCCCTTCCTCGGTTTCAAGAGCGGATCACATCAATGATCCATGGATGACAAGCGTCGCGGAGGTTGGGCGTCGCGGGAATCGAACGTTGATTCTGTTGACGTCGAGGTACGTCTGAAGAGGTAGCGTCACTGGAGAAGCTTCGTAAGCTAACGGAGAAAGCCCGAGGAGGAAGCAATGTCTCGTTTCGTTGACACGGGAAGAAGATCGAAAGAAGCGGCGTCATCGATCGTCGGAAACACACCGGCTGTGATGAAGGGAAGAGACGACACGTCTTTCTCTTCTATGGTGACGGTGTTCTTCGTCGGAGCCTAAGTGTTCTTCGCGTTCTTCGTCAAGGTTGAAGAAGATGAAGAAAGTTCCAAAATTCTCTCAAGGTGGAAAGAGAAAACTAACCAAAATAAAATAAGCTTAAGCTTTGTTTTATTTACACAACTTCACCTCTTTGAAATTCAAAAGTTTGAAAAACAATAACTCATCTCAATTAAAACTCATGTTGTCAAAATTAAATTGAGTGGAGTTATTGGGTGTTTAAAGGGGAGTTGAGGAGTTAGGGTTCGCGTGGGCCCCACCACACTTAATCCTCTCAAGGGAGGTTAAGTGGATGTGGGTCCCACCTCTAACTCCCTTTGGGAGGATATAACCAACATGGATAAAAATAAATTATGTTTCCACAATTTATTTAACATCATTTTATTTCCCCAAAAACTAACTCTCAACCTGCATAAAACACAACCTCGGAAAAGGTCTCCTTATGCGAATATCGATGCAGCGAGTTTATCGGTGCCCTCGAAATTCGATTCCGAGCACCGGTTCAAAAGTTAGAAATTCCCACTCGTTCGTTCACTAAACGTACCCGAGCCAAACTTCAGAAACTGATTCCGGGCACACCGAGCCTCGGAATCAGGTCCCGTCAGAAACTGCGCTCTTGTAAAATTCCAAAGAAAATTAAGAAAAAATTTCCCTAGAATTTTACGGGTCTTTACATTCCACTCCTCAAACCATCTTGGTAGTCATGGTTCACTCCCATGGCTATCTTAATAGCATGTGTTCACTAATCTTACCAACATTGTAGTTATGGTTCACTCTCATGGCCATATTAGTATTCAAAGATTACTCCCAATACTATATTTGTCTATCTCATGATAAATAAATCACTAAGCAATTTATTGGAGGTAGATATAGGTTCCACAAGTCTCATAGTGAGATAATATGTACATGTGACACAATATCATAAAAATATCATATAATAACAGATGAAATTAAATAGATATCATAAAAATGTAAACATATCTTTACCTGTCGAAAAGATACTGGTTTCATAATTATTTCTTGAAAATCATAACCTGTGAAATAGGAATGTTTTTCAAAAACATATAACCCATAAAAAAGAAATAGATTTCACTATTATATAACCCCTAGACAAAAAATAGATTTCACAATTAAAATAACATGAATCATAACCCATTCATATAAAAGATATTAATCGAGCCTTTAGATCATTTCCATGAATGGAAGGAGTATCATCAGCATATGTCATCTAAGATAGAAAACAATTCTGAAACATGATTCAGAAACATTTCATGAGAACGATTTCCTTTCTACTTTGAAAAAAGATTTTTAATACATAAATCCATTAGATAATAATTTTCATATAAAATAACATTATCACTTATAAATAATACTTGAAATCATTTGAAAACATTTTTCCTTACAAAATATAATATATCATTCAAAAAATATTTTAAACGTTTTTCTTAAGAAAACATTGAATATATACTGAGAAATCAATAAAATGTTTTGAAGATAAATTTTCATGAAAAAAAAATAATCTTGAAAATATATTGGAAACCATTTTTTATGAAAATATATAAAATAATATTGGAAAACTGTTGGAAAAAATACATTGAAAACATAAAAAATAAACATGAAAAAAATTTGAAGACGTTTTTCATTGAAAATATGTACAATAATCTTGAACAAATTTGAAAACTATTTTTGTTGAAAATATCTTTTAGAAAAATTTTCCTAAAAAACCCATTAAATAAGAAATAAATTGTTCAATGTTTTGGTGGCAGATAAATCTGTACATGTCGTACAAGGAATAATTAACATTCCTTTTTTTTGGTAAAAATGATAGAAATTTGCCTCATCTAAAAATTGAATTGAATATTACTTTTAAAAAAAAATTAATTTAAAAAATGGTTAAATATTCAATTAATGATCATATAATATTAGTAGGATATGTTTGGATACCCGTTTTTAGAAAAAAAAGGTTTTGAAGGAACACAAATTTCTGACAGAATAGAGGGTATAGTCAGAATTTTTTAAAAATAATTTCTTAACTAAAGTATATACCAAATATTATAAAAGGTACCACTAAATAATTATATGATTAATAACTATATTATAAGTAAATCCATGGATTTATTGACAGATGGACCATAATAATTCATTAAAATAAGCATAAACATAAACAATCTTGAAAAACAATGAAATTGTGTCAGTAAATTATTATAACCTGGTAATGTGGGATCATACTATCCATGTCAGAAAAAGAAATTAATTTAGTATTAAAATAACATTAAGGGATTTATATTAATTATAGAATATGTAAAATGGAATTATTTACACCTTGAAAAAGAGTTTAAGTGCATAACAAAACATGAGTCTTAAAAAAGGAAAATTAAGACAAAACCTTTTTATCTATTTGGTTATTTATTAAATGTAAACCCTGTATATTAAAGATAATAAAATGGATATTTTAATACCAATAAATTCATATAATACAATCATGGGCTGTAAATACACCTCACAAAAGGAGAGAGTCTAGAACATATAAAATATCTCATGGAAATAAAAAGTATAATGAAATCATCTTACCTTATGTATTGACTATCTTTATACATGATCAAACCACATGTATAATAAATATAAATTTATTATAAATATTTTAAATAACAATATTATAATATATAAGACCATTTATGGTTTTATTAGGACCTTATATTACCCTCTTGTTAACAATCCTTTAATAAGGTTTCACTTTGGGTAATATTCGCTTTATTATTCACATGTGACTTAAATATGATATATAATGAGTATTTACACATTATATAATGATTTAATGAAGGTAAAATATTATATAAATATCATTTATAAAAATTATATGTTCATTTTAATAATTTATATAATATATAAGTATGAAATGAATTACACTGTTAATGGAGACGGTAGGTCATATGTACGCATGGACCATATTTCAGTTTAATTATTGGGTTGATAGAATGAAAGCAAAATAGATATATGTATTTAAATATATATTTTTATATCATTATTATTGAATATATATTATGTAACATTTATCATTTATATTCACTAAAACCATCCTCAATATGATCCATGTAGTGTATTAACAAATCATATCGCCTTGAGGGGTCGGTTGTCCACATTACCTCAAACGAAACTATCATATTAATACAAATAGGATGTAAAAAGAAATGTGATGTAAAAAAAATTAATAATATTTTATATGTAGTAATTATAATATACTAAAAATTAAAATAGATATTCCATTATAATTCCCACCACGGTAGGTGGTAATGGAAAAATGAACCATCATTGTTTCGTGAGGTATTAGTTCATCGTACACAAAAACATTATGTTTATTACCCATTAGATGAATTCATGTGTAATTTTAGGAATATGAATTTATATATCAATATCATAGATTATAGTTAATATTTTTTTTGTTATATAGGAATGTAATAAATATATTTTTATGGGGTGGAGAAGGAAAATAAAAGAATGGAATTGACACAAGGAGTTACCTCTTAATCGGGTAACTCCTTTGGGTTTGTGCCAAAAGGCTTCCTTGGATTGCCTTATTCCCATGGGAAGGTTTAAAAGAATAATGGAGGGATATTGTAAATTTTATTTGGTTGATCTTGGTAGATACTGAGTGGTCTTATAGTTCTGAAGAAGTGGGAGAGGGGGATGCCTTTTATAAGGAATGAAAAGTACTCACATGGATTTTTTTTTAAAATGTTATGTGTACACATGTTCATACCTAAAAAATGTCATACCAAACCATAATAAATAGAAAATAGAAAGATTATTTTTTTAATAATGGCCATACAATGGGTTTTGGACAAGTTACTAAGTCATTTGGGACCCTAAAATTGAGGTTCAGTCCCTAATTGAACACAATTTGACCTTAGTCATTGTGGGTAATTTTAATCACTTTTAGTGATATTTTTGGTAAAAATAAATCTGATATAATTTGAATCGAAATATTTTAATTATTAAAATGGTGCTTGGTTTTTTTAAATCAATTCATAGAATAGGAAAAATTTAGATTATTATTAATCGTGTAGAAAGGGTGAAATTACGGGTTTTTTTGTTTGGAAGAATTTCAAAAGGTTATTAAGTGTTTAAATTAAATTTCAATGTGAAATTGATTATAATGACCTACATTGTATTAATATATTTAAAATTGATCTAATGTGACCCTAAAATAAATTTAATATGTAATTTAACATTATTAATTTTTTGAATAAATATCCAATTATTGACTAAAATGTAGCCTTTTTCACAATTGATCAAAAAATGAGGTTTCTCTGAAAATTCCCAAAAAATAAACCAAAGATAATTTCAGAATTATAAATTTAAAAATAAATTTTATTTTATCAAATTAAATATCTAAAATTTTCTAAAAGAATTTTTATTATAGAAACTGGTTTATTTGACAGAATAATATTTCTAAACATAGAAGGGATTTTCAAAAAATCATATCATTCATTATGAATATCATTTAACTATATAAACCATTTAAAAATAATATTTAATAATTGTTTATTACTATTTATATAACTATGTTTAACATCTAAGTTATAATTATCTCATTTAAAAAAATAAAATAATAAAATGATGTTTCATAGAAACATCAGTGTGGTATGAAATGTACACCAAGTCAGTGTTGCGGGTAGAACAAGCCAAGTTGGTATTGCATGTGGCATAATCCAAGTAGTTATTGTGTTTGAATGTAATAGATGACATAGTGTTTTAATATATAAACATATATATAATTATTTCTAGTGTCACTTGAAATGAAAAATATTGAAAAGATAAATTAATTTGATTAAAAATTCATAGAATATCGATTGGTTATAGAAAGTTGATTTATAGGTGTCAATAAGTGTGAGGATGAGTTTCCTTTCATATTGTAAGAGGGGTAATTATTGTAAATATAAAAAGTTAAACAGTATTGAGATGCCTCTCCTACATCACATGACTCCAATAACAATCCATTTTCAACTACTGTGTATTATTGAGTTGAAATATTCCCATTAAAATGATTATTTACATGTCTATAGGGTATTTATCCACTTAAGAAAACATTTAATAACTGAGTAAACTCATTTTACCATAATCACTATAATTAATTTTAATTACATTTTGAAATTGTTTTGATAAAAAACGGAGTTGACCTTAATAGATCTTATAAATAATTCTAATTCAAAATATTAAATCCATTTTTCCCAATTATGAACACATAATTGGAAGATATTAATTAAAAATTAATCCTATAGACATGCCGTGAAAGCGAGTTTTTGAATATAACAATTCTAAATGTTTATAATGTTTTTATATCCAATTTCAATGTGAAATTATATCAAATTACCTAACATTAATTAATTTATGTATAAATTATCTAATAATAATTTGGAACAAAAATAATATATAATTTTACTATATAAATAAATTATATAAAAAGGTAGATTTGAATTAAAATTCAATATTTTTTAGTCTTTAACAAAAAATGAAACTCCTCAAAAAAATTTGAAAAAAACACCCAAAGAAAATTAAGATATTTGGTTGTAAAAAATGAATTTTATTTCTTGATATATATATTTAAAAATTTTCAAAAAATTATATTTAAAAATGGTTCTCCATTAATATGTAGTAATATTACATTTTAGAAAATTACATATTTTTATTCAAATAAAAGGATTTATTCTTATGTTATACCTATCAAATATATTCGATGAGTATCACATAACCTAATTTAAAATTTTATATATATCATTAATTGAAAAAAATCATCAAAAGTCAAATTTTATTTTATTTTGATAAAAATCCTCATAAAAAAATTGTATTCTTAGAAA
Source organism: Viscum album (assembly GCA_963277665.1). Taxonomy (NCBI): domain Eukaryota; kingdom Viridiplantae; phylum Streptophyta; class Magnoliopsida; order Santalales; family Viscaceae; genus Viscum; species Viscum album. Next base: position 562,414,961 of record OY728125.1, read on the forward strand.
ATTAGTTTTTTTATTTTCAAATAGTTATTACATTCATTTATTAATAACTGCTAAAAATGATTGATTTTATATAAATTTGGGAGTCAAATTTTCATAATTGAGCAAATATTATTATTACATTCTACTCTAACAGTGAGGTGATAACAATAATAATATTTTAATAACAATATTAATAATATATTGTAGTTATTTAAAACTTGGACTTATGACTAACACAAGATATCAAAAGAAATAAATATTGTATTTAACATAATACAAACATAGTTTTGGATTTATTTAATGTCAATCTATGTGTTTCATATAGCATAATATTAACATGGTGTTGTGTATAATTCAATAAAAACATAGTACCCTCATAGAAAAAAAATATTTACTATTATGGTAAATTAAAAATATAAAACTGTATATTAATTTTATTAAAAATCCCAAAACATTTGGGTGTTACATATCTTCAATGATGCATTATGATGTTTAGAAGAGTGCCTATATTTTATGGAATGGAATTGTTTAATAAATGTTTTAACCCATGGTTTTGGTACTAGTTGGAATAAAAAATATGTTAATCTTGTGAAACTATAGACTTAGATGGATTATGACTAGTGGATATAGACTTCACCTTTGCTGGTAAATTAAATGTAATTAGAGTAATAATAATTATTATAAAAAAATAATTATCATAATATTTATGGATAAAGGTAAGGAATTAATTTTTTTAACTCCCAAAATGCATGTACTCTTATCGGATATCTAGTTTCTAACGATGGTAGTAGGGTGACCAAGTGATGATAGTTGTAGTCTATCATAAGAATAGGTTAATTATAATAGTGTCGTTCTGAGATATATTATATCTTTAATGTTTCGTAATTTAATACACAACAAAAAACATGTTGGTATGGAGTGTAACGACCCAAAATTTTATTAATTACATTTCCTATTGATATAATTAAATGTATTGTTATAAAACAATTATATAAAATATGCACTTCTATGGTTTTATGTTTTTTGGATTTTATAATACCCTTATGAATTTTTATCATTTCTAATATGGTTGTTGAATAGTGATCACAAAATTATTATCAATATTGGGTGTTAACCCATCCAATTTACTCAGATAAAGGAGGTGATGGCCTCATCTAGTTGAATTTATCCATAAAAAGCCCAATTTTCTGAGCTCAGAAATGAGGCATCATCACTTTGATTCACTCTTTACCAATCCCAATCTGAGATTTGAAAATTTATTGTAACACTCGAGATTTTTATGAGAAATATTTTGTTTTTATGTTATATAAATCATCAAAGGAATCTTTCACTACACAAAACACTATCTTAGCTTTCTTTACACGCAACTGCGGCCTTCCTCGATAGCTTGCGTTGTACACAATACTGAGTTTCACTAAACAACGATATGATATTAAAATATTATTAAAACTAGCCGTTATGAATATTAATACCTACTTTTTGAAATTTGATAAAATTTATCTTTCAAAATGCACTTCATTTTTGGATTCAGAATATCAAAATTATCCTAGGTCGAAATTTTGGTATTTTTCTGAAAACATTAAATTTTTGATGAATAGTGAAAACACTGGGTTACTATTTAGAAACTGACTTTTTATTTAAATAATAATTTATTTTATTTAAATTTATTTTAGGTCAAAATTTATTCATAATACCTATATAAGTTCAAATTAATTCATTGGAGTCAGTTTATAATAATTTTAGATATATAAAAATTTTATTGAACTTTTCACCATCTTTTACCCACCTCCTAGGAGAATTTCCAAATTCACATAAAACATAATTTTACCACTTCTGTATGTGAAATTTTGTAAATCCGAGAGATTCGGTTAATATCATGGACTAAAATCTGGTTCAATGAGATCAAAATAATTTTGGGTGAATAGTAACTTTTTAGTTTTTTTTAACATGGTTAAAAGAAAATAGGGTAATGAAGGGTAAAAATGATATTATTATTACCCTAACACATGTCCTAACTCTATTTGATAAGTTTAATTCGACCAAAAACAACCTTAGGAATAAAATATGACCATTTAGGTCCACATGGATTATATTAGGACATTTAATATTATTTTATTTAATGAAGAGATAAAATAGTTAAAATCAAAGTTTAATAACTAAAACATTTTTCATATAGGGTTATACATAAGATAAATTCGACTATAAATATTAATTCTAAAGATAAAAATATTTCCTACATAATGTTAGTTTATTTATAATTTTTAGACATTAAATAATTTAATTTATTTATGACATAATGTTGATGCAATAATTATCGTATTAATGAAATATTGACATAATTGATGTTATAAATACCCAAATAAAAGTAATTTGAGACTTTTTATGAATTACACTAATTTTATAGGTTAATATGACATGTTAATATTGATTTTATTAACATTTTTCGTTCTAATAATTCTGTTATGAGTTTCACAAAAATCAATTAGTAAATAGTGTCAAAATTGACATAAAATAGTTTTTAAAACAAATATTAAATTATTAATTGGTATTTTATTCCTAAAAATATATGTTTGGGCCAAATGACATATATAAGGTTATATATATTAATAATAAACTACTTGGGGTTCATTTGTCTTATTATAGTAATTTTATTAACCTTATAGTGTAAGAAAACAAGAAGACATGGTAAAAGTAAAATTATTTAACTTAAAGTTATATCTAAATGATAAGGTTGAAATAGAAACCTAAAATTTTCTGAATTCTATTGGATGAGATTATTTCGACCCATCCCCACCTTACCTTGTAAATAAATTAATTTGGAGCTATTAAAAACTGAATATGTCTTTATAATAAAATAATATATTTATTTTTTTCTAAAGTGCCCCTCTGCTCCTTTATAAAAGGGCACCTCCTCCATCTCTTCCTCACACCACTTTGAGCCTTCATTCTAGGCCAAACCCTGACAATTTCTCCTCTCCACTTTCTTAGAAACATCCTATAGGTACTGGTCTTCTTCAAAGACCATCTTTATTGCCCTAAGAGAAGGTTAAGAAGAGGAGCTTCAAAGAAGAGGTAATGTATGTTACCGATTCTTTCAAATTTATTTCTTCTTCTACTTCTTCTTTAGTTTTCTCATTATGAAGTAATAAAATCAGTATCACTAATATACTGATATGTTATTATAAATATGAGACAACCTTATTTCACCATATATCCATCCTACGGAAAACCAAATCACCATGCGTGCATACATACAGAATATCGTCTCCACGTCGTGGTGTAATCTGTTTTCCACCACCACCTTACTTGGATGGGTATAATGGTGTAAATAATAACTATATATGATTATTGTAAAGTAATATTGATTCTGAAACAGTATACATACACTTCAATACAATTCCACGATCATGGGAACGATATCATCCCTCGTGCGTACGTACGACCTACCATCTCCATGATATGATGCGACTCGTTCTACATGATCTTCATTGAATAATGATTATATAAATGAATTGAATGAATAAATATGATATATATTACCCTAATACCAATCTGGAAATGGGGTATCTATGACCTAAAATAAGAATAATAATTTATTCGACAAAACATGCATAAGAACAAAAAGCAATAAACACCCGAATAACAAGTAACAATGAAATATTACTAATAAGAAGCTAAGAATATGACCATATATGATATCATAAAAATTATTACGATTCTTAAATAAGTCAATAACATTATTTAAATCATTATACAGGTGGTTTGGACATGTACGAAGCAAATCGGACCTAAGGTAATGGAAAATATCACACTATCATTTTTATCCGAGATTATTTATACTTCATAATTTACTGGGGAATATTTATCATCCACATCCCTATTTCCTCAATATGTAATATTATTTCCATCCACATACAATTGTTTTAATCCAATTTTACCCATTGGTGAGCTTTTAGTAAAATATATGAAAGGAATCTTTTGTCATTTTTAGTACGAGGTACTTTTTTTAATTTTCCGACCAAATTATGAGAAAAATGTTTTTCTTTAACTTATACGAAATGAAAGGATTTTTAGAACATTATTTCCATGAAGATTCCCTTACAATTTTTCAAGTTTATTTTTAATCAACTTATTTTAGTTTAAAATTTTCTGACATTTTAAGAAAGGAAAAATGTTTTTGAAGTAGAAAGGATATTTTCCTCAAGAATGGAGTTAAAGAATTTTATAAAAATTATTTTCTATCTAATATAATATAGAGTTTTGTTTCTATCCCTATTTTTACATTGATTTGATTATTTTATGAAGGAATTATTTTTATGATGTCCTTTTATCTTATATGGATTATGTTATGATGGCATGGCGTTTAAGAATCCCATTTTTATTACATGGGTTATGCAATGATGTATGATTTATGATCTTGTGGCACAAATAAGAATGGTATCATTATGAGATGGGTGGGACCTATATATCCCTCCAATGTATTGGGTAATGTTTTATATCTCATGATATAGACATTGCTGGAACGGCAGGTTAAACCGGTTCAGTGAAAGAGGACTGAAATGAGGAGTGAACATGGTTCAGAAATGGACTTTGTCCGCTAATATAGTCTTGTAATTGAGTCCTGACTTCTAAGAAATTATTCTCTATGATTATGTGTGTATGCAAGAAAGTTTCATGTTTTAAGTTATGATTATTGGGATTACATTTCACTACTATGATTTATCCCATGTTATGAAATTATGATTTCTTTTGCAGGTTAAGATTTCCAAAATGTTATGTTCTTTTGAATATGATGTGATTGATATTTCTTTTTTTAACCTTACTGATCATTTGATCTCACCCTTTTGTATGTTCTCTTTCCCCAGGCCAGGAAGAAGGTTATTAAGTAGGATATTCCAAAAGGGACTCTAGATATGATGATATAAATGGGAGACAATGTAGATTCTTCAGGAACCAGTTGTTTATGTTTCCCAGTTTCTAAAGATAGTATACTTATATGGTCTTTTCATGGTTTTGTTATATTTTGTAACAAGTGTGCTTCAATTTTGAAGCAATAAAAATGTATGTAAAGTATGGATCGTTATAGTTGGTATTAGAGGAAAGGTATAGTCAAACTTTGGAAACTAGGATGTGAAAGCCTAAGTAATAACCCTAAGGATATATCTATGCATAGAACAATCTTAGTGTTTTAGAAATGGCCATGAACAACCTATGATAAGACCTTAAGTGTGAAACATTATTCTTGATTATGTGGTTTTCCTATTATAATTAGTGTTTCTCACACTATTCTTCTTAGTTTTAGTCAATGGCTAGGACCCGAAGGAACCGTGTTAATGCTGATGCTATGGGCAATGTAATGATTATCCCCCTGAGAAACCAAATGTAATGGGAGCTGGAATGAAAAATCTTGTAGCCATGCTCACACAACTTTCTCAAGCTATGAATCATGCAGGACTTCCAAACGAGCAAGGGAAGGAGAAACATTCTGTTGAATCCTTCATGAGGCAGCATCCACCCTCATTCAGCGGGTCTAAAGATCCATTAGTGGTTGAACAATGGATCAATGCCAATGAAAAGATGTTTTTAGTTCTTTAATTTTCTTGAACATCATAAAGTAATCGTAGCAGTATATCATTTGGAGGGTGAAGCTGATCAATGGTGGAATCTTATCAAGAATACGAGGCAAAGAGATGAAATTGAGTCCATGGAATGGGACGAGTTCAAGAACTTATTTTTCAATAAGTACTTCCCCCATATTCTTCGAACAAAGATGGAGAAGGAGTTTGTTGAACTAAAGAAAAAGGATGATGAATCTGTTGGTACCTACGAAGCAAATTTTACAAGACATGCAAGGTATGCTTCTGAGATTATTATCCAACCTGAGAGTAAGATTGATCGATTAGTTAGTGGTTTAAACCAAGTCTCTGAAGTGCGTTAGCCATAAGGGACTTCAATAGCAATGAGGAAATCGTTTGATGTGCTCTCAAGGTTGAGATGGAGATTAGAGTAACCCATTAGTCATATGGGTTTGATAAGAAGAGGAAAATGGAATTCAAAGAAAAATCTAAAGAGCACACATAAAAGAAGATGAGTTTTCCCTTATTCTCAAAGTGTGGAAAGAAACATGGAGGGAGTTGTCTTAAAGGGACAAGTAAATGTTTCAAATGTGGAAAAGAAGGTCATCAGTCATTTGAATTCCGCAATGATGGGAAGAAGATGTCTAGTGATGCGAACAAAGAAAAGGCTACACAGAGTGCACCTACTACACTTAAATGTTACAAGTGAAAGGAAATAGGGCATTATGCTAATAAATTCCCTAATCCAATGGTTATTTATGATGATCGATGTCAACAAACTCTTAAGGATAAAGACAAAGGAAAGTCACATGCAATTACTATCGGCGTTGTGGAGTATGATAACGAAGTGGTGAAAGGTACACTTACCATCCACTCTAAAGTATCAAATGATTTATTTGATTTTGGATCCAACCACTCTCTTATTTCTGAAGAATGTTCTAAGGGTATCACTGTATTACCTCAGTATTTAGATATTGAGTTAGCTGTGACAACCCCTAATGGAACAACACTCGGATCAAAAGTTTACAGTTATTCTCCGATTGAAGTTTATGGTAAAGTGCTTCCTGCAAATCTTTTGATCCTTCCTATAGTAGAATTTGATGTGATTCTTGGCATGTATTGGATTTGTTTATGTGAAGCTCATATCAATTTCCAAAGAAGGGAAGTCACATTTCATATTCCAGATCAATCTATGATCGTCTATCGATGAAAGGATGAACATAAATTTCCAGTGGAAATTTCATCCATCTTATGGGTCTTCATTCCACTAAATGAAGTTTATTTATCTCAAATGGTTGGAGAGAAACTCACTATTAAGAATATTCCTATTGTACGAGAGTTTGATGATGTCTTTACAGAGGAATTATTGGGTCTTCCACCAAATCATGAAGTTGAGTTTTCAATAGAACTCGTACCGGGTTCTTTTCCTATTTCAAAGACACCTTATATAATGGCCCCAATTGAGTTGCAGGAATTGATGAAGAAAATCCCAGAGAATATTGATAAAGGATTCATACGCCCTAGTGCGTCACCTTGGGGAGAACCTATTCTGTTTGTTAAAAAGAAAGATGGATCAATGAGACTCTGAATTGATTATCGAGAACATAACAAGATCATTATCAAGACCAAATATCATCTCCCATGCATTGATGAATTATTTGACCAACTATGCGGAGCTCAATACTTTTCCAAGATTGATATTCGTTCAGGGTATCATCAATTAAGGGTCAAAATAGAGGATATACCAAAGACAGCTTTCCATACAAGGTATGGACACTATGAATTTATAGTGATGCCATTTGGTCTTACTAATGACCCTGTTATCTTCATGGATCTGATGAATAGAGTCTTTAGAGACTATCTTGGTTAGTTTATGGTAGTCTTTATAGACGATATTCTTGTCTATTAAAAGAGAAAGGAAAAACATGGAGATCACTTGAGAAATGTATTGAACACCCTAATAAAGGAGAATCTTTATGCCAAATTTACCATGTGTGAATTTTGGATTAAAAAATTTACAATTTTGGGTCACATAATCTAAAAATAAGGGATATCTGTGGATCAAGAAAAAACAGAGGTTATTGAAATATGGTTGTGACCAACAACAGTAACTGAGATCCAATGTTTTCTCGGTTTGGCTGGATATTATCGACGTTTTGTGAAATATTTTTCATGATTTTGTAATCCACTCACCAGGTTGACTCTAAAAGGATTTAAGTTCGTGTGGAAAGAGGAATGTGAATAGAATTTCAAGGAGTTGAAAAGAAGGTTATCCAATCCACCTATACTCACACTTCCTTGTAGTGGAGAATGGTTTGTGATCTACAGTGATGCATCCAAGAAGGGGTTGGGGTGTGTTCTTATGAAAAATTATATGGTGATAGATTATGCCTCACGGCATTTGAAAATCCATTAGCAAAATTACCCAACTAATTATTTGGAGTTAGCTGCGGTAATCTTTGCATTAAAGATTTGGAGGCATTATCTTTATGGTGAAAGGCGCGATATTTATATTGATCATAAAAGTTTAAAGATTATTTTCACACAAAAGGAGTTCAATATGCGCCAAAGAAGATGGTTGGAGTTGATTAAGGATTACGATTGCTCAATTCATTACCACCCTGGGAAAGAAAACAAGGTGGAAGATGCATTAAGTAAAAAAGACCATGCCAGATTATCCATGATGAGGATCACAGAAGATCCAATATTTATGGATTTACAAAGGATGGATCTTGGAATTATAATGAAAAGGGAAAAATATTATCTTTCTCAAATAAATGTTCAACCATCTATACATGTGAATATTAAAGAGGTACATAAAAAAGATGTAGAGTTACAAAAGAAGGTGAGAAATGTTCCTAAATTCAACCTTGATTGTGATGGGATAATAAAGTTCAGGAATTGGGTTTGTGTTCCTCCCATCCCCGAATTAAAGAAGGAGCTTCTGGATTAGGCTCATAGTTCTTCATTCTCTATTAATCCTGGAAGCACAAAGATGTATAGGGACCTGAAAGAGTACTTATGGTAGCATGGAATGAATAGTGATGTTACAGAATATGTCTCTCGATGCTTGGTTTGTCAGCAAGTTAAAGCTGAGAGACAGAAGTCTAAGGGGATGTTACAACCATTACCCATAACCGAATGGAAATGGGAAAACATCACTGTGGACATTGTCACTGGACTTCCTAAAACATCCAACGGCAATAATGTTATCTGGGACATATTTTATCGTCTTACAAAGTCGGCACACTTCATTGCTATTATAGAGGATTTCTCTCTGGATCAGCTTGCCAGGATATATGTAAAGGAAGTGGTATGATTTCTTGGAGTACCAATTTCCATTATATCTGATCGGGATCCGAGGTTTACCTCAATGTTTTGGAAAAGTCATCAGTATACTCTAGATACAGAGTTGAGTTTCAGCACTGTTTATCATCCTCAGACAGACGGTCAGTAGGAGAGAACATTTCAAAATCTAGAAGATATGTTGAGAGCTTGCTCTATGGATTTCAAAGGTGGTTGGGATCAACACCTACCTTTGGTGGAATTTTCATATAATAATAGCTTTCAATCCAGTATTGAGATGTCTCCTTATGAAGCTCGCTATGGAAGGAAATGCAGGACTCCAACTTGCTGGGATGAAGTTGGGGAAAGAAAGCTATTAGGACCTGATCTTGTTGATGAGATGGCAGAAAAGGTCTGATCTATTCAACAACACATAAGATCATCTTAGATTCGACAAAAAAGTTATGCCGATAACTCAAGAAAATACCTAGAGTTTGAAGTGGGTGATAAAGTGTTCTTAGGAATATCTCCTTGGAAGAGAGTAATGGGATTTGGAATGAAGGGAAAGTTGAGCCCTAGGTATATCGGTCCTTTCGAAATACTGGATCATGTTTGGAAGGTAGCATACAGATAGGGTTCTTCCACCTAATCTCTCTCAAGATCATGATTTGTTCCATGTATCTCTCCTGAGAAAGTACATACCCGATCCTTCACATGTACTTATCGAAGAAGTTGTACCACTGGAGAAAGATCTTTCTTATGAAGAATAGCCGATAAAGATTTAGGATCGTATCGAAAAAGTCCTACGGAACAAGACCACTCACTTGGTGAAAGTTTTATGGGGGAACCACCAATTAAAAGAAGGTACAAGGGAGCTTGAGGATATGATGAGGGAGAGGTATCCTCATCTATTTGTTACAAAGTGATGAATTTCGAGGGAGAAATTAATTTTAAGGGGGGAAGCATGTAACACCCAAGCTTTTTATGGGAAATATTTTGTTTTTATGTTATATAAATCATCAAAAGAATATTTCACTACACACAACACTATCTTGGATTTCTTTACACGCAACTACGGCCTTCCTCGATAGCTTGTGTTCTATGCAATACCGAGTTTCAATAAACAACGATATGCTATTAGAATATTATTAAAACTAGCCGTAATGAATAGTAATACCCACTTTTTGAAATTTTATAAATTTTCTCTTCCAAAATGGACTTCATTTTTGGATTCGGAATATTGAAATTAGCCTAGGATGAATGTTTGGTATTTTTCTGAAAACATTCAATTTTTGATGAATAGTTATAACACTGGGTTACTATTTAAAATACAACTTTTTATTTAAATAATTATTTATTTTATTTAAATTTATTTTAGGTCAAAATTGATACATAATATCTATATAAGTTCAAAGTAATTCATTGGAGTCATTTTATAATAATTTTAGATATATAAAAGTTTTATTGAACTTTTCACAGTATTTTACCCACCTCCTAGTAGACTTTGCAAATTCACATAAAACCTAATTTTACCACTTCTGTGAGTGGAATTTCGAAAATCCGAGAGACATGGTTAATATCAAGGACTAAAATGTGGTTCAATGAGATGAAAATAATTTTTGGTGAATAGCAACTTTTTACTTCTTTTTTACCACGGTTAAAAGTAAATAGGGTTATTAAGGGTAAAAATGATATTATTATTATCCTAACACATGTCCTAATTCTATTGGATAAGTTTTATTCGACCAAAAACAACCTTTTGAATAAAATATGACCATTTATGTCCACTTGTATTGGATTAGGACATTTATTATAATTTTATTTAAAGAAAAGTTAAAATAGTTAAAATCAAATTTTAATAACTAAAAAAATTTTAATATAGGGTTATACATAAGATAAATTCAACTATAAATATTTATTAGAAATATAAATAGATTTCATACATAATTGTATTTTATTTATAATTTTTAGATATTAAATAATTTAATATATTTATGACACAATGATGATGCAGTAATTATCTTATTAATGAAATATTGACATAATTGATTTTATAAATATCCAAATAAATTTAATTTGAGACTTTTTATGAATTACACTACTTTTATAGGTTAATATGACATGTTATTATTTATTTAATTAACTTTTTTCGAACTAATCATTCTGTTATGATTTTCACCAGAATCAATTATCAAATAGTGTGAAAATTGACATAAAATAGTTTTTAAAACAAATATTATATAATTAATTTTTCTTTTATTCCTAAAAATATAAGGTTCGGAAAAATGACATAGATACGGTTATATATATTATTAATAAACAACATGTGGTTCGTTTGTCTTGTTATAGTAAGTTTATTAACCGTATAGTGTAAGAAAACAAGAAGACACGGTAAAAGTAAAATTATTTAACTTGAAGTTAAATCTAAATGATAAGGTTAAAATAGAAACCTAAACTTCTATAAATTCTATTTGATGAGACTATTTCGACCCATCCCCACATTATCTTCGAAATAAATTAATTTTGAGCTATTAAAAACCAAATATGACTTTATAATAAAACAATATTTTTATTTTTTTCTAAAGTGCCCCTCTCTTCCTTTATAAAAGGGCACCTCCTCCCACTCTTCGTCACACCACTTTGAGCCTTCAAGCTCGGCCAAACCCAGCCAATTTATCTTCTCCACTTCCCTAGAAACAACCTAGAGGTCCTGGTCTTCTTCAAGGACCATCTTTAGTGCCCTAAGAGAAGGTTAAGAAGAGGCGATTCAAAGAAGAGGTAATGTCAGTTACCGATTCCTTCAAATTTATTTCTTATTCTACTTCTTCTTATTTAGTTGTTTCATTATGAAGTAATAACATTAGTATCAATCATATACTGATATGTTATTATAAATATGAATCAACCGTATTTCACCTTCTATCCATCCTACAGAAAATGAAATCACCCCACGTGCGTACGTACGGAATACCGTCTCCATGTCGTGGTGTAATCTATTTTCAACCACCACCTCACTTGGATGGGTATAATGGTGTAAAGAATAACTATATATGATTATTGTAAAGTGATATTTATTATTAAATAGTATACATACACTTCAATACAATTCCACGATATTGGGAACGATATCATCGGTCATGCATACGTACGGCCTACCGTCTCCATGATGTGATGCGACTCATTCTACATGATCTTCATTGCATAATGATTATATAAATGAATTGAATGAATAAATATGAAATATATTAAACTAATACCATTATGAAAATGAGGTATCTATGACCTAAAAGATGAATAATAACTTATTCGGCAAAACATGCATAAGAACAAAAAGCAATAAACACCTGAATAACAAGTAACAATGAAATATTACTAATATGAAGCTAAGAATATGACCATATATGATATCATAACAATGTTTATGATTCTGTAATAAGTCAATAACATTATTTAAATCATTATACAGGAGGTTTGAACATGTATGAGGAAAATCGGACATAGGGTAAGGGAAAATATCACAATCTCATTTTTATCTGAGATTGTTTATACTTCTTAATTTACTGGGGAATATTTATCATCCACATCCATGGTTTCTCAATATGTAATATTATATCCATCCGCACACAATTTTTTAAATCCAATTTTACCCTTTGGGGAGTTTTTAGTAAAAGATATGAACGGAATCTTTTTTCGTTTTTAGTATGAGGTACTTTTTTGAATTTTCTGGCCAAAGTACGAGAAGAATGTTTTTCTTTAACTTATACGGCATGAACAGATTTTTAGAACATTATTTCCATGAATCTTCCTTTACATGTTTTCAAGTTTATTTTTAATCAACTTATTTTAATTTAAAATTTAATGACATGTTAAGAAATGAAAAATGTTTTTAGAGAAGAAAGGATATTTTCCCCAAGAATGGAGTTCAAGCATTTTATCAAAATTATTTTCCATCTAAGATAATATAAGGTTCTGTTTCTATCCCTATTTTTACATTGATTTGATTATATTATGATTTAATTATTGTTATTATGTCCTTTTATCTTATAGGGATTATGTTATGATGTCATTAATGTAGATGCCGAAAAAGTCTGTAACTCCCAGAGGATGTTTCGAAATGATAAAGCGAAGTCATATTCGGAATCAGAGGCCCGGTCCAGAGGCCCGGGAAGTGGTTCAAGAAATAAATAAGGACTTTCGCGAAATAATTCTGTGAACATGAAGCATCCCCGGTTTTCACATAATCGAGCCGGTGATGCGCGCAATTTTGCAGGCCCCGGTTCCGTGCGGTGAAGCATTGTGCGCTGACGGTTCCTAGGGTGGAAGATTTCACGCGCCGCCTGGATTCTGCGTCGTCCGATGCCTATAAATAGAAGGTGGCCCCAAACGGTTTGGGGTTTTGGAATTCAGAACGGCTCTCATGCACGCAATTCAGACACCCCCGCACACAAGATGACTCCCAGATAATTCCTCTTTTCACGCAACCTTTCCCCGGGGTTCGCCTTCGCGCGCAACTCCAATAGCTTAAGTGAATTCGCCCACTCCTTCGGGTTCTTCCCTTGCGCGCAATACTTGCCCCGTGCGTGAAATCCCCTTATGTGCATGCAATCCTCATCCTTTTCGCACAATCACCTATCCGCGCAATCCTCTGGTCCTATTGCGCATCATCCCGGTCTTTTGCGCGCAAACCTTCTCTTTGCGCGCAACACCCAGGTGTAAGGGTTGGTTTCCTTAGAACCAATTGTTTTGTACTTTGATTACATAAATGTTCACTTATTATATATTCTTCATTGTTCTGCATTACTATAATATAATAATGTCCTGAAATATTTGTTGCATTAATAAGGTCATAGCAGATCCCCGCTATAGTGAGAACCTTGAAATGCTATAACAATATTCTTAAATAAAGTTCTAAAATTGGATGACATACTATGATAGGACACATTATATACAGACCGTCATGTGTGAGTACTCATAAGAAGACAAGACTCTCTCTCATGGAGTTCGCACTTGGTAATCTCCAAGATGGGAGATTATGAGAACAAACCCTCCAGTAGTAATTCTGCATGTCTTGGTGTCATCGGATATTGCTATCTACAAGCATGTGTAATGGTCCTTAGACTAGAAGATTATCATTAACTCATGTCATGACTCGTACCCTTAGATTTACTGACGAAAACCGTCACGCAGATAGTTGGCAGGAAGTAGGGTACGTTGGGTGCGTCACGAGTGACATTTTGTTAATGGATAAGTCGAGGTAGGATTTGACCCTTCCATTTATGGAAGTTTATATCTCGGCCCTTTGATTGAAATAGAACTGTCGTATTAAATTCCATGGCCATGGTGTGAACGATGAGTTTATTTTAGGTAGTCAAAGAACGATGGATCAAGCATATAGATTTATGACACTGCCATCAAACCTGCTTGATGATATATTGAGACAAAGGGATTAAATTACACAGTAAGAGTTCGTATGAGGTGATACGTCAATGCGGCGTCAACTTCTTTCTCATGGGTGCCTTGACCCGTTGCTAGACAGTAATCTTGGACTTTAGGCAAGTCCGCCTAATGACAACAAGAAAGAGGCCTAGAGGGTCACACACTAAGTGCATTCAAGTATCTCAAGTATAATAAATATTATTCCCGTATGTGGTTTAATAACTATTAAAGGAAGCCTAAATCGTTTTAGTGTTGGAGGAAGAATAAAATGAAAACAAGTACACGCCGTGTATTAATGATTACACACCGTATAGTTTTTTACTTTGAAAACAAGTACACGTCATGTATTATTAAATGTACACACTGTGTAGTTTTCATTTTTGAAAGGAAATTAATAAATGAAAACAAGATATACACGCTGTGTACATTGAATGTACACGCAGTGTAGTTTTCAATGAAAAAAAGTACACACCGTGTAATTATAACGTCGTGTAGTTTTTCCAGCCGGGATTTTGAGGAAATATTGTTTTATTAAATGATATTTATTATAATCAATGTGGGTGCATGTCAAGGAATTAATGAATCGACATGGGGTTTTCAAAATAGTTAATAAATAAATAAAACGAGTAACGCGTTTATTTATTGTCATAACTCTACAACCTCAAACTCGATTATAAATATCCTCACAACCCCAAATCTTTTCCTAAGACAAGAGAATCATTGTGCACAACAATTCTGGAGAATTCTTTCAAGGCCGAAAGAACCTCTTCCTCCAAGAATTCTCTCAAGACCGAGAGAGAGATCCTATTCCATCGGATCAAGATGATCTATGGCGGACAACGCACGCAAAGGATTCTCCAAACTAGCACCTGGAGACTCCTTTGGCGACATCCAGAGATACATGGTGCACTTGTGGATCACCACTAAAGGAAGTCTACACTTGGCTTCTACGACGCAACGATGAATCACATCAGAACATGATCAAGAACATCAACAAAGAAAGAACACCCAAAGGGTACTTCTTTTCAATTAATTAAATTAATTATAATCAACCTGTAATGATCCTACATTGTAGTTCCAGGAATTTCTATTTCTTTTGTCTATTTTTGTGATTCGATCCATGGAGACTGGCGTTTATCATCATATTGATCACATATTGATCATTGCTAACGACAAAAATCCAAGTGGGGACATCCACCCACACCCTTCTACTACGCCCGAAACCTTCAAATGGTATCAGAGTGAGGTTACAACATTTATTATAGTTATTTAATTTTCATTGATAATTTACACATTTATATTTGATTCAATTTGAAATAAATCGTTCTATAAATCTGAATAAATGAGATTTGTTCTTCCGCCATCGTTTCTCGATTCATATCACAGAAATGACCTTTTAATTTTAATATTGATTAAAATAAAAATGAGGAACTCATCCGGAGGAGCCGCTCTTTCTGTCTGTACAACACAAGAATACACGGTGTCTAATGAAAACTACATGCCATGTACTTAGGTTCAACGAACCAGAACTGGTCCGCCAAACCATGCCATGTGAATTGAGTATTCCTAAGTATTTATTACGCCATGTTGACCAGAATTAAACGGCGCGTCGGAACCGTAATACACGACATGTATGTTGGAGCATCATGCCGTGTAGTCCGATCCGGCCCAAGTAAAATCGTGTACAAAAGAGAAGCTGTGTACCACGTACACGGGATTTCCAGGCCGGTTACCACGTAACAAGGAAGTACACGCCGTGTATGATTTATCTATATGCCATGTACTCCAAAATTTCCAAAGTACAGTAAATACGCCAAAGCCCTCAGCGTGTACTTTGGATAAAAGGTGAAAGAAATACACGCCATGTAAGTATAGACTACACACTGTGTAAGTATAAAATACACGCCGCGTACTTTCCAGAAATGGAATTTCACCAGGTTTCCTCCAAATGTAAAAATACACCGTACAAGGAATATGGATGAGAAGTATCTCAAGGAAATCCATAAAGGAATTTAAGTTAAAGAATTGATTAATTATAATACCATAATTAATTGAATTCAAGCACGACTTATATTGAATAATAGAACGATTAAAAGAATTTGAATTCTAAATATGCATAAATGTCGTTGCATGCTATGGATGATCATGAGCTAGACCAAAGACCAATTGTATATGTGTATGGTTTCATTTAAATTTGTTTAATTTAAATTCTTTGGCCTGTGAGCCTTCTTCTAATAAAATTTAGGGCCAACGTCAAAGTACATACATTGACAAGATACTGAAGAGATTCATTATGGAACAGTCCAAGAGAGGATTGTTTCCAGTGTCACATGGAATTCATCTTTCCAAGAAAATGTGTCCTCAGACACATGAGGAAAGAAATAGGATGGCAAGGATCCCTTACGCATCCGTGATTGGGTCAGTCATGTATGTTATGCTTTGTACGAGGCTAGATGTTGCTTACGCATTAAGTGGGGTAGGCAGATATCAAGCTGATCCAGGAGACCGCCATTGGAAGGCAGTCAGGACTATCCTTAAGTATCTGAGGCGTACTAAGGATATGTTCCTGGTTTATGGAGGAGATATGGAACTAGTCATCAGAGGACATGTAGATGCTAGTTTCCAGACTGATCAAGATGACATGAAGTCGCAGACTGGATACATCTTCAGTTTGAATGGAGGTGCAGTGAGCTGGAAGAGCTCAAAACAAAGTGTGGTGGCAGATTCTACAGTAGAGTCCGAGTATATCGCAGCTTCTGAGGCAGCTAAAGAAGCAGTATGGATGTGAATCTTCGTCATAGATCTGGATGTTGTACCGAGCAGTAAAGATCCTATCACACTCTACTGTGATTATACTGCAGCGGTGGCACTTGCAAAAGAGCCAAGGTCACATTAGTGGACAAATCACATACTTCGGAAGTATCATCTCTTGAGGGATTTTTCTTAGTGAGGTGAAGTTATAGTGAGTAGTATTTCCATGGAAGACAACATGGCGGACCCATTGACTAAAGCCTTGACTCAGCAAAAACATGATCATCATGTGAGGTCTAGCAGACTAAAAGTCGTAGGAAGTTGGCTCTAGTCCCAGTGGGAGTTTGTAAGGGTTTGTGTCCTTAGAACCAACTGTTATGTACTTTTATTACATAAATGTTCACTTATTATATATTTTTCATTGTTCTGCATGACTATAATATAATAATGTCATGGAATATTTGTTGCATTAATAAGGTCATAGCTGATCCCCGCTATGATGAGAACCTTGAAATGCTATAACAATATTCTTAAATAAAGTTCTACGATTGGATGAAATACTATGATAGGACACATAGTATACAGACCGTCATGTGTGAGTACTCGTAAGAAGACGAGACTCTCTCTCATGGAGTTCGCACTTGGTAATCTCCAAGATGGGAGATTATAAGAACAGACCCGTCAGTAGTAATTCCACATGTCTCAGTGTCATCGGATATTGCTATGTACGAGCGTGTGCAATGGTCCTTAGACTGGAAGATTGTCATTAACTCATTTCATGACCCGTGCACTTAGATTTACTGACGAAAACCGTCACACAGACAGTTGGCGGGAAGTAGGGTACGTTGGGTGCGTCACGAGTGACATTTTGTTAATGGATAAGTCGAGGAAGGATTTTTCCCTTCCATTTATGGAAGTTGATATCTCGACCCTTTGATTGAAATAGAACGGTCGCATTAAATTACATGTCCATGGTGTGAATGATGAGTTTATTTCAGGTAGTCAAAGAACGACGGATCAAGCATATAGGTTTATGACACTGCCATGAAACCTGCTTGATGAGATATTGAGACAATGGGATTAAATTACATAGTAAGCGTTCATATGAGGTGATACTTCAATGTGGTGTCAACTTCATTCTCTTGGGTGCCTTGACCCATTGCTAGAAAGTAATCTTGGACTTTAGGAAAGTCCGCCTAATGGCAACGAGAAAGAGGCCTAGAGGGACACACACTAAGTGTATCCAAGTATCTCAAGTTGAATATAGATTATTCTCGTACGTGGTTTAATAATTATTCAAGGAAGCCTATGTTATTTTAAATGATGGAGGAAAAATAAAATAAAACAAGTACAAGCCGTGTATTATTAAATGTACATGCCGTGTAGTTTTATTTAGGAAAGGAAATGAATAAATGAAAAAAAGATATACACGTCGTGTACATTTAATGTACATGCGGTGTAGTTTTCAATGAAAAACAAGTACACGCCGTGTATTTATTATTACATGCCATGTAGTTTTTCCAGTCAGTTTTTTGAGGATATAATATCGTTTTATTAAATGATATTTATTATAATCAGCATGAGCGCATGTCAAAGAATTAAGTATTCGACATGGGGTTTTCAATAAGAGTCAATTAAATAAATGAAACGTGTAACGCGTTTATTTATTGTCATAACTCTACAACCTCAAACTCGATTATAAATATCCTCACAACCCCAACTCTTTTCCTACACAAGAGAATCGTTGTGCACAAAATCTCTGGATAATTCTTTCAAGACCGAAAGAACCTCTTCCTCCAAGAACGCTTTCAAGACCGAGA
The DNA here is from genome assembly GCA_963277665.1 of Viscum album. Taxonomy (NCBI): domain Eukaryota; kingdom Viridiplantae; phylum Streptophyta; class Magnoliopsida; order Santalales; family Viscaceae; genus Viscum; species Viscum album. The sequence goes on from OY728125.1 coordinate 562,433,808, forward strand.
GAGATTCACTTCCATCGGATAAAGATGATCTAAGGAAGACAACGCAAGCAAAGTATTCTCCACGCTAGCACCCGGAGAATCATTTGGCGACGTCCAGAGATCGGAGTTACACGTGTGGATCACCGCTAGCGGGAGTCTACACTTGGCTTCTGCGACGCAACGATGGATCACATCGACAACGTGATTGAGAACATCAACGAAGAAAGAACACCCAAAAGGTATTTCTTTTTAATTAATTAAATTAATAATAATCAACCTGTAACGATCCATGTTTCTGGATCCGGGACAAAACATATTCTTTGTCTTTTTATGTGATTCGATCCGTGGAGATTAGCATTTATCATCGTATTGATCTCCGATTGATCATTTCTAATGACAAAAATCCAAGTGGGCACATCCACCCACGTGCTTCCGCTGCGCCCGGAACCTTCACCAAGACCCTTTACCTTAACGCCCCTTGGCTTCCTTTCTGCGCCGACACCTAATGTATTCCCTGCCGGGCATGTGTGCCATGTGTTGTTTTCTCGTACAGCCTTCCAGGATCATACGAAGTAACCTCAAGGTCCCTTGGGCGGTGTTTACCATTGCGTTGCTTTTCCTTATGCTTCTCCCCATAGGCACGCTAACAACTATTCCTTCTTCACATAGCCACGCTACGAGGACCCCTCAATGGTTCGCCCTATGGCCCCCCTTCACTACGGCCTTGCCGATGCCTTCCCTCCCACAAGGGGTAGAGGGCATTGGGCATGTAAGCCCTAGGGGTGTGGAGCAAACCCACCTCGTCCAAGCTGCAGGAAGTTAAACTGCTAAGCACCCCATCCTTAACACATGACGTTAAACTGTGGTCTGACCCCGTGCTTCGCACGTAGGGTCCCCCCAGCTCGGACATTCCTTACACCTAGTCATCTCCATGGGAATGGATTATTCCTCACATGGAATGAGATCCTACTTTTCGGAGTGGCGTTTGTCCGCGGGGGAAGGGCTGCCTCAGAGCATAAGCCCCTAGCCTCTATTACGGAAGGTTGCACCCATGAACCTACGTACTTACCCCCCGCCAAGGCCAGTGGAGTCCCTTTCTCTCTGCACTTTGTCACACCACAAGCCTCCATCCTGGAGTAAGCCCCGGCACCAAGGGCTTCTAACCACGCGTAAGCCCCTGTTTCTTCTTTGGGCCTCTCAACGCGTAAGCCCCTTTCCGCTTCTCACGGACGCACCCTTTGCGACGTGATCATCAGGTCCCTACTACCTCTTGTTTCTCACACCAAGCATGAATCACGAGGTCATAGAGTGTGCATAGACCATGACATCCTCCTATGGGCTGCCTCAGAGCATAAGCCCCATCCCAGCGAACTACGTGGACTTTGATCCGTGCTAACGCATGGTACGTAGGAATCCTCCACGAGGTTCAAGCCCACAACCCGGTCGTTCCGACCTCCCCACATCAGTTCTCTGACCACCATGGTCCGCCTTAGAGCGTAATCCCCAAATATCCTCATCCCGCATAAGGTTAAAATGTATCCCGTCCCACATGACGTTAAACTTTATTTTCTGAACTATGTGGAATTTGATCTGTGCTAACACATGGTACCTAGGAAGCCTCCACGAGGTTCAAGCCCATCGCTCAGTTGTTCTGACCCCTTCGCGTCAGTTCACCAGCACCATTATGGGACGCCTCAGAGCGTAATCCCTATGCCTCACACCCACGTCTCATACTGACCTTTCCCACAAGCCCACTTTCCTCGGGAAGTTCATGCCCTAGCCCTGAGATCTTACTTTCTCCAGGCTCTAATCCATACATTCATTCTCACGGGTCGCCTCTTCATATGTCCCACCATATCACCGAACTACGAGGACTTTGATTCCCTGCCATGGGGATACGTAGGAAGCCTCCATGAGGTTCAATCCCATCACTCCATCGCCCATCCTGATCCTTACCAGGGCCGCCACATCCCGGTGAGATCATGCCACCTCATTCCACTCCATAGTATCTGGGAATCCGCCCACGTGCTGGCCCCAACATCGGTGTTCCCCCAAGGGGCTTCTTCAATCTGATCCACTCTCAGTGTTCCGATCAGTCTGATCCGTCTCTGCAAGACGTTAAACTCACAGCATACCCCATGTTAAACATGGGAAGCTGAGGAGAACCTCATATGGTACATGATTCCCCGCGTTCGATGTAGGATTCCTTGGGCTTTTGTGCCCTCAAGAAGCCCTATATTAAGGGACATAAGATAGACATGCCAATCCCCAGTTTCAAGATGCGCCGACAACACCCCAGCATGACCATTCTCCTCACCGAAGGTTGCTGCCCCGACCAGACCCCTTGGAACATCTTGACAGAAGCAGAAAAATTAACTGGCGTCCATGTAGATATGGTTCCGGGAACGAGATTCACGAACCCGTCTTAAATCTATGAGGGAGACTCGGACTAGGTGACGAGCTCCGAGGAGGAATCCACGGAAGGAAGAAACGACATCCCATCATCCCAGTTTCTATAAAGGAGCAGACGTCCCTGAAAAAGGAATGGATGTCGCCCGCCTTTGGAAAGCGGGAATGCGGGGCAAGAATCCGCGCGTCCTCCCATGCGTGATGGCCACGCGCGCGCGCCCTGGCGTAAAAGTGTCGGAAACAGAAAATGGTGAAATCGGCGTGAAGCACTTCTCCTCAATATGGAGACGGGTAGTGTTCGGGGTGTCGAAAGATTAGCATGTCACCAGGTCCGAGTACCTATCACCGGGATGTGAAACCCTCCAGGGGTTGAGGCAGTCAGGTTATTGAGCACTCCGTTCTATGACGTCGTCAACATGGATCCCTCTCGCCGATCACAGAAGACGGAATGATGTTGGGTTATTGGTTGTCATTTTCTTTTCCTTTTAGTACTAATGGGGACCTCTCCCTACTTCTAGGAATTAGATCACTACGTCCGGAGCTCGATCTCCACCTACCCATCGGCGCAAGGGTAGGGGAAGTACCGACGCGGCCACCCTGCGTGGTCCCACCTTTTCCACAGTCACTCTGGCTCCGATTGCTACGACTGTCGGGCGGTCACACCCCCTCTCCCCGCCAGAAATCATCCAACGAAGGGTGATCAACGACCTGGTTCGTAGGTACGATTAGGAAGGGATCATCCCCACCAGGGGCATGGCCCGTTTGGATCTAGAGGTGGTTGCGCCTCACCACCATCGCTGCCCTTGAGGGCCGTGCAGGGAGCCACCACTCCCCACTTCTATGTTCAACGGCTTCGGGAGCCTATCCCCAGAGTGCCTTGACACCTCCCTTCCCTACGCCGATGCGGTGGGGGATGTCTGGGTCTGCCCGATCAGAGACTCGTCCCAGGGGTTAACGACAAGAGCCCCCGCCAGGCTGCGTCGATGCCGCCGCCCAACTCCCCGGGCTGAGGATCAGGCAATCTTCGTGTCTGCACCACCGGCTCCAACCCATCTGACCCGACGCCAGCGTCGTGCGCGAGCAGAAGAGAATGCCCGTCCTGGGGCACCAACTTCAGCAACCACTATGGACCGAGCCACTACTGACTCATGTTACCAGAACCACGCACACGTTGAGTAGGGGCAGTCACATGCCCGACTTGGATCGAGGCCCCGACCGCCCTGTAGGTAGGTTGGTTTGACTCTCTCGGTCGCGGGCACAGGCATTGGCCACCGCGGACCAATCCGCGGTAGTTCCACCCACCATGAAGGCTCATTTCGTTCCACTGATCTGGAAAGCCGAAGGCTTATTCATGAAAACTACACTCCAGGTATGGATTTCTCCAGCGCTCATTATGCTGGATATGAGATCCCTCCCCCTACCACTGGATGCGAGTATGGAGTAATTGAGTATCCGGTCGTTCACCCACATGGAGGTCCTCCTCATGTCCCTTTCGACATCTGTCCTGGAGGTTCCCACACCCCATCCTTCAGTCCTGTCTACCCCAGCGCTATTGCGTCCAGGGGACTCTTTGACGGAAATCATCCTTACCCTGAGGAGCCACCCAGGGGCAGGAAGGCAGGGTGTCATCGCCGTAAGAGGAATGTTAGGGGAGTCCAGACGGAAATTAGACCAGTCCATTTCTCGAACTCTGAGGCGGAGTACGACTTGGCGATGGAGCCCTCCCCCTGGTCCTACGAGTCAGGGGAAAAGGTGGGGATGTGGCGCGTCAGCCTCGTACTCCCCGAATGCGAGATTCGCATGATTCCTACCTCCCTCCGAAGGTATATCCAGGAGGATGAGAACTTGGTGTACCCCTAGGGGACAAACCCGCAGTTACCACTGGCCTCCCCGGAAGAACCTTCCACCTCAGTCAGAGAGGACGGGGAACTTTTCTAGGGACCGACGGAAGAGTCGCTACATGACACACCCTCGGAGAGCACCGATACTGTGACAGGAGGCATGTTTGCCAGCCCATCCTATCATGACGTGGCATCCAGGGCACTGAAACCCTTGGAGGACCACTCAGGGATCGGCGGCCAATCAGCCTGTTCACCGTATTCCCCGCCAGCCAGCTCACCAGCCCATCGGCTTGCCTCGGTATCGTTACAAGTTCCCCGTCCATTCTCGGTTGATGAGCAGGGGCAGCAAGGGCCGGATCTCGAACCAGAGCCATGGAGCTTCCGGACCGTCCTCGCAGCGGGACACTTCCCCGAGAAGTTTTGTCCGGTCGCAGGATTGGATTTTGATATGCCAGAGTCACTCACCCTGGGAGAGTTTGAATGTTTCCGATAGACTCTCCGGGTGACTCACTCCCATCTTCACCATCAGCTTTCGCCTTATCCCGGGAGTTAAGAGCATCTCGAGGATATCGGTGAGCAGTGTCGTCAGGTTGACCTGGCTGCGCTCCCCGCGGTTCGGCACCCCGAGTCACTTGGCCACCACAGGGCCCTCCAGCAACAATGCATCCAGATTTTTCAAGTACTCTGCATGGTTATCGAGGAAGCCACCCCCACATGCACGTTCGTGGATGGGAGTAGTACGCTGCCCTTCTTTTCTGTGCGATCCGCCGACAGCCCGATTCACTGGGCAGCCCCTGAGGGAATGTCGCCAAGGGAAGTGGAGGTCAAAATGGATGACCTTCCAGATGAGGGAAACAGTGTGGAGCCCCTCGATGAGGAATCTCCCCCTGAGGAAAAGCCTCTACTTGACCAATCTGGGAGGATTACTCACCAATAGAGGAGCCTCCTAGGTCTCCCTACAACCACTGAAGCCTTAACACTGAGCCGAAACATCGGCAAAGGTAAAGAGAATGTCGGTTCAGTCAATATTACCGACCCATCTGCCTCAGTACAGAATGCAGAGGAAGACCCTGAGAAGGCCATGCTACGCCAACAGCTTGCTGAGCATAAGAGGCTGGTTAATGAGCTCTTGGCTGAACGCATTGCAGATAGGCGGCCTGACTACAGTAACCCTAGGCTAGGACAGGAGGGGCAGGAGCACCTACTGCTTGACGAGATTCCCCTGGGCAACCGCGACCATGTTGCGTTCGCTGAAAGGGGAGAGGCTGGAACCCATGGAAAGAGGGTGCGATATGTTTCACTGAACCCTCCCAAGCGGTGGGATCACTTGGGGGACCCTGCTCGGTTTCCTCCCACTGCCCCAAGAGTCACTCCTCCTACCGCCCCGCGAGCTGCTGACCTTGACTACTGGATTGAAGATCCTGACAATGCGCTTGTGGTTAGAGATCTACGTTAGGACAAAAATCCGCATCTGGATGATCTAATGGAAGTTCTCATCGCTTTCTTAGAGGCCCTGGAAACTCGGCAGGTGGCAATCCCACTGGACGACAAGCCATACCCAGTGTGGTTGGATGATATGTCGACCCCGCCGTGATTTGGGAACCCCACTTTCGCCCCCTTTAACAGGACCAAAGACCCACCACAACACTTGGCCTACTTCAACTTGAGGTGTGGGAAAATGTTAGGGACTCCGACGTAGAAAGACAAAGCCAAGCTCCGTTGTGTGGTTCAGACACTGGAAGGTCCAGCATTCGTCTGGTATAGCCAGCTCCCTATCGGATATGTGACTAGCTGGGAGGACCTTCTCCGGAAATTCCACTACTAGTTCAGTTCCACAACCCGGATGACGAACATCACAGACCTATTCAGGTGCAACCAAAGGCCCGATGAGCGAGTCGCGGACTTCGTCGCCCAGAGGAAGGGGCTCACATACTCCCTTTACATGCCACTAACTCAGGATAAATTACTAACAATGTGTGTAGGAAACATCAAGGCAGAGCTGGATCCTTCTTTGATCACTCAGAATTACCCCGGAGGGTTCCGGGACTTCTTAGACAAGGCTCAGCACCTCGAAGAAGCCCTGAAACAGGCCAGTCAGGCACGCCCGCTGCCTCCTGTAATCCCTACAAGGAGAGCTTCCAAAGCCGAGCCCACTACTGTGGTCCATATAGAGTCCCCCAGACAGGTATAGTTGCTACCAGTGAGGCCATCTCAGCAGCCGCATAGGGGTCCACCCCCACAGGCACAACCTCCGGCCCAGCAGCAACCGCCTCAAAATCGGCAAGCACCTCCGCGTAACGCACCCCCACCACCTAGGCGAGATAATCTGGCTATGCCTCCTCAGCATGTTCTTCTGGCCCCTGGTCATGGTTAGCCTCCAAGAGCCCCATTTTCTGAAATAAGGAATCAGACTTACTCATTTGACGAGGCCCAGGTCCCCAGTTATTTCCATAGTGCCTTGGAGCAGACAATCGTGCGGCTGCCTAAGTGCCGGAAGCTGGATGAGTCAGGTCTCACTGATCACCCTAACTACTGCCCTTATCAGCGGACCCTAGGGCACACCAACCAGTGATTATATGTGTTCAAGGACTAGCTCCATGACCAGATTGACAACAACATAGTCAGGTTGGGCCCAGCCCTGGCGCAAGTGGCAGGTGTCTTCGTGAGATTAGATGGAAGTAGTGGCAACGAGGATTATTGGCAGAAGGTTTCTGACCGCGGGTACCAGAATTATAATGACTGGATGGCCCGTAGGACAGTCGCTCGTGCCCATGGCATCATCTGTGCCCACCTGAATCAACCAGATCCCTCAGAATCTGCGAGCGTTGCCTCGGCATCGTTGTCCCATCCTACCTCTTCCCAGAAGAGTAAGCGGCGGCACAAGAAGAAAGAACGCACCCTTCCAATGTCGTCATCATCCCGCATGCGAGGCAATTTTATGACCCTAGAGATGGGGATTCCTCCGAGACTCCGTCTGGTAGTGGATAAATCCTCGAGTGAAATCCCAGGGTATGCTTCTGTTTACACCATAGAGTTGGTAAATCCCTTTTTGACTCCCGACGATGAGGAACGCCAGGTGGACCGCCCCAATGTCCCCAGTCTTCGCCAACGTTGGTGGAGCCGTGGCTATGTGAATCGCTAGGGCACGACAGTCGTCACCTCTAGTCAGGTCATGCAAGCCACTGAAACTAGGCAGCATGCCTGACACAGAGCTCAGCACACACGGCCCCTTCATCTGGTGTCAATGGGTTCACCTCCACCACTGTTTGTGTTGCTGGATCAGGCAGAATAGCCTCGGCCATGCCGTGACTAGCCCTACCCTGTCACTGTATGACTACATCCTTCAGGTCCTAACACGACAGCCACTTCTCAGACTTCGACTAGTGAACAGTGAGACGTTCCTAGTACCAGTCAGTCACCGGTCCCGCCAGTAGGGCCCGTCATGCCTCCAATCGCAGAGCGGCCTCCTGTAAGCAGAAGCTCGTGTTTGGATCGAAAGTATGATGTTCTGAAGAACCTGGCCGGAATTCTGGAAAGGCTTTCTATCCTTGAGGCTCTTCGTCTGTCGTCTGAAATGTGTGAGGCACTCGCCGAGGATCTAAGGTTCCCCCCTCCAGTTTGAGAAGGAGGTGGCGTCCACATAATCCTTCCACACCGAGGCGATTGAGGACACCGAATGTCAGGAGGTTATCTCATTTTCCGGTGAAGATGAAGACCTTCTCATACAGGGGAACATTCTCCCACTGTACATCATCGGTCAGTTCAATGGCATGGAATTCCATCGCTGTCTTGTTGACACGGGTTCCAGGATTAACCCAAACCCAACTCCGACACTTCGGAAACTGGGGTAGTCTGAGGATGATTTAACTCCCTCCGACCTCAAGATCCAGGGGTTTGATAGGACCTAGAAAACTCCACTCAGCAAGATTCGCTTGAAGACCCATTTCAGCGGCCTAATCGCCAATACCAAATTCATGGTTGTCTCTCAGGACACTGCCTACAATGCGTTGATGTGCAGGCCGTGGCTCCAACTTCATGCAGCGGTCCCCTCATCGTATCACCAGTGACTCAAATACTCCCTTAATGGTCGAGTGGGCATGATCCAAGGGGATGTGTCTCCTTTTTCCTCTTGTGAAGCCCGTTATCTGGACGCTGACTATTACAAGAGCAAGGACACGCAGGTCCTGGAAGGTGAGGTTGAGCCCGCCACTGTCATGAGTGATCCCTAGGCAGGTTTGGACAATCCATGTGTCTTCCCAATCCATCAGTTGGAGGCCACAACCCCCGACATGGGGTAGTGATTTGTTGTTTTGGGTACCAGAGGAAGGCATATTTCCGGGTCCAAGCGACGACGGGAAATCACCTCGTACACTTACACCAACTAGGATCAGGTGATCCCTGAGCCCCCTACCCCTGTATGATATCGGGCCGTTAGGCTCATGGCAACGGTAGTACATCATACGTGTCTGTTTCACCAGGCTGGAATCGACCGGCTCAAGCCAACGCGCCACTACTACTTTGATTTTATAATGCATGGCCCCTAGGGCCGAAGGCCAGATGGGATTGGATCAACCGCCTTTGTTGCCATGGTCTCTGCAGTGCATGAGTCTCATGACGTGATGACCTCTCCTGCCGAAGTTGGCACCAACTTCCCATAAGGGTCTGGCAGCCCCAAAATGGCTCCCCCATTGATAATCCCTCCACAAGCGGAGAGGATGACATGGAAGATGCTCCTCTTGCCTTTGAGTAGGGTGTCCCCACCACGGTCGACAAGTTAGTGCAGGTGAACCTCGGTTGCAAGGCGGACCCGAGACCCACATTGATCAGCGCCGCTATACCCCCCGAGGAACGAAAACAGTACATAGACTTACTCAGGAAGCACCGTGATGTGTTCTCCTGGAGTTATGACGATATGCCAGGGCTAGATCCCCAGGTAACCATCCACCGCCTTGGCCTTCCAGTAAACCATCGCGGGTTCAAGAAGCCTCCCAAAAATATGCACCCCTCTCATGGTGCCATGGTTGAGGCCAAAGTTCATATGCTCATCAAATCCAACTTCATCAAGGAAGTCCAGTACCCCAGGTGGCTAGCCAAAATTGTGCCAGTCAGGAAGTAGAACGGGCAGATCAGGTTCTGTATCGACTTCTGCGATCTCAATCGCCACTTTCCGAAGGATGATTTTGCCCTTCCCGTGACAGAGATGTTGATTGATGCCACGGCCGGGTTCCAAGCCCTCTCTTTCATGGATGGGTACTCCGGGTACAACCAGATCTAGATGGCCCCCGAGGATGAAGAGTTCACTGCCTTCAGGGCCCCCCAGGGTACTTTCTGCTACCAGGTAATTCCCTTCGGCCTGAAGAATGTAGGTTCCACCTATCAACAGGCCATTCATCGCATATTCAAGATGATTCTCAGGACACTGGTGGAATTCTACGTGGACGACCTGGTGGTTAAATCTCGCCAGCACTAGGACCATCTCAAAGACCTTGAGAATGTGTTCGGCTTCCTCCGTTCTCACCACATGAAGATGAACCCGTTGACGTATGCCTTCGGGGTCACCTCCGGAAAGTTTCTTGGCATCGTTGTTAGATACCAAGGCATCGAGATCGACCCAGAGAAGATCAATTTCATCAGTCAGATGCCTCCCCCGAATAATATTCAGGAGCTGAGAGGCCTTCAAGGCCACTTAGCCTATATACGCCGATTCATTACGAATCTGTCCGGCATGTGTAAGACCTTTTATCGGCTCATGAAGAAAGGCGTCGGATATGAATGGGATGAAGAGTGTCAGATCATGTTTGAGGAAATCAAGAAGTATCTACTCCATCCTCCGATCATGATGCCAACCATTTTTGGAAAGTCTATGTTCCTTTATGTGACTGTCCTGGAGTGATCCCTCGGCGCCCGTCTTGCCCAGAAGAACAACAAGGGAATAGAGAATAGCCTCTACTACCTCAGCCGCATGCTCCTCGAAGCGGAAATTAGATATTCTCCCATCGAGAAGAGCTGCATGGCGCTCATATTTTCCATGTAGAAATTGTGGCACTACTTGCAGCACCACGAGGTACAGCTGGTCTCTCGAGTAGACCCGTTGAAATACAACCTGAACCGACCTATGTTGACAAGCTGATTGGCTCGCTGGGCGGTGATCCTACAGCAGTTCGACATCAGGTTCATACCTCAGAAGGTCGTCAAAGGATAGGCATTGGTAGACTTATTAGATTCCCACCCAACCTCTGTGAACTAGCCACTGGATCTAGGCTTTCCTGATGAAGAAATCCTCTCAGTCAATCACGCCATCCCATGCTGGCAGATGCACTTTGATGGTGCCTCCCGGAGCCCCATCGGTAGAAGGATCAATGATCCTAGGCTCAACAGAGTGGGCCTACGTATCGTCTTTATCACCCTAGAGCAAGTCGTCCTGCCGTATTCATTCTTTTTGTCAGAAGGCTGCACCAACAATGAGGCAGAGTATAATGCCCTCATCACTGGCCTCGAGTTAGCTCTTGACATTGACGTACCCCATCTGTATGTAAAAGGGGACTCTGAGCTAGTCATCAAGTAGGTAAATGGTGACTATGCTGTGAGAAATCCAGAACTCTTGCCATTGCTGGAGTGCACCCTCCATCTAATGGCTAAGTTCCGCTCTAGGACAGAGGTCATTCACATTCCCTGGTTGCAGAACAGTCGAGTAGATGCTTTGGCCAGCCTGGCCGCATCACATGCGGAGCCCGAATAGGATGACCTAATTATCTACGTGGCGCACCAGAGAGTCATTGATCCTATTATTCTGGAGGGAAATCATGGCCCGCGGGTGAACCATCTCACCACTGGTGCCTCTACATCAGGATCCCCCGGGGATTCAGGTGTGGTAATTGAGACAGTTCCTGACTGGAGGACGCCCTTGGTTAAATATATCCAGCATGACAATCTTCTGTCAGACCGAGCCGAGTGCGAGTGAATTCGACGTCACGCACCGTAGTTCACCCTTCAGAGTAGTCCCAGCCTTGAGCAGCTCCATTACAGGCACATATTTTATGGTGTTCTCCTCCGTTGCCTTCAAGGAGTCAAGATCCCACGGGTCATGCAAGAAGTGCACGCTGGTTCCGGTGGCACCCACCAGGCTGGGTCGAAGTTGTCCCACCAGATTCAGAGGCTGGGATACTTCTGGCCCTCCATGATCTACGACTGCATCAAGTATGCCAAGAGGTGTCATGCATACCAAGTTCATGATAACTTTGTGCATCGGACACCAGAGCCTCTCCATACTACCATGTATTCTTGGCCCTCTGCAGTCTGGGGGTTGGATGTCGTAGGACCTTACCCATCGGCGATGGCCCGCCAGTGCCGGTTCATCTTGACCACTACGGATTTCTTCTCCAAGTGGGCAGAGGAAATCCCGATCAAGAAAGTCAAAGATTGTTCTATCGCTGACTTTGTGAGCTCCAATATCATCTATCGATTTGGAGTACCTCACGCTATCCTCACGGATAACGGAACCAACTTCCGTGTAGCCGAGCTGAAGAAATTGTACGCCATGTAAAAAATTCTCTATAACAACACCTCCTGCTATAATGCGCAGGTGAATGGATAGATCGAGGCATTTAACAAAACCACACTCTAACATTCTGCAAAAGATGGTTGGTCAGAACAAGAAAAGTTGGCCGGACAAGCTCCCCAATGCCCTCTGGGCTTATAGGACGACGACTCATAACTCCACCCAGGTGACTCTGTATTCCCTAGTATACGGAGCTGAGGCCGTCCTGCCCATCTAGATTCAGTTTCCCCCATTGTGCACGGTGGTCTACGACCAGAAAGCGCCGAATAGAGTTACCGAAATCCGTCTAGCCGAATTGGAAGTGATGGATGAAAGTAGGCTTCATTCTTTACATAACTTGGAAAGGCATCAGAGTAGGATGGCTCAGGCTTTCAATAAGAAGGATCGCCTCCATTCCTTCCTGCAAGGTGACCTGGTGCTGGCTCTCAGAGCGCCAATGATTCCCGGCAGGAAACCACCCAAGTTGGATCCCAAATGGGAAGGGAATTTCATTGACCATAAGGTCTATCCCAATGGCGCGTATTCCCTAGTGACTACGGATGGAGATCGTGTCACTCCTCCCACCAACGCTAGGTTCGCCAAACGGTATTTTTTCTATGATCCTTGGTCCGAGTTCTAAGACCTTAAACTAAGATCCTTACACAGTCCAACATGACCTTAAACTACATTTCTCCCTACATCTGGGCTCCTTGGTCCATGTTCTAAGACCTTAAAACTAAGATCCTGATACGGTCCAGCATGACCTTAAACTACATTTCACCCTACATCTGGGCTCCTTGGTCCAAGTTCTATGTCCTTAAACTAAGATACTTAAATGGTCTATCATGACCTTAAACTACATTTTTTCCTACATCTGGGCTCTTTGGTGCGAGTTCTAAGACCTTAAAACTAAGATCCTGATACGGTCCATCATGACATTAAACTACATTTTCCCCTATATCTGGGATCTTGGGTCCGAGTTCTAAGACCTTAAAACTATGATCCTGATACGGTCCAGCATGACCTTAAACTACATTTTTCCCACCATCTGGGCTCTTTGGTCCATGTTCTAAGACCTTAAAACTAAGATCCTAATACGGTCCAGCATGACCTTAAACTACATTTTCCCTACATCTGGGCTCTTTGGTGTGAGTATTAAGACCTTAAAACTAATATCCGGATACGGTCCAGCATGACCTTAAACTACATTTTTTCCTACATCTGGGCTCCTTGTTCCGAGTTCTAAGACCTAAAAATAAGATCCTTACCCCGTCCCACACGACATTAAACTGTATTTCATCCTACATGATGTTAAACTATGCTTCTAAAACTACGTGTGGCATGATTTCGATCTTTATGGGATATGTAGGACCGCCTGAACACTTAGATTTCATATCTAGCCCCGTCTCTTACTAGATCCCATGATCTCCCAGTTGCCTTGGTCTTTTGGCCTGCCTTTCTCTCGGGAATCCGCCATCTTTTGGCTGCTCTCAGACTGAGCCCCTCGACCCTTTCCAGTGGTCTTCTAATGTGTTAGGATTACTCTGGTCTAGGACCTGGAGTGACAGATTTGAATTAGGCAAGTTTTTGTCCGCTTTTCAAGCTTCATGTTCCCTTCATTCGGGCCCCACCATCTATCACAACCAGAGGGACCCCCAAGAATGGCCTGGATACAACACCGAAGGGCTCTCCTAACATCACAGGCCAACTCCCCTGAGGGTTTTTGGAAACAAATTGATACAAATCCCGTGTTGTGAATGTGGTCAGTGGTTGATGCTCATTTGTTTGCCCCTACATCTAGGCTAACGCGACAGGATGTTGTGTTGCGAACATGGTCAGCAGTAATCATCAGTTGTCATGTCAGATTCTTCGGGCCCTAAATTTTGGTTGCATGATTCACATTATGTTCCGCCCCCACCGTTTCAAGGTGAAATCTCGACACTCGTTGTACTAACCCTCAGTACACCCCCACACATCAGACGGACCAAGCTGCGTAATGGTGTCTCTCGGGGCTCCTGCGATCTGAGCACTAGAGTATGTGCTTGGGTTTCTTTTTTATAGGTTGCGTTCAGCTTGAACCTCATCCCCATGGGGAGCGAGGAGTCGCCCAGACATTGGGTTTCAGTCCCAGCGTAGCTGGGAGCTAGCATCTTATGCCCCCTGATTGTTTAACCCTCGAAGGCCCCTTTGGACCGAGGCTCCTCTCTCAGAATCGCGCACAGTGATGGTATGGGATTAAGACCTCTACCATATCAAGTATTCTTTATCGCATCATGAATTTTCCCCCAAGTCCAAGCCATATAACCTTAAACTATGCCGCTAGGTCCAAGCCGTATGACCTTAAACGGTGCCACCAGGTCCAAGCCCTACATCCTTAAACTATGCTTCCAGGTCCAAGACATATGACCTTAAACTATTCCACCAGGTACAAGCCGTAGGACCTTAAACTGGGCTTCCAGGTCTAATCCATACGACCTTAAACTGTGCTGCCAGGTCCAAGCCATAGGACCTTAAACTGTGCTGCCAGGTCCAACCCATACGACCTTAAACTGTGCTGCCAGGTCCAAGCCATACGACCTTAAACTGTGCTGCCAGGTCCAAGCCATATGAACTTAAACTCTACTGCCAGGTCCAAGCCATACGACCTTATACTATGATGGCAGGTCCAACCACATGACCATAAACTATGATGATATCATCCCGTCGAGACTCTACCTCTCAAGAAATACATATGGATTGGTTCTCATCCTTGTGAGATACGTAGGAGTGTCTAGGAACTTCCCCATAGGCCCAGCCTAACTTTTCATGTTCAGTCTCTCAGCCTAAATGCGTCCCTAGGAGCACATAGTAAGCAGAGATTTTCCCCATTCACATTGGGTTTTTCAACCACATTACCATGTGTCTCCCATTCCCCTTATACTTTGGTCCGAGTTATAAGACCTAAAACTAAGATCCTTTACATGGATTTCCACGACTCAGTCTCTCTTGTGGGATTGTACGGTGTGGTGTGGGATTATGTCCTCATTCATGTCAAGTTACTCCTCGTATCATGCCTATCCCCAGATGATATGTGTCCCCCATCCCGCACAACTTTAAACTATATTTCATCCTACATGACGTTAAACTGTGCTTTTAGAACTACCTGTGGCTTGATTCTCGTCCTAATGAGATACGTAGGAACGCCTGAACATTTTGTCTTGGGTCTAGACCTAGGGATTACCAAATCCCATCCCTCCTTATTATTGTCCCCTCGGCCTGAATTCTTGGGAAAAGGTGTAATCGTGACATCTACCCCGAATAAGTTCGAGATGCCCCATAGTAATAATGGGAAGCGGGAGTTCTCTCGCCAGAGAGGTCCTGTCTAAAAATTGGGATGATCCAAGGTCAGGTTGGTACGTCCGCCTAATGCACCTCTTCCATGGTGGCGCAATTTAAAAATTTTGGAATCTATTCAAACAAACCACCGCTCCACTTTCCACGCATTGTGTGCCCCTTTATTTGGATCCTCATTATCTTTCATGTTCGATGGGACCCCCTAACAGTATGGATGATAGACCTACGGTCCGCCTACTGTCCTAGGACAACATTCCGGAAGACTGGTCATGTTTGACGGGACCCCCTAACAGTATGGATGATAGACTTTGGTCCACCTGCTGCCACAATATGGATGATAGACCTTTGGTCTGACTATTGTAGCAGTATGGATGATAGGCCTATAGTCCGCCTGCTGTCCTGGGCCAACGTTCCGGAAGACTGACCGGCGATATTTGAGTTTGGCCCCGTGTTGCGAACATGGTAAGCGGTCAGACCTCATTTATTGTCCCTATTCTAGGCCAACACGATATGGATGCTGCGTTTCTGCCACAGTTAACTTTTATCCTCCATTGTCATGCCCCAGAGTGTTCCGAATTCGGGTAGCATGATTCACCTTTCCTTTCCATCTCTGTATGTTCGGATGGATTTCAATGCCCCCAGAATTACCCCGCTCGTGTGTGAGAGCACATTGAGAAAGTGATATATCAATCGGTCTGAGGTATTCTCCTCAGAAATCCAGGCCCAATTTCGAATTCCTGAAGCTTGGTTAATTCCCCATAGTTAGACTAAATGATAACACGAGTGTCCTTTTCTTCTCACGTTGGGTGTAACCCACAAGAGCTTAGGGGTGAGTTGTTATTCATTTTGGAATTATGGTTGAGCATATTAAACCAAGGGTACAAATGAATGGATTTGTCCATGTATTGGATTGAGATGATGAGCAGTAAAAGCAAGAAGTTCATGAGATGGCTGAAACAAAGACCTTAAGGATTAGCGTGATGGATTGATCCTTCCAATGCTGCTACCCTTTGGTTGGTAGCCTCCAAGACCCATTCTCACTCCTTGAAGACTCTCTCCTCATCAGCCACCGCAGAGCGCAGCTCGTCAACCCAAGCTTGTGCCTGCGCCCGCTCGGTTTGAAGTACAGCCATCTGCTGACTCACCTCCGTCTGTTGCTCTTGCGCATCAGCCAGCTGGGCCGTCAGTTTCTCCACAAGCTCAGAGCATGTTGCAAGGAAGGCCTCATTCTCTATCGCCTACCCTTCGGGGTGCTGGACCTCCCGCTCTGCCCTCCGCAACGCTTGGGCGTTCGCCGGTCTTTCCTGACATTGGGAAACGTCGGTGCGCCGGCTACTCTTGGGTATCTTCTCGGCCATGTAATCATGGACCGTCAGATGAAGGCGTTGAGCGTCAGACCCTCCGGTGCACAGGAAGTGCATCCAGGTCTATAGTGATCCCATCCGCCTCAGCCAATCCGACTGGGCATGTATGAGAAAGTGCTGGATACACTTCCACACTTTGCGCCGTGTCATCCGGCTCTCCTCGGCCGCTTCTGAGTCTGAGTCTTCTACCTCCTTGGGATCAGCGGGGTGGTACACAGGAAAGGTATCTAGCAGGTCGGTGGTAGGATCTGCCTCAGGGATTTCTTCATGAGAAATAGGATCCTTGACGTCTGGGTGACCTTCCTCTCTCGCCCTGATAGTGACGATGCCTCTGTCAGCCTCCGGAATCGCCTCAAGAACAGCGCCGCTGATTCCGCTGACCCTTGCTCATCGATTTCCCAGGCCGACTCAGTGTATGAAGTATGTTCTAGAAGAGGTTGTATGTCCCCCACTAGTCCGCTCACGGGCAGCCCGGGCTCCACAGCCTGATGAGCCTCCAATGTTGATATCAATGTGCAAGGTGTATGCTGATTAGTTGGGATCATTTGATAACATGTGCCAATGGAGAAGTAGGAGACTTACAGGAATCCAGAGCATTGACCTCTAGTGTTCCGGCCGCTGTAGGAGCCGCCATTATGGGAGACCCCTCTGCGCTTGTCAATTCAATGATGGGTGTCAGATCCCCATCCTGTCCCATTGGTTCCCTTCCTCCCTCCTCTAGTGGGGACACCTGACCAACACTTAGGCGCTCCTGAGTGAGGTTGATATATGGGTTTGAAATTGAAAAGGAGAATGAAAAATAATGGAAATGAATGTGGATAGAGACAAACCTCGAGTATCTCGATTATGTCGAGATCAGAGCCGAAAATCCCGCGGATCTCTCGGAGACTCCCTTGGTAGGTCGCCCCCTACGACCCCTCACCTTCATGTTCTACTTCTTCCTCATCGTCTCCTTCGCCTTCATATTCTCCGGTCTCCTCCTCCCCCTCTGACTCCTCGTCACTGTCGCCTTCTCCCGGCAGCATCACATCCGGATCATGCTCCTGGCCGAGCTTCACTTTCACTAGGAAAGGTGGGGCCGCACGCTGATCCCTTTGGAGTGCATATGTGTCCATGGCCGTCAGATAAGCATGACGCTGCTTGAATTTTACATAGTCGGTAACTCGAACGAGCCCGACCTCTGGCAGCTGGATCCCGTTTTGCACTATCTTCTACCAGACGGCTTCAACACTCAGTGATTACCGCAGGGTCATCCAGGCTAACCATAGTGCCGAGAAAATTTCATCTTGGGAAGGTTTGAGAAGGTACCTTATCTATTTCCCGGGAAGCTCCCTGGCCACCTCATATGACCCACCCCAAGGGCAAAGAGGTCGCAGCGGCACCATGTGATGTCCCCGCTCCTGAAGTCCCTGCCTACGCAGGCCTCACTGCCTGACGCACCCCTAGTTCCCCCTTTCCAGCAGCACCTTGCCATCTCCCTCGTCACCCAGTTTCTGTGCGGGTAGCCTCAAGTTTCCGGACTCTCTTGCATAAAATCCCCTCAGGGTACGCGATGTTCCATTGCTGGGCATACTCGGTTGCTAGGCCAGCGTCAACCCCAGTGGGAGGAAGAGTAATGACGTCACCGGAGCCGAAATTGGTAAACATCAACCACATCTGGCGCAAAACACAGGGATTCTTCTCCTTCCATACAGTCATGAATAACTTCTTTGACATTCGTTGGAGGCACCCGAATTGCCTGGAGAACCGGGGTGGCACGTAAGGCTCGCAGATCACCTTCCCGTCGATCCGAGCCACGAGCAACCCACCCTGAATGCTCTAGAAGTACTCCTATTGCTCCAGTGAGCCTTGACCATTGTCCACCATCTGTCCAACTGGGGTGGAGAACGGGATGAAGTGGAAATTGGTTTGGTTACCAATGAGGATTCTCACGGCCTCCTCATTGAGCGTCATCGGTGCCACCCCGACGATGTTCAACAGGGACGGTCGCAGGCCATTTCCCGGAGGACGAATGGCGTTTGGGAAAGTGTACCCACCGAGATGAGCTGCCACCCATCCATGGAAGATTTGGAAGGGGCCACATACTCTCCAAGGCTACCCCCCCTCATGAGATGCGTCCCAGGATGGCATACAGCTTGGCTAGAACATGGACCCCAAAGTTGAACCGTTTGTTGGCGGCCATGGCGCCCGCCATCACTTGTGTTGCTGGACGGACACCCATCCTCGCATCCCACACCGGCAGGAGCCACCCGCTCAGGAAGGTGGCGAGGAACTCGGCGTACTGGATGTTTGGGTCCTGGGTCTCAATGACGCGGTAACCCCATGATTGGTATTGCCCCACCTCCAGGGTCCTCTTGTATGACCCATACCTGCTCCTCTAAGCCGTGGTTGGGCATCGTTTACCCCATCCCAACATCTTGATTGTCGGATCCTTCTCAAGGAACTGGCTGAACCATCCCTTGTATGCAATGTACTTAAGGATGTCCTTGACCCCCAGCCTCTCTTTGGCTAGTTCCAGTAGGTTCCATGTCAGCATGGGATTCCGTGACCTGTCTTCCCAGGTGTTCTTTGGAGGAACGAACTCGTCGTACTGGTAGCCCTCCAGTGGGATACCTCCAATGTAGTGAACATCCCAGAGACTGATGCCAACTTTTCCATGGTGAAGGTGGAATGTGTTGGTATCAGGAGACCACTGGGTGAATAGCTCCGGCCTGATCTCAGGTTGACGGTGGAAGTGGAACTGCGATGTCCATACCGCCTCGAACATGCCAATATTCCGCAGTTCATCCCCAAACTGGTCACAAGTATGGCGAACACAGAACGCCCAAGCCCACTCGCTAGAGAAGTTGACCCCAGACCGCAGGTCCCAATCCTCCAGCCAGCCCTTCGTGTCATCTGTGACGCTCTGATGGAACGTGCTTGCGTAGAGGGCCAAAGAATTCTCTGTGATTGTCTCGTCCCCAGTAATGGTCCTGGTCCTTGGGTTCAAGACATATACGTCCATATGTTTGGTTTCCCTGGCAGGATGGTCGTTGTTGGTGAAGTTGTAGTGAGGAAGCTCGTCCTCCCGGGTCACCCATGACCGCGGTGTGTCCACCTCGAAGCCTGGCAGGGGCACCTCCTCCAAAATGCCAATGTTCTAGAGCAGGAGGTTGTCGGATAGGGGATATGTCTTCTGGGCTGGAGTCAGCAGATTGAACAAGGTCATGTTATTGGAAACGATCACCTTGGTTCCATAAACCTCCACGTTCGCCGCCATTTTGGTCCTACGAGCAGCGGCTTCCCCCTCATCAACTCGGTTTCCGTCCATCTCGAATATATTTCAGGAGTTGCAAGAAATCCGGATGTAGTGCGTGGAATCGGAGAGTGCTGCGCGAAATATGAAGTAGTGGTGCAAAAGCCAGGAGTTGGGCACACAATCGGCACACTAGGCGTGGAATATCCCAAGTAGGCACATAAGGGAGGCCAAAATTTGGAAGGAATTACGCGCTGCAAGAGTGTTTTTACACGCAGCCGTGGGATAAATTTCGCGCACGAGAGAGGTAAGTCTATCACGCGGAAAAGCTTGAGTATGGATTCGGGACCCAGCGTCCCTTTTTATAGGCGAGGCCAGGGTTCCGCACCGCGTTGAAATAGAATTCCCCACGGATCCATTGTTTTGCGAGCCGTGTCAGTTTTTGCGCACTAAGTGCCCATGAGAGGCCCTGCTTCTGCATTTCAGCGTTTCCCTCAGAATCCGACCGTTGCAACTTCTCTCCGATCCAATTCCGAGGGGGGGGGGGATTTGTAGACGCAAAAAAGTCTGTAACACCCATAGGAATTTTCGAAATGACAAAGCGAAGTCATGTTCGGAATCAGAGACCCGGTCCGGAGGCTTAGGAAGTGGTGCGTGAAATAAAGGAGGACTTGCGCGAAATAATGTTGTGCACACGAAGCATCCCCGAGATTCGGGTAATCGAGCCAGTGGTGCGCGCAATTTTGCAAGCCCCGGTTCTGCGCGGTGAAGCGTGGCACGCCGATGGTTCTCGGTGCGGAAGATTTCAGGTGCCACCTGGATTCCGCGTCGGCCGATGCATATAAATAGAAGGTGACCCCAAACGGTTAGGGGTTGCGGAATTCAGAACGGATCCAATGCATGCAATTCAGACTCCCACACGCGCAAGATTACTCCCAGGTAATTCCTCTTTTCACGCAACCTTTCCCAGGGGTTTTCCTTTGCGCGCAACTCTACTGGCTTAAGTTAATTCACCCACTCCTCCGGGTTTTTCCCTTGCACGCAAACCTTTCCCCGTGACCACAATCCCCTTCTGTGCACGTAATCCTCATCCTTTGCATGCAATCACATATTTTCACAATCCTATGGTCCTATTGCGTGCCACCCCGGTGTTTTGCGTGAAAACCTTATCTTTGCACGCAACACCGAGGACCCTTTACCTTGATGCCCCTTGGCTGCCTTTCCGCACCGGAACCTAATGTCTTCCCTACCAGGAATGTGCACCATGCGTTGTTTTCCCATACAGCCTTCCAGGCTCATACAAAGTAACCTCAAGGTCCCTTGGGCGGTGTTTTTCGTTGCATTGCTTTTCCTTATACTTCTCTGCATAGGCACGCTAACGGCAATTGCTTATTCGCATAGCCACGCTAACGTGGACCCCTCAACGGTTCACTTACGGCCCCCCTTCACTACAGGCTTGCCGATGCATTCCCTCCCACAAGGGGTAGAGGGAATTGGGCATGTAATCCCTAGGGGTGTGGAGTGAACCCACCTCGTCCAAGCTGCTAGATGTTAAACTGCTAAGCACCTCGTCCTTAACACATGATGTTAAAATGTGGTCCAACCCCGTGCTTCGTATGAAAGGTCCCCCCAGCTCGAACATTCTTTACTCCCACTCATCTCCACGGGAATGGATTCTTCCTCACATGGAATGAGATCCTCCTTGTTAGAGTGGTGTTTGTCCGCGGGGGAAGGGATGCCTCAGAGCGTAATCCCCTAGCCTCTCTTACGGAAGGATGCACCCATGCACCTCTTTACTTCCCCCCCGCCAAGGCCAGTGGAGTCCCTTTCCCACTACACTTTGTCGCACCACGAGCCTTCATCCTGGAGTAAGCCCCGACACTAATGGCCGCTAACCATGCATAAACCCCTGTTTCCTCTTTGGGTCGCTCAATGCGTAATCCCCTTTCCAATTATCACGGAAGCACCCTTTGCGACGTGATCATCTAGTCCCTACTGCCTCTTGTTTCTCACACCGAGCATGACTCACGTGGGCTCAGAGCACGCATCGACCATAACATCCTCCTATGGGCCGCCTCAGACTGTATGCTCAATCCCAAAGAACTACATGGACTTTGATCTGTGCTAATGCATGGTATTTAGGAATCCTCCATGATGTTCATGCCCACCACCCGGTCATTCTGACCTCCCCACGTCGGTTCTCCGACCACCATGGGCCGCCTCAGAGTGTAAGCCCCAAATGCCCTCGTCCCGCATGACGTTAAACTGTATCCCGTCCCACATAACATTAAATTGTATGCCCTGAACTACGTGGACATTGATCTGTGCTAACGCATGGTACATAGGAAGCCTCCACGAGGTTCAATCCCATCACTCATTTGTTCCGACCCCTTCGCATCGGTTCACCAGCACCATTATGGGCCGCCTCAGAGTGTAAGCCCCAGGCCTCACACCCACTTCTCATCCTTACATTTACCTCGAGCCCACATGCCTCGGGAACCTCATTCCCTAGCCCTGAGATCTTACTTTCTCCAGGATCCAATCCATGCGTTCATTCTCATGGGTCGCCTCTTCATGTTTCCCACCATATCACCGAACTACGCAGACTTTCATTACCATCCATGGGGATATGTATGAAGCCTCCATGAGGTTCAAGCCCGTCACTCCATCACCCTTCCTGATCCTTGCTCGGGCCACCACATCCCGGGGAGATCATGCCACCTCGTTCCACTACATAGTATCTGGAAATCCGCCCACGTGCTGGCCCCAACATCGGCGTTCCCCCAAGGGGGTTCTTCAATCTGATCCACTATCATTGTTCTGATCTGTCCGATCCGTCTCCGAAAGATGTTAAACTCACGGCATACCCCATGTTAAGCATGGGAAGCTGAGGAAAACCTCATATGGTACATGATTCCACGCATTCAATGTGGGATGCCTCGGGCATCCTCACCCTCATGAAGCCCTATAATAAGGGACAGAAGACAGACATGCCAATCCCCAGCGTCATGACGCGCTGACGACACCCCAACGTGACCATTCTCCTCACCGAAGGTTGCTGCCCCGACCAGAACCCTTGGAGAGTCTCGACTGAAGCAGAATAATTAACTGGAATCCATGTAGATATGGCGTCGGGAATGAGCTTCACGAACCCGTATTAAATCTATGAGGGAGACCCGGACTAGGTGAGGAGCTCCGAGGAGGAATCCACGGAAGGAAAAACCGACATCCCATCATCCCAGTTTCGATCAAGGAGCAGACGTCCCTGAACAAGGAACAGATACCGCCCACCTATGGAAAGTGGGAATGTGGGGCAACAAGCCGTGCATCCTCCCATGTGTAACGGACACATGCGCGCTCCCTTGCGTAAAAGCGTCAGAAACAATGATGTTTAAGAATCCCATTTTTATTACATGGGTTATGCTATGATGTATGATTTATGATCTTGTGGCACATATAATAATAGTATCATTATTATATGGGTGGGACCTATATATACCTCCAATGCATTTGGTAAAGATTTATATCTCATGATATAGACATGGATGGAACGGCAGGTTAAACCAGTTCAGTGAAACAAGACTAAAATGAGGAGTGAACTCGGTTCAGAAATTGACTTTGTTTGATAAGATAGTCTTGGAAATGAGTCTTGAATACTAAGAAATGATTCTCTATGATTATGTGTGTATTCCAAAAAGTTTCATGCTTTAAGTTATGAATATTGGGATTACATTTCACTACCATGATTTATACCATGTTAAGAAATTATGATTTCTTTTGCAGATAAGATTTCCAAAATGTTATGTTCTTATAAATATGATGTGATTGATATTTCTTTTCTTTACCCTTACTGAGCATTTGATCTCACCCTTTTGTATGTTTTCTTTCCCCATGTCAGGAATAAGGATATTAAGTTGGATATGCTAAATGGGACTCTAGATATGATGAAATAAATGGGAGATAATGTAGATGCTTTATGAACCAGTTGTTTATGTTTCCCAGTTTCTAAAGACACTATACCTATACGGTACTTTCATGGTTTTGTTATATGTTGTAATCAGTGTGATTTAATTTTGAAGCAATAAAAATGTATGTGAAGTATGGTTCGTTATAGTTATTCTTGAACAGAATTGCCTTCGGGAGAAGTGGATGTTGATAGAGACTACTACCTGAGAAGTGTTATCTGATCCATCAGAATAGTCTATCACCATCACACACCATACCCTTAGGTCTTATGCGGGTGTTAAAAGGGGTTATTTAATAAGACCCTAGCACTATGATTATGTGAATTATTTTATTATATAGAATTCACATTCATTTTAGTATTGTGACTTGTAAATTATTTTTTAAAAAACAAATATTATTTTTAGTTAATATTTAAACTCAATTAAGAAAACTATTTTGATGAATTAATTTATTTTTGAAATAAAATAATATTTTAATAAATTTTTATAAAAAATTAATTTTTATGAAATATTATTAACAGTGTAGTATTTAGCAATAGACTTGTAATGTTTATTTTGGTTTGAAAGTTGTTTTTGTCAAAACCCATAAATTTTTTATAAATATCAGTTTTTTTTAAAAGTAAATATTCAAATATTTAGAAAATTATTTAGATAAAACGAATATTAATTTTTGTTTCAGGACATCGAAATTTTCCAACGGTGAATTTTTCATATTTTCATGAGACAGTTGGATTTTTGGGTAAAAATTAAATACCGTTTAAATATATAATCTGTTTTATGGCATCATAATGACCCAATAGTGTTTTAATAAAATACTATAAATGGGTTTTTATAACAATATATGTCTTACCTAAAAAATAATTCTATTTTAGGTTTTTTGATTTATTTTACCAAGCCGAAGTGGGCCCTCTAAGACAAATTAAATATTGTTTACTTTTAAAATGATTTCCTTGAGAGTGTGAATCAAATCCACTTAAGAAAGCCTAATATTTTAATAATTTCGTCCATTGGCCTTATAAAATAATGTTTTCTACTCCACTTAGGAAAAAACCATGCTCCCAAAACCATGGGTTGGTTTGTGGTTTTGATTAGTTTAATGTGTGGTTGAAACACCAATGTAATAAAGAATTCCATCTCATGTCCTATATAAACCCACTCAATCTCTCATTACACATCACTATAAACCTTTGGAGATCTACCAACCCCTGAAAGTCTCTCTATATAATCCTTCCAAGGATCCCCAAGCTCCCACGAATCCTCTCTGAAGCCTCTCGAAATCTTTTGGGATCACTCTTCCATGTTAGGGATCCTCACTTTAATTCCTTATTTATTTATGTCCAAGTTTCCATATAATGTTATGACATTTTATTTTCAATTATGAATGTTAGGATATGGTTTTTAACATCCCAAATACTTCCCACCTTATGTTCTATTGATGAAATTCCCATTTCTCTCTCAAAAATGACTCCCATGTACACATGTTACCATGCTGATGTTTTATAAGGGATTTCTTCCTCTCTCATATTATCCAAATTTATTTATGTTTTTATACACTTATATTTCCAATTAAAAATGTTAGGGTTTGATTTATCACATCACCCATACATCCATTATTATTTTTTAATGATGATATACCTATTTTTCTCTCATTAATGCCTCCCATCTACACCAGCTACTAGGCCGAAATTTAATATGAACTTTATCTCTTATGATTTAAATTCAAGAAATTATTTTAAATTATGCATTTAAATTCCATTAAATATTATGGGATATTATTTTACATGACCCCCTTATTTCCAATTAATTTATAAAGTATTGGAGATCCCTTTGTCTTTTATCAACCCATTTTATGATTTCTATTTGACGTCGTTTTTCTATCGAAGTTACACAAAAATTTCTATTTAATAATTAGAGTGTTTGGGAAAACCATACCCATTTATATACCAAGGGTATTCAAATTCATTCACATGTACTTTTTTTATGACATACAATTATTTATTCCACATCTCTTGTTTGTGAAAAAAGTTATGATGTTCAATGAATCCATGTTTTATGATCTATGAGGCACACATATGCGTGAAATGAAATGATTAATAAGGGTGCACCCTGTTAGTGCTCCATTGCTTTGGGTAATGATTAGTATCATGATACTTCAACTACAATGAGGTTTTACACATTCAAATTCAGTTTAAATTAAGGTTTAGTCTTTCTCCATGTACAATGATCCCTATCACTTGCTAATATCATGTTAAATGATGTTTCCACATTTCTATATAATGATAATCATGTTATATCATGACATTATGTTATTGGTTCTATTATTCTCTATTGATATACATATTTACTAACATGTCTTGTATTCTTCATGTTTGTCCTTTTTTCTCCCTTACAAGTCTCTATAGATCACCCTTTTCTTATTCATGTCCTTAGGTTATCCCATATAATGCTAAGTACGAAGGATGTGTGTGGTCATGTAAAAACAATAAAATAAAGATGTGTATTTCATGTTTTAAGTTGTTATGTAATGTTCCTAACCCAAAAAGACACTAGACCTCTAGCTAATCTATGTTTTAAAAAGTGGTGATTTTATCTAATAAGTTATGTTTATGTGTGAAATAAAGAGCGGGGTTGTTACAATTGGTAGTGGAGAACATGTTTACTTATTTTTGAGATTAGGATTAGAAGCCCCTTATAAAAGCATTAGGGATAAGACTAAGTATAATAAAAGTAGCCCTAAATTTTGGTTAGTATTGAGTAAGTGGTTAATCATGTAAATACATCCTTGTTTGGATATAATTAGGTAGAAGGAGCTATGTAAATATGTATCTAGGAGTAAACCCCAAGGACACTGATTTAAGCTAGAATCGAATAGAAACTTATGCACAACAACGAGCCTTGATGAACTCATGGTTATGAAACTCATCTGGATTATTCTACGGTAAATTCATAATCTTAATACAAACCATTATTATAGGAATACAGAAATTCCATTAATAATATATGTTGTTAAGTAGATTATGGATAACATATATTGAATCTTATAACTTCATATGTTAAAGAAGTTAATGTAATTTATAGTTCAACAATTTTTTTATTCTGATTACCCTTTATTTGTTACCCCTAAATTTTCTTTTATTCCAACCAATGGACGGTAATAGGAGGACTGAGGCTAGAAAACTATGTAAAAATTATTGTGATGACTGGTCTAATGAGATTCCCAATCAGATGGGAGTGGAAATCACAAACAATATCATGATACCCTCTTAGTTAAGTCATTTATTGAATAAAAACATGGGTCAAGAGGAATGTTCAACCCCCTTAAGAATGAAAAAGTCGCAATCGAGAGCTTCATGAGACAAAGTCCTTATACTTTTAATAGATCCTCTGATCCCTAAATTACAGAAAAATGGATCAAATCCATTGAAAAGATATTCTCCATCCTTCAATGTTATGAACAAGATAAGGTTATTCTGTCTACTTATCGTATGGAGGGTAAATATAATCAATGGTGGAAATTGATAAAAAATACGAATCTTGAGGAGGAGATCGAGGCATTCGAATGTAAGTATTTCTGGAATATGTTTTTCCATAAAGAATTTCCTCTCACCCTCCAACTTAATATGGAAAGGGACTTCTTTGAACTCAAGAAAAAAGGAGAAATATTCATTTGATAGTATGAGAATAACATCACAAGGATTTCATGATATGCCTCCAGCTTTTCATTACCCTGGAATGCAAGGGTGATAGCTTCGTTGGTGGGCTAAAACCTAGCCTATAGAAATCCCTAGTGATCTGTGACTTCAAGAGCTATGATAAAATTATCTGATGTGCCCTCAAAGTAGAAATGGATATTGGTGAGTCTTAGGGGTATCATGTGGATAAAACTAACAAGGTGGACTTTAATTCTGGCAGTCAGATGGATAAATCCAACGGTGGTAAAAAATCCAGCACCCCACTTACCAAATGTTTGTAAATAAGCACCCCAAAAATATCCTGAAGGGGAGGAGTAAATGATTTTGGTGTGGAAGAGAATTGCACTTGGATGTTAACTACTAACAAGAAAACCCCATGGTTGTGACTGAGTATATTAACACTATGTTCAACCCTTAACACGTTGTTCATTGATTTAACTACAAAGAACTGTGACACTTTTCAGACCAGTGCTCTAATCCATGGGTTTTGGAGGCAACCAACAACCTCCAAGGAATAAAGTGAAAGATTTTTTACATCACTACCGTTGGATTGAACACCAAAAAAGAAGTGGTGTCAGGTATGCAAGTTATTCAATCAAGAGTAGCGAACATACTTTTTTTATGGTTTTATGAATTATTTTATATCCTAACAGTGTAGTAAAACAATCCAAACACCACCAAATATCATAGATGTAATGATGACATTGAGAACAGAAAATGGGGAAATCATTACAACCCAAGAATATAACTCCTACCCAGTCATAAATTTTTCTTTGAATTTACCAGTGAACCTCATCATACATCCATTGGTGGAATTTGAATGATTCATGGCATGGAATGGATTTCCTTATATAAAGACAATATAAATTTCTGTGAGAGGGAAATCACTCTCCACATGGTGAATTGAACCCCAATTCAATACAAGTACAAGGAGGATGATGAATCTTTTTTATCTCAATCGTATCAAATGTGGTTATTACTGCCCTATGAGAACATGTTTCTTTCTTAGATGATTAGGTCTAAGGAATAAATCATTCATGATGACTTGACTATTGTGACAAAAATTGTTTAGTGTTTCCCAATGAATTTTTTGGTCTTCCTCCTAGAATAGATGTTGAATTATTGATTGATATTGTACTTACTATGTTGCCAATATCCAAGAATCCCTATATAATGGTTGTTGTGGAGCTTGAGGAACTGTAGAAAAAACTACAGGAAAATCTAGATAAAGGTTTTATATTCCCATGTTCTTCACCATGGGGTGCACCAGTTCTCTTCGTCGTGAAGAAGGATGAGAAAATGTGTTTTTACATTGATTATTGTGAGCTAAAAAAAATCATGACAAAGAAAGTGTATCCTCTAACCAAAATTGATGACTTGTTCAATCATCTATGTGGTCCACAATAATTCTCCAAGGTGGATTTGCAGTAGAGATATTACCACGTAAAGGTGATGAAGGATGATATCACCAAGATTGCATTTCATACAAGGTATGGACACTATGAATCCATAGTAATGCCTTCCAGACACAATAATGCTCATGAAATACTCATGGAAATGATGAATAAGGTCATTAGAGATTACCTTGACAACCTTTTTTATAGTATTTATATACTATATTCTAATATAATCTAAATCCAAGGAGGATTATGAGGAGCATCTAAGCATTGTACGAGAGAAGTTTCAAAAGGAGAAGCTCTATGCAAAGTACAACCAGTGTGAGTTCTGTTTTAATGAACTCTCAATATTATGGTCATATAATCACATGCAATGGAATATATATGGATCCCTACATGTTAGCTTCAATTGAGGGATTTCTGAGGCAAACGTCAGTAACGAATATCCATAGCATCTTGGGTTACATGGGTACTATCACCTATTTGTGAGAAATTTCTCATGATTATCGAACCCTCATACCGAGCTAACTCATAAGGGGGTAAAGTTTTCTTGGAGTGATGAATGTGAAGATAGATACTTAGAGTTGAATAGGAGGCTTATCACTACACCCCAACTCACACTACCCACAAGTGGAGAACATTTTGTGGTATTCAATGATTCTTCAAAGAAGGGAATGGGTTGTGTGTTGATGAAAAATGACCAAGTCATTAACTTTGAGTCATGAAAATTGAATTTACATGAGAATAAAAATCCAACACATGATCAAGATTTGGTTGTAGAAATATTCAATTTAAAAATTTGGCGGCATTACCAATTTGGAGAGAAGTGTGAAATATATAGGGATCACAGAAGCCTCAAGTATATATTCACACAGAAATAGTTGAACATGTGCCAACAAAGATGGTTAGAGCTGATCGATGACTATGACTGCTCAATCCATTACCATCCTAGGAAAGCGAACAAGGTGGAATCTGTTCTAAGTAGAAAGGAACAAATGATTCTATCATTGATGATAATTTAAAAGGATACCATATTCTTTTATTTTATGAATATGGACATGGGAATAATAAATAATGGAACATCATCAATCCTTCCACAAATTATTTCTCAACTATATCTTTTAGAAATGAAAAAGGATTCTCAAAAAGACGATGTGGGAATTCATAAGAAAGTGGAAACTATCATAAAAGAAAGTCCTCTGTTTTCAATGTTATTGAAAAAGAAACTGTGGGATTTGGTTCAACACTGTGTGTTCCATAAAATCTAGAGTTAAAGAATGAATTTTTGGATGATGCAAATTGTTCGAATTTATGCTTTCACCCAGGGAACATAAGGATGTAATGAGATATTCGAAAGCTTTAATGGTGGGATAACATAATGAAGGAGATCGATAAGAATACATCAAGATGCCCGAAATTTCAGCAAATAAAGACAGAGAGGTATAAGTGTAAGGGGATGATTCAACCATTACTCATACCATCATAGAAATGGAATTAAATTACCATGAAATTTTTCACCGGACATCCAAAGACATCCAATGGAAAAAAATGATATCTAGGTTTTTTTGGATAACCTTACAAAGAATGCACACTTCATTCAAATTTTAATGGATTTATTATTTGATCAACTGGAACGAATATATATCAGAAAAGTTGTAAGGCTGCAATGATTACTATTATCTATTGTATCAGATCGAGATCCATGATTCTCTTATATGATTTGAATGATCTTCAGCATTATTGGAATACTAAGCTATACTTCAGTACGGCTTTCCATCCTCAAATTAATGGCCAATATGAGCAGACTATTCAAACACTTGAGGACATATTGATAGAATTCTTAATGGATATCAAAGAAGGATGAGATCAACATCTTCCTCTAGTTAAGTTCTATTATAATAACAGTTTCCACTAAAGCCTCCAAATGGATCCTTATGAAGTCCATTATGGGATGATGTGAAAGACACCTACATGTAGGGATGATGTTGGGGAGTTAAACCAATTAGGTCCAAAAATGGTCGAATAAAAGGTGGAGAAGGTAAAGACCATCTAACCGCACATTACAGCTGCTCATATTTGACAAAAGAGTGATGCTAATAATTGTCGATGAGACATAGAGTTTGATTTTGGAGACATGATATTCCTCCACATATCACTTTGGAATAGCATTATGAGATTTGGGAAGAATGAAATTCTTATTCCAAGGTACATCGGCCATTTTTAGATCCTTGAATGCATTGAATCAGTGGCATATCGACTAGCACTACCACCAAAAATATCTCAAGTACATGTTGTATTCCATGTATCACTCTTGAAGAAGTACATACCTGACCCATCGCATGTACCCAATCCAGAGGTGGTACCATTGTAGAATGACCTCTCCTATGAAGTTATGATAGTGAAAATCTTATATCATAGGAAAAATGTTCACCGAAATAAGCCATTGACCCTCATGAATGTGTTTTGGAGAAACCAAAGTTTTAAAGAAGAGATGTTGGAACTAGAGGGAGTGATGAATCAAAGTTACCTGCAACTGTTTTATAGTGGTGAAAAAAATTTCAACGGGGAAATTTCTTAAGATGGGAAGATTGTAACGACCCAAATATTTATTAATGAAACTTCATCTTGATCTAATTAAATTTCTTATATCCTAAAATGGATATATAAAATATCCACTTCCTTGGTTTTATGTTTTTTGATTTTAAAATACCATTATGAATAGTTACCATTGCTAATATTGACATTGAACATTGATTACAATATTATTATAAATATAGTTCTTTAACAAATCCAATTTACTCAGATAAAGGAAGTGATGGAGTCATCCAGTATAATTTCTCTATACGAATCCCCTTTATCAGAGCTCTAAAAGAAGGTAACATCACTGGGCTTCTCTCTTGACCAAGACTTAGATGAGCATCAACATGTTAATCTTGAACGGAACCTCCTATGGGAAAAGTAGAAGTTGATTGAGACTACCACCCGATAGATGTTATCAGAGCCACCGTAATAGTCTGTCACCATCGCACACCATACCTGTATTTCTTATACGGGAGTTATAAGGTTTATGTAACAAGACCCTATCACTATGATTATTTTCATTATATTAGTATAGAGAATATACATTCATTTTATTATTGTTACTTTGTTAATGAATTTTAATTCACAAATAGTATTTTTATTTAACAATTAAATTCAATTAAGAAATTTGTTATGATGAATTAGTGGATTTTTGAATTAAAATAATATTTTAATAAAATATCGAAACTAAATTACATTTTATTATATATAAATAATAGGATAATATTTATTAATACAATTTTAATTTTTATTAATGGTTGAAATCAGTTTTCTCAAAACCCCTTCATTTTGGATAAATGTATGTTTTTTATTTTTAAAATAAAAAATTCACATATTTATAAATTTATTTAGAAAAAATGATTATTATTTTTGGAATCAGGATTTTGAAATTATCCAAAGGTTAATTTTTCATAATTTTCTGAGAGTCAAATTTTTTGGTTAAAATTATATACTGTTTAAATATATATCGTTTTTTATGACATCATAATGACCAAATAGTGATGTAATAAAATACTATAAATATGTTGTTTAGATAATATTTGTTTTAAATTTAAAATAATGTGGTTTAGGATTGTTTGATTTATTTTACAAAGCGTTAGTGGACCCTCCAAGACTAATAAACCATTTGAACGTTGACAATTCTTTCCTTGAGAGTGTGACTCACCTCCAAATAATCAAGGAAAATATTTTCATAAGTTATCCCTTGGGCCTTATAAAATAATTTTTTCCACTCCCCATGGACAAAAACCATGGGAAAAAACCATGGGTTGGTTTTATGTTATGATTTGTATAATGTGTGGCGGCAACACCAAAGTAAAAAAAAATCCATATCCTATCCTATATAAACCCACCCAATCACCCATTCCTCTTCACTAAAAATCATTGGGTACCAACCAACACATGAACTACTCATTCTAGAATCCTCCAAATGCTCCAAAAGATCCCACAAATCCTCTCTCAAACCTCTCCCAACCCTTTGGGATCACACTTCCAAGTAAGGGATCCTCACTTTCCTACCTTCTTTATTTATGTCTATGTATCCAAATATTTTAATGCCCACTTATTTTCAATTAAAAATGTTGGAATATGATTTATCACCTCCTATATACTTCCCTAATAATGTTTTTATGATGATATACCCCTTTATCTCTCATTAATGTCTCTCATGTACACCAGTTACCGTGATGAATTTTCTTAAGGGATTTTTTCCTTTCTCATGTTTGTCCAAATTTATTTATTCTATTATGACCTTAAATTTTAAATTAAAATTACGGGGTATGATTTATCACCTCACCCATTCTTCCCTAATTATGTTTGAATGATGACACTCCTCTTTATCTCTCATTAATGCCTCCCATGTACACCTGTTACCATGTCGAAATTCCATAAGGAATTTCTCTCTTCAAATTTACATTCCATATTTTCATTTATATTAATCATATAAATTATATTAAATATGTTGGGATATTATGTTACATGACCCCCTTACAATACATTTCACATATAAATGATGAGATACCCATTTTTCTATCATCAACCCATTTTAAATATTCTATCTGACGTCGTTATGATGCCAAAGTTACACCAAAATTTGAATGCCAAAATCATCGTGTAAGTGAATACCATACCCATTTATCTATCAAGGATATTCACTATTATAAAAATGATATTTTTGATTGAGGACTTACATTTATTTATTCCACATCTCTTTTTCACTGAATAAATTATGATGTTTAATGAATCCATGATGTATGATATATGTGGAACACATATGCGTGAAATTAATTGATGGCGAAGGGTGCACCCAGATAGCACTCCAATGCATTGTCTAAAAATTAGTATCATGATACTTCAAGTCCAATGAGGTTTTACTCATGTTAATTCATGTTCAATGAGGGTTTACTCATGCTCCATGTGTAATGATCCTTGGATCATGCAAATATAATGTTAAATGTTTTTGCAACATTTCCATGTTTTAATAATTTTGCTATATGAGGCCTTTATGTTCATGTTTCTATTATGATCCATTGATATTGTTATTTCCTAACATTTATTATATTATTCCTGTTATGCCTTTTTTACTCCCTTATTGGGATTTATAGATCACCCTTTTCTTACACATGTCCTCGGGTTATCCCATGCAATGCTAAGTAAGTAGTAATGTCGGTTATAATGTAAAAGATGTTTTCAATATACATTTGTATTTCAGGTTTTATGTTGTTCTGTAAAGTTCCTAATCCCCAAAGATACTAGACCTCTGAATATTCTATGTTGTAATAAGTGAATATTTTAGGTAATGAGTTATATTTAAGTGTGAAATAAAGATAAGGGTTTTTATAGGGATTATAACAACCATTTTACTCTATGAGGGTGATTTCCCAAGCATCTATGTTATAAGGGGATGGATGGTTGACTACCCCTTATTCCCCCGCTCTCTTATCTTTATAGTGTTATATTTTGGTGCGCATGGTGGGTATATTTTCAAATATATATGGGTAGATGGATATAATAGATTTTCATTATTTCACACCCATGTATACCTAATTATGATATCCTAAGTATCATTGTAGGAATTATGTGTATCATCTGTGCTAGTTTAGGGAATGTTACTCAGTGTATGGGCTATGATGGATTGAGGTATAATACCCGAGGTATGATACATGACATACATGTTATGGTGAATCCTGAAAACTAATTGTTTAATATATGGATATTCCACATGGTATTATGAGTTTATGTGATGCATGAGATTCATCTTATGATAAATAGCCTAGGTATCGTTAGGACAACATCTTTTGGAGAGAGATTGTTGATCATGTATGACATTGGGGAATAAGATAAAACTATCGGGGAAATGATAATGGGGTACCATTGTTATTATTACTACATTATATGATCTATTATATATGTAACTTTGTGAGATATATCCATGTGAGAACACGAACATTGTATACCTATTATGTTTAATTTTTTGGTTTCACATGTTGTTCAGTAGGATTTATCATTTTTTATCTTTTTTACAATTATCTTGGGAGAAGATCCTTCTATGTATACCTATTATGATTACCATAATTATATGAAAACTATTTTTCAGGTAACAAGGATAAGTATATAGATCCCGATATATATTTCAATCTTGTAGTTTTTTGGGATCTATTTAGGGTTCATGGTCTCTTCCTATTTTATCTTTTTTTACATGTTGTTTAATTTCAGATATTTTATCGTATGAAATTACATGTATGTACTTTGGTTTTATTTAATCATTATAATCATGATTTTAATAGTGTACTTGTATTATCACTCTGCTGTTCATGTTTTAATTGTTGTTATTCCCTATAATTGTTATGTAGGTTATACCATTAGTTCTTATCTCCAACCCAATGCCTACTACAGTTGGGCCTCAGGCAGTCACAATCTCCCTTAATTCATTGTCGGCCCATGAAGGGTACCTTTTGGGGGAGGGGTTATGAAAATAATGACCCATATTCAAATCTGGGATGTATATAGATTAATCTATCCCATCATAATATTTAAGGTCACATGTTGGGGTTATTTATGGACTTTATCAAATAGGTTTAACCATATTTTACAAATTTGACCATTTCTATGAGGAAAACTATTTACCGCAGTTACTATTAATAAACAATAAAAGGACCCCATAACCAAATATTAACATCCTAATACTAAATGTAGAATAAATTTTTCTTGATTTAATTCATATAACTGACATTATTTTAATAAAAATTAAACCTACAAAACATAATGAAATATAATTTCCCAAAAACATTCCTTTTGAGTGAATAATGTTTTCTAGAAAAATTCAACATAAAACTGAATCAAGCAAAAAAAATTGTATTATTTATAATATGAACGTACTAATTTTTCTTTTTAAACAATTTAAAAATAAAATATAGATTTTTAATTTATTAAAATTAAAATTCAATCTTCAATAAATATAATAACATTTCACCATTTAGAAAAAAATATATCTTACAGAAAAATTTAAAATATTTAGTGTAAGATAATTATGATATACAAATTTTAAAAATGAAACTAATTTTTTCAATAACATCTTTGATGTGGTATAAGTTAATCATATTACTACCTCAAAAATTGAAACAGAAGCATTTTTTAGGAAAATGTATTTTTATATAATATTATAAACTTTCTAAAATATTATTACTTAATTATTAATATATATTTTTAATATATAAAAATTATACATAATTTTTTAAAAAAAATTATTCATATTAACAGTTCAAATATTATTAATTGGTTATAAGAGTATAATATCTTATGTATCATTTATAATCATGTTTTAATTTATTGCAAGTTATCAATGAAAT
The DNA here is from genome assembly GCA_963277665.1 of Viscum album. NCBI lineage: Eukaryota > Viridiplantae > Streptophyta > Magnoliopsida > Santalales > Viscaceae > Viscum > Viscum album. The sequence continues at coordinate 562,469,987 of OY728125.1, forward strand.
TAAATTTCTATGAAGATAAAATGTCCAAAATTGTCATATTGTTACATTCAACCCCCCTTAAAATAAATTTATCACTATAAATTAAATAAATAACATAAAAAATATAGATATATTTTTTAATCACATCCTTAGTTTCCAATTTAGCTTTTTTGAATTTTTTATTCCTCTAGAGAACTTTAACATAGTGAGTAGTCCTTTTCTATATCACATTATCTGTACGGTCAATGATTAATAATAGTTTTCATTCATCAAAAACATCATGCTCTAGAGGTAAAACCATTATTTTTATCACATGTGAAGGATTAGGTATAAATTTTTTTAGGAGACATAAATGGGACATATCATGAACTGAAGAGGGATTCAGTGGATGTTTCAAGTAATATTATACCATTTTTATGTAATTAAGAGTCTAAAAAAATATGTACATTTTGAAAGATTTTCATACTACCAAATTTCATAATATTATTTCCAAAATATTTTCATATGAATACATTTTCACCAACTTATAACATTGGATATCACTTATAACTGTCAGCATAACTTTTCTTTCAACATTATTATTCTTTTTGTGTTGAGGAATGAATCAATCCTTCACATCCATTTATTTATCAAGAACATAACATAAATTCTTTAATTCTACCAGATCATATTAGCACATTATAGTTCAACACTTATTTCCATAGAGTATTATATAAGGAACCACCTGAATGCTTGAGTAATAGTTATTTTTGTACGAATAATCAACCAACGAAAGGTGTGGATCCCAATAACCACTCATATCAATAGGAATGTTTCTCAAAATTTCTTTTATATTTTTAATGGTCCTCTTAGACTAACCATATTTTATAGGATTATATAGAGTTGTGAAGCACACCTCTATACCAAGATCATACAGATGACTTCTCCAAAACATCAACGTAAACCTTCAATACTGATCAGATACAATATAATGTAGTACAACATAAAATCATTCAAAGTTTTATTGTATTACTTATAATTATTAACAATATATACATAATATATGATATAAATGAATTTTACTAACTTCATAAGATGACTAATGACAACCAAAATAGTAATGTTCCCTTTAGATGTTTTGGTAATTCCTATTATAAAATCCTTGGTAACATTTTCACATAACTATTCAGCTATTGGGAAGGTTGTAAATTACCCTTATACAAATATATATCATATATAACATACTAATATATGATTAATTGATATGTATACTCTTAAATATTCATTTTAATGTTGTCCCACTAGAAATACAATTTCATATCTCCATACATCTACGTATATCCCATATGAATAGAGAATGAGGAACTGTAGACTTCATAAAACATCTCATTCATTAATTATGGTATTGATGAAAAACATACTAATTCCCTAATCCTTTTCATTCCATCATAATCATTATTGAAATGAGGAACACTTTTTACTATTATCTATTGTTCTGAATCTTCCTTTTATTCCTCTTTAATCTTTATATGATTAGATGGTTGAACATCCATATATGAAAGATAGTGTATGTCCCCATTTATCATAATTTAATGTTCTATATTATTAAAATAAATATTTATTTGATATATTTTAAATCACATCAGGGAATAAAAGTATGTTCCTTCATACTTAGTGCTTCATCTGCCATGTTTTCCATCACATGTTGGTAATGTATTAAGTAGTAATAATGTTTAATCAATTTAAACCATATTATTTGTTTTATATTAAAATATCTAAATGTGAATAAATATATAAAATTTATATGTTCTATATATCATTTACTACTTCCATCATAATGATAATTCAACCAATCATTGATATAAAAATTACTGTTCAACCATCAAATCCTGATTTAGGTAATGTTTCCAATTTATTTTCAATTTGAATGAGGTATATGCTATAACCATGTTACTCTTCATGAGGATGAATCTGGGACCCTAATTTGATGCACCAATATAGATTACAAAACCTTGTCTATGGAATGTTAGTATAAGAATAGGGGTATTAACTATCCTTTTTTCATTTCTTTGACATTTTCCTCACATTAATCTATCTAAATGATTTTGGGTCCATTTTAATTTAATATGCATATTATATTAGAGGTCCATGAGTAATGTTCTAAAAAACATTAAAAATATTCAACCTAACTAAAAAACTAAAAATATCAGGCATTGTGTTTAGTCTGGGAAAATGCTCGATAACTTATATCTTTGATGTATCTATATATATACCCTCTATTGACATTATACAAAAATAAATTGAGAATTATTATATCCAAAATTCACAAAGGATATATTTTTTATTTGTAAATTACTCAACCCTAGTAGCCCAAAAACAATGGTTACATTTTTACATTATCATTAGATACAAGGAAAAAAATCAAAATAGATCAAATGGTTTAGTAGTCTTAGAAGGCTTTATAAATACTTTAATCTCATATTACAATTGAAAAAATTAAATAACACATATAGTTTTATTTGATAAAACCATTATTTCATTTATAATATCACTTCATATCAATCATAATACAATTCTAAGCTTCACAGGGAAATAGAAAATTAAAAGGGGAAGTCTCTAACGAATAGTTTTGGTATTAATATGGTTTAAGATATCATGAATAAATAAGGGATAATAAATATGGATAGGTAATAACTAAATTACATTATATTTAATAAATAAATTGAACATGAATAATAATATGGTATTAATAAATGATGATCAAATAATTCTTTATAAATAATCGCATGGGATTGAAACGTGTCCATGGATATTATTAATAATCATATAATAACATATAGATAATTTACTAATATATTATTTAAGGAATGCATAATTTTATACAACCTAAACATAACTTCAAGGCCTCATGATGAGACATCTTACATAAATGGGTATGACCTCATCCAAATACCAAATCTATATGTACCATGAGACCAACTGATGCATTGAGGGGCTATTTTGGGCCCTTCCCATAACTTATTAAGTCCAATGAACTAATTATATGAATGATAGAATCCTATTCATGTAAACAATTCATATTGAATAACTTGCATATATAATTTTGTTAATATCCCAAGTCAATATATATATTCTATGTTAGTATTCATGTTGAAAACAACCAGACTAAATTTTAATGATTTTTATAATCAATAAATACAATCAATGTAAACATTCTTATTGAAAACTATATTACAAAATTTTAATAATTTTCTCCACTCACTAAGCATAATCATAAACCCTAGAGACTAATATGAAGAATTGTTTAAAAATAGAACAACCCCAACAAATATAATCATATGAAATTGATAGAATTATGGTGGATGGAATCATTACAACATAAACCCAACAAATAATAAGTAAAATAACGGTTTTTGTAATTGATGATTATAAATACAATAAAAAATCATTAAAAAATTTCATGAGGAAAAAACTGTTTTCACTTTGAATATATCATCAAACAAATAAATATTTCCTAAATAATTGTAACACATATGTTTTAAAAAGAATCTTGTAAACCATTATTGGAATCTTTATAAAACATTATGGTTTTTAAGGAAACTAATATCATACTTTCCATATTTGTTAAAAATATTATTTTCAAACTACTATAGAAAAAATAAAACATAACCTATATGGAAAATGATATGAATACTCCTTTAAAACTTATTTATAAAAATTGAATAATGGTAAAACATATATATTGAAATTCTATTAGAGAATTCTTAAAAAATTGAAAATATTTTAGAAAACATGCATATAAAATAGATAGGATGGTCAACTAAGAAGATAAATAATGTATGGTTTTAATAATATTTTATCAATCATTTCAAGTACCAAAGAATAAAAAATAGTACAATTAAATTAAAATATGATGAATAAATACTGGATATGAAAATTAATTTCATTTAACATATAAATATCTAACAATTCCTTAAAGGGAGACTTAAACCTAAAAAAATCGATTGATGATTAGATTGTCAAATAATCCCTTACCACTTTTGAAACAATTAAATTATAATCCTCATGAGAGAAAAAAATTCAAATATATCATTAAATAACAGTAATATAAATATATTCATCATATAATTTATCAATGTGGCATTATATACACCAAATAATAAACAAGTGTCAAATATGGCATATGTCTCATGGAATTAAAAGTGAGTTGAGAAACCCTTACAACCTTGGATACTTTTCAATAATAAACCCCATGAATGATATAAATTAAAATGAATATTTAAATATCATGAATATAAATAGATTAAACATATTACATACTTAAAGGGTAGTATATATGCCACAAAAAATAAATAAGTGGTTAATTTGGTATTTTTCTCACGGGAGTAAATGTTATTTAAGAAACCCTCACCACATGACATATTTCCTTTTTATATTTCCATTAATAATTTACAATAAATATAGAATTATTATATGTCTTTTAAAGAAATAGTTTCATATATATTATTCCCTAAATTATTTTCTTATAACATATTATCAACCATTTATTAATAATTTTTTTATTAAAAATAGTTTTTTATGTGATAACTTCTTCATTTTATATGTATGTTTTGGTTTGGTAGTTTCAACCCTTGTAGATTTATTGTTGTTAAATAATCTTCAAAAAAATTAATATTATATAAATATCACATATATTCAATATATCGGTATTTATAATATTGCATAAATGTTAATGATAAAAAATGTGTTACATCATTCATGGAGATGGTAGATAATATATACGCATAAATCGTTTTTTTCATTTCTTAAACGAATGCAATGAAATAATGGTAAATAATAATTAAACATTACAAAAATAATTACTATATCATACACATCATATATTATTATAAAATTTACCCTTATTTCAATTAATTTCAAAATAAAATGAAAAATTAATCACATTGCTTTATGGGGGAGATAGTCCACAAGTACACACGAGCGATGCTATTATTTTTCAATAGATTTAAAGGTAGTAACATAGATATGATATTATAATTATATGATTTTAATTATTTCATAAATATTATTTATATTTGTTTGTGTTTGTTTTTTTGTTTTTTTGTTTGTGTAATATACGTCGTTATATCCAACAATGAGATGTGGGGATGGAAAACAAATTACATTGGTTCGTGGGGCGAAAGTCCATTATATATATGATCGAGGGTTATGTATCAATATTGATATAAGAGGATATGGATATAGTTTAAGATAATTACTTAATAACATCTTAGTATATGGTAGATATATTTTTTATTATTTTATCATTGTTGTTCAATATTTTATGTAGATAGAATAATAAATAAAATGAAATTCATTATTAATAACTACAAATCTTCATCAAAAAACCCCTTTTGTTTTGTAAATAAATAAATCATATAATGTTTTTATGATCCAAAATGATACCATAGTTCATGTGGATGTATTTAATGAAGGTATTTGGGTAGGTATTTTCTGATCCAAATGGATTTTGGCGGTGTAAATAAGAGAGCGGATGGGGTGTCCCTTAATAAGTGGGGGAGGGGACATTTATGATATTTTTTAAAATAAATAATTATAACAATGTTTTAAACATTAAAAAAGGCTTAAAATGGCTCATTACCAAACCTTTTATTATACATGGATGATATATTTATACAAAATTAGAGTTTTACATTTCTGTAAATAATTTTAAATCATAAATTTCTATTTATCCCTTAATAAACTCATTTTAACCCTAACCATAATAATTATTTTTCACTTTTTTAAAATCAATTAAGAAAAATGTCACGAACCAACCCAGGTCGACCCTGAAACGGTCACCTGATTCAGCCCGCGACATGGCCCGAGGGGCGTTCCTGATCCCCACAGGCTGGAAACTAGTGTCGGGCATCAAAATTAAACAGGTGGGAACAATTTTTCCCAAAATAAAAGAAACTAAGTAGCGGAAAAAATAAATAGATCAAAATAAAATAAATAAATAACAACCAACAATGCTACTAATCTAACCATGACCAATACTCCATGTGACCTCGTGGGTCACTCTCCAATACCCTATCCAATATCGCTCAAGGCGAACAATTGTAGCTGGAACCTACAACAGAACTAAAAACAAGAAAACACTATAGGTGTGAGTATTAAATCTCAGTAGGCAAGCCTGATAAATCTATTCCCAATGCACTACCACTAAATAAAGAATTTATCAATTCCATGTTTGAACTAAATTATATAAAATATTGGTTTCCACATACACTTTCATTTCTAAAACAAGTAACAACCTATTTCCATTTATAATATTAATACAATTCTAGGGATTAAAAGAAACTAGTGCATTGAATTTTAAAACATTTTTGTGAATCAATTTAGAAATCCAAATATTTTTGTTAGTAAAAAGAAAAACTACACACAACACACAACACACACTAAGGGCAATAGAAAAAGTGGCACACATGGGACAATAACTGAACTAGACCTTTCAACCGTCCGCCACATACAAATAAACACTCAATAAAAACATGGGTCGAACCTAGGAGATCGTGAACAATCCAGAACGTACTATACATCTTACTCATCCTGAAGGCATGCCATAACTTGATGAAGTCATAATTACCTAATGCTCGACATATCCCTACATGGCCTAACCGAGGGGCATAATCCCCATAGTAGCAATAACACAGTATTCCCCTACTATGGGGCCACCAGCCAGTGCGTAATCTATACTAGTGCATCAATCGTTTTCAGAAGATTCACTCACTATGCCAGGTTCCCATGTCAACACATATAATAAAATATGGGTGATTCAATAAGGCCAATCAATCATCATGATGAAAAAACACCACATACAACTCACGCAATCAACACACACCAAAGATCACCCCTAAATGGGTTTTCCAAAATAATTTATTTTATTAAAGTGCCAAACAGGCCTTCACCAATTTTAAAGCAAAACCTCATTTCTCTAGAAAACCCAAAACACTTGTTCAGAAGAAATAATTTATATTTAAAACTAGAAGTTCATTTGAAATTCCATGAATTATGTTTAAAGGCCAAAAAGAAATTCTTTTAAGACTTGGTGTCCTATCATCAAGAAAATGTTTCAAGTGTTCGGTATAAAATAAACAACTCTTTTTACACCAAATAATAATTTTAATATTAATTATCTTATATTATTTCTCATTAATTAAAAAGTAATAAAATATCAAGCAATTAATAAATTCTGAATTTAAAGGTGAGTGCAGTGGGGGACCTACGTCAAACATGTCGCTATTCGTTGATGACCAACCAAACCGACCTTGCGCACTTCCATGCATATGAATTTATACACATATATATAAATACCCCTAGCTACATTGCACATATTCCCCGCTCCATGAGGGAATATGTACAAAGAGAGCATTTATATATATATATATATCTTACCATATGCATGCACATGCGGGTGTTCTTAACACCCGCAACTTGAAACCATCGTAGCGAGGTCCATCGCACTACAAAACAAATAGAACAAACCTTAAAACATCAAAAGGACATCAAAAATCAAGTGTGAGACCAACTACCGTTGTAAAAGCCCATACCTCAAAATATGCAACTTTTGATGGTAGCAGAACGAGACCGCTTCACCTTACATGAATATACATCTTCATATATATATATATACACTTTGACCCAAGTACATATTCCAAGCGCAATGAGGGAATATGCGCAAGGAGGATATTCATATATACATTCTTAACCATGCGTAAACATATATGTCTTTGCCACCGGCGACACAAAGGCCAAACCCCCATCATAAAACAATTTGCATAATTAAATAAACTATTTGCACCATTAAACCATTTTCCCCACTAAAACAAACACTATGAAAATTTATTACACTATATCCAGAAACATCGCATGGCTTAAAACACAAAAACCCGCTCAAAACATCCTTTATGGAAAAACGCATATTGACACTACACCAAAGCTCCACTGCACAATTTATAGAATGCCCTCAAGACTCAACCAGTTTACAAACACTTTTATGAACAAGCATAACAATTTCTAAATAGTTTTCATAATCAGACCATACAACGCATAAACAGTCTGTATAAGCAAACCACACAATTTTTTAATGATTCAATAACTAGGTCAGAAAAGTTACCCAAGTATAGATAACTCCATAACTACACATAAATTTAACCAGAGAAAAGTACTTTAAAATATTTCTAATAAAGCCAATAAATTTGACAATACTATAACATACTAACTAATTGAATTTTGAGAAAGAGAAACAAGTCAAAAATTTAACTAAAATCAATCAAGCATTAAATGGATTAAATTGGAATAGAAAACATGGTTTCACCGACCTCAAACGAGCGTAGACATGACAAACTTTGATAGAGGGAATAACAATCCCTACGGAGCGACTGTGCTCCCCAACAACGAGAAAAACACAGAAACACAACCCTTATCAGAATTTATATTATCCAAATTGAATGAAAACCAATAATTAAAATAAAGGAATGAAATAAATAATTAACTAATTAATTATACTTTATGATGGTAGTGGGTTGGTTGGAGCTTCCTGGCCGGTACGAAAGAAGGCTGGCGCGGCAGGGGTGAGGCAACTGGCCTGAGGTCCAGCGAGGGGGCTACTGGCCACGTCGGGATGAAGCCTGGAGCGTGAGGAGAGTCGGGCGAGGGTTTTTGGGATGCAGCTAGAGGGTAGGGAGGATCGGTGCAAGACGTGGCGTGGGGTCTACCAGAAGCCAGAGGTGTGTGTTTCCGAGGGCAGTGGGGTGCGAGGCGGAGGGTGAGAAGGGGGTGAAGCCGGTAAGAGAGAGGCTGAGGGAGCGGGATGCCAGGTGCTGAGGGGGCGCGGGGTTGGACGGCGCGTAGGGGAGGTTCCGGGTAGGGGGGCCAAGGCAATGGCCGGTCGGGGCAAGCAGGGGGGAAGCAGAGAAGGTAAAAGGGGGTGCGGTCAGTGGTGTGCAAAGAAGGGGGGGGGGGTGCAGTCAGCGACGTGCAAAGAAGGGGGCGATGCAGGTATGGGAAAAGGGGAAAGTGGGGGGGGGGGCACTGGCTATGGGTATTAGTGTTAGGATAGGTTTTTTTTCATTTCATTATAATAATATAATAATAATAAAATCTGAAATAAAATAATAAAAATAGTAATAAAATAATAATAATAATAATATACCAGAATAATAACAATAATATAAAATACAATAATTAAGATAGGAATATTAATAAAAATACAAATAATTCATTAATAATAATAATGTCATTAAAATATTTTACTTTCTTAAAAATAATACAATAATAATAATGATAATATAAATGATAACAATATAAATGATAAAAATATAATATTAATAATAATGGTAATAGTAATATAAATAACAATATAAATAATATAAATACAAAGAAATAAAGAATAACAATAATAAGAATATGAATAAAAAACCAAATCCATTCATTTTAAAAGTCGGCAAATTGCACGGATCATGTGCCGTTGAGCGCGCGGATGAGCGAACCATACTTAGACCGTGCCACCCAGCACTAACCGCATGCATGGAAAAGTTGTGTCCCTGCAGCATAGTTTCATAACCCACGCACGAGTCGCGTGTCCAAAAGCTGGGGTGTGACAATTCTCCCCACCACAAACACTTTTTGCCCCCATAAAGTCATCCAACCGAACAATGGACAAAGAAAGAATTCATGCCCCACTGAAACTGAATGAAACCAAATTACAAGAAAACGGGAGAACACGAGAGGGTTTTCCCCACCACAAAAATTCAACTAGCGTGAAAATTTAACACCTAAACATACCACCCTGGGAGGGGGGGCGATGCGGGAACTCCCAACTGTTCCAAACTATCTTGTATAGCATGAGAGAAACAAGACCTCCACTGAAACATGGAACTCTCGAACCAAACCAATATCCCTGCACACTAGACAAAAACCTCTAATAAGAACCTTATCCCCGCAATGAACCTGAGTATAACCACAAGACTTGACTCCTCCGCAGGCACTTACATCTCCAAACGAACACCGCCAGCCATGACCAACATATATAATGATGAAAAACACTTTTAAGAAAACACACTATTATGTAAACCATGATCATTCAAACAAAACTATTATATTACAACAGAACATGTTTATAATAACTCCATGAAGAAGAAATGAACATACGATGAAATAAAAACATTGACAGCAGAAAAAGAAAGGACGAAAAGACATTAAATGTTACAATACCAACACAGAACACAAAATCCAGACCAAGGATTCACACCCCTGTCAACTCTTGACTGTACGCAAGCATCACCTTAAGGCCTATGGCTTGGGCTCTGATGGCTGAAGCATCTCCTGCCTCAGAGTCAGGCATTGAAATTCCTCTGGTCACAACGTCTTCTTCAGGAGACGCTTTCTGCAGAACATCTCTAGATGACCCAGATATCCACAATGATGGCACGTCTTTGGAGGGGTGCAACATGACGACTTCACGTGCCCAAACCATCCACACTGGTGGCACACCACAGAATGGTCTGACGAACTAGAAGCCAAAGTCACTACAGAGGACTCTTTTGGAACAAGTTCCTCTGGCACATCCATCTCTCCAGATGGGGAAGCTTCATGAGTAACTGAATATGATGGATTTTCAAGTACCTATGCTCCGAGGACTAGTTCAGCTAAGAACGCCCCATCCACCAACTTCTCAAAACGATGGTCTTTGGAAAGGAGGACCTGGTCCATGATCTCTGGGAAAAGACCCCCAATGAAGAGAGATGTTTTCCTCAAATCTTATGACACTACCTCTGGAGAGAAGGACACAAGTTCCTTGAAATGGTCAACATAATCCTTCATCATCTGTTGGCCTTGTTAAAAGCATATAAGTTCTTTCCTTTTCTTCGTTTTCACCGCTTCAGGTATAAATCATTGGATGGAGACAGATTTAAAGGTATCCCACATCATCCAGACTTGCATTGATGGCAGGGAAACCAACTCCCATTCGTCCAGAGTTGTACCCTTAAACAAACCCAAAACAACATGCACTCTGATAGCTTCGTGAGTTCCCAACATCATAAAAGCACACTTGACCTCTTCAAACCACTCTATTGTCTCTAACAAAGTCCAATCACCATGAAGGATAGACAACTTCTGAGAAAGGCCCAAAACTGGTCATGACTCATTAAAACTTTGGGGACCTTTCTGGGTGGCATTTCCAAACAACATATATGACACCAATCCAAAACTGATATCAATCAAAGTAACATCAATAAATCACCCTCATCCAAAAACAACCAGCTCAAAAAAATACCAAACAACCACAAACACAACCCAAAATTCCCTTCCCAAAATTTCCCGTTCCATTTTAGATTCCAGAACTACCCTATTTTTTCAAAACCTCTTTCTTTCAAGACTACATTCCAAATACCAAATGCACTTTTCAAACCAAAATCACATTCTAAAACCATTTTCTTCTTTAAAATCCAATTTAGAAAACAAGGTCAAGCCTTTAATTTCAAACACACCCAGGTAATTCCATGAATCGTTGCACATGTCTTCATCCACTTCCATTCATAAACACCAACACACAATCTCCACGCATTCTCTCACATGTTCAATCGTTCATAAAGAGTACATGAGGTTTCACCCCAAACCATTCTCAACCTATTTCCAAGAAAACACCAGTTTTCCAAACCAAATGCTTTCAGTTTTTTTAAAACCCATTTCATAAATTTAAAGTCATTTAAAAGAAATCAGTCCCATTTTCAAAAACCCTTTTTAATTTTGAAAAACGTACTTACACCAACCAGAATGAAAATGACACTCAACTTGCATCAAATCACCGGAGTGAGGGAAAAGCGGCCACACTTAACCTGGAGACATGGTAGTGGTCCATGACCCATGTAAGCGTCAACAACTAGAAGTAATTAAAACTGTGTACCCGGACTCCACATGGGTCACTACTTCATGTGAGATCATGATGTAACATCGGTTTACCTCCGTTGTCATCCCTCAATCCAAAACAAACCAAAATGAAGCAAAGACTCATTTCTCAGACTACCCCTAGTGACTCGAGGTTTGAAACAGTGAGGGTTCATGACATCTTTCCCGTACCTACCTCTCAAGTACTGACAGTCCTAATCTCCATCTATCGGACACCCCAAAAAACAAAAACCTCCTTTGATACCATTTTTTCACGAACCAACCCGGGTCAACCCTGAACCGGTCACCCGAGACAGCCCGCGAAATGGACCAAGGGGCGTTCCCGATCCCCACGGGCTGGAAACTAGTGCCAGGTATCAAAATTAAATAGGTGGGAATGATTTGGTCCAAAAGAAAATAAACTAAGTTGAGGAAAAAATAAATAGAACAGAATAAAATAAATAAAGAACAACCAACAACGCTACTAACCGGACCACGACCAAAACTCCATGTGACCCTATGGGTCACTCTTCAATACCACAACCAACGTCGCTCAAGGCGAACAACTGAAGCTGGAATGTGAAACAGAATTAAAAAAAAGAAAACACTATAGGCGTTAGTAGTAAAACTCAGTAGGCCAGCCCGATAAATCTTTTCCCAATGCACTACCACTAAATAAAGAATTTATCAATTCCATGTTTGAACTAAATTATATAAAATATTTCCTTCCACAAAAACTTTCATTTCTAAAACAAGTAACAGCCCATTTCCCTTAATAATATAAAAACAAGTCTAGTGCTTGAATGAAACAGGTGCATTGCATTTTAAAAACATTTTGCGAATAAATTTAGAAATCCAAATTTTTATTGCTAGTAAAAAGAAAAACTACAAAAAACACACAACACACACTAAAGGCAATGGAAAAAAGTGGCCCACATAGGCTAGAAACCAAACTAGACCTCTCAACCGTCTGCCACATAAAAATAAACACTCAATAAAAACATGGGTCGAACCTAGGAGATCGTGAACAATCCAGAACGTACTATACATCTAACTCATCCTGAATGCATGCCCTAACTGGATGACGTTATAACTCCCTAATGCTCGGCATAGCCCTATATGGTCTAACCAAGGGCCCCAATCCCCATAGAAGCAATAACTCAATATTCCTCTGCTATGGTGCCACTAGCCATTGCGTAATCTATTCTTGTCCAGCAATCGTTCTCAAAAGATTCATTCACTATTCCAGGTTCCCATGTCAACTCATATAATAAAAGAGGGATGAGTCAACATTGACAATCAATCAGTCACTATGCACAAACATCACATACATCTCACACAATCAACGCACACCAATTATCACCCCTGAATGGGTTTTCCAAAATATTTTTTTTATTAAAGTGCCAAACGGGCCATCACCAATTTTAAAGAAAAACCTCATTTCTCAAGAAAACCCAAAACACTTGTTCATAAGAAAGAATTTATCTTTAAAACTAGAAGTACATTTTATATTCTGGGAATTATGTTTAAAGGTCAAACATGCATTCTTTCAATACTGGGTGTCTGCTCATCAGGAAAATGTTTCAAGTGTTCGGTATAAACTAAACGGCTCTTTTTACACCAAATAATCATTTTAAAATTAATTATCTTATATTATTTCTCATTAATTAAAAATTAATAAAATATCAAGAAATTAATAAATTCTGAATTTAAAGGCGAGTACAGTGGGGGACCTACCTCAAACATTTCTCTATTCGTCGATGACCACCCGAACTGACCCTATGCACTTCCTTACACATGAATTTTTAAACATATATATAAATAACCCTAGTTTCATTGCACATATTCCCTGCGCCATGAGAGAATACGTACAAAGAGGGAATTTATATATATATGTCTTACCTTATGCATGTACATGCAGGCGTTCTTGGCGCTCGCAACTTGAAACCATCGTAGCGAGGTCCATCGCACTACACAACAACTGGAAAAAACCTTAAAACATCAAAAGGACACCACAAATCATGTGTGAGACCAACTAGCGGTGTAAAAGTACATACATCAAAATCTACAACTTTTGATGGTAGCAGCACAAGACCACTTCACCTTACATGAATATACATCTTCATATATATATATATATATAACCTTTTACCCAAGTACATATTCCCCACTCCATGAGGGAATATGCGCAAGGAGGATATACATATATACATGCTTACCCATGCATATACATATATGTCTTTACCTCCGATGACACAAAGGCCAAACCCCCTTCATAAAACAATTTTCATAATTAAATAAACTATTTCCACCTTTAAACCATTTTCCCCCACTAAACCAACCACTAAGAAAATTTATTACACCATATCCAAAAACATCGCATGGCTTAAAACCCAAAACCGTACTCAAAACTTCTTTTATGGAAAAATACATTTCGACGCTACACCAAAACTCAAACTGCACAATTTATAAAATTCCCTCAAGACTCAACCCGTTTACAAAAACATTTATGAATAAGAAAACCAATTTCTAAATAGTTTTCATAAGCAGACCAGGCAACGCATATATAGTCTGTATAAGAAAACCACACAATTTGTTAACGATTCAATAACCAGGTGAAATAAGTTACACAAGCCTAGAAAACTCCATAAGTACACATAAATTTAACTAGAGAAAAGTACTTCAAAACTATTTCTAACGAAGCCAGTAAATTTCACAACACTATAACATATTATCTAATTACATTTTGAGAAAGAGAAAAAAGTCATAAATTTAACTAAAATCAATCAAGAATTAAATGGTTTCAATTGGAATAGAAAACATTGTTTATCCTACCTCAAACGAGCACAGACATGACAAACTTCGACAGAGGGAAGAACAATCCCTGGGGAGCAACATCGCTCACCAACAGGGAAAAAAACACAAAAACACAACCCGCGGTAGAATTTCAATTAGCCAAATTGAATAAAAAACCCTAATTATAAGGCATAAAAGTAATAAATAATTAAATAATTAATTATGATTCAGAATGGCAGTGGGTTGGCTGGAGCTTCCTGGATGGTGCGGATGATGGCCGGTGTGGCAGGGTGAGGCGACTGGTCAGAGGTCCTGCGAGGGCGCTGATGGCCGCATCGGGATGGAGCCTGGGGGTGAGTGGAGTCAGGCGAGGGTGGTCGGGATGCAGCCAGAGGGCAGGGCGGATCGCTGCAAGACGTGGTGCGGGGTCTGCTGGAAGCCGGAGGTGGGTGTGGCCGAGGGCAGCGGGGTGCGAGGCGGAGGGAGAGCAGGGGGGCGAAGCCGGTGGGAGCGAGGCCGAGGGAGCGTGATGTAGGGTGCTGAGGGGGAGCGGGGTCGGATGGTGCACAGGGGAGGAGACGGGTATGGGGGCCGAAGCGGAGGCCGGTCGGGGCAAGCAGGGGCACCAGCAGGGGGCAGTAGAGAAGGTAGAAGATGGTGCGGGCTGCGGGCTACGACGTGCAATGAAATGGGCGATGCAGGTATGGGAAGAGGGGAAAGGGAGGCACTAGCTACGAGTATTAGGGTTAGGATAGGTTTTATTTCATTTCATTACAAAAAAATAATAATAATAAAATCTGAAATAAAATAATACAAATAGTAATAAAATAATAATAATAATAATATACCAGAATAATAACAATAATATAAAATACAATAATTAAGATAATAATAATTATAAAAATACTAATAATTCATTAATAATACTAATGTCATTAAAATATTTATCTTTATTAATAATAATGATAATATAAATAATAATAATATAATATTAATAATAATGATAATAGTAATATAAATAACAATATAAAGAATATAAATATTAATATATAAAGAATAAAAATAATTAGAATATGAATAATAAAAACCAAATCCATTCATTTTAAAAGTCTGCCAATTTCACAGCTCGTGTGCCATTGAGTGCGCGGTTGAGCGAACCATGCTCAGACCGTGCAACGCGACACTAACCACGTGCATGGAAAAGTTGTGTCCATGCCGCGCAGTTTCATAACCGATGAGTGAGTCGCATTTCCAAAAGCCGGGGTGTGACAAAAAATATTAAGTTGAACATATTATTTAATTTCAATTATAAATAAGGAATCCTTTTTAAAAAATTAAATTCATAGAAGAGTTAGAATTTAAATAAACATTAAACCCATAGATGTGACAAAAAAATGGGGTTTCAAATTAATATTTTCATATATTTATATTTATACTATATTTATATCAAAATTAAACATATAAATGGTATTAATGGCCTAAATTTGAATAAATATAATATAATTTACCTAATTTGAATTTTAAAATAATTTAAATGTAATGGAATATTTAGAATTCATTAAATAAAAAGAATGTTATAAAAAATAGCATTTTTACTATCCATCAAAAAAGAAAATTGTTTCAAGAAATTATCTGAAATGAAATATGAGATAAATTATACATGATGATTTAAAAAATATACTCCATTATATCAAATATATTTAATAAATCTTGTAAAAGTTAATTTTAAAATGATTTCACACAACATGATGAAATCATTTTTTAAATACTATTTTAAAAAAATATTTCTTTTTCATTCAAATTATTTTAATTCGTATTTAAAATAAATTGGTGACTAATATATTTATTTATAAATATTTATACCATATAATTTTCATAACATATTTACAACTTTTAATACCTTCTAATTTAACATCTATGTTATAATAATATTCTAGATTATAATTCTTTTAGGATAGGGTTTTAATATATCCAAATCTATTGTACAGATTTAATTTAATTAAAATGAGATATATCATAATGTCACGGGTTGTTAAATTATCCCCACCATCAATAAATGATTTCCTCACAGTTTTTACTAACTCTCTGAAATCAAAAGTTCTCAATCTAAAAATACCATTATTGAAGTCCCATATCCTAAAAAGAGTTAATAAAACATCAACTTGAAAAAAGAGAAATAGAAGTATAATGATCATTTAGGGTAACACATATATAGCATTAATAATAGGAAACAATTACTAGGACATGGAATAAATTCATAAATATGTTTTAAGTGTGAAAGAGACCATTGATCATAATAAATTTAATGATCAAGATAAATTAAACAGCAACAATTTCATAAATACATGATTGGTAAAAAGACCATTGATTTCATTGGAAATGATTTTAAACGTATTACATTTTTTACATAAATATCTATTCATAATTATTGGGAATTATTTTGCTATTAGGATACATAACACTAGAAAATATTTTCACCCGATATTTTTTTTTCATAATAATAATCTCACCAGATGGTTTTGATTTGATCAATTTCCACTTCATTTATAACTCAATGAAATGAATATTGAAAATTATCATTTTATGAATGAAGCACCAAAATTATATTTTACAGGATCGAATGATCCCTAATGGAGTGAAATGTATTTATAACTATATCAAAATGATTTATAAAACCAAAATAGTTATATCATTACATTATTATCGATAACCTCAATAATAACCCCAATGTTCAACATGATTCATTTCAGAAATAGTTAACAATAAAAATAATCCAAAATACATCTGAACAAATTCAAATCCAAAAACCTGTATGATTTGATAAAACAATAATCTAAAATCTACATAATGTATCTTGTAAGGAATCATACAAAACAAGTGAATACCATGATCATATATTCTCCAAAAATATTAAAATTATGTAAATCACTATAAAAGCATAATAAAATAACATGTAATTCAGTATTTCCCCTGAATTGGAAAATGCAGTAACCTCCATTATAAAATACTTTGTCAGTATATTAGTAATAGTTTTCAAGGACACAAATAATATCTCATTAACTTCTTCAATTTCAGTCTTCTCCTTATCCTAACATAATATTATTAACATATCATCTAGAACATAGTAAGGGTTATCTTTCCCTTATTCATATATTCTTCAAAAGTATCACTTTTCCACTAAATCAATTTTCTTGATTATCAGTACCATTCGATGTATTCTTTCAAATATTTAAAGAAAAATTTATACATTATAGTACTTATAAATTTCTGGATACTTATAACCATAATATATTTGATAAAATACTCCTACAACATGATTATTGAATCCAAGTACGCATGTAATTTATACCCTTATGGTTGTAGTAATAACACTAGCTTGAGCATGATCACTTAGATTCTTTTGTTGAATATTCCCCTAACACTTAGGTTATTTGTTTTTTAGTGCCCCATATTCTTACATTTGAAACACAAAACATTAATGATATGTATAATACCCTTGTAATCATGAACCGTGTGGCCTTTCTCTCCACAGTTTAATCAAAATTCCATCCCCTTCAAGGAAGTACTTGGGATTTCTTTCCACTACTGTCACATTTGGAATTTTCCTTACTTCCCTTCATCCCATTATCCATTTTTTTCTAATATCATCTTCTTCTCTTTAATTTCATCAAATACATTATACATTGAGAATCCATTCCCTATCATTATATAACATAATATTATTTCCTTGAATGATAATATGGTTTGTGTGAGTAGTGACCTTTAAATGATTCACATTAACCCTTAAATTAAATGTCCAAACTTACACTTTGGATTTTGTACATTACTTGTGGAATCCCTTGATAACCTCTTAAATATTTATTCATACATTAAATAATTTTCCTCTTCTTTTTTCCTCATAATAATATATTTTCCCTCTATATCTAGTTATTGTTCAGGATGAAGATATTTTTCCATGTTGAGTACCAAAAAATACTTCCTTATTGTGTTTCTATTTATTCTTCATCCTTAGTATTTGTAATCAATGTCCAACATTAAGATGAATACCTTGACAGATGATAAACATCCATGAAACCCTGACCCCCTTCATTGCTTCCCAAAGTGAGAAATATATTCTTTTTGATACATATCCATTAATCAACTACGAGTGGATTTATATTCCCATTAAACAAGGGATATTGTTGATTCATAAATCAGTATAGCATTCTTACAAAATATTGTGTGTTGGTTGGATTTGACATTCGGAAAATGTTATTGGTCATAACATAAATCAATGTAACACCCCAAGCATTAACAGTATGTTTCCTCTGAAATAAATTCAATAGATTGCACTGCACGCAACCCCAATTTTTATCGAACCATGACCTATAAAACTAGACGTTTAAAAAGTGATTATGAAGAGTATTATTCCAATTTAA
Organism: Viscum album; assembly: GCA_963277665.1. NCBI lineage: Eukaryota > Viridiplantae > Streptophyta > Magnoliopsida > Santalales > Viscaceae > Viscum > Viscum album. The sequence goes on from OY728125.1 coordinate 562,489,090, forward strand.
AGAAATATTAATTTTATTTCTCAAAATATAATTTATTTTTGAAATTGGAAAATAAAAACTAGTTTAGGGTGATTTTTAGCGTTTTTCTGAAATGTTTCAATTTTTTATGAATTTTGGAAAACAATGAATTGTTGTTAAAAGATAACATTTTAATTTAAATATTCATTTTAATTTAAATATATTTTAATGTCACAGTAGATGATGAATACATGTATTAATCCAATATAGTTATTTGTAATTATTTTAAAATTGAATTCGATATAAAATTTTATTTAACTTTTGAACGTCACTTTTACCCACCTTCTAACCACATCTACAGAATATTAGTAAACATAATTTCTCTGATTATGTCTATTGAATTTCATAAAATAGACATACGTGGATGTAATCCGTATGATATTTTTTTCTAATAAGGTCAAATTAATTTTTTCTGAATAGTAACTTTTGAATTTTATTTACCCAAGTTAATGTTAAATATGATATTTAAAGGTAAAAAAACTATTATAACATTATAAACATACCCTTAAAATTTTCATAATATAGTTGGATAACTATATTTATACAAAAATAAACCTTAAGAAGAAAATATGATCATTTTTAAAAAACCATTATCATATTAAGAAATTTATTATATTTTATTTAAAGAAGAGTAAACAAGTTCATTTTTTAATTTCAATAATTGTATCATTTTTAAGATAAAGTTACATATGTGATATAGTAAACTATAAATCATCATTATAAAGATAATATTTTTATATATATAATTGTAATTTAATTATAATTTTATAAATAAAATAATTAAATTAAATAGTGACATAATAATGATGGAGTAATAGTTTAATTAATTGAGTCATCAAATAAATGATATTAAAAACAATAAAATAAATATATTTTTACATAATTAATGACATAAATGATTTTTAAAGATTATATAGACATATTTTTTACATATTTTAAGTATTGGATCGTGGTTATCATATTGGTTTTATAATGATTAAAAATAAGAATAATGAATAGTACCAAAACTAACATGAATGATACTCTAAAATAAATAATATTTTATTAAATGTTATAACATTAATAAAAATATATGTATTTGAAAAATAACTACTATGGTGTTAAAAATTTCATAAATAATCCAATTGGTCTTCTTTTGTAAAATCATTGAAACTATATTAACACTATAGTATAAAAAAGACATGTGTACATGGTAAGAGTTAAATTGTTTAACTAAGGGTTAATCACAAAATATAAGGTTAATTTTGGGGCATAAACTTGTATAAAAATCATTGGTAGATAGGATTTATATGCATCCTCATATTATCCTATAAATAACTCACTTTGATAAAATTGGGACCTGAAAATCAATTTTATAATAAATTAATAGTTTCACAGATTCCAAAAGTGCCCTTACTCTCTATTATAAAAGGGTATCCCTTTTTATATTTTATTCACACCTCTATGGCCCTTTGTCTCGTCCAAAATCTTAACAATTATACTATAAAAATACATACATTAATACTAGAGGCTATACATTATGAAGAAATCCATCTTAATGTGTCCTTTTGTGAAAATCAAAATAATGTTCTTAAATAATAGATAATTGTTTTACCAATTCCATTCAGTTTTTTTTCTTTTTCCACTTCCTCATCATATGTTATTTACATTAAAAATTAATAAATCCATTATCATATACATAATGATATTTTATTTTGGTTTTGGTTAAACCATATTATTCTTTTTTATTTATCCTATGAATAACAATATCACCATGCATGCATACGTACGGTTTACCATCTCCATGCTGTGGTGTTTTTTTTATTGAAAACTACATTATTGGTATGGGTATAATGATGAGAATAATGAATTTAAATAATGAATATAACATGATAGTTATTATTTATAATTAATATTCCATTTAATTTCATACCATTTAACCATCAAGGTAATGATATTGTCTCTCATGGGTACGTACAACCTACCATCTCCACGACGTGGAGAGATTCATTTTCCAAATTAAATATTAAATAATGACTATTAAATTTATACTCTGAATTAAAAAATAAATAAGACTTTATATAATTCCATATATGAATAAAATTCATCCTATGCATAAAAAACATTACTTACAACACAAAACATGTATAGGAAAATGAATTAGTTAACACCTGAAACTATGGTAATAATGAAATATTATTAATCAAACTATATAATAGGATCATATGTGATATGATAAATATGGATATGCTTATTTTATAAATTAATAAAATAGCTTAACCGTTATATAACAGTTTAACATACCCTCGACTAAATGAAAGTACAAGGTAAGGGTTAATTTCACCATCACATTATTATACAAAGTTGTTTATTAATAAGTATATACTGGGATATATTTATTATCCATATCCATGTTTCTTAAAATTTATTTCAAAATTTTATCAACAATATTTTACAATTCGTTTTACACAAGTTTGACTATTTATAAAATGCTTTGAATAAAATCATTCTGTCGTTTTCCAAATGAGGATCTTTATGAAGTTTTTGAAAAATTAATGAAGGAAGGTTTCTTTTTACATATACAGATAAAGTGGATATTGTAATCCATTATGACACCTTAACATTTTAAATATTCCCTTACTATATTACAATGATATTTCAAAATAAATGTTTTCTTTTATAATTATGTGGCTTTAAATTTATTTCGACGTAATAAATGGGTACCTCCCTAGAAGAGTTTTAATAATTATATTATATTATTTTCATATATGAAAACATTATTTGTAGGATTTATTGATTTAATGAGGTTGATTTAATATGATTCAAAATTCCGTATTGTATTGAAGGTTTTATGAAACTTTTTGTTGTGGATTTTCTATTTTGATATCATTCACAATTTATGGTTAATTTATTACCATTTCATACACTATTTTTAATAAGAATGATTATATTATGAAATATTTACCCCTTTCATAAGAGGAATTCATTAGACTTAGTATGTTATAGGTGGGGTCCTCTATATCCCCTCGATGCATTGGTCGGTCTCATGAGAGATAATAGTGTCTTGTCACAAGACCTTGACTGTACAGTTATTTATGGTCTTGGTATGAGGAATTGATAGTATTGTTTTGAAATCCAGTATTATGAATTCCTTTGTTATGAAATTAGTTATTTATATTTAATGGGATTATTTCACTATTAAAATATACATGTGATATTTTAAAATTTCATTATTTGATTTATTTTTTGCATATTATGATGAATAATATATTTAAAAGGATTTTATGTAAATATTAAACACTATGTTAAATTCTTATGGTTATTTATGATATCTTTCACTATATTTTTTATGAATACTATTCTTTTGAACTCACCCCTTTATTATGTTTCATTTTTTCCTAGGGTGTGAAGATTTATATTATGACTGACCAGTTTGGATAGTCTAAGGGATATAATTTTTATTCAAACGAGACACTATGTTGTTTTTCATTTCAATATGTAATGTGAAAATAATGTTTATATCTAGTTTTTCTATGGATACTAAACTAACTGGTCCTTTGGCATATACTTTTTTGTTATATAGACAAGTGTGTTTAGGGACTGATGTTTTGAGAATAAATTTTAATTTTTTCTTTCAGATACTCATGAGGGGTAAAATGTTCTTTTTCCCTTGAATATGACTGCGGATAAATTTTCTAACCACTCTATTGGTACCAAAATAGGGTGTTTAGAATAGGAATGTAGTCTGGATGAAATCCAAGATGATCGAATTTTGGTGGAATAATTAATAATTTATATTTATTAATTAGATATTAATTTGTTTTCATAAGTTTGTTCGTCCGTATCTTTTGAATGTGTCATCAAATTGAGATATTTTCTTCAATTTTGGGTCCAGAATGGGGATTTTTTTTATACGATGCATAAACTCGAGTCAGGAATTGGGGTCGGTCCACTCCCCCTTTTTGTCTTTTTTTCTATTCATTTATCCTCATTCTTGCACATCCCTCTATTACGGAATCCTCCTTCACATAAACTAGAGTGGAGATGGAAGTAAAGAAATATAGGGAGAGGGTAGGAGAGGGAGGATGCGTTGTGAAGATTTTGACACACTGAGTCAGTGTATGGAGAATGTGGATTGTGAAATCAAGAAAAGCATCAGCGCTTTATGCCCAAAGGTAAGACGATTTACATTATTTCCGTAGATCCCATTTAAATAGATTGTTTCACATTTTTAAATCCATATATTTCTTTTTGGTGGCCTCTTGAGGCGCGATATATAATTTTATGGGTTCAAAAGGGTGATTTGGGTGATCTTAGGGTTTTCGCATCAGGAAATCTAGGTTACCCGACCTGTGGTCCAGGGGAACACGTTTTGTTTTATTTATGTTTAGGGAATTTGATGTTAAAGGGGGGTACGTGCCATGTATGAGGTATACACACCATGTACCAGTACTCAGTCATGTATTCGAGTACCCGAGCATGTCTACCAGTTTATGGATACATTAATGTGTAGGAATACATGCCAAAACAAGATTAGGATAGAACCCAGTGTAAAAGTACACTGCTTTCCCATGTAGACGACCATGATGGTTGAGGGGATGGGCATGTACCCCATGTTGGTCACATGCCATGTAACCATTTTACATTCCATGTACCATGTCTATTTAAACACCTAGGTTTTCACAACCCGTCCTCGGGGCCCATGTCATGACTACCCCAAACCCGCCTTCCATAGGCCAGGGGCTGGCGACTAGTACCAAAGGCGTAAATCCCAATAAAAGGTAAGGAATTTACTTTATATAAGAAAACAAACACAACATAGTATGCCAGATTAAGTAAACACTTTGTAAACTGAGTACAAAAGTAAGTGCTGAAAAGTAAATGGGCCAATATACAAACCCAACTGAAAGTATAGTACAACTGAAAAAGTGATGTACAATAGCTGAAAAGTAAAGCAGCATCCACCGAGACGTCCTTCGGGAATCCCACCTGAAGGGTGGGTACTGATGGTCTCCTCAGCTCCTCAAATCTGTCTGTCCACTCTGTATACGTCCCGCCTGATAGTCCACCTCCAGATACGGTCCCGCTCGACAAGCCTCAACCACGATCAGCGTTGTCCTGCAACCAACACAATGTAGTGCGGGCATAGACCGTTCAGGGGTGAGTATATGATACTCAGTAGGGACCCCGAGACCCCCAAAGGCCTCCTAGAATCCACGAAGGATTAACCAAAAAGGAAAGATACAAGCACGAAATATCAATCAACTCTACTTAGGTATATGCCCATACATATACCTAAGTCACCAATTCGAGTTCGGCTCTAACTCTCGAGCCCAATTACAACCCAATCCACACAGGAAAGCACTACTCAGTCCACACAGGAAAACAAAAAAAATCATATTGAAGATAATGATTGAATGTCAAGACTCATCTCACACAGGTATACTACTCATGAAAAGGTTTGGAGATGATTATATGTATCCTCTGAATCATATCCTCTACCGAACCCACGTAGGATCCAAGTACAAAAGTCGTCACTACCGAACCCACATAGGATCCAAGTACTGTAACCATCGCTGTTGAACCCACGTAGGATCCATGTATAGTCATCATCGTTGCCGAACCCATGGAGGATCCAAGTACAGTCATCATCGCTGTCGAACCCATGGAGGATCCAAGTATAGTGGTCCTCACTACCGAACCCACATAGGATCAAAGTACAATCACCATCGTCGTCGTAGTCACAGCCAGATCTAAGGTTCTCACACACAGCACACTCAATTCCGGGAGGGTCCGCTCCCTGATCCAAGAGGGTCGATACATCACTATCACGAAGGCTATAGTATATGTATCACAATGTTCTATCTCATCAATTGGAACTCAACGCGACAGACGGTGCCTCAATCGGATGCCTGGTCTGAGAGATAATGGCTTTTCTGTCTCAGGACCCGGTTGGGTTTTAAGCTAAAACAAACCCAACCATACTCCAGCTACATCCAAACCTCCAGTGGAGTAAGCCAAAAGAACTATCTCAGTAAGAGGAATTCAACGTAATTGATGGCACTTCATTTGGACGTCTGGTCCTTAAGCTATGAGCGTTTTCGCTACAAGGGTCATGTGGGTTTCGAGTTCAAAACATCCTGGCCATACACAAACATCACCTAAACCTTTATTGTAATATACATAAAAGGCCTTCCGGATCCAAGGATCCCTACGCAACTGATGGTGCGTCGAACATAGGTCTGTAGCCCATGATATGGGTGTTTGAACGAACCTGGTCCGAAAATAAGGGGTCTGGGCCTGGTCCAACCTGGCCTAATACCCCCTAGATTTGCTCGAAACATGTCGACCCGACCCGGGTCCGGGACCAGCCTGATTGGGCGTCGCCCGACCCGCAGCTGGCACGGCTCAGCCCGGCTGAGCGCGGCCCGGCCCGGCTGGGTGCGGCCGGCCCATCACGTGCGGCCTGTGGCCTGACTCGGAAGCTGGTCGCGGCACGATGCAGCCCGCTCCAGTCATTGTCCTCTTCCTCCCCACGCGGTATAATGGCACCGCGCATCCTTCGCCTCAAACATCAACGATGATCATCAAGGAAAAGAAGAGGATGATCGGTCGTGTTTGTGAGGTCCGATGTCCTCCCGTTTTGACGATAAAAAGTGGCCAATCATTAAGCAGCAAAGATCGATAATTTTAACTTGAACCAAAACCTCCCCTACCTTGAAGGAAGTTTGCGGTTGTCAAGAGTCACGGATGATGGCGTCGTTTCCTTCATCGATGGGGTCTCCTACCTTTTCGTGGAGGAAGAAGAGGATAACGAAACTGGGGCTGCCGAATCAACGTTCTTCATCGGAAAGTTGGCGTTCTTTGTTGAAGATGAAGTTCTTCCAAAAGAAACTAGATCTCTTTCTCCTCCAATTTTCAACACAACCATCCAACCAAAAATAATATAAGGCTTCTCCTTATTTTATTTTACTTTTTTATGCATTCATAAATTGCAAATTCAAATACTTAATTCAATTAATTAATGGGGTTCAATTAATTAAATTAATGTGTGTTGGCATGAATTAAATTGGAAGTGTGTGGAGGGGAGTCGTTACCCAATTAAATACAAGGGGTTTAATGGGGGGGTTTAAGGGGTTTTAGGGAATGTGAAGGGATGGGGCTCATGTGGGCCCCACCTCACATTTATCCTCACATGGGTAGTTAGGATGCTAGTGGGTCCCACCCTAACTCACCCATCTAGGATAAAACCACCTTATTTAAAAATAAAATTGTACCACAATTTTATTCACTTTCTTATTTAATCCTCTTTTTTTAACAACTCCTCCCATGAAAACGCATCTTCGGTAAAGGTCCACTTAAGCAGTTATTGGTGCTTCAGTTTCCTCGGTGCCCTTGGATTTCAATTCCGATTACCGGTTCAAAAGATAGAAACACATGCTCGTTTGTTCACTGAACGTACCCAAGCTAAACTTTGAAAAATTATTCCAGTCACACCGAGCCTCAGAATCAAGTGCCATTAGAAAATGTGTACTTGTAAAATCCCAAATAATTTAAGAAAAAATTTTCCTTGAAATTTACGGCTCTTTACATTAATTCCACCTCTGGGATTTACGTCCCCGTAAAGCTACATCATAAACTAGGGTAACAAATGAGGGTGTTGTGCATGCATTTGAGCCTCCCCCTCCCATGTGCTCTCCTGCAGGTTCCCATGCTGCCACCTGATGCGTACTAGAGGAATCGACCATCCACGTAGGACCCTCTCCTATCGATCCTCGATCTCCACCGGGACCTCCACAAAATGTCGCCCCGTCATCGATGTTCAGCTCCCTCTGATCAATGATATGTGTCGGGTTATGCACGTATCTCCTCATCTGAGATACGTGGAAGACGTCGTGTACCCGGTGCAACTGAGGTGGAAGAGCAAGGTGATAAGACTCCTCGCCAATCCTGTTGAGAACCTAAAATGGTCCGATGAAGCACAGAGATAACTTGCCGCCCCGGCAAAATCTCAGTAATCCACGTCGAGGTGAGACCCGTAAGAAAATTTGGGCACCATCCTCGAACTCTAGTGGTCTCCTCCTCCTATCATCATAGGACTTCTATCAGCTCTGTTCAGTCCTCATCCACTCCTGGATGAACTACACCTTCTCTGTCGTAGCATGAACCATCTCTAGTTCTACGAGTGCTGACTCTCTAGGGTCAGTCAAACACATAGGTGATCTGTAAGGTCAGTCGTACAGTGCCTCGTATGCTGACATCCCAATGGTAGAGTGATAGTTGTTGTTCAATGAAGACTCTACCAAGGGTAGGTGATCCTCCCAACTGTGACCAAAGTCATGGACACATGCACAGAGTATGTCCTCGAGTGTCTGAATGGTCCTCTCCGTCTGGCCATTCGTCTGAGGATGAAGGGTCGTTCTCAAGCATAGCTGCGTCCCAAACGCCTCCTGTAACCCCTTCCAAAGCCAGGAAGTAAAGCGATCATCTCGATCGGAGATGATAGTCAATGGAACACCATGAAGCCGTACGATATCCTGAATGTGGAGGCATCCCATGCTCTCCACTAAGCCCTACTATCTGATCGGTAGGAAGTGGGCCGACTTGGTGAGTCGGTCAACGATCACCCAGATAGAGTCGTGTCCTCTGGATGTACGTGGAAGCCCTGTCATGAAATCCATAGATATCCCATCCCACTTAAACTCTGGGACCTCTAAGGGTTGTACCAAGCCTGCTGGTACCTGGTGATCCACCTTCACCTGCTGGCAAGTGAGGCATCGTGAAACGAACTCTACCACAGCCTTCTTTATACCTGGCCACCAGTGCCGTCGTCTGAGATCCTTGTACATCATCACTACTCCTGGATGTACCACCAATGGGGAATTGTGAAACTCCCTCAGCACCTTCTCCTGTAATGCAAATAGTACTATAGTACGTCCCCTGAAGAGGATGATGTGCTCTCCTCCTATAGAAAAACCATCAGGTGCCTACCCTGTGAAAATCTGAGCACGTCACGTCTCACAGTCAACGTCCCCACAATGTGCCTCTCTCACCCGATGAAGTAGTGGAGGAGTGACTGTGAGGGACTATATAAAGGTTTTCCCATCTCTATCCCTGAAGGATATCTACAACACGGCTAGCTGCTCTATCGCCACTCCAAGTAGTTGAATGCCCGATCTCCTGTTGAGAGCATCAGCTACTGTGTTCCCCTTCCCAGGAGTATAGACAATCTCAATATAATTTTCCTGGAGGAACTCGAGCCATCGCCGCTATCTCAGATTCAAGTCCTTCTGAAAGAAGATGTAAAAGAGAATCTAGTGGTCATAGTAGATTGTAAAGCACTCACCCATCAGATAGTGTCGCCACATATTCAAAGCGAACACCACTGTTGCTAACTCCAGGTCATGGGTAGCATAGTTCTGCTCATCCAACCTCAACTATCGTGAACCATAGGTGATCACTGCCCACTCCTATATCAGGACACACCAGAGTCTGGTCCCTAATGCATCGCAGTAAACTACATACCATACACCCTCCTCTGGTAGCCTCAAGATGGGTGCACTAGTCAATCTCTGTCTCAGCTCCTGAAAGCTCTACTAAAATCTATCTGACCACACGAAGTGTTTCCCCTTCTTCGTCAACGCTGAATGTGGTGATGAAACACTAGATAATTATGGAACAAATCTCTGATAGTATCCAGCTAGACCTAGGAAACTCCGCACCTCAGTCACGCTCCTAGGTGGCTCCCAAGCTCGTACTTCCTCGATCTTCGCAAGATCCACCGCAATGCCCGCCTCAGAGATGATGTGCCCCAAGAAGTGGACCTCTCGAATCAAGAACTGGCACTTATAGAGATTACCATAAAGTTGGTGCTATCGGAGTGTATCCAGTACAACCCGCAAGTGGTAAGCGTGCTCCTCCGCAGTAGTCGAGTATATCAAAATGTCGTCGATGAAGACTACGAAAAACCGATCAAGGTAAGGCTGGAAGATCCTGTTCATGTGACTCATGAACACTACTGGAGCATTGGTTATGCCGAAAGGCATTTCCAAGAACTCATAGTGGCCATACCAAAACCTGAAGGTCGTCTTCTGCACATCCTCGTCTCGAACTCTGAGCTGATGATAGCCTGACCTGAGGTCTATCTTCGAGAAGCATCGTGCTCCCTTGAGCTCATCAAAGTAGTCATCAATCCTCGAAAGTGGATACTTGTTATTTTCCGCTCACCTGATTCAGGCGACGGTAATAGACACATAGTCTTAATCTCTCATCCGCCTTCTTGGCGAATAAATTCAGAGAAGCCCAGGGTGAAATATTGGGTCAGATGAATCCCTTGCCCGACAAGTCCTCTAGCTGTACCTACAGCTCACGAAGCTCAGCGGGAGCCGTCTGATATGCGGGTGTAGATATCGGGGTTGTCCCGGGGTACATGTCAATATATGAGTCTACCTCTCATTGAGGAGGTAGTCCAGGTACGCCGTTAGAAAAAACGTCCACATACTGATCAACCACAACAGGAAAACTCAGACTCCACACGTCAACCACTCCAGGGATTAGATTACCCAACTGATGGGTGATCGACTGCCCTCTCCGTTGTGTGAGTCCATCATGCTCTTCAAAGGCACCCTTCTCACTAGTGAAGGTGAACCTACTCCCATATGTGTGGACATTCCACACCATGCGCCTAATACAGTGGATCTGAGCATGGACTATAGATAACCAATCCATACCCAAGATGACGTCGTAAGGCCTCGACGCTGCTACAAGAAGATCCCAGCCGAAGCTCTCACCTCCTAGAGTAAGCTCACACTACCAGAACCAGTGCATAATTGTCAATTTTGTTCCTGTAGGAGTCTCTAGCCGTAAGGATCAAGCCAACGGCTCTGTTTGAATCTCTGAGCTCCGAAAAGGGCAGCGACAATAAAATAATGACTCGCTCCTGTGTCTATAAGAACTGTAGAAAGGGTGGAGTAGACATAGATAGTACCTAGAATCATCTCAGGTGTGTCGTGGTCATAAGCCTCCACTCCCTGAAGCTGATCCTACCTCTAACCGCCAACTCCCTGTGGTCTGGGTGGACCTCCTGGTGGTGGTGGTGGTTGAGGCTCAAAGCATCTCCCACCACCCACTGCTCGGTCAGCTCCTCTACCTCTACCGACTGCTTCCTACGGACTGCCACAGTCGAACCTCTGCCTCTACTTGGGTGGTCCCTGAACTGTCTGCTGCTCCTCTACATAGCAGGTTGGGCAGTCCCGAGCCATGTGGCCCTTTCCGCCGCATGCATAGCACTGCCTGCCTCTCGTATGACTGGCTCTACTGTGTGTGCCCCACCCATTCAAACCAGTATCCGGAGGTCTCCCACCTGCTGGTCTGGTCCTCTTGGACCACTGCGTCATCTGTCTACTTCCGGCTGCAGAAGACTCCGCTACGTGTCGCCCTGTGGTAGGCCTTGCTACTGGCGTAGGCTCAGCAAGGAAGGTCTCCACAAGAATGGCTCGCTCCAGTACTCCTACCGACGTCAGAATGCTGAGGGATATCATCAAATCCGTGACCTCATGCCTCAGTCCCTGCTAGAAGGTTCGGGTCCGGAATAATGGGTCCCGTACCATGTCCATGGAGTAGCACGAGAGATCAGTAAATCTCACCGAGTACTGGGCTACTGACATGCTGCCCTACCGCAGTTGTAGTAACTCCTAGATGCACACCGCATAGAGGGTGGCTGGAAGAACCTCTAAGCGGAAGAGGCTCTCTAAGTCCGTCCAAAGTAGAGATGCCTCATCATGCACCCGGAGCATCAGGCTCCACCATCTACCTTCTGCTGCGTGAAAGAGACTCGCTGCAAGGATCACCATATAGTCATCTAGTGTCACTACTAATTTTAAGACTCAGACAATAGCCTCTTTCCAATCCTTAGCTGCATGAGGGTCCTTCTCTCCGCGGAACCCGGGCGGCCTCTGACGCTGAAACTTGTGCAGCGCACTCAGGCAACGTGCACTCTCAGCTACTGGATATGGTGGCATCAGTGGCTCGGTGGGTAGAGGTACTGCCGGTGCCTCCGCTGTAATGGGGCCATACACCGAGGCCTCATCGCTCGGTGGGTTGTCATCTCGCACAAATCTCGGAACCCTAGCTGGCTGCTGTCGTTGGTCCATCCTGAAAAGTAACAGGTGCGCCATGGTTAATACAGTATACCTGGTGAGCTGAAACAAAGTAATCACAAAGAGATCTTTTGAAACACACATGCAATAAATATTTTCGGGCACTTAGTCGGAAATCAGAAGTGAGGGTCCTGGTGTATGGATACATCAGCCGCCACCCCAACACTGGACTCCCTGAACTGATAACCACACTCAATACCCTTAACACTATTGCTTCACATAGATGTAACTATCAGAGTCCTAAGTTTTGCAGTATAACTGACTCCTCTGATACCAATTTGACATGACCCATCCTCGGTGCTCGTGCCGTGACTGCCCCAAGACCGCCTGGCCAGGGGCTGGCTACTTGCACCAAAGGCATAAATCCCAATAAAAGGGAAGGCATTTCCTTTATATAAGAAAAAAAACACAATAGAGTACGCAAGATGAAGTAAACACTACGTAAACTGAGTACAAAAGTAAGTGCTGAAAAGTAAATTGGACAATATACAAACCCAACTGAAAGTACAGTACAACTGAGAAAAGTGAAGTACAACATCTGAAAATTAAAGCAGTATCCACCAAGACATCCTCCGGTAATCCCACCTGAAGGGTGGGTACAGATGGTCTCCTCAACTCCTCGAATCCGTCCGTCCACTCCGTATACATCCCGCCTGATAGTCCACCTCCGGATACCATCCCTCTCCACAAGCCTCAACCACAATTTTCATTGTCTATCATCTGCAACCAACACAACGTAGTGCGGGCATAACCCATGCAGGGGTGAGTATACGATACTCAGTAGGGACCCCGAGACCCCTGAAGGCCTCCCTGAATCCACGAAGGATAATCCAAAAAGTAAGTATACAAGCACGAAGTATCAATCAACTCTACATTGGTATATTCCCATACATATACCTAAGTAATCAATTCCTGTTCGGCTCCAACTCCCGAGGCCAAGTGAACCCAGTCCACACAGGAAATCACAACTCAGTCCATACAGGAAATCAAAAAATCATATCAAAGATAATGATTGAAAGTCAAGACTTAGCTCACATAGGTATACTACAAATGAAGAGGTGTGGAGATGATTAGATGTAGCCTCCAAATAATCTCCTCTGCCAAACCCACGTAGGATCCATGTACAGAAGTCGTCACTGTCAAACCCACGTAGGATCCAAGTACAGTCATCATCCGTGCCAAACCCACGGAAGATCCAAGTACAATTTTCATCACTGCCGAACCCACAGAGTATCCAAGTACATTCGTCCTCGCTGCCGAACCCACGTAGGATCCATGTACAGTCGCCATCGTTGTCGCAGTCGCAGCCAGTTCTAGGGTTCCCGCACACTGCATGCTCGATTCTGGGAGGGTCCGCTCCACGAGCCAAGATGGTCGATACCTTAACTGCCACAAATTTCAGAGTTGATGTATCACAATGTTTCACCTCGTCAATGCGAACTCAACGCGACAGACGGTGCGTCAAATGGACACCCGGTCTGAGAGATAATGGCTTTCCCGTCCCAAGGGCCCGATTGGTTTTTAAGCTAAAACCAACCCGACCATTCTCCAGATATGTCCAAACCTCTATTGGATTAATCCAAAATAATAGTCTTACTAAAAGGAATATAACGTAATTGACGGCACGCCATTCGGACATCCGGTCCTTAAGCTATGAGCATTTCCGATCTGAGGGTCCGGTTGGTTTCGAGTTTGAACCAACCCGGCCATACCCAAACTTCACCAAAAACTTGATTGTAATATAAAAAACGATCGTCTCGATCCAAGGATCCCTACGTAACTGATGGTGCATTGATCGAAGATATGTAGCCTAAGATATGGGTGTTTGAACGAACCTGATCCGAAAATAAGGGGTCTGGGCCCGGTCCGACCCGGCCCAATACCCCCTGGGTCGACCCAAACTGGGTCGACACGACCCGGGTCCGGGTCCTGCCTGATTGGGCGTGGCTCGGCCCAGCCCACGGCTGGCGCGTTCCGGCCCGGCTGGGCATGGCCTGGCTCGGAAGCCGGCCGCGGCTCGGCGTTGGCCGAGCGGGGCACAAAGGGGGTGCCGCCCCCTGTTTGTGGAAATGGCGGACCCTGTGGGGTCCACCCTGAAAAACTGTCAAGGGGTTATGCCCCCCCCCCACCCCCACCATTTTCTTTGAACGGCCGGTCGTGATGGCCGACCTTGTGTAACTGCGGGACCCCATCGGGTCCCGCCTCCAGGTGGCGCCGGCGGTCGGTACAGCTGGCCGCCCATTGGGTGTCCACCGCGACTTTAGGTCACGGCTCTTGTTCGTCCGGCGCGGCGCGACGGCACCGCGCCCCTCCGCCATGGCCCGCTCTGGCCGCGACCTTTCTCAGTTACTCTGGCGTGCGAAGACGGCACCACGGACCCCCGCTGCGGCCCGCTCTGTCCGTAGTCCTCTTCGTCCCCACGCGGTACAACAGCACCGCACCACCTTCACCTCAAACGTCAAGGATGATCAATAAGGAAAAGGGGAGGAGGATCGGCCGTCTTTGTGTTGTCCGATATCCTCTCGTTATGATGATAACAAGCGTCCAATTATTAATCAATGAATAGCGATAATTTTAACCTGAACAAAAATAACCCCTACCTCGAAAGAAGTTCACGGTTGTCAAGCGCCGCAGATGATGGCGTCATTTCCGTCGTTGATGGTGTCTCATCCCTTGTCATGGAGGAAGAAGAGGATAATGAAACTGGGGCCACCGAATCAACGTTCTTCATCGGAGAGTTGGCATTCTCATTTGAAGATGAAGTTCTTCCAAAAGAAACTAGAGCTCTTTCTCCTCCAATTCTCAACAGAACCAGCCAACCAAAAATAAAATAAGGCTACTCCTTATTTTATTTTACTTTTCCATGCATTCAAAAATTAAAAATTCAAATACTTAATTCAATTAATTTATGAGGTTCAATTAATTAAATTAATGTGCGTTGTCATGAATTAAATTGGAAGAGTGGGGAGAGGAGGAGTTACCCAATTAAATACAAGGGGTTTAATGGGGGGTTTTAGGGGTTTTATGGAATTTGAAGGGTTGGGGATCATGCAGGCCCCACCTCACATTTATCCTCACATGGGTAGTTATGATGCTAGTGGGTCCCACCGTAACTCCCCCATGTAGGATAAAACCACCTTAGTTAGAAATAAAATTGTACTACAATTTTATTCACTTATTTATTTAATCCACTTTTTTAACAACTCCTCCCCAGAAAAAGTATCTTCGGTAAAGGTCCTCTTAAGAATTTACCGGTGCTGCAGTTTCATTGGTTCCCTCAGATTTCAATTCCAAGCACCGGTTCAAAAGATCGAAAAACCAGCTCGTTCGTTCATTGAACATACCCGAGCTAATCTTCTGAAATTGATTCTGGGCACACCGGGCCTCGGAATTAAGTGCCGTCAGAAACTGCGTACTCACAAAATCCCAAAGAATTTATGAAAAACTTTTCCTTGAAATTTACAGGTCTTTACATAGGTCAGCATAATTACACACCCATGTGGTGCGATGGGAGGTTTACCGAGGTTACAAGCCATGTACTTCCCCTTCTCAACCCTTTGAGGGGTTTTCATATCATTTCTCCTATTTTTCAGATTTGGAACCATGAGTAGTCCATTATTAATAGTTTTCTATGTATATCAGGATGGTGAAACCCATGGAACATTATGAGGACTTTTAATGGTTGTTTTTTGGATTCTCTATAAATGGAGAGGTTGTTCCTAAAATTATCGAATCTAGTTGTCTCCTGAAAATTTGACTCGAATGTGAATGATCAGTTGGGTTTTCAGTCCATCCTAGTGGCGACATTTGATCTAAGATGATCAATAAGCTGTCTGTAGTTATGTTTTTCTTTTGATGATGTTACCCTTATGATACATTCCTTTCTAGCCTATGAGGTTATGAGACCTTTTCCTTCTAAGGATCCCCTTAGGGATGCCTTTTCTTACATGCTAATCTTGGTAGTTTCTTAAAGGAACGTTGTACCAATGTACTGCTCTAATGAACCATTATAGGATTAATTTATTTTTATCATTCATGAATCTCATGTAGGATTCCTCCCTTTCCATTATATACATGGATCCCATGTAGGATTTCTTCACTTGTTTTTACCTGGAGGATCTTGAGTAGGATTCTTCTTAGTATTTTTCATGAAGGACCTAGCAGGTGACCATTGGTTGACTGACTCTCAGTCATTACAACATTTTTTGGTAGATTTGGTATTCAGGCATAACTGAAAACCCGTTCCAAACTAGTAATCCAAATGGGTTGTGGCAGGAGTGTTGGGATGGGCATTTGGGCCACCCTCACTCGTTGTTTCAACTTGAAATGGTTTTTTGATGATTAAATGATGATTAACAGAGGTGAATTCTATTTGGTGGTTTTTGATCCTAATGTAAGGAATCTTTCTTTATTTTATGATGCCTATATGTTCTCCTTAGGTTTTTTATTTCTTATTAGGATTCCCAGATGTTCTTCCCTATGATTTGGATTCTTAGCCATGTTATTTCTAATTTATGATGTATATCGAGAGGTATTACCTTCAATTTGGATATTGAGCATCAATATATATATATATATATATATATATATATTGATAAATGTATTTTTTTTTGGATGTCCAAGGTTGAGTCCTTGAATCTAGCTCTTGAACATTATGTATTGTTTAACCTTGAGTGATGCTTGGATTTCTGCTATAGGAATTAATTGGATGGACTCAATAGGTTGTTGACATATATTCATTAGTGGGATAATAATTAAACATTGAGTGACACCTTGATCCAGTTGGTGGATTTCTGGGATGGACTCAATTGTTTGTTATGTATCCCAGAGTGACAAATTAATCCAGTTGAAAAATGTCTTGGACTCGCACATTAGGTTGGTGTTTCCACCCTGATTGATACTCAAATTATCATGATGGATGTCTTGGATGGACTCAGTGGCTGTTTAGTTAATCATTGAGTGACTAATGAATCTTTTTGAGATATTCCATGACGTGCTTAGTGGATTGAAGACTCTTATACCTTGAGTTACACAACGATATTGTTGGGGGATTCCATGGAAGGACTCAATGGTGGCTTTTGAATAATCCTTGAGTGATACATGGATCCAATTGAGGTATTCCTTGGATAGAATCACTGGTTGGTTATATTCATACCTTGAGTTACACCTAGTTCAAGTTGAAGGATTCTAAGGATAGACTCGATGGTGGGTTGTGCTTAATCCTTGAGTGATAAATGGATCCCTTTGAGGTATTCCATGGATAGAATCACTATGTGATTATAGTTATACCTTGAGTGATACATGAATCTAGTTGAGGGATGCCTTATATGGACTCACATGAAGGATATTTTATGATGGGAATGATGATGCTCTTTTCGATCAGTTTCATGACTCGAGGGGTAGCATGACGTCTCACTGGATGTATGAATGGTTCTTTTGGAATTTCATTATAGGATTGAACATTGGTATACAGTATCCTTCCTTACATTATTTATCATCAGTAAATGGTATCATTGTTGGTGATTGGAGGATATTACATGAGAACATAGGGTAGGATGTGTATCCTCCTTTGGTTATGTACCATTCCCAGAGACTTTTCCAACATTGGTCAAAGTAGGTATATGTCAATTGGGAATATGGTCCCATGGATTGAATTAAGGATACATCTCTTGAGTTTCATGACACCATACACAATTCCCTTGAACAAGATTTCTATCTGACCAGTATTACATACCCAAAGATAGACTACTGATGTGGTTTCATGTTACTTGATTCACATACCAATAAAAATTCTTATCTATGTATATATGTATAGGTATGGAACAATAAATGTGTATGTATACAACTATAGACACCCATGGTGGAACATGCCCTGTTTAAATGGATTACGAACCATGTGCTCGATTTTGGGATCGTGTTGGTTTACTTCTTTAAGGTTGTGCTTCAGCTAGAATGAGCACGTTGCTTTTTCATAAACTTTTAGCTGCATAGTCACAAGTTTATTATTTTGTGGATTAATGAGATTCATTATCACCCCTTCACATGCACCTCGGTTTACGTAGATACTATATGTATTCATTTCAAGTTGTGTATGAGTTTCAGGGTGGATAGGCTCGAGTCCTGGTGTTTCATGATCGAGAAAAGATGTCCGAGTGGTTATACAGATCAAGTTGGTGCAATTTGATAGTGTTTGGAGATCGGGTATGTGGGTTGGCTCAAGGTTAGTATCATATCCATGTACCTTTACTTTCATATTCTTATGTACTTGTATTTGTATGGTCGACCCAGTGGATGAATATTATTGAATTGTATTTCATAGTTGTTCAGGATTTTACAACATTTCATTTATTATTATAGCATGTTCTATTTTAACTGTTAATTTCATCCTCCTTCAATATAATTTACACTCTGTATGATACATTATTATTTGGCTCTATATTCTAACTTTGATATGAGTTCATAGTCTCCCCACTATCACGCCCAAGGCCCTCACAACTGGTTGGTAGCCTCTAGCGTACATGGATGTGCAATTGAGGCCTTATAACACACCCGATCGGAGCACCGGTTTATTGGTCTCGTAGACAGAACGTTACAAGGTGGTATCAGAGATGTTATTTTCCTAGAATTTTAAAATTGGTATATGGGAACAATGAGTATTAGGAATGATTCGGAACATGGGATGGATATCAGAAAGGGGTGTCAAAAACACTTGTTCTGGTAAGATGTCTGGTTTTCCATGGGTTTTGGATTTATATTCTGATTTGTGATGTTATAGTAGTATATGATTTCTCCTTGAGCGATGCACATTTAGTGTAGATGATATGATTTATTTTGGATATATGGTTTTTTCCCATTATTAAGAGAAAATATATGGTTTTTGACTCTTGGTCTGCAAAGGAACATGGTTTCTCGCAAATCATACTATGCACGTAGGATTCACATCATATAGTCCTACTAGTGTGCGATTTGACAAATGAGTAAGGCCTTTTGCGATTGATTACACTAATATATTACTTTGATGGAATGTTATGTGGATCTATGTTAAGGAATTTTTTTGTCTGGCTGATGACTCAGTCCTTATGCATAGGAGGTGTAGTGATTGTAGTAGGTTGATATGGAATGTAATGACCTTTCTATGTGACCCATTTTGGGGTTTTGTTTCTCATGCGTTTGGTTATCTAGTTAGTTCGCTAAGTATGATGCCGATAGATACAAGGACATTCTTGAATACTGGTCCTCCAGTGGGTAATAGCGTGCAAGAATACACAATGAGTGTCAGTTCAATTTACATTCTTCTTGGGTTGGGACCTCGAGGGAGTAGATCCCATTGAGGATTCTCTGAAGGGATTCTGGCCCTTGTAGTCTATGTTTTTAGTTTTTACTGTCATTGTTCGTTATGATCAATACATGCTTTAGAGAGGTTGGATCTTTTCGGAAAGGTGGTTGGACCTCGTGACCCAGTTTTGTGGATTTTTCTTTTGGTCATGGTGGTTAGACATAGAGACCCTTATTTTGGCTCTGAACCTTATAGGTCAATATCTATTTTTTTCAAGGGAAACCTATGAGGAAGTTTGGCCCAGTTTTTCTTATGATGTTTTGGTGGTGATCATGGTTTTATGATCGTTTGTTCTTCGAGGTTCTGTGGTGCTCGAGTTCTGTATTATATACATGTTGATGCCTTCATCTTTTTACAAAGAAGCTTGGGTGATTTTTTTCGAGACTAGCATAAATGGAAGGACTATTTGGGTCCCTAGCCTAGTCGGCTAGTGTTTATGATGTTTCTAATGTAGTAAGAGCATGGGTAGATGCTCATGACGCGAACAACTCCGGGTGATGGGAGGACGTGGAATAAGTACTGGCATAGGTGAGGTGCTCGATTTTGAAGAGGAGTTCCAAGGGGACTTCATATATTTACAAAACTAATGATTCATGTAGACAGTTGGCATATCCTTATGGTTGGATGACTTGTTGGAGTATAGATTGGGTAATAAAGATACCTGATTGTTATGTATGGTATAATTTGAGTCTAAATAGGTTAATGGACAGGTGCAAGTAGAGGACCGATGTTTCATTAATTTATATGGGTTTGGATCCAAAAAGTTTTGTTGGAATTTACCTCCATGGTATAGGTGTCATCATGAAATTTTGGGTATTGTGCTATGGTTGACCTATGGTTGAATCATGAAAAAGTTTTGATAGGATGAAGACATGGATCAAAGGGTGACGTAAATGCCTTTGGTAGAATCTCTGTGTACTTCTATTGCAGACGATCATGCATTATCTTGATTCGTCTAGTGTGTGCTGAGAGAGCATTATCCCTACACCAATTTCATTTTATTTTAAATGTTCTTTTATATTGAGGACGCACTCATAGAGCGGTTTAAGGTAATCTATATGGTTGGGAGTGAACCATTTGAATTTTGAGGGTGGTGACCATCGTTTTCAGTGTGACTTCATTGTTTTTTCATGTGTTATTGAGCTCATAATTTTTTTAAGATGGCGATAAGGGTATTCCAGTTATGGGGAGTACTATATTGGTCGCAATTAAATTTCTCTTATGTTGGTTGTGGTTGTGGCACTATAAAGCTGGTCATTGGACGGTCTAGATAGCTTTGTTGGGTAGATTCTCGGGTTAAGATCAAGGTTTTTCATCCATTAAATAGGCTTATCAAGGTTGATATTGTTTATAGTGGGGAGTTTGTAGGGAATTTTTATTTTCTAGACTACAGTATTGAAGAGAAATTTTAATTTTTCTTCTTTCAGATGATCATGAGGGACAAAATGGTATTTTCCCCAAGAGGATGTCCTCGAATGATTTGTTTGACAACTTGTTTGGTCCTAGAATATTTTTTTGACTCTAATACATGGGTTTGATAGAAATCTAAGCTTTTTGAATTTGGGGGAATAATTAATAATTAATATTTCATAAGTAAATATTAATTTATTTTAGTTGGTTCATTCGGAAGTATCATTTGAACCGAGTTTTAAACTGTGATTCTGTCTTCACCATTGAGTCTGGAACGATTTAATTTTCTTATGAAAAGCATAAACTTGAGCTGGGCATTAGGGCCAGCATGTTCCACTTTTTTCTTTTTCTTTTTCTTTCCTTTCTTTTTATTTCATTTCTCTTCTTTCCTCCTTCTCATGCACACTGATCATGTGGCAACCCCATTTGCATGACATAGAGATGAGTGGGAAAGGGAGAAACATAGAGAGAGTAGGATATGGGGGAGGCCCCAAAATGATCTTGATGTGTTGAGTTGGTGTATAGCTACCTTGGACGGTAAAATCAATCAAAGCATTTGCGGTTTTTCCCTAAAGGTAGGTCCATTTATGTTTTTTCCATTGATCCCCATTAAATTTGTTGTTTCATGTTTCAAAATATTTATACTTCTTGTTGGTGGCATATTGAAGCTAGATCAATAGTTTTGGGGGTTTAAATATGTGATTTGCATGATCTGAGGGCTTTCCCATCGGAAAACCCATGTTACACAATGTGTATCCTAGTGGAACACATCGGGTGTTATTCCCATTCAAGGGAAGATAAAGTAAAACGGGTACATTCCATGTATAGGGTATACACAAAATGTATGGGTACTCGGACATGTATCCAAGTACATGGTCATGTCTACTCATGTAGGGGTACATAGTCGT
Organism: Viscum album; assembly: GCA_963277665.1. Taxonomy (NCBI): domain Eukaryota; kingdom Viridiplantae; phylum Streptophyta; class Magnoliopsida; order Santalales; family Viscaceae; genus Viscum; species Viscum album. The sequence continues at coordinate 562,510,899 of OY728125.1, forward strand.
GTAGTAATACGCGACCAGTCCCCGTTTAGGGTAGAACGCCGTGTAAAAGTACACAGCTTTCCCAAGTAGACAACCAAGCTTGTTTAGGGAAACTAGAATGTACCCCATGTCAGGTACATGCCATGTACAGGGGTGTATACATTCCTAGTCTAGCGAATATACACGTCCATGTGGCGTGATCGGAGTATATGTCGTGTATTGAGGATACGTGTTGTGTACTTCCCATTCTCAACCCTTTGAGGTATTTTCGTATCTTTTCACCGTGGTGTTAGATTTGAACTCATGAGTAGTATAATTTGAGTAGTTTTCCACATAGATCATGATTTTTAAACCCACAGATCATTCTAAGGAATTCTAATGGTTTTTGGGGGATTCTAACTAAATTGAGAGTTTTTTACTATTGTTATTAAATCAAGTTGTCCCATGAAGGTTACAACTAAACTTGAATGATCAGTTGTGTTTTTAGACAATACTACTGAAGACATGGGATTTAAGATGTTCTCTGAGCTATCTACCATGACATTTTTCTTTTGATGATTTTCCAATTGTGAGATGTGAACTTTTGGCCTACGAGTCCATTAGACCTGTTGATTATAAGAATCCCCTTAGGGATTCATTTTCATACATGATGTTATTAGGAGTCCCTTGTAGGACCCCTATACCTATGTATCGTTCTGAGGATATCTTGTAGTATTCCTTCATTGTTATCATTCAAGGATACCATGTAGGTCTCCTCCATAGCCATTATATCCAAGGATCCTATGTATTATTCATTCACTTGCGTTTACCTGGGGGATCCTGATTAGGATTCGTTTTAGTGTCTGACTTGAGAGACCCAATGGTTTCCTGTTTCTTGACCAACTCTGAGATGTTACATTAGTTTTGGGAATAGATGGTGTTCATATTTCACCTAGAACTTGTGTTAAACTTTAAAGACCACGAGAATGTGGTTAGAGTGTTGGGTTTGGTGTTCGGGATACCCTCATTTATTGTTTTTGCTTGACATGGTTTTTCTAATGAAGTGATAGTTAGAATTGGTGCTTCCTAGTTGGTGGATGTTTATCCTAACACGAGTCATATTTATTTATTTTGATATTCCCAAATGTTCTCCATAGGATATTTATTTCTTATTGGGATGCCTAGACCTGCTTCCCTAGTATCTGGCTTCTGAGACATGTTATTTCTGATATTTGTTATATGCCTAGATGTATTACCTGCGAGTTGGATGTTGAGACTATATATATATAGTGATATATATATATATATATGGATGTATAGAGTTTATTCTTATCATCTAGATATTGAGCCTTATATTTTGTTTCTCTTGGAGCGATACTTAGATTCTCGTTCTAGGAATGCCTTGGACGGACTCAGTAGGGTGTCGATTTATATCCATAAGTGGGATGATAATTAAACATTGGGTGAAAACTATATGCAATTGATGAATTACATTGATGGACTCAATGGATGGATATGTTACCCTGAATGACACTTGAATTTGGTTGAAAAATTCCTTGAATGGGCTCTGTGGGTTAGTGTTTCTACCCGAAGTGATACTCGGATCATGTTGAAGGATGCGTTGGATTGAGTCTGTGGAAGTTTAATTAATCATTGAGTGACTCATGGATCATTTTAATGGATTAAATGATAGTCTCAGTTGATTTATGACTTGTATACCTTATGTGACACCTATATCCAGTTGAGGGATTCTAGGGACTGACTCACTGGATGATTACAATAATACCATGAGTGACAACTAGATCCAATTGAGGGATTCCAGGGATTGAATCAATAGTGGTTTTTGCTTAATCCTTGAGCGATATTTGGATCAAATTTATAGATGCCTTGGAAGAACTCACTGGTAGATTATAGTTATTCCATGAGTGATACTTGGATCTAGTTGAGGGATTCTGTGGACATGATCACGAGATGGATGTTCTATGATTGGGATGATGATGCTCTTCAAGTTAGATTACATGAGTCTAGGGCAAGCATGGAATCTCTTGATATTTCAATAAGGTTCTTCCAAAATTTATTTATTAGATTTACCATTGGTAAATAGTATCTATACTAGTAGTTTGAGGAGAGTAAATGAGAACCTAGGGTAGGATGTGTATCCTCCTATTGTTACATACCTTAATCTAATAAATTTCTAGCATTGGCCGAAGCAGGTATATTTTGATTGGGATTACAGACCCAGGGATTGAATTAATGATACACGGAAGGGGTGGAATGACCTCTATCTTAATTAACAAACACAATATGTCCACGTGATCATGATTATGGACCCTAGGATTGAATGATGATATTGCTCCATGTTATTTGATTCACATGCTAATGAATATTAATATCTATGTATATATCTATAGGTATTGAACAATACACATGTATGTATATAGTTAAGGACATCCATTGAGGAAAATTCCCAATTTAAAGGAATTACATACACTGGGTTCTACTATGGGATCATGTTGGTTTACATTCTTTTGGTTTTGCTTCAACTACACTGAGCACATTGCATTTGCATATGCTTTTAGCAACACAGTTGACGGTTGGTTATCAGGGTGGCCTACTGAGATTATTTCTCGTCACTACACATGAAACTCAACGTGTGTGTAGAAATTATTTCCTACTATTAGGTTGAGAAGATGTTTCATGGTGGATAGGTCTTAGGCCCTGTTTTTCATGATTAAAGAGAGCTGGTGGAGTGGTTCTACTAACCGGGTTGGTGCAGTTCGACAGTATCTGAAGATCTGGTATGTGGGTCGGCATATCTTTAATAGTATATCCCTATAATTTTACTTTAATATTCTTTTGTACTTGTATCTATATGGTTGGACCAATGGGTGACCACTGTTGTACTTTATTTCATATCTATTCAAGATTTTGAATCATTTCATTTATTATTACAGTATGTTCTATTTCAGTTGTTTAGTACTTCTTCACTCTATTTACCTACCACAATGTATGATAAATAGAAATTTTCTACTATTTTCTTATTATTATATGAGTTCATTCTATTCCTATAATCACACACAAGGCCCTCGCTCCTAGTCGTTAGTCTTTGTCATATTGTGAGGCACATTAGAGGCCTTGTAACACACTAGCTTGGAGCCTCGGTTTAGTGGCCTCCTGGTCAGGATGTAACACTTGTTATTATACCAATGTATTAAAATAATGCACCGAATCTAGAAAACTGGGGTTGGGGAGTTATAGTTGGTATGAAATAATTTTTATTGTAAACATTAGAAACAATATTTAGAAAATTATTTAATTAGGGGACACTATTGTAATGTAGACATTGAGGATAAATATATAATAACATCCTAAAATTATATTAATGTAGATAAAATGTGGATATTCCTAGAACATAATTCCATGTATGGATACTAAAAGTGGATGTGGTTCTGGAACAGATGTAACTAGGAGTAACAACTCCAAGAAGGTGTTTCAGGCATCACTCAGAGTAACCTGCTACATGACAATGGGTCTTACTGTGCACTTATTTTGACACTCCTATGGGATATCCTTAGGATAATACACATTTCCTTTTAAAAATCATTTTAATGGAATAATGAAGATAATATGTCCCAAAAGAAAGAATTTTTTGATTATGGATTAAATATACATAATTTTTTCAATTTATGTTTTGCATTTTACATGTTTAGAATAATGAATTATGATTCATAACCTAAATTTTATGTATACCATTGTTTCGAAATGGTGCCCAGTGGAAGGAATTGAAACCATATCAACTCACATAATACATATATAGATTTTCATTCTATTAAAGATAATGATAGAGGATCTAGAGATACAACTGGCACTAAATAGCTTATATCTTTTCCGGGACAACTGACTTCAGTTATCAATAATAAAAATACCCATATGGAGCAACAAGATCCACAATATGGAATATAAACAATTGACTGCTTCATGAAACACCACCATAAAACATTTAATGGGACAACAAATCCATTTTTTTGAGCAATGGATAATTTCATGAGATAAAATATTTATTTATTTGTGGAGTAACAAAATGGAAAAATTATTTATGGAATTCTATAATCTATTAGGAGATGCATATCAACGGTGGTCATCAATTCAAATAATGAAAGATGATGAAGAGGAATAAAACATATAATGGATGGAATTCAATGAACTCTTCCAAGAAAATTACATTCCTTTTTTTCTACGAATGGATTTATAAAAAGGATATTTCTACGTCTAACATAGAATGAGGATGAAAATGTTTCAACGTTTGAAGCTAACAACACAAGGTTTTTAAGGCATGCTGAAAAAAATTTACATAACTCAATAAGTAATATTGATTCATTCCCTTTTTGGGTAAAACCCATTCCTCTGACTTTAATTGGTATCACAATCAATCTCATCATAAGATTATATAGTCTCATGTGCTATCAATACTGAAAAGGAATTCCTTATGTCTTATGAATTTAATGTAAATCTCTATATGAAGAGGTCCGTTGAACACTATGGAAAATGAAATATGGGGAATAAGTGAAATGTTGAATTTTCACCATATAGTAATTTTAGGAAGTAAAACCCTATTACTTTCCTAAAGAGGGTGGTTTTCTATTATACGTGTGTATAAAATGGCCAGCATGATCATGATTTCTTGGGAAATAATGAAGATACTAATGTTCGACGATACAATTGTAAAGAGTTGGGATATTAAACAGTTTGTTTTCATAAGCATCAAGGAAAATGTCCTTTGAAAATTCCAAGGGAGAAAGGCCATGGGATTGAGATCAAAAAATGATATGGATGAAGTTCTTAATGATGCAGTGACATGTACATTAATCATTTCTTGAAAATTATCCAAGGATTTATTTGATTATAGATCCTCATATTCATTTATATCATCCCAATAATCATAAAAATTATATATTTTCTATTCACAATAATTAGGGAGTTGTCAGTCGAAACCTCTAAGGGAAGTCACATTGAAAAAAATATGTGTTCGGAAGTTCCCATTATGGCTTATAAATGTTCTTTATCTGCTAAATTTTTCAACATACCAATTCTAAACCATGATATAATCCTCAGTTTGGATTTCATATCAAAATTTGATTCAAAATATTTATTTCAAGATCCTTAATGTTATATTTTGTGAGGAAGATATAGAACCCATTATCTTTAGAGAAAAAACTTATCAACTGATTTTTATCAAAACCATCCACCAATAGTTTTACAGAATGTAATTATTTTGGAGGAAGAAAAAATGATATTTTTTATAAAGAAAGAAATATTCAAATTAAGTATTTACCTCTTGTAATTGAATAGATTGATTTTTTTTTCCGATGATTTACCTAGACACACCCCAAAGCGTGAAATTTAGTTTTCTATTGATTTAATCCATAATGAAAGACCAATATCAAAGACTCCTTATAGAATGGACACTATGGATTTAGTGTAGAGGATGTTGGGCGGAGAAAAAGGGAGTGATGGCAAGAGGGGGGGGGGGTGAATTGCCTTTTAAAAAATGATTAACAAATTAAAATCAAAGTAAAGAATGCAGCGGAAATAAAAGAGGCAAGACACACAATTGATAACGGAGTTCGGCCAAAAACCCGGCCTACGTCTCCGCTCCCAACTCAACCGTTGAGAGATTCCTACCGCTTGCTTTTCAATGGTTTTAGCAAGAAACCCACTAGGCTTTGAGTAAGCACTAGGACCTATTACAGCTTGCTTTTGATGGATGAGCAAAACCCACTTGCTTTTAATGGTTTAGCAAGAACCCACTATCCTTCTTACAGGTGAAGGACAGCTCACCTATGTCTCAAGCTATTTGAAGGAAAGATTGACAAACTTTTCACACCTTAATGGTGATGTGAAACCCAAAAGAAAGAGGGGATGAGAAATAGAGTGGTTTGTAGACACAAACCCAAATTAATCTCAAAATAAATATACAATAAAAACCGTATATTAGAAGAAGCCTTGGGCGCCTTTGAATGATTGGAGATGTTGAAGGCCGCTTCCAAGCTTCTTTGGTGGAGCTCCTTGGATGTGAAAGTTGTTGGAGCACTTGAGGTTCCTTTGAAGGAAGTCGCCGGAGGTTGGCCAATTGATACAAAATATGTCCGTTGGCTTCGTATATGATCCGGTTTTTTGTCCGGGGCTTCCTCAGCCTTTATTTATAGGCATGGAACCCATTGGGGGCCTTCGGAGCTATTGGAGAAGTCTTCGGAGCCGTTGGAGGCCAAAAGAGTGTTGACTGGTCAAAGCCAACGGCTAGTTTGACTGGGCTACCGGCTGGCCGGTACAGCTCCACCGGCTGGCCGGTGCCTTGGCAGAGGAGAAGAATTTTGGTCCAGGCTCCACCGGCTGACCGGTGGAGGAGCCACCGGCTGGCCGGCGGGGAGACAGTAGCTGGCCAATTGGTCTGGGTGCCACCGGCTGGCCAGTGACAGAGCCACCGGCTGACCGGCGGAACCTGGCAGTGGGCAATGCCTCTGCCAGGTCCACCGGCTGGCTGGTGCTATCACACCGGTTGGCCGGTGGACTGCAATTCAGTCCATTTTGAGATTCTTTCTTGGGCCAACTTCTTGGCAACCTTGTGTCTATCATTCAAAAACACTTCAAACAATATTAGAAAAATAATAAAGTGCTTGTGATCATGAAAATCAAACAACGAGGGGAACGAGAGGTACAACAATCTCCCCCTATTTTGATGATCACAATCACCAAAACAATTAAAGTAAAAACAAAAAATAAAGGCATGCTTTTAATGAATAAATTGAAAATAAATGCTAAGCATGATCAAAAGGATTATCCCCCAATCAATCAAGAAATTCTCCCCCTTTGTGATTATCAAAATAGGTCGGGGCATAAAACTTGATTGAGGGAAAATTGAAAATCAAGATCAATTGGAATTTTTGAAAATTGAATTGAAAAATTTGAATAACAGTTTGAATTGAAAGTTTTGAATCAAAAACCAATTGAAATTTGAAATTTGAAACCAAATGAAATTTTTGAAATTGAGAGTTTTGAAACAAGGTTTGAAAACAATTTAGAAAGTTCTCCCCCTAAATAAAAACAATGAATCACCGGGAAAAGGAAATAAATTTTGGCCCGGAGAGACTCGCAAGAAGGGATTTTTCAATCCAAACTTGTCTCATAGCGGGTCTTCTCCTATAAAATTCGTCAAAAGTAAATAGATTTAGGCATACCATAACGGGCATTTTTGCAATCGCATTCATAAATTAGGTGCCCGGGGTTTTTACAATAATTGCAAAATTTATAACTAGAGCTCCCCCTTACAAAAACAGTGGGTGCATGGGAGGAGGAGGCTTGGTTGGTATAGCCAAGTCCATTGGTGGTTCTAGAAACCCTTTGAGAACCCAATAATTTGGTCAAATTTTGTTCACCTTGGGTGAACATGGCTAGGGATTCTCTAAGGTCCTTGATGGTTGATTCCAAAGAATCAACATTTGGGAAATTTTGGATTTTTAGGGAGAGTTCCTCCTTCTCTTTGAGAAGTTGTTCTTTTTCGAAGGAAAGTTTTTTGAAATTCTTTTTGAAAGAAACAAATTTAGAAGAAAGTTCATGAAAACCATTTTCTAATTGGTCTCTAGCATGTTGGAGTTCTTCATATGATAAATGATTAAAAGAATTAGAAGAACTAGAGGATGATGAGGAAGAAGAGTCGGAAGATGATACCTCATGTTTTGCCATTAGGCATTTTTTACCTTGGTCGCTCGAGGAGAAGGAGGAGAAGGAGGAGCTATCACTCCATGTTGCCTTTGAAGCCTTCTTCATTTTCTTCTTCTTGGCCCTTTTCTTGTGAAGTGGGCAAGCGGGTACAGATTTTGCATCGGGTTCTTGCTTTTGAGCGGGTTCTAGCTTTTGAGCGGGTTCTTGCTTTTGAGCCATGCTAGTACCTTCATGGGTTAGCTCTAAATATTTCCAAATATCATAAGAGGTAGAGCAAGTAGAAATGCAATTAAAAACATTACAGTCAAGACCACAATGAAGAGCGTTCATGGATTTTCCATCAAGCTCAAAATAAGCAATGTCATTGGGGGTCCATTTAGACTCATCGGGAGAAGAGAGCGTAAAACCATGCATAACAATTCTAAAAATAGGATAGCTAATGATTTTAAGAAAAGTTGACATGCGGGTTTTCCAAAAAGAATAGTCGGTTCCATCAAACAATGGAGCACTACCCAATGAATGACCTTCGAGAGTTGGAGAAGAAGAAGCGGTAGAAGCCATCAAAAAGGATCTTAAATTTGAAACCGGTTAGGGTATTACTCAAATTTTGCCTCTGATACCAATTGTTGGGCGGAGAAAAAGGGAGTGATAGCAAGAGGGGGGTGAATTGCCTTTTAAAAAATGATTAACAAATTAAAATCAAAGTAAAGAATGCAGCGGAAATAAAAGAGGCAAGACACGCAATTGATAACGGAGTTCGGCCAAAAACCCGGCCTACGTCTCCGCTCCCAACTCAACCGTTGAGAGATTCCTACCGCTTGCTTTTCAATGGTTTTAGCAAGAAACCCACTAGGCTTTGAGGTAGCACTAGGACCTATTACAGCTTGCTTTTGATGGTTGAGCAAGAACCCACTTGCTTTTAATGGTTTAGCAAGAACCCACTATCCTTCTTACAGGTGAAGGATAGCTCACCTATGTCTCAAGCTATTTAAAGGAAAGATTGACAACCTTTTCACACCTTAATGGTGATGTGAAACCCAAAAGAAAGAGGGGTTGAGAAATAGAGTGGTTTGTAGACACAAACCCAAATTAAGCTCAAAATAAATATACAATAAAAACCGTATATTAGAAGAATCCTTGGGCGCCTTTGAATGATTGGAGATGTTGAAGGCCGCTTCCAAGCTTCTTTGGTGGAGCTCCTTGGATGTGGAAGTTGTTGGAGCACTTGAGGTTCCTTTGAAGGAAGTCGCCGGAGGTTGGCCAATTGATACAAAATATGTCCGTTGGCTTCGTATATGATCCGGTTTTTGTCCGGGGCTTCCTCAGCCTTTATTTATAGGCATGGAACCCATTGGGGGCCTTCGGAGCCGTTGGAGAAGTCTTCGGAGCCGTTGGAGGCCAAAAGAGGGTTGACTGGTCAAAGCCAACGGCTAGTTTGACTGGGCTACCGGCTGGCCGGTACAGCTCCACCGGCTGGCCGGTGCCTTGGCAGAGGAGAAGAATTTTGGTCCAGGCTCCACCGGCTGACAGGTGGAGGAGCCACCGGCTGGCCGGTGGGGAGACAGTAGCTGGCCAATTGGTCTGGGTGCCACCGGCTGGCCGGTGACAGAGCCACCGGCTGACCGGTGGAACCTGGCAGTGGGCAATGCCTCTGCCAGGTCCACCGGCTGGCCGGTGCTATCACACCGGTTGGCCGGTGGACTGCAATTCAGTCCATTTTGAGATTCTTTCTTGGGCCAACTTCTTGGCAACATTGTGCCTATCATTCAAAAACACTTCAAACAATATTAGACAAATAATAAAGTGATTATGATCAAGAAAATCAAACAATGAGGGGAACGAGAGGTACAACAGAGGAAGAAACAACTGGATTATTTGGGTATTAGAGTATTTATTATCCATATTATTTCGCCATGGGGATCACCGGTACTTTTTTATTTAAATGAAATATTTATCAATGAGACTGTGCATTGGAAATAGAGAAATTAATTCTATTACAATGATGAAAAAAGTATCCCTTACCTCACATTTTTTATTTTTTTGATCAAATTCATGCATCTCAATATTTCTTAATGATTAACCTTCATTATGGATATCGTAAATTGTTTGTGAAAAAGAAATATATTGTAAAGACATCATTCTGAATGAGTTATTTTCATTACAAATTTACAGTACTGCCATTTGAATTAACTAATGTACCCTCTATTTTCATGGATCTAATGAACTGAGTGTTCAAAGAATATATTAATACTTTTGGTGTATTATTTATTTATGATATCTTTTTATACTCCAAAATCTTTGAATACCATGATAATCACTTGTAGAATGTTCATAATACACTTATAAGAATTGAATTATATGGGAATTTTAGCAAGCGGTAATTCTGGGATCATGAAATTTATTTACTTGAATATATTGTTTCTAATGATGGAATATTTGTTGAAATTGAAAATAATATGTAAATACATGAATGGAAAACAACAATGAGTACAACTAAGGTATGAAGTTTAATTATTTTAGTAGGTTACTATCGGTGTTTCGTCCCAAATGATTCCTTATAAGAAAACCAGTTTACCAGGATGACACATAAAGGGGTCAAATTCATTTAGATAAAAGGGTAAGAATAATCTTTTGAATAATTAAATATAAGATTAGTCAATTATCTTATCCAGACTTTTCCATTTGGAAATGATGGGTTTGTGATTTATATCTATGCATCAAAAAATGAACATGGTTGTCTCCTTATAAATAATGATAGGGTTATTTATTAGGAATCATTGAAATAAAAAATTCATGAAAATAACTATCAAACTCATGATCTTGAGTTGGCAGCGGTAATAATTTCTTTGATGATATGGAGACACTATCACTATAGTAAAATATGTGTGATATATATTGATCACATGAGCTTGAAAAATATTTTCTCCTTGAAATAACTCAACATGAGACAAAGGAGATGGTTTGAGCTACATAGGGATTATGATTTCACAATACACTACCACCCCAAGATGAAAAAAATTATGGTATATACATTAAGTAGGAATGACAATGGGGTTATGAATAGAATTAGTGTTGAATAGGATATTATGTTCATGGATCTAGTATTTATGGATATTGGAGTTATCATGGTTGGTGAAATATCAGTAATATTTTGAATAGTTAAAAACCATCACTACTAGAAAGGATAAAAATTTATCATTCTAAGGTTGAGTATTTTCAAAAGATATTTAAGCTGTGATTGATAGGAGATTGATCTAATTCATTTATGAAGATGTCATTTTGAAATTTGGGAAAAGACTCTATGTTCCTACTATACATAAGTTAAAAGGGAATTATTTAATTATTCTCATATGTCCAATTTCTCTATACATTCTAGTGGCACTAGGATGTATATATATGTGGAATAAATTTTTTGTTGGGACTACATGAAGAGGGAGATTGCTAATTTTGTGTCAAGAGGTATGGTTTGTTAATAGTTGAAGGATGGAAGATAAAATTCTAGAGGAGTTATGAAACCTCTTCTTATACCTGTGTTGAAAAGGAATGATATTATGATTGGCTTTGTCATGGGGCTACCAAAGACTCCCTAAAGAAATGATGCAATATGGGTTATTATTGATCATCCTACAAAATCAGTAAATTTTATTGCTATAATATAAGATTTACCACTTGAAATTTTTTCATGAAATTACATTAATGATGTTTAAATACATAATGGTATACCCCTATCGATTGTTTCTAACTTTGATCCTCATTTTACATCAAGATTCTGGAAAAATATTTAAAAGGACCTAGATAATGAGCTTTTTTTAGCACATCCTACCACACTCAAACAAATGGAAAATAATAATGGACTATTCAAACATTAAAATACATGAAGTGATCCTTCTCACTCGACATTCAGGGTATGTGGGATCAATATCTATCTCTTTTATAATTTTCCTCTAATAATATATTACATTCATGTTTTTAGATGTCACTATATGAAGCTTTATATGGAAAGAGGTTTCATACAAAAAATTAGGGGATGATGTCGGTGAATGAAAATTCAGAGGTCCAAATATCATCGAGGAAAAAATATAAAATCTGAAAATATTTCAAACTCGTATCAAAATATGTTAATGTTGGAAAACGTGCTCTGCCAATTATTAAAAGAATGCATTGGAATTTCAAGTAGAATATCAAATTTTCTTGAAGTTATCTCAATGGAAAGGTGTTATATTATTTGGTAATATGGGTAAATTACATCCCTCGTACATCATACCTTCTGAAATTCTAAAATTAGTTGGAGTTGTATCTTACCATTTGGAAATCCTGCCATGTCTCTCCAAATTTCCTAATGTGTTCCACGTGTTACTGTTAATGAAATACATGTTAGACCCAACATATATACTCAACTATGACCAAATAGAACTAGAACCTGATATATCATATTCTGAAGATCCGATCAGGATTCATGATGCAAGAGAACAAGTTTGGAGAAATTGAACAAATTTTTTGTTAAATGCTTTATGGAGAGACCATAAAATGGAAGAGGCAGCATGGTAACATGAAGAACCTATGATGAAGAACCACCTGAATAACGTTATATACTGATATTATATAAATTTTCTAGACAAAATTATTTTAAGGAGTGAATAATGTAACACCCAAATATTCCAAGAAACGTTTCCTATAAAATAAATTCAATAGCATGCAATGCACACAACACAGAGTTCATGCGCACCATAACCAATCAAAATTTCCATTTGAAAAATATTTTGGGAATAATATTAGCCAAATTATGAAATTTATATATTTTATTTTTTGAAATAGAAGTAATTTTTTAATTCAGAACATCAAAAATATCTTAATGAGAGTTTTTGGTATTTTTCTGAAAAGTTTCAGTTTTAATAAATAGTGAAAAATATTGCTTTGTTGTTAAAAACTGGAATTTTATTTTAAATAATTACTATAATGTAAATATATTTAAACAAAAAAATAATAAATAATAAATATATTAATCCATTATAATTCATTGGAAACAATTTATAAGAGAAATAGATATTAAAATTTATTTAACTTTTGAATGTCACATTTACCTACCCTCAAACCACATCTGTGGATTAGCATTAATCATTGTTTTACCAATTTGGTGAATTGAATTTTGAAAAATGGACTGAAACGGTTGTAATTATTTTGAAAACATTGAACTAATTGGATCAATTTTTTTCGAATAATAACATTTGAAATTTATTATCCACGATTAAAGATAAATAGGGTAATTAAAGGAAAAAATATTATTATAATAATATAAAATTACCATAAGACTTTTCCAAATCTCACTAGATAAGTATATTTATACCCAAATCAACCTCAAGTAGAAAATATGGTCATTTTGAAGAAACATTTGTAAAATAAATACATTTATTATATTTTATTAAATGAAGAGTTAAAAATCCCATTTTCAAATTTTAAAAACTATATCATTTTTAATATGAAGTTATATAGGTTATATGGTTGACTAAAAAGAGTATTTATAAAGATAAAATGATTATCTACATTATGGTAATTTATTTATAATTCTTGGAAATAAATAAAAAATTATTCGGTGACCAAATAATGATGTAGTATTTGTTTAATTAATTGAGATATTAAATAAATGATATTAAAAATATTAAAATATATATAATTGAACTTCATTAATGACATACACTAATTTCATATATAAAATATAAAATTTATCAACATATTAGATTTATTGGTTTGAAGTTATCATATAGTTTTGATATTTATTAAAAATAAAAATATTCAATAATATCAAAATTGACCAAAAAGATACTTTAAAATAATTAATATTTCATCAAATATTATAAAAATTATTAAAATATAAAGTTCTACAAACTAACTTGGATAGTGTAAATTATTTCATAAATGATCCTATTGGGTGTTTTTTGGCATTTTATAATAACTATATTAACCCTGTAATATAAAAATACAAGTATACGTGGTAAGAGTTGAGCTGGTTAACTAAGGGTTAATCCCAAAATATAAAGTCAATTTTGTAAATTATAATTGTCTAAATAAATTGGATGATTTTATTTTGACCCTTTCTCATCTTATCTTATATATAACCCACTTTTTGGTTATTTTAAACTGATAATCAATGTTATATAAAAATTAATGTTTTTGGAGTTTCCAAAAGTGCCCCTCCACTCTCTTATAAAAAGAAACCTCTCATTCTCTTATATTCAGTCCTCTAAATCCCTTTTTCTAGGAAACAAACTTCCCAATTATCCTCCAAAATTTTATTAATTAATCCTAATGGCCGTACTTTTGGGATAAAAACATCATAAAGAGTCTTTTTGTTTAAATTAAAAGGCGATGCTCAAAGAAGATATAAATTTTTTTCCAATTCCATTCAATTTATTTCCTTTTTCTACTTCCTAATCCTGTGTTGTTTCCATACTTAAGTAGAAACTTCAGTATTATATACATTTTGATATGTTATTATGATTATGGTATAAACATATTCCTTCGTTTATCCATCCTATGAATACCAATATCCCCATGTGTGCAAACATATGGCTTACCATCTCCACCTCGTGATGTAATTTATTATTAAAAACTACATTATTTGGATTGGTATAATGATGAGTATAATGGATATAAATAATTAGTATAACATGATAATGATTCTGTATTATTAATATACCATCCAATTCAATACCATTTAACCACCAAGGGATTGATACTGTCGCTTGTGCGTACATACATCCCACCATCTCAACGACACGGTGAGATTAATTCTCCACATTAACCATTCAATAATGGTTAAAAAATCTATATGATGAGTAAAAAATAATTATTATGAACTATATATAATTATGGATATGAAAAAAAGACATCTTATTCATAAAAAAATATGAATTTCATGAAAAAACATGCATAGGAAAATGAAGCAGGTTTCACAAAAAAAAGGTAATACTAAAATAATATTTAAAATTAAATATAAGAGGATCATAATTGATATTATAAATATGGATATGGTTCTGGTTTTGGTATAATTTAATCAAATACATTAACCATTCTATATTAGGTTAATTCACCCACAACTAAAAGAATGTACAAGGTAAGGATTAATTTCATATTCTCATTATTATCCAAGCTAGTTTATACACTAGTATCTACTCGGGTATCTTTATCATCCATATCCATGTTTATTGGAATGTAATTAAAAATATTATTGAAAATTGTTTAAATTAATTTTTACCCATGTTTTATTTTTGTAAAATGTTTTGAATGGAATCTTTCTGTCATTTTCCAAACGAGGTACTTTTTAACGTTTTCAACAAATTAAGGAAAGAATGATTCTTTTAACTTACACAAAGCAAGCGAATTTTTTTCCGCTATGATGCCTTATGATTTTGAATCATTAATTACAACCCATCATGGTTGTTTTAAAATGAAATGTTTTCTTTTTTAATAGAGTGGATCTTAAATGATTTAAATGTGAAAAAAGGATATGTCTCTAAAAGTTTTAATGATTTTTTTAGATTATTTTCATCTATGTAGACATCTATTGTTGGATTTTATAATTAAATGTGGTTGATTTATTATGATAAAATATTCCATATTTCAAGGATGTTTTTTAGGATATGTTTGACTGTGGAGGAGATATTTTGATACCATTCATGGTTTATGATTACTGTATGAACATTTTTATGTTGGTTTTAATATGAATGTTTATGTTGGTTATGATTTACCGGTTTTATAAGGCAAATACATTAGAAAAAAATGTGATAGGTGGGGCCCTCTATATCTCACTAATTCATTTTTTGGTCTATTCAGAAACAATAGTGTCGGCGGACAAGGACTTGATGTTATGGTTATTTATGGTCTTGGAATGAGACCTTAACGGTGTGGTTATGATGTCTGACATTTTGAATTCCATCATTATGAGATATGTTATTAATATTGAATGTGATTATTTGACTAATATAATATCCATGTGAAATTTTAAATGTAATTATTGTATTTATTGCTTCCATATTATGTTGAATATTATGTTTAAAAGGATTATATTTCAATTTTATACCCTTACTTAAATTTTTATGCTTATTTATAATTGATGCCACTATATTGTTTATCATTACTGAGCAACTAAGCTACCCCATTTATTTTTTTTCATTTTTTCATAGGATGTGAAGATATATATTATGTATAACCTGCAGGGATAGTTAAAGTATTTGGGTGTTTTAAATGGAGACACTATATTTTTTTCATTTCAAGATGTAATGTAACACATATGGTTGTTTCTAGTTTTTCAGGGCTAAAAAACTAATCAGTCCTTCAGGTTTTGTTTTCATGTGATTGTGAAAATTTAATATAATAACGCACCGATTCTGGGAAACTAGGGTTATGGAGTTACAATCAAAATCCATTATACTTTTTATAATTTAGTCATCTCTAGATACATCTCCTTCTAAATCTTCATTATCTTTCACTAGAGGGAAATCTTTATATATGTTACATGAATTAGAAAGGATTTCATTCCTTATACTACAATCCACTTACAAATACTAGCATGCATTATATTAGATCATAACATTTTGAACCATTAATTAAAATTCCATAATTATTGAAACACTCTACATAAATTGAAAACATTATGTATAGTTAATCTCATTGTCATAAAAAAAATTTTATTTCGGAATTTTTTCAAAATCTAGTTTTTTTTTCAAATCCGTCATAATGAATTATAAAGAAAATGTCAATTAACTCATAAATATCACTCGTTAGTATCAAATTATGTTTGCATTATAGACCATTTTGGTACACTAGGTGACAAGCTAGTAAAAGTCAAATGCACCCTTTCCATAGTATTTATTTGAAGGTAAAACTGTTCTTGATTTGCATCCAGTTATAGTGTCCAAATATTGTTTTATTTAGATGAAATCCACATAATCTCTACATTACAAAATCAGTATGATGTTATACTATACATATAAATATCCTTAAAGATATTCATTTGGTTTTATTCATTAATATATGTTTTCCATAATCTCGTTATTAGGGTTTCTACTAAAAATAATTAGATACCAATAGTAAATACCCCAACCCTTATAGCCTACAGTTAATGGGTACCGTATTACATTGATACCAGATACAAAGAATCACAACCTAATGCACCAAATAGGTTATTCATATTGGAAGACTAGATACACACTTGAATCTCACATTACATTATAAAATACAAAATAAAACATTGAATTTACTTTGAGAACACAATAATTATTTTTAGCATATCTTTTCATTTAAATCATAATACACTTTTTGGAATCCTAGGAAAAAGGAAACATAAGAATGTGGTGAGAACTAATTCTAAGTAAGGGTCTCTATATAGTATATTATATAATAAATAATTAAGGATAATAAATACGGAAATGTAAATAACTGAAACACAAGACATTTAATGAATAACTTCAACATGCTTAACAATATGAAAGGAATAAATGGTTACAAAAAAAATATATAATTAATTATATTAACATCAAAAATTATCCATGTATACTTTTATAACTAAAATAACCACATGGAAATTAATAATTGATCTAATAATGATGGTATTTACAACGTTATACAGCATAGCCATACCTTCATGGCCTCATGCTAATAAATATTACATAAATTTTCAATTCATTAGACGATTACCCTAGATAATTTGTCCTATTATATCCACCAATGCCTCAAAGGGATATTGTGGGCCTTTCTAGTCACATACTTATCCGATGAAATTTCTCATATAAAAGTGGAGATATATAATCACATAATCCTTTATATTGAAAAAATATCGTACAAAATTTTATTAATTATCAAAATAAATAATCATAATAAATATAAATATTCACATTTAAAACTATCATACAAAATATTAAAAATTTCACCAATTAATAAAAAAATCATTGTAAGCATTCTTGTTAAAATTTTTAATATGAAATGCTGATAATTTCCCTAATTTTTAAAAATAATAATAAACCATCTAGTGTAATATGGGGAATGGTTTCAAAATATTACATCCCCGGTCAAATTTACCATAAAAAATATTTATAAATATGGTGGATGGTATTTATACAACATAGCCTCAATTGAGCGTACGTAAAATTGGTGTTCATGTCGTTGATGACTAAAAATACTAGAAAAAAGACATCAAAAACAATCTTCAGGAAAATAAACATTTCACTTTGAAAATAAATTTCAAATACTAAAACAAATCCCTACTTTTATGATTTTTTTAAATATAACCTTGTATTTTGGTAATAAAATCTTCAAAACATCGAGTAGCGTTGATGGTATTTAATTCAATAAATTTTGAATAATTTAAAAAAACTCTTTCACACCATTTTAAAAATGATAAAAGCTTAATTTTTCTTAAATTGACAAGAATATTACCTTGAACCCATTTTCTTAAATATTTTGAAATGGGTAAAAATTTATTTAATAAATCCTTTGGGGAATTGTTATGACATTTTTTAAAATATTTTTTGAATATTTTTATATGGAAGAAAAGGGATATTTAACCAAAGAGATAAATAATGTAATATTAAAAAATTCTCAATCATTTTAATTATTAAAGAGATAATAATTATTTTATGACATGAAAAGATAACTAATTATTATATGATAATAAATGTAATGGGTTTAATATATAAATATTAAGGAATTATGGAAAGGGGTACTTAAACATAAACATCCGTGAATAATGATGGGATTGCTAAATAAACCATTTACACATCTGAAAATTTGGAATCATATGCCTCATGAAATAAATAACATCAAATTAAACATTAAGTACCATGAATATAAATGTATTAATAAATTAATATATCAATGGGGTGGTATATTCACCACATAAAATCAATATATGGTGAATATTATATATGTATTATAGAAGTAAAAGTGGGACGATAAACCCTTACATATTTGGAAACTTTTGAATCATAACACTCATGATAGAAATAACATCCAATGAATCTTTAAATAAAATGAATATAAATAGATTCACATTATAACATAAAAGGGGTAATTATATAAATCTTATAAAAAATAAGTATTTAATATGACATATGTCTCTTAAAAGTAAAAGTTAGATGAGAAATCGTTACCTCAGGTCCAATTTCGTTTATATGATTTCAAAACTCCTATAAAATATAAATAAATATAATACACATATATTAAATAAATATGGTAATAGATATGGTTCCATATATTATTTTCTAATAAATATTGATAACCTTTTAGTTAATATTTATTTATTTAACACACTATTCCTGGCGAAAACTCGGCATTTTTCAAGGTTTTTTTGGTTTAGTAGTTTCTATCCCTATACATTGGCCATTGTAATGTAATATATATAATCATATTCATTATATAAATATTATATATATATATATTATAAGTATTTATAATAGACCAAAAAAATTAGAGATAGAAAATTTACTGACATCATTCATTTAGAAGGTATATCATATGCTCGCATAGATGATGTTTTCGTTTTTTGAATGTATAATTAAAATAAATAAAAATTATAATAAATCATTAAAAATTATAAATATATCATATAAATAATATATTTTTATCAAGTATGTACATATCTCCATCCATGTAAAAATAAAATTAAAAAAACATCTCTTTGTGGAGGATGTAATCCACACATACACACAAGTTACATTATCATTTTCCAATAAAATAGAAAGTAATAATATAGATGTGATATTATAATTTCATAAGAATAATTATTCCATAAATATAATATAAAATTATATATGTGTGTTAACTTCATAATTATATCCATTTGTGAGAGGTGGTGATGAAAAACAAAATAACCTCAGTTCATGAGGTGGTAGTCCATCGTACAAAAGATAGATAATTCTATTTCCCATTTTGTGGACGATGAGATTGATATTGGTTATTGAATTTACATAATAACATATTATTATATGTTTTATATTTTATTATTATTTAATAATTGTTGAGTAATATTTTAAATTTTTAGGAAATTAAATAAAACGATAATCTATGGTTAAGAACTATACCACTTCTTTGGATAATCATTTTATGTTTATACCTAATGACATAATAAAAATGTTTTTTATCCAAAAAGTTACTATAGTCCGTTTTGAGGGATTTATGTAATGTATTTTGGTAGTTATTGGATGTAACAAATGCCTATGGGAGTGTGAAGAGAAAATGAGAGGTGGTGTCCTTTTATAATTGGGGGAGAGGACACACTTGGAAATTTTGAAAGAAAAACATTATAACCACATTTTTTTCCTGAAGTAAGGCTAAAAGGTTACTCATTATAGAAAATTATAAAATATAGAAAACATATATGGGTGAAAATAGTAATTAAAAAAACTATTTTGGTCATTTAACCATTATCGTTTTAGTTAAACCCCTTGGTAAAGTTGTTTGAACGTTATCCGTGACAATAAAATTTTACTATTTTTACTATTCATTATGAAAAATTTTCATTGTTATTTAATTTTATTTAACATTATTCTTAATATTTAATATATTTTACCAAATATAATACATATAATTTTTATAATTTAATTTTAAATTAAAATTGCTTATGTGATGGAAAAAATATTTTCCAAATATAAAATTTGAAAGTACAAATTTTTCTATATCAAAATTGAAGAAAAATTTAATAAAATTACATAAATCAAATTAATAAAAACATAATTTAACAAAAAAAATTTAAAAAAAATTTAAAAAAATGAAACTTTTTTAAATCTTTAAACAAAATGGATTTTTTCTATGAAAATCAATAGGTTTAAATATTCGTCGAAAACATTTTATTCTCAATAAATTATTAAAAATTCACTATAAGATAATTTTTACCTGACTATTTAAATAAAAATTAGTTCGTTTTGTTAAATAAATTTACTAAATGTGGTAAAAAAACATTTATAACATATGTTTCCAAAAACAAAATAACACGGTTTAAAAAAAACTACAGTGGTTCAGAAAATAATATTTATTTTTTGTTATAACTATTTTTATTATTATTTAAAATAAATTGATAGCTAATAAATTTATTTATATATTTTTATACCATATAATTTTCATATTTTATTTATCCATATTTATACAAACTAATTTAATTGGGTGGTTATAACAAAATAATAGTTTACAGTTTTTTAGACATGAGGTTGTGTTTATCGAAAGCTATCAATGAGAATGAATTTATTTAAAATTTGATATATCATAAATTCTTAGGGATTTAAAAAATAAATTTTTTATATAATAAAGGACATTAATTCAATCGATAAGTCATCTTCATTATCATCCTTTCTCTTTGAATGTAAACAAATTTTATATTTAATGACATCCCCAAATTGATGAGGGTAATTTATATAGGCAATATTTCATAAATAGATGGAGATAGTGGGGGTATTAGTGAGATGAAATGGATCCAATATAAATTTATTGTGTATATACCTAGTAAATTAGGTTTTAAGGGTTATTAATTTAATATTTACCCTCAACTGATAGTTTTCAGAATGAAGATCAATATTGTAAACATTTTGAGATCTTCATAATCGATAAATCAAATTATGAATATAATATAAGGGAAAACTATTCCTGATAGTGATCATGTTAATCTCATAAAAATTAATGCGTAGTGACATTGATATGTATTTATTCTTAACACAGAAAAATAGTACACACCTAAGATGAAAAAAATAGATGAATGATTACATTTTCAAAATTATCCAAGAATTACTTCTTCAATTCTTATAACTTATTAAGGGCCATTATAAATAGAGTCTTTGATATAGGTGTAGCACCATGCATGACTTCTATATTAAACTCAACATCACGATTCAGTGGAAGACTGGGAATATCTAATTTAAAAATATACACAAACTCCAATACAACTAGAAAATCATCAATTTTTAGTTTTTCCTTAACAATATGAGATAAAAAACCATTTCTAGAGGGACAAAGTCCCATATAATAGATTTAATTTCTACTGGATGTTCAAATTTATCACCATTCTAATTGAAGATAATGGTTTTTTTCAAAAATATCAAATGTTACCTCCCTTCATCAATAATTGATGTTAGATTTATATTAATAAATCTATTCAATGATTAAGAGAACATAAAATTCAATAAAATGGAATATAATGACATTTTTAGGATTAACATTGTTAGCCAATATATCAGAAAAGAATAATATAAATGAGATGGGATGAATATACCATTGGATGCTTTCACTAATAATTCAACATATTATAATTAATGATATGAATTAACATTTCATGAAATATTTTCTGCTATAATGAAATTCATATAACTAAACTCAAATATGGTACTGAAATACTTTATTATACATATAACCACCTAAACTTTACCGATATTTATTCAATCTATTACTAAAACCAAAATGGTTAGAAATCCCCTCATTAATCATTAATCAAAGTGACTAATCATGGAAGATCATAAATATTTTGTCTAAATCACGGAACCATCATTTCAATACATGAAAAAATATGTTTAACTAAGGTCATTCATTATCATCGTCTATTCAAAACATTTAAAATGGTTCCCATAGAAACTGTTTTTAAACCCATGCATATCCCCTGGGAGAGTCAAAAGTGATAAAATTAAAGGGAACATATTCTATGAAATAAAATGATGGTAAATATATAATCATCCAACTCATTTAATAGTAACTACCCATAGAATAATTTTTTACAAAACCATGTCCACCTGTAGTATCTATACATAAATGTTTTGAAAGAAAACTACACTCCTTCTTAAATGTTCTGGGTGTAGTGGAACCCTATGATGGGTGATGCCCAAGATATATTTTTGTCATTTTTAATGATCAATTAGATATCTACACAAGATTAAAAACCACGTTCAACAAAATTGAATCGAAGATGAAAGTCAACATGAATCAGGTTGGAACCAGAGAAAGAACATCACATATTATTTTTTATTAATTTAATTAAATAAGAATTACATATATTGATTTTTTTCATCAATGATGGATCTGGTAATATATATGCAATGCACCATCATTGTGTTGTAATAATCAATTGTAGATTACCTCTAGCAGTTATCCACATGTGTTCCAAAGATTTACAGATGTTGTGGAAATAATCTTCTGGTGCTAGCACGGTAGATCCTTATAATTTCATCACTCACCTTTTATTTCTAAATGAACTTATTTTAAAGGTTTCTCCTTGATCTGGTGGATGAATATTTATCTCTATTATTTGGAGTGATCATAGAGAATAGAGGTCTCAAATGATTGAGAGAATCTTACAATTCTATTATGAAAAACCAAAACAAATGAATTAATCTATTGAGAAAATAACATAACTATGTTTATATATTATTATTGATAAAATTCCATAATTTTACAAGTTCCATTAATTATTTATTTAATCATAGAGAAAAACCCATGTCAAATAATAATAATATTATTATTATTTCTTAACATGTGCTTAAATTGAGAATTAAAATTAAATATCATTTAATTGAGTAATATTAAATTTTTATTAGTATCTCATCGAACTATTTAAACTTGGTCCGCCATTCCTCCAAAATAGTTATCAATATTTTAATAATAACTATTTTTAAAAAAATAAAATTCACAACATTATTCTCCAATAAATAAATAAATTTTATATTCACTAAATAGAAAGTAAATATTTATTAAATATTCTTCTCATATTATATTCTCTTGTATAAGTGGTGATAGAATATATGAAATCAAACCAACATGAATAATTATTAATATATGTGTGTAAATAATATTTATTAAACTTGTTAAATAATAAATAATAATAATATAATTTAACTGAGATTATGGATACGCTTAGTGTGTGACCCTGTAGGCCTTTTCTTAAATGGCATTAGGTAAAGCAATATAAAGTCCAGAGTTAGGATCTGGAAACATGGCAAGGAAACCAAAAAGAAATAAGTTAATGAATAATGACATGTTACATCATACACACGTTTATTATGTAGTATAATCTCATTATCTTGGTATCTTTAATCAACCAGGTTGCATTTCGGTGTCGTAAACCAAAGTGATCGATGTCTCTTTCTTTGATATCCTTGAAAATGAACATACCTATTGAACACAGTGGACATGGATGTATTTAGTATAGGTCATTTCAATAAATTTTCCTAAGATATCAACTTCCGTTAAAATAAAAAGGGAAAATAGTTTTTAACAACATTTATTAATATAATTTTACTCATGATGCACCTAATGTATCCTACCTCACTATGAACATATGTCGTCATGGTTTTCATCAATAAATAAATGTATGCAACTCATATTATTTAATAATAATAATCATAATTAATAAGTATCAATACCACGTTTTGGAGATACAAATATCTAATGACACAAAAAAATGTGGATTTCCTAATAGCGTGTGTCATTCTCATAATATACTCTTAGATATTCCCATGGGTGTAAACCCTAATGAGGTTCTTCAATATTCTATGAGTCTCCACCCCTGAAATCCTATATCATTTGTGTCCCTAAAATGATATCATTGTTCTATAGAACATATATTCATGAATTTCATCATAGCACTTCCAGATTCTCAGCATAGTAGGGAACTACATTGACCATTTTGGTGTTATCGCTACTCATATGACATTATCACATACTATTTAATGCATAATAATATTCATGATGTGATAAGTAATTGATTAATATTAAAAAAATGAATACATGTTATCACAATGTACGCAGATATTGGTTATAGGGAACCAACTCTAATAGAATCACACTTGAACTAGATCAAACTATTAACAACCTTCAGTCTGTTAACTCGTACATGAAACTTTTTCTTCTTCTGTGAGAGGCCATTAACAATTTGGTTCACAAAGTTCTATTTTTTGGTTACTCTTATAACCAAAACTAACCCCATATGATGAAAATTCATCAAGGGTGATACTGTAGGAGTATATTCCGTGTCTGTTGGTGTTAAATTTTCTCTTTTTCATGAGCCACCAATGCAGTATTATCACAATGAAATGTGGTGGGATCTTGACTACTAGGTACCACATCTAGATCATTTACAACGTTCCTAATCAAAATGGATTCCATGGCTACATCAAATACCCATATATACTATAACTCCTCTTCATAATCAGTATAAACTTGCTGCTTTGTACTCTTCTAGCATAAAACTCATCCATTTTGACTGAAAACAAATAATGATTACAACTTCATATCATTATAACATGTCTCAAAACCAGTACCATTATAACCCATGATTGTCATCTCCTCATACCCTCCATATATCTAGAATATATCATTAGTTCTTCTCAGATACATAAGGATATCCTAAACTATAGACCAATGTTTTCTCTTGGATCTTCTTAATATCTTCTTACCATTCTCAATTAATAAGAAACATCACCTATAGTATATAACATGTGATACATGATTGATCCTATCGTTGATGATTATGGGATCTTTCTCATTCCCACTTTCAACTTTTTTTTGAGGAAACATTTTCTCAGAATGATGTAAACCACGCGACATTAGAAACAATCCCTTCTTGGATTGTTCCATAATAAATATATTCACTCTCTAGTCAATATATGTAATTTTAATTAGTCCAAGAAGCCTCTTGGATATACCATGAATTCTCTTGGTCGCTAGAATATAGGTTTCTTCCCCTAAGTAAATTATGGGAAAACACCTATTTAACCAGTCCTTAGCTGACTGGTCCACTGTTATTTCATTTCCAATGAGTAATATTTCGTCATCTTATACTACTAGTATAAGCACCTCATTTCTAATAAATCTCTTCTAAACACATGTCTCATATTCTTTTTTAATGATACAAAATTCATGTATGGATTCATAGAATTGAATTTTACATGTCCTAGAAACTCTCTTAAACCCATAAATGGATCTATACAAATTAAACAACCTTTTGGTATAATCTAGAATCACAAAACCTTTTAGTGGGGTCATATAGAAATCTTTATGAAGGTTCCCATTAAGGAATTCAGTTTATATATCCATTATCTGAATTTCACTTCCATGGAATGCAGCTATAGAATGTATAATTACAATGGCTTTAAACATGTAAACATGTTAAAATGAGTCATTATATTGAAATCCTTGATGTTGTTTAAAACCTATAGAAACTATCCTTGTATTATAGGTATTTACATTACATAACATGCCTATATTTCTCTTGAAAATCCATTTCTACCCAAAAATATTTATATCAACTAACGTATCTACTAAACCACAAACATGGTTTCGATACAGGGAATCCATTTCATAATTTAGGGCTTCCTTACATATTGCTTCTTTTGAGATCTTTTATGCCTCATTTTAGGATATAAGTTCATCATATTCAACCAATAATGAATCACAATCACGGGTGACTCGAAATCATTATCACTATGGTTTTCTTACATCTCTTGCACTCAAATTATGTACATGTGTTTAAAGAACTACTTCTTCCATAGGGAAATATGCTATCTGGTTCTCCTCCAACTCTAATGTATCTTGATCATCAACTTCATCTAAGTAAATCTTTCTCCCCTATTCTATTTGAGGATGTTCTCATTATAAAGAAAGATGAATTGTCATGCAACAATCCCTTTATTGTCTAAATGGATTTATAGGTAAGATTACTTTATTTACATAGGATTACTTATAAAGATACACTTTGTTCCCAATGGTTATAGTTTAAAACCTAATAAAGCTTTAAAAAACATCATGCAACCCCATACACGTGTATGCAATAAAACAGGTTTTGTTCCACTCCATAACTCCAAGGGAAATTTGTTTTCTAATTTATTTTGAAGTTGGTTTAATCCATATGCCCCAATTTGTAATTAATATTCCCAAAATCATAAGAGAAGATCTATATTAGTCATCATAGACCATACCATATATTACGAGATACATTTCTCACTTTCACTATCACAATTCTACTATGGTGTATAAGATGTAATGAGTTGAGATAGATTCCCAAACTCCTGAAAAAGTTGATGAACTATTTCTTATGATATTGACTAACTTGATTTGATTGATGTTTCATTATTTTCATTCCAAGTTGATTCTCTACTTCATTTATGAATTACTAGAATTTCTAAAAGGACTCAAAATTCTAATTCCTCAAGTAGATATATCAATATATACTCATGTCATCATTAATAGTTATGAAGTATGAATATCCACCTATACCTTCAACTAGAAAAGGTCCACAGACAACAGTGTTTAGTAATACTAGAATATCAATGGACATTCAACCCAATCCACCAAATTTGGGTTTGATGATTTTTTTCTCTTAAAAAAATGACATATTTCATGTTCCTTCGGCTTAGAGGTGACAAAATAACCATCTGGACAAATCATTGTGAAATAATTTTTGTTTACATGACCAATATGGGGATTCCAATGCTCGGTGTTATATGATTCATGTAAACATGATTCAGTATCAATTGAAAATATTTAGCTTTCATAATTTAATACATAAAAATTGTTATTTAAATGTTTCGTACAATAAAATATTTTTTCTTTCTAAAGGAAACAACTTTTATTTCCAAACATCAAATTAAAACCATATGCATCTAGGCCTGGTAGATAACTATTATTCTTTATAACTATAGGTACATAATATTAATCATTTAAAACCAAAATCCATCTCATTTTCAATGAAAGGTGGTAGTCACCAATGGAAAGAAAAATCATCCTTGCACCATTAGCATCTCTCAAGTACTCCTCTCCCTAGAAGTCATTCAGAAACTACTTCCTTACCATATCTGGATACATATGTGAGCCCCAAAAGCTGTATCTAATATCAAATATTTTGATATTAAAATATTAAACACAATAAAACATTCACCTTTCACTTCCAGTTGCTTCTGGGTGCATTTCCTCTTCCAGTAGCCTCCCTGGTCCCATGAAAAACATACTTACTCCTTTTCTTTTCTCTAACTATTGATTAGACACTCCATGGAAGGATAATGCTTGGGTGATTTAGACTATTTATATGTCTTTGAAACAGTTTCAATGTACTTACTTTTCTTATTCACGATATGGAACATGGGATTACCATGACCCATGTCTTTATCCACTTAGTGAATCGAAGTAATAATTTTAGAAAGACTCTTCTCATTATTTCTAAAATTTTAATTAAAAATAATTATCGAGAAGGTATTTTTAAGTGATGAAATTATTATATATGTACACAAAAAAACTATAAATGTAATCCTTAAGATGTCCTGTTTTTTGTTGTATCCAAGAAGATTAACTACCTGAGACTAAGCTGGCACAGAATCTATAAGCATAATTATAAAAACAATCCTTGGATATCTCATGCCTATCTTGTCTTTCTTTCTCATCATAAAGATCCAAAAGGTGAGACGTCATGCTATAGGAATCTATATACTCATGTTTCTTCAAAATCTCATTGGTCATGGATGATAGCATGAAACATTGAACATTTTTGGAATACATAAAATTTTTCTAATTAAGTTTTAACTCTTCATCACATGCCTCATTTCTAGGTGCTATAGGCAAGGTTTCTTCTAGAACATACAATATAAGGACCCAATACTAACCATTATATAATATTAATTAAGTTAATAGTTCACAATGAGGTTCTTCTCATTTTAGACCTTTAGAGAATTAGGCCATAACTATTACATTACATCTCAAATATTACAAAGGAGACACTTCTAATAAATATCCATTTTTTCTTAAAATAAAAATTCTTGAAAATAAACAAGAATTATTTTCTTGATATAAATATTCTTGAATTCTTCCTTTCTCTAACTCTGCCTTATATCCAGTGAATTTTTTTAAAAAACATGGTATGAGCATAAAAAGCCCATTAAGATTTATAATACAAGGAAATAAAAAATTATTCCATAAATGCTTAAAATTAAATGAGATCATACTTTTAAATCGTTAATATACCACACAAGATCCTAAGAATCATTAATAACACATGGAAATCATAAATCATTAAGGAAACATGTGGCATCTATAGCTTACATACGTTGTATCTTTCACCGCTTCGTAGAGAGTTACATTTGGAATACCCATCACATTATATTCCCTACATATCTTAGGAGAAACATTTACGTTTACCTCCGTCACGTTACCCAATGCATTGGAGAGCTATATTAGGTTCGCCCGAACTTGATTTATCATGGAAGCACCCATATTCACAAATAATTACAAAGAACCATTACATATTCATAACACATCAAACAAACATAAAGGAAGGATAACATTTCCACATTTCAATCATAGTATATCATTTCAAGATATTGAAATAATCAATTCATCCTCAAAACCATTTTAAATGACAAAATACGTAAAAATTGTATATGGTATTTATTTTCCTTTTAAAAACACTACGGCTTGTAGAGGAATCCAAATATCAAATAATACTTATAGCGGCAAAATGGCCGTTGTCACCACATATGTTAAAAAGAAACATTCACATTTTCATTTACTAAAATGCTATGTAGAAGAAGATTCCCTTTTAAAGAAATGGAATTTCAAAGTGTTTTATACACCGTATAAAATAAAGTAATGTAGAAATGAAAAAATTTCCCAATGAAAGGATATTGAGATGAAGTCCCTTACCTCGTGTCTGAATTGACCCATTCATTCTTTAATCTCGGAAATAATAAGATAAAGTTAATTTATACTTTCTTAAGAACATTTTTCATGTTTATTATTATTTTTATATTAATTATTTCCATGTTATAAACATTACATAATCAGTTATGTTAATAATGGTCGTTTTGTCGATATTTGGTACTTTAGTTAAAAATGATGTTCTTATAATTACAAGTTGTCCAGGTGGTCAAAAGTCCATTATCACCCGAATGATATTCAGGATTTAAATATCAAATATATCATATATATCCAGTATATATATATATATATGTATGTACATAACGTTAGGAGATAAGAAAATGAAATGCACCGTTCATGGAGACTGTAAGCCGTACATACGCATGAACGTTACTTGAATTTCAATTTCATATTTAATGGAATGGAAACGTAATGATACATAGGTATATTATAATTCCATTAATTTATCATACATAATTTTATTAACTCCATCTTTTATATGTTCCACTTATGTCATTAATGAGTCATATCACTTTGAGGGGGCAGTAGTCTGCACTTCCTCAAATGAAATTATCGTACTTACCCATTATGGAAACCATAAATGTATACTAAAAATAAAAAATATAGAATAATAGAAACAATGTAAATTTATTACATATCACATATAAATATTTTTCCATCATAATTTCATCCATGAGGGGTGGTAGAAGATAATTGAACAATCATCGTTTCGTGAGATAGTGGTTCACCGTCCACAGAAATAGTATGTTCGTATCCCTTAGATGGAGGTGTGTAAAAGTGTAGTTGGAATCCATATCATAACAACATCCTAGTATATTTATTATACTGGTGTTGTTATAAAATAATGGAATAAAGTGAGTTTTGCGGGTTGGAGGAGGAAAATAAAAGAAAATATCTTCAGTGAAGATGTTAACTTTACATTGGGTAACTTCCTTTGGTTTTAACCAAAAGGCTTTCTTGAAGTGCATTATGCTTATGTTAAGGCTTCTAGGTGGATGATACTGATATTGGGTGCTTATTGGGGTAGAGGTTGGATGAGCCAAAGGGCACCAGAAGAGTGAGTAATGGGTTAGAGGTGATGGATTTTTATAAGGGGGAGGGGCTCATTAGGAATGTTTAAAAATATTATTTTATTATAAATTGAATTAAATTTCCAAAGGCCCCCAACTCATTTAATTCTAATATAAGGTGAGTATTGTTCTAATTCATCTCATACAATGGGTTTTATATAAGTTTAAGGAATAAGAATAACATTATCCTTTATCTTTAACCTCCAGTTAACTAATTTAACTTTTACTGAGGCCTCTGGAATATTCATACTTAATGGTTAATATATTTACAATAAAATTACTAGAGAACCAAATATGGATCATTAATGAAATTAGTGACATTATATATGTCATTTTTTTGAATATTATATTTTTAGGTCTATTTTGCAATTTAATAAAATATTTATTGATTTAAAAACTAATTTAGGTCAATTTATAAACTATTCATATCATGTATTTTAAAAAAATATATAACAACTTGATTACTTTAAAAAACTACATTAATAAAAATATAAAAAGTTATAATCATTTATAAAATTAATGGATTTCCTAAAAAGGTTCAAAATAAATTTATTTTAATATTTATAATCTCATTTATTTAAAACATTAATTAATGTGGCAATCTTTGCATCATCATTTTTTCATAAATAAATTTATTTAAATAATGTCTACAAAACATAAATAAAATACCATGATATAGAAAATATTTTTTCCTCTCTAATTATTTTTTATAGTGGAAAATATCACTTATATAACCAATTATAAAAATTATTTTACTAAGAGATATATGTTTATGTTATATTTTCCTTAACATTAAATTAATTTTTATAAAGTGTTATTTTCACATATTATTGGCTCCATGGGGTCCCAAAATCAACTGAAAGATGAACATAGTTGGACATGTATCATCAAATTGTATTAGTATATGGGTTAAGGTAACTTAATTTTATTATAATATTATTTTTAACCTTATTTACCATATTTACCCTTTAACAATGTTAAATAAATTATTTACTAATGTTAATATTCATAATGTCTAAAAATAAAAATTACCTATTTACACAATTTTTACATCCTAATTCCAAATATGGAACCAATTTTTCCAAATTCAAAACCAAAAGGTTTCAAAAATTAATTTAAAATTAATTCACGTTGTCATAACCAAAATGCGTGTTATTAAGAAATAATAACTATCAAAAGATTGACACCTGTTTATATTAAATTTCATAGTGAAATTACATCTAGCAACCAAAACTGTATTAAATGGTAAAAATATAATCAAATTAAACTTTAAAACTAGTTAAAATGATAATATAATCATATAAATAAATTATATTAAAAGGTAGTTTTGAATTAAAATGCATTATATTTTCAGTATTCATTGAAAATGAACATTATCAGAAAAAAACCTAAATTTCATCCAATGTAAATTTTGATATCCCAATTATAAAAAATAATATTATTTTGTCAAATAGAACATATATAAGTTCTAAAAACTACATTTAAAAAGAGTTCACCATCAAAAGGTAGTAAGTTGACATTTTAAAGAATATTAGAGTATTTATGCTTAAAATTGGATTCATTCACATTTTAAGCCTCTAGAATTTATTGGATAAATTTATAATCATTTAGAAATCATGTTTAATCATATTTTAGTTACTTCAGTTCATCCATTCCAATACAACGTCTAGGTGATAACTACCATTTAAAATAATATTATAATATTATATTTATTTATTTCAATATGACTCAGCATTGTGTGCAACATGAGATTTCATAGAATCCCATTTTTACGTTTTGGGTACGCCATCGACCATAGAATACCCTTTAATGAAAAATTAAGATTTAATTCACAAATATTAATAAAAATTAAAATATTATATTCATTATTTACCTAGGATGTTACATTCATCCCTCCTTTTGGAAATTATGTCCCCGCAATTCAATTTACTTATCAAATAAGTGATGGTATTTATCCCTCATAGAATTTCAAGGTTTCCATGTTGCCTCTTCAACCTTATGGGTTTTCCACAAAACCTTTACCTGATTAATTACCTTATTGTGAAACACTTTCTCTCTATGGTCAAGAATATGGACTGGTTGTTCCTCAAAAGAACAGTTCTATTACAACTGAACTACCTCTGGACTCAAATCATGAGATGGATCTGGCGTATATTTTCTCAACATTGATACGTGACACACATTGTGTACCTAGGATAAACATGGAGGTAAAGCCACTCTATAGGCAACTGATCAAACTTTATTCATGATTTCATAGGGTCTAATCAACCTCATACTCAACTTTCCCATCTAGACAAAACACATCACACTTTTCCATGGAGAAACATTGAAAAGACAAGATCACCTACATCAAAAGAAATATCCTTCCTCCAGTTATCTGCATAACATTTTTACATACTCTGAGCTGTTCTCATGTGCTTCTGAATCAAATTGACTTTTTCTTTCATATTCTCTACCAACTCTAGTCCCATCAACTTATTTTCACCTACATCATCCCAGAAAGCTGGACTTTGACACCGCTCTAAATATAATGCCTCAAATGGTGCAATCTATATATTAGAATGAAATCTGTTATTATAAGAAAATTCATCCAAAATAATATGGTGGTCCCTACTTACCTGGAAATTTATTGAACAAAAATGTAGCATATCATCCAAAGTATAAATTGTTCGTTCTCACTGCCCATATGATTGTGGATGAAAATCTATAATAAAATTTAATATAGTACTCAATGTCTTATGAAGGCCTTTCCAATAGTTAGAAGTAAACCTGGGTTCACAGTTAGATACAAAGAAAAAGGAAACTCTATGAAACCTAACTATCTATTTAACATACTATAGAGAAATTTGATCTAGAGACAAAGTATCTTGAATATGAAGGAAATGAGAAGATTTAGTCAATAGATCAACAATAACCTAGATTGCATAATTACCTTAATATACCTTCGGTAATCCCATGCCGAAATACATGGACACATTTTCCCATTTCCACACTCGCACCAGTAAAGACTGAAGCATCCCTTTCAGTAACTTCCACCTTTCTTTAACCTATTGAAAAGTGAAACACTTCACTATTAAGTAAGTAATATCTCTTTTCATTCCATCCCACTAGTAATATGCCAGAAGAACTCTATACATCATAGTATTGAAGGGATGAATTTGATAACAGAGAACTATGGGCTTCACATTACAACGCCTACTTCAACTGTGAATCACAAGGGGTACATAATCTATTCCCAAATATCAAAACACAGTTTCTATCAATGTTAGATTTGGGTAACGTACTCTTCTGAACCAACTCAACCTTTTTATCCAACTCACTTTCTGCTTTCTGCCTTTGCTATATTATATCTAATAGAGATGATTTCAATAACACTAGAAACAAAACAGAGGGATTTCTTACACCGACAACTTCTATGAAAAAGTTCATAAAATATTTAATCAATTGATTTTGTTTCAAATGTAAAAAGTCTAATGTAGCATTATTTTTTGACTCAATGCATCAACCACTTTATTTTACATTCCAAGATGGTAATTAATCATGTAGACATAAACCGTGATTAATTCTGTTAATATTTTTTATTTCAGGTTAAATTTTTTCTGAGTGAATATCTACATCAAATGTTTGTGGTCAGTATATAATTCACATTTTACTCCATAGAGATGATGGCTCCAAATTTTAAAAAATAACCAACAATAAATAATTTCAAAACATGTGTAGGGTAATTTAAATCATGAGATTTCAACTGACATGAAGCATTAGAAATTACCAAATCATTTTTATAAGGACATAGACAATTCCCTTCAACAAAGAATCGCTATAGAAAACCAACTCACCATTTTTGGAAGGTAGTGCCAAAACTAGAGCATTCACCAATATTATTTTCAATTATTGAGTCTATTGAGACATCACTGCAAGAAACTATTCAATTCTGATTCCAACCATCTCAGGATGCTGATTTGGATTGTCATTTACCTTTGTATTCCTTCAATGCACAAATTCCATGTTTCCTCTATGAAAAACCATTCTGAACATAGAAATATCTTGGGAGAAGAAAAATGGTCATCTACAAATGCTACATCATTTCAATCATTCCATTAATTAATTTATAGATATCAATTTTACAATATCTTAACTCCTAAAGTTATCTAAACTAACCTTTGATACCAACTATAAGGACTTGTACCTAAATATTACATAATCATGAATTAATATAATAATTCACATTGAAGATATTTTCAAGTTTAGATTTTTAGAGAATTATTACCTAACTATTAAATTACATATCAAATAATAAAAAGCATACACTTTTAATCAGTATCCATTTTTTCATAAAATAAAATGTTTTAATAGAAAACAATAATTCTTATCTTGATAAAAATTTTCTTGAATTATTCTTATCTCTTACCCTACCTAATATCCTAAGAAAAATTTTACAAAAACATGGGATAAGAATAAAAACCTTAATATGGGTTAGAAAACAATTAAAGAAAAAATTAGTCCATCAATAAATTTATGTAAATAAAATAATATTTTTTAATATTTAACATAACACAAGATCATAAGATTCATGAATAACACATGGAAATCATAAATCCTAAATGTAACTTGTGTCATACAACTCATACTTATGTTGTAGCTTTCACAGCTAAGTAGGGAGTTAAATTAATCGTACCCATCACAGTATATTCCCTAAATATCTAAGGAGAAACGATAACGTTTACCTATGTCACATTACCCAATGCATTGGAGATCTATCTTAGGCTCACCTGCCCATGTTTTATCATACAACAACCCATATACATAAACAATTCCTATGAACCATAACATATTTATAACACATAAAACAAACATAATGTAAAGATAACATTTCCTCATTTCACTAACAATATATCATTTCAAGATATTGAAATAATAAATCCGTTCTCAAAACCATTTTCAATACCAAAATACATAAAAAGGAATATATGGTATTTATTTTCATTTTAAAAACACTACGACTTGTAGAGGAAGCCAAATATAAAATAATTCGCGTTGCGGTGGAAAGGTCATTGGCACTACTTGTTTTAAAAATAAAAATTCTATTTGTCATTTAGTAAAAGGATATGTAGAAAAATATTCCCTTTGATTGAAATGAAATGTCAAAGGGGTTTATAAAACATATAAAATAATGTCATTTAGAAATCAAAATATACCTCTATGAAAGGATATTGAGATGAAGTCCCTTACCTCATGTCTGACTTGACTCGTTGGTTTGTTAATCTAATTAATAATAATCTAATGTTAATTTATAATACCTTTAGAACCTTTTTTCATGTTTATTATTATTTTTATATTACTTATTACCACATTATAAACATCGCATAATCATTTATGTTAATAACGGTCGTTTTGACGATATTTGGAACTTCAGTCAAAAATGAACTTCTTATAATTACATGTTCTCCATGTGGACAAAATTACATTATCTCCGGAATGATATTGCTAATTTAGATATCATATATATAATATATATCTATTATATATATATATATATGTGTGTGAGTATTTATAATAGTACATAACATTTGGAGATAAGAAAATGAAATGCAGCGTTCATGGAGACGGTAAGTCGTACGTACGCATGAATGTTACTTTCATTTCTATTTCATGTTTAATGGAATTAAAACATAATGATAAACAGGTATATTATAATTACAATATAATATAATATATATTTTCAACAACACCATCCTTTATATGTTCCACATATGGAATTAACGAGTCATATAACATTGAGGGGGCGGTAGTCTGCACTTCCTCAAATGAAATTATCTTATTTACCCATTATTGAAACCATAATGGTATGATTTAAATTAAAAGTACATAATCATTGAGAATATATAAATATAATATATATCACATATAATTATAGTTCCATCATAATATCCACCATGAGAGGCGGTAGGAGATAATTGAACAATCATCGTTACGTGAGGTTGTAGTTCTCCATCCACATAAACATTATGTTCGTATCTATTTGATGGAGGTGTGTGGAAGTGTAGTTAAAATCCTTACCATAAAAACATCCTAGTATATTTAGAATATGTACATTGTTATAAAATAATGTAATAAATAGAGTTTAGGGGTTTGGAGAAGGAAAATAATAGGAATGAACTTGAGAAAAGATGTTACCTTTAAATTGGGTAACTCCCTTTGGTTTGAACAAAATGGCTTTCAT
Source organism: Viscum album (assembly GCA_963277665.1). NCBI lineage: Eukaryota > Viridiplantae > Streptophyta > Magnoliopsida > Santalales > Viscaceae > Viscum > Viscum album. Next base: position 562,547,535 of record OY728125.1, read on the forward strand.
GAAGTTCTTTATTCCTATATTAAGCATTCCTGGTGGAAGATATGGATATTGGTAGATAATTTAGGCAGATTTTGGATTATTCAAGGGGTTTTAGAGGTGTATGTAATGGTTTATAGTTGATGGATTTTTATAAGGGGGTGGAGGGGCTCTTAAGGAATATTTGAAAAATTTATTTTTTCTTAAACAGAATTTTAATTTCAAAAAGTCCCCAACTCATTTAATTTTAATATAAGGTGAATATTTTTCAAAATAATCTCATACAATGGGTTTTAGACACATTTAAGGATTAAAAATCACATTATCTTTTAGATTTAACCATTAGTTAACTAATTTAACTTTTACCAAGTCCTCTTATATATTCAAACAATATGGTTAATATATTTACTATAAAATTCTAAGAGACTCAAAAATGGATCATTATTTAAATTAGTAACATCATATATGTCATATTTCCAAATTGTATATTTTATGGATAATTTTATAATTTAATAAAATATTGATTGATTTAAAAACTCATTTATGTTAATTTATAAACTATTCATATCACGAATTTGAAAAAAATCTATAACAATTTTATTATTTAGAAAAAACTACAGTAATTAAAAGATAACAAGTTATAATCATCCATATAATTTTTTGATGTCATAAAAAGTTTCAAAATAAATTTATTTGAACATTTATAATCTCATTTATTTAAAACATTCATTAATTAGGTAATCGTTACGTCAACATTTTTTCAATAATAAATTTATTTATATAATGTCTAAATATTATAAATAAAATACCATGATATAGGAAATATTTTTATCTTTCTAATTACTAGTTATAGTTGAAAATATTACTTGTATAATCCATTATAAAATTTTTTTTACTAAGAGATATATGTTTATGTTATATTTTCCTGAACATTAAATTAATTATTATAAAGTGTCATTTTTACATAAAAGTCGCTCTATGGGGTCCCAAAAACAACCCAAGGATTCCCATGGTCGAACATGTATCATATAATTGGTTTAGGATATGTGTCGGGGTAATATTATTTTATTATAATATTATTTTTATTACCCAAACTAACCATATTTACCGGTTAACTGTGGAAAATAAAACATTTACTCAAGTTATTATTCATAATGTCTAAAATAAAAGTTTCTTATTTATATAATTTGGACCTCCTGATTCCAAATATGGAATCCATTTTTTCAAATTCAAAACAAAGAATATGAGGAAATTAGTTTAAAATTAATTCTTGTTGTGAAAACCAAAAGGTGTGTTTTTAAGAAATAATAACTATCAAAAGATTGAAAGTTGTTTATGTTCAATTTCAAAGTTAAATTTCTTAAAATTACCATAATTGTATGAAATGGTAGGATTATAATCTAATTAAACTTTAAAATCAATTAAAATGATAATATAACCATATAAATAAATTACATTAAAAGGCAGTTTTGATTTAAAATGCAGTATTTTTCACTATTATTTACAAAATGAACATTATCATAAAAATACCCAAAATTTCATCCAAATTAAATTTTTATGTCCTGATTCTAAATTAGAATATTATTTTTTTCAAATATAACATATAAAACTGACAATATCAATATTTAAATAGGGTTCTCCACCAAAAGATGGTAAATCGACATTTTAATGAATATTAGAGTATTTTTGTTTAAAATTGGATTCATTCATGTTTTTAGCCTCTATCTTTTATTGGATAAATTTAAAATCATTTAAAAAACATGTATAATATTTTTTTGTTAGTTCTATTAATTACCACTAATACAATGTCTAGGCATTGACTACTTTTAAAAATAATATTATAATATTATATATTTTTTTACGACTTAGTATTGTGTGAAAAATGCAATTTCGGAGAAACACATTGTTGCATGTCGGGTATGACATAAACCATAGCATCCCCTTTAAATTAATATTAATATTTAATTCCCAAATATTAATAAATATGAATATATCCTATTCTTTATTTACATGGGTTGCTACATACAATTTCCTTTCACGGAGAAGGATGGCCAATGAGGGCATTTGCAACTTTTTAAAATTGCTGTTAGTGAGAAGGTTTTCCTTTTCATGTATGGATCCAAATGACATGTTTTATTTCATTTTTATTTTTTTCTATAAATAATATATAAATAATTTTATAACATTATCTGATAAGTTTTAGGAAAATAGATAAATATTATATTTATGAGTCTCACACTATTTTATCAAAACACAATATCCCTCACTATTGGCTTCCTAATATTTTATTTCTTTTACATCCCAGTTGAAAGGATATGTATTCTTCTTCTCATTACACAAACATTGAGTGCTCAAGCAACATGAATGGTTTTCGTTAGGCATTCCAAACACCATCTACATTAAGTTAATGTTCTTCGATCCACTCAGTTGACTCCCCGATCATGAAATCCTTAAATTGGATTTCCTTAAACTTTTCCTCTCAATTCAATAAATTCATAATTTAGAGGTCAACCGTTTATGTTTACTATGTTATGTCAACCCAAAAATTCGAGTTATAATTACCTGATAATTGAATGAACCCGAATTTTTTGGGTCGTTCACTTTGAACTATAGTTTGATTTTAACCGAAGAAGTTGAAGGCTATACTGAATATATTTATATTATTGATAGATGCTATCCTTTTATTTGTAAATTTATAATTTTTGTCTTTATCACATGGTTTTCAGTATTAATTGGGTTTACTTATGTGATTAACAAAGTCTTACATAATATTTACACATTGGATAGTTTATTTTAGTTTTATCATGTGAGCTTGTTAATTCATTAATTGTGTGATCATGAAAAAGAACCATAATTAAATTACTGTGTAATTTGAAAAAATTAAAATAATAAATCATTACGGTCATGATATTTACTAATTGTTAGTTTATCTATCATTTGATAAACTAACTATTGAGCTATGGGAAGAAATGCCTTGAACCAATTAAAGATTGTGTTACATCTTCCCACCTGTCCACTAATGTATCACCTTAGACAGGTTTCTCCAAGAATCTAATTTAAAAAACCTACACAATCTTTGGCGCTCTATCTATTCATATTATTTTAATAAAAAACAGGTGATTTAAAATGGTTTACACAAAAAATAATTGTCATTAAGCCCCTATAGAGTAATACGATTAAAGGCAAGCATGTAAACAATTAAATTTAAAAATATTTTATATGAAACTAATCCCATCAAAAGGTCTAACTATTCTCATTATTAACCACATGCATGTAACAAATTAAATATTTAATAAATCTATAATTCAATTCTTAATCATTCTTATTTAATATAATTCAAAATAAAATATATTAATTATTTTCTCTAATTAATCAATTATTCAATCATATTTCTTATCAGAATTTCTATGAGATTCAAAATCGTTAGAATTATAAAAAAATCATTCAAAATTAACTGTGTACATTAGTGTACATTGGAGAAAATACAATGAATAATCATTAGAATCCACCAAACATGTATTAGTCTCTCATATAGTTTTACTTTTTGTGACATATAGAATACATTAATTATATTTTACTTTGATGACATGTATTATCGAATAAATGATTACAAAAATTACATGATTTTTTTTATAAAGTTTTATTCTTCGATGCACATGAGTAACAACTGTAATATGACTTTTACCTGATATGAAGATCTCAATATTATGTAGATATTAAATATTTATTTATAATACAAATATATTAAAACACATCACAGGGTGTGTCCTATCAATTAAATGACAACATGAGATAACATGACTCAAGGTTTACATAATATAATTAATAAATATTAAATCTATATAATTTGGTATACTGAAACGACATGTATAGGAATGCTACATGGCATGTACATCTCTTACCATCTTTATGAGGTACATTCATAGGGACTTAGCTTGTAAATCATACCTTGGAAACTGAATTACATGGCATTTCCTACCAGCTACAGGTTATTTGATCTCTGAATTACACGGTCACCAGTCAGGTAGTCCATGTATTGAAATACAAATCATGCCTTTTTTTCAAAGGGACTAAATGCGATGTATATGGGATACATGGCCAATAGTCTGGTTTAATGTGCACCACAATGTCCTAGTTAACATGTGGTGTAAAAGTAATAAATTAATCACATGTCATCAATGCACCCAGTATGAATTAACTTGAAAATTAATTCAGGATGTATTCAATACAAGTACACAACGAGTAACTATGGTTACATGGAATGTACTCCTATCTTACTAATACATAATCCTTGTCACCTCTAAATGATATATTGAATATTATTTTATTCATAACAATAATCATATTGATTAGATATATGCGAAATTAAGGGGTGGGAAATAGATCTTTTTAATCATATTAAACTAATAATTAAATGTGAACTAAAAAACTAAATGGAAATGATCAAATCACCAACAATATTTAAATTATATTAAATAATTATTTTACCTCTCTGATACCACTTGTAGGTTCCTAATGTAGAAGAAGTGTGTAATGTGTAGTGCCCAACATTAATTTTTTCTTGATCAACGGTCAATAAGAGATCTATACAGTGAAAAAAACTGTATTCAACATAATTGAATCAAATAAGACCACCAACTTGAATCATGTCAGAACCATAGAGATAGGATCATCACTTATTTATTATAATTAATTGAATTAAATATTAATTACCCGGATGTAATTATTTTTTATTGATGGGTCTGGTAAAAGATTTGTCATGCACCATCATTGAGTTATTGAAATCAAGTAAAAATCCCCTCCAGTAATGATTTGTATGCATTCAAAAAATCTACACACATCAACGAAAGAATCATTGGGTGCTAGGACAAAAGATCCCTGCTCTTGTGTAATACTCCTTTGATCAGTATGATAATTTCTTCCAAAGAGTTCTCCTTGATCTAGTGGAGGTATATTTCCATCCATTCATCAGAGCAATCTTGGAGAAGCTAGATCTCAAGGGATGAAGAGAATTATATGATTATATTTTGAACAATAATGCAAATGAATTGTTCTATTGAGAAAATACCATCGTTGGGTTCATATTTTTCTAGGGTTAAAATAATATAATTTTAAAAGTTACCTTAATTATTTATTTAATCCAAGAAAACTCCTAATGTAAAATATTATTATTTTTATTATTTCTTGAGATGTAATTAACATTAAAATTAAAATTAAATATTATTTAATAAAATAATGCCTATTATTTGTTTATTTTTCTCTAGACCTTTTAATATTGGTCCTCCATTTTCCCACATTATTTATCAAGCCATAAATAAAGACTATTTCTTTATTAAATAAATATAACTGCGTTATTATCCAATAAATAAATAAATATCATATTTAGTAAATAGAAAATGGTAATTTATTAAATGTTCCACCCACAATATATTCTCTTGAATAACTGTTGACAAAATATATGTGATCAAGAAAACAAGAATTATTATAAGACCACATGTGGGAAAAATATTTATTCATCTGTTTAAATAATAAATTATAATATTTTATTTAATTGAGATTCTAGATACACTTTGTGTTTAACCCTCTAGGCCGCTTTCTTACTATAATTTGGTAAAAATCCTAATGTATAATGATAGTCTCAAGAAACATGCCAAGGCACCCATAGAGAAATAGGTTAATTACTCAATGATATGTTACCCACAAAAGATTCTTAATTTATAATATGATCATTTTTATCTATATCTCTATTCAAACAGGTTTCATGTTGTTGCCATCAACCAAAGTGCTCTGTCATTTTCTTTTATTTCCCAAAAAATGAACTTTCCTATCGAACACCATGGCCATGGATTTATTTAGGCTATATAATTTTTATTATAGGGCCTAAGATATCAATGTTTATTTAAATAGAAAGTAAAATTCATAATTTCATTATTCATTAGTGAAATATTACTCGTGACACACTACACATATCCTACATAACAACAAACATATGTTGTCATTTTTTTCAGAAATACATCAAATTATAAGACTCATAATATTCATTAAAAAAAATATTAATGTCTATTGATCGATTTATACATTCATATATATAAATATCAAATGAAAACATGAAATGTAGATTTACTATAGGGGGTATTGTTCTCATGATATCCTACTGAATATTACCAAGGAGTTACACTATGAGAAGGTGTCCCAAATTCATATGAGTATCCACCCCTAATATCCCATATCATTTGTGTCCCTCAGATGATATCATCCATATATAGAACATATATTCAATAACAGTGTCATAGAACATCCAAGTTCTCATCATATATAGTTACAAATATGACCTTTTATTACAAATAATACTCTTAGGACATTATAACATAATATGTCACGAAAAATGAAAATCATGATGTGTTAATTTTTTATTAATACTAAAAAATGAATACATGTTATCATACTGTACACCGAAGTTTATTTTAGGGAACTGAATCATAATCTTTCTTTACTATAGCTTAAAACATTCTCATATACATAGGATTATCCTTAGGGTTACAACAAATTGTTTCTCATCCTAGTTTCTTCAGTTGACTAGACCATTCTATAATACCTACTATAGTGACCCATACAATTCAATCATAAATATTACATGTTATTAGATAAATATAAAATACCTACGATAACGATCCATTCCCAATTCATAAAGGTCCAGTGTATTTGGAAACATGGATAAATAAGAAACATGGTCATATGAGATCTACATTATCTCCCACTTATTTCTTCACAACTATAACCCTTCTCAAACATATCATATAGAAAATATTTCATGATATCCTAGGGAAGGAAAATAGATGAAAGTGTTAGATCGGATGTGAATTGGTGTAAAACAATGAAGATATAGAAGATAACATAATAATTACATATGAATAACTATATGATAATATTAGCTTAACATTTGAAATAAATATACCTAAAATACTATAGATCAAAATATTGAATCATGGATAAAATATTATTATTCAGAATACCCAAATCATAAAAGAATCAATGATCATGAGCCATGAGAGTATAACATTATCATAAAACATGTTTTTGGAATATATATAAATGTAGAAAAGCATTTCTGTTGTTAATGATCATTTCTTGTACTATTATAGTGGATTTTGTTTACTCCCAATTCAATCGTTTCCTTAGTCATTGTTCACTCCTAAAACAATCATAATGGAAAGAGTCCCCTACAGAACATGGTTCACTCCCCTTTCAAGCCCTTATTATATGAGAGGATATATATCCTTTTCCAATGAATTAGGGATATAATTAATTCTGTTCCCACCCATCACATAATTAAAGCCAAATATATATGTTCCACATGATCATAAAACATTCAATCTATCATAACCCACAAAAAAGAAATGTATTTCATAAACATTTGAATATTTCATTATAGCATAACCTTTGGTAAATAAATGTGTTTCATAAAACTATTTTCAACATAAATCATACAATGAAATATTAGTAATAGTATCAATGGATTATATTCTTATTTACATCAATGGATGTTAATGTATATATAAATTCATATAAAATATCACATTGAACATATTTGAGGAAAATACAATTTCCAAAAAGAAATAACATATTTAAAATTTAAATTAATTAATTTTTTAAGGAAATATTTTTATTTGTAGAGAACCATAGAAACTTATAATGTAATATTAAATTCATTTAGTAGTTATGAATTCCATAAATTAGTTTTATTTTATATTGGTTAAATCAAAGATTCCTTCAAAAAATTTTCTTTAAAAATCATAAGTACTTAATTCACAAAAAGAAAAGACAAATAATTTTATACCATTCTTTAAAATTCAATCATTGAAAAATAATTCATTAAAAAATAAATCGGTATTATTAAAGATATTCTATAAAAACATTCTTGACAACATTAACATGGGAGAAATAATATTTTCACCTAAAGATAGAAATGAAGTGGGTTTTACATTAAAATATTATTTCAGCCACATGATGAATTAATGAGAAGAAAATAAAAGTTTAAAAATTAATCTATAATAAATATAATAGCATAAGAAAATTCATTGGTTTATTGATAGGTTGAATGTTTAATTTCCTCGCCGGAAATTGAATCATAAACAATTCTGATAAATAATGAGATCATAAAATAAATCCTTACCACTTTTGTAAAATTTAAATCATAAAAATTTTACTGATAGAACCTTAATTATATATTTTAATATCTATAACTACCATACTAATCATCATAAAATACATCCATGGTATGTAAATACACCACATAATAGAAAAATTTGATGAATATGTCATCTGTCTTGTAGAAATAAAACTTAGACAAAAATCTCTTACCTCAAGTTAGACATTCATAGAAATCAATATAACCACCTATATTAAAATTTTAATTTTTTTAAATTATATAAAATAATATATTAACTACATATAATATCAAATAAGGCCAACTTATAACTTTTCAACACCCTTTTTCTAATAATTGTTTATTTAAGTCAATATTTTCAGGTGTTAATTGTTTTATTTGTCATGGGCATTTTTGTTCGGTATTTCTTATACTTGTACCATGATCAATGTTAAATGATATCTATAATTTTTTCCAGATATAAATTTAATCAATTATATATATATATAGTCATCTAAAAATTTTAATAATAGAAAAATGAGTTTGACTATTCTAAGAGACAGTATGTTGTACATACCCATGAGTGATGTTTTTACTTTTCAATGGATGGAATGAAATAAGGTTGAATGATATTTCAAATTTATAGAATTATTATTATATATAACATATGATATATATTCAATAAATATATCCTTATTACCATCGATGTAAATTAGAACTAAAACAGGAATCACATTGCTTCGTGGGTGTGTTAGTCCGCACATACACATGAACGATGTTATAATTTATCAACTTATTGGAAGGTAAGAAGGTGGATAATATTTTATAATTAGAAAAGAATAATTTTTTCATAAATATATTCTATAAAATTATAACACATTATAATAAACATAGATGAAATATACTGTTGAAAAATGAATTCTATCCTGATGTGGAGGTGGTAGCCCACAAATACGCACTACTGATAATTTCACATCCCCTTTGATGGAATAAATTGTGGATATTTGTGGGTACAAAACAAAAATAAAATTTTAATACACTTATAATACATAATTTATTATTATATGATGACTATTTAAGACATATAAGAGGTAGAATAAGAAATAATTTGAATAAAGTTGGGTAAGACGATTAACTATTACCATTTTATTAGTAATTAAATAAGAAAAAAGAATCAAATTACTGGATATGGAAGAATATAACATAATTGGGAAGGTTTTGGATGAATTATATTTCTCAATTAGGTGAAAAGAAAATAGATAAGGGGTGTCCATTTATATGGAATGGAGTAGCCACACTAGGAATTTCATTAATGATTAAAATATAGTAATTAAAAAATAAAAAAAATCAATTTTGATTGATATAAATTTATAGGTTAAATATTATATGGAATAAAAAAAAATTTAAGACCTATTTTGGTGTTATCTGAAACCTTCTCTTTTGGTTTGACCCCTTTTTATCTAATTTTAAGCTTTACTATAATAATGAAATTTTCAATCTTAAAGGGTTACAATTTTACGTATAAGGTAAAAATTGGAACATAAATTTCCAAGGAATGAAATTTTAGATCTTGTATCATCATAATTATACTCTATTTGTTTTATGGTATTTAATTAATTTGATAAAATAGTAATTTTTAAAACATATATTATTTGTTGGTTTTGAAACTATTCGGACTGTTTCACTTTAATGATATAATGATAGTAATTTATTTCAAATATAATATTTTAAAAAAATATATAATATATTTTATTCATATTTAATTATTTTGAACTATAAATCACCCAAAAAAATTTGATTTATTATTTTTCATAGATCATTTATATGATTTTTTCTACAACTTCCAAAAGAATTATTCTTGGGTTGTGTATGAATTTAATGTATTTATTCTATATTTGAAAAACAAAAATAAATTTCCATCAGGAATAAATTAATTCATCTTTCGTAAAAACATTAGAAACGAATATTATCCTAATGGTATACTTATATAAAAAATTTCATGGTATTAAATTCTAGAGAGTGACATTTCATAATGGCCTTTACATAAAATTATATAAATGTCATTATAAAGGGATAATTGAACCAAAATTCTATATATTATATTTTTTATACCAATAGAAAAATATAAAACATAAAATTAATTATAGGAATGTTTTTTATTGATTTTGAGACATTATTTCATTGTATTAGTGTTGTTTTTCCCATTTTACACATACTGAAGTGGAAAAAACTTACCACGGTCAATATTCATAATAACAATTAAATAAAAAGGGATTATTTTTAAAATATAAACATTCTGATTCCAAATGTAGAATAAAATTTTCATTTTTCAATTCAAATAATTCACATATTTTAATTTAAAATTATACTAAAAAATAAGAAGAATAGTAGATTTCCAGAATTGTTTTTCTAATGAATCAAATATTTTTATACCAAAATCCAACATAAAATTTATTCCAATAATATAAATATAATTATTAATAAAATAACTGATATAAAATTACTTTTTAAACCATTTAAAATTAAAATATAACTTTTAAATTCCTTAAAAAAGAAGAATGTTTTCAATATAAATTAGTATTTTTAGTATTCATGAAAAAATTAATCTTTTAATAAAATTCTAAAAACTACACTCTAATATTTTTTTTGGAAATGATGATTTCCAAAATAATTTTCAGTTCTTTAAGTAAATTTTTTATGATTGGGAGAAATGAATTATATTATTTTCTATCAAAAAATAATAAATCCAATTTTTGAGGGAAATTTTATTTTAAAATCATATATTTATTTTTCTTAAAATATTTTACTTCATTATCAATAGATTGTTTTATTAAAAAATAATAAATAATTTTCAAAAAAATATTATCACTTTTTACTCTTCTAATTTAATTTATTGTATATTGTGATATACAATATTACGGATCATTTAGAATCGATTTTATGTGTATAACAAGATATTAGAAAAATTAAATTGATTTGGTGATTAAAAATCATTAAATCCCAAGGTGTTACACTATTTGAAAATATAGTGATGAAGGAGCCCACATATAAAAATTATACTGTTATACTAGAAGATGATATAACCCCATAGTCTTATAAACCTTGATGTCGTCAGGATTCCAACAAAATGGATTTGGATTAATTTCTTCCATTATTTTATGATGGAGTTTCCACAACTGTCAATGACCTAATACAAAAAAATTACCTTATAAGATCAAATTTCAATATTTATTTGTATTATTATGTCTAAAAAATAGTACTACAATATTTTTATAAAATAAAATTTCTGACATATTTTACTTGTATAGTGCGGAGATTTCATGGATTGATTCCTTTTCATTGTCCAATTATATGGTCATCCTATAGTCCTTAATATATTAAAAAGAACCCTAGGAAAGTAAATCTATTTCATTGTGTTATGTTTGAGTTCATAACATACAATTTTATCAAATACAATTTTTTTGGGAAGTTTAGTTTCCCAATACCGATCCAAAATAATCCTAGTGGGGAAGAGGAATGGATAAATTAGAGTCTTCATCGACTTCTGAGACATCAATGAAAATAACTCAAATAATGAATTCCTCATCCCAATACCAGATCTAGTGATCATTGTGACTTCTTGATTTTATAACTTTTTCTTAATGCAATGGTGTTCTAGATAATATCAATTTTTATGACTTCTAAAGATGAAAAATCCACTAACTTCAGGGAACCTCATAGAACATTTTTTTATGAGTTGATTCCATGATGCTTGAATAATACTGACGATAGCTATCCATGTTCTTTGAATCACATCATAAACACAGTCCATTAAAATTTAGTATAATTTTATTTGGATTATCTTGTGGTTATGTCCTCTTGATTCCATGATCAATACAAATATATTGATAAAATTTTATGCATGCTCAATTACAAAAAAAATAAAGATGAAAACATTTATTTTTGAATTATTTTATACTTCCAAATATTCATATATTTTTATTTGGTACAGTGGAATCAATATATTATTGTATAAGACCAAATTCATCCCAGAAATTTCACCTCCTTGAAATCTCAATGATCATTGAGCCCTTTTGATCTACATTGCATACATATTGAATTTTGTCTCTAATCTAGCACGAAAATGTAATTACATATCCAAAATGATGATGAAAGGTTTCACCTATCAATTTGATGATAAATATTGATATTTATTAAAAGATATAAATCCGTATCTTTAATATCCTATGATTCTAATTACAACTATTCAAGGAAATTCATGGGTATTTCACATGAAAATTCTATAATATCTCTTCAAATAATTTCTCAATTGAATGAATAATGGTGGAAAAGAGAACTATTTGTACTAAAATAGTTTCATGTTTCATGAAAATAATACTATATATTAGCACATTGAGATTTACTTTCTCACTTTCAAAGTTACTATCCAAAATAAATTAAACTATCTACAGCCCCATAAAATTTATTTATATTCCCAAGAAGAAATGTTGAAGTATATCATCAAATATCCTATGTTTAATGGGAAATCAACACAATGGAAAAAAATTCCAAAACATTCCATCATTTGTTTTTTACTCAAAATTTTTTCAATGGAAAATCCTTGGAATATTTAATTTTGGATCACCCAACCTCTGAGGAATTTCAACTAGATGTTGACTATATGGATGAATTCAACAATTCTATTGATTAAGAAATTATCTACTGGTATATTAAATTAAATTGTACCTACCATACCATGATCATAAAGAAGCTCCAATAACTACAAGATAAATAATGATGGTCTTGGGATTATTTTCATCACATCCTCCAAGGACCTTATTTAATACGCATTCCACTTTTTGAAATGATGCATCTATAATGAATACGAATATCAATCCCCCATCTTTGTATAGGAGGCAGCTCTTGATATTGATGTTTCAACATTGTATATAATTCTATTCTTGTCATCAAGAAAATAAATGGTTGCTACACTATTAGAAAATATGTTCTATTCTCTTTAAATAAAAGCACCTATGAAATGCTGGGTAATTCCCCCTCTAAAGGGACGATGATTCACATCCCATGATCCTAAAATGTTCGAGTGTAAAATATTTTAGCCTTGTTCATGCACTATATTGTGATAGATATTATGAATCCATCATTAATTTGGCACATGGATGGGTGATTTTCCCACAATTTCTAATGATGAAGTCCGCCAGATGAATTGACATACTAGAAGAAGTGCCAAGGGACCTGGGATGACCCAAAAATATTAGATGAAATTGAATGGGTAAATAACATAATTGAGTATCTCCATCACATAAACAATACATCATATGAATCTGAACAGATGAATATTGATTTATTAATGGATAATTTTATCCTCTCTAATGACTCAAAATCAATGCAGGTCTTCGATAGTTGTTTATTTTTCATAATCCATTAGAATTTTATCCTAGTAAAATAAATCTCTCATGTTTTTAATGAGTTTTATGTTAGTTCATGTGGGTTCTATTATTTCGGATTAAATCTCTCACATAAATCCAAATATTGGACTACTTCTTGCATAACATGGTTTTTGTATTCATGGAATTCATGATGTAATGTTTTGAATGAAGAATTCATGCTCTATTCTTACATAAACCACCAATGAATCACTATTGTAGAAAATATTCATTTCACATATCTATATGGTTATTATATGTGATGGATCCCTACACAATTCTGACATCATGAAAGTGTAGGTTCATCTTTTCCATGATGGACTTCTTCTCGAAGATTGTTGAGGTAATTACCTTTAAGGAGGAAATGATAATGTATATTCATCTTTACAGCCCGATAGTGTAGGTTCTTGCTTATCATCCCTTTGATTGTGATTCCTCACACTATCCTCATGTGAAATAGAACCAATTTATAGAACATTTCTTTTGAGAATTTTTATACCAAGTACATCATCCGGTCAAACCATTTATCCTACTATCATATGTTGGAGAATGGATAGATAATGAAATTATACAAGACCCTATATAATAATTTATAGATTAAAATAGAAAAATAATTGACCTCAAAAGTTCCTCAATGCCCTGTGAGAATATTATACATCCACCCATGGGACACCTTACTCCTCGATATATGGAAGATATGTAGCATTACACATTGAAGTCCAACTATCCTTTCGTCATACATACATCTATGATCAGTTGATGTTTGACATAAGTCCTCAAGTATCTCTATATTTTTTATCAACCCTTAATGATAATAGAATCCCAGAATTTTGAAACCATAAGCTCCATAATAATGGATTTTCCCGATATTTTACCAATAAGGATCTCATATTCTCTATCCCCCATGGTGTCTTTGTGTTTTAATTGGGAATTCTAATTATACCCAAAATAAATATTAAAATCTTGATCCCAAATAAAACGCCCCCATATATCCACAATTTCTACTCCAATGGTGTATGTCATTGATAACCATGGATAGGGATTATATAAAACCTCACACCAATATGAGGTACCATAAAATGTATTTTTCATACTTTACATGGGTTCAAAAATTTGTGTTCACGTGTCATTAAACCATTGACACACACTTCTAGGTGTATGAATTTAAATTGTATAGAATATCACTGTCACCAAGTGATTTTAAATTACACATCCAACATATTATAAATATGATGTTAGACATTATTAAACGTATTTCTTCCTATATAAATATAAATTACATGGAATATAAACCACACCATGTGACATTAAATTGTGTATCCAATGTCTAGGTCACATGATGTTAAACTACATGATATTGCTCTGAGTTGTAATTCCTTGAAATTTGTAGAAACAATGTCCTAGTTTCATTTCATTAAAACATAAAACATATCATACCAACCATATAATCTTTAACATCATGATCATTGTCCCTTGTACATGTTGTTTAATTGTTTCCTTTGGCCCCAATTACATGATATTAAATATCATATCTAACTTTTTTCTATACAAGGTAAACAACTATTGAACTATGAAATTTTCATTATCTAAGAGAGAAACCCCTATTTTAGTGTTGTTATCCTACTACAATATCATCACAAATAACAATGTTTTCTTGAGTGAATTAATCTGGGCCCCCTAAAGTATTGAAATCTTCATGAATATAACATATGTTCATCCTTTCACTTTGGAACATACATGAATATGATCCCTAAAATCCACCATGTCTAAATCACCTCCCTGATGGTGAAATTTGAGTTCTCCAAAGTCCCTCCTCTCATCTAGGGTACATGCCTAAGAGTATATTATACTGAATAATGATAGGATTCATGTTTTGAATATATTATCAATGATTGAACCTCATTTATTGACTAATTACTTGAAAATATACCATTGGATCTTATATTAAGAACATGGTAAAAAGATATCATCCACTCATTTTTCTCCCAAATTATGATTTAGATATTAGAACTCATTATTTACATCTATTTCACCCTCCTTCATTAAATTATAAATTTATGTCATTCATAATTTTCCCCTCATGAATCAATTCACATCATCTAAGAATGATTTGTCTGGTGGATTCCCTTTTTCATATTATCATGTGAGTGTAATCTACTTATTCTTTTTATTTCCCATTTCGAGTATGGATCCCATTATCTTAAGAGTTTTTTTGGATTATCAGACCAATATAATAGAGGCACATCACATTGTTAGGGGTGCATCCTTTTAGTCATGATATCATTAATTTAAACTAATAACCCCTTTAATTGGTCCTCTTTTTATGGTCACCTGTATCAGTATTGTGTTTACTAATTCACGGTTATTTTTTTATTTTCCTGGTGTTATATAGATCCCCTCTTATTTGGTTCATATTCCACAAACATTATATTTTTTTCACACATTGGTCTATTCTTCATGACTTTAAAATGTGTATATTATTTTCTATTGATATATTTAGGGCCTAGGGTATTATTCCACCTTTATTGATATCAGATTCATATTTCATTTTTTACTCACAAACTCCATCAAAATACCTTTTCCCAACCACTATAACCCAAATATTTGTGAATTCTTTCTTGACATTGTTTACATTTCCCCATTATTTAATTTCCCCTAGTTTTTTAATTTCACTATAAAATAAATTGATAAAATTGAATCCATTTTTCAACAATTTTTGACTTAAGTCCCTATCCAGACCCCTTTTCCCCTACTTAAGATTCTCCATGTAACATCATAGTCTTAAATTGAAATTTTTATGTACTCTACAATAAATATTATACTGTCTATCTCTGGATATGATCTAACCTATATGAATATAAAATCTAAAAAATATCCTTTTTCATCCGCATTATATGATGTTAAAATATGTGATCTTGCTCCACACATAAATACCTTAACCATTTTCACCACCTCTTTATAAGATTACTTATTCTATAAATGATCTTATTTCCCCCCTTATTCCCCCATTATTATCATGTTGGACTCTCTCTAGAAAGATAATCCATATCTCTATCATATTTAATTCAACATAACCAAATATTTTTAGTAACAATTGGTTAATGATTTAAAACCTTAAATTGTGTTTCGTCCCATCTGAAGGATGTTTTATTGTTCCTGGTCCCATTTCCCCTTCATTCTCATGAGGTTTGTGTTAGCCTTTAAACTAAACATGCAACCTTAATCATCCCTTTTTATATATGCTACACTAATATAAACTTTATCAATAAACCCCTTTACATTATCACTATACAATGTTTAACACCTTGTTTTAAATCCAAGAATCATGAATTTGAACTCTCTTCCATCTCTTTCTCACCCTATAATGTTAAAATATGTTAAAAAACATCCTTCTATATAATGTCAAACTACTAAAACTATTAACACTAGTTATACGAACAAAAACTATGTAGCTAATAACATTCTATATAATATTTTAAGCAGAATAATTGGATCTTCCTCCTCACTGTAGAGAATTTTTTCATCCTTGTCATGAGAATATCACCATATTTTTAGTGTTGGTATACTAAAATACCACAATGTATAACCATATCTATCTTGATGCCCATATCAAAATAAATATGGGGATGATGTATCTCTAATTTGGGGCCCATCTATGTATATTTTTTCTATTCATATTTCATCATCCATGACTTTTATAGATTGTCAATTTCCATCTATCTTGTTTTTTATTTACATGGAATTGAGACAACACTCTAGTCAAGGGGTGAGTTTGAAACTCTTTAGTACTCATGTTCCACAATATGTTCACAAGGCATGGATACATAACAAATAAAATGATGAACTTTTCAAGAACCTCATTTTGACCCACCGTTATACTATAAGACTAATGTTATTCGAATCCCTATATTCCCCATTTCTAAACAATATCCATGTTTGTGATGAAAAAATGCTCCAAAGTCCCACAAAACATCTAGGTTGCATGAAACAAAAAACATTTAATATTAACATGAAAGTTCACATGCCTAAATGTATGGTCAGTTGTTAACCCCCAATGTCACATTCCCTCATCCTTGATAGTGTGGAAGTGGAACTTGGGTTTTAATGAAATTTTCCACATTCATAAATAAACCATTTTTTCCTCCTTTAATTTTCACATGCACAATATCATGATATAAATACTCGCAAACCCATTTGTTTGATTAATTTAATTCCAGTGGTGTTTCCATACACTTTTATTTTTCCACTTCAGTACAACAAGATATTCTATTATGGAACATCCTGAACTATCAACCCATTTATCAAGATGATTCAAATGGTTGATGTTCTATTATATCCCCCAAACCTTCCTCCAATATTGGGTACTATCATGGGGAATGTTCAATATTCTTCAACTCCTTGTCTCTAAAAATTATTATGACTCACTTTGTTTTAGTAATTTTACTATATTTTCTCTACAACGTGATAGATACACAAGGACCGATTTATAGACATGGTGTCCTGATTATAAAATATATTGTCCCATTTTCCCTCTTCTAAGGGTTCCTTAATTTTCATCAACTATTTACCCCACACAGTTCTATATAGTCCATCTCACATTAGATCCAATTTCCTTGAACTAAGACTTTGACCACCCAATTTGATTCTATAAAAGATGTTGTAAATTGTCCGTTATCAATGACTGTGGATTCATCATTCATTAAACATAGAATAAATCGCCCATTTTCTATGTTTCATGACTATAAACTAAATATAATATCCCCTAGTCCATGATACAAAACTAAATACAACCCTTTATTTCCCCTGGTACAAGATTCCTGGAATTAAAATTAACAACACCCCCATGATCCATGCATCATGGACATAAAACTATGCGAACCACCATCCATGGGATGGCCTATTATAAAAAGGATCCTATAAGGGATATCATCCCTCCATTCATGTTATGTTTAATATTATATATATTGATAAACCATCTCACACCTGTTAGTCCAAGAATCCCGAATGTATACCTTTTCACACCATTTTGGGGATGTTTGTGTGAAACAGGGATTTTTTCACCTTCAATTATGATCAGGTTCATATAGTATTTCATGATTTTTGAACTCCATTGAAACTCATAGGTATTTGTATCATGAATATTAACTAGTAAAACGACTTGGTCCAACAATCATAACCCTAAACAATGTATGTTTTATTCTATGGATGTTTTTATAACACTGAGTATCTTTCTCCCTCTATTAATGTCAGTACTACATTACATTTTCATACCAAACTAACTACATCACTAACTATTGGTAAAATATATATGACCATGAACTATATAACACTGACTTTCATTCATACCATATGATGTTAAACTATGTGTTAAACATTCATATCATATGATGTAAAACAAATAATTGTTGTTACAATCACATGAATTAAATAAATGTAATACAAATGGGACCTCAATTAAAAAGATGCAATTTTAGGTTTGGTTATTACAATAAATATCCCCGAAAAACTATGACAATATCCATTCCCTTTTATGGGATATATAATGACATATTGTTAACTCAATTCATTCCAAACCATGGGATCCATGCATGTTCCATTAGTACGCATAGTGATGAGACTTATGTGGATTTATATTACATTTTAACCCCACCATCTCACTATATATCCCATAATTTTCTGGATCCCCATATATATGTATGTTATATGTACATGTAATACTATTTCACCTTTGTGGTGATGTTTATATACCTTTCCACGACACAAAACAATATGGGGTCTGATTACCATTTCCCTAGATATGTAGTGACGTACAAATATCTTATCTCGAGTGCTGTCGATAATCACTCATAGACTTTACCTTTTTTAGGAACCTTACCCAAATTTTTCATAATTAAATACCATGTTTCATAATAGTAAAATTTTTCACTCAAAAGGAAGTGGTTTAGGATGGATGAACCAATACTATAGTTTCACCATATTTCACACTAGATGAACTTAAACTATAAATACATTTTATATGGTTACTCTATTGGAACTCTAATTCACATGAGTATTTATATTCCATTTTTCATAGAGACAAAACAAACATTGTACCATAGACCATGGTATATAATATATTCTCCCCCTTATGTACACCAATAAAAACATTGACTCCATCAACCCATGTTCGGTTACTTCTTTTCACAATTTTGTATTGGTCATTTCATCAATGGTCCAAGCTATATAACCTTAAAGTGGTGGTAAATCATTCCAAGATCCAATTATTCATACCAGTATAATAGTATTGGTGTATGTATCATGAACATAAACAACTAACATTCATCATGGGGTTTTTTTATACCAGAAATTATGTTTACCAATTCATGTCAGGTTTGTTTTACCGAAACTAGAAAAGTACCATCCACCATTCATCTATGATTGATTACCATGAAATATGTAGCATTGGGAGCCATTTTTGGTTTCCTAAGGAATAGTTGATCCTTTTGTATTTCTCTTCCATCTTCAACACCCCATAAATCCTCATGCAAGTCATAAATGTTCCCAAAGCATGACAATGTGATCCCATGTTCCTCAGACCTCTTGTTGATCTTTTAATTAATCACTACAAATTGTATACCAAATTTATGTATTTCCACCATAAACCATTAATAATTCAACATAATACCATATGATGATTAAATATTTCTGAAAAGGCCCCAATCTAATTTTGGTAACACATCTCAAAATATTATAAGTAGAAAAATGACAGTCCCCATATTTTGAAAAAATGATCATCAATCGACCCTTATTTGTTCAACCTCGTTCATGAGGTTATTGTAGTGAAATATAGTTTTTTAATGTAGTACATGGACATCCAAAGCCTACTCATCACTCACATTCATTAATATTATTCTATAAATAATGATTTATATGGATCGAATCCCCTTTCATTATGTATAGTTTTAACACACTTGGTGTTTCTATTCATACCATTTAGAATTTTGATAGCCCAGTCATGTTTGTGGGTTCATTCAGTGGTCAAATTATCATTGTGACTTCAACCTATTCTCCCTATGCACATTCATGTGACATGGGTAACATTCAATTTCCCATTTTTCCAATGTTTAGTATGGATCATGTGTGTTTATGTATTTTAGATTGATTCCCTCAAGGGAAAGACTGAGATATACTCTTTATAATCCTTACCATATTATGTTTAACTACGTAGTCAACATCCTCATCATTTTATATTGAACTAAAAGGATTCTTAAATATTGTATTACATAAAAAAATTTAATACATCAACCCCCTCTTGAGTGTATGATACATATGTGGTGTCAATATCGTACCATTCCACAGACAATAACTATATATGTTTTTGATTCTGTCATTATGGGATACATAGTGACATATGGATATCCTATAATCTACCAATCCAAATTCTCATATTTCATTACATTTATGAATTTAGGCTTCTCAATAGATTCATTTCATGTCCAAATATAGTTGATCTTTGAGATAGTTCCCCTTATTCTATACACGAGCAGATCTAAATAAGAGATATTTTAAAATAGGAAATGGTTAGGTAGTTGAGTTTCAATTCTTAATGGGACTCCAGTTCTACCATAACATTTCCATTTATCTTGTACATCATCCATGCATGTATATAGAATATTCTGATCCATTTACCACAACCGTAAACTATTTTTCCCATGAATTGGAAATAACATCTACATTGGTTTCAAATAGCAATGGTATTACCATTCATATCGGATTATATTACTCAAGTTATTATGACTGTGTAAACTTTTTAGTCCACATTTTATGACCTTAAATTCAGCCTCCCATAGATTGAGTCCTATAACCTTAAAATCAAAACAATTGTCCATGATACATGATATTGAATGTAATAACCCATGAGTCGTAGTTTTACAACTATAAAAAGAATAATCGATGGTCAAATATTTGAGACCATAAACCATTAGCATATTTATAGTCACTACTATAAAAAATTAAACTTAATAACCATGAGATTTTTATTCTTCCCCAATAGTGTAATTGAATGATGATCTCATGTGTCTCACCTGGTTTTAATTCATGTGTAACAAAATACACTTCATGCCTACTATATATTTATTATTCCATGTTTATATACATTATGAATGTTCCTGTAACCCTATTAGTGTTTGAACACTTCTTGAGTGTCTTACACACTCACAAACAAACATTATCTATTGATTTGGATTAACATCAATTTTTACATTCAAGTAAGATCACCATTAGTTAGAGAATATATATCTTTTGTATTCCCACCCATCCATGGAACACAACCTAGAGGATTCATTTTCTACTAATTTTAATGTAATCCCCTATGGTGACATTTTAACACTAAAAATATTTGCCTCTAATCCAAGTAACCCATCCCAAAATAGAAATATTCAATTGTAAAGTAGTGGCATCCATGTTTAGAATTTTTTAGCATACATCCTAAACAAATAATTTGTCTCCATCCATCAGTACAAACTCTCAAGATTACAATTTAACACTATATTTATTTCCTATTCTCAATTAGAACTTAAAAACCCCTTGTACGATACACTTACGCATCTAGAACATTGTTAGAGAAAATAATACTCTTGAAGCCACACCATCCAGTTGTTTCAATCATTATTGACTTCCATTAGATATCAACAAATACTTTTGATCCCAACACATCTACAATTTTGGAACACTCTCTCATAATTTAATGACATTCTATTCAAATCCATTATTCACACTATACATGATACATGTGGATATTGAGATCTTAATTTCCTTATTTCATTTACATCAAAGATGTGAATATTTAAACATATAGATTATGAAATAGTGATATTTTTATTTAGTAATAAAAAATGGGAGGGTTATACACATATTATACCCTCTTCCTTATCCCAAAAAATACTTCATTGGGTGATACAAAGATAGATAATCCTTGAGATCAACCAACTTCCTCTGATTTTGTTTGATGATTCTATATAGACTATCAAATTACATGAGCTCTTCATCCACACAAGGAAGGACCTCATCCATCAACACATGAGTCAAACCATTCTCAACCATTGAATCCTTTATTTCAGATGATACGTGAACTATCTCATCCTGAGGTGTGGTCATGAATTTTCATACTAATGTGTGGAGTTCTAAATTTTAATCCCCATTAGTACCCATGTTCACAAGAAAATGGAAGATGGATCCAATATATATAACAAAATATCCATATGGAGTGTGGTTGATAAATTTCTGGATTCTCTTTATTTCCCTATACCTACTCACCCAATTATAATTAGTAATATATGAATCAAGGTAATTTGTTTCATCTAGGGTAGGTAGATAGTCTGGGAAGGCCACTAGTACCTTGGAAGTAGGTTGAACTTTTTTAAAAAAATGGGATAAATTAACATCATAATGAAGGACATCATCAATATCCACTACTAAAAGAGGATCATATTATGCCTCTCCCTCCACATAATGAAATAGCTCATATATCCCTATATGTGGGATCAACATAGACCCTTCCACCATGTTTTCTTGAATTCAAGGTTTCCTCCTCCCATATAGACATTGTTTCCTCACCACTAACCCCAAATCGTTACATCTCACTCATAACCTCATCTTTGGAAGGAGTTAACACCCAAAGAATTTTAATATACTCATCAAGTCTGGTCCCTTCATAAAAATTCATGGTCATCTTGGCATAAACAATAGCCAGTCTCATTATAGAAGAATCAGCATTCTTCTTGTATGTGGCTAACTCCATGTGATCTTGTAAAAACATGATATTTTTTTATTTTCTTTTTCAAATTAATTTCTCATTTTTGATATTTTTTATTTCATGTACAACATAATATAGTTCTTTATCTTAAATTATTATTTTTGTTCAATATACACTAGATGAAGGGCTTAGAGTATCTTGTGCTACACGCAACAATGACATGGCTTGTGTTACACGCAACACTAAGTTTCTATGAACCAAAATTTTATTATTATAATTATTTAAATGATATAGTTATAAAAAAGCTATTAAAAATAGAAATATGAATATTTATAAATATAATTTAAAGGTTCATTATTGTATTCTCGAATTTACAAAACATATTGATAACAAAATAAAATTTCTTTTGTAATGCTTGTGTGTGTATAAAAATACTATTTTCATAAAGGAACAATTATTTATGTACCAATGTAAAATATAATAAAAAATATTTTAGAAACAACGTGAAATTTAATTTCATAAAATAAACTTCATATTTTAATTAATAATGAAAAAAAATTCTTTGAGTGAGTTCTTGGGTTTTTTGTGAAGCATCATTTTGGATGAATAGTGACAATTAAAGAACTTGAATTTAAATTTACAATTTTCATATTATTTTTTTATATAGTTAAATTATATTTTATGTTTTATTTAAAGTCATAAAATATAATTTATATATATTAATCCAATTTTTTTATTATAATTATTTACGTATACAATTTAGATATAAATGCTTCATAAACTTTTGAACATGTTAACTTTAAAAACATGTTTTTTGCCTCATCTGCAGGATTAACAATAAACATAAATTTTCCACTTATGTGAACTGATTTTTAAAAATCAGAAATAGAATGTTTTAATCAGTATAATATTTATAGTATAATAATATCAACATAATTATTTTCCAAAAAAAATCAGTGAAATTGATTAATATTAATTACAGCAATTATGGTAAAATTAAGATTAATAAGGTCTAAACCTTAAAATTAAGGGCCAAAATGACCTTTCCACTATTCCAACACCCATTTAATAGGGAATATTTCATCCATGACCCTTTCATTATTGTGATTTTTTTGTTTTATTGATTACATCTACTTGGAGAAAATATGGCTACACCAAACATTTATTCGAAAATGCCAAGTGTGTCCCCTCCCTCCACTATAGAAGGCACTAAACCCTCCCACATACTTACAACTCTAAATAAACTATGCCTTGGCCAATATATACCCAAATAAATTCTCAAAATACCTCCACAAAACCTAGAATACTGACCTTGGGAGTAGTCTAATCCAAGGAAGCCCTTTTCAACAAACAAAAAAGAGTTACCCAAATAAGAGGTAACATCCTTCCTCATGTTCTATAGTTTTATTTTAATTTTCAAACACCTCTATTATTATTATTCAATGTTTATATAATAACATTAGTATCCTAAATATACTGATTTTTTATTATAGGTTTTATACCTACACTTACACACACTACCATGTAATGGGTAACAAAATTACCTTTGTTGTGTACGGTGAATTTCCGCCTCACGAAACGATCTTGTTTGTTTTAACTTTAACACCAATCATGTTTTTGAATTTTGATGTCAAACTAGTTTTTATTATATATATATATATATATATATGATATTTATGATGTATTAATACTTATTTTTTTTATTTAAATCCTATAATCATGCTTTCCATTTGTATATATATGATAAATTCATTCATGGATATGTGGACTACCACCTCCTAAGAGCGATGTGATTCATTCACATTTTGATTGGAATGTATTATTGATAGAATTAGTATAATTTTATAATATATTTTATATTTATAATTCCTTTATTCTTTATGAATTATTATATAACACATACCTTTATAAATTTTATTTTTTAAAAAATGAATTTGTTGACATGTGGACTATCGCTTCTACAAAGTGATGTGATTTGTTCACACTTTAAATTGAATGTATTAAGGATGGGAATCATAATTTGATACAATATATATGTCATAATAATCCTAATTGAATTATAATATATATATATATATATTCATATATTTCAATTACATACATTCTTTCAATACAACCACAAAAATGGAAGCAGTGTTCATGTGTAATTACGACCTACCATCTCTATGAATGATGTATTTCGTTTAATATTGTTGTGTTTATAGATTAATATAAAAAATTATATAATGAAATATATAATATATAAATATTTTTTAAAATTTTTTAAAAAATTAAATCACAATTTACATAAGAGTATCAAGAATAACAAGTCAAAACATGTATGATAAACTAATTGGTTATTGACCGAACTCATAAATTCACATGGAATTATTGATAAACACAAAATATAAATTTGTAAGTGAATAATATATGGTATTAGATATAATTATATGGTCATATTTAAGGTTTTTTATTAACTTATATTCATTACACATGAGGTTTTAATGTGTTCAGCCAAATTCAATACTTAAGGTTGGGGAATTTCATCTCAATTTTTTATTCTATAGGATAATTGTATTATTCACCGCTCATTTGTTTTTTGTGCTATGTATAGTAACAATGGATTTGTTATGAGATTATTATACTTAAATTTATGGGTATTCACATATCAATTTTATCATATTTCATTGTGGTTTATGATTCAAATGATACCAAATCAATAATGTAATTTTTTATCAGTATTTCTTAATTGAGACATATGCCATGTATTGAAATTATTGTTTTTTATGAGGTGTAAAAAATTAAATTAAATGTTATAACTTCAATATACTTATTTTAATGATATTTAAAGATTAATTTAGTGCTATTATTTCCATTTTATTATTATTATATGTTACCAATGTGGTCACAGTTGATATCTTTAATCTCATCGTTTATCGACATTATTTGTCATTACGCTTCCATTTATTAAATATTTTGATCCATAACTCATGAAATATAATGAATTCTCTTATAGTATGGATACAAATGTTATATCAATATAATGTTACCATTTTTTCATAATTTAATAGTTATGATGATTAATCAAATGTTTTTATTAAAATTTTAATTCATTTCTCCTTTTGGTCTGAAATATGTGTTTTTTCAAAACAATGTTTTATAAAAAATGTATTATTATTATCCTATGATGTTTGAATGGAATTTTTACCTATGTATTATATTTTTTTAAAATTATTTTAAAAGGAATATCATTTTTGTTTTCTGGTCAATGAACATTTCTAAACTTTGAAGGTACAGAAGGAATGTTTAGCATGTACGGACATACCAACTTACAATACCATCATTTCATTGATGATTTTATTAATGTTTACATGGTGGTTTTTTTAAAATAAAACTTTTACCTAATATTATGTAATTTTTTAAATCATTTTCAAAGAAAATGTTTTTAATTTTTTTTAAAAGTGTATTAAAATATATTCAAGGATATCATTATATGCATTCAAAAGGGTGTTTTCAACTAAAAAAATTTCAATGATCTCATATATTATGTTATATTTTTTAATGCATTTTAAAATAATATTTTTTTCAAAAAAATATCAAGCATAATTTATATGTTTTCAAGGAAAAGGATATTCAAACCAATTTCAATCTTCTTTTATAAGTTTCATGGAATTTTTTTCAAAAACTTCATTCACTCCATTATATGTTTTCAAGATTATATTCAATGAAAATGGTTTTGAAAATTTTTTAATTTTTAAAAATGATTATTGAAAGAATTAAGTACATGTTCTTCAAGAAATGTTTTTAAAATATATTTACAAAATTTCAATCTAATATGAAATCTATTGATGTTTCTCATTATTTTTTGGGAAAATATATAAAGGTCCCATTCATATTCATTCCATGAATATTTTATGTTTTTATGACATGATGTTTATGAAAACTCATTTTTCTTTCATGTTTTCTATTATTATGAATTTATTTCCCCATACATGGGTTATATTCTAATTAAACCTCTTTCAATTCCATGGGTTAGGCGATGATAAATGTTTATGAAATCCATTCATCTCCCATGGGTTATATAATTCTAAATCCTATATCTATTTAATGGGTTATACCTTGATAAATTCATATGAAAATCTATTCCATTCAAAAGTAATTAAATGATGAAATTATTATGAATCCTACGTATTTTCCATGGGTTATGACATGATATTTATGAAAACCAACTCTTTTTATGGGTCATGATATTATTCATGTTTTATTATCTTCTGGAACATGTATGAATATTTTTATTATTTTATGGGTGGGACTGATATATCCTAAAAATTAATTGGTTAAAGATATATCTATTGAGATAAGGAGGGCAATCATGTTCATGGGCTTAATCCGTGGTGGGAAGATGGGGAAACCCAATCCCTTACATGGAAAGGACCGAAACAGGGGATGGTGATGTATCCCACCCAGTAGATGTAGTCACCATGAATATTATTAAGGGTGAAACCGAATCCACTATGGGATGATGGGGAAACCCAATCAACTATGGGAATATGGGGAAACCCAATAAAATATAGGAAGATAGGGAAACCATTTCCCTTACATGTAATGTTATATGACTGGGGACGGTGGCATGTCCCACCAAGTTGGTGTTGTCCACGCGAGGTGACCTGATAATCTATAGAAATGAATCTTGGCTTATGGGGAATTATATTAAATGTTTATGTGAATTCCACAATACGATGACTTACCCATATGTTATCATTTCATAGGTGTAGCTATATATTTACTTGTGATTCATTCATTATGAACTACTAACCAATATGAAATTAGTCATGTTTTTGATATTTCATATGCATGGTGTGATCTTCTAATTATATGATCATGTTATCATACCCTAATTATAATTTTTCTTCTTAAATATCTTCCATGTTTACCCATACTATGAATATGAGATCACCCATTTTTATGTTTCCCTCCCCAGGTTATGATTATATATTTTATTTATGATATTTCAAATAGGGCTGGTAGTCATAGAGAACCTAAAGGAAGATAATTTATCTCTATCCGGTACCATAGTTTACATTTCCATGTTTCTAAAGGTTATAAAAAAAATATGGTATTTGGGATTATGTTTGTTTAATATTTTATGTATTCCTCAATGATTATTTAATTTCTATGTACATTAAGATAGGATTGTTATAGTGGGTATCTGAGCAAAGGTTTAGTCATGCATTGGATACTCTGATAAGAAAATTATATTGAGATGACTAGATATATTTATAATGATATTTATAGAGATGTCTCTAAGAATTACTGTAAGGATTCGTTAACATTGTAGAACATGTATAGAAATTTTGGTAAATGATAGAGTGAGTGGTTCCCAAGAAATAAATCATTGTTTAGATACTATATGGGGATATGGTTTTGACACAAATGTACCTTGGAGTGGCTACTTCGACAAGGTGTGTCGATCTTGACTTCGTGTAACCTCATACAAGACAATGGGCCTTACTACCCACATGGTTTGACAGTCCAAAGGGATATTCTTTGGAAATTCAAAAATTATTCATGAACCATCGGGAAGGATTTAATTGGATTTTGTCTATGAATTTACTCGGACAAACTAATGGTGTGATATATTAAAGACGGTGTCCTAATTTTGAAATCATATCCTTGTTTTTTCCCAATTATGTAGTTTTTTACCTTGTTAGGTGTTACTCATATTATGATTTCTTATTGTACTCAAAGGAGGGAACCAAAATAAACGAGGTTAACATTGAATATGATCGACAATTTTTTGATGAGCAGTCAAGAGGGATGATCACTAGAGAGAAAGTTATTGTGATTATGCTAAATCATATGTCAAGATATATGTTTAAAAATTTTAGATTCAGGGATATTACTAACACCTAGAATAAGAGGAAAATTGAGTTTTATAAATGTTCACATGGTAAGGAATATAGAGGGAAAAATAAAATGATTTCAAATAAACAATAATAAGGGAAGAAGAACCTTTTGAAATACCTAAAATGGATTGGAAAATGTTATTTCTGAGGGAAAAATTGTCATAGAGTGGTACATTTTCATGGAGTTCACTTTCTTATATGTGGAGAACATAACTATTACACAATTCAATTTCTAGACCTAGGAATTTCATTCTTAACCATAGAAGGACCTATTACATTCCAATCATTAATGTGGAAGGATTGAAGTATTTATATATATGGATTCTAAATTTATGAATGGTGAACTATATAAGGATTATTTAGTTTATATTATTTTTTTATAAGGACTTATGATAATATGTTGATTGGATTTAGAAAACTTGAAATGTGATTTATTGGAATGGTTATATTTTGAAATTAGGGAATTTTACCCTTAATTATTTCATGATTTTGAGGAAATTATGAGATAATTGATTTTTATTTGATAGTTTTTATGATATTATAATTGATAAAGTATTTATTGAGAAGTTGGTATAAGATATCAGGGATGAGGTTTAAAACATTATGGATTTATAGAATGTATCCCTTACACATCAAAAAAATGAATAATGCAAGATTTATAAGAGGATGTATAGTAATTGAGGTCATTACCGTGATTCAAGATAATATAATCTGTGATTATTCAAATGTTTAAAATGTGAAAACCCATAGGTAATTTTTTATATTTTTTGGATAAATGTTGGGAAATTTTTTTAACCTTCTTCCTAATGATTTTGAATTTTATATTTTGGAAGAATTATATGGTTAACTATCTATGGAATGATTATGTTAATCATCAGATGAAGCATTTTAGATTAAATTATTATCTCCCCACATGATGATTTTTTCATATTGTATAACATATTCAAATAAGTTTGTTTTTATGGTAAAAATTATTGATGTGATGTATTATTATGGATCTCATGATTTGTTAGTTCTTTTGGAATGAACAATTTACCTTCCTTATTAGAGAAAAGGTTAAAGTGAAAATTTATCATGTGAAATAATGGGTGATATTGTGCTGATATAAAGTAATTATATATCTTTGTTAATATTATTAAACATTAAGAAATGGTCCTGAAATAAAATTTTCTCCTATTACCATAATTTCATATGTTATCATTGACCTTTTTCAAGATTATTTTTTGGTTATTTATTTTCTTGTTAACTTTCTCCTACCATTTTTCTCTATAACTCTCCATCATAACATGATTGTTAGATTTATCTTTAATTTCCACATATTCACTCACCACCTATGTTCTCCTTTGAGGAAACCTAGTTATAAGTTACTTTGGGTAACGATTGTGGTTACAAATTTCTTTTTTAAATGAATTATTAGTATTTTTCTCTAATATGGGTTTCTATGATTGGAAATATCTAGTATTATTCCATTGATAACCCATATTAATGTTGAGGGGAAAATTCATTTTAAGGGGGATATAATGTAACTACTCTATAATTTGTAAAATATATATATTTACAAATTAATTTAATACTTTTGATATTTTTCATTTCATGCAATACAAAATATAGTTATTTATATTAAATAATTTCATTTTTATGTACAACACATGAAACACTTGGATCACATTGCGCAACATGCAACACTGACTTGGATTTCGTTACATAAAACATTGAGTTTCTAAGAAACAACATTTTATTATTTCAATTATTCAAATGAGATATTTATAATCTAGAAATTAAAATTAGTTTTATGAATATTAATAACTGATTCTTAAATTTTAATTATAATATTTCAAAAAATATAAATAATATTGGAAATGAAATATAGATTTTTTGGTAATGTTTTTAATGTATAAAAATATTGTTTTCTTATAGGAACTACTAGTAATGTCCTTATTTGAAAAATTATAAAATTAATTTTAGAAACTATTAGAAATTTTATTGTATAAAATAAACATAATTTTTTAATTCATTATGCCAAAATTATGAAAGGGTTATTTTTGATATTTTTTATAGAAACTTCCTTTTTTGATAAATAGTGAAAATATTGTATTTTAATTCAAAATTGCCTTTTCCATCTAAATTATTTTTAATGTTTAATTATGTTTTAGAGTTTTTAAATATAATAATAGATACATTGTACATCTATTATACCAATGTAGGTCATTGGATGCATTTTTATATTGACTTTAGATATAAACGCTTAATGAGCTTTTGAACATTCTAAATTTACAAACCTACTTTCACGCCACATCTTGCATTAAACTTAATTTTACCACTCCTATGATTTAAATTTCAAAAATCTGGTCATAAAAAGTAGTAATCATTATGATATTTATAATATAATAATATTAAGTTCATTTTTTACCGAAATTATTAGTGAAAATGATTAATATTAATTAAAGAGTAAAGGTAAAATTAAGCATAACAAGGACTAAAACATAATCATAAGGGAAAAATAACATGTCCACTTTTCAAAAATCCATTTTCGGGAAACATTTTGGCCATTAACCTTCCATTCCTGAGTTTGTTTGGTTTTTATTACTTTTTTTATGTAAAATGTGGCTATACCTAACTTGTTTTCAAAAATGCCATGTTTGTCCCCTCCTTCAACTATTAAAAGGCACTCAACCCTCCAACTTCATCACACCTCTCAATACACATTATCTTAACAAACATCTACCAAAATACCTTCAAAAAATACTTTCCCTCAACCCATATTCATCTCATTTCAAATAAATAAATCCAATAAACCCTTTATTGTTTACCAATTAGAGTTACCCGAATAATAGGTAACATCAGTCCTAAACCTCTTTAGTTTTATTATCATTCTCCACCACCTCTATTATTATGATTCCATTAATATATAATAAAATATTTATCCACAATAAATTGATATTTTATTTATTCTAAGGTATTTATGTACACTTATACACACTTACATTTATTGGGTGATGAACTTATAGTTATTTCTTATTGTGAACAACCGCCTCATGAAATGATGTTGTTCGTTTAACTTATACCACATCTCTTGGAAGGTCGTTATGATGGAAAATATGGTTTTTATATGAAATATATTATATTTATTATTTATTAATACTTATTTATTTATTATATAAATCCAACATTCATTCTTTCTATCTTTTATAAATACAATAACTTCATTCATGAATGTGAAAACTACAACCACCTCAAAGAGACGTGATTCGTTCACACACTAAATGGAATGTATTAAGGATAGTTTAATTAAAATTATATGACATATATGATATTTATAATTAATTAATTATTCTATATTTAGTATATTACACCTACCTTTATACTCTCCGTTTTTTATAAATATGATAACTTTGTTTTTGGATGTGTGGACTACCGCATCTTCAAAGTGATGTGATTCGTTAATATTTTACACGGAACCTAATAAGGATGGGTTTGGTAATTTTATATGAAATATATGACATATAATTACTACCAGGAAGATATTATTTATATATATACATATATATTTCATTTTATTTCATTGTTTTTCTATGATAATAAAACAGAACCAGTGTTCATCCATATGTATAGCCTACAGTTTCTATGAAAGATGTATTTTATTTAATATTTATATTTTTTAAAGATTAAATTTATATTTATTTACTGAATATAATGGACATTTAAATAAGATTTTACATTAAATAAATAACTAAAAATGATCTATGAAAGAATATCGATAATAACAAGTCCTAACATGTTCGATAAACAATGCGGTTATTACAAGAAACATTACCTAAACATGGAATTTTTAATTAATGGGTAATATAAATCCATAAGTAAATCATATATGGTATTAGATAGAAAAATATCTTTTTTCATAATTTTTATAATAAAATTATTTCCATTACACAGAAGGTTTTAAAGTGTATAATTAATGTCAGGACTTAAGGTCAAGGAATTCCATCTCACTTTTTATTTTCGTTAGATACATTTCTTATTAAACACTAATTTCTTTTTTCTGGTATGTATACTTCCCATGGATGAATTTTATGATCGTTAAAATTAAATTTCTAGGTATTCACATATCAATTTTATTATCTTTCTTTCATGTGTTTTATTTTTCAAAAGTTAACAATTTGGTAAAGTCATTTTGTCTCAATTTTCCTTATTTGACACACATGCCATGTTATGCACCTATATTTTTCTATAATATGTATATACATTTAATGAATAGTTATATCATGAATTTATTTTTCACACCCTTACCCATGTATTTAATTTATTTAATTATTTTTTCTAAATTAAATAATTTTTATTGGTGTTCGGGTGACTCCTGGAAATTTTGTTCTTTGAGTTATATAAAAAATATCACTATTTAGTGTTGTTGTTTTCGTGTGCTTGGGAGGAGTGCAAATTTGGAAGCCGGACGCCTTCTCTCTGGAAACTACATGACCTCCCATTCTTGGAAAATGAAAATAAATAAATATTATAATTAAAAAACATTAATTT
Organism: Viscum album; assembly: GCA_963277665.1. Classification (NCBI taxonomy): domain Eukaryota; kingdom Viridiplantae; phylum Streptophyta; class Magnoliopsida; order Santalales; family Viscaceae; genus Viscum; species Viscum album. The sequence continues at coordinate 562,581,228 of OY728125.1, forward strand.
TTGTCTTTTAAAATTATTATTGTTATTAATGATTTTATTATCGCTAAAATGAAATAAATAATTATATTATTTATAATTTTCTAATCTCATTATTATTGTTATTATTTTTATTATTATTATAAAAATTATTATTAAAGTTAATTTTGATTAAAAAAATTTGGAATTATTTTATTGTTGTATTAATATTACTGTTATTAAAAATATTATTATTATGATTGTTATTATGATTATGATTATGATTATTATTATATTATAAATTTATTCATTATTATTGTTATTATTATTTTTATTAGTTTTCCCTTTTTAGGTTTGTTATGCTACCTCCCCCCCACATTTTCCCATTGTTGCACGTGCACGGGGCTCCCTTACGGTGTGCCTCCCCATCATCGGCCAGCTCTTCCTATCCAACCGCCTCGCAACCCCGCCCAGCCTCTAAACCCCCCCCCCCCCCCATCATGCACCAATTTTCCAGCCTCCTCACTCCCTTTCTACGCTCATGTAGGCCTGCCGCCAGCCTCCCAGCCTTCGGCCACCGCCCTCCCTATCACGTGTTGAGCTTCAGACTTCTCTGACCTCCCAGATGCCTTTCTCATTTCCCTTACCTCTATCCCCCCTCCATCTTAGGATCTAGCTGACCGAACCCCCATCCTCCTAATTCTTCCAAATCGATGACGCCTCCCTATTGTGGTGGTGTTAGAATTATTTTGGTGAACCCCATAGCTAGCATCGGCCCCTCTCTTGACCGGTGTCGTCCCTTTTTCCAGTTAGTCTAGCTGGTACCATGACCTAATGCTAGTGTGCAACCTCTATCTGGCCTTTTTCACCCAACCATAGTATAATCATATTCTTTTTTCATTTATCTTTGAGTTAGTTTTTTATTTTTGATTGTGAATGGTTATTTGGGTGGTTTAGTATTTTTGAAACCCTCATGAGGTGGTGGCAGGTTTACATTGTCATCGCGCTTCAGTTTCTAGGTGAGGCTTTCTCTTAACCGCATGGTTCCACATACATTAATTGTGGTTTATGTATGTTTCTGAGTCATTTATATTTAAATCTTTGGTTGTTGGACCTTACCACTTCATTTTGGACACGCGTTGTTCCATTTCATTTCGGTTCCGAGGTAGGTCTCCCTTGCACTCACCTTTTTAATTTATGAACCATTAGTTTCATGCATTTCTCACCATCCTTGACTAAAAAGTAGTGTTATTTAATCTTCTAAATATTTCCCTTTGGTATGAAAATGATGTTTTAAGACCACATTTGCGGTAACTAGAAATGATTTCTTAAAAGAATGTGCATCGTCTTTTTGGAAATATGTCTTTATAGTCTTCATATGTGGGTTTTTTCATTAAAGACATAGTTTAGAATTTTAAATAATCATATGGATTTTATAATGGTGTTTATACCCTTTTGAGTGATAAATTGAAATTGTTTTATTATATTTTTCATCCCTTATTTTTGGTTAGTCTCCTAGTTTGATTTTAATGTTAAATATAATATAATATAACTTATTTGATTTTATTAATGTAGAGGAAGGGTGGTAAATAGTGTTTTATGTTCCTTAAGTGGTTTCTCAAGTGTTTTGGGTTTTTATAAAAAATAAGTATATGTTTCTAATGGCTTTGGTCATCTTATAAAAATGGTTTGGCTGGGAAAATGTTTAATGGAATTTGAAATGATTGTTTTCGTTTCATGATTAATTTTTTTCATGTGGTTTTAAGTGGAATGAAGAGTTCATTTGGATTTTGGAAATGGTCTTAAATATATTGAAACATGTGTCCCATTTTACATTTTAACAAACGTGTTTTTGGTTTGAAAATGTGATGTGAATTCCCAAATCAGATTTTAAAAATGTCTGTAGAATAAAAAATGGTGTTTTGTCCGTCTTGGAGAAGTAATCTTGGTCTTTCTATGGATGGTGTTTTGGGAAGTTTGTTTGAGGCCCATTTGGCACCTTTATGAAATTGGGGAAATTTATTTTTTCAAAAACTCTCCTAGGATAACTCTCATTCATTTGTAGCTATTATTGGTTTTGTAGGTACATGCTTTGAGGCGATCAGGTTCTCAAATGGATTAAAGGCCAGAGGTTGTCCCATGTAGTGGCTCAGGGTGATGCATGTTGTTAATATATATATATATATATATGTGTGTGTGTGTGTGTGTGTGTGTTTGATTGGATGCTCTGCTGGCCTCAGTTGTCTCACCCTTGTTATATAAATGAGACATAGGAACCTGTCATGTTGAGAGAATATTATGAGAATGATTTCCACACTGGTAGGTTATGGTACTGACCAATGGCCCATAGTAGGTGGATATGTTTGGTTTTATTACTCTGGTATTTTCCCTCTGCCTTCATGAGAATGGATTAATAAGTGTTTTAAGCATTTTGATTTCACCATGTGTGCCATGTCAATGAGGATGAGGTCTCACGTATTGATGTCTTCTAGATTATTCTTGATCTCATGGGTTCACCTATGTATACTATTTCTTAGTGCGTGTAGCATTGAATGTGATTCTTATAGGTATATTTTATTTTATTTTCCATTAAGGTGTAACTACTATAGCGCTTTCATGTGTATTGTTTTAATGAAATTTGGTGTTTGGTTTTAATGTGGCTTTTGAAAACTATTTTCAAATAATGGTGTTTTATTCTTTTTTTACAAAATGAAAATGTAAACAACAGTTTACCTTTGAAATTGGTAATATCTCACTAATATAATTACTTTGGTTTTTGAGAAATGAATGAGGTAAATGACTCGTACTTTCTTTTTGAGTAACATATAGAAAACCTTATTATTATAAATTATGGTTGAAACATGAAAATGGATGTTTATATTATTTTATAGGATGTGCATTAGGAAATAGTATATCAGGATAGCCTACTGAGTTTTAATACTCACGCTTATAGTTGTTTTCTATTTTTAGTCCTTGTGAAGGTTCCATCATGGGTGTGTTCGCCATGGGCGACGATAGATCGTTGAGTCAGATAGTGACCCGCAGAGTCACACGAAGTTAGTTCGGATGTCGAGTTTTGTTGGTTTTACCTTCTTCTATTCTGGTTTAGTTGTTTTTTTGGTATATTTATTATGCATTGATCTTTATTATTTTCTGGGATTTTATTTGTTTGGATTGGGAGAAGTCATTCTCGTCATCATTGTCAATGCCCTGGCACTTGTCGCCAACCCAGGAGGATCAGGAACACATCTCAGGTCGTGTTTTAGATCTTCTCGTGTGACCAGTTAAGGGAAGACTCGGGTTGGTTTGTGAAAACATTGTATCAAAGGAGGTAAAATCTTAGAGGACCTCGCTTTTCAGAGTTACATGTACTATTTGGGATGTCAAGGTAGATGGAGTAAGATTGAATGGACTCGAGGGGTAGGTGTTGGAAGAGCGTTGTGAACTCTTTCTTGTTCTGATCTTTAAGATTCCAGTGATGTCCGGTATAATTAGTTTATTTGGGTTTTAATGGAATGTTTTGTGATTGGTATATGTCAAGGGTAGTTGGGATTATAGTCCTTGTGAAATCGCACGGCCTGGCATGTCGTGTGGAGTTAGGTTCATGGTCCTAAAAGGCTCTCCATGTCTATGAGGTTTTTGGTATATGGTCGCCAACGATATAGTCATGTCACCCACTGACTCCAGTTCCCTGTGTGAGTTTTTTTGGGTGTCTTCTATCTTCTGTATGTTGTTTGAATCAGAAATATTGGTATTGAAAAATTTATTTTTATAAAGACATGTTTAATTGGTGGATTGATTTAAAGGAAATGGGATGAAGGATTGGTTTTTGGAAAATGAAGATGTTTTTTTATGGCTTGGGTGTTCCTTTGGGTTCTCAAAATCATAATGGTATGTTAGTATATGAACAGATGTCTGGTATTGTGGGTGGATGCCTAGGGTGGCACGGAAACATGCATGTGAGTGAGACTCTAAAGAATACCAATGGTGAGGGTTTATCCCACCAAGCGTGTTTTCAAAAGGAATGTTTTGATGTAATGATTCATTGTTTTCTTATGTTTGGAGATTTTCACCAATGCGATGTTTGATCTTGAGGACATTATTTATTGAGTCGGTCATGATTGGGTTCTTGACATTTCAGGTAATGTAGTGGTCCCCTTGAAGCTTCTATGGGTGATCTTAGTGCGGTTCATCAACCTAAAGATTTTATGATTGAGTTTATGAAGCAAGATCCACCTCTCTTTTATGGTCAAGTAGACCCTTCTGTAGCAGACGAGTGGATACAAAAGATTGAAAGGGACATTAACCTTTTTGATTTGATCAAGTCATTGAAGGTTATGTTTGCAACATTCATTGTTGATGGTTCACCATGGGTGTGGTGAAAGTCAGTGTCGTAGAACAAGCCCCGTTTAGAGCTTATGTGGGAGTTTTTCAAGGATTTGTTCATTCGTCAATATTTTTCGGAGGAAGAAACGGTGATAAAGGGGATGGAGATGTATTATCTATAGTAGGATGACTAGTCCATTTTGGAAAATATTGAGTGCTTTTTGGAGCTATATTCTTATGATTTAGGGTATGCCATAGATGAATCGATTAAGACTCGACATTTCGAGGTAGGTATCTGTCTCAATATGTAGTCGAAGGTGTTAGAGTCTAACCTAACTTCATTTTCCACTGTGGTGAGACAAATTTTTCATAATGAATCCGTGATAGCGGGAGTGATAGAATTAGTCCTCCCTCCATTAATTCATGGGTGTATTGGTGAAGATTCTGGGAATGAGATAAGGAAGCGATTTAAAGTGGATGGAGCAAGTCATGGAATCAAAAGGCCCCGGGATCATTCATTAACCACTTCGGAGCGAGAGATCCTCATTTGTTATCAGTTTGGAAAAATGGGTCACAAAAGGTTGTCATACCCAATTACTTATAAGACCTTCCATGTTTGCAGATGTTTGGGTCACTTACAACAATTCTGTCGAGGTATCGCTAGAAAGGGTCATAGAGGATGTTATTATAAGTGATGTTTTGTTGGGTTTTTTTGTTTAAAGTTTCTTATGAATGTTTCAATTTAGGGTAGGGGATCTCTCATCATTACAGTTGTACTATTTTTGTTTTGGGTTTTGAAATGTATGCGAATGTCGTAGGTCTTTTGATGAACTCCGGTTTTTAATGCCTGTCTAGTTTTCATTTCAAAATTCTATCATTTCTTTTTTCAAATAAAAATATGTATGTTTCTTAATAAGATTATCCAAACCCTACTATAAGGCATGAGATGCTTCATCCTTAAGAGATCAATCTAAAAGGCTTCAGAGTGAATCTGTTGTGTAGTCAGGAACCTTGGAAGAATATTAAAAAGTTTTCTTGAGGTTGTTTCTCTATCATTGCGGTGAGATAGTTTTAGTGTTTCTGTTGTGGTTTCTATATCTTTTTAATTCTCTTCTTGGTGCAAAGAGAGCGATAGACTTATCCCTCATGCAATGTTAGTAATTGTGCCTTTTTGGATGAAAGTTTCTAATCAGTTGCATTGTGTGGACCACCCATGTGAATTAGTTGTAGCTTTGGTTTGTTTCCATCCAAAATTGGTGAGTCATGAGTAGTTGTCAATCATAGTTTTATTAATCCAATAATTAGGACCTCCCTCCCCACCCATGGTGTTATGGTTTTTAGTTCATCCGGAGTTTTTGGTTCACCTCTTATTCCTTTCGAAAAGAAGTGAATAGTTTAAATGTTGGTTCTATATTCCTTTTTCTTAGATAAATCGCAGTTCAAGTTCAATTTGGATATCCATTTGGGTACTTTTATGTTGGTTCTATATGGTGTAAGGACCCACCGTGAGTCCCTTTGGGTTTCTCGTAAGTCATTATCATATGCTGGGTGAATTCTTGTGGTGGGGAGTCTGTTCATGCCTCCCCTCTGGTGGTGAATTGTTTCTAGTAATGAGGTTGAGTATCACTGGCAGTCGATGGAATGTCCTTGGATTAAGAGGTTGGATCATGTTTATGTAGAATCCTTTTGTGTTTATCAATCGGTTGGATGGTGTTGTGGATTTCTATGGGAGGAAAGTGTTATTGTGGGGAGAATTGTCACACCCCGACCTGTGTGCTTAATTTATTTAATTATGTTTCTTCCTTAAATAATTGTTCCTAGGGTTTGAGTGAGTCCCAGACCGTTACATAAAAATGTGCACTTTTTGGGTGTCGAAGTCATCCGGTGCACAGGGGGAGCGTGAATTTGGAAGCCGCACTGCTTCACCCTAGCAACTGTATGACCACCCGTTCTCAGAAAATGAAAATAAATAAATATTTTAATTAAAACAAGCATTAATTGTGGTCTTTTAATGTTTCGGTTGTTATAAAATATTTCATTATTACTGAAATTAAATAGATACATTCATTATTTTTAATTTTATTATCATGTTATTATTTTCATTATTATTATTGTTATTATAAATTTTCCAATTAAAATTAACTTTAATTAAAACAATTTTTATGAGTTATTTTATTGTTTTATTAAAATTATTGTTATTATGAATATTATTATTATGGTTATTATTATTATTATTATTCTTGTTAATTTTATTGTTATTATTATTATTTATATTTTATTAGAATTGTAGTTATTATTATTATTATTATCATTATTTGATTAGTTTACCCTTTTTTAGGTTTAATGCGCTACCCCCCCCCATTTTCCCATTGTTGTGCGCGACCTATTGCACCCATGTAGTGCGCCTCCATGCCACTAGCCAGCTCTTCTCATCCAGCCACCACACAACTCAGCCAGACCTCTGCACCCTCCACGTCATGTGCCAAGCTACTGGCCTCTACCCTACCTTTCTTCGTGCGAGCATGCCAGCCGCCAGCCTCCCAACCTCTTCCCTCCCTATCATGCGTCGGGCTGCGGACCTCCCCAAACACCCGGATGCCTTTCCAGTTTCCCGTGCTTCCGGCCTATCCTCCATCTGCCCAGCCTCTGGATAACTGACCCCCCGACCTCTTGTTTCTCCCAACTTGATGACACCTCCCCCTTGTTGCAGTGTTATTATTTTTTTTCAGAAATTCTCATAGCCAATGACCTACCCTCTCTTGACCAATGTTGTCCCCTTTTCTGGTGAGTCCAGCCGGTATCGTTACCTCCTTCCAGTGCACCGCCTCCTTCCAGCACATTTCATGCCCTTCCCCCTCTGTATAATCATATTCAATTTTCATTACTCTTTGATTTTGTTTGTGAATTTTTATTATTAATGGTTATTTGGGTGGTTTAGGATTTTTAAATCCCTAGAGAGGTAGTGTCTGGTTTACATTGTTGTCACGATTCATTTTCTAGGTGAGGTCTTCTCCTCACTGTAAGGTTTCACATACTTTAATTATGGTTTTTGTAAGTGTCTAAGTCCTTGATATTTAAAATGTAATCCATTGGACCTTACCATGTCGTTTTGGAAGCGCATCGCTCTGTTTCATTTTGGTTTTGAGGTAGGACTCCCTTGGATACACCTTTTTAATTTAATAACCATAAATTTCATGCATTTCTCACCAACCTTGGTTAATTAGTAGTTTTATTTTAGCTTATAAATATTTCTCTTTGGTGTTAAAATGATGTTTTATGCCCTACTTTGCAGTAATAAGAATTTATTAATTAAAATTATGCACACCATGTGTTTGGAAATATTTCTTACTAGTCTTCACATGTGGTTTATGTCATTTAAAACATGTATAATAATGTTAAATAATCTTATGAATTTTAGACTGGTGTTTATAGCCTATTGAGTGATAAATTTAAATTGTTTTATTAGATGTTTCATCCTTTATGTCTGGTTAGTTTCCCAGTTGTCTTTTTAAGATTAAATGTGATATAAAATAACTTTTTTGAATTTTTAAATGTAGCGGCAGTGTGGGAAATTGTTTTCTGAGTTCCTTAAGTGTATTCTCAAGTGTTTTGGGATTTTATAAATAAATGAGTATCGGTTTCTAAAGGGTCTTGGAATCATATAAAAATGGGTTGGTTGGGTAAATGGGTATTGACATATGAAATGATGGTTTTACTTTTTTAAATAGGTTTTCCAATTGGTTTGAAGTGGAAAGAACAGTGCATTTGGATTTTGGAAATGGTTTGAAATATGTTGAAATATCTATCCTCTTTGGCATTTTAACAAAAGTGGTTTTGGTTTGCATATGTCCTGTGAATGCCCAAATGAGAATTTATAAAGTTTTATGGAATATAAAATTGTGTTTTGTCATTTTTATGGAAGTAAACTTGTTCCTTATAAGTATGGAATTTTGTGAGGTGTGTTTTAAGCCCGTTTGGATCCTTTATGAAATTGGTGAAAATTGTTGCTGTGAAAACTCTCCTTGGATAACTCTCTTGCCTCCGTTGCGATTATTTTTTTGGGAGGCCTGCGCTTAGAGGATCCCGGGTGCTCGAATGGTTTAAAGGAAAGAGGGTGTCCCATGGAGTGCATCAGGTTGATGCTTGTTGTTATTTATAATATATATATATATATATATATATATATATATATATTTGATTGGATGCTCGGTTGGAATCAGTTTCTTAACCCCTGTTATATACATGAGACATAGGAACCTAGCATATTAAGAGAATATTCTAATAATGATTGATGCACTGGTAGGTTATTGTGCTGACCAATGGTCCACATTAGGTTAATATGTATGGTTTCATTACTATGGTATTTTCCCTCAACATTCCTAATAACAGATGGCTGAGAATTTTGAGAATTTTGATTTCATCATTTCTCACATGTCAATGATGGTGACTTCTTATGTATTGGTGTCATGTGGATTACTCTTGATCTCCTGAGTTCACCTATTTCTACTCATTCTGAGTGGTTGCAGTGTTGAATGTGTTTATTGTATATATATTTTTTCATTTCATTTCCCTTGATGTGTAGCTACTGTATCACATTCATGTGTAGTTTATTACTGGACTGTGATGTGTGGTTTTAATGTGGCTTATGAAAACTGTTTTAAAAGAATGGTGTTTTATTCTTTTTTGTGAAATTTGAAAATGTAAACATCACTTTCCCTTTGAAAATAATAATGTCTCACTTAAATAATGATATGGGTTTTTCAAAAATGAATTAGGTAATTGACTCATTCATTGTTTTTTAGTAACATGTAAAAAACCTTACTTTTATACATTGTAGTTCAAATTTGAAAATAGATTTTTATTTTATTTTAAAGAAAGTGGATTGGGAAATAGTACCTAAAGATAGAATACTAAGTTATAATACTCAAAACTATAGTTATTTTCTATTTTTCATCCTTTTAAAGGCTCCATATTGAGTGTGTTCACCTTGGGCGACGTTTGATTTTTGAGTCAGAGAGTGACCCATAGGGTTACACAGTGTAAGTTTGGACATCGAGTTTGGTTAGTTTTATCTTCATCGGTTCTGGTTTAGTTGTTTTCTTGGTTTATTAATTCTGCATTTCTCTTATTTTATTTCCCATATTTTTATTTATTTGTATTCGGCCAAATTGTTCGCCTCATCTCTTTCAATTCCCAGGTGATTTTCGCCAGCTTGCGAGGATCGGAAACGCCCCTCATGCAATGTCGTGGATCAACTCATGTGATCGGTTAAGGTTCAACTCGGTTTGGTTCGAGACAATATTTATTTTTAGTATATTTCATGATTTGTGTAATGTTTTTATTTTCATGTATTAGGATTCAAATTTACCTAAGTGGTAACAATTTATAGCTTTAATCTCATCATTTATCGATATTGTTTATTATTTTTCATACATTGATTAAATTTTACGATCCATATCTCATGTATTCTAATGAAGTTTCTTAAACACTATATATGAATTTAATATCTATGTAATGGTACAAATTTTCCCACTCATTGGTACTTAAAATAATTATGACAATGTTTTTCTGAAAACATGACAATGTCTTCTTTTAGTCAGAAATTTGTGTTCTTTCAAAATACTATTTTCAAAAAAATATTTTAAAATATTTATACTATTATCCTATGATTTTTAATGGAAACTGTTACCCATGTATTAACTTTTTACAAAAAAAATTAAATGTAATCTCAATATGGTTTTATATTCAAGGCCCTTTTAAACTTTTATTGTTAAAAAGGAATGTTCGTCTTGTAAAGACTTACCTTCCATCATGACCATCGTTTCATTGATGATTCCTTTGAAATTTAACATGGTTTTTTTATAAATATTTTTACCCAATATTCTATAAATTGTTTTATTTTAGAATGGTTTACAATGAAAAAGTGTTTTCTAATAAATTTGATTAAAATGTTTTTAAATGATTTTAAAATATTACTACATATGTTTTCAATAGTGTGTTTTCAAAAAAAGTATATAAATGATCTAAAATATTATTTTATAAGTTTGCAAAGTAATTTGAAATAAAAAATAGATTTAAATTTTTTTAATATTATTTTATATGTTATTAAGGAATCATTTTTAAAAATGTTCTAAAAGTTTTTTTTATGTTCCAAGGAACAATGTTTTCTAGATGTAATCTAGATTCCTGGGAAACTTTTCAATTTTATTTTCAGTGAAAAATGTTTTCAAAATAATTTATTTTTCAGAAATTATTTTTTAATAAACATCATATATTTTTCTCAAGAAATGTTTTTATAAGATATTTCAAAATCATATTCTGTCTAAGATGATTTCCATTGATGTTAATCATGCCTTTCTGGGAAATATTATAAAGGATCCATTCTTATTATTTCTCTAAATAATTTATGTTTTTGATGGAATGGTGTTTATTAAAACCCATTTATATTTCATGGTTCTCTGTTTATGAAACATTTTCCTGTTCCATGGGTTATAGGCAGATGAAATCCATTTCTCTTCAATGGGTTATACCATGATAAATTCATATGAACCCCATTAATCCTAAAATGGTAATATGCATGTGAACCACATTTCCCTTCAATGGGTTATACCATGATAAATAATTATTAAACCTTCTTTCTTTTATAGGTTATTCTAGGATGAAATGATTACGAAACCAATATATTCTCTACAGGATGGGATATGTTGTTTATGAAACAAATCAATTTTTATGCGACATTATACGATTCATTTTTTTTTGTATTGTGTCACATGTATTCATGATTTTATTATGTGGGGGTGTGGTACCTATATATCCCTCCAATTAATTGGATACGTATTTTTATCTCTTGATATAATGGTGAGAACTAATTCAGCAAGCTTGATCCACTGTGCAATGATTAGGAAACATGATCTCTTAAAAGTAATGGACTGTGATTGGGTATATTGTGGTGTCCCTCCAAGGAGGATTAGTCACCATGAATATGGAAGAGGTGTAAACATGATCCACTATGGGAATATAAGGAAACAGGATCCACTATGGGAAGATGGGGACAGCAGATCTCATACAAGGAGATGACTATGACTATGGATGGTGGTTTCTCCCACCTAGTAGTTTTATTACCAATGATGTTCCCTAATATATTCTAGAAATGTATCTTCAATTATAGGTAATGATATTACATGATTATTTGAATTCCAAAATTCCATGTCTTACTCTTATGTTATTATTTCATGTAATATAATATAGATTTTCTTATGATTCTTGCATTATGAGTGGATAACCTTTGGGACATTATTCATGTTTATGATCTTTGATATATAAGGTATGATCTCATAATAATATGATCTCATTATCATAACCTTTTTCTTATGTTTATGATTACATATCTCCATTTTTTACCCTCACTGGTCATCTCAGTTCAACAACTTTTTAGGTTTTCTTACTCAGAATATGAAGATATATTTAATGTATGACACTTCTAATAAGCACGATACTCATGGAGAACCATGTGATAGATAATTTAGAGCACTCATTTACCAGTGTTTATGTTTCAATGTTTCCAAAGGTATTAAAAAGATATAGTATTTTGGATTTAGTTTGTGCGACAATTTAAGTATTTTTCAAAGATGATGTAATGTCTATATACGTTACGATTGGGTTGTTATAGATATCGTGCTTCCCTGAGTGGTTGAATTTCCAATATAAGTAAAACTATAAATCTAAATTTTTTTGGGGGATAGAGATAACAGTAATCAAATGAATCATTTTGGAAAGAATCTTATTTGATACGTAGTTAGTAGAAATCATGAATCTATGAGAACATTCATGAATAGATACTTCAAGAAACATATATTTCACATACAGAACAATAAATCAATATAGATAAAATTAATTTTCATCATCAAACACATCATGTCCTACGATGCTAGAGATTGGACCCACCATTGATGCCACACCCGCGCTATGGAACACATTGGTGTCCACTATAGGATGGTCCAGGGTTATGTGTGTCAAACTTATTTTTATAGGGTATATAAATCGGTGAAGAGTATTAAAATATCATATAATCAAAACTATTGGATGGAATTTCACCTACAAATCCCAATGGTGATAATATTATCGCCTGAGTGGAGAGTAGTTTACTATTAATGGAAGGATGACATCCTATAGTTTCAAAAGGTAGTGATGCCTCAATCTCCTAGTAACCCAGGATATGATATCCACCTCTATATAATGGTCTATTCTCTAAGGTATCACCAAGGATCTCCAACTCCTCTCTTTCTATCTTTTCTCATAGAAATCATTGGAACAATTTCTGTAATGCACTAGGGATGATGATACCCTTAATATTCAAAACAAGTGGTTGTACATGAGTCAGTGGAAAATCATTAGCCTCATCAGTATGGGTTGTCATGAACCAACCCGGGTCGACCCTAAACTGGTCACCTGAGCTAGTCCGCAACATGGCCCAAGAGGCGTTCCTGATCCTCCCAGGCTGGCGACAAGCGCCAGGGCATCAACATAGGCCGTGGGAACGATTTAGCCAAATATACATAAATAAAACAGCAGAAATAATACAGAGTAGCATAGAATAAATAAACCAAATAAAGTGAATAAATAGGAATAGAAGAAAAGTAAAATTGACCAAACACGATGTCCGAAGTAACTCCGTGCAACCTCGCGGGTCGCTGTCCGACTCAACGATCAAGCATCGCCCTAGGTGAGCGCCCTCAAGTTATAGCCTACACAAACACTAAAAAGAGAAAAGAACTATAGGCGTCAGTATTAAAACTCAGTAGGATAGCCCGATATCTATTCCCAATGCACTACCTTTAAAATAAAAGAAACATCATTTCAAGTTTGAACCACAATTTATAAAATTATGTTTTTTAAGTATTTTACTTAAAAACAATGTACGAACCATTGCCCTTAACCATTTCCAAATTTGGGTTCATTTCGTTAGTGTCAATGGATTTTTATGAAGGGAAAGTGATGTTTATATTTTCATATTTGTACAAAGAGGATTAGACACATTCATTTGAAAATCATTTCTTAGAAACCTAATCAAAAACAATTTACCACATTCCAAGGAAAACAATACACCATAAATGCACAAAGTAAAACACATAGCAAGGGCAATGTAGGTATACATATGAGCATCATAATCACTACTCCAAGCAACAAAACCTGAATATACATGGGAGAACCTAGGAGATCGAGAATAAACCATAAGACACCAATACATGATAAATCATCCTCATTGACATGTCACGATGAAATCAAAATGCAAAATACACTCGACCATCCTCTATTAGGAAGGTCGAGGGAAAATCCCATAGTAATAAATCAAATATATCCACCTACTATGGGCCACTGGTTAGTACCATAACCTACCAGTGCAACAATCATTCTTAGAATATTCTCTCAATATGCTATATTCTCATGTCTCAAGTGTTTAAGAAGGGGGTGAGCCAACCGATGCCAACCAAGCATCCAATCATATGTGTATATATATATAATGCACAACAGGAATCACCCCGAGCCACTCCATGGGACAACCTATTGCCTTTAACTACTCAAGTACCTGGGAGCCTCTAAGCGTGGCCTCCTAAACAATCAATTGCATCCAAGTCAGGAGAGTTATCCTAGGAGGGTTTTCATCAAAAAAATCATAGCATTTTCCATAAAGTGTCAAACGGGCATTAAACACCTTTCAAAATCACCACTAGAAAAAGTACAACTTCTTTATAAGACCAAAACTGGTTTAAAACCATTTAAAGAACCCCCAAAAAACTAATTCATAGGCAGCCAATATTTTTATAAAACCAAACTAGAATACTTTATTTTTTCAAATAAACTTTAATAGCCAGCTGGGAAATTTCTCAAAAGAACCAAGGTACTTGTTCACGCTTCAAAAGAAATCATTTATCATTAAACCAATAACTCTATTTGATATTCCGTGAATATGATTAAAATATAAACGGGCATTCTTTCACTATTGGGTGTCCGCTCATCAAAAAAATATCGCATGTGTCGTGTATAAAATAAACAGCACTTTTGTACATTGAGTAATTATTAAAAAAACAATTCTCTAATATTATTTCACGTTTACTAAAATTAATAAAATATTTAATTGAAATGTTAGTGTGTGAAAACATAACAAAACGACACCATTTTCACACCACAAGAATTGAATTATAAATTTTCATATTAAATGAATTAATCTCAAGTTTCACAGTAATATTCAGCATATATATAGAGGGCGCAAACTGCAGGAAATAAAGTAACATAAATTTTAAAAGCGGTGCAATGGGAACCTACCTCAAGATCAAATCGTGATGACAAAACAACCTTGAAACCAAAGTGCGATGACACAATGCGTGTCTGAAACCACGTGATAAAGTCCAACACCCTACGTAAATAAAATTCAAGGAATCAGACACATATAAAAAACTCAACTAGAGTACGTGGTACCAAGCGGTGGGGAGAAACACCCACCTCGAAATTTAAGCGCGACGGTGATGCAAACCCGACACTAACTCCAGAGGGTTTCAAAAATCCTAAACCACCCAAAATGAACCCTCAATTAACAAAACTCCAAATAAACCAAGGATAAAAAAAGAACAAAATAAGTAAAGAAGAAAGGTACCGGTGGGAATAAAACGCGCCGGTAGGGGTGACGCCGGGAATGCACGGGCTGGTCGGGCAACGCTGATAGGGTGTGGAAAGACTGGGAGACGTTGAGGTGTTGAGACTGAAATACAATGGTGTTGCACCAGCGCACCAAAGGGAGGTCGTCGGATATGAGGGGTCGTAATCTGAAGGGGCTCTCATCAGAGGGTGTCCACACAGCTGTAGGTTCACGACAGCTAGAGGGGGAGGCTAGTCAGACAGTGGGTACGAAGTGGAGGTTGGAGGTGCGGCGTCCGTAAGAAGCTGGTCGTCTGGGGGGATACGACTATTTGGGGAGGGAGATGCTAGCTGGGGCATTGATTAGGGGAGGACCGCGCGGCCGGAGGCAGGCCGCACTGCTGCTGTGTCCCTCCGAGCTGAGGGGGTGCATGTCGGACAACAGGGGGCCGAGGGTGAGGGGATCCGCAGTTGGAAGTAGGAAGTGTGAGTAGGGGTTGTTACTGCAATGGATGAAGTGGATAAGAGGAGGGGGTGCTGCTGGGGTTCTTCGCCACGCAGCATAATCAGGGACCGGGATCGGGAGGCGCACCACATGCAGGAGCACCGACAGCAGGCTTCCGCGCTATGGAGGTAGATCCAAAGCAGCTAGGCGAGGGGGAAGGGTGGCGGCGTGCTGCAAACAGGGGGCATACAGGGGGAGGCTGAGCAGGAGAGGAAATGGGGAGAGGAGAGGGCCATTATAAACCCTAATAAAAAAATAAAAAAACAAATCTAAAAAAAACTATATAAAATGTAAACATAATAATAATAATAATAATAATAATAATAATAATACTAATAATAATAAAACAAATAAAACAACTAAAACATGATATATACATGTATTTATATATATATATATATTTTTTAAACATCTTATAACTAAATAGTAATAAAACTAATAATATTATTAATAAAAAGAGAAATAATTATTATTATATGAACAAAATAATGGTGATAAAAATAGTAATAATAATAATAGCACTACAGAATAATTCTAATAATAAAATCATGACGATAAAAATCAAAATAACTGAATTATTAATTTTATTTTTATAGTCATTAAAATCATAGTAATAAAAATTTTAAATGATGAAATTAAAGATTGTTCTAATTGAAAAATCATTTATTTTCATTTTCTGAGAATGGGCGGTTGCGCCGCTACCCGGGCGGAGCCGCGCAGGGTTTCTGAAATGCCCTCTCTCGTGCGTCCAACGAAATCGAACATAAAACACTCATTTTTCCTAACACGAACTCAAACTTTGTCTGTGACTCACCTCAAACCGCAGAAAAAATACATAAAGGCCGGAAAATAAATTAAATAAAATGATAACATTGGTCGGGGTGTGACAATTCTCTCCACCATAACACTTTCCACCCCCGGAAATCCACGACACCAGCCAGCTGATCTATCAACACCAAAGGATTCCACAAAACATGATCCAACCTATTAAAACATGGAAATTCCACCAATCACCGGCAGCACTCAACCTCATTGTCTGAAACATATCACCAGTAGAGGGGAGGCCTAACTGGACTCCCCACCATAAGAACTCAACTAGCATTCAGTAACGACTTAAGAGAAAACTGAAAGAGACTCACGGTGGGTCCCCAACCATAACAGACTGGTCTATTAGAAACCAACTAGAAATCCAACTTAGGCCAGAACCGGGCCTTAATCAAGCTATAAAAATCACAGTCGAAACATTTAAACCTCTCACTCCCATCCTAAAGGGATAGGAGTTGATCTGAAAAGTCTATGTAATCCAAAAATCCTTACCCCAAGGGCAGGGAGAGAGGCCCCAAGGATTGGATCACTGAAACCACAGCGGACAACTACTCACGACCCATCACTTCGGGATGGACACAAACCAAAGTCGCAACTGATTCACATGGGTGGCCCACGTAAGGTCACTGATCAGAAACTTTCATCTAGAAAGGCATAATTACAGACATTGAGTGAGGGATAAGTCCATCCCGCACTTTGTGACAGGATGAAAATTTCAACGACAGAGAAACCAGGTGGCAACACCAAAACTGTCTCACAGCACAATTAAGCCACAACATTAACCAGAGTCCTTAATATTCCCCGGGGGTTCCTAACTACACGTTGGCTTCACTCCGAGGCCTTTTGGATAGAGCTATGATGGATGAATCATCATTTTTCCTTGTAGTCAGGTTCTGATAATCCCAACAAGAAACATACAAATTTTGATCTGATAGATGGAAGGATAAAATTTTGAAATATAACCATGATAGCGTTGAAGAATGGAGTTCATCAAAAGACCCATGACATCCCATACATTTCGAAACCCAAAACACCATCAGTACAACTACAACGATAAAAGATCTCTTACACTAAAAGGAAACTTACCACAGAATCTTTAAAGAAAAACACAATAACACATCACTTCTAATAACATCCTTTGTGACGCTTTCTAGCAATGCCCCGAAAGAATCATCGCAAGTGACCCAGGCGTCCAAATGCCTGGCAGGGCTTTGGAGCACTTGGGCACGACGGCTTCTTGTGACCCAGCTTGCCACACTGATAACACACATGGATCTCTCACTCCGAAGAGGTTGATGAAAGATCCTGAGGACTCTTGACTCCACGACCTGCTCCATCCACTTTCATTTTCTTACTCATCAACATTCCTTAATCTTTACTCCTGCTCATAGGGATTGAAGGAAGGAGGACTACTTGGAGCACTCCTGCCATCGTGGCTTTGACCTGAAAATCTTGTCTCGCCACATCGACAAAAGAAGTTAGGTTGGACTCTGACACCTTCTACTGTAGATAAGGGTAGAGACCCGCCTCGAAGCGTCGGGCCTTCATTGGGTCATTCGTGGCATACCCTGAATCATAAGGAACTCTCTTCACAAAGCACTGTAAATATTCCATCACGGATCCATTGCTCTGATGCAAAAAACACATCTACATCCCCTTCCTCACTCTTTCTTCTTCAGAGAAATACTGATGAAAAAACAATGTCTTGAAAAAATCCCAATTATGCTCTTGACAGGGCTTGTTCTGAGACACTGACTTCTACCCCATCCACGGTGAACCTTCAAGCATGAAAGTTACAGACTCGACCATCAATAACTTGGGAAACTCAATGAGGTTAAAGTTTCTTTCAATCTTCCACATCCACTCCTATGCTACGGAAGAGTCCGCTTGACCATAAAAGAGGGGTGGATCCAGCTTCCGAAACTCAAGCATAAAATCCTTAGGTTGATCAAATACACTACGATCACTCATCGAAGTATCAAGGGATAACCTTTGGACAAGTAAAGTCAAAAACACATTCAATTCCAACTCAATAAATTAAAATCCTCAAAAACCAACAGCACATATATGAGAGGCTCTAAACAAAAGAAAACGAGCCGTCATAAAATAAAAATATTTCTTTTGAAAACATCTTTAATTTAAAATAAGCTTGGTGGGTTAAACCCCTTCCATTGATATTATTTAGAGTCTCACTCACATTCATGTATCTGTGCCACCCTAGGCATCCATCCATAATACCAAAAATATGATCACATTTCCAACATACCACTATTCATGGGAGAACCCATAGGAACACCAATGCAAAAACAAAGAAACCATATTTACCAAAAACAAATCATTCATACCACTTCTTTTAAAACAATACAAAAATTAAACATGTCATTTTAAACAACCTTTTTTTTCAAAACCAACTTTTATGATTCAAAACACATCCAGAAATCAAAGGAAACCCAAAACAGCTCATGTAGGGAACAAGTGTCAGTGAGTGACTTCACCATATGGTTGGCGGCCATTTGCCAAACACGTCACCGATATAGAGATCCTTCTTGGACCATGCCCCTAACTCTGCATGGCATTCTAGGCCGTTCGGGTTATGAGGACTAGTGGCCCAAACTCCCTTTGTTGTATCCCAATCACAAAACATTTCCATAAAAACCCAAATAATCAAATTAAACCGGACTTCCCTTGGAAACCCGAGGATAAGAACGAGCAAGAGTTCGCGACACTCTTCCTGCTCCTACCCCTCAAGTCCCAACAATCCTACTCCATCTACTATGACATCCCAAATAACAAAGGGCACTCTGAAAGGAGTGGTGCCGCGTCCGGAAGAAGCTGGTCAACTGAAGAGCTATTGCTGGTCGGGGAGGGAGATGATAGCAAGGGCGTTGATTAGGGGAGGACCTCGTGGCCGGAGGCAGACCACGCTGCTGCTGCATCGCACCGAGCTGAGGGGGTGTGTGTCGGACAGCAGGGGGCCGAGTGTGAGGGGCTCCACCGCTGGAAGTAGGAGGTGGGAGCAGGGGTTGTTGCTGTAATGGATGAAGCGACTAGGAGGGAGTGTCGTTAGTGTTCTTCACCGTGCTACAGAATCAGGGACCAGGATCGGGAGGTACACCACATGCAGGAGTGTCGACAGTAGGCTTCTGCGCTGAGGAGGCAGATCCGGAGCAGTTGGGCGAGGGGGAAGGGTGGCGGCGCGCTGCAAACAGGGGGCGTACAGGGGGAGGCCGACCAGGAGAGGAAATGGAGAGAAAGAGGGCCATCTGAAACCCTAATAAAAAAAATAAAAAAACTAATCTAGAAAAACTATTTACAATGTAAACAAAATAATAAGATTAATAATAATAATAATAATAATAATAATACAAATAAAACAACTAAAACATTATATATACATGTATTTACATATTTTTTTAATCATCTTATAACTGAATAGTAATAAAACTAATAATATTAATAATAAAAGGAGAACTAATTATTATTATATGAAAAAATAATAGTGATAAAAATAATAATAATAATAGCACTATAGAATATTTCTAATAATAAAATCATGACGATAAAATTTAAAATAATAAAATTATTAATTTCATTTTAATAGCCATAAAAATCATTGTAATAAAAATTTTAAATGATGCAATTAAGGATTTTTATAATTTCAAAATCATATATTTTCATTTTCTGAGAATGGGCGGTTCTACCGCTACTCGGGCGAAGCCGCGCAACGTTCCGAAACGCCCTCCGCTCATGCGCCCAATTATGTCGAACATAAAACATGCATTTTTCTAAACACGAACACAAACTTTGTCTGAGACTCACCACAGACCGCAGAAAAAATACATAAAGGCCAGAAAATAAATAAAATAAAATAATAACATTGGTCAGAGTGTGACATGAGGAGTCACCATGACTCTCTAGGAAGAAACCTAGAATAAATCACTCCCCAAGACTATTTGTTATTGATTAACCCTTATATTGTATATATAGTGACACCTTATTCTATGAAATTCTTGAGAGGTGGAATTTCTAGTAACACACAATCCCGATAAGTTGAGGGGACACTATTCCCTAATAGTATATCACCCCTATAACTCAGTGATATAATTACTAGCCTAAAATTGTGTGGGATTAAACATGGAAATTGAAAGTTTGATTTCTTTAAAATGTATCTCGATGCCTGATATATTCCCCCAAATCTATCTTTAGTAGTTTTTAAAATTAAACATGTATCCTTTCACCCAATAATCCCAAAATATAGAATCACTCAATACATCGATATCATATTGATTTGAATTTTCTTAATATTTGTTAGGTCTATTAATGCCACCATGGATCCTTCACCTGGATACCAAACATGATTACTAGGGATTCTTCCACACCCATCTTCAATTATCATAATAACCACACAACATAACTATAGAAACCCCCCATAAAAAATTGAATCCTATACAAGATCATTTCTGCTTGGTGAGTGTGATTTCCTGGGTTTTTTAGTGCTCCAGCTTCAATGCATTGACTACTCCTCCTCATTACCGGATTAGATGACCAGTTTCTTCATAATGTCCCTAGGATATGTCCCTCCCCAACTCTATTCATATGAATAGGGAAATATGACGGATTTATTAGAGGGTAGAAGAATTATTTGATCCCAACATCCTTCTTTTGTAATCATTTGTAAGAGTTTCTAGATAACCATGGGGTTATACACACAAAAACCCTCAGTGTACCCTTATGGTGACAACCAATAAAGAGAGAATAATTAAAGGGAGAATCAGTGTCAGTTGAGTGGAACACATATGACCATTATTTCAATGATTTCTAATAGTATGCTACCATGGAAGGCTAGAATACAATATCACTACTTAGTATTCCCTTGGTATTCATCCAAAATCACCCCCATTAGAAAGGAAAATGATAAATGATAAAATACATTGAAATACTATGTCTGGAAGAAACAAAAACATACTCAATGTATCAAGGATGAATACCTGTAATGTTAAGTAGTGTTGACCATAATTCACAGTTTGATGGGGGTAGATACAGTTTAGATACTCATATCCCACTTGTGAAAAAAAACCCAACTATACAAATGTGGAATGGCACATACACACAAAATTAATCACCCTATTTATAATGATCTTACACTCTTAGTAGATCATAACATAAAAATATGATGGAATTTATATTTTTTTGGACCATTTTTAGCATCACCTCCATGATAAAGCTACATGTTCATACTGCCATGTGAGAATCTTGAACATGTAGTAACAACCCAAAAAGAATATCCCCTATAAATTCTATTAACTAGGTATTTTGGGTGATGATATTTACCAAGAAGTTATACCTTTATGAAAGTCACTCCTCCATGATTAACCAAAAACATCCCACATTTATGAATTTTATAACTCTATGACACTACCTCAGTCTTCTGGGTAGATAACCATGATTTGTGACATGAAAGATATCAACCTGCCTTTTGAGTATAAAATCTTGAATGAGGATGGGTTTATAACCTTCAAAACCATGCACAACTCCTATAGGTGACCAATCGTGTACAGGTACAATCATATAATCCACCTATAAATTTTATATTTAGATTAATTTATCATAAATAGCCCCTAAATGGGGATCCAATCGATATGATAATGATCACCCAAGGTAATTCTGACTTCCTTACGGAGAAGGTGGAATGAGTTGTTGTTTGGTGACCAATGAATTAATTGTTATATCATCATATATGGGTGATGATTTATGAGGGACTGTGAGTTCCATTGTACTTTATAAAGCCTAATTGTTCAAAGGTATTCCCCCATCACCTTGAATAATTGGTGAACCTAATATACCAAGTAACATTTTTCCATGATGTTTCAAATGGGAAAAATACCCCACTCTTCAATGTTGACCTCTTGAGGGTATATTAACCTCACTATTAATATTATTACATATTTTTTATGATACATTTTTTGAAATGGATCTTCTCAATTGATAATCCGAACTAAATTCTATTAGGTGTGCATTGTTTTTTTATAATAATCCATTAACAAGTGACCATATATAGCCCTATCCAACCTAAAACTGGGGATCACCTAAAATAGTATTTTTGAAATCATGGTTTTCATCATGTATGAAGAAATTATCTATAAAATAAAATTCAAAAATTAATAGTCTATTGGAGAGTGGGTGGTCATTTTCTTCATTTAATTTTGTTGAAACATAAAAATTCATCAATAAAACTAATAATTTTTATAATTTTATCTAGTTTAAAAAAATATTTTTCATTTTTTGATTTGAATGGTCTTGGTTAAAAAATTGGGACATAGATCAAATGTTATAGACATTCATATTAAACTCACAGAAAATTTATATTATAGAAAAATTTTTAACGTCCAAAATTTTAGGAAAATAATTTTATAAAAACAATTAGAGCACCGTGAAACTATGAATTTCAAATATATGGTAATTTTTGGTTCAATGTATTTTTATGAAAAATTTAATTTTTTGAAGAATGTCATATTTCACATAATATATCCTCAAACGAAACACATTCCTCTAAATAACCCCTCAAGTAACCTTATTTAGGTTAGAATTACAAGGTTGTGACATCATTATCTTAATTAATAAAACTCTAAATATTTTCATAAATTCACATAAGTCATTACCCTCATAAACTAATCTTTTCTGAATTTTATCACGTGGGACATTCCATTTATGGGTGAGTTCTTGAGTTTGTTTTTTTAAATATCCCTGAATAACATTGTTCATGTATGTTTTTCATTCCATAAGAAACATGAATTTTAATAAAACACCAGTGTTTCATGAAAAATGTTATTAATATCTATTTAAATCATTCCATTCTCTAGACACAGTGTCATAAAAAATGAGCTTCAGAAAAAACCATCTTTGCATGAAACCCATTACCCAAGTATCCTAACATGGCATATACTGGTCCATCCATCATGTGCTACACCCCCACTCAGCATCGATATATGGTTTCTTCCTAGGCCTTTTCCTCTAATTTTTTTTTATCATTTACCCCCATTAAAATTTTAGAGTTAAACCATGAAATATTTTCTAAAGTCCCTAAAATTTTGGGTAGTAATTTTTATAACCCCAATGCCCACCCAAAAGAATAAAATAAGTTGAAATAATCCTTTTCACACCTTGAAACACCTTGAGTTGAGATATTAAACTTGGACTCGAATCTCTTTCCTAAATTGAGAAACTCTTCATGGATTCCTCAATTATTATTATTTCAAATAATCCTATATATATTTATAAAATCGCTACTATTGACCTATATTCTTAGATCTGATTCGATGTATGTATCACACCTTCAATTTCCAAGAATCTCTAGTCTACTAGTCCTTAAAATATAATGTTAAACGATATTATTAAATTATCATATAATTCCTAGTGTGAAAAGAATGATATTTCTTATATGTCAAGTATAAGATTCCTACAATCATGAGGTCACCCCCATAGTCCCTATTTTATGACTCCAAACTACACAATACATAGGTCCTAGATGCACAACCATAAAAGAAACTCCATATGGACATATGCTTACGACATCAAAATGAAATTCACACTTTCATGGCTATATGAACTTTAAGGAACCATAATGGTATTTTACATAGGTTCGTAAAATGAATAACATGGCTTATTAATTGGCCGCAAACTATAATTTCGTTGATTCCCTTATATGGGAAATGAAGAAATACCCACTCACCGAACAAATAAATTGTCCTAAAACACCTATCACATCTCTGGATAGAAAGAAAGTAAATGTTCCTCTCTATATTCCTCTCCCTCAGGTGTAGTCCCCCCAAATATTCCCTGGCCCATCAATAGGATTAGATTACATCACAACCCAAAATGAGAAAAAATAAATGAAAAACCCATCATGATATACATTAATTCTTCGGTACTCCTCCCATGAAGTACTATTGGGAATCCTCGTTAGGTTTAAGCCTCGTCCATGTTCTCTAACCCATTTTTTGGGTCAATATTATCCCATGAAAAGTCATTAGAAAGAAAAAAATTGGAAGCTCAATGTGTAATCCCTATAAACAATTTTATAAATGCATGGTGTTAAATTATATATCATTAACGTTCTCAATTCATGTTATCAGACTATGGCTTACCAGATTTTATAAGCTTAGAATTCCTTGGGTGAATACCCCATGATTCCTCATGTGACATACTTTATATTCCATAAATACGATGTCTCATGTGGTGTGTATGAAATTTTCCCACACCTTATCAGGTAACATGTCTATGTAAGCCCCACACATAACATTTTTACTATGTAGAAGACACCAATCCACCCATACCATCATTGTTCCCGAACATCACCTAGGATAATCACTTATGTAACCCCACTCATATAATATCATCTCCTTAACAGAACCTAGTAAATACTCTCCGGCAATCCCCAATAATACCATATATATTCCTTAGTATCACCTGAGAAGTACATTCATGTATCCCATACTCATATCCTCTATACTCCATAATAGCACCCAAAAAGCAAATTCATGTAATCTCTACATGTACCAACATTGCTCCATAGCAGCACTTTCTTATCTCCATATGTAATCACCAAACCATTATCCAAAATTTAATACAATAATCATCCTAGACACAAAATCCTAGTTTTCCAACATTAATCTACTTAAAAACACCATCAAAACATGATCCTAAACTATGGCCTTACCATGTGTTATTCTAATGGGAATCCTCATGTAATGATAATGATAAGATACCCCCAATATTCAAACATCATCAATGCATATGCCTCACAACGTCACTTTTTGTCACTCCTTTCACAACACTATAGTCATTATCACAAAACAATAAACTCTATTTACCTTCCATTCCACATGAAAATAAATTGTGCAGTTGAACCACAAGATTTTTGATACCAATTTCATTATATGGTATGTAGGATTCCTACCACAGGTTCAACCCCAACATAGTAACACTACTACAATTCCATCCTCTCGTTGGTAAGTGGTAACTCTGAGGACTGATCACAATTTTAGGGATACACTAATCCTACCCCATGAAAATATGAGCTCCCTATAACATAATTAATCTAGTTATATCTCAATACATGATGATAATTCATGGGAAATGACCTCACTATACTCAAAACAAGTTATTTTATCATACGTAGTGAATTTATGTGACCGTAAACTTTTCATGCAAATATGTGAATTTTACTCACTCAGCTCAAAACATGTGACACCTCATGATGCATAACAACCACAACCCAAGACGGTGATCTAATATAAACTTAGGTTATAATCCATATAAGTGTATAGGATGAGCATTTGATCCCATATAACCTATATAAGTTATGAGCCTTGGTTTCTTACTCATGGGACTAACATTGTATTTCTCTGGTTATGGTCATAAGAATACATATGTGTTGAGCATAATTTGTCTGAACCAATGTGAATATAATGTCTATCATAATAAATGTGAGAAAACTTTTGGACACAAATTGGATTCTTATGGTGATGATCTTTGTATTCCTTAGGCACTAATAATAGGGTTAAGCATAGTGACCATGGGATTCCTCTGGTTTTTCACCTATGAATAATTATGTTAGTTGTATATGATTCTACCACAAGATCAAATTATGAAATATTTTTGACAAATTCCATGTTTACTGAGATCCATCTCATATTCCAAAAATTCCAAAAACCATCATCACTTATTACCACATGTTGCTACCCTATCATGGGAGTAATTGGAGTAATTAAATAGATTATAGTACATGATTGAATTGGGAATGATATTTTCAAATATATATTAGATATATAAGGAATACCCAAACTAGTTGATAATATCCAAAAAGGATTCTAAAGAGGGAATAATTGAACACTCATCGTCTTGTTTTGATCAAGGAGTCATCATAATCAGCAATGATGGTGTAGGTTTCCCACCATTAGAATGTGGGGATACAAAGATATGATGATCTATGCCTAGTCCAAGGATGCAGTCCACATCTAAAATAATGAAATCATGTCATAGAGTAAGCGTTGAAAAATATAATGGTGAACCTGTAATGAAACTATTCTCCATAAACAATGAGTATATGAAAAAACATCGGTATCCCCCAATCTGGGCATCATCAACATAAATCGCCTCTTGTTCGACAATGAGAGGATTAGTAAAGTTAATATCATGGGATTATGGGATGTATTGTGTCACATAAATGCTTCCAATGATAGAGACACACAATAGGATCCCCCGCCCCATTATCTATGTGAAACAACATCGGTGTCTTTCCTATGAATTAACTAGAAAAAATCCCATTTTCCTAGGAGGTAGGGGAAGTTAGGTAGTGTAAACCCCCAATACCACTAGGGAGTCGCTAGTGATTCCATTTTATGCATACATTTTTAATGTTTTCATAAATAAATGTCATTTTTTCAATTTTTTTACCCATTTTCTTAATAAATAATAATTTGTTTTTTAATTTATGATTATATTTTTCAAAAAAGTGAAAAACATTAAAATAGATGTTTTGTCATTATAAAATTTTATATTTATTTGATATAAGTTTAATGTTAATAAATATGCCGACATAACAATCCATCAACCCATGGTTGTAAGCCCCATAGTAGCCCTATAAAGGGGCACTGGCCAGGCCACCCTTAGGGAAGGATATCACATGTAGAAATTTAGATGTAGAGGTTGTTCATGGAAAGATTGTGACTGACGAATACAGCTGTATGAGATTCAAGACTATTTGGAAATAAGTGGAACATTTCAGTTTCTTGAGATGGGTTATAGTAGTGGTAGATCTCCTACGTCCTCATTTTGACTTCATCATGCCATCACCACTATAGATTTTTTTGGAAGAATCCTCTAACCACTATATTGATAGATGAGTGGTGTAGAATTTACCAAGGGCAATGTGCACTTAACAAATCGATTTCATCTTATGATTTTTCATGTGACATATCCCTTATACTAAATCAGAGTCAAGAGATAAACCAATGAACCATTGGCTTTATTGCTACACCATGGAGCCACCATGGCCTACAATGGAGGAGTTTAAATGCCACTTGATATTTGAGCCTCACTTAACCCTAGCCATAGTTATGAATCGTAGTCTACATTGCAGATATAATTGATGATGATTCCACTACAACATCTAATATACGATGTGTCATGGAGACGTCATTCTTGGATAATGTTTAAATGAATCTCATGTATCATTCACAATGTTGTGTTGTGTCCAATGTTCTTGATATGATGCTATGATATGAAGGGTTTGGTTTTTCCATTCAATGGAGATGAATAATTTAAAAGGCTTCAGCTATAATGTTAGAAGGGGAATACCTCATGGTAATACATAAAAAGTTATTACCAAGGAAATAAATAATCATGATAAGTTATGTCAATGGTTTATATATAACCATATATTCGCATAAATGATTGTAATGGGAAATGGTAACCAATGAGTCATGTAATGGTAAATATCCATAACCTTTTATGCCAAAAATTACTTACATATGGGTAAATCCCCATACCCTTACTTGACACTAAAAATCTAAATGATAGTGGCTACACCAGAACGACTTATTCCACGTTATAGGGGTTATCGATTGAAGTTTCAATATACAAATATTGTTGGGCAAAAATCCCTCAAGGTAACATTGCAGTGTTTTTGGTTGATTGTGTTTGTTGACAAAGCAGGCTTTCATGGATATTTGTCGAGTTCCCAAGATGGTGTTGACAATCATTGTTGACAAAGAACGATGACAAAGGAAAAGGACGATCTGGAGGTGGTACAAAAGAGCAGTACAAGGTGGCTCCATTTCCCAGTGTTTCCCAAATTTTTGGGGTCCAAAATTTGGAGTTTGGTGAGCATCGCGAAAAGAGGATTTCCATGAAGAGCATAATTTAATATGGCAAAGACATGAATTTTGCGAAGATAGGATGCATGATTTGGAAATCGTGAAGACCAGAAGAATGGAGGCGGTGATGCTTCGCGATTACGTCAAGCTTCACGAACGGCAGATGCTGAAGCGCATCGCGGCGGAGAAGAGCTTTGCGAGAGAGCTTCGCGGCGAAGGTGCGAAGGTATGTTGGGCTTCGAGAGGGAGATTCGCAGAGAAGGCGCGAGCCGCGGAGGTAAGTTGACGGTGATTTATCGCGACTACGTCAAGCTCTGCGAACGGAAGATTGCCGTGGAGCTTCGCGATTTGGATAGAATTCCGGCAGAAACTTTGGAGCTTCGCGATTTGAGATGATGTGGCGTTGACTTCGCACGGAAAGTTCAAGGGTCGGTGGAATCGCCTATAAATAGAGGGCGACCCCTTCGAGCGAAGTAGAGAGAATTTTCAGAGAAAATACTTTGCTCTCGATTTGCGAAGGTGGTTCGCGGAGCCAGTGTGCTTCGCGAAAGAGGTGCTTCGCGGCGGCTATTGTAGCTCCGCGAAACCTGCGAGCTCCGCGTTGGCTTACTTAGCTTCGCGAGGGTCGTTGCTTTGCGACGGCTTGAGCATCGCGAGAGTGCTTCGCGAAGGAGCTTCGCGAGTGAGCTTCGTGAAAAGGCAGGAGCTTCGCGAAGGCTTGTTTGAGCTTCTCGAAATTGGGAGCCTCGCATTGTAGGGTGCTTTGCGAAGGTGTTTCCAAAAGGAATTGCCCAGTGTTCAGAGGCAAAGAGGTATTCATCTACGGATGAAAGTAGAACTTCAACAGAGCATCTAAATACAGAGAAAGATGCATTCCTTAATGGAAATGAAGATACCTACAGGTCTATAAACTGTAATTGGATTCCCTTCTGGAGAAGTGAGCTTAGGAAGAGGAAAAGGAGATCCTCTCCACCGACAGTGAGCCAGAGAGAGAGAAACAGGGAGTTACCCTTGGGAAAGCAGTGAGCTGACCCTAAACTTTGTATAGGCAGTGAGCCTGGGCATAGAAGTGATCTAGCCCGAACATTGTAATCCACAGCTAGTGAAGTTTAGTGGACTTTGTACGACCGACATCCTGTCGACGTATGCTCCTTGGACGTAGCCCTTAGCGGTGAACCAAGTAAAATTGATGTGTACTGTGCTTGCTTTACTTTCTGTTTATATTGTGCAGCAGGAAAGAGAGAGAAGAGTGTTTTTCTTAACAGCAAAACAAGATCAGAACGGGCTTTAATTTTTAATTGGTCATACCCTGATTCACCCCCCCTCTCAGGGTATTCAGCCTTGTGGACCTAACTAGTGGTATCAGAGGGAAGGTTGATAGTTGTTCTTCTCTCAAATGGAGGTAACTAATCATAGAGGGATTCCGATCTTCGACGGATTTAATTTTCAGATATGGAAGAATCGAATGCAACACTATTTCTGATCCTTGGGAATGGATGTGTTTTCAGCAGCTATGCATGGTATCACAGCTGATATTACTAGTGGTGCTTTATCAGAAGCTGAGCACAAAGAGTTGGATGCTGATTCCAAAGCAATCAATGCCTTAGGGGGATCCCTCTCTAATCCCATATATACAAAGGTGATGTCATGAAAAACGTCACATGCCATGTGGGAAAAGCTTTTGAATATTTATGAAGGGGATACAAAAGTCAGAGAGGCAAAGCTGCAAGTGTTGTGGAACAAGTATGAAGATCTCAGAATGAACCCGAATGAGTCTGTTGATGCATTCTTTGACAGGGTAAATGCTGTGGTAGAAGACATGCGGGGTCTTGGAGAAATTATCGAAGACATTAAAATCGTAAAGCGCATCTTGAGAAAGCTTCCACCTCGGTTTAATTCGAACGTTTCTGTTTTGGAAGATAAAGATCCGAAAGAGCTGACATTGGATAACCTACATAGCACTCTTGTTGCATATGAAATGAGAAATGATGACAACGATGCTGTGGAAAAGGGGAAATCCAAAGAGGTGGCATTTAAGGCCATGAAGAGGCTCACTATTGAAGATTCTCAGGAGGACGAAGATTCAGATGAGGTGATGTCGTTCCTTTCTTCAAATCTGCAAAGAGGGAAAGGAAAGTTTAAAGGGAAACTTACACTAGCATGCTTCCGATGCGGAAAGGTTGGTCATCTTGCTGCAAGATGCCCCAAAAAGTTTCAAGAAGAAAGCGATGAAGATGAAGTTGAGATTCCCATGAAAAAATCTTCAGCCTATGTGAAAGGGAAGAAGCAGTTCAAGAGAAATTTATTTAAGAAGAAGAATATTCTTTCCCAAGAAATAGACAGTTCAGCTGAGTCAGAGGGTGAAGAAGTTGAAGAGATAGAAAACTGCAAAGATCGTGGACAAAATGCGATGGTGGCTGTTGCCAGTAGTGATCTAGAAAAGATAGAAATCGAAACAGATGAAGAAGAAGAAGAAGTTGAAGGGAGAGTTGACATGGAATCTGAATTAGAAGTAGCTCTTGAAGAGATAGATGTTTGGCGAGAAAAAACAAAAAAGCCAACAAGATAGTACGTGATGCCAAACTCTACATGCAACAACAAGAAGAATAGAAGTCTGAGCTTGAGAAAGAAATTGAAAATCTTAAGTTTTCCAGGCCAGAGCGCACAGAAAAGGTTGATAAGCATAAGCTCATGATTGAAGAGCAGAAAAGGGAGATCGATTGCTTGAGTCAGAAAGTGAAAGATCACGTCAAGCGTATTGAAGAGCTTGAAGAGGAAGTTATCGGTATGCAGAGAAAAGTTAAAGACCAAGAAAAACCTTTGAATCCCAACACATTCTTGGGAAATCAGGTCGTTACAAAGACTGAAAAGAAGAAAGAAGAGCATAGTAGTTCAACAGGAAAGAAGCAGCAATTGAACTCAGAAGTTAAGGCTGATTCATGGCTTAATCAGAAACAAATATTTGTGGCAATTGAAGTTAGACCGCAAGCACCTGTCCCGAGATTGAAGGTGGATCTGAGTACAAAGCAGAATCAGAATACTCAGAGATCCAAAGGGGAAACTCATAGTTCTAAAGTAACATGAAGGAATGCGCCTTATATCAGGTGTTATTGTTGTGGATAGATGGGACATTCACAGTACGTGTGTTCCATAGCCAAAAGATATCGAAGGGAACAAGAACAGAGATGGCAACCAAACAGAAAACGGTTTTACAAAACAGATTTTGAAGGAAATTGTTTTTGTTGCGGAGGATTTGGACACATGGCTAGGTACTACACTTCGACCATTCAGAAAAATGTGCCAAAGCAGAATCAAAATGTTCACAAGAAGCAGATAAATAAACCGACAAGTGAGTTAAAAGTTAAGAATATATTTACAGTTTTGCAAGATGAAGCTAGTCCATCATACTCTGAGAAAGAACAGAAGCCTCAATCTATGCCGAGTATGAAAGAAAAAGTATGGACCAGGAAGAAGAAAATTGAGAAGGTCGTAGTTGCTAAAATTGCCCTTAAAGCATCAGATTGTTCTGGTGTTTGGATCCTTGACAGTGGTTGCACATCCCACATGACGGGTAATATGGATCTGCTTACAGGCATTAAATATGACAAAGAAGGAGTTGTCAAATTTGGAAATGATGAAGGCCTGAAGATTGTTGGCTTAGGAAAAGCCAAGTTTGGGGGCAAAGAAATGAGAAATGCTGATGTCTTGGTGGTAGAGGGTCTCAGTCATAATTTGCTTAGCGTCAGTCAACTATGCGACTCTGGGCACTCTATCCTATTTACCAAGAAGATGGGTTTTATTAAAGGAAAAGATGGAATTGTCATTCTTCAGGGAAAACGAACAAAGGGGAATCTTAACATGGTTGGTGGGGAAGAAGATTCGTCCCTTTTATCCAGAGAAGAAGAAAATCAGCTGTGGCATAAGAGACTTGGTCATCTATGTCAACCATCTATGGAAGATCTGGTAAAGTGTGATGCTACTAGAGACCTTCCCAAACTATCACGTGATCGCACTCATACGTGTGATGCTTGTCAACAAGGGAAGATCATCAGGAAGACATACATGCCAAAGGAACAAAAAGAAACTCGAGTGCTCAAATTGGTGCATGCTGATGTATGTGGACCCATCTCACCACGAGCTATAGATGGGAAAAGGTACTATGTTCTTTTCATTGATGACTATAGTAGAATGGCCTGGGTATTCATCATTACCCATAAGACAGAGGTGTTCAGTTGCATAAAGCAGTACCGGAGGGAATCAGAAAAGATGCTTGGGCAGAAAAGTTTGAAGTTTCGTACTGATAACGGTACGGAATTTACAAACAGTCAGGTTGAAAACTATCTCGAGAAACATGGGATAAGGCATCAAGTTTCATCAGTAAGAACTCCCCAACAGAATGGAGTGGTTGAAAGGAGAAATCGGATCATCAACAACATGACCAGAACAATGCTTATCGATAAGGACCTATCAGAGAAATTTTGGAAGGAAGCAATTTTGACATAGGTCTATGTTTCAAACAGGTCCCTGTTATGTCCGAAGCAGGGGAAGACTCTGTATGAACTATGGTACGGAAAGAAGTCAACGTTGAAGTACTTTCGAATCATTGGAAGTAAGTGTTTCATTCTCAACAAAGAACATCATAGGAAGTTTGAGGCACGAGGAGATGAAGGGATATTTCTTGGCTATTCCGGGAAAAGCAATGCGTATAAATGTTTCAACAAAAGGCTGGGAAAAATCTTTGAAAGCAATGATGTCACTATAGTTGAAAATGAGCAGAATACTCAATGATCCAGTGAACAGTTCCTGGATGAAAGTGATGATGAGGTAAGTAACCTAGGGGGAGCAGAAGTGGCAGAAGCTGACTCAGAAGAAGATACTGATGATGAAGAGGAAAGTGTCAAGTCGGTGTCTGTGAGAAAGCCAAAGAGTCGAGCTGAAATTGATAGGCAGAATATCATTGGTGATCAAACAGCTCCAGTTCAGACTCGAAGAATGAAATCATCACAGCAAGCATCGTTTTTGTCTCAAGTGGAGCCGAAATGTTTTTCTGATGCAGCTGAAGATGAAAACTGGGTTCAGGCCATGAACGAAGAGCTTGATCAGATTGAGAAGAACCAGACATGGGAGATTGTTTCGAGTCCATCAAACAAGAATGTCATTGGGACTAAATGGGTCTATCGCAACAAGATGAATGAAGATGGAACAGTGATTCGGAACAAAGCACGACTAGTGTGCAAGGGATACTCACAGATAGAGGGAATAGATGTTGATGAGGCCTTTGCACCGGTTGCAAGGCTGGAGACAATCAGATTATTTTTGGCCATAGCAGTGCAAAGAAAGTTCAAAGTGTTCCAGATGGATGTCAAATCCCCATTCTTGAATGGGGTTCTGGAAGACGAGGTGTATATTGAGCAGCCAGATGGTTTTCTCATTCATGAGGATGAGAACAAAGTTTGCAGGCTGAAGAAGGCGTTGTATGGGCTGAAACAAGCACCAAGGGAATGGTACTCAAGGCTTGATCAGTACTTGAAGAAGCTTGGTTTCCAGCGTGGAGGAGTTGACTACAACCTGTATTTCAGCAATGACAGTAATCAAAGGATGATGGTGCTAGTGTTTGTCGATGACATAATTTTTGGCGGATCAGATGAAGCTCAGTGCAGACAGTTTTCCGAATTCATGAAAAATGAGTTTGAAATGTCAATGATTGGAGAGCTAACGTTTTTCCTTGGTCTATAGGTGACACAAGGAAGGAATGAGACTTTCATTTCTCAATCCAAATATGCCAAGGAGGTTCTAAGAAGGTTTGGAATGGATAATTCCAAGGAAATGAAGACTCCGGTTGCTACCCGGATGAAATTATCAAAAGATGAGGATGGCAAGGTAGTTAATATCACAGAATACAGGAAAATCATTGGAAGTCTGTTGTACTTAACCGCAACAAAGCCTGATATTGTTTTCGCCACATGCCAAGCAGCGAGATATCAGAGTAATCCCAAGGAAATTCACATGCTTGCAGTGAAAAGAATACTTCGGTATATCAAGGGCACAGTGGACTTCGGCCTGACATACAATGACAAATCTCAGACAGAGTTATTGCGATATACTGATGCAGACTGGGCCGGTTCAGCAGATGATAGAAAATCAACGTCTGGTGGTGCATTTTATCTTGGCGGACTATGTATTGCTTGGTTAAGCAAGAAGCAGGATTGCATTTCATTATGCACCGCAGAAGCTGAGTATATTGCGGTCACTCAAGCATGCACACAGTTATTGTGGATGAAGCAGCAGCTTGAAGATATGGGAGTTGAAGTGAAGTCTCCGATCGAAATCCAGTGCGATAACTCAAGTGCTATAAATCTCAGCAAAAATCTCGTCCATCACTCTAGGACAAAGCACATTGAGATAAAGTATCATTTTATCAAGGAGAAAGTTGAGCAGGGGATCGTGAAGTTGGATTATGTGCCTACAGAGCTACAGGTTGCAGACATTCTGACAAAGGCCTTACCCAAGGAAGCTTTTGAGATGCATCGACTGGGTCTGGGAGTTCAGTCGATTCCCCACACTTGAAATAGTGTGGATATGGGATCCCCCCCTCTCCCCGAGGTATGGTGTGTTTTTATTTTTCCCTATTGTGCTAATGTGTTCTCTACTCTGTTACAGACTGCAAAGGAATGACCTTTGGGTTCATTGACAAAGGGGGAGAAAAGTGTTTATTAAAGGAGGAGAAAATAGTTATTGGGAGACAGTGTGGCTATTTGATAAATCATAATTGATACGGGGAGAAGCTGACAGGTGGAGCAGCCAGAAAGGGGGAGCAATGAGAAAGGGGGAGAGATTGTTTTTAAATCTGACGATGCTAGAAGTGATCGTTCAAAGCATAGATATCACGACAGCTGAGGATCGTGATAAAAGCAGAACAATGATGTTGGAATGGTGTGAGACGGTGTCCAGCTATCAACAATTGGTATCAAATTAGGAATTCACCAATTGGTATCAGTGTGGTTCAACAACTGGTTTTATTTTAACAATTGTTATCAGGGTGGAATTGACAATTGGGGTCTAACATGAAGTGATTCATTGATGAACTTTTCATACTACTATTGTTTCTCACGCCGAGCATCGCTCATGTGGGCTTAGAGTACGTGTTAAGTGAATCCTTGAACGCTATCAGAATCACAGGGGGTGAATGGTGGTAGCAGCTGGAAGAAGACTCAGTGAGGTATCAAAGTGAAGAAGATAATCCTGAGCAGAATTGTGAAGAGTTGTCAACAAACCCAAAGGGGGAGATTGTTGGGCAAAAATCCCTCAAGGTAACATTGCAGTGTTTTTGGTTGATTGTGTTTGTTGACAAAGCAGGCTTTCATGGATATTTGTCGAGTTCCAAAGATGGTGTTGACAATCATTGTTGACAAAGAACGATGACAAAGGAAAAGGACGATCTGGAGGCGGTACAAAAGAGCAGTACAAGGTGGCGTCGTTTCCCAGTTTTTCCCAAATTTTTGGGGTCCAAAATTTGGAGTTTGGTGAGCATCGCGAAAAGTGGATTTCCATGAAGAGCATAATTTAATATGGAAAAGACATGAATTTCGCAAAGATAGGATGCATGGTTTGGAAATCGTGAAGACCAGAAGAATGGAGGCGGTGATGCTTCGCGATTATGTCAAGCTTCGCGAACGGCAGATGCTGAAGCGCATCGCGGCGGAGAAGAGCTTTGCGAGAGAGCTTCGCGGCGAAGGTGCGAAGGTATGTTGGGCTTCGCGAGGGAGCTTCGCGGAGAAGGCGCGAGCCGCGGAGGTAAGTTGACGGTGATTCATCACGACTACGTCAAGCTCCGCGAACGGAAGATTTCCGTGGAGCTTCGCGATTTGGATAGAATTCCGGCAGAAACTTTGGAGCTTCGCGATTTGAGATGACATGGCGTTGACTTCACACGGAAAGTTCAAGGGTCGGTGGAATCGCCTATAAATAAAGGCCGACCCCTTCGAGCGAAGTAGAGAGAAGTTTCAGAGAAAATACTTTGCTCTCGATTTGCGAAGGTGGTTCGCGGAGCCAGTGTGCTTCGCGAAAGAGGTGCTTCGCGGCAGCTATTGTAGCTCCGCGAAACCTGCGAGCTCCGCGTTGGCTTACTTAGCTTCACGAGGGTCGTTGCTTTGCGATAGCTTGAGCATCTCCAGAGTGCTTCGCGAAGGAGCTTCGCGAAAAGGCAGGAGCTTCGCGAAGGCTTGTTTGAGCTTCGCGAAATTGGGAGCCTCGCATTGTAGGGTGCTTTGCGAAAGTGTTTCCAAAAAGAATTGCCCAGTGTTCAGAGGCAAAGAGGTATTCATCTACAGATGAAAGTAGAACTTCAAAAGAGCATCTACATACAGAGAAATATGCATTCATTAATGGAAATGAAGAGACCTACAGGTCTATAAACTGTAATTGGATTCCCTTCTGGAGCAGTGAGCTTAGGAATAGGAAAAGGTGATCCTCTCCACCGGCAGTGAGCCAGAGAGAGAGAAATAGGGAGTGACCCTTGGGAAAGCAGTGAGCTGACCCTAAACTTTGTATAGGCAGTGAGCCTGGGCATAGAAGTGATCTAGCCCGAACATTGTAATCCACAGCTAGTGAAGTTTAGTGGACTTGGTACGACTGACAACCTGTCGGCGTATGCTCCTTGGACGTAGCCCTTAGCGGTGAACCAAGTAAAATAGCTGTGTACTGTGCTTGCTTTACTTTCTGTTTATATTGTGTAGCAGGAAAGAGAGAGAAGAGTGTTTTTCTTAACAGTGAAACAAGATCAGAACGAGCTTTAATTTTTAATTGGTCATACCCTAATTCACCCCCCCTCTCAGGGTATTCAGCCTTGTGGACCTAACAAATATTTACTAAGGATGATCATTATATGTAAATATTTAAAAAAATCTTTAAATCTAATCATGCTATTAGGGAGCCTCACCTAGACATAAGAAATATAAAATTACATCATTTTGAGATATACATTGTCAAACCCTCACCAAAGATATATATATTTTGATAGAATCTATGATGGGTGCTGACCAATTCAAAACCAATGAAATGAACATTTTAATAATGTAGAGAAGTGATTAAATGATGCATGTAAATAAGAGCACGAGGCTACCAAATAGGGGGGAACATTAAACTAATAGAATGTAGGAGCCCAATGTATGGGCGTACTACTATTACTGGAGTGATGATTCATTAGGTCATTTTCACATTGTTATCCCCTCATGACTATCATGAGGGGTAAATATTTTTAGTTCCAAGAATGTAATGAAAGTGTATTTTACCTAGGGAACGAATTTAAGTCAAGGAATTTAATGTGGTTTTTTATATTTAGTTCTAATTTTGTCTTACATATTTTTTTCTAACCAAGTTGAATATTGTTTTTTGAGAAATTGTATTCTCATTTAACATAACAACTTACCACCTCTCCCGTATCACAACCACTCTATGGATTAAAATTCATATGTTTGAAAATGGTCTTGGATAACTAAATAATTTATTAAACTATGTAACAGATAGTGGAAATAGGAATTATTAGTTTAGAGTTTGAGTAATTTATGAAGAGTCTCAATTTAATCCATTTTCAACAGATCTTTTATTTCCTAGAATTTATGAATTCACTAGGGGAAGGAATCATGAAATATATTTCTTGTCATATATTATCTCATTTTTTTCAAAACCAAACCAATTTCAATAATCTATTTCTTATTATGGTTTCTGAAAACGTTCTAGGTCATTTCTACACCATTCTATATGTATAAAACACTACTTATACTTTACAATATTTTAAAATAATTTTGTGTGTTTAGACATTAAAAATTTTAAAATTTATTTTCACTGAGAGATTTAATGATGCTTTTTAGGAAGTATGAACTGGAAACTTTTTGTTGGAATGGTGATTGAAAAGGACTATGATTTTAAGTAATTTTATATTATTTTATCTTTTTAACCATTTTACCCTTGGTATTATTGTATCATAGTTTTAGATATATTGTCAGCACATGAGTACTGAACTAGTGGATAGAATAAAATAATAATATCTTACTTCTATTCTGAATATCTAAAAAACACTTAGAAAAAATGAATAACACATAAGAATAATTTATCATGGATGGAAGAGAATGGGGACATGGTGCACATTATGAGCTCTATTGATGGATCATGAGGATAAAATCTCTCACAAACTATATAATACCTTGAAATATGGGGATCAATTCAAGAATAATCATCCCTCCATTTTCAACCTAGTAATTTGATATCAAGTTGATGATTTTGAAAATGATATCTCAATTCCTTAAATTAATCGAGCTACATCATAAATTATCCAATTATAACATTAAGAGTTTCTTAGGGTTTTCTATACATTCCAATTAAATATCATAACATGTTTCATTGTAATTTTTATTGTATTTAGATTCTTGACAAAAGACTAATCATTGATGTGGATCCCGATTCTACCCGTACACTCAATGAAGACATTGGAGGACCATGTATGGATGTTATTGACAGGATTTTTTTTCTTGAAATTTATATTAATCTATGGTTAGGTATTATAAATTATGAAAAATTGAATTATATGTTACTATATAGTTCATGGAAAAAGATATACATATTAATTATAAGTTTTCCTTCCCACCATATAGAAATTTATTTTATAGTTATATATTTTTAAAAAATATTATTACAAGGAAACCATTTGATTTTTAATAATTCCACTAGAGGTTATCTAATGATTAACTCACGAGAAGAAAGACAATAGTTATTGGAATAGTTTTCAATGGAAAATTTATGGAGGATTGAACGTGGAGTATGCATGGTGAAGAACAGTACTTTTTCCACCAAAATGAATTCTATTTCAAGGATATTGGATGTAATGATGGAAAATTAACATCTCCAAGTTATGAATTGAGAATATATTAATTATATACATTATAATAATCAAAATTATATTCAATGATATAGGTAACATAAACCATAAGAAGAATATTGGATAAGGAATTCAATAAGAACATCGATTTCAGATAATACCATAGCGGTTTCAACCTCACCACCAAGGCATATCTCTTAATAGGAAATTCAATTTACTGGAGGAGACTCTGGCCTTTTTATGAAACCATATAAGATGAATTAAATTATTTTAAATTCAATTAATTTAATCATGGTGATATAAATATACAATTGAAATATTTATCAGAAAACCAATTAGAGGTAATAAGTTACCTAGAAATCCAAGAAGTTCACATTTTTACCATCTAATGGACAATAAAAGGGAAGTCATACCTAAAAATTCTAATGTTTCAATACATGGTGACAATAAAATAATTTCATGTAGAATTGTAAATACCACCTAAGTAAATGTTGATGAGTATATAATACATATTGATGAATAATATATATAAATAAAATTATCATTGCAATAATCAAAAGATAATGAAAATAATGCTAAGTATTTTATTGTAGTGGATTTACCACTAGAATACTATCCATCACCACTATAACCAATGTGAGAAAGGAAGATAATATTTAATCAAAAAAAGAAAATTTATGTTGAAAAATATCAAATAAACATACCATTGTCTGATGTCATAATGAGCATGTCCTCTTATATGATCTTGTCAAATTAATTAGTATGAAAAGAATATATATAGAAGAATTGGAAACCATACCATTTATGGAAAAATTCCTGACTATGGTATCAAGAATCCTGTGTATTAATAAAAGTGATTGAGGTAGTATTTCATCCCCAATTGATATCAGTTCAATTTTTTTTAATTTTTTGAAAGTGTTAATATAATTTCATATATTGTATTCAAAATCCCAGGTATGACAGAGATAAATACAACATAGGTTAGTCATCATATTTCTAAAACAATAGTGAGACATACCTAAAGACTACTTGAAGATGTTATAGTGATGGTAGACAAATTATAATTTTTTATTAAATTTCATTTGATTGAAAATGATGAAGGGAAAACACTAATAAACTTGTTAATACCATTCATATAATCAAGAAGTGGACTCATTGATGTATAAAATTTCAATCTAATATCAATAGTTAGTGGAGAATAGATGATGTTAAACATACATCAGGGGATAAAGAATCTATATAAGAAAGGTGGTGATTTGAGTGAAGATAGCTTGCAATGATATGAGGGAAAAGATTTCGCTGGAAAAATAAATGAGTTATTTGCTATTGGGAATAATGAAGTGGGTTAAAAGGATGTAGGTAAAGGCAAGAGTTTACCTAAGAATGATGATAAAAGTGGAGGGACTGATGTCCCTGATGAATTCATTGAAGGTCAATATGATTATGCAGTTAGTGAGCTATCATTTTATTGTTCCGTACAGACCATTCAATGATGGATTAGACCCATATAGGTAGAGAATGCAAAACCCAAATTAAGTGTGATGTTAATTTTTAAAAAGGATTTT
Source organism: Viscum album (assembly GCA_963277665.1). Taxonomy (NCBI): domain Eukaryota; kingdom Viridiplantae; phylum Streptophyta; class Magnoliopsida; order Santalales; family Viscaceae; genus Viscum; species Viscum album. Next base: position 562,621,785 of record OY728125.1, read on the forward strand.
GGACCATCTATATGATGGAATCAGATCTTTGAACCGCAGGGGATAAGAACTAGGTAACCTATTTCCTACCCTCAATCACATGGAAATAATTGGGAGATTCGAGATTAAGGAACATATCCAAAGAACATTGAAGAGGTAAACAACATATTTATTTATGGTTTATGACAGTGGGAATTAATTTATTTTAAATTATATTTAAAAACTTATTGATATGTGAATTACATTAATTTTTGAACTTTAGTGAGAATAGCATTGCACATTCACTAATTAACTAGATCTTTAAGACCATACTGATTAAAGGATAAATGATATAATGCATAAAAAGAATAAAAAATAAAGGATATTCATTAAAAATTTAAGTAATATTTATAATTCATTATTCTTTTATACTCCCATGTTTTCATATTATTTAGAGAAATATTTAAAAATACATTCCCACACATAGATTATTAATTAAACATTATCATTGTAAAATAACCTCATTTTCCGGTATTTGACCAATATTTTTTGTAGTTTGTGTTCATTCTGGACTTGGGTTATGTTAAGGGAGTTTAGGGAAGGTTTTGGAGTGACTGTGGAGTGTTTTTTTATTTTGTAGAGGACATTTGAAACTATCATTCACTATCTCCAGGACTATGTTTCATTTATAAGTGTTACTATGGAATAACATGGTTGATGCATAGTTTCTCCTAACCATGCATGCTCCAATGGGAAACTATGTAATGTAAAACATTTTGAAAAGAATAGGTACAACATGGTGTCTCTAAATATAAAATCTGACCAAGCGACATGTGGGATTAAGAAAGTAGCCTCACAAATTTTGTTCATGGATTGTCAAACCATGGGGCCTAAACCATTCAACTTTTTGGATTTTCTACTATAACTGGAACAATTATCACTTGGTTTGATAAAACATTGAGTCCTAACCATGTTACATGAAGTTAATTCCCCAAAATTTGTGTTTTTAATCTAAATTGTGGCATAAGAACCTTATTAGTATCCTAATATCCATAGATCTCAAATTTTATTTTCTCCCAACAATAATTTTGAGATTCATTTTTATACAAATAGACAATTTCTCAAATCAATGTGATTTGGATATCTAGATTCATGAGTAAGTCATTATTATTCATTGTAATTCTTATTTTTACTCTTCTCCTCTCTCCCAGAATGATAAATCAAGTTCATTATGGACTGATTAATGATCTATGATGAAAATATTGATGATATATGATTGAATCAATTGATGAAAATAAGATCCAAGGCGGGTACTATAATATCATAGTACCATGTATCATATAATCCATGTATTGAGATGTAAGTGGATTCTTTATCATCTAAAACATTGTGAACATGATGTCATATTTTTGAAAAGTTATTTTCCATATATTTGTGTAAAATAATTCTATGATTCTTGAAGGAATTCCAATTTGTTTGAAGATTTTCATTTTTTCGAATTAGGATGGATTTTGGAAAACACCTTTTTTATAATTTTAAAATGATGGTCAGGATATTATTTAATGGTTTTGTTGAAATCATGGTGTTTTGATATAACCAAATTCATGAATAATTGGTTATTATGAGAATTTTTTCGTCAAAAATTTTGGAATATAATGTTTTAATGTGTTCATTTCATTAAATAGGAATTTTTAAGGGGTTTTACCATGAGGGTATTGGAATGTGACATAGAATATGGGGTGAATTCTATTTGGAAATAAGGAGATTGGTCATCTAGAGTTAATTTCATGGACTGATGAGAGGCCACTCATGAGTATCAATAAGTCACTTAGTATACATGTGCAAGTGAGTGGGTTTGTATGTGGAATCATGAAAATTATTATTCCAAATGTGAATAAATGGGTTTGAGAACATTTTTATTACATTCTAAGGAAATTTCTTATGGTTTTGAAAATAATCCTTTTTTTGGAAAATCCACTTTCAAGCAAAGTGGGAACCTATATAATAGCCACAAAATTCACATCAAGGGATTCAAAATTGAAAATATCAATGTGAACCAACAACACCATAATAAGAAACAATAAAACACACCTTGATTCAGGATTCAAATTTGATACATCATCACAACCTCTCTTTGGACAACTTGACACATCACCTATTTCAAAAATTCAAAAGATAAACCATCACATCCTCGAGCATATCGCCTCATTATGCATAACCTAACACAAACCAAACCTCATCGGAACCAACAAGCCATAAACCAGATTGCCGTAAACAATCATCGACACCAAGAACCACAAAAAACACCATCACGAATGCAGGCTGAAACCCTACTAAAGATAATTACACCAAAACATCCACCACAGAAAAATAATTATATCCACATCATTTTCCCCATATTAGATACCACATAACCAAACTTTATAGGAAAATTGAATCAAAAAACACCAATCAATGTGGCTTAATACCAAATCAAAAGAACAAGAGCAGAAAGGACCCATGGACCGAGCTGAAGACATCATGAGAGGTTTATCCAATTATTTCGGTGACCACTTGAGCTGCACAACCCTAGACATGTTGGAAACCACCAAGTGAGTCTGATTGGGAGAATAGTGGTGAGATTTTAGAGAAAGAGGAGAGAATGGAGAAAACTATAGCCTTGAAAGTGGGCTCTGAACATGGCCACCAAACCCTTTCTTTGAAGACACCACTTGAGGACCTGTAACTGAAGATTAGAAAACGTAATGCTGGCCAGGAAATAAGAGAAATAAGCTCATCGAAATCCACCACCAAAAAATCCCAAATCTCCAGGGTTGTATAAAGTCAGACCAGAATGGGGCCTATTCATGAAGGTACAAGAAATAAGAGTGATGGTTTCGTCGAATGTGTTCTAGTAGGAGAGGGATAGTGAGAAGGAGATAAGAGGAGTAACACTATAGAATAACCTCTCACCATAAGGGGTGGAAAGAGGGAGGCAGCAGAGATGCTAGGAAAACCCTATCGTGAGGGGATAGGGGAGATCTGATACCCAAAGACTTAGGAGTCATCCACTCATGGAGTATGAAATTGTTTATGGTTTTCATATAAACTATTTTATCTTAATATAATGTATTCTGTATATAATGTGATAACCTATTATTATCCTAGTGGATCGAGTTTGTAAGTGTTGTAGAAATCATATTGAGTTATAAGAACACCCTTCTTGGGAGATTTTGTGAATTTCAAAATATATTGTATTGAGGAATAAGTAAATTTGATATATCTCATTTCTTTAGTTATTATTCAGAATACCTTGGTGAGGAATGTGGAGTTAGATGTCAGAGCTAGATATGAGTTGATTATCATTATCCCAGTTTGGTGTCATTGGATTCAATTGATTTTTTTTCTATTTTATGGTTTATGTATTATTTTCATTTTAACTCTAATATTATTATATGATAGATGTATTTGATATTACATGGTTTCTTTAGAAGCAAATATATTTTCTTGTATTTTTATGGTACAATGATGAAATTTATTTATCATTATGGGAAAATATTCCCACCATGTTCATGAATCCCTTGGAATTTAATCCTAGATTTTTGGGATTTGGGGAAGTCACCAAATTCCCATTATAACAACTTTCAGTTATCAAAAAATTTAGGAGGGTGGGATGTTTCAAATAGAATACATTTTGTTCAGTCCTTGAGTGGTAAATGGTATTATTTTTGTTTGATCATTGATTTGTAAATAGTTAGAGTCTTGGTCAACATTCTGTCTATTTTAGATTGTAAGAAGGAGATATGATCAACAAAACATCAAATATAGTAAAAAAAAGTAGTAACTATCATTTTTATATTTAACTTCTTATTACTAAGGTGATTTGGGAACATAAGTGTTTCAATACACTTCTTGGTGTGTTTTCACATCATTATTTTATGTTTATAGATCAATGATCCATATCATGGATTAGTACTGAGACTTACCTCTAATAAAGATTCATTCATATTATGTTTAAATTATTTATAAAAATAGTGAACGTTTTAATTTTCTAAAATATATGAAAATGGTTACAGCGGCTGTATTCTCAATGTGAAGGTTATGGAATTAGTTGATATGGTATATTAGAATTTCTAAGCCTTCAATTTTTATTGTGTAACATTAAATAGAATTTTTTCTAGTTATTGATAATGGTACTAGTTAGAAATCATAGTAATTGTCTAGAATATGCTAAAGAGGATTTGGTTTCCCATAATATATAGGCGAACTAACTTTTTTTCCAAAGCATTGTTCAGGCTTTTCAATATTTAGAAAGTGTAAATAGAAACAATAAACCTCAAAAAATGGACCACTCGTTTTAGTTCCAAAATAGGAATTAACTCATCTTTTAGAGTGATTTTGAGCATAATATAATAAAAATATGGTTTAGTAGGATATATAAAATCATTGAATTCATAGGAACACCATTCAAGAAAATTGTTATGTTTTAAATGTATATGATTGATGATATGAGATGCCAATGGTGGGATTTTGATCTTCTAGAAATAGTTTTCCAATGAATTACATAGGAGGGAATTCAATAATGTTTCTATAGGAAATTATATCCTTGGCCATTTCAGATTATGATAACACCAGATTGATTTATCCTAAAGTTGGAAACTCTCTTGGTAATTGAGTATATAACTAAATTTATAAATTTAGTTCCCTTTTCCCAATACGTTGATTCATGTATATCCTTGATGTCACACATTTTCAATTCGGTGTTATGAATGAAAATTTAGTCAAAGATTGATGTTATTTGTATTACAGCCTACAGAGAGATTATCAATTGAGTGACTATGGAGGAAAGGAATATTTATGGTATTCCAGTAGGAGGAAGTGTGTTTATCTCCATGAGAATATGTGGGAACTCCAATGTTAGTAATAAGAGAGTGAGGGAAACCTATTTCCTATGTGATGGAACATTATTGAATTAAACCATAGGATCAATTAATATTCTAGACTACCAAAACGAAATTAGGGATGTTATTAGTGTGGATTCATTGATTATATCTTTAAAGATTTCATGAAACCACCTAGAGCGTGTCACAATTATGACAATATGGGACATATTTAGCACTATTTTCATAGTTCTCCAAGAACCAGTGCTGGAAATGCCTTTCGTATGCCTCAGGCATCCCATTCAACATTTAATTAATATCTTAAAAATAACCTCATCCTCATAACCAGGTTATTCATGGTGATTCTAAGAACACAATTTCTCCCCATCAAAAGCAATCTCAATAAAGAAACAAAGATAACGAGACATCAATTATGTCATTATATGGTTTTGTATAGGTGATCATAGGTGATCATTATTTTAGTTTCATGGTTTGAGGAATGATTTTCGGTAATTATACCCATAAGCATGAATTTTTTGATATAGTAACACCCCAATATTCTATTTATTCTTTTGTTTTTGATCATATGGGATTGTGTGTTGAGATAAACACTTTTGTTTTGAAATTGAAAACAACTCTTAGCAAACGATATTGTCGAGCATTTATGTGTGTAGTGTGTATGGTGAATATTTATGGGGAATAATTAGTATTAGAGATTTATATCCTATAGATGTAAATATTTTACTATATTTTTTTATGGACAGGTTGTTGGTCACCAAATCACATATCAACTGTTGTGCATGACAAGTGTATTCCAAATCATTGAATTCGGTAAAACATTTCATAATGGAGATTAAAAATGGATAAAAAATGGTCAGGAACATATATATCCATGGTTGGAACAATATGATATTTTTTTGGAATTATTTATTTTAAAATTTGTGGATGAAATCAAGAATATAGATTTTTCAACCTTATTAATCCATTTTCCTAATATTTTTCCTAAACATTTATCAAGGTTACCAGCCGAAAGAAAAATGGAATTTTTTATTGATATCTAAGTAACGACCATTCCTATTTCCCTTATATATTATAGGATGGAATCAATAATTTTAATATAACTAAAAAATATAATAGTGGGAAATAAAATGGTTAATCTGACTGAGTACTTCCCCATTAGCAATGCCCGTTCATTATATAAATATGGTAGATGGACCTCTTTGGCTTTTTAGGGGATATCATAGATTAAACCGAGGTATGATAAAGAACATATATCCTTTGAAATGAATTTATTTCCAATTATATTAATTTATGGGATTCCATCAGTTCTCTAAAATTTACTTTTGATTAGGGTATCACCAACTATGAATATGTTTGGTAGATATTCTGAAAATAGATTTATGAAGTTGTTATGGACATTATGAGTATGTGGTTATGAATTTTTTTCCTATAAAATAACTAATAGTGTTTATGGAATTGATGAATATGATATTTTAAAGGTATCTTGATTCATTCATCGAGTTATTTTTTAATGGTGTTCTTGTGTATTCATTGATTGTGTTTGATAATAAACAACACATGATGATAATGTTGGGAACCTTGTTGGAACATAAAATTTATGATAATATATCAAAGTGTTATTTATGAATTCATTTTTTATATTTAAATGGACATGTATTTTATGAAAAATATTTTTCTTATTGATCCTAAATAGATACTTGTTTTTATCTTTTGGAAACTACTGAAGAATGACTTTGAGATACATAGTTTCATTGGCTTAAAAGGATAATAACGATGCCTTGTTCATTATTTTGTACATTCGTACCCACCAATGAGATAGTTAAAAAGGAATTATATTTCATTCCAATGAAATCATTAAATATATAAATATTTCTTAGAGATTATGTTTCATCATACATCAACACCTATCTTGATACTTCCTGAATCTAGAGAACAATATGTATTATTTATTGATTCACTGGGATTTGGGTTGGTATGTGTTCTCACACAAGGAGATCATGAAGTTTGTATGGATTAATAAAATTACAAATTCATGAGAATAACTGTAAAAAAATTATTTTTAATCCTATAATATAGTCCATTATTTTAATAATTAGTTTCATTATTTTTTAGGAATAAATGTATGGTGTTTGCAGATCTTATAAATCTGAAATGGATTTCCAAAAAAAATAATTTGAATATAATAAAATTAATAAAGATAAAAAATATTCAAATTTTTGACTTTTATTTTATGTATACACTAGGGAAAATAAAATCCATGGTTTATGCATTAACACAAAATTCATATAATCAACTAGATAAATAAACTTTTTATTAGTGAAAGATACTCTCATTTATAACATATATGCATATGGAGTGCGATAAGAGAGGTAATGTTCTAATTTAAAGTATAGTTTCTTTTTTCTAAATTGGGTTGAATATGTAAATAATCACCAAACATATGATCCATAACATTTTAAATTTAGGTAAAAACTCAATGGCGGGGATACCAATGAGGGATGGAAGCTAGATAGGAGATATGTGCTATATTTTAGAGATCAGATAGTAGTTCCTACAACCTAAAACCTACCACAATTTTATTTCGGATACCATACATGAATTAAAAGGATGCATAATTCATTGAGAGATCAATGGTTTTGTGTTGGGATGAAAAGATCAGTAGATGAGTGTATCTTTAGATGCATCACCTATAATAAGGTTAAGGTAGTGAAATAAAGAGAATTCATATATTGAAATCATTACTAATACCCTTGTGGAAAAGGGATTATAAAGCCATGTATTTTGTGAAAGTCCTACCATGAATGGTTAGAAACCATGATTCCATATAGGTGATTATGGATTGGGAAATGAAGTAATCCCACACCATCCTTATTCATGAATCCAATATGGTGCGATATTTGTCCAAACTCGACAATTGAAATTTTATAATGTTTCTTAACATAATAGATTAAATTTTACATAACTGAGACCCTAGGTATGCATCTCATTTCATGAAATCCATACATAAATCCCTAGGAACCAAATAGACTATTACAATAACTTATCATCCTAAAACTGATGTTAAATCTAGGATGTCTATTAAAATATTACATGACATTCTTAGGGATTTTGTGGATACATTTGGAAGATAATGGGAAGATAACATACTGTTTGATGAGTTCTTACATAATAAAAGATATCAGGACTCAATTCATATGGAACCTTTTGTAGCATTGTATGGCCATCTATGTCATTCTCCACTTTGTTCAGTGGAAATAGGTATTACTCAAATTATTTGATCTAACCAAATACATGATAAAATGCACAAGATTCATATGAATATAAATAAAATGGAAATTGATCCATGTAATTATAAATAATGTGTGGATAATCAATGATGACTACTATCATTTTATTTGGATAATCCTATGTTCTTGAAAATATATACAATTCTATGGAATCATTTTTTTGGATAGAAGGGAATGTTTCATCCTATGAACATTGGCCATTTTAGGATACTATAAAATGTTAGGGAGGTAGAATATTAGTTTTATATACCTCTAAGGTTCATTTTGGTGAATAATGTGTTCAACTTATCTCAATTGAAAAATTACCAACCTAATATTGATAATGTGATTTGGGGAAGACATATTGGTATTATTATTTCTGATCCATTGATTAATGTTTCAATAAAAAAGTTGGATTGGAAATTGATATACTGACTAAGAAAATAATAACTTAGTGTAGGTTTTATTGCATCATAATCAGATTTAGGGGGGAATTTTTGGTCATGGAATGGAAATGTTAGAGAAGTGTCTAGAACTATTCTAGGACAAAACCAGGTCTCTACATTTAATATAGTAAAGACCAATGGTGGGGATACATTATAAACCTATATTTTCTCTTACAATGACCTTATTTTATACCATGATATTATTAATGAATCAGTTTTTGTTATGTTAGTTTTAGGAAGGTTTTGTTATTATAAGTAGTTTTTTTAGGATCACAGCATGAGCACAGTTAATATAAACAGTGCACTATCTACAGAAAATAGTGAAACATTTTCTATGAATAAATAGGGAGGTTCATTTTTGGAACATTGTTTGCAAAAAACATGTGAATTACTAGGTTAAACCATGTAATGTGAAATAGATGGACAATAACAGTTGGTTAAATTTTTTTCAAACAATAAAATCAAACCATGTAGTGATTCAACTTCTAATAGTGGGGATGCATATTTGAGAAAGGTTTTGTCAAAAAAATGTGATGTCTTGTATTTTATTGGATTATATTAGTTATTGTTATTCTACTTTAAAAAAAACTGTATAACCACACGGTGTGCTATTAATTCCATAGAGAGTGTGGTATTAATATTAAATATATCAGGAGACCCTCACAAATCACCAATATCACCGGATATCAAACTACATTTTCTTCCAAGGCTCCATTTGTGATTCCTTTTATTATGGATAAAACTTTTATTAAATAAATTAATGTTATAAATCTGTATTCATCGGTAATTCATTATTATTTAAAAATATTATTATCTTTACCCTTCTCCTCTCTCTTAGAAAGAAATATCTACTCCATTATCCATAGATCTATGTTCTATGATGGGAATAATGATGATATTTGATTGAATCTATTTATGGAATGAATATCCATATTCGAATATTTATGATATTCAGAACATTATAAATTTTTCCCATCCATTGATTGGTTGGTGGCTTCCCTCTCATCTCCACCATTCAAGAACATAAATGATTGGTTTTTATTAAATAATTTTCTTGAACATTTTGTTAATTCCTTGTCTGATTTTTGATAGAAATTCTATATGGTTGTATATTTTTAAATATTAAGTGTTTTGAGGTTTTTTGGAAAACCCCACCATTTATAATTATAAATTGATGGTTATAAAATTAATTAATGGGTTCTATGGTGAAAATGTTTTTGATAAAATAATTACATGATTTATTTTCTTTTATATGAAATTGTATAGCGTGGATTACGGAATATTTGGTTAGCATGAGTTCAATGCTTCCAATGTTACCCTACATAAGGGGACCATAGCACTGGTGAATCGAGACATGACCAAGAATATGGGGTGTCTTCTATTGGGGCACAAGGAGATCAACCACATGGTGAGAACATTGTGGATTGATGAGAGACCGCTCATGGGTAAGTAATTGTCACATATCATATATGTGTCAGTGAATGTGTGTCTATGTGTTGAAAATTTCTAATGAATATGTTAAAATATAGTATATTTGTTTGAGAACATATTTATTATATTCTATAATAATTAATTATTTTTTCTATATGAACTTTTTTAGCTAATTATAAACTATTTTTTATAAAATATTCTAACTATTTCTTATCCTAGTGGAATATGATCAGAAGTCATAATAGAAATCCTAATATGATATAATCACCTTTTATTTGGGAAAAATATTGAGTTTGTATATATCATGTGCCGAGACATAAGTAAAGTAATTTTAACGCATTTCATTAGTGATTATTCCTAATATTATGAAGTGGAATATAGAGTTTGTTCTTAGAGAATGTTGAGAGGTGATTTTATTGATGTCAGAAAGGTGTCTTTGGGTTCCATTATATTTTTTTATTTTTAGTAGTTTATTTTTTAATGTTTTCACTCTGATGATATTGGTTTTTAGTCATATTTGATGTCCCATGGTTTTGTTTATGAATCACATATATTTTCAAAGATATTTATAGTTTAGAGTTAATTGGTTATTTAATTTTTAAGGGAAAACTGTCATCCAATGTTCATGAATCACATGCCATTTATTTTTAACCTTTGGTCTCAAGAATTTCAACAAATACATAGAATCACCAATTCATATTCTCAAGCCTATGAGGAAGGATGGTATATTACACAATGACACTTTGAATTTCTAGGAACCCACGGATTATATGTATTAATTTTCATGTTAATGAAATTGAAGATGTAATATGGGTAGAATGGATGAATATAGTTAAACATAGTTACTTGAATTCAATAAATCAGGATTTTTTTCTTTTTAGTCACATTTAGTTTAATTTTACCCTCCCATATTCCATTCATTCAATTTTACAATTTCATATTGTTTAATGTATTTACAACACAGGTCATGAGTGATTGTATTTAAAAACATAAACCCATTCTTCACAGTTTCATGGAAAATTTTTTCAGATCATTATTATTACGTTTCTTTTGACAATGTGGGATATGTAACCAACAATTTATTGGATTTGATATTTTCAAAACGATTATTATACAAATTAACTATAAAAATTAATAAGATATTTTATTGATTTAACCATTATCATTGAGTCCTACAATAAATTGATCTTACTTTTATCCCTTAGACACGATGAATGGAATTTGATAGTAATTATTTACATTAGAAGATATATTATTCCATTTCTACTCTTGGTTTAATATGTTTTGTGATTTTCAAAATCCTAATATAGGTAAAAGGGAGTTCATGGTGAAAAGGGGATGTTAATTGTTAAGGAAAAATGTTTTAGAAATTCTAGTTGGTTATGGGAAGAGGGTCAAGTAATTATTCATTGTATTTATTATTCACCACTATATGAAAAAAATGTTAAAAATGGGAATACAAATAATTTTTTTAGTTATGAAGAATAAAATATCCCCACCACATGACCAATGTATTATTTTATTTGGGTTTCGAAGGTAGATGTGAGGTTTTTACTAGCTCAATTTTTGAAAAATTCCAAATAAAAAGAGGGAAATAATACAATTAATTATGGTTTATTTATTAACTATATTCAATATTCATGTCCATTCTTTGATATTGGGGAAGTGGGAGTTTCCACGTTTTGGAGATGATAATTCCCATGGTATATATTTTCAATATAATGTACAATATAGTGAGAAAACATCATTTTTTTATTAAATGTTTTTAAAAAAATTACCCATCATAGTTTAAACTTATATTCACAAGAGCCTAATATTAAAATTCATTATGGTTTTTAGAGATTTTCCGTCAACTAAGTACATAATATGGATATTATTCAAGTTTAAATGTGGAACTTATACTCAAGGTATGATGAAAAAGATAATTTATTTTACCTTGACTGATGGGAGAAGAATAATGGTGAGGTATATCATGGATAGTGTGGTAAATAATAATAAATTAAGGGGATTTAATGGAATAAAAGAGAATATACATAATTTTTTTTGAAATGATCAAATAAATTGTATCTAGTGAGGAGTTGGATTCATTTTTCATATGTCACACCTAAAAATTATTTCTCCTCTAACAAAAATTATTTAGATCATAAATTTTAAAAAATTAATATTGATAGAATGGATGTTAATTTACAATTATTAGTGATTATATATGCTTGATTATAGGAATTGTTTAAATGCAATGGGTTTTATGAGTCCAAAATATTCATGAATTTTTTAAATTGTAATTAATAAATTTAATTTTTTAACTTTTATTACCCATTTATTAATTCTTAACAATCATTTTGCAGTGATCTATAATTTATGATGAATTTTGTAAAAAAAATTAAATAAAAATTATTAAAATGTTGGTTTTGTAATTTATACAATTTTCAAGGTTTTGTTTATATGTTATAGGTACAAAATGGACCCAAATAGCTAGCCCTCAACCCATGGATGAAATGCACATAAAAATCCCTTAAGGGGGCTCTATCTTAGCTTCTTATAGGTAAGGATAGAACAATCAGTATAAGAGATGCATAGGTCATTCATGGGGCACTTAGGATTGGTGAACACTAGAAGATTAGGGTCACATCCATGATGAAATGGGAAGAGGCTTTAACCTATATGGGGTGGTACACAGTGGTGGTAGAGGACCTAGGCATTCAATCTGACATCATCAAGACAATTCCACCAAATATTTTATTTTAATGTATTGTCCGACATCTTAGATGATTTATGCAGAATACAAAATATACCAAAACTGTTTTTCAATTCCCAAAATACTGTTGTCTCGGGTGTTTTTTTTGCATCATCTACCTGAGATAGATGTTGGGCTCAGAGATACCTAATTTTTTTTATTTCCAATAATATCACATCGTGGAACCAAAAAGGGAAAAAGGAGGAGCTCATGTGATTCTATATATTGTGGCCAGACTATAACGCAGCTAGGGCTATGCAGCATGGTCGACTTAGGTCCTCAGACCAATGAATATCACACCGCTTCATTAACCATATGTTGCACCGTAGATCTCTATTTCATAGATAATGACAAAACATAGTTGTTCTATTGTGTTTTATCGTATTTTAGGGATAGTGTTCTTGATAAAATTCTATAACATGATAAAAATATTTGTATCATTATGTGGAGATGGATAATAAAATAAAAACCTAATACAACATAGGAATTTTACTATGTCATGGAGATTTTTAAAAATTCAGTGAAATGAAAATTAATAAATAATAGAGGTTTGGGTTCGTGTTTACATTCTCTGATATAGTTGTATATAATTCATTCCGGCATAATGGTAACTCATTTTTTCATAAGGGTAAATATGTTTACCCTTATGTTACTAGTTTAACTAGTGTATGGATAAATCCCATGACCCATACATGACACAATCAATCCACAATAAGGTGGATTTTCCACAATGACTCTATCCATTTTGTAGGGGTTTACTACTACATTTTAAAAATCCCTAGGATTTTGGGAAATGAACATGTTATGGTTTTCTTTGGATAAGTTTTAAAAACAATCATGCAAGAAAGTATCATCGCCTATACACCGGGAATTATATATTTCTACAAAATTAGGAAGACATAGAATAACCCTCATCAAACATTGATATATTTAGTTATAATCAACTAGGTACCCTGAAAATTAAAAAATAATGGAAATGAATGTTATAAAATTGAAGAGATGTAACGGGTTGCAGCAAATAAATACTATCATGAGCCTCCCAAATAGGGGGAAACTTCAACTAGGAGGAATACTAGAGCCTAGTTCATGTACATACTATTACTACATAAGTTCTACAGCCTTAGGTAATTTAAATTTTCTATCCCCTCAAGACTATAATGAGGATTCAAATTTATTTAATGTGATACATATAATGAATGGTGATTTCACTTAGTGAAGGAAATCATGTTAAGTAACATAATGTTGGGTTGTATCTTTATTTATAATTTTCATAAATATATTATTCTCTTACTCACATGACCACTGTAGTATGATAAATGGTGTTCTCCTTTAATTTAGTAATTATCCAGCTCTCCCATATCACCCAAATATATTGATTCAAATGGATATGTATAAATATTGTCCAATAAGGCTAAAAAATTCATTATATGTGTAAAAGAGAAGAGAAAGGGGAATCATCATTTTAGAGTGTAAATACATTGAGATGGGGATAAAATCAATCTAATTTTTATAAAACATAGATTACAAGGAATTTATGACCTCACTAGGTGTATGAATCTTGAATTATATTAATTTGAACATCTCATACATATTTTTAAAAACAAAAAATATTTCAATATTTTTCAATCATTAATTTTTTGGAAAATATTCTATGATACATTTACACCATTCTCTATGGATCATCCTCAACATCCACAGGTCTATAATTCAAAATAAGTAAGTGTTTGTTATATAATATATATTTTCAATTTTCATTCCTCAAGATATTTAATGATTAATTTAATGGATTAATTCACTATGTAATGTTCTCAACACCTAGAATCATCACAACATGTGGCATCTCAACCCAACACTGGGGGAATGTAAATTTCACCCATGACTTGAATGAACTAATTCACACACCAAGTAATCAGTTCCAAATAAATACACTAGTCCTACTCAATGATATTCCACTCTAATAGGATTTAATGTCTCCTATGTGCCCAATATATTTTCTTGGAAAATTGGATTCCATGGCTCTAAGTGGTCCTTGCCCCATTCCCCTATCTAGACATGCTCCCACAACATTAGTTCTCCAGCCCATTCCCAGAGGAAAATATGATTTCATTTCTCTTTATCACCCTCATCCTACTTCTTAAATGAGTATTTTGTGGAAAAAAATTTCCAACACTAGTATCTCTCATAAAACGTAGGAGGGACATATTTCCCCTAAATCAATACATTAAGAAAACCATTAGATGATAGATTTACATTGGTTCCATTGAAAACACATATATCTTACAAGGAAACAAATTAGGATCACAAACCGCATGCCCCGGGAGGGTTTTCATCCTTTTCCATAATGTGATACTCTTTTAGCCATTTCTCATAAAGTAGTTACCTATTTAGGTGTAGGCCATCACTCATTATCTAATATAATTAAATATAATAGATCATGTGGACACAATCAACCATGGTTTACTCCTGATCATCCTAACCATTATATAGTGTGGGTTATTTTTCTAACTAGGATTAATATACTAACCATCGACTATGCTTTTTTATTGACTCTTCCTATAGTTGGTACTATAATCAAAAAACATAGTGGTCCTTCCTCAGATAAACCTCAAACACAATTTCCTCCCTATGAAAGAAACTATAATTCCCATGGGAATGTTCCATAGGATTCTTAACAACCCACTCCTTGTAAAATTCTACATGGAAATGATGGTGGTTCATTGTTTGGGGAAACCTATGGAAGGATCCCACTTGATTCATAATAATCTAAATCCAACAAGATTTAGTTGAAATGGTCATTCCTCCACTCCAACATCCCCTATAGGTATGTAACCATACCAGTTAAGGGAGATTATTATGGATTTTCCAAAATTGGTTTCATGTTGAATCCTATGTCATCTCATCATGAAATTTTCACTAATGGGGAAAACGTCCCAGTCTCACAATAATAAATGTAAAGCAATGTTCTCCCCAGCATGATGTAAACTAATATAGGATCATCCTTATTGTGTGATATTAAAAATGTAGAGCATAATTTTTGTTATGTAAAACCTTAAAAGGAACACAAATCAACCCTAATTTATGATGTTAAACATAACAACATCCTTGGTCTTGCATGCATGACCATAAATTTCACATCTTTCATCATTTTAACGTGATGTTAAACTGCAGAATAACATTGTTCCCATGCACATTACCTTAAAAGAAACTTCATTTGGTAAAATTTGTATGAAAAAAATATATATTAAATTTTATATTATATCAATCCCACTATTGAAAAAGATTTATATTCTAATCACGATCCCTCTCTCTAGGTGATCATTCGAACCAGTCGAAATATATGCTGGACTGTAACACCATGCACACTGATCACCACTATGGCATGTTTCATGTGCGGTGATAAATTTCAGGAGTCCCATAGATCATCATGAGTTATCAAATTTCTAAATTAAACACACATAAAATATTTATATTTTTATCTATTACACAATATATATATCCAAATGTGAAACCCTACGGTGTTGAAACATGAAAAAAAGTGTCAACCTCATATCCAAGGAACATGCCCCAAAAGTGTAAAACTTGTTTCTAAATGAGAAACCCTAGAGTGATGGATCATTTTCACATGCAACCACATCCTATACAGAGCACACAACATATAGGAAAATAATTTATTCCAAATGGAATCCCCTATAGTTAAATCTCAAATACAAATGCATCTGCCTCGTGGATAGAGTACACATCCATGAGGAACCATCTCTCATGATGTGGTAGTGGAAGCCAAATTTCGAATATCATTGTTAGTCCCTAGAACATTCACTTATCCAATTATGGCCATGGTACCATGGTTTTATGTGTCCTATCAGAGAAATTGTTACACCATTCAAAGACTACATAATTACACCCTTTCCAAATAGTCTCATGTAACACGAGAAATTTCACATTGCCTCAATTTTCCCACAATGATAATGACTGATGTTGGTATAGGTGAATTTTTTTTATATTTCAATTACCATGATCAGGATGTGTTCTCATCAGTGGTTCAAGTAACCGGAGACTGTATTTCATGTTTTAAATTGTATAGTCAGGTTTGGAGTGATGTGACATTAAAATTTGAACCTGGGCCCCAAGTGAATATCCTTAAATATAACTTATCTAGGTCCGACCTATAAGGAAATAAACTAAATTTTATTCATGTACGCATGGAATGAATTTAAAAAAAATTATTGTTTGGACCTAAATTAAGATTAACACATACTTTGATGTCAGTCATCTATTGTATTTCATTAAAAAACTATATGTGTCTTAAATCCATTTAATGTGATATATACTTACACTTAGATATAAAATCATGGGCCTAACCACAACACCCTCATAGGAAGCACATTATATTCATAAACATTGTTATATTTTCATGTTTCTATTACAAAACATATAGAAAGTATATACCCCTATCAGATGGTGATAATCTATGTTTTGTGACACTAAACTAAACAACACATTTGATCCTAATTTTAGGGCCTTAAAAGAAGCATATTCAAACATGAGAACATGACTATAAATGGCACTAAATATGGTCCATGATAAATGGATATAAATAAAATCCACTGGTAATTACATGGTTCTTTTAGGGGAACAACCCAATCTATCTTGTACCTCCCATGTGTTCGGACATCCAATCAAGCTAGGTACACCACATGAATTTTCTTGAATCATGATAGTGTGCCCCATGGGTGCATGATACTCTCTCTTATATTCTCACTCCATATCCAGATTTTTTCTCCAGAATGTGAATTTACATTATAATCGACCATGTTCTAAATGGATACCCTATGATTATTTCACATAACCAAAATAATATCACATCACATCCAAGGAATATGCCTCAAAGGAATCGTGCAGAAAACATTAAATTTCTTCTATTTTGAAAATATATTTTTTTGTTGAACCTTAAATTTTTTCCTACATTATACATGATTTGGATGTAGAATATGTATTCCAAATGTGGATAATGATTATCCTTGGCCCACTCCACTAATTACATAAAATTTCTATTCTCAAATGATCAATTTACCATTACTCTCTCATCTATGATCAGTTGTTCTTTTGGCACCCTTTATGCCAAATGTTTTTATCCTTAGGTGTATTGATAGGTATAATCAATCCTATGAAATAATGCCTAACCTATATGTACATTTCACATGTTTTTCAAGAATTATATTCTCATATTCAACCCCAACCCATCCTGGTATCTTTTGTGATATTATTATAACTCTATTATCCCTTGTTTTTCACATTTTGTATAGATTAATTGGGCTTAGGTTTTTTGGATCGATTCTATCACTAGTATAATTGAATTTTCCTCCAACATCCAAGTAACATGAATATAAAATATAAGAAAATATCTTTGTTAAAATATGTTAAACTTCATGATGCATCTTCCTCAACATACAACATTAAACGACATGTCCAACATCCTAGTCACATGACATTAAACTGGGTCATTTTTAGAAGATGTTAAACTATATGAAACTATATTTACTCCATATGATGTTAAAATGTTTTTCAATTTTCCTTACCAAAATTCATTAAACTACAAGGTTCATATCCCTAGTGAATGACCTAAAACTCTAAAATATTTTGTTCTCTCCGAAGAGGAACTTTTATTCGGGTGTCGGTCACCTACCACATCAGACTCTAGAACTATGTATTGATTGATTCCTAGTTCCATTGGATATATAATGACCCGTATATTTTCCGTACTTGGTCCATCTTAGAGGATGACTTGTCCCAAATACATACCATTGATAATAAATTCCAATATCACTCACTAATGTGACCATTTAATGTGATCAAGTGCATAATGGTATATTCCTCAGAGTATTTATTTATATCTTGACTTCCCCTCATGTCTGCATCTAGACTTTGATCCTTACCAGATATTAATCCTCTTCATATTCCAGGATTGAATCACATCCTTTTAATTTATGAGGAATGGTGAAAATAGGCTCTCATAACATCTATGGCACATTCCTTGATGGACTTATTGAAAAATGTTACGGTTCCAATTTTTTTAACATGGTAAATAGTAAATATGTTATTCTAATATCCAATTCATCGATGATGTATTTGTCAAACCAAGTTTTTGAATATGGTATTCATTTTTTTCAGACCATTAGTGACTCACCTTTGTGGTTTAGATATTAGATGTCAGGATTCACTTCCCTATAACTATCTATTTTCATTGTGGAGTTTCAATATCCTTTTTGGTTCCTAATATTGAACTCCCAAATGTTTATTAACAAAGTCATTTTCATTTAAAACCTCCCATGTTGGATTCTATTTTATCTTGTTGTGTTCTCCCTTGTTATAGGGTAAGTTCCTCGCCTCTCTTTGTATTCCATAAAAATAATAGGTTATGTAGTTATTGGAATTTTTGGGGTATTCCCTAATATGATCGAGATGCACAAATATTTACAAGAAACCATTGGGTCCATGAATCATGACCGTAAACAATGTGTATCATGTTATAAAGATATTCAAATGATGAAAAGCCTCATTAGCGCTCTATTTCTATCATTTTTTACTCTCTTTCATTCCATATATACTTCTCTAGAACACTGCTATTAGTTCAAGAACCACCACCCTAAACTAGTAGAAGCCCCAATTTTATGAGCATCATGACCATAAACTATGTGAAATTTTCCACACATCTAACCTTAAATTTATGCCACCCTCATTATGAGATAACCTATCCAAGAAACCATATTTTGGGTCCATTATCCCTTTAATTATTTGTTGGTTCATGTTACCTTTGATGCTACCTAGAGAAGAATTACCCATTTAATTCAGATATAATGATGTCAAATGTTGATGGTATATTCCCAATAATAAGAACAAAAACTATGAAACAAATTAAATTATAAACTGGAAGGACATTCCCCAAATGGTCCAAAAAAATAATGATTTAAATTGTGTGTTTCCTGACTTATGGGATTTTTTGTGTAGATTTGAGCCTTCCTTTCCATGAATTCATGTTTTCTCTATGTTACCTCTCATTAGAAACAATCCCATTCATCATAAATTTTTTACATGATCCAGAAAATATTACTAGTAATATTTTTTTTAACCTCCTCTATGAAAACTTCTTTTCTCTCATTTACATCCCTACCTTAGGACATTTAACTACAAGGATTATTGTTGGTCGCTAACTAAAAATGGTTACCTGCATAAAATCTTATTTTTTGGGGATTTATACATATATTCCAACACATTAACATAAATTGGTAGAAATATTAATAGTATGTTCCCCATAATAATAAACTATTATAATACTCAAGTATGAACCCCAAAACCTTAAACTGGTAGCTAATCATAGTCCATACATAACAACCTTAAACTATATACCACCACATTGGTATGATGATGTAAGGTAGACTAGGACCCCAATGGTTCATTCCATTCATGATGTGTTTTTTCCACTTCCAAAAAAATTTGGTACCCACTTGGTCTGTGATCTATGGCCTCAAAAATGGTATCACACCTATATAAAAGTTGCATGGCCTTAAAAACATTTAACAAAATAGTCTTCATGGAATTTATATAAGCTACCAAAGTTATGAGGGAATAAAGACTATCATTTTGAGAACTTACAAAAGGTATAATGAGAAAATGTTATTTCTTCACTCACTAAGCCACCCCATGACATTGAAAAAATTAAAGGTGGAAATAGAAAAGGTTAAAACCCCATGGGACTCATTATTGGTCTTTAGAAAAAACATTAATTTGATAATTAGATCCATTGGTTTAGGAAAAAGATGTATCCAAACATTTTACCATTTCTGCAATTTTCATGATCATTTAATAACTTGAAAATTCATTTATATAATTCATACCAAAATAAATTAAACATCATGGTCTATATCATCATCAAAAGATATAAAACTACATGATACTATAGAATTCACCAAATAGGACCTCCCCTTTCAGCATCGACCTTCTTTCACGCCACCTTATGTAATTATTTATGGCATGAATCCCACTGAATGGGATATGTATTGATTATTAGACCCACTATCTAGGGACCAACCTAATATTATTTCCCGTAGTAGATACTCATTTCACTAGCATTTAGAATCCAGAGGTTGGAATCCAGATCATGTTTTTTTCATGTTGATTAAACCATCACGTCATCCCCCATGGTCCATGATGCTTGTCCTTAAACTAAAGTGCCCCCAATAGTCCTAAATGCACAACCTTAAAAGTCACAAAATATTACCTTGATGCATGGACATATAAGCCACATAAATGGGTAAAATCAATAAAAACATAAATTAAGAAAAATTAGAGACAAATAATCACCACATTAAAGTAACATTGGGCCTCTCTATCAATAGTGTCACCCAGTTGGGTTTTTAATTGTCCCCACTATGTTTCATTATTTCTAGCCAATAGGAACACTCCATCGATGTTCCTAAGAAATGAGGAAATAGAATTAATATTTCCAGAAATCAACACAATTATCAACCTCCTTAATAAACACACATTCTATCCAAATTAATTGGATCAATGTATATCATTAATGTCTAAATGGGCTTCCTTATCGTGAAGTATCATGGTAAAAATAGGCTTTCCTCTCATCTAGAGAACATGATTTGAAATATCTACCTCCATAATCTTTTAGTGGACTCCATTATGTAAGCGGTTCACGGTGAAAATAGGATATACTACCTATATAGTGAACATGTATTTCAGGATATATCTTCATTAAAATTTTTATAGAACCCGTGTTTCAAAAATAGGAAATGGTTTTCCTCAACCCAACTAACTCCCTTGGTGGATACCTACTCTTGAGTTCTTAATTTACCTCCCTCAACTTTACCCTTTAATCATCTACAATTTCAATAAACATTTTAAAAACAGTATACAATCTTGACGTTGATAGGGAACCAAACCCTTGGAATCACACCAACTAGTTCTTAATAACCATTATTAACAAAGAACAAAAATGCAATATTGTGATCCCAACCCATCAACCCATGTCGACTATTCTCTTATATGTTAATGATATTATATCTTAAAATGTTTCTAGCATTGATTATGAATCATGAAGGCATAAATAATTCAGTTTTGTTTATCATTAATGTGATCAAAATATGGGGGACCTTAAGTCTAGTCATTGTTAATCATTATATTTATAATCAGTTATACCTCACCTTACCCATCCATAGTAGAACCCATTCTAAGTGGTGGTTGTTTTGTGCTACAAAATGTTCCCATAGAACAATAAATTCTATTTACCCCTATCCTATGGAATATCTTGTTTCATCAGATTCAATTACACTATTTGTGGAGCAAAAATTGACATAATGAACAAAATTTATAGAATTTGGAAGTAATACTCCAAAATATATAATTTATAAGTAACTTTGTAACAATATCCAAATTGTCTGTAAAACTCATTTATTTTAAAAAAAGATTTTGAAGGACAATGAAAATCCTAATATCATGATGATGGAAATCTGTGGTCCAATTTATTTCCAAAAAACATGAAATTCACAATGATGGTAATTCATCATGAAGTATATCATGTTATATTCCAATTACCTACAAATACCCTCTCATATAACCATTTCTAAGATAATTTATTATGCTGAAACCTTCTTATCTAAATTCATGAAACTACAAAGAGTTTTTTGAATTCAATTAACTTATTTCCTCCATGAAATAAAAAATCCTGAATTCAATCACGCAATCCCTTCCTTGTTTGGTTGAGTGTTTGGGGATGTTTTAAAATAAATTAATTCCTTATGAACAAGGTTTAAATAATTTATTCATGATTAAAAAAACATATGTTTTCATAAAACTCAAAATATTGGAAGAACAATGTTATCCATATATATTTGCATCCCACCATTCACTAAACACACCTTCAGGAATGTTGAACATCATTGAAAACTAGCATTGTGAGAAATCCATCACCTGAGTCTCCTACGATGTTACCCAATGATCTATACATCAAGGGATATTCTCCTGCACACCCACTCAGTCTCTATATAGGGAATTGATCATGAGAATTTCACCAATTCCCTTTGCTTCTATTAATCAGCCCTATAAAAAATCAAGAGTCACCCCCTGAGAGTTATCTAATGTAAACCAAAATGTCCATTATATATATTACCATGAGTCTATATACTCCCCAATACTCGATAAAATACCTTAAGTTGAGATATTATATAATATCTATTTCATGTTCCATTTATTGAGATAATTCAATTTATTTCTGGAATATAGTGATTCAACATACTCCTCAATATACCCGTAATTATACCCATTGGCTGATTTAGCATATGTCTTGTACTATACATTTCTAAGAATATATTTGACCTCTCTGCAAGACATTAAACTACTGTACCAACTTTTTAATGATCATAGGGTTCTTCATGTTAGAATAATGATAATCCTTACACTTTGAGTGTAAGATACATCATGGTATGATCATGAGGAAATACACATAGTTCAGGGTGTACGACGCAAAAATGTATAGTACATTGGTCATGGATGCCTTACCAGACATGGCACTTCATATGGTCATGGGTACATGGACTTAAAAGTAATATAATTAGATCCGAGATGTATTAACATAAGGTGAAGCACATCAATCCTTGTTTCATAACCAAATAGGTATAGTTTGTCTTTTTATGTGTCTAAAAATTATGTGGGTTCTAATTCGATTAATTGGGATTTGAAATAAGCCCATATAATAGGCCCAATACCAGTCCTACAACACTTTCCATCACTTTTTATGGAGATAAAATCCATGATACTTTATTATAGGAACCCCCTAGTTGTGAGGACCAATCAAATTCATCAACCCATCAATGGTCCAACATTCCCTTATAACTCAAAATATAAAATAAATAACATGAATACTTGGCATCCCATCCACACATACCATACTACTACTCCCATGTATGCCTCATGGGCCTCCTCCCCAGGATTATGAAACAGTAATATTTCCAGACCCATTGGTGGGTTGTTATGTACTAATTACCCATCATAAAGAAAAAATAATTAGTATCTTAATTCATAATCCCCACACCCAATTTCCTTACTAAATTACATTAATCTTTAATGATTAAACATCCTCAACACATTATTTGAAACTATTTATAACACAGTTATTTTTTCATATGATTAATTGAGTGAAAAACATGATTTCCCAAGTGATGTGAATGATATTCCTTGAATAATATGAATCACGTGGTGAGTATGTTATTTTCCCAACCATACTAGCTATCACACTTACAAAAACCCCATTCATACATTCATTTATTCATTTCCACACATATTTTTCTTATACCATCATTGTTCCTTAGAATCACTGGGGAATCACACTTTTATAATCCTAAATATTTCCATTAGTTCCCCTTAGTAGTAATTAGTATACACACATGCATAATACCCACTCATACCATCACTTCTCCTTTGTAACTCTCGAAAATAACACTCGTGTAAGCTCTTCTCATATCATCAATTATCATTTCCATCACATGAGAATTAAAAAAATTTATTACCATAACATTCCAACATTTATCATTATCTACACTTGGGATGATCCATGTGTATTACCTAAACCTATGACTGAATTTTAAGACTTTAAACCCCATAACAACAACATAATGGTTGCACAATGTTAAAAATCATAAAAACATCTTCATAATATAATATTAAAATATAAATTTACACTTTGTGATTATCCTAGTATTCCTCGTGTAATGATCACGAAATGATACATCAATACATGGGATGATTCTATATATAATCTCTACACCATCCCTTGTTATCGATTCATTCAAGACACAAGATTCCTTATCGTGTTAAATTAAAGTTCATGGAATGATCCTACCTCATGAAGTAATTTTTAAAGTCAAACTCTATTGTTTTTTATCCATGAATCCTAAGAGGGTATATAGGATTCCATTATAATGTTCAATCTAGACATCTTAGTACCATAAAAAATTTGTTCTCCCCCTATGGATGTGGAAAAATTGAAGCTTTATCATCTATTCAAAAGTATATTGATCATCCCATTGTGAATATATGGGGTCCCTACTAAACATTAAATATATTCCTAGACTAGTACGTGATGATCATACATGGTAAACATCTTTGTTATTCATTAAACATTTGAATGACTAGTATATGATGAATGTACAAGGAACCATTGGCACAATACTCTAAATATGTGATGCTCCATAACTTATCATTAAAATTATTACCCATATTATTGTATCATAACACCATACCTATGGGGAAATCCTAGGGAAATTTATTTGGATATACTAGTAATAATATGAGACAACAATACAATATCTTATTCTACACTTTAGTGATGAAGCTAGGTTTCAACCTCAAGTGATGAGCATGATGTTCATTGTGTGAATATCCCATGATGCCTTATGTGATGAGAATACATATCATTACCTTATGAGTTTCATATGCCTTACATAATGAATTTGAGTTACCTAGTGTGTTGAAAAATTTATGCCTAAGGTGATGAGATTTTTATTCCATAAACACATAGCATACTTTTTCTTATTAGTTCCACAAGATGACTTGGGTTTTTTGCCTAACAGTCCTTATTTACTGAGAATATGATTCCCTAAATATCTCAAATTAAAAAAAAATTCACAAATACCATGTATATAAAATACATCATTGTTTCCCTCGGAATTTTGGGATAAACTCCTTGATTGAAGGTTCAAACATTCCAATAGGTTTATAACAGGTTTGTTTGTAGAACCAGAAACATTCAATGATTCCACATCCATTTGGACCTACTTTCCAAAGGTAGGCACTCATTAGTTTATGGACTGATGAGGCTTAGGAATTTGCATTGGTCGAGAGGATGGGAGGTCAGACTCATCATACCTTTTTTAGGGGAATTATTGTCTACTTCGGGACTCTCTTTATTGATTTAAGTTATCTTCATGAATCCTTATTACATAACCAAGTATAAAATTAGATTTCTTTTAGATATAAAAATAAATGAGTGATATATAGGAAATTTAGAGAATCATTTATATATATTCGAGGTTCTTCATCGATAGAGAATCATCTGTATTTGTTTAGATATTCTTATTCGATGGTATCCTTTAATACATAAAACTCTCTTGGTCATTAAGACGGTCATACTAGTTTTAAAGCCACTCAGTGGGGAACATGAAGTTTATTGTCATTCAAAAGGACATGGATTATTTCAAAGTTGGGATCGTACCCACAGATGGGATACCTACGTATCCTTTGTTTAGGAAAAAAATAAGAACCCACGTAGTACGAGTAAGGGGATATGATGTTTATGATTGATGGCTCAAAGAAAGATTTCATAATTACTTTTACACTCTAATCTCACGTGAGTCATGCTTAGTGTGAGAAACAATAGGAATTGGTAAAACTAGACAATTGTGCCATGAAAGATGCAAATCATAAAAAATGATGTTAGGCTTATGTATATATGACTTACCAAATAGATGAAGATTAGGATTTACTTCATGTAATAAATCCAGGAACATGGTCCATAAAGGTATATGTACTTTATGGAGAATTGGATACTCTAATTTGGGGCTTACTCCTAAAAAGGAGGCCCAAATTAGGAGGTGAATTATGATTGGGTTTTACTCCAGATCAAAAAGTAAATTAGGACTAGTTAAGAGAGATTATGGGTGGGGTTTACTCTTGAGAAAAAAGGCCTAGGTTGAGGTACTTGAAAAATTAAGGGATTTGGGGCTTACACCTAAAAAGGATGCCCATATTTGAGACTGGGGATTACTCCTAAAAAGGAAGCCCAGGTTAAGAGAATTATGGTTGGGGCTGACTCCTAAGGAGGATGTCCAGATTTGAGAATTATTACTGGGGTTTATTCCTGAAAAGGAGGCCCAGGGTAATGAGGACATGGGGCTTACTCCTAAAGATGATGCCCAGATTTGAGAATTATGACTGGGGATTATTCCTGAAAAGGAGGCCCAGGTTAATGGGTCCTCTCATCTTAAAGGATGAGGTTGAATGAATGAAATCTCAATATTTAGTGACATAAAGATGTGTAAATCAGTATGTTTTGAGAGATATTCCACAGTTTTCCTTTCAGATAAGGAATTAAAATCAAGAAATCATGCCATAAATGGCTTTGAAGAGTGTCTTGAAGACTGAATCGTGAATAGGAGAGGTGGAATGGCATAAGAAGGGTTAAATGGGCAAGAAGAGCACCCAAAAATGCAGGGGCGTGCAAGTCCTGGTAGGCACGCAGGTACTGTGTGGGCGCGCAAGTCCTGGTCGCGCAGGTATACCTACGCAACACATGGGTACTAGCGTGATGGTTAAACAGTAGGTTAATACTTGAGAGACTCTTGGTTAAAGCCTTTAGAATCATCTTGATGTTCTTTCAGAAGAGTGGCGCGCAAGTTCTATCGAAGGAGTTATGCGGAGCGCAAGTGTCGCCATTTCCCTTAAGGGATGGGCACTCAAGCGTGCAGGTGTTGATGAGTTTCAACACTTAGTCCTTCCTCACACTCTTTAGATCTTCCGTTATAGGTAAGAAATTACCTTATAAGTGTTTCGGAAGCTTTGAGAAGTGACTAGGGCGTTGGGAGATCAAATCTGAGTTCTGGAAAAATTCCTCTCGAAATGGGGGGCCCACCGGGGGTATTTATAGGCTCGAGAGGACCCCGGGCGGTTATCACCTAGGGCACGCAAGTGACTTGCGTGACTAACTTCGGTGCGCATGTGTACTTGCGCGACCATTGTGGCGCGCAAGTATACTTGCACGACAATTGTGGCGCCCAGGTGTACGTGCGTGACCATTTTAGAACATGTGCGAACCTTGCGCAATGTTCTTCTTCTTCCTTCCTTTGTCAATTTTTTGATATTTTTCCAATGGTTGAATCACATTGAGCTCAGATATTCCCCTTTTCCAATCATTAGACTCTGTGACAGAAAGGAGCGTCAACAAAAGTCCTCCCTCAGAGTTGGATTCGGAGAGAAAAGATGATTTGAATCTTAGGAAAAAAGAGAAAGCAGGGGTCCTTGTGGTTATTGGCAGTTTAAAGTCATGCATGTCGGACATAAAAAGGCTAATGTTTATGGTCGAAATATCTTTGAACGAAATGGATTAAAATTGACCCAATTCCTTGACAATTTATCTGAAAACATGTTACCATACTCAAGTATGAGGTAAAATATGTAAACTATGACTTAAGAATATTTGGATCCGAGGAATGATATGAAAAATAGCTAAAAGGAATTAGAAGAAGTAGTTCCCAAGAATGAAGTTTCCATAATTTAACAAACCCGTTAGCGGGTTGAATTATGCAGGGCTACCTAAGGGAATTGGATGCATAGTCAAATAAATAGTATCTTTTGGATAACAAGTCTATTATGTAGACTCTTTATGCAAGGTCACCTAAGGGAATGTTCTGCATAGTCATGAAAAAGAACTCTCAGAAATTTACTTTCCTAGTGCTAAAATCCATTGAAAGTTTATGGAGATTAAAATTTTCCAAAGTATAGAGTTTGCTTTATGGAAAGAGGTTCTTGAATATGGAGAAGATATTTCCAAACAATATTATCGAAGATCTTGATGGATATCACTCCTACGAAGATCTGACCCAAAGGTAGGGAAGGAGAATATAAACTGTAACGCCCTGACCCCAGTTACCTAGAGTCGTTGCATTATTACATAACATTGGCATGATCACAAGAAAGATCAAATCTCGAAAGACCGATTGGTTTAGTATCCTTGAAAACACTAGATATATTCATATGTCTTACATTACATCATAAAAATGAAAACTACAACAACATCTTTTCTTCATATTCCACACTCATATCCCCACATATTATCCCTACAGGTCATTCATAATTTACTTCTTCATACTCTGGGAAAAATAAAACATAGAAAAGGGGTGAGCTCAAATTCCCAGTAAGGATAACAATATAGCGGAAACTTTCATAAATAAGAATAAACATTTAAGGCAATGTATAACTAAAACAAAAGCCTTTTAAACTTGAACTTCAACATAGTATGGAAAAAGTAAAATGAAATAATGTCATTTACTTATTCACATGGATATTCTACTAATTGAATAATCACATGAAATATCAATAACCACTTTCATAATGATGGAATGCATAATTACAGACTATCATAACCACATAGCCAAGGCCTCGTGCCAAGACTGCAAATAAGATTTTTCCAAGGCCTTGTACCAAAACACTAGTTTGACTTATGAGACCTACCAATGCATCGAGGAGCTATAGCGGGCTCCACCCGTCACATATTAAGTCCAATGCATTCCCATATGAAATGGTTTAAACATAACATAAACATTCGTATTAAAACTAGCATACGAAATTTCAATACTTTCACCATAAACTATGAATGGTATAAAAATAGAACATCCACATTCAAACATATTACAAAACCTTAATACAATATAGAAGTTTTGTATCATAATAAATCAACTTCAAATAAGCGTAAAATCCATCAATGGATGTTGACATAGATGAAATCAAAACTCTTTTTATAGAAATATATCTTTCTATTTTTGAAATCATTTAAGAGTCATATATTTATAAAATAAAACCTTTTTATTTGAAAATATTCTTATAAGCTTGTAAGGGAAGCTTCGACGATTTTATAACGGCGGAAAATAACCGCACCCGCCGTATAAGTTAAAAAAACATTCTTACCTTAATTCTGTTGAAAAGGTTGAAAGCACCTTATTTGGAAAATGACGGAAAGATTCCTTTATAAAACTCTTATAAAAAGTCAAACAAGGGTATAAATGACTTTAACCCATATTCTTTTAATTAGTAAAAATGTTTTGAAATACATTTTTAAGAAACATGGATGTGGATGATAAAGAGATCCCAGTAGATTATTACGTATAAACAACCTCGGATAATGAAGAGATTGTGAAATAACCCTTACCTTGCACTTTTCCTTGGTTGAGGGTAGGTTAACCTCCTATATAATGGTGAAATAATTGTTATTAAATTATACTAGAATCATATATATTAATATGATATCATATATGATCTTTTAACATTGATTTGTTAATAATATCTTAGAATTATCGTCGTTTCGGGTGTTAACGTACTCGTTTTCTTTTATATGTTTTATTACATAATTCATGTTTGTTATGAATAGGTTGTATCATATTCATATACAGAATAATATCAAGTCCTTAAAAATTATTTTTAAATCATCAAATGATAATTATACTTGAATGGATACGATGGAGAATGAATCTCATCGCGTTCGTGGAGACGGTAGTCCGTACGTACGCACGAGCGACAATATCATTCTTTTGATATTAAAATAATATATAAATGGATGTTATATCATATATAAAGAATCATTAACATGTTATATTTATTATTTACATGAGTTACACATCATTATTATACCCATCCAAATAATAATATATTGAATAACAATTTCCCCACGATGTGGAGACGGTAAGCCGTACATACGCACGTATGGTGACATGTTATTCAAAGGGTGGATAAAATACTGAATATGGTTGTACCATATTTATAATAACATCACAGTATATATATGATACTGGAGTTATTATTTTAGAATGGTAATAAAAATGGAAGAAGAAGTGGAAGAAGAAAGAAACTTGGAAAATGGTGGTGAAATCATTACCTCTTCTTCGGGTTCTTCCTTTTGATTTGATCAAAAGGGCTCCATAGGATGGCTTTCAGATCAAACTAAAGCCCCTAGGTTGTAGTGGTTGAAGTTGGGAGAGTATATGGGTAGATTTTGTCCGAACCAAAAGGATTTGAAGGTGTGAATAAATGAGAAGGAGGAGTTCCTTTTTATAAGAGGGGTGAGGGGCACCTTTGGAAAAGCTAGAAATATTAATTTATAATAAATTCATATTCAGTCTCTAATGGCTCCAAAGTTGATTATTTAAATTTTAAGGTAGGTATATGTCGAAAAACATTCATCCAATAGAATTTAGACAGGTTTGGGTTACTATATTAACCTTATCTTTAAGTATTAACTCTTAGTTAATTTGTTTGACATTTACCATGTCACTTTATATTTTTATATTATATAGTTAATAAACTTACTATATACATCTAAGAGACCCCTAAGTGGTCTATTAATGATAAAAATATCATGATATAAGTCTCTTGGCCGAACGTTAGATTTTTAAGAATTTAATATCAATTAATAATATAATATATTTTTTAAAAACTCTTTTATGTCAATTTTGAGACTATTCAATAGTTGATTTTTTTAAAACTAATAACAGAATTATTAATTCGAAAACATTAAATTACATCATTCCTAACATGTCATATTAACATATAAAATTAGTGTTATTCATAAAAAGTCTCAAATTATATTTATTTGTGTATTTATAATATCAATTATTTTAATTTTTCACTATTATGGTAATTGCTGCATCCTCATTGTGTCATAAATAAATTAACTTATTTAATGTCTAAAAATTATAAATAAAATATCATTATGTAGGAAATCGTTTTATCTTTCTAATGAATATTTACAATCGAATTTATCTTATGTATAACCCTATATTAAAAAACATTTAGTAAATAAACTTTGATTTTAACTCTTTTAACTCTTCTTTGAATTAAATAATAATAAATGTCATAATCTAATCCAAGTGGACCTAAATGATAATATTTTATTCCTAAGTTTGTTTTGGATCGAGATACACTTGTCTAATAGAATTAGGACATGTGTTAGGGTAATATTAATATCATTTTTACCCTTAATTACCCTATTTACTTTTAACCGTGGTAAATAAAAGTAAAAAGTTACTATTCACCAAAAATTATTTAAATCTCACTGAACCACATTTTACTTTTTTATATTAACCGTGTCTCTCGGATTTTCGAAATTCTATTCACAGAAGTGGTAAAATTAAGTTTTAGGAAAAAATTCAGTTTTTTTAACTACCACTTAGTAGTTTCACTATTCATCAAAAATTGAAGTTTTTCAGAACAATGCCAAAATTTCACCCTAAGCTATAATTGATATTCCGAATTCAAAAATGATGTCAATTTTAAAAAATTTCAAAAATATAAGTTTCATTAATTAATTTTATAATTAATTCCCGCTGTTAAAACAAATAGCGTGTTTTTAAGAAACAATATATATCACAAGATTGACAATTGTTTATGTCCAATTTCAAAGTGAAATTAATTATAATGAACACCATTGGATAAAATGGTAAAAATATATTCTAATTATAATATAAACCCACGAAATAATATAATTTATAACTATAAATTATTTTGATTAAAAAAGTTGTTTTTAAGTATTTTTCACTATTCATAAAAATTGGACGTTCTCAGAAAAATTCAACTTAGGATAATTTCGATATTCTGAATCCAAAACTGAAGTTAATTTTGAAATATAATATATATATAATTTCAAAATTTTTGTATTACTATTCATAACGGCTAGTTTGATTGGTTTTGGTGTGTTAGAACTCGATGTTGCGTATAACACACTCTATCGCATTATTCAAAGAGAAGCGTATCTCAGAAGCTTGGGGTGTTACATTCTCCCCTCCTTCAAATAATTTCATCCTAGAAATTTCTAGAATATTATCGCATGAAAATACTCGGGTGGTTCTTCATCATAACTTCCTCGGGTTCCCACGTCGCCTCTTCCATCTTATGGTTTCTCTACAAAACTTTTACCAGACGTGTCATCCGGTTTCTCAGTACTTGTTCTCTCGTATCAAGAATCCTGATGGGCTCTTCGCAATAAGATAGATCGGGTTCCAGTTATAATTCCTCATAGGTGAGTACATGCATTGGGTCAGGCATGTATTTCCTCAACAGAGATACGTGGAACACATCGTGAACTTTGGAGAGACTTGGCGGCATTGTCAATCGGTAAGCTACAACCCCAATTCGTTCTAGAATTTTAAAAGGTCCGATGTACCTGAGACTCAATTTACCTTTCTTACCAAAACATATAACTCCCTTCCATGGAGATACCTTCATGAAAACATGATCACCGACTTGAAATTCCAAATCCTTCCTTTGATTATCAGCATATCTCTTCTGCCCACTTTGAGCTGTTTTGATGTGATTTTGGATTACCTTCACCTTTTCAATCGTTTCCTCCACTAGTTCTAGACCTACAAGTTTTCTTTCACCAACGTCATCCCAACAGGTTGGTGTACGCCATCTATTTCCGTATAACGCTTCATATGGTGCCATCTGAATACTCGAATGGAAGCTATTGTTATAGTAAAATTCTACCAGTGGTAAATATTGATCCCACATACCCTGAAAGTCAAGTGAGCAAGATCTCAACATGTCTTCTAAGGTTTGAATAGTCCGTTCTGATTGTCCGTCTGACTGAGGGTGGTAAGTAGTGCTCAAATGACGTTCTGTATCCAGGTATTTCTGAAGACTTTTCCAGAATCTTGAAGTAAAATGGGGATCACGATCAGAAACAATCGATAGGGGTACTCCATGAAGTCTCACAACTTCATTAATATATTGTCTTTCTAGACGTTCCAGGGGTAGATCTTCTCTTATAGCAAGAAAATGTGCTGAATTGGTAAGACAATCAACAATAACCCATATTTCATCGTTCCTTCTAGGAGTCTTTGGTTGTCCCATTACAAAGTCCATCATAATATTGTCCCATTTCCACTCCGGTATGAGAAGAGGTTTCATGACTCCTCCAGGCCGTTGCCTTCCAACTTTCACTTGTTGAAAAACCATACATCTTGACACAAAATCAGCAATATCCCTCTTCATGTTTTCGCACCAAAAATGTTCCTTCAAATCTCTATACATTTTGGTGCTCCCAGGATGTATAGAGAAATTGGAACTA
The DNA here is from genome assembly GCA_963277665.1 of Viscum album. NCBI lineage: Eukaryota > Viridiplantae > Streptophyta > Magnoliopsida > Santalales > Viscaceae > Viscum > Viscum album. Next base: position 562,655,396 of record OY728125.1, read on the forward strand.
TGAACATCATCCAGCAATTCCCTTTTTAGATCAGGTATATCGGGAACACAAAGTCTCTTCCCAAATTTCAAAATTCCATCTTCATACACAAAGTCTCTCAATCTCCCATCATTAACAGCTTTAATCTTCTTTTGAAAATCTTCATCATCGGTCTGAGAACTCTTAATCCTTTCTTGTAAAGATGATTTGGAAACCATTTGAAAAATAATTGATGTTTCGCCTTCCTCGGTTATTCCCATGTCCATCTTCACTAGATCCATGAAAATTGGATCCCTATCAATTCTCATATTGTTCAAAACTCCATGGTCTTTTCTTCTCAAAGCATCTGCCACCCTGTTTGCCTTCCCCGGGTGGTAGTGTATCGTGCAATCATAATCCTTGATTAATTCAAGCCATATCCTTTGCCTCATGTTGAGTTCTTTTTGTGAGAAAATATACTTCAAACTCTTGTGATCAGTATAAATATCACATTTTTTACCATAGAGGTAGTCTCTCCATATCTTCAAAGTAAATATCATAGCTGCTAACTCGAGATCATGAGTAGGATAGTTTTTTTCATGAATTTTCAACTGTCGTGATGTATAGGCAATAACCCTATCATTCTGCATAAGGACACAACCATGTCCTTTCTTCGATGCATCACTATAAATAACGAACCCATAATTCCCCAATAGTAGAGTCAATATAAGAGCATTGACTAATATTCTCTTCAGTTCTTCGAAACATTCTTCACACTCTTATATCCAAACAAATTTAACCCCTTTATGTGTGAGCTTCATTAATGGGTTAGCCAATCGGGAAAAATTCTGGACGAATTGTCGATAATAACCTGCTAAACCAATAAAACTGCGTACCTCAGTTATACTCGTCAGTGCTGGACATTCTTGTATTGCCTTAGTCTTAGAAGGATCAATAGAGATTCCATATTTAGAGACAATATATCCAAGAAAAGAAATCTCATGAAGCCAGAATTCACACTTGCTAAACGTCCAATATAAATCATGTCTTCTCAGAGTCTTCAGGATAATGCGCAAGTGATTTTCATGATCTTCGTAGATTTTGGAGTATACCCAGATATCATCAATAAATACCACCACAAATTCATCAAGCTACTCCTTGAAAACACTATTCATCAGATCCATGAATACAGAGGGTGCATTAGTCAATCCAAAAGAAATTACAGTAAACTCATAATGCCCGTACCTGGTTCAAAATGCTGTCTTCGGAATGTCTTCCTTCTTCACACACAACTGATGGTATCCAGATCTAAGGTCAATCTTTGAAAAGTATTAAGCTCCATGCAGTTGTTCAAATAAATCATCAATTTGAGGTAGGGGATACTTTTTCTTTATTGTTATAGTATTGATCTCCCGGTAGTCGATACATAACCTCATAGATCCATCTTTCTTTTTAACAAAAAGAACAAGGGATCCCCATGGAGAAACACTAGGGAAAATAAATCCATTATTACTCAATTCCTCTAGTTGTTTCTTTAGTTCAAATAATTCTACAGTGTCCATTCTATAAGTGGTCTTCGATATAAGCCTTGATCCAGGAATTAAATCAATGGAAAACTCAACTTCTCGTTCTGGAGGATGTCCAGGTAAATCATCCGGAAATACATCTACAATTTATTTCACAACAGGTACATCCTCTATTTGAACATTCCTTTCCTCACCCACAGTTATTTCATTCTCTTCCTCCCCAATAATTGAATTTAGTTGAGCTACTGGGGGTGGATCTAGATAAGTATTAGGTGGTGACGATTCTGCTCTAAAGATAAGGTGTTCCTTATCATCATCATCAAAAATCGTAACCTCTTTCTTCTTACAATAAATCTTCGCATCATAGTTCAAAATCCAGTCCATACCAAGGATTATATCGAACTCAATCATAGGTATGACGATGAGATCAGCAGATAAAGAACATTTATGTGCTCTAATGGGGACTGATTTACAAAACATTGTTGCAATGATACTTCCCTTATGAGTTTTAACTTACAAATCCCTTGTTAAATCAAATTGGAAAAATCTAATTTTATTAGAAAATTAGGAAGATATGAAACAAGGCAATGATCCAGAATCAAATAATGCATTTTCTAAACTTGAGGAAACCATTAAATTACATGCCACCACGTCTTTCGGAGCTTCTACCTCAGCAGCAGTGATAGCATAAGCTTGGCCTTGATCCCTTGTCCTTTTCTGAGGTAAGTTCTCCTGACGCTTAGGATATTAATTTGCAAAATGCCCCATCTCCCTGAAATTGTAGCATTGAACGTTGGTGTATTCCTTCTTCCCCTTGAAATCATGAGCTTGGTGGCCTTTTTCACCACACTTGTAACAGACTCCCGTTCCCTTCAAAAAATTACCGGGGTGTTTCTTCCCACATTTACCACAGGATGGATATTCAACCTTTCCTTCTTCCACTTATTTCCATTCCCAGATTGATTAGCAGGTCTCTTCTTATCTTGCTTTGATTTAAAGTCATAAGACTTAGAGAATTCCTTTCCGGTCTTGATAGCACATGAGACAATGTCTTCGTACGACGAGAATGATTGTGAGACTAATGATCGACGGAGAAATGGTTTTAACCCATCAATGAAATGATCAATCTTACTTCTTGGGTTACGTATATAATCTCCAGCATACCTTGCTAACCTTGTAATGTTAGCCTCATACTTTGTGACATTCTCATCCTCCTTTTGTCTCAGACTCAGAAATTTCCTTTCCATATCTGCTCAATGGTCGCGAGGAAATTATTTTTCTAAAAACAGATCTTTGAACTCCCTCCATTCCATATTTGATACTTCATCATCTTCCTTCGTGTTTTGAATCAATGACCACCACTGATCAGCATCTCCAGTGAGTCGGTAAACTGCCATGATAACTTTTTCCCTTTCACTACTCCCCAAAGCCTGAAATATTTTGTCTAGGGAATTTGTCCATTGCTCAAATACTAAGGGATTTGTACTCCCATTGAACGTTGGTGGTTGTTTCCTCATGAATCGATCTAACATTGATCCTCCACGTTCTGGATCAGGGTACTCCATACGGGTAAGGTTATTATTCATAACCTGAGTAAGTTGTCCCAGTATAGTGATTAGTTGATTGGAACCAGTTGCATCACCAGCTCCACTATAAATATCTTGAGCAGGAGGGTAATCCCTACATGGAGTGAGTGCATTGATACGGTTTCCATTTCTTCCACCAGGCGCCATTTCTAAACAATGGTATAAACTATATCAGTTTATGAATCAAAATACATAATCCCATACTTACAAAACACTTAACATAAATTGAAATATTTATGGATATAATCCATAATCATAAGAATGTTTTCTTTGAGGAAGTATATACTCATAAACCCTTCATAATGATTTGTAAAGAAAATGAGAGTTATCCTAAGCATATCCCTCGGGAGTGTCGTAACCAAGAGTGCATCAAGGCCCGTTGTCCTGCACCAGTTCCTGTTCGAGTCTAGCTAAAAGTGGTGTTTTCAGGTTTTACCCCTAGGTACATCTGTGCCAGAGCCGCCTCTACCAGCTCGTATCCAGATAGGGATGTATTGCTCAGAAAACTCACAAAATCTCTACAATACCAAAATTCTAGGAAGTTCTTCTATACTAATCCTTAAAGTTCATCTTAGGTCTACATGCTCTAATCAGAGTTTATCTAAATCTAGCTTCCAAGGTTTGTACTAAACCTCCTCTGATACCAACTGTAACGCCCCAACCCCAGTTACCTAGAGTCAGTGCATTATTACATAACATTGGCATGATCACAAGAAAGATCAAATCTCTAATGACCGATTGGTTTAGTAGACTTGGAAACACTAGATATATTCATAAGTCTTACATTACATCATAAAAATGAAAACTACAACAACATCTTTTCTTCATATTCCACACTCATATCCCCACATACTATCCTTGTAGGTCATTCATAATTTACTTCTTCATACCCTGGGAAAAATAAAACATAGAAAAGGGGTGAGCTCAAATGCCCAGTAAGGATAACAATATAGCGGAAACATTTATAAATAAGAATAAACATTTAAGGCAATGTATAACTAAAACAAAATCCTTTTAAACTTGAACTTCAACATAGTATGGAAAAAGTAAAATGAAATAATTCCATTTACTTATTCACATGGATATTCTACTAATCGAATAATCACATGCAATATCAATAACCACTTTCATAATGATGGAATGCATAATGCCAGACTATCATAACCACATAGCCAAGGCCTCGTGCCAACACCAAAAATAAGATTTTTCAAAGTCCTTGTGCCAAGACACTAGTTCGTCTCATGAGACCTACCGATGCATCGAGGAGCTATAGCGGGCTCCACCCGTCACATATTGTAACAACCCGAGATTTTATGAAAAATATTCTTTGAAATTTTATTAATTTCTTGTGTTGTACGCTACACCAAAAGGATCTTGCACAACACGCATCCTTAAATTGCCTAGCATTAAACGCAATCACGGCCTTCCTCGATAGCGTGTGTAGTACGCAATACCGAGTTTCACTAAACAACGATATGCTTAAAATTAGCCGTTATGAATAGTAATAACCACTTTTTGAAATTTTTTAAATTTTAGTTTTCAAAATGGACTTCATTTTTGGATTCGTAATATCGAAATTAGCTTAGGAAGAATGTTTGGTACTTTTCGGATAACTTTCATATTTTGATGAATAGTGAAAATTACTAAATTGTAACTAAAAACAACTTTTTCAATTGAAATAATTAATAGTGACAAATTATTAATTTGAGTGGTTTTAAAATATATTTAGAATATATTTTTACAATTTAATACAATGTTGGTCATTGGAGGTAATTTTACATTTAAACCAGACATAAACAAGTGTCAATCTTTTGATAGTTATTATCTCTTAAGAACACGCTATTTGTTTTGACGACGGGAATTAATTTTTAAATTAATTAATGCAACTGATATGTTCTGAATTTGGTAAAATAGACATCATTTTTGAGTTCATAATATCAAATATAGCTTAGGCCTAATTTTTGGTATTTTTCTGGAAACTTTCATTTTTGATGAATAGTGAAACCACTAAGTGGTAGTTAAAAAACATGAATTTTTCATAAAACTTAATTTTACCGCTTCTGTGAATGGAATTTCAAAAATCCGAGAGACACGATTGATGTCAGTAAGTAAAATGTGGTTCAATGAGATGAAAATAATTTTTTCGTGAATAGTAACTTTTTACTTTTTTTTACCACGGTTAAAAGTAAATAGGGTAATTAAGGGTAACAATGATATTATTATTACCCTAACACATATCCTAATTCTATTGGAGAAGTGTAATTCGACCAAAAACAACCTTAGGAATAAAATATGACCATTTAGGCCCACTTGGATTAGATTAGGACATTTATTATTAATTTATTTAAAGAAGGGTTAAAATAGTTAAAATCAATCTTTAATAAGTAAATCATTTTTAATATAGGGTTATACAAAAGATAAAATCGACTATAAATATTAATTAGAAATATAAAACGCATTCCTACATAATGGTATTTTAATTTTTAATTTTTAGACATTAAATAATTTAATTTATTTATGACATAAACATGATGCAGTAATTATCTTATTAATGAAATATTGACATAATTTGTGTTATAAATACCCAAATAAATGTAATTTCAGACTTTTTATGCAATCAACTAATTTTATAGGTTAATATGACATGTTATTATTGATTTAATTAACTTTGTTAGAACTAATCATTCTGTTATGAGTTTCACAAAAATCAATTACAAAATAGTGTCAAATTTGACATAAAATTGTTTTTAAAACAAATATTATATTATGAATTGTTATTTTATTCCTAAAAATATAAGGTTCAGCCAAATGACTTAGATAAGGTTATATATATTAATAATAAACAACTTGGTGTTCGTTTGGCTTCTTATAGTAAGTTTATTAACCTTATAGTATAAGAACAGAAGAAGACACGGTAAAAGTAAAATTATTTTACTTAATGTTAAATCTAAAAGATAATGTTAAAATAGGAACCTAAACTTGTCTAAATTCTATTGGATTAGAGGATTTAGACCCATACCCACATTATCTTAGAAATGAATCAATTTTTAGCTATTTATAACCGAATTTTACTTTATAATAAAATAATAGTTTTAGTTATTCCAAAGGTGCCCCTCTCCTCCCTTATAAAAGGGCACCTCCTCCCTCTCTTCCTCACACCAGTTTGAGCCTTCAAGCTCAGCCAACCCCTGCCAAATTCCCTTCACCACTTCCCTAGAAACATCCTAGAGGTTCTGGTCTTCCTCAAAGACCAATTTTAGTGCCCTAAAATGAGATATCAAAGAGGCGCTTCAAAGAAGAGGTAATGTCCGTTACCGATTCTTTCATCTTTATTTCTTCTTCCACTTCTTCTTATTTAGTTGTTTAATTATGAAATAATAACATCAGTATCACTAATATAATGATATGTTATTATAAGCATGAAATAACCTTATTTCACCATCTATCCATCCTACGGAAAATGAAATCACCGCGCGTGCGTACGTATGGAATACCGTCTCCACGCCGTGGTGTAATCTATTTTCCACCACCACCTTACTTGGATGGGTATAATGGTGTAAATAATAACTATATATGATTATTTTAAAGTGATATTGATTCTTAAATAGTATAAATACACTCCAATACAGTCCCATGATCATGAGAACGATATCATCGCTCGTGCGTACGTACGGACTACCGTCTCCACGACGCGATGAGATTCATTCTCCACGTTAACCGTTCATGAATGATTATAAAGTATATATAATAAGTAATAATGACATATATGACATAATAATGATTCTGGATTTATGTGTATATATATGTATGTCATCTACTTAATTCCATTCAAATCAATAAGGAAAAGAAAACAGCGTTCATGCATACGTACGGTCTACCGTCTCCATGAATGGTGTATTTCTTTCCATTTACTGATCTATTATATATATATATTCTGAATATATATTATATATAAATGATGTTTTATATTCTGGAATTAATTAATCATTATCTAAGTTATCATATGAATAATTACAAGTCAAAACATGGACGACAAATGAAACGATTTTACCCAAAACTCTCTTTAACATGTAATTTACAAAAGAACGGGTAATATAAAGCCATAAGTGAACCATATATGATATCATAAAAATCAGTATGATTATGTAATAAGTCAATGACATTATTTAAATCATTATACAGGAGGTTCGAACACATATGAAGCAAATCGGACCTAAGGTAAGGGAAATATCACAATCTCATTTTTATCCGAGATTGTTTATACTTTGGCATTTACTGGGGTGTATTTTATCATCCACATCCATGTTTCCTCAATATGTAATATTAATTATATTCACCTAAAATTTTTTAAATCCTATTTTACCCATCGGTTAGTTTTTAGTAAAAGATATGAACGGAATCTTTTGTCGTTTCTCGTACGAGGTGGTTTTTTGACTTTTCCGAAAAAAGTACGAGAAGAATGTTTTTTTTAACTTATACGGCATGAATGGATTTTTAAAAAATTATTTCAAAGAAGCTTCCTTTAAAAGTTTTCAAGCTTATTTTCAATCAACTTCTTCTAGTTTAGAATTTTATGGCATGTTAAGAAAGTAAAATTATTTTTTAAGTAGAAAGGATATTTTCCTCAAGAATGGAGTTCAAGTGTTTTATCAAAATTATTTTCCATATAAGCTAATAAAGGGTTATGTTTCTATCCCTATTATTACATTTATTTTATTATGTTGTGATGGAATTATTTTTATGAATTCCTTTATCCTATATGAATTGTTTCCTGATGTCCCGATGTTTAAGATTACCATTTTTATTACATGGGTTATGCTATGATGTATGGTTTATGATTTTGTGGCACACATAAGAATGATATCATTATGAGATGGGTGGGACCTATATATCCCTCCAATGCATTGGATAAATATTTTATATCTCATGAGATAGACATGGCTGGAATGGTAGGTTATACCAGTTCAGTGAAACAGGACTGAAACGAGGGGTGAACTCGGTTCAGAAAGGGACTTTTTCCACTAAGATAGTCTTGGAAATGAGTCTTGACTAATAAGAAATGATTCTCTATGATTATGTGTGCATGCCACAAAGTTTCATGTTTTTTGTTATGATTATTAGGATTACATTTCACTACTATGATTTATCCCATGTTATGAAATTATGATCTCTTTTGCAGGTTAAGATTTCCAAAAGATATGTTCTTATGAATATGACGTGATTGATATTTCTTTTGTTTACCCTTACTGAGCATTTGATCTCACCCTTTTATGTATTCTTTTCCCCAAGACATAAAGAAATGATTTAGGTTTTTAAAAAAATAAGATCTTTATGGGAGATGTTGACGATTTTTCACCACGATTAAAAGATTATTTTCCGAGTTTCCAAAGACACTAAAATATTACGGTCCTTGTGTGTTTGTTTTTGTTATGTACTAAGTATTCCGCAAAAGTAATGTAATGTCCATGTACGTTAGGCTTCGGGTCTCCACAGTTGGTATCAGAGGAAAAGTTTAGTCAACCTTTGGAAACTAGGATGCGAAAACGTTAGTGAGATCCCTAGAGATATTTCTAAGGTATGTATAGGGATGTCCCTAAGGATAAGTATACGTATAGGTTTAGTCCTAGAATTGCGCTAACGATCTTAGAATTTAACCTAAGATGTTAGATATTGAGGGTACTCCCCCTTTACTATGTTGTTTTCTCTATCATGATTTCTTCCTCTCACAAGATTCTTTTTGTGTTTTAGTTAATGGTGGGAACAAGAAGGAATTCAGTTAACATTGAATCCAATGGGCAAATTAGTGACTATGAGCAACAAAATTTTTTAATTCCTAGAGAGAAAGATATTGTGATTATGTCGAATCAGTCATCATGATATATGATTAACAAGGTGAAATTTAGTGGTATGCCTAATTCATCAAAGAAGAGGAAGATAAACTATTATGCATGTTCGCATGTTGAGGAGCATAAATAAAGGAAGATTGAGATTTCTAAATAAGGGAAGAAGAACCTTGAAGAATACCTCAAATGGAGGGACCGATGTTATCTGTGTGGAGAAAAGGGTCATAGAGTGACAGATTGTTATGGAGTTCAATGTCTTAATTGTGGAGAACATGGGCATTACCCAACTAAATGCCCTGACCTAAAAAGTTACTTCTAAATCAAGGAAGGACTTATTCCAAGAAAATCATTGAAGTGGATGGACTGAAGTGTTTATGTATTGGTATTCAAGAATAATGTTGTTGAGGTACTTTTATGGTGTATTGAAATATTTATGTATTGGTCTATTGTGGTTTTCAATAATTTTAAGGTACCGGTAACCATGAAAAGTGATTCAAATATTTTGTAAATTAGATGATATGCAGATAATGAAGGGATAAGGAGAAAATGAAATGTTTGACAGTATTCATGAGCTCATGATTGATATAAGTACTAAGTGATATCATGGTTTGAGGAAATAGAATTTTGAGGATTTTGGTATGTGGAAAGTGTTAACTTGTAACTGCATTCTAGTTTTCACTAAGGTTCAATGGGTATTCATTCTTCAAGAGAATACATGATTAAGGTATTCACATATTTGTAATTTGACCAACAAGATATATCTTATGATATATGGGGGATAAATGATGGCATTCACGTGATCATTTTCTTTATACTATGAGCTTGGACCAAAGTATTTTAGATAAGCCTAAAGATTGGAATGGATTATGTTGGACATAAATTTGTATTGTTTAAGGACAAAACTTTTTTGATATTGTTGATGGGATGTTATAGTAATATAGATTTAGAAAAAGGACAACCTGCAGGACGGGAGACAGCCCATCGCGTCGGACAAGGCCGTGGGAATCGAACCCACAACCGAAGTGCGACTGGCCTTTATCGCCTACCACTGGCCTAGAGGAAGTCCCTATTTAGTAGAAACTAGTTTTATTATATTAAGAAGTATGATATATGAAGTATAAGTCCATTTTAGGAACCATATATGATTAATCTCACTATAGATGGACTTATGTATTTTTTGATAACTATTCTAACCTTTTGTTTGAGACAGATGGAATGACCCATTATTCTATCACATGATCTGCTAACAGATCACGAATGAAAAATTCAACTTCATTTCTCTAAGAAATGAAGTGGAAATTGTCCAAAGAACGACCAACGATGAGACTATACCAAAATCATGAATGTATTTCTTCTAATTCCAATTTCATCAACTTTAGGGAAATGATCTTGAAAACCAAAAATTTTGTCCTAGTGCTCTTATATCTGATGAATCAGATGGTACCTTAGATCGTCAAAAATTTATGGCTTTGTGATTGCTGGATATTCCATAGCCATGTTCTCTACCACTCTCCATCAGAACATGATGGTTAGATTTCTCTTCCATATCCATATTTTCACCTCTGTGGAAACCCAGTGATTAGTTTATTTGGGTAACCGTTACGTTTCATACTTTTGTTTTTAAAGATTGGTTTTGGTATACCTTGTTACGATGTGGGTTTATCTTAAAGAAACTTTCGAATAGTAAACCATTTATAACCCCGACGAATTTCGAGGGCGAAATTCATTTTAAGGGGGGTAGAATGTAACAGCCTGAGATTTTATGAAAAGTATTCTTTTTAATTTTATTAATGTCTTGTGTTGTACGCTACACAAAAAGGAGCTTGCAAAACACGCATACTTGACTTTCCTTGCATTAAACGCAATCACGGCCTTCCTCGATAGCGTGTGTAGTACGCAATACCGAGTTTCACTAAACAACGATATGCTTAAAATTAGCCGTTATGAATAGTAATAACCACTTTTTGAAATTTTTTAAATTTTAGTTTTCAAAATGGACTTCATTTTTGGATTTGTAATATCGAAATTAGCATAGGGAGAAATTTTGGGACTTTTTTGATAACTTTCATATTTTGATGAATAGTGAAAATTACTAAATTGTAATTAAAAACAACTTTTTCAATCGAAATAATTAATAGTGATAAATTATTAATTTGAGTGGTTTTAAAATATATTTAGAATATATTTTTACAATTTAATACAATGTTGGTCATTAGATGTAATTTCACATTTAAACCAGACATAAACAAGTGTCAATCTTTTGATAGTTATTATCTCTTAAGAACATGGTATTTGTTTTGACGACGGGAATTTATTTTTAAATTAATTAATGCAATTGATATGTTTTGAATTTTGTAAAATAGAAATCATTTTTGAGTTCATAATATCAAATATAGCTTAGGTCTAATTTTTGGTATTTTTCTGGAAACTTTCATTTTTTGATGAATAGTGAAACCACTAAGTGGTAGTTAAAAAAATTAATTTTTCATAAAACTTAATTTTACCGCTTCTGTGAATGGAATTTTGAAAATCCGATAGCCACAGATGATGTCATTAAGTAAAATGTGGTTCAATGAGATGAAAATAATTTTTTTGGTGAATAGTAACTTTTTACTTTTTTTTTACCACGGTTAAAAGTAAATAGGGTAATTAAGGGTAAAAATGATATTATTATTACCCTAACACGTATCCTAATTCAATTGGAGAAGTTTAATTCCACCAAAAACATCCTTATGAATAAAATATGACCATTTAGGCCCACTTGGATTAGATTAGGACATATATTATTAATTTATTTAAAGAAGGGTTAAAATAGTTAAAATCAAAGTTTAATAAGTAAATCATTCTTAATATAGGGTTATACATAAGATAAATTCGACTATAAATATTCATTAGAAAGATAAAAAGAATTACTACATAATGGTAATTTATTTTTAATTTTTAGACGTTAAATAATTTAATTTATTTATGACACAAAGATGATGTAGTAATTATCTTATTAATGAAATATTGACAAAATTGATGTTATAAATACCCAAATAAATGTAATTTCAGACTTTTTATGAAATAAACTAATTTTATAGGTTAATATGACATGTTATTATTGATTTAATTAACTTTTTTAGAACTAATAATTCTGTTATGAGTTTCACAAAAATCAATTAAAAAATAGTGTCAAAATTGACATAAAATAGTTTTTGAAACAAATATTATATTATTAATTGTACTTTTATTCCTAAAAATCTAAGGATCTGCCCAATGACTTATATAAGGTTATATATATTAATACTAAACAACTTGGGCTTCTTTTGGCTTCTTATAGTAAGTTTATTAACCTTATAGCATAAGAACAGAAGAAGACACGGTAAAAGTAAAATTAATTTACTTAATGTTAAATCTAAATTATAAGGTTAAAATAGGAAACTAAACTTGTCTAAATTATATTGTATGAGAGTCTTTAGACCCCTACACACCTTATCTTTTAAATGAATCAATTTTGAGCTATTTAAAACCGAATTGGACTTTATAATAAAATAATAGTTTAAGTTATTCCAAAGGTGCCCCTCTCCTCCCTTATAAAAGGGCACCTCCTCCCTCTCTTCCTCACACCACTTTGAGCATTCAAGCTCTGTCAAACCCTACCAAATTCCCTTATCCACTTCCCTAGAAACATCCTAGAGGTTCTGGTCTTCCTAAAATACCAATTTTATTGCCCTAAAAGGAGATATCAAAGAGGCGCTTCAAAGAAGAGGTAATGTCTGTTACCGATTCTTTCATATTTATTTCTTCTTCCATTTATTCTTCTTTAATTGTTTCATTATGATGTAATAACATCAGTATCACTCATATAATGATATGTTATTATAAGTATGAGAAAACCTTATTTCACCATCTATCCATCCTACAGAAAACAAAATCACCGCGCGTGCGTACGTACGGAATACCATCTCCACGTCGTGGTGTAATCTATTTTCCACCACCACCTTACTTGGATGGGTATAATGGTGTAAATAATAAGTATATATGATTATTTTAAAGTGATATTGATTCTGAAATAGTATAAATACACTCCAATACAGTCCCACGATCATGAGAACGATATCATCGCTCGTGCGTACGTACGGACTACCGTCTCCACGACGCAATGAGATTCATTCTCCACGTTTACCATTCAAAAATGATTATAAAGTATATATAATTAGTAATAATGAAATATATGACATAATAATTATTCTTTATTTATGTGTATATATATATGTATGTCATATACTTAATTCCATTCAACTCAATAAGGAAAATAAAACAGCGTTCATGCGTACGTACGGTCTACCGTCTCCATGAACGGTGTATTTCTTTCCATTTACTGATCTATTTTATATATATATATATATTCTGAATATATATTATATATAAATCATGTTTTATATTTTGGAATTAAGTAATCATTATCTAAGTAATCATATGAATAATTACAAGTCAAAACACGGACGACAAATGAAACGATTTTACCCAAAACGCTCTTTAACATGGAATTTACAAAAGAACGGGTAATATAAATCCATAAGTGAACCATATATGATATCATAACAATGAGTATGATTCTGGAATAAGTCAATGACATTATTTAAATCATTATACAGGAGGTTCGGACACATACGAAGCAAATCAGACCTAAGGTAAGGGAAATATCACAATCTCATTTTTATCCGAGATTGTTTATACTTTGGCATTTACTGGGGTGTATTTTATCATCCAAATCCATGTTTCATCAATATGTAATATTAATTCTATTCACCTACAATTTTTTAAATCCTATTTTACCCATCGGTTAGTTTTTATTAAAAGATATGAAAGGAATCTTTTGTCGTTTTTCGTACGAGGTACTTTTTTGACATTTCCGACAAAAGTACGAGAAGAATGTTTTTTTAACTTATACGGCATGAATGGATTTTTAAAAAATTATTTCCAACAAGCTTCCTTTACAAGTTTTCAATTTTATTTTTAATCAACTTCTTTTAGTTTAGAATTTTATGACATGTTAAGAAAAGAAAATTGTTTTTGATGTAGAAAGGATATTTTCCTCAAGAATGGAGTTCAACTGTTTTATCAAAATTATTTTCCATCTAAGCTAATAAAGGGTTCTATTTCTATCCCTACTATTACATTGATTTGATTATGTTGTGATGGAATTATTTTTGTGAATTCCTTTATCTTATATGAATTGTTTTATGATGTCCCGATGTTTAAGATTCCCATTTTTATTACATGGGTTATGCTATGATGCATGGTTTATGATTTTGTGGCACACATAAGAATGGTATAATTATGAGATGGGTGGAACCTATATATCCCTCCAATTCATTGCGTAAATATTTTATATCTCATGAGATAGACATGGCTGGAACGGTAGGTTATACGGGTTCAGTGAAACAAGACTGAAACGAGGGGTGAACTCGGTTCAGAAAGGGACCTTTTCCACTAAGATAGTCTTGGCAATGAATCTTGACTAATAAGAAATGATTCTCTATGATTATGTGTGTATGAAAAAAAGTTTCATGTTTTAAGTTATGATTATTGGGATTACATTTCACTACTATGATTTATCCCATGTTATGAAATTATGATCTCTTTTGCAGGTTAAGATTTCTAAAAGATATGTTCTTTTGAATATGACGTGATTGATATTTCTTTTGTTTACCCTTATTGAGCATTTGATCTCACCAATTTATGTTTTCTTTTACCCAGGACATAATGAAAGGATTTAGGTTTTTTAAAAAAAGAAGATCTTTATGGGAGATGTTGAAGATCTTTCACCATGATTAGAAGATTATTTTCTTAGTTTCCAAAGACACTAAACTATTACGGACCTTGTGTGTTTGTTTTTGTTATGTACTAAGTATTCTGAAAAATTAATGTAATATCCATGTACGTCAATCTTCGGGTCTCTACACATATTAAGTCCAATGAATTCCAATATGAAAAGGTTTAAACATAATATAAACATTTTTATTAAAACTAGCATATGAAATGTCAATACTTTCACCATAAACTATGAATGGTATAAAAATAGCACATACACAGTCAAACATATCACAAAACCTTCAATACAATATAGAAGTTTTGTATCATAATAAATCAACTTCAAATAAGCGTGAAATCCATCAAAGGATGTTGACATAGATGAAATCAAAACTCTTTTTAGAGAAATATCTCTTTCTATTTTTGAAATCATTTAAGAGTCATATATTTATAAAATAAAACATTTTTCTTTGACAATATTCTTATAATCTTGTAAGGGAAGCTTTGAAAATTTTATAACGGTGGAAAATAATCGCACCGGCTGTATAAGTTAAAAAAACATTCTTACCTTAATTCTGTCGAAAAGGTTAAAAGCACCTTGTTTGGAAAACGATGGAAAAATTACTTTATAAAACTCTTATAAATAGTCAAAAAAGGGTATAAATGAATTTAACCCATATTCTTTTAAATATTAAAAATGTTTTGAAATACATTTTCAAGAAACATGGATGTGGATGATAAAGATATCCCAGTAGATTATTACGTATAAACAACCTCAGACAAGGAAGAGATTGTGAAATAACCCTTACCTTGCACTTTTCCTTGGTTGAGGGAAGGCTAACCTCCTGTATAATGGTGAAATAATGGTTATTAAATTATACAAGAATCATATATATTAATATGATATCATATATGATCTTTTAACATTGATTTGTTAATAATATCTTATAATTATCGTCGTTTCGGGTGTTAACTTACTCGTTTTATTTTATATGTTTTATTACATAAGCCATGATTGTTATGGATAGGTTGTATCTTATTCATATACAGAATGATATCAAGTCCTTAAACATTATTTTTAAATCATCAAATGATAATTATACTTGAATGGATATGATGGAGAATGAATCTCATCGCGTTCGTGGAGACGGTAGTCCTTACGTACGCACGAGCGACAATATCATTCTTTTGATATTAAAATAATATATAAATGGATGTCATATCATATATATATAATCATTAACAGGTTATATTTATTATTTACATGAGTTACACATCATTATTATACCCATCCAAATAATAATATATTGAATAACAATTACAGCACGACGTGGAGACGGTAAGCCGTACGTACGCACGTATGGTGACATGTTATTAAAAGGGTGGATAGAATACTGAATATGGTTGTACCATATTTATAATAACATCACAGTATATATATGATACTGAAGTTATTATTTTAGAATGATAATAAAAAAGGAAGAAGAAGTTGAAGAAGAAAGGAACTTGGAAAAGGGTGTTGAAATCATTACCTCTTCTTCGGGTTCTTCCTTTTGATTTGATCAAAAGGGCTCCATAGGATGGCTTTCTGATCAAACTAAGGCCTCTAGGTTGTAGTGAGGGAAGTTGTGAGAGTATTTGGGTAGATTTTGGTTGTAACGCCCCGACCCCAGCTACCCAGAGTCGGTGCATTACTTCGTAACATTGGCATGATCACAAGAAAGATCAAATCTCGAAAGACCGATTGGTTTAGTAGCCTTGGAAACACTAGATATATTCATAAGTTTTACATTACATAATAAAATGAAAAAGTACTACAACAACATAATGTTTCCACAGTCCACACTATAATCCCCTCATAATATCCATGCAGGTCATTCATAACTTACATCTTCACTTCCTGGGAAAAATAAAACATAGAAAAGGGGTGAGCTCAAATGCCCAGTAAGGATAACAATATAGCGGAAACTTTCATCAATAAGAATAAACATTTAAGGCAATGTATAACTAAAAAAAAGCCTTTTAAACATGAACATTCAACATGGTATGGCATAAATAAAATGAAATAATGCCATTTAATTATACACATGGATATTCTACTAATCGAATAATCACATGCAAAAATCAATAACCACTTTCATAATGTTGGAATGCATAATGCCAGACTATCATAACCACATAGCCAAGGCCTCGTGCCAAGACTACAAATAAGATTTTGTCAAGGCCTTGTGCCAAGATACTAGTTTGTCTCATGAGACCTACCGATGCATCGAGGAGCTATAGCGGGCTCCACCCGTCACATATTAAGTCCAATGCATTCCCATATGAAAAGGTTTAAACATAACATAAACATTCGTATTAAAACTAGCATACGAAATGTCAATACTTTCACCATAAACTATGAATGGTATAAAAATAGCACATCCACAGTCAAACATATCACAAAACCTTCAATACAATATAGAAGTTTTGTATCATAATAAATCAACTTCAAATAATCTTAAAATCCATCAAAGGATGTTGACATAGATGAAATCAAAATTCTTTTTAAAGAAATATCTCCTTTTATTTTGAAATAATTTATGATCCATATAAAATAAAACATTTTCTTTGAAAATATTCTTATAAGCTTGTAAGGGAAGTTTTGAAGATTTTATAATGGTGGAAATTAGCCGCACCCGCCGTATAAGTTTAAAAACAACGTTCTTACCTTAATTCTGTCGAAAAGGTTAAAAATGACCTTGTTTTGAAAACGACGGAAAGATTCCTTTATAAACCTCTTATAAAAAGTCAAACAAGGGTATAAATGACTTTAACCCATATTCTTGTAAATAATAAAAATGTTTTGAAATACATTTTGAAGAAACATGGATGTGGATGATAAAGAGATCCCAGTAGATTATTACAAATAAACAACCTCGGATAATGAAGAGATTGTGAAATAACCCTTACCTTGTACTTTTCCTTGGTTGGGGTAGGTTAACCTCCTGTATAATGGTGAAATAATTGTTATTAAATTATACAGGAATCATATATATTAATATTATATCATATATGATCTTTTAACATTGATTTGTTAATAATATCTTAGAATTATCGTCGTTTCGGGTGTTAACTTACTTGTTTTCTTTTATATGTTTTGTTACGTAAGACATGTTTGTAAAGGATAAGTTGTATATTATTCATATCCAGAATGATATAAAGTCCTTAAACATCATTTTTAAATCATCAAATGATAATTATACTTGAATGGATACGATGGAGAATGAATCTCATCGCGTTCGTGGAGACGGTAGTCCGTACGTACGCACGAGCGACAATATCATTCTTTTGATATTAAAATAATATATAAATGGATGGTATATCATATATACAGAATCATTAACATGATATATTTATTATTTACATGAGTTACACATCATTATTATACCCATGCAAATAATAATATATTGAATAACAATTACACCACGACGTGGAGACGGTAAGCCGTACGTACGCACGTATGGTGACATGTTATTCAAAGGGTGGATAGAATACTGAATATGGTTGTACCATATTTATAATAACATCACAGTATATGTAAGATACTGGAGTTATTATTTTATAATGGTAAGAACAAATAAAGAGGAAGTGGAAGAAGAAAGGAACTTGGAAAAGGGTGGTGAAATCATTACCTCTTCTTCGGGTTCTTCCTTTTCATTTGATCAAAAGGGTTCCTTAGGTTGGCTTTCTGATCAAACTAAGGCCTCTAGGTTGTAGTGAGGGATGTTGGGAGAGTATTTGGGCAGAGTTTGGCCGAACCAAAAGGCTTTGAAGGTGTGAAGAAATGAGAAGGAGGAGTGCCCTTTTATAAGAGGGGTGAGGGGCACCTTGGGAAAAGCTAGAAATATTAATTTATAATAAATTCATATTCGGTTTCTAATGGCTCCAAAGTTGATTATTCAAAGTTTAAGGTGGGTGTAGGTCGAAAACCACTCAAAAAATAGAATTTAGACAGGTTTGGGTACTTATATTAACCTTATCTTTAACTATTAACTCTAAGTTAATTATTTTCACTTTTACAATGTCTCTTTGTATTTTTATATAATATGGTTAATAAACTTACTATATACATCCACGAGACCCCCAAGTGGTCCATTAATGATGCAACTATCATGATATAAGTCTCTTGGCCGAACATTAGATTTTTAGGAATTTAATATCAATTAATAATATAATATTTGTTTTAAGAACTCTTTTATGTCAATTTTGAAACTATTCAATAGTTGATTTTTGTGAAACTCATAACAGATTGATTACTTCGAACAAAGTCAATTAACTCAATCCTAATATATCATATTATCCTATAAAATTAGTTTAATTCATTAAAAGTTTCATATTATATTTTTTTGGATATTTATAGTATCAATTATTTTAATTTTTCATTATTATAGTAATTACTGCATCATCATTGTGTCATAAATAAAATAACTTATTTAATGTCTAAAAATTATAAATAAAATATCATTATGTAGGAAATATTTTTATCTTTCTAATGAATATTTATAATCTAAAATCCAACTTATATAACCCTATGTAACAATTGTTTTTCTAAAAGATATATTCTTGTGTCATTTTTGTATTCATTTTGACTTAATTAAAATAAATTGTCATTATCACTTACAAGTGGATCCATGGGGTCCCAAAATCGACCCAAAGATGCCCATGGTCGACCCTGTATCAACCAATAGGGTTAAGACACGTTTTAGGGTAATTTAGTATTATTATAATATTATTTTTAACCCTTATTTACCGGATTTACCCTTAACCATGGTAAATAAAATATTTACCGCAGTAATTATTCAAAATGTCTAAAAATAAAAGTTACCTATTTACACAATTTGAACATCCTGATTCCAAAGATGGAATCCATTTTTCTATTTTCAAAATACAGAAGTGGCAGAAATTAATTTAAAATTAATTCCCGCTGTTAAAACAAAAAGCGTGTTTTTAAGAGATAATAACTATCAAAAGATTGACACTTGTTTATGTTCGGTTTAATTGTAAAATTATGTCTAATGACCAACATTATATTAAATTGTAAAAATATATTCTAAATATACTTTAAAACCACTCAAATTCATAATTTATCACTATTAATTATTTTGATTAAAAAAGTTGTTTTTAATTAAAATTTAGTAATTTTCACTGTTCATCAAAATATGAAAGTTATCCGAAAAGTACCAAAATTTCACCTTAGGCTAAATTCGATATTCCGAATCCAAAAATGAAGTCCATTTTGAAATATAAAATATATATATTTTCAAAAAGTAGGTATTACTATTTATAACGGCTAGTTTGACTGGTTATGGTGTGTTAGAACTCAGTGTTGCGTACAACACACGCTATCACATTATTCAAAGGGAAACATACCGTGGAAGCTTGGGGTGTTTCATTTTAAATTTTTGATGTCCCCATTTAGTCAAAAAGTTCAAAATATTGTATTTAAAAAGGTTTCACTATTAGAAGTTGATAAAAGTGAAATACTGAAAATGAATCTATTCTTGCATTATGACTAAGAAACTCATAATAGGGATCTAAAATTATAAGGATTATATAAAGATCAAAATGTAGTTAATACTATTCATGACCTCTTTTAATGGTGTGATTGAACTCGGTGTTGCGTGTAGTGCAAGTTATTGAATTATTTTTAAGAAATAACACACTCTGAAATCCTGGGGTGTTACATTCTCCCCTCCTTCAATAAATTGCGTCCTCGCAATTTGAAATTGTTCTTTGAAAATAAAAGGTTGAAAGTAGAAAATATATTTGTGGGAAAACCCACATTGGAAATTGGGTTACTAAAATTTAGTCTTAATATGAGGAAAAGAGAAATTAAAGGGTCACCACCAAATTATGATCTCGATTAGGAGAACATTGGTGGCAATTAGAGACATATAATTGGAGGAAAAACGTAAATATTTATAGGTAGTGATTGAGGTCATCAATCACAAACATGTATAAAATTGAGGTCCTTAAACTCATCAATCCATGATGATTTGAAGTACCATCGGTTCAACAAAATATATGGTATTGGGACAACACATTTTTGACATTTCAAAATATCTTAGTTGAAATCCCACATCGAAAAATGAATTAATGAGGCCTATATTTAAAATAAAGAGTGGAAAGTATGAAGATTACCGAAAATAACACATAATAGGGTTCCATGTAGGAAAATATGGATATGGAAGAGAAATCTAACCATCAATTATCTGATGGAGAGTGGTAGAGAACATGGCTATGAAAAGGCCAACAATCCCAAAGCCATAAATTTGTGATGATTTAATGTACCATCTAGGACAACATTTTTTTTCTAAGTTTCTATTATTAATGTTGAGGAATTTATTTATGAGATTGGATAAGATAATAAGGAGATATACTTACTTTATAATTATAATTTTACCCATTAATAAATTTCTACCACAAACTCATCTTTCATTCTAAAAGATAATAGAATGTAAATTTTTTTTCCTATTTATACTATTCGTACAGGGTTCCAAAATAAATGAATTATAATTCATCTACCAGATCTTTTAAAAAAAACTACATTATTTAATTCAGGACATCTCGTGGGACAGTGGTAGGTGATACACCCTTGTCGCCCTTCGGTTGCGGGTTCAAGTCTCGCAGCCTTGCCGGACGCGACGGGTTGCCGCCCGACCTCCGGGTTGTCCTTTTATGGCAATCCAAAATAATCCAAACTAGAACTATCCAAAATACTTCTGTCTAAACTCACAGTCCAACATTTATAAGGATGGTAAACATAATATAGATCCTTTTTACCCCGTAATAGAATATGAATACCTTCATCATGTATTACCATATTCCTTATTGATTACATTCATTCTCCCTTATTCCATATAGAATGCTGGATATACTTCATTAATCCAAAAATGCATTAAACCCCAACAATGATGGAATATACAAATCATTAATCAGTTCCAAGGTAGTCAAGAATATCCAATATAATTTATCCAAAACAATCACATATTATTCCAAAATCACTACCTCAGTATCAGAACTATATTATGATTTATCATTCTCTCAACCATATATTTTCCAAAAATTTATCCTACTATTGAGTCACTTTTCTTTGTTCCACACAATCTCAAGTCCTTAATGAAATAGTACTGCAGTACAATCCTTATATACTCCATGATTATTGTAACAAGTACATTGTTGATACAACACTCAATTGACATAATCAACATAAGAACTCTAATCATCCCTCTTCATCAGTGGTAGTATCATAACATGATTATTATCCAATAACATCATTTGAGGCATAGTCTGATGACTGGGACATAGGTTCGCGTAGTGTCCAAACTCCTTGAAAATGAAGCATTGTACATTTGAAACCATTTTCTTACCCTTGCAGTCACGTACTTTGTGCCCTTTTCCTCCACACTTATAACAAACTCCCATTCCTTTCAGGCAAGTTCCAGGGTGTTTCTTTCCACAGTTACCACATATGGGAAAATTCTTCTTTTCCCTCTTCCCTTTATCCATCTTTCTCTCTTCCATCCTTTTCTTCTCTTGCTTCCCTTAAAATCCATAGGTCTTAGTAAACTCTTTAATTATCTTATCAACACATGATATTATTTCTTCATATGATGATAATACATGGGAGACTATTTCTCTTATAAATTCTAGCTTAAGACCATGAGAGATATGATCCTTCCTTCTCTTTGAATCATGTGCATTTCTGGAGTTATCATTCATTATACTGGGCGCCATTTCTAAAAAATGGCATAAACTAGATTAGTTTATGAGTCAAAATACATAATCCCATACTTATAAAACACTTAACATAAATTGAACTATTTATGGATGTAATCCATAATCATAAAAATGTTTTCTTTGAGGAAGTATATACTCATAAACCCTTCATAATGTTTTGTAAAGAAAATGAGAATTATCCTAAGCATATCCCCCGGGAGTGTCTTAACCAAGAGTGCAGCAAGGCCCTTTGTCGTGCACCAGTTCCCGTTCGAGTCTAGCTCAAAGCGGTGTTTTCGGGTTTTACCCCTAGGTACATCTGTGCCAGAGCCGCCTCTACCTGCTCGTATCCAGACAGGGATGTATTGCTCGGAAAACTCACAAAATCTCTACAATACCAAAATTCTAGGAAGTTCTTCTACACTAATCCTCAAAGCTCATCATAGGTCTACGTGCTCTAATCAGAGTTTATCTAAATCTAGCTTCCAAGGTTTGTACTAAACTTCCTCTGATACCAACTGTAACGCCCCGACCCCAGCTACCCAGAGTCGGTGCATTACTTCGTAACATTGGCATGATCACAAGAAAGATCAAATCTCGAAAGACCGATTGGTTTAGTAGCCTTGGAAACATTAGATATATTCATAAGTTTTACATTACATCATAAAATGAAAAACTACTACAACAACATAATGTTTCCACAGTCCACACTATAATCCCCTCATAATATCCCTGCAGGTCATTCATAACTTACATCTTCACTTCCTGGGAAAAATAAAACATAGAAGAGGGGTGAGCTCAAATGCCCAGTAAGGATAACAATATAGCGGAAACTTTCAACAATAAGAATAAACATTTAAGGCAATGTATAACTAAAACAAAATCCTTTTAAACATGAACTTTCAACATGGTATGGCATGAATAAAATGAAATAATTCCATTTAATTATTCACATGGATATTCTACTAATCGAATAATCACATGAAAAAATCAATAACCACTTTCATAATGTTGGAATGCATAATGCCAGACTATCATAACCACATAGCCAAGGCCTCGTGCCAAGACTACAAATAAGATTTTGTCAAGGCCTTGTGCCAAGACACTAGTTTGTCTCATGAGACCTACCGATGCATCGAGGAGCTATAGCGGGCTCCACCCATCACATATTAAGTCCAATGCATTCCCATATGAAAAGGTTTAAACATAACATAAACATTCATATTAAAACTAGCATACGAAATGTCAATACTTTCACCATAAACTATGAATGGTATAAAAATAGCACATCTACAGTCAAACATATCACAAAACCTTCAATACAATATAGAAGTTTTGTATCATAATAAATCAACTTCAAATAATCTTAAAATCCATCAAAGGATGTTGACATAGATGAAATCAAAATTCTTTTTAAAGAAATATCTCCTTTTATTTTGAAATAATTTAAGATCCATATAAAATAAAACATTTTCTTTTAAAATATTCTTATAAGCTTGTAAGGGAAGTTTTGAAGATTTTATAACGGTGGAAATTAGCCGCACCCGCCGTATAAGTTAAAAAAAACGTTCTTACCTTAATTCTGTCGAAAAGGTTAAAAATGACCTTGTTTTGAAAACGACGGAAAGATTCCTTTATAAACCTCTTATAAAAAGTCAAACAAGGGTATAAATGACTTTAACCCATATTATTGTAAATAATAAAAATGTTTTGAAATACATTTTGAAGAAACATGGATGTGGATGATAAAGAGATCCAAGTAGATTATTACAAATAAACAACCTCGGATAAGGAAGAGATTGTGAAATAACCCTTACCTTGTACTTTTCCTTGGTTGGGGTAGGTTAACCTCCTGTATAATGGTGAAATAATTGTTATTAAATTATACAAGAATCATATATATTAATATGATATCATATATGATCTTTTAACATTGATTTGTTAATAATATCTTAGAATTATCGTCGTTTCGGGTGTTAACTTACTTGTTTTCTTTTATATGTTTTGTTACGTAAGACATGTTTGTAAAGGATAGGTTGTATATTATTCATATCCAGAATGATATAAAGTCCTTAAACATCATTTTTCAATAATCAAATGATATTTATACTTGAATGGATACGATGGAGAATGAATCTCATCGCGTTCGTGGAGACGGTAGTCCGTACGTACGCACGAGCGACAATATCATTATTTTGATATTAAAATAATATATAAATGGATGGTATATCATATATAAAGAATAATTAACATGTTATATTTATTATTTACATGAGTTACACATCATTATTATACCCATCCAAATAATAATATATTGAATAACAATTACACCACGACGTGGAGACGGTAAGCCGTACGTACGCACGTATGGTGACATGTTATTCAAAGGGTGGATAGAATACTGAATATGGTTGTACCATATTTATAATATCATCACAGTATATGTAAGATACTGGAGTTATTATTTTAGAATGGTAAGAACAAAGAAAGAGGAAGTGGAAGAAGAAAGGAACTTGGAAAAGGGTGGTGAAATCATTACCTCTTCTTCGGGTTCTTCCTTTTGATTTGATCAAAAGGGATCCTTAGATTGGCTTTCTGATAAAACTAAGGCCTCTAGGTTGTAGTGAGGGATGTTGGGAGAGTATTTGGGTAGAGTTTGGCCGAACCAAAAGGCTTTGAAGGTGTGAAGAAATGAGAAGGAGGAGTTCCCTTTTATAAGAGGGGTGAGGGGCACCTTTGGAAAAGCTAGAAATATTAATTTATAATAAATTCATATTCGGTTTCTAATGGCTCCAAAGTTGATTATTCAACGGTTAAAGTGGGGATAGGTCGAAAACCACTCAACCAATAGAATTTAGACAGATTTGGGTACTTATATTAACCTTATCTTTAAGTATTAACTCTAAGTTAATTAGTTTCACTTTTACAATGTCTCTTTGTATTTTTATATAATATGGTTAATAAACTTACTATATACATCCAAGCGACCCCAAAGTGGTCCATTAATGATGAAAATATCATGATATAAGTCTCTTGGCCAAACCTTAGATTTTTAGGAATTTAATATCAATTAATAATATAATATTTGTTTTAAGAACTCTTTTATGTCAATTTTGACACTATTCAATAGTTGATTTTTGTGAAACTCATAACAGATTTATTACTTAGAAAAAAGTCAATTAAATCAATCCTAATATATCATATTATCCTATAAAATTAGTTTAATTCATTAAAAGTTTCATATTATATTTTTTTGGGTATTTATAATATCAATTATTTTAATTTTTCACTATTATAGTAATTACTGCATCATTATTGTGTCATAAATAAAATAAATTATTTAATGTCTAAAAATTATTAATTAAATATCATTATGTAGTAAATCTCTTTATCTTTCTAATGAATATTTATAATCTAAAATCCAACTTATATAACCCTATGTAACAATTGTTTGTCTAAAAGATATATGCTTGTGTCATTTTTGTATTCATTTTGACTTAATTAAAATAAAGTGTCATTATCACTTACAAGTGGATCCATGGGGTCCCAAAATTGACCCAAAGATGCCCATGGTCGACCATGTATCAACCAATAGGGTTAAGACACGTTTTAGGGTAATTTATTATTATTATAATATTATTTTTTAACCATTATTTACCGGATTTACCCTTAACCATGGTAAATAAAATATTTACCGCAGTAATTATTCAAAATGTCTAAAAATAAAAGTTACCTATTTACACAATTTGAACATCCTGATTCCAAATATGGAATCCATTTTTCTAAATTCAAAACACAGAAGTGGCAGAAATTAATTTAAAATTAATTCCCGCTGTCAAAACAAAAAGCGTGTTTTTAAGAGATAATAACTATCAAAAGATTGACACTTGTTTATGTTCAGTTTAATTGTAAAATTATGTCTAATGACCAACATTATATTAAATTGTAAAAATATATTCTAAATATACTTTAAAACCACTCAAATTCATAATTTATCACTATTAATTATTTTGATTAAAAAAGTTGTTTTTAATTAAAATTTAGTAATTTTCACTATTCATCAAAATATGAAAGTTATCCGAAAAGTACCAAAATTTCACCTTAGGCTAAATTTGATATTCCGAATCCAAAAATGAAGTCCATTTTGAAATATAAAATATATATATTTTCAAAAAGTAGGTATTACTATTTATAACGGCTAGTTTGATTGGTTATGGTGTGTTAGAACTCGGTGTTGCGTACAACACACGCTATCACATTATTCAAAGGGAAACGTACCGTGGAAGCTTGGAGTGTTTCATTTTAAATTTTTGATGTCCCCATTTAGTCAAACAGTTTAAAATATTTTATTTAAAAAGGTTTCACTATTAGAAGTTGATAAAAGTGAAATACTGAAAATGAATCTGTTCTTGCATTATGACTAAGAAACTCATAATAGGGATTCTAAAATTATAAGGATTATATAAAGTTCAAAATGTAGTTAATACTATTCATGACCTCTTTTAATGGTGTGATTGAACTCGGTGTTGCGTGTAGTGCAAGTTATTGAATTATTTTTAAGAAATAACACACTCTGAAATCCTGGGGTGTTACATTGGCCGATCGAAAAGGCTTTTAAGGTGTGAAGAAATGATAAGGAGGAGTGCCTTTTTATAAGAGGGTGAGGGGCACCTTTGGAAAAGCTAGAAATATTAATTTATAATAAATTCATATTCGGTTTCAAATGGATCCAAAGTTGATTATTTAAATTTTAAGGTAGGGATAGGTCGAAAAACATTCACCCAATAGAATTTAGACAGTTTTGGGTTACTATATTAACCTTATCTTTAAGTATTAACTCTTAGTGAATTAGTTTGAAATTTACCATGTCACTTTGTATTTTTATATTATATAGTTAATAAACTTGCCATATACATCCAAGAGACCCCCAAGTGGTACATTAATGATACAAATATCATGATATAATTCTCTTGGCCGAACTGTAGATTTTTATGAATTTAATATCAGTTAATAATATAATATTTGTTTTAAAAACTCTTTTATGTCAATTTTGACACTATTCAATAGTTGATTTTTTTGAGACTCATAATAGAATGATTACTTCGAACAAATTTAATTAAATCATTTCTAACATGTCATAGTAACTTATAAAATTAGTGTAATTCATAAAAAGTCTGAAATTATATTTATTTGTGTATTTATAATATCAATTATTTTAATTTTTCACTATTATGGTAATTACTGCATCATCATTGTGTCATAAATAAATTAAATTATATAATGTCTAAAAATTATAAATAAAACGTCATTATGTAGGAAATTGTTTTATCTTTTTAATGAATATTTACAATCTAATTTATCTTATGTATAACCCTATATTAAAAATGTTTTAGTAAATAAATTTTGATTTTACCTCTTTTAACTCTTTTTTGAATTAAATAATAATAAATGTACTAATCTAATCCAAGTGGACCTAAATGATAATATTTTATTCCTAAAGTTGTTTTTGGTCGAGATACACTTGTCCAATAGAATTAGGACATGTGTTAGTGTAATATTAATATCATTTTTACCCTTAATTACCCTATTTACTTTTAATAGTGGTAAATAAAAGTAAAAAGTTTCTATTCACCAAAAATTATTTTCATCTCATTGAACCACATTTTACTACTTTATATTAACCGTGTCTCTCGGGTTTTCGAAATTCCATTCATAGATGCGATAAAATTAAGTTTTATGAAAAAATTCAGTTTTTTAACTACCACTTAGTAGTTTCACTATTCATCAAAAATTGAAGTTTTTCAAAACAATGCCAAAATTTCACCCTAAGCAATAATTGATATTCCGAATTCAAAAATGATTTTGATTTTACAAAATTCCAAACATATAAGTTGCATTAATTAATTTTATAATTATTTCTCGCTGTTACAACAAATAGCGTGTTTTTAAGAAACAGTATACATCAAAAGATTGACAATTGTTTATGTCCAATTTCAAAGTGAAATTAATTATAATTAAAACCATTGGATAAAATGGTAAAAATATATTCTAATTATACTATAAAATCACTATATAATATAATTTATCACTATAAATTATTTTGATTAAAAAATTTGTTTTAAGTATTTTTCACTATTCATAAAAATTGGACGTTCTCAGAAAAATTCAACTTAGGATAATTTCGATATTCTGAATCCAAAAATGAAGTTCATTTTGAAATATAATATATATATAATTTCAAAAAGTAGGTATTAATATTCATAATGGCTAGTTTGATTGGTTGTGGTGTGTTAGAACTCGATGTTGCGTACAACACACGCTATCGCATTATTCAAAAAGAAGTGTACCGTAGAAGCTTGGGGTGTTACATAAACAATAGACTTGAATACTTTCATATCATGAAAAAGGATATGGGACAAATTTATTAAGGATGGCTATTTTTGTGGATCCCTACATACTATCATTTAAGACCAATAAGGACCAAAGAGGCTTTCTTCCCAAGAATGAAGTTACCATTATTTAACAAACCCATTAGGGGGTTGAATTATGCAGGGCCACCTAAGGGCATTGCCTGTATAGTCAAATAATAATATCATTTGGCTGACAAGTCTGTTATGTAGACTGTTTATGCAAGGCCGCCTAAGGGCACGTGCTGCATAGTCATGTAAAAGAACTCTCAGAAATTTGACATTTGTTTTGACTAAAAGTCAAGAAAAGGGCTATAAAGACCTGAAAATAATTAAGTTTTGGATTATGACACATAAAGATGGGTATTTTCCAATGTATACAAAGATACACAGATCAATGCTAACCATAATCATGTTGTGGCTGGGTCCTGAATTGAAATGTTGGACTTCACTACGTATCCCATAAGGATGGGAATCAAGCCATACGTAGTTCTTAAATTACAGTTTAATGTTGTGTGGGACAAAAGGATTAGAGATCTTAGTTTAGGGTCATAGAGAATGGACCATTGTATGAAATACACTATGTCTGTTTTCATGAGGACTTTTCGGCCAGGGAACTGAAAGTTGAATTTGGGGTTAGGCCCAAAGACTTGGGGCTGGATTTGATGGACACTCGAACGTTCCTACGTATCCCATAAGGATGGGAATCAAGCCCATGTAGTTCAAGAAATACCCTCGATACAGATTTGGTCTGTACATGTGAAGGGTGAAAGGGGACTCAAGTGCAATGATGGTTTAACCCAAGATAAAAATGTTCGGGCATTTCCATGTATGAACGTTGTCGTTGAAATGAAAC
This sequence comes from Viscum album, assembly GCA_963277665.1. Taxonomy (NCBI): domain Eukaryota; kingdom Viridiplantae; phylum Streptophyta; class Magnoliopsida; order Santalales; family Viscaceae; genus Viscum; species Viscum album. The sequence continues at coordinate 562,685,132 of OY728125.1, forward strand.
ATGATTGAAAAATCATTATAAATAATGGTTCCCTCTTAGGCGAGGGTATTAATGAATATTTTAGTTTATTGTCATACTGTACAAATGTGTTGTATAGTTTAACATCATATAACAAGGATGAAAGTGAACCAATGTAAAGATATTGATTCTAGGGGCGGTTTCACGAATCAACATTGTATGAGATGGAGGCGAACCGATGTGAAGAGATTGGTTTGGGCTTGAACCATGGGAGGTTGCCTATATACCCAGCCTAGAAGGCAAGGATCAAAGTCCGCGTAGTTCAATTAAAAAATGAATTAATGATCAAGTTGTTCATGGGGACAACGACCTAAAAAAAGATGGTGTTGGGAATTACACATGGTTAGTAGCCCAGAGAGAGTGTTATGGTTGAGGTTTTCTCTAAGCTCACATGATTCATACTCGGTGTGAGAAACAATAGGTAACAACAACCTTAACGATGCACAGTTTAATGTCATGTAGGACATATAAAGGGACTATGTAGTCTAAAGTCTTGCAGTTAGGACTATTGTTGGTGCACAGTTTACTGTCATGTAGCAGGGACAAAGTACAGTTTAATGTCATGTAGGACATATCAAAGGACATTCTGTACAGTTTACTGTCATGTAGTTAGGACAATGAAGACAACACAGTTTAATGTCATGTTGGACAAAATGATGACTGTGCAGTTTAATGTCATGCAGTAAGGACAAAAGAGTACACCATTTAACATCATGTTGGACGTATTGGAGACTTTTTTCATAGTTTAACGTCATGTTGGATGAAAAAGAGATGATACATTTTAGCATCATGTTGGACAAAAGTGCGAATAGTTTAAGGTCATATGCATGGACTGTGGATGGTACATTTTTAATGTCATGCTAGACGTAAGGGACTTCTGTACAGTTTAGCATCATGTATTTAGGACGTTACAGTTTAACGTCATCTGAGACGAAAGAGATACAAATAATTTAATGTCATATGTATGGACTGTTGCTGTATAGTTTAATGTAATATAGCAAGGACGATGAAGGGTACACAGTTTAACGTCATGTTGGACGTATGTGCAAATAGTTTAGGGTCATATGCATGGACTATTGATGATGCAGTTTAACATCTTGCTGGACGGTGGTGCAGTTTAAGGTCATACCGGACCAATGAAGATATATTTTGTTTTTATACAAAATACTTCTTCAAAAACATGGCATCGGTTGGAGTAGTGATGGGTTCTCCATCCATCGCCGGATTTGTTCTTTCTCGGATCTATCAGGTAGAAGTGTTCCATTTTGAAGGTATTCCCTGATAGGTGACATACATCCTGTATTATGACCATACGGTTCCAGAATGGGACTAGTTTCATTAATTACCTCAGTTCTGATTCGAAAATAAGGTGAAATTGCATGATGGTGGGCAATATTGATGGTTGTCTCATCCCGATTTTGATCTTCCAGGGCTGTGGCTATATTATCCAGTGCATCAGCAAGAGCATTTTGTGATCTTGGGACATAAGAAAATGTCAGTTTTGAAGGGAATTCTACCAGTAACTCTCTGAAGTAATCATACAAAGGGATTAGTTCTTTTTTTGTGATGGAATAATCCCCATTTACTTTTTTGATTACCAGTTCTGAATCACCTTTCACCTTAAAGTGATTCACTTGTGCTTGAAGCGCTAATTCCAAGCCTGTGATGAGAGCTTGGTATTCTGCTTCATTATTGGTACCACTTTCCCACAATAAGAAGGAATAAGGTAACACTGCCTTTTCTGGAGAAATGAGCACAATTCCTAAGCCAACTTTGTTGAATTTAGGATTTTCCATTTTCCTCCCTTTTGGACTTTTGGAAGCACCATCAAAATACATTTCCCGTGCTTGAGGACTTTCTTGAGTAGAGAAAACTTCCTCATCAGGGAGTTCAATATCTGAAGATGTGTCTTCCACTAAAGGGTATTCATATAGGAAATCAGCCAAATATTGGCCCTTTATCGCCTTTTGAGACACATACTGAATGTCGAATTGCTGCAAAATAACCGCACATCTTTCCAGACGTCCTGTAAGCATTGGACGACTAAGGATGAATTTGAGCAGGTTATTGCGAGATACCAGTTGGACCTCGTGATGTTGCAGGTAGTGTCTCAACTTTTGAACTGCAAAGACTAATGCCAGGTAGCACATCTCAATACTTAAATACCAGGTTTCCACTTCAAGCATAGTTCGACTGGGATAGTAGAGGATATTTTCATTCCCAACATCATTCTATTGAGCAAGAAAGGCACCTAAGGATCTCTCTAAAGCTGTCACGTAGAGGATAAGTGTTCTTCCTTCAACAGGTGGCATGAGTATCAGTGGACTTAAGAGATATTTTTTGAGAATATCGAATTCTTCTTGACATTATTCATTCCACTGGTAAGTGACCCCCTTCTTCATCAATTTGGTGAAGGGTAAACTTTTTCCTGCCAAATTGGCGATGAAACGCAGAATATAGGCTAAGTGTCCTTGAAGTCCTCTTAATTATTTCAAATTTTGAGGAGGTGACATACCAAGGATTGACTTGGTCTTCTCAGGATCGACATCAATACCACGATGGCGTACAACAAAGCCGAGAAATTTTCCTGAGGTTACCCCAAAAGAACATTTTAAGGGATTCATCTTCAAATTATGTTGTCGAAGCTTGCAGAATATGACTTCCAAATCAGCCAAGTGATTAGAAAGTTGTTTGAATTTAACCACCAAATCGTCTATATAGCATTCAACAAACTTCCCTTAGAAGGGTTTTTATATACGATGCATGGAACGCTGATATGTTATACCTGCATTCTTTAATCCAAAGGGCATTACCCAGTAGAAAAACACACCATGAGGGGCTCTGAAGGCTGTGGATTCCTCATCTTCAGGGGCCATTCATATCTGATTATATCCGGAATATCCATCCATGAAGGAAAGTGCTTCATATCCAGCTGTTGCATCAATTAAAAGTTCTGTAATCGAAACTGGGAAATCAACCTTAGGACAATGCCGATTAAGATCTATGAAATCGATGCAAACTCTAATTTTTCTGTTCTTCTTCTTTACATGGACAATATAATCCAACCACTTGGGATACTGAAATTCCCTGATGACGTTATCTTTGATAAGATTATCCACTTCAGCTTCAATTTTGGAACCATAAGTTGGGTGTGTTCTTCTCGCGACTTGATTAAATCCTCGATGTTCTTCTGGTAAACCCAAATGATGAGTACCAACATCAGGATCAAGCCCGGGAATTTCTCTATAGTTCAAAGAAAATATATCTCTATTTTGCTTTAGAAAATAAATATAAATCTCTTGCTCTTCAAGAGTCATGTCCACACTGATTAAAGTGGGGTGTGGATCTTCTTTTGTACCCAGATTTATTTCTCTATGTTCATCCATAGTGGTAGAGATACCCTCTTTAAATGCTGGAGGAGCATCTCTAAGATCTTCCTCTTCTTCTTCATCATGTGTTATTTCTTCTATTTTTACATGCATAGTAGATGATAAAGCAGGATTTCCATGATCCTAAGAGATGTCAAAATTTTCATATCTTGAAGAAGAAGCTTCCATTTCCAGACTGATTGATGATGAAGGGTCTTCTTTGGGTAATAAAGAGGAGATGATGGATTGAGAATCGACATCATTGTTCACCTACAATGTTTCTATAACTTCTTATGGCCTAATTGGATAAGTATAGACTTGTTGGATTTTAGTAGATGAAATGAAGACGTCACCATTTGTGCTTTCATCACTGCTTGGTGGGTTACCAATTCCTCCCATGTTGTCTGGCTCGATTGTCGTAATTGACATTAGGGATCTTTCCATAAGATTATTTTGATTTGGGTCTATCTTGTCAATTTGACTGATGGGAAACACATAATCTATACTCACATGTGTAAATGGATTTACTGGAATCTTCTCCAAACCATATGGAGCATTAACTTTGGAAATCTCCTTTGTTGTGGATTTCTCCCTTCCCTTCATGTGACAGAATTCTGCATCAATGTATTGAGACTCACATGTCTTGAATGGGGCATTATCACCATACAGTGTCCCAACTTGACCATCGAAATAATATTTGAGACATTGATGGTATGATGAAGGGATAGCCGCATGTTGATGTAGCCAGGGTCATCCAAGCAAGATGTTGAAAGCTGAGTCTTGATCAACAACCATGAAATCCGAATTGGATACAAGATCTCCAAACTAAGTTCTGAGTGTAAATTTGCCCAATGGTTCTTGTTCATTTTTATCATATCCTTGTAACATCATGGTAGAAGGAGATAAATCAGATTCCATGAGGCCCAATCGACGAAGTGTACGAATGGGCATGAGGTTGACTCTTGAACCATTGTCAATGAAAGCTCTTCGGACGTCTATGCCATTGACCTTGCTAGATAAGTACAAAGGTCTAATATTCCAATGCACAACATCATATTCATCTTCATCATTAAAAGATATTATTGCATGGAATTCATGTAGGATTATTCTCTATGTGATAGACTTCAGCTGCAGCAATTTCAGTTTCAAACTTTTGAGGACTCGAAAAAGCCTCGATGAATGCCTCCCAAAGATCTTTTGACATATTCAGAGCATCAAGAATTGATAACATGGCTGGTACATGGGCCAAGTGTTTCAATACATCATACTTTCGATCTAGAGGTCTGCGTTTTCCAACTGGAATATGTGGTTTAGCAGGTACCTTGGAAGCATCTGCTTTGGAAGTTGATGCATCTTGTATTGGGATATGAGTTGGCAATATTCTTGGTTTTGGAAGATTATACCGATTAGATCCATTTACTTGCTGGGAGGAAGAAGATGGAACCTTCAGCCGGTCTTCTAAAATAATTGTGCCAGGACTGAATTTTCTATTGGTAGAAGAAATTGCTTATTCTTACTGAGCTCGTTGAATGGCTCTACCATCAGTTTCTGCTGCGTACACAATTCTAGTAGGGGTAGAATTGGAATTGTTTCTTCTGAAAGACCCACGTCTTCACCTGTATCATGAGCCTCTGTAACTTCCTCTGATTCCCCGGTTTGATACAAGGAATTCAGGCTCATTGAAATCGAAACTGTGACTGGCATATGGATCTGTTAATTAAATCATATTAACAGAACTGAAGATTAACTCTTCATATGATGAAGAATCTGCCTGATTAGCCTGTTTAGTCTGTGCCGTTTGGTGGGGCTGTGCCCGTTTCTTTGAAGTAGATGGCATGAAGTCTACCAGTGTCAAAGACAACTTAGGCTTTGACACATACTCATCTTCTTCTGATTCTTTTTCTTTCTTTGAATAATGTCATTTCTTTGACGACTTTCCCTATGATGAAGAGGGTTTTGCCGAAACATTCATGGCAGAAGACACAATCGGTTTCTTTAATTGTGTTCACAAAATAGAATGAGTTCAGTTGATTGTCTTTCTGACCATCAAATCATCATAATTTTGTGCATTTTTTCTTTTGACTTCTTTCCATTCGCCTTCATCCTTTGGAACTTTAGCAGTAACACATGCTACCTGAGCTGAAAAACCTTTCAGTTTGACCTGTCCCGAGTCGACCATCATTTGCTGGAGGTCTTTGAATACAAAACACTCCTGGATGAGATGCCCCAACATTTGATTTAAAGGGAAATAATTGGGACAGTCTTCATCTCCTTCATTATTTGGCCTCTTAGGCCTTGGCAATTAAACCAGATTATTTTCCAGAGCCCAAATGAAGTAACCATGAACTTGTTCATTTCTGAAAGAGTATGTTTTGATCTTCAGATCCTCAAATTTTTTCATCTTTGATCCCTTTGATCATCTGGACGAAACGGCCTTTTTTTTGTGCTTAGGAGGTGGAGCCCTTCGAGAAGATGAAGGTTTTGAAGTAGAAACACGTACATGTTCTTGTTTAAGCATAACTGTAGTAGTTTTTTCTTTACCCATTATCCTTCCAAGAGCTGATGGAATTACATGAGATTTAACCTTAGCCTGTATAAGGGAATCTTCAATCTACTGAGCGATTGAATTAAGGTCTTGAAACCCTCCTGTGTATTTCACAGGGATCAACAGAGTGCCTAACTCATCACGCAAATTTTCCACACAGATTGGAAACAATTCTTCCTGAGGGAGTTCTAATCTTAGGGAATATGTTAATCCCTTCCAGTGATCAATGAAATCTGAGACCCTTTCATTCTACCTTTGATTACAGATTGTAAGATCAAAAACTATTGTCTTTGGAAAAGTTGAGCTGAACTGAAGAAGGAATTGTTGATGGAGATCTTCCCATCCAGTAATTGACCGGGATTGCAAGCTTGTATACTAGACAAAGGCTATTCCTTGCAAGATTCGTACGAAGCATCTAAGTTTTACTACTTCTTGTTGCTCTGTATTTCCCATCATAGGATCACAAAAAGACATGTAATGCGTCAAATATTGTTCAGGCTCGCCTGATCCATTGAAAATAGGGAATATAGGGTTTCCAAAACTGGATAGAGGAGAGATTGAATCTACCCATTCAGGGTAAACATTCTATTCTGGTAGAACCTGCTCATGTTTCCCTTATATAGTTTCTAACTGTGCTGTTAATGACTCAATGGTAGTTATTAACTTTTGAGAAACACCCGGTTGAACTTGGACATGGGTAGGTGCAATGACTGGAGCTTGGAAAGATGTGGTTGTTGGTGCTGCAACTAATGGTTGCACTGCCAACTGTTGTTGCACTTGACCTGTATGATTAGACCTGTAAGGGTGTACTGATAGAGGAGGATATTCTTGACGCATCTCAGTAGCTGCAACAAATTCCCTTGGATAACTGACTCCAACATGCTTAAGAAAAATACTACTCTGAATTAGTTTTGCATTCAACCTCCTTAATTCCTTCATTTCTTCCTCCTGTTGTGCAAACCTTTGCTATAGTGAGAGCGATTGGCCTTCTCCAGAGGAAGGATATGTAACCTGATTATTTCCCCTCCCTTTGTTGGATCCTTTTCGGAGAGGGGAATGTGGGTTACTTGAAGGATTACCTAGGTTTTAAGTAACCCTTTGATTTCGTGTACGCACACCTTCTTCATTTGTGTCGGTGCGTACATCTTCTTGAGCAGGAACCTCTTCATCTAAGTCCCCTGAGTGAGCCTCATCTGGTGGATCAGCAACAACGACATTGATGACATTGATTGATGCATAACACATCGCATCCCTTCTATTAGAATTTCTGTGATATTGTCTTTTTCCATGTCTTTTATGAGACATTTCCTTTTGTTGATTCTATCCCTCAGGAACTTCTTGACGAACCGTAATTTGGAGGGAATCTCCTGATAATTTGGCTCTTTGTTCTTCTTGAGGCTTCTTCCCCAATCGAGAAAAGACCAATTTTCTCTGAGGAGGGGATTGATGATTTGAAAAAGTCCCTAGTCCGGTGGACTGGGGTTGTTCCTACAGTTCCTGCTGAACTCCTCGAATCCTATTTGTTGATTCCGAGGGTTGGTTTAAAAGAGTCCCCAGTCTAGAAAGTTGGGGTGCCTCTTGACATCCTATGTCTGAGACTTTCTTAAAATCTCTCCTGATCTTGAAAACCTTAGTCTGGAAATTAGGTGGATGCATTAACCTATATCCACTTTTATCACCTGGTTCAAAAGACCGTTGGATGATTTTCCACAATTCTGTCACTTGATTATGTGCTTGCTCCATACGAGAGGCCTATTCAATATTCTCATTTTCTTGATGCAATCGTAATTCATCAACTTGTTCTCTATATTATTGATTTTGAGAGGAACTAGTTGAGGCATGTTCTTGGGAATTTTTTTTATTACAAACAAAGCCCATTGATTGTGGCTGGCCATGGGCAATAACATTGCATGAGACCATTTTTGGTGGGCATTGCTGACTGGAGAGCACCGTGAAATGTAGTGCTCCATGAACACCCCATCCTCTGACATGAATACCAGATGGGGCATTGGCAATTAACTGACGCAATCTTCTTAGTGCACCAGGGCATGAACGTTGAAGGGCTCTCGGCTGCTTTTTAGCCTTCGGATATCGAGAGACTGATAGAGATGCCAAATCAATCTGACGTTGTAACCCTTCTATTATATTAAGTTGATTTTCATATTCATCATAAGATAATACTTTCTTATTCAACTAAAAAAAAGTTTTCCATATGTTGAGACAAATATCATGAATTCCATCTTCTGTCAATATATTTGGAATGTCATACTGAGAGTCAGCCAGAGGCCAAAACATGACGGGTACTTCACCTTTTGCCAGTTGTTTTCTCATGTTCAGAATTTCCTCTTTATCATTCAATGACGATTATTCTACCTAATTTGGCCAAATTTGGTGTTTCCTTGTTCCTTCATCAGATTCAACAATATTGGTAGAGAAATCATTAATCAAACTAGAAGATGCATGACTTAGGGGTGGTTCGGATAATGACCTACACCCTGGGCTATCTTCTGATTGAGAAAGTATTTCACCTGCTAGCGATGAAGAATCAGACATGAATGGTTTCGTATTTGCATGTTCCTCAAGATAAGAGGGCTTTCTCAGCACTACATTTTCCATTAGAGCATTTTCCGGGCATTGTGCATCACCACTGCGGAGAGGACTTTCACAGCGAAATTCATCATCATGGGAGGACCACCATAATGGGTTACAGAAAAAGATGATATCTCTTGCTTCTCGGTCTTCTGACCACACAGAGGGTTCTTGTGGCTCTCATCTGAAGATGAAACTTCGAGATCGACCGAATTGTCATGAAGAAAGCATTCATGAGGAAGTGTCTGTTGAAGACCTTCAGAATTAATGTTCCCACTATTGAGAAATGAGGGAGTAGAATCTTGAATTCCAACAGATAACTGTCTGAGGGCTTCAAGAACTCCAGCATCGAGCAAGGACTTGTTATAGATTGGATCTTGATCTCCTGACTGTGTTGGGCGGGTCTTTTTCCTAGATGCATTCTTACTCGCTTTGGAAACCACTTGTTGATGAAAGTGGCTACTCTGAGTAGGCGTATGTGCCTGATCATGAAAGATGGCCAGGTTAGGCTGACGATCTCCACTCAAATAAGGTTTATTTTCCTGACTTGTTTGTCCGTATGATATGGTGGAGTATGCCCCACAACCATCTTGGACAGGAACAAATGTGTGTGTCTGTTCCGGAGTGAACTGTTGATGTTTCACTCCACTAGTAGGGATAGATTTATGTGTATTTCCCTGAGATGCTGCTGAATCTGTTATAATATCCTGGAAAGAATCCAGAATATGAGCAGGTATTTGCTTCTGCTCTTTCACGATTGATAGAATATGCTTGGTGACTTCGGCTACCATAATGGGGATATACGCCCATTCCGTGATTGGAGTAGGTGTATGTTCCTGCTCATGTCCTCCTTTTCCTGTCAGTGAATCCTGACAGTACTCAAGTTTGGGGGCAGAGAGTTGAGTCTTCCTCCTGTTTGTCACCGGAGATTTCCGACTGACTTCTCCATGTGCTACCAAGCGATACTGTTGGTAGGATTTATTAGTATCTGCAGGTGTATGTGTCTACTGATTGCACTTCGCCGAACGTGGTTGAAGAGCTCCATCATATATTGTCAGACGAGCCTACTGACTAGCTGATGATGTATAAACAGGTGTATTTTCCTTCCTATAGTACTCCGCCGGAATTGCCTGGCAGGACTGGCGTGATATTGCCAGACGAGTCTGCTAGACAACGGAATTAAAACGTGCAGGTGTGTGTGCCCACACATTGCTTTCCACCAAGTTAGGTTGGTGGACTTATCTGGAGATTTCATAGATGAAAACATGCTCACTGTTAACTGGATTTCGCCTCTGGCGATTTGTCTTGCCTGGTCGGGTTTGAGGAACCTGATCCAAACACTTGGAGTCGACACCCTCATCATGTTGAGGGTGCACGGTCGCACGAGTCTGGCAGAAATTGTTGATGGGATCCCTCGGGAAGGACTCTTGCTTCCTTGAATTAAGGCCCTAAGGGACCTTCTCATTCACCTCCTTAGAATATGGGAGTGAATGGTGATTGTGTTCCGGGGATAACAACCCGAAACAGTTAGATATGGTGGTTAGCACCGCCTGCTTCTTGATCACTGGTTGTCGTTGTTCGAACGACCGGTGTGAGTTGTTCCATTGGAGGGATTGTCGAGCAGCCTCCAAAGTTGGGATTGTACTATTTTAATGGTACTCTTTAACCAACACATTTGATACCCAGTGTTGAAGACGCTGAGTAGGTGATGTTATACTCAGAGCGGACGATGATCCAGCAGGAGTAGCAGCAGTGGCATTTGCAGCAGCGGTATTCACAGGGGTGAACATGAGAGCAGCCATTCTGGAAATGCAGAAGATCTTGGAAAAGAGTTCTTGTTTGATATAACAGACGTAATCAAGATAAATTCAGCCACTACATCTTTTGGATGAGCACATATTTCAATGATTGTTTTTGTTGGCCCTCTAATTGAGTTTTAAATAGGGGCCTAGCAAATATGCAAAATATCATTTTGACTTGGTTAAGGATTCACGTTGGGTTCACCATTTCTTGTTTCCCTTGGAATTCGGGGATGACCTCCTTGATTGAAAGTTCAAACATTCCAATCAGTTTATAACAGGTTTGTTCGTAGAACCGGAAACATCCAATGATTCCACATCCATTTGGACCTACTTTCCAAATGTAGGAACTCATTAGTTTATGGACTGATGATGCTTAGGAATTTGCATTGGTTCGAGAGGATGGGAGGTCGGAGTCATCACACTTTTTTGAGGGGAATTATTTTATTCTCCAGGACTCTCTTTATAGATTTATGTTATGTTCGTGAATCCTTATTACATTACCAAGTATAAAAGGATCTTTCTTTTAGATCTGACGATCAATGATTGATATATAAGAAATTTAGGGAATCTTTTATATGTATTCGAGGTTCTTCATCGATAGAGAATCATCTGTACTTGTTTATAGATTCTTAGTCAACAGTATCCTTTAATACATAAAAGTCTCTTGGTCATTATGATGACCATACTGGTTTTAAATCCACTCAGTGGGGCACTTGAAGTTTATTATCATTCAGAAGGACATGGATTATTTCAAATTTGGGATCATACCTGCAAATGGACTACCTACGTATCCTTTGTTTAGGAAAAGGTATCAGAACCCACGTAGTTCGAGTAAGGGGATATGATGTTTATGATTGATGGCTCAAAGAATGATTTCATAATTACTTTTACGCTCTAAGCTCATGTGAGTCATGCTCGGTGTGAGAAACAAGAGGTATTGGTAAAACCAGAAAATTGTTCCATGAATGATGCAAATCATAAAAAATGATGTTGGACTTATGTATGTATGACTGCCCAAATAGATGAAGATCAAGATTTACTTCAGTGAAGAAATCCAGAAACATGGTCCATAAAGGTAATTGTACTTTATGGAGATTTGGATACTCTAATTTGGGGCTTACTCCTAAAAAGGAGGCCCAAATTATGGGGGGGGGGACTTATGACTGGGTTTTACTCCAAATCAAAAAGTAAATTAGGACTGGTTAAGAGAGATTAAGGCTAGGGATTACTCTTGAGAAAAAAAGGCCCAGGTTAAGTGACTTGAAAAATTAAGGGATTTGGGGATTACTCTTGAAAAGGATGCCCATATTTGAGACTGAGGCTTACTCTTGAAAAGGAATCCTAGGTTAAGAGAATTATGGTTGGTGCTGACTCCTATGGAGGATGCCCAGATTTGAGAATTATTACTGGTGCTTATTCCTGAAAAGGAGGCCCAGGTTAATGAGGACTTGGGGCTTACTCCTAAGGAGGATGCCCAGATTTGAGAATTACGAATGGGGATTATTCTTGAAAAGGAGTCCCATATTAAGGGGTTCTCTCATCTTAAAAGATGAGGTTGAATGAATGAAATCGCAATCTTTTGTGAAATAAAGATGTGTAAATAACTAGGTTTTGAGAGATATTCAACAGAGTTCCATTCAAATAAGGAAGTCAAATCAATAAATCATGACATAAATGGATTTTAAGAGTGTCTTGAAGACTGAATCTCGAATAGGAGATGTAGAATGGCATAAGAAGGGTTAAATGGGCAAGAAGAGCACCCAAAAAGGCAGGGGCGTGCAAGTCCTGGCAGGCGCACAGGTACTGTGTGGGCTCGCAAGTCCTGGTCGCGTCGGTATACCTGCAAAACACATGGGTACTAGCGCGACGATTAACCAGCAGGGTAATAATTGAGGGACTCTTGGTTAAATCCATTAAAATCATCTTGAGGTTATTCCAGAAGAGTGGCGTCCAAGTTCTATTGAAGGAGTTAAGCGGCGCGAAAGTGTGGCCATTCCCCTTAAGGGATGACCACTCAAGCATGCAAGTGTTGATGAGTTTCAACACTTAGGCCTTCCTCCCCCTCTTTAGATCTTCCGTTCTAGGTACGAAATTACCATAGAAGTGTTTCGGAAGCTTTAAGAAGAGACTAGGGCGTCGGAAGCTCAAATCTGAGTTCTGAAAATATTCCTCTCGAAATGGGGGGCCCACAGGGGGTATTTATAAGCTGGAGAGGACCCCGGGCGGTTATCACCTAGGGCGCGCAAGTGAATTTCATGACCAACTTCAGTGCGCATGTGTACGTGCGCGACCATTGGTGTGTGCAAGTCTACTAGTGCGACCATTGCGGCGCGCAAGTGTACTTGCGCGACTGTTGTAGAACTTGCGCGACCCTTGCGCAATGTTCTTCTTCTTCTTCCTCTGTCAATTTTTAGATATTTTTCCAAAAGTTGAATCACATTGAGCTCAGATATTACCCTTTTCCAATCTTTGGACTCTGTGATGGAAAGGAGCGTCAACAATCATAGATTCCAAATATTCCAAACACTATCATTTGCTAAGAATACATGTGTTCATCCTATCATGGAAGAAAGTATCATAATTAACCATTGTACACTAGAAGAAGGTTTCAATAAAAATATTCAATAATATATATTAGACAATTAAATGAGTCCATGAATGGGAAAAATAGTAAGGAAGATTCAAAAGAGGTAAGAGATAACATCCCATTGTTTCATTATGATAATGGAGCCAACTCCATATACTATGCTAGTGGAGGTCACATATATTTGGAAAGAGAAAATGTTGGACTATGAGGATCCATGACGAGTACAAGGACATAAACAACTCCAAAAAGTATTAAAAAGTTCCATGGGAGTAGAATATAAAATCATATATTATATTGAAAATGTTTTTGAGCTCTTATATAACCTAAAATATCTATCTATTGTGAATGTTCCATATAATCTCCCATCATTTCACAACAACAACTTCACCTCCCTCAGTAACCATTTGGAATGGTTTTGAGAAAATATATTTATAATGGATTGTTAAATATTCGGTATTTGAAAGATTACATTAAATAAATGTTGTCATGACAAATATTCATTCATGAAAATGTTGTGTGAATAAGGTGGTTCACAGTTAAAAAATTTTATGAACATCACAATGGATTTTTGTCATAGAATATTTTTGAAATATTGAGTTTCATGAATAGATATGGAATAAAAAATCATTTATAAAAGCACATGGTTCCCTATTGGGTATCCTCCCATAATTTAAAGGTGACGTTTGGACCCGAGTTTCATGAATCAGGGAGTTAGCATAACAAAAATTTGGAATTTTGGCATCTAAATAAGATAAATCACTTCCTAATCAACTCCTATCCTGATTGGGGGAATTTGTTTATTACAAAAAAGTGTATGGATGAATTATAAATTTTGAAAGGAACTAATTGACACTCATCATGGAAAATACCAGAGAAATTCCATAAGAGGAGGAGTTTCCAATAATATATAGTTTTGAAAATTGAATTTATAATTATGTGGAACGTGACCATTAATAATGGAATATTTTTATGAAAATTATTACATATAAAAACACCAAAACCAATAAATACCCCACTCACCCCTCATTTTGATCTATTCGACATATGGATTTACAGCTGAAGAATCCAATTAATAAAACTCATACATTAGAGAACCAAAAACCCCAAGGATTCCCACTGGTGAAACTCCTTTACATATGAGTTCTCATAATATTTGGGTGAATTCAGTAACACTCCCATTCACTAATAATATCCTTCACACCCAAGTAAAATAATTCATATTACTCGGGGCTTCTCAAGACATCAGTCTTTCACAATATTCTTTCCATATGCACCCAAAGAAAATATTTATACTAGAGAACCTAGATTAATGTAACTCTAACCATCATGAATCCTTTTTGATTCATAAAATTATAACATATCCAGATTATAGTATATTTTTATTGTGAAATAAAATAATATTTATTTGATATATTTCATTTTACACATCACTGATTTTAAACAAACAGTGGAGTAATTTTGAAATATTATTAAATAGTGATATATTTACAACCTAGCCATTTATTTGATAACTGTGAATAGTATAATACACTTTATAATATATAAATATATATATATATATATATATTTTAGTCAATACTAATTTATTGATAAATTATCAATTTTTAACAATGTTATTTTGTTCTTGAAAATACCATTTTGTTCAAAAATTATTTTTATTTATTTTTATCTATGAATATTTTAATTAATTTATTAAAATTTATGAAATTTTATTTGAAAAAAATAAATAATTTTTGAAATAAAAATATAAAATTTTCCTAGGGTAATATTTTAGAATTTTTCTAAAAATATTGATATTTAGTGATTTGTGAAAAATACTGATTCTTTAATGTGTAATTTATGTTTATTAAAAAAGCCCATAACTTATTTAATTTAATAATAATTTAATATATTTATACTTTTGAATTATAAAATTTCATATATATAAATCAACATTACAATAAACATGGAATAAAAGAATTTTTAGAATTAAAAATGTATTAAAATAACATTTTTCATCACACTTTTCACGATTATTATAAAATGAATTTATGCCATATATAGAGTTTGATTTTGCTAAAAAGGATTTAATATTTGAAATTATAATAATTAATATTATTTAATAAGTTCAACTTAATGTTTTTTATAATAAATAATAAAAAAATTAACAAAATCACCATGCTAAAAGGGAAAACCGGGTTAACATAAGTTAAAACTCAAAATTAAGGTTACATTTATTCATTTTAATTTTAATTAGATTACTCTAATTTGACCCATATCACCTTAGTCTTCATATATAATAATTTATGGGACACTATTCTCATAAAATTACCAATCTAATAATTTATGTAAATAAATATAGAAGATGTGACTCTCTTGTATTTCAATATCTCTTATATGTTCTCATGGTTTTAAATATAAGTTGTGAATTAATATTAAATGTTATTTTAAGAATAATGAAATTATTCTAATGATGGTAATTTATTTATAAATGTCATCTTTCAAATAAATATCTTAAATTCTTATGCAACACCGACACAATATTTATTCAATTACTAGAAAAACAAAATAAATGATTTAAAATTTATAAAAGTAATACAATTTGAGTGAATTATTGTATTCCATGAATTTGATTAAAAAATATAACATATTTAGAATATTTAAGTGTTAAATTATAAATCTATTATTACATTGTTATCATTAAACTCAATCTAATTGAATAGTCTCAAAAATGACATTAACGATATTTTATGTTAATTAATATTTAATTAAATTATTTCAAAAATTAAAAAAATCATGAAATATGAAAATAGGATTATAAATAGTTGAAATTTTTATCCTTTATTCAATTTCGATCCAATTTTAACCATCTATATAAAATTCTAACCCTTTAATATCAAAAAACAATTTTTGTTACAATGGAAATGATTAAAAATTGTTATCCAAGGTGTTAAACCAGTAGTTAAGTTTTATATGACAACAATACCTATCTAAATGTCATTATTAGATGATATTTCAATTTTATTTTCTTTTTAATTGAATATCTATCCATTTTAAATCATTTTTCTTGAGATTAACTTATTTATATTTTAATCTTTCTTGTAGTTCCAATTGTGTCCTTTACCTCCTTTATAAAAGGACACCTCTTATTTATTTTCATTAAACCACATTGATCCAAATATCCTGACCAAGATAATAAAAATTAACTTATAAAATTACCATTACCATAAGTAGATTCCTTTTTCATCTTGAAAGTCTATTCCATGTGCCCTTAAAAGTGGATCTAAAGGAGGCATACCAAATAAGAGGTCATCATCATTCCCAACCTCTTTCAATTAATTTATTCTTATAACTCATTAAAATATATGGTGTTCATAATGAAATAAAATCATTAATATAAAAAATTTACTATAATTTTATTATTCTTATAGGAACACAAATTTACACCCTATATTAGATCAAATGGGAAGTGAATGTATTTCTCGTGCATATGTGTGGACTCCTATCTCCACATAGTGATATGTTTCATTTTACATCACAATATTTTATGGATTCTTCTTATGATAGGTTTAATGTTTCAAATATATATTTCGTAAGTAATTATTCTTATTGAAATATAATATCATATCTACCTTCTTACCTTATTTCCCATTGGAAAATGATAATGTTTCTCGTGTGTATGTGTGGACTACCACCTCAAAAAATCAATGGGATTAATTTTTATATTAAAAATTAATTATATGGTAATAAGAATAGTTTTAATGAATATATATGATTTATTATATAAAATCATTATTCCTTAATGGTAAATTATTATTTACCTTTATTTCATTCAATATTTCCAAAATTGAAAACAATGATCTTGTGTACGTACAACATACCATCTCCATGATTGGCGTGATGCATTTTATATCTAAAACATGTATAGATGACCCAAAAAATATATAATGAATATATATTATATTTATATAATGATTAATATTATAAATATTATGGAACCATTGTCAAATTATAAGGACTGAAACATCCAAATAAAAATTCTAATGGAGAACAATATAGTTAACCCCTAGAAATAGTGATTTTAGTAAATAATTATTATAAAATGGGTTTCAAAATATAATAAGTGGAAAATATATGATATTATATGTATGTTAGTAAATCATTTATATAATTTTATCAAATTAAATGTTATAATATATTTTGTTAGAGTGCCTTATAATTAAGTTTAAAATGTGATAAGTGATTTATATTGAAATCTCTTTGTGTATCAGGATTTCTAATGATTAGGTTTATTATTTTTAAATTTCATGATGTATCTCTCAATAATATCATTAAGTTTCTCTTCATCTTTTTAATTCTAGATAATACATTTTTCTATTTAATTTTTCTCAATTTTTGAACGTATACGATATAAAGAAAATGTTTATGAAAAGCTGACTACATTTCTCTCTTCAGAAAAAAATCATTTTTCTCAATTGTACATGTTTTATAAAAAAAGGATGAAAGTTTTTACTATTATAAATTTATTATTAAGGTAATTTTTATAAATTATTTTATTTTTCTAAAATGTTTTAAAATTAATCTTCTTAACATTTTCATAATGTGGTATTATTGGATCTTATTGAATATATGGAATGAATATTTGTTTTAAAATAAATGGAATAAATGGAATTTCATTCCACCATGAAAAATAAAGTATTTTAATATTATTTTATAGTTTTAAATTTTTATTTTTTTATAATTTTTTTTCTTTAATATATTGGTCATTTTTAATTTTAAATAAGTTATCTCAATGTGAAAAGGGTTTTTTCACAATTAAATATTACAAATAATATATAAATGTCATTTACATCTATGATGAAATCAATTGATATTACATATAATTTACTAGGGACATGATCCAATGAAACCATGTTTATTCATTCTTTATATGGTACAAGGTAATGATGGAAAATTACTGATGAATCCTATTTTCATTTCCAAGGGTTAAGTTATGATTAATTTGTTTATGGTATTTTGACACACATAGGAATGGATTTATGATTTATTAGATAGGTTAGACATGAATTATATATACATATAATTAATTGTGTAATATTTAATTTTCATTGAGCTCAAAGATTACATGGGAGATTATCCAAATCCAAAAATAAGAGGGTGTGTGGGAGGTTATCCCAATCCTAAAAGAGAATACATGAGAGGTTATCCCAAGACAGAAGCAATTACAAGGGTTATTATTCCAATACAAACATGTCATAAGATTTTTGGTGGGTATACATTCCCTTATATTCCTATAATAATTATTATTCCACACTTTCTTCCACTCCATTATGATATAAACCAATGTAAATGTTATATTCTGATGGATTGTGTTATTTGATCCATTTTTGATTAATGTTTTATTAATTTTCATGACTTATCCCTTGAAATATATTTATTATCTAATAATTTCATGTTATTATTTTAAATATCATTATCTCATGTACTAATACCCTTTATAAACATGATATGTTGAAATTAGTATGCACATCTCCCTTATTTATTCTTATGAAGCTTCAGATCCAACCCTTAATTATGTTTTATTTCCCTAGGTTATAAAAAAATATTTTTTGTAGGGTATGTATAATATGAGTATAATTTGGGAATATAATTATATAATATTTTGAATTTTTTTCATGATATAATACTTTTGTGTACGTAGTCTCAAAATACACTATCCATATATGGTTTTGGTCTGTATCATAATGTTATGTAATGAATATTTATCTAATAAGATATAATATTTATGTATGAAAAGTATGTGATTCTATATTAGTAATCTGATAAAGGTATAGTTTGTCTTCAAATATAAGTATTAGGGAACTTTAGTAAAAACCATGGGGATAGTTATATCCATATTATGTCATCATAATGTTTTGGTAAGTAAGAGATTACACGTTTTTCCTCACAATACATTCCTATATTGATACTATATGTGGATGTGATTTTAGAACATGAATTATTAGGGGTAATAAACCTAAAAATTGTTACTCAAGTATATATTGATCATTATTTTATTAAACAGTGACTGTTCTCTAACCGTGAACCTTTTTTTACATTGTTAGGGGATATGTTTCTGAAAAATTTACATTTTTTTACAAACCATTATAATGGATTTGAGTATATAATTGATTTTAATAACATAGTTTGACCTAAGTTTACAAATATTTATGGGAATGTTTCATGATTTTGATATCCTATAAATGATTCTTCCTGCGTATGTGGTTTCCCAACGAAATTATTGTATATAACACTATGATTTTTTGTTTTAGATAATTGTTTAAACTAGATGAAACCATGAAAATACTGAATGTAATAAGAAATGAATTTATTTTTCTCCTGATAAATTTAATATTATGGGATCTAGAATAAAAAATATTATTGTTATTCCCACAAAACAATCTTAAGCTATTCATTATTCTGAGATTCCAAATGAGGAGAGGGGGGAACAACATTCTTATGATTCTTTCCAGAGAAAACATCCATATTATTTTAGTGGGTCTATTGTTACACTATATTTTATGAAATGGATTAGTATTAATGAAGATTTATTTTCTCCTATATAGTGGTCAGAATAAGAAAATGTTGATTTATCATATTTTTGTTTGGAAGGCGAAGTGGATCAATGGTGGATTCTTATCAAGAAAATGAGGAATTGGAATGAAATTAAATATGTGAATTTTTATGAGCATAAGATCTTAATTTTTCTTAGGTTATTTCTATATAATATTCAAATGAAAAAGGATAAGTAATTATTTGAACAAAAGTCGAAGGATTATGAAATAGATAGTAACTGTAATGAACATTTTACATGACACATGCGATATGATTCTAGTATTTTCATCTGACCTAAAAGTAATCATTATCGATTATTCAATGGTTTAAAATCAATTATATATATAGAGTGTGACATAATATACTTTAATAGTTATGAATAAATAATTATTTGTGTTATTATGGTGGAAATAGAAATTGTATTTGATCATCAATCTCATGGATTTGATGATAAATATTGGACATAATTCGAAGGAATTTATAATAATAAAATCCATGGTTAGATGAAGATAATTTTTCCATTATTCTTGATGTGTGGAACGATAAATAGTGGAAATTGACTTAAGGAGGTTAGTATATTATTTATGTGTGGAAATTAAATTCATCATGAAATTAAAATTCGTAGTGATTTCAAGATGTCATCAAACAATGTTAGGAAGATTCCATTGAATGCACCACCCACACAATAAAATTTAAAATACAACGAGTGTGATAATTATACTAACAAGTGAGAAAAAAATAAGGTTAATGAGTATGATCTTTTTTAGTAACCCCTTAATGTTAGAGATAAAGGTAAATCTCCTATGACTGTTATGTATATGAGGGTTATGATAATTTCTTGGTGGCAGGTACACTTAATATATTCTATTAAGAAGCTAATGACGTATTTGATTCAATATCTACCTACTATTTTATATATGAATAATTTTATAAGGGTATCACAATACCACCTCAATGATTAGATGTAAAATTATTAGTGAAAACCTATAATGTTATAATGAACACATATAAAATCAATGATTATTCTCTAATTGATATTTTGGTAGTATTATTCATAGAAACCTAGTTATTCACACTATGTGGAATTTCATGTTATCTTATGCATGTATTAATTTTATTTTCATAAATACCATAAAAATATATAGGTAAGGGAAGTCATTTTTGACATTAAAAACCATCAAATGATCGTTTATCATTAAAATGGTAAATATTTACTTATGATGAAAATCACATACATTATAATGTTCTTGAATCCCATTCAAAATGAATATTTATATTATATGGTCAACTAGAAACCTAAAATCAATGATATGCCTATTTATAAGAGTTATTTATGTTTTTAATAATGATTTTTTTGTCTTCCTAAAAATAATGAAGTTGTGTTTTCAATAGAACTCATACATGGTTCTACACCAATTTCAAAGACACTATATAAATCGGCATCAATTATGTTGTATTACTTGAAGAATAAACTCAAGAAGAATCATGAAATAGTATTCATTCATCGGATTACATCACCATGGGGTTCACCTATTCTATTGGTTAAGAGGAAATATTTATCAATTCGAATCTTCATTGGTTATTGAGAACTTTTAAAGATAATTATCAAGAAAAATTATCCTTTACACCATACTTAATAAATGTTTGATGAATTATGTTGAAAAAAAATACATTTCCATGATTGGCCATAATTCAATATATCATTAATCAAGGTCAAGACAGACGATATACATAAGATATCATTTTGTACAATGTATAGGCATGCTGAATTTTAAACTTTGTCTAACTAATTATCCATCTATATTTATAGATTTAATGAGTAAGGACTTTATATATTACATTGAATAGTTTTTGGTAGTATTTATAGATGATATTCATATATATTAAAATATGAAAGATTTTAATGAATATCACATGAGTTAAATACTGAAGAACCCAAGGAATGATATTTTGCATGAAAAATTTACACTGTTTTTTTTTGCATAAAATGTCAAATGTTTTGGTCATAGAACATGAAGAGAAGCTATGTATAAGGCCCCAAACATAAACCTTACTTAATATTGAATTAAATGAGTAATTCACATTGAGGATATTTTCAGGTTTAGAGTTTTATAGAATTAGGACATAACTATTACATCTCAAAAGATTACAAAGTAGTCGCTTCTACTAAAATTTCTATAAAATAAAAACTCTTAAAAAGAAACATGTCTATTTCCATGTTTTAGGTAGCATGACTTTCCCTTGAACCCATCCTTGACCCTATTCCACGCTAATTCCTGTGAAAAACATTTCAAAAACTTGGGATGAGCATAAAACCTCAGTAAGGGATACACAAATAATGAAAACTGTTAGTTTTTTAAAACAACAAGTAAACCATGTATACTTTATCAAAGTAATACTTTTCACCTTTTCGAAGTAGTAAAAACTCTTCGTTGAATCAAAGTTCATTACTTACCCTTCTGTAACCAAAATATTACCATAAAACCCATATAAAGATCACATAACATATAAAGGTAACTTGGGACATAAACATACTTAAGTGGAATAACCATAAAGTCGACTTCCACACATATCACTTAATGGAATAGCCATTTGGCCAACTTCCATAAATACTTAATGGAATAGCCATACAGACTACTTCCATACCCAATGATTGGAGGTTATAACGTAACCACCCGTCCTGGTATTCACGGCACCACCCGTCATATGGTTTATCATAAAACACCCGTAAAATGTCCAAGTACCATTATAAAATTATAACACATAAAACAAACATAAAGGAATGATAACATTTCCACATTTCAATAACAATATATCATTTAAATATATTTACGTAATATAATCCTTTATCAAAACCATTTTCAATACCAAAATACAAAAAAAATTATATGGTATTTATTTAATTTTAAAAACATTACGGCTTGTTGAGGAAGCCAAATATCAAATAATACTCACGGCGGCGGAAAAGGTCGTTGTCACCGCGTACGTAAAAGAAACATTCCTTTTTGTCGTTTAGTAAAACGCTTCATAGAAAAAAGATTACTTTTGAATAAACGTAAAATTCAAAGGGATTATACACCGTATAAAAGAAGGTTGTGTATAAAACAAAATATTCCTCAATGAATGGAGATTGAGATGAAGACCCTTACAAAGACGGTATCCTTGGTTTAAGGATAAACCAATTGCATAACTATGTGTGAAAAATGAATACACAAAATATAAGTGGATATTAAGTGTAAAACAATCAGAGGTTATTCACACATATTCATAGAATGACATATTCAAGGAGTATAAGTTTATCCCAAAGAATCAAATTTGGGTTAAAAAGTTCCCTTTCAAAAATTTGACAGCCTAACGACGTTACATCAAAATTCAGAAAAAGAATTGATGAGAGATAAAAAAAATATATCATCACTTAAAATTTACATCAATAAGGATATATGAGAACATATCCAAACATAAAAATATTTCAATTAAAAGACCCAACAAAAGATGTCTTTTAAAAAGAGGAGGGTGAAAGGTTCCCTTACCGACTTGGGTATCTTTCGAAACATACACCCCATGAAAGAAGGTAAATACATCATTGATGTCAATACTCATAAATGAAAGTATATTACAAAAATAGTAGAATAATGGGAAGTACATACACCACTAAAAGGAAATTGTGGGAAATGTAGCATAAATCTCACGGGAATAAAAGTGATATGAAAAATCCTTTACGAAAACTCGGCATCCTAACGGTGCCACTTAAAACTTCCAAAATGGATTGATGAGAGAAAATAGGGTCTCTCATCATATGAACAATACAAATTACAGTAAGAGTAATATAAAAGAACATCCCAATAACAATAAATATGATCTTTAAAAGGAATGACATAAAGAACGTACTTAAAAGGAAAGAGAGGAGTAGGATCCCTTACCTCGGGTCCGACTTGACTCGATCGTTCTTTAACGTCCTGAATAATAAACATGAGTTAATTTATATTTTCTTAAGAACCTTTTTCAAGTTCATTATTCCTTTTATATCACTTATTTCAATTTTATAAACATTATGTAATCATTTATGTTAATAATGTTTGTTTTGTCGATATTTGGTTCTTAAGTCGAAATTGAACTTCTTACAATTACATGTTGTTTGTGTGGTCAAAGGTTCATTATATCCAGAATGATATTCATGATTTGGATATCATATATATCATATATATCCATCATATACATGTATTTATAATATTAAATAATCATTTAGAGGTATGAAATGAAATGCACCGTTCATGGAGACGGTAAGTCGTACGTACGCATGAACGCTACTTTCATTTCTTTGTCATATTAATGGAATTAAAACTAAATGAGTGGTATGTATATTTTAATTCCAGAATTATATTCATCATTTATATGTAACATACATTATATATATATATTATAAATATGATCTTATAATAGTAAATTACATTTGGGGATAAGAAATGAAATGCACCGTTCATGGAGACGGTAAGCCGTACGTACGCATGAACGCTACTTTCATTTCTATATCATACATTAAGGGAAAGAAATAATTATGATATAGAGGTATATTATAATTCCAGTATAACATCATATATAATAACTTTAAATCCATCCTTTATATGTCCCACATATGGCATTAATGAATCACATCACTTTGAGGGGCGGTAGTCCGCACTTCCTTAAATGAAGATATCGCGTTTACCCATAATGGAAACCATAAAGGTATGACATAAATGAAAAATACATAAGCTTAAGTAAAAGATAAAAATATTATATATCATATATAAATATAGTTACATCTTAATGGCCACCTTTGAAGGTGTTATATGAGTGTTGAACAATCATCCTTTTGTGAGACAGAAATTCGCCATTCACGGAAACAGTATGTTCTTTAACCATTAGATGTAGGTGTGTGTAAGTGTAGCTCGAATCCTTATTATAATAATATCCTAGTATATTTAATATACTGTATTTTTTACAAAAGAAATGAATAAAAAGAGTTTAGGGGGTTGGAGAGGCAAAATAAAACAAAAGGACTCAAGTGAAGACATTACCTTAAAATCGGGTAACTCCCTTTGGTTTGAGCTCAAAGGCTTCCTTGGGAAGACTTCTGCCCAAAGTGAGGCTTTACGGAGTCAGATAGGGAAGTGGAAAGACACAATGGGCTGGGGTTGGATGAGAAAAAGGCTTTGGGAGTGTGGGTAAGGAGGTAGAGGTGGGGGCCTTTTATAAGAGGAGAGGAAGGGCACTCTTGTAATGTTACAAAATGTTACTTTATTTTCAAAAGCGTTTCCGATTTTAAAGGTCCCACATTGATTTATTTAGAGTATAAGGTGATAAGGGTTCTAAATCCACACATCCAATAGGTTTTGGACATGTGTAGGTCTTAGATATTACATTATCTTTCCATTTTATTTAAATTGTTAAATAATGAGGTCATAGCTGCATCACCATGATGTCATAAATAATTTAATTTATTTAATGTCTAAAAATTATAAAAAAATACTATGATGTAGGAAATCATTTCATATTTCAAATTACTATTTATAGTCAAAAATATGACTTGTATAACCACATGTAAAATTTTTTTTAGTAAAACATCTCATGTTTGTGTCATTTTTACTTTAACATTTAATAAAAAGATATTTATGTCATTTTCCAACCAAAGTGACTCCATGGGGTCCCCAAGTTGACCCATGGGTTTTCTTGGTCGTTCATGACACATCCAATGAGGTTAGGACATGTTTCTAGGTCATTTCATTTTATTAAAACATTATTCTTACCTTAAGCTACACTAATTACCTCTAATCGCGATTAAAAACTTAATAAGTTACTATTCACCAAAAAATTATTTTAATCCCATTGAACCACATTTTACTTCTTAATGACAACCATGTATGTCGTATTTTTGAAATTAAAAATACAATGATTGCAAAATTTCATTTAAACGGAAAATCAGTTTTTATAAGTACCACTTAGTGGTTTCACTATTCATCAAAAATTGAAGTTTTTCAGAAAATTACCAGAAGTTCACCCTAATCTATATTTGATATTCTGAATTCAAAAATGATGTCAATTTTACAAAATTCAGAACATATAAGTTTCATTAATTAATTCAATAATTAATTCCTGCTGTCAAAACAAATAGCGTGTTTTTATGAAACAAAATGTATCAAAAGATTGACACTAGTTTAAGTCTGATTTCAAAGTGAAATTAATTCCAACGACCACTATTTGATTAAATGGTAGAAATATATTCTAGTTTCACTTTAAAACCAATTCAAAAGATACTCTAATCATATAAATAAATTAGATTAAAAAAAGCTTTTGAATTAAAATACAACATTTTTCACTATTCATTAAAAAGTTGAACTTTTTCGGAAAAATACCAAAAATTTACACAAAGTAAATTTTGATGTCCCGATTCTAAATAAGAATTTTATTTTGTCAAATATAACACATAAAATTGTCAAAAAGTGGATTTAAAAGAGGTTCTCCATCAAAAGGCGGTTAATCGACCTTTTAAAGAATATTATAATGTTTACGCTTAAAATTGGATTCATTTGCATTTTTTAATCCTCTAACATTTATTGTAAAAAGTAAAAATATTTTACAAACATATATAATCATTTTTTAGTTAGTTATGTTCATTCCTTCCATTACAACGGCTAGGCGTTAACTACTATTTAAAATAATATTATTTTATTATTAGAGTGCAATGTAAGATTCCCAAGAAACTCGTTGTTGCGTGTTGGGTACGCCATCGAGCATAGCATCCCCTTTAAAGTAATAATAATATTTTATTCAAAAATATGGATAAATATAAAAATGTTATATTATTTATTTACTTGGGGTGTTACATCCATCCCCCCTTTTGGAAATTGCGTCCTCGCAATTTTTTAATTGAGCTTGGAAACATCCTTGAAAGTCCCACATCGGATCAAGAGTCTGTAAAACAATCACTTTAAAATAAAGAAAGATAAGTACAGAGGTCACCCGAGTTAACCCATAATAGGATTCCGTGTAGGAAAACATGGACATGGAAGAAAAAGCAAAGGGTCATGTTCTTGAGGGAGAGTGATAGTAAACATGTCTAGGAGAAAGTTAACCATAAGAAAATCACAAACTTGTGATGGGTTAAACGGTATTCGATTACCCAGTAGGAAAAGTTAATAGACAACATTTTTGTTTTAAGTTACCTTTTATTAAGGAATTTATTCATAAGGAAACATAATCACTTATCATGTTGACTTTCAAATTTTACTATATTCCTTAATCAAACTCATATTTTTTCCAAAAGACGAGTATTTAGGAAAACTTGTTCGCATTAAGAGTACTATAATTAACTTCTATAGAATCACCTAATACACCAAAGAGAACTATATACTTCCCATGTATTTAGGCTTTAACCAAAACCAAAACAAAAAAGGTTAGTACAAGGTCAGATAATCCAGAAAAGGATAACCCTTTAAAAATAAAATCTATGCTTAATCTCCAAAATTTGTCCAACAAAACCCAATGTCCAACGAGGACTATTCGATAAACAAATTGTCCATAAAATACTTCAAAGTAAACCAAACTAATATTGAAACCCAAATATTTGAAGGATTTAGTCGCATAGTCTTCCAATGTACAAATTAACACCTATCTCCAAATAACATCAGTTACTCTTAAAGTCTCGTATTGACAAGTAATTAACCTAATCACATATCCTCTATAATAGGTTAATCATTTTCATAAATATCCAAAAATAAACTTACTCTTAATTCATAAAATCATATAACTAAAAAGATTCAGTCAAACTAACTAGGGACTTCACGTAGTCCAGTGGTAGGCGATAAATACCAGTCGCACTTTGGTTGTGGGTTCGATTCCCGCAGCTTTGTCTGACGCGACTGGTTGTCACATGGTCTGCATGTTGTCATTTTTCCAAAACTATATAATTCTCAAATCATTCCCCAAAAATAGATAAAATCACCATAATATAATTTAACCTCAATTTTATCTCAATCCTTTCACTTCCATCATAACATATAGTAACCCATAATTACCTCAAAAGCAAGGATCATATAAACCCAAATGGTTCTTTATAACTATGTCCACAAAAGAAAAGATAACTATTCCTTGAATAAAATTTTCATATATTAAGCATCAGTGTTACAGATACTATAAAAAGTCTTTTAATGTACCCCATCATCAAAAGACACTTAATACTCTTAAGAATTTCACCATAACTCTTGAAGCCCTTATATGTTGACTTCTTACTCATTCAACATTCTTCATGATCCATTAACCATTTCTTTCCAACTTATTCTGAAATACTTCTTTCCTACAAACAAAATCATGAATCATATCCTAAGATTCCCAAATAGAAAACATAAGTTAAGAAATAATCCATACCTTTGATTGGTCATTGTCAGTTTCTTCATCCTCAATCGGAATGGCATTAGGTATTGGTAAACGAGTATTTGTATGATCTTGGTGATCCCATTCACGAAACATCTTCATAGGACATGTGTTTTCATAATGACCATGCACACCACATTTAACACATTCAATTGTTCCCTCAGAAAGAACTTCTTTCCCTTTCCTCGAGTCAACTGGATGCTTCCTTTTTCCATGGAAGGTTCTTGCTTTATGACATTCATTTCCACATCTATAGCATATTTCTGTCCCTTTGAAACATTTTCCTAGGTGTTTCTTTCCACATATATGACACATAGGTTTTTGAACACACTTACCTTTATGATTATTACCTGTAGTTTCGTAGGGATTTGTTTCTCACATATATGATTCCTTATAGAAATCACCAAGGTTTAGGTGGTCAATCATGACTCCAGATAATTGGTTGAGGATAAATACAAGAGTTCTCATTGCAGCTCCCATATCATTCAGTTGCTCGCTCAGAAAACTGTCACAGTTTCCTTCACATCCACCGTTACCTTGGTGCCAGCTAGATCCAGCCATTTACTACAACCAAAAAGGGTCAGTGTGAGTATAACAACAAAACCATCATGTACTAATGAGAAAGATATACATACTCATTCACTTTATCTAAAAACT
This sequence comes from Viscum album, assembly GCA_963277665.1. Lineage (NCBI taxonomy): Eukaryota > Viridiplantae > Streptophyta > Magnoliopsida > Santalales > Viscaceae > Viscum > Viscum album. The sequence goes on from OY728125.1 coordinate 562,713,680, forward strand.
ATGACTCTTTCTGAAATCCTAACCATTATGGTCATGTCACTTATGCTTAAAGAATACCCTAACCTCTAAAGTTATCTAAACTGACCTCTGATACCAACTATAAGGCCCCACCCTTAAACCTTACTTAATATTGAATTAAATGAGTAATTCACATTGAGGATATTTTCAGGTTTAGAGTTTTAGAGAATTAGGACATAACTATTACATCTCAAAAGATTACAAAGTAGTCGCTTCTACTAAAATTTCCATAAAATAAAAACTCTTAAAAAGAAACATGTTTAGTTCCATGTTTTAGGTAGCATGACTTTCCCTTGAACCCATCCTTGACCCTATTCCACGCTAAGTCTTGTGAAAAACATTTCAAAAACATGGGATGAGCATAAAAAGCTCAGTAAGGGATACACAAAGAATAAAAACTGTTAGTTTTTCAAAACAACAAGTAAACCATGTATACTTTATCAAAGTAATAATTTTCACCTTTTCTAAGTAGTAAAAACTATTCGCTGAATAAAAGTTCATTACTTACCCTTCTGTAACCAAAAGATTACCATAAAACCCATATAAAGTATCACATAACATATAATGGTAACTTGGGACATAAACATACTTAAGTGGAATAACCATAAGGTCGACTTCCACACATATCACTTAATGGAATAGCCATTCGGCCAACTTCTATACATACTTAATGGAATATCCATACGGACGACTTCCATACCCAATGCATTGGTGGTTATAGCGTAACCACCCGTCATATGGTTTATCGCGTAACCACCCATAAAATGTCCAAGTACCATTATAAAATTATAACACATAAAACCAACATAAAGGAATGATAACATTTCCACATTTCAATCACAATATATCATTTAAATATATTGACATAATATAATCATTTATCACAACCATTTTTCAATAACAAAATACAAAAAAAAGTATATGGTATTTAATTTATTTTAAAAACATTACGGCTTTTTGAGGAAGCCAAATATCAAATAATACACGCTGCGGCGGAAAAGGTCGTTGTCACCGCGTACGTAAAAGAAACATTACTTTTTGTCATTTAGTAAAACGCTTTGTAGAATAAATATTCATTTTGAATAAATGTAAAACTCAAAGGGGTTTATATACCGTATAAAAGAAGGTCGTGTATAAAACAAAATATGCCTCAATGAATGGAGATTGATACGAAGACCCTCACAAAGACGATATCCTTGGTTTAAGGATAAACCAATTGCATAACTACGTGTGACAAATGAATACACCAAATATAAGTGGATATTAAGTGTAAAACAATCAGAGGTTATTCACACCTATTCATAGAATGACGTATTCAAGGATTATAAGTTTATCCCAAAGAATCAAATTTGGGTTAAAAAGTTCCCTTGCAAAAATTTGACAGCCTAACAGCGTCACATCAAAATTCTGAAAAAGAGTTGATGAGAGATAAAAAAAATATCTCATCACTTAAAATTTACATCAATAAGGATATATGAGAACATATCCCAACATAAAAATATGTTAATTAAAAGACCCAACAAAAGAAGTCTTTTAAAAAGAGGAGGGTGAACGGTTCCCTTACCGACTTGGGTATCTTTCGAAACATACACCCCATGAAAGAAGGTCAATACATCATTGATGTAAATACTCATAAACGAAATTATATTACACAAAGAGTAGAATAATGGGAAGTACATACACCACTCAAAGGAAATTGTGGGAAATGTAGCATAAATCTCACGGGAATAAAAGTGAGATGAAAATTCCCTTACGAAAACTGGGCAGCCTAACGACGCCACTTAAAACTTCCAAAATGGATTGATGAGAGAAAATAGGGTCTCTCATCATATGAACAATAAAAATTACAGTAAGAGTAATATAAAATAACATCCCAATAACAAAAAATATTATCTTTAAAAGGAATGACATAAAGAGCGTACTTAAAAAGAAAGAGAGGAGTAAGATCCCTTACCTCGAGTCCGACTTGACTCGATCGTTCTTTAACGTCCCGAATAATAAACTTGAGTTAATTTATATTTTCTTAAGAACCATTTTCAAGTTCATTATTCCTTTTATATCACTAATTTCCATTTTATAAACATTATGTAATCATTTATGTTAATAATGTTTGTTTTGTCGATATTTGGTTCTTAAGTCAAAAGTGAACTTCTTACAATTACATGTTGTTTGTGTGGTCAAAGGTTCATTATATCCAGAATGATATTGTTAATTTGGATATCATATATATCATATATATCAATCATATACATGTATTTATAATATTACATAATCATTTAGAGGTAAGAAATGAAATGCACCGTTCATGGAGACGGTAAGCCGTACGTACACATGAACGCTACTTTCATTTCTTTGTCATATTAATGGAATTAAAACTAAATGAGAGGTATGTATATTTTAATTCCAGAATTATATTAATCATTTATAAGTAACATAAATTATATATATCCATTATAAATATGTACTTATAATAGTACATTACATTTGGGGATAAGAAATGAAATGCACCGTTCATGGAGACGGTAAGCCGTACGTACACATGAACGCTACTTTCATTTCTATATCATACATTAATGGAAATAAATAATAATGATATAGAGGTATATTATAATTCCAGTATAACATCATATATAATAAATTTAAATCCATCCTTTGTACGTCCCACAAATGGCATTAACGAATCACATCACTTTGAGGGGGCGGTGGTCCGCACTTCCTTAAAAGAAGATATCGTGTTTACCCATAATGGAAACCATAACGGTATGACATAAATGAAAAATAAAGAAGCTTAAGTAAAACATAAACATATTATATATCATATATAAATATAGTGACATATTAATGGCCACCTTTGAAGGTGTTATATGAGTGTTGAACAATCATCGTTTCGTGAGGCAGAAATTCACCATTCATGGAAACAGTATGTTCTTTAACCATTATATGTAGGTGTGTGTAAGTATATTTCGAATCCTTCTTATAAAAACATCATAGTATATTTAGGATACTGTAGTTGTTACAAAAGAAATGAATAAAAAGAGTTTAGGGGGTTGGAGAGGCAAAATAAAACAAAAGTACTCAAGTGAAGACATTACCTTAAAATCGGGTAACTCCCTTTGGTTTGATCTCAAAGGCTTCCTTGGGAAGACTTCTGCCAAACGTGAGTCTTCAAGGAGTAATATAGGGAAGTTTAGAGACAAAATGGTCAGGTTTTGGCCGAGCAAAAGTCTTTGGGAGTGTGGGTAAGGAGGTAGAGGTGGGGGCCTTTTATAAGAGGAGAGGAGGGGCACTCTTGTAAAGTTACAAAATGTTACTTTATTTTCAAAGGAGTTTTGGATTGTAAAGGTCCCAAATTAATTTATTTCTAGTATAAGGTGATAAGGGTTCTAAATCCACTCATACAATAGGTTTTGGACATGTTTAGGGCTTAGATAGTACATTATCGTTCCATTTTATTTAAATTGTTAAATAATGAGGTCATCGTTGTATCATCATGATGTCATATATAATTTAATTTATTTAATGTCTAAAAATTATAAAAAAAATACTATGATGTAGGAAATCTCTTTATCTTTCCAATTAATATTTATAGTCAAAAATATGACTTGTATAACCCCATGTAAAAATTGTTTTAGTAAAACATTTCATGTTTGTGTCATTTTTACTTTAACATTAAATAAAAAGATATTTATGTCATTTTCCAATGAAAGTGGCTCCATGGGGTCCCCAAGTTGACCCATGGATTGTCTTGGTCTTCCATGACACATCCAATGAGGGTAGGACACGTTTCTAGGTCATTTCATTTTATTAAAACATTATTCTTACCTTAAACTACACTAATTACCTCTAATCGCGATTAAAAACTTAATAAGTTACTATTCACCAAAAAAATTATTTTAATCCCATTGAACCACATTTTACTTCTTAATGAAAACCATGTATGTCAGATTTTTTAAATTCAAAACTCAATGATGGAGAAATTTCATTTAAATGGAAAATCAGTTTTTATAAGTACCACTTAGTGGTTTCACTATTCATCAAAAATTAAAGTTTTCCAGAAAATTACCAAAAGTTCACCCTAAGCTATATTTGATATTCTGAATTCAAAAATGATGTCTATTTTTCAAAAATCAGAACATATAAATTGCATTAATTAATTTAATAATTAATTCCTTCTGTCAAAACAAATAGCGTGTTTTTATGAAACAAAATATATCAAAAGATTGACACTAGTTTAAGTCCGATTTCAAAGTGAAATTATTTACAACGACCACTATTGGATTAAATGGTAAAAATATATTCTAGTTTCACTTTAAAAACAATTCAAAAGATAATCTAATCATATAAATAAATTAGATTAAAAAGAGGTTTTGAATTAAAATACAACATTTTTCACTATTCATTAAAAATTGAACTTTTTCGGAAAAATACCAAAAATTTACACAAAGTAAATTTTGATGTCCCGATTCTAAATAAGAATTTTATTTTGTCAAATATAACACATAAAATTGTCAAGAAGTGGATTTAAAAGAGGTTTTCCATCAAAAGGCGGTTAATCGACCTTTTAAAGAATATTAGAATGTTTACGCTTAAAATTGGATTCATTTTAATTTTTTAATCCTCTAACATTTATTGTAAAAAGTAAAAATATTTGACAAACATATATAATCATTTTGTAGTTAGTTCTGTTCATTCCCGCCATTACAACGGCTAGTCGTTAACTACTATTTAAAATAATTTTATTTTATTACTAGAGTGCAACGTACGATTCCAAAGAAACTTGTTGTTGTGTGTTAGGTACGCCATCGAGCATAACATCCCCTTTAAAGTAATATTAATATTTTATTCACAAATATGGATAAATATAAAAATGTCATATTATTTATTTACCTCGGGTGTTACACTATGTCTATGGATCTATCAAATTTGGAGGTTGTTATATATTGTTCCAAATCAACCATTGTGAATAAAATCTATGTTTTCCTTTGTTTGGATAGATATTATAGAGTAATTTTAGATAATTACTCACATCTATGAATTAGTATGTTTACTTGGAAGGGATCCAAGTTTCTTTGAATATATGAATTTGAATAAGAAATCATGGAACTGAAGAAAAGGTTAGTAAATGCACATATGATTACATTACCTAATATTGGATTAGGGTTTTTCATCTATATTTATTCATATAATAATGGATTGGGATGCTTCCTTAGGAATATTGATATGGGGATATCAGATGCCTCATTCCAATTAAAGGTTCATGTGAAAAATTACCCAACTCGAGATTCAATGTTTGTTGTAGTATTTTATTCATTACATATTTTGATGAATTATATTTATTGGAGAACATTGAGATATAAATAATTTAAAATAAAAAAATTAAATTATATATTCTCATAAAAATATATGAACATGTTATAGAGAAGATGGTTGGAGTTTATTAAAGATTACGACTTCAAAATACTTTACCATACTAGGAAAGATAACAAGGGGGATTATGATTTGAGTTAAAAAGATCATGATATCTTATAAATAATTATGATCACAAAAGATTCAATATTTTTGACAGAAGGATCTAAAAATATTAATTGAAGGGGAGAACTATAATATGGATCAAATTTGTGTTAAACAATTTACCCTTGTGACTATTAAGGATGTACTAAAGGATGATGTGGAACTATAGAATAAATTTAGAACAGTTCTTAAGTTCATCATTTTCAATGCTAGAATGATATGTTTAGGAACCATGAATGGGTTATTTTCCTACTGAATTAGATTTTATAGCTATTAGATGATTCTCAGATTTCATCATTCTTTATTCATCATGGATGTACACTTTTGTATAAGGATATGAAATATTATATTGGGTGGGAAAAATGAAAAGAGATATATCATATTTTATATCATGGTGATTGGAATGATAATATGTTATGTATGGGGGACAAAAGTATAATAGAATGTTACAACAATTATTTAAAATATAATAGAAATGGGAAAACATCGATATAAGATTTTTCATCAGTCTCCATAAAATTTGTAAATGGATAATTCTCTTTTAATTGTAATCGATCACCCTACAAAGTCATACCACTTCATTAAAATCGTATAGATGTTACTCTTTATAATATTCGGAATTTATACATTAATGATGTTTTGAGGTTGTGCATATTACTAAATTCTATTCTATCTTATTGGGATTCAAGGCTTACCATGAATTTTATGAGAATTTTTCAGAATGATATAGATATAGAGTTAAATTTTAGTACTACATATCATCCACATATATATGGTTAGTCTTAGATAATTATTCAAACACTAGAGGATATTATAGGATATTATTATATATATTTAAAATGAATTTGGGACTAACACCCTCGGGTAGTTGAGTTTTCATACAACAATAGCTTTCACTCAAGTATTCAGATGGCTCTTTATAAATCCCTAAATTAAAATAAGTGTATAAATACAATGTAATTGGGTGAAGTTGGAGAACAAAATATATTGGGACCTGATCTAGTTGAGGAAATGGTATATAATGTCAAAACCATTCAATAATACATTAGGGAATCTTAGTCTCAATATAAATGTTTTGATGATAATCATCTATGAAATATGGAATTCATGGTTGGTGAGAATGAATTTTTCTATATATATATATGTAGAATAATTTTATGAGATTAAAAAATTAATTATAGTTTATCCCTAGTTATATCTCCCCCATCACAATTCTTGATAGAGTAGGGACAACATCTTATCCCTTAGTGCTTCCACCAAACCTCTCTCATGTTCATGTTGTGTTCCATATATATCTCTTGGTGAAGAGAATTCCGAATTATGCCAATGTACTTAACTAAGTGTTCATACTGATAGTATAGGATATTTACATTGATAAAAAACCGATATAAATATTTTATATTTTAGGTAAAGTCATATAAAGCTATACTATTCACAAGGTTAAATTTCTCTGTAAGAATCCAAAATATTAAGACCCCATGTGGGAACCAAAGGATGTGATGAAACATATATATCATCATTTTTTTGGTCCAATGTGATAAACTTTGGAGTTAAAAATTAATTTTATTAGGGGTATAATATAAATTCATGAGAATATATCATATATTTTTCAATAAATAAATTTTATTTCTTTTATTGCTTGTTATGTTTATAACACCGAATTTAAACAAACTACTTTATAATAATAAAGTATTATTATTTCATAGTACAGTTATAAAATAATAATTTTTTTTGAAGGTATGAATTTTATTAACTAAATTATGATATATATAATGTTCACACTTAATAAAAATTAGTTTGTTAATTCTCATAAAATAAGAACTAATTTTTTTTAATGTTATGTTATACTTCAAAAATTCAATTTGTTTAAAAATAGAATTTATCACTTTTGGTGAGTGAATATTTTAATTAATCTATATAAATTTTTGAAATTTTAATTCATAAAAATAATATCATTTTTAAAATCAATATATCAAAATTATCTGAAGGACAAATTTAGCAATGTTTATAAAAATAAAGATTTTCAGTGAATAGTAAACAATAACTATTTTTTGGAAAACTATCATATATATTATAATAAAAACCCCTTAATGTGTTGAATTTGTTCCTAGACTAATATAATCATACTTTAGTTATAAAAAATATACTTAATGAAATAGTAATCAACATTACATTGATCTTGGTATTAAGATACATTAAACATAAAAAGACATTTAAAAAAGACATTTTGCGACACATGTTTTGATATTAATATAAAATAATTGTACATAAATTATAGAAATTGAATTTGGTAAGATTTATTCCATAATTTTATTCAACCTAATTATTATTATTTAACAAGGTAAACTTAATTTTTGGTCATATTGGATAGTACAAATAATAAGAACTTGTCAACAAAGTAAAAGGGTAAATCTGGTTATCCTTGGTTAAAACTGAGTGATAAGGCCACCGTTTTTAACTTAGTTCAAATTGTAATATGGAATTTCAGCCCTAATCAGATTTGGCTCAAGATTTAATTTTTTATGGGAGTCCATCACATTAAAATGAACTATACAATATTTTATTTAAAGTAATCTACAAAAAAATCCACTCAAATGTTTTTAAATATATCTTATATGTTAAAATATGGATATAATTAATTTCTTAATGAATATCAAATTTTATTTAGATTATAATTTAATTATTTTTATTATGGTAATTTATTTATAATTTCTAGTGACTATATAATTATGTTAATACATTACGCAATGCCGACAAAATATTTAATGAATTAAAAAAAATTAAATTATTGATTTTATAATTATCAAATATTAAACAATTTGGGTGAAATATAGTATTCCATGAATTTTGTAGACAATTATAAAATATTTGGTATTTTATAAATGATTGTAGTTGAAATCAATTAATATAATATTATATTTGATGCCAACCTACATGAATAGTGTAAAAAGGATATTGATCCTGTTTTATGATAAAAATATTTTATTAAAATGATTATTAATCATAACAATATTGAAGTTGAACCATTTGGACTATAAATGGTCCAAAATTCCATCTGATAGAAATTTTTAATCTAATTATCACCTTGTAAGAAAAACTATGACCCTTTTATACTAAATAAAAGTTTTTACCATGGTTAAAATTAAAATTGGTAGACCAAGGGGTGAAACAAAAATATAAGGTTCAAAAAGACCCCAAAACCTGAATAAATTCTATTTTATGATGATATTTATACCATAGAATTTGTTTTATTATATATCCAATAGTATGTATTTTTCATTATAATGACTTGTCTATATTATAATCTATTTTAAAATTTGAAGTGTGTCCCTTTTTTCCATTTAAAAATTACCCCCTTATCTATTTTAATTACACCAAATTTAGCTATATAGATAAACAATACCCTGAAAATTCTCTTATAAACTCTACTAATAACGATTTAGTTGTTTTGGTTCAGTTTAATGACTATTACAAGGATACAAAATAAGTGATTGAAAGGAGGCCTACTAATGAAGTGGTGATCGTCTTACATTCCCCTCAATATTTATTTATTCTAATACCACATATAAATATATTATTATCATCATGAAATAATAAATTCACTACTTTCAATATAATTAAATGTTATTATTGTTATGGAACCACCAATATCTACTCTCTATTCCATCAATAAGGAATTAAATGTATCGCTCTTGAGTACATTTGGTCTACCACATCAACAAAAAATATGATTCATTTTCCATCACAACATTTATTGGATAGTTATTATGAGGGGTTTAATGTTTTTAAATTATATTGAGAAAATAATTATTATTTTTGAATTATATTATCATTTCAACCTTTTTACATTTCTCTCATTTTGAGAATGATAACTTCTGTCATGCGTACATGTGGATTACTTCTTACACAAATAATTTTGATTCATTTTTTGATTCCACTTTATAAGGATACTAATGAGGTTTAATTTAATGATTATATATGATATATATTATATAATAATGTTTATATGTAGGTGAATTATTTTTAACCATTCTTTCATTCTATCTATAAAAATTTAAAAATAGAGAACATGCATATATATGACATATCATCTCAATGAACGGTGTAATTTTGTTTTCTATTTCTACCTTATATGCATGACTCAAAATATTTGAATATATATAATGAATATATATGATATTTATATAATTATTATCATGTAATATATTTTTTAACCATGATAAATCTACCTATAAGAGATATATAATCCCAATAATCTCATGAAAAATGTAACATTTGACACCCAAAAACATCGATTTTAATAAAGAACAATTAATTAATTAGTGAAAAAAATGTTAATAGATGAACATATTTAATATTATAAGTATTTATATGGAAAATATATTTGATTATAGAATATATAAATTTATTATATATCTGGTTATATAACCTCATATTAAATATGAACGGTAGGTAAGGGATTTTTGTTACAATCTTCTTGTTTATCCGTATTTTTTATGATTAAGTTTATAATGATGAAATTTCATGATGTACCTCTCAATAAATTATTTAATTTTATTAACAATCATAATTTCATGAGAATATGAGTTTTTCATTTATTTTCATCACTTTAAGTACACATGAGACTAATAGATCATTTTTAAGGAATTCCATCTTTAGATATGTATTCGGTCAGAATACCTTTTTATTCAATGTCCAAGTTTTCTAAAAAGATTTCAATAATTTTTTTACTCTTATCCTTTGATTTTTGTATTTCATATTTACCCTTGATTAAAATTTAATAATGTTTTATTAAAATTAAATCTTCTTGTTGTTTTTGGAAGAAGTTATATATTAATTTTTCTGAAATTAGAAGATGAATCTTGGTTTTAACACACACTATATGATTGAAGTTTACCATTTTCATGACCGCTAAATTTTTTCAAGCTCACATTATTACATTATAATGAAAAATTCATTGAAAAGATTCTCCATAGTATTTTTTTAATGAATTTATTTCAAAATGAAAATTGTATTTTTACCATTAAATTTCTATGTGATCTTTTAAAAGAATTTTTATCTAAGATTACATCATTTGAAAATAAGTTTTCTTTCTTTGGGATTTATTCCAATGATAAATGATTTTTTATTTCAATGTATTATTTTTTTTATGATGAAATATCTATGAAATAAGTTTTCATTTCCATCAGTTAAATTATAATGAATTTTTTATGTTATTATGGAATACATAAGACTGGATTTATGATTTATATAATAGGTGGACTCAGAATTATTTATCTAGGAAATGAATTTGGTGACAAATAATGTTATATGAGATCAAAGGATATGTTAGAGGTTATCCCAATCCTAAAACAAGAGGTTGTATGGGAGGTTATCCCAGGCTAGAAATTAGGGGGTACCATAGAGGTTATCTCAATCCCAAAGGAGGGTAAATGAGAGGTTATACCCATCCAAAAGTATTTAAATGAGTCATTACACCAGAAATAACATGATATCAATATATTGGTGGGTATCCTTTAAATATTATTGGTTTATTTATTGTTATGATGCACATTATGCCACTCATTTATGATAGGATATTATACCAACGTGATATTATAATGAATTTTTTTCTTTGATCCATTTATGATTCATGTCTTCTAAATTTATATATTTTTTCCATGACACAAGATTATGATATAATAACTATTGAGTATTATTTTAAAATTTTAATACCAAGTACTCAAACCCATTATTCTCATGTTTTTTTAAATTATTTTTTATATCTCCCTTATAAACGCCTATTGAGAATCTGATATCACACTTTTTTAGGTTTCATTTTACCATTTTATGAAGAATGGGTTTAATTATAGTGTTTCTATGAAGATTACACCATGTAAAGATCATTATGGTAGATATTGAGAGACATTCTAGAAATTAGAAGATTCTGTATCTAGTCTCCAAATACATTAAACCTATATGGTTTTAGTGAGGATCATGATGTTATGTAATGAATATTAATCTAATAAGTTGTAATGTTTGTGTATGAAAGTATGGGAACCTATTAAACCATCGTAGGGAGCCTCCATTCAATGTCTCCTTTCACCAAAAGTATTTTCACAAATTTTGATTGCGAATGGACACTATATATAGTTGATTTTATCTTATTAATTTAAATTCCATATGAAAAACTGATAACATAAATACTTATGACCAATGACTATAAACCAAGATCAAGTGGGTTAGTTTCTTTTCATTATTCTCTTAAGAATAGTAACTCTCATGTTGAAAATTATATTTTCTTTATGAAATGGTTAGTGTCCACACTTTTCCCCTCAAAAGGTATAATTTTAGTTAATATATAATCCTCAACCGTGGAATAATAAAAATCTACCACATGTCATCATCCTCAATGAAAATATTTATGATCTTTGTTTCCTTCTCTCCTCTCATTGTAACAAGGATTGAGTTAGATCATGAATAATTCCCACAAAACCTTTATCTTTAAATACCTTCAAGGTGTCAATCTACATGATAAAATATTTTAAACTTCATAGATTCATTTCCTAGTCATGTTACATTATGCTACACCAGAAAATCCTCATAAAAAACCTTAAATTATAACCCCCCCCTTGAGGAAAAAAAATGAAAACCTACATACTGATCCAAGGACTTACCAAGTGAAGAAAATGTGATAATACTTATAATGAGAATGATATTATTTACCATAATTATCAATAAAATTCAATGTATAATCCTAGAACCATCCCATTTTACCACTCCTTTCTCAATTAAAGTGTCCTTACTGAATGATGTTATAGTAAATGGTACGGTCTTATTACATGAACTTAACATAAATAATACAACTACATGTGTTTTGAGTCCTATAACCCATTATGATACATAAGACGCCTCTCGGAGGTTCAATCATTCCATTACCACAATTCCATCTCACCGTGGGAGGTAGAAACACCAAAGGATGGTCATCATTCTACAATACATCTACCCTCTTGCCATACAAATCCAAATTCCCACTAGACCTTTTAGTCACCCCAATACTATGACATGTGATTGTCTTAGAACATGATAGAATATGTAAGAAGCATCCCCAATGAACATAAAATATGTGACCAACCCATACACGATGAGAATATTTGAGACTATACACACTGAAAACTAAATATAATAACCACACATGTTTCATTAGAAACCCCATATAAGCGGATGTTCTTAGGGAACCTTAGCTGATGATCATAAGAAACATATATGAGGATCATGAGATTTATTGTCCCTATACTTATGAGAAGATCCTATGATTCTACCTCGTAAAATAATTATGAGATTCCCTTTGTGAGAATCATAATAATCATTTGTGATGAACATATAATATATTTATTCACCAAATAGGTTAAGTGACTATGATTATTACACTTTTTAATGAGTATAGGGTTCCATGGTTGATACATCAATGAATCATTATGTGATAATCATAGTTTTCCTAGAGTGATGAATGTTAGATACCTCCTATGACAAACACAATATTCCTTGTGTGATGTTCAAAATAATACCTTAGTGATAATATTAGGATTTCATACAAACAATGAAAACTGATTCCCCATGTAAATCATATGTTTCTATTGGTTATAATCCCTAAATGGATTATTCTATGAGAATAATTAATCCTTAGCCCCTAAAAGTATTGAATTCATAGATTTACAACATTCCAAACATAGTTTGATATCTCAAAGCACATGGTAGCCTTATTATCTCATTATAATGTGATGTAATTAACTGATTTACACATAATGATGGAATAAGAAACACAATTCAAGAACATTTCTTATGTCTTTACGGGATACATGGACTTGGAGATGAATTTCCAAGATGAATTCATGGATGTAAGTGCAAACATATGATCATATCATTTTGATAACGGATCTTACATCATCCACCCTCATGTTGAAGTTATCCCACCTCCATAAATATTTATTAATGAGTTACAATATCAGTAATAGACTAAGGAAATATATATAATGTGAAATAATATGCTTATAGAATAATTATAAAATATTCCATTTATTTAGTACAATTCAATCAGATTCATTTTTCTTGAAAATATATTAATGGTTACTCTCTCTCTCTCTCAAACGCAGTTAAAGCCCATGTTTTTCTTTTTTGGTATTGTTTTATTTGAGGTGTTCCTAGTCATGTATTGTTTCCTCTTATACACACTTTATTAACATTCATTATTCGAGGTATTTTTTTTCTCGAGCTTTTGGATATGGTACTTCTAAATTTCATGATGTCACTTATAAATATATTCTCTTTTACATGGAATCATTTTTCTTGTGTGGGGACCGTGATATTTATTATCTATATAACTAAGCATTTATTTTGTATATTTATCATATCTTTTAGGTTCTAATACTGTGGGGATTCCACCATAGGTGGTCCCTTTACGAGACTTTATTTTTTGAAGTCCTTGGATGGTTTTCCCCATCTTGTGAGCAAGTAGTGATGTTGGTAGGGTACTTTCTATGTAATGATTATTGGACCACTCCCATTAGGGGTTGAGTATTAGTGATTTATTGATTATTATAGTTTTGATTTGATTCATCGGAGGTTTTAAATTTCATCATTTTCATTCAATGATTACTTTTCTCATCATATTCCATGGATTTTAATTTTCTCTTTATGAAATCAAAAATTTTCCTCCTTTGTCACACATATTCCTAGTTTTTATTTCTTGATTATATCTATTTGATTATCTTTTGGATAAGTTTGATGATTAAATAGAATTTTAGTTATATTAATAATTTATATAATATGTATAGTATATTTATTTTTTGTTCTAATTTTTGTCAGACATTATGTTTCTCAATTTCGATTCGATTCATTTCCTTAGTAAGATTGTTGTACTAACATTTTTTTAGTTTCCCATTATTTTCAAGGGTTTCATGTTATGAAATCAGTATGGTGGGGAGAATTGTCACACCCCATCCATGATTTTACTTAATATTTTATTTATTTTTCAGAGTATGGACTTGTATTTATCTTCTAGGATATATCCCAATGATTCTTTTGTTGTTTTAGTACATAGTGCATGGACTGCAGAAACTATGAGGAAACCATTTTTATAAATATAAAGTTATAATAAAGGTATTTATCTTAGTTTGGAGTCATATTTCTCAATACATTGGCCAAAAAATGTGTAGTTATAGATCATTCCACTAAGGCTCACATGGTTAGTGAATGGTTTTCCAAACTAAGAATTTTGTCCAACTTAATAAACTAACAATATTAAAACTTTTACGCATAATTTATTAAACCAAAATGAACTCCAATACTACCTAATTTTATTAACAAAACATAAATATTTCCTACTCTTGGTTATCCTCCCACAATTGGTAATTACATGGCTATTCTTCATGCGTCGAATTGATATTGTCAAAGAAATATCCTCTTCTCATCTTCAATGAATTATTTACACTATTTTATCTCTTATTATATTCTTATAAAGTCCATATTTTCCTATGGTTTACTCAATGATGTATTTTAATGGTTTGTTTAATGATATTGTGTTCACTCTTTATTTATTACCCCTTTTTAGACTCTATTTTTATAGATTGCCACTCTTGTTTATTAAGGAATCTTCACAAGGATAGGTTTTCTCAATCAAATAATTCATAAACCATTAAGAAATTATTCAATATTTTTTAAAATTCATGTTTTAAATTTATAATGTTAATATTAATTGTTTGTATAAAATTTTTAAACGGGAAGATTTAAAATGTATTTTCCAACTGTGATACAATTATTTTTTGATAAATGCCCGAGTGGATTTTACTAAATTATTTAAATATCATAATTTTTTTGGTCTTAAATTACAATTTTAATAGGAAACTACTGAGTTTTATAGATTTTATTAGTTTTAGATGAATGGGTGTTGAGTTTCATTGAATATGAATACATTATTTTGATTTATTATTTTAGTTTTCAAAGATGTTTTCTAAAACTGGTTCCTGATTCATAGTAGAAGGATCAGTTGCCACTTTTTTTAATTAGTTATAAAATATAACCTTAAAACATAAAATTTAATATATTTTATAAATTTAGTCTTATTATGTGATGATTGAACTGCAATGGGGGTTATACAGATTGATTATTTATCTTTATAGAAAATAACTGATTGTTTCTATGATGGTTTTCGGAGGTGCAGTTGAGTTTATTGGTGATTTGTGTAATAATATTATTATATAAAAAATTATGTCCTCATTTCCATTTATATATCATTAAATTTAATGTGTATTTGTGATGGATTCTTAGGTACAGAAGATATAGTAGTCTACTATGTGTTTTTTAGTGAAATTTAAATAGAATTTATTTCATTTATTAAATGATTCCACTTGGTTAGGCTATGTAGGAAAATAAAATGTGTTATGTCATTTTGTTTTATATATAACACCATTTTTAATAATAGTGAATTCATTGGATGTGTCCTAGATCATACATCACACTTCGAGTATCCCATGACAATTGTGACTGTTTTGCCTCATTTGTTTTATTTATAATACTTCAATTGAATCTTGGTTTATCAAATGTTATGAGGATAATTTTAATAAACATAACTAAATTATTTTACTTATAATCACTCTTATTATTTGAATTCATGTATATTATTATTTTGAAATTTATTTATTTGTTAAAACAGGCAATGGTTGATGAAAATTTTCAAAGAGATTTTTTATTTAAAAAAATAAATTTA
Organism: Viscum album; assembly: GCA_963277665.1. Lineage (NCBI taxonomy): Eukaryota > Viridiplantae > Streptophyta > Magnoliopsida > Santalales > Viscaceae > Viscum > Viscum album. The sequence continues at coordinate 562,729,953 of OY728125.1, forward strand.
TGTTTAATGAGATGGTTTTAATGTGATATTTATCCCATGTTCTCACCCAATAAAAATTATCTTCTAAATTTATTCCAAAACACAATGAAATTATTTTACATTTTCACAATTTAGTATAGTGTAAGTATTTTTAGCATACCTGTTGGACATTCATGTGTACACTTATTATATTATAGGTTTATCAGGTCCACATGTATATAGATGATGTTCTCAATCTCTTAGTATGATTTATTAGATATGGAAGCTGGAAATGTTCCACTTTTATATAGAGACATGTTGTCAATTTTTTGAATTATTTTATTTATTTTAGTATCTTCAATGTTTAGTCAATGTATGCATACTTTCTCATATTTATTTTACTATTGTACTTGAATAATGGTTGGTCTATTGATTAATGATTCACATTTAGTTGTTCTATAGATATATTTTAATATTATGAGTGATGTTTACCTAAGTTGTTTTTTCCCATATTTAGATATAATTCCTTCTTTCAATTTTCATGGTTCTTGGTTACATAGAGTTTCCAGGTTGGGATTCCAAAGGTAATATCGTTCCTTATATAATTTATCTAGTGAAACAATTCCCATTGGTTTTTATTCTATTCCAATAGAACTAGTTTTTAGCTCAGGGTGATTAGGAATGTTCAATGTGTTTTTCATTAGTCTGCTAAAGTGATCAATTCTAGGATGGCTCATGTTCGTTTGTGACTCTCAAACTTCAGGTAAGCACCTCGGTGAGCTCTATATTAACTGTATCATCTTTCAAAATCATATATTGGTTATCCAACAGTCATCCATCCTATATATACTATAAAAATTACTATCAAGGAGGAAAAGAAAAAAAATAATGTGTCCCTTTTATTATCATAATATTCACATGAATCCTCTAAAAACCTTCAAAATATATACCCAAATTAGGTCGATAGCCAATATTCCACAACAGTGTCATTGAATCCGTTATGTATTTTTTGAATATCTACATATTACCTAATCTAATAAAATTATATCCCCTTGGTATCCCTTTGGAATGGCCCCTATTATAACTCAATTTCTTGTGAAATCAAGGAAATTCATATATTGTTATACTCTAAATAAAACTTTGTTAAGAACTCTACCCAAAATGTACCCAATATTGTTAATGAATTGTCCACCATTTCATCCAATTCTAATATATCTATAATTAAATTCAAATAAATTCTATATAACCTACTCTATATCCTAACACATAAATAACTACTATATTATTGAACCCTTAACATCTCATAATTTGTATAATTATTATAAGATTTCATTGACTAATTAAATTATAATCTAAACATCACAACAGATGAAAATTCTATCCCAATAAACCAAATATCATATTATTTTTGAATCCTAAGAATATGTAATAAATACTATTTCTTGAATTAATCTTGATGCAGACTCTATAAAATCATTAACAAAACATGAAATACAATGAAAATAATCCTATTTTTATATGTTATATTGTTATCATAATTGGAAACAGACCCCTCATACATAAAAAAATGTTTTATTTTATAACTCATTCGATGCTATTTTATATTCTTCTACAACCCTGAAGTATACTATATGATTAAAAAACTAAAATATTTACAACACCACCTCTTTATGAACATCATATTTGTGTCACAAAATATAAATAACTAAAAATAGATAAAAAATTCCTTTTCTAAATGATATATATGTAATAAATAACTAACCACACTAACATATCATTTTCTATCACATATATTATTATCCCACGAATAAAACATAAACAATATTAACAACATAAAACACATTATTTTCCAATATAAACATATCTTGATACCTTATAGTCAATATATTCTTCCACATATACTGATCTATATGTTACAAATTCAATTCATAAATTATTGTGGTCCTTTTTTATAAAAAAAATTTCTCATATCTATATTTTATTTTGGGATAAAGTAATAGTGATTATTTTCCACCTATAAATAATAGGCAATGCCTACTCAAAAATATATCCCAAAAATAATCACCTTGATACCATTGTTACATGACCTCCATTCTGGAAGACACAGACAGTAACAACATATTGTTTTAGTTTAAACCATGATACTCTTATTCAACATGTAATGCGTTGGTGAATTGAACTAATAATTTGATACAATGGTCATGATAATATTTTCATCATGACTAAGAAAGTGTGAAATTATTATGAGGTGGAGACCTAGTTAAGGAAAAAAATTATACTTAATTACCTATAAATTTAAATTTGAGAAATTTTCAAGGTAAATAACAGGAATTTTGATTCAAATCCACTATATATGTTTCGTGAAATGTAATAATTAGTTTTTTATTTATTGTAAATAAAACTACTTGAAAAATCATTATATATTTTATTATGGTGAGGTTTAGTATGATGTTATGGAAGATCATATTTAATTTTAATCTAAATAGGATGATTTATAGAGTGAATTATTTCATGGAATTAAGTATAAGGGTATATAAAATATTATGGGATATACTTTTTAATAAAATAATGGATATATAGTTAAGTTGATTAAGGTCACTTTTTGATTAATTTTATAGATTTAGAGAATTTTATTGTTCTATATGTTTCATTATTGAGGGTACTATCCTTGTATTAGTGGATCATGTATATTTAGAGGCCTCAGTGAGTTTAATATATACGAATGAAATCAAAGATCCTAGTAAAACCCAATTCCTTATCATTAATGAAAATATAGTATAAGATAATGGGTTTCTGATAATATTATAAATGTGATCATGTGTTTGGGAAATTACAATGAGGCTTATGATCCAGATTCACTATTAAACTAATGTTTTACCAGATGATGAGTTGAGGATAATTTATTTTCATAGGTTTTTATACAATGATATATAGCCTAATATTTTCCCTTAAATATTACCTATATATATTTAGGTACTTATAATGTATGAGATGTTAGAGAGTACATTGGTGAAGATGGATTCACCTTGAGAGGGATGCCCATGAACTTCTTGAAAAGAGGAAAAATATATGTGTTATTTTATATATTAATTTAACTGAGGTTTTAACTGATTTTTATCCATCATCATACCGATTCATCTAATTTTATAGGAGTTATTAGTTCCAATATGTCTATAGGGATATCAAGAATGAAATATCATATTCTAATTGAAAATTACAAAATTAATTTATGTGATTTCCCGTTTTCATTTTTTAGAATGGATATGTCAGGGTGGATATAAATAGATCTCAATATTTTGATTGTAATTACATCATTAGCCATAGTTGTAACAACCACATCCTTAGATATTTAAAATAATAATGTGTGATAGAGTAATGATATGGAATCCTCCTAATTTCTCCCTCTTTAATGGACCTAAGTTGTATAATATACTTGGTTGTTGGTTCTATCAAGATTTTTTCGGTAGTGGTATATTTCAAATGCATATATACTATATGTATAATCTTATAAATAACTGAATTTATATAGTTTTAGGTTCTATATATTTATATACTTCCCCATATTATGCTTTGATCAACTCCACACTACGTCACTCATCCATTAAACCTACCTTAGTTTGATATTTAGAACATAAGGTGGATAGTTAGCCTATAATATTCGTTATATCTATAATTTTTTAGGTTAGTTTTTTCCATGGTGTATATTAGTTGTGAGTTGATAATTGGTCAACATCCATTGATCATGGAGTTATTCCAATTATATATATAACCATTTGAGGAAATCCATGTAATGGGGTGGTTGTATTCTACATAATACATTATTAATTTTAATTATATTTTAATATCCTTATTAGATATTTTAAAGTTATTGAGAAATGTTTTTTATAATGTGGAGTCATGAAATAGATTTATAGTGTTTGGATTACTATACATCATAGTTGGAAGAATATATGTTTTATTTGATGGAAGTGTTGGTGAAATAGTTTTATGTGTTGGTCCAAGTAGGTTTAATAAAATGATGGGGGTTAATCATGGATTAACTGATTAAAACATTTATCCATTTTGATCATGTTTTTATTAAATAAAACCATATTCTCTCTCCTTCTCATAGAAATGAACAAAAAAATTTAAAACATGCACCGGACACAACCATTTTACATAGTTCACCCTTACTCGCCTATAACCAAGGGGAATAAAAATGTAATGTGATAGTGAAAACAATCCAGTAAAGGTCACTGTTATTATAATATTTATAGTGGACTCAATTCCCACTAATTTTTTAAAAGTTACACTTTCAAATCTCACTGCTCCTTCTACTTAAGTGAACACACTACTCAACCAAAAGAATCTCCTGGTGATCTTTATCATGTCAGAGATTATTCACACATGAATGGGTGTGAGTATATTCTCCCTTTTCATCAAATTGATGAAAATTTCTATCCAAATTATGTTCTATATCACAATAAAACATTCCACATAATACCATTTAACTATATGACATTTTTTATATTTGACAACTCATCATGCGACTTCTTAATTTTCATGTGATTAATGTTTCACCATGTGAACCATTAATTTTTATACACCGCATCATTCACTATGTGGAAGTTTAATTTTATTTCTTACATTTCTTACCACATAATAAATTAATGTTTATTTTCCATTAAATTCACCATGTGACTTTTAAATATTTATGAGAATCAATTACATGAATGAAGAGAGAAGGAAGGTGACGGTGGCAACTGATCTTCAACAGATGGAAATGGTGGATATTGACATAACTAAAGCAAGATAGTCAGATGGTGACTATGGAAGCCAGCTCCAACACATGTCAATATGTGGTGAATGAGATGATGATCAATCATCGATTCATAGAAAATTTAGATGATATAGATGGAATAATTTTTCATCCAAATTTTAAGGCAGAAAAGGAAGCCTGATCTAGTTCTTCTACATAGGTTTAGAGATATGGAATAATGAAAACTATGGTAAATACTGACTAGAATATTGAATGTATCCAATATGGTCATGTAAAAACATATAGGGATTCCAATGAAAGTGTATTTTTCTCTTTGATAGATTTTTCTCAACAATGAATTGTGAGAAATGATGGCACTGCCTGTGTGAATGCAAACATGGAGGCTATTCTAGAATGATTTTTGATTTTTGATCATTCAATCATTGCAAGACTTGTTATGCCTAATGCTGGAAAACTTTAGAAATATGGTGTTTTGGTTGGATATCTTATCACCATATGGGGTTACTCTGACTGTAGATATATACCCTTGGGTTAGTGATTATTTCACATCATTCTTCTATCAGTGTAATTAAATATCAGAGCTTGGGGAATCAGATATATTGGTTTAAAAATAGTTTTGTATTTCTTTTAGGTATGTGATTTCTAATTCAATATATTTTCTATAAAATATTTGGCCTCAATTATGGAAAACATTAAACATAATTGTATACATTGGCATCATAACATTTTATTTGATATTGCATCTACTCTGGTAATATTAATCAAAATGGATATTCCATTGAGGTAGCTACCTTATTTAAATATGTTTAGGTCTTAGTAGAGGTATTCTTAATCACTTTCTTTATTTACAATATTGATTTTTTGGCACTGGATGATGATTTATCTCTAAAAGTGGAATATGAAAATCTTTATGATATCTGTCGAGACTTTCAAATCATGGGTCATGTAAAATAAAACGTTTATAAGAATTTTGTTTGTATTTTTTATTATTAAAGGGACATCATGAGGGCTCTTGTAGGAATAAATTGAGGAGGCCGGAAGTGCATAATAATGTTCCACTTCTGAGTGACATAAAACCCTTTTCTATTAGATGTATGGTTCATGAATGTGTTGATTCTTCAAAATCAGTTGAGAAATATTCCCAAAATGAGGAATAAATGAATCAAGTGGTTTATATAGATGAAAAAATATGTATAGTATCATAAAATGGAATAATATATGTCAGTTTTGATTGGATCTGGAAAGGGGGTGACCTCAGAATTGGTTTTATAGCAACGAGATAAATTTTAAGAATATGAGGGCAGTTTTAAGAGAGTTTAATCCTTAGAAGTGGATCACTATCTATAAGATGATGTTCATTAAACTAAGGTAAAATAAAATCCATGTAATTTTGAGATTCTCTCAATGATTTGATTGAGATCAATAAATTCATAGAAACACATGGAATCCATGTAAAGTATGATGATATTGAAGATTATTCTCTAAAGAAGCCTCTCTTTATTCTGGAATAGTCTAAAAAAGAAAATGTGCTTGTGGGTGATGAAGGTCTCTAAAACATTCTTGATAAGAATGAAAGAAATTAGAAAGACTAATAATTTCTAAAACCAACCATGGTTACGTGGTCTCAAGGACCCATAGAAATTTAGTTAGACTAGAATGATTATTATGAAGCATTTTATTATTATTATTATGATCTTTGATGTCTCATTTCATTGATTTTCATGGAATGATGTCATGAATTATAGTATGAACCCAAACATTTTAAATATATTGTTTATTTTTATATTTAATAAATGGGATCTTCCGTAACTTTTTCAAGAAAATATTCAATGATGAAATCACAGTTCTCTTCCTTAGTGAAACCAATCTAGATGACAATATAACACCAACAAGATCTTCTTGACTTAACTTACATGTTATGTATGATTCTGTAGGGCTTACATTCACCATATAATATATTTTATCTATGAAAAATGGATCCATAGTATGTATTTATAATATGATGTTCCTTGAATTTTTGATCAACGGACATGCCTCAACTGTAAACACTCCACATATGTCTCTATTACTAATGTTCTATGTATAATTATTTAGTAATTACACATTCTGTGTGATTATTTAGTACTTTTGAAGTAATCATTCTATTCCAAAATTAAATGAAAAACCCTAAATAACATAAAATCTTATTTTTCAGTAAAATTTTAAACCAAATCCAACCCTTTCAACAAACCTATCAACCAATTAAGTCCAAAATGATTTATTTTCTCCAAAAATCTCCCCCATTTGGTTTTTCAAAAATTATTGAAATTCCATATGCCAACATTTTTATAAATATTCAAGTAGTGCCCAATTAATTACTCAATATATTTTAAAAATTCAAATGATTCAATATTTATTTCATAAACATGAGTAACATTAAAATAATATCAATGTATCACTTAATTATCAATACCATCTATTAAAATATGTCTATCCCTTGAGACCAATTAAAAAACTTCACATGGTAACTACATACATCAAAAACACATATAATAATTTATCTCTATTAAAAAATTATTTATAATAAATAAATTCTCAAAACATCATCTATTTTTAATCTCATATGTATTCTTATACCCTTTTATAATTTGTGATTCTCGCTATTATGAAACAAAACCATAGGTTGATACTTTTTTGAATGCAACATGGTACAGATCATATTTTTGTACATATATAAAAACACAATACACCGAAACAAGAGGGGTCCCATTTCCACACAATTCATGTCTGAAGAATCAGATAAACTCCAATATCATGTTGATTCCATTAAAATGTGTCTTTGGGAAAGGCCTTTGTTAGGGTGTCTGAAAGTAATGGTTCTAGGGATACATGCTTAAAATTCACAAATCCATCTCTAACATTCTACATGATAAAATTATAGTTAATTGAAATTCTCTTTTCCCTTGAGTGATAGAAGATATTTTTTTATGATTTAAAGCACTTGAATTATCACCATGGATTCTGAACAGAGATTTCACATCAACTCTCATTACATTGAGTCATCGCATCATCCATAGTTTCTATATTCATGCTTGAGTGGTCATAATGTGATATGTTCTTTGGTGATCAATGAAATTTCATATTTTTTATTTCATACTTAAGAAATAAAAAATCTTCTAAGATAGAATTAATAACCTAATGTTGAGTTTGTTTCATCTGGTGAACTATCTCAATCTACATTTTTTATAGTATAATAACTCTTGAAAAAATCATAGTAAAGAAAACTAAAATCATTCATCACTTTGATATAGAAAATAATTATTTCCACCATAAGGAAGTGGATTTACATGGGATGAATTTTATACCATTTATCCTAGAATGTAGCACAGAAAATATTAGTTTGTGTTGTTGTTATGTATAATAGGCTTCAAATGACCTTCCTTTATTCTGTAAAATGGACTATTTTTCCTTCATCATACTCTAACAGTATCATCTAATTAAAAACCATAATTTTTATCTACATGGGATTATATACTAAAAATATTCTTATAACCACCTTTTCATATTTGGACTGAGAAAAAATGGGGCATTCATTCCTTACATTATATATAAAACAAAGAATAATGTCAACTCAGTAATCATTAAAATTTTGAACATCAATTTGATAAATGCTTAAAATTATTTTAATTAATATTATTTAAATAAAGAAATATTATATTAAAAAAACTCTAATAAATCAGTATTTAAAAATAATATTATTTTTGATAGCATAAAAGACATGCAATACTGATCCTCAATAAACCATAAAATATTAATATTTAAATGTTTTAATTATATCCTAGTCATTAAATTTGAGGATATGAGTATGATTGATTGTGTGTGTGTGTCTATATATAAATATGTATATATTTAATACTTTCTAAATATTTATTGAATACTTATTAATAAAAAATGACTCAATTTTCAATAAATCATTTTATTCTTCAAGAATATATTTTCTTTAAAAATTAGTTTAATTAATTTTGTGGGTGAATTTTATGATTATTATATAAAAAATTTATAAGTTTTAGTTTATTGAAAAGATATCAATTTTTTAATTCATCATTTCGAAATTATTTTAGGATGAATTTTTGAAAATTTTCTAAAAATTGAATTTTCATTGAATAATAAAAAATGACAATTTTTTTAAAGCCATCATTTATTCTGTTATAAATGTAAAATTATTTCTTAAATGTTATTTTAAAATAAAATAATTCCATTTTAAATATAAATATTCTAATTAATTATATAGTAATCATCATTATACCCTATTTTAGTATAAGTTCACTTTCGGGCTTACAACACACTTTAATAAAAATTATTTTTCATCATGTTTTGAGATCTAATATTAAATTAATTTATTCCACCTATGTTAAATTAATATTGTAATTTTGATTATATATTTTTAATTTGGATGTCTTAATATTTTAAATAGGTCCCTTTTATTTCTTTAAATATGAATAGTTACCAAACTATGTTTTTGTTTCCCTAAAGAAGGTAAAAATTAGTTAATTAGCGTTAAACATAATATGATATAGCATAAAATTCATTAAATGGTTTAATTTATTTAATTTTATGGGTATATTTATCTATAATAATCCAAAATTTTAAATTATGACCTATTATTCTATTTGTCGTTGATTTTTACTTTTATAATATTTTATGTAAAAAATGAAAAAATGTCACTATGTTACTTTTAGATTAATTTTATATGTTCACATAGGGATAAAAATATGTTATAAATGAATATTAAAGGATATTTTAGGAATAATGAATTATGTTTTATGATTTTAATTTATTTCATATTGTTATTGATGAAAAAATTACATTATTGTTTTAAGAAACACAAACATAGTGTTTGTGCGAGTAGTTGAAAAATGAAAGTAAATAATTTTAAAACATCTACAATTATTATTTATTGGGTCATTTTAGTGTTCTATAAATTATATAAATAAATATATAATTTAAAGTACGAATTAATGGTTTAACATAGGATTTCATCACTATCATTATGTCATTAACGTAATGTTATATAAATAGGTCAAACAAACTTTAATGTTAATTTAAAATAAAAATATTTTTAAAAATATTTAAATTTATGTAATATCATATATTCATCCCTAGTAATTCTATATGGTTGATAATATCAACCATGTAATGTTTTTGGTCCAATTTCCCTTTTATACTAATTTTTTTACTCCTATAATGTAAAAAGAATTGATATCACATTAATTATGTAATGGGTTAATGAGGGTTAAAATAAAATGACATGGGTGAAAAAATCACCTAAACGAGCCCAAATATAATTTGATCATTTTTTTAGTAATCCACATATTATATTATAAATCAATAAATTTTACTCCATTTTTCAATGAAATTTTTTTTTATTAATTTAATATTTTTTACAATTCAAAGTGTGTTCCTCCCTCACTTATAAAAGGAGATCTATTCTCTTATGTTACACACGCCTTTTCAAAACATTATTTTTGTAATTATGTAACACTATATCTCTCAAACATTACTTCTCATTGCTTGATTCCTAGGTTTTATTAGAAAACCAACCATAGAAGGATATTCTTTTAAACCTAACATGTTCATATGAATAAGTGGTATAGTTCTTAACCAATAATTTTTATTTTATTTCTTCTTATACCTCCTTAAAATATAATTCAATTAAGATAAAATATTAACATATGTATCATAAAAATATTAATATAATATTTTCTCAATGAAATAACCTATAACTATTTCCTTTTCCATCAAATGGGAAATGAAACCATTATTTGTGTGTATAATAGAATATTACCATATGAAACTATGTAATCCATTTTACATCACAATCTATTATAGATATATATAATTATAATTTAATATATATAAATATTTGATATTCATGAAAAAATATATAAATATTTATGGATACTTTATTTCCTATTGTTTTACCATTCTATGCATTGAACATTCATGACATCATTTATCGGTAAATGGGGATTCCAACCTCCACAAAGTGATGTGGCCCATTTTTTCATCACTGAATCAGATGGATGATATATTTAATGTAGTTAAATATATAATATTTTATTTATTATATAATCATAATTATTTAAATTTAAAACTATTCTTGTCTTATTTTCTATAAAATCATTGAAAAATTGAAACATTTCTTATGCGTACATATTGCCTACCATCTCCATAATTGAAAGGTAATTAATTTTTCATAATGATACTGAATGTTTGGTCTTAAATGTATAATAAATTTATAATAATTATTATAATATAATAATTATTCTATGTATGAGGGATGAATGACCCCTTCAACCAAGGTCAAATACAGAATTCATTTTGAAATTATTAACCGAATATCTTCAAAACAACAAACATGGACTTAACCAATTGCATAATTAAATATGTCATAAAAATAAATGAAAAAAAAATTCAATGAAAAATTAATAAACCTATCAAATTTTAGTAATAAATAAAATAATTCATATAAGTTTATTATACTTGAGTAAAAGTACATACCTATAATGTTTGTACTCGAGGTAATGGATTTTATCTCAATTTTCCTTCATTGAAAGATATTTTAATGTAAAAAAATATTTTTTATGTATATAATACCATTTTACAAGTTATATCTTGAATAATTAATGTTATTTTAATTTTCAATTGAAATTATTTAATGTAAGGTGTGTAATGTTGATATTTTATATGTTATAATTGATTTATTTAATAAATTTATTTTCATTTGATTATAAGTGTGGTTCATTGACTTTTTTGATCCATTGTTATGTCTAGATAGATATATAAATTGTTTTATGTTGTATTTAACCATTTATTGTGGGTATTTATAGATGTGAACATAATCAACTCATGTATTAATTATCACTTAAAAAGTTATGGCATTTTCAAGTGTTTTATTTATCTCAGTCTCTATTTCAAAAGACAAGTTTTTTTTAGTGAATGGTCATTAATTTTATTATTATAATTAATCAAACATGATTGAATTTCTATATATTTATTAATTTAATTAATTGTATTTATGGGGACATACTATTCTATTTCATTCAATTACTTTTTATTTGAGAGTTACTAAAGAGGTAAATTATTTATGATACAGTCTCATTTAGTTTTTAAGTTATTTATGTTCATGGTTCATTTTGAGTAAAACATATTCTTTTAGTTTCTAAATAAATAAATAATTTATTCTCCTCTAGTTATAATGTTTCATTAGAATTACATTTTTCATTTACTCTATTATATATTATTGAAACATCAAATTAGTTATTTGAAACAGATACTGATCATGAATCTTATCTTAGATCAATTTTATTTCTATTCCATAAAATTGTTTTATAAAATGTTTTCAATTATTTTATTTTATAAACAAAAATTACTTCGAGAACATCTTTTTCATGATATTTTACATTATTTGAAATGGTTTTAAAAAGGAAATTTCATAATGTTTCTTGTATGGGTCACTTTTTGACTCTATACTAATGCTTGAAATGAATGTTTGTTTTTAATGATTATTACATGAAAATATTTCCATACCATAATGAACTTAATTTTATTTAAACATTGAATTATTATTTTTCAATTTTATTTTAAATTAAAATTATTATTAATATATTTATTAAATTTTTAGTTTTCTCATTGATTTTTAGTGTGGAAAAAGGTATTTTAATTAATAATGTTTTTAATGATATTTTTTGAATTTTTATTTACCATTTAATAACCCATTATGTTAATTATGATCCACTAAATATATATTATAATGTTACCATTCATATTTTTTACCTATATGGTGTATGATACTTTTTTTCAAACATATTGCAATGAAATCCAGTTCTTTTCTATGGGATAAACAAACATTAATGGAAACATAGTTGTTTTCAAGGGAGTTATGTTGAAAATTGAATGCTTATTAATTAATTACTCATGAATAGTACATTGAAATTATTAATGATGATGGGAGAGCCTGATATAAATCATGATAATGGGTGATCCTGATATATCTTATACATTGGGTGGTCATGATACATCATATATGATTGGTGAGACCAACATAATTCTCAATTCATTGGGTGATATTCCTTGTCTTTACGAGGAATACGGATAGACGAAGCTGATGTGGTTTATAATATGGATTTAACTAGGATCCATATATTTATTATATATTTTATGAAGATAATGTTACAAGACATCAGCAAGTTGTTTTGATGAATTCCATGTATATTTATTATTTCTTTTAATTAAGATTGACATCACACGTCCAAATATTATGGATTCATTTATCTCTTTCCTCTGATAAATCTTATTCCATGATTCATGATTAATGATTCAAGTTGGTATGGGTATTAAAAATCTTATATTTTTCTCATAGGCTTTTATTATGTCATCACACCCACATTCTCATCTTATACTCATTGATTACATTCAATTGTTAATTATTATTTTTATCCTTACCGATCATTTGAGACCAACCTTCTCATGTTCCCATTTTCCAAGGTTATAAAGAAATATTTTAATTTTTTATCGCTATAATGGTTACTTGATGTGATGAACATAGTGGGAGATGATATATATTTTAATAAACCAATTGTTTATGTATCCAAGTATTTATCGAAGAGTATTTACAAGTTGTATAAATCTCTAAATCTATAATGACCATGGGTATATAAGTGATTCAATATTCTATTCTGATGTTTAATGTTTTGGATTTTTTGAAAATGAATATCATTTTTTTATCAATGAAAAAAATGTAATAAAATATTTTTCCATTACATCATACAGGAGTTCATTTATGGGGATATTATTGTTTTTATCATAGTAGTTTTTATTAAAAATTTAATGTTAGGATGGTTTCATGTGAGGTTTTATTAAGATTTATGGATACCATGATAGTTTTATAAGTATAAATTTTATCATATGTTCAAAAAAATAGACACCCGTTTAAGGTTTTATGTGATAGAATGGTAATGTGATTAATGATATTTGGGATATAATTTATTAGGTTGATGTATATATAAATCATACTTATAATGTGATAGATTATTTTTGAATAATGATTGTATATTTTGGGAGTAATAGGAATAAATTTTTGATGTAAACTTTTATGTTAAAACATTCTTTAATTTTAAAAATATTGTGGTAATTTGGGGTATAAGTTTATTTATAATTGGAATTATATACATAGGACCTTGGGTGTTATTTTTTAATTTCAGATATTAATGTATTATTTATTCATATGAAGGATTAATAATTATATATTTTTTATCATATGGTTACATTTATTATTTTTTATTAATGTCTAAATACATGTTAAATATATTTTTATTATTTTAAGGATTATGTGATCTATTAGATGTTGATTTTAGTGCTTCGTGCATGAAAACATCATCATGAATACACATCATTAAGATAAAATACTGATATTATGGAGGAAATTTATTAATAGATGGAATTATACTTTTCATGTAAGTGTGTTTAATTATGTTCTTATTCTAAACGGTGAAAGAATTACCCAACTCTACGTAAAGGTTATTAAAGTACAAATAGTATCACATTACATTAACTTATGACAATCCATGGTATTTTTCAAGCCTCATTGGTTTATGGTTTTATAGTCAATAAATTTCACATGATCATTCATATTATTTTGATGAATTTGATATATATATTTGAAACCAAATATATGTTATTTTAGGTAATATTTAAATTTCTCACTTCCCATTTTCAATGGATTCTTTATTAACTCTTTCATTGATGTTGAATTTCAAAAATGGTATTTTTAAATTTCAAACCCATGATCCCGATCCCAAGTTCAAATTATGATGATGAAATTTTTTAATGTGGGAGAATATAATATATAGAAATTTTAATGTAAGATTATGTTTGATTTCATACAAGACACAAAACACCGATCTCAAACAAATCATGAAATATTATTATGTAAATATTACTGTAATAACATAGAAAATATATTAGAGGGTGAGAATATGGTTAACCATATTATGTAATATATATGTATATATAATGGTCATATGAAATAAAAAATTAATGACTAATTCTTATGATATAAGAACTCAATTCTTCAATAAATCAATTTGTGCTTAAAAATTAGTAATTGTTAATTTATTGAGAAAATATTATAATAAATTTATGAAAATTTAATGAAATATATTTTATAAAATGGATTTAATGTTTAAATTAATCATGATATATCTGTCTTATGATTAATTTATGTAAATTTGTTTAAAATATTTATTTTTGAGTTAATAACGAAAAATACATATTTTTGGAAAAACAATCATTTAATTTCATTTTAATTTGAAAATATTAATTTAAATTGACCATAAATAAACATAAAAATATATTAATTATAAAAAATCTAGTTAGTTATAGAAGAATCATCGTTATACCTTATTTTGGTATAAGTTCTTTTTTAGGTTAAAATGATTAATTCTTAAAACAGTTTTTATTACGTTTTTTGCTAATATAAAAATAATTTTTTCCCACATTATTGTATTGAATAATAAAAAATAGATTCCTTGTTTAGAATCATGGGGTCTATATTTGGTATATATATCCCTTTTATTATTGGACAATATGAATAGTGACCATTATAAGGTTTGGGTACCACAATAAAGTTATAATGGATTAATTTGATTTAAAACAAAAATAAAAAGGCTTAAAATTAATTATAAAACATTATTTTTTTCATATTATGAGTATATTTCATTGTAGGGTCCTGAAAATTCCGTAAGGGGGAAATCCAATTTCCACTAGACCTAGAAAAGGACCCAACCGGTCCCCGCGCCGGCTCCTAGCAACAGCACGCGGCCGGTCTGGCAGACCGCCCTCCCGCAATTCCGTGGACCAGCGTCATCCGCGAAGAAAAGGCAGAGCACCTCTGCTGGCGCGAATCAGAAAGACCACTGGGCGCCAAACCGGTCCACCGCCGCGAACCTCGACAACCTGCCCATGCCGCCGTGAACTTCATCGTTCGCAGAATAGAGGCGGATTGGTGTGCCGCCGCGAAGCAACCCTGCCGCGACTCATCAAATATCGGTTGACCGAGTCATTTGCGGGTGTGGGGGTTCCCTCGTGGGCTTCTGCAAAATGTGCCATGATCCCATCAATATTACCTCCTCGCGACTTTATAAATATTCACCAAGGGGAACAGAAAATGAGAGGAAGGATGGGTGAAAACCCGTGGGGAGACGCTGCAGAAATAGCTCCCAGCGGTCCGTGACCATCCGCGGACCACATATCATCCGCGGATGCACTCTTCCATGGAGAAGAGAAACCAGTCTGTGAACCACATGCGGTCAGCTCCTCCGCGGCCAGCCCGTAGCAGCCATTTCCTTCACGAATAGTCCCTCCATGGCCACCCCCTTCGCGGACCAGTGTCGTTCGCGAAATGGAGGCGGAACCCTCCCATGGGCGCGAAGTAGGATGGGTGCCAACCCCTTTGCAGACACACTTCGCGGATGGCCATCTCATCCGCGGACAACCTCCTTCACGGACATCCTCCTCTGCGGAAATCATCCGTCATGGAGAGCCTCCTTCACTGATAGCTTCCTCCACGGCTTGCTCCCTCGCGGCCAGCTCCTCCGCGGACACCCTTCATGGACAATCAAACTGCGAACCACATGTGACTCCCTACACAGCCAGCTCCTTTGCAGCCAACTTCGCCGCACCCGGAACTTCGCGGACAGCTCCTTTGCGGATAGCTGCTCCGCGGTCCACCCCATGCGGATACCCTATGCACTCGTTGGTCCATACCACGGGGGCTGCGCCCCCGCGCCCCTGCTCGGGATCAGTGCCGGGAAGCGGTCCCCACCCTCTAGGCCGATCCCTTCTCTACCGTCACTTTCCCCCTTGATAAATGGTGAGTCGCACAGCAAAGTTTTCAGCCCAAGACAACAGTATTTCATATTGCACCCTTGTGCCATCCCAACATCCGTCCTATACATTTCATGAGTCGAGCTACTCCTCATGACTCCCCTATGACCCTATTACCTAGATCCTTTTTCTAGGTTCATCCAAAAATGGATGCCCTTGCATAAATCCCATACAAAGCATTTCTAGTTATCTCTTACCTAGTCATCCTGACCACATGATGTTAAACTGTATGGCCCTTGTCCTGACCACATGATGTTAAACTGTATGGACCTTGTCCTATCCATATGACGTTAAACTATATGGAAATATTCCTCTCTACATGACTAAAAACTATAGTTCTCTCTATGTTCCAAACATAGGATGCCTCTTGTTCCAAACAAGAGATTCCTTATACTCCAATCATAAGATGCCTCATGCCATGTTTATAGTGGCATAATTTCAAGAGCACTGGAATCCATTCAAAAATTTCATCACTCCACCACAGGCTTTGTGTGTCCTTCCTTCAGGTCTCCATCCTATTTCATGTCTAAAGGGACCCCCTAACGGCCAGGCCTCATGCCACATCGGCTCACCTACCGTCCTGGGCCAACACACCAGAAGACTTTGGACAACACTTCGAGATAGGTCTTGTGTTTCGAATAAGGTCAGAAGCCGACCCTCATTTGTTCGTCCCCATTTCAGGATAACGTGATATGAATGTTGTGTTTCAAACATGGTCAATAGTTATCCTCCATCACCGTGTCACCCTCATTGTGTTCTGAATGTCGGGCATGTAATTTACACTTTTCATCTCCCTTTGTTTGGGTTGATTCCAACACCCTTGGCATTATCCCGCTTGTGCACTTGTGCATAGGAATTATCCCCCATTATATTCCTCAAACCACCAATGGGTTTGGATGCCCTTATGGACAAACATGAGGAAGTCACCTCTGGCATCCATCTCGGAGTAAGCCCCGAACTTCTAGGCCTCCTCAGAGTGTAAGACCCAAATCATCACCCAGGGTCGCCTTCATGCGTAAGCCCCACTACGCTTCTCACAGACGCACCTTTTGCGACGTGATCCTCTGGTCCATGATGCCTCTTGTTTCTCACACCGAGAATTACTCACGTAGGCTTAGAGTAAGCATCGACCATGACATCCTCCTATGGGCTGCCCCAGAGCGTATTCCCCAAGACAAAGTGAACTACGAGGAATTTGATCCCTACCTCCTAGACAGGGTATGTAGGAAGCCTCCATGAGGTTCAAGCCCATCACCCATCGGACCACCTGGTCTCTCTTCACGTTGGTTCCTTGACACCTAAGTGAACTACGAGGACTTTGATCCCTGCCTCCTAGATAGGGTACATAGGAAGCCTCTATGAGGTTCAAGCTTGTCACCCATTGGACCACCCGGTCTCTCTTCATGTCGGTTCCTCGACACCTAAGTGAACTATGTGGACTTTGATCCCTACCTCTTAGGTAGGGTACGTAGGAAGCCTCCACGAGGTTCAAGCCCACCACTTGGTCGTTTTTTCACGTTGAGTTCTACCCTCGTCCAGCATGACGATAAACTGTATATCTGAACGACGTGGACTTTGATCCCTGCTTCTTAAGAAGGGTACATAGGAAGCCTCCCTAAGGTTCAAGCCCAACAGCCGGTCGATCCGATCGTCTCCACATCGGTTCACCACACCACTCCTAGTGTTGCCTCAATCGAGTTCCAATCCTTCAGGGTCATTAATCAAACGAGGGATGGTAAACCTCAGGTATAAATGATTCCTAACCCCTACGTCCAGTTGACTGTTTCCCACCGAGGTTGAATCTTTGGATACTATGTTTGGGTATAAACCAAAGATTCGCGAACATGTGATTAGGTTTTAAATCTATAAGAGAGTCCCGGAACATGCAATAATTCCCCCCTAAAAAGGGTTTGATGAGCTCGACTTCCCATCCTCTCAACCAATGTGAGTTCTTAAGAGTCGCTGGTCAGACCATCCGGCCAATGCATGCCTTTGGAAGGCAGGTCCATCAATCATTGGATACAGAGTCGTTGGGCGTTTCGTGGCCGAAAAACCAAGAACGAAACATTCATCCATAATAATAGAAAAGTTTTTTTAAAAATATGACCTTTGTATATTTATATTTTATTTTCAATTTTAAAATATTTTTCATAAATAAATATACAAACTTTCACTCTCTTGCTTTTAAATTTATAATATACATTAATAAAGGTATGAAAATTATGAATGAATATTAAATTTTATATTGATCAAAATAAAAAATTATTATTTATTTAGTTCTAGAATTTATTAATGAAATAATTACCATAAATTTTTATAGAACACAGACCCAATGCTTGTGAGAAAATTGGGGAAAACATGTAAACAATTTTAAATACACTAAAAGTAATATATTATTTATTAATTTTGGTGTAAAAAATACCTTTTTTTGTAAATATAACAAAATTTTGTATTTGTTATGGGTTTATATTTGAATTCAATTTTTATATTGGTACCATTAAATTCAAACTAAATGAATCATTCCAAAAATGAAATTAATGAAATTTTATAATAAAAAATATTTTATTAAATGATTAAAATTTAATTTCAATCATATCATCATCCATGTCAATGGGATATGGTTTATAATATAAACCATATTCTATTTTTGGTCTAATATTCTTTTTTTATTTTAACATTCTTGACTCCAATGTGGAAACAAACATTGATATCATGGTAATCATTCAAAGGGTTAATGGGGATTAAAACAATGTTATAAGGGAGAGAACATCAACAAAATCTTTCAAATTTTATTTTGTAATAATATTTTGACTCATCCTCATATTATATTCTTATTAAATAAATTATATATCTTTTTATATGAAAATTAATTTAAATTAATTTAATATTTTAAGTAATTTAAAGAGTGCTCCTCCCCTTACTTATAAAGGGGAACCTCCTCTAATCTAATTCTCACATATTTGAAGCACATTATATTAGTGAAGGTTATAAAAACCTATATAATGATAGGATAAATCATTTTAATATTTATTATTTTCCATGAATTTTATAATTAAATCCATTATAAAGATATGAAGTAATTTTTAAATAAAAAATGAAATCGTTTTAATAAATTCCATTTATAATTTTTTATTTAAAAGTATAATTTCAAAATTATATAATTTCAATTAAAAAAATAAATTTTATTTTGGAATTATTAATATCAAAATTATCATAGGGTGAATTTTTGAGAATTTCCTAAAATGGTTAATTTTTTGATGAATGGTGAAAATATTGTATTTTATTTAAAACTCTCATTTTTTTAACAATTTTAAAAATATTCATTATATTATAAAATGGTTTTAAAATTATAATTTGTTCAAATATATTATCAATAAATCAATTTCTGGCCTTTTTAATCAATTTTATAATGAAATTTTTAATATAAAAAATTATATTTATGGATATTTTTTTTGTAAAACCACTTTTCTTTCAAATTTATGGGCTTAATTTTAAATTAAACTCTATCACTTCTATGAATTGAATTTCATAAAATGTATTCAATATTTTTAATTATAATAATTAATATTATTTTTCAAGGTCAATATAATTTTGAGTCCTAATGAAAAGTAAAAAAGTAAAAAAATTATCAATTATTGTGGTTAATGATAATATAGGTTTATCGGTGGTAAACTAAAGAGATAAGGGAAATAATGTCCCAAAACATCTCAAAGTTATGTTTTATGGACATATTTATACCATATCTCATTTAATACCTATAAATGTTCCATTTTGGATACATATTCCATTAATATGACCTATATAATAATATAAGTAATGAAAAATAATAAAGGAACCTTTACTATTTTTAATAACTATAATAATTTTTGATAGATAAAAACTACCTATGAATAGTTATAAATTATAATTTTCAATATAATTTTTTTTACCATGCGAATTTATTTATAATTTTTTGTGATGAAATTATCACCTTAAGAGATTATGCAATGATTTTATAGTAATTATTTAATTGATTGAAAAATAAAATAATTGATATTCAAAATATTAATATTAATATAATTTAAATTATTTATTTTGTAATGTGAATTTATTAAATAATTAAAAAAATTTATAAATATTATAATAATATATCTTATAAATCATACTTTTTCAAAAAAGAATTAAAATCCAAATAAAATGAACACTGTAAAAACACAAATTAATTAAATTTTATAATACATAATTTATTATTAAAGGACTTAAAATTTAGAAAAATATAATATTATCCAAGATTATGGTAAATGATTGATAATATTAACCATGCCCCACATATGGTATGTCCTTAATTTTATAAGATGTTTCATTGTCCCTAAAGATTAAAAAATTCTATGTCGTAGTAATTTTTGAAAAATTGTTTAAAGGGGTTAAAAACAATAAGGGTAAAAACATCACCAAAAACAATAAATTTTTTTAGATGTGTGTATTTATATCCAAATTCTATTTATCCTCGATCCTTTTAAATTTTGAGCCTTTTGGTAACACCCCAATGATTTACAAATAAATTTAATCTAGAATGTAATGCACCAAACACTGGTTCTCTATGAAATAACACTTTGTTATTTTAATTACATTAATTAGATTGTTATACCTACATGTTAAACAGAATAATATGAATAGTAATAACTACCTTTTAATTTTATAATGGTTTCTTATAAATGAGACATATTTATAATGATAAATACGGTTTTTTGGTAAAACAGCCATCATTTTTTAATTTGGAATTCCAAATTAATTTTGGGTGAAATTATTTAATTTTTTATAGAAGTTTCATTTTTTTATGAATAGTGAAAAATATTGTGTTGTAGTCAAAAACATTGTTTTATGTTTAAATAATTATTTAAATTTAAATTGATTCTTATTGTCACAATATATCAAGTATGAATATATAGTAATCCAATGTATACCATTGGAATCATTGTGGAATTCTGAACGTTCCTTTTATCTATCATCTAGGAACCCTTGCTTGAATAGTATTAAACATAATTTGACAACTTCTATGATTAGAATTTTGAAAAAAAGATTTACATGGTTTCCTTTAGTAAGATATTGAGAGTCTGATATGATGAACTTAATTTTCATCAAATAGTAACACACCCTTATGAATAGTAACTTACAGATATGAATACTAATATGAGCCTTATTAATAATAATGTCACCCATGAAGGTATAAATAAAATATAGGAACTTTATTAATGAAGGTGAATGTTTCTAATAATTAATAAATAATTGTTTGTTTTTATGTATGTAAAAAATATTTATTCACAATTTTATAAATAATAAAATGATTTAAAATATATTTAATTTTCCTAAAATTAATTCATAAATTAATATTTTGTTTTCCTATGATTTTAGTAGAATTTTATGAGACCTTATTTAATTTTTCAATGTGCCCTAAAATCGGTTATACTTTTAAAAAAACTATATTTTTCGAGTAAATGGTGATTTTAATTTAAAATTAAATTTAAAATATTTAAAAAATAATTTTTATAAAATTGAGTTAATTTTTAGATTCTATGTGTAAAAAATTGTTTATGGTGAATTATTTGGATATTTCTAAACAACATGAATTTTCGGTGAATAGTAGAATACGATAATTTACCATAAATGAAATATACATGATTTATTGAGTCATAGGTGTTGTAGGGATGATGTATGCACACCTGGTTAGAACTCACATACACTTATTACTATTTTTTCATAATTATCAACATTATTTCATGTATTGGGAATAATAATAAAATAATAAATAAGATATTAAAAAATCACCCCTCTCCTCTACTATAAAAACCACCCCTCCCTCCCTATTCTCTTCACTCCTCTATGCCTGGAAACATCCCATTTTCGTCCCAAATACTCTTCCCTAGTCTCTCCCCACAATAAGGATCTATTGGTCTTTCCAAAATACTGAATCCTCTTCCCGTACAAAGGTTCTCAAGGAGGATATTTCAATAGATAAACCCTCTTCTTTTTCTTTTAATTTCATTTTCAATTTGTCTTATTTTCCTACCTTCACCTCAACAACTATATCCAAATGATCATGATAACTTCATTATAATCTATATATTGGAATTATATCATGTAAATTTAATAACCATAATCAATATCATTACAATCTCTCTTTTATTTTAGAAACTAAATCAGTGTCCGGGATATGACGATTTTCAACCTTCATGGACGATGAACATTAATTCATAAATTCATTCTTCAAGGCTAGTAATGAAACAATTATTATGGTGGAAAAAACTATAATATATTTATTATAACCAATTTAATGTTATGTAAATCGTATATATACAAAATATTTGTTCATATGACAAGCTAGTACATAATAATCGAAACACCACCAAAATAATCTAAATGATTGTCATTAATGTCCCATCTAAAAAATCATCATCATACCATATAACCAAAAGGGTATATGGACATTTATTTTTTTTATGTTCATTAGTATAATATAAAATCAATTCTCTATAACTATGTCCTATCCACGTGAACTCCAATACATATAATCAAGCGAACTGATAATGAAAAATAAGAAAACAAACACTCTAGAACAATGGAATTCAACATTATAACTTATCAATAAGGACATAAATGAATTTAATAAAATTATAATGAATATAAAATATGTATATCAGGTGATAAATTAATTAATTAATGGATTTAATTTTTTTATCCAGGATGTTAAGGTCAAGAACATAATACATTATGACATTAGGTAACAGTTTTCCCATCTCACTTCCATTTTTATGAGATATTCCTTATTCACCATTATTTAATGTGTATGGTTTAGGTTTACTTCCCATCAATATTTCATATCATTAATATATTTATTTTCATGCTATTCAATGTATCATTTGACATTTATTAAAATTTCGGTCATAAGAATCAATTGATTATAAATTGGTGAGGGTTTTCTACCCGAAACTCTATGTTCTTTGTGGTTACTCTTATTCTCTAAATAACTCAATTAAATTATTATTTATTCTTAATTACTCCTTATAAATTAAATATAAATGATCTATATTTGTACCAATCAGAATATTTATTTATTTTATGGGAATGTTTCATGTTTAAAAATGATCATTCAAAAAATCATCTTGACAAACAAGCTTGATTTAGGGGAAATTTTCAGATTCTTACATATTTTAAAGTACACTCTATAATCTATTTTAAATCACCATTATTTTTATCAAATCGATAATTTCATTATAAAAATAACTATCTTATTAATATTATTGATTTATAAAATTAATTTTCAAAAAGTAATCCTCAAGTCAAAGTAAAAGAGTATTTCTATGATGAATAACTCAGTAATTTTTAGAAGATTATTTTCATCTATTTTAACACTGTTTTTTTATTCTCGTCTTTAATTGGTTCAAACCTTTTATGGTGTATTCTACCAAATTTCATTTAATTTTTTTTTTCCGTGTAGAAGTTCTATGTTGATACCATTCACCATACTGCTCGGAATAGTTTCGGATTATGTTTATAGATTAGGGAACGTTATATACATTTCATATGTATAGGTTGTTTATTTTTAACCCCATTAATATGAGGAATGAATTGGAATTACTATGTTATGGGTGGGTCTATATATATCCCCTCGTTACATCCGTATGATTCATGAAAGAAAATATTTATGGTTTTGGTCGAGGTCTTATCCATGTATTAGATTCTGGGCATTATGCCTTGATGGTATGTTTCATATGTCCTAAATTATGAATTCCATCATTATGAGATTATTATATCATATTACATGTTATTATTAGACTATAATAATATCCATGGTTATGATTTATTCTCTTATGATTATTTATATAGAAATATTCATTCACATTTTATTCATGCCATATTACATTCAAGTATATGATTAAAGGCATGTGTTTTTAGGTTTTCACAATGCATGGTGTTTATGTTTGTGATTTCATACTCTATTTTACATACCCATAATGAGAATCTTATATCACCTCTTTATTATGTTTTATTTTCCCTAGGATGGAGAAATTAATGTTATAAATGACTTTCATTAATATTTTAGGAGTTGTGGGTGTTTTAAATTAATTTATATGTCTAATTTCTTTTCAAATTGTAATGAGGAACTTATGTATGTATCTAGTTTATTCAATACTACTAATCGGATTGGTCCTTAGGGATTTTATTCCTTTTAATCATTTTTTTAATGAATTGAGGAACTAGATCAACCAACATGGGTAAGGGTCTTTACAGTTCGTATCTACGGGACGATTAGTGGGAACCTTGAAATATTTATTTATAAATTATTGATTAGTGATAAAAAAACCTATGAAACATATTGAAGATAAAAATATAACAACATACTGTAATTTTTTTATGAAATAGAATATGTGGATATTTCTAGAAAATGCATCCCTACTTGGATACTACAAGTTGACATTATTCTTCCATAGATGTACCTATGAGTAATAACACTTAAGAGGTGTTACAGGCCTGACTCGGGGTAACATGGTAAACAAAAATGGTCTATACTGCACACCTGGTTTGACACTCTTTAGGAGTATTCTAAAGATAATTCAAATTTTATTTACAAAATCATTATGAAGTATTTAATTGTATGTATTTTCCCAAAGATATCGTGATTATAATTATGAGATTATACATGCATAAAATTCAAGTTTATGTTATGTATTTTTTTAGTTCGACATTAGACATTGTGATTTATAACCTAATTGAGTATATTCCATTAATTATAAATTTTTCCTAGTGGGGGGAAAGGAAACTGCCTGAACACGGACATCCCATGTAGGGATTTCCCGCCTATGTATGAAAATGATGATGTTTCTAGAGTTGAGACTAGTGTAGGGAAACTTATAAATATACTGAGATTGTGACTCAAGTTATGACCAATAACCTTACCCCGTATAGATCATCCTAAACCACAACATAGAGGGGAAATATTAGACTTATTCATGTCAAAAAATCCTCCATAATTTAATGGGACTACAAAGCTGTGGATAACATCCATATAAAAGATATTTCTTGCTATGGGAAGTAATGAAAGGGAAAAGGTTTTCATGGATGTTTATCATCTATTGGGAGATGACGATCAATGGTGGTCATTAATTAAAAATAAAAATGTGGAGGATTATAATGATAATATTGAATATAGGCATTTTAAATAAATCTTCATAGAAAAATACATCCCTAGTGAACTGCAAGCAAATATGGAAAGCCGGTTTCAGAATCTGAGTCAAAAAGCGGATAAAAAGTTGTGAAGTATGAATCCAACATTACATTTTTATAAAGGAATTCCACATAAAACATATATATTCTAAATAGAAATATTGATCGATTCTTTCATGTTTTAAAACCATTCCTCCCAGGTGAACTATCCTCCCAAAGATTTTAATCTTATGAGGATATAATATCTTGTGCTATCAAGACATAGAATGAATTCCCCATGTCATATGGTTCTGAAGGTAAACAAGAGAAAAAGAGGATGACATAGAAAAATTTTGATAAAGGGAAGAAGGGAAAGATGTATTTTACAACATGTGATACTTGTGGAAGGAAACACCTTGGTACATATTTAAAAGGAATAAGATTTTGATTTAAGTGTGGAGAAAAAGGAAATCATGCTTAGGATTTCAAGGGAAAGAATAAATTTACCAATGTCCAATGATTAAACAATAATGATATGGGTGAGTATGAAAATGAATTCCCTAAGCACCAAGGGAATGTCCCCCAATAGAAGAAAATAGATAAAGTCCAAGATTATGTTGTTACTATATTTGAAGTATAATTATTAAAGTACCTGTGTTTTTAGAATCATGAATTATTTTGTATCGTATTACTTATTTAAGGAATTGAAAGCATTCATGTTTTATAACTGACAAACGGTGATTATGGTATTCATATATTCAGTATATTAAAATATAATCTACATTAATTGTGGAATCATATGTTAATTGGATTTTGTAAATTTATAGACCTTTTTTTCTAAATTTTTGGTCCTTGAAGGTAGATATACATGTTTTAGACGAGTCATAATATATTAAACTTGTATAATGGAACACATAATTGTTTTGTAAAACCATATGGTTTAGGGAAAGACAAACCTTAATCTATTTCTGATGCGGAGATATCAATTTTAGAATAAATAGATTATTTATTTGGATAATGTAAATTACGTAATAATAATTATCATGGGAATTATTCTGAACTGTTTGATCATGATATTTTGAAAACATTATCAATTTATGAAATGGTTTAATTTGATCATTGTTTGAGGTTTTAGATGTTAATCTATTACTTCACCGCATGATGCAACATGTACTACGAGATGAGTTATAGATAGTTCAAGTCACAATCAAAGGATAAGATTGTGTTTATAAAATAGAAAGTTATATTTATACTCTTATAGATTGGAATAATTCCTTACATTCAGTAAAAAATGATCAATTTTTTTTCCTATTATCATAATATTTTATAATATTAGGGAACTTTTTCATAACTATAGTTTATGGTTTTGTGGTAATCAATTATCATATGACCAAAATCTATATCACTTCCCATCAAAACATGATTGTTAGATTATTATTTTGTGTTCATATTTTCACTTCACACTAGTTTTATTCTATTCAAATGCGTAGTTTTGTGGTAACCTATGAATTTCCCTTTCCCTCTTATTAAGTGAATATTTTATTAACCCTACTTCCGATGTGGGTTTTCCATAAGAGAATTTTCAAGTATAAACCTTTAACATTCAAAGTTCAATTTCAAATTGAAAATATGAAATATATAGAAGGAGGGAAGAATATATCACAATAAGGATTTTAAAACAAATTTAATATAGAATGTAATGAACCAAAGACATATTCTCAATGAAACAACACTTTTTTATTATAATTAATTAAATTAAATAGTTATAGCCTAGACTTTGAACATAGTAATATTAATAGTTATAACTACTATAATATTTTATAATGGTTTCATATATATGATACAAATTCGTAATGAAATATTTTTTTATCAAAACAAACGTCATTTTTTAATTTGGAATGTCAGAATTAGTTTTGGGTGAATTTTTTGTATTTTTCAAGGAAGGTTCTTTTTTTACTGAATAGTGAAAAACACGGCATTGTAGTTAAAAAATGTGTTTGTAGTTTAGAAAATTAAGATAATTTAAATTGATTCCTAATGTCACCATATATCAATTATTCACATATATTTATCCAATGTAGAAAATTGGAAACATTTTGAAATTCTGAACATTCTTTTTACCCGCCTTCCAGCAACACTTGTGGGAATAGTATTAAACAGTATTTGACTAGTTTTGTGATTTGAATTTCAATAAATGGGCTTACATGGTTGCATTTAGTATGATATTTAGAGTCTAGTAGGATTAAATTATTTTCAATGAATTCTATCTTACCCTTATGAAGAGTAACATACACTTATGAATAATAATATGACCCTTTTGAATAGTAACCTTGCCCATGAAATTATAAATAATATTTCGGAACCATATAAATGAAGGTTATTATTTTAAAAAATTAATAATTAAATTTTGGTATTTTTGTGAGTAATAAATATTTAATTATAGTTTATAATTAATAAAATGAATTAAAAGATATTTCCTTTTCATAAAATTAATTAATAAATCAATATTTTGTTTTTTTATGATTCTAGAAAAAATTTATGATCCATTAATTAATTTTTCAAAGTGACATAAAATCAGTTATAATTTAAAAAAATATATTTTTTGAGTAGATGATGATTTTAATTAAAAAGTAAAATTTTCATATTTAAAAAATTATTTTCATAAAATGGAGTTTTTTATTAAATAAGTAAAAAAATTCTTATGGTGAATTTTTGGATTTTCCTAAAATACCTAATTCTTTATGAATAGTAAAATATGATAATTTACGATAAATGCTAAATAAATGACTCATTGAGTTATAAGTGATGTAAGGATATTGTAATCACAATCAGTTTGAATTCACATGCACTTATTAAAATTTTTTGTCACAAGAATCAATACTATTTATTATCAAGTGAAAAATGATAAAATAATGAAAAATAATTTCAAAAATCACCCTACTCCTCCACTGTTAAAATCACCCCTCACTACCTATTATCTTTACTCCTATAATACTTTATGCTTCTCAATATTCTTCCAAATACTCTCCCCTAGTCCCTCCCCACGTCTAAGAGCTCTTGTGCTTTCCAAAATACCAAAACCCCTTCCATTAAGGAGGTTCTTGAAGAGGACATTTCAAGAGGTAAACCTGATTCATTTTTATTTTAATTTCTTTTTCAGTTTTTTTTATTTTCTTATATTATCCTCATTTACTCTTTCCAAAGGATTGTTATATCTTTAGTATCATCTATATACTATAATTATATCATGTTAATGGAATAACCATCATCAATATCCTTACTCTCTCTCTTTTATTTTAAAAATTAAATCATCTTCCGGGTGGTGTTGATTTACCACCTTCATGGATGAAAAACTTTCATTCTTCAATTTATAATTCAATCTTGGTAATAAAACCATTTTATGGTGTAAAGAATTATAATATATTTATTATAACTTATTCAATGTTCTAGAACTAGTATTTATATGTAATATTAATTCATACAACAAACTAGTTCGTAAAAATCAAAATATGGCCAAAATAATCTACATGATTGTCATTAATAATAAATCTTATAAATTGTCATCATACCATATAAAAAATGAATTATATCACCATCAAATCTTTTTTATATTTTCATTAGTATCATATAAAATAAATTCTGTCAAATTATATATTTCTACTTGAACTCAATTTCTTATAAACAAGCGAACCGATTATGAAAATCAATAATACAAACACTCTATAACGACAGAATTCAATATTATAAATTATCATGATGGAGAGAAAAGAAATTAATAAATATATAATAAATCAAATATATTTATATACGGTTATTAATATATTATTTAATATATTTAATTATATTATCTTGTACAATAAGGTCAAGAGAAGAATGCAGTCATACAAAATGTAAGGGTTTTCTAATATCACTTCCATTTTTATGAGATATTGCTTATTCACCACTATTTCGGGGGTATGGTGTATGTATACTTCCCATTGATGCATCATATCATGAACCTTTTTATTTTCGTGTTATTCAATTTATCATTTGATTATTATCAAATTCAGGGGCATATGATTCCTTTCATTACAAAGTGGGAAGGTTCCTCTATCCCAATCTCCATTTTTTAGTTTCTCTTATTCTTTAATTACCTCAATTAAATT
Organism: Viscum album; assembly: GCA_963277665.1. Classification (NCBI taxonomy): domain Eukaryota; kingdom Viridiplantae; phylum Streptophyta; class Magnoliopsida; order Santalales; family Viscaceae; genus Viscum; species Viscum album. Next base: position 562,759,920 of record OY728125.1, read on the forward strand.
ATTAGTTATTCATATGTAATTCTCATAAATTATGTGTGAATTATCTATATATATTTAATAATTAGAGTGCATCTCTAATTTATGGTATGTTACATGTTTTAAAAGGATCTTTCAAAATTTCTTCTTGATAAACAATATAGATTCAAGGGAACTTTTTGAATTACTACCTATATTAAAATACAATCTATAATCTATTTTAGGCCCCAATTTTTTTTATAAATTCCCTAATTTTATTCTCAAAAACTATCTTATTTCAGTTATAGATTAATACAAATATATTTCCAAAAGAACACTTCCTTTCAATGTAAAAGTGTATTTCTCTAATGAATTACTCGACGATTTTTATAAGAGTAATTTCATCTAGTTCAACACTATTTGTTTATTCTCATGTAACATTTTGTATAATATTTTATGATAACATATATCATATATTTTTAATGGTTTATGATTAGTTTTACTATGGATGAGCTATCTTCGTACCATAAACCATATGACTCAAAATAGTTAGTGATTTTGTTTACAGATTAGGGAATGTTATTTATTGTTCTGATGTATATGTTGTATATGTTTTACCCAATTAATATGAAGAATGTATTGGACGTAGTAATTTATTTGTGGGGACCTCTATAAACCCTTGATTCATTAGTAGGTTTCATGAATCAAAATAGATATGTTTTTTCCAAGGCCTTACGCATTTATTAGATTCTTGGAATTAAGCGATGAAACTATTAGATTCTTGGCATGATGCCTTTAAAATATTAGATTTTTGGCATTAATCCATGATGGTATATTTTACATGTCTAACATTATTCCTTCCCAGATTATAAAATATGTATTTTATTTTACATGTGATTATTCAACTAGTACAATATCCATGGTTTTTATTTATTCTCCTATTATTATTTATATGGAAATATTCATTATGATTTTAGTCATGCCATATTACATTCACATATATTCTTAAAGGAATGTGTTTTTAGATTCTCAACATTCCTAGTGTTCATGTTTATTATTTATTCCACTGTATTAATTATCATTACTGAGTATCTGATCTAAACCCTTTATTATGTTTTAGTTTCCCCATTATGTAAAGATGAATGTTATGAATAACTTGCATGAATAATCTATGATATGTGGATGTTCTATAAGAATTTCAATCTCTTATTTTGTTTAAAGTTGTAATGTTGTAATTATATATGTATCTATTTTCATCATGACTACTAAACTACTCAGAACATTGGGATTTGATTCCTTGGAATACTCCCAATGTAATTAATTAAGGCATTGGATACAGGAAACTAGGTTTGGGGTCTTTACACTTTTTAATATGAAAATAAATTTATATTTAATTTTATAAATTAAGAAATTAAAAATGTAACCCTCCCCATTCTTAAAGAAGGGAACCTTATATTCAATTTTATTTTTAATTAAAAATTCAATTGGTTTTGAAAATACCAAATAAAAAACCATACTATTTATCTCATCAAGTCGTGATTCCCATTTTTATCAAAAACATAAAATGGTAAATATTTTGGTTTAAAACATTATAGTTTGTTCGAAGAAGAAGTATAGTTCATAATAAAGAGATTTTACTTTTGTTTCATTTTATAACATCTTCAGATACTGTTAATCCATGTTGAAATAACAACACAAATATATTCTATATAATTATATGTTATTAACTTAATTTAATATCTAATATTCATAACCCCTTCCATCAAATAGGAAAGCCCGTCATATTGGTGTTAATACAGACTACCACCTCGCAAACTGATGTAATTTGTTTTTTATAACCTCATATTATGGTTGGTTATAATTATGGAAGTAATTTATATATATAATATTCTTGAAAAAATTATCATCCTGAAAAAAAAATGTAATTCTTTTTCATACATTTTCATTCATGGTACAATGATAATGTTGATCGTGTGTACGTCTTCAAAACCTCTTGCATGAAGTAATGTGGTAGGTTTATCATAACCACATCACAAGGATGATTTATATAATTATATTTAAATAATTAAAATGATAATAATTATATATTTATAATTCTATAAAGATAATATAATAATTAAATTCTTTCTGTAATGTCCGTTTATAAACAAAATGTGACTCTTGCATACTTTCGGCTTACCATCTATATGATTGAAATATAGTTCATTTTTCATACTTCTCTCTTATAATGGGTTTTTAAAGTATAATTCATTTAAAAAAAATAATATATATGTTTCTACTTTAATTATATATAAAAGAAAATAATTTACCATAGTCAACCTACCAACGTCATTTATGAGATATAATCTGAATATCATCAAAATATCTAATGTGAAATTAATTATATATAAAATTATAATAAGTGAAATAAAATTAATAATAAACCAGAAAACATTTATAAATAAATTAAGTAATAAATAATATTATATTTTTTGGGATGATTAACAATGAACGTGGTGACTCATACTAGAGGAAAGGGACACTAACAAAAAAACAATGTTTTAAATGTTATAAAGATTTATTTTATTAATTATTTTCATAAATAGTCACATTTGTTAAATTATTTTATTGATTTTTTATATAGAAATAAATTAATTATAAATGAAATTATTATATCCCCTTGAATTTATTTCAATGGGTTTTAAAAGGATTCTTTTTTATGTACCTTATATAGAACATTTTTTATTCCCTTATAAAAGACAAAAGTAATGTTCTATTTTAAGGTATATAGCCCAAAAACATTTCTCACCATTGTAATGGTCATTTTTTGAATTATATTACAATATTTCATGTTTTCATCAATGTAAAATCATCTTTCCCTTCCTAATATGTATTTTATTTTTCAAAAAATGATTTCAAAAGAAATGGTATTTCAACATCTAACAATGCTTTGTATATGGGTACAAAAGAGTTTTTCAATGATTTTATGATGAAATAGTGAAAGAATTTGTTTTCCAAATTCCCGATATGGTTCATTATAATTATATATGGGGAACAATTGATCCCTATAAAGCTTATATGATGGGTTGATCCCCATTATAGCTCATGGGGAATATGTTTCCCTAATATAGATTATATGATGTGTGTGTCAATATTATGATCCAATGAATTAGGTAATGTACGACTTCTTAATATGTTGGAAGGAGGAAATTGCTAGAGTGTTTCTTTTATAGAAGTAATAGGTCTCTAGTTATTTCTATCATGGGCTAAAATGGGTTATTAATATGATACTCTTTATTTTGAAAATATGGTTTTCATTTTCGTGGTATGGGCCAAAAAGGTTTTTTTGAGAAAACATTATTAGTCTTTTTCATGCGGAAATGGTTTATTACATTCACTCAGAAAGCATTAATTTAAATGTAAAAATTTCATGGGTATTCTTTTTTTATTAAAATAATGTTATTCCTTATTTTTTTGTAGAATATTGAGATTTATGTCTTCATCCCATGTTTCAAAACTTTTTCACATTGATTAATGGAGGATTAGGGAATGTAATAATTAATGTTAAAAATATTATATATTTTTCTTGAAAAGAAAATATTTTGTAATATAAATGTTTTTATTATGGGAAAATTAGATAATAATCAGAAGTGTCCACTTTTGCACATTTTTTTATATTATGTATGAGTTATGACATAATTCTCTAAAACTCTAAATATGAAAAGATCCTCAAATATTTAATAAAGACAATTCGACTATAAAGAAACTAGAATATATAATGTTTATGTTCAGTTCTTTACCTGGATAGCCCAAAATCCATGACTCTTTGTTTAATTTTTATAATCATCTTTTAACTGGGTTGAGAGGGAACCATTACATGACTTGTAGGCCTAGTGGCATAAGGCCCAATAGATGACCAGAGGACCCAGAGGCATAATTCCTAATTGATGAACCAAAGGCCAAACAAAACTACACTAGAACTACTACTCCTCGTCATCTTCATCATTTAATTCACCTAACTCCCCACCTCACATTACAGATTAGAATTAGTTTCACTATACATATTTTTTTATGCTGGGTATCGATAGAAATTTCCATTAACTCTTGTTCAGCCAATCTAATGATCTCTACATAGGTGGCTACTATATTATCTAAATAATCTTCTATAACCTACTCTGCATGTTATTCCTTAGCTTATTCATGGTCTTTTGGATCTAAAGACCATGGCATCAAGGCCAAAGGTGGCACTAAGGCCCTAAGACCCTTCGACTTGGGTGGCTCAAAGTCCATGTGGCATGTATGCCCAAATTGCTAGCCGGAAGGCCCAAACAGATGAATATTTATAGCTTTTATTATATCCCTATAGTACTGGTACATTAATATGTAACTCCTCCTCTAACAAGATTTAATCATGCATTTCATGTAGAATTATGGGATGAGGTAACCACTCAGATACCACCCCATCTACAATAAGCTGAGTTCCATAAAGTTATTATTAAAAGAATGTTTTAGATAAATTTTTTATTAATGATAATTATAATATAATACCCATAATATATTTTACCAACTTTTTATCTTGAAATGATATATAAATTGAATATTACCATGTTACTTTATCTAAACTATATTGGTTCAAAATATTTTTTTCAAAATGAAATAGAAAAGTTATTGTAGGAAGTCACCGAAAGGAAAATAACCTTACAAATCAGCATCTTAGAATTATTGGAATTGGAATTGAGTAATTTTTTATACTAATGGATTAGTTTAAAGTGGATATAAATATTGGTTTCATCTATATTAAAGAGTAACCAGATTTTTTATAGAGTAACCTATCAATATATTGGGACTTCCTCAAAAACATCCCCATTCATTTGGTGTAAAATTAGACCTAGTGTTTTTAGAAGGATATTAAAAAGGAATACAAAAGATATTTTAATTCATGGGGTGTTTAGAATGACAAAATGTAAACATTTCAATTTTCATTTTGAAGGTGAAGTTTGTTGATGGTGGTATTTGATTAAGAATACTAGAGTGAAATATGATATTAATTCCATGGAATGATACAAATTTAATAATATTTTCCTTGATAAATATTTCCCCAATGGTGGTCACATCAGGATTGAGAAACAATTCATATAATTGAAGAAAAATGATGTACATTAAGTATCTATAAGTGAATTATATTTTAAATGATTTTCCTTGTATATTCTGTATTTTATTCTAGACATTGATAGTAAAATTAATATATTTTAATTATGATTGAATCCAATTTGACAAATATATTTGGATTCCATAGAATTTAAATTGTATTACAATAGTTTTCAATATTTTTAGAAATACGAGAAGAAGATTCCCAAAAACATAAGTCCCTCATTATGAAAAAAGAAAAAAACCACAGTGGCATGAAATGTAGACTAATAAATTAAATATTTCCATAGGTAATCCACTAACATGATCCATGTGTAGTAAATACATTTCAAGGAATGTATTATAGGATATGTAAAATGATATCGGTGGGGTTAGTTTTTTAATAGGGCATACAACTATAATGACAATAGTCCTGAAAAATAAAAGAACAGGTTAATAAATTGCAATCAAATGGTTATTTGTTTTAGTTTTTATAATTTGGTTCATTATTCTAACATGTCTTTGAATTTAGTTTCACATGTTGGAAATCATCAAGATCGAAAACAAAAAGTTATGAAAAAGTCATTTTCTACTACAATGGTTGATGTTGGGTCATTGAGTGAAGTGGTAATAGGTATGTTACTTGTTTAATTTAAATATTTTAATGTATTGTTGGAATTTATATCTTCATATTTCTTTATTTTGAAAATAATTTCAAGTAAAATTTTTGTATCACTAAATGAAAAGTAGATTAAACATTTATTCAAAACTTCAAGTGGAAATATTAATGAAAAAAGCATAATAGGGGCCTTCACATTTTCATTATTGGGATAGAAATTATTAATAAAAAAATTTAACATCCTATGGTAAAGTTTTATATTTTTAGGTGTGTATTGGATTTTATTTTAACCTGCTAAGATATATACAAAAGATAATAATGATATATTTAGTTATTTCATAACTTTCAAAACATACCATGAATTTAAGAATCTTTTTAGAGATCTAATTTTTAATCAACAATATCATGTTGTTGAAAGAATAAAATATTTAATATTAGTAAATTCCTTGTAGTAAATGACAATTTGGTTGTATTTATTTTTTATTTGACTAGTGTTATTCATAACTGAGATGTTGATCTCACTATTTAGTCAGTACCTGATTCCAATACAATTTTAAAAAACCCTTATTGAAATGCTCTTGTAGACCAAGAGGGATTGAAAAAGAAGTAAAAATTATTTTATATAAAATGTTTCACTAATTCTATAAATTCACTAGGGGGATTCTATTTTATTTTTTTATAAAATAATATGGTTTAATTATACATTTTTTATTATAGATACTTGAATAACATCACATTTAATTACTTGTACCCTTTGACTCGTATCGATGTTTTGGTTGATCATCTCTATGGAGAAAATTAATATCCAATGATTGATATCATCTCATGGTTCCATCAGTTGATGTTGAAGGATAAAGACATTCTAAAGATATTACTTTATACTATAGGTGGTTATCTTGAGTTTTTATATATCTATTTGGGTTTTCCATTTCACTAGATGTAATTATAGACCACATGTATAGAGTTTTCTATGTGCTCTTGGATAAGTTTATAGATATGTTTATTTATGATATTTTAGTATTTTATGAATCAAGTGAAGAAAAATAAATGTACCTAAATATTGTGTTGAATACCATAAGAGAAAATAAACTTTATGGAATATTTAGTATGTGTGAATTTTGGTTGAAAAAAAGTAATTTCCTCAGAAATTGTTTTTCTATAGAAGGAATAATTGTTGACCCTACTAAAACAACAGTTGTTTAAGAATGGACAATACCTACAAATGGAACATATTTTTATTGTTTTATTGGATTATCTGGAAACCACCAACAGTTTTTTAAAAACAATGTTCTGTTGTCTAGCCCATTGAATAAGGTAACATTAAAATGATACAATGTTATCTATACAAAATTATCTGTTGATTTTTTCATGAATTAAAAAAGGATATTGGTGAATTATCTAATTTTTTGATCTAACATGTAAAAATATTTACATTTCCATCTATAGTTATGTATCATTCATATGAATTGTTTGTTTCCTAATGAAAAATTATCTTCTAATTGATTATACTTGATTATAACTAAAACATCAGGATTTAAATTATTATACACATGGTATGGAATTATCTACAATGTTTTTCAATTTTTAAATATTGAGGTATCATTTATATGGAGTACAATGTGAAATTGTTTTTGAAGGAAAACTCATCAACCGATGGCCGATTATCCGGGGTTAAATTTTGTGAAATCATTCTCGTCTGGTCCCCTATTTCCAAATGGCTTCCAATTGGTTTATTCATGGAACTAGAAATGCCCATTGAGTCTATATCCATAAGGGGCCTTTATTCAAAAGGCTAACGCTCATTGGGAGTTTTCCCATTGATGATCAATTACTCACATTGGCCAAGAGGATGTGAGGTATAGCTCGTCAAAACATTTTAGGAGGAATTTTTACTACTCCAGGACTCTCTTATAGAATTAAGATATTTTCCTTAATACTTCATTATTTCCTAATTATGTATAGGTCATCCCTGAATTAGCATTAAAATATTATGTTCCAGGGGGCATGGAATTATCTTTTTGAATTCTATGTTCTTCATAAATGGAGATATCTAGGTGTTTTAGAGGATCTCCATCAGTGGAATCCCCTTATGTACTGATGAGGGATCTTATGTTCATTATTAAAATGATGCTAATTTTCTATCCACGCAATATGGAACTCTTGAGTGTATCGTCATCTAGGGAGGCAAGATTTGTTTATATGTTGGGATCAGAACCATGAGATGAGATTCCTACGTATTCTTTTGAAATAAATATGAACCTAGGTAGTTGGTTTCACTTAATGGGAGACAGCATACATATTATGGTCATGTTATAAGGTCTAAACTGTTCAGTTTAGTGTCATGATGAACATAAATCTTGGTAGAAGGTTCCTAACCAATGTTTATTGTGGGTCTTATGTAGATGTATCTCAAGGAAACTATAAGGAATTTGAATTTCGGTGTTGAATTAGACCCTACAAGAAATGATTCCAAGAGACTATAGGGTTGAATTTTAGGGTAAGGTTTGGACCTCAGGGAGGCTTCCAATGTATCCCTTTTAGGAGAGAATGAAATCCCACATAGTTTAGTTTTGAGGAACCATTTCTATTGGAGTCCCTATGAAGACGTTTATCATAGGGTAGTTTAACCATTTGAGAGGTTAATGATAGGTATTTTTCTGAAATGGTCTGTCAATTTAATCGGTCATGATAAATTTCTTGACTCATGCTGATTGGGAGACTTTTTCTAGAAATACACCTTAAGAGTAGTCCCATGGGTTAGTATGGTGATATGGTTGTGGATTATATCGAGTATGTATCCCAAAGGATTGATCTATGGGGTTAATCATGAAGAGGATGCCTGAGTGAATGGGGGTTATAATTGGGTATAACTTATAAGGAGGATTCCCATGGATTGGTATGGTTTGGGGTTTTCTCTTGGGAAGTATTCACATAGGTTGGGTTGGGGATTACTCCAATGGAGTATTCCCTTGTTATTTTTGGGAATACACTAGGAATGAGACCCAACACGTTTGGGATCGTGAGGATTTCATGATCTCCATCAACCTATAATCCCTCATGAGTCAGGATATATATGAGAAATAAGAGGACACAAAACATCTAAGAAAAAACACAATCTTCTTTTCCCTAAAGATAAATACGTGGTCTTGAGAATCAACACATATGGAGGCACTCTGAAGAAAGGTGAGAGGAATAAACAAGATAAATTTCCATAACAAAACATGCATATGAATTTGTGGATGTCATGGTCATGGAAATCCTTTAATCGCAAAAGTCTTGATAAGTCATTCTTGAATATAAGAAACAAGAGGAAACAAATGATCCAGAAAACCACACACTTCTCCTCTGCCACTAGTGGAATAGAATGGGACAATGAGAGATATAATAGGGAATTGTATTTTCCCATTCCCTCTCACGTTTTATATCCTATATAATAAAATATTACCCCTAATGTGAGAATGTCCATTGATGAGAGAGGAAAATAAACAGTGTAACCTCACTCAAGAAAGTCTAGGGGATTAATCTAAGAGAGATTCCTGGAAATTGGTTCCACAAAAAAGGGAGGGGGATATCATTCCTTGTTGAATGGAATTGATAGTATGATCATAAACATACCTACATAAAACCATAGGATTTTAGTCTTTTATATGATAAGGGAAGGACATGGTTATAGCCCTCGTATCCAAGAGTGGGAGTTCACAGGCACTACTCCTTGGTTCGGGCACCTCGTGGCCATGAGAATTCTAATCCACAAGAAATAGGAGTACCCTAACCATCGGGTATGATGAATGTTGGAATCCTATGACTGTAGGAATGAAAATCCGAATGGGAGAACATTGGTGTCCCCTCTTCCCAGATTCTTCTGTTCGGATGCTTTGATAGAGGTTTCAACTTGGTCCCTCAAAGATAAGGGATCCAAGGGATTAGGATTCGACACATTGGTTTCATGGATAAGGACTCTAAGGGGGATAAAAAATATCATGGATTAGAGGTAATAGGTAACTTGAGTGGGACCTAGTATGAAATAGAGTTTCCTCACGTAGTGGGGTATATACCTATGTGAGTTGGCTATGCCTTTCACAATGGATCACATATACAACAACACAAGGGTGAGTCTTTAGCCTAGGTACAATAGGTCTTCTCATGTGTCCCTGAATGAGGCTTGAATAGGTCCCTGATTATGGAAGGGGACTCGTACAGGTGGTTTCCCACTATGAGAGGATAATTACTTGTACATGTGTCTTGTGTTAAGGCCCTAAAGTAGCATTTATCTCCTTTATCCCCCTTAATTAAGCTCTTCTATTGATATTTGGAGAGGAACCTGAGTATGTTTTTGAGATATGGGTGATGGGGATCTATGATCAGATCTTGGGGCTCCTTCAAATTTTCTTTGATTTTAATATGATGATCCCAAGGAACCAATTTATAAGTCAATATGGAACCCTAGTTGAAGGAGTTACCCTACACAGGTCCCTGACATAGGTGCCTGACGTAGGATCTCAGCACAGGGTTGTTATTCACTTTGTTGTTTCATTATGGGGCAGCGTGGGCCTTCTAATTCCTATGGGTGTTTGTCAACATGTCATCTTGGGAATGTCCCTTTTAATATCCATATAGATATTTAGTACTTTAAAATGTTTAATGTTCTCTTCATAATCATTCCACCCCTTTAAAAAAACATAATGTAAATATAATACCCCCTCTGAATTTGGTGTGATAAAAAACAGTTTCTAGACATTAGGTAGAACTTGGAAAATATTATGAAGATGGGGGATGGCCAACAACATTGGTTGTTTACAAAACTTTTAGGTGTAGGACTAGGGCGCAGTTCAATGGCGCAGCTCCCTGGCATAGGTTTGGCATGAAGTCCCGTAATGTCTATAAATAATAGTATCCCCTTTTTCATTTTCCTTACTTTTTAGGATGGGGTTTTTTCTCTCTTCCCTTGTTGGTCATCTTCCCAGTTATATCATGCTTCTTTTTTTCAATGAATGTCTTCAAAAGAATTTTCCATGGTACAAAATCATGAGAGATTGTGTCTCATGGAGTCACTTTTTCAAGGATCCTATATAGGGAATATAGTGGAGAGGGGTTCACATGAAACCTCATCAAAAGGTATATATTAGTATTCCCTTTACCCATAATTTTAAATTCATCTAGTTCAACACTTCATGTATTCTAATTAAATATTTTAAAATAATGGGATATCACTTTGTAGGTTCTCAATAGCTTCCCAGGTGACATAGACTACATAAGATTTTGCACACTCCTATGATGTGATCAATGTTGTTGGGCCAGATTACTACGAAGTAGCTGACCCTCCTCTGTCAGATTGGGTTATGTTTTTAATACCATATCAACACGAGTACCCACTTAGCAATTAGATTCTATTGTATAATCAAAGAATTTGGAGGGATTCAATTATCCCAAGGTTTATGTGTTACTTTCTGAAGTCTTGGTTCATGCATCAAACAAACCGGCCTTCTATGAACATCTCAAAAAAAGGACATTATATTAAACAAGGAGTATCCCCACTAATTTTATCAAGTATCATAGTAGCTTCACTCTGGATCTAAGGTTCCATTTCAAAGAATCGATGCCTCATTTTTATAAATAGACTTTTCTGGGTTCGTAGATAGAATGGACGTAAGGAGGGAAGGGGGACTTGGACTTCTTCTCTAGATGTGGGTAGGGAATGAGTGGATGTGGGTACACTAGGTGTGCCACATTGTGTGAAATTTAACAAGGATCTTCAAGATGTACATATCTATTAGGTTGTTTGGGAGTTGGAAAATTATGTGTATAGGTACTCATAAATAATCCCAGATTTTCTGAGTTGATTGAGCCTATATAACAGATTTCTTCCATTTGACACATGGTGAGGTTGATAGTAGCATGTGAGATATCTCCATATTTTCTGATGTTCCCATCCTTGGGGTTATGTATGATAATTTCATCTATCTAAAGACAACATAGAATGACTCTAAAAGGTCCCCACCCTTGTCCCACAAGATTTTTAATATGGTGAAGAAATTTTAGAACATAGAGCCTTACCCAATGGATTACATCAATCCGAGAGAATGGATCACAACATCTTTAGAACTGATCGGAGAATGTCCCACTTGTAGTCACCCTACAAGATACCCCGCTTTAGATAATCGAGGTTCTCCATTAACATTATGGTCTATATTAGGGAAAATCTAGTATACCTATTGGGGTTATAAGGTTAACCTTGAGAATGATGTGAAGACCCTATTGTCCATCCTCAATGATACGTTTATTATAATTTAACCACTTCTGGTTCATTAATCCAATAGTGGTATGAGTCCATATACTTTTGTTATCATGTTCAAACTTGAAGTGGGGAGGTACATAAGATTGGATTCCTATATCATGAAAATAATTGATTCATATGTAGAATGGGAAGGTTATGTTTATAATTGCAGGCCTATTTCAAGTGTTATGGGGGTGGATTCCATCACATCTCTGTTCATATGTGGCGCTAAGCCCAGTTAAAATCCCTGATAGATTATCTTTCCCATTTATTTAGGATGTCCCTAGAATCTAGCCTCTAAAGATGACGTATGATGAAGTGATGAGGATTATAAACATGTCAGGTGAATTTAACTTCATCCAAATTAGTAATACACAGATAGGGAAGTTCATCGATGATTTTAGGAGAAACAATTATGAGCTGAGGTCGTACATGATACCATTAAGGGATAGTGTACTGGAAATTCACATTGATAGTGTGATCATCTATGAGGATTATGATCTATATTGGTTTTCACACTTGTTCATGTGTCTACAATAGTCATGAATCTTTTCCCCTATGTATGTTAGGCTTGAGAAACATCTGATGGTATCCCTACAGTTATGGATCTATGTAGAAATTGATATATCCAAAATGTCAATCACACTACCTCTATTAGATGTATTAATCGGTCTAGATTCTAGTATGATAATTTTTCGATCTCTTCATACCCTTAGCATGTATTAATGAAAATTTTTTACTTGTCACCATCACACAAAAATTTAGACATGGTATGCATTATAGAATGGATTGTACCTATTTTTATGATTTTCAAGCTATGGAACCTCTAAGGAAATCTTGGGAAAATACAGCTAAGCATTCAAGAGTTGAGAATACCACGCCTCCAACATCAAGGAATTCTAGTCGTCACCACCAGTAGGAGACTCTTCTTCCATCACGCCATTATTAAGTAAGATAAAGGAGGATTGGAGAGTCTTATATATTGAAATTCATTGGATATTCCTCACATCCATCTGCATCGGAGCAATATTACATGTGACCCATAGTGATTAGAGTTTATAAAATAATAACCTAGGTTGTTAGAGATGCATGTAAATATCTCCAAGATGGATTGATGATCCCAAAGATTGGTGATATTAGAGAACCCTCTAATCTCCACCACAGCTGTGATTTGTCCTAGGTGATGAAATATATTCAAGAGAAAGAGGAATTGATATTTGTATTTGATGATCAGATCCTGGTCAAAAAGGGAGTGACTAACATTCTGGGTCAAGAAGATATTCAAGGCCATCTAATATCATTAATCATAAGAGGATTTATTTTTTAGCTCATATGGGAAGAAGGATAAGGAGAAGGGGCTATGATAGAATCGTTTTGTAACCAAGTAGTGGTCCCACAAGCACCCCCATCATGGAAAATGGTGATACACTTAGTTCCCCAAAAAATCCCCTTGTAAGAGGACCGTGATGCCAGAAATGGTGGGAGGAGTTCTTTGACCCTCACCACAAGTCATTTTTTCCCAGAGTACTAAGGCAGACCCTTCACCATATCGATAGAGGTAGTGAAAGATGGAATTAATTTTGGCAGAAGTTATGCACCGCCGAAATAATTAATTATATTATTTGATATCATAAAATGGTTGATATATTCTTCTAATCATGCATGAAATTTTTAGAATTTTTATTTTGTTCCTACCTCAAGGGGTTTAGTAATAATCATTAGGGATTCATGATGATTCCCAAGGGAGCTGCAGACCCATGCTGATGAATTTTTTATTTTTTCATATGAAGAATCAACAGATGGATTTATGTCTATCCACATTCCTATAGAGAGGGGGGAGGATAAAGGTAATGTCTAAATAATTCCATTTTCTCTTATACTATTTTATGACTATCATTTACTCTTTATATTCTGTTTTAATTACCTGCAGTCGATGACCCTAAAGTAGTAATCTTTTTCTTATTGTTTTCTTAAGAAGGGTTTGATTGGCATCTCAAACTATCCATTTGAGGTGTTGATGTTGACCCTAACTCCATAGGGCCAGATATTGCTCTATATTATAAGAATTTTGTAGAGGGTATTGATGGAAGATCCAATTCATGTGTCAAAAAACATTCCTTGTATACCCTTACTAGTGAGGATGTTGTGAGACTAGATGCTACATATCATTAATTAATGGATCTGATTAATATAAACATCTATATTTTAGGTTACCTCAAGGTTTTATAGTATTTTTTTATGGTACTGAATAGGCATGAGTTTTATCATTCTTCATGTTATAATAGTTTTCATTCATTTACCTAATACTACACATCAAAGCTCAACTGGTGTATCTTTTCCTGCAGATAAAATTTTCATGTCAAATCAGGAATTTGGAATCCATGTCCACCAAACATATTTATTCAAGGGAGGGATGGATTTGAATCCAGAAGTGGGAGATTATCAATAGTCTTTAATCCTAGATGTAGTGAAAACTCAAGTTGATGATCCCTATCACGAGTTTCCCTCTATGAGAGTTGGGACCAGAAGTGTCGAGGTGGTATCAATTCCAATGGTCACGTTGGATATATGAGAGTGTCATCAACTATTTTGGTCACTTCACTAAATTATATACTTTTTGACCTTCGAATGTTGTCAAGAAGTGTAACATATTATTCAGTTCCATCAACTTAAATGACTGGGATTATGTTTGGGGTTTCAATGTCAGTCCCAAAAGCATAGTATCTGATGTTGAGGGTGTTTCAGTAGGAGTGAAACATGGAAGGTCAATGAGTTCACTAATCCCAGATTATATCTATCCCTCTAAGACTATCATTGATTATTTTCTAGAGACTTAGGATTATTTTTGAACTACATACATTTAGGGATTATATGATATCTAGAAGTTAATCAGAGAGATTCCTCTTGAAGAGATTTCATCGCATCTTCCAAATATTTTATTTATGCTTTACATAATGGGATATAAAATATTTAATTACCATAAGATCCATGATGTTATGAATGTGATCATCCAGCAAATAGAGGATGAATGAAGATCATAGAAAGTCAAGGGGCAATTAGTTGTCCAATTTTTGGAACTTAGTGATACCATAATCCAAGATGTGGTCAGCCACTCCATGAATATAGAGGATTACAAATATCTCCTCGAAAAGATGTATGTCCAAGTAACCCCCTATAGAGAGGAATTTCATGCAAACAAGGAATAATTAGTATGACTCCACTAATCCATGGAAGGGGATTCAGTATTAAGAAGAGATGATGTTGGTATATATTAAGAAAATATCCATAAATTTGAGGAGGTCACTGCTGCAAAAAAGGTCGATCTTCGATACACTTTGGAAATTCCTCAGGGTCTCATTAGACAAACCAAATAATTTTTCAAAGAAAACCTATAAAACCTTCAAGAGATGATTGCGTTTTTGATTGGTAACATATTTTTTCAAACATAAATGAAAATTATTTTTGTTCCAATGAATTTTTGTTTCATTTATATCCTTACTGTAATCAAAATACTACTCCAAAAAATGGATCATTTGATATAAAGTCATATCGTTTTAATTAGAATGACATAGATGAGAGAGCCCAATTTTTTTTTTGCTTAATCCAAATATTCAAGTAGAAATTGCTCGAAATATAATATTTTTATATGAAAACCCATAAAAAAAATTTACTTTTGTTGTATCACTAAATGTTCTAACTATTTCCAATATGAAAGAGACATAGTTCGTAAGACTTGAATTTTTTTAGGCCTCCAATTTTGGGTCTTCAGTATAAATGTTTCTGCACATTTTTTTTCAATGATGGATTTATTTTTACTAAACCATATAGAGTACAGGTCTAGTGAGATAAGACTTGAATATTTTCCAATGTACCCTCCATGGATTTTTAATCTGGTGAGTAATATGTATCTTTTTCTGGGAAGTTTAATGTCATGCAATCTAGACTAGTGTGGCATGTGTTTTAGGTCGAATAGATTTGACCATAAAATTTTAAATGACAATAAAAAATGTTTTAATAGCCAATAACATTCAAATGTTATTCAGTTATCCCGAGGGGAATTTTGATCCACGATTTGTTTCCAAACCTATATCAATATATTCAGGAATAGTTGAGGTCTTTCATGAGGATGAAGTTACCGGCGGTAGAAAAATCCATTTTGTGGGATTCATTTTGAAAATTTTACTTGGGCATGTTACTGCATAGTCAATAGTGGTATCCATCCACTAAAACCCCATTTTGTGGTATACTTTATGAAATTCCAACTAGGGAATGTCATACCATAGTAAGGAAAAGTAGTTCTAGGGAATTATAACATTCTATTGCTAATGTTAAGGGGAGTATATGGAGATTCAAATTTATGAAGTCCAAGATGAGTGGCTTTACTAATGGTAGGCATATGAGAATGAAGATATCATCTATATTGGAATTTTCCATGAATGGGGATCTAATCATAAAAAAATTTGGATCTTGTGATGTAGGGTATGTTTTTTTAATGTTCAATGTCAGGGGGAGGCCCATTCCTGAAATAGGTTGAAACATCATATAGTTTAATTGCATGCGACCCTGACATTTATTGTGATATTTAATTTCTACGATTAGTAAGTTGAGTTATGTAGATTAAATTAATATTGAAAATACCTTATTCTATTCATTTTAAATTCATACATCAATGAAATTATGATATAAAATTTAAATTCATACATAATGGTCATTATTGTGGGATATATTTTAAGGTATTTATCATTGTAATAATGCATAAAGTTATTCCTCATTTCATGATATTTTGTATGAGAATGAACTATAACTTTTATGTAGGTGGTTCTGATAATTGTATGTTTTGATCTAGGTATTTCTTAATCTGAAGAGTGGAATTTAGAATGATATTATGAAGATAGAGGAGGTTTCTCTCGAGGATGAACTTATTATTGATTAAAAACCCAGTTTTTTGGGATAGATTATAAAAAACCCTATGGGGTTGTGTTACAGCATAGTAAATAGTGGAATCCATTGGATGAAAAAACCATTATTAGATACATTATGAAAATCTAATTAGGGCGTGTTACTGCATAGTCAGGCAAATAAGTTATTAGTAATTCTGATATTCTATCAATAATATTCAAAGGAATATTATGTAGATACATATTTCCTAGGGAAAAAAGTATTTCTTGTGGAAGGATGGTACTTGAATATGTGATAATCAATTTAATTCATGATTACCCTATAATTGGAGGAAAAGGTTCCATGTTCCAGTCTATCCTATGCGTAGAAGATATGGTCCCTATAATTTTATGTCATAGGCCTAGGGCCATGTTATTATTGAAATGATTGGTGACATGTGGCTTATCAGGCCAAGGTTATTCATGTATACACTGTAAATAAAGGAGGAAGTTGTAAACCATGGTCTTAGATGTTTTTAGATCAATGGAAATAATACAGGTAAAATATTTGAGGGATGGTCATAGACTAATTTAAATCACAGGTTCCAAAATAATCATTCCTTAGCTTTTAAATATCCAAATTGAATCACCTAGTGATTATGTGCCAGTTGGTTTTAAACCCCTATTTTTAGACTATTTTATGTAAATCTAGGTGGGGAAAGTTAGAACATAGTTAACAGTGGTATCCATTAGCTGGAAGACCTGTTTTTTGGGATACTTTATAAATGGAAAATGGGTCTTGTTACCGCGTAGTTAGTCAAATTATTCCTTAGGTATTAGAAATTATATCACCGAAAACTAAAGAAATATTATGAAGGTCTGAAAATGACCAGTATTAAGAGTCTAGAGGTGGAGGGGATATGTCCAATCACAAAGAGGGATTTTGGACCGATATTGGCCATGAATTATGGAGTCCCTTGAATAGATCTGAATCATATGTAGAAAGAAGACATATCAATTTCCCTAATGGAACCACAGATAAGGGAACCTGAATTAGGATATTCTGCAGAGATATTTTTTTAGAAGAGGGTGGGGGGTTATTCCATAGTTTTTGGGACTAGAAAATGAGGCATGAGTTTCACTACTTATCTCATTTTAAAGAGAACAATGACATAAATAGTTCATGAGGTACCATTAAGTTTAATATATTTTATCCAGTACATTAGCCATGTAGTTGAACATTATGATTTAAGGACAATGGTGACTTTATTTGATTCTGGTTCGACCAAGGTAAAGATGATGTGAATCAAAATGTATCTTTTTTGGGAAATAGAGAATCCCTAATTAGTTCTAATGTAAATATCACCCCCACTAATTTAATTTATATGTGGATGAAATTGGGTTTTTTATGATATCTCACATAGGGTGAGAAACCATGTTTAATTATCTTATGACAATTTTTCTTGTGAATAAGAGAGTATGGAAATTACCCATACTATATTGTAGCTGGTTCAAGGATTGAAGATATATAATACACTACATAACACGTTGGATTGAAAATGAAGACTCATTTAGTTCATAAGAAGAGAATTTAGGTTATTTTCATTCGGTGAGGACGTCAGGTGTGCCTTTTAAGGTCACACAACGAGTACCATGTTATCCCCAATGTGAACTGATGTGTTTTAATCATGAAAGGAACTCTTTTACCAAAACTCCAAAGCTCACATGATCTACATTCATTGAGAGAAACAAGTATTGGAAAGGGTTTCTCCAACTAAAAAATTAAATATAATGTATGGTAGTGGTGTCTTGTGTTTTTTTGGTGGCGGAGATTGGAGGTATGATCCAGGAATCCCTACATATTTCCTTAGAATGAGAATTAATTCACTATTAATTCATAAAATCACATGTATTTTAATGTCATGTAGTTTATATGAAGATGAACAAACATGAAAGAGAGGAAATGTTTTGATTGATTCCAATTTGGGTAATATGGGCATCAAAACCTATATTATGATGGATATAATCATTCCACACATATTTCTTGAAGGTTTTCATGCATAGGTCTTACTTGTACATAGGGTGTGGGTGATTTTTTGATAACGACTAGAACCAAGACCAGAGATCTATGCACCACTACATATATCATTATAAAGATAATAAATCCATGAATAATTCTTAATATATTCCTTAATATAGTCCTACCCATGCCCATATATAGGGAATTATTTGTATTGTTTTTTGGCAAGGCTAGAGATTTTATTTTTTGGCATCAATACATATCTTGTTAGATAAATGGTCAAAACAAACACTGTTCGTGGAGAACTGTACTATTTAACATCATGTGAAATGTATTTAGGATTATAGATGAGAAAAGGGGTATTTTTTTGGATAAGGGTATAAGAACCAGGTGTCACTACATATCTTAAAGGAGTAATAATTAATCCACTTATTGTTCTCAAAATTAGTCCCCCACACTAATCCGGTTTTGATGTGGGAAATGGTTTTTGATATTTTTCAAATGTTGTATGGGCCCTAGATATGAATTATATGCATATATATGTATCTCAATGGAATTTGAATCTATTTATATGTAATTCTCAAAAATTTAATAGTGATATTCTGATTTGGGCATAGGAAAAAGTGTTTTTTTTTTCTATTAGAGTTGGACATATAAATGGAGATCAAGGCACCATTATGTATCTCATTCAAATGATAATCATGCCTCATGTGGTTTAGGAAAAGTTTCCCTAGGAAGGTCTAATTCATACAAAGGAAAAGGGGTTTCACATTATGGTTGGACCTAAGATAAAATATCCAGGCATCAATACATATCTCATTGAAGTGAGAATCAATCAACACGCAGTTTTAAAAACTTTTCCCTTTTCTGGTTTGATTCATACAGGGGGAAAAAGTATTTTTCATTTTGGTTAGACTCAGGATATGATATTTGTGTGTCACTATGTATCAAATAGAAATTATAATCAAGCTATATGTAGTTCTATAAAAGGTTCTCTATGGTGATCTGAATCAAGCACTTGGGAAATGGGTTTTTTTCATTTCAGATAGACTTGGGATTGGAGATTCAGGCATCACTGTGTATCTCATTCAAAGGAAACTAAATCCACATGTGTTCTAGAAAATATAACACATTTTATCTTAATTCAATGAGGATTTATACCAATTGAAACTTTGTTTTGGTAGTGATGTGAGTGTGGATTGCACATGGGAGCAGTCTTTCCTTTCATCCTCATGTCTGTCTTAGAGGGGATCACATCCTATTGTGGGGTAAGAGGGATATTATTGGGACTTACACCTAATATGAAGACGTATATTTAATTGACCATAAAGAGTGTATCAATTTTGGGAACTTTGGTGGTTTCTTAATTTCAAATGGGAGAGACGTTTACCATGTCATTTTAATTTCATGAACATATCTTATATATATAAGATAATCATGGAGTATAAAACAATTCTCTCCAAAAGGGTGTGATGGGCCCGATCACCCATCCTCTCGACCAACGTGATTTATTAAGTATCATTTTCCAATATCCCCAATGAACAACTTCTTTTGGAATGTAGGTCCCTCACAGATATAGAACAACATTTTTTTTCTTATTGTAAAAAAATAAATTAATTTCTAATTGATCAGTTCAACTAAAACCTCGTGATTTAAATTATCCAACACTTGATTTTTAATTTGATACTATGGTTTTTTATTTAAAAATTATGACGCATAATTTATATGGATCACAAAGTGATGTAATTGTTTATGTAAAATGTGTCGCCCGACAGATGATTGTAGGGGGTGGAATTATGTGGAATCATTTACTTTTGGTCCATTGTTTCTGAATGGAATACAATTGGGTTGTTCATGGAACTAGAAACACCCAGTGGTTCTTTATACATGAGGTATCTTATTTACAAAGGGGGATTTTCATTAAGATGTTTTTTCAATGATTCTTATGAACTGACATTGGCATAGAGGATGGGAGGTTGGGATCATCAACCCCTTGGGGGGGGGTTGACTACTTTGGTACTCTCTTATAGATTTTTTATATGTTAGTGAATCCTTCATTAATTCTTAAGTATGACATGGGTCATCCTTGAATTAAAAATAAATTATTAGCATTTATGGGGATTAGAATCAAATTTATGTATCTGTGGTCTTTATCAGTGGAGATATATGTATTTATCTAAGGTTATCAAATGATTGTATCCCCATATGCGTATACTATATATCCTTTGATATTTATTTAAAGTATTCTAGTTTTCTAGCCACATAGTGCGGTGCTATAAGTTTATCATTATAAAAGTATATGAGAGTTGTTTTGATGATGTTATCAGACCCATGTGATGGGATTCCTAGGTATCCCTGTGAAATGAATCATAAACCACATAGTTCATTGGCATATAAAGGGACACCACATATTTATTGACGTCATGTGATAAGAACCAAGCCATGAAGTTTAGTTTCATGTTGCAAGGTAAACTATGTGTAAGGTTACTATTCAATGTTAATTGTGGTATTTATTCCAAAGAAACCCATGGAACCTGCAAGGTATGTGAATTTCCATGATGAATAAAATCCTATAGAGAATTTGGCCTAAAGAGATTAGTGTTGATTATGATTGTTGATTTGGGACTATAGGGAGGCTTCCCAAATATCATTTGGGGGGATCCATCATAGATAAGTTGTGAGGACCCACCACTATTGGAGGACCGCTAATGATTTGTCACATAGGGGAGTATGGCTCATAGAGAGGAAAAAGATATGGATTATACCTGAAAAGATTCCCTATGAAAGGGTTCTTGATGAATGCCTTGACTCATTTTGATTTAGAGGACTGCATGGTGAATAAACCTATGTAGGAGGCACATGGGTGATTTTGATAATATTGTGGGGACTATACATATTAATAAGTCCAAAGGATTTCTCTAGGGGGGTTAATATATAAGTAGATTCCATGGTGAATGATGTCTATGATTATAGATTACTTCTATGGATGATAACTTGGGCTTGTTTTGGTTTTTGGATTACTCTTGAGAAAGATGACCATAGGATTGGTTGGGGGTTATTCTTTAGGAGGATACACCTTCATTGTTTAGTGCCTATAATTGGAATGAGGCCTAGAAGGTTTGGTATCATGTGTATTTCATGAACTCCATCAACCTTTAAGCTCACATGAGTTATGCATGGTGTGACGAATAATAGAAAACAGAAGATTTAGAAAACCAAACAATTATCTTTACCCAGAGGTTGAATGCATGGCTTGAGGGCCCAAACCTATTGAGGCACTATAAAGGATGTTGAGAGGAAGATATGAGAGAAAATTATCTGCAAAAACATGCATCTTATTTTTTGAATTTCATGTTCATGACTATCCTATAATCCTAAATGTCATGATGATTCATGATTGAATGTGAGAATTAAGAGGAAGTAGAAGATTAAAAAACCACACACCTCTACTCCCACACTAGAAGTAGAGGATGGTGTGATGGGAGAAGAAAAAATGTACTTGGATATGCTCGTTCCCTCTCCCATTTTGTATCCTATATTGTCATATCTGACTACAGATGTGGACACAACCCTCAGAGTGAGAAGAAGATAAAGAGTAAAGCCTCCCAAAAAAGGATATGGGCTTACTCATGGGGGGATTACATTCCATGTTGAATGAAAAGGAAAGTGTGATACTCACCCTCCACCTTGGAACTGTATTATCTAGATATTAGAGAAATCAAGGGAATGTCATGTTTGTATCCCTCGTAATTGAAACTGAGAGTTCCTTGAAACCACCCCCAAGGTTGGGGTCATCTTGACCATGGTAATGAAAATACACATGAACCCCAAGTACCGTAACAATTAGGTAGTATGAGAATGGGGTATCCTCTTACTTTTAGAATTAAAATCCAAATGGGGGAGATAATGGTGTGCCCCTCTTCATTGTTTCTTGAGTTTGGAGGAATGAGTCAATGTTTCAACTTGGTCCCTCTCAGACAAGGTAGCCTAGGTAAGAGGGGTCCTACCATTGGTGGATTGCAAGAGTAATCAAAGGGGGGGATCATAGAGGACATATCTTAGAGGGTAGTGGAGCCTTGTATACGGCGAGGGAGGAACTTGATGTGCTTAAAATATGGGGTTATAGACCTGTGTGAGTTGGGAATGCCTTGGAAAATGGGCCACGTTGGAAAAACACTTGGTTGAGTCTTTAAACAAGGAATGACAGGTATCCTTAGGTTACCATGAATGAGTCTCATGCCGGTCATAGATTAGGGAAGGGGCCTCATGTAGGTGGTTTAACACTAGGTGAGGAGGGGTCCTCATATATGTGACTTATGGTCAGACCCTGAATGGACTTTTATCTACCCTTATCCCCCATATTTTTTTCTTTACTGGGGTTTTAGTTATATACATGAAGATTTTTTTGAGACATGGATGATGTGGCTGCACTATCAGACCTTGGGTCATCTTCCTATTTTATATTTATGAAAATATTGATCCCAAGGGTCCTATTTATAGGTGAATGGGGAACCCCGGTCAGTGGAGTTACCCCTAAAAGTTCAACGTTATTGTTGTCCGGCATTGGTGCCTAGCGTAGGGGTTTCCAATCCTTTGGTGCTGCATTGAGTGGGTGGGGGATGCGTGAGACCTATAATTCTTAAGGGTGTTTCTATATAGGTCATTATGGGAAAGTCCCTTTGACTCTCCTTAGGGAACTTTAGAACCTTAACATTCTTAATTTTTTCTTCATAGTCTTTTCACCCCCAGAAAAAATAGAGTTTCAACAAAAGCCACCCCCCATTAGGATTGGATCAGATAAAAATGATAATGTTATAGTCCTAAGGTATAAGGAGGATAATATTATGAATGTATGGGATAGGAATACATGTAGGTAGTTCGCACAGATTGGTGTCATAGTAAAGGCGAGTAGTTTAATGGAGAATCTCCCTTGTGCAGGCCATGTGCGCAAGCCAGCACCGAATATAAATATTACTAGCACATTTGTCATTTTCCTTACTTTACAGGTTTGTGTTTTCTATCTCTCCACGTAAGTCATCTGGAGAGCTCATCCAATGTACTATTTTCATCATAGGTCTCATGAATATTATTCCATTGTACAACAACTTGATAAATGATGCTACATGGAGTTACTATGATGATGATCCTATCCATGGAATCTGGTCAAGAGGGTTCCATGTGGAACCTAGTTGAAGGGCTTTCATGTGTCCTTCCGTTTTCCAAAATTTTGTTTTTGAAAAAGTAAAATCCTCAGTTTTTATAATAAAATAATTTGTCTTCATTGGAGAACATTGTGACTTATTTTTAGGTTCTCATTATACACCATAAAGAGCATCATAGAACAATCCAATTCACAATCCATTGAAATGATCAACAATATTGGGACAAATTAATGTGGTCTATATAACCTTGATATGCTCGGTATAGTAATTTATTTAATAGCATATCAATATGAGTACCCCAAAATTGATTATCTTCCATTGTATGATCATCAGATTTTGATGGAAGCTTTTATCCATGGTGTTTAGAGTAACCTCATGATATCCTGGTTCAGGTATTACACCAACTGACCTCCCACAAACAACTCCTCCAAGGGAGTCTATATTAAGAAAAGAACATTTCCCACTAGCTGTATACTACATCATTGTAGTTCCACTTCAGATATAATGTTTTATTTCAACGAAAAAATGCCTTAGTGTTATGACTAGAATTTTTGCGCTTCACAACTAAATCATAAGCAATGATAGAAGGGGGATATGACTTACTCTATGGAGGGGTAGTCAAGATCGAGTGGATGTGGGAATATAGGGAGCCCCAAAAATGTGTGAATTAAAAAAGGAGAATAATTAAATCAATATTTATGATTCCATTTCATTAGGTAAAACATAATTTTATAAGAACATAAAAATCACCCTTGAGTTTTTAAGAAGATGGATTCCGCAGACTAATTCCATCAATATGGCACATGGAGAGTTTGGAATTAGCATGTGGGATCTCTCTATACTTTCATGAGATCTCATCATTTGGGAAGATGTATGATGAGTTTATACCAATAAATAAAATGTGGGATGAGGCAGAAATGGCATCGTCTTTGGCCCACAAGCTCTTTATGGTGGCTGGAAAATTGCAGAACAAAGATCCTTACCCTAGTGCGGAAATACTTCATGGAGAAGTAATGAATGAATTTATTAAACCGAAAAGAAAAGGTGCAACTTGTATATTCCCCATATAGTTCCCCACTATAAATATTTCTGGTGTTCCTATCTCATTATACCCTATACTGTAGAAATTCCAGCATAACCATTGTGGTTATAAGGTCACCCCAAGGTTGATGCGAACACCCGGTTGGAAAAATTACTTTATATGTGGATAATTAATTATCATATTTTGGTCCATGGTTCCAATGGATGTGTGAGGACATGGAATTTTGTTATCATGTAAAAACTAGTAGAGGGGAGTTACCTTGGTTTGGTTTCACCTTTCTTACAATAATTTAATGTATCTTGTTTTATATGTATAATGTGAATGCTTAATTTGGAATTACAGGGTCACTTCTTGTGATTTGGGGTGGGTTGTAGAACATTTCAATTCATATGTGGCATTGAGCCCAGTTCAATTCCCTAAAAGAAAATTCATTTTATTTCTTCAAGTTGTCTCTAGATTACAACCTCTAAACCATACATCTGATTCCATGCTGAGAATGATTAAAATGTTGGGTGAATTGAACATATTCAAATTTGATAAACCCACAATAGGGATGCTCATCAATGAAAGAAAAGGAAAATAATTATGATCTGAGTTCGTACATTATAACATTCAGATATAGTATACTATTAACTCACATTGACAGTGACATCACCTATGAGGATTATTCTCCATATCTGTTTTCTCTCATATTCATGTGTCTGTAATAGTCTATAATCATTCCCCTACATATATAAGGCTTGAAAAATAACCAATTGTAGCCCAACATAATTAGATCCTAATGGGAATTGTGGTATCCAAAGAGTTAATCATGTTGCATTCTTCAAATTCATTAACATTATTAGAGGCCAGGTATGCCAAGGCATGGATCTCTTCATACCCACTGGAAGAATTTGCAAAATGCCTATACCAGGTTGTTTCCACAACTATTGATTGTTTTGGTATATGGAGTAGATTGGATTGGGTAGAGGATGATGATTTTATGCTCTATATTCTTTGAGGAGATATTAGGAAAATACCACTATGTAGGCTAGGGTTGATAAAACCACACTTCTTACACTAAGGAGGTCTAGTCGTCAACATCGGGAGGAGACTTAGGTTCCATCACCCCATTATTATTTGACTAAATGGAGTCCTTAATAGGCTTCTTTGTCAAAAGGCATCAGGTCATCCTCACAACCAGGTACACCAGAAATAGATTTCAATTTTCCCTTATAAATATATGATTTTCAGAGATTAACATGAAATGTTAGAGATGTATAGAATTTCTCCAAAACATTTTACAAATCCGAGAGCTTAGAAATATCAGATAACCCTCTGATATCTACCTTGACAGTGATCTGACTGAGGTGAAAAAAACATATTCAAGATATGGGGGTTTCAATATATGAAACTAATGATCAGATTCGGATTAGAAGGTGAGTGTCTTAAATTCTAGACCGTGGAGAGCTTGAGGGGGTATCTGGTTATCTTGAAGAGGAATTATATTACTGCTTTGACACTAATGAGGTATGTAACTTTTCTCTATGACATTTTATTATCTCCCATCATCCATTATTAATATTTAGGTGTATAATTTTACATCTCATAGGAGAATAAGAAGAAGGATAAAGAGTTTCAACATCAGTGTTTGAGATGCAGAGGTATGCGCCCACTGTAACCCCTATAAAAGAAGTGGATGCATCCCTTTAGTCCCTGAAACTATATCTAAGTCATAAGAACGTGACAGATAAAATGGAAATAGGATTTCCATGACCTCTTCCACTAGTCTCTATTTCCATGATGTATTAGGTGGACCCTTCTCCAACTCAAGAGAGGAAGCTAAAGAGGGCATAAAAGTTGGCCTGATGCATGGACCACAATGAGTCTTTTTTTAATCATTTGATATCATGAATTTATTTTGAACACCCCATGACTTTTAAATATTTAAATTTTATAATAAACACTGTGTTGTTTCTATATTTCTCTATATGGAACACCATGTCATTCTTACATTACACAGAACACTAAGTTAGCTTGTGGTACATGCAAGAACGAGTTTAACTTCCTTTTAACGGTGAACCTTTTTTAAAAGAATTTTTTTAATAATTTATAAATTTCATTTTAAAACAAATTTTAATCCATAATGTTAAAATTAGATAAAGGATAATTTTTGGTATTTTTTTAGTTGTTTCATTTTTTATGAATGCTGAGAAATATTATATTTTATTTAAAAAATAATTTTTTTTAACTAATTAAAAATTTTAAATTATATTTGATTTTAGTTATTAAAGTAAATATGGATAAATTATACATTTATTAGTCCATTTTTTGTCATTGGGAACATTTTTAAATTGAAAATTTACATAAATATTTACTGAACTTTTGATTATTTTTATTTTAAAAACCAGCTTTCTCTCCACAACTACTTGAATAACATTAATATTAATTTAGCATCTTCTATAAATTGAATTTATAAAAAAATGTACATGGTTGTAATAATAATGATAGCTTTTTCTATTCGTATCAAATTATTTTATGAAAAAAATATTAAAAAATCCATTAAAATTAATTACAACGATTAATGTAAAATTAAGCTTAAGAGGGGACTAAACCATAAAAGTAAGGGCCAAAATGACCATGAAAATATTCTAGAGGCCATTGGCTACCAATTGTTCTACCATATTTCCCATTTTATATCTTTTCTAGGTTAGTGGTATATATGTTCATGAATGTTCCCTATATGATAAGTTAGGTAAGGAAAAATGTGAAAAAGGAAACTTCCTTACTTTTAAAAATTACAAAACTTTTATATATGGAAAAAACAACATATTTTTAGTTATAAATTTCCTTTTGAAATATAAATGATTTATTTTAATCATAATTATTTATCATCAATTTTTAGAGATGAATTATTTACATAAAATTTATATAAAATGACAATTAATTGATTATTTAGTTAATAATAAACAAAAATTAATTAAACTGTAAATATTACAGGTTAAGTAAATTTACTGAATTATTGAATTTAATTATCTTTTAGATTAATATATCTTGTTATGAATCTATGAAATAAATAAATAAAAATTCATAAAATATTTTGTTACATTAAAAGTAAAATCAAATATGTAATGTCAAAATTGGAATTCATGTTGTTTTACAGAAAGTTCTATTTTAATAAACAAATTAAAATTAATAAATATTTGATATTCTACAAAGATATTTTTCAGAGTTAATAAATTTCAAATATGGTATATTAATGGACCTATTTATCATTTATAATTAACATATTTATCCATATTTAGTAAAAATATTATTTACACAATTCAAGTTGAAGTAGTGTTTTGGCGTATTACATGCGCTTGTTTTAAAATTAATTTAAAAAACACATGAAATTTTTATTCTATAAATTAGATATAATATTTATATTTAAGTGGGAAAATATTTTATAATAAATACCACCATATTTTAAAATTAATCATTAAATTACATAGGTAAAAACTATAGTTACTTTAATAAAAACTAAAATGATAAAAGTGGGTAATCATATAAGTTAAGGAAAAAAATAAAAACAATGAACTTATTTTTGTGGGGTGTAGGTTTGTATCGGCCCAAACTCAAATTTAATCTATAATGTTTTCATTTTCGAGTCACATTAAGTTAGGGAGAACTCCCAATAATGTATAGCTTTCGTTATTTACCAGAGTGCCACTCTTCCTATATTGTAAAAAGGAACTCATCCCTACCACTTTCTCACACCTCTCAAGAAAATTTCAGATGAAATATATCAATGGATTCCATTTTGTTGATAACGAAAAGGCTTTACCCAAATAAGAGGTAACATTCTTCCACAATCTTTTCTGTTTTAATTTCATTCTCCACCCCCTAAAATATTTTTATTCAATAATTATACAACTAAAATAGTTTCTTCAATATAATAATATGTTTTTAATATATTTTTTGACTAAACTTACAAAAAAAAGCTATCTAATGGGTAACAAACTTACCATTTATGTGTATGCTAAATAGCTGCCTCGCG
Source organism: Viscum album (assembly GCA_963277665.1). Lineage (NCBI taxonomy): Eukaryota > Viridiplantae > Streptophyta > Magnoliopsida > Santalales > Viscaceae > Viscum > Viscum album. The sequence continues at coordinate 562,788,993 of OY728125.1, forward strand.
AAACGATGATAGTTTGTTTTTCCTTTACCCCCATTCATGGTAGGGAATTATAATGGAAATTATTTATATATATGATATATATGATAATTATTCTATATTTATTATTATTTAATGATTTTATAAAACATAACTTTATACATTCCAGTTTTTGTAAATATGATAACATCGTTTGTGGAAGTGTGAACTACCGCCTCCCAAAAGCGATGTAAATCATTCATGCTATGCATGGAATGTATAAATGATGGTTTAGTTAAACATATGTGACATAAATTATATCTACATGATATTTTTCAAACAATTAACTATCTAATGATATAATATAATTCTTTCATTTTTACCCTTTTCACGCATTAAAATGTAATAACGTCAGTTGTAGACATGTTGACTACAAGCTCCTTGACATGATATGATTCATTTTACATCATAATAATTATATATATAATTATATATGATTAAATAGCATGGTATTTATGATGTAATGATCATTCTTGAATGAAATATTTTTACTTACCTTCTTCGCATAAACATAATTGAAAAACGGGAATGTTTGTTATGCGTACGTACATCCAATCGTCTCCATGATTGTAATGTTGGTTCAATTTAATTAATTATGTTTAATATTTTTTTTAAAAGTGAAATTGATTTATAAATATGAAAATTATTTCATTTTTATTATTATGGTTATGTTTATACAACGAATCATTTGACAATATTTTACCTACCAAAGTCATATTTGACACATAAACTGAATTTTGTCAAAACACCCGTCATAAACATAATTGTTTAACTGGTTGTATAAAGAATTGAAATATGTTAAATAAAATTAATGTTAAAAATGAAAAAATTTATGAAAAAATTAAATAATTATCATATTTTTGTTATTTGAGAATATTAAGACACACGTGACAAGTTAGACTCAAGGTAATGAATTCCATCTCAACTTACATTACATTGAGACTGATTTGTTTTTATGCATATATTTACTTATATATGGTGTATGTAATGTCTTTTATCATTTTATATCATTAGTATCATTCTTATAATGACATTTTTTGCTTCAAATAATTCAATACCATCATGAATATTATAATTCAAATGTTTTATAGTGGAATGAGGAACATTGAAAGGTTTAAAAAATATTTTCCTATAAAATGTTCATAATGATTTTTTTTCAACCTATCATTGTTTTATGATTCTAAAAACTCTCTTAAAACAATAATTTTATTGTAATAACTATTCATTTGGAATTTCCTAGAATATTCATATTCTCATAAAATAGAAATTTTTATTTTTTGAACTGTATATGATTTTTATATATGATGTTCACGTTGGAAGTAAGTTGATTAACATAGTAAATATTGATAAAGATACATTCTTTATTCAATACAATTATTTTATAAGTCATATTATTTTATTGTATATGTGGTCAATTATTAGGTCCATGAATGACTGGTGGTTCCAGGAAGTATATATCCACTTAATGCATCAATAGGTTCTCATTAGACAAATGAGTTGGCCAAATTAAAATGGTTTCTGTTGGTAGTTTTAAATCATATTTTGAATGGTCTTCGTGGTATAGGTTTTTATATTCCTCAAAAATAATGTCCATTTATTTGAAATTTTCCTTAAAGGTATTATAGTATTCATTATTAGTATCTCTGATTCTTTCATATGATAAAATCTATGGATTCATTTCATTATCGACTTATTGATTAAATGACATGTTTTTTTAGTTTCTTACCATTACATATTGATTATTCTTTATCTAGTTATGTGAATGGAATCTATTATCATATATTTACCTCGATATGTTTATTTATTATCATTTATTAGTTCTTTATTTATCTTTAATTACCATTACTATGCATTTGATCTCACCCTTATTATGTTCCCTTTCCCTATGTTATGAAGAAGAATCCATTTTATGAGTTTAAATGATGCGCTTTATTTCATTTTATTATGTATCATATCTGTATTTTCAGTTTCCTAATATTTTATATGAATCATGTTGGTAATCTGGATTTACAAAACCACTAAAATATTCAGTATTTCTGTAATTTACTCACTGTAATCTTGCCAATGTAATAAAATATTGCACCATCTCCAGGCTTCTGGGTTCAGGGAGTTATAGTGGGTATCAGAGGATGTTTAACAGCAACATTGGAAAATAGGTTTGCAAAACCTAGATTAAGGGACATTACCCTTATTTAGAAATGTATTATATGTATAAAATATAAGCCAATAATTTTGGTAAGGTAGATATTAATTAGTTATTACTATAAATACTTCCCTTTTTGGATACTATAAGTTTGTGTGGTTCTAGAATAAATGTTCCTAGGTGGAACAACTCTCAAAATGTGTATTTGGTTGGACTCAGCATAACCTGGTACATAACATTGGGCCTTACTACATACCTGGATTGACACTCCAGGCGGATATGCTGATATAATTCACATTATCATTGAATACCATTGTAAAGGATTTAAAAGTAAAAATGTCCCCAACCAAACCAATTTTTTTTTATTATATTATCTACCAATAAAATATTTAATTTATGATATGTATTTCAACTTTTTTGGGATTATACATGATAAGATTTAATCGATTCCATGACATCATTTATAAATGGTAAATAGAAAAAGGAATATGAACCGCACTAATACATATTATCCAACTAGTAAGAAGGATCATTTCTTTTAAGGTATTATACAAATATTTCAATGGGAATTAGTCTCCCATGAATTATCATCATATAAGGACATAGTATCATGTGATAATGAAAGTGATAAGAAATTCTATATTTATTATGGCTTCATATGTAACCATGAGAAAAAGGGGAATGATTTGGAATGGGATGGATAAAATGAATAAGGAAGGGAATTATTTTCCCATGTGTAATAAATATGGAAATAATCACCATGGAAAATGATTAAAAGGAATGGGTGTTTACTATAAGTGTGGAAGGAAATTCCACCTTGCATGTGATTTAATGGATTAGAAAACAGTTCCCAGTGTACAATGATTTGACTACAAGGAGGAATGACATTATGCAAATCAATGTCTCAAGTGTCAAAGGAACATATCTCAAAATAGGCTAAAAGATCCTAGTCAAGATTATGCTACTACCATAGAAGAAGAGTAATTACTAATGTTATTATGTTTGGATTCAATAATTATGTCATTTCAGTATTTTATCAATTATGTAATGGTATAATAATTACAGAATATATAAGGATTGTAATAAAAAAAATTATTGTTATGGATTTTAGATCAAATATTGAATGGTACTAATGAAAATAATTCAGTAAAGAGATTTTTTTGGAAAACACGTGGTTTAGGGAAAAGCAACCCTTAATATGTTTTTGATATTGAGATAATAATGTTAGAATAAATAGATAATCAATATAGATAAAGTAAATTGGATATTATAGACTACCTTGGATCCAGTTAATGATTGTTTTACTAAGTGGATTACACTATCATTAATGGAGTTTATAACACTTTTTTATTTAAGGAACACATCTAATAAAATATTTTTTAATTAGGTAATAAAAAAGAATGGATATTTTAAATAAGGTTTTATATTAATCTAAGTGATTTCTATTTTTGAGAAAATATATGATGATTGTATTCATATTTTTGTAATGTGAAAAGTTAGAGCTTCTTCATATTGATTAAAGGCTAATGAAAAATTTATTTTCGAAATTTAGTAAACTTATATAAAAAAATTTGGATCATAATATTTTCAAAAAGCTAAAAATTTATGAAATGGTTTATTTTGAATTTTCAATTAGGCTCATGGGATTATTTTATTACATCACCATATGATGTATCTAATGCTACGAGATGAAGAAAAAATGGTTCTTGGTGTAATCAAATGAAACAATTATGATATAATTAATCAAAACTAGGAAAAAGGGTCCTGAAACAAAAACATTGTCCTGTTATCATCGTTTTTGATGATATTGATGACCTTTATTAACACATAGAGATTATGGTCTAGTGGTATATAACTTTCACTTGAACATGTACTGTGTTACTCTCCATTAGAACTTAATGGTTAAATTTCTTTTCCATGCTAAATTTTCAATAATTTTCCCCCACTCTAAAGCATAATTTTGTGTTGAAATTTAAATTTCATTATATATATTATTTATAATATGGGTTCTTGAGCCTATTTAAGATGTGTGTATTTCAATAATAGTATTTTTAAATATCAATCCCATTGATTACTAAGATTAAGATTTAATTGTGAGGATGCAATTTATTTATGGCTGGGAGAATTTAACACACTATGAATTTAAAATATTTAAATCTTATAATAAATATTATTTTATTTCTGAATTTAACTATATGTGACATAATGTTATTCTTATGCTACATGCAACACTAATTTTGCATGTGTTACACGCAAGTTAGGGTGTTACCCTCTGTTAATGGAACACATACATTAAAACTAAATTTTTTAAATTTTTTAAATTTTATTTTTCTACATAAACATAATTTTTTAATTAAAAATTTCAAAATTATCGAAGTTTGAACTTTTGGAATTTTTCTGAGAATTTTTATTTTTTGATGAATATGGAAAAATACGGCATTTTAGTTAAAAATATCATTTTCATTTTAATAGCTATTAATGTTAAATTATATTTCAAATTAGTTATTAATGTAGTAAATAGATCACTTATACACATATTAATCTAATGTTGGTATTTTTTATCATTATTATATTGAAATTGGATACTAATTCTTATTAAACTTTTGAACATTTTTACTTTAAAACCCTGATTTCTCGCCATGTCGGAGGAATTAATGTTAAAATTAATTTAGAAATTTCTATAAATTAAATTTTCTCAAATTTTAATACATGGTTGAAATAATTATTATTTTATTAGATTAATAATATCACCTTAGTTTTTGACCAAAAACATAAGAGAAACTTTTTAAATTAATTATTGCGATTATGGTAAACATAATTTTAACAAGGGACTAAACATTAAACTTCTGAACCAAAATTACTTTTAAACATTTATAAAGACCATTGGATGCCAATATTTCTACCATATTCCCAATTGTTTCAAATTATATCCTTTATTTGTACACATATTCATGAAATTTCCCAATATGATAAATTAAGTAATGTAAAAGTCTAAAAAAGGAACCTTTGTTATATTTAACATTTATAAAACCTTGATATATGAAAAAACAAAAAATATCATTGATTATTCATAAAATTTTTAAATATAAATGAAATATTTATATCATAATTATTATTCATTAATTTTTATATATGAATTAGTTATATTAAATGGTATAGAAATGTCAACGCATTGATTATTAGTTAATAATTAACTAAAATAAATGATAATATAAATATTAAAAGTGATGTAAATTGACTTAATTATTGTCTTTAATTATTATTTTTAGATAAATATATCATGTTATACATCTGTGAAATGAATAAAAATTTGTTCAAATTGTTTATATTTTTAAATTAAAATTAAATAAGTACTGTAAAAATTGACATTAATGTTATTTTATGATAAATGATATTTAATTAAATAAATTAATGTTAATAAATATCATATATTATGCCAATTTATTTTTTAGTTTAAATAAGTATAAAATATTTTCTATTAATTGAAAAAAATTTCTTTTTATAATGAACATATATGTGCATAGATAGTAAAAACATTGTTTGCACGGTATTGGTTAAATGAGTGTTTTTTCACGTTACATGCGCTTGTTTTAAAATTATTATTCAAAACATGTGAGACTTTTATTTTTTAAATTTTATATAATATTTTTGTTTTAGTGGATATTTATTTTCTAATTAATCTATCTTTTATTTATTTTTAATGGTTAAATTAATAAGGATAAAAATATATTTACTTTAATAAAAACCAAAATGATAAATTTGGGGAAACGTAGAATTTAAGGATAAAAATATAAAAATGCAATTATGTTTTTTGTGGAGGAGGTTATTATATACCATAATTCCATTTGCTACATTTTTTCCATTTTTCAGTCACATTAGGTAAGATATACGTCCAAATAATGTATACTTTTTTTATTTACAAGAGTTCCACGCCTCCTCCACTATAAAAAGACATTCATCCCCCCCACATCCTCAAACATCTCATGATAAATTGGATAGAGAAAAACCCCCTAGATAGATCCTAAAAATCCCTCCCCTTGTCCTAGAAGCACCTACGTGTGAAAAAATCATCCATGGAATCCCTTTGGTGCAAACCAAAAGGTGGTACACAAATAAGAGGTAAAATCTTCCCCAAGCTCCTTTTTTTTATTTTCATTCTCCGCCCCGTAAAATATTATTATTAATTTATCATATAATGAAAATTGTATCCTAAGTATTATGATATGTTTTATGAAAATATTTCAACCTAAACATACACATACTTCCATATAATGGGTAACGAACATTCCTTTTATGTGTACGACCAACCACCACTTCACGAAACAATGATTGTTCAATTCCCTTTACCACCTTTCATTGTAGGTATTTATGATGAATATGATGTTAATATATGATATATATGATAATTATTTTGAAATTATCAATCTTTAATTATTTTAAAACACATAACTCTATACTTTCCATTTTCTGTAAATACAATAAAATCGTTTTGGGGTGTTTGGACTACTGCCTCCCCAAAGAAATCTGATTCATTCACACTATACATGGAATGTATAAAGTATGGGTATAATTAAAAATATGTTACATAAACTAAATACATATGATACTCATGACATAAATAAATTTCTAAATTATAATATATCATTTTTATTATTACCCTTTTCACACACTAAGAAGAGATAACACCAGTCATGGACGTGGGGACTATCAACTCCTCGATAATATATGATTCTGTTTACATCAAACGAATTTTTTATATAAGTGTATATGATTAAATAAAATCTGATTTATTATATTATTATCATTTTATAAATATATAATATTACTTAACTTCTTTCAATAATTATCATTGGAAAATGGGGACATTACTATTGCATAGGTATGACCTGCCGTCTCCATAATTGTAATGTTGGATCATTTTTCCTAACCATAATTCATGATTGGATTAAAAAGTATAATTTATTTTAAATATGACAATTATTTCATTATTATTATTTTTCATATGTTTATACAATGTCCCATTTAACTATTGTTGACCTACCAAAGTCATTTTTGACACTTATACCAAATTTGGTCAAAACACCAAACAAAAATATAATTGTTTATTTATTTGTATAAAACATTTTAATAAGTGAAATAAAAGTAACGAAAAAATGAAATTGATTATGAATAAAGTAAAAAAATTAAGATAATTTTATTATACCTTTATATAATGACACATGTGACTACTTATACTCAAGGTATGGGATTCATCTCAATTTACATTCTATTGAGACTTATTTGTTATTATACACTAATTTACTTTTATATGGTGTATATACTTCCCATTGACATGTAATATCATAAATATAATTATTCTCATAATATTCTAGGTTTCCATTAATTTCATTCCTTAATCGGGTTTATTATCCATATGTTTCAAAGTGGCATCAGGTACTTTGGAATGTTTACAGAATACTTTCCTCAAGAATGTTCTTAATGATTACATTTACAATATCAATTTCTTTTGTTATTGTTAACATTCACTTAAAACAATAATATTTTTATTATAATATTTTTTCATTATTAATTTAATTGAATATCCGATTTTTTATAAAATTGATATTATTATTTCCTAAACCATATATCATTTTTACAAATGATGTTCAATTTCATATTAATTTTATTAATTAGGGAAATATTGATAAAACCATATTATTTATTAAATTCGTATAATTGATAAGACATGTTATTTATCTTTGTATTATTATATATAAATAATTCATTAAATGGGAAATAATTTGTGTGGCCTAAGCTTTATATATCCCCTCAATGCATTAGTGGGTTTTTATGAGACAAACAAGCTGGCGAGATTAAACAGGTTTCTATCAATAGTTTATAACAATATTTTGAAATGTATTGAAGGTATAGGTTTTTCTATTACATATGAAAGAAATAAAATAATTAATAATTTCTTTTTTATATATTTTTGTTATCAATATTAATATCCAAGAGGTTTCCATATGAAAAAATCTATGTGTGAATTTAATTATCATTTTATTGATTAAATGGAATGTATTTTCAGTTTCTTACCTTTCTATATTTATTATTCATTATAATGATATTTTAATGGAATGTGTTATTAGTTATTTACCTTTACATATTGATTTACCTAGAAATCTCAGTCAGAGTAAAACCCACTGACCATTAATTAAAATAAAAGAAAAGTGCACCAAACAAACACCACAAAGTAGAAAAAATAGCTACAAGTCATAAAAATAATACCAGTCACCACATCCATGATAGTTTGTTTACTCTATAGTATTAGAATCCCACTCTGAGATTTTATAATGTTTCAAAATCTTGGAATACATATTTCTAAGGTTCAACTTCTCTAATGATATAAACTCTTTAGCAGACTACATACCCTTTGTCCAGCCAGAGGCCTCCCCGCCTTTCTTCCTAGAAGAACCGGTAGACTCTATCTTTAGAAGATAGAAGTAGTCTTTACATGACATTATTTGTGTTGGGGAAGATGTGGATTCCTCATTCCCAATCACCTTCTTCTTCTCACCAAAAAATGTCACTTTAAGAAGGTTGGACCATGCTGCAAACATTCTTCATGCCACTATCAGAGACGTCCCCCCATTTTCTAGAAATGTGCGTCTCTTGGTAACCCTCATTCTATCCCCTCTCCTTTGAAAATGACTATAAATATCTATAATAACTAGAAAATTTGGTTTTTCTACAAATTAATGAGAATCAAGAACTCCATTCTTCATTTCATCATCATGGGTTTTAGCATCCTTTCTACCACCTTCAATCCTTGGAGTACCTCCCTCTCCATGAGAGTTCTTCTCATACTCCAGTTCATGGAAGCGATTACCAGTGGAAACATTGATTATCACACTTACATCACCACCTTCTTACCCTTGACACTCTTTAGCACCAGCATTTAAATCTCCCACTATTTCACCATACTTAGAAGTAACAAAGTCCAAGCTCACCCCCTTCATATGTTATGTCCACTAAGAAAAGAATTTTGTAGCCTCTTCCCTTTTTAAAAGCCCTCTCAAATCCAAGATCACGCCATAAGTGATCTAATACCTTCCAAACCATCGGTTCATGTGACCTCCACTGCTTTTCTTTCTGACCATAACCAACTTTTGTTTCCACATCCCCAACCACATTCACCAAAGACTATGCCTCAGCTACTGCCTATCCAATGGACGTCGCATCCACACAAACTCCCTATATGTGATATCCATCCATAGGTTCAGGTCTTGAGGGAATACTTTTCTATGGAACCTTTAACCATGGATGAACTAAAACAAGTGGACCACTATCACCATTTCCCATCCTCATCGCCCCTTTTTAATCTCCAGCCAAGACCTTGCTACGTCATACTGTTTACACATGTCCAAATCTGTATTAAGCAACACAATAACACATCCACAATTCAAATATCACATCCTACATCTATAGAAAGTCCTTCCCATCCGTGATCAAAAACCAATTCACGAGTGTATTTGAAACATCTATATCAACAAAGATCCATGGATAGATGGGGCTACATACCACCTCGTTTCGCCAATTCGATCAACGATATCGGTCTATCATGTTCTCAATAGCGCAAAAAATGGATGGATTTTGAAAATAAAGTGGAAGACTGGGGATACTCACCCATGTCACCATCGTCGATGGATCATGCCTCATGTGGAAGTCAAGACTCAATTGTAATAGATAAAATGATTATCCATGGCATCGTTGAGGATCTCTGGACCATGCAGTAATCAAATTGTCCTCTTTCTCAAAATCAATCATTAGATGCCTCCTATCAATCAAGAATACTACCACACACTCCTGAATATCCAAATAATTGAAAACAAACCAGTCAAATTCAACATCCAAAGGGCGTTGAAGAAGAAACTGATCTACCCGTGTGAGACTGCATAGATCTATGGCCCGATTAAGCTCTGCCTGGGAGAGACGAAGTTGTAGTGCTCCTCGGAAGAGATCATTGACTTTCCGAGAGAGATGTATCCTAGGAAAAGAAGACATATAGTTGGGATTGGAGAAAAGTAAGAAGATACTCTTTCCATAAGATTTACAATGTGAACCTTCCCCCACTAATCGAGAGGGGGAGCATGTCCCCACAACATTAGGTTAGGGAATCACTACGGGGGAAGAAATCTCCATTACTTCAAGAGATCTCTATCCCATTCCCCATCACATATTGATTTATTCTCACTAATTCATTATTTATTTCTCTTTATATACCCTTACGGAGAATTTAATCTCACCCTATTTGTTTTTTCTTTCCCAAAAAATGAATGGAAATCCTTTAAATGAGTTTTAATGATGATATTTATTAAAACAAATATTATGTATCATGTTTTTAGATTCTATTTCCCAACGTATTATTGGTATCACGTATGAAATATAGCTTTCAAAAACTGCTAAAATGATGTATCCTTGGTGATTTGATTTATTGTAATTTTGATAAGTTAAAAAAATATTGCACCGTCTTCATGCTTCTGGGGTCGGGGTGCTATATGATTGACAAGCTCTTTTGACAATGATTTCCTTTTGCAAAATTAGCATCACATTCCTCCCACAAGGGGTCTGGAATTGATCCTTCATGGATCAATGAGGATACCCTGAGGTAGGTGCAGACCCACATTGATGAATTTGTTATTTCGATTGATAAATAATCAATAGATGAAGTCAAATCTTCCCAATTTATGAGGAGAGGGGATATGGTCATGAAAATATAAAATGACCTCACTTTGATATCATGTGATATTTCTATATTTATATTCATCATGATATTTCAAATTCTATACCCATACTAGAGGACCCTGCAATAGTCAACATTAGTCTCACTTTTTTTCCAGAAGGGTTTGGTAGGGATCTTAGATGGTCCAATTAAGCTGATGCTACTAACCATCACTCTGTGTAGAATGATAGTGATGTGACTATTTAGATGTATGTAGAAGGGATCAATGACGTAGCGAATTCAATTCCTAAAAAATGCAACTTTGATAACCTTACTCCTGAGGATTCCATGAGCCTTGACGATAAATATCATGAATTTATGGATTTGACAAATATATAAATTTATATTCTAGGTTCCCTCAAGAATATCTAGGATCTCTAATAGGAATATAATTTTCATGGGTTTTATAATTAAAACATTAATCACAGCTCTCTTTCTTTCAAATGACGCTTCACATTGAAGCTCACCAAGTGAAGATTTTTCGGGATCGAAATTTTATGATTATCATCATGAATAATCAATTCTAGTCCAACCCACTCCTATTACTGAGGGAATGATGGTTGATAATCTTGATGTGGGAGCTTGTAATGAGTCTCTGATTCCTTCTATGGAGAAAATTCAAAATTATTCACCCTATAAGGATGTTCCCACATCGAGAATCGTGATGAAAGGTGTCGAGGTGGTATCAATCCCAATGTTCATCCCAACAACAATGGGGATTCATTATGTATTTTAGTCATAGAAATACTATTTCTACTTGCTAAACTCTTCATGTGGAAACGAGGTGTCACCTATTATTCAGTTCCATTGGCTTTTGTGATTGGGCCTGACCTAGAGGCTTCTATTAAAGTTCAACTAGCGTTTGTAGGGGATGTTGAGTATATTTCAGATGGATTGAAAAAAAGTGGATCATTTATTGAACTAATCCCATATTATATATCTTCCACTGAAAGTGGATTTATGTATTATTTAGAGGTGAATAAGGAATTCAGAACTACACACATTTTGTTTAGTGGGATATAAAAAAGATAATCAAATAGATGCCTCTGGAATATATTTCATCTCAACATAATCAAAATATTTTTAAGATTTCTGTATTTGGATATGGAATAATTGATTACCATGAGATCAATGATTTAGTGATGATAATAATCAGGAAAATCGAGGATGAGTAATGATCTCCTCCAGTCTTTGCCCAACTATGTGCTAATTTGAGGAACTGAGGGCTATTGTGATCAAAGATGAGGTTAGCCAATCCCAAAAGGTAGAGAATAACCTAGATTTCCTTGGTTAGATGTTTCTATAAATAAAGTTCCTCAAAGATGAATTATTTTATTCCAAGGAAGAGGTAGTCCAACTCCACCGATCCCTGGTAGGGGCATCAATATAATGAATAGATAATGTTTGGGAAGAGTAGGAAAAGATCCACAAAGCTAAGAAGGCGACTACTACAGAAATGGTCGAGCATCGAAAAGCAATGGAAATTTATTGAGGTTTAGATCTTCTTATCAATAATTTTATTGGGTATAAACTATATAATATAGTATATAGGCTTCTGTTTTTTGGAAGTTCCTCTGTGTTTTGAAACATAAATGAAAAGGATTTTTGTTCCCAATCAATTATTCTTGAATTTCAATCCTTTTAGTAATCATAATACGAGACTGAACAATAACTCATTTGATTTAATTTCATAAATTTATAATTACAATAACTCTGATGATAGGTAGAACTAATTTTATTCCTTAATCCAAGGGGCCTATCGAGTGTAGCTCAATTGTTTCTAAAGTAATATGAAAAACCCTACAAACATTGTGTATTTTGTTTTATCACCATAATTTTTTCTAAAGTCCAATATAAATGTGACTTAGCGGGTGAGACATGCATTTTTATTAGACCTCCATTTTTTGGTTTTCAACATAATATGTTTTATGAATTTTATTTTTTCATTGCTGGATTATTTTGTCTAAACCATAATGAATGTTGATCTAGGGAGTTGAGGCACAACTTTTTTCCACAGTTCCTTCTATGTATTTTCAAATTGGTGAGTAATATATCTCTTTATAAGGTTATTTTAATTTCATCCAATCCATACTAGTGATAATAGTGTTTTAGGTCAAACATATTTTTCCAAGAGTTATGAAATTATGACCAACTTATTTTTCAGACAAGAAAATTCTGATATTCTTCAGATACCCCAAGGAGAGTTTTGAACCATGATTATGAGGTTTCTAAATAAAAAACATTATATTTGGGAATATGGGAGTTCATTCCTGAGGAATAAGTTACCACATGTTAAAAAATAGGTTTTGTGGGATACATTATGCAAAGCTAACTGGGGAATGTTACAACATAGTCAATATTGTTATCCTTCGGCTAAAAAAGATGTTTTTATGAAAATTTATGTAAATAAAACCTGGATGTGTTACAACATTGTCAGGAACAAGATTTATCATGAATTCCTACATTCTATTGCTGAATTATGGTGTATTTTAAGGATATTTTTATTTCTCATGACCATAATGAGTGGTTTTGGAAAAGGGAGATATCTGAAAATGAAGAGAAAACTTGTCTTGACATTTTTTGTGAATGGGAAACAACTCCTACATGAATTTTGATCATTTTAAGGGGGCACATTTTGTTAAATGGTCGATGTCATGGGGAAAGAATCATTATTGATAGCGGTTGAATCATCATGTAGTTTAATGTCATGCAACAAGGACATTGACTATGCAATTTATCATCTTAATGAGGGGACATAGTGTTATGAATTTAAAGGTATAATAATAAAGAAATAATTCCATGTGACTTAAATTCATTTAATATGAACATTGTGCATTACAGATTAAATTCAAAATGTATGGAAATTAGTGGATATAATTTAATGTCATTATATTTCATTGAAATGTTAGTGGTTTTACCCCTTTCCTGATATTTTATTTGATAATGTGAAATCACTATAAGATATGAGTTATAGAAATTCCAATTTTTAATCTAAGAATTTCCAGATCCAAAGAGTGGTATTAAAAAAGGGCTTATAGTGATTGTGAATGTATCTCCCATTGACTATGATACCACTAATTGAAAAAAACTCTTAGTGGGATATTTTATACAAATCCTACTAGGGCATGTTACAACGTAGTCGATTGTGGAATCCTTTGGGTGAAAACCAGTTTTTATGGGATACTTTATGCAAAGGCAACTGCCTTAGGTAAATGCGCAGTTTGAAAAATATGTTCTCAAGATTTCCATCGTTCTATCACTGATGGGTAATGGAAGTTTATTGAGATTCATATTTCATTGGTCACAATGTCTAGATTTTGGAAGGAAGGTACATGAATATGGGTGAGAATCTTAATTTATGATTCCTCAAGCATTCGAGTAAAAGGTTCCCAAGGCTAGTCAAACCCTAGAATGGGAGATATGGAACCAATAGTTTTAGGTCATACACCTAGGCCCATGTTATTATATAAATCATAGGTGATTTTTGGGTTATCAGACCAAGGATGTTCCCGCACACTTTAGACATTAAAGAGGGGTTTAAAACAACAGTATTGGACGTTTTCATATTAGGATAAAGAATAATGGTAAAATATGTGCATTCTGACTACAAACTAGTTTTAATCATAGGTTCCAACATAATTTTTTAAGAGCTTATAATGACAGAATAGGCTTCTCCCAAGGATGAAGTTACTATTGGTTGAAAACGCCATTTTTTGTGGGTTGTTTTATTAAAATACAATTAGGGTATGTTACATCATATTCAATAGTTAAATACTTTGTATGAAAAACCTGTTCTATGGGATAATTTATGAAAATTAAAATAGGGTGTGTTACAATAGAGCCAGGAAATTGTGTTCTCAAGGATCATACATTTTATCACTAGAAACTGATGGAAGATTATGAAGATTCGAAAGTTCAAAAGATTTAATGCATGAAGGTGTATGGTATATGTCCAAGCATAAAGGGAGATTTTTTACATATATTTTACATCATATTTGGAGTCCCATAATGGATCATACTCATTTATATAATGCTCACAAATATGATTACATAGCGGAACCACTGATGTGGGAACCTGAATTAAGAGCTCCTACATAAATATTGTTTTTCATATGAGGGGGATACATTTACCCCATAGACGGGACTAGGAAATGAGGCCTAGGTTTCACTACATATCTCATTGGAATGAGAATCACACTATTCTTATTTCTCGATGTACTATAGAGTTTAATTTCATATGGCCATGACATTAGCAATGCGTTTTAACAATATGTGGTAAGGACAATGGTGACTTGTTTTGATGATGACTGGACCAAGGTATAAAACTTGAGAATCACTTTGAATGTTGTTTGGGGAATAATTAATAAATTTATAGTTCTAAAGTAAATATATCCCATACTAATTGAATTCATATTTGGAGGAAATGGGGTGTTGAGTATAGGAACACACATAGGGTGTGAACCCATGTTTATTTCCCTAATGCAAAGCTAGCTCGTGCATAGGAGAGTGGGAGAATTTACTGTAATATATTGAAACCTGGACTAGGAATTAATATCTAGATATCACTATGTATCTAATTGTAATTTGAATCCATCCACATGAAGTTATTGAGGATATTGCACCGTTTATTATCATGCGATGAGGACTTATGTTGTGCCTTTAAAGGTTTTATAGCTATCACAATAATAACCCAAATGTGAACTGATGTTATCCAATCAAATATGGATTTTTTTTATCAAAACTCATATTATATTGTAAGTTATACTCGATGTGAGAAACAAGGAGTGCTAAAGGATTCTTCTACAACACAAATAAAATACAAGGGAATAATAGGGGCATCTGGACTACTGTGATGGTTGGTACATGATGTATGATCTATCTATCACTATGTATCTCATTATGAGGAAAATCAAGCCACACATAGTTATTTAAATCCGATGAAATTTAATTCCATGTGGTAATGATGAAGATGAACCAATATGTAATAGAGAAAATGTAGTGACGAGGACCAATAATGAGAATCCAGTCATCACTACATACCCTAGGATGGAAATAATCAAGCCTCACATAGTTTTTAAAGGGTTTTCTATATAGGTGTGACTCATCTGTAGGGGATGGGTTATTTAATTTTTAATGTGGTTGGACCCAAGATTTTGGATCCATGAATCACTATATATTGCATTGGACTCATTATCAAGGCACACATAGTTATTGAAATATTTATTTTGTAGTTATAACCAAATCAATGAGAGAGAGATATTTTTGTATTTTTATGTGGCTTGGCCTAGGATTGGAGGTTCGGGCATCACTTCATATCTCACTAGAGTAGGAATCAAGAAACACATAGTTCTTGATGAACTATGTATTTTTTCTGTATATGGAAAGGATGTATGCTTCTTGATGTGAAAAGTGGAAATACGGTTAGACCGGTGTATAGGAGTCGGGTGTCACTATATATCTTCTTGGAGAAAGAATAAAGCCATTCATATTTCTCAAAATTAGTTCCCCACACTAATCATATTTTTATATTGGGAAAAGGGGGTTTGATATTATCCAAATGATTGATAGTACATAGATATAAAGTCCAGACATTTATATATATGTAACTGGAATTATAATCAAGACATATGTAATTATAGAAATGCTATCTATGCAGGTCTAATTAATAAATTGGGAATATGTGTTTTCATCATTATGGCTGGACATGAGATATGAGATCTGGGAATCACTACATATATCATTTAATTGAGAATAAATGCACACATAGTTCTGGAAAATGTTAGTTACTCTGGTCTGATTCATACACATGGAAAAAAGGGTTTTTATTATATCTGGACGTAGTATTGGAGGTCTAGTCATTATTATATATCACATTGAAATATGAATCTATCCACACATATTTCTGGAAAATTTTCAAATTGTCAGTCTAATTATTAAAAAGAGATAATGGGTTTTTCATTATAGCTAGTCCTAGGATATGAGATCTTGGAATCACTACGTTACTCATTGAAATGAGAATCAAGCCAAACATAGTTCTATAAATGGTTCCCTATTTTGGACTAATTTATTCGCTAAGAAAATGGTTTTTTTATTGCGGATGGACCTGGGATAAGAGATCTAGTTCTCACTTTGTATATTATTGGAATGATAATCATGCTTCCCATAGTGATGAAAATTATGGAATAACTTATAATCATGAAAAGATGGCATAGACCAAGTGGAATAATGGAATGGAAATGATGTGAGTGTGGCTTTCACATTGGATTTTCCTGCCTTTTCTTACTCATGTTTGGACAAGAAGGCATCTCCACCTATAAAAGGGTTATGAGGATGTGATTGGAACTTGTACTTAATATGGAGGCCCATATTTATTGTTCCACAAGGAGTGTATTATTTCATTGTACAGTGTGGTTTTCATAACATAAAATGGGAGAGATTCTAACTTTGTAGGTTTAATGTCATGTGGTGAGGTTGAATGGTGTATTGAAGTTTTAGGTCAAAGGACTAGGACCTCATGTCTTCTAGTTTCTTTTCATGGGATAATGATTATAATGTTTTTCATATTAAAATCATGCTGCATAGAAAGTATTTTATGCCTTCTATGGTCATGTGATAAGGATCAACTATGTAGTCTAACATCTTGCAGTATGGACATTTTTTGTGTGATTAAAAAAATATTTATTTTGGAATATTGCATTTTTGGGAGTAGTAAGGATCTATCCCTCTGTTGAGATTAAGGAATAATATATGTTAGAGTAAGCCTTAGATATAGAGTATGGTCCTTCGTACTTTGTTTCATGTTTCATAGGTTTACATCCTAATTTCATCGAATCTATGAGGACCAATACAATCTATCTATGGTGGAATGAGTGGAGGTAGACCTTATTATTAAAATCTCTCACTATCCGATTATGATATACTTCCACGTGATGCAAGTTATATAATATCATTTTTTCTAGTCACTCTAATTCAAATAGATTTTTCATGTATTGAAAATATATGTATATCTAATCACAGATGGAAACACAAAGTGATGGAAACTTGCACTTAATGGGCATGACCACTTTTATTCCATATATCAATGATTACAGGGTCACCTATATGGCAGAATGAGTTGTTGTCTTAAAATCCTATAAGGCATGACAAATATTTTTATGAAAATACTTTTTATCTATATCCAACAAATTAAATAATATGTTTGTTGAGGTCCTATTGAAGGTTTCTATCTTAATGTTAAATGATCAATGGAAGTAGGATGAATAGTTGGATTTGATATTGTATTTCTGATATAGAATTTCCACCTCAGCGAAACCTAAATTGATTCCATTGTTCATCAGCATTCTATAAGGGAGAAAAAATATGGTAATGATGTTGTATTTCACAAATCTTAAAATTCTTTTGGCCCCAAAATCATTGAGGGGTTATTCCTCATCACATTGAACACACAAATAAAAATTTTCTTTATTAAATTAAAGGGGGGAAGAAGAGACAAAAGGGGGGAATTAGGGTGGGTATGAAATAGTGAAGTCTAAGTGTATCATCATGGAAAAATTTGGAGCCCTTAGAATGAATGGACCCAAGACTAGAAAAACTAAGAGGCGATATTCTAGAGACACTATAGAAGTAATGAAATCATCCACTATATTACCCCCAGACAAGGTATGAAGAATGGACAGGTACCGAACCAAAAGAATATTTCACCTTCTGATAGAATATTCAATACCCCAAGGAATTTGAATTTTTATAGACATGTCATTTAAAACAATAAGCAAGTCATCCTCAAACTCCGAGATAGTAATATTAGGTTGGTTACATAGGAGAAAACGTTTAATAATGGAATGGGGTTCTACTATAAGGGAATCCCCATTACCAATGAATGTTGAGAAAGGTGCAACAATAGACCCGAGAGTATCTATAACAACTCCACCTCCAAACATTGACCTCGTGTAGCCTGTCCCATCAATGTTAAGATTGTACCCTAAGAGGAGAGGTTTCCACTTGACCCAATGCCCCTTAGAAGAATTGATACTATTGGGTTAGAGAAACGAGGGCCTAAGGGAAATGAGGGAAGGACTATTAATCGAGTCCTTGCCCAACCTGCTGAATTTTAGTACTAATGATCAAGTTATACTGAGGATGCCTACACTAGACACAAGCGGGGACTGATTTCACATCAAATTTCTAGAAGACCAAAGTACCCAACACCCTATAGTAAAAATAAACTCCATGGCTTTCCATTCAGAATATGGTCTATACACATCCCAGAACCATCATCAAATAAAAGCCTCATTTAAAATAACACCAATTGTACACCAAGTGAACTATACATGTTTGCCCAAAACCTCATACACCCACTCGCAGTCAAAAAATAAACGAGTCTTGAAATCTTAATTTGGATTCCTATAGAAGAAACATTTAGAGGCAAGACTAATCCATCGCAGTTGTATGTTCTCCAAAGTTTGAAAAGAATAGTTTCAAACATTCCACAATAGAAAAAATTATATTAAAGGAAACTCCTTTCACCATAGAAAATCTACCCAAGGGTATTGAAGAGAAGGAAAATATTGAATATTGAGTATGTCGTTAATATTTAATATACTTTAATCTGATCCTGTGAATACATAGCAGTCTTGGTTAGTATTCATCACTATTCAATCAAAAATGATCATATGATAATTGTAAAAGGAGGTGTTGATGAGGACAGGGTGCACACTAGATTCTCTAAATCTCATAAAGGTATCAGGATAGTGCGTTAATCCCATAATTCACAGATCATGTTGTTGAACGTGTCAAATTAGATTTTTATCTTTAACTAGAATTTCGGTAGTATAGCAGCAACCCTAGGTCTTATCTTGAAGGAGATTTAGATCATTAATTAGAAAATGAAGATATGATTAAGAAACTAAAATAGGAATATGGTTTTATAAAACATGGGTTTTATTGATTTATGAACAGAAATTGAAGGTACATTACTATAGAGATAAAATGGATGGAGAAATCGTGATCAACCCGGGTAAGTGTCCCATGATGCTTAATCCGTTATTGCTCTCAAGGGAAAGGGAATGATAATTGATTCCTTGATTTTAAAAGTACTGAAACTATTAATGGTAAGTGATTTATTATTAGGTTACCACCTAGGATTTGATCGATCAATTATATTGATAATCAGCAGCAGCTCAAAATGAACAAACATGAATCGATGTAAAAACCAGAACTCAATAAAGGCATCACATCAAAAAGGCGATGAGATGAAAAGATTTGTGTCAATGGTAAAAATAACCCACCAGAAAATAACATACATATTCAAAGGTTCAAGATCCTAGATTTTATTAACTGAAGAAATCCATTTTCACACTCAAGAAATGGATGGGTGAGAAAAGAGGCAACCACACTCAAATCATCACATGATCTCTGTTACGCCTGGAAGCATGTGGATTCTTGTTCCTTTGATTTGTATTTGATCATACAAGAAAAAACAAAAATTTATTAGTTATAAATTAAGAACAATTTACAACAATCTTGTAAATCAATTAGCTTATGGAGATTACATGTTTGTATCTCGAGATTACAACAAAGGACACTCCGCAAATTGATCACTAAGAGGTTTATAAGTACATGAGGGAGAAGAGAAATAAAATTGCTGAAGAGATCTCTCTAATTCGACTAAACTTCACACACGGTATTGAAACATGAGAGAGTGATGGGGAGGAGTTATTTTATGGAAAATTTACATCCATATTTCCATATAAATTAGTCAAGTATCTTAAGGGATGAGTGACTATTTCAGTCAGTTTTTTACTCAAATTTATCCAACTTGTTGACTGACCAAATGTGTGAAAATGACATGACATTTAGTGGAACGTCGGGGCATCAATTTATTTGTCCAATAGATGTGGAATCAGCCCAATTGGATCTCTCAGGTCCGAGTTATGACCCAAATAAAGAAGGGTGGTCTAGTTTGGAATGACTAGAATTTCTTCACATTGTGGTCCTATTTTGGGCCTCCAAATAGATGAATTGGTTTTCAAGATCTTCTAGAGAAATTTATCCCATATTTTTTATGAACTTGTACACCAATTT
Organism: Viscum album; assembly: GCA_963277665.1. Taxonomy (NCBI): domain Eukaryota; kingdom Viridiplantae; phylum Streptophyta; class Magnoliopsida; order Santalales; family Viscaceae; genus Viscum; species Viscum album. The sequence goes on from OY728125.1 coordinate 562,809,989, forward strand.
TTTATACAATTGGATGCATGAAGTATCCACAATAAAAATAATTTTCCACATGCGTGATTTGGATCTCAAGCAGTTTGGCCCATTTTGCTTGAATTCCATCACGAGCTCTCCAAATCACCTCCTCCTACAATGTAAAAACTAAAACAAGTAAAATTTACCAATTAAGTAGTGATAAAAATTTATTCATTGATTCAAACATAATGTGAAATTTATTATTTTATTTGTAATATTCATTACAATACTAGTTTAAAATAACGTTGTAACGGTGGATTTGAATTGTGAATTTCTATGCGATCACACCCCCACACCTAAACATTTGAACTCCTGGGAAAATCCAGATATCCAAAAAAATGATGCATGTATATATTTCCAACATAATGAAGTTTTATCATTTGAGGAAATTTAAATTCATTCATGTAATGTGATCAATGCACAAACCAGACCAAGGAGTTATTCCTAATGAAAATGGATAAAGATGTCTCATAAAAATATCACAATGAAATTCAAAGAGATTCATGATACCAATTTGAAAAAGGAATTCAAAAGACAACCATTCCACTAAATCTCTTTGTGTGTGTGTGTGTGTGAAAACCATTCCATGTGATTCTTTCCCCTTTCTATCCAATAGATAAAGGCTATTTGAACATTTTCCATCTTAAAAGATTTTTTCTATCAAACCTTCTCTACATCCTTTGCTGTCATATTTCAAGACTCACTCACTTAAGCATTACCAGGAGTCAAACCATAATATTATGACCTAGATATCCCCATACGTTGCACATTTCATCACTCCCCTCATTTGTTATATTTGTTTTTTTAGATATTTCTTTTGAAACAAATCTCACACTTATCTCTCAACCCTTATTTGATCTCATCACAACACTAATTTTAATAGTTATAACAAGATAAAAGGTTGAGGAGTAGTGGTTTTTGTCCTGCCCAAGATATAACTGAATTTTGTTTTGATTTTTTTCAGGGCGTGCAATAGTCTCATATCAGGTACACACGCATAGGTCAATATGGTACAGTACTAAAATAGATCAGATAAGGAACGAGCATATGTAAATATAATTTTTAGCTTAAAAATATTAACCTAACATATATTTACCTTCTAGTATTTGATAAATATTCACACTTTGTGGTTTGGTGCAAAAATCAGTTGGGATATTAGTGAAACTTTTTTCCCAAAAACTACTCACATAAGGGGTGTCAATCATCGCAAAGGATTCACATAGATACAACCATTTATATCATTGACAGAAAACCAATTCACAAAAAATCACTCCATGATGTTAAATTCATACAAATATTTATTCTATAATAGTGGCAGGTTTCATAAAATGTTAAAACAACATGGAATAAAAAATTTCAACATGAATTTTTAGTAAGATCCCTAATTTGGTGACCCTAAGGGGGGAATGTAAAAATACCATAAAGAAGGTGAAAAATAGAACAAAGAAGAAAGGCAGTGAAAAATCCTAATGAACCCAGAAAGATGGGGAAAATTAAAAATATGATAAAGAAGGTGAAAAAGAGAAGAAAGAAGAAAGACGATTAAAATCCTAATGAACATAGGAATGTATCCACCCCCCACCTATAATGTGAAATTTCCTCGTTGTAATAATTCAAATGTGATAAAGAAGAATAAAACTTGGTGTGTTTCAATGGTATGTTGCTTCTAGAAGGTGGATTTACTCCACCAGATTATTTGGAAAATCCTCATAGAAGTGTTTATGTCACTGCCCAATGACGGTAAGACTTAATCCACTCTACTCATGAAAAATCTGTATTGTACCAAATGGGTAAAAATTAGTAACAGTATAAGGACTGAGCCACCGAGAATGAAGCATACATGGGTGGAGATTCATCCTGGAATTGTACATGAGGACCTTCTCACCAATATGGAACTTTCGGTGATGAATAATGCTATCATTATTGATCTGGGAGATCTTTATGTGTCACGTCTAATTTCTTCCTACTCATGAAATTGTAGCTTCATATGCTCACCTCCATCTGAAATTTTCATATTACATTTTTTAATATCCCAATATTCATGGTGTTCTACATCCACCAGGAGGTGAAATGCATTTCCAAACATATTTCTATAGGGTGACATTCGGATTGAGGTTTTAAAAGTTGTACGGTATGCCCAAAGGGAATCCTCCAAGCGCAAACTCCAATCTTTCTTGTTGGGTTGTACCATTTTTTCCAAACTTCTCATTACTTTAATTTTTGTTTGTCCATTATTTTGGGGGTGATATGAAGTGGAGACTTTATTATCAACCCCATACTTTTGAAGAAATGTTTTCATCTTTTGATTGCAAAAATGGGAACCCTAATCACTTATGATGAATCTTGGAAAACCAAACCTACTAAAATTTTGGGACCTCACAAAATAAACAACAACATGAGATTCATAGGTCCTAGTAGCATTTTCTTCCACCAATTTAGACACATAGTCCATAGCTAACAAGATGTAAATGAAACCAAATGAATTTGGAAAAGAACCTATAAAGTCAATGCCCCACGCATCAAATATTTCACAAAATAACATGGGATGTTGGAGTATTTCATTCCTCTTGGTGATATTACCTGTGAAATGACAATGACTAAATGACTTGAAAAAATTATGGGCATCCCTATAAAATTTAGTCCAATAAATTCTTCAGTAGAGGACTATTCGAGCTGTTTGTTGAGAGCCAAAGTGGCCCCCACAACCCAAAGTGTGGAAGAAGGTCAGAACAGAGGTGAACTCATGGTCAGGGACACACTGAAAAACTACATAGACACCCCAAATTCTTAATAAATATGGGTCATCCCAAATGTTCCATTGAGAATCATGTTTAAATCTCTAATATTGGGAAGTTCTGAAATCAGTGGGGACCCTAGATGATGCAAGAAAATTCACAATGTCTGCATACTAGGGGTAAGTTTAACAAAATCACAAGGGTTATCATGATGAAAGAATTCTTCAATGGGGAGGGATGAGTTAACATGGTGGTACAGTGGCGCAGAAATACTTCTAATGTGGTTAGCTACAATATTTCCCACCCCCTCTTATCTCTAATCTGAATGTCAAAATCTTCAAAAAGAAGTATCCACCGTATGAGGCGCGTCATAGCTTCAAGTTTCTTTGGGAGAAATCGAAGGGTTTTATGGTTAGAAAACAAAATAACCTTTTACCCAAGAAGATATGGACGAATTTTTTCCTAGGAAAACACAATAGAAAGGAGTTATTTTTTAGTGGTTGTGTTGTTTACATGGGAAGGGGCAAGGGTACATGAGGCTTACACAATGACATGAGGAGCCTTCTCAACCCTTTGTGATAAAACAGGCCCAACTACAAAGTTAGAGGCATCACAAATCATTTCTAAGGGCATATACCACCTTACTATTTGGATGATGAGAGGTGATGTGAGAATACTTTTTATTGAATTGAATGCATCCTCCCAATTTTTATCAAACACTAAATCAACATCTTTTTGTAATAACATGGACAAGGTAAGTGCGATCTTACTAAAGTCTTTAATGAATCGACAGTAAAAACCTGCTTGACCCAAGAAATATTCCACCTCAAGAACACATTTTGGATATGGAAGTGATGAAATTAATTCAATTTTAGATTTCTCAACTTGAATTCCCTTATTTTAAATGGAATTCCCAAGAAGTATCCCCCAATCAACCATGAAATGGAATTTCTAATTATTTAAAAGAAGATATTTTTCAATTTAGAGGCGGAACACAGATCATAGTTGTTCCAAACAATCAGAAAAATAAGAACCATATACCGTGAAATCATCCATATATACTTCCATTCATCTTTCAAGGTACTCAGAAAAAATACTCAACATACATTGCTGAAAAGTACCAAGATCATTACATAGACCGAATGGAATCCTTCTGTATACAAAGGTGCTGAATAGACAGGTTACTTTTGTCTTTTCTTGATCCTCAGTGACTATGTAGATTTTTAAATAACCCGAATAGTCATCAAGGAAACAATAATGGGACATACCATCCAGTCGTTCTAACATTTTGTCAATGAAAGGTATAGGAATGTGGTCCTTCCGCATGGTTTGATTCAATCTAAAGTAGTCAATATAGACTCGCCAACTGTTTTGCACACGTGTTGGAACCAATTGATTCCATTCATTTGACACAACTATTATTTCTATTTTATAGGAACAACTTGAATTGGGGTATCCCGTTTACTATCAGATATAGGATAAATGATCCTTACAGCAAATAATTTACTGAATTCCAATTTTACCACTTCACAGAGAGTGGGATTCAACCGGCGTTGAGATTTCCTTACGAGCTTAGCCGCATAATTCGAAAGTATATGGTGTATACAAATAGATAGTCTAATCCTGGGAACATAAACCAATATCCATCATATTTCCTTTTTTACAGTCTCTCAAAAGGTTGAGTAGTTTTGATTCCTATTGTAGAGAGAGGTTATTGGTAATAATGACGGGAATTTGGTCAATTCCCTCAAGATATGCATATTTTAAATTATAAAGAAGTTTTTTATGTACCAACATCTGTGGTTTTTGGATTTAGGGTGGGTTTTTAGGGGTAGTGAGGTCTATTAATCTATCTATTTGCTCATGTTTATTCTTTAAGGATATAGGAACTATTGAAATGAGATTTCCATAAACATCTACAGTCAGAGGTACCTCGAAATGAACCCACTCATCAATTAAAGCACAAAATTGACACTTTTATGACCCAACCAAAAACTCATAACATGAATCAAAAATCAAATAATTTAAGGGTTTAAAAAATGAAAATGAATCAGATTATGGTTTTAGGAGTAAATTTTTTTGTGTGCATAATTTTAGAGCACTTCCATTGAATATATAGGAAGAGTGGAGTGCTCTCTAATAGGGTGTTTCATAGCCTCAAGGATGTTAAAACTTACCTTTTATCCTCCTAACTGCATGGAAAATGTACCATTGTGAACTTTAATTAACGTCTTTGCTATTTTTAGGAGTGTCCTCCCAATTATGAGAGAATCATGTCCTTGGGTTTGGGTATCTTTGATCACAAGAATATAGAAATTAGCAGGGAAGATGAGATCCTTCAATCATACAAGGACATACTCAATCACTCTTGTTGGATTCATAGTACTCTGGTTTGTAAGTTGCTTTACAATAACTGTTCTTTGAAGATCTCCAACCTATAGTGAAGTATAAATGGAGTGAGGAATTACATTAATGGAAGCACCTAAATCTATCATAGCATTGGAAAAGAAGATCACCCCTATGGTACATGGTATTGTGAATGTTTGAGGACCCTTTAATTTGGTTGGCATTGATGGTTAATCAAGACCGAGACATTCCTTCCCAAGTTAACTCTCTCATTCCCCTTCAGCCTCCTTTTATGGGTAAAAATATCTTTAATAAATTAGGAATATCAAGGGGTTTTTTTAAATATATCCAATAAGAGATTTTTAACTCGATCATTTTTAAATGTATCCATTATTATTTATCAATCTCATTATCAAAAATATTCTTAGATTTAGAGAGTCTTTGGGGGAGAGGAAGAGGAATGATTTGTTCATTTGGATCACCAATGATAATTTGATTACCCTATTTGTCTTTTTTTTTATTACTTGAAATTATTTAGGGTTGGGAAATAGAGTTTTCAAGAGGATTCTTTGAAACTACGATGTGTTACTACACATACGTTACCTTTTTCCTTCGGATTGCCAATGGGTTGGGAAAGTTGTTCTCCAAAACCATGCATCTTAAGCTCAGAGGTAGTGTTTTACAGCTGACCCACTTTAGTTTGTAGGTCTTGAATTTCTGATTGTGTGTTTTGTTGGAATTGGAGGTTCTGGGATTCCATTTTCTTTATCATATCCTCGAGGCTTGGTTCAAATTTTGGAGGAGGATAATGATTGTTTTGAGAAGTTGGAGGATTATAAGGTTGCATACATTGGATGTGTTGATACCAATTCTACTTGGGGTAGCTTGATTCTCCTCCTAGTCGGTAATGGGGTTGTTCATGCCACCCAGGATGTGTATTTGGCCTGAATTGTTCTTGCTTGAAAGGATGTGATTTTTGGAATGGAGGCCTAAGGAACATTGCTGCACAAGACTCGAGTGAATCATGAAGTTGTGGGAATTGGTCATAAAAATGAGTATTGTGAGAAAAAATACCACAATTTAATGGAACAGGAGGAGATTGTCAGTTACCTTGTGCTTGAGGTAATTTCCTTAGAATTGTATGAGTCACATCAATATTGTTATCTAACTTTTGTTCTAGAGATGAATTACTTACCTCATGAACTCCTCGAGTTGGTTCAATAGATCATGTACCAAATTGTTGTGCATTTTGAGCCATGTTGGATATTAAGTCATGGGCAGTGGAAGGAGTATTATTAACCAAGGAACTACCAACTTCCGCATCAATCATTCCATGATCCATGGGGATAATCCCCTCATAGAAGTATTGGATTAATAGTTGTTCACTAAGATGTTGGTGGGGGCATCTTGAGCAGAGTCGTTTGAATCTCTCCTAGTATTCATAAAGGATCTCTCCTTGTGATTAAATAATACCACAAATTCCTTTCTTAATGATGTTCTTCGAGAGGAAAGGAATAACTTCTCTAAAAATAGACTTTTTAGGTCATTCCAACCCCCAATTGTGGTAGGCAAATAGTATAGCCAGTATTTGGGTACACCATCAAGGGATAAAGGGAAGACCCTAAACATAATTAAGTCCTCAAAGATATTTTGGTGTTTCATGGTGAAGAATACTATGTAAAACTCTTTGAGATGATTGTGAGGGTCCTAAAAAAAACACCATGGAATTGGGGAAGTTGGTGGATGAGGCCTGATCTCAGCTCAAGGTTGGCTACTTCCCTAGGATATTGGATGTATGCAGGTTGGTACTCTACATCTACGGTGGTCAGTTCTTTAAATGATTGATTATTTGCAACCATGTTTTCTTGGGTTTGATTGGATTCAATTTTTTATTGGGTTTTGACCAATTTCGGTTCCAAAATGGGTTCCTTAGTGTTAAATGATTGACCTTCTCCAGATGCCTTGATTAGTGTGTGAAGTGACTTTTCAATTTTTGGGTCAAATTCAAGAAGTTTTTCTTTTTATTATCGGATCTTGAAAGTAAGTTGTGAAGTTTGTTTTTTTATGTTTTAATAAGGATAAAATCACATAATAAGGTTTAAAGGAGAATATATTGTTATAATATATAATTGTAGATAGAGATGAAGAAGAGAGAGGGGGGAGAAGAACACACAAAAACATCCAAAAATAGAAACATAAATACAAAACAAAAACAATAAAATGGGGGTGGGGTATTTAAAAGAGTACTAATTAAGAAGTAAAATAAATAAGTAAAAGCAAATTAAGAATATAATGATCTATTCTCTTGGAAAAGGCGCCAAAATTTTATCGCGTTATTGAGCGCATCAAATTAGATATTTTTTTGTAACTATAATTTCTGTTGTATAGCATCAACCCTATGTCATCTCTTGAAGGAGATTTTGGTCATTAATTAAAAAAGGATCTTCTGATTAAGAAACTAAAAAGGGAATGGGGTTTTATAAAACTTGGTTTTTGTTTCTTTAAGAATGAAAATTTAAAGTATATTACTACTAAGAGAAAATGGTTGGAGAAATAGTGATCAACCCGGGTAAGTGTCCCTTGATGCTCAATACGTCATCGCCCTCAAGCGAAATTGAAGGATCATTGATATCTTGATTTTATACATACTCAAATAAGTAATGGTATATGAGTTCTTACTTGGTTACCACCTAGTATTTGATCTATCAATGATATTGATTATCGGCAACCGCTCAAAAACAACAAAAGTGAATCGATGTAAAAAATGGAAGTCAATCAATGCATCACATCAAAAACATGATGAGATGAACAAATTCGTGTTAATGATTAAAATATTACACATGACAAGAACATGAATATCCATAGGTTCAATCTCCAATATTTTATCAACCGATGCAATCTATTTTTACACTCATGAAATGGGGGGTGAGAAAAGAGGCCACTGCACTCAAATCCTCCCTAGATCTGGGTTATGCATGGAAGAATGTGGATTCTTGTTCCTCTGATTTGTATTTGATCATGCATGAAAAAAATTATAAGGTGAAAATGAAGAACAATTGACAAAAAACCATTACTCAATTATCTTATTAATAATACAAGTCTGGATCTCAGGATTACAAAAAAGGACACTCCACAAATTGATCACTAAGAGGTTTATATGTACATGAGGGAGAAGATGAATTAAATGGGTGAAGAGTACTCTTCAATTCAACTAAACATTACCCCTGTTCGTGAAACAAGAAAAATGAGTGGGTGGAGTGATTTCATGGACACTTTAAATCCATATTTTTATATAATGTGGTCAAGTATCTAAAGGGCTAAGTGACTATTCAAGGAATATTTTTTACTATATAATTATATGGTAGGTTAATAGAACAAAACACGAGAAATTGATTTTCCATTTAGTTGAAAGTCGGGGATTCGAGTTATATGTCCAAGGGAGGTGGAGTCAGACCAATTTGATCTCTGAGGCCCGAGTTATGACCCAAATACATAAGGGTGGTCTAATCTGGCCTGCCCAGAATTTCTTCATATTGTGGGCCTATTTTGGGTCTCCAAATGGACGTATCGGGCATTGTGATCTTCTATAGAAATGTATCCCACATTTTTCTTCACCCATAAAACCATTATTATCCCAATTGTATGAACATATTATCCAACGTACCAATAATTTTCTACATGCCTTCTTGGGATCTTGCGCAGTTTGGCCCATTTTGCTTAAATTCCATCACGAGCTCTCCAAATCACCTCCTCATACAATTTAAACACCAAAACAATTATAATTTACCCATTAAAAATTTATAAACATTAATTCATTAATTCAAACATAAATTTCAATTTATTATTATATTTTTAATATTCATTACAAAACTAGTTTATAACAACGGTGTAAGGGTGGATTTGAATTGTGATTCGATATGTGATCAGACCCCCACACCTAATCATTTTCACTCTAGGACAAAGTCACATATCCAAAAAATGATGCATGTATATATTACCAACATCATGAAGTTTTAACATTTGAGGAAATTTAAATTCATTAAAGTAATGTGATCAATGAATAAACCACACCAAAGAGTTCTTCCTAGTGAAAAATGGAAACTGTTGTCTCATAAATAATATCACAATGAAATTCAAAGAGATTCATGATATGAATTTGAGAATGGAATTCAAAAATCAACCATGCCACTAACTCTTTGTGTGTGTGTTTGAAAACCATTCCATGTTATTCTTTCCACTTTCTATCCAATAAATATAGGTTATTTTAACATTTTTCAGCTTAAAAGATCTTGTCCACCGAACTTGCCCTAAATCCTTTGCAATCATATTTCAAGACCCACTCAATTAAACAATCTCATAAGTTATACCATAAGATCTTGATCTAGATATCCAAATATGTTGCACATTTCATCACTCCCCTCATTTATTATTTTTGTTTTTTTTTCAGAAGTTTATTTTGGAACAAATCTCACACTTATCTATCAACCCTTGATTGATCTCCCCATGAATCTAATTGTAATAGTTATAAAAAGATCAATGGTTGAGGAGGAGCAGTTTTTGACCTTCACAAGACACAACCCAATTTGTTATGATTTTTTAGGGAGTGCAATAGTCTAATATCAGGTACACATGCATATGTCAATCCGGTACAGTAATGAAACAGATCGGATAAAGAACAAACATATGTAAATATCATTTTATGCTGAAAAATATTAACCTATAATATATTTACCTTCTAGTAAGTGAGAAATGTTCACACATTGTGGTTTGGTGCAAAAATGTGTTGAGATATTAGTGGGACTGTTTTCCCAATAACTACTCACACAAGGGTAATCAATCATCTCAAAGGTTTCACATAAATACAACCATTTATATTTTTGATAGAAAAAAAATTCACTGAAAATTACACCATGGTGTTAAATTCTACAAATATTCATTCCATAACAGAGGAAGGTTTTATCAAATGTTAAAACAACATGGAATAAAAAAATTTCAACATGCATTTTTAGTGAGTTCCATTATTTGGTGACCATAAGGGGGGAACATAAAAATATCATTAAGAAGGAAAAAAATAGAAAAAGATGGAAGACAACGAAAATCCTAATAAACCCAGAATGATGGAGAAAAGTGAACATACCCTAAAGAAGGAGAAAAATATAATAAAGAAGAAAGACGATGAAAATCTTAATAAACCCTCAAATGTATCCACCCCCCCCCACACCAATAATGTGCACGGTAATCACGATAATAATTGAGAATGTGAGAAGGAAGAATACAACATGGTGTGTTTCACTAGTATGTTTCTTCTAGAAGGTATATTTCATCCACTGGATTCTTTGGAAAATCCTCATAGAAGTGATTAAGTTGACTCCCATTGACGGTAATACTTCATCAACTCTTCTCATACAAAATCGGTATTGCACCAAAAGGTTAAACAATAGTAACATGATAAGGACAAAGCCACTAGGAACAAAGTGTAAATGGGTGGAGGTTGAGCCTGGAATTGTGCATCAGGACCTTCTCACCAATATGAAACTTCCACTAATGAATAATTCTATCATGGATAGCCTTCGTCTTCTCTTTATAGATCCGTTAGTTCTCATATGCCTCACATCTAATTTCATACAACTCTTGAATTTGTATCTTCATTTTCTCATGTGCATCTGAAATGTTCAAATTACATTGTTTAATAGCCCAATATGCATGGTGTTCTACCCCCCCCCCCAAGAGGTGACAAGCCTTTGCAAACACAATTCTATATGGTGGAATTCTGACTGGGTTTTTAAAAGTTGTACGGTCTGCCCAATGTGCATCCTCCAAGAACGAACTCCAATCCTTCCTATTGGGTTGTACCTTTTTTTCTAAGATTCTCTTAGCTTCCCTATTTGAGATTTCATCTTGTCCATTATTCTTGTGGTGATATGTAGTGAGGATTTATGGTCAACTCCATACTTAAAAATAAAAGTTTTCATGTTACGATTTCAAAAATTGAACCCTTATCACTAATGAAAAGTCTTGGAAAACCAACCCGACTAAAAATTTGGGACCTCAAAAAATAAACAAAAAATCGAGATTCATTGGTCCAAGTAGCCTTTTCTTCAACCTATTTATGCACATAGTCCACAAATAAAAATATTTACATGAATCCAAATTCATTTGAAAAAGTCCCAATGGTGTCAATTCCCCATGCATCAAAGATTTCATAGAATAACGTGGGATGTTGGGGCGTTTTATTCGTTTTATATATATTCCTTGTGAATTGACACTGACTACATGACTTGAATAATCTATGTGAATCCATATACAATGTTGGCAAATAAATTAATAAGTCTAGGACCTTTCGAACTGTTTGTTGAGAACTAAAATGGCCCCCACAAGCCAAAGTGTGGTAGAAGGTCAAAACAGAGTTGAATTCATGGTCAGGGACACGCTAATGAACTACTTGGTCACCTAAAATTCATCAAAATAAGTGTCATCCCAAATTTACTATTGAGAATCATGTTTAAGTATATTGTATTGGGAAGTGATGAAATCTGTGGGGACCCTAGATGTTGCAAGAAAATTCAAAATATCCACATACTAGGGGGTAAGGTCCACAAGATCCCACTGGTTCTCATGAGGAAGGAATTATACAATGGGGAGGGATGAGTTTATATGGTGTTCCAGGGTGGATAAATCCTACTAATATGGTTAGATACATCATTTTACACCCCCCACTTATCTGTAATGTCAAGGTCAAACTTCTAGAGGAGGATCATCAACCATATGAGGTGGTGCTTAGCTTCAGGTTTCTTTAGGAGAAATAAAAGGGAAGTATGGTTCGAAAACACAATCACATTTCACCCAAGAAGATATGAATGGAAATTTTCTAAGGAAACCACAATGGAAAGGAGTTCTTTTTTAGTGGTTCTGTAGTTTACCTAGGTATGGTCAAGGGTACGCAAGGAATACATAATGACATGAGAATCCTTCTTATCCATTTGTGATAAAACTACCCCTAATACAAAGTTAGAGGCATCACACATAAGTTCAACGGGGAGATCCCACCTTAGAGGTTAGATGATGGGAGGTGATGTGAGACTCCTTTTTAGTGAATTTAATGCAACCTCACAATTTTTATCAAACAAAAAATCAGAATATTTTTGTAATAACCTGGACAGTGGAAGTGTAATCTTACTAACGTCTGTAATGAATCAGTGGTAAAAGCCAGCATGACCCATGAAATATCACACCTCACAAAACAAATTTGGATATGGAAGGGATGAAATTAATTCAATTTTATATTTATCAACTTGAATTCCATTATTTGAAATGACATGCCCAAGAACAATCCCCCGCTCAATATTTAAATAGCATTTCTTATAGTTTAAAACAAGATCTTTTTCAATGTAGCGGTGGAGGAAAAAACCTATGTGTTCCAAACAATAATCAAAAGAAGAACCATATACTATGAAATCATCCATAAAGACATCCATACAACTCTCAAGGTACTCATTATAAATTCTCAACATACATCGTTGAAATGTACCAAAAGCATTGCATAGACCAAATGGCATCCTTCTGTATACAAATATGCTGAATGGATAAGTAAATGTTGTCTTTTCTTAATCCCCAAGATCTATACATATTTGGAAATAACCCGAATATCCATAAAGGAAAAAATAATGGGACTTACCATCCAATCATTCTAACATTTGGTCAGTGAAAGGTAGAGGAAAGTGGTCCTTCCACATGTCTTGATTTAGTCGATGGTAGTCAATACAGACTCGCCAAATTTTTTTCACACGTGTTGGAACCCATTCATTCCGTTAATTTTACACAACTGTTATTCTTATTGTTTTAGGAATATTTTGCACTGGTCTAACCAATTTACTATCAGATATATGATAAATGATCCCCGTTGCAATAATTTACTAACTTCCAATTTTTCCACTTCATGGAGAGTGTGATTAAACCGTTGTTGAGTTTGTATTACGGTATTATCCTCATCATCCAAAAGTATATGGTGCATACAAATAGATGTTCTAACCCTATTAATATCATCCAATGTCCATCCTATATCCTTTTTAGACTCTCTCTAATGGTTGAGGGGTTTTGATTTATATTATGGAGAGATTTTATTGGAAATAATGATGGGAAATTGGTTAATACCCTCAAGATATGCATATATTAAATTAGAAGGAAGTTGTTTATCTTCCAACACTGGTGGTTTCTAGATTGAGGGAGGTTTTTCAGGAGGATGGGGTCCGTGAAACTATCTATCTTCTAATTTTTATTCTTTAAGGATAGAGAATATATTGAAATGAGATTTCCAGAATGATCGACAGTCATAAGTACCTCAGAATGAACACACTCATCCATTAATGCACAAAATTTACACTTTTCAGACCCCACACAACACTCAATACATGAATCAATACTCAAATCATCCATGGTTGAAAAGAGGAAAATGAATCGGAGTGTGGGTTGAGGAGAAAATTGTGTGTGAGTGTGAATCATTTGGTAGAAATTCCATTGACTTGATTGGAAGAGTGGAGTGCTCTTCAACATTAGGTTTCATAGCCTCCAGGATGTTAAAAATTACCTTTTATCCTCCGAACTCCATAGGAAGTGAACCATTGTGAACATTGATGATTTTCTATGCTGTTTTGATGAATGGACTCCCATGTATGAGAGGAGAATGTACATGGGTTCTGGAATCTTAAATCTCAAGAATGTTTAAATATGCATGGAAGACGAGACTATTCAATCTTATAAGGGCATCCTCAATCACTTATGTTGGATGCATAGCACTCTAGTTATCACGTTACACAATAATTCATGTTGGTTGAAGCTCTCCAACTTATAGAGAAGTATAAATGGAGTGAAGCATTACATTAATTGAAGCACCTAAATCTAGAATAGCATCAGAAAAGACTGGCTCCCTAATGGTACACAGTATTGTGAATGTGATCAGATCCTTGAGTTTGGTTAGTATTGCTGGTTGAATCAAGGACACGAAATTCCATCCCATATTTACTCTCTCATTTCCCTTCATCCAACATCAATGGGTGCAATATTCTTTATGAAATTTTGCATATCGAGGGATTTGTTTAACTGCATCCAATAGAGGAATGCTAAATTGAACATTTTTAAATGTATCCATTATTTATTTATCAATCTTATTATCAAAATTCTTCTTAGTTTTTTAGAGTCTTTGGGGAAAGGAAGAGTAATGGATTGTTCATTTGAATAATCAATGATAATTCGATTACCCTTTTTGTCTTTTTTTCTTTACATGAAATTATTGAGGGTTGGGAAAGAGAGTTTTCAAGATGGGTACATACCTGTTGTGAAGAATCAATTGAAGGAGAGACTAATTTAACACCACGAAATGTAACATCACATACAATATCTTTATTTTTTGGATTGGAAATGGGTTGGGATGGTATTTGTCCAGAAACATTCATATTAAGCTCACCGATGGTGTTTTCCAACTTCCCCACTTGAGTTCGTAAGTCTTGAATCGTCGATTGTGTGTTATTTTGGAACTGGAGGTTCTAGGCTAACATTTCCTTAACCATATCCTCGAGGCATGGTTCAGATTTGGGAGGAGGATGATGATTTTATTGAGAAGTTGAAAGATAAAAAGGTTTCATACCTTAGCCTTGTTAATACCAATTCTGCTTGGGGTAGTTTGAGTTTCCTCCTTGTCGGTACTAGGAGTTGTGCTTGCCACCCAAGATTTGAATTTGGACTGAATTGTTCTTTCATAAAGGGTGCGGATTATTGGAATGGACGCCCTGGGAACACGGCTGTAGAAGACTCGGGTGAATCTTGAGGTTGTGGGAATTGGTCTGAAAAATGAGTATTTCAGAACAAATACCATAATGTAATGGAACGGGAGGAGATTGTGAGTTAACATGTGCTTTAGATAATTTCCTTATAAGGGTATGAATATCATCAAGCTTGTTATCTACCTTTGGTTCTAGAGATAAATGACTTACCTCATGAAATCCTCGAGTTGGTGGAATAGATCGTGATCTAAATTATTTTGCATTTTGATCCATGTTGGTTAGTAATTCCTGAGTAGAGGATGGAGTTTTATCAACCATGAAGCCACCAGTTACTACATAAATCATTCCATGATCCATGGGGATATGTCCCTCACAAAATTATTGGATTAATAGTTTTTCTCTAATCTGGTGGTGGGGGTATATTGGGCATATTCGTTTTAATCTATCCATGTATTCATGAAGGGTCTCTCCTTGTGATTTCATAATTCCACAAATTTCGTTGCTAATTGATTTTGTTCATGAGGCAGAGAATAACTTCTCTAAATATAGTCTTTCTAGGTCATTCTTGCCCCCAATTATGGTAGGAAAATAGTATATCCAATCTTTGGCTACACCATCAAGGGAGAAAGGGAAGGCCCTAAACATAATTAAGTCCTTAGTGAAATTTTGGGGTTTCATGGTGGAGTAGACTATGTGAAACTCATTGAGATTTTTGTGAGGGTCCTCACCCGGAAGACCATGGAATTTGGGAAGTATGTGGATGAAGCCTGATCTCAGCTCAAAGTTGGATACTTCCCTAGGATATTGGATGTACGCAGGTTGGTACTCCACATTTGGGGTGGTCAATTCTTTTAAGGTTAGATTATTTTCATCCATGATTTCTTGTTTTTTATTGGGTTTACTTTTTGATAGTTTTATGAACAATTTAGGATCAAAATATGCCTATTTAGTGTTACTTGATAGACCTTCTCTAGACTCCTTGATTTTGTGTGAAGTGTCTTTTTATTTTCCAGGTCCAATTCAAGCAGTTTTTCTGTTTTTGATCTGGTCTTTAAAATAAGTTGTGACATTTTTTTGATTCAATATAGATAAAATCACTTTAGTTGGTTGAGAGAAGAATACAATGTTATAATACAGAATTATAGAGAGAGATGGAGAATAAGATAGAGAGATAGAGAGAGAAATAAAGAACACAAAAAACCCACCAAAAAATACAAATAGAAAACCAAAACAAAAATAGTCTAATGGGGTAGGGTATTTAAAAAATTACTATTTAAGAAGTAAAATAAATAAATAAAAGGGAATAAAGAAAAAACATATCTTGTCTCCCCAGAAACGGTAGCAAAATTTGATCGTGTTGTCGAGCACATCAAATTAGATGTTTATTTTTAACTTGAATTTCTACAGTATAGTCACAACCCTAGGTTGTCACTTAAAAGAGTTTAGATCATTAATTAAACCATGAGGTCCTTATTAAGAAACTAAATGGGGAATGGGGTTTTATAATACTTGGTTTTTGTTTCTTTAAGAACAAAAATTAAAAGTATATTACTACTGGGATAAAATGGTTGGAAAAATCGTGATCAACTCAGGTAAGTGTCCCTTGATGCTCAATCCGTAATCGCACATAATGGAATGGGAAGAATCATTGATTCCTAGATTTTATACATACTAAACACAGAAAAGGTTTGTGAGTTCTAACAAGGTTACAACCTAGTATTTTATTGGTCAACGATACTGATTATCGGCAACCACTCAAAATTAACAGACATGAATCGATGTAAAAAAACTCAATCAAGGCTTCACATCAACAATGTGATGAGATGACCAGATTTGTGTCTATGATAAAAATATTCCAAAAGACAAGAACATGCATATTCAAAAGTTCAAGCTCCTCGATTTTATCAACTAACACAAACCATTTGCACACTCATGAAAGGGAGGGGTGAGAAAAGAGGCAACCACACTCAAATCATCACATGATCTGGGTTATGCATGGAAGCATGTGGATTCTTGTTCCTTTGATTTGCATTAGATCATAACAGAATAAAAGAATATTTATAAGGTAGGAATGAAGAACAATTGACAAAGAACCTGGAAATCAATTACTTTATGAATATTACTAGTGTGGAGCTAAGGATTATAACAAATTACACTCCCCAAATTGATCATTAAGAGGATTAGAAGTACATGAGGGAGAAGAGAAATAACATTTTTGAAGAGAGCTCCCCAATTAGACTAAACATTAATAATGGTCATGAAACATGAGATAATGAGGGGGAAGTGAATTTATGGACGAATTACATCCATATTTCAATATAAAGTGGTCAAGTATCTATAAGCATAAGTGATTATTCAAGGAATATTTTTTACTCCATCGTTATCTGGAGTGTTACTGACACAAATGCGTGAAAATTACATTAAGTTTGGTAGAAATCCGGGGATTCAAATTATCTATCCAAGGTAGGTGGAAGCAGATCAATTGGATCTCCGACTCTCTAGTTATGAACCAAATACAGAAGGTCAGTCCATTCTGGCCTTCCCAAAATATTTTTACATTGTGGGACAATTTTGGGCCTCCAAATGGATGAATTGGGCAACATGATCTTCTATAAAAATGTATCCCACGTTGTTGTTCACTCATAAACCCATTTTTATCTCAATTGGATGCATATAGTATCCACATAGCAAATAGTTGTCCACGTTCATGCTTGGGTCTCGTGCAGTTTGGCACATTTTTCTTGAATTCCATCACGAGCTCTCCAAATCACCACCTTCTACAATGTAAACACCAAAACAAGTAAAATTTTCCAATTAATAAGTGATAAAAATTAATTCATTCATTTAAACATAAAGTGAAATTTATTATTATATTTGTAATAGTCATTGCAAAACCTGTTTAAGACAATGGTGTATGGGTGGATTTGAATAGTGAATCACTATGCGATCATTCACCAAGAACAATTAGGATTCTAGTAGTTCACTTATTCATTGCCAATAATGCACTGAGAATGTTACTGAATCATGAGAATATAAGGATGGATCATGTTATGGAAACTGAAGGGATTTTATCTAGAGATGTGTCTCTTTATACTATAGTTATTATGAATATATTTACCCCCATAATTATTTCTCCTCAACAATATCCCAAGCCAGTTTGGCATGAAGGACAGTCATGGTACTTGAAATTATCATGAGGTTAATAAAACCTTCCATATATTGGTAGAGATTAAGATGTATTTAAAATGTTTGGCCATGTCTAGAGGATATGTCCAAAACATCTACTCCCCATATGGAAAATAGCCATATTTTTTCACTCTGTGTAGAATCTTCAAGGTTCAATGGATAAATTTTTATTACACTTGACATGAATGAAATTTTGTGGTGAACTCTATGAAATCATATGTCATAGTCGTGTAGTAGTACCGTAGCCTTCCGATTTGGTGGGGAATATTTACCCTACCTGGTGGGAACCACATGATCCAATTTTCAGCCCTTCTATAACAACTACAAACGCTTCTCCTTTAATACATCAAATAAGGGCTCTATAAAAACATCATTTTAGGGGACTTTTTGGTATTTTGGGCCATTATAAAGAGTGAATATGGTTTCTAACTGACATAATAAATATTTTGAGGAATTGTACATTGTCTTCCAATGATTTTACACCCACCACAGTGTTATTTTATTAGCAATTATCGCAATTTTATTGTTTTTTGGAATTTTTAGCTTAATTGTAAAAATGGAAGAATTTTGGGATTTAACCATTTTATTTTTTGTTATGTATTTTAGACAAAACATTTTATAAAATAATTTAAATTGTGAAATTAAATTTTTTAGGATCCCTTATATCATAGGATACATTTCATATTTCTATACCCCAAGCTCAATTCATCAATCAGAGGCCGAAAATCAGCTCACAACATTGGACTCAAAAAGTATTCACGAAGATAGAATGTTTTAAATATGAGCTCATATCACGATGTTTTGTAGCCTAATAAAGTGGAAATACTACAAATATCTTGATAAAAAAATTTCATACCATTTTTTATTATGAATTAGATATGTCACTCAGTCATTTTGAAGATCATTAATGCATGATAAACTGGAGAAAAGGAATCTAGAGAGGCTGGTTAAGAAGGTTAAATTCTCATATTGAAACAGTCATAACTCTCACTGCACTTGTAAAACTATACTGAAATTTCATAGATAGACATTAATGGTAATTAGGTACAACATTAATAAATGTGTCCATGTGTGAATTTGATATTTAATGGGTCTACCATGCAATCCATTTAATGGAAAAATATGACCTATAAAAGGAGGATAAATCCTCCTTCCCAAATCATTTCAATCCATCCAGTCAACCACTATTGGAAAGGAGGACAAGGGAATTATTAATTATTTAGGATTTCATTAATTTATTTTAATTTCAGTTTTCTTTTATCATGTAATATATTCATATTTTTATTAAAGTGTTTCACTTTTCTTCTTCCAACCCTTTTTGTCTCTTCCAATCATAATATCACTATTTATTTCTTCCATATTTACATCGCGATATCTATTCACTTGGTAATGAAAAGTAAATAACTCAAGGCTTGTCCCTGGGTGAGGTGCGGAAGTTTTCTTTTTTATTGTAATTTAATTTTAAATATTTTTTATGTAATTGAGGTGGAATATAGAAATTTGTATGGGTGCAGAGGTTGTCCCCCAAAACACTATATACAAATCCATTCCTTTTCAGGGATTCATTAATATTCTATCTCTTCTCTTAGTAAAACCTTGTGTACAATAGGGTTAGGGTTTCCATAAGGATTGAAATAGATAAGGTGGAGTCTATTATTTTATGAATAACAATCTTGGGTGAGTATGTATCCAATTTTACTATTAGAGGAGGTGTAGTTTGGTGTGCCAAGTGCATGATAAAATCACCCACTCTATAAATCAATAAAATTCCTTTAATTGATGAGGTTTCACTAAATGAAATATCAAATTTAATTTAAACAACCAATAAATAATGAATGAACCCATGATATCCAAACCTAGGACTGAGACATTTCTTAATAAATTTCATTCTGTATTAATCTACATTTAGATTTTAATTTTGTCAATTCGTTATTTTAATTACTCAATTTCCCAAACCCAAAAACCATCATTTTCATAAATAATATATAAAAAATTAGATCAAGTGAATTATAATGAGTGATTTAACTGATTACAATTCACCTAAAGTAAGAAAACACATGTAATCCTCTATGATGTATTAGGAATATAAATTTGTTTTTTTCATTCCCTATAATAGGTGTGGTCAAAACTAGCGCCGTTTCTAGGGAGCTAAACTGTTATTTCGATCACTTTTTTGAAATTAATATTTCTTTTAAAAAAATAATTTTTTATGTATTACATATTCCAAAAAACACATTTTTCATGATGTATTAAAATTCAATTTATTATGCATGTGATGGTTACTCATAGGTTTAAGAAACAGAAAAAGATTATAATGTGGAGGAACACTAACGAATAGGTTATTATCTTATGGTAATGTTAAAAAAGTTGCAAAGAGACAAAGTGACTTGGATCTCACCACAAGTTTCGATGATCATGATCGATGAACTCCAGATTGACTTACAAAGATTCAAGGCCAAGAAGGAAGTTACACTTGTATTTACTGATTACACTGAAGACATCCAAGAAGTGGAGGAAAAACATGATGTGGTGGAGTCTGAATACCTACCTCCATCAGTCAATAATAAACTCCAAGAGGAACTTTAAATTGAAGATGGGATTTAAGCCGAACTACCACATGGGGATGATATATTCTTCAACTCAATCTAATTTAATTTTCTTTAATGTAATTTGAGTATAACGTTTAACTATTTTTAATTTTAAGAATCAGAAAATCATTGTTATTCCTTATAAGGTAGGGAGAATATGGATGTGCATCTGTTGAGGAACACATAGAGCTCCTTGATTTTGATGAACATACATTTGAGGAGCCCCATCATGAAGAGATCCAAGTTGATAAGCCTAATTAAATTAGGAAATATGCTACTTTTATGAAATGAGATAAATTAATTTTTACAAATAAAAAAATTATTTAATTAAATATACCTATTTACTTCCGCTTTTAGCATTAATCTCATGCATCCCGTGTGAAGCTAGCACCAAAAGAGGCTTCATAAGTAAACATTAATAAGGAGAATGATACATACATAATTCTACCCTCTAAAATCATGATATTCCTAATTATGAAGTGTTAGGATCTAGTATACTCTATACATGGTTCATTACTCACCCATAAGCATGATGCAGAAGGAGGGATAAGCCACATGTGGTTATTCACCTCAAAGAAGCTTCATCCACCATCTGATTTTGGATAAAAACTATCACTACTTTATAGAGGTAGTAAAAATTTAGGGCCCTCTTAGGGGATCATACGAAGACTTATCCCTTAATACAATTTCTAATAATTTAGATTTCAAATATTTTTCTTATGAAGTAGTGTCCCATATTGCCCCTCCCTCAATCATATTTAGCTTAAATGGAACGATCCTTGTTCTTAATTGAGTACTTTTATTTTATAGGTTCATGATGGTACAAGGTTGTCCCAAAAAGTAAAGGAAGAGGACTATACAAATTTTAAAAAGGGATTTCACATTAGTTTTTATCTTATAAAATCTTTATTTTTTTCAAAAAACATTTTTTGAGCTCCAAATATAATATTATATGCCCACATTAAAATTTGTCTCTACTCGGCTGACCTAGGAGGCATATGTTTCTTATGAATTTTTTGATTCCATGTTTTATATTTCAATGTAGATTTGATTAAAAGATAAATATGGATAATTATATTTTTTCTATGATGAATAGTTATTCAATGAGGACTCATGATTTGAAAGAATTAATTGATTCATGTGAATGAAATTTCCAAACAATTTTCATGCTTTAATTTTTTGAAATCCATGTGAATTATTTTGTTATTATTAATCAATCCTTGACTGATTATAAAAAATCACATGTCCCATTCCCAAGAGGATTTATAAAATGGTTAATTTCTATTTTTTCTTCATCATATTTCTTTATTGATCACGAGACATGCCACAAGCTAGAGATTTAATTCGAACCTGTCAAAACTATGACTGTTCAAAAAGAACATTCAAAATGCTTGAGGCGTTATTTTAAAATCCAATTATCCTTAAAAGACTACCTTTACATCAATCCTTATTTAGACCATAGAGATTGTGGATAACCCTATTAGGGATGAGCCATGTATCTAGCTAATTTTTTCCATTAATACCCTACACTTAGTAATTGCTTGAATTTTAAAGTTGTTGTGTGCATGGGAAGTGAATCATGAAAAATGGTATTTTTTATAATGTATGGAATAAGTGAGGGTTTATTATTAAGGTAATTATAAAAGGATTTTTAATCATTCATATTAATCTATTTTTTCCCATCTAGAATAAATAAAGTGAAAATGACAAGAAGAAAAAAATGAAATTAATATGGTTTGAGATTTGGGAAAATGAATCACCATTACTATATGTATGATTTCTAACATAATTGACTGGGTGGTGGATGTGAGGTTTATTCTAAAGAATAAATTTCAAGAAATAAAAATATGAAAAAGGTTATTTGAAAAATAATAAAATAGAATAAAATTTAAATATATATATATATTTTCGAGAGGGAAGAAATAATTAATTATACTTAAACTAATCATGATATTTACATTGAGACTTGTGGAATGTTCTGAGTTATTACAATTTGAAGGGGATAATGTTCATAAACATAATACTTTTAATATCACGCTTTATGGTTCAAGAGTTAAATCTCCTCCTTAGATTTATTTTTAAACATCAAATCCTTCCAACATTATGCCTCAAAGTAATTAAAACCTAAAATGTATGACCTTGTGATTTTATGTTCCTTTTTACATTACAATGTGTAGAAAGTCGTTACTTTTCATGATTATGGATAAGGACAATGTTCTCATGATATGAGTATAACTCTACTTTAATTTTATAATGAGGAATACAGAAAAATATTAAATATTGATATAGATTATGATTTGGTATGTGTAATAATAATGAATTGAGGAGCATGAATGAATGAATGGATATGTTCCATCGTTTTTTAAAGGGGAAAAGTAAAATACATGAATTTATTGTTTCTTTGAAAAAAGGAAAATTGATTTGATATTTTCTGTGGATTTTCAAAAATTTGATTTTTCATTGATAATTTTTTCAATTATTGCATTGATATTTGAATATTGATAACATTGGTTCCCATTTATTTTCAATGTTGATATTTCCTGCTTGAGGAGGCGAATAGTGTAAGGGTGGGGGAATTGACAGAACCAATAACCTGAATAATTTTACATTTAATTTCATTGTTGTTAGACCCACCAATGTGTAATTTTATTGAACATTGTCACAATTTAGTGTTTTTGTTGAATTTTGAGTATAATAATAAAAATTTCCTTATTTTGGGATTTATTTATTTTATTTTAATTATTTATTTTGGATATACATTTTTTTAAAATTTATTAAAATTATGAAATTAATTTTTTTAGGATCCATTGCATCTTTTTCTACATTCAATCTTTCTGGACCAGAAACTTAATCAATCAATTGGAGGTCCAAAATTAACTCACAACCCATGCCTCAAAAACTATTCCTAGATATTGAATATTTTAAATATGAGCTCATATATAGACATTTCCCTTCCCAATGAAGATGAAATTATATAATAATCTGGATAAGTAATTTATTAAAATCTTTAATTAAGGAGGAATCATCATAATCATCTAATTGGAATGAAATTAATTTATGCTTAACTGTTTAGGTGAATATGAAGAGTCTTCCTGGGCAGATTAAATTCTCATAGTGAAATAGTAAAAACTCTCGGTACTCATGGAAAAATATGTTGTTATTTTGAGGAGTGAATCGAATGAAATGTAAGAAAAACATTCATCAAGAGGTCCATGTTGGAATCTTTTATTAAATAGTTATACCATACTGTGCATTGTGCATGTATGATATGGCCTATAAAAGGGGGAGACCTCCTCCTTTCCAAATGATTCCAATCCATTTTTTCGACCAATATTAGAGAGGAGACAAAGGGACTTGTTGATTATTCAGGATTTAATTCAATTATTTTTATTGTTGTTTTCTTTCTCTTTTAACAGATTCATATTTGTATTGAAGTGTTTCTCTTTTCTTATTCCATCTCTTTTTTTCTCTTCCAATCGTATTCTTACTATTTCTATCTTTCTTCATTCCATCTTGATCTCTATTCAATTTGAAATTTAATGTGAATAACACGAGGTTTGTCCCAAGAGGAGGTTTCATGTTTTTATTTGTTATTTCACTTCATTTAAAAATGTTTTTAATCTATTTTTGTGGAATGTGGGTGTATTTCATGGGTGTAGAAGTAATACACCATGAAAAAATTTCCAAATCCATTCATTTTCTTTGATTTATTATTCTTCCCTACCATCTCTTAGGAAAACCCTTCATACAGTGGGGTTGAATTTTCCATTACAGTTGAAATGCCATATGATATAGCAGGGTCTTTTCAGAATAGATTTCTTTATTGAGGTGTTATCCCATTTGACTATTGGAGAAGGTGTGGTTTGGTGTGAAAGAGGCCTCCTAAAATCACACTCAAGAAATAAATATAAATTAATTAATTAATGTTGTTTCACAAAATGAATAATCAAAATTAATTTTAAAAAAATAAATAATGAATGAACTCGTGATATCTAACCCCAGTACCAAGACATTTCTTCCCTAATTTCATTCAATATTAATATGTATTAATATTTAAATTTTTCATTTGATTATTTTAATTTCACAATATAAAAAACCCCAAAACCATCGTTTTCATAAATAATATAAAAATAAATAACAATTAGATTAGGTAAATTAGAATTAGTGATCGAAATGAATGAAACTCTTTTCAGGTGAGATGACCCTTGTCAGTTTCTGTGCTATATTAGGTATATAAATTATCCTTTTTCATGCCCCATGAAATGTGTGGTCATAATTGGAACCATTTATGGGGAGATAAATTATTATTTAAATCACTTTTTTGAAATTCACATTAAAAATATTGTCTTCTATATTAAAAACACATAAATTTCTTTTCTAGGATGTATTAAAATTAAAATTTCTATACATGGGAAGATTACTCATTGGTGAAATATTAATAAATACATTATAATGAGGTGTAACACCAACAAAGGGGTTTTTCTCTAATGGTAATTTCCAAAAATATTAAAAGAGGCCATGAGACGTAGATATCACCACATGTTTTGATTAGAATGATCGATGATCTCTGGATTGACGTCCAAATATTCCAGGCCAATAAGGAAGTAAAAATAGACTTTTCAGATTTTACTAAATAAATCCATGAATTCGAGGGAAAAATTAGGTGGAGGAACCCAAATTCGTACTTAGATCTGTCAATAATCAACTCCAAGAGGCACTTTCCATCAAAGAAGAGATTTATTCTCAACCACCTCAGGGATATGATATATTCATGAACCCCGACTTGTTTATTTTTTTTTTAATCTAATTTGAGTGTTAGTTATAATAATTTTTATTATAAGTACACAAACATTTGTTTCTATTCCTTGAAGTAAAAATAAGAACCTAGAAGTTAACCTATTGAGGAACACATGGTGATACTTCATTTTTATGAACATACATTTGAGGATCCCCATCATGAATAGATACTAGTTAATTAGCCTGATGAAATCAAGAAAGCGTGTACATTTAGGAAATAAGAGGATTTGGTTTTTAAGAATTCAAATTTTATTCAATTAAATATAACTTTTTAGTTCCCCATTTTTCATTCATCTCATCATTCCCTTGTAAAGCCTCCACTGGAAGAGGTTTCATAAGTAGCAACCAATAAATAGGATGATCCCTACTTTATCCTACCCCCCCCCATGAAAGATATACCTAATTTTGAAGGATGGGTATATGGTATACTCTATACAAGAATCATTCCTCACTTACAAGGATGAACCGCAATATCGGAAGAGCCACATGTGGTAGTTGAAATCCAATAAGCTTCACCCAACATCTAATTTTGGATAACAGCTGGTACTACCATCTAGAGGTAGTAAAGATTCAGGGTCCACTTAGGGGGATCATATAAATACATATACTATTACATTATTTCTAGGAAATTAAATTTAAATTTTTTTTCTTAGGATGTAGTGAAACATGCATCCCCCTCCCAATATCTTTTTAATCTAAAATGACATGATCCTTATGCTTAATTGTGTAGTATTCATTTATAGGTTCACATTGGTAGAAGGTAGTCCCAACAGTGAGGAAAGTGGACTGGTATTCACTTAAAAGGGGATTTTCCCATTATTTGTTTATCTTTAAAACTCCTTAAAATTTTGTCCAAAAACATTTTTTGAGCTTAAAGATAAAATTTCAGGCCCACAATTTAATTATTCTTTACTCCATTGATCATGGAGACAAAATATTCTTAGGAATTATGTGATGTCATGATTTTTATTTCAATGTTGATATGATTAAATGAGTAAAATATAGAATTATATTTTTAAATTAAATCAAATATATTGAAATAAAGACTCTTGATTTGAATGAATTGATTTATTTTTGTAAGTGAAATTCCCAAACCATTTTCAGACATCAGTTTTCTAAAATCATATGAATTGAATAGTTATTATATATCATGTCTTGAGTGATTGTATCAAATCATACATACCATTCCCAAGAGTATTTTTATTTCAAGTACTTCTTATTTTATTGTGATCATATTTCTTTTGTGATCTTGGGACATGCCTCATTACACGAACGTGAATATGAAATTATTAGAACTATGATTGTGGGAAAACACATTTAAAATGATTGAGGAATCCTTTTAAAATCCAATTATCTTTAAAATAAAACATTTGATAAATACTTCTTTATCCCATAGAGATCATGAATGAAATTTTTAGGTATGATCAATGTTTCAAACCATTTTAATCCATTCCTATTCTAATCATAGTAATTTCATGATTTTTTTATGTTGAAGTGTGAGGGTGAAGGTAATCATGATAAATGGGATGATTTAAAATGTTTGTAAGAAGTGTTGGGGTTCTTATTCTGGTAATTGTAAAATATTATAGAATTATTCATTTAAATCTATTATTTATTCCCTCTTGAATATAAAATAATGAAAATGAAAAAAGAACAATAAATTAAATAAAAATGAGTTCAGATTGGGGAAAACCCAAAGTCCACATTACTTGACCTATGATTTCTATCATAAATGGTTAGGTGTTTTATGTGATATTTATTCTAAAGAATAACTTTTGAAAAAGAAAAAAATGAAAATTGTTCTTTGAAAAAAAAATAGAATAAAAGACAAAAAAATAGTCCAGAGAGGGAAAAAATAATTCATTAGTTTTAAACTGATCATGATCTTTACTTTGAGACATGGGAAATGCAGGGAGTTCTTACAATTTTAATGGAATAATTTCATTAAACAATTAACTTTTAATAACATGATTTATGCTTCAAGAGTTAAACCACATCCTTGAGATTTATTTTTAAAAATCAAGTCCTACAAATCTTAAGCCTCTGAGTCATTAGAACCATAATTGTATGTCCTCATGATTTTATGTTCCTTTTGACATTACAAATTAGAGAAATTAGTAATTTTAATAAATTATGGATAACGACCATTTTCTATGATATGAGAATGACTATAATTGAATTGTATCATGAGGTATGAGATATGAGAATTAAATTTGAGGATAATTTGGGTTTCGCATTTTTAATAATAATGATTTGAAGAGTTTGAATGAATGAATGGATAACTTCCATCATTTTTCAAAAGGGAAAAGTAAAATACATGAATTAATTATTTCATTCAAAAATGTGAAATTTAATTTATATTTTATTTTTAGTTTTGAAATGTTGTGTTTACATTGAATTATTTTTTATTATATTTCATCGAATTTTGAATATTGATAAAATTGAGGCCCTCTGATTTTCAAGATCGAAATTATGTGCTTGTTGAAAAGAATTTTTTATGTGTGGGGGAGTTGACAGAAAAAATATTTTGCAAAAAATTTCATATAATTTCAATGATTTTGACCCACCATAGTGTTATTTTATTGGCAATTGTCACATTTTTATATTTTTGTTAATTTTTTATCATAATTGTAAAAATGGCCTATTTTTGGGATTTAACTATTTTTTTATTCATTATATCATCCATAAAATTTTCTAGACAAATTAAAATTTTGAAATTATTTTTCTTAGATTCCTTTAATAATGGGATACATTTAACCTTTATGGACCACATGCTCAATCCATCAATTGAAGGCCCAAAATCATATCACCAAAAAGGACATAAAAATTATTCATAGATATATAATATTTTAAATATGATCTAATATCTAGAATTTGGATAACCTATTGAAGATTATATACTACATGGATCGGGATAAGGAATTTATTAAAAACTATTATTCAGGAGGAAATGCATTAATCAGCCGATTGGAAGACAATTAATGCATGATAAACTGGATACATGGAATTTGTTGAGGCTTCCACAGAAGATTAAAATTTCAATCATAAATGGTAATATATCTCATTAAACATGGCCACGTATGGGGAAAATTATAGGATAGATTCTCTAGACAATGAAAAAAACTTTCATTATGGGGTTTGCGTGGGAATAGGGCATTTTATGGGTCTACCACATGGTTAATTTATAAGAAACAATATGTCTTATACAAAGAGGAGATGTCCTCCTTCCCAAATAATTCCAATTTATCCAGTATACCACTATTACAGGGGATTACAAGGGAATTTTATATTATTTTTGATTTCTTTATATTTCTTTTATTTTAGTTTTATTTTCCCATGTAACTTATTCAGACATTTTTTTAAATGTTTCACTTTTCTTCTTACACCCGTTTTTTTCTCATCCAATATTAAGCGCACTATCTCTCTCTTCCATCATTCCATCATGATCACTATTCACCTTACAATGATAAGTAACTAACTTTAGGCTTGTCCCTATGGGAGGTTTCATGGTGTTCTTTCTTGTTTCATGTTAATTCAAATATTTTTTATTAATATATTTGTAATGTATACATGAGTATTGCATAGGTGCGGCAGTTGTCCACCACTGTACTATTTCCAAATACATTCCATTTATTTGACTCATTATTTTATCCTCCCTTATCTTAGAAAAAAACTTCATACAATGGACGTTTGGTATCCATAATGGTTGAAACGGAATACG
Source organism: Viscum album (assembly GCA_963277665.1). NCBI lineage: Eukaryota > Viridiplantae > Streptophyta > Magnoliopsida > Santalales > Viscaceae > Viscum > Viscum album. The sequence goes on from OY728125.1 coordinate 562,839,150, forward strand.
GTGGAGGGAGGTTTTTTTGATATAACATTATCGATTAAGGTGTTATCATATTTGATCATTAGAGGAGGTGTGGTTTGGTGTTCCAGATGCATGTGAGAAGCACCCATTCAATAAATCAATTAAATGTAATTCATTAATGAGGTTTCACCAAATGAATTAGAAAATTTAACTTAAACTACAAATAAATAATGAATGAACCCTGTATATCAAACGTGTGGACAAACACCATTCCTCCATAATTTCATTCTATACTAAGTTGAATTAGATTTAAAATTTTCATTTAATTATTTTAATTTTACAATATACCAAAACCCCAGATATTTTTTTCCCTATATAATATTAAAGAAAAAAAATTAGATTAGGTGAATTGAAATTAGTGATAGAACTAAAAGCAGTTCTCCTCATGTTTGGTGGCCCTGGATATCCTCTTTTCTAGATTAGGAATATAAAATTTCTTTTTTCATTCCCTATGAAAGGCATGGTAAAAATTTGAACAATTTATAAGGACCAAAATAGATATTTCAACTAATTTTTGGAAACTCACATTTTTTCTAAAAAATCATTATTTCCTATATTAAAAACCCATAAAACATTTTTCCTATGTTGAATTCAAATTCCAATTTTTATGTGTGGGAATATTAATAAAATTTTCATGAAAGAAATAGATTATATTTATGAGTAACTGCAATGAAGGGGTTATTATCTTATTAAAATGTTCACACAGTTACAAAGAGGCCAAGAGACATGGATCTCACCACACATTTTGATAATAATGATCGATGAACTCAGGATTCACATGAGAAGATATAAGTAAAAGAAAGATGTAACACAATTAATTCATAATTTCACTAAATACATTCAAGAAGATGAGTCCAAAATTTAGCTGTATGATCTTAAATACCTAAATCCATTCGTCGATAATCAAATATAATAGGTTCGTTCCATCAAATAAGAGATTCAAGTTGAACCACATAAAAGAGATGATACATTCTTGAACTCAAACTCATTTAATTTTATTGATACTAATTTGAGTATTACACCTAAGTATTTTTATTATTCATAATAAGAAAATATTTTCTATTCTATGTAGGAAGGAGAAGAACCTAGATGTTAACATGTTGAGAAAGACATAGAGTTCGTTGATTTTGATGAACATGCATTTGAGGAGCCCCATCAGAAGGAGATCTAAGTTGTTGATCCTAATAAATTAAGAAAGATGATACTTTTAAGAAATGGAAGATATTAATTTTTAAAAATTCAAAATTTATTCAATTAATTATAACTATTTTCTTCCCCCTTTACCATTCGTCTCATGCAGCCCATGTGAATCAAGAACCCGAAGAAGATTCACATGTAGAAACCCAAAATAATGATGATCCCAACTTCATCATACTCTCACCATCAAATATATACATAATTGTGAAGGGAGTGGATTGGGTATACTCTATACATGGATCATTCCTCATCATAAAGAATGTAGCACAAGCTTGGAAGTCCACATGTGATGGTTCAAATAAATGAATCTTCAAATACCTTATGATTTCGGATAATAGATGGTACTACCATCAAGAGGCAGTAAAAGTTTCAGGCCCACATGGGGGAACATAATAATACTTATCCCATTACTTTATTTCTAGGAATTTATATTTCATTTTTTTTATTTTTATGTAGTGTAGCATGCATCCCCCTCTCTCTATCTTTTTGAGATTGAATTACATTATAGTTGTGGTTAATTGAGTAGTTTTCTTTTATAGGTTCATGATGGTATAAATAATTCCCAAAATATTAATGTAAGAGGACTAATATTTATTTAAAAAGGGAGGTCACTTTTAGTGTTTATCTTTTAAACTCCTTAACTTTTTGTCTAAAAATATTTTTTTAAATATAATATTGTAGGCCCATACTTGAAATAGGATTTACTTAACTGATCTATAAGACATAAGTTTCTTAGGAATATTATGATTCAATGTTTTATATTTAAATTTCTATGTGTTTATATGAGTAAAATTGACAATTAACATTTTAAATTGAATCATTTATTTGGATTTGAGGACTCATGATTTCAAGGAATTAATTAATTCATGTAAATGAAATTTCCAAACCATTTTGATGCTTTAATTTTTTGAAATTCTTTTGAATTGAATTGTTATTGTAAATCATGCCTTGATTGATTTTCACAAATAATATGTCTTATTCCATAGAGGATTTCTAGATTTCTAAATTTCAATTTTATCTTGATCATATTTCTTTAGTGATCTTGGGACATTCTACCTTCTAGAACTTGAATTTGAACATTTTAAAACTATTATTGTGAAAAAACAAATTTATGAAGATTGATACATCCATTTAAAATCTACTTATCCTTAAAATACCTCATTTACACTAATTATTTTATATCCCACAAGGGACATTAATTCCTTTAATAGAGAGGCTCCAAGATTCATTCCATTTTCTCAATTCCTACCATACTCTAAGTAATTGCATTATATTTTTAAGTTAAGGTGTGGGGGTTATGGGAATCATGGTAAACAAGATGATTTAGAATGTATGGAATAAGTGTGGGCAGGGGGTATTATTGTGTTAATTTTAAAAGCATGTGAAATTATTCATTATAATATATTGTTTTTCAACTCTTTAATATAAAAAAGTAAATATAAAAAAAATAACCACAAAATGAAATAAAAATGGGTTGTGATTTCAGCAACCCAAAAATCACCATTACTAAACATATGAGTTCTATCATATGTGTTTAGGTGGTGTATGTGAGATTTATTCTATTGAATAACATTAAAAAAAGAAAATAAATTAAAAAACTTCTTTGAAATATAAAAAATAGAATAAAAGTAAAAGAAATATATACAATAGAAGCAAAAGATCATTCATTATGCTAAACCAGATCATGATCATTACTTAGAGGCTTTGGGGATGTTGGTAGTTATTATAATTTTATGGGGGGGGATGTCATCAAATTTTTTACTTTTAATTTCATTATTTATGATTAAAGAGTTTTACCTCATCCTTGAGATTTTTTAAACATCAAATCCTACAAGCCTTATATCTCAGAGTTATTTGAACCTTAATTACAATTCCTCAGGATTTTTTTTGCCTTTTCTCATTACAAAGTGGAGAAAATAAATCTTTTACATTCTTATGTATTAGGAGAAAGTTCTCATGATATGAAAATAATTCAACTTTAATTTTATCATGTGAGTTGAGATAAAATATTCAAAAGTGAGGTAAATCATGATTTGGCATATTTAAAAATAATGAATTGTAGAGCTTGAATTAATTAATGGAGAAGATCCATCATTTTTCAATGGGTAAAAGTAAAATACATGAATTTATTGTATATTTGAAAAATGGGAAATTGAATTCAAATTTTAAGTGGATTTTGACTTTTTTTTACATAGATTTTTTTTTGACTATATGGAATTGAAATTTGAAAATAGATAAAATTGGTGCCCTGTGATTTTAATGTCGGGATTTTTTGCTTGAGGATAAGAATGGTTTAAGTGTGAAGGAATTAATAGAAAAAATATTTTTCATAATTTTACATTGAACTTCAATGTTTTTTGACCCACCATAGTTTTATTTAATTAGAAATTGTAATAGTTATATGTTTTTGTGAAATTTTGAGATTAATTGTTTAAATGGTAGAATTTTGGGATTTGACTATTTTATATTTATTCTATATTTCATCCATAAAAATTTTAAAACTAATTAATGTTTTGAAATTAATTTTTTAGGATCCCTTACATCTTGGGATTTATTTTATCATGCTAGACCACAATCTCAATCCATTAATTGGAGGACGAAAATCAAATCACAACACATGATTTGAAAACTATTCACAAATATATAATGTTTTAAATATGAGATCATATCTATAATTTAGATTTCCCAGTGAAGCTATGATTCTATAAGGGTCTAGATAAGTAATATATTTAAAAAAATTATTAAGGTGGAATCATGTGAATCATCTGTTTAGAGGACTATTATTTCATGGTAAACTGGATACATGTAATTTGGAGAGGATACCTGGGAATATTAAATTGGAAGAGTGAAACAGTCATACCTCCTGCCACTCTTGGCTAAATATATTTAAATTTCAATTAGAGATGAGCAAGGTAATTATGAACAAAATTAATAAAGGGGTAAACATGTGATTTTTCCATTTAATTGGTCTACCATATAGTGAATTTTGACTGGAAAATCAAGCATATAAATGGAGGAGATCTCCTACTTTGAAAATCATTCCAATCAATCTAGTCGACCAATATTGGAGACGAGGCCAAGTGCTTTGTTGATTATTTTGGATTTATTTCTTTTCACATTTATTTCAGTTTCTTTTCCCATGTAACTCATTAATATTTTTATTAAAGTGTTTCAATTTTCTTCTTCCACCCCTTTTTTCTCTTCAAATCTTAGTCTCACTATTTCTCTCCTTTATCCTTCCATCATGATCTATATTTACATTTACCCATGGATTGTATCTGGGAGAGGTTTAAAAATGTTCTTTTTTATTTTTTTTCAATTCAAAATGTTTTAAATATATTTTTGGGGGATGTGGGAGTATTGAACGGGTGTGGCGGTTTTCCACCCCGATACTATTTCCAAATCCATTCCTTTTCATTGATTCATTCTTCTTCCCACCATTCTCTTTGTAAAACCATTCATATAGGGGATTCATGGTTTTAATAATAGTTGAAATGGAATATGGTGGAGCCTGGTATTTACGGAATATAATTCTTGGATGAGGTGTTATCCTATTTGAATATTGGAGGAGGTGTTGTTTCTTATGCTAGTGGAATGCTAAAATAAGAAACATAATAAATAAATAAAAATTATTTCATTACTCAGGATTCAATAAATGAATTTAAATAATAAATAATGAATGAATGAACTCATGATATCCAAATCTAGGACTAAGACCTTTCTTACCAAATTTAATTCTATATTAAACTGTATTTAGATTTTAATTTTACATTGCATTATTTTAATTTCACTATTTCCCAAAACCCCAAAACCAATGATTTCATAACTAATAGCCATAAAATAGATAAGGTAAATTAGAATTAGTAATTTAACCGACTACAGTGATCCTCAAGTGATATGTCCATAGTCCTCCTATATACTTTATTGGGATTATAAATTTACTTTTTCATGCCCCACAATAGGTGCGCATCACTCACCAATAGATTTTTTCTTTCCCAACTCTATTTGGTTTTAGTAATCCATCATGATGGTATCCCATGATTAGAATCATACAGCTATTGGTTGCACTATAATGTTCAAGGTGATGATTGAATTCAATGATCTCCTCTTTTCTGACATGAACTAAAGGTGAGGACATTCGGTGATGGGAGATGCTGATCAATATTTCATCCTGGTTTGGATCTTCCATTATTGTAGAAGAATTTTCTAGGGAATCTTCTTGGGAATGTTTTATCGTAGGATGTTATCAAATGTTGGATCAAAGGGTATATATACCATTAACCATCATAAATAGTCAATCAGGGGTATTGAGTAATTTTTTTATGGTATAATCCTCATTGTTATGCTTGATTACCAACTCCAAATCAGATTTTACTTTGGGGTTCTACAATAGTATTTGGATTTCAAGTTCTAGACATATGATGAGGGACATGTATTTCTTCTTATTGTTATTAAAACCTTCTGATTACATGAAGGATTACTGTGATATTATATTCGTTTAAGAAATGACCATGATCCCTAAATAAACTTTCTTGGGATTTAGGTCTTTCATTATCTTCTATTTTGGTCTCCTGGATGCACCATCAAAAAACATTTCCCATGCTTGGGGGACACCGTGAATATATAATATCTTCGGACTTGAAAATTTAGTATTTGATGATGTTGTTTCTGTAGGTGGGTGTTCTATATATAAAACATCCAAGGCCTGGACTTTCAGTACATTTTTAGTCCCGAATTATATGTCAAACTAATTCTGTATATATACACATCATGTCAATAATCCTATCAATATAGGGTGGTTGAGGATGTTTTTGAGTGGTTTACTGTGAGAGTTCAAATGGAATTTGTGGTGCTGTAAATATTACCTCAATTCCTAAACTCTAAATATTAATTCTAGAAATATTTTTTGTTATATGAATTAAGATTTTTAGTGTCGATTATTTTTCAACTGATATGATAAACATTTTTTTCATTCTTGGCATAATTCTTTTGAGCAAGGAATGTGCTCGGTGATCGCTCCAGGGCCTTCACATATAGAATGAGTCAATTTCCCTCAATATGTGGAATTAATACTGTTGATATCAAGATGAATTTAATGATCTCTTCATATTATTCCTAACAATACCCATTCTAAAAATATGTGTCCCCATTATTCATGATATTATTAAAGGGTTAACACTTTCATGTGAGTTTGGATATAGAGAACCATATATCGGCTAAGTTTCTCTGATTTCCTCTCAAATCATTAGGGTTTTGAGTAGGTTACATGCTAATAATAGATTTTGTTTTCACAGGTTAATCCTAGATGTCATGTTGGCATACAACTAATCCTTGAATCATCCCTAATGTTACCCCATAAGATCATATTAAGCGGTTCATCTTCACAATATGTTGTCGTAACTTATTGTGTATGGTCTTCCATTAAACCAAGTGGTCAGGGTGATGATGATATTTAATCACTAAATAATCATCATAGCATTTTATGATGATCCATAGTAATGGTTTGTAGTTGAGATGTAAGGAATTTTTTTATGTGTCAACAACATTCATTAGGAAAAATGGAATTACCTGATAGAAAAATACTCCATAGGGAGATCTGATGGTGGTGGATGCTTTATCTTCTATGGGAATCCTAACTTTTTGTACCCTAAATAGACATCCATGATTGAGTGGTATTGATAACCATCCATTGCATCAATCAGGCGTATTATGATTAGGACTGAGAATTAATTTCTTGGACATTTTCGGTTGAGATATCTACAATCTATGAAAACTCTGTTTTTCGATTTTTCATCTTCACATGGACAATTTCATATATCCATTTTAGATATTTTACCTCTCTAATGAGGTCATAATTGATAATTTTATCCACTTAAACATCAATTTTGGAGTCAGGTGTTGGGTGTGACATTCATGTTTCATGCTTTTATCCCATATGGATTATTGCAAAACCCATGTTTTGAGTGTAACCTTGGGTTCAAGGCCTGGAATCTAGGTGTAATTCCAAGAAAAAAATCCTCATGAGGCTTTAGGTAGGATGTGTATTCCTCCTATTATTTGGATTTCATGAATTCATTAATCAATGTGAATCATGGATCATTGTATTTAAGAAAATTTATTTCTCTGAGTTCATCAATAGTGGTGGAGACACCTTCCTTGAATGTCATAGGTATATCCCTAAGGTAATCCTTCTCATAAACTTCTATATGCTTTAATTGATTCAATTTCTTTAGGAATATGGGTGATGATTAAATTTTATCAGAGATAGGGGAGGAGTTGGCATTCGAACATTCAAAAGATAATGAAGCCATTTTAGCTCCATTAATGTTGTAAGTCCTTTTGAAGCTCTAAAGGGGGGATGAGGGACTAAGAAAAAAATCACTTCACCCACTAACATGACAACTTATTCAAACCCAACTGACATAATTGAGATTTTTTAGAGCTCAGGGGATTGAATGAAGTCATTTTCAACTAGGCTTACATCACTTTTCTGAGAGTTGAAAACACCTCATGTGCAGTCAGGCTCAATTGTCACGGCTAACATCACAGAAGTCATGGAATGTGTGCTTCAATTCAGTCTCACCTATTAGACATCATTTATGGGTAGTACATACTCGACATTTATAAAATTTAAAGGATTAGTCGCAATCATAACTATACCATTTGTGGAATTGATTCAAGTGGTATCATCATCCCTGTACTTTTTCTCAACGTTGTGGTAGAATCCATCATCAATTTACTATAATTCATTTGATTTAAATGGGACTCTATCACCATGTAATTTCTAAATTTTTCCATTGATGAAATATTTGAGGCATTGGTTCTATGAAGAAGGTATAATAATGAGATGATGTTTCCAAAGTCTTCCCAAAAGAACATTGATGGATGCATTATGCCTAACACCCATGAATTCTACGTCAGACACTCAAACATATGTTCTAATATCGATTTTTACAAGATTTTTTGGTCATTATCTTTATAACCTTGTAACATCAATGTGGCATGGAACATGTGAGATTCATTGAAACCCAACTATTGAAGTGTTTGTATTGAACTTAGGTAGACTCTTGATCCATTGTCAATGAAGGCTCATCGAATATCAATATCATTTATCCTCTGGGATATATACAATGGTCTGACGAGCCCCTATATGATAGAATGCTAATCCTGGTCTATGAAAGCGATGACTATGTGGAATTATGTGGGGGGTCATTCCATAGTCCTAACATGCCAGTGATTCCCAACATGACTACTCACCCAACTGAGGGTTACTTATTTCACATGACCCTTTGGAATTTCATGATAGAAGTATCATAATTAACCATCATCCACAAAAAGATGGCACTAGGTAGAGTTTGATGAACAACATCTTAATCTCTATGGGTGAACTTAATTAGGTAAAGAGTTCTTATGAGGAATCCATAGAAGGAGGAACGGACACCCGATCATCCCATTTTCATCAAGGAGAAAACATCACTGAAGAAGTAATGAATGCTAGACCCATTTGTAATGTGGGAATGTGCGGTACAATTTGACCATCACCATAGACAATGAACGTGTGACTACGTGCCCCGATGGAATGTTTCAGATACATATTCTTATTGATTTTATCCCACTTCTCTAAATTCTGTTAAAAGTAATATTTGAAATCACCATTCTCATCATCAATGTATTCTTTGAAATCAACTATAGGCTCATTCACTCCCCCCCTGAGCTGCTCACATCTTCATTGAAATCAACATGATTTTGTTCACTAATCTATTCAACATTCAACACATTTTCACCATAACAACTCCATCACTCTAAATTTGTTTTCCTACAATCTTCCTAAATCATTTATATGATTTTAATTTTCTACAATATCCATATAATATCCCATTATCTACATGTGATTAAAACTTCATGTGTTTCTCCTAGTTAAGAATAAAACATTTGGTTCTGAAGACTTGAATGTACTTCACCATCAACTTATTTTCAAACTTCAATTAATATGGATTATTATCTTCATTTGGAAACAATAATTCTATACTTGAAATATAGACTGATGTCAATACTACTTCTTTAAAAATGATCCTTAGTGTTACTTTCTCAAAAATAATTGTACTTTTCATGTTGTTTATGATTTGATTTATCCTCTCGACCACTCCATTTTTTTGATGAGATCTTACTATCATGACTTGGTGCCCCATCCCATGATTATCATGATAATATCACACCTGGATGTTAGTAAACTCTTTATCATTTGTCGTTTTATACCTTTATAATTATTTTTCCATTCATATTTTCATCATCCCTCTAATATTGAGTTATATAACTAAACACCTTGGACTTATAAATACTAAAAATTATCAAATAAAATCTACTATAATAATAAATGAAAAACATTACACCTCTTCCATTCAACGATTCATAGAGATAAAGGTCCACATACATCAATTTAAGTACTCTTTTTCAATTTTGTTCTTTTTTTCTTGTAAGGATTTCAAATAATATTCCTTTTTTTGAAAGTATCACATGTAATTGTATGATATTTTCATTGATTGGGAGATAATGAGATATATAAAATTTAACGAGATCTTCCATGGATGGTTGGATCAAATGGATAATATTTTGATTCCACAAAATTTCCTCTTATGCCCTTGGATAGAAAGAACATGTCTCCATCTCCATTCACAAGATAGATATTTATCATCATTCACTTCCATTGAATCACAACTAAACAAAATTTTCCCTTAATGATAAATAACTTCTTGGTGATGATAATTACATTTCCTCATTTATATAGTTATCAAACACTATAAAAGTGTTCAATACGACCTTCAGAAAATATTACATTTGTCTGTCTCATGTATTTACCTTATAATTAATCTTTATCAAAGCCAATAATTCATAGGCATTTATCATTGTGGAATTTAGAAACACATTTCTTGTTTCTCATATTTCCATTAATGAGATCCAAATTCCCCATCATTAGAAAGTTGAATATAAAATCAATGATCTATGCACCAATACAAAATGAAGCTTTCTGGGAAATCACTACAATTATCACTATTCATCTCTTCTCTTCAAGATCCATGTATTGGGTTTCACGCTAGATGTTGATTTACATTCTTGTTATTCTTTAGTGTAAGATAGTCTAACTTCATATTTAAAAGATATAGATCAATTTTATATTTTCAACTCATAGCATGATTCATTATTATTTTTTGTGTGATTGATTTGGTTCTTCTTTGAAAAATTCCTATACATTATTGATGAGAAATATCTATCTATATAAACATCATTCACACAAGGAAAAGTTACAATCAAAATAATCCCATGAATATAGAACTTTGGTCAACCATCTTTATTTCTCTTGTTCCCTTTGGTATCTCTTGGATATGTAACACTCATTTTAGGAATTTTTCTTTTTTCCCTCACAATAACACCTAGTTTTGAGTGCACTCTTATGTGTCATTAATGCAACACTAGTAATAAATCTTGTTATTTGAATTTTTTATGTCAAAATAAAATCAACATTCATCATAAGAGAGGGTCCATGTGGTATTTCATTAACCAATTCATCTTTATATTTACCATCAAGTCACATACCATCCTAGTAAATAAAATATTTCATTTTCTAAAATAGATTTTTCTTTTCATATTCAACTATACTTATGTGATCTGAATTCAATTTTTTTGTCTTCCATAAACTTATCATTCCTAATTTAATACAAAGATTCAATATTCATTCTCGTTCTTCAACTTTTCATAATTGGATAAAAATTTCATCCTCTAGTTCTTTGATGCATTTGACAAGATCTATCAAATTCTTAGGAAAACCATTGATTACCATAGTTTTTTCATCACCTTTGATATTTTTCTCAATGGCAGTCTCTCTGTTTTCAAATTTTGTAGATTTATGCTTCTAAATTTATACCTTTATCTAATACTTATCTTATCTTTTTTTCTTTATATAGATATTGACATAATGAACCGTTTTGTCAAATTTATTTTTTTCATCTCCAATAATCTATTTCCTCAATAGAATCCTAATATTCAATGTGAATATCAACTCTTACTTCATATTCTCCATGCTTAGTGTCATTATATTGCTTTTTTGGGAATTTACAATAACTACCACCATATAATTTTCTTAAAGGCTTTTACAATGTTCAATTTCATTTAACTCAATCACATATAAACTTCCATTTTCATATAAATGTAGGTTATTATTCATGAAGTAATTGATTTTACTTCTTTTACTACAATTATAATTTAATAAAGACTTATTCATCTGAATTTCATTATCCTCATCATCTTCGTGAAACATCATTGAAAACTTTTATGCATGGTGATCAACCTTTCCAAATCAAAAACTTGTGAGGGAAATTTTACCTTTAACATTATTTTTTCCACTATATATTTTATTTTAATAATGACATGGCTTCATCTCTATCATATTCTTCCAATATATCCTCAATGGTGAGATTCTCTATGAATTTAAGTGAAACATCCTTTGAATATCCCATTTCCATGAAATAACTATCATCTTTTTTCATATCATATGTGAGAATGTATTATAAAAAATATACAACGACTTCTATTTTCAAAGTTTATAATCAAGTACAAAGACTTTCTTATTGTATAAGAGGAATCTACTCATGATGAATTTAAAAATATTCACATCATTTATACCTTCTTTAAGACTGCACATTTAATACACACTCACATTCTACTAATCAATAAATCATCTATCGATTCATTAGGGTTCATTATTATATCCTCATACATGTTACTTAAAACTTAAAATTTAGCTTATATTGATATTGAATAACATTTCTTGGTGTTAAAAAACTATTCCCACATATCATATGATGATTTTAATAACAAAACATTTCTTAATATTGTGTTGGTTAAGGATCCCCATAGAGAATTGATTCCTCTAGCAGACACATCATGTTATATTTATTCATATTTTGATTAGGCCATATTTCTTAAATTTGCTAGGATCCCATTCATAGAAGAAATATAAATATCTATTTTTAAATATCAAAAGTTTTGTTGTATCTTATTATTGAAAAACTATATTTTTCCCCTCAAGGATGAGATTTCCTTTTTTATAAAAAATATTTCTAGATTCAACTGAGGGAGATTCACAAATATTATCATTTCCATCAAATACAAATTATTAGTCCAACTTAGTTAAATATTCTAACAATGGGATTGTAACCGGGTATAATATTTTTTATAAAAATATTCCATTTTGATAGTTTTTTTCATTAAAAAACCACTTATGTCACATTCCTATATCAATGATTAAATGGAAATTAAAACATTAAAATGATATAATAATACCCCCAATTCACCCTTATGAGGATAAATCCAAGGATAATACAAAGGAAACCTAACAATATACAAAATACACTATTGAATACAACTATTAAAATGTTTTGAATGCACTCACTATCCCACCTGGTTTAAAACCAATTACACATTGATAGCTCACCACTCTCCCTGCTAAATTTAATGTACTGATCCACTATAAGAGTCTTTTTATGATCTTTATTAGCTCTGTGTTGAATCAAACATAATTAGGTATGAATTTATTCTCATTTTTATCATTGAGATGAAAAATACCCTTCCCATTTTACATCTATTTCATGAAAACTCTTATAGTGTAATTATGTTTCACTAGGAGTTATTTGTATATATTTTACTATTCACTAAATGTCTTTTTAATGTTTCTACACATCACTTCTCACTGTGTGACCTGTAATGACCAAAAAAATAGGATCCTTAAAAATACATACAATGTTATATAACTTTTTTGGTGGGATGTAAAATAAAAAAATAAAAAAATATGGAATTATTAATAAAAATATAAATAAACTAAGAAAATAACCTTTAATTGTCATTACCGTTATAAAGAAAATAATTAATATGAGTTGATTTAGAAACACATATTTTAAATAAAAATCATTTTATTCATATTATTTATTTGTATTTAAAAAAATTAAAAAAAATCAGATATAAATTTGATAAATTATATCCATATTTAAAATCTAGTTAAAAAAATTAGAATCAGTTATTTTTTTGAGAGTTTTTAAAACAATTATTTTTTAGGTGAATAGTAAAAAATTAAATTTTTAATAATACAAAAAAAATTATATGACATATATTTTTTTGAAACCATATCCTATAAAAATATATATTATAGTTTATAATAAATCAATTAAAAATTCTATGTTGAATTTATAAATTCATGCTCACCATTTTGAAAATTTAGGTAACATTTTAATAAAAATTTATATTATTAATATTTTGTATAATGAATGGAATGAAGTTTTTTATTTATTTTAATATAAATTAACTAATATTTGAACTAAAGTAATTATTTATAATTTATGTTAATTAATTTAATTTATTATTATATCTTAATTAATTTTTTTGAAATAATAATTTTTAAAAGGATTTTTACGATACGTGTGCTAGTGTTTAGATAATTTTACTATACAAAGAAAGATAATTTGATAAAATAATTTTTATATTTGAGATAATAATTTTCAAACTATTTAATATTTCTAATTTCATTTTTGTATATAATATTTATATTATAATGATTAATCCTAATTACAAAAATAATGGTGAAATAATTATTTTAAACATATTTTTTAGTAAAAACTTGAAATTTATATCCAATACATTATATTTATATAATTTAAATAATTAATCATGTAATATTTATAAAATATAAATAAATATATTAATTCCCCTTTAATTTATAATCAATAATAAATAATATTAAGAACCCATAATAGTTTAAATTACTTTTTATACTAAAAACATTTATCAGCACATTATCTATTTTAATTTAAATGTTACTTTTATTAGTTTAATAAATTTAATTGGATGTAAAATATTAAAATTTTAGTTCCATCATTCCTACATTTGGTTATATGGGTTATGTTATATGTTTAATAATACATGAAACCACTTAGTTAAAAAATAGTTATGTAGTTTAAAATTAAAATAGTAAAATATAAAAAACCAAATTTTAAAATACCAATAAAATTTTTATTGAATGTGATGAATCAATATTTGGAGCCCCTAGAGACATAAACATCCCCAATAATCCATTTTTCACACATTAAAATCCATTTAACTTGGAATTATATCATGGAAGTTTTAAAATAAAAAGTATTCTTCCAAAAGTACCCTTTTTCCTCTCTTATAAAAGAGGATCAATTACACCCTTTAAAACACACACATATCCTACAAATTACACCTCAAAAATGTTTCTTTATACACTCCCTAGGACCCTATATCACAAAAATAATCCATCGGTCACTCCTTTTTATCCTAATCTAATCAATCCTAAGGAACTTCCATGGAAAAATTAAGTCTTCAACGTATATATCATCACTTACTCAAATTTTTATTCATAATATTTTATCACCATAATAATATGACAATTTCATTATCATAAATATTTATAGAATTTGTTAAATTAATTAGATATCCTATAGGTATTCATTTATAAACATTTTCAAAAATCAAAGGACATGATTTGTGCATATGTGCGGACTACCACCTCAATGTACAATGATTTTATTTTTTCATCTTATTTCCATTATTTTCCAAAAAAAATATTAAATATTGGTCCAAAATTATTTAAAATAAAATTAATTTTTTTTCTAATTATATTATAATTATATTTTTTCAAAATAAAAACATCCATGACTATACTCACCATGAATTTCAAATAATGTCCATGTTGGGGTATGTTCAACCACCTATATAAACTATACATTAAACCACTATTATGGATAAAAATCGAATAATAAAACCAATTTTATTATTTTATAATAATAAAATAATAATTTAATTATTATTTAAGAAGCTAAACTTTTATTGGAAATGTCATGAGCTCTTTCGAAGGTAATATTTTCCCAGTTTTGATTATATATTGATTGGGTTTTTTCTTGGGTTAATTTGAGTAAAAATTGGATGTTTTTTTGAAGTAATAGGGGAAGTGCGTTGTTGGAACATAGTTTCTCTAGACCCTGATCCCATCCTAGAAAATAATGTAATCCAAAAAATATTTTATTCACTTGGATAGAACTCAGTTTATCAATCCATGTTCCCTCTTTGAGTAACTATCCCCCCCCAAGAATATGGGTACAGTTTGGAAAACTATGGGTCTCTCCCCGAGAAACTGTTTGTTCAGTGTTTAAAATTATGAAGGATAGTTTTAAAAATACCAAACCTATGGGCTTCACCCTAATTCTAACCAACTTGGACCTAAATGATTTTAATCAATTTTGGAAGATCCCAGATGGATTCCATGGCCTTCCATACTCTGTACTTTAGGAATGGATGCCTGAATTTAAGATCTTCACCTCTCCTAGTAAGAGATTCACATCATGTGTGGTTTCATTTATCTCATGTATCTATTTATTAATAAGAAAGGATTAATTTTAATAAATTTATAACAGATCAATATCTATATTTTGATATGTCTAATTCATTCGATCTTGGATCTAGGTTTTGATCTAGATCTCATTTTTTTCCAGTATCGTGGTTGTTATGCTTCAATTGGGGTATTCTATTTGAAAGAGTTTATCCCCAATTTTTAGGTAGGTGGTATAAATTAAACAACTACAGTCTTGCATTATAATTACATTTATGGGTTGTGAAATATATATTGTCACATTTGACAATCTAATCCCAAAAAGATAAATTAATTTATAAATTAATTTATGGAATCATTGAATTATTTAATGGGATATAAGATTATGGAATTTGATTAATAAATTGGTGAATTAATTAATGGTAAATTTGTATTATCAAATTATATTAATTAATTGGTGATATAATTAATGGGATATTGTGATTGTGGAATTAAATGGAAAATAGAATGATGTATTTGGTCAATTAATGTGATTTTGAATTAATTTGACAGTGGGGATTGTTGAGATTTTGGACTTGAACTAATTTTGATAATGGGTTATATGAATGGAATATTGAAACATTGTTTAATGGTAAATTAATTATATTATTTCATGTGGTTAATGTATTTAACCATTAATTATTTTGTTAAATGGAAATTGAATTCTAGATGTGAAATGTTTGTGAATGGGTTAATGGTGATTAACTAGGACAAATGTGATAGATAAAATATATGTGATTGATTAGAAAAAATTGTGGGACGTGGAATAATTCTTCTAAATCCCACATTGATAATTAGATTGGGACATGGACTATTAATTCAATATCACACTTGTGTGATTCATTGAAAAATATGTATTTGAAATGGATTGTTTCATCAAAATCCCACAGTGATAATGAGCGTGTGACATGGATTTATACATCAAAATAACAATTGTTTTATATATGTGATAATGAGTTTGGGACATAGAATGTTGCTTCATAATTCTACATGATCCTAGGATTTAAATTAAAGTACCAAAATGTAGGAAATGGACCACAGTTATAATTATAAATGTTATGAATTGAAATTTTATGGATAATGAAAGAACATTATTGTAATGAATTGTGATAATCCCAATGTGATATGGTCTAAACTCTGATATGGGAAAAATTATGTATTGGTGGTTTGGGTTTCCCCAATAACCCAGTGGTTTATGTTGTCAATTAAGAATAATTGATAATATGTTAATTTTTTACTTATGTATTGTGCTTTATCCCTTATTCAACTGTATATACTATAAATTGAATAAATATTGTTTTATATGCCTTTGGTGGTGGCATACTAGGTTATAATCACACCCTAATCAATATTCCTAATTTTTACCCAAATAGGCTCCATGTTTTTAGGGAAAAAACGAAAAGATTCATATGTGAGATGGCTCGGTCATGAGGGAGCGTGGATGAGGGAAGTGGAACTGGTGTCGGGACCTACATGCAGTTTTAATTGTATCTTTATTTTAATTTTTTTCATTAGATGCATGTCTCATATTATGGAGTGACATATCTAATATTTTTGTTATTGATATTTTATTTTTATTTTTGTCCTCATGTTCTACTGGCTTGCTTTGGTAATTGGTTATATTATTGTATATTGTTTATTTATTTCTGCTATTGTGCTACAATGATTAAAATGGTATAGTATCTATATGATCAACATTATAAAATCACTACTATTTAGAATCCTCTTGGAAAGAGGGTGGTGTTCTTTAGGTCTTGTGACCAATTGGATCATGGCACTAGTGTGTGGCACATGGGAGAGAACATTACAAAGTGGTATCAGTGGAGATTTGTTTTCATTTTCTTTTATCATACTAAATGTAAAAGGTGGATAGGAAAATAGGACGAGTCGAGACATAGTTAAGATCTCATTCATAGGAGTATCTAACCCATGTACTAGGTTAAAATCCATGTACCCGTGGTGCGATTTTTTTATTGATATGTGTTTTTTCTGTTTGTGATATTTTACCTCGATTGACACACTTTATGTGTGATTTGATTATTTTTCATGATATTTTTGTGGTTTTCCTCATGGACCAGTATAGCATGAGTGTTTAGTATACATTAATATTTCTAAGAACATATGAATTATTTTTATATTAATCATTTTAATGCATACATAAGAAAAGGTTTTTATATATGTTGTTGAAATTGAAATGTTCATATTTTCTTGGGCTTTTGAGGTGATAATAGTGTCTAATATGGAATTGAAAGTTGTAAAGTGAGGAAATATGTGAATAAATTGATGTATAATGAGAAAAATTAATAATTAGAGTTTATTAACCTTTATTAAACATGACCTAGATGTAGGTTGGTTAATGGTAGTGATGGCGTTGTGGTTTTAACCAGGAGGCAGGGTTTGGGAAATTAATTATTGTGGATTATTGAGAATCCCTCATACATAACTATGTTAATGTTGTGTTCTGTGTCCTGAGAAGTCGTTCTTTAATTGTAGAGAAATTCCTCTATGGATATATTTATTAAGGGGATTACAAGAGGCTATAGATTGAAATGATCAACCAATAGCGGAACCTAAGGCATCGACAGTGCTGGGTGAGGGAGACCGAGAGAAAATCTATGAGAGTTTTCTTAAATTTATGCAGTTTATGGGAGGAAACCTAGAGTGGGTTATAAAAATAGTGTTTGATCATACATGGGATTTCTAGTTGTAGCACCCTCTAAATTTCATTAGAGTGGTTGTACATAAGGTATGTAAGTTTTATATTGAGCATATCTTGACAATACATAACAACATGGAAACTCTTACTGAGAAGAGAGTAAAATTGGAAACAAATATGTTCTATGGTTAGGTAAAGACTTTTTGGATCATGCATGATATTTATTAAAATCTAAATAATATGTAGTGTATGTCCTTTTAGGATAATTTCATGGATCTCTTTTACTATGAGATGTTAAATTATGATAGAGAGGTTGAGTTCATGAGGTTGACTTAGGGGAGTATGTATGTTATTGATTATGATAGTATCATTATTGAATTGTAGTTATTTGATACAAAAAATTTCAAATATGATGTGGTCATGGAAAAATGGTTTCAAGATAGTTTTAATGGTGAAATTATGTCATAGGTTAATATATTCATGTTGAATAGGTTTTCAACATTGGTGAATTAGGCTCCCATTTCTATAGGAAACCTAATAGAGGCCACTAGTAGAGGATGGGTGGATTCTAATAGATGGTCAAGAGTAAAAAAATTCCAGGGAAGGATGTTTCATTAGGGAAAAATTGACCAGAGTAGTGGAAGGTAGAGTTTCCAGGGAGAACGATCAGTAGCATAAGAACTTACATGGTTAATCTGTCACCACTGTGGTGGGTCGGGTTATATTCATAGATATTTACCTGGACCACTAATAGAGTGATGATCATGCTGTAGGATGGAACATATATATAGGTTTTTTAGGAACTCATTATAAACAAGTAATGATGTGGAATCTTGGAAGAATCAAAGCGTGGGAAGTGGATTTTCTACACCTTATCTATATGGAAGTTGGATTTCTACTATACATGGTGGTAGAGGTCAAAGATGTAGTACTTCTGTTATAGAGGACCTATAGAAGAAGAGTGGTTCAACTTATGGTTATCAGACTGTATCACATATAAGAGGGGTATGATAGGTACATTTCTTTCAACCTACACTAGTGGATAGTGAGGCTCGACTATCGATAGCTAGATGTACTATAATTATAGCTTCTACACTAGCTAGTTCATTGTTTGATTCTGGTTCGTCTCATTATTTTATATCTACAGATCTTGGGAATGGATTGAGTCTAGAAATGAAGTTTGTGAGTGGGTTTAGGATGATGGATACACCTTTGGTAGTATGGTCAAGATACATTTCCATATTCATGGGGTGTATCCTCTATGTTGGAGAGTATCATTTTCTTTGGGATCTTTACATTTTGGATATGTCAGTGTTTGATCTAATTATCGTTATGGGGTAGTTAGTGGAATTTTAAAACCATATATATTATTACCATAGGATAGTTACCTTTACGTATCATGATGGTGGAAATTATATTCACTATGGGGAGTGGGATATCATGGTGGGCTATACAGGGCTAGTTCACCAACTATTGTGGGAGCATACTTCACATGTTGAAAGTCTATTGCAGGATGACGAGGGTGTGATGCATGATTTATTTCCACCCATAGTGTACCGGTTTCAGTATTTGTTCACTATATACCTCTCAGGGCTCCCACCTGAGAGAGATATGTAATTTAAAGTTGAACTCATGTTGGGGGACGATCCAGTTTCTATTCCACCATACATAATGGAAAAAATTCAAGAGATTAATACTTGCTTGGAAGAGTTGATTGAAAGGGGGTTATCAGTTCAATTAACTCACCTTAGGATTATACTTTTTTTCAAATAATGATAACATGACTCTAAATTTGTTCATTGACTACCAGAAGTTTAACTAGATAACTATGATGATCTGGTATCCTCTTTTTTATATTGATGATCTATTTGAACATTTGAGGGGGGATTGTGTCTTATCCGTCATTGACTTGAGATTATGGTATCATCAGTTATTAGTTCAACATTCTAACATACATCCGACTACATTCAAATGTAGGGATGAAATATATTAGTTCGATGTGATTCCATTTGGGCTAATGAATTATTTTGTAGTGTTTATGGCCTTGATGAATAGAATCATCCACCCATACCTGGATTGTTTTGTGTTATTGTTTGTGAATGAAATCATGATATACATGAAGACTCATGTCAACCTTTCCCCAAATATTAAATTCATATTGAGTACACAAAGATAGAATTTTTTGTATGCCAACCTATTTTATATTCCATTTTGGATTGATCAGTTACACATATTGGGTCACATCAACTCAGTTGAAGGTGGTTCATTAGACCATGAGAAAGTACATACTGTTGTTCCATGGAAAAAACTGAAGACTGTCTTTGATATCTTTAGTTTTCTAGGATTAATGGGATATTATCATAGGTTCATCTAGGTTTTGACCACATGTAAGGACCACAATCTAGCCTAGCCAAAAATGGTATATTGTTTGAATTGATAGAATCTTGTGATAACTCCCCCTAGGAGTTTAATAATAAATTGACAATGACACCAATATTGATCACACCAGATCCATGTGAGTAGTATATAGTGCTTCATAATGCTTTTGGGATCGGGGTGGGAGTAGTTTTTAAACAGGGATACCAAGTTGTGGATATGGGTCACAATATTTGAGGCCAGATGAATAGAACTACACTATTCATAACCTTGAATTATGTGTAGTGGTTTATTATTTTAAGTGTTTTCAGCATTATTTGTTGGGTGATAATTTTACTATGTATACTGATTACAAAATCGTATAGTATATCATTTTGTAGTGATATTTTAATCACCCAGAGTGGAGGTGGGTTGAGTGTATGAATTCAATTAATTTTTAGATGGAATATAATCCCAGTAATGGAAATAATTTTTATTCCAGTATCTAACTAATGGGGATTGGGAATTACCATTAGGACATGTTAAGACATTCTCAGGTATTAGTGTATAAGGGTATCCAAGATTTTCATGACAGAATGAATCCATTCTTACTTCTGGTTGTGTGATTTTTATGTGATATGAAATCTACTAATATTCCTCGGGCATACACACTCCGTGTAAAGAATTAGTAGTTTTGTGTTCCATGAAATTATTTATGACTTAAATATTTCAGATATTTTTTAAATTAGAGTCTTATATTTACTTTTCATAAATTTAATTTAAAACTCTAAATAACCTTACAACCACATTATAATCCAATTTTTTCAATAAAATATAGCATTTTCAACAAACACATCAACATATGAAGTCCATGAAGAGGGTTATTTTCCAAAAGAATTTATTTCATTAAAATTATCCAATATTTTTCTAAAATACATTGTAGAGATACCCCTTGGAAAGGAATCAATTATAGGGTAGAGTAGATTCATGAAATTCCTATTATTTCATGGAATCATTATATGATTTCACCTTCTAAGATTTAATATTTATATATTTTTATTTATAATTTTTTAGGGAATGGATTTAATCGAGATAGTTTATATTTGTTGGAAGTACATCATTTTTTTAAAAATAGGAGGATAATATTTTGTAATTATATATTGATTTTTGATATTCTAATTTGGTAATAGATGGTAAGTGATATTTTATCAAAATGATTGATGAACTATTTAGTCTATGAATATGGGAATGTCTACTTTTGATGATTTTCTTGTGGTTAATGAATTATCTTACATTGATGAATGAAAAATACATTCTGTAAAATTACTTTATGTGTCCCTATAAACATTTTGAGTTCATATTGATATATTTATGAGTCATTAATGCTTTGTCTGACCTTAACTATTTGATAAATTTTATATTTTTTATTTTTTTAAACATTTCTTAGCGGGTTCACAATAACGTCATTGTCAATTTGAGTATTGGGTGTTTCATATTGACAATTTGAGGGATTTCTTAAAGATCCTTAGATGACATCATCTATATAAATTTTTTATCTTTTTTATATTTTGGATATATATGGATGAATTTCATTAGAATATTCTATCACGATAGGGTTTATCTATTGACTTGTTAATCTTTAGGGCTTTGGTATCATATTAATATTCACTAAACATTATATTTCTATGTAGAATCATTGAACATGCTTGTTATTATAAGAGTTTAATGTCCAATTTTTTATAGATAAAAACACCTCTGATAGATTTTATTTATAATTAATAGTAAATTATATTAATGGATGAGTTTATTATAGTATTTAAATATCTAAAGCATAATTTTATCAATGACTATATGAATTATATTTTGAAGGAATATTTTATTTTCAATTTCCATTTTGGGGATTTTATTCTAGTTTCAATTTTGTAATGATAAAGGAATACATATTTAAAACATATATATCTAAAATTTTATTTACTCATGAAATTATATTACCCAAGACCATGATATTCCGGTTGTAATGTTGTCTATGAATATATGTTGATGTTATATTTGTTGAGATCACCAGGTGGTATTTATAATAATAGGAACCAAACTTATATATTCTATTTATGGTTTCTGAATTTCTACATGTAATGATTGATATTTATCTTAATTGATTATGAATTTGAAATATATTATAGTCCTTGGAAAATTAATTTAATGGTTGACGCCTTGATTTGGAAGATTAATGGTGATGTTTATACAAAGGATGGAGAGGAAAGAATGATGGGGGAATGGATTGTGGTCTTTCATCTAGACATAGTAGAGATCCATGTTTAAGTGTGATTGAATCATATGATAGTACACCCGTACTTGTTTTAATAGGTGGGTGAATCTCATCTGGTAGACGTTGAGGTGGAGGTTGGGTAGACTAAATAAATCATGGAGATTTGGTTTTTTTGGATAAAATATAATAGCCACTACGTTCGGTTTTATGGGATGTTATTTCTTATATATATAATGCATGAGGTGGTTTTAGGAGAGTTTAAGATCCAATCACTTTTTGTATATACTGTTTCTTATAGGATATATTATAACTTTAAAAAATATTTTTGGTTTTCTTGTGTATATAATTATGTATCATTGATTTTTTGGATCCGCTTCTTTTAATGAATTAAATCCTTAAATCTGAAACTAGTTAGTCCAATACAAATTTTTTGAGATTTTATATGGAAATAAGACTATGTATCAATGAATTATGTGACATGATTTAGGTGATATTATTGTTGTACCTGAAACTATCTTAATTACCATGGATTTAAATTAAATGTAACTCATTTCAATTAAATTACAGATTTTATTGTGGTTGATGGATTAGTGAGGCTATATATGGTGAAAGGGGTGATACATCATAGAGGTTTGAGGACAATCATTTTTTATGTTCCCTCCTTAATTTTGGTTATAGGGAAGTTAATTTAATTTCTTAGGCTTATAAATATTTAGTAGAAAATGTTTCATCCTCATATGTATAAGAAAATTACATTGTTGATATAGAAATTGAAGGACCTACTACATGCTTGTGGTCATGATTTTGAAAGTCCATAGTTAAAGCTCCTACACTTGGAAAAGTGTTTTTATAATAATAGCTATCAAAATTTGATTGACATGGATACTTTTAATGGTTATTATGATTATATAGGTAGATAAACGTTTTCAAGACCAAATTTGTAGACTTTTTGATAGTTGGATTAAATTAGGTATCAATAATGATAGATCAATTTTTATTTATTTTGGAGAGGGGGAAACATTTTAATGACCATTAAATATATATTCTTTATTATCTGTTGATGCCTTTGGATTTCAAGTTTTTTGATATTGTGTTACTAAAATATTTTTTTATCATTTCTGATATAGTATTATCATTGGTAGTATGTTTTCCCTATATTTTATTGGACCATTTGAGTATATGGAGAAATATTATAGAGTAGGGTATAAATTTTTGAATAAAACCTACATAGAACGAGCTCATAATGTATTTTATGTATCATAGATTCGAAGATATCATCATAATGAAATATATATCATTGGATTTACTTTGTTAAACCCTAAGAGGATATGATATTCACATGTAAGATTATGGAGTTTCAAAAATCATTTGTGAATTTACTTTTAATATTGTCATTTTATTGGTTCATGTTTTATGAAAATATATAGGTTTGAAGTCTTGAAAATATGAGTGACAAACATAAATATGGTCTCAATTTATAATTTTTTTCTAATGATTCAGATATTTATTTTTTTATTTTACATTCAAATAATATTATTTATTATTTCACATTTCAATCCAAATGAGGATCTTTCTACATAGAGAGTTTTTATTTTCGTGAAATCTAACAGTTTAGATAAGTCTTTTATATTTTTTTTCTTCATTCATGTTCTTTTATTATACATAAGTAAAATAAATTAATAAGTAACTAATATAGTGTAATATATTTTCATGTCACACTATATTGTGATTTATAGTTGTTTGGAGTAATAGAAATTGGTTTTTGAGTAAATTATGACCATGTAATTTATTGTTTTGTGTTTTGAGTAAACTATATTGTTCAATGAATTCAATATTTTATAATGTACAAAATGGTCATGGTTTTAAATCTCATTGTACTATATCATTGTGGTTCCCAAAAATGGAGTGATAAAAGTTCCCTTTGTCACTGTATAGATATGTGTACATGGTTTTCGGAATAAAAACATATTATTAGGGAAAAATTATTTTTTAATGGATTTTTTATAGATTTTTTTGAGGAGTTTTAATATCAAAATTGTAGATAAAGAAATTTTTTATTGTGATGAAACATAAACATTATCCTAGATCCATTATGATAAACATGTAAATTAAATACTCAAATGAATACCATCCATAAAATATTGTATATACTACTATTAATATAATAATCAACCAAGATTATTTCATATCATATATCTAAAAGATATTTTAATTTTCCAATAAATATATAATTAAGAAAATACATAAAAAACAAAACCATTGTAGTTTTTATGAAACATGAATTTTCCACTATATATATGAAACAACTTAATCCATAATGAGTCATAAATATCTCTTATAAATTATATCACAAACAACACACTTATAAACATGTGATGTTTTCTAATTTTATTCAAACATAGAAAAATTATATATACAAATGGTGAACTCAAATTATATTTAAGTGATTACACAAAAACGAGAAAATATTTTAATAAATAGGTCATTAATATTATGGTACTAATAAATAAACAAAATGAATCCATAACCAACTTGAAACTGAGAGCATGACATATCCAAGAATATAAATTAATTCTTGAATATCTATAATAATTATTTCATACTGATTGAATTTATAATTATGAATATCAAAAAAAATTAAGGACTTTTTGTAAGACACTATCAACTTATGGGGAGAGGTATATGCCACAACCTCACCTATGTAGTCTCAAGATATATGTTGATCCATTGAGGGGATATCTAATTTTGGGCCCACCCATAACTTTTTTTGTCCAATTCTTTCTCCATAAGAGTAAAAAATAATTTTCCTGCCAATATATAAAGAAAATCTAATTGAATAAAACATGGATATCCATATAATGAAATATACATAATTTGAACACGTGATCAACTTGTATTAGTAGTCAATAATCATCTAGAATATCCATAATTTTACAAATGTTAATTAGAGGGATAACAAAGTCAAAACCCATACATACAAAAAAGAAGGATGGTCATAAAATACATAGTAAACATAAAAATAATCATCTCTATTGGAATAAAAACATAAGGTATGACATTATGTTTCTCGATGTTAATAGAATAACATTCTTTTTGGGTGAACATAATATTATCTGAATATTTTAAAATATTAATTTTCACACCATATAGAGAAGTTATTATTAAAAAAGTAAATTCCAATTTTATATGATCATAATACATCCATAGAATGAATTTGGATGGTTTAAAATGAAGAAAATCCATGTTTGAAAAGGGGAACATAGAATGATATTTTCATATATGAAAAAAAAAACCCTTTCAAAAATAATTGTTTCAGTGGTATCACAAAATATTGGATTAGGAATCAAATTGTTTGATATGAGGAGTTTAATATGAATTCTGATAACATATATATAGATATATATTAGAGGAAAAATAATGAAACAAAATCCCCATTACTATAAATTATTTTAAACATAAAAAAGGGAAGTAGAAGTTAAAAAATAAAATAACTTTTAAGAAAAATTAACATTGATGTTAATAAAAATATATATGTCTTTTTAAAAGGTAACTATTAAAAAGGATAAATTAATGATTATGAAACCCTTTACATTTCAAAATAATCTCTAATTATGGGTCCTTGAAGTGACATATTGTTTATCTCTTATAAATGAGGATATATGAAAAAATCATTTGAATAGAATAGGATGACCCCATCCCATTATTTTTAAAAGTCCTTTTTCAAAACTCACATTATAAGAAGAATAAAAAAACAAATTTATATTAAGCCTTAATATTTTTCAAATATAATTATAAAAAAATAGTAAACTATTGTGGCGGGAGAAGCCAAACATAGATGAAAAAAGTTCCTAATGAAAGAATATAACTCACATGAAGGCGATTTAAGTTATCAATACCCCATACAGGGAATATAATCCATGAGGCCTAAAAAATTTGAAACGGATTTTTGTGTAGTAAAAATGTGAAAAATTATAGAAAAATAAAACATTCAATAAAATTAAAGAATTAACCCAACTTATATGAAATAATTTCATCTAGAATGATCAAAGATCAACAGATGTAAATTGTGTTAACAAAAACTATTATGGCTGGGTTAAAACATGTGTCAAAAGATATTTTAATAAAATTCATTAATTTATATTATTTTGTCACATGAATTTAAAAAATTATAGATATTTCGTAGGATACTAAATAAATATAAAACCATAAAAAAGAAAATGTAGTTTGACATGTTACTTGTCTCAAAGAATTAGAATTGATCCCATTAATAATATTGCGACATGATTAATACTTCAACAATAACCTCTATAAATATAGGGATGTAATTAAAAATAAAATACCTTAATTAAAATAACATTTATTATATGATATCAGAAATATGTATTATACACCATACATAAATAAAACTAGGAGCTTAATACCAAATATAACTCAAAGGTATGAATTTGGGATGAAACCCATACCTTGGTCCTGATTCATTCTACAATTTCATTGCAAATCATGAATAATTAAATTAAGATCATTAAATACATTCCCATGATCCTTATTAATGACAATATCCATTTGCAATTATTATGTATTTATTATTTTTACCTATTTTCACTACCATGTGTAAGAAATATTTATCACTTTGAAAAAGTTTCATAAAATTAGTATTGGAGTATATCAATTTTCCCAATTACATAATTATTATATTATATAAAGTAAGAGAATAAACATTTCAATATATTTTTTTTAAATATTTGATCTCACTTTTTTGTATCATTGGATACAACCCGTGAGGTTGAAATTACCAATGAGAATATTTTAGTGATTATAATGAATTAATTGTTATTTCTTAGTTACTGAATTAAATAATGAAATAAATTCACCACATCCTTTAAAATTATTTAAATTTTTATATAATTTTCTAAAAATAAATAATTTCTCATAATCATTAAAGAAATAAATTGATTGGATTGTTCGAGTAGGTTGTTAAAGTGACACTAACATGAACCTACCATGATGATTGGATGATTACGAGGTTGTTTACATGTAATATAACTATCTTAGAAGAATAATAATAATATTTACAATATTTTAGATTGATATATAAATATTATAATAAATTATTATATGAATTAATGTATATTGATGTATTACATAGTTTGAATAAAAATATTTTCCTCTTAGTATGATGGTTTAAGACATTTAATGATATGATGATTACTTAAACCATATACTAATTATATATTGGAAAATAAATATTTATAGAATATAAATAGTGAATTAAGTAACATATATATTCACTAAAAACATTTATAGAATCATCCTTGAATGTAGGTGAGGATAAATGAAGTGTATCCTTCAGAGAGAAGGTAGTCCACATATATACATGAGAAAAGTTTTCATTTTTTGATTGAATGGAAGGAGAATAAATAATATTTATAAAATATTCATAATTTCATTTAATTATAATTTTATAATAATTTCATTATATAATTATGGTTAGAAAGGGTTTGGATGAGTTTTTATGGTAACGATAAAGATAAAGTGATAAGGTTAGTAATACTTATACTGAGAATTTAGATATTCTCATGAAGTATCCATAATAAATGGGGGTCGTGAGGAACATTACTGGGGATTGGGTATTCGAAATGTGTATAGTAAATGTATAAGGAGTAAATTGGTAAGAGTTTAATTGTAATTTATAATGTTTAGGCGTGGAATAATATGTTGGGGAATTGGGCCCCTTTTATAGGCGAACAATAGGGACAAATCTCTTGAAATGTATGTTATGTAAGGGATTATAATTTAATATCATGATATTTATATGAGTTAGTTATATAAATCATATTTGAGACACATTCATAGGGATTTTATGTAAATATTGTTTATAGAAGGTGTATGTGGCCTTTTTTATATTAAAAAATCTAGAGACCTCATTTACCCATTTTACATTTATTAATCTTGACTGAACAAATAACCACGATTATAATATTGTCACTAAAAATATATGATGGCCATTCATAATAAATTTAGATATTATGATTAAAAATTTAGATCCACATTAACTAATTAACGTTCTAAATATTATAATTATAAATATTAAATTAATATATATGATAGAGGAAATAATGTTTTTATAGGAAAAATGACATTTCATATATTAAATGTTTATTATCAATGTTTATTATTTATTATTAATTTAATTAATATTTCAATAATTTTATTATTTAAACATAATATTATAGTAATATTTTAAATAATATTAATATATTATTTCAATAGAAAATATATATGCCTTATAAAATTAACTCTTTTTAAATGGATATTTTACTTTTACGGTGGAAGTTAATCTTCATCTAGAGTAATTTATTATCAATGAAAACAAATAATATTGGAATGTTTATATAATTTTAACCCACTAATTATAAATTAAAATTCCATTCTTTTAAATAAATATATATATATTTAGGGTGAATAAAGTTTAATTTTTGTGCCCATAAAACCCATTATTTATAAAAATCACAAAAATTCATCTTAAGTAAATATTTTTATTCTTCATAAAAAAATAATACTAAATTTTTCAAATTACATTTATAAAATACAATAGTTTAATATATAAATAAAATTTGAATATATGGGGTTGGAATGTTCATATCGGAAAAAAGCCTTTTAAAATGTCAACTGTTCTTTATTTTTAAATCCTCTCAATTATGAATTAATTTATTTGCAACATATTATTTATATGATAAATAGTTTTTTTCATATAATCCTAAATTACATATTTTATTGAAATATAATACCATATTTATAAAAGTAAACTTATATGGAAAAATTATTTTTATCATTTGTTTAATATTAACTAATTGAATTGCATTCCTATTAAAAGAATCAATTATTTTTGTTCAATAAATTTAACATAAATTAGTAACACCTATTAATTCCCAATAATTAAAATTCGTGGTTTTAATGGTTATACTTAATATTTATATTTTTATGTAAATATATCACGGTTTCATTTATGTCAACTATTGGGTGATAAGTAAGCTATCAATCTCATTGATTTATTTTTAGGTAGCCATATCTTAAAATATTAGGGTTTTATATTGGCCCCTTAAATAAATTTCATCCTCATAATTTTAGTTATTACTCATTGAAGAAATTAGCTGACAGTAATCATGACATATCAATTATTCATCCTAAAACCTCTAATATAATATCTACCATACTTTTTGAGGCTATATCAAGTCACTTATCATTATTCAAACAACATTATCCATTCATTAAATCATATAACCAATTATGTATACTCCCAAAAAATATATTGTCCATGAAATACCTTTCAAAAAACTAGTTGAATCACTATTCAATCAACCATAATGGTGTTTAATATTCATCTAAAAATTAACTCTATCTTCAACCCTCAAATGGTATAAACCAATAGTTTATATGGTCACACACTAGTCAATATATATGATAATACCAAAAATCTGATGAAATTCACCAAAAAATGTCAAGAATTAGTAATCAACCCCTAGGTTACCAATAATATTTAACCGGATCCATCAAAATCAAACCAACATCTACTATATCAATACAAATAAAATATTATACCTAAGAGTTATACATACCTCAAACATGTGTTCTTAGAAGGTTATATACAAAAATAAAACCTTATTATAAAAAATTTCATATGGTTTTCAATACCATTTAATATATTATTTCGATCTATTAATTCCAAACTATAGAATATTGATCATAGTTGATTCAAATAATCCCTAAAAACATTTTGAAAATACCAAAATGTCATTGATAAAAATCACTAACTAATGAGAATTACTAAGAGTTTAAATATTTAATTTATATTAAAATATCATATAAATAACTTAGTTAAGACGAGGAAATTCTCATTTTCCATCATAAAAGAAAAATATTTTTATTCTAAACCATTTAATTATTCTCCTTAATTCAGTTATAAGACATTTTGGTTTCTGGGTAAGTACCTCACTAAACTTTATTTCTGAGATCCACTTTCTACTAAATAAAAAAACAACCAGGATTTTGGTATTATTTATAATATGAATGTGAAAATATTAATTTATATATCTATTACATTATGAAACCACTGTTTAACATATGATACATTCTAATAAACATATGACTCCCTTGTTCTGTCTTTGGTTATCCATGGTCATTGTCTATTAGGTTCTCTAACATAATTAGTTAACACCATTATTAAATCCTTTATAAGTGTTTGGAAGTAGAATTTTATTAACCAAATCATAACATTGGATGTGACCATCTAGGTGTACAATCTTAAACCAATTCACCATACACCAGAGTAAAGATCGATTCAAATCCCAAACATCCTTTTTAGTCTGATTTACCCTAGATGCATCTATTCTAGAGCTATGTCAACATTATAGTATCTAAACAATGATTTATTGATTGAAATAACACACAAAATCTCCACTTTACCAATACATCATGATGTTATCTTACACAAACAATTATTCATATGGTTTTCACTAATGTTATCTCTACAACATTCCCAAATAAAAGATTAATTGTTTCCATTAAAATAAATATTACACTATTCCAAATGGTTTCCTATTTCAATAAAAATTTCCTTATCAACCCTTAAATTATCCGCAACAAAAATAATAATATCTAATGTTATTGAAACATTTATGTTGATATGATTTGTGAAGGTATAGTGACCCAACCCTAGATAGCCCAGAGACGGTGTCTGATATCAATTACATTGGCATGATTACAAGGATGAAAGACATGAATGACCAATTAGTCTAGAAGAGTTTCTAAACTAGAAAAATAAATGAGTATTTTATTATAAATGAATACATTGATTACTACATAATTATTTATCCTTTTTTAAATAAATAATTCACAGGATATCACTAATTCATCTAGTAAATACCTTCTTCTATATATATATATATATATCATAGTAAGATTCATGGATTCTTAGTGAATTATACATAAAAAAGGTGGTCTTAAATGCTACGTAATGGAAAAAATATAGTGAAATCAATAATGAATCAATGAGGACAATCAATATTTCAAGGTAAATAACTGAACACACAATCCATGTAATCAACAAAATGAATGTAAGAACATATGAAATTTAGAAAGGTAATAAATGAACACACTTTCCATATAAATAAATTGATAAGGAAATATAAATATCGAAAGATATGAAACTGAATCACATGACATCTATATAAATTAAAATGAAATGAATCATTAGATATATCGACACAAAATCTCAGGAATAAATAATAACTAAATTCTAAAAAAAGATTATTTTTTCACATGTTATTTTTCCCAATAATATGATACCATTACCATCAAAAGTTAGTTTAACCATTCCAATTTTCACAACTAATTCATCCCATGAGACTACCGATGCATTTAGGGGGTTTCATTCCCATGTCCTCAACCTGCATATTGCATGTCCAAAGCATTACTCATTTATCAAATAAATAACACACCTTATCAATTATAAGTATTGAATAATGTATACAGATTTATTAATATTTCCCCCAAAAATCAAATAAATTTCAAAGTGGACACAATATGTAAATTGGTAAACGGTTTAGGAAATAGTAACATACATGATAAATAAAGTTAATAATTTAGGGGGAATTCAATGTTGAATGTTCATATGAAATTAAATACTTCATGGTGAATAAAAAATAAATCAAGGAATTTATTGTGAATACTATACATGAATAAATCAATAATAAACCATCTAGAAGACGAATAAGTATGGAATCAATACAACTAACCCAAGCGGAGTAAAATAGAGGGTCATTGTAATTGATGAAATAAAAGTTTAAATTTTAAAAATATTAGGGAGGAAAATATCCTTTTCTTTTGAAAAAACATATGAAATATATTTTTCATTTAAAAATAATCCTTTTAAAATTTAAAAGGAGGCATCAAAGAAATGATAACAAATGAATCCGTACATTTCATAGGAGGTAAAAAGAATATTCATTTTGTAAGGATAAAAGTTAGAAAATGCATCGTTAAGAAAGAAACAAGAAGATTCCTCTGAATCACTAGAAAAATAAAAAAATTCTAATAATTTATTTTTCAAATCATTTAAAAAAAAAATTGAAAATATTTTTAAAAACATTGTTTTATTAATAAAACATGATCTTCGAATAAAGAGATATATAATGTTGGGTTTTCTGAAAAACATTATCTAAAAACATATTAGTACCAAAGAATGTAAACATGGTACTAATAATTGAAAATGGTATTGAATAACTAGATTATATTTAAAGGGACTATTGCAAAAAAAATATATAATTTCCTAGAATGAATATTCTATTGAAATATTACAAGCATTAGTCTTGACGAATATAACCATTAAACATTCCTAGGTGTCCCATTCCACTTTGAAGAATTATTAAATAACAAAACTTGTGAAAGGATAACATTAAATTAATGTATTAAATACCATGAATAAAAGGGGTTTATTCTATTATATGTCAATGTGGCATTATGAACACCATATATAATAAATTAGGTGCACAATAATTAATTTTTTCTCATGAAACAAAAATGATACAAGAATCCCTTAATACATGAGTAGATTTTCATTCAAGGGTTCCATGAAATAGTAAAATCAATTGAAATGTTTAATACCATGAAATAAAAGTAAATAGTGTTATTATATGTCAAAATGTGAAGTAGTTATAGAAGATAAATGACGTTAGTAGTCGATATGACACTAATCTCACAGATTTAAGTAGTAATATGAAAATCCCTTAACCTTATCTTCTCTTTATGTTATGTGGTATTCAGCCTCATTTATAGTGTTTTAAAATATTTTACTAACTATAACCAAAATTATACTCATGTTTATATAATCAAATATTAATTTATTAAAACACTTTATTATATGTTTTTTAACACTCTTACAATAATGTAACTGTTTTTTGGTGTTAATTGCCTAGTTTTTTCAAGTACGTTTGGAATTGTTATTTGCTGTTATTATTAAATATATCATAGTTTCATCATCTATATATATTGTAAAACATGACTAAATTATCTTATATTTTTAGTACACATGTATTTAGATTATCCCATATCATTTGGAGAATATAAATTAAGTTCACCATTCATAGAGACGGTAGGTCATATGTATGCATGAACGCTTATTTCATTTAATTATAAAAATAAAAAATAAAAAATAAATGATAAATATATATATATATTATAATTTTTATTATCATATTTATGTTCTATATGTTTCATATTTTTTTTATAATGAACATTTATATGTTCCGTGTATGGAACGAACATGTCATATTTCTTTGAGGGGGCTGTAGTCCACACTTCCTCAAACAAATTTATTGTATTTACATATGATGGAAGCATAAAGGTATGTCATAAATAAAAATTATATAATAATAAAGAAATTATAAATTATATATATATTATATAAATATATATTTTATGTCATAATGGCTACTATGGGAGGTGGCAGGGAAAGTTGAACAATCATCATTTTGTGAGGCAACAATTCACCGTTCACAGAAACATTGGGTTTGTTACCCATTATATGGTGGTGTGTATATGTGTAGGTATAACTATCCTCATAAAAATATAATATTATATTGAGGATACTAGTGTTGTTACACAGTATTAGTATAAATAGATATTAGGGGTTGGAGAATTGAAATGTAACTAGAAAGATTGAGAGAAGAAATTACCTTTTAATTTGTTAACTTTATTTTGTTTAACAAAAATTAATTTTTGGAAGAGATTCTACCAGAAGTAGTGCTTCTAGGTATAACATAGTAATTATGGGGCAATATGTTTGCAGGTTTTTCCCTAACTTAAGTGGTTAGAGAGATGTGAATAATGGGTATAGGTGGTGTCCTTTAATAGGGATGGAAAATGACCCACATGGTATTCTTGAAAAGTAGTCGGGTGTTCAGATATTCATACATAATAATAGGACTACCAGACCACCAAAACTCATGATTATAAGGTTAATGGCCAGAATATTTCAATACAATTGGTTTTGGAGAAGTGGATATATCATTTGGGCCCATAAACGTAGGGTTTGAGTCCACTTTTAACCAAATTACACCTTAATCAGTACAATTAATTTTAATCACCTTCACCTATCATTTTTTTCAAAACATAAAGTTGAATTTATTAGAACAAAAATATTATCTTTTTTAGAATGGATTATTTTTTATTTTCAAAATTAAAATCACATAAGTGGAAAAAAAAATATTTGTTCTAATCTCACAGACAGATGGAATAACTGGTTTTAGTAGAAAAATGTTCAAAAGATCATTATGTTTTTATATTAAATTTAAAGGTTATATTGATTCTAATGAAAAAAATTCTACTAATAAATTTATAATTCACCCAATGTGACTTTAAAAAAAACAAAATATAATTTATCATTAATAATTATTTAAACGAAAAGCCACTTTTTAACTAAAACGTAATATTTTACAATATTCACTAAAAATGATGTTTCATGGAAAAATCCATAAAATTCATCCTAAGGTAATTTTGAAATTCTTAATTAAAAAATAATTTTTATTTTTATCAAATTCAATTCATAAAAGTGTCAAAATTCATATTTAAAATAGGTTCACCATTAAACGGCGGTAAAAATGCCTTATAAAAAATATAGTATTTTATGTGAAATATTGGTATTTCTATTAGATTATGCTTACTAGATATATTAGATGAATAAAAAAATTAATCAAATATGTAACATATTTATTACATTACAATCACTCACTAATTTTAATAATTTAATTTTATTTGGGTAAAACAGCTTTGTGGACATACAAATATCATTTTAATAGTCAATTGGTTCTTATATTATTTTATAATTAATTTGTAATCAATTGATTAGTTTTCTAACACATATATTTTCATATGTTAGTTAATACTATTCATAACAACCAGTTTATATTTAATAACAATTTTATAATTATAGATTGTTTATGTGTAAGACTCGATATTGCATATAGCGCAAGCCATCAAAGGAGGATACTTTTTGAATGTAATGAAAGCTATATGGGAAGGTTGTTGTTGTGAATGATGTATGCTAAGTTAGTGTCATGTGATTTACAAGCTAACTCTTTGTTCAATGCACAGAAATATATACAATATATTTTAAATAATACATATATTATAAAGTATAGGTATATTATATTACCTTAAGAACTTGTTGCCGCATGTCATACACACTATCGAACACAAGGCTCTTACTTTAGTTTTTCAGGGGGTCACATTCTCCACATATTATTTAAATTTTCTCCTCACAATTTAAAATCGATCATGGTGAAATATTTTTTGATACTTCCTATGTTTGAATTACCACATCATGAGAAGGGTTCATAAGTCTTCCTCTATATAATAGTGAATTTAAAGTACAAAGGTCACATAGAATACCATGTAATTAGGTCTCTAAGTGTGATAACATTAGTGGAAAGTAGTGATACATACTTGGAGCAGAAGCATAAATATTTATTGGGAGTGAATGAGGTGATCATTCACAAACAAGTGAATGATCAATGGAATGTTGAGGGCCACAAACCTATAAAACTTTGATGATTTAGAAGACCATCAGTTCAACAAAATTTAAGGTATTAAGACCACATTTTATATCTAAGTCATTTTACCGATGTTGGGTAATCCTTTTACTCACCAATAATATAACGAAATATTTTCACAGTATAGGTTTCAATATCATATGAAAAATCCTAAATTTTGGTTGTGATTCATCCATATTATAATTCATCCCTTTACTCCAAAAAAATTAATTACCCACAACTAATATTTTTTGGTTATTCCTGAAGCATTAAAAGAAACATTTTAAGGGCCGTAAGGCCTATAAATGTGTGAAACATCCTACAGTTTGTTTTTAACTATCACCCAAAACAAATATGGTTAGTATATTAATTTCTAATAATCAAAAGTGTAACTACTGGTTCATCATTCATATTTACTCATTAAATTATTTAACTAAATACAATGAAAATTAATAAGGTAATTATATAGGTTAGTGGTTAGCATGAAACCCATATCGTTCTTCAGTCATGGGTTCAATACCCACGGCCTTGTCGGATTTTATTGGTTTCACCTAGCTTACATTTTTCCCTTTTCTAAAATGATATTAATATAACATCCAAATATTAATATTTTGGAAATCTTTGAAAATAGTTTAATCTCTAAATATCATTTTGAACAATGTTTTCAATACAACCACAATACATAAATACCTCATCCATTTTATTTCAACATAGGTCCTTCCTTGGTCTAGGGTTTATCTATAATATCAGTAGTTGGATTTCTAAATCATGACACCATATCTTCAATCTAAAACTCTTTAGGTTTAACCTATGTTACTTGTTATGTATCCCAATCCTTTATAATGGGATGTAAAGAAAATTTGAATTATCTTCTGCATATCCCCCAGGAGTGTCAAACCAGGTGCGTAGTAAGTCCCATTTTCGTGTACCAGGTTACCACAAGTAATACCTAGAACACCTTGTCATTATTGTTAATCTTAGGTACATCTGTACCAAAACCATTTCCACTAGTAGTTTCCATACGGGTATGTATTCCTTAGTAGACCCACATAATCAATACTTTTCCAAAATAATTCGATTTTCATCTATACTTCTTCAAATTCTAGAATAGGGTTATGTTTTCTAATGTATCTTTTCTTAAATATATATCCCAAGGTTCTTGCTAAACATCCTTTGACACAAACTATTGCCACCCTTCCCCAGATAGCCCAAAGATGGTGTCTTATATCAATTACATTGGCATGATTACAAGGAGTGAATCCATGAAGGACCGATCATTTTAATAGTCTTGGTAAACAAGATACATAAATGAGTATTGTATTTCAAATGAAAACATTGATTATAAAATATTTTTTTTAAAATTTTCTAAATAAATAAATAAGGGGATAACTATAATCTATCTAGTAAATACCTATATATCTTTCAAAGTAATATTCCTGGATTCTAGGAGAAAGAAACATAACAAGTCTAAGCTCCAATGCTCATTAAGGGTAAACATATAGCGTGGGAAATAATGAATCAATTAGAATAGTCAATATGGAAAGGTAAATAAATTAACACCCATTCCATTGAATCAATAAACAGAGTGTAAGAATGTAAGAAATATGGAAAGGTAATAGCTGAACACACATTCCAAATAAATAAGTAGATAAGACAAAATAAAAATGTCATGGTAAGAAACTAAAACACGTTCCATATAGATAAATGAAAATGATACGTATCCATAGATATGTTAGTGAAAATTCTCAGGGATAAATAATATTTGAATTCTCAATAGCGGAAATGCTTATTTGTCAGACATCATTGTAATGACCTGACCCACCTCACCCCTGAACCGATGGCCGGACCAGTTTCAACATGACCTCAAGTTCATCTCCTCATATTCCAAAGGTTGTCGACTAGAAGCAAGGGTCTATAACTAGTAGGTGGGAATACTATACCATCATATAAGAGTTCAATAATATAAAATGGCATTACATGTCTAATAAATGATAAAGTAGTGGAAGCATGATTTTTATAAAACCTGAAAAAAATGTAAAAGTCCAATTTATGTAGTAGATGCATGCATTAAATGCTAATTATATATATGGAATGTAGTAAAAAAATACCATGCTTCCCATTCCAATATCGAAACAAAGAAAATAGTCAAATCCCAAAGGTAAACTCTGTAGGTTCCACGCGCAGTGGAAGTGTGTTGGTGGGAGTACCCAACTTTAATTTCAGCGTTAACAATGATCAATCTAAGATCCATCAAGATAATAAAATGCCGGATATTCAGAATATAACGAAGAATGAAAAAAGAAAGAGGGAGTCCTTGAACCATAAAGACGGGATCATCATGTGTTGGTTATAATTAATTTAATTAATTGACAAGAATTACCTTGATGGAATTCATTATTTTTTGATGTCTCGGCTCACAATCTGATGTGATCCATCATTGCGTCGTAGAATCCATGTGTAGGATTCCTCTATTGGTGATACACACGTTCTCCACATATCTATAGGTGTCGCCGAAGGGATCTCCAGGTGCTAGCACGGAAGAACCTTCAATTTTGATGTCCACCTTCGATCACCTAGATCTGATGGTGGTGGATCTCTCTCAGCCTTGAGAGTGTTCTTGGAGGAAGGAGTTATTTCGGCCTTGAGAGAACTATCCAAAATTGGTGTGCACAACGATTAGGGAAAAGTGTTGGGGTTGTGATGATATTTATTATCGGATTTGAGGTTATAGAGTTATGACAATAAATTAAGATGTTATGCAATTTATTTATTTTATTTTCTCTCATTGAAATCCCCCATATTGAATGATTAATTCCTTGACATGTTCCCACAATGATTATAATAAATATCATTTAATAAAACAATATTATTTCCTCAAAATCCCAACTGGAATAACTGCACGGCATGTAATCATTAATACACGGCGTGTACTCATTTTCAATAAAAACTACACGGTGAGTATATTCAATATACATGGTTTGTAATTTTATTTTTAATTTTTCATTATTTCCCCCACCACATTTATTAGACCATGAGTAATGGCTATTTATTTTTTAAATAAATGTAACTGCATTACATGATAATAAATATATATATTATTTTTCAGAAAATATATTCTCTCGAATAACTAGTGCTGAAATAAATGAGACCAGTCATCCTTAAATAATTATTAAACCACAGTCGGGAATAATCATTATTTAACTTTTTAAATTAATATTTAACTGAGATACATGGACACACTTAGTGTGTGACCCTCTAGGTATATTTCTCACTGGAATTAAGCGGATCCTACCTAAATTCCAAGGTTAGTGTCTAGAAACACGCCAAGTCACCCATATAGAAATAACTTAACATTGAAACGATGTGTCACCTCCTACGAATGCTTACCGTGTAATGTAATCTCTTTTTCTTGATATCTCTAATCAAGCAGGTTGAATGATAGTTCCATCAACCCATGTCCAAGATTATTCTCTCTTTGACTTCCCAGAAATGAACTTGCCCATATCTTACCATGGCCAAGGATTTATTTAGGCTATATCAATTCCATAAAATGGCCTATGATATCTACTTATGTTATGGAATAGAAGGGACAAATCCTTACTTGTGTTATCTATTAATGCAATACTACTCATGACGCACCCAACATATCCTACCTCGCTACGAATAGTGTGTCGTCAAAGTTTTCATTAATACATATAAGTGCGTGAGTTGTAATACCCATTAATAATAATCTTAAATCCTAAAGAAAAATACACACATCCATAGATAATAACATCCAAGGAAACTTTGAAATGTGGATTTCAAACTGGCGGGTCTCGTTCTCATAATATCCTCCTGGATATTACCAAGGGCGCACATCATGAGAAGGTGCTCCAAATTTTTATGAGTCCTCACCCATAATGGCATGTATTATTTGTCTCCCTCAAATAACATCATCCATCCATAGAACATATATTCAAGAATAGTGTTATGGCACTTCTGGTTTCTCATCATCGTTGGGGTCCGCTACGACCCTTTAATGCAACAACTGTCCTTAGGACATCATCAGATGCATTGTAACGCAGAAGAACAATAAATATGTAGTAATTTTTTTATTAATCAATAAAGTACAAAGTAGTTTGTTATAGTCCACCAACTCCAAAAGACTTCCACTTTGACTAGAGCCAAATGCTAACAACCTTTAACTCGCTAGCTCTCACATGATATTCATGATTCTGCTGAGATATGCCTTTAATCATGGGGTCCGCCACATTCTTTCATGTGGACACTCTGGACACTGTAAATTCGTCCCTTTGTTAGAAATCTCTCAAGAGGTGATACTTCTGGAGTATGTTCTTTGTCCGTTGATGTGACCTCAGTTCTTTTGCAAGAGCCACCGCTGTAGTATTGTCACAATATAATGTGACCGGGTCTTTACTGCTAGGCACCACATCAAGATCCTATACAACGTTTAGAATTCAGATGACTTCCCTGGATGCATCAGATGCCTCTATATGTTCAGACTCCACTGTAGAATTTGCGAAAACAGGAAGCATTGAACTCTTATAGCTCATAGCTCCTCCATTGAGATATAAAACATATCTATATTGCGACTTCAGATTATTATGAACTATCTGAAAACCGGCATCAGCATACCCTCTGATGACAAGCCCCTCATCTCCTCTATACCCTATGAACATATCCATAGATCTTCTCAAATACATACGGATTGTCTTAATAGCAGTCCAATGATATTCTCCTGGATCTTCATGATATCTTCCGACCAATCTCAGTGCATAGGCAACATCAAGTCCGGTACATAACATGCCATACATGATGGATCCTATAGTCGAAGTGTATGGGATATTACTCATTCTATCTTTCTCCTGTTGTTTTTGAGGACCCATTTTCATAGAAATATGTAGGCCATGTGACACTGGAACCAATACCCTCTTGGATTGTTCCATACTAAATCTCTTTAGTATTTGGTCAATGTTTGTACCCTGACATAGTCCAAGCAGCCTCTTGGATCTATCACAAATGATCTTGATCCCTGGAATATAGGCTGGTTCACCCAAGTCCTTCATGGATAAACACTTGTTCAACCA
Organism: Viscum album; assembly: GCA_963277665.1. Lineage (NCBI taxonomy): Eukaryota > Viridiplantae > Streptophyta > Magnoliopsida > Santalales > Viscaceae > Viscum > Viscum album. The sequence continues at coordinate 562,880,746 of OY728125.1, forward strand.
ATCCTTAAATGACTGTAAGACTGTTATATTGCTTCCAATAAGCAATATGTCATCAACATATACTACTAGGATAAAGATCGCATTCCAATTAATCCACATATAAACACAAGGCTCAAATTCATTCTTAATGTACCCAAATTCATTTATGTCTTTATCAAATTGAATGTTTCATGACCTAGATGCTTGATTTAATCCATAAATGTATTTTTGAAACTTGTAAACTCATTTGGCTTCACCTGGTGTCATAAACCCTTCTGGTTGTGTCATATAGACATCTTCCTGAAGGCTCTCGTTAAGGAATGCTATTTTGACAGCCATTTTCCAAATCTCGTAGTCATGGTAAGATGATAGGGAAAGTATGATTCTTATGGATATAAACATGGAAACTGGAGATAATATTTCATCATAGTCAATTCCATGACGTTGTTAGAATCATTTAGCCACTATCCTTGCTTTATAGGTGCTAACTTAACCTTCCATGTCCAGTTTTCTCTTGAATACCCATTTGCATCCAATAGGCTGTACATCAACTGGCTCATCGACCAGAACCCAAACTTGGTTCTAATACATGAAATCCATATCAAAATTCATGGATTCTAGCAATCTTTCAGCTATTGATATTTATACTTATACCATGTAGGAGAGAGGTTCATCATTTTCCAACAATAATGATTCACCATCCTCGGTGACTAGGAAGTCAAATCTCTCTGGTTCCCTTACCTCTCTTGAGCTCTTACACAGTACTTTTGTTTCTGGAACCTCTTCTATGTGGAAATGTGGAACTTGTTCTAGTTCCAACTCATGTGTCTTTTGAGCATCAACTTCATCGAAGTCAATCTTTCCCCCACTATACTTTTTGAGGATGTTCTCCCTATCAAGAAAGACGGCTTGTCTGGCAACAATCACATTCTTGTATGAAGGGTTATATAGTTAATATCCCTTCATTTCCTTTGGATATCCTATAAAGATACACCCCGTGCCTCGGGGTGCTAGTTTGTTTCCTGAGAAGGCCTTAGAAAATCCCTCGCCTCCCCATACATGTGTGTGCAACACAATGGTTTTCTTTCCATTACATAACTCAAAGGGAATTCCATTTTCTACCTTATTTGTTACTCGGTTTACTGTGTATGCTGCAGTTTGTAATGCATATCCCCAAAAGGATAATGAAAAATCTGTATGACTCATCGTCGAACTCACCATGTCCAATAAGGTGTGGTTCTTCCTTTCACTAACACCATTCCACTGCGGTCTATAAGGAGGAGTGAGATGAGATAGAATCCCAGACTCCAGTAGAAGATCGATGAACTCTTGGTTCATAAATTCCTCGCATTGATCAGATCAAAGTTTCTTTACCTTCAAACCAAGCTGATTCTCTACTTCATTATTAAATTCCTTAAATTTCTATATGTCCTCTGACTTATACCTCATTATGTAGACATAACCATATCTACTCAAATCATCAGTAAAAGTAATGAAGCAAGAATATCCTCCTCTAACTTCTACCGGAAATGGTCCACATACATCCGTGTGCACCAATCCTAGAAGCTTTGTGGCCCTTTCACCCTGTCCACTGAAATAAGGCTCTGTCATTTTACCTTTTAAACTAGTGTGACATTTATCTAGTGGTTTTAGCTCAGCAGAGTCTAAATAGCCATCTTAGAAGAGCTTTGTCAATACCTTCTTGTTTACATGAACGAGACGGTGATGCCACAACTGGATGATGTATGAATCATGTGAGTCTTTTTCGTTATCATTTTCCAACACTTGGTTTTCATAATTTAATACATGCAAACCATTATTGAAATGTGACATACCATAACATGCATTGTTCTTGTAAAAGAGACAGCCCTTATTTCCAAACATGGAAATAAATCCATCCATATCCAAACAAGATATAGAAATTATGTTCTTGGTAACACTAGGCACATAATAGCAGTTATATAAATCCAAAATCATTTTAGTCAGCAATGATAGGTGGTAATCATCAATAGCCAATGCAGCCATCCTTGCGCCATTGGTAGCTTGAAGATCCACCTCTCCTCTATCAATATTTCTTAATCTACTTGGTTCCTGCATTTGAATACAGATGTGATCCCGAAAAGCTGTATCTAATACACAATGTGTAGAAATAGTAATATTACACTCAATAACGAACACACCTTTTTCATCCCCGCACATCTGGATGCATTTCCTCTTCTAATGGTCTTTCTTTCCACATGAAAAACACACCACCTCCCATTCCTTGCTCTACCTCTCGATCTTCCCCTTCTTGGAGGGACGATGCTTGGGGGAATCAGACTATTTATAAGTCTTTGTCCCCTTTTCCTTATCTTTCATTTTCTTATTCACCATAATGATTGCGGTTTTTTCAAGCCCCATGTCCTTATCTACCTGGAAAATCAAGGTCATAATTTCTGATATACTCTTCTCATTATTGATCATGTTGTAGTTGACAATAAAGCTTGAGTAGGTCTTGGGTAGTGATGATAGGATGAGATCTTTACGCAACTCATCTATGAATTTAATCCCTGAGATGTCCAGACATTCGATGTAGGCAATAAGCTTTACTACATGAGGCCCAACTGGTGTAGACTATACATGCTTAGTTGTAAACAAAGCATTGGAGATCTTATATCTCTATTGTCTCTCCTTCTCTTGGTAGAGATACTTAAGGTGATACATCATGCAATATGCATCCATGTTTTCATGTTGCTTCAAGAGCTCATTAAAAATGGCTGATAGCATGAAACATTGGACATAAGTGGCATCATCTATATGTTTTATATAAAGATATAGTTCCTCATTACTGGCCTCGTTTCCAAGAGCAATAGGAATAGGCTCTTCCAGCACATAAAATTTCCACTCGTGGCGAAGGATGACGTGTAAACACCTCTACCACTCTAGGAAATTGGTGCCGGTGAGAAGGTTTTCATTATCGAGTATGGCTTCTAATGATATGTTTTAAGTCATTTTTCTTGTCGTTTATACAAATAAAAATGATAAAAGGTTTAGTACTTTATTATAAAAACTAAGACAAATATATATATAAATACTTATTAGTCTCCTACTATTTTATTGAAATCCAGTAGCCCTCACCATTGACTTTGGAATATAATGTTGCCTGAATATTCTAGTGGTAAGGAACCACATTTCCATTCGCATTACCACAACTTGGGTTAGTCAAACAACTTGAAGAGTTTTAGGTAGGCATTCCAAATTCCAACTGCATTAACTCGTAGCTCCTTGATCAACTGAGTGGACTCCCTAATCCTAAAATCCTTTTATTTTGGATTTCCTCAACCTTTGCCTCTTGGTCACACTATGTCATGTTGTGGCAGTCAACCCTCGATGCGAACCAATTAATGTCAACCCAAAACCTTGAATTAGAATTAATTGATAATTGAAAGCACCCCAACTAGGGTTGTTCAAGCACTTTGAACTATAGTTCAATTCTAACCAAGATTATGGAAGGTTATACTGACTTAATATTTCTTTGAGGGATTTTATCCTTATACGTAAATTGGAATTTTATTATCTTTGACTACATGCTTATTAATATTAAGTGGTATATACTTAAGTGATTAACCATTTTTAAGATAATATTTACGCATAAGCCGGTCTTATTTTAGTTCTATATTTCATGATTCTTTAATTCATTAATTGTGTGATCGTGACAACAGTCCTACAATAAATAAACCATGCAACTTATAGAAATAAAATAAATGGTTTCATCATGAGCTTGTTCTATAGGTTAGTTTATCTAGCGGTAGATAAACTAACCCAAGACCTATGGTAGAAACACCTTGAACCTTTGGGGTTCGTGTTTACAGCTTTCCACCTGTCCACCTTTGTATCTCCTTGGATTGGATTCACCTTGTCTCTTAACTTGAGCCGCCTCCACTAGCTTGGGAGCTCCATCCATTACATATGCATTTATCTCACATGTAGGTGAGGGGTAAAAAGTGGTTTTAACATAAAAGAATCCTTGGGCATGCAGGCCCTACATATTAATGAAGAGAAGGCTCGTAGGACAACTAATTTAATTTAAATAAATTAATTAAAAGAAACCATTCTCATACAAAGGTCTTGGTCTAGCTCATGATCATCCATACATGCAATGATATTTACGCATAAATATAACTAGCATTCGATTCATTAATCATTCTTTCTTAAGATAAATCATGCTCGAAACAATTAATTATCTTTAATTAATGAATCATTTTATCTTAAACCTTTTTCTGAATTTCCTTGAGATTCTCATCCATCATAATTTTAAACAAATAAATTCATTTAAAATTATATTTGTACTTAACTTGTACCTTGAAGGAAACCTGATGAATTCCCGTTCATTACACAAATGTTAAATTAAAAACATATATATAAAACACTTATCATGTGTTGTGCCCCAGCTTTACGCCCACACTATCGTACACGGCTCAAGGTTTTGTATAATATAATAATAAATTTTAATAAATCTGCTTAATTTGGGTGAGTACACAGTGTGTAGTTCCGACTACACAACATGTACTTTTTTCCAACATCTATCTGAAGTACACGCTCGGGGACATGGTGTGTTGATGTACTTCGGAAATTTTCAAAGTACATGGCATGTTCAGTGGGACACACACCGTGTAGTATCTGCGTTACACGGTTTCCAGCCGGACAAGCTGTGTATGGGGTACACAGTCTAATCCCATCCCAAAGGGACTACACGCCGTGTTCAGTGGACCACAAGGCGTGTAATCTGGAAACCATGTGCCACCTTTTCCTTGTCAACACACGGTGTCATAAATTACTTAGATATGATCCAATACATAGCCTGATTTTGTGGACCAGTCCAATGCATTGAACCTAGACTACATGGTGTGTACTTCCGAATACACGCCGTGTATTCTGGTGTTGTATGGCCAGGAATGTCTGGCACCTCCGGATGAGTTCCTCTATTTTATTTTAATCAAAATTAAAATAAAAATTCGTTTTTTAAGGTGAAATAGAAACGAGAGGGGATGAACAGATCTCAAGATTCAGATTTTAAATAACGATTAACATGAATTGAAACAAAATAATTATTAAATTCATAAATAACCAACGAAAAACTAAATAATTATAATCAACGATATGACCCCTTTGATACCACTTGTAGGTTCTAGGCATAGCGGAAGCGCGTTGGTGGGAGTACCCAACATTAATTTTAGCATTAACAATGATCAATCTGAGATCCGTCATGATAATAAAACGCCGGATCTTTAGAATAGAACGATGAACGAAAAAGAAAGAGGGAGTCCTAGAACCATAAATACATGATCATAATATGTTGGTTATAATTAATTTAATTAATTTACAAGAATTACCTTGATGGAATTCTTTTTTCATTGATGTCTTCGGTCACAATCTGATGTGATCTGTCTACGCGTCATAGAATCCATGTGTTGGATTCCTCTAGCAGTGATCCACACATGCTCTACGTATCTCTGGACGTCACTGAAGGGATATCTGGGTGCTAGTGTGGAAGAACCTTTGCTTGCGATGTCTGCCTTCGATCGCCTTGATCCGGTGGTGGTTGATCTCTCTCGGTCTTGACAGTGTTCTTGAAGGAAGGAGTTCTCTCATCCTTGAGAGAACTCTCAAGAATTGTTGTATACAATGATTAGGGAAAAGTGGTGGAGTTGTGAAGATATTTATAATCTGGTTTGAGGTTAAATAGTTGTGACAATAAATGAATGTGTTACACATTTTATTTTTTTCATTAACTCTCATTGAAAACCCCCATGTCGAATGATTAACTTCTTAACATGCACCCACGCTGAATATAAAAAATATAATTTAATAAAATGATATTATTTCCTCAAAATCCCAACTAGAAAAACTACACGGCATGTAATCATTAATACATGGAGTGTACTCATTTTCCATGAAAACTACACAGCGTGTATATTCAATATACACGGCGTGTACTTTTATTTTCCATTTTTCTTTATTTCCTCCACCACATTTATTAGACCTTGAGTAATGGCTATTTATTTGGTAAATAAATATAACTGCATTACTCGGTAATAAATATATATATTATTTAGCCCACAATATATTCTCTCGAATAACTAGTGTCCAAATAAATTTGATCAGGCATCCTTAGATAATTATTAAACCACAGTTGGGAATAATCTTTATTTAACTTGTTAAATTAATATTTAACTGATATACATGGACACACTTAGTGTGTGACCCTCTAGGCCTATTTCTTAGTGGCGTTAGGAAGAGCCTACCTAAAGTCCAAGGTTATCATCTAGAAACATGCCAAGGCACCCATATAGAACTATGTTAACACCGCAATGACATGTCACCTCCTACGAACAATTACTATGTAATGAAATCCCTTTGTCTTGATATCTCTAATCAAGCAGGTTTCATGCTAGTGCCATCAACCCATGTGCTCGATTATTCTTTTTTTTAGCTTCTTGGAATTGAACTCACCCATATCTTACCATGGCCATAGATTTATTTAGGCTATATCAATTCCATCAAAGGTCCTGAGATATAAACTTTTGTTATGGAAAAGAAGCGACAAATCCTTTTTCGCATTATCTATTAATGCAGTATTACTCGTGACGCACCCAATGTATCCTACATTTTGGTGAATAGTGTGTCATCACATTCTTCATCAATACATCTAAGTGCGGGAGTTTTAATACCCATTAATAATAATATTAAAGTCTAAGGACCAATACACACGTCCGCAGATAGGAACATCCAATGACACTATGAAATATGGATTTCCTACTGGTGGGTCTTATTCTCACAATATCCTCCTAGATATTACCAAGGGCGCACACCATGAGAATGTGCCTCAAAGTTTTATGAGTCCTCATCCCTAATAGCCTGTATTATTTTTGTCACTAAAATAACATCATCCGTCCATATAACATATATTCAAGAAGAGTGTTATGGAACTTCTGGGTTCTCATCAATGTAGGGATCCGCTATGACCCTTTAATGCAACAGCTATCCTTAAGACATTATCACAAGAATTTTCACGCAGAAGAATAATCAAGATTTGATAAGGTATTTATTAATGAATAATGTACAAAGTAGTTAGTTCTAGGACCCCAACTCCTACAAAAATCATGAGAATCCTAAGATCTTTTTTCGTAATTTTCTCATAACTCCAGGTACTTGCACACAATCACAAGCACAGTCTAAGGTCCATAGTCCTACGAATAAGAAATTTCTACATGGGTACCCCAGTGAAATGGTGGCCCTAGTAGGGGGCGAGATATACATCTCAGTAGGTAGTCATCACTAAGGTCTATCCCTATCCCGAAAGTTAAATGTAAATAATAGGATGCATGTAAAATGTGGTAACAACAGGATTGAATAAATAAATTACAACCCATCCAAGTTCTTTAGAGACACCTGAAAGTGATATCTGCTTCGGCTCGTTGCTAGAAAATAAGATTTATGAACATGAAATATAAATTTTTTAAATGAACTGATTAATACATTAATTGATATTATTATTTAACCACATAAATTCACAGGTTCCCCTAGACACCTGTATCTCAAAACCTACCTCGGTCGTGCTGGGGTCAGAACCATTACCCATACTCAATTAAAAAATCATTAGGTCACACCTACTTTAATTAACCATTTTATTCATTTCAAGTATGACCGATTGGATCCACGGTCCAATTTCAATTAATGGGTGTAGAAAATCATATCTTGAACCCTCGTGAGTATTTGGAGCATCAGTCATTGTCTCACAACCCATATGTATTTGGAGCACGAGTCCTTATTTCAAAAAATAATTTTTATATGCTAGTTGGGTGTAGAACAACATTTCTAGCACCCCGTGAGTATTTGGAGCATCATTCCATGTCTCACAACTCGTTTATGAATCATAGATATCTATTTATCATTTGTGTAGAACTCCATGTCTAACACCCCAACACTATCCCTTAATTAATTCTCAAATTAATTAATCAAAACCATTAATTAATTCAACAACTAATTAACAACAATAATCTCCTAAAAATAATTCTATAATTAAATAACCATTAAAAATATCAATAGTTAATAATTAATTGACATTTAATTATTCTTAACCATAAGCAAGTCAACTAGAAAATTAACACAACATTAAATTATCGCAATTCCGTAACAAATAACATGATAATTAATTCACCAATCAATTATCTTTATTCCCTTACTAATACAATCGATTAGTTAACTATATCAAATCTATTAGTTAATGAAGCAATTCACTAATTACACATTACCATTAAATAATCCTTTAATTAATTAATCTACAATACAAATCACATCCCAAAATTAATTTTCTAGAATTAATTATCAGGTTATAATCTCAACATTTCTTAATCAAACCCACCATTAAAAATCATAAATCAACACCATGGTACAAAAAATTGTGCATTAACAGTTAATCAATAAAATTAATGCATGCTAATTAATTAATTCAACAATTAAATAATTTAATCATACCCTTTAATCAATTCAATAACTGGATAACATTTCAAGTCACTAACAGGTTGTAATTAATCAATCAATAATTATCTAAATTTCGTCAAAACAACATATCACAGTTAATACAAGAATAAATTATGTCATTTAGCTAAATCAATATATTATAATTATTTCTTTGATAAATTATTTATATCCATTCTCTAAGTGAAATATTAATATACAAAATTAATTATCATATCTTAGCCAAAACATAACATAATTTAATTATTTAATCGTATAACATTAACCAATTTATAAATACATTCTTAACACCAAAAAATGATCATGTCCTCATTTATCTCATGTGGGCAGCATCATTTAATAACATCCAAATTCGTGCATCAATAGACCACACATCACATTTGGAAATTTAATCGAACTTACTAAATTCATATTTGAAATGCATTCAATATAAATACCTCACTGCATAATTTAAATACCAAAAAAGAGTGAGTCATGCATTTTATTAATAAATTTATTAATATTGAGGACGTGAAAAGGGACCCTACCTTGGGGTGGAACCAATTCATTATTCAGTGGTCTAATATAAGGATGAAACCAATCTGCAACTAGTCTGAAACCATTCACACATGACTTTATGTATAAATATATATACATATGTTCACCATCTACATTGATTAAACCCAACTAGAACATAACCTACAATCACAAAAAATGCAACAACAAGGCTCAACACACCTCAAATAAAGTCTCAGGGACTCCTATAAACAAAAATAACATTAATTGTTTGATCCGAAACAAAACATAAGTGTGTAAACCTTACCCAAAACAATTGAGGTAGAGCGAATCGAGACCATCCACCTCACCCTTGGCGTAAGATTCCGGATTATGGACCAATGGGTCCCGAGTCAAAATTCACTTACCATAAAAAACCAAAGAAGTAGAACCATCAGATTAAACCCAAACCATTGGGTTTTTACCAAGCAATCAAGGTGATACATGAGTCAAATGGAGGATGTGAATCACAAAAATATACACAGATGGACTCACCTTGACGAGGTAGACAAGATTTTTGAAGAGTCTGAGATGAATCATTGTGCGTAAAGAGAAGTCCTGGTGAGTGGGTGGTGCATCATTGAGGGGGGTAGTGCTGATATAGGGGTCCTTCCCGAGGGTGTCATGCACAACAGAAGCGGTCCGTCCGAGTGAGGTTGTGGCCATCGAGTCACAGGAGGAAGAGGGATCCATTCCATGGGAGGGTAAGAGCTCTTGGTAGAGGCCACTAGTGCACGTCAATCATGGAGGAAGAAAACTGGGGGTTGTACACTAGTCTTGTGCTCCTATCCTCTCATTCCCCCTCTTAAAAAAATAAAAACCTAAAAAATAATATGAATTAATTTAATAATAATAATAATAACATTTATTATTATTAACAAACTCATTTAATATAATGTTTCTTCATTAATTATTCAACACCCCCATAGGTAAAACCGAATACCTCATTAACAAATCAAAATAATTAAATTATCTCCTTTGGAATTTAATAAAATAAAATCTATATCTCATTTAATTAAATAATTACCTCAACATGAATTAATTAAATAAAACCCCACTTCAAAACGATTAATTAAATTATTTTTAACCATTAATTAATAAACCCTCCATTTCACCTTTAATAATTAAATTCTTTATTATATTGAATTTAATTATATTAATCTCAACCCCACATTTATTTTTCATTTAATATTTCCATTTAATATTACCATTCATTGATAACACCCTTGTCCTCATTTACAAGTCCTTTAATTAAATTATTACAACAGTAATTTAATTACAAAAACCCTACCACTCATTTAATTAAATTCATTTGAGCCTAAAATTAAATAAATGAAACATCCATAATAATAACCAGATTTATTATTAATAAAACACTTTATTGATAAAACCAAAAATCCCCACTACACATCATTTAATTAATGTCCGTTTAACTCAATTAAATTAAATGAAAGCATTTTTTCGCAACAATTAATTAATTCTCACTTTTCCATTATTATTACTCTGAATAATAATAATAATAACCTTATTTAAGAACAATTATTATACTCAAAAAACCATAATAATAATCGCATTATTATCATTATTCAACCTTAGATAAAACCCAACACCTCTATAATATAAAATCGCTTTTTTATTAATTTTGAAACTCCTTTTTTAATTAAACGCATCTTCATTAAATACGAAACTCACTGTTAAGAAAAATCTTTCTTTGAGATACCCAAAGGCCATATTAATTTCACATAAATTTTACACCCCACTAATCATACAATTAAAAATCTTTTAACAAAAATGATACACCCCATTAATCATCCTATTAAAATTATTTAACATCCAAATAATATATGAAACCATAATAATTATAATAACATTATTATTATTAGAACAATATTCAATTTAAACAGAAATCTCCCATTTAATATTATTAAATTAAATTAAATAAAATATTAAAATGTATAAGCTGCACGGGTTGGACCGCGACCGTTCACAGCCCATGCATATCCATTAAAGCGTGATTCTGAGGATCAGGTGCTCCCGAGACTTATCGGGACACCTATAAATTTTATAGGGTATTCATAAAGTCAAAAAACAACACCTTTAAGTGTTCCAACACTCAGAATAAAGTCCTCAAGCTCAATTTAAAAACTAACCCATCAATAAATGGGAAAAATTCCAAAAACATATAAATTTAAACACGGTTCAAAAAACAAAACATTACAATCTACCCAACATAAAAACTTCTCATCCCTAAGAATTCATTGAGAAATACAACATCTTATGAACCTCCATTGTTGAGATTTTTTTTGAAAAAAGTCATTATGTTTCCTAATGCCAAACAAACTACTAAAGAAAACATAAGTCCAATCGCTTAATTCTTTAAAACCTGATCCAAAGCTCACCAAAACAGAGCATACATCTGAGGACATTATAGGGACCTCCATGAAGAAAAAGGATGAATCTCGATCAAACAACAGAAACTCGTTGCACATGATTTCCTAGAGAGACAATATAGTCGCAAAACTCACACTCACCCTTAAACGGGTTATGTGCCCTTTAAAATTATTACATCCCCAACCGCACGTACACTAATGACTATCCTCAGCCTCTGGTGACATTACCTAAGTCAAGCCACTACGAGGATATTAGAAAAAAATTATCATTCCCCAACATGAATGAAGGAGTAGCCCAAAAAAACCATGCATCCCACATACAACCCAGATAATAACAACTCATTAATCCCAAAAACATTTAAAAATTCAGTGGTGATGTGGCCATAAAAACACATGTTTTGTCACATCATTTTAACTAATTTTTATTAATTTTAATTAATAATTTGTTGATTTATAACTATATATTAATACTTCTGTATGTTTATTATTAAATTTATCAATTTATCAATTTTTATAATTAATCGTGTATTTTAAGCTTTAAAATAATTAAATAATTTCTTACTTTAATTTTATACTATAATTACATTTTATTTACTTTGGTATCTTTGTCTTCATATTTAATGATTTAACATTTATTATTTAATTTATTAGTTTGGTGTAGCACATAAATTATTTACTCTTAAACTGACATTACATGTATTAAAAATTAAATAATATAACGTAATTAATAGATGTCTTTCAATAATTCATTAATTACTACTTTAAGTTTTTAAGAAACACAAATTTAATCAGGCTTTATAATTTAAAGTCATAATCCAATTGAATCATCCAAAAAGATTATAATTAATTGTCTATTTTAATTAATTTATTTTGTTATAGCAGCAGTAATTTAACTTTTTAAATTAAATATTTAAATTTTATATTTAGATTTAATAATTTAATTGCTTTTTAATTTTAGTTTTAATATAGTAACAATTTATATTTTACTTATTGAAGTTATTAATAATTTAACTTATGTTTAATTGGTTTTATAAATTTATTAATGTTTATATTGTATTTAAATTTTCAATTGTTTTAATTAAATTTTAGTTTTAATTAATTATTTGGTTATAAAATTTAATTTATTTTTCTCTATTTACTATGTAGGTTTACGTTGTCATTGTAACTTTAGCAACAGCTTCATAAATGGTGCCATCGTGAAACCTATTTTATAGTCTCACGGTAATCATATTCCCCTTTTTGCCACCGTAACTTGCAATATTGTTTCTCCATAGGAACCCTTGGCACTGTTTCCACAATCCCTCTGTTGTGCCACCTCGAGCCGCCTGAAGTCGAAGCATGACCACTGCTTGCCACTGCCTGGAGTTCTGTCACTGGGGGCTGAAGGAGGTGTCGCACCGAAAGAAAGAACTCGATACTGTTGGATGATGGAGACGGAGCTGGGATGTAACTAGTTCTGGTTATTGTGAGGATGAAGAGAGGAACCCACTACTATGGAGGGGTGGAAGGATTCCATCATTTCACTTTCAGACACCACAACCGCAGCTCGAGTGGCTGAACAACGCAAAGAGGTGGAACAAACCAACGGGTTCCGCTGTAGCTGCACCAAGGAGGATTCAAACCAGCGTAATTCGAATGCGGCTACGCTAGTGGAGTTGTCGAAACAATCCAATGGACCTGCTCGCCACTGCAGGCTGCATGAAGAAGTCCTCTAATCCGAACCCTTCTCCTGGTGGAGCTTTGGAGAAGAAGAAACAGGTGGATATTAAATAAATAACAGTAAATAATAAATTAAAAAATAAAAGATATAATATAATAACTATATATATAATAATAAATAATTAATTAATTAATAATATAATAGAATATAAAATTAATTAACGAAATTTTATGTAATGTATAATCTCATAATAAAATTAGTATAATTAAATTTAATACTTTAATGAATATAATCTTTATAAATTAACATCATTATGAATAAAATAGTTATAAAATATAATATTTAAAATAAAACTATTTATTATGAATAAATTAAATAATAATTTTTTAAAAAATAAACATTAAAAGACAAAATACCAATATTATTAATTTAATAATTTAATAAATAATTTACTTCTAACTCAATGAAAAAATACCAATATATTATTTTTTTAATAATCTTGCTTAGAATTCACAACATAAAAAGTCCATAATAAAAAGTGTAGATAGAAATGTTAACCCAAACACTGGTTCAATGAATGAAACTCATGATCAACTGGCTGAAATCACCAAAAAACTTCAATCTTTAATGAACCAGAATTCAAAACAAACTATGAACCAACTTGGATGTCTAAATACCAACCAATCTTTAACGAAATAGTGTGTCCAGTGTGGCATGTTTGGGCATATTGAAAACTACTTTCCTAATTTTGATATGTCAGCCCAACAACAAGAAAACCCAAACTTGGTCAACTATGGTCCTAGAATGTCTCCTAAAGAATATATATTTTCAAATAATTACAATCAAGGATATAGGAACCACACAAATCTGTCTTGGAAAGATCAAGGCCTAATTAAACAATCCACTACCCCTAATTACTCTAATCAACCAAGACCAAATTTTTAGAATAAAAAAATGGGTGAGTCTTCAAATGCACATGGAAAAAATGATAATCAAATGTCTACTAAGCTTGATCAAATCATGACTCATCTAACCAGACATCAAAATCAATGAGTCAGATAAATTGAAAATTTATGTTAGAATGCAGAATATGGAAACACAACATAGTCAACTTTCTAGGGATTTTTCATCTAGGGAAAAAGGTAGACTTCCAAGTACCACTAAGCTTAACCATAGAAAGAATTCCATGGTTATACTAACTAGAAGTATGCTAAATACTCATACAGTTGCTGAAAATGACCATGAAAATTCCCAAAATGAAAATCTATTTCAATCTAGAAATAAAAATATACACTATTCACATACAAAAAAGTTATGAAAATGATCTGAATCTAAATTTATCACCTGAAACTCAAGCTCAAAACTCATCTAAAAATCAAAAGAATAAAGGAAAATAAAAAGTTGAGGAAGAGGTGAGGGATATACCTATTGTTCTGAATTTTTTTCCCCACCCATCCCTTTCCCTTAGAAGTTAAAACCAAAAAGTTACATCTGGGAAGAAATTATTCAGTTCCACAGTCTCCTTTACAAACTTCAAGTAAACAATCAATTCATTCAATACATAATTAAAATCACATCCTACTTGAAATATCTTAAGAAAATTGTTTCAAAAAAAAATCTGGAAGAATTTTCTACTTACACCCTCACTGAAGTGTGCAGTGCTGTACTTAAAAAGGAAATCACACCTAAACTGAAAGTCCCAGGTAGTTTTGTCATACCTTGCACACTAGAGAAACCTTTATCGTCTAAACTATTTGTGTGATTTAGGTGCTAGCATTAATCTGGTCCCATACGCATTATTTCAACAGTTGAGTTTGGGTGATCTTCAACCCACCACAGTCATACTATAGTTAGCTGATAGATCTTTCACTCACAATGTGGGGCAGAGTAGATGATTTTCTAGTTGGGTTTGGGAAGCTATTTTTACCTGCATACTTTTTATTCATAGATATTGAGTGTGATCAAGAGGTTCCCATCATCTTAGGTAGGCCACTCTTGGCCACATGAGGTGGTGTAATTGATGTTTTTAAGGGACAATTAATTTTTAAAATTGGATATCAACAAGATGAGGTCAATTTGTTTAAAAATATTAAAGGACCGATGTTTTTTGGAAACTGTTCAATGCTAGAGACCTTAGAAGATGATAACTCAACTGAAAGTACTGAAAAAAATGAAAATCAATCCTCTGTTAAAGAAAATAATTGTGAAGCTGAAAATCTTGTTGAATCTGTTTTGAAAGTTGAAAATTCTGGTCGGACATCAAATCTGGAAAATATTCTTGAACTGGACAACTGTTCAGTTTCTGTTGTAGAAGAGTCCTCTGTTTTTGAACTTAGGAGCTTTTTGAGTGAATTTAAGGGTGCTTCTTTTAGCACTAACCTTACTGAACACTTTGATGATATTGAGGGATAACTTATATGACAACATGATGATTCTTCTTTAATAATTTTTTTGAATTCTAATCTGGAAAATTTTGACAGTGTGCCGCCAACTTTGGATAGTAGCACTATTACTTCTGAATCTGAACATGAAATTGAAAATATTTCATCATTTCAAACTAAATACAAGTGCTCTTCTGATGATTTTGGACCTCCTAGGCCTAAGAGTATTCCTTCGAGTGTAGAACCAAGCACTCTTGAGCTAAAACCAATTCCTGCTCATCATAAATATTCATTTATGGGTGAGAACTCCACTTTTCCTATAATAATTTCTACTAAACTGAATGAAAACCAAGAGTAAAGGTTGTTAAATGTTTTGAAGAAGTTTAAATTTTCCATAGGCTAGACCATAGCTGATATCAAGGGTATTAGTCCCTCGTTTTGTATTCATAAAATAACTATGGAGCCTAACTATATTCCTAGGGTAGAGTTTCAAGGATGATTAAATCCTAACATGAAAGAAGTTGTGCGAGAAGAAGTGGTTATGTTTCTAGACACTGGAATGATATATCTCATTTCTGATAGTGATTAGGTCAGCCCTGTCCAGGTTTTTCCCAAGAAAGGAGGTTTCACAATTGTTAAAAATGAACAGAATGAAGAAATCCAAGTTTGGAATGCCACAAAATGGAGTCTGTATAGATTATAGGAAGATTAATTTAGCCACTAGGAAGGACCATTTTCCAATGCCCTTCTTGGATCAAATGCTTGAGAGGCTTGATATAAATGAGTTTCTTTGTTTTCTGGATGGGTATTCTGGTTAAAACCAGATTTCTATTGATCCAGAGGATCAGGAAAAGACCACTTTCACATGCCCCTTTGGAATATTTTCTTACAGGTGAATGCCCTTTGGTTTGTGTGGATATCCAACCACCTTTCAAAGGTGTATGATGGCTATCTTTTCAGATATGATTGATAGAATTATTGAGGTTTTCAAGGATTATTTATCCATTGTGTGTAGCACTTTTGATACTTGTCTTGGAAATCTTGTGTTAGTCTTAGAGAGATGCATTGAAACCAAACTTTTTCTTAATTGAGAGAACAGTCAATTCATTATCACATAAGGAATAGTGCTTGGTCATAAAGTGTCCAAGAGAGGTTTAGAAGTTGATACTGCTAATATTGATGTTATTCAAAAACTGCCTCCTCTTGTAAATGTTAAAGGTGTTAGAATCTTCCAAGGTCATGTCAGTTTCTACTAGAGATTCATAAAATATTTTTCCAAAATAACTTATCCCTTATGTTCCTTTCTGGCAAACGATTCACCTTTCAATTTTGATGAAAATTATTTAAAATCATTTAAATTGCTTAAAGAGACACTAAATACTTCCCCTATTATTATTGCACCTGATTGGATGTTACCTTTTGAACTTATGTGTGATGCTAGTGACATGGTTTTTGGTGTTGTCCTTGGACATAGGAAAGATAAGAAGTTACCTGTAGTGAATTATGCTAGTAGACTGCTAAATGAAGCCCTAATGAATTATACCAATACTGAAAAATATTTTTTAGCTATTGTGTTTTCTCAAGATAAGTTTAGACAATACTTGTTGGGCTATAAAGTCATCATTTTCACTGATCATTCTTCTTTAAAGTACTTGTTTTCTAAAAAAGAAACTAAACCCAGGATGATTAGATGGTTTTATTTCTTTAAGAATTTGATTTAGAGATTAGGGATAAGAAGGGAGGTGAAAAGTTAGTTTCTGACCACTTATCTAGGCTTCCTTTTACTCAATCTGAAGATCCTAGGGAGATAAACTCTTCCTTTCCTGATGAAAAACTACTCATTGTGTCAATCAGTCAATCTACATGGTTTGTAGAGTTTTCCAACTTCCTGGCAGTAGGTGTCATTCCCAAAAATCTGTCCAATAACCAATGAAATAAATTCATTTCTAAACATAAATACTACCTTGAGGATGATCCTTTATTGTTTAGGAGATGTTCATATGGTATTATTAAGGGATGTATACCCGAGGAAGAGATGTTTCCTGTCTTTGAGAGTTTTCACTCTTCACCATGGGGATGTTAGCATGGTGGTAAATTAACTACTCAGAAAGTCTTACAATTTGGTTTCTATTGGCCCACTCTCATTAAGCATGCTAGAAACTTTGTGGTTGGCTGTGATAAGTTTCATAGGCTAGGAAATGTCGGTAGGAAGCAGTAGTTACCCCCAAAAGGAATTATAAAAGTAGAAATTTTTGATGTCTGGGGATTAGATTTCATGGGTCCATTTCCATCATCTCATGGGAATGAGTATATACTTGTTGTTTTTTTACTATGATTCGAAATGGGTTGATTCAATAGAACATCCCAACAATGAAGCTAATTCTGTAATTATGTTTTTCAAGAAGAATATATTTACAATATTGGGAGTCCCAAGATATTTTATCACCAATAATGGAACACATTTTAAGAACTATAAATTCAAATCTTTGATGGATAAATATGGCTGTGTTCATAAAACTGGTACTCCTTATTATCCACATTCCAGTAGATAGGTGGAGATTTCAAATAGAGAACTGAAACAAATTATTAAGAAAACTGTTTCAAACACTCGAAAAGACTAGTCTGTTAAATTGGATAAATCTTTATGGGCATATAGAACTTCTTTCAGGACCCCAATAGGTATGTATCCATAAAGGCTGTTGTTTGGGAAATGCTGTGATTTACCTGTGGAGTTGTAACAGAAGTCTTATTGGGAAGTTAAAGCTCTAAAAATTTATTTTAAGAGTGCTGGTGAGAGAAGATTACTTGAGCTTAGTAAACTTAATGATATTAGGAGAAAGAGTAATGATAATTCAAGAATTTATAAATATACGACTAAAATCATTCATGATTCTATCATACAAAACAAATAATTCAAACTTGGACAAAAGGACCTCCTCATTAACTGTAGACTTAAACTTTTTCCTGGGAAACATAATTCCAAGTGGTCTGGACCTTTAACAATTGTGTGAGTATTGAATAATGGTACTTTTGAAATTGTAGGTGAAGAGAACAAACCCATGTTAGTTAATGGGGAGAGGGTGAAGTTAAATTTTGAAGGACAACCAAAGGGCTTGGCTACCTTTACTGTGCTTGAAGAATGATCTTGAATAATGTCTGGCTGAAGACTTTAAAACATAGCACTGCCTGGGAGGAAAACCAGGGTTCTTTTTTCCTTTACATTGTTTCATTTTTATGCTTTAATAAAGTGTTGATTCTGTACCCTATTTTTTCAAAATTCCTGTTACTGGTTGTTCTTGGTCTCTTTGTTCTGTCTTAGGATGCTACTGCATGTGTCAATAAAGGAGTGGAATCCCATGAATCATTAATGATGAACTTTGGTTTAGGGAAGTTTTCTATTATTTAGTATGTATTCATTTATTTCTTATCTTATCCACATTAATAAAAAATATTCACTCACAGTAATTACTATCTGTGAGACAGTTTATGTTTCCTTAAAAATTCTACTTGTATAAGAAATACTGTTACATATTTTCTGAAAATATGTTGCATATCTTGCATAAAAAACAGTATTTTTATGCATGTCACAATGTTGAATTAAAAAAAATTATTTACCTCTAGCTGAAATTTTAATTCATTGGTAAATATTGGAATAATCTCTCACTGTACGATATTAAGTGGGGGTACATGATTGCTGGTTGTTGTGTTTTTTGTCGAATGTAATTTGATAAGGGGTGTTAGGAATTCTTGCCTTATGTATTATTGAACATCTAATTGAATCTGCACCCACTTGTTACATTCTTGGTTTGAACTTTAATGGAAACATTGTGTCACCGGACTTAAATAATAATGCATGCACTTTCTTGTGAACTTGCTGATAAGTTATTCTTTATGGAAAAAAATATTCTTGAACTTTAAACAGACCCTTTATACATGTCATAAATATAATCTATTAAAAATCTGTTTTGAACCTTAATGGCTAAATTGTTCTTCTCTACTATATATGTCATATTTGGGAAAAAAGTTGGGTTTTATATGTGGGGGAGGGGGTCAATTATTGACTGTAATAAACTATGATTTAATGGGATCTGATCATTTCCCACTAAAATTTAAAGCATTGTGTCAAAAAATGGTTAAAATGTTTCAAAATTCATTCATAATTTTAGTTTGTCCACTGTTTATTATTTGGGTCTTGCCTTTGAATGATACTATATTGATAGTTAGGATTTGATTTGAATCTGAAATTTTTTAGAATGGATGATTGCTAAGTGGTTTTTCTTAGTGGTTTAATGAGATATTGGTTTTGAGACTATTTCTGAGAGTTATATGGGTGTCCTTTTAATGAAATTATGATCATAACCCTTAGAACTGGGAGTTTGATATTGATCTTAGGGGCCTCATTCATCTTCTAATTATTAATGTAATTACCTTAATGATATAATGGAAATGAATTTTATAAAAATCTTTTGAAACTGGAGTAGTCTTGGCATCTTGGATTCCACGATGAGTCTCTGAGACCCTATATTCTGGGTTCATTTTTGTTAACATTAAGCCCTTTGTTCACCTTGAATAATTGCTTATGCACAGTACTTAGCACAATGATACATGGCTTGGGAAAAATTAAATAAAGTTTCTAGGGTCAAAAATGGGTTCATTATGTTGAGGGGAAGGATGAACGCCGAATGAAGAAGGGTTCAATTGGTTTATATGGGAGTCATTTAGATTTTATCATTAAAGTGATTCAAAAAAAATATTTACTGTTGGGAGCTTGGTGATGAGTCAAAGTTCATAGTTCCTTGGTTAAGTTCTTAATTCCACATAAATTTTATCTTCTTTCACTCTTGGAATTAGAACCTGATTCGGGATTGAAGTTTGTTACCTTGCAGTATCACATATGTGGCATGACATCTTCATTTCTCGATGATTCATATTTATTTTGATTACCCTCTGTGTATTTGTTCTGGGCAAGACTTATTCGGAAAATTTAATATTTTTTTAAAAAGCCTATTAAAATTTTTCTATCATTTGTTTCAATTTTCTAGACATGTTTCATTTTGAAAAAAATCAAGTATATCATACTTCTGTTTTCAAAAAAATAATAAAACATGAGATTGTTTGAGGACAAACAATGATTAAGTGTGGGTGAATTTGATGTGGCCATAAAAACACATGTTTTTTCACCACTATTTAACTAATTTTTATTAATTTTAATTAATAATTTGTTCATTCTTTACTATATATTAATAATTATATATTTTTATTATTAAATTTATCAATCTATCAATTTTTTTAATTAATCATGTATTTTAAGCTTTAAAATAATTAAATTATTCCTTATTTTAATTTTATAGTATAATTATTTTTTAATTACTTTGGTATCTTTGTCTGCATATTTAATGATTTAACATTTATTATTTAATTAATTATTTTGGTGTAGCACATAAATTATTTAGTCTTAATCTGACATTTCATGTATTAGAAATTAAATAATATCACCTATTTAATAGATGTCTTTTAATAATTCATTAATTACTAATTTCAGTTTTTAAATTAACCAAATTTAATGAAAACATTATAATTTAACGTCTTAATCCAACTCAATCATTCAAAAAATATGACAATTAATTCTATATTTTAATTAATTTAGTTTGTTATAGCAGCAATAATTTAAATTTGTAATTTAAATGTATAAATTTTATATTTACTTTTAATAATTTAATTGATTTTTAATTATAGTTTTATTATAGTATCAATTTAGGATTTACTAATTGAATTTATTAATAATTTAACTTTAGTTTGATTGGTTTTATAAATTTATTAAAGTTTATGTTGTATTTAAAATTTCAATTATTTTAATTAACTTTTAGTTTTAATAAATTATTTTGTTATAAGATTCAATTTTTTTTCTCTATTTATTATGCAGGTTTACGTTGTCATTATAACTTTAGCTACCGTTTCCTAAATGGTGCCACCGTGAAACCTATTTTATTGTCTCACTGTAATTGTATTCCCTTTTATGGTGCATCTTTCCACCATAACTTGCAATATTGTTTCTCCACAGGAACCCTTGGCACCGTTTTCACAACCCCTCTGTTGTGCCACCATTTCCACCACACATTATTTCCTTCTTTTCCCACTACCAAATTCTTCTTTCCCACTGTATTCATTGGAACCATTCCCTCTTATCACCGATCCAACCATCATCTTCACTATCTCTCACAGCCTTCACAGTTTCACCACTATTTCAGCTATTTCACCAAACCTGCAAATCCTTATCGCTATGGGTGATCCAGACACCGGTCCGAGAAGTCCGAGTTTCATCGCCTATCACCTGAGCTCGAACCAAGGTGTTGTTATCTGAGTAGAAGTCTTCTTGGAGACCTCGAGCTGCCTGAAGCTGAAGCATGACCACCGCTTGCCGCTGCCTGGAGTTCCATCATCGGGGGTTGAAGGAGGTGTCACACCGAAAGGAAGAACTCAATACCATTGGATGATGGATATGGAGCCGAGAATTTGGTAGTTTGCTGCATGGATTAAGGGAGGAACCCACTGCTGAAGAGGGGCAGAAGGCTTCCATCATTTCACTTTCAGACACCGCAATCGCAACAGGAGTGGTTGAACAGTGCAAAGAGGTGGAACAAACCACCGAGTTCTGCTGTAGCCGCACCAAGGAGGATTCGAACGGACACAATTCGAATGTGGCTATGCTAGTGGAGCTGTCAAAAGAAGCCATTGCACCTGCTCGCCACTAGATGATTCCAGAAGAATTCATCTGATCCGAACCCTTCACCCGGTGGCGCTGTGGAGATGAAGACATAGGGGGAGATTAAAAAAATAACAATAATTAATCAATTAAAAAATAAAATATGGAATATAAAAACTATATATATAATAATAATAAATAAATAAATCATAATATAGAAGAATATAAAATTAACAAACTAAATTTACTCTATTGTATAATGTAATAATAAAATTAATAAAATTAAATTTAATGCATTAATGAATATAATATTTATAAATTAACTTATTTATGAATAAAATAATTATAAAATATAATATTTAAAATAAAACTATTTATTTTTATTACCTTAAATAATAATTTTTAAAAAAAATATTTTAAAAAAACTAAATTTGAGAAATATTAATTTAATAATTTAATAAATAATATACTTTTAACTTAATATAATTTTTATTTAATCACCTAAATAATTAAATAAATTAATAAATAATAACATATATCTCAATAGATTAATTAACAATAATAATTAAAATAATAACTAATAAATATTTAATTTTACATTTAACATTTGTTTATAAAAGTAATTATTTTAACGTTGAAATATTCAGTTATTTTTCTATTCTAATTTTGCAGATTCATTCAAGGGACTAAAACACGTTCATATTCACTTAACTAACTCACTCGGAGTAAGTTACCTGAGATAGATTAGTGTGACGTGCTACTTCTGAAAAAACACACGTGTGCGGGGGACACTTGAAGGACACCTAGTGTCGGTCGTAATCATGTGGTGACATGCAATAGATGACGGAGGATACAAAATGCAGGGTGGGCTGAATTGTTTTTCGTGGAGGAATAAATTCATTGGATTGTTCACTAAGGAGCAGAGTGAGAACCTGGAGGCAAACATTGGAGCACATCTTAGAGAGCCATACTCTGGAGATCTGAGGGCCTGGAGCAGCGGCAATTCAAACAAGTATAGGTATTTTTCTTCCTTTTTTTTCTTTCAATTATATTCCTTTGTAATTGGATGGTTTTACTATATGTAATAGAGATAATGTTAGGTTGAATACTTCCAGTTCGGGGTTAAAAATCGAATCTACTGGTTATCTTCTTTTTCTCTTCTCACTATCATTTTGTATGTGATCGGAATTTATTGGAGAGATTAGTTCTGATTTCATAAAATTGCAATGTACCACCTACTCTTAATCATGGAATTCCTCATTCATTCGTTTAGTTTAATTTTGGATTAATTTTCATAGGCATTTAAATTAAAATAAAAGACGACAAGATATATGGCCTGTCTATTCTATAATCTCATTCAAACCAAAATTTTCAAGTTGATTAATCTAGGAGTGGGGAACATCAAGACTTGTTGTCTTGAGTGATTTATCTCCTAAAGAGGGAAATAAATTACTCTATTTAAGTGGTATTAGTTGTAATCACTATTGTGGGAAGGAATGTTTTCAAAACCAGTAGAATTGAAATTTTCCCTTGAGAGTTTTACTAGATTGTTCGTTTACCAGTGTTTTTATATCTCTATTCCCCTTTGTTTTCAACTATTTCTTACTTCAACATAGTTTAGATACAAGATTTGTAATGTTTTTTCACTTCCCTACTTAATAAAGAATATTAAAGAAAGTAAAAAAATGAATGTAGAAAATATACCTCTCCTAACAACAATGGGGTCTTTTTAAAAAAATTAGAAGATTAGTGGCAAAAATTTCTTTCTTTGTGGGTTTGACCCCTCTTTCCACATATACTGTAGTTAGTAGAATTATAAATTTTAAACTTTGACCGGCTTCAACGACGGTTTAGGTCATGTGCAGCCTAAGACCGTTTCTATATTAGTGTCTCAATGATGGGGTCACGATAGGGGACATGCTCATCATATTAGGATGTGTGCACTAAGAGAAAACCAAGGTCATAAAGAAGATTAGTCGAACTACTACCAAACGAATCCATTAACAAAAAAAACTATGTGACACCAACCATCATGTTTACCGAAATTGAGGCGACACTATCCACCTTAGGATTTTCCATGACATTGAACGAAAATATTAGCCACGCACTGGTGTGCTATTTCAAAACACATTAATTCATGCAAGTGACATTCCTCAAATAACGATCACTACATCAAACATTGATCATAAAAGAGGTAACATAAAACTATCGGTATTCCATAACACTCGAGTCCCAAGAAGTCCTTCCGAGCAGTGGGATGAATATACATTAATGTCCTATAACACTCTAAGGGTATAACCTACCATGGGTTAACCCATTGTGATACAAAAACATCGACCCTCTCTCTTGGTCACGCAAACAAAAATCATGAGGTTTAAGACCCCCATTTTTATTTTATCCATTTTAATTAATTCATTTAAGCCTTTTAAAATTTTAATAAATTTCAACAAACACACAATTCCTTTTTCACAATATGTCATTTGGTTTTCAATCAATACCCCATAGGCAAAATAGACATGCTACAACAAAAATCCGTTTTAAAAATTTCATATATAGTGTTATCCATGTATAAAAATGTAATTTAGCATCTAAATTCATTTTACAAAAAATAAAACCTCTGAGGGTCCCATTTATTCATTCCATGGTCTTCAAAAAGAAACCCAACAATAGTTTATTTGAATCAAAACTCACCATTTTTACATTTATAACCATTTTTATACATACTATGGTTATATAAGGTTAAAACACATGGGTGTCCATCTACCAATCAAAAAGTCACCCATACACCTTATCACTGGAATTTGGCTCTAATTTATCACAATCGACATTCATTTAAAATTTTCACTTTCGTATCCCTTTCACACATCAAAACATCACTACCATGTTGTCATAAGAAGTAACACAACAACATGATATAACACAAGAGGCATGGAACAACAATCAAACATGCTAATAACTGAGGTAGTATGGCATATAATCACTAAAGCATGTTAAATCTTTAACAAAAACATGATATATATATATAGATCTCGGATAAAGAAGATCAAAACATGGCATTGTACCCAAGGCTGAAAATCCAAATTAGCAGGCATCCTAATAATGTAACTAAATGGCATGTCATATGCATTCCATGTAAATCTCTAAGCTCCTAAGATGATTCAAGTATGAAACTTCCATTCCATATCATGTCAAGGTAAATTATTTCAAAATTTTAATAATCAATTAGTAGTGCAAAATACCCAAATCCCTCAAGGTGAAATAATAGAAACTGTAACAGTGAACAACATGAACAACAATCCAATCCGAGGACACTTGGTCATTTCTCATACATGGGGCGATCAATCCCAAGAATGAAAATTAACAAAAGGGCCGACCCATTCCTAGACCCATGTCTACCAACCCCAAAATAGCAAGGAAATAAAAAAGAACCCTTTGATACCACTTTGGAATATCATGACTGGGATCACCCCTAAACTGGTGGCTAGACTGGTCACCACATGACTTAAATCACGTCTACCCGTATACCAGAGGATGCCAACTAGCAGCGAGAGACTATAGATAGTCAGTGGAGATACTATACCCTCATATCAGAGTTCAATAATAGATAATGGCAACAAATATCCTAAGTATTCTAATAAATTAGAAAGTACCAAAGGAATATTTTAATATAAATTGAACAAAAGATGAATCTTCTAGTTTATACAGTAGATTCATGTATCACGTGATAATGATACAAATGGAAAGTAGTAAAAAATAGTATTCTTTACATTCCAATACAGAAACAAAAAAATAGTTAAAGCCCAAAGGCAAAATCCATGACCATACTGAGATCCATATCAGTCCTTTGATCCATACTCCAGGTATGTGCATAAAACAACAAAAAAGGTCCAAGTTTAGTAGTCCTATGAACAAGAATGGTCTACTCAGGTACCCGAGTGTAATAACGGCCCGAGTAGTGTGTGAGATATACATCTCAGAAGGTCGGAACTACCAGTTTCTAGCCCTATACAGATAGTGAAATGAAAACAATAGGATGCATGTATAATGAGGTAACAACCGAATTCAATCAATAAATTACAACCCATCCATGTTCCTAAGGGACACATGACGGAGATACATGCTTCAGCTCGTAACTAGAAAATAAGAGTTTTGAATAGGAACTATAAATTGAATAAATAAATTGTTTGACATAATAATTGATATTCTTATTTAACTGCATAAATTTCCTAGTTCCCCTAGAAACCCCTATATCAAAACATTCCTCGATTGAGTAGGGGTCAGAACCAATTCCTATATCCAATTCACAAATCATTATGTCACAAATGCATTCATTAACCATTAAATTCATTTCATGTTTGACCAATTGGACCCATGGTCCAATGTCAATTAATGGATGTAGAACGTCATGTCTAGAACCTGCGTGAGTATTTGGAGCTTCAGTCATTGTCCCACAACCCATGGGTGTTTAGATCATCAGTCCATTTCCCATAAAGTAATGTATCCATGCAAGATGGGTGTAGAATTCCATGTCTAGTACCTCGTGAGTATTTGGGGCATCAGTCCCTGTCTCATAAACTATTTTTCAGTTATACATATATTTTTATCATTGGTGTAGAATGTCAGTTCTAACACCACCAAAACCATATATTAATTAATTCAAAATTTAATTAATCAAACCCGTTAATTAATTTAACAACTAACTAAAAACATAAATCTCCTGTCAAATAATTCTAAAATTATTTAACCATTCAACATATCAATAGTTAATAATTAATTAATAATTAATTATTCTTAACCATAAGCAAGTCAACTAGATAATTAACTCAACATTTAATTATACTATTATCTTAATTGATAACATTATAATTAATACACCAATCAATTATCCTTCTTCCCTTACTAATCCAAAAAATTATTTAAATATACAAAATCTATTAGTTAATGCATCAATTAATTGTGTACACATTACCATTAATTAATACACCAATTAATTAATCTAAAAAACAAATCACATCCTATAATCAATTTTCCAGAATAAATTATCACATTCTAATTCCAACATTTATTAATAAAAATCAACATTAAAAATCTTAATTAAACAACATCATACAAAACATTTAATATTAACAATTCAACAATTAAATTAATGCCTCCCAATTAATTAATTCAACAATTAATTAATTTAATAATACCCTATAATTAATTCAGTAATTGGATAAAATTTCACACCATTAACATGTTGTAAATAATTTGTCATTAATTATCTCGATTTAGTGAAAAAAACATATCAGAAGAAATCCATGAATAAATTATCTCATTCAAATAAATTAAAAGAATATAATTAATCCTTTGATTAATTATTTCTATCTAGTCTCAAAGCACTTAATAAATATAAAAATTTAATTATCTTATCTTAGAAAAAACAAAACATAATTTTATTATTTAGTCATATCACTTTAAACAATTCAAGAATACATGCTTCAAACCAAAAAATGGTCATTTCCTCATTTATCTCACATGGGAATTATTATTCAATAACATCCAAATTCGTTCATTAACACCCCACATATCACATTTACAAATTAATCAATCTTACTAAATTCACATTTGAAAGGCATTCAATATAAATACTTCACTGTATAATTTAAATAACAAAAAAATTGTAGAAATCATTTTATTAATTAATTCTTCAAAGTTGAAGACCTGAAAGGGGACACTACCTTGGGGTGGAACCAATTCTTTATTTAGTGGCTTGGCATATGGTGGTAACAAATCTGAAACTAGTCCACAACTATATGCACACTCTATTGTGTATATATATACACGTCTGTGCACTTTACATTGGTCAAAACCCACTGCAACATAACATAGAATCACAAAAAATGCAATAACAAGACCCAAAACATCAACGACAGAGCCAATCGAGAGTAGCCTCTTCTCCCTTGGTGGCAGATGCTAGATTATGGACCAATGGGTCTTGAGTCAACATCTGCATACCCTAGAAAACATAAGAATAAAAATATTGGATTAAAATAGAACCATAGAGTTTTATTTTAACACCCCAAGATTCAACAGTACGCTTCTCTTTGAATAATATAGTAGTGTGTGTTGTACGCAACTTCGAGGTTCTAACACACACCATAACCAGTCAGAGTATCCGTTATGAATAGTGATACCCACTTTTTAAAATTTTATAAATTTTATTATTCAAATTGGACTTTATTCATGGATTCAGAATATCAAAATTAGCTTTGAGTGAGTTTTTGGTATCCTTCTGAGAACTTCTAATTTTTGATGAATAGTGAAAAATACTAAACATTAATTAAAAACAACTTTTTTAATCCGAATAATTTATTGTGATAAATCATAATATTGAGTGGTTTTAATGTATATTTAGAATATATTTTTACCATTTAATCCAATGTTCGTCATTGGACATAATTTCACATTTAAACTAAACATAAACAAGTGTCAATCTTTTGATAGTTATTATTTCATAAAAACACGTTTTTTGTTTTGACAATGAGAATTAATTTTAAATTAATTTCTTCCATATCTGTGTTTTGAATTTAGAAAAAATGATTCCATATTTGGAATCAGGAGGTCCAAATTTTTTAAATAGGTAAATTTTATTTTTAGACATTTTGAATAATATTTCGGAAAATATTTTATTTACCATAGTTAAAGGGGTAAATCCAGAAAATATGGATAAAAAATTATATTATAATAATATTAAATTACCCTAACACGTGTCTTACTAATATAGTCCGATACATGTCCGACTATGGGCATCTTTTGTCTGATTATGGGACCCCATTGAGCCACTTGGAAGTGATAACGACATTATATATTAAATAATTAAAAGTAGAGACAAAAATAAAAAAAAGCAAATAAATTTTAGTAAAACAATTTTTATATGAGGTTATAAAATTGATCTATTTGACTATAAATATTACGTTGAAATCTAAACAAATTTCCTACATAATTTCTTTTTATTTATTATTTTTAGATATTAAATAATTAAATTTATTAATGACACAATGATGATGCATTAATTACCTTATTAATGAAAGAATCAAATAAATTATATTATAAATACTAAATTAAATATAATATCTATGTTTTTATGACATCAAAAGAATTTAATTGGTGAATATGACATATTTTGGTTGATTCAATGAATTTTTTTCGAAGTATTAATGCTGTTATGACTTAAACAAAAATAAATTATTAAATAATGTCAAAATTGACATAATTGAGTTTTAAAAAAAAAATACTATATTATTGGGTGATATAATTTTCTTAAAAGTATAAGGTTCGGCCAAAGGGACTATATAGTATTATATGTCTCATTAATTAACATATTGGGGTTCGCTTAGAAGCATATAGTATGTTTTTTAACAATATAATATAAAAATACAAAGAGATGTGGTAAATGTCAAACTATTTCACTAAGAGTTAAATATAAAAGGTAAAGCTAATAGAGTGACCCAAACCTGTCCAAAACATATTAGTTGATTGGTTTTATACCCACCCCATATTAGCCTTCAAATAATCTATTTTGGAGCCATTAGAAATCGAAAATAATTTTATTATAAAATAATATTTCTAGCTTTTCCTAAGGTGCCCCTCACCTCTCTTATAAAAGGGCACCCCCCCTTTTCTCCTATTCACACCTTCAAAGCCATTTGGTTCAGCCAACCTATATCATCCTGCCTTTTTATCACATAATCTTTTTTTTACATTATACAAAACTGAGGATCATTTAGGTTTAGTGTCTTGGAAACCAGGAACTTAATAAATGAAAACGACATAAAATATTCTTCTTAAACACTTGAAAGGCTTCTTCATTTGTTCATCCAAAGTTCATTATAGTATCTCATAACCTGGGAGCATACATCAAAGGAAAGGGTGAGTAGAAGGCCCAATAAGGTAAATAAGAGAAACATTTTACATGTGAACTTGAGATACATCAATAAGGGCATGATAAATAACTTAAAGGCATGCGAAAGAGATCATGAGGCATATAATAATAAAAATAATGTGTTTCATAACATGAATATGTGGCTAGATCATTTAACATAGACAATCATTTCTATTTCACCAAGCTCCATCCCTAAGGTGTCATTAAATAATTATCAAGGTTATTCACCAAGATATCGTTAAAATGGAAATCTCTAGAGATTAAGTCTTTACCTAATGCATTGGAGTGCTATTAGGGCGCACCCTTAAATTTGTCTTTATTATCATGTGAGACAAATATATCATCATAAAACATTTCATAAATAACCCATATAGCATAAAATAAATTCGGTTCGTTTCATAATCATATCATTTTAAAAACTGCTTTGAAGACATGATCTTTATGTCACCTTAAACCCATGGAAAAAGGAAAGCGGGTCTCATGTATGTAAATCCCAGAATTAAAATAGAAAATTTTGATATATATGTTAATACCCCTATAGAAGAAATATTTTTGATTATTCACTTAATAAAATAAAAGAATTTGTGAAAAAGAGAATGACATTTGTAGATGAAAATTATGCAGTATAACGGCTATGATACAGGGTTTTAGAAAACATTGAAAAGAGAGGGGACATGGGTCAACCACTCATAAATGATATATAAAACAGTAGGGGAACAAAATATAAATTATTTAAGAAAAAGGGAATGAAATTTGAAAGATATACCATATGAAATTAATAACTTGAAAAGAAGACAAAAATAAGATTTCTCTTATGAAAATTCAGCAGCCTAACGACGTTACTTAAAACTTCAAAACAATATTGACGATATCAAATAAGGTCACTCATAATATGAACATAAAATATTAGTATCATAGATATAGAGATCATAACCCGACATAATAAAAAGGAAATTAAAGACTTTACATTAAAATAGATCGTGAAAACGAGAAGGGTGAAAGAATCCCTTAAAAATTCAGCAGCCTCACTACGCCACTTAAACATTCATAAAACGAAATGATGAGAGAAAGTGGGGGTCTCTCATCATATTAAAATAAAAAATACTGTAGGATGAATATAAAAGAACATCCTCAATAGAAGAACATGAAGCATAAAATAAATGACATAAAAGAGAGTACTTGGAATGAAAGAGAGGGGTAGGATCCCTTACCTTAAAACATAACTCTTAAAACTCGCAGGTTGGGACCTTGAGGGCTTGGGGGAATCTTGGGAGGACTCCTTGGGAGTTAATGGGACCAGATATTCTTTGTGGGAGTGTTGGGAGTAAAAAATAAATGAGTAAATGGTGGGTATTTATAGGGAAAGTGAGGGGACAAGGCATTAATGGTCAAGGGTCACCTCATTGGTGGTTTTGGAAAAACCATGGTCTTGACCATGGTATTTTCCCATAGGTTTAGCCACATGGAACCCCTCATACAATAATTCACCCCTTTTATTCTACCATCCCTTAAGATATATCATCATATCATCATGATGTAGTTATTATGTCATTAAACATACCGAAACCCTAAAACTGTATTTTTTCTAATCACTGAAAATTCAACTTTTTCAGAAAACTCCCAAAAATTTACCTTAACATAATATCAATTCTCTGAATTCAAAAATAAACTCCATTTTATAAAAATAATTTTCTAAATATTTTTAATTTAATTTTTAAATAAAGACACTATTCACCAAAAATTCATTTTTTTCAGAAAAATCCCGAACCTTAACATAATATCAATGCTCTGAGTTCAAAAATAAAGTCCATTTTATAAAAATATTTTTCTAATTATTTTTAATTTAATTTTTAATTAAAAACACTATTCACCTGAAAAAACGAATACTTCACTAATAATTTATGAAATCGTTTTTTACCCATTTTATTAAATCACATTACCTAATCAAGGTGCCTAAGTAATATTAATAATTTCTTTTAGTGAGATTATTAATCTATTTGGTCACATTACTAATCCTAATCATAAAATCACTATCCATAAATCACTATTCACCAAAACCTAAGTTGATCTTATTAGACTCTAAATTTATTACTGAACACATTTGTAGAAGACCATATTTTGAAAATAATTACACATCATGAATTATTTAAGGGTTACATAAGTATTTTAAAACATCCCTTTTTCCAAAATTCAACAATAATATATATCCTACATTTATTCGGACATTTTGAAAATTCACAAACATCCCCATAAGAAGAAATCACAATTTTTATTTATCAAAGGATTACGCAAAGTAGTTATGGTCTCCTTACAGAGCCCCTTATAACCCCAGCATAAGACCTAAGTGTAAGGTGTGCGAAGGTGAGAGAATCTGAGGGCGGCTCGGCCAACATTGAACAAGTTGTAATTTCTATCAGCTTGAACTTCTCACGGAGGTGATTCTGTTCCAGCTTCACACGATGATGTTCAGCTTGGGTTTGGTCCAGAGAAAATCCCAGTGGTGCTACCTCCTTCCCAAGTTTTGTCAGATGGGCTCCGATCGGCCCGAGACTACTGGATGAGGCCATCAAATCTTCTTTCTATATTAATTAACCAAGATCACTTGTACTTATAGACAAAAATCACAACATTTAGTTTCCAACTTTTCATATTGAACAATTGTCATATAACAGTCGAAACCCAATGGTCTCATTTTAATTATACTCATTTCAGTAAATGAAATTTCTTTGTTGAGTAAAAAATAAAATAACACACAAAATTAGGAAACAAAATTTATTCAAAATTCTGGGTCGTTACATTCTTCCCCCCATAAAAAATTATATCCATATAATTTTTAAAAAATTGGGCTTGGAAATTTCATTAAAAGTCCCACATCAGAAAAAGAGTCAGTAAAACTATTACATTAAAAGAAAGAAAGGAAAGTACCAAGGTCACCCGAGTTAACCCATATTAGGATTCCATGTAGGAAAAAACGGATATAGATGAGAAAACAAAGTGTCATGTTTTAATGGATAGTGATAGAAAACATGATTAGGAGAAAGTTAACCACCATAAAATCACAAACTTGTGATGGGTTAAATGGTCTTTGATTACCCAGTAGGAAACTTAAACCAACAATTTTTTTGTTTTACATTC
Organism: Viscum album; assembly: GCA_963277665.1. NCBI lineage: Eukaryota > Viridiplantae > Streptophyta > Magnoliopsida > Santalales > Viscaceae > Viscum > Viscum album. The sequence continues at coordinate 562,913,972 of OY728125.1, forward strand.
CTTTTAATAATTTTGAGGAATTCATTTACTACAAAGAATAAGAACATATAGAAATATACTTACATTCAATTATAGTTTCATACTTTAATAAGTTTCTACCAAAAATAATCTTTTCTCCAAATGATGAGCATTCAAAAACACTTGGTCTCATCAAAATCTCAAGAATCATTATCTAGAGAATCACATAATCTACAAAATATTAACTATCTATTTATTCTCTCATTAAAAATTTCCCCAAAAAATAGAAAGGGTAAGATAAAACAACTCTTCAAAAAGAAAGAATCCCATAGGAAGGGAAACTACTTTAAATCATCAACATTCCACAGAACTACCCAAAGTTTATCATAGACCATTCCATAAATAACTGCCCTTAAAATTCTTCAAAATAAACCAAACAAAGATTAAACCCAAATATATGAAGGATTTGATAACATATTCTTCCAAGATATCCTTTACCATTCATCTCCAAACAACATCAACCACTCTTAATGTCATATAACAAAATTAACTAACTTAATCATGTTTTCCCCAAGATAAGTTAATCATTTCCATAAGTAACCTAAATTACCATAAGTTCACCTTAAATTCATCTATTCTTCAAAATATAAGTCAACCTTTACTCCTTAAATAAAACACCATAGTAATCTATTTACCTTGATCATATAGGGTTCCCAAAATAATGAACATATTTCAAAATAATATTCATCTTTTAATCCCCTAATCATCTCTTTTTCTTCAAGAAGAACAACTTCATAACATCAACATGTGATACATAACAATATATGTTTTCTTAAATGATATAAAATCATCTTAGGTAGTGACTCGATTTTCTTAGAAAACATTAAAGATATTCTCATAGAGCACGAACTAAAATAAAACATGACATAGAAAATTATTGTGATGAAGTTACATATACGTCAGTCATCATGATCCATCTCAGCATATGACTTGAATTGTTCCCTTGTCCTTGAAGATTGTTGATGCGCATCATGCTTCTCATTCATTCCAAGAGAGAATTGCCTTGGATAATTTCTAACATCTCCACATTTATGACATTGAAAATTATAATGTATATTAGATCGAACCTTATCTCTATTCATCACATTATCCATTTTTTTAAAGAAATATGCTACTTTATGCCCTATCACCCCACACTTAAAACATCTCCCGGTTCCTTTGTGACATTCTCCTTGGTGACTCTTTCCACAATTTTTGCACAAAAGAAATTGGGTCTTCTTTAACTTATCAACTTTATCAGATGAACCTCCTTAAGACTTCATCTTCTTCTTTCTTGATAATTTGGGCCTTCAACAAGGTACCAATTATTAATTGTGATTTTTGGTAGCTTGTTTGGCATAATCACAATATGTTTAACTTGATCTCTCATCATCTATGTTACATTAATAGGTAAATTGTCACATTTACTATCACATTGGTTGTTGGGGAATGTTCTTCCATTTCCCACCATTAACTAAGAAAAGAAATTATAATTAGGGGGATTAAATAATTTGCCAATAATCATGAAAAGGAATCTTTAAGCATAGAAGGATAAACTTGTAGAATAAAATTATATCCTAACTTGTGATCCCCTAAGTTCCAATCTAGGTTATCCATGACCATATATTCTTTTGTGAATATTTATTTCATTTTATATTTATTCCTTTAATAATGGTTCATACTAATATTATGAATTTACCAAAGCATATCCCTCGAGAGTTTCGTAACCAAGAGTGCAACAAGGCCCATTGTCTTGTACAAGTTCCCGTTCGAGTCTAGCTCAAAGAGGTGTTTTCAGGTTTTACCCCTATGTACATCTGTGCTATATCCACCTCTACCTTCTCATATCCAGACATGGATGTATTTTCTTGATAAACCACTTACACAATACTCACCAAAATACCAGGAAGATTTCCTATATCTAAACTTTTCTATAGGGTTCTTCCTAAAGTTTTCATATCCTAATTTCCACAAATAACTAAACCATACTTTGATACCAACTATAGCATCCCACCATTTTTTCACAAAAACTTTTGTTAACATTATACAAAACTGAGGATCTTTAAGGTTTAGTGTCTTGGAATCTAGGAACTTAATACATGAAAACGACATAAAACATTATTCTTAAACACTTTGTAGGCTTATTCATTTGTTCATCCTAAGTTCATTACATCATCTCATAACCTGGGAGGATACATCAAATGAAAGGGTGAGCAGAAGGCCTAGTAAGGAAGACAAGAGAAACATTTTACATGTGAACTTGAGATACATCAATGAGGGCATGATAAATAACTTTAAGGCATGAGAAAGAGATCATGAGGCATATCATAATAAAAATAACATGTTTCATAACAAGAATATTTGGCTACAAAATTTAACATATACAATCATTTCCGTTTCACCAAGGTCCATCCCCAAGGTGTCCTTAAAAATTTACCAAGGTTATTCAACAAGATATCGTTAAAATGATCATCTCTAGAGATTAAGTCTTTACCCAATGCATTGCAGCACTATCAGAGAGAACCCCCTAAATTTTTATTTATTATCATGTGAGCCACATATATCATCATCAAACATTTCATAAATAACCCATATAGCATAAAACAAATGGTTTTCATTTCATAATCATAACATTTTAAAAACTTCTTAACGCGATCTTTATTTCACCTTAAAACCACAGAAAAAGGAAAGAGGGTATCATGTAAGTAAGTCCCAGAATTAAAATAGAACATTTTGATATATATGTGAATACCCCTGTAGAAGAAATACCTTTGAGTATTCACTTAATAAAATAAAAAAATTTGAAAAAAAGAGAAAGATATTTTGAGACGAAAATTCTACAGCATAACGGCTATGATACATGGTTTTAGAAAACATTCAAAAGAGAGGAGACATGGGTCATCAACTCATAAATGATCCATAATATATTAGGGGAGCATAATATAAAGTATTTTAGAACATGGTAATGAAATTTTAAAGATATACAATATGAAAATAAGAACATGAAAAGAAGACAAAAATAAGATTTCTCTTAAGAATATTCGACAGCCTAACTACGACACTTAAAACTTCAAAAAAATAATTGATGAGATAAAATAAGGTATCTCATCATAGGAACATAAAATATCAGTATGATAGATATAGAGATCATAACCCAACATAATAAAAAGGAACATGAAAGACTTGACATGAAAATATATCGTGAAAACAATAAGGGTGAAAGAATCCCTTAAAAATTCGGCAGCCTAACGGCGCCACTTAAACATTCATAAACTGAAATTATGAGAGAAAGAGGGGGTATCTAATCATATAAAAAGGAAAAGGACAGTAGGATTAATAAAAAAGAACATGCTCAACATAAGAACATAGATCATAAAAGAAATTACATAAAAGAGAGTACCTGGAAAGAAAGAGAGAGGTAGGATCGCTTACCCTAAAACGCAACTCTTAAAACTCACAGGTTGGGACCTTGATGGCTTTGGGGCACCTTGGGAGGACTACTTGGAAAGTATTGAGACCAGAGATTCGTTGGGGGAGAGTTAGGAGTGAAACAAAAAGGAGTAAAGGGTGGGTATTTATAGGGAAAGTGAGGGGACAAGGCATTACTGGCCAAGGGACACCTCATTGGTGGTTTTGGAAAATCCATGGGCTTGCCCAAGGTATTTGCCCATGGTTTTAGCCACATGGGACCCCTCATACAATAATTCATCCCCTTTAGTCTTCCACCCCTTAAAATATCTCATCACATCTTCATAATGCAGTTATGATGTCATTAAACATACTGAAACCCTAAAACTGTATTTTTTTAATCACTGAAAAATCAACTTTTTCAGAAAACTGCCAGAAATTTACCATAACATAATATCAATGCTCTGAATTCAAAAATAAACTCTATTTTATAAAAATAATTTTCCAAATATTTTTAATTTAATTTTTAAATAAAAACACTATTCACTGAAAAATCAGTTTTTTTAGAAAAATCCCCAAAAATTACCTTAACATAGTATCGATGCTCTAAGTTCAAAAATAAAGTCCATTTTTAAAAAATAATTCTCTAAATAATTTTAATTTAATTTTTAATTAAAAAACACTATTCACCTGAAAAAAAACTAATACTTTACTAATAATTTATGAAATATTTATTTACCCATTTTATTGAATCACATTACTTAATCAAGGTGCCTAAATTATATTAATACTTTATTTTAGTAAGATTACTAATCCATTTGGTCACATTACTAATCCTAATCGTAAAATCACTATTCATAAATCACTATTCACCAAAAATTAAGTTGATCTTATTAGACTCTAAATTTATTACTAAACCCATTTGTAGAAGACCATATTTTGAAAATAATTACACATAATGAATTATTTAAGGGTTACGTACGTATTTTAAAATATCCCTTTTTGCAAAATTCAACAATAATATATATCCTACATTTATTCAGACATTTTGAAAATTCACAAACTTCCCCATAAGAAGAAATCACAATTTTTATTTTTCAAAGGATTACACAAAGTAGTTACGGTCTCCTTACATAGCCTCTTATAACCCCAGCATAGGGCCGAAGTGTAAGGTGTGCTAAGGTGAGAGAATCTGAGGGCGGCTCAGCCAACATTGCACTAGTAGTAATTTATATTAGCATGAACTTCTCGCGAAGTCGATTCCATTCTAGCTTCACACGATGATGTTCGCCTTGGGTTTTGTCCAGAGCAAATCCTAGTGGTGCTACCTCTTTCCCATGTTCTGTCAGATGGTCTTCGATCGGCCCGAGACTACTGGATGAGGTCATCGAATCTTCTTTCTATATTAATTAACCAAGATCACTTTTCCTTATAGAAAATCATCACAAAATTTAGTTTCCAAATTTTCATATTGACCAATGGTCATATAATAGTCGAAACCCAACGGTCTAATTTTAATTATAATCATTTCATTAAATGAAATAGATTTGTTGAGTAAAAAATAAAATAACACACAAAATTAGGAAACAAATTTTATTCAAAATTTTGGGTCGTTACAGAACCTCTTCCCAAATACCCTCTCAACAGTCCTCCATTTATCCTATAGTCCTTCCGTTAGTCATAAATCCAATCTATGGAGTCCTTTTGATTAAATCAAAAGGAAGAACCTGAAGAAGAGGTAAAATTATCACCACCTCTTTCAAATTTTTTCTTCTTCCACTCCAATTTTCTTTTTTGTTTCCATTATAAAATAATAACTCCGGTATCTTCTATATACTGTGATGTTATTATAAATATGGTACAACCAAATTCATTATTCTATCCATCCTTTTAATAACATGTCACCATACGTCCGTACGTAAGGCTTGCAGTCTCCACTTCATGGTGTAATTGTTATTCAATACATTATTATTTTGATGGGTATAATAATGATGTGTAATTGATGTAAATAATAAATATAACATGATAATTATTCTTTATATATGATATACCATCCAAATATATATTATTTTAATATCAAAAAAATGATATTGTCGATCGTGCGTATGTATGGATTACTGTCTCCACAAACATGATAAGATTCATTCCGCATCGTATCCATTAAAGTCTAATATTCATTAGAAGATCAAAAATAATGTTTAAAATACTTTATATACTTTTTTATATGAATAAGATACATCCCATCCATAACAAATATGACTCACATAACAAAGAATATAAAGGAAAATGAATCTGCTAACACCCAAAACAACGATAATACTAAGATATTATTAAAAAGCAATGTTAAAAGAACATATATGATATCATATTAATGTATATTCTTCTTGTATAATTTAATATCAATTATTTCACCATTATATATGAGGTTAACCTACCCTCGAACAAGTAAAAGTACAAGTTAATGGTTTATTTCACAATCTCTTCATTATCTGAGGTTTTTTATACATAATTATCTTCTGGGACCTCTTCATCATCCACAACCATGTTTCTTAAAAATGTATTTCACAAAATTATTACTATTTTATAGACTATGGTTTAAAGTCATTTATACCCTTATTTGACTTTTTATAAGATATTTATAAAGGAATCTTTCCGTCATTTTCCAAACAATGTCCTTTTTAACCTTTTCTCAGAATTAAGGTAAGGATATCTTTCTTAACATATACGGTAGGTGCGGCTATTTTCCACTGTTATAAAATCGTCGAAGCTTCCCTTACAATATTATAAGAATATTTTCAAATTAAATGTTTTCTTTTATAATTATTTCACTTTTAAATGATTTCAAAAAAAGATATATTTCTCTCAAATGTTTTTGATTTCATCTATGTCAACATCCTTTGATGGATTTTAAGCTTATTTGAAGTTGATTTATTATGATACAAATTTCTATATTGTATTTAAGGTTTTGTGATATGTTTGACTATCGATGTGTTATTTTTAATACCATTCATGGTTTATGGATAAATTATTGACATTTCATATGCTAGTTTTAATACGAATATTTATGTTATGTTTAAACATGTTCATATAAGGAATGCATTGGAATTAGTATGTGACGGGTGGTTCCCACTATAGCTACTCGATTCATCAGTAGGTCTCATAAGACAAACTAGTGTCTTGGCATAAGGCCTTGACAAAATCTTATTTGTAGTCTTGGCACAAGGTCGTGACTATGTGGTTTCGATAGTATGGCATTATACATTCCATCATTATGAACGTGGTTATTAATATTGCATGTGAGTATTCAACTAGTGTAATATCTATGTGAGTAAGTAAATGCCATTATTTCATTTTATTTTTTCCATATTATGCTAAAGTTCAAGTTTAAAAGTATTTTGTTTTAGTTATACATTGCCTTAAATGTTTATGATTATTTATGAAAGTTTCCGCTATATTGTTATCCTTACTGAGCATCTGATCTCAACCCTTTATATGTTTTATTTTTCCCAGGATGAGAAAAAGTATTTTATGACTAACCGGTAGGTATAGTCTGAGGGGATATGAGTGTGAAATATGGAGACAATTTTGTTTTAGTTTTTCACATTATGATGTAATTGTAAGAATTATGAATGTATATGGTGTTTCCAAGGATACTAAACTAATCGGTCTTTCAAGACATGATATTTTTTGATCATTCCAATGTTATGTAATAGTGAAATGACTCTGGATAAATGGGGTCGGGGAGTTACAGTTGGTATCAGATATTTTTAGTATAATCCTTGGAAGCTAGATTTAGATAAACTCTCATTAGATAACATAGACTTAATATGGACATTGAGGATTAGTAGAGAAGAACTTCCTAGAATTTTGGTATTGTAGAGATTTTGTGTGTTTTCTGAGCAATACATCCAAGTATGGATAGGAGCAGGTAGAGGAAGCTCTGGCATAGATGTACCTAGAGGTAAAACCCAAAAACACTTCTTTGAGCTAGACTCGAACAAGAACTGGTGCACGATAATGGGACTTTCTACACTCCTAGTTACGACACTCTTGAGGGATATGATTTGGATAATTATCATTTTATTTGAAAACATTTATCAAGGGTTTATGAGTATATAATTCCTCAAAGAATTCATTTTTATGATTATGGATTATATCCATAAAATGTTCAATTTATGTTAAGAGTTTTTCATTTTTGGAATTATGTATTTCAATTCATCAGCTAATCTATTGTATGCCATTATTTAAAAATGCGCCTAGTGGAAGGAATGTAAACCATATCAATGTACGCACTCCATGTAGGGATTTAACTCCTTCCCATGATAATTATAGTGGAGCTGGTGATGCAACTGGTGTTGATCAGCTAATCACCATATTGGGACAACTCACTCTGGTTATGAATAATCACCTTACCCGTATGGAGCACCCTGATCTGTAGCATGGAGGATCAACATTAGATCGCTTAATGAAAAAAACCACCAACATTCAATGGGGGTAAAAATCCACTAGTATTTGAGAAATGGATAAATTTCTTAGAGAAAATATTCCACGCCTTGGGGAGTAGCGAAAGGGGAAAAGATGTCATCGTAGTTTACCGCCTCACTGGAGATAATGATAAATAGCGTTCATTGATTGAAAACACGAAGGAAGATGATGAAGTATCAAATATGGAATGGAGGTAGTTTAAGGAGATTTTAATAGAAAAATACTTTCCTCATGACCCTCTAGCAGATATGGGAAGGAAAGTTTTGAGTCTAAGGAAAAAGGAGGACGAGAATGTTGAAAATTATGAGTCTAACATTACAAGGATTGAATGGCATGTTGTAGATTATATATGTAACCTAAGAAGTAATATTGGTCATTTCTTTTATTGGTTAAAGCCTTTTCTTCATCAATCATTAGTATCACAATCCTTCTCGTCATTCAAAGATATTTTCTCATGTGCTATCAAGACAGAAAAAGATTTCTCTAAGTCTTACGACTTTAATGAAAAGCAAGAGAAGAAGAGATCTGCTGATCACTCTGGAAATGAAAATTAGGGGAAGAAGGGAAAAGTTGAATATCCATCCTGCAATAAATGTGTGATGAAACACCCCAATATTTTCTTGAAGGGAATGGGAGTCTGTTACAAGTTTGGTGATAAAGGCCACCAAGCTCGTGATTGCTAGGGAAATAAAGAAGCTATAGATGTTCAATGCTACAATTGAAGGGAGATTGGACATTATGCAAATGAATGTCCTAATCGTTGGGGGAACTTACCTTAGAAAAGGCCAAGGGATCACAGCCTAGATTATGCTATCACTACTGCTGAGGTAGAATCCCCGAAAGACGTGGTGGCAGGTAATTCAATGGTTTCCTCAAGTTTAGAAACTGCTTTATTTGACTCTTTATCATTTCATTGTATCATATCTTACTAGTTTTCTAGGAAAATTAGATATTTCCAATTTGATTTAACAAGGTATTTATTAGGTAAAACTCTTAAGGGAAGTATCATCGCAACAATGTTTTGTGAATCCATTCCCATTAGAGCATATAAATGTTCATTATCTTCTGATCTCATCGTCATACACATTATTGAATTTGATATAATCCTCGGTATGGATTGGATTTCGGACCATGGTTCGAAGATTTATTGTAATAAGAAGGATGTTACGATTTTTGATGATGATGATGAAGAACACATTATATTTAGAGAAGAATAACCACCACCTAATTCTTATCTAGATCTACCCCCAGTAGCTCAACTAAATTCAATTATTTGGGAGGAAGAGAATGAAATAACTGTGGGTGAGGAATGGAACGTTCAAATAGAGGATATACCTATTGTAAAAGAATATGTTGATGTGTTTCCAGATGATTTACCTAGAAATACTCTAGAATGAGAAATTGAGTTTTCCATTGATTTTATTTCTAGATCAAGGCCCATATCGAAGACCCCTTATATAATAGAAACTGTGGAATTAGTGGACCTAAAGAAACAACTAGAGGAATTGATTAATAAGGGATTTACTCTCCCTTTTGTTTCACCACGGGGAGCCCATGTCCTTTCTGTTAAAAAGAAATATGGATCTATGAGGTTATGTATCGACTACAAGGAGATCAATGCTATAACAATAAAGAACAAGTATCCCCTACCTAACATTGATGATTGATTTGACAAACGGCATGGAGCACAATACTTCTCAAAGATTGACCTTCGATCTGGATACCATCAGTTGTGTGTGAAGAAGGACGATATTCTGAAGACAGCATTTTGGACTAGGTACGAGAATTACAAGTTTACAGTAATGCCTTTTGGGATGACTAATGAACCCTTTGTTTTCATGGATATAATGAACAGAGTTTTTAAGGAATATATTGATGACTTTATAGTGGTATTTTTTGATGATATATTGGTATACTCTAAAGCTACGAGGATCATGAAAATCACTAGAACATTATTCTAAAGACTATTATAAGACATGAATTATATAGGAATTTTAGAAATTGTGAATTTAGGCTTCAAGAAATTTCTTTTCATGGCCATATAGTCTCTTAGAATGGAATCTCCATTGACCCTTATATGACAAGAGCAATCCAGGAATGTCCAGAACCGACAAGTATAACTGAGGTACGTAGTTTTATTGGTTTTTTTGGTTATTATTGACATTTCTCCTAGAATTTTTTCCAGTTGGCTAACCCATTAACAAAGATCACATGAAAAGGGGTTAAATTTGTTTGGACAAAAGGGTGTGTAGAATTATTTGAAGAACTGAAGAGAATATTAGTCAATGATACTCTATTGAATCTACCCATCGGGGAATGATGGGTTTGTTATTTATAGTGATGCTTCAAATAATGGAATTGGTTGTGTCCATATGAAGAATGATAGGGTTATTGCCTATGCATCACGGCAACTAAAAATTAATAAGAAAAAATATCCTACTTTTGATCTTGAGTCAGCAGCTGTAATTTTTTCTATAAAGATTTGGAGACACTATCTCTATGGTGAAAAATGTGCCATATATACCGATCAAAAGAGTTTGAAGTATATTTTATCAAAAAAAGAACTCCACATTTGGAAAAGGCAGTGGCTTGAACTACTGAAGGATTTTTATTACACAATACACTACAACCCGGGGAAGGAAAATATGGCGGCAGATGATTTGAATTGAAAGGATCATGGAGTTTTGAACAAGATGAGAGTTGAAAGGAATCCTATTTTCATGGATATAGTAAATATGTATATGGGAATTACAATTGAATGTGAAACAACGATACTTTTTCAAATGGTTTCCAATCCATCTTTAATAGAAAGGATAAAGAGTTCTCAGACCGATGATGATAAATTTCAAAAGTAGATTAAAACTGGGAATGATGGGAGATGGAGTGACATTGTGTATGAAGATGGAATTTTGAAATTTGGGAAGAGACTTTGTTTTCCCGATATACCTGATCTAAAAAGGGAATTGTTGGATGATGATCATAGTTTCAATTTCTCTGTACACCCTGGTAGCACTAAGATGTATATAGATTTGAAGGAACATTTTTGGTCGGACAACATGAAGAGGGGGATTTCTGATTTTGTGTCAAGATGTATGGTTTGTCAACAAGTGAAATCTGGAAGGAAGCAGCCTGGAGGAGTCTTGCAACCTCTTCCCATACCGGAGTGGAAATGGGATAATATTACGATTGAAATTGTCATGGGACTACCAAAGACTCCTAGAATGAATGATGCAATATGGGTCATTGTAGACTGTCTTATCAAGCCAGCACATTTTGTTGCTATAAGAGAAGATTTACCACTTGAACGATTAGCAAGACTATATATTAATGAAGTTTTAAGACTTCATGGAGTACCACTATTGATATTTTATGATCATGATCCTCATTTTACATCAAGATTCTAGAATAGTATTCAGAAAGACCTAGATACTGAACTTCATTTGATCAATGCTTACCACCCCCAAACTGATGGACAATCAGAAAAGACTATTCATGCCTTAGAAGACATGTTGTGATCTTGCTCACTTGACTTTCAGGGTATGTGGGATCAATATTTACCTCTGGTGAAATTTTCCTATAACAATGGCTTCCATTTAAGTATTCAGATGGCACCGTATGAAGCATTATATGGAAAGAGATTTCGCACACTAACCTGTTGGGATGATGTTGGTGAAAGAAGACTCATAGGCCTAGAATTGGTAGAGGAAACGATGAAAAAGGTGAAGGTAATCCAAAACCACATCAAAGCAACTCAAAATAGGCAGAAGAGCTATGACGATAATTGAAAGAAGGATTTTGAATTTCAGGTAGTATATCATGTTTTCATGAAGGTATCTACATGGAAGAGACTTATATGTTTTAGTAAGAAAGGAAAATTGAGTCCCAATTACATCGAACCTTTCGAAATTCTAGAATGAATTGGGGTTGTAGCTTACTGTTTGGCAATGCCGCCAAGTCTCTCCAAAGTTCATGATGTGTTCTACGTATCACTGTTGAGAAAATACATGTCTGACCCAACGCATGTACTCACCTATGAGGAATTAGAACTGGAACCCGATCTGTCTTATTGTGAAGATCCTGTCAAGATTCTTGATACAAGAGAACAAGTGTTGAGAAACTGGATGACTCGTCTGGTAAAAGTTCCATGGAGAAACCATAAGATGGAAGAGGCAACGTGGGGACCCGAGGAACTTATGATGAAGAACCACCCAAGTCATTTAATGAAGAGATATTCTAGAAATTTTGAGGATGAAATTATTTGAAGGAGTGGAGAATGTAACACCCCGAACTTCCACAGTACACTTCTCTTTGAAAAATACAGTATCGTGTGTTGTATGCAACTTCGAGGTTCTAACACACACCACAACCAATCAAAGTAGCTGTTATGAATATTAATACAAACATTTTCAAATTTTTTAAATTTTATTATTCAAATTGGAATTTATTTTTGGATTCTGAATATCAAAATTTTCTTAGGGTGAGTTTTTGGTATCTTTTTGAGAACATTCAAATTTTGATGAATAGTAAAAAATACTAAACCTTAATTAAAAACAAATTTTTTATTCAAAATAATTTATAGTGATAAATTATAATATTGAGTGGTTTTAAATTATAGTTAAAATATATTTTTTCCATTTAATCCAATGTTGGTCATCGTACATAATTTTATATTTAAACTAGACATAAACAAGTGTCAATCTTTTGATAGTTATTATTTCATAAAAACACGTTTTTTGTTTTGAAAATGGGAATTAATTTTAAATTAATTTCTACAATTTCTATGTTTTGAATTTATAAAAATAGATTCCATATTTGGAATCAGGAGGTCCAAATTGTGTAAATTGGTAACTTTAATTTTTATACATTTTGAATAATTATTTCGTTAAATATTTTATTTACCATGGTTATAGGGGTAAATACAGTAAATAAGGATAAAAAATAATATTATAATAATATTTAATTATCCTAACACATGTCCTGACAAATTTTGCTGATACATGTCCGACCATCCTTGAGTCGATTTTGGGACCCCATGGAGCCACTTTGAAGTGATAATGAAGTTATATATTAAATAATTTAAAGTTGGGACAAAAATAAGAAAAGCAAATATCTTTTAGTAAAAAATTTTTTATATGAGGTTATATAATTGATATATTCGAATATAAATATTCAGTAGAAAGCTAGAAATATTTCCTACATAATGGTATTTTATTTATAATTTTTAGACATTAAATGAGTAATTTCATGTATGACACAATGATGATGCAATAATTACCTTATTAATGAAAGAATCAAATAAATTGTATTATAAATACTAAAATAAATATAATTACAACATTTTTATGAAATTTACGAATTTTGTATGTGAATATGACAAATTAAGGTTGATTAAATTAATTTTTTTCGATGTAATAATGTTGTTATGACTTTAACAAAAAGAAATAATTAAATAATGTCAAAATTGACATAATTGAGTTGTTAAAACAAGTACTATATTATTGGTTGATATAATATTACTAAAAGTATACGGTTCGTCCAAAGAGTCTAAATAGTATTATATGTGTCATTAAAGAACTTAATGGGGTTATCTTGGAAGTATATAGTATGTTTATTAACCATATAATATAAAAATACAATGAGGCATGGTAAATGTCAAACTATTTAACTAAGAGTTAAATCTAAAAGATAAAGTTAATATAGTGATCCAAACCTATCAAAAACCTATTGGATGAGTGGTTTTTGACCCATCACCTCCTTATACTTCACATAATATATTTTTGAGCCATTAGAAACCAAATATGAATTTATTATAATATAATATTTCTAGCTTTTCCTAAGGTGCCCCTCACCCCTCTTATAAAAGTGAACTCCCCCTTCTCTCTAATTAAAACCTTCAAAGCCATTTTTATCCTCCAAACTCTTCCCAAATACCCTCTAAACTATCATCCATACATCCTATAGGCCTTCCTTTAGTCCGAAATCCAACCTATGGAGTAATTTTGATTAAATCAAAAGGATGAACCAAAAGAAGAGGTAAAAATCTCACCACCTCTTTCAAGTTCCTTTCTTCTTCCACATCATTTTTCTTTTTTGTTTCCATTATAAAATAATAAATCCAATATATTCTATATACTATGATGTTATTATAAATATGGTAAAACCAAATTCATTATTCTATCCATCTTTTGAAGAAAATGTCACCATACGTGCGTACGTACAACTTACCGTCTCCACGTCGTGGTGTAATTGTTATTCAAAACATTATTATTTGGATGGGTATAATAATGATGTGTAATTGATGTAAATAATGAATATAACATGATAGTGATGCTATATACATTATATAACATCAAATTATATATTATTTTAATATAAAAAATGATATTGTCCCTCGTGCGTACGTACAGATTACCGTCTCTATGAACGTGATAAGATTCATTCACCATCATATCCATTCAAGACTAATTTTCATTAGAAGATCAAAAATATTGTGTAAATATTTTATATCATTATGTATATAAATACAATACATTACATCCATAACAATTATGACTCACATAACAAAGAATATAAAGAAAAATGAATCTGTTAACACCCGAAACAACGATAATACTATGATATTATTAACAAAAAATGTTAAAAGATCATATATGATATCATATTAATTTATAAAATTATTGTATAATTTAATTACAATTATTTCACTATTATATAGGAGGTTATCCTACCCTTGACCAAGTAAAAGAACAAGGTAAGTTTTTATTTCACAATCTCTTCATTATCTGAGGTTGTTTAAACGTAATTATCTACTGGGACCTCTTCATCATCCACATCCATGTTTCATAAAAATGTATTTCAAAACATTATTACTATTTTATAGACTATGGGTTAAAGAAATTTATACCCTTTTTGACTTTTTATAATATTTTTATAAAGGAATCATTCTGTCGTTCTCCAAACTATGTCATTTTGAACCTTTTTGACAAAATTAAGGTAAGAATGACTTTTTTAACTTATATGGTGAGTGCAGTTATTTTCTACCGTTATAAAATCGTCAAAGCATCCCTTACAAGCTTATAAGAATATTTTAAAATTAAATGTTTTCTTTTATAATTATGTGACTTTTAAATGATTTCAAAAAAAGAGATATTTCTCTCAAATTGTTTTGATTTCATCTATGTCAACAGTCTTTGATGGATTTTAGCTTATTTGAAGTTGATTTATTATGATATAAAACTTCCATATTGTATTGAAGGTTTTGTGATATGTTTGATTGTGGATGTTTTATTTTTATACTATTCATGGTTTATGGAGAAAGTATTGGCATTTTGTAAGCTAGTTTTAATACGAATGTTTATGTTAGGTTAAAACATGTTCATATGAAGAATAAATTGGACTTAGTATGTGATGGGTGGAGCCCACTATAGCTCCTAGATGCATCGGTAGGTCTCATGATAAAATCTACTATCTTGGCCCAAGGCCTTGAAAAAATATTATTTGTAGTTTTGGCACAAGCCCTTGACTATGTGGTTATGATAGTCTGACATTACGCATTCCATCATTATGAACATGGTTATTGATATTGCATGTGATTATTTGACTTGTAGAATATCCATGTTAATAAGTAAATGGAATTATTTAAATTTTTTTCCATATTACGCTGATGTTCAAGTTTAAAAGGATTTTGTTTTAGATATACATTGCCTTAAATGTTTATGCTTATATATTAAAGTTTCTGCTATATTGTTATCCTTAATGAGCATCTGAGCTCACCCCTTTCTATGTTTTATTTTTCCCAGTATGTGAAGAAGTATTTTATGACTGACCTATCGGGATAGTCTCAGGGGATATGAGTGTGGAATATGGAGACTATGTTGTTGTAGTTTTTTACTTTCTGATGTAATTGTAAGACTTATGAATGTATCTAGAGTTTCCAAGGCTACTAAACAAATCGGTATTTCGAGACTTGATCTTTTCTAATCATTACAATGTTATGTAATAATGCACCGACTCTTGGTAACTGGGGTCGGGGCGTTACATTCATCCGAGTAAAAAAATGCAAGAACGGATTGAAATTGCCAATGCGAATCACAAAATATATGAAGACAGACTCACCTTGACGAGGCGTACAAGATTTGTGAAGAGTTTGATTAGAATCATCATGCGTAATGAGAATTCTGGGAGAGGGTGTGGCGCGCCAATGAGGGGGGTTGCGCTGCTATAGGGGTTCTACTCGGGGGGGCTTCATGAATTACAGAAAGGGTCCAACTGAGGGATATTGCCACCATAGAGACATTGCAGGAAGAGGTATCCATGCCATGGTTGAGGAAGAGCTCGTGGAGGAGGCCACTAGTGCATGTTTCACATAGAGGAAGAAAACCATGGTGTCTCGCACTGGCCTTGTGCACCTCTCCACTCATTTTCCCTCCTAAAAAAATAAAATGATTTAATTTAATGATAATAATAATAAAATTTATTATTATTACCATACTCTTTTAATATAAGGTTTATTCATTAATTATTATCCACCCCTCTAATTTAAAACCCAATACATCATTAACACATCAAAATAACTAAATTCCCTATAATGTAATTTAATTAAATAAAAACTCTAACTCATGTATTTAATTAAATAACACAATATTAATTAATTAAACAAAACCCCCACTTCACAATAATTAATTAAATTATTTTTAACCATTAATTAAAAAAACTAGCAATTGGAATTTATTAATTAAATTCCTTATTACTGTGAATTTAATTTAATTAAACACTACCCCACACTTATTCCAAATTTAATATTACCATTTATAGTTACCATTATTTTTAAACACCCAACTTGTCATTTACATGTCATTTAATTAAATTATCACAACATTAATTTAATTAAAAAAACCCCAACAAATAATTTAATTAAAATAATTTCAACCTAAAATTATATAAATAAAACTTCCATAATAATATCCATCATTATTATTAACAAAACACTTCTATCATCAAACCATGATCCCCTACTACACATCCTTTAATTAATTTTTTTTAACTCTATTTAATTAAATGAAACTATTACTTCGAAACAATTAATTAAATACCCCTTTTTCTATTAGGATTATTCATAACAATAATAATAACTACCATAATTTATAATAATTATTATACTCATAAAAAATAAAATTAATATTCGCATTATTATCATTATTCAACCTTAGATAAAACCTAACACCCCTACTAAATAAAAACAAATCTTTATTAAGGATGAAACTTCTTATTTAATTAAACAAATCTTCATTAAATCTAAAACTAATAATTAAAAAATGTTTCTCTGAGATACTCAAATTCCATATTAATTTCAAAAATATGTTACATCCCATTAATCGTTTAATTAAAAATCTTTTAACATAAATGTCACACCCCATTAACTGTGCAATTAAAATATATTACCATAAAAATAATTTATGACACCATAATAATAATAATAATGTTATCATAATCATTAGCACATTATTCTATTTAAACACAAATATACCATTTAATATTACTTAATTAAAATAAATAATATATTATATTGGGTAAGATGCATGGGTTGGACCATGACTGTGCATAGCCAGTGCAGATCCAGTAAAGTAGAATTTTCTTGATTTGGTGATCCTGAGACTTATCAGGACCACCATGAAATTTATGGGGTATTCAACCAAGTCCAAAAGTACACCATTATGTGTTCCAAAAATCTAAATACTATTCCAGAGCTCAGTTTAAAAACAGACTCGTCGATAAATGGAATCAAAAATTCGAAAACCTTCATAATTATAACCTATTTCAAAAACACAGGACTTTACAATCTACCAACAAAAAAACTTATCATCCCTGAGAAGTCATCGGGCACTAAAACATCTTCTTACCAACCAAGGTTGAGATGTTTTGTTCGAACAATGACATTACATTTCCTAATTCCAAATGCACTACTAATCAAAACAGAAGACCAACCGCTTAATTATTTCAAACCTGAGCTAAAGCTCACCAAAACAGAGCTTACATCTGAGGCCATTACAGGGACCTCATTGAATAAAAGGACAAATCTAGATCGAACAACAGATACTTATTGCGAATGATTTTTAGGAAAGACATTACGATCCCAGAAACACCACCCACCCATAAACTAGTTATGTACCTTTTTCATATTATTACATCACCAATCAAAAGTACACCAAAGTCCTTACCCGACCTCTGGTGACATTACCTAAGTCAATCCATCGTAAAGATTGTAAAAAAATTAACGCACCCCAACATGAATTAAGGTGTATCCAAAAGAAACCATGCATCCTTTATATAACCCAGATAATAACCACTCATCTAGCCCAAAAATATTTAAAATTTTAGCTCATCGTAAGACCGAAGCTATCTTAGTGTCTCCATGGTGAGGTCAAGATAGGGTACATGCTCATCGTATTCGGAATACCTCATTAAGAGAAACCCAAGGTCACTAAAAAGATCAGTTGAACTACTACCAGATGACTCTATTATAAAAACATGGAATCATCTACCATCACATTTATCAAAATCGATGCAACACTACCCACCGTAGGATTTTCCATGACGTCGCACGAAAAGATCAGCTGCTCACCAGTTTCCTATTTCAGATCACATTAACGGATGCGTTTGTAGTTCCACAAACCATGGTCACCACGTCTAAAATTGATCATAAAAGTCGTAACATAAACATATCAGAATGACGTAACACCTATGTCCCAAGAATCCCTCCCGAGCAATTGGACTTACATACTTTAACGACATAGAACATTCTAAGGGTATTACCTACCACGGGTTATTCCGTTACAAAACATAAATGTTGACCCTCTCTGTTGGTCTTGCAAAACCAAAATCATGAGGTTCAAAAGCCCCTTTCTCATTTTAACCATTTTAATTAATTAATTTAAATTTTTTAACAACTGAATAAAATTCAACAAACAAACAAGTACATTTTAACCACAAGTCACTTGAATTTCAATCAACACCCCATAGAAAAAACAAGCATGCAATAAAAACATCCTATTTAAAAATTTCACATATAGTATTATCCACATATAAACAGGAAATTTTGCATCTAAATTCGTTTTACCAAAATGGATACCTTTGAGGGTCCAATTTTTTCAATCTGGGTTCTTTAAAAAGAAACCCAAGAATGATTAATTTCAGTCAAAACTCAGCAGTTTTACATTTATATCCATTTTCAAAAAAACTATGGTTACATAAGGATCAAACATGTGGGTGTCCATATACCAATCATTAAGGTTCACATATACCATAGTGCTAGAATTTGGCTCCCATTTATCACATTAAACATTCATTTAACATTTTAACTTTAGCATTCCTTTCACACATGAAAACATATCTAGCATGTTATGATAAGAAGTAACACAACAACATGCTATGACATAGAAACATGGCACAATAAAAAAACAAGATAATAACTGAGGAAGTATGGTTTATAATCACTCAAGCATGTTAAATATATCACAAAAACATGCTATCTATATAGGAATTCTAAATCAGATCAAAACTTGGCATTGCACGCAAGGCACACAATCAAAATTACCAGACATCCTACTAATGGAACTACATGGCATGTTATATGCATGGAATGTGAATCTCTGAGTCCCTAAGATGATGCATGTATGAGACTTCCATTCCATACCATGACAAGGTATATTATTTCAAAAAATTCATAATCAATTAGTAGCATAAAATAAACTAGTCACTTAAGGTGAAATCATATCAATTATAACAGTGAACAACATGAACAATAATCCTAACCCTTGAAACATGGTCATTTCTTATACATGGGGCGATCATTCCCAAGCATGGCTATAAACCAAAGCACCGAAACATGGCTAATTTCCTATCTTCCAACCCCAAAACAATTACAAAAAGCAAAAGATCCAATTGATACCACTTTGTAACATCCTTTCTTGGCTCACCCTAGAACCAGTGGTTGGACCTATCGCCACATGACCTCAAGCACGTGTCCCTATACGCGAGAGGATTCCAACTAATAGTGAGGGTCTATAGAAAGTTAGGTGGGATACTATACCCTCGTATCAGAGTTAAATAATAAAAAATGGAAATAAATAGCGGAAGTAGCCTAATAAATGATAAACTAGAAGAAGACAAATTTTTATAGAATATGAAAAAAGTGGAAAAGGATAGTTTATACAGTAAATGCATTCATCACATGCTAATGATACAAATGGAAACCAGTAAAACAATAGTATGATTCACATTCCAATACAGAAACAAATAAAATAGTCAAATCCCCATGGAAAACTCCACAAGAATCCTGAGATCCAGCTCATACCCTTTCTCTTAACTCCATGTACTTGCATACATCAATAATCAAGGTCCAAGGGTTGTAGTCTTGTGAACAAGAATGGTCTACTCGGGTACCCAAATGTAATGGCGGCCCGAGTAGGGTGTGAGATATACATATCAGTACGCCAACACCACTGGTGTATAGACCTAGGTATAACGAGGTAACAACTGAATTGAATAAATAAATAAAAACCCACCCAGGATTCTATGTGACACCTGATGGAGATACCTACTTTGGCTCATAGTCAGAAAATAAGAGATCTTGATAGGAAATATAAATTGATCAAATAAAATGTTTAACACATTAATTGATATTCATATTTAACCACATAAATTCTCGGGATCTCATAGACACCCGTATCCCAAAACCTACCTTAGTCGTTCCTGGGTCAGAACCATTTTCCATATTCAATTCACAAATCATTGTGTCACAAATTCTTTCATTAACCATTTAATTCATATCATGTACAACCATTTGGACCCATGGTCTAATGTTAATTAAGGGGTGTAGAACGTCATGTATAGAACCCTTGTGAGTATTTAGAGAACCAGTCCTTCTCTCACAACCCAAGGGTATTTGAAGCATCAATCCTTCCCCCACAAAAGAATGTGTACATGCAATGTGGGTGTAGAACACCATGTATAGCACCCCGTGAGTATTTGGGGTACCAGTCCCTATCTCACAACCAATTTATCAATCATACATATATATTTATCATTAGTGTAGAATGTCATGTCTAACACTTTACAACCATCCATTAATTAATTCATAAATTAAATAATCAAATCCATTAATTAATTCAACAACTAATACAATCATAAATATCCCATCAAATAATTCAACAATTAATTAACCATTCAATATCTCGATAGTTAATTATTAATTAATAGTTAATTATTCTTAACCATAATAAATTCAACTAGATAATTAAATCAACATTTAATTATCCCATTTTTTTATCTGATAACATGATATCTCATTAACCAATCAATTATAATTATTCACTTATTAACCTATTAATTAGTTAAATATACCAAATAAATTAATCAATGTAGAAATTAACTAAGTACACATTACCATTAATTTATCCTCCAATTAATTTTTCTAAAAAAAAATCACATCCCATAATATATTTTCCAAAATTAATTATCTCATTCTAATTGAAACATTTCTAAATCAATCCCACCATTAAAAATATGAAATCAACATCTTGATACATGACCTTGAGCATGAACCATTCACAAATTAAATTAGTGCATGACAATTAATTAATTCAACAATTAATTAATTTAATCATACCCTTTAATCAATTTAATTGTTGGATAACATTTCACATCATTAACAAGTAGTAATTAATCCATCATTAATTATCTTGATTTAGTCAAAACAACATTTCCCAATTAATCCATGAATACATTATCTCATTCATAAAAATAAATATATTATAATTAATCCTTTGATTAATTATTTATATCCAGTCTCAAAGCACATAATTAATATACAATATTAATTATTTATCATAGCCAAAACAAAATATCATTTAATTATTTAACCTTATCACTTTAACCAATTCATCAATACATTCTTAAGACCAATAAATGGAAATGTCTTTATTTTTCTCACATGGGAAGCATCGTTTAATAACATCCAAACTCATGCATCAACACACCACATTTCAAATAAAGAAATTTAATAAAACATACTAAACTCATATTTGAAAGGAATTAAATATAAATACTTAACTACATAATTTAAATACAAATAAAAGTTCATCAAGAATTTTATTAATGCATGTATTAACAATGAGGACTTGAAAGGGGACCCTACCTTGGGGTGGAACCAATTCATTATTCAGTGGCTTGACATACAGTAGAAACCAATCTGCAACTGGTCTACAACAACATGCACATTCCGTTATGTATATATATATATATATATATATATCTGTGTTCTCCATCTAAATGGATCAAAACCCCCTGAAACATAACATAGAATCAAAAATAAACATAACGACATGACTCAACACTCCACAAATAATGTACCAGGGACTCGTATAAACCAAAAGAACCAAGATTGGATGATGTGAAAAAAGGCAGTGTGTAAACCTTACCTAAAACATTGGAGGCAGAGAAAATTAAGACCATCTGCCTCACCCTTAGAGGTAGATACCAGATTATAGACCAATGGGTCCTAATTCAACATTCACATACCCTAAAAAATAGAGGAACCCAAAAATCATATTAAACCCAAACCACAGGGTTTTGACTGAAAAAATAATGCCATAGAGGAGTCAAATGGCCGATGTGAATCACAAAATATATGAAGACATACTAACCTAGATGAGGAAGACAAGATTCATGAAGAGTCTGAGAGGAATCATCGTGAGCATAGAGATGTCTGGGAGAGTGGTGGCGTGCCAATGTGGTGGGTTAGGCTCATATAGGGGTTTTTCCCGGGGGTGTCGTGTGATACAACATGGGTATAACCTAGGGAGGTTAGGGCCATGGAGTCTCTTTAGGAAGAGAGATCTAGGCCATGTGAGAGGAAGAGCTCATGGAGGAGGCCACTGGTGTACGTTGGGCAAGGTGGAAGAAAACCAGAAGGTCGCACGCTGGCCTTGTGCGCCTCTCCTTTCGTTTTCCCTCTTAAAAAATCAAAACCTAATAAATAAAATTTATTATTTAAATAATAATAACAATATCATTTATTATTATTACCATACTCATTTAATATAATGTTTCTTCATTAATTATTCTATACACCTATTAGGTAAAACCCAATTTATCATTAACACATAAAAATAATTAAAATATCTCCAATGGAATTTAATTAAATAAAAACTCTAACTCACATATTTAATTAATTATCTCTATATGAATTAATTAGATAAACCCCCTCTTTACAATGATTAATTAAACTCTTTTTAACAAATAATTATAAATATCTATATTTGGCCATTATTAATTAAAATTTTTATTACCTCGAATTTAATTAAATGAAATCCAACCCCACATTTATTCATCATTTAATGTTATCGTTTAATAATTTCCATTATTTGATAACACCCAACCCCTCATTTAAATTTCATTTAATTAAATTATCACAATATTAATTTCATTATAAAACCCCCAACGAATATTTTAATTAAATTCATTTCAAACTCAAATTAACTAAATTAAACCTCTATAATAATAGGAATACTTATTATTAATAAAATAATTCTTTGTTAAAACCCAAAAAACCCTACTACACATCATATAATTAAATTCTGTTTAACTCAATTTAATTAAATGATACCACTATTTCAAAAAAAATAATTAAACTCCCTTTTCCATTATTATTATTCTTCATAATAATAATAACAACCATAATTAATAATTATTAGTATACTCATAAAAAAAAAATAATAATAATCCCATTATTATCAATATTCACCCTTAGATAAAACTCAACACCTCTATAAAATAAAAATGATTCTTTATTAATTCTGAAACTCTTTACTTAATTAAATGCATATTTATTAAATATGAAACTCCTCATTAAAGAAACGTTTCTTTGAGATTCCCAAAGGACACAATAACATCACATAAATGTCACACCCCATTAATCATGCAATTAAAATACTTTTAACATAAATGTTACACCCCATTAATCTTGAAATTAATCACCTTTAACATCCCAATAATTTATGAAACCATAATAATTATAACATTATTATTATTAACACAATATAAAATTTAAAAAAAATCCCATTTAAAATTAATTAATTAATATAATATAATATTAAACTGGGTAAGCTGCATAGGTTTGACCGCAACTGTGCGCAGCCCGTGAAGATCCATTAATGTGGAATGTTTCATATCTAATGTTCTAGAGACTTATTGGGACACCCGTAAATATTAAAGGGTATTCACCAGAGCCCAAAAAACAACACCTTTATGTGTTCTAACACTTTGAATAATGTTCCATAGATCGGTTTAAAAACTGACCCATTGATAATTGGGAAAAAAAATCAAATACCTTCGTAATTTAAACCCGGTTCAAAATCACAGGACATTGCAATCATGTTACCCAGACACATGATACTTTACCATGAAACCAAATATTAACCATTCCAATTTTCACAACTAATTTTTCCCTTGAGACTACTGATGCATTGTAGGGATTTCATTCACTGCTCCCCAACCCATGTATTGCATGTCCAAAGTATTCCTCATATATCCAATAAATAATGCGACTTATCAAATATCCATATTGAATATTGTATACATATTTTTCAATATTTTCACAAATAATCAAATAAATTTCAAACTAGAAACCATATGTAAAATTAGGCAATAATAATCATAATGATAAATGAAGTGGATAATTTAGGGAAAATTCAATGTTCAATAATCATAGAAAATTGAATATTTCAGTATAACTAAAAAAATAAATAAAGTAAGTTATTTTGAATAATGTCATTGAAAAATTCAATATAAACCATCTAGATGAATAATGAGGATGGTATTAATACAACAAACCCAAGTGGAGTAAAACAAAGAGTCATTATCATTGATGAAATAAAAGATTGACTTTTAAAACTATTGTTGAAGAAAATATCATTTTATATTCCAAAACCATTTGAAAATATTTTTTAAATATACCTTTTAATCTATAGAATTTGGCTTCCAAAAAATGATGGCTGATGAATCTGTACATGTCATATTATGAAAGTAGAATATTTATTTTGTATGATAAAAGGCTATAAAATGACTCATTAGGAAAGGGAAAACCATATTCCATTGAAAAATATGTAAAATAAAAATGGGAATTTTTTTACCTAGTCATTTTCAAAAAAAAATTAAATCCATTTTAATAAAACAAGGTTTTTTGAATAAAATAGATTCTCTGACTAAATAGAGATATAAAGTCTGGTTTTATGAAAAACATTTTCATAAAACATTTTTGTACCAAAGAGTGGGAAAATGGTACTAAAACTTGAAAATGGAAATGAATAACTAGATAATGGTGAAATATATTGATGAAAAATGGTTATATAATTTCCTTGAATGTAAATTCCATTGAAATATCACTAGGGATAGTCTTGAGGAAAATAACATTCAAATATTTCAAAGTGTGTCATACCACTTTGAAACATTTATAAATAATAAATCTAATGAAAGGATAATAATAAATTAAAGTATTAAATACAATAATAATAAGGGGTTAATGCTATTATATGTCAATATTAAAGTATGTACACAATATATATGAAATTAGGTTTATAATAATTATGTATTCTTCCTAAAATGAAAATGAGACAAGAATCCCTTACAACACGAGTAGTTTTAGAGTCAAGGGTTACCTGAAAGAGTAACATCAATTTAACTGTTTAATATCATTAAATATAGGAAATAAGAATATAATATAACAAAATGGGTAGTTTGTATAGGATATAAAATAAGTATGTATTGGATATGACCCTAATCACACATATTTAAAAAGTGAGATGAAAATCCCTTAACTTATCCTTCTTTTTTGTTGTGTGGTATTTAGCCTCTTATATAGTGGTTTAAAATATATTAATAACTAATAACATAACCAAAATCATGTTTATAATATCATATAATAAGTTGTCATAGTATTTTATTGCTTTTTTGTTAACACTCATTCATTATTTTAACTGCTTTGGGTGTTAATTTCCTAGTTTTATGATGTACATTTTGACCTGTTAGTTGTTGTTCTTATTAAATATATCATAGTTTCATCATCTATAGAATGTAAAAAATAACTAAATAATAATATATATTCAGTAAATATGTATTTATAATAGTCCATAACATTTGGATATTATAAATGAAGTGAACTTTTCATGGGACGGTAGGCCATACGTACACTTTAATGCTATTTTCAATTAATTGTTGAATTAAAATAATTGAAACTAAAATGATACATATGTATATTATAATTTATGATATAATATTTATGTGATATATGATTCATATTAATCTTATAACCACCATTTATACATTCCATGTATGGAATGAATTATTCATATCACTTTGAGTGTTCAGTAGTCCCCACTTCCTCAAATGAAATTATCGTATTTAACATAATGGAAGCATAACAATATGTTATAAATAAAAATTACATAATAATAAAGAAATTATAAATGAAATATATATTATATATAACTATATTTTCCATCATAATGGACACCATGAGAGGCGGTAGGGAAAGTTGAACAATCATCATTTAATGAGGCAACAATTCATCGTTCACAGAAACATTATGTTTGTTACCCATTAGATGTTGGTGTGGATATATTTTGGTTAAAAATCATAATAAAATCATAATTTTATATTGAGTATAATTTTTTAGTTACTAAAGAAACGAATAATGAAATTTTCAAGGTTAGAGGATGGAAGTGAATCAAAAGATATAGAGAAAAGTCAATACCTTCTAAAAATGTAACTTATTTTGGTTTAATGAAAAGGATTTGATGGAAGGGTTTATGCCCAATGTAATTATTCTTGGTTGGGGAGAGGAATTAAGGGTTATTATGTTTCTAGATATTGGCCGAACTTAAGGTGTTTTAGAGGTGTGTAAAATTGGTAGAGGTGACGTTCTTTTATAAGGAATGAAAATGACTCACTTGGTATTCTTGAAAAGAAGTTAGGTGTTCACATGTTTGTACCTAATAATTGTTATACCAAATCACCTAAACTCATTCATGGAAGGTTAATTTCCTATATATTCCCATAAAATTGGTTTTCTATAAGTTTCTAAGTTATTTGGGCCCTTAAAATGATGTTTTATTCCATTTTAAGCCTAATTACAAATTGTTAACTATTATTAATTTTAATCACTTTCACCAGTCTTTTTTGTCAAAAAATAAGTTGAACTTATAATACCAAAATGTTTAACTTGATTATAATGGTTTATTTCAGATTTTCAAAATACAAATCACAGAAGCGACAAAATTAATATTAGTGCTAATCTCGTAGACATATGGAATAACTGGTTTTGGTAGAAAATTTTTCATAAGATGGTTATTTTTTTATCTTAAATTTAAGTGTTATATTGATTCTAATGAACTAAAGTATATTACTAAATGTATAATTGATAAAATTAGATTTTAAAACTACTTTATAATATAATTTAACATAAAAAATTATTTAAATAAAAATGCATTTTTTAACTAAAATGATGTATTTTTCACTATTTACTAAAAAAATGAAGTTTCTCAAAAAAATCATTAAAATTAATCATGAGATAATTTTGAAATTATGAATTCAAAAATAAATTTTATTTTATCACAGTCATATCATAAATGTGTAAAAAAATAATATTTACAATCGGTTCACCATTAAAAAGGTGGTAAGAATGCCTTAATAAAAATATAGGTTTTTATGTAAAATATTGGGTTTACTCATATCTTATGCTTACCAAAGATATTGGTTTAATATAAAAAATAATTTATTGAATATGTAACATATTTATCACATTATCATTACTCAATAATTGTAATTATTTTAATCAATTAGGGTAAAATAGCTTTGTGAGTATAAAATATCATTTTAATATTCCATTTGTTCTTATATTAATTTATAATTTATTTGATACAATGAATTAGTTATCTAAACAATAATTTTTCTTAATTTTGATTATATTATTCATAACAGCTACCTTATATAAAATAAATATGTTTTAATTATACATTGTTTCCTTGGAAGACTCGGTATTGCGTATAGCTAAATCCAATGAAGAAGGTCTCTTTTGTGTGTAATGATTCATATATAGGAAGGTCGATGTTGCATATGTCGTATGCTTACTTAGTTTCACATTAATTGTAATATAACTCAGTGTTACATTTGCTACAATTAATAGAATATATTTTAAATCAAAAATATATTATAATGTATACGAATATTATATTACCTTACGCGCTTGCTATTACGTGTCATGTACTCTTTCGAACAAAAGGTTATTACTTTAGTTTTTCATGGTGTCATAGAAGCCCTAAACCCACACTCCTGGTTCTGGTTTGATGAACTTTAAATTTTCATATAGTATTTTATAAAAGATATAAAAACTTGGATATAACCATCCTTAATTACAAAATCAATAAATATTACCGAATCTCTTATATCGAAAAAATAACTTATATGTTTAAAAAATAATAGAATTATTATAAAATAAAAACTAACAAAACCCATGTTATCTATATTCAACATTCATTTTTTCACTCTATATATGAAACTACTTACTTCATAATTATTCTTTAATATCACCTATTAATTCTTTAACAAGTTTTATCCTTATAGACACTTCAGGTGTAATAAATATCTACATAACCAATGAAAATTGAAGCATATGAAGGGGTGTTTTAAAACGCTCAGTAATAGAAACATACAACCATATAAATCATAGAATAAAATGGAATTAATATTATGGAAGAAATATGTAGTCAACATGGAGCTATAATCGCATTTGGCATGGTAGTCGAGCCGTTAACACACCCTATAAGCCTGCTTGAAACAGATGATCAAATCATGGTGGAGGTGTATTTATGGGTATTGTAGAAGTACTATAGCATTATTGTTAGGTGCGCTAGAAGTACTATAGTATCGAAAACCATTCATCTATTTGGGACTTACAGCCACCTATTTTAGTCGACGGGCAACCCTAGTACTTCAGGCCATATGGCCTTCAGGCCACCTCAATCCTTTGGTACATTGAATTTCAGGTCACATAAGACCAACATAGAAGCCTAGAAAGACTATACATATAATTTCATAGAAGAGGATTCAAAACAAATAGCATCCACCAGACCAGTGCTAACCAAATTTGAAGAACAAGATTGTTTGGAAATATCCATTAGTACGAGGAACCATGCAGGAATACACATGAAAATAATAACTAACCCTAACTATTAGGTGGGGAGCTTGTGGATTTGAATTATGTAAATATTGAGGAGGGATAGCTCTTGTATTGTTCAGTTTGGACTTAGGGTCATTTAATGGGCATTGTTCCTCTGGGCCTCCAAGTCATGTATTGAGACTTATTCCACTAGTCCCAATGGTTATGTAAGGGTTCATATTCAACCCATTTTAAAATGGTATTTTCCAAAATAAATAAAGAATCAAGGATTTCTGGACATTCAGGAATCATGGAGCTGTAATCAACCTCAAACTGACAGATTTATATATCCATGAAAATAAATGAAAACATGGATATCAATAACACTAATTTTATAATAATAGAATTCATAATGTTAGACATCAAAAACAAACTATCAAGGCCTTGTGATAAGACACTTACCTATTATGGGGATTGGTATATACCAAAACCCTTTATGCCTTATCCCATTAGACCTATCGATTCATCGATCTACTATATAATTTCATCCCCAACTAACGAATTCATATGTCCAATTCATTCACTATAAGAGTCCAAAATTCATTTCTTACAATTAATTAAAGATAATCATACTGAATCAAAGATGGATATACATATAATGAAATATATGAAATATTAATACATGATTAACACGTGCTAGTAGTTAATAATCATCACAAATATCCATATTTTTTCTGAAATCAATAAAAGAGATAACATGATCATAATTCATCCATAGAATGTATATGGATGGAAAAAAATACAATAAAATTTCCAATAACCATTCATATTGGGAAAATGTATATACTATTATAATATGTTTCCTTATGATAATAGAATAAAATTATTTCTACGTGAACATCATCTAATCTGAATTATGTAAAAAAATTATATTCACACCATACATATCAATGATTATATTTACAATTATATTCTACAATAATGTGATCATAATACATCCATAAAAAGAAGGTGTTTGGTTTTAAGAGAACATAAACCTAGTTTAAAAAATCTAACATTGATGGATGTTGACATAAATGAAAAATAATCAAAAATAAAAATTTGAACAAAAACACTAAAGAAGAGACCAAGAGTTAGGTTATTTAATACCACATTTTCAATAACCAAATTATAATATATATATATATATATATTAGAGTAAAAATCATGACACATAAACCCCATTATGGTAAATCCTATTGAAAATTATAAGGGAAGTGGAAATGAAAACCTAAAGGATATTCTAATGAAATATTTAACATTTTTGTAAAATAAAAATTCAATGTCACTTTCAAAAATTACATTTGAAAAGATGAAATGAAATATTTTATACTCCTTTATATTTTAAATTAATCTATAATAAATTAACCTAGAAATTTGTAAATCATATATTAGATAAATGAGGAAATGTGGAAAAAACATATAAAGGTAAACTGGAAGCCCTTTTTGTTATTTTCAAAATAAATTTGATCAAAACTCACATAGTAAGAAGTGTAAGAATAAATTAATTTTTATTAACAATTAATTTTTTCCAAGTTGGATTATAAAATATTATATATTATGTTATTATGGTGGGATAATAAAAATGAATAAGAAATAATTCCATTATTAAATGATATAACTCAAGCAAAGGAGAATGGAGTTATCAATATCCCTTATGAGAATCATTATCCATGAGACATGAGACCATTGATAAGTGGTTTATGTGGTAAAATGTAAACAATGAGAGAATAACAAATGATAAAATTGAATGGTAAATTTACACAACATATATAAAATAATTTCATATGTATGATCATAACATAATGAATGAAAATTGAGTTACCAAAATACTCCTATGACTCGGGTTCACACTTTTGTTGAAAGAATTTTGATGAAAATAAATTTTTCAATATAATATTATTGCATGAATTAATGGAAAAAATTTATAGAACATTCATTTTATAGTAAATAAATATATAACTTTATTAATTAAACATGGTGTATAACATGTATTTTTGTCTCAAAGAATCAAAATTTATGCCAAGATAACTCTTCTGGATTGAGTAACACTTAATCAAAATCCATTGAAAGGAAAGGATTGAAATTGAAATAAAAAAAATTATTAATAGATAATTCAGGATATTATATCCCAAATAGGTATTATATACAACATAATAATGAAATTAGGATCATAATACGAAATATGTCTTAAAGAGAGGAATTTGAGATAAAAATCCTCTCCTCGGTCTCGATTCATTTTGACCGTGAACCAAACATCCTAAATAATTTAATTAAGTTCATTAAAAACATTCCCAGAAATATTATTCATAACAATATAAAATTTCTACTTTTAATTTACTAGCATTCTATACATTAAGATATTAAATACTTTTTCCCTATTTTCAACACGGGGTGTAAGTAAGATAAATTGCTTTGAACTAGTTTCATAAAAGTGGTGTTCGTATATATTCTATTTACAAATTACATATTTACTATATAATATCAGGTACTATAATTGATTTTACATTATATTTAATAAATCTATACTCAAATTTCATAGTATCTTTGGTCATTATCCATGAGGTTGAAATCAAGGATGAGCTTGTTTTAGTGATTCTAAATCAACGAAGGGCGATTTATTAAATAATAAGTTAAATATTTATATAAACTATCCAAAAATATAGAAAACATTATTTTTATATTTACATAATATTATAAAAACAAATAAGTTCTCATATTCATCCATGATATAAATTCATATTATTCTTCAAGTGGGTGTTTTAACCGACCCAGACTTGAACCTAGCATGATTAATGAATTATAATGAGGTTTTTTAGTTGTAATAACCTAATATAAAAAGGATAATAATATTTTTTTGTTTTTTTAGCATGATATATTAAAATTTTAACTATTTATATGAATAATTAATGTATATAAAAATATTATATAGTTTGAATAAAAACACATTCATCTTTGTATTCTTCTTTTGGATAATTAATAATACAATAAATTATTATTTCTATCATTAGGTATTGAATTCATATATTTTTATTTATCTATTTAAATTATTACAAAAAATAAACTATATATTTTCTAAAACCATTTCTATAACCATTCTATAATGGCGGTGATGAAACATGAAACATGTCTCTCTTGAAGGCGGTAGTCTACACATGCCTATTAGTAACATTTTCATTTTTTACTGAATTAGAGGGGAATATATAATATTTATAACATAAATATAATATAACATAAATGTATTATTTACCCTGATTACATTCTAAAAATATTTTTTTTATGGGTATGGAGGAGGGTGGATGGTAATGATAAGGAATAAAAGTAAATGCATAAGTAATACTTACATTGAGAATTTGGATCTTCACCTGATGTGTCCATTAGAAAAGAGGCACTTTAGGCCCTTTTTTGATGATAGGGTATTAAAATGTGTATTGGGATATATAAGAATATTTTTTTTATCTTTTTATAGTAATTTAAAACTATAGGTTTGGCATTATGTGGGAGGATGTGAGATCCTTTTATAGCTGAAAATGTGGTACAAATCATTGGAACAGAATGTTAGGTATGTGAATAGAATGGAATTCCTATAGAATTAAGTTTTTAGTAAGATAAATAAAATTTAATACATGTGGGTATGAATTTAACAACAAATGTCCTTTCTATAAGGATTATCTTACATTTTTATTATTTAAAATTTGAGATACCTTACTCACTAATTTTATCCTTATTATTTGTAATTAAAATATTAACAATGGAAATTATTTTATTACTAAAAATATGATATGAACATTCATAGAAAATTTGGATGTGATTATTCTGAATATTGGATCCATTTATGAAAAATAATTTTTTAATTAGGTGATAAATAACTTATAAATTAAATCATAAGGTATGGGAAAAATTATATTTTTAGAAAAATGAATTTTTATATATTGAGAAATTATTATCCTATTTTCATATTAATTATTAATAGAATGAGTGGTTATATTAATGTTTATATTTTTTAGAAACATATTAGAGTCATACATTACATTATATTAATCAAGTTTATTCAAATAATTATTATATAACTCATACAAAATTAAATCTTTAAAAATGATTTTTTTACCGTGATAATTAGTATTTATCTTATGTAATTTATTTTAAATAAATATAAATAATATAAGAATATTGAAATAATATTTACCTACTGATTCTAAATTTAATGTCTAATTTATCAAATAAAATTAATATTTATGGGGAAAATTAATATTATCATTTATGTGCATAAAACCTTAATTTTAAAAAAAATAAAAAAAATACATCTTTGAAAAATAATATTACCATTAATCCAAAAATGATATTCATCTTTTCAAATTATATGTATACAAAATTATTGTTAAATATTTAAATAAAATTCAAAAACATTTCAAAGACATATTCAAATCAGAAAATACATTTTTAATATGTTAACTATTATTAATCCTTATTTCATATCAATTACTAATTAATTTATTGGTAATAAATTATTTATATTATAAATATATTTTATTATTATATAATCATAATATAATTATTTACTTGAAATAAAACCCAAATTTTATAAAAGTATATGTTCAAAAATGAAATGATTTTTCTTAGTAGATTCAGCCATACTAATTGAATATCTTTTATATTAATGTGTAAATTAATTTGATTCTATAAATTTTTTATAATGTAGTTACACATATTCAGTTATTCTAATTCAGTGGATATATTAAAATCTTTATACTAAATATATTGTAGTTTATCTTTATTTTAGTGTTCCGTGTGGGGAAATCTATCACACAAATTGAATTATATAAATATAATCATATATTAAAATCCATGGGTGTCACAATTGTTGTTCATAAAATACTGTAAATGTTATGGATTATAATAAATATTTCATGGTTATAATTTTTATTTGAATGTGGTATTGGTGAAAAATATAGTAATTATTATGATATTATTATGGTTTTAGTGAAATCTATAATTGTGGAAGAAACTTTTGTTAAATATTTTTTAAAAATAAGGTTATAAGTCATCATGGTTTTACATCATCTTTGAATGAGCTAAAGTATGACATAGTTTATGTGCACCATATCATGTTTTGGTGCACTCAAATTTAAATATAAATTTATGTGAACCTTTATCAATGGTTCAATTATAATGCTTCCTCTAGTAAATAATATAAGATATTGACTCTCTTTAATGATTTAGAATACTTATATTGTATATTTGATTTCCATAATTTATGCAAATCTATTCCCATGATCTATAATAGTTTTTTATTTCGATATTCTCTCAATTATTCTTATACACCTATTTTTAGGTATTTTAATAATTGTTTTAGTTATTATTCTTTTGGAATAATCATGTATTGATGATGAATTATAGATTAATTATATTTCATTAATAAAACATGATGATATTTGAACATTGAACAATATTATTTGGAGGAATATCAATTAGATATTTTATTGGGGTAGGTGATCAATAAATTATCATTCTTAATGAGGATTTCAGTTTTTTGGGTTCACCTTGTGTATATAGATCTAATTGACCTAATCTATTTAAATCTAAATGAAATTATAGGTGGTAATGAGATTACTCTCATAGTTTACATGATATTATACTTAACTATTTCTTAAAACAAGACTAGTGTAAGGATATTATAGAAGAATAATGTTATATGACAATAGAGTCTTATAATTATGTATTCTAATATGGTATAGTTAAAAATATTGGTATAGTTCATCTGAGATAGTTTTATAGTGAGGTTTGGGTGGATTATGTGCAGTGTTTAACTACAATATGGCCTATGAAATGACTATATAAATTAATTAAAAAAGGTAATTGGATGGTATGTGTATGAATTAAATTAAAACGGTGATATGATTAAATAGTTAAATAAAACAGTATTTAAATATTGAGTTTAATAGTTTATATTGAAGTGGGTAATACATTATGTGGAATTATTAATTTCTATAATTATATGTTTATCAAGTTCATATAACATTAAAAAATAATATTATATGAAATGAAGAAATTGTTAGTTAGATATAATTATTTAATGTGAAATAAGTGTTGTGAAATGATAACAGTTTAATGAGTGGGATATGTAAAAGGTACATTTATTGATTTGCCTCTCTGGTTTATATAATTAATTTTTTGTGTGGTTAGAAGTTATTTTTGTAGTTTTGTGGTGGTGATATTGAGTGGTTGGGATTGGTATATTAGTGGGTTTATAGGAAATGAAACCCATTTTGGTATTTTGTGATATTATATTTAATTTTATGTTTTTTCTTAGGCATAATGTTTAGAGTTGGGTAACCTAACAGATACCCATATGAGGGTTTTGGTATCTAGACAATATCTAACACCCAATATGTTGACAATATGAATGCCTTCCTAATATAATATTCCATTATTACATTTAGATATATTATGGTTTAATGGTATTTTTCGGACATTGAGGATTGTGGTAGTGGATATGATGTGAGGATGTAGTATGTGGTTGTGGTATGAAGATCCAGTATGTGGTTGTGATATCTGGAAATAAGAATGGTTGCGAGAAGCTAGGATATTTTTCGTAGGCATGTGTGGGTGAATATAACTAAGTATAATCATCTATGAGGTACTTATAATTTTAGGTATTTATGTTACATTATACTATATATTTGTGGATTTGGAGAGTGATTCTTTTTTGAGATTGATTTGTGGGGATTATTGAACACATGGGATGATAACAATTATGATAACCTTGCTCTTTATTACACACATAAAAATGATTTGTTACACAAAACCTTCAATTTATATAACATAGTAAATTGAAATTTGTAGTGTATTTGGGGATTAGGAACAATAAATAACAACTTAAAACATAAAGTGCTACATCTTATTGAAAACTTCTTTTACATGACCACATCCTTCCTTCGTACTTAGAATTTCAGGGGATAACATGAGGACATTCATAGTAAAAGGGTGAGATATAGATCCTAGTTAGGGATTAAAAAAGGTATAAAATGAAGAATACAATACATATTAGGAAATAGTCATATCAATGGAGCATAATAGAAACATGAACATAAAGTCATGATATAGCATGATTATCATAACATGGAAATGTGGCGACATCAGTTAACATGGTATTAGAATGAGCCAAGGATCATTGCATATGAAGCATGATTAAACACTCATTGCACTTGAATTATCATGAGTAAGCACTCATTTCACTTGAAATGTCATGATACTAATATTTACCCAATTTATTAGAGCGCTACCAGTGCACACCCTTCTTAAACATTTCATTTCATGCATAAGTGTTCCACAAGATCATAAAACATAGATTCATTAAAAATCATAATTTATTCTGTGATAATGGAATGTGGAATTAATAATTGAATGTATTAAATAAATATGTAAATGTTCATAAAGCTTAATACCCTTAATAGAGAAATGGGCATGGTATTCACTGCACAATGATTTTGTCTTAGAAAATCACGGTGCAAATTCAGCAGCATAACGGCGAGACATAAGAATTCATAAATTTTTTTTATGATATTAAAAGGGATATCTCGTAAAATTTACATGAAATTTAAATTAATGGGTTCATATTGATAAATTTTTCAGTATATGTAATGGAATTTCGAATCAGAATATAAAAGAATTACGTGAATTTAAGTAAGGAGAGAGAAATCTCTTACGGAATTTCGGCATGGTAACGTGTGTACATGGGAGGTATTAATGAGAGATAAAGAGGTATATAATCATTCAAAAATAAGTAGTAAAGTATGAGGGAGGTGTAAAATCATACCACAACATTTTTCATTGAATCTAAAAGGGTATAACATCATAATAAAATTTGGACGAAATTGCGAAAGGAATAAATCCCTTAGAGAATTTCGTCATGGTAATGAGTGTACATGGGATGAATTAATGAGAGAGAAAAGGGTATCTAATCATTATAACATAAATAGGGAAGTATAATGGTTGTGTTAAATCATATCCAAACATTAAAAATTAAAAATTAAAGGACATGACAATATTCTGAAACTTGGATAAAATGAGAAAGGAAAGAATCCCTTGCGAAATTTCGGCATGGTAATGGGTATACATGGAAGGTATTTATTAGAGAGAAAATAGAATACCATCATTAAAACATATATAGTACCATATAAGGAAGGTTAGAAATCATACAAAAACATTAATAATTGAAAATAAAATGTCATAACAATATTAAGAAACTAGGATAATTTGTGAAATGAAGGAATCCCTTACAGAATATTGGCATGGTAACACGTATACATTGAAGGCATAGGTGAGAGGGAAATGGGTCTATAATCATTAAAACATAAATAGTACAGTATATGGGAGATTTGAAATCATACCCCAAAATTTATAATTTAATATAAAAGGGCATTACAATATTAAGAAACATGGATAAAATGTGAAAGGAAGGAATCCCTTACATAAATTTGTCATTGTAGCAGGTACACATTGAAGGCAATGATGAGTGAGAAAGGGGTCTCTCATCATTAAAGCATAAATAAGATAGTGTAAAGTAGTTTAGAAATCATAACCCAAAATTTATAATTGAATATAAAATGGAATAACAATATTATGAAACATGGATAAAATGAGAAAGGATGGAATCCCATACTTGGAAGTGTGATCTCAAAGGCTCAGGAGGGGCTTGAGGGGGGTTTATTGGGATCCTGGGGTGCCTTGTAAGGATTATATATTTAGGAGGGATGATTGTTATTGAGATCCAAAGGATTTAAGTGAAGATGAAGTGGGACCTTGGGTGGGTTTTTATAGGAAAATGGAAGGTATTCTTTATTACTTAGGTTTTGGACACTACACATTAAACTAATCAAACCACAATCCAACCCATGGTTTTTTAATGGTTTTTGCCAAAGATAATTGGAAAAAATTATTTTATAAGTCCAATTTCTGAACGTCTTAAAATATTATGCTTTCTTATGTTGTGGTGAGTCACACTCACAAAAAAATAAATTTAAAAAGTTAAAATGTTTTATAAGTCATGGAGGGTCCACTAAATCATTGAAAATTAAATAAAACAAACCTAAAATAACATTATTTTAATAGTAAAACATATACTGGCCGAATATAATGTTTATAATATTTTATTAAATCACTATTGTGTCATTATGATGTCAGAAAACACATTATATATTGAAATAGTATTTAATTTTTACACAAAAATTCGTCTATCTCAGAAAATTATGAAAAATTAACCGTTGTTTAATTTTGACATCATGATTTGAAAAATAATATTCATTTTATATAAATATTTTTATAAATATTTGAATTTTTTTTTAAAATAAAAACTGACATTTATACAAAATTCTTGGGTTTTTCCAAAGACGGCTTTCAACCCTTAATAAAAAGCACGATTGTATTCCTAAATATTATATAATAATTTAACTTTTATAAAATGTAAATTAGTAATAATATTTTATTATATTATTATTTAATTCAAAAATCCATTAATTCAAAAAAATAGATTTCTTAATTGAATATTAACTAAAAATACTATTTCTGATTTAAAAACTATTTATAAAGTAACAATAATAAAATGAATGTATATTATCTAAGAAACATAATTTACATAATAATATTTCTAGGTTATTGTTACATAACCCCTTATAACACCAGCATAAAACTGAAGGATAAGGTTTGTGATTGTGACAGACTCTTAGGGTGTCTCAAATAACATCACTTGGGTGGTAATCTCTATAAACTTCCACTTCTCCCATAGGCGAATCCGTTTGAGCTTAACGTGTCGAAGCTCAACTTGGGCTTGGTAAACATCAAAGCCTAATGACACCACCTCCTTTCCGAGCTCTAACAAATGGGCTTCGTATGGAGGAATTCTACTGGATGAGGACATCACTTCGTTTTTCCAAGTAAATTGGATTTGTTAAAGCCCTATATTTATTCTAATCTTGTGATCATTGTTCAACAACTATATTAGAAAGGGACACAATTCATAACTATATTTTAAAATCCAAAAACATAAAACCAAGGTAGTGCATGTGTTATATAACCATCTTACATAATAACACATTTAATTAGTTCATGAGGAATTTTCATTAATAAAAACATGGGTCGTTACAATATCCCCCCTTAATAACTTTCTCCCTTGAATTTTTTACCTCAATAAACAATGATGAGGGTAACTCTGCTTCATCACTTCCTCTGATTCTCACCTTGCCTCTTCAAACTGGTGGTTTCTCCACAACACCTTGACAAGGAGAATTGGCTTATTTCATAGAACATTTTCCCTGCGATCTAAGATCTTCATTGGCTTATCTTGATAGGACAGTTCATTCTCTAATGGTACAAACTCTAGATTTATTACATGTTATGGGTCAGGTATGTACATCCTCAAGGGTGATACATGGAATACATCATGTACATGAGATAAGATTGGTGGGAGTTCTAGTCGATATGTTGCTGCACTAATGTGATCAAGGGTCTCAAAAAAGGCCGATGTACCTTGGACTAAGATTTACCTTCTTCTAAAATCTCATATATCTCTTCGTTGGTGATTTTTTGAGGAATACCATGTCTCCGAAATCAAACTATAGGTCTCAATGATGATTATAAGCATAGCACATTTGTCATCTCTAGGAAGCTTTAATGTGTTTCTGGATGATCTTAACCTTCTCCACCATTACATCAACCATTTCTGAACATAATAGTTTTCTCTTCCCAACATCATCCCAACATGTCGTTGTTTTGTACCTCTTCCTATATAGGTCTTAATAAGGATCCATTTTTATTATTGAGTGGAAATTTTTATTTTATGAGAACTCAACAAGAATAATATGTTGATCCCATCCTCCTTTGATGCCCATTGAGCATGTTCTTGAAATTTCATCAAATGTTTGGTTAGTCTGCTCAGATTGGCAATCAGTTTGAGGGTGAAAAGCCGTACTGATTTTCAGCTCAATATCCAGAGCATATTGATGGCTCTTCCAAAACCTAGAGGTGAATCTTGGATATTGATCGGATACTATTTATTGTGGCACTACATGCAACCTTACCACATCTCTGATGTATATTCATTCTAGTTTATCCAGTGAGTAATCATCATGAATTGAAATGAAGTGTGTAGTCTTTATAAGATGACCCACAACATACTAGATATCATTGTTTCCTTTTAAAGTATTTTTATTTCTAGTGACAAAGTCAATTGTGATGTTCTCCCATTTTCATGATGGTATGGGTAATGTTGGAATCATCCCCTTAGAAGTTTTCCTCTTAGCCTTCATTTGCTGAAACAATAAGAACTTTGATGTATACTTAGTGATCTCCTTCTTCATGTTATCCATAAATATTTCTCTTAGAGATCTCAATACATCTTTGTGTCTCCTTAGTGAATAGTGAAATTTGAACAATGTGCATCATCGAAAAGTTGAATCTTTAGCTCTAGACATGATGTAACATATAGTTATTTCCCTAACCTCACAATTCCTTCATCATTAACATTGAACTCTTAGGATTTCCATTTTCCGATAGTTTCTAATTTTTTCTGAATTCTCACATCATAATTTTATGAATCCTTTAACCTTCCAAAAGAGACGGTTGATCAATAATTTGTGAAAGGATTGATAATGTTCCCTTATTCAGGATTCAAAGTTCTGTATTCATCAAATCTAGGAATATAGGTTCCTTTTCAATCCTCATCAATGATAGAATTGTTGGGTACTTTATACATAAAGCATCCTCCACCTTGTTCGCTTTCCCTAGGTTATAATGGATTGAGTGGTCATAGTATTTGATTAGCTCTAACCATCTTCAGTGGTGCATGTTCAACTCTTTCGGTGTAACTATATAAATGAGACTTTTGTGGTCCGTATATATTACACACTTCCCCCAAATGAGGTAATGCCAGAAAATTTTCAAAGGGGAGACTAGAGCATCCAACTCCAGATCATGTATTGGAGTTTGTTTCTCATTAACTTTCATTTTCCTTGAAGCATAGGAAATGAATATGTCATTTTTCATCATCACATAGCCCAAGACCTTCTTCAAACCATCACTTAATACCACAATAAGTTCTCCACTTGTGGGCAGTGTGATAAAAGCATCATTGATAAGCATCCTTTCTAAATCCTTGATTCTCCCTTCACATTCTTCACTCCATGAAAACATTAATCTCTTTTGTGTTATTTTGGAAAGAGGTTGGAAAATCAGGATAAATCTCTCACTAATCGACGATAATATACAGCTAACCCAAGGAAGCTACAGATATCTGTTACTGATGTTGGCTTCATCCATCCCTCAATTGTAGCTTTCTTAGAGAGGTCCAAAGATATCCCATTGCATGTGATGATATGACCCAATAATGAGACCTCCTTCAACCAAAACTCACACATGTTTTACTTTTCATAGAGCTTCTCCTTTCAAATGTTATCTAGTACAATTCATAGATTCTCTTCATTCCCCTCCTTGTTTTTGGAGTATATTAGAATATCTACTATAAATACTACAACAATTATGCCAATGTAATCTATAAATACACTATTCATCAGGTCCCTGAGGATTTCTGGAGAATTAGTGAGTCTTAAAGGAATTACTATGAATTCATAGTGCATGTACCTTGTACGAAAATCAGTATTAGGGATATCCCCCTTATTCACCCTTGTATTGTAATATCCCGACCGAAAATCCACTTTGGAGAAGTATTGTTCTCCACATAGATTATCGAATAATTCATCAAATCGGGGAAGGGGATACTTTTTCTTTATCGTGATTTTTTTGAGCTCAAGATAATCATTGTAAAGACACATTGACCCATCCTTCTTCTTGAAGAAGAGGCCTGGAGAACCCCATGGTGAAGCACTTGGTCCTATAAACCCTTTATCCATATTCTCTTGCAGATGTTTTTTTAGATCCTCATGCTTCACAACATGCATTCTATATGGAGTCTAGAATATAGGTAACACCCCATGTATAAGTTCAATTGATAAATCAACATCTATTTTAGGAGGAAGATCATGAAATTCCTTAGGGAACACTTTAGTTAATTCCCACATAATAGGCATGTCTTCAAGTATAGTTTCTTACTTTGACTCAATAATCTGAACTAGATACAGATACTCATAGGCTATAAATATCCACTATTGAGATAATGGTGACAAAGAATATCCATCTTCCTACTTACACTTTTATAGGATCGGGGGTCAATTCTCTATATGGAGATGGATTTCCCTCTCAGGGAAATTTATATTTTCTCTATATAAGGAATGCCAATCCATGCCAAGAATTGCATGAAAATCCACTAAATGGAGTATGAAGATGTTTTTTGGGAAGTGGAATCCACTGATTCTGACCAGGGAGAGGTTATATTCATGGGATGCAATGATTTCCCCGTTTTCTATACTCATTGACATCTTTACATCATGATTTGTAGTGGGGTTGGGATTTTTCAAATAAAATTTTGGGATATAAAAGATTATGTAGAACTAGAATAAAAAAATATGTTCGTTATTATTGAATGAATAACTAGCGTACCTTTCACCAATTTGTTGTCAAGGTTCACTTCAGAAGTAGTGATGGAAAAATCTATCCCTTGATACCTTGGAGTTTGTTGGCTGCTTCCGAAAACCCTTAGATTAGGGAAATGATTTTCAAGGTTCCCTAGTTATTTTCAGTTGAAGCAATGAACAATGCATTGAGGGTCGAATGGAGCATTCCTCTCATCTGTCGTAGCTGTGGATTTTTCTTGTCAGCAGTTAATGGCTAGGTGCCATTGTCTTCCACATGTAATTCATTTCCTCATCCTTTTTAGGAAATTTCTTAGGTGATTCTTTCCATACCATTGCCAAGTGGGGTGCTGGATCTTCTTAGCCCCATTGGGTTTATCCATAGAACTACCAGAATTTAAGTCCACCTTACACTTCATATCCCAATGATAACCCCAAGATTCACTGATCCCCATTTATACCTTGAGGTCACATTGGACAATTTCTTCATAGCTCTCGAATCACGGGTCACGAGGGCTTTCTGCAGGCTAGGTTTCTACCCACCAAAGAAATGATCAAACTTGCATTTGGGGGTAATGACAAAGCCAGAGTCATATCGTACTAGCCTTGTGATGTTGTCCTCATAAGCTCTGACCGATTCATCACCTTTTTTCTTGAGGGAAAGGAAGACCCTTTCCATCCTAATGCCTAGGGTATGAGGAAAATATTTATCAAAAAACCCTATCTAGAAATGCTTCTATTCCAACACTTCAATATCTTCCTCAAGATTCATATTTTTTATAAATGTCCACCATTTATCATCTACATCCTCCATATGACAAGAAACCAGAAGAACCACCTCTTATTCGGAACATTGAAGGACAAAGGTGATCTTTTCAATGGAGTTGATACATTGTTAAAGGATTGAGAGATCAGATGATCCATTAAAAGTAGGAGGCCTTAATCTCTTGAAGCTATTGATTGAGACTTGTTTTTTCATGGGAGGGGGGGGGTTGAATGTTCCTCTTTACCCATGTCTCTATTCAATTCTTGAGTTAACTGAAAGAGTATCATGACAATGTTCCCGATTCCCACTCCCATTGGATTGGGTATGTCATTAGAACAATCATCACATTGATCTTTGCATCGGTTGTTAGCCCAAGTCCTCTTATTACCAGCCATTGTATAAAATAAATGGAATGTTATGGGTAACACATAAAGTGTAAACTAAGGACAAAATCGGATGACCTATAAATAACATTTATTTCTTTAACTTATGAATCTATTTGATTCAATCTTTGTTATCCGTGATCTACTTCCAAACATATATTCTTAGAGGAATTTTTTTGTTCTCTTAACTATGGTTCATAGTAATATTGTGAATTTACCAAATCATATGACCTGGGGGTGTCTTAACTAAGAGTGCATCATGTCCTGTTGTCATGCACTAGGATACCACAGGTCATTCTCGAATCTCCTTATTAGAGTTATCACTCCTAGGTACATCTATGTTAGAGAGGCCCCTACCTTCTCATATCCAGACAAGGATTTATTTTATTGATAAACCACATACTCAATACTCACCCAAATTTAGGGATGTTTTTTATGCTTAATCTTATCATTAAGGCTTTCACAAAGGTTTTCTAATCTTAATCCAAAAAATAACTAAACATATATTAAAATACAATCTATAACAACTCTTCACTTCATTGAACACCTAATCATGAATTATTACAGAAAATATTCACCTGATACAACATAAGAGATTGAGAGGTATAGTGTCTTTGGGGCTTAGTAACATTACATTAAAACTTAAAACCTAAAATTTAGCATCTTATTAAAAACATATTTTATATGACCACATCATTCCTTCATACTTATCATTGCATGGGATAACCTGAGGACATGCGTAATAATAGGGTGAGATATAAAGCCCTGTAAGGTATTATAAAAGGTATAACATGAAGAATACAATAAATTTTAGGTAATAGGCATATCAATGGATCATAAGAGAAACATGAACATAAAGGCACGATATAACATGATTGTCCTAATATGGAAATGTGGCGACAACACTTAACATGGTATTATATTTTTACAAGGATCATTGAACATGGGGCATGATTAAAACATCATTTCATATGAATTATAATGAGTAAAATC
Source organism: Viscum album (assembly GCA_963277665.1). Lineage (NCBI taxonomy): Eukaryota > Viridiplantae > Streptophyta > Magnoliopsida > Santalales > Viscaceae > Viscum > Viscum album. The sequence goes on from OY728125.1 coordinate 562,958,774, forward strand.
TCATTGAAATTGATGTATCGTGATACTAATATTTACCCAATGCATTGGAGCACAATCAGGGTGCACCCTTCTTAAAAATTTCATTTCATGCAAAAGTGTGCCACAAGATCTTACAACATGGATTCATAAACATAATAATTTATTCCAAGATAAGTGAATATGGAATTCATACATGAAAATATTCAATTAATAATTACCCATGAATTAAGGTGAATACCCTTGATAGAGAAATGGGCATGGTATTCACTGTACAACGATTTTGTCATTGACAATCATGGTGCAAATTCGCCAGCATAACAGTGTGACATAAGAATTAATAAAAATTGTTGATGAGAGAGAAAGGAATATCTCATAATATATATATGAAATGAACATTCTGTGGGGTCATATATATACATGTCTCAATATTTGTAATTGAATTTAGATGCATAATTTAAATGAATTTCTTAAATGTAAATGAGGAGAGAGATATCCCTTATGAAATTTCGGTATGGTAACAGGTGTACATGGGAGGAATTAATGAGACAGAAAGGGGTCTCTAATCATTAAAAAATAAGTAGGATAGTATGGGGGAGGTGAGAAATCATACCCCAACATTTTTAATTGAAAATAAAAGGGTATAACAACTTAAGTAAATTTGGAAAAAAATGAGAAAGGAAGAAATCCCTTACAGAATTTGGGCATGGTAACAGGTGCACATGAGAGACATTAATGAGGGATAGAGGGGTCTCTCATCATTATAAAATAATTAGGGAAATGTAATTGTGGTGATAAATTATACCCCAAAATTTATAATTGAAAATAAAAGGACATAACGATATTAAGAAACATGGCTAAAATGAGAAAGGAAGGAATTTCTTACAAAATTTGGCATAGTAACGAGTATACATAGAAGGAATAAAATATAAAGAATTGGGTATATTGTAATTAAGACATAAATTAGAAAGTATACGATAGGTTCAAAATCATACCCTAACATTTATAATTGAAATTAAAAGGTCGTAACAATATTTAAAATCTTGGATGAAATGAGAAAGGAAGGAATCCCTTACTGAATTTAGACATGGTAACGAGTATACATTGAAGCAATAGATGAGAGATAAACGGGTATCTAATCAATAAAAAAAGTAGAGTATAGTATATTGGAGGTTTTAAATCTTACCCCAAAATTAATAATTGAAAATAAAAAGGCATAACAATATTAAAAATCTTGGATAAAATCAGAAAAGAAGGAACCCCTTATGAAATTTCAGCATGGTAACAGGTATACATGGAAGGCATAGATGAGAAAGAAAGGGGCATCTCATCATTAAAACATAACTAGGTTAGTATATTGGAGGTGTGAAATCATACCCTCAACATTTATAATTGAAAATAAAAGGGAATAACAACATTAATAAACTTGGATAAAATGAGAAAGAAGTAATTCCTTACTAGAAGTGTGATCCCAAATGCTTGGGAGGGACTTGAGAGTGGCTTTTTGGGAGCTTGGGGAACCTTAAAAGGATTATATAGGGAGTAGGTGAATATTTTGGTCGAGATCCAAATTCATGTAGTGAAGAGGAAGTGGGATCTTAGGAGGGTCTATATTGGAAAAATCTGAGAATTCTTTATTATTTTGGTTTTGGACACAACACATTAAAGTAATAAAAAATAAATACAAACACATGGTTTTGCCCATGGTTTTTGAAAAATTAGAGTCAAAAACATTATTTTATAATACCAATATCCTAGCTTCTTAAAATAATAGGCTTTCTTATGTAGAGGTGAGTCAAACTCACCAAGAAATCAATTTGAAAAGTTAAAATGTTTTATATGTATTGGAGGCTCCACTAAAGATTTTTAAAATAAATAAAACAAACCTAAAATCACATTATTTTAATGTTAAAACTTATATTGTCCCAAAATAATGTTTACAATTTTTTATTACATCACTATTGGGTCATTATGACATAATAAAACACATTAAATATTTAAACGGTATTTAGTTATTACCAAAAAAATTGACTGTCTCATAAGATTATGAAACATTCACTGTTGGATAATTTAGAAATCCTAATTCCAAAAATAATATTCAATTAATGTAAATAATTTTCTAAATATGTGAATTTTTACTTTTAAAATAAAAACCGACATTTATCAAAAATTCAATAGTTTTTCACATAGATGACTTTCAATCCTTAATAAAAATTAATATTGTATTCATAAATCTTATATGATCATTTATATTTTATAATAAGTAATTTAGTAATTATATTTGATTTAAATATTATTTCATTATAAAATCCATTAATTCATAAAAATACATTTTTAATTGAATATTAACTAAAAACACTATTTTTGATTTAAAAACTTTTTATAAAGTAACAATAATAAAATGAATGTATATTCTCTATACAAAAATAATGTACATAATCATATTTCTAGGGTCTTGTTACATAAACCCTTATAAAACCCTCATAATAAAGAAGGGTAAGGTGTGCGATGGTGAAAGAATATTGGGGTGGCTCAGATAACATCACTCGGGTGGTAATCTCTATCAACTTCCACTTCTCTTGTAGGCAGTTCCGTTTGAGATTAACATGTTGAAGCTCAACTTGGGCTTGGTCAAGAGCGAAGCCCAATGACACCACCTCCATTCTGAGCTATAACAAATGGGTTTCATTTGGAGAAATTATACTAGATGAGGACATCACTTCCTTTTTCTGAGTAAATTGGATTTGTTAAAGCACTATATTTATACTAATCATGTTATCACTATTCAACAGATATATTAACAATAATCATAACTCTTAATTGTATTTTAAAATCCAAAAACCTAAAACTAGGGAAGTACATATGTTATATAACCATCATACATAATAATACATTTAATTAGATCAAGAGGAATTTCCATTTTTAAAAACGTGGGTCGTTATAAAAATAGTATGATGAGAACTGGGCCATCTATACTTTTTATCATTTGAATGAGACGTAAAATTCAAATAATTTCACATAAGATTTTCCATTTTTTCTTCATGGGGGAAAGGGTTTTTTTAGATTCCTAATGATTGATTATGGGGGTTGAATTTGTTTCTTAATTTTTCATTTTAGGATCACCATGTTTTCCCTCCATAGAATCTTCCATTAGTTACCACTTCAATAATTAGGTATGGAATTTCTTTCGAAAAACTGGTGGTCAGTTACGGTTTTACACAAAATAACACTTAGGAACTCACATTGGTCAACTGGATGGGAGGCTAGGCTCATCACACCTTTTGAGGGGAATTTTTCCTAATCCATGACTCTTTTATAGATTTATGCTATGTTTGGTGATCTATTTATAATCACAATATGTGAAAGGTTACCCTAATAAAATGATCATGTGTTGAACACTTTTATTTGTAATGGGGTGTATACTAATGAATCTTTTTATATGTATCAGAATTTATCTATCTATCAACTGTTAATGGGTAGATACTTATATTTTAAATCTATATAACTTGGTAATATGGAGTTTATTACCATCTAGAGAGGTAATTGATATATCAAGGATGGGATTGAACGTATATTAGGAATCCAACATACCATGATAATAATAATACTCTAAATCATTATAGTTCATTGAACATATGAAGTTTGATGTGATGAATAAAAGATGATAAACAGTGAACAGAGGGGGATAGTGTTGAGCAGGAGACATGAAAGCATCCAATGTATCCTAGTTATGGATGGAATAGGAGTCATCATAGTTTAATGAATCCCTCGAGAAATACCCTTAGGTGGATTCCCTTGTAAGGGGGATGTCATATCATGTCACTGAATGGGGATTACATAATGAGGTTTCCCTAACTAGAATAAGTTTATGACGAAATTTATATGATCATTGCTAATTCCTAAGCCCACATGAGGCATACTCAGTGTGAGAAAAAAAGAGACAACAAGACATTTGTATCACTACATGTATATGCAGGACTAAGAAACTATGGAATCCCTTATAGGGTGTTTTATAAGGATATTAGGCCTTAGAAAGAAATCCTATGTATCCTAGTTTTGGAAGGAATATGAGTACTCATAGTTCAGTTATATTTTCATTCTGATAATGGATGTTAAAACCTGATAAGACCTTGGGAGAGATTATATCCCACTGGTTAGGATATCAAATACATAGATGGAATTCCAATGAGGTTGATTCCCATTAAATCTAGGGCTATATAATGGTGTCCTAGATATCCACGTTATGGTAGGAATCAATGTTCTCATAGTTTAGATGGGGTATGCTTGAATATATCTACTATATAAAGTAATCATGTCCTAGGATGCCTTCATAACATGTCATGATTTCTTGATTTAAATATCCTATTTTTCTTTCGAACATTTCATGATTGTCTACCTAACATGTTTTGGGTGTCAGTATGACATGTATGTGGATGTCTATACATATCCTGGTTTTCTAAAATCCATTTGCAAACAAAATCATATGATGTAGTTGATTTGTTCGAATGACACTACATAATATGAATTATATTTTTAGAGTACATTGTATGATCAAGGATGAAATGTCTGTATGACACCACACAAACTAGAAGACATGCATGGAAGATGCCGCATGACCTGGCGGACTTGTTTCGGGTACATCGCATGATCATGGATGACACTCCTAGAGGACATCACTATACCAGACCAACTTGATGTGGTGTCACTGAATAATGTGGGAAACATGCTTGTTGGACATCATAAGATTTGGTTTTCAATCCTGGATGACTTCACAAGACATGGGTTGAATGCCCAGTTGGTTCACATGATTGACTTGACATATCCATGTGACATCTCATGATCCAAGTGACATGTCGTGAGGTTGTCTTGTGACTTCGGAGACATGTCCTGGTGATGTTCCATGGTTTCAATTGATCATGTGGAGTGCATGAGTATCATTGAATCCATTTTCACATAAGTCATCCATATTTTTTAGTCTCAAATTCCAGTTATTATTTCACATGTGACTCATGTGTTATCCATTTTAGCATATTTTTGGATTCACGTGACCCGGTTAACATGTGGGACCTCTTTCGTGTAATCTTTCTTATGTGTCGTAAGTCCTTCATATGATCTATAGAGTTATTACATGATGAAACTATTCATTTATTATGATCTATTAGGTCATTGCATTAATTTAACTGAGGAAAGACCGTTACAATCACGTGAATCGATTCTCCATGTAGTCTTCTTCTACTCTCTCATGTAGTTATATCCAATGGTGTTATTTTTTCATGTGATTAGAGGGGGATTTATAGGCCTCACCCTCATTTATAAGGATTCTTACATAGTGTGTCTCTCTCAAATGTTATCTGGAGTTATTTGACGATTATTGTCCCTCTTTCTTTGCATGACCCAGTTTTGGGTCATTCACGGTGTCGCATGATGACAATGACATTGAGAATATTCCCCCATATAAATGTTTATTGAAACATGGATGATCAAATGGATTTTTATTTACCATGATGATATGTAAACGAGAAAACATAAATTCAGAACAACATGTTTATGTGCCTATGTGAGATCCAGACACCTATAGAAATGCTTTAGTTTAATCGAAGATGAATTTTTTGGGTTCCCTCATGAGACAAAGGTGACTTGTCTAGGGGGCCTTCATAGGATCATGATGACATGTCTATGGGGTCCTTTCATGATCAATGGTGAAAAATATGTTTTATAACCACTTTTTTATAATTTATATCATACCTTGTCCTTTCAAGAGGCTTTAAAATTTCCTCCTTTTATTTACAACTTTAATCTACATGGATAAGAGATCTTGTGTGTGAGTGAGTGTTGTTGAGGAAAATCATTATTCATGTATGTGGTGTTACGTGTGATTAATTATGGTTCTTGCACTGACATGCAATCATTTCCATAAAAAATCCCTTTTATTTTCTGTGGATCCCTAGGGGATTCAAATATAGAGACGTGGACATAACATACATGGATATTAAATCATTTTAGATGAATAATCAGAACATTAAAAAAGTACTTTCCCAAGGACTGTAACAGTTTAGTGTCTTTGGAAACATGGAAACAAAATATTCAATCCTAGCGAATGATCTTTAACATATCCCATAAATATCTTCTCTGTTTTTACTTCAACATAAAACCTTTGTTCATTACATAGGGAAAATAAAGATAGGACATGGGTGAGCTCAAATTCACAGTAAGGGTAAATAAAAGAAATCTGTGTGAATAACATGAACAAAAGGGTATTGAACTTGAGAATTACATTTAAAGACCATGCCATGTATATTATAGATCATAATAAATATTTTTTGTTCACAATACATGAATCATAAGAAAATGAAGAATGTAATACATGAAAGAATAACATTGGACTAAAACATAGAATTGTTGAAAACACATAAGAAAATAATATGATTTCCATAGTTACAATGGAATTTCAATATAAACAATCTTGGTAGTATGGGTTCACTTTCCATGCCATCTTAGTTTCAATGATTCACTCCTCATACCATATTTGTATTCATGGTTCTCTCCCATGGACATCTTAGTATCATGAGTCCTCTCCTCATACCATCTTGGCTGTCATAGTTCTCTCCCATGACCATCATAGTAGTCATCATTTACTCCCAAGACCATCTTAGTCTCGCTGATGAGATGTTAATATTTACCCAATGAATTGGAGAGAGATATAGGTCCCACTCATCTCATAATGAAATCATACATACATGTGAGAACAAATCATAAACAATCATGCATTAACGTATGAAAAAAAATTAGTTTCATAAAAATGTAATCATTTCATAACCTATAGAAAATATACATGTTTCATAATCATTTCATCAAAATAAAAACCCATATATGATAAAATAATTTCATAATCATATAACCAATGAATGATAAATGAGTTTCATAAAGACCATGACATTAAGAATTACCCATTCATAGAAACAATATGTATAGAACCTTTATATTATTTTCTAGGAGGGAATGAATAACCTCAACTAATGTCATATTAGATGGAAAATAATTTTGAAATATCTATCAAAAATATTTCTTGAGGAAAAGATCCATTCTTATTTGAAAAATATTTTTAATACATAAAACCATTTGAAATCCATTAAATTTTAAAATACATTGAAAACTTATAAATAATAATTGATTTTTTTGGAAATCCTTCTTCTTTCTAAAGATATAAAATAATCTTCAAAACATTATAAATGGATTTTTATTTTAATACACTTTGAAAACTTATAAAGAAGGCCTGAAAATGTGGTAATACTCTATTTACATGAAAATATATAAAAACTAATTAAGGATTTTTGTAAACTACTTCTTTGAAAATATTTTGAAAAAATTTAATGAAACCTTGACAATTTTGGGAAACCAATTTTACTTGAAAACATATTAAATAATCATTATTTCTTTTTGAAAACCATTTCTTTTAAAATACTTTATAAAGAAATATTGAGAATGTTTTGAAAACCATTTCGTTGAAAATAATATTGAAACTATTAAAGAAATATTTTAAAATGGTAAAACATTATTGAAATCTATTTGACTTGAATATTTAATTCAAAGTTTAGTTGAAAACATTTTTGAAAACATGGTATTTAAATAAAATAGATTTTGGACTGAAGAGAGATATATGATCAAATGTTTCCTAAAAACATTTTTATAAATATATTTGGTACCAAATAGTGGAAAATGGTTCTAATACATTAATATATCTTTTAAAAATATATGATAAATAATATCATGAGTTTTATTGAGATATGGATCATACTATTTCATCAAAACAATCACAAACATAAAAAATATTCAAATGTCCTGAGATTGTCTCAAGAAAATATTATCACATGGTAAATTGGGATAATACTATACATTTTAGAGAATTAAATTACAGGAAACCTAAAATATAATTAAAATAATTAAATTAATTATAAAACATGAAAAATAGAATTATATTCACCTCAAAATAGAATTTCAGTGTATTAAAAATTTGAGTCTCAAAGAAGGAGAATTGAGACAAAACAATTTCACCAATTTAGTAACTTTTGAAACTGAATACCCATGAAATAAAGATTATAAAAAATAATATGTGAATAAAAATAAATTTAATTATAAGATATATATAATATAACCATGGTATGTACATACACCACCCAAATGTAAAGAGTGGTGAACATAGCTTGTATCTCACAGATATAAAAAGTGATATGAAATCCCCTTACCCAGTGTCTTGACTCTCAACATACGCATTCAAACCACCTTTACAATAAATAAAAACTCATTATAAATATTTTAAATAAAAATAATATTAAATGTAAATCCATATATTTATTGATTAAAACCTTATATTAACCTTCTTTTAAACAATCATATGTTAAGGTTTCACATTAGTTAATATTCCCTTTATTATTCGCATGTGTCTTAACTTGTTATATCTTTTGTATTTATACTTTATATAAAGATTAATTGAATTTAAACCATGATATAAACATCACATGTATATAGTATATTTGTATTATAATAATATATATAACGTATAAGTATGAAACAGAATACACCGTTCATGGAGATGTTAGGCCTTACGTACGCATGAATGCTATTTTCGTTTAAATATTTTGTTGATAGAATAAAAGAAAAATACATGTATGTATATATATATATATGTATATATATTTCATTATTAAATTAGATTTATTATATGATATATATCATATAATTCCACTAAAATCACCCTTAATACATTTCATGTGGTTGGTGAATGAATCATTTCGCTTTGAGCAGGTCATAGTCCACACTTCCTCAAACAAGGTTATCATATTAACACCAAATGGAAAGTAAAATATATTTTCTGTAAAAAATATAAATAATATTAATTACATAATAAATTTCATATATAATATATATAAATATCATGTTCATAATAATGGAAACCATGAGAGGTAGTATGGAAAATTGAACATTCATCATTTAGTTAGGGAGCAGTTTGTCGTGCACATAAAAAGTATATTCGTTATCCATTAAATGGAGTTGTGAGTGATTTTATGATTAATACATGGATAAAAACATAATATTATATTTAGGATATTTTTTTGTTATAAAATCATGGAAAAAATATATGGAAGTGATGGAAAAAGGAAATAAATGAATGGACTTGAAAGAAGACATTACCACTTGATCAGGTAACTCCTTTTGGTTTGTGCCAAAAAGCATCATCAGATTGACTTCTGACTAAGGGAATTATTCTAGGAGGAAATAAGGATTTCTTGGATGTTTATTGGGTTGGTCCTTAACGAACTTAATAGGTTTTAAATGTGTGATGAATTGGGGGATGTGGTGGCTTTTTATGTGGAAGGAAATAGACTCACGTGGATGTTTTAGAAATGATTTAGGTGTACAAATTTTATTACCTAGATAAAGTCATACCAAAAAAAACTCAATAAATGATCGTTCATGGCTGAAATATGGATCACCAATGGGTTTTGTTCAAGTTTCAATATGAATGGGCCCTTAATTTTAAGGTTTACTCGTTTATTAAGCTTAATTTGGCCATAATCTATGTTATTAATTTTTATCACTTTTACAATTCATTTTGATCAAAAATTAACATGGAATTATTTGAATCTAAATATTGTAATAAATATAATGTTTTATGTTGTTTTTTCAATTCAAATCACAGAATCTTAAAAATTAATATTAATGTTAATCCCGTAGACAAGACAAAATAATTGGTTTTTAATGTATAACATTATTCAAAATATTATTTTTATTTTGTATTAAATTTCAAAATGAAATTTATTATAATGAATTAAATTATATTAATATATTTTTTATTTATCTAATTTGTTCTTAATATAAATTTATAATAGCATTTAAAATTAATAATTAATTATAGAAAATAGGGGATTTTAAATAAAAAGCTGTATTTGTCAATATTTATGAAAAAATAAAGTATCTCAGAAAAAATCAAAAAATAAACATCCGTATAATTTTGATGTTTTGAATAAAAAAATTATTTTATATTTTATAAAATTATATTTCTAAAGTTTTCTTAAATTGATATTATTTTTAAAAGTTCTTTTTTTTCAAGAAAATGATATTTTTAACATAAAGGATTTTACCAAATATTTTATCATTCATTATTGAAAGTTTTATTTATATATAGTTAGATAAAAAATATTTGAAATTTAGTTATTACTATTACTATATATAATTTTAATGTCTCGGTGATAATTATCGCATTAAAAAAAATAAAATAATGTTTAATAGAAATTTAGTATTGCGTGCATCGTACGACAAGTTGACATTGTGTGTAATATACCCCAATTAGGTGTTGTGTGTAACATAATCCTATTTGGTTCCATGTGAATGGAATTTTTTACATAATGAATTTCTAGATATAAATGATAATTTAATTTATTAGGTTAAAACAGTTTTGGGACAATAATAATATTTCCATTTATAATCAATTGGTTTCTTCTTCATTTATAAATAATTGGTAACCAATGAATTAATATTATATTATGTAAACCATATATTTTTATATTTTAGTTAATTTTATTGATAAACCCGAATTAATGGTCAATTTTTATATTATTATATTAAATAATCATATTTTAATAACATATTATCATTTTATAAAGCACAATCCTGCGTGTTATGTAAGTCATCGAGGAATGTCATTGTTGTGTATAATGCAAGATAACCTCAGTGTTCCATGTAGAGAAAGCCAATGTTTTTGTTATGTATATAGAAATATTAACACTGTGTTTCATGTAACACAATAAAAACACCATTCTTTAATAAATAAACTATCTTTATTGTTTCATGAAGATAAAAATATAAAATATGATAAATGAATCAAAAAACATATCAAAAAATCTCAGGGTGATACATTCTACCCCCATTAATTTATTTCCACCCTCAAAATTCATCTAGGTTCTGAAAGGTTTACTAATTAAATGTTTTATTCATATAATCCCACATCATACAAATGAATATTAACTCTTACTTTAAAAATTGAAAGTGTAATCATTAATGGAAACCCAAAGTATCTTATAACATAGATTCCACATAAAAAAAATGAGTTCAGAGTGATGATTGGGCATAGGGTAAAATTGTAATTATTTACAGGGATTAATTTATGTAACCAATGTATAACAAGTGAATGATCAATGAAAAGTTTAGGTCCTCAAATTCATAATTTTTTGATGATTTAAAATTCCACAAGTTCAAAAAAAAATGTATTAGTTAACACATTTACCATTTTGATCGTTATCCTATAATTGATTAATTATTTTATTGACCAAGAATACATCAAAATATTAATTTTTTCTATTTTATTTTATATATTTTCGAGTCATTTATTTCATAAATAAATTGATGTCAAGAAATTAACTTTTATGCCTAAAGCACTAAAAAACACTTTTAGCATATTTATGGCTCATAAAATAATGAAAAGTATGACTATTTATCTATAAATATTCTTAAAAATAAATATGGTAAATAAATTAATATCTAAACATAAAAAGTAACACTATCATCTCATTATAAATATTTATTCATCAAAAGTAATTCTACATAAACCATGACATCGTTTAGGCCAGTGGTAGGTGTGAAAACCTTATTGTTCTTCATTCATTGCTTTAAAACCTACAGCCTTGCTGGACTTGATCAATTGTCTCCTCAAATACATGATTTAATTATTTAAACCACTCTAATATAGTTTCCAAAATATAAACTAAATCTATAAATAAGGTTATCCATTACCTAGCCTCTTAAACATGATTTTCACTACAAACATCATGCATAAATACTTCTTCTAATGTTTACCTTAAACTTTTCATGTATGGATAACTTTATAATCTTTTTGAAAGATTAAAATAAATAATCATAGAAATAAATTCATGAAACTAGATTAACATTGATCCCCCATATACAAAATAGTAGATATTTGTTGTCACATTCAAATCATGTGAATACCCTTCTGTTAATTTCTCTTAGAACATTGTAACAACTTGAATTACCATAAATCCTTTTTAAAATCATACATTCTTCCTTATTCTAAATTATATTTTATTTGTTCCTCAAATATAAAAATGTTGTAAAGTTCATCCTTGAAGACATAGAAATTTTTTTCTATAATCATCTCAAGTGTAATCCATACTTTCCAATTTAATTATTTATAACAACATTATCTTAACATAAAGAAAATATTAAGGTTTGACTTACCTTATCCAAAATATCACATTGTCATTAGATGACTCCACTAGTCCATCAGAAACATTTAACATAAACTTATAAATTCATATTGAAAAACGTTAGTAGAACAATCCTTGTATAATTCATCATTTATAATTCATTTTGATACCTACTACATAAAATAATGATTAACTTATCCTTACTCCATTGAAAATTCTACCAAATTTTATTACATAATACCTATATCCTTTTACATTTCATTCTTAGTCTCTTCATCATCCACAATTTAACAATTATTCACACTACCTTGCGGATTTTCTTCAAGAGCATTCCTCTTGGGACATCAGGCTACATAATGACGACTTATTCAACACTTAAAACACTTAACCTTCGATGGACACTTATAGAGGCCAATATTCTTATCCATTTCATTAACCACGCTCTTAATTACTCACTTACAGTCACATTATTTGTGTCCTTGTTTTCTATAGTCAAAACATCTTCTTTTTACTCTAAAAAAATCTATTAGGAGATTATTTACACAATCATTAGAAAGAGGAAATAAAATCTTCTTTCTTACATGGTATCCATTACCCTAAAACTCGAAAAACGCATTCTTTCTTTTCCTTGTTGAGTTCGAGAGTTCGTTAAGGTACATTTTGTTAATCCTCTTCTATGAAAACATATTTGACTTGATAAAAAATTCTTTCACTCTAGTTATCATCACACTTGACTTCTAATCAGAAAGTCATCCATAAAAGTCAACATTAATCCAATTCTTTCTGAGTCCCACCATTGAGTAAAACAATAATCCTATTGAAATAATTACTTATCATAGTATAAAAACACATTGTTAGGAAATGATTTACATTTGGGATTTATAAATTATGACCCCTTCCTTAATATATGACACCCTAGGTTATTTCTATGTTATTTATAAACAACTTATATATAAATCATTCATGTTGTTTCATTAAGAGTTTGTGAATTTCCAATTCATAGACCCTAGGATTGTGAAACCCGGTGTGCTAGAAGGCCTATTGCCGTGTACCAGATTACCCTAGGTTAGGCCTAGAACATCTGGTCAAAGCTGTTACCCCTAGTTACATGTATACCAAATCCAAATCCACTTGTATTATCCATAAATGGATTCATTTATATGAACCACTCACATTACCCTTTACCAAAATTCCTTGAAAATATCCTATAAGTTGACTCATCATTATACTTTTTATGATGGAAATCCCTAGACATATCCTTAGAAATATACATAGGAATCTCACTATAGTTTTCTTATCCAAGTTTTTAATGGTTGAAAATCCTTTCCATTTACACCGACTATAAATGCCCTTGCTTAACATACATGGATATTATATCATTTTAGATAACTACTTAGTACATTAAAAAAAATACATTCTTGAGGACCATAATATTTTTCTTTCTTTGGAAACATGAAAAAAAATCTTCTTTCCTAGTGGAAAATCATCATAATCTCACATAAATATCTCCACCTCTATTAATTCTTCCTAAAACCTTTCATCATAATCTTAGGAAAGGAAACATAACAAAGGGGTGATCTCAGATGCTCAATAAGAGTAAATAAAGGAAATTCATATGAATAACATGAACAAAAGGGTATAGAACTTGAAAATCACATTTTAAGATAATTCCCTACAAATTATAGATCATAATAAATATTGGAAGTTCATAATAAATTAATCATAAGCAGATGAATAACATAATCCTTGAAATCAAAACATAGAAATTAAATATTGAATTATGTAAAATAGATAATCATATAATATGATTTCCATAATATCAAAGGAATTTCAGCCATAAAAATCATGGTAGTATGGTTTCACACCCAATAAATTCCTATTAGTCATGGTTCACTCCCATTTCCATCTTGGTAGAATGATTTCACTCCTCATACCATCTTGGAATTCATGGTTCACTCCCATGGCCATCTTATTTGTCATGGTTTAATCAGAAGACCATATTAGTATATTTCTTGATATATAAATCTTTCCACAATTCATTATAGGGATATATAGGTCTCACCCATCTCATAATGAAATCATACATACATGTGACCCAAAATCATAAAAAATCATATCATAAACCATTAAATAAAATGGGTATCATAAACATGTAATAATATCATATCCTATATAAAATATACATGTTTCATAATCATTTCATCACAATCATAACCCAAGAAAGAGAAAAATATTTCATAAAAACATAACACATGAAAATAAAACAGGTTTTGTAAAGACCATGACATTAAGAATAACTCATTCATATAAAGAATATGAATGAAACTTTTATATCATTTCCTAGATGGTAATGAGTAATGTAAATGAATTTCATCATAGATGTAAAATAATTATGAAATATCTTTCAAATCAATTTTGATAGGAAAATATCTTTTCTTATTTGAAAAATGTTTTTATTCTAAAAAATATATAAAAATCATTTTTTAGAAAATACCTTGAATACTTAAAAATAATACTTAAAAACTTTTTGAAAATAATTTTACATTAAAACATATAAAATAATCTTTAAAACATTATAAATTCCTTTTTCATTGAAAACACTTTGAAAAATTATATAGAAATGTTGAAAATGTTTTGAAACCCTTTTTAATAGAAAACATATCAAAGAAGCTATATTTTTTTAAAAAATTAAAATAAGTTAAAAATATAATAAGATATCATGAGTACTTTTTGAAAACCTTTTTACTTGATACCATATTAATTGACATTTAATACTTTTTAAAAACCATTTCTTAGAAAGTATTTTTTAATGAAACCCTGAGAATGGTTTTAAACAAATTTCCATAAAAATAACATTAAAAACTTATAAATACCAATTTTAAAACCATAAAACAATATTAAAATACATTTTACATGAAGATTATCTTCAAATAACTTTTTTTTAAAAATTTGAGAACATTTTTTAAAACAAGTATTTTAAATATAACAGATTTCTGATCGAAGAGAGAGATACAATCAAATTTTTCTAAAATTATGTTTCTTGTTTATATTATGTACCATAGAGTGGATAATGATACTAATACATTGATATATATTGAATAAATAAAATATAATTAATATCATGATCTTTCTTGAGATATGAATCATACTATTTCATCAAAATAATCAAAAACGTAATCAATGTAACACCCCGGGATTTCATAGTGTTTTATTTCTTAAAAATAATTCAATAACTTGCACTACACGCAACACTGAGTTCAATCACACCATGACGTACACAAAAAAGCCATTAAAAGAGGTCATGAATAGTATTAACTACATTTTGAACATTATATAATCCTTATAATTTTAGAATCCCTATTATGAGTTTCTTAGTCATAATGCAAGAACAGATTCATTTCCAAAATTGCACTTTTATGACCTTTTAATAGTGAAACCTTTTTAAATAAAATATTTTAAACTGTCTGAATAAATTGGGACATCAAAAAATTTAAAATGAAACATCCCAAGCTTCCACGGTACGCTTTCCTTTGAATAAAATAGTAGCATGTGTTGTACGCAACCTTGAGTTTTAACACACGCCACAACCAATCAAACTAGCCGTTATGAATAGTAATACCTAAATTTTGAAATTATATATATTTTATATTTTAAAATGGACTTCATTTTTGGATTCGGAATATCGAATTTAGCCAAAGGTGAAATTTTGGTACTTTTTGGATAACTTTCATATTTTGATGAATAGTGAAAATTACTAAATTTTAATTAAAAACAACTTTTTTAATCAAAATAATTAATAGTGATAAATTGTGAATTTGAGTGGTTTTAAAGTATATTTATAATATATTTTTACCATTTAATATAATTTTGGTCATTGGACATAATTTTACAATTAAACCGAACATAAACAAGTGTCAATCTTTTGATATTTATTATCTCTTAAAAACACGCTTTTTGTTTTGACAGCGGGAATTAATTTTAAATTAACTTCTGCCACTTTTGTGTTTTGAATTTAGAAAACTGGATTCCATATTTGGAATCAGGATGTCCAAATTGTGTAAATATGTAACTTTTATTTTTAGACATTTTGAATAATTACTGTGGTAAATATTTTATTTACCATGGTTAAGGGTAAATCCGGTATATAAGGGTTAAAAAATAATATTATAATAATACAAAATTACCCTAAAACGTGTTCTAACCTTATTGGTGGACACATACCCGACCATGGGCATCCTTGGGTCGATTTGGGGACCCCTTGGAGCCACTTGTATGTGGTAGGGACACATTATATTAATAAAGTTAAAATAAAAATAAAAATGGCATAAGCTTACATGTTTTAGAAGAACAATTTTTACATAGGTTTATACATGTTGGATTTTCGATTATAAATATTCATTAGAAAGGTAAAACGATTTCCTACATAATTATATTTTATTTATAATTTTTAGACATCAAATAAGTTAAATTATTAATGACACAATAATGATGCAATGTTTACCTCATTAATAAATCATTTAAATAAATAAGATTATAATGATTAAAATATTATCTAAACCCTGTCCAATTCTTATTGGTTGATGTTATTTAGAAAATGAGTCATCTTATCTTTGACGTAAATTATTTTTGGACCATTATAAACCTAATATGATTATATTATAAAGTAATACTTTCACTCTTTCCTAAAGAGCCCCTCCTCTCCCTTTTAAAAGGAGACCACTTCTACTCATTCCTCACACCTCTCAAGCCACTTGGCTCGTCCAAACCCTGACCAAATAAGCTCCCCACATCCCTCTCCTCATCCTTGAATCTTCCCCTTAAGCAGAAAGTATTTTAAGAAGTCCTTTGGTTCCAACCAAAGTGAGTTACCTAAATTAAAGGTAACGATTTCTCTTAAATTATTTTGATTTATTTTGCTTCTCCAACCCCCAAACTCTTTTTATTTCCTTTCTTTTGTAACAACACCAGTATCCAAAATATACTAGGATGTTGTTATGAGAAGGATTCAAACTACACATACACACAACTCCATCTAATGGATGATGAACATAATGTTTCTGTGGATGGAAAACTAACGCCCCACGAAACGATGATTGTTCAAATACATCTTACCGCCTATCATGGTGGCCATTATGATGGAACTGTAATTAAATATGATATTAATGATATATATTTTATATATAAGCTTCTGTAATTCCATTTTATTTCATATCATTATTCGTTTCATGTTGTATATACATACGATGATTTCATTTGAGGAAGTGCGGACTACCGCCCCCTTAAAATGATATGACTCGTTCATACCACACATGGAACGTATAAAGGATGGTGTTAATGAACTTAAGTAACATATATAAAATATTATATTATACTGGACTAGTAATATACCTATGTATCATTTGGATTCGATTCATTTAAAATAAAAATTAAATGGAAGTAGTGTTCGTGCGTACGTACGGACTACCGTCTCCACGAACGCGATGAGATTCATTCTCCATCGTATCCATTCAAGTCTTATTCTCATTTTAGGGTTAAAAATAATGTTAATATCATTCTTATTATGAATAAGATATAATCTATCCATTACAAACATGTCTTACGTAACCAAACATTTAAGAAGAACGAATCGATTATCACCCGAAACGATGATAATACTAAGATATTATTAATAAAGCAATATTAAAAGATCATATATGATATCATATTAATGTATATGATTCTTGTATAATTTAATAACAATTATTTCACCATTATAAATGAGGTTAACCTACCCCAACAAATGAAAAGTACAAGGTAAGGGATTTTCTTATCTCACTTTCAATTCCGTGAGATTTCCATTGTTCGCCACTAAATTATTGAAAGTGGTGTATTGTGTACTGCCATTTGATATATATTATCATGATTCTCTTTATATTCATTTTATTCTGTAAATAATTTGGTGGTTATTAACTTTTGGCCATACGACTCAGTTGATTAACGTGGTAAGGTGTTTTCATCTCACTCCTTATTCCCGTGAGATTCATGCCATATTGCCACCATTACCTTTTGTGTAGTGTATGTACTGCCCATAATTATATTCTTTGTGTAATACACTCTAATTTATGTGTACTTACATATTCATTGTATGATACCTCTTTCATGGGTTGTATGTTTCATAAGTTACCAAATTGGTAAGGGTTATTTCACAATCTCTTCATTATCCGAGGTTGTTTATATGTAATAATCTACTGGGATCTCTTTATCATCCACATCCATGTTTCTTCAAAATGTATTTCAAAACATGGTTATTATTTACAAGAGTATGGGTTAAAGTCATTTATACCCTTGTTTGACTTTTTATAAGCGGTTTATAAAGGAATCTTTCCGTCTTTTTCAAAACAAGGTCCTTTTTAACCTTTTCGACAGAATTAAGGTAAGAATGTTTTTTTAACTTATACAGCAGGTGCGGTTATTTTCTGCCGTTATAAAATATTCAAAGCCTCCCTTACAAGCTTATAAGAATATTTTCAAAGAAAATGTTTTATTTTATATGGATCATAAATGATTTCAAAATAAAAGGAGATATTTTTTATAAAAGAATTTTGATTTCATCTCTGTCAACATCCTTTGATGGATTTTAAGATTATTTGAAGTTGATTTATTATGATACAAAACTTCTATATTTTATTGAAGGTTTTGTGATATGTTTGACTGTAGATGTGTCATTTATATAACATTCATGGTATATGAGTAAAGTATTTACATTTTGTATGCTAATTCCAATAAGAATGTTTATGTTATATTTCAACCTTTACTTCATATGAATGTGTTGGACAAGTATGTTGCAGGTTGGGGACTGGTTAAAGTAAGCCCTCCAGGTTGGGGAATTGTAAAAGTAAGCCCTCCAGGTTAGGGACTGGTAAAAGTAAGCCCTCCGGTTTGGTCTCCGGTTATTAGAGGCACTACGGGTTGGTGTCCGATTATTAGAGGCACTCCGGATTGGTGTCCGGTTGTTAGAGGCACTCCGGGTTGGGTTCCGGTTACAGTTAGCCCCAAGGTCTTGGGACGAGGCCTTGACAAGGAAATTAAAGTTTAGAATTATGCATTCCAACATTATGAAAGTGGTTATTGATATTTCATGTGATTATTCGATTAGTAGAATATCCTTGTGAACAAGTAAATGGCATTATTTCATTTTACTTTTGCCATACTATGTTGAAGTTCAAGTTTAAAAGGATTTTGTTTTAGTAATTCATTGCCTTAAATGTTTATGCTTATTTTTGAATGTTCCGCTATATTGTTATCCTTACTGGGCATTTGAGCTCACCCCTTTTCTATGTTTTATTTTTCCCAGGATGTGAAGATGTAAGTTATGAATGACCTGTAGGGATGTTATGACGGGATTATAGTGTGGACTGTGGAAACATTATGTTGTTGTAGTATTTTTTAATTTTATGATGTAATTTAAAACTTATGAATATATCTAGTGTTTCCAAGGCTACTAAACCAATCGGTCTTTCGATATTTGATCTTTCTTGAGATCATGCCAATGTTATGTAATAATTCACCGACTCTGGGTAACTAGGGTCGGGGCGTTACAGTTGGTATCAGAGGAAGTTTAGTACAAACCTTGGAAGCTAGATTTAGATAAACTCTGATTAGAGCACGTAGACCTAAGATGAATTTTGAGGATTAGTATAGAAGAACTTCCTAGAATTTTGGTATTGTAGAGATATTGTGAGTTTTCCGAGCAATACATCCCTGTCTGGATACGAGCAGGTAGAGGCGGCTCTGGCACAGATGTACCTAGGGGTAAAACCCGAAAACACCGCTTTGAGCTAGACTCGAACGGGAACTGGTGCACGACAACGGGCCTTGCTGCACTCTTGGTTACGACACTCCCGGGGGATATGCTTAGGAAAATTCTCATTTTCTTTACAAACCATTATGAAGGGTTTATGAGTATATACATCCTCAAATGAGACATTTTTATGATTATGGACTATATCCATAAATAGTTCAATTTATGTTAAGTGTTTTATAAGTATGGTATTATGTATTTTGATTCATAAACTGATCTAGTGTATTCCATTGTTTAGAAATGGCGCCCAGTAGAAGGAATGAGAACTCCAGAAATGCACATGATCCAAAGAGAAGGAAGGATCATATATTTCATGGTCTTAAGCTAGAATTTATAAGAGAAATAGTCTCCCATGTATTATCATCATATGAAGAAATAATATAATGTGTTGATAAGATAAGTAAAGAGTTTACTGAGTCCTATGGCTTTGAAGGGAAGCAAGAGAAGAAAAGGATGGAAGAGAGAAAGATGGATAAAGTGAAGAGGGAAAAGAATAATTTTCCCATATGTGGTAACTGTGGAAAGAATCACCCTGGAACTTGCCTGAAAGGAATGGGAGTTTGTTATAAGTGTGGAGGAAAAGGGCACAAAGTACGTGACTGCAAGGGTAAGAAAATGGTTTCAAATGTACAATGCTTCATTTGCAAGGAGTTTGGACACTACGTGAACCTATGTCCCAGTCATCAAACTATGCCTCAAATGATGCTATTGGATAATAATCAAGTTATGATACTACCATAGATGAAGAGGAATGATTAGAGTTCTTATATTGATTATGTCAATTGAGTGTTGTATCGACAATGTACTTGTTATAATAATTATGGAGTATATAAGGATTGTACTGCAGTACTATTTAATTAAGGACTTGAGATTGTGTGGAATAAAGAAAATTGACTCAATAGCAGGATAAATTTATGGAAAATAAATGGTTGAGAGAATGATAAACCATAATATGGTTCTGATACCGAGTTAGTGATTTTAGAATAATACATGATTGATTTGGATAAATTATATTTGATATTCTTGACTACCTTGAAACTGATTAATGATTTGTATATTCCATCATGTTTTTTGTGTTTAAAACATTTTTGGATTGATGAAGTATATCCAGCATTCTATATGGAATAAGGGAGCATGAATGTAATCAATAAGGAATATGGTAATTCAAGATGTTTTAGTGTATTAAAAGAATACAAGATGAAGGTATTCATATGCTATTACGGGGTAAAAAGGATCTATATTATGTTTACCTTCCTTATAAATGTTGGACTGTGAGTTTGGACAGAAGTATTTTGGATAGTTCTAGTTTGGATTATTTTGGATTACCATAAAAGGACAACCCGGAGGTCGGGCGGCAACCCGTCGCGTCCGGCAAGGCTGCGAGACTTGAACCCGCAACCGAAGGGCGACAAGGGTGTATCACCTACCACTGGCCCATGAGATGTCCTGGATTAAATAATGCAGTTTTTTTAAAAAAGATTTGGTAGATGAATTATAAATTCATTTATTTTGGAACCCTGTACGAATAGTATAAATAGAAAAAAAAATTACGTTCTATTATCTTTTTGAGTGAAAGATGAGTTTGTGGTAGAAATTTATTAATGAATAATACTCTAATTATAATGGAAGTATATCTCCTTATGATCTTATCCAATATCATAAATAAATTCCTCAACATTAATAAAATGAACTTAGAACAAAAATGATGTCCTAGATGGTACCTTAAATCATCACTAATTTATGGCTTTGGGATTGTTGACCTTTTCATAGCCATGTTCTCTACCACTCTCCATCAGATAATTGATGGTTAGATTTCTCCTCCATATCTATATTTTCCTACATGGAACCCTAGTATCTATTATTTTCGGTAATCTTCATACTTTCCACTCTTTATTTTAAATAGAGGCCTCATTAATTCATTTTTCGATGTGGGATTTCAACTAAGATATTTTGAAACGTCAAAAATGTTTTATCCCAATACCCTATGTTTTGTTGAACCGATGGTATTTCAAATCATCATAGATTGATGAGTTTAAGGACCTCAATTTTATACTTTTTTGTGATTGATGACCTCAATCACTACCTATAAATATTTACGTTTTTCCTCCAATCATATGTCTCTAATTGCCACCAATGTTCTCCTAATCGAGATCATAATTTGGTGGTGACCATTTCATTTCTCTTTTCCTTATATTAAGACTAAATTTTAGTAACCCAATTTTCGATGTGGGTTTTCCCACAAATATATTTTCTACTTTCAACCTTTTATTTTCGAAGAACAATTTCAAATTGCGAGGACTCAATTTATTGAAGGAGGGGAGAATGTAACACCCCAGGATTTCATAGTGTGTTATTTCTTAAAAATAATTCATTAACTTGAACTACATGCAACACTGAGTTCAATCACACCATGACGTACAAAAAAAGGCATTAAAAGAGGTCATGAATAGTATTAACTACATTTTGAACTTTATATAATCCTTATAATTTTAGAATCCCTATTATGAGTTTCTTAGTCATAATGGAAGAACCGATTCATTTCCAGTATTGCACTTTTATGACCTTTTAATAGTGAAACCTTTTTAAATAAAATATTTTAAACTATCTGAATAAATTGGGACATCAAAAAATTTAAAATGAAACATCCCAAGCTTCCACGGTACGCTTTCCTTTGAATAAAATAGTAGCGTGTGTTGTACGCAACCTTGAGTTTTAACACACGCCACAACCAATCAAACTAGCCGTTATGAATAGTAATATCTAAATTTTGAAATTATATATATTTTATAATTTAAAATGGACTTCATTTTTGGATTCGGAATATCGAATTTAGCCTAAGGTGAAATTTTGGTACTTTTCGGATAACTTTCATATTTTGATGAATAGTGAAAATTAATAAATTTTAATTAAAAACAACTTTTTTAATCAAAATAATTAATAGTGATAAATTGTGAATTTGAGTGGTTTTAAAGTATATTTATAATATACTTTTACCATTTAATATAATGTTGGTCATTGGACATAATTTTACAATTAAACCGAACATAAACAAGTGTCAATCTTTTGATATTTATTATCTCTTAAAAACATGCTTTTTGTTTTGACAGCGGGAATTAATTTTAAATTAATTTATGCCACTTCTGTGTTTTGAATTTAGAAAAATGGATTCCATATTTGGAATCAGGATGTCCAAATTGTGTAAATAGGTAACTTTTATTTTTAGACATTTTGAATAATTACTGTGGTAAATATTTTATTTACCATGGTTAAGGGTAAATCCGGTAAATAAGGGTTAAAAAATAATATTATAATAATACAAAATTACCCTAAAACGTGTCCTAACCTTATTGGTGGACACATACCCGACCATGGTCATCCTTGGGTGGATTTGGGGACCCCTTGGAGCCACTTGTATGTGGTAGGGACACATTATATTAATAAAGTTAAAATAAAAATAAAAATGGCATAAGCTTACATCTTTTAGAAGAACAATTTTTACATAGGGTTATACATGTTGGATTTTCGATTATAAATATTCATTAGAAAGCGAAAATGATTTCCTACATAATGATATTTTATTTATAATTTTTAGACATCAAATAAGTTAAATTATTAATGACACAATAATGATGAAATGTTTACCTCATTAATAAATCATTTAAATAAATAAGATTATAATGATTAAAATATTATCTAAAACCTGTCCAATTCTTATTGGTTTATGTTATTTAGAAAATGAGTCATCTTATCTTCGACCTTAATGATTTTTGGACCATTATAAACCGAATATGATTATATTATAAAGTAATACTTTAACTCTTTCCTAAAGAGCCCCTCCTCTCCCTTTTAAAAGGAGACTACTTCTACTCATTCCTCACACCTCTCAAGCCACTTGGCTCGTCCAAACCCTGCCCAAATAAGCTCCCCACATCCATCTCCTCCTCCTTGAAGTTTCCCCTTAGGCAGAAAGTATTTCAAGAAGTCCTTTGGTTCCAAACAAAGTGAGTTACCTAAATTAAAGGTAACGATTTCTCTTAAATTATTTTCATTTATTTTGCTTCTCCAACCCCAAACTCTTTTTATTTCATTTCTTTTTTAACAACACCAGTATCCACAATATACTAGGATTTTGTTATAAGAAGGATTCAAACTACACATACACACAACTCCATCTAATGGATGATGAACATAATGTTTCTTTGGATGGAAAAATAACGCCCCACGAAACGATGATTGTTCAAATACATCTTACCGCCTCTCATGGTGGCCATTATGATGGCACTGTAATTAAATATGATATTAATGATATATATTTTATATATAAGCTTCTGTAATTCCATTTTATTTCATATCATTATTCGTTTCATGTTGTATATACATACGATGATTTCATTTGAGGAAGTGCGGACTACCGCCCCCTTAAAATGATATGACTCGTTCATACCACACATGGAACGTATAAAGGATGGTGTTAATGAACGTAAGTAACATATATAAAATATTATATTATACTGGAATAGTAATATACCTATGTATCATTTGGATTCGATTCTTTTAAAATAAAAATTAAATGGAAGTTGCGTTCGTGCGTACGTACGGACTACCGTCTCCACGAACGCGATGAGATTCATTCTCCATCATATCCATTCAAGTATTATTATCATTTTAGGGTTAAAAATAATTTTAATATCATTCTGATTATAAATAAGATATAATCTATCCATTACAAACATGTCTTACGTAACCAAACATTTAAGAAGAACGAATCGATTATCACCCGAAACGACGATAATACTAAGATATTATTAATAAAGAAATGTTAAAAGATCATATATGATATCATATTAATGTATATGATTCTTGTATAATTTAATAACAATTATTTCACCATTATACAGGAGGTTAACCTACCCCAACAAAGGAAAAGTACAAGGTAAGGGATTTTCTTATCTCACATTCAATTCCGTGAGATTTCCATTGTTCGCCAATAAATTATTGAAAGTGGTGTATTGTGTACTACCATTTGATATATATTATCATGATTCTCTTTATATTCATTTTATTCTGTAAATCATTTGGTGGTTGTTAACTTTTGGCCACACGACTCAGTTGATTAACGTGGTAAGGGGTTTTCATCTCACTCATTATTCCCGTGAGATTCATGCCATATTTCCACCATTACCTTTTGTGTGGTTTATGTACTGCCCATAATTATATTCTTTGTGTAATAAACTCTAATTTATGTGTACTTACATATTCATTGTATGATACCTCTTTCATGTGTTGTATGTTTCATAAGTTACCAAATTGGTAAGGGTTATTTCACAATCTCTTCATTATCCGAGGTTGTTTATATGTAATAATCTACTGGGATCTCTTTATCATCCACATCCATGTTTTATTCAAAATGTATTTCAAAACATTGTTATTATTTACAAGAATATGGGTTAAAGTCATTTATACCCTTGTCTGACTTTTTATAAGAGGTTTATAAAGGAATCTTTCCGTCTTTTTCAAAACAAGGTCCTTTTTAACCTTTTCGACAGAATTAAGGTAAGAATGTTTTTTTAACTTATACGGCAGGTGTGGTTATTTTATGTCGTTATAAAATATTCAAAGCCTCCCTTACAAGCTTATAAGAA
The DNA here is from genome assembly GCA_963277665.1 of Viscum album. Classification (NCBI taxonomy): domain Eukaryota; kingdom Viridiplantae; phylum Streptophyta; class Magnoliopsida; order Santalales; family Viscaceae; genus Viscum; species Viscum album. The sequence continues at coordinate 562,984,450 of OY728125.1, forward strand.
TATTTTCAAAGAAAATGTTTTATTTTATATGGATCTTAAATGATTTCAAAATAAAAGGAGATATTTCTTTTAAAAGAATTTTGATATCATCTATGTCAACATCCTTTGATGGATTTTAAGATTATTTGAAGTTGATTTATTATGATACAAAACTTATATATTTTATTGAAGGTTTTGTGATATGTTTGACTGTAGATGTGTCATTTATATAGCATTCATGGTTTATGAGTAAAGTATTGACATTTCGTATGCTAATTCCAATAAGAATGTTTATGTTATATTTCAACCTTTACATCATATGAATGTGTTGGACAAGTATGTTCCAGGTTGGGGACTAGTTAAAGTAAGCCCTCCAGGTTGGGGACTGGTAAAAGTAAGCCCTCTAGGTTAGGGACTGGTAAAAGTAAGCCCTCCGGTTTGGTCTCCGGTTATTAGAGGCACTCCGGGTTGGTGTCCGGTTATTAAAGGCACTCCGGGTTGGTGTCCGGTTATTAGAGGCACTCCGGGTTGGGTTCCGGTTACAGTTATCCCCAAGGTCTTGGGACGAGGCCTTGACAAAGAAATTAAAGTTTAGCATTATGCATTCCAACATTATGAAAGTGGTTATTGATATTGCATGTGATTATTCGATTAGTAGAATATCCATGTGAACAAGTAAATGGCATTATTTCATTTTACTTTTGCCATACTATGTTGAAGTTCAAGTTTAAAAGGCTTTTGTTTTAGTAATTCATTGCCTTAAATGTTTATGCTTATTTTTGAATGTTCCGCTATATTGTTATCCTTACTGGGCATTTGAGCTCACCCCTTTTCTATGTTTTATTTTTCCCAGGATGTGAAGATGTAAGTTATGAATGACCTGCAGGGACGTTATTAGGGGATTATAGTGTGGACTGTTGAAACATTATGTTGTTGTAGCAGTTTTTCATTTTATGATGTAATGTAAAACTTATGAATATATCTAGTGCTTCCAAGGCTACTAAACCAATCGTTCTTTCGAGATTTGATCTTTCTTGTGATCATGTCAATGTTATATAATAATGCACCGACTCTGGGTAACTAGGGTAGGGGCGTTACAGTTGGTATCAGAGAAAGTTTAGTACAAACCTTGGAAGCTAGATTTAGATAAACTCTGATTAGAACACGTAGACCTAAGATGAACTTTGAGGATTAGTATAGAAGAACTTCCTAGAATTTTGGTATTGTAGAGATTTTCTGAGTTTTCCGAGCAATACATCTCTGTCTGGATACGAGCAGGTAGAGGCGGCTCTGGCACAGATGTACCTAGGGTTAAAACCCGAAAACACCGCTTTGAGCTAGACTCGAACGGGAACTGGTGCACGACAACGGGCCTTGATGCACTCTTGGTTACGACACTCCCGGGGGATATTCTTAGGATAATTCTCATTTTCTTTACAAACCATTATGAAGGGTTTATGAGTATATACATCCTCAAATGAGACATTTTTATGATTATGGATTATATCCATAAATAGTTCAATTTATGTTAAGTGTTTTATAAGTATGGGATTATGTATTTTGATTCATAAACTGATCTAGTGTATTCCATTGTTTAGAAATGGCGTCCAGTAGAAGGAATGAGAACTCTAGAAATGCACATGATCCAAAGAGAAGGAAGGATCATATCTTTCATGGTCTTAAGCTAGAATTTATAAGAGAAATAGTCTCCCATGTATTATCATCATATGAAGAAATAATATCATGTGTTGATAAGATAAGTAAAGAGTTTGTTGAGTCCTATGGCTTTGAAGGGAAGCAAGAGAAGAAAAGGATGGAAGAGAGAAAGATGGATAAAGGGAAGAGGGAAAAGAAGAATTTTACCATATGTGGTAATTGTGGAAAGAATCACCATGGAACTTGCCTGAAAGGAATGGGAGTTTGTTATAAGTGTGGAGGAAAAGGGCACAAAGTACGTGACTGCAACGGTAAGAAAATGGTTTCAAATGTACAATGCTTCATTTGCAAGGAGTTTGGACACTACGCGAACCTATGTCCCAGTCATCAGACTATGCCACAAATGATGCTATTGGATAATAATCAAGTTATGATACTACCACAGATGAAGAGGAATGATTAGAGTTCTTATATTGATTATGTCAATTGAGTGTTGTATCAACAATGTACTTGTTATAATAATTATGGAGTATATAAGGATTGTACTGCAGTACTATTTCATTAAGGACTTGAGATTGTGTGGAACAAAGAAAAGTGACTCAATAGCAGGATAAATTTTTGGAAAATATATGGTTGAGAGAAAGATAAACCATAATATGGTTCTGATACCGAGTTAGTGATTTTAGAATAATACATGATTGATTTGGATAAATTATATTGGATATTCTTGACTACCTTGAAACTGATTAATGATTTGTATATTCCATATTTTTTTTGGGGTTTAAAACATTTTTGGATTGATAAATTATATCCAGCATTCTATATGTAATAAGGGAGCATGAATGTAATCAATAAGGAATATGGTAATTCAAGATGTTTCAGTGTATTAAAAGAATACAAGATGAAGGTATTCATATGCTATTACGGGGTAAAAAGGAACTATATTATGTTTACCTTCATTATAAATGTTGGACTGTGAGTTTGGACAGAAGTATTTTGGATAGTTCTAGTTTGGATTATTTTGGATTACCATAAAAGGACAACTCAGAGGTCGGGCAGCAACCCGTCGCGTCCGGCAAGGCTGCGAGACTTGAACCTGCAACCGAAGGGCGACAAGGGTGTATCACCTACCACTGGCCCATGAGATGTCCTGGATTAAATAATGTAGTTTTTTAAAAAAAAGATTTGGTAGATGAATTATAAATTCATTTATTTTGGAACCCTGTACGAATAGTATAAATAGAAATTTTTTTTACGTTCTATTATCTTTTAGAGTGAAAGATGAGTTTGTGGTAGAAATTTATTAATGAATAAAACTCTAATTATAATGTAAGTATATATCCTTATGATCTTATCCAATCTCATAAATAAATTCCTCAACATTAATAAAAGGAACTTAGAACAAAAATGTTGTCCTAGATGGTACCTTAATTCATCACTAATTTATGGCTTTGGGATTGTTGACCTTTTCATAGCCATTTTCTCTACCACTCTCCATAAGATAATTGATGGTTAGATTTCTCCTCCATATCCATATTTTCCTACATGGAACCCTAGTATGTGTTATTTTCGGTAATCTTCATACTTTCCATTCTTTATTTTAAATAGAGGCCTCATTAATTCATTTTTCGATGTGGGATTTCAACTAATATATTTTGAAACGTAAAAAATGTGTTATCCCAATACCCTATGTTTTGTTGAACCGATGGTATTTCAAATCATCATAGATTGATGAGTTTAAGGACCTCAATTTTATACTTGTTTGTGATTGATGACCTCAATCACTACCTATAAATATTTACGTTTTTCCTCCAATCATATGTCTCTAATTGCCACCAATGGTCTCCTAATCGAGATCATAATTTGGTGGTGACCATTTCATTTCTCTTTTGCTTATATTAAGAATAAATTTTAGTAACCCAATTTTTGATGTGGGTTTTCCCACAAATATATTTTCTACTTTCAACCTTTTATTTTCAAAGAACAATTTCAAATTGCGAGGACGCAATTTATTGAAGGAGGGGAGAATGTAACACCCCAGGATTTCATAGTGTGTTATTTCTTAAAAATAGTTCAATAACTTGCACTACACGCAACAATGAGTTCAATAACACCATGACGTACAAAAAAAGCCATTAAAAGAGGTCATGAATAGTATTAACTACATTTTGAACTTTATATAATCCTTATAATTTTAGAATCCCTATTATGAGTTTCTTAGTCATAATGCAAGAACAGATTCATTTCCAGTATTGCACTTTTTTGACCTTTTAATAGTGAAACCTTTTTAAATAAAATATTTTAAACTATCTGAATAAATTGGGACATCAAAAAATTTAAAATGAAACATCCCAAGCTTCCACGGTACGCTTTCCTTTGAATAAAATAGTAGCGTGTGCTGTACGCAACCTTGAGTTTTAACACACGCCACAACCAATCAAACTAGCCGTTATGAATAGTAATACCTAAATTTTGAAATTATATATATTTTATATTTTAAAATGGACTTCATTTTTGGATTCGGAATATCGAATTTAGCCTAAGGTGAAATTTTGGTACTTTTCAGATAACTTTCATATTTTGATGAATAGTGAAAATTACTAAATTTTAATTAAAAACAACTTTTTTGATCAAAATATTTAATAGTGATAAATTGTGAATTTGAGTGGTTTTAAAGTATATTTATAATATATTTTTACCATTTAATATAATGTTGGTCATTGGACATAATTTTACAATTAAACCGAACATAAACAAGTGTCAATCTTTTGATATTTATTATCTCTTAAAAACACGTTTTTTGTTTTGACAGTGGGAATTAATTTTAAATTAATTTCTGCCACTTCTGTGTTTTGAATTTAGAAAAATGGATTCCATATTTGGAATCAGGATTTCCAAATTGTGTAAATAGGTAACTTTTATTTTTAGACATTTTGAATAATTACTGTGGTAAATATTTTATTTACCATGGTTAATGGTAAATCCGGTAAATAAGGGTTAAAAAATAATATTATAATAATACAAAATTACCCTAAAACGTGTCCTAACCTTATTGGTGGACACCTACCCGACCATGGGCATCCTTGAGTCGATTTGGGGACCCCTTGGAGCCACTTGTATGTGGTAGGGACACATTATATTAATAAAGTAAAAATAAAAATAAAAATGGCATAAGCTTACATCTTTTAGAAGAACAATTTTTACATAGGGTTATACATGTTGGATTTTCGATTATAAATATTCATTAGAAATATAAAAAGATTTCCTACATAATGATATTTTATTTATAATTTTTAGACATCAAATAAGTTAAATTATTAATGACACAATAATGATGCAATGTTAACCTCATTAATAAATCATTTAAATAAATAAGATTATAATGATTAAAATATTATCTAAAACCTGTCCAATTCTTATTGGTTGATGTTATTTAGAAAATTAGTCATCTTATCTTCGACCTCAATGATTTTTGGACCATTATAAACCGAATATGATTATATTATAAAGTAATACTTTCACTCTTTCCTAAAGAGCCCATCCTCTCCCTTTTAAAAGGAGACCACTTCTACTCATTCCTCACACCTCTCAAGCCACTTGGCTCGTCCAAACCCTGACCAAATAAGCTCCCCACATCCCTCTCCTCCTCCTTGAAGCTTCCCCTTAGGCAGAAAGTATTTCAAGAAGTCCTTTGGTTCCAACCAAAGTGAGTTACCTAAATTAAAGGTAACGATTTCTCTTAAATTATTTTCATTTATTTTGCTTCTCCAACCCCCAAACTCTTTTTATTTCCTATCATTTGTAACAACACCAGTATCCAAAATATACTAGGATGTTTTTATAATATGGAGTCAAACTACACATACACACAACTCCATTAATGGATGATGAACATAATGTTTCTGTGGATGGCAGACTAACGCTCCACGAAACGATGATTGTTCAAATACATCTTACCGCATCTCATGGTGGCCATTATGATGGCACTGTAATTAAATATGATATTAATGATATATATTTTATATATAAGCTTCTGTAATTCCATTTTATTTCATATCATTATTCGTTTCATGTTGTATATACATACGATGATTTCATTTGAGGAAGTGCGGACTACCGCCCCCTTAAAATGATATGACTCGTTCATACCACACATGGAACGTATAAAGGATGGTGTTAATGAACATAAGTAAGATATATAAAATATTATATTATACTGGAATAGTAATATACCTATGCATCATTTGGATTCGATTCTTTTAAAATACAAATTAAATGGAAGTAGCGTTCGTGCGTACGTACGGACTACCGTCTCCACGAACGCGATGAGATTCATTCTCCATCGTATCCATTCAAGTCTTATTCTCATTTTAGGGTTAAAAATAATGTTAATATCATTCTTATTATTAATAAGATATAATATATCCATTAAAAACATTTCTTACATAACCAAACATTTAAGAAGAACAAATCGATTATCACCCGAAACGACGATAATACTAAGATATTATTAATAAAGCAATGATAAAAGATCATATATGATATCATATTAATGTATATGATTCTTGTATAATTTAATAACAATTATTTCACCATTATACAGGAGGTTAACCTACCCCAACAAAGGAAAAGTACAAGGTAAGGTATTTTCTTATCTCACTTTTAATTCCGTGAGATTTCCATTGTTCGCCACTAAATTATTGAAAGTGGTGTATTGTGTACTGCCATTTGATAAATATTATCATGATTCTCTTTATATTCATTTTATTCTGTAAATCATTTGGTGGTTATTAACTTTTGGCCATACGACTCAGTTGATTAACGTGGTAAGGGGTTTTCATCACACTCCTTATTCCCGTGAGATTCATGCCATATTGCCACCATTACCTTTTGTGTGGTGTATGTACTGCCCATAATTATATTCTTTGTGTAATACACTCTAATTTATGTGTACTTACATATTCATTGTATGATACCTCTTTCATGGGTTGTATGTTTCATAAGTTACCAAATTGGTAAGGGTTATTTCACAATCTCTTCATTATCCGAGGTTGTTTATATGTAATAATCTACTGGGATCTCTTTATCATCCACATCCATGTTTCTTCAAAATGTATTTCAAAACATTGTTATTATTTAAAAGAATATGGGTTAAAGTCATTTATACCCTTGTTTGACTTTTTATAAGAGGTTTATAAAGGAATATTTCCGTCTTTTTCAAAACAAGGTCCTTTTTAACCTTTTCGACAGAATTAAGGTAAGAATGTTTTTGTTAACTTATATGGCAGGTGTGGTTATTTTCTGCCGTTATAAAATATTCAAAGCCTCCATTACAAGATTATAAGAATATTTTCAAAGAAAATGTTTTATTTTATATGGATCTTAAATGATTTCAAAATAAAAGGAGATATTTCTTTTAAAAGAATTTTGATTTCATCTATGTCAACATCCTTTGATGGATTTTAAGATTATTTGAAGTTGATTTATTATGATACAAAATTCTATATTTTATTGAAGGTTTTGTGATATGTTTGACTGTAGATGTTTTATTTATATAGCATTCATGGTTTATGATTAAAGTATTGACATTTCGTATGCTAATTCCAATAAGAATGTTTATGTTATATTTCAACCTTTACTTCATATGAATGTGTTGGACAAGTATGTTCCAGGTTGGGGACTGGTTAAAGTAAGCCCTCCAGGTTGGGGACTGGTAAAAGTAAGCCCTCCAGGTTAGGGACTGGTAAAAGTAAGCCCTCTGGTTTGGTCTCCGATTATTAGAGGCACTCCGGGTTGGTGTCCGGTTATTAGAGGCACTCCGGGTTGGTGTCCGGTTATTAGAGGCACTCCGGGTTGGGTTCCGGTTACAGTTAGCCCCAAGGTCTTGGGACGAGGCCTCGACAAAGAAATTAAAGTTTAGAATTATGCATTCCAACATTATGAAAGTGGTTATTGATATTGCATGTGATTATTCGATTAGTAGAATATCCATGTGAACAAGTAAATGGAATTATTTCATTTTACTTTTGCCATACTATATTGAAGTTCAAGTTTAAAAGGCTTTTGTTTTAGTAATTCATTGCCTTAAATGTTTATGCTTATTTTTGAATGTTCCGCTATAGTTTTATCCTTACTGGGCATTTGAGCTCACCCCTTTTCTATGTTTTATTTTTCCCAGGATGTGAAGATGTAAGTTATGAATGACCTGCAGGGATGTTATGAGGGGATTATAGTGTGGACTGTGGAAACATTATGTTGTTGTAGTAGTTTTTCATTTTATGATGTAATGTAAAACTTATGAATATATCTAGTGTTTCCAAGGCTACTAAACCAATCGGTCATTCGAGATTTGATCTTTCTTGTGATCATGCCAATGTTATGTAATAATGCACCGACTCTGGGTAACTAGGGTCGGGGCGTTACAGTTGGCATCAGAGGAAGTTTAGTACAAACCTTGGAAGCTAGATTTAGATAAACTCTGATTAGAGCACGTAGACCTAAGATGAACTTTGAGGATTAGTATAGAAGAACTTCCTAGAATTTTGGTATTGGAGAGATTTTGTGAGTTTTCCAAGCAATACATCCCTGTCTAGATACGAGAAGGTAGAGGCGGCTCTGGCACAGATGTACCTAGGGGTAAAACCCGAAAACACCGCTTTGAGCTAGACTCGAACGGGAACTGGTGCACGACAACGGGCCTTGCTGCACTCTTGGTTACGACACTCCCGGGGGATATGCTTAGGATAATTCTCATTTTCTTTACAAACCATTATGATGGGTTTATGAGTATATACATCCTCAAATGAGACATTTTTATGATTATGGATTATATCCATAAATAGTTCAATTTATGTTAAGTGTTTTATAAGTATGGTATTATGTATTTTGATTCATAAACTGATCTAGTGTATTCCATTGTTTAGAAATGGCGCCCAGTAGAAGGAATGAGAACTCCAGAAATGCACATGATCCAAAGAGAAGGAAGGATCATATCTTTCATGGTCTTAAGCTATAATTTATAAGAGAAATAGTCTCCCATGTATTATCATCATATGAAGAAATAATATCATGTGTTGATAAGATATGTAAAGAGTTTACTGAGTCCTATGGCTTTGAAGGGAAGCAAGAGAAGAAAATGATGGAAGAGTGAAAGATGGATAAAGGGAAGAGGGAAAAGAAGAATTTTCCCATATGTGGTAACTGTGGAAAGAATCACCCTGGAACTTGCCTGAAAGGAATGGGAGTTTGTTATAAGTGTGGAGGAAAAGGGCAAAAAGTACGTGACTGCAAGGGTAAGAAAATGGTTTCAAATATACAATGCTTCATTTGCAAGGAGTTTGGACACTACGCGAACCTATGTCCCAGTCATCAGACTATGCCGCAAATGATTCTATTGGATAATAATCAAGTTATGATACTACCCCAGATGAAGATAAATGATTAGAGTTCTTATATTGATTATGTCAATTGAGTGTTGTATCAACAATGTACTTGTTATAATAATTATGGAGTATATAAGGATTGTACTGCAGTACTATTTCATTAAGGACTTGAGATTGTGTGGAACAAAGAGAAGTGACTCAATAACAGGATATATTTTTGGAAAATATATGGTTGAGAGAATGATAAACCATAATATGGTTCTGATACCGACTTAGTGATTTTAGAATAATACAAGATTGATTTGGATAAATTATATTGGATATTATTGAATACCTTGAAACTAATTAATGATTTGTATATTCCATCATTTTTTTGGGGATTAAAACATTTTTGGATTGATGAAGTATATCCAGCATTCTATATGGAATAAGGGAGCATGAATGTAATCAATAAGGAATATGGTAATTCAAGATGTTTCAGTGTATTAAAAGAATACAAGATGAAGGTATTCATATGCTATTACGGGGTAAAAGGGATCTATATTATGTTTACCTTCCTTATAAATGTTGGAATGTGAGTTTGGACAGAAGTATTTTGGATAGTTCTAGTTTGGATTATTTTGGATTACCATAAAAGGACAACCCGGAGGTCGGGCGGCAACCCGTCGCGTCCGGCAAGGCTGCGAGACTTGAACCCGCAACCGAAGGGCGACAAGGGTGTATCACCTACCACTGGCCCATGAGATGTCCTGGATTAAATAATTTAGTTTTTTTTAAAAAAAGATTTGGTAGATGAATTATAAATTCATTTATTTTGGAACCCTGTACGAATAGTATAAATAGAAATTTTTTTTACGTTCTATTATCTTTTAGAGTGAAAGATGAGTTTGTGGTAGAAATTTATTAATGAATAAAACTCTAATTATAATGTAAGTATATCTCCTTGTGATCTTATCCAATCTCATAAATAAATTCCTCAACATTAATAAAAGGAACTTAGAACAAAAATGTTGTCCTAGATGGTACCTTAAATCATCACTAATTTATGGCTTTGGGATTATTGACCTTTTCATAGCCATGTTCTCTACCACTCTCCGTCAGATAATTGATGGTTAGATTTCTCCTCCATATCCATATTTTCCTACATGGAACCCTAGTATCTATTATTTTCGGTAATCTTCATACTTTACACTCTTTATTTTAAATAGAGGCCTCATTAATTCATTTTTCGATGTGGGATTTCAACTAAGATATTTTGAAACGTGAAAAATGTGTTATCCCAATACCCTATGTTTTGTTGAACCGATGGTATTTCAAATCATCATAGATTGATTAGTTTAAGGACCTCAATTTTATACTTGTTTGTGATTGATGACCTCAATCACTACCTATAAATATTTACGTTTTTCCTCCAATCATATGTCTCTAATTGCCACCAACGTTCTCCTAATCGAGATCATAATTTGGTGGTGACCATTTCATTTCTCTTTTCCTTATATTAAGACTAAATTTTAGTAACCCAATTTTAAATGTGCGTTTCCCCACAAATATATTTTCTACTTTCAACCTTTTATTTTCGAAGAACAATTTCAAATTGCGAGGACGCAATTTATTGAAGGAGGGGAGAATGTAACACCCCAGGATTTCATAGTGTGTTATTTCTAAAAAATAATTCAATAACTTGCACTACACGCAACACTGAGTTCAATCACACCATGACGTACAAAAAAAAGCCATTAAAAGAGTTCATGAATAGTATTAACTACATTTTGAACTTTATATAATCCTTATAATTTTAGAATCCCTATTATGAGTTTCTTAGTCATAATGCAAGAACAGATTCATTTCCAGTATTGCACTTTTATGACCTTTTAATAGTGAAACCTTTTTAAATAAAATATTTTAAACTATCTGAATAAATTGGGACATCAAAAAATTTAAAATGAAACATCTCAAGCTTCCACGGTACGCTTTCCTTTGAATAAAATAGTAGCGTGTGTTGTACGCAACCTTGAGTTTTAACACACGCCACAACCAATCAAACTAGCCGTTATGAATAGTAATACCTATATTTTGAAATTATATATATTTTATATTTTAAAATGGACTTCATTTTTGGATTCGGAATATCGAATTTAGGCTAAGGTGAAATTTTGGTACTTTTCGGATAACTTTCATATTTTGATGAATAGTGAAAATTACTAAATTTTAACTAAAAACAACTTTTTTAATCAAAATAATTAATAGTGATAAATTGTGAAATTGAGTGGTTTTAAAGTATATTTATAATATATTTTTACCATTTAATATAATGTTGGTCATTGGACATAATGTTACAATTAAACCGAACATAAACAAGTATCAATCTTTTGATATTTATTATCTCTTAAAAACACGCTTTTTGTTTTGACAGCGGGAATTAATTTTAAATTAATTTCTGCCACTTCTGTGTTTTGAATTTAGAAAAATGGATTCCATATTTGGAATCAGGATGTCCAAATTGTGTAAATAGGTAACTTTTATTTTTAGACATTTTGAATAATTACTGTGGTAAATATTTTATTTACCATGGTTAAGGTAAATCCGGTAAATAAGGGTTAAAAAATAATATTATAATAATACAAAATTACCCTAAAACGTGTCCTAACCTTATTGGTAGACACATACCCGACCATGGGAATCTTTGGGTCGATTTGGGGACCCCTTGGAGCCACTTTTATGTGGTAGGGACACATTATATTAATAAAGTTAAAATAAAAATAAAAATGGCATAAGCTTACATCTTTTAGAAGAACAATTTTTACATAGGGTTATAAATGTTGGATTTTCGATTATAAATATTCATTAGAAAGCTAAAAAGATTTCCTACATAATGATATTTTATTTATAAATTTTAGACATCAAATAAGTTAAATTATTAATGACACAATAATGATGCAATGTTTACCTCATTAATAAATCATTTAAATAAATAAGATTATAATGATTAAACTATTATCTAAAACCTGTCCAATTCTTATTGGTTGATGTTATTTAGAAAATGAGTCATCTTATCTTCGACATAAATGATTTTTGGACCATTATAAACCGAATATTATTATATTATAAAGTAATACTTTCACTCTTTCCTAAAGAGCCCCTCCTCTCCCTTTTAAAAGGAGACCACTTCTACTCATTCCTCACACCTCTCAAGCCACTTGGCTCATCCAAACCCTGCCCAAATAAGCTCCCCACATCCCTCTCCTCCTCCTTGAAGCTTCCCCTTAGGCATAAAGTATTTCAAGAAGTCCTTTGGTTCCAACCAAAGTGAGTTACCTAAATTAAAGGTAACGATTTCTCTTAAATTATTTTCATTTATTTTGCTTCTCCAACCCCCAAACTCTTTTTATTTCCTTTCTTTTGTAACAATAACAGTATCCAAAATATACTAGGATGTTGTTATATGAAGGATTCAAACTACACATACACACAACTCCATCTAATGGATGATGAACATAATGTTTCTGTGGATGGCAAACTAACGCCCCACGAAACGATGATTGTTCAAATACATCTTACCGCCTCTCATGGTGGCCATTATAATGGAACTGTAATTAAATATGATATTAATGATATATATTTTATATATAAGCTTTTTTAATTCCATTTTATTTCATATCATTATTCGTTTCATGTTGTATATACATACGATGATTTCATTTGAGGAAGTGCGGACTACCGCCCCCTTAAAATGATATGACTCGTTCATACCACACATGGAACGTATAAAGGATGGTGTTAATGAATGTAAGTAACATATATAAAATATTATATTATACTGGAATAGTAATATACCTATGTATCATTTGGATTCGATTCTTTTAAAATAAAAATTAAATGGAAGTAGCGTTCGTGTGTACGTACGAACTACCGTCTCCACGAACGCGATGAGATTCATTCTCCATCGTATCCATTCAAGTCTTATTCTCATTTTAGGGTTAAAAATAATGTTAATATCATTATGATTATGAATAAGATATAATCTATCCATTACAAACATGTCTTACGTAACCAAACATTTAAGAAGAACGAATCGATTATCACCCGAAACGACGATAATACTAAGATATTATTAATAAAGCAATGTTAAAAGATCATATATGATATCATATTAATGTATATGATTCTTGTATAATTTAATAACAATTATTTCACCATTATACAGGAGGTTAACCTACCCCAACAAAGGAAAAGTACAAGGTAAGGGATTTTCTTATCTCACTTTCAATTCCGTGAGATTTCCATTGTTCGCCACTAAATTATTGAAAGTGGAGTTTTGTGTACTGCCATTTGATATATATTATCATGATTCTCTTTATATTCATTTTATTCTGTAAATCATTTGGTGGTTATTAACTTTTGGCCATACGACTCAGTTGATTAACGTGGTAAGGGGTTTTCATCTCACTCCTTATTCCCCTGAGATTCATGCCATATTGCCACCATTACCTTTTGTGTGGTGTATGTACTGCCCATAATTATATTCTTTGTGTAATACACTCTAATTTATGTGTACTTACATATTCATTGTATGATACCTCTTTCATGGGTTGTATGTTTCATAAGTTACCAAATTGGTAAGGGTTATTTCACAATCTCTTCATTATCCGAGGTTGTTTATATGTAATAATCTACTGGGATCTCTTTATCATCCACATCCATGTTTCTTCAAAATGTATTTTAAAACATTGTTATTATTTACAAGAATATGGGTTAAAGTCATTTATACCCTTGTTTGACTTTTTATAAGAGGTTTATAAAGTAATATTTCCGTCTTTTTCAAAACAAGGTCCTTTTTAACCTTTTCGACAGAATTAAGGTAAGAATGTTTTTTTTAACTTATATGGCAGGTGCGGTTATTTTCTGCCGTTATAAAATATTCGAATCCTCCCTTACAAGCTTATAAGAATATTTTCAAAGAAAATGTTTTATTTTATATGGATCTTAAATGATTTCAAAATAAAAGGAGATATTTCTTTTTAAAGAATTTTGATTTCATCTATGTCAACATCCTTTGATGGATTTTAAGATTATTTGAAGTTGATTTATTATGATACAAAACTTCTATATTTTATTGAAGGTTTTGTGATATGTTTGACTGTAGATGTGTCATTTATATAGCATTCATGGTTTATGAGTAAAGTATTGAAATTTCGTATACTAATTCCAATAAGAATGTTTATGTTATATTTCAACCTTTACTTCATATGAATGTGTTGGACAAGTATGTTCCAGGTTGGGGACTGGTTAAAGTAAGCCCTCCAGGTTGGGGACTGGTAAAAGTAAGCCCTCCAGGTTAGGGACTGGTAAAAGTAATCCCTCCTGTTTGGTCTTCGGTTATTAGAGGCACTCAGGGTTGGTGTCCGGTTATTAGAGGCACTCCGGGTTGGTGTCCGGTTATTAGAGGCACTCCGGGTTGGGTTCCGGTTGCAGTTAGCCCCAAGGTCTTGGGACGAGGCCTTGACAAAGAAATTAAAGTTTAGCATTATGCATTACAACATTATGAAAGTGGTTATTGATATTTCATGTTATTACTCGATTAGTAGAATATCCATGTGAACAAGTAAATGGCATTATTTCATTTTACTTTTGCCATACTATGTTGAAGTTCAAGTTTAAAAGGCTTTTGTTTTAGTAATTCATTGCCTTAAATGTTTATGCTTATTTTTGAATGTTCCGCTATATTGTTATCCTTACTGGGCATTTGAGCTCACCCCTTTTCTATGATTTATTTTTCCCAGGATGTGAAGATGTAAGTTATGAATGACCTGCAGGGATGTTATGAGGGGATTATAGTGTGGACTGTGGAAACATTATGTTGTTGTAGTAGTTTTTCATTTTATTATGTAATGTAAAACTTATGAATATATCTAGTGTTTCCAAGGCTACTAAACCAATTGGTCTTTCGAGATTTGATCTTTCTTGCGATCATGCCAATGTTATGTAATAATGCACCGACTCTGGGTAACTAGGGTCGGGGCGTTACAATCAATCTTGAAAAGCGATGAGATTGCCAAAATAAAATCTTATCACATGGTAACATTGGATAATACTATCCATGAAAGAAAAGAAAATCACCTGAAACATAAAATATCCTTAAAATAATAACTTAAATGATGTAAAATTTAAAATAGAAGTATATATACCTCAAAAATAGAATTTAGGTTCATAACAAAACATGAGTCTCAAAGAAGGAAAATTGAGACAAAGTATTTCACCAATTTTGTATCTTTTGAAACATAATATCAATGAAGTAAATATAATAAAATGGATATGTGAATAAAATTTATTTTAATTATAAGATATATAATAAAATCATTTGAAGTATATACACCACACAAAAGGAAAGAGTGAAAAATATAGCATGTATCTCGCGGAAATAAAAAGTGAGATGAAATCCACTTACCTTGTGTATTGACTCTCCCTGTACGCATTAAAATCACCTATAAAATAAATATAAAATTATTTTAACTCTTTTAAAAAACCATATTATTATATTTAATAGCATATATGGTTTGATTATGACCTTATATTACACTCTTGTTATCAATCATATGTCAAGGTTTCAATTTGGATAATATTCTCTTAATTATTTACATGGGTCTTAATTAGTAATATCATCAGTATTTATAATTTATATCATGATTTACAGAATTTAATTCATGATATAAATATAATTTACTTACATTATATGTGTATTATAATAATCTATAAAATTTATATGTATGAAATGAATACACCATTCCGGAAGATGATAGGTCGTACATGCGCATGAACGCTATTTCTGTTTAATTGTTGTGTTGATAGAATGTAATTAAAACACATGTATGTATTTATACGTATATATATATAATTATTAAAGTTTATTTATTATATCATATATATCATACATGTTCACTAAACCCATCCTTAATACATTCCATGTGGTGTGTGAATGAATCACATCACTTTAAGGGGGCGGTAGTCCACCCTTCCTCAAATGAGATTATCATATTAAAACCAACTAGAAAGAGAAAGTTATGTGTTTTAAAAGGATTAAAGAATCTTAATTACATATAAAATATCATATATAACATATATAAAAATATTATCTATCAAAATTTACACCATTATAGGTGGTAAAGAAAATTGAACAATCATTGTTTAGTGAGCTGGTAGTTTGCAATACACATAAACAATATGTTTGTAATCTGTTAGATTTATGTGTGTGTAACTATAGGTGGAATCCTTATCATAAAAATATCATAGTATATTTTGAAAAAAAATCATACAATTATAGAAAAAATATTGTTGAGGGGTGTAGAAATAGAATAAAAGAAACAACTTGGGAGAAGATGTTACCTCTCGATCAGGTAACTCCTTTTGGTTTGTGCTAAAAGGATTCATTAGATTTTCTTTTGGCCAATGTAATGCTTATAAAAGGAATTTAGGATTTATTATAAGTGGATTGGTTAGGGATTGTCTGACCATAAGAGGTTTTTATTTATGTGAGGAAGTGGGAGATGTTGTGGATTTTTGGGAATGAAAAGGACTCACATGGAATTTTTAACAACAAGTTAGGTATACACATGTTATTAACTAAACAATTTCATAACAAACAAAAAATATCAATAATGGAATTTTTATGGAATAAATATCGATATAAAATGGGTTTCAGACATGTGTATGGCTGATTTGGACAATAATTGTATTGGTTAGTCCCTAATTAAGCTTAAGTTGGCCTTAATCACAGTGATTAATTTTATTCACTTTTAATAATAATTTTAAACCAAAATTAACATGGTATTATTAATATCAAAAAATTATAATGAATACAATATTTTATTTCAGTTTTTCTAAATTAAAATCACAAAAACGAAAAAAATTATATTAATGGTAATCCCACAGACAGGACGATATAATCGGGTTCTAATGCTGAAAGTGCTCATAAGTTTATAAAGATATTGTATTCAACTTCAAAGTGAAATTAATTATAATGAATTAAATTTTCTAAATATATTTTATATTTATCTAATTTAACCTTAAAAAATTTATCATATATTTTAGCATTAATTATTAATCAAACAAAAACACTTTTATTAACTAAAAAGTAGTATTTTTCACTTTTAATCAAAAAATAATGTTTTCCAGATAAATCCAAAAAAGAACCTTAGGCTAATTTAGGTGTTAAAAATTCAAAAATTAAGTTTATTTTCTCAAATGAAATTTCAAAATTATTCTAAAATTAATTTTATTATTAAATAGGATTCATTCAAGAAAATGGAATTTTTAACATAAAACGAATTTACCAAAAATCATATCTTTCATTATCAATATGTTTTAATTATATACAAAATTGTAGAAAATATTCTAATATTAATTATTACTATTACTATAAATAATTTTAATGAATATTTTATACTTATCACATTTAAATTGTTATAAAAAAATTGTTCTGTAGAAAATTAATGTTGCGTGAATCATACCCCATGTTACTGTTGCGTTTAACGTACACCAAGTCATATGCCAAGTTAGTGATGTATGTAAAATATGGTAGTTTAGATGTTTTAAAAAATTCATTTCAATAAAAAATGAAAATTTAATTTATTAGGGTAAAACATCTTCGTGAACATAAGAATATTTCCTTTTATATTCAATCGGTTTTTATATTCATTTATAACTAATTGGTTACCTATGAATTTTTATTATATTATGTAAAAAAATATATTTTCATAGATTAGTTAATATTATTCATAACCTCTAATTTAATTTCAATGTTTTATATTATTATATTAAATCATCATGTTTTAATAATATATTATTGTTTGGAAAATATTAGTCTTGTGTGTTATGCAAGTTGTCGAGGAAATTCATTGATGCATATAACACAAGATAGCCTTGTAGTTCCATGTAGAAAAATAAAATGTTTGTGATGTGTGTAAGGAAAGATTATCATGGTTTTGCTTATTATTCAATCCAAGAATATTTCTTTAATAAAATAAAAAATCTTCATCACTTCATGAAGTGAAAAATATACAAACGGATAAATTAATTCAAAAACATAATTCACAAATTCACAGGGTGTTTCCTCAAATGTTTGGATGCATGTATTCGAGAACATTTTCATAATGGAAGTGAACTTTCTGCATTTTTTGGGAAATAAGATTGAAAATATTCTTGGGAGATCGTGAGGTATTATGGATCACATGACCACATCACATCAAGGTTAACATAATTTAACATCACATGAGGATTATGCCTTTCATTTCCTATATTTTATAAGGTTCTTTTAGATGTTTTTTCAGGAAAACACTAGTATACAATTTTCATAAAATAGAGGAGCTCACACGGTAGCCTTCATACGATCATTAATTCTTTTTAGGATTCATTCCAAATAAAAAAGGCTTATAAAAGGGTATCTGTATGACCAATAGAAGTTCATGAACTATGTATTATCTATTTGCATGACATTCCAAAGGATATACGATCGTATTTCTTTCTAATGGTTACATGATCCACATAAGTCATATTCCATGTCTTCTATTATTTTGGGGAGAATATAATACCCATGATTTGTCTATTTCTATCATTATATATTTTCTTAAACTCATTTGGAAGGTATTAACAAATCCCTCAAACTTCTGGAGTGATGTCTTTAGGGAATACGACTAAATTTTTGGGGAAATTAAATTTCCACCAGAATATTTCTGGCTGCTTCCAATTGGTGTCTTGGGAGATGTCTGGTCATCTGAATCACTATTGGTATTCTGTGAAGTTCCCTATAAATAGTAAGAAATAATGTCTCATTACACTAGTACCTCAACTATTAGAGCTCTTTCTCTTTATTATTTCTTGTGATCCCTTTACAAGACCTCTTTCCATGATCCCCATAAAAATACATCTTTATGAGAACCTATCATAGTATCTCTTCATAAGAACTAACTATAATACATGATTCATGATATATTTATACATGTTGACACTTCGTGGCTACTTTTCACCGATACTCATTTGATCCAATAGAGAATTAATTCTCTGTAATTGCATGAATATTCACCTTGTGTCTTGGGTATATAGCTATCTTATATGATTCATATGGTGTGTTGGTTTAGTTTCATGATCACTCGACCATTATGTGGCTTTCATGACTATCTATGGGTCATGTGATCACGAGTTTTATGACTAATCTCATAGTGGAGAGATTCCAGGGGCATGTGGTTTACCCGACCTGTATCGTGTTACGAAGTTGTGAATCCCATAATGGTTCATTCAATTCCCAATATATTTATAGAGTTACAAATCAATTTTTATCATATTTTCAATTTTAAAATGTATATTTCATTTTTTATGTAGATTTATTCCAGTTCTCATACGTATTCCACTATGACTTGTCATAGGTCCATGATGATTGGAAATAGAAGCATTGATTCTCAGAATCTATTAAATTCATACAATTAGGTTATGAAGAGGCTTCTCCTCCCTTAACTCTAGAGCTACCCATTTTCATATTGTCTTTCATTATATGGATTCAATCTGTTGGTATATTTCATCGTTGATCATAAATAACACCCATCCTTTCTATATCATCGAGTAAACCTAAACACCTCGATGTTGAATTTATAAATCACAATATATTTTTTGATGAATTCTCATAAATTCCCACCAACATGGCAATCCATATTGATATACCTATTCAAATTTTCTTGATATAACCTGATTTCAGTAAGGATAATTTTGGTAAAATAATATGTCATGGGGGGAGGTAGATGTATCATTTACTATACCCAGTGGACATAGCAAGGGAAGATTGATTTTTTCATCGGGAAAATGATGGTCCATATAAGCTTTAAATATATTTCATTAACATTACCATCTTTTTTCCCAAATTATTTTTATAGAGTATGGATTAGTAACTACAGACTCATATTTTTATTAGGATGTCCTATTATAATTCATTTCATGTTGGGTTTTGAGACTTTCCCATATTATAAGTGATTAATATATCCCGAAAGATTCAAAGATCATGTCCTACAAGAAAAGACTTGGATTTTTCCTAGGATTTCCACTTTGGGTTTTCAATGAAGGGAGAATTATTTCTACCTCAGTATACTATTTTTCGGTCTGGTAAACTAGACCATTGTTGTGTTGTAGTTTCACGTCCTCCATCTCAAACTTTCTATTGATGGTAGTTTAGATACTTCTATCTCTATCTTTCTATTGTTTTTATGAACCATTAAATGTTTAATATTCTCCATGCATTTTAATGTTAGTAATTAAGGAAATCTTCCATGTATTTTAGCATCATGTAGTGAGGACATTAATATGATATATATTTTAATGTATTTCTCCTAGTAAATGAAATGTTGTATTGTTTAAATTATTGCTTCCATACCTTGATTTATAATTAGTAAATATGGATCATTCATTTAGTGATGACCCAAGACACCCTATGGTACTATGTTTATCCATGGAAATGTAAGGGATCACTAGGATTTGGGATTCCATTATTTAAATGAGGAGATTCCTTTGGTTGGTAGTTCAAATCCCATATGCATCACTGTCATGGTCAAATAGAGGTTTCCCAATTCAATTCCAAAGTATATGGAATATTTTGGGAATAGTATTAGTGAAGATAAAATATTAAGGAATCCACATCTACTTAGATAGTAAGAATATTGATTTAGTATTTCATAACCCAAGAGTTTGAGATAATGAATACGGAATGGGGAAGATATACCATGGATCAACCAAAACCCCATGATTTTTTACGTGCCACCATGGTGTTACTGGGGATCATGAGGATCAGAGTTCCATAAAAATATGGAGGAAATAGCTATAGTTTTATGTCAAATACCTTTTTGATCAATGGAAGGGTCAAATAGTGGTGTCCCCACTCTTTTAAAAGGATCATGAAATATTTGAAAAGACTCAAATTCCTATTCAATGAAGTGGGAAGGGGAAAAAAATCTATCAAGGTTGGGTACTATGTACCAAATGAAATTTAGCTTCCTCTAGGGAGTCTTATGCCCTAGAATATTTTTAAGTCATGTGGTGTATTCCATAAAAACATTTATCAAAAGAGTGTTGCATTAATTATTTGAGAAAGAGTATAGAAAATGATGACATAATATAGTGGATATTAAATATTCTTGAACAGTCTAGTCATGGGGATTTTAAATCATGGTGTAATGATATCATGTCACGAGTAATGATATGGGAATGTCACGTCAGGGTTGACCTATAAGACCCTAACGTTATGAGTTCTACCATAGTAGTGTCTGGGATCATGAGGAATAGAAATCCATTTTTTCATACTATGACACATTTTACTGATTTTTAGAGGATCTTGTGAATGAACAAGAGGAAGAGATACATAGTCAAATATAGGGTCCCTTAAATATTGTAATCATCTTCCAAGGTCTAGGGAATGTTTATGATGTTATGAGGCTTTCAAATCATGTAGTTTAATTTATGGAAAATGAAATATTCAAGATGGGTTCAAGAACCCAAATGGTCGTTTCACCACCTAGTAATCAAGTTATCATAGTGATGATATGTAAGAAATCATTACTCTAATTTTTTCTCGGACAAGGGGTCTAGAGATTATGACTCGGCTTTTAATGGGTCAAAAATGTTATACCTATAATATTTATTACTCAATTTTTAATTTATTTTTTTTGATGAAATTTTTACATTCAACAAATATCATTTATGTTCATACTGTTTTTGACCAGGGTGCATGCAATTTAAGGTCATGATGCACATGGACCTGGTATGAGGGGAATTTTGAACCACACACTATCATGGATATCCATGTTCAGGATTACTCTAAAATAATTTTGATAGGGAGATGAAAATGTAATAAAACATGGATCACAGTTATCTATCCATGAGTGGTGATATAGGAAAATCATTTCGGGGATGACCAAAACCACACTAAGGTGATGCGTTCATCCATTATGATCCCAAGTCTCACAATGATTAGAAATATCTTTTTATCAATTTTGAACCATTTTCTTAAAATCCAAGGGATCATATGTAAGAACCATGGATAAACATGCATAGTCAGACAATGCGACCCTTGAAGTATGGTGTCCATTTCCATTTTCCATGATTGGTTGGAATAAATTGGTGGTTCTTGAGAAATAAAATGTGATTTATGGGTTGAGTTTCATAAAATATTAGGAGATAACTTTGTTCTCTAGTTTAAATGTGTTAGGATATTGTAATCTTATGATAAGGAATGATAATGTGTGATGTCATTCACCTTTTAATGTCATTTATTGGGTATCTATTTACCATGTATTTTCAATGTCATGTGTTAGTGACATTGTACTTGTAGTTTAATTTCATGTGATAAGGACATGAAAATTTCCCTATGCATGTCCAACCCATACACTAGGAGGGGGTATATTTTGGGAATAGACCTAATATTGAAAATCTAATCATCACTTCATGTCCTATGATTATAGGAATAAAGATAAATGTAGTTTAGGAATGAGAAACGCTCCATGTATTTATAGACCATACATAGAGGGATGAATTTTTCTTATTGATTATTGTATCTTGACCCATGATTGAAGATATGGGTGTCACTATGTATCCCATGATGATAGGAATCAATCCACCTGTATTTATTGAAAAATCATGTAGTCTAACATCATGTGGAAATAAATAGGTTCCCCAATGTGAAAATTCAATATTTCATATAGACCTAGGACTTAGATCTTTGTTTCACTACACATCGTGCAACTGTAGGAATCAATCCAAACATGGTTTTTGAATGGAGGTTAGGTGGGATACAGACACCAATGA
This sequence comes from Viscum album, assembly GCA_963277665.1. Taxonomy (NCBI): domain Eukaryota; kingdom Viridiplantae; phylum Streptophyta; class Magnoliopsida; order Santalales; family Viscaceae; genus Viscum; species Viscum album. Next base: position 563,007,300 of record OY728125.1, read on the forward strand.
TAGGTTACCTCTTGAATGAGTTCACTGGTAATGTGTAGTTTTTTTTCATGCAAGGGATATCAACCATGCAATCTAATTTCATGAATCAAGGAATCATTGTGTGCCTTTTATGTTATTTCATCAAGGACTAAGCTAAAAATGTTGTGAACTATCACATCTCAATCATGTGGGAAATACATTAGCAAAATTCATAATCCCAAGTGAGCCATGCTCGGTGTGAGAAATAAGGAATGTAAAAGGGTTATTAAACCATACAGAGAATTGAAAATGGAAGAACATGTGTGTGTTTTTTATATAATTGATGGGATAAAATATAGGATCTAGGAATCCCTATATATCTCATTGGGATGATAATAATTCTATACATATGTCTTGAAAAACATTTTTTTAGTGACAGGAAGAAAAGACATTTCTCGGGCATTTTAACGTCTCGTGCTAAGGAAGATGGTGAATCAATTTGAAAGAATATGTATCATTGTTATAACCAAGTATATAGATCTGTGAATCACTATGTATCTTATAATGGAAGGAATCAAGCAACATGTTTTCTTAAATAGCATATTTATTATGTGGATTTGACTCACACATAGGGACAAGGGAACTTAATTTCTATTTTTTCATAGATCTAGATCATGTGCAGAAAGTTGTTAGTGAGATAATGTTTCCCTTTTAGTTTAATTTCATTCAGTTAGGATATCTCTCATCAATTTTAATTTCATTTTTTGTGGGAGTTTTCTAGAGTTTTTTACATCTTGTAGTCATGATATAATATGCTCAATGTTTCATCTTTTTTGTGATTTTATTATAATAGTTTAACATATTATTGCTAGGAATAAAACAATACTCAATGGAATATAAGAAAAGTCTTTATTCTGAAGCATCACATTAGTGGGGGGAGGGGTGCATTCCAGATCCATTTTGTCCAATTAATTAGCTTTGTTGTGATAGAAATTCTTTATATATAATTCCCTTCCCATGTGAGTTCCAGTTTTGGATGTTTCTCTCCATGTATACAAGTTTTCTTTTAAGGAACAAATGGCGGAACATCTTTTTTTTAAGTCTCATGCGATTTGATTCTGATAGAAATTGTGGTTATTTAATGTACACACCCTTTTCTCATCAAGTAATTCCAATTCATCCAACCAATTTTGTGAATTCTCATCATCTAATAGTTTCCTATATATTTCTATTTGAATTGATAAAAACAATAATTTTATGAGAAACAATACCTTGTTTTATTACACTAATGAATATGGAGTTTCATCTATATCTAAACACATGGTGGTATAGTAGGCCCATGAAGCATAGTTCAGCTTGTCCGGAAAATACATTTTTTCATTATTCACCATCTTCTAGAGTATATTTGGTATAGGCTTATTAAAAGACATTTTTCCATTTTTCACTACTTGATAGAAAAATTATTTGTTAGAATCATTGTTTTACTCCTTGTATGATTTCATTAACCTAGTAGTACAAAAATTAGTTCCATTTTCCATCAATATCACATGAAGGATTTGGAATATGATGAAGATATTTAATTTCATGAATTTCATAATATTATTCATTCTGACTTCCATGAGGTGTATTGTCTCATCACTTTTGGAATATAATTGTCTAGTTGTATGTATGTACTTAAACTTTTTAGTCATTCCTTGGGGATATATACAAACAACATCCACTCACCACATGTTAAATTACAAGGAATATATATTTGTATATAGTAATTTTGGGGGAGGGTGGATGATGTTTTTGTGAGTCTTGCATTCATGAAATTTCTATGTAAACTACATGAATTCATGTATCATTTTTTCCAGTAGTAACCAAGCAATGTGATTTTGTTTGTGGATGTGGTCCCATATTAGTGAATTCTACAAGATCATTCCTAGACTTCTTCCATGATGAAGGGAATCTCTATTTCTTTTATTTATATGAGAAGGATTTCATCGAATCCATAATTTTATAGGGATTTCAGATAATTTGACCCATCCTAAAGGCCAATGTTTGCTAATAGGAACTAAAAATGCTCCCTTACATAGTGGTTTATTGGAAGGATTTTGTTAGGGAGATAATAAAGTATGGTCTCCATCCATATGGGAGTGTAAATCAATTCATCTTGACCTAAGGTTGTGTTGATTTGATTCATTTCCTTATTGTAATAGATGATGACCATTGAGACCATCCATCATTGCATGATGCATAAATCTACCAAATCTTGATTAGGGTTCTTCAAGACTATAGATATATTATCCAGTTCTTCAATGAGTGAATTCAGTGATCAGGGGTCATGGTGTAATGTGGGTTCAAAAGGGAACTATTCTATAATTCCATTGAAATATCTAGTGAGAGGTAAAAATTCTTCCTCTTTGACAGAATATTCACCATTGATCTACTTTATTAGTATATCTAAGTCCCCTTTGATGTTCATGTAGGAAATTTTCAACTATTGGGGTAGTTGAAATCTAGTGAAGAGGTCTTACTATTCTACCTCATTATTCATGCATTCTCCAGATAGTGAGAAAGAGTTGGGAAATATTTCATTCTATGGAGAAGTAAACATGTCCTCTAATCTATCCTGATTGAATTTTAGGTATTCTAGTATCATTCTGATATGGACTGGATAGGTTCTGTAAAAATATATATCTCATGCCTTGGGAGATATTTGATAGACATGTTGTCTATGAAAAGATGAATATTGGATATTTTCCCTTGGACCCCCTTGTTTCTATAAAATTACATGGGATGATTTTTTTTGGATTGAACTAGTCTCTTCTATGTCAACCTCGATGATGTCACGGAATACCAAAAATCCAATAAAATTCCAAGTTGTTACCCCAAAAGGTTATTTCAATGGAATCATCTTTAGACTATATTCTCCGAACATGTCTAAAATATTTTAGATGATATTTGAATTGATAAAAAACTGTAAAAAATTGACTACTAAGTCATCGAATAAACATTATTCCCTTAATCCAAATAATGGATTAATTATATGGGTCATGGTGTATTGATATGTTGAGCCAAAATTCCTTAATATAAAGAGAATTACCTAGTAGAAAAATGTTCCCATGCGGTGCTCTAAAGGATGTGTATTCCCCATCTTTGGGGTCTATATTTATTTAGTTTTACCCTGAGTACCAATCCATAAAAGAAAATATATCATAAGCCATTTTTTGCATTGATAAATAGTTATATGGTGAAATAGGGAAATCATCCTTTGGGAAATGTCTATTAAGGGCTATGAAGGATATGGAAACCCTAATAATCCCCATAATTTTCTTAACAAGGATGATATTTTTGAAGCATCTTGGGTTGTTCAACTTCTAGAAAAAATTGTATTTGATCAATTTTTCAATGTCTGACTCTACATTAGTATTATGGGCGGGGTCCATCTTCCCAGCCACCAGCCTGAATCCTCATTCGAAATCAGGTAATACTATATGGTGTATAACCACCACATGTTTTAGTATTCACATTTCGTTATAATTCCAAGTGAATAGATATCGACGCTTCTTTAGAAATGTGATATAAATATCCTTCTCCTTAGGGGGAATAGAGTAGTCTATGAGTATTATTATATTCGAAAATATATTTCCCCTATATCATCAATGATTGTAGAGATTCCTTCATAAATTGCAAGAGGTGCATTCTTGAAGGCATCCTCTTTTTATTCCACCTATGGTTCTGTTGAGTAAATTTTAGGAGTGGTAGATAAAGTGAGGGTATCTCTATCAGAGCTGGGATGATATAGTCCATGAGAAGAGATGTTGCCTTCCCCATATCCAAGAATTATTGTAGAGAGATTATAGAGTATATTTTTATTCTATAATACTTCTCCAATAGATATTTAAAGTTTGTATGTTTGGGATTAATTCTAATGTTTTAATCAGTTTTATGGGTAACAGATAATCACTGTCAAGTATACTCTACTGATTCATAGGGGTGGTCCCGAAGATTTTTGTAAGATGAAATCATCATATTTTCATCCTATATTGGTTGTTTTTATTCCCATCTATAGAATCATTCTCTAGTATTTATGGATTCTCAAGACTTGAGGGGGGAATTATCACCATGTAGCACACCGACCATCACATCGATATGGGTATTTAATGAATTTATGAAATGTTGATAGTATTGTAATGTTTATTTGATTCCATGGAATTATTAATATGATATTATATGCAGTATATTTTTAGATATCCATGAACACAACATTATACATGAGATCCCCAAACTGAGCCTTGAGCTTTTTCTTACCGATAGGTCTTTACGCACTTTTATCATACCCTTGAATGGTCATATTTTCAGGAGAAATTTACACTTCCATCTATCCCAAATCTCAAAGATTTTATATTAGGAGGAGGTTTATCACCTTCCAATTATCAACCATATCCCTTCATGTTTCATCATTATTGAGATTTCCAGAAATATATAGTGGTATGAGGTGTCCATGGATGACCTCATCCTGATCCAACTCTATAAATGACATGGAGAAAACTCATTCATATGTAATGGTCTCATCTTAATGAAAATAAGATGAAAAAATCTATATTGAAGTCATGTGAACTCTTTTGTTCTTTTAAGAGTGCCTCTTTATGTTATTTAGAAATATGGAGTGCATCCAAGATATAAATTTTTGCTGGGAATGATGCAAATTATATTAGAATGTCAAACATTTGTGATAGATTTGGACACTTCCCAAGGTGGGGTTAGTACTTATCATGTTTTTCAAGATATATTGAATTTGAGGGAGATGGGTATAGTTCTTGTGCAAATTTTGAGGAAGTATTTAATTATAGTATCATATGTCATCTCGGCCTTCCACAATATCTTCATAGATAAGAGAGTAAAATAACCTCTAAATGGTCATGTAAGAAAACATGGTTTGTATGACCACTGGAGGGATATGAGGTACCTCTATGTTTTTTTTGTTCTCACTACAGTTCTTACCCAAGGGTCTCGACCGAAAATATATAATCTGTGGGAATATAGATTAGATATTGGGTATGAACATGATTATATTGTCCCCTATACCCTCTTCTAAGGTGAATATGACCTCCAGTTCCCCAAGAAAGTATGGGGAACTAATAATCAGAGTCATATTCCTCATAAAAGAATGTGTCTACCAATTTTATTAATTAAACAGAACCAATTATGTGCTTCTTTTTTGATAAAGGTTCCAATTGGTGGGGTGGTCCCCATTTTTTGGACATTGGAGGAATGATGTCGACAAGAGTTTGAACTTTCAAAGTAACTTGACATGAATTTTACATTTATGTCTCTTTTTATGTATGATGATTATGTACTCCTATATGAGAAATATTCTATTTTACAACCCTAGTCAATGGGATCACTATGTTTTTGTGAGTCTATGATCTTAGTTTGGAATGAGCTCATTCAACTATCTTTCGATTCATCCACTTGTAGATATTTTTCCCATGCTTGGATGGAAATTTTCATCAAACACCATATTCTTTATATTGGGAAACATTTATAGAAGACATCCAGCGGGAGATAATTCCAAAATTACAAATCCATAATGAAACATTATTTGGAGAAATACTTGACCACAAATGAATCCTTTATGGTGTTACCCAACCTTTTTTGGAAAGGGTAGTAGTTTGAGTGATCATTGAGGGTGACCTCCTTAGGTATCCTGGGATATTTTGGATTGAGTAGGATATTTTACATGGATGTAAGGAAATAACCAATGAACATCACATTTTAGAATGAATATTCTCTATTAATCCATTCCTCAAACCCTATGTGACCCTAATCTTTTTCACTTCTAAATGGTGGTGATTTTGATTTTTCTTCCACTCAACAGGATTCGTCTTTTGATTTGGGACCGAAATAGTTTCTGGAATGGGTTCTACTATTAGTTTGAGGGTACAATGTTAGTATCTTGTATATTTATCCTTTCCTTTACATTGATGGAATTATGAAATAATTCAATTTGGTACACTGTATAGAATATTCCAACCATTGTACCATCTCTAAAAACTCATAGAATCTTCTTGAATACATTATTCGGATCATGGGTGTATGTAACAAATCACAGAGAAATTTTTCATAGACTTCATGCAATTTTTTCTATCATATTTGGATAATGATTGAATTGGTTAATCCATTCCATATGGATATAAATTTACACACCCTATAAATTTCACATTTCTTACATTTTTCTAAGTTAAAATTGTTTTTTTCATTAGTGTATAGGTGAACTGATATAGGAACCGCTAATGAATAACTTCCCATCCTACAATGAATCCTAATGGATGGATATTGTACTGAACAAAGGTTGGCCCTATCAGAGTCTTTAAAAAACACATCATATTGGTTATTTCCATTTGATCTCAATGGAACATCATTGGACCACATCGGGACAATAATTGAGTGATACATTGTTCTGGAACCCTCATTCTATCAATGTTGGAGAAGGTTTTATTGTAGCAATTGTATGGGGAAAAGGTTTCATCCACCCATTTGGAAAAGGGATTCTTCTCGGGTTGCATAGCATCATTTCGCCCTTCCACGAGTTCCATTCAAGAATATATGGAATCAATTGAATTAATAATTTCTAAAATTACTATTGTATGTGTCGCCTCCCATATAGAGGGATAGGGTGTTTCTTGATGAGGTAGCACTATATTGGTATCCCATTGATTTTAGATTAGTTCTAGGACTCAATAATCTCACTTGTGAGGGAGAGGATGTCACTATAATATGGGAAGTCGTAATCATCTTTTATTTCCTCATTTATGTAGACCATCATCCCAGATCTGGAGCCATTATGATGCTGAGATGCTACTCTTACAGGTGGACCATTTCTTTCCTTATATATAGGAGGAGGGATATTCATCTCAGGATAAAGATGATTCACATTGGTAATATTTCCACTAAGAATCTTCTCAATGAGTTTTATGATATTTTTTTACCTCATCCTCATATAGTTCCAACTGATCCTCTGGGGAAGGAATAACTGCTCTTCTATGTGGTGAGTGGGATATGTCCAGTTATTTCCCTATATCATTGGCAGTGTTATGCTGTAGTGGTGGAAAATCAATATTTGGAGGTTCTAGGTGTTTGATCATCCTCTATTTTCATGTACATGTAGCCTTAGTTGGTGCATCCAGATCACCTTGCTCTTGCGGTATATTTTTTATATTACATCTCTCTAATTTGGTGTCTTGATTCAAATTTTATTTTGTGATGATAGTGATGAAATTCACAAAGGTATATCAGATAATGGTAGTTTTCCTATTACTCTCAATGCTATAGGTATATTCTATACATCATTCATCAAGGTTATTTTTCCGAACCTTCTCCATATTTGATATTTTTAGCTTACACCAACTATGAGTTTTGATTTACTTTATCATATGTTCCTCCTTTATCAACCTACAAAAAGTGTACTTGAGGCAGTTTCTGGTCATAATTTTTGAAAGGATCTGAAGATGAGGTTAGTCTTGTGATAGGGGGAATAAACGGGACGTATTTTATTTGTATTTACCTAACAAAATGGACAAGACACATTCCCTGTATAGTGATGGCATTGAGGAAATATTTCCCAACCTTGTGGGTTAGGGACTATTCAAGGCCATAATAAGAATTTTCCAATATAGTAGTTTATGATATAATGATTCTCGTTGATAATTTTATGACACCCAAAATGTGCAATGGGATATAAATTCACCCATACCTATGGTATAGGGTTAATCTAGAACCATAATGGATTTTTGTAGAACCCTATAAAGGTGTGATGAACATAGTAATTACGATCGAGATATAAATTACCACATCCCTCTGGGCTAATATTATCTAAATATTTTCATGAATTAATGATCTATAAGGGGGAGGTAGTGGACAATATTTCCCTATCCTAGTTTTATATTTCCTCTCATGGTATATTAGTATGAAAGCTACTACTATGACCGTCTTGATTTGGTGTAATTGTTCTTATGTATGAATTGGGTGTAGTGGAAGCCCATATTGGGAGTCATTATTTACATGAAGTTGTGGGGGTGACCCTGACATTGTTTCTTTTATGTGAAATGTGTTCTGATTTCTCTGATGGTCACAATTCAAATTTTATTGGGTATACCCCTCCATCAATTCATTATTTCTTAGCATTTTTAAACATGAGGAATTTATTTATTATGGCCAAATGTCTTATGCATTATATGGTCCCCTGATTTTTACAGAGACTATGACATTATAGGATATTATATTTGGGGATTTTTTTCTTTTCTAGTGGTTTGGTGAGGTGAAACTCTCCTTAGTTTCACCGTCCTTAAATACAGATACATGATGAGGATTTAGGGATCAATTGGTGAAGAGTTTTCATGAAATAACAGTAAGATTGTTATAGATTTGTGTTGTGATTGTTCAATTCTAGGTATTGGTCAATGGAGTTAGCTATCAGCTCAGGAGAATAATATATTATATTGATGGCCAGATGGTGACCATCAAATATTCGATAAGAGAGGTATTTATTCTTTAATTGTTGACGAGTTTCCCACAAATTTGGGTGTAGGTAAGTCATGAACTCATTCTATATCTCTTCTAATACCTCATACTGAGAGGTGATAAGGGGCCATTTCATGGTTGGTATGATGTTTCTAGATTAATCTCTCTCTATAACTATGTCAGATTCTTCTTCATCCAACATACATGCATCCACTTGTTCAGACTATAGAAGTTTCTTCTCGAGGTCGCATTTTGGCCATAGTTAAGGGTTTCTGGTAGTATATGGGGAACTATGTATGGATGGACTTAGTGTTCTGATAACCTATCTATACAAAGGCATTTGAGTTTTTATAATCAATCTATATGGAGGTGATGTTGCAAGGGGGTGATTTATTTATCCTAAGTATATATCATTGTGGGGAGGATGGCCATGATGGATGTCAAAAGTAGTTTCCATGCGATCTATCTCTATAATAGCATAAGGATAACTATTAGGGTAATGATCACAATATAATTATCTTGAATAGTTGATGGAAACCAGGGGTATTGATAATGTTTCTCAAACTACCTCAGGGACACTGTCATTGATAATATTAGGGATATGAGCCTCATCTACTATCATGGCTGGAATATAATAGACTACCCTTTGGGGTTTTGTAGGGATATTAGCCTATTGAATGAAATATACTGGAATATATTGATATTTATCTGGGGTTGTGGGAATATTATCACACTAATGAGAAGCTTCTATAGTATTCTAGTGAGGGTCTTTATTATTATTTGGACTATGATCATATTTGTGGGTGGTTTCCAAAAATGTTGATCAACCTTGGATGAAGTGGGAACATGAGCGTAGGCTAAATATATATTCCCTATCAGAATATTCCAACATTTCTCTATAATGGGATAATGAATATGTTCCTCATCCTATATATCCCTTAAAGAATGTTGGTGCGGTTATTTTTCAATGGAACTAAGGATATGATCCTAGATTTTTTGAGCTTCCAGAATATGTAATGTAACTTCACTGATAAGAATATGATCCTATCCAGAGGTTTCTTCAACTCAAAACATGTGGTACCCAATTGTAATGGGGATATGAGAATGATATTTTTTTTAGTATTCTTCATGTGACATCCTAGACTCGGATGCCACTCAAAGGTTCCCCGAGCTCGGTTGGAAACAAAGCCTCAAGCGTATCTTCCTGAATTCCATAGTTTTCCGACTAGAAGTGGGGGCCTAGTGTGTCTCTATGGGGAGACTATTCCCACATTACTAGATTGAATCACAAAGTATCTATATGATATTTGGAAAATAGTGGAAGAGGTATAATATAAATAGGCGGAACAACTGAAGTAGACAGAAATAACAAACAGCTTAAGATACTAATAATCATATACAAAAGTGGATGATACATGTCAGGTCTCTATAATACTGGAAAACATGGATACAAGGAATAAGGCAATAAATTCTATAAAAAATTACAAAAATAAACCACAAAACTATCCAAGCATCCTGATCCCCAACTCATTCATCTACTACCCATGTCTAACATAATGTAATCAAGAAACAAAATGTCTAAAGTGGGGTGTTTTCCCCTGTCAAATCATGCATACATGTAATCTCCCTATGTTTCAATGGAATCTCAGAGATGGTTTGAGATAAATATCAGTATTCCACCCCCAAAATCACTTATAACATAAAAGCTTTGTAACATAAACTATAATAGTATTAAATAATGTATATATAAAAGTAAAGTAGTACAACAACATAAATACCCATGTACTAACTTCAGGATTAACTGGTGTATGAAAATGTGACCATTTCATTAATAATTATGTTTCAATTTATTATAATTCACATGAGGTATAACCAACAATGACATCCTTACATAATAATAAAAAGGGACACACAATGTAACAAGGAATCCATGATTACATTAATAATGAAGTGGTATCAAGGTGATGAAAAAGGGAACCATGACCTTAGGCGTCATTCCAACTCAGGTATTAACTATATCCTAGATAAGGGTTATGAGTGTAATACAAAGGAATCACCCATATAATTACAAAATAATAACTCTAATTGAGTCCAATGAATACATTAATATTAAAACGGGATAAGAAATAGCTACGATCGATGGATGTAACCATATAACCTCATGTTCATAGATATCTTTATATATCCAAGGAGTGTATCCGAGTCATCCAATAATAATAATGGAGGGATCATACAATGTCATATCGGGCATACACAAGAAGTAAAATATTGGATTCTAATGTGGGTATCACCCATGAAAATAGAAAACTCAAAATTATAATTGCATACATGATTGCTCAAGGGATTCCCTTGAGAATCTAATGGATGACTCGAGTACAAACACACGTAAAGTTATATTAAGGACTATATATAAGATGTTCATTTTAATCTATTCATTAACTAATTAAAATAATTTATTAATCATTCTATTTAATAAGTTGTGGGGTTTATTTTGTACCTTTCATTAGTGTGACAAGGCTAAATGGGAGATGAAACCATTTATTAATTCATTTAAGTCGTAATAATTTTTTTATGCTCACTCTAATAACATCCATTACACATTGAAATGGGTTCAATTAATTTTTAACCCATACATTCAATTACATTTAATTATTTCTAGGCATGTATATATCATACATCCCAATTACAATTATGTTTCCTCAATTACACTGAGGATCATACCTTAGACGGTTCAAGTGTCATGTAAACTTTTACTAGCCATTAAAATTCATTTATTCAATTAAAGACTCACCGTTATCAAGGTCAAGTCAATGAATACCCAAACGGTGGCACATGTAGGCTCACTAAGCTACTAAATAAAGAAATATGGAAAAAATCCTATATGAGGTGGTTGATGTTGAGGATGTAACCTCCAATAATAGATAAAATTTATAAAAAGAGTCTTATAATACAGTTCTATTGACTATAATAAATACATATGAATTAAATAGGTGACACCCGATGGAACTTGATGGAACACATGGAAAATTATAAAATGATGAAAATTGAGGGATGTGTTATATACCACCTATCTTGTACTCATATGACTCTCCTCATCCAGTATCATCATCTAGTTTGGACTAGATTTTGGGATATATAAATAACATATAAATACCCTAAAAATAGGGAATTTTAGCCTTCATCTAAATAGAATCATTGATAGAAATAATAAGGATGAATGGATAAAAAGGAATCAACGTCTTACCATAGTGTATCCAATGAGATGAAAAGTGCTTTGATCTGACTCTGTATGGATTAATGGGATAAAAATCTATAATATATATCTTTAGTGATTAAATAGGATAGGGGTGAGCTTCTAGAGATTGAATGATAATGGTAGAAAATAAAATAAGGATTAAATATATCATTATGGGAGATTTCATCATTTCACCTTAAAATAGGGGTTACATGGTTTGGATGCACTTTTGGCCAACAAATATACCGACATTTCACCCTTTTGTTGATCCCTATGGAAATTTTCACTATTATCCCACAAAGTTAAAGAAACCATGCACCAAATGTGAAAAACACATATAAAACATGTATGAATTTTTTACATAGGGGTTCTCCCTTGGGGCATGGTTAGGGGAAAACATGGTCCCTAAATCATCCCACTATCTAGCCTCACTCTGTTAGAAGAGACAATGCAGCATGCCCTACATGGTTTATACTAACTATAAATTCATCATATTTCTACAAAAAAAATATATGTTCTAGGCTCCAAACTAGCCCCATAAACCCATGAGCACCCATGAGCTCAATAGGCATCCGAATTAGGTAAAAAATAAAAAGATGGGAAAATATAGAAGAATCCATAACTGAGTGAAGAACCAAGATCATATAGTCTTCCGTCACTAAAGGAACTCATCCTCAATTTCACCTTCCAAGGGTTGAAAAAACTATTTGAGAAACTCTCGCCAATGGGAATGTACTTCAACCTCACACTCCCATGTATCATCCTATGCATGATCGTGTCACCATGGAACCCATACTAAAGGGACAAAGAGACCTCAGAAAGAATTTTTACTCTAATAAAGATTGCATATATGGTACTATGTAAATGAATAATTGACATATAAATCAAATTCATCGAGATCCAAAGTTTGCAATGGGTCAGAATGATAACAACAAAGCTATGAATCATGGAATATGTCGTGCATGGAATGATACATTTGAGATAGTAAAAAAAATAGGATACAAGACTGAATCTCTCTAAAATCACAAAATTCACTACATAATAAGGGGAAAAAATACCTTTCCACTATATCCCTCTATTCCCAATCCATGGTGATACTCACAGGAAAACCCGATCCACGACCTTGAACTATAGAGGTCATCAATAGTGGCCTTATGAAGATTTATATCTAGAATAAGAAATATACTAACTCTTCCTAATCTGTTGAACCTGTTATAATGCATCTTACATGAGATTATGACCATGTACCATTTCCTCACCTGCCTCTAACCATAACATATGTTAATAGCATGGCCTATCATGCATAGACTCAAAAGAATCCATCTAAATTTTCTCATGACAACTATTGTTATAAGAGAACATAGTGAGAGGGTTGTAATTATACAAAAAACCCCTTGAATCAAGGATCTATGATCATATAATATCATCTAATAATTGTGTCATCTGTTTTATCCTTACGTCAATCTAAGTGGGAGAAGATTTGGTTAGAAGCACCTATGTACCCATAAAATTCTTTATCCCCTTCCATAACCATGATGTGAAGAAAGATTACCTATATTAAATGATAGTATGAGGGACCCCATGTTGTCAGATAATCTCGCGAGCACACAATATTCCTCGATTACCAATTGAGAAACTCTCCTAGATAAGAAGGAAGTGGGATACTTTTTGCAGTATATCAATGACAACCCAAATCATGTCACTACCTCAGGGAGAGACCCTGGTAAGATGAATACACAATCCATGGAAACAATTACCAATATTCATTCCGAGACTAGATATGGGAGTAAAAATAATGCAAGTCTGTGGTGCTTCACCTTCACCTAATAACAGGTGGAACACCTAGTGATAAAACCTATTATCTGATGTTTTATCCCATGAAACCAATAAAGGTGGCCCATATCTTGATACAGCTTGGAGTTTCATGGATGATGTTACCACTATGAAGTGTGCTAATCATTAATCATTTCCTCTCTCATATTTATAGGAATTGAAACATGTCCATGTATACATAATATGTTGTCTCTGTCAATAAACCAATATGTAGGTGTATTATCCCCAGAAATACTCTCATAGAGAACCAAGCATGTGGGATCTAAAAATTTCTTACTCTTCACCTTATCAAGGATGGAAGAGGTAACTATCAAGGATAAGATATAAGACTAATTGATTCAATTATTAAACTCTAGATGGAACTATGAAAAGTGGTCCATACATTTCTATTATTCATTGGATTCCCATAAGGCATGTGCTAGTGGTTTAGATAATTGAGGATGGGAGATCTCGGAGCGCTCTCCAATGGGTGACTGGAAACCCTAAACTTCTTCGCTGATTCTCCCTGATATTTTTCGATGGAAAACTTTGATCCGGCATGGGAACTCACCCCTCCTTCTCCTGCATCTTCTGATCCTGGTTCTTCAAAAATCAAAGTAGGAAATCTTGAAGTCCCCATTCGTACCTTACATGTCTCCTTCCGCGACGCTCTGCAAGGAACTGATCTCAGTAGCGTGAAAGAGTGCAAATAACCGCTATTTAAAAAGCTTGAGGATGGGGGTTACAAAGTTGATGCAGATCCAGTTGCCTTGAAGAAAAGAGAGCAGCTGTGAAAATACTCAATTCTTGGCCGAGTTTCATACAGCACAGGTGACCAGCCCTGGCCTCTACTAGAACTAAATAATTGGATTGCTCACTTCTGGGTCTCGTCAAAATGGAAGATGGTCCCCATAGGCAAAGGCTATTATCATATTCTCTACAGCTCTCAAGGTGATCTTGATCAGGTATGGAAACTCTGGAACATACACCTTAAACCAGGCTTTCATAGAATTTTGGATTGGGATGCTGCTATTAACCCATACACACACAAAATCTATATGGCACATGTCTGGGTTAGAATTCACAGACTCAATTGGTTCTATGGGCAACCTAAGATTCTTAATGACATTGCTTCCTGCATAGGGACCCCCATTAAAATTGATCACAGGAAATTGAATGGAGATCTTAGCCAATATGATAGAATAATGGGGGAGGTCAATCTGGCCAGTGAACTCCCATATAACAAAGATTTTAATGCTCTTGATTATAGAATTGATCTTAGAATTGAATATGAAAAGAAACCACCCTTTTGTGAGGTGTGCAAATTGATTGGGCATAACCTCTCCAATTATAGGGTGGTTAGGAAACAAATGGATCCCCCAATCAGTAATTATTGGAAGGAAGTAAAATATGGTAAAAAGGGTTTGAACATTACAGACAAACCTGAGCTCCCCAAAAAGAAGCAAGATATTTGGGTTAAAAAATCCAATTTCTCTACATCCCTAGAGGGTACATCTTGGGGAGATTTGGTTGAGGGAGAAGTGGCCCTTCAAAATAATGATAACATTATCATTTTTATAGGGAAAATAGTGGCTGGAGATAATGGAAATAATCTGGTTAGGAGAAATCCTTCCACTATTACAAATTCTGCTACTATTGCTTCTACCTCTGGTACATTAACTTCGAATGAGCTAGTTTGTAGGGACTTGGAGAGATCTACCTCGGTTCCTTTGGATCTGAATGGGAACTCTGATGCTACTAATAAAACACAAGGTGCTATGGATAAAACTTTAGAACCGGGTATTTCTGTGCAGCCCATATCTGCTGATAAAATCATTACTTCTGCTCCTGAAATTGCTATTCTGGTTACTCATGCTGCTAAACTTGAAAATGCTACGACTAATATTGCACAAAACATTTCACACACTGTCTCTGTTTCACACTCTGAGTCTGCCCAAACTCCTGCTATCTGTCCTGTTAACAGGGCAGTGTCCAACCCCTCTGTTGACAAAAAGAATTCTGCTTTGTTACTGCCACATTCTGCAAATTCTATCCCCACATCTACTGACAAAGTTCCTATTCTTGTTTTTGAAATTGCTAAACAGGCTGCAAATGTAACACCCGAGACTTTTATAAGAAATATTTTGTTTTTATATAAATCATCAAAGGAATCTTTCACTACACACAACAATATCTTGGCGTGCTTTACAAGAAATCATGACCTTCCTTGATATCTTGCGTCGTACGCAATACCGAGTTTCACTAAACAACGATATGCTATTAAAATATTATTAAAACTAGCTGTTATGAATAGTAATAACCACTTTTTGAAATATTTTAAATTTTATTTTTCAAAATGGACTTCATTTTTGGATTCGGAATATCGAAATTAGCCTAGGGTGAAATTTTGGTATTTTTTTGGAAACTTTCATTTTTTGATGAATAGTGAAAACACTGGGTTACTATTTAAAAACCGACTTTTTATTTAAATAATTAGTTATTTTATTTAAATTTATTTTAGGTGAAAATTGATACATAATACCTATATAAGTTCAATGAAATTCATTGGAGTCATTTTATAAAAATTTTAGATATATAAAAAATTTATTGAACTTTTGACCGTCTTTTACCCACCTCCTAGGAGAATTTGCAAAATTACATAAAACATAATTTACCACTTATGTGAGTGGAATTTCAAAAATCCAAGAGACACAATTGATGTCAGTATGTAAAATGTGGTTCAATGAGATGAAAATAATTTTTGGTGAATAGTATCTTTTTACTTTTTTTACCACGGTTAAAAGTAAATAGGGTAATTAAGAGTAAAGATTATATTATTATTACCCTAACACATGTCCTAATTCTATAAGATAAGTGTAATTCGACCAAAAACAACCTTAGGAATAAAATATGACCATTTAGGCCCACTTGGATTAGATTAGGACATTTATTATTAATTTATTTAAAGAAGGGTTAAATTAGTTAAAATGAATGTTTAATAAGTAAATAATTTTTAATATAGGGTTATACATGAGATAAATTAGACTATAAATATTAATTAGAAATATAAGACTATTTCCTACATAATGGTATTTTTTTTGTAATTTTTATACATTAAATAATTTAATTTATTTATGACACAAAGATGATGCAGTAATTATCTTATTAAGGAAATATTGACATAATTGATGTTATAAATACCCAAATAAATGTAATTTGAGACTTTTTATGAATTAAACTAATTTTATAGGGTAATATGACATGTTAGTATTGATTTAATTAACGTTTTTCGAATTAACCGTTTTGTTATGAGTTTCACAAAAATCAATTACTAAATAGTATCAAAATTGACATAAAATAGTTTTTAAAAAAACTATTATATTATTAATTGTTATTTTATTCCTAAAAATCAAAGGTTTGGAACAATGACTTAGATAAGGTTATATATATTAATAATAAACAACTTGCGGTTTGTTTGTCTTGTTATAGTAAGTTTATTAACCTTATAATGTAAAAACACAAAAAGACACGGTAAAAGTAAAATTATCTAACTTAAAGTTAAATCTAAATGATAAGGTTAAAATAGGAACCTAAACTTGTCTAAATTCTATTGTATGAGATTTGTTCGACCCATCCCCACCTTAGCTTCGAAATAAATCAATTTGGAGCTATTTAAAACCGAATATGACTTTATAATAAAATAGTTTTTTTAGTTTTTCCAAAGGTGCCCCTCTCCTCCCTTATAAAAGGGAACCTCCTCCCTCTCTTCCTCACACCAATTTGAGCCTTCAAGCTCCGAAAACCCTAAAAATTTCTCCTCTCCACTTCCCTAGAAACAACCTAGAGGTCCTGGTTCTCTTAAAAGACCAATTTTAGTGCCCTAAAAGGAGGTCTCAAAGAGGCGCTTCAAAGAAGAGGTAATGTCCGTTACCGATTATTTCAACCTTATTTCTTCTTCCACTACTTCTTCTTTAGTTGTTTAATTATGAATTAATAACGTCAGTGTCACTCATATACTGATATGTGATTATAAGTATGAAACAAACCTATTTTACCATCTATCCATCCTACGGAAAATTAAATCACCCCGCGTGCGTACGTACGGAATACCGTCTCCACGCCGTGGTGTAATCTATTTTCCACCACCACCTTTCTTGGATGGGTATAATGGTGTAAATAATAACTATATATGATTATTTTAAAGTTATATTGATTTTGGAATAGTATACATACACTCCAATACAATTCCAGGATCATGGGAACGATATCATCGCTCGTGCGTACGTAAGGCCTACCGTCTCCACGATGTGATGTGACTCGTTCTACATGATATTCATTGCTTAATGGTTATATAAATTAATTTAATGAATAAATATGATATATATTACACTAATACCATTTTGGAAATGAGGTATCTATAACCTAAAATAAGAATAAGAATTTATTCGACAAAACACACATAAGAACAAAAAGTAATAAACACCCGAATAACAAGTAACAATGAAATATTACTAATAAGAAGCTAATAATATGACCATATATGATATAATAACAATGAGTATGATTCTAGAATAAGTCAATGACATTATTTAAATCATTATACAGGAGGTTCGGACACTTACGAAGTAAATCAGACCTAAGGTAAGGGAAAATCTCGTAATCTCAATTTTTATCCGAGATTGTTTATATTTCAGAATTTACTGGGGAATATTTATCATCCACATCCATGTTTCCTCAATATATAATATTTATATCCTTCTAAAATAGTTTATATCCAATTTTACCCTTTGAATAGTTTTTAGTAAAATATATGAAAGGAATCTTTTTTCGTTTTTCGTACGAGGTACTTTTTGACTTTTCCGACAAAAGTACCAGAAGAATGTTTTTTTAACTTATACGGAATGAATATATTTTTAAAACATTATTTCCAAGAAGATTCATTTAAAAGTTTTCAAGTTTATTTTTAATCAACTTCTTTTAGTTTAGAATTGTATGACATGTTAAGAAAGGAAAAGTGTTTTTGAAGTAGAAAGGATATTTTACTCAATAATGGAGTTCAAGTGTTTTATAAAAATTATTTTACATCTAAGATAATAAAGGGTTCTGTTTCTATACCTATTATTACATTGATTTTATTATGTGGTGATGGAATTATTTTTATGAATTCCTTTATCTTATATGAATTTTTTTATGGTGTCACGATGTTTAAGAATCCCATTTTTATTACATGGGTTATGATATGATGTATGGTTTATGATTTTGTGGCACACATAAGAATGATATCATTATGAGATGGGTGGGAACTATATCTCCCTCCAATGAATTGGGTAAATATTTTATATCTCATGAGATTGACATGGATGGAATGACAGGTTAAACCGGTTCAGTGAAACAAGACTGAAACGAGGAGTGAACTCGGTTCAGAAATGGAATTTGTCCACTAAGATAGTCTTGGAAATGAGTCTTGACTAATAAGAAATGATTCTATATTATTATGTGTGTATTCCACAAAGCTTCATGTTTTAAGTTATGATTATTGTGATTACATTTCACTGCCATGATTTATCCCATGTTATGAAATTATGATCTCTTTTGCAGGGTAAGATTTCCAAAATGTTATATTCTTATGAATATGATGTGATTGATATTTCTTTTTTTACCCTTACTGAGCATTTGAGCTCACCCTTTTGTATGTTTTCTTTCCCCAAGTTAGGAAAAAGGTTATTAAGTAAGATATGCCAAAATGGACTATAGATATGATGAAATAAATGGGAGACAATGTAGACGCTTTATGAACCAGTTGTTTATGTTTCCCAGTTTCTAAAGACACTATACCTATATGGTCCTTTCATGGTTTTGTTATATGTTGTAATAAGTGTACTTCAATTTTGAAGTACTAACAATGTATGTAAATTATGGGTCATTATAGTTGGTATCAGAGGAAAGGTATAGTCAACCTTTGGAAACTATGATGTGAAAGCCTTAGTAAGAACCCTAAGGATAAGTCTAAGCATATAATAAAATATTAGGGTTTTATAAATGGACATGAATAACCTATGGTAATACCTTAAGTGTGATGTTTTATTCTTGATTATGTGGTTTTCCTATTATAATTAGTGTTTCTCACACTATTCCTCTTGGTTTTAGTCAATGACTGGAACATGAAGGAACCGTGTTAATGCGGAATGCGACGGGCAATGCAATGTTTGTCCCCCTGAGCAACCAAACATTATGAGAGATGGAATGAAAAATCTTGTAGCCATGCTGACACAACTTTCTCAAGTTATGAATCATGCAGGACTTCCAAATGAGCAAAGGAAGGAGCAACATTCTGTTGAATCCTTCATGAGGCAGCGTCCACCTTCATTCAGCGGGTCTACTGATCCATTAGTTGCTGAACAATGGATTAGTAATACTGAAAAGATATTTTCGGTTCTTCAATGTTCTGAACACGATAAAGTCATCTTAGGAGTGTATCGTTTGGAAGGTGATGCTGATCAATAGTGGAATCTTATCAAGAATACGAGGCAAAGAGATGAAATTGAGTCCATGGAATGGGACGAGTTCAAGAACTTATTTTTCAATAATTACTTCCCTTGTATTCTTCAAACAAATATGGAGAAGGAGTTTCTTGAACTAAAGCAAAAGGATGATGAATCTGTTGGTACCTACGAAGCAAATTTTACAAGACTTGCAAGGTATGCTTCTGGTATTATTACCCAACTTGAGAGTAAGATCTATCAATTCTTTAGTGGCTTAAAACCATGTCTTCGAAGGGTGGTAGCCATAAGTGACTTCAATAGCTACGAGGAAATCGTTCAATGTCCTCTCAAATTTTAGATGTAGATTGGAGTAACCCATCAGTCATATGGGTTTGATAAGAAGAGGAAACTGGAATTCAAAGGAAAATATAAAGATCACACTGAAAAGAAGATGAGTTTTCCCTTATGCTCAAAGTGTGGAAAGAAACATGGAGGGAGTTGTCTTAAAGGAACAAGTAAATGTTTCAAATGTGTAAAAGAAGTTCATCGGGCATTTGAATGCCACAATGACGGGAAGAAGATGTCTAGTGATGCGAACAATGAAAAGGCTACACAGAGTGCACCTCCTACACTTCAATGATACAAGTGCAAGGAGATGGGGAATTATGCCAATCAATGACCTAATCCAAGGGTTGTTGATGATGATCAATGTCAACAGACTCTTAAGGCTAAAGACAAAGGAAAGTCACATGCAATTTCTATCAGCGATGTGGAGTATGATAACAAAGTGGTGAAAGGTACACTTACCATCCACTCTAAAGTAGAAAATGTTTTATTTGATTCTGGATCCACCCACTCTTTTATTTCTGAATAATTTTCTAAGGGTATCACTGTATTACCTCAATAATTTGATGTTGAGTTAGCTGTGACAACCCCTAATGGCACAACAGTCGCATCAAAAGATTATAATTCTTCTCCGATTGAAGTTTGTGGGAAAGTGCTTCCTGCAAATCTCATGATCCTTCCTATAGTGGAATTTGATGTGATTCTTGGCATGGATTGTCTTTATTTATATAGATCTCATATCAATTTCAAAAGAAGGGAAGTCAAATTTCATATTCCAGATCAATCTATGATCGTCTATCGATGCAAGGATGAACATAACCTTCCAGTGGAAATTTATTCCATCTTATGGGTCTTGATTCCACTAAATGAGGGTTATTTATCTCAAATGGTTGGTGAGAAACTCACGATTAGGAATATTCCCATTGTAGGGGAGATTGATGATGTCTTTCCGGAGGAATTACTGGGTCTTCCACCGAATCGTGAAGTTGAGTTTTCAATAGAACTCGTACCGGGTGCTTTGTTTATTTCAATGACACCTTATAGAATGGCCCCAATTGAGTTGTAGGAATTGAAGAAGCAAATCCAAGAGAATATTGATAAGGGATTCATATGCCCTAGTGCATCACCATGGGGAGAACGTGTTCTTTTTTTAAGAAGAAAGATGGATCAATGAGACTCTGCATTGATTATCGAGAACTTAACAAGATCACTACCAAGAACAAATATCCCCTCCCGCGCATTGATGAGTTATTTGACCAACTACGTGGAGCTCAACACTTTCCCAAGATTGATCTTCATTCAGGGTATCATCATTTAAGGGTCAAAAGGGAGGATATACCAAAGATGACTTTCCGTACAATGTATGGACACTGTGAATTTATAGTGATGCCATTTGGTCTTACTAATGCCCCTGTTATCTTCATGGATCTAATGAATAGAGTCTTTAGAGACTATCTTGATCAGTTTGTGGTAGTCTTAATAGATGATATTCTTGTCTATTCAAAGAGAAAGGAAGAATATGAAGATCACTTGAGAATTATATTGAAGACCCTGAGAAAGGAGAAGCTTTATGCCAAATTTACCATGTGTGAATTTTGGCTTCAAAAAGTTGCATTTTTGGGTCACGTAATCTCAAAAGAGGGGATATCTATGGATCCAGCAAAAACAGAGGTTATCGAAAGATGGTCGAGACCAACAATAGTAACTGAGATCCGAAGTTATCTTGGTTTGGCTGGATATTATCGACGTTTTGTGAAAGATTTATCACAATTATCTAATCCACTCACCAAGTTGACTTGGAAAGGAGTTAAGTTTGTTTGGACGGAGGAATGTGAAGAGAATGTCAAGGAGTTGAAAAGAAGGTTATCCAGTGCACCTGTGCTCACACTACCTTGTAGTGGAGAAATGTTTGTGATCTATCGTGATGCATACAAAAAGGGATTGGGGTGTGTTCTTATGAAAAATGATATGGTGATAGCTTATGCCTCACGACAATTGAAAATACATGAGCAAAATTACCCAAATCATGATTTGGAGTTAGCTGCGGTAATATTTGCATTAAGGATTTGGAGGAATTATCTTTATGGAGAAAGGTGTCACATTTATACTAATCATAAAATTTTAAAGTATATTTTCACACAAAAGGAGATGAATATGCGCCAAAGAAGATGGTTGGAGCTGATTAAGGATTACGACTGCTCAATTCATTACCACCCTGGGAAAGAAAACAAGGTGGCAGATACATTAAGATGGCAATACCATGACATTTTATCCATGATGAGGATCACAAAAGATCCAATATTTATGGATTTACAAAGGATGGATCTTGGAATTATAATTGAAGGGGAAAAATCTTATCTTTCTCAAATGAATGTTCAACCATATATACATGTGAATATTAAAGAGGCACATAAAGAAGATGTAGAGTTACAAAAGAAGGTGAGAAATGTTCCTGAATTCAACCTTGATTGTGTTGGGATAATAAAATTCAGGAATCGGGTTTGTGTTCCTCCCATCCCTGAATTAAAGAAGGACCTGCTGGATGAGGCTCATAGTTCTTCATTCTCTATTAATCCTGGAAGCACGAAGATTTATAGGGACCTAAAAGAGTACTTCTGGTGGGATGACATGAAAAGAGATGTTGCTGAATATGTCTCTCGATGCTTGGTTTTTCAGCAAGTTAAAGCTGAGAGACAGAAGTCTAAGGGGATGTTACAACCATTACCCATACCTGAATAGAAATGGGAAAACATCACTATAGACTTTGTAACAAGACTTCCTAAAACATCCAAAGGCAATAATGCTATCTGGGTCATAGTTGATCGTCTTACAATGTCTACACACTTCATTTATATTAGAGAGGATTTATCTCTGGATCAGCTTGCCAGGATATATGTAAAGGAAGTGGTGAGATTGCATGGAGTACCACTTTCTATTATATCTGATCGGGATCCGAGGTTTACCTCAAAGTTATGGTGAAGTCTTCAGCATACTCTGGATACAGAGTTGAGTTTCAGCACTTCTTATCATCCTCAGAAAGATGGTCAGTCTGAGAGGACAATTAAAACTATAGAAGATATGTTGAGAGATTTCTCTATGGATTTCAAAGGTGGTTGGGATCAATACCTACCTTTGGTGTAATTTTCTTATAATAATAGCTTTCACTTCAGTATTCAGATGGCTCCTTATGAAGCTCTCTATGGAAAGAAATGCAGGACTCCAACTTGCTGGGATGAAGTTGGGGAACGAAAGCTATTAGAAACTGATCTTGTTGATGAGATGGTAGAAAAGGTTAGATCTATTCAACAACACATAAGATCAGCTCAGAGTCGACAAAAAAGTTATGCCTACAACCGAAGAAAATACTTAGAGTTTGAAGTGGGTGATAAAGTTTTCTTACGAATATCTCCTTGGAAGAGAGTAATGAGATTTGGAAAGAAGGGAAAGCTGAGCCCCAGGTATATCGGTCCTTTCGAAATATTGGATCGTGTTGGGAAGGTATCTTACCGATTGGTACTTCCACCGAATCTCTCTCAAGTTCACGATGTGTTCCATGTATCTATCCTGAGAAAGTACATACCTGATCCTTCACATGTACTCAACTCAGAAGTTGTACCACTGGAACAAGATCTTTCTTATGAAGAACAGCCGATAGAGATTCTGGATCGTAGAGAAAAAGTCCTATGAAACAAGACCACTCACTTGGTGATAGTTTTATGGAGGAACCACCAATTAGAATAAGCTACATGGGAGCTTGAGGATATGATTAGGGAGAGGTATCCTCATCTCTTTGTTACAATGTGACGAATTTCGAGGGAAAAATTCATTTTAAGGTGGGTGGAATGTAACACTCAAGACTTTTATAAGAAATATTTTGTTTTTATATAAATCATCAAAGGAATCTTTCACTACACACAACACTAGATTGGATTTCTTTACACGCAATCGTGACATTCCTTGATAGCTTGCGTCGTACGCAATACTGAGTTTCACTAAACAACGATATGGTATTAAAATATTATTAAAACTAGCCGTTATGAATAGTAATAACCACTTTTTGAAATTTTGTAAATTTTATTTTTCAAAATGGAATTCATTTTTGGATTCGTAATATCGAAATTATCCTAGGGTGAAATTTTGGTATTTTTCTGGAAACATTCAATTTTTGATAAATAGTGAAAACATTGGGTTACTATTTAAAAACCAAATTTTCATTTAAATAATTATTTGTTTTATTTAAATTTATTTTAGGTCAAAATTGATACATAATATCTATATATGTTCAATGAAATTCATTGGAGTAATTTTATAAAAATTTTAGATATATAAAAATTTTATTAAACTTTTGACCGTCTTTTACCCACCTCCTAGGAGAATTTGCAGATTTACATAAAACTTAATTTTACCACTTATGTGTGTGGAATTTCAAAAATACAAGAGACATGGTTGATTTCAGTAAGTAAAATTTGGTTCAATGATATTAAAATAATTTTTGGTGAATAGTAACTTTTTACTTTTTTTACCACGGTTAAAAGTAAATAGGGTAATTAAGAGTAAAAATGATATTATTATTACCCTAAAACATGTCCTAATTCTATTGGATAAGTGTAATTGGACTAAAAAAACCTTAGGAATAAAATATGACCATTTAGGCCCACTTGGATTAGATTAGGACATTTATTATTAATTTATTTAAAGAAGTGTTAAAATAGTTAAATTCAAAGTTTAATAAGTAAATAATTTTTAATATAGGGTTATACATGAGATAATTTAGACTATAAATATTCATTAGAAATATAAAACTATTGCCTACATAATGGAATTTTATTTGTAATTTTTAGACATTAAATAATTTAATTTATTTATGACACAAATATGATGCATTAATTATCTTATTAATGAAATATTGACATAATTGATGTTATAATTACCCAAATAAATTTAATTTGAGAATTTTTATAAATTAAACTAATTTTATAGGTTACTAATACGTATTATTATTGATTTAATTAACTTTTGTCTGATTAATAATTCTGTTATGATTTTCACAAAAATCAATTACTAAATAGTATCAAAATTGACATAAAATAGTTTTTAAAACAAATATTATATTATTATTTGTTATTTTATTCCTAAAAATCTAGGGTTCGTCCAAATTACTTAGATAAGGTTATATATATTAATAATAAACAACTTGGGGTTCTTTTGTCTTGTTATAGTAAGTTTATTAACCTTATAGTGTAAGAACACAAAAAGGAACGGTAAATGTAAAATTATCTAACTTAAAGTTAAATCTAAATGATAAGGTTAAAATAGGAACCTAAACTTGTATAAATTCTATTTTATGAGAGTATTTAGATCCATACCCACCTTATCTTTGAAATAAATCAATTTTAAGGTATTTAAAACCGAATATGACTTTATAATAAAATAATATTTTTTGTTTTTCCAAAGGTGCCCCTCTCCTCCCTTACAAAAGGGCACATCCTCCCTCTATTCCTCACACAACTTTGAGCCTTCAATGTCGTCCAAACCCTGACAATTTCTCCTCTCCACTTCCCTAGAAATATCTTAGATGTACTGGTTTTCTTAAAAGACCAATTTTAGTGCCCTAAAAGGAGGTCTCAAAGAGGCGCTTCAAAGAAGAGGTAATGTCTGTTACCGATTCTTTCAACTTTATTTTTTCTTCCACTTATTCTTCTTTAGTTGTTTCATTATGAATTAATAACATTAGTATCACTCATATACTTATATGTTATTATAAGTAAGAAACATCCCTATTTCACCATCTATCCATCCTACGTAAAAAGAAATCACTGCGAGTGCGTAAGTACGGAATGCCGTCTCCACGCCATGGTGTAATCTATTTTCCACCACCACCTTACTTGTATGGTTATAATGGTGTAAATAATAACTATATATGTTTATTTTAAAGTGATATTGATTCTGAAATAGTATACATACACTCCAATACAATTTCACGATCATGGGAATGATATCATCGCTCGTGCGTACGTACGGCCTACCGTCTCCACGATGTGATGCGACTCGTTCTACATGATCTTAATTGATTAATGATTATATAAATGAATTGAATGAATAAATATGATATATATTACACTAATAACATTCTGTAAATTAGGTATCTATAACATAAAATAAAAATAAGAAATTATTCGACAAAACACACATAAGAAGAAAAAGCAATAAACACCCGAATAACAAGTAACAATGAAATATTACTAATAAGAAGCTATGAATATGACCATATATGATATAATAACAATGCGTATGATTTGGGAATAAGTCAATTACATTATTTAAATCATTATACAGGAGTTTCATACACTTACGAAGCAAATCGGACCTAAGGTAAGGGAAAATCTCGCAATCTCAATTTTTATCCGAGATTGTTTATACTTCAGAATTTACTGGGGAATATTTATCATCCACATACATGTTTCATCAATATGTAATATTTATATCCTTATAAAATAGTTTATATCCAATTTTACCCATCGGTGAGTTTTTAGTAAAATATATGAAAGGAATCTTTTGTCGTTTTTCGTACGAGGTACTTTTTGACTTTTCCGACAAAAGCACGAGAAGAATGTTTTTTTAACTTATACGGAATGAATGGATTTTTAAAACATTATTTCCAAGAATCTTAATTTACATGTTTTCAAGTTTATTTTTAATCAACTTCTTTTAGTTTAGAATTTTATGACATGTTGATAAAGGAAAGGTTTTTTTGAAGTAGAAAGGATATTTTCCTCAAGAATGGAGTTCAAGTGTTTTATCAAAATTATTTTCCATCTAAGATAATAAAGGGTTCAGTTTCTATCCCTATTATTACATTGATTTGATTATGTTGTGATGGAATTATATTTATGAATTCCTTTATCTTATATGAATTGTTTTATGATGTCACGATGTTTAATAATCATGTTTTGTTTACATGGGTTATGCTATGATGTATGGTTTATGATTTTTTGGCACACATAAGAATGGTATCAATATGAGATGGGTGGGACCTATATCTAACTCCAATGCATTGGGTAAAGATTCTATATCTCATGAGATAGACATGGCTGGAACGGGAGGTTAAACCAGTTCAGTGAAACAGGACTGAAACGAGGAGTGAACTCGGTTCAGAAATGGACTTTGTCCACTAAGATAGTCTTGGAAATGAATCTTGACTAATGAGAAATGATTCTATATGATTATGTGTGTATTAAACAAAGATTTATGTATTATGTTATGATTATTTTGATTACATTTCACTACCATGATTTATCCCATGTTATGAAATTATGATCTCTTTTGCAGGGTAAGATTTCCAAAATGTGATGTTCATATGAATATGATGTGATTGATATTTCTTTTGTTTACCCTTACTGAGCATTTTATATCACCCTCTTGTATGTTTTATTTCCCTAGGTCAGGAAGAAGGTTATTAAGTATGATATGCCAAAAGGGACTATAGATATGATGAAATAAATGGGAGATAGTGTAGACTCTTTATGAACCAGTTGTTTATGTTTCCTTGTTTCCAAAGACACTATACCTATATGGTCCATTCAAGGTTTTGTTATATGTTTTAATAAGTGTAATTCAATTTTTAAGTACTAACAATGTATGTAAAGTATGGGTCGTTATAGCAAATGTTAACATTGCTACTACTCTTATTGCACACAGCAATTCACACTCCCCTCAGGATTGCACTGTCCTGCCGCCTGACTCCACAATTGTTTCCCCAACTTCCCTATCCATAAGCCTGGATCAATGCTCATAAATGTCCAATGATTCTCTGGCTATATTTTAGAATCCTCCTTTAGTAGAATAGACTCCTATCCATGTAGCTGTGGAGGAACATTCTCTGGACATTACTGATTTAGGTACTCCAGTTTCTAACCTTCATTCAAATTCTACTTTGAAAATAGATGCTTCTCCAAGTTCTGAAACTTATGACAGAAAACAAAAACTTCCTTTCTCCCCTAGAATTATGTGATCCCAAGGAAGGAAAGGATCTGGAAAATCAAAAAAAAAGAAGGGTTCTAACCTAAAACGCAAATAGAAAACAAATTTTCTCTATTGGAATTGCCAAGGCTTGGACAACAATGATACCTCTAATACACTTAGGAGGTTCTTAAACACTCATAAGACTCATCACTTTTCCATTTCAGAACCTAAATTCAACTTCAATGTGAAATTTATGATATTTGGTTCTCTTAATTACAATTTTCTATGCTCTTGTAAAAATGGTCCTCAAACAGACTCCATGTGGCCCTTTTACCAGAATACACTAAAAAATATCACAATTTTAAAAATACTAAGAAACAATTTACTTGGGATTTCTTGTGGAATAGTCGGCATACCTTTTATAATATGGTTTAGGCCAATAATACATATCAAGATAGAAGAGTTTTATGGCATGAACTTTCTGATATGGCCAACTCCATTCGGGATCCTTGGGTTGTTATGGGAGACTTAAATGCCATTCTTAAATCTTGCAAAAAAATTGGCCCCTCACATCTTTCTATATCCTCAAGGGAATTCAAGTTTACTATTGAAGAATGTATCCTTTTTGAAGTCACTCTTACTGGTTCCAAATATTCATGGTACAAAAAACACTATAACAAAGCTATTTCCCATAAGCTCAACAGGGCTTTTGTTAACATGAAGGCTCTTGATATTGGGATAGTATATCCTATGTAACTCTGCCTATACTTAACTCTGACCATCATCCTACTCTAGTTATCTTACTTATGAATGACCGTAAGCTTGTTCTTCCTTTTAAATTTAAAAATGCTTGGTCTTCGAATCCTAATTGTGTCACTTTTATTCATAACTCTTGGAACTGTATGAAACACCATAAGGATTCGTTTTCATGTATGTACAAGTAGAAAATCCTCAAATAGGCCCTTAAAGGATGGTGTAAAACTGAAAATTCTCAAATAGACCTAGATATTTACTCTCTTGAAAATTATCTTAGCCATGCCCAAACTCATAACACTAATTCATATTTTAATATGGATCCTCAATTAGAAGCAAATATCTCACTTAAACTTAATTCCTTGCTCAAATTTAAGGATAGTATTCATAAGAACATTTTTAGGACTAAATAGATTATTGATGGTGATCATAATACTAAATTTTATAATTCCCTTTAAAGAATCAGAAAGGACAATCGTCCTCTTTCTAAGATTATTCATAATTATTTGATCATTTATTCTGAAGAGGCCATAATGGATCTTGTTATCTCGTATTTTTACAAATATTTTAATGGTCCAGAGATAAATATTTATCTTAGATCTGATATTATTCCCTTAATGGTGGATGATAGAGACAATGAGTCTCTTTTAAGCACTCCACTTGATCATGAAATTAAAGATACTATTTTTTGGCCTTAATCCAGACAGTGCGCCTGGTTCAGATGGGTTCAATAATGATTTCTACCAAAATCATTGGGATATAATCCACAATGACGTTTGTATCCTTGTTAGAACCTTTTTCATTCATGGATCTCTTCCTCATGGAATCAATACTCAATTTAAAACTTTAATACCTAAGTTTTAAAATGCCTTAGAGATCCATCAATTCAGACCTATTTCCCTGATTAACACACTCTATAAGATCATCACAAAAATTATTGTGAATATATTTGCAACTATTTGCAATAAAATTGTCTCATTGAATCAGTTTGGTTTTATTAAAGGTAGTTCTATCCAAGACTGTATTTTTCTTCCCTATGAATTTACCAATAGTCTAAATAAAAACACTAGAGGGGGGTGTGTGGCCATCAAACTTGATATCAATAAGTATTTTGACACCATATACTGGAATTTTATTTTCAAAGTCTTAAAAAACTTTGGATTTCATGATTCTTTCATTGGAAGACATAAAGCTTTATTTCACTTAGCTTTTATTTCTATTATGATTAATGGAACCCCTATGGGTTTTTTCGAATGCTCTAAAGGTGTCAGGGAGGGTGACCCTCTCTCTTCCATCCTCTTTTTTATTCCTAAGGACTACTTAAGTAGACTTCTCAACAATCTGGTTGATCAAATTAAACATAAGCCTATAAAAGTTTCTAGAAACCTAAATACCCCTACCCACCATTTATATGCTGATGATATCATCTTTTTTCTCAAAGGAGATCAAAAAATATTCATTTCCTCAAGAAATACCTTAATCACTATGAGTAAGTCTTAGGACAAGCAATTTCCTGGAATATATCGTATATTTTTTTTGGAAATATATTTTCTGTCAGAAGGAAATCTATAATTACCACTTCTCTTGGAATTAAAGAAGGCCTCTTACCTTTCACTTATTTGGGTGTCCCAATATTTTGGGGTTGTCCTAAAGAAAGATAATTTTCTAGTATCATTGATCAAATCATAAACCAACTCTCTACTTGGAAGGGGAAATCTCTCTCTATGGCAGGAAGAATATGTTTGGTCAAATTGACCATTGTCTTTAAAATGGTCTAATCTCTTATGATTTATAAATGGATTGTCGGCATCTTCATGAAAATTAATACTTATATTAAAAACTTCATTTGGACGGGAAGTATTTGTGAAAGGAAGATTGTCCCTATCCCTTGGAAATACTGTTGTAAACCCCTTGATAATGGTGGCATTGGTATTAAAAATTTAAAGCTATTCAATAATGATCTTCAAGCCCATATAACTTGGCGTTTTATTAATTGTACCTCTAAAGCTTCCAAATTCTTGAACCATAGATTTTTCTTTAAACTTTTAAATGGGAATTTTAATTACATCAACTCTTCGATCTAGCCTTCTATTAGGGACTCGTACCACAAAATCATGGAAAACTCTAGATGGATGGTTAGTGATGATTCTTCCATCAGTTTTTGGTGTGACAATTGGTGTGGTAACCCCTTGATTTCATTGTTACCTCCTAATATTATTCCATAAGATACTAGTCACTCTATAAAAGTTTTCCTTCAATTTGATAGACATGACCACCCTGACAATATTGCAAAAATCATTGATAATCACCCTTTTTCTTCTAATGGTGACTTCATTAGCTGGGAACCTGCATCAAATGGCATCCTAGACTCTAAAAACTACAATATGCATAGCTTTTCTGGAAATGAATCTAATTGTCAATGGGTGAGTCAATTTAACAAGCCTTGGATAAAACCTTCTAGGCTCACCCTTATTTGGCGCATTACTCATAATAGATTTCCTACTGAAGCCTGTCTGCAAACTTTTAGCATACAACTCTACTCTAAATGTCATTTGTGTAATCAGCACAGGGAGGATGCTGATCATCATTTTTTGTCTTGCGCAACAACCTCTGCTTTATGGAATTATGTTCTGGATTTATTTAATTGTAGATGTCCCTTATTTGAGTCTATTTGTTTTTTTTAAAAATGCATTAGATTTGAAGCCTCTCTATAGGTTAAAAATATTTTTCTTGCGGCTGTGGTGGAACTCCTGCATGAGATCTGGTATATTAGAGAAGATCTTATTAATAATAAACTCTCATTTAGTCTCAATGCAGGAAAAGCTCAGATTCTTATTGCAATTCATGAAGCCGCTTCAATTCAAAAAGTCTTCTGCAACAACTCGGTTGTTGACTTTGAGATCCTTCATCATCTTTGTGTTCCTAGTATATACCCAAAGCCCAAATGTTCCTTTGATGTATTCTGTAAATCACCGATGCTGGGATGGATCAAAGTGAACGTGGATGGTTCTTATAAAGGTAATCCAGGACCTTCCAGTTGTGGTGCCATCTTTAGAGACTCATCTGGACAGTGTCAGGGCTGCTTTTATGTTGGATGTGGAAACTCTTCATCTCTGGAGGCTAAAATGCTGGGGGTCATCCATGTTGTTGATTTTGAGCTTCAAAGGGGTTGGAGAATGCTATAGATTGAAAGTGATTCTACCACTATTGTTCATGCCATCTGGAATGGCAACACTCATCTTTCCTGTCCGCTTACCACTCTTTGGATGAATTGTCTGAACTCGCTCCATGGGATTGATTACATAGCTAATCATGCCTACTGTGAAGTGAATGTTGTTGTAGATGCTCTTGCTAACAAAGGTGTTCATCAGAGCATGACTTGCCAGGACACTCTGCCAGCTGACTTATTATATTTGTTTTATAGAGATTGTAAAAAAATCCCATCCTTCCAACTTTTGTAATCTTTTTTATAACCAATAAATTGTGCTTTGGTCTTTGACCAAATCATTACCCTTTTAAAAAAATAGGGCATGTTCTAATGTTTTCTGACTCAATGCATCAATAACTGCATTGCCATTTCTAGTTATATAGGCAAGGTTAAAATTGAAGGACTAAAAATATTTGACCCACCACAAATGTATGAGGTTTCAATCATACTGGGTAAAGATATATTTGAGGTTCCTATGGTCCGTAAACACCACAAATCACTCACCCAATAGAGAGTGTGTCCAGAAATGTATTGAATGGAAAAATTCTTCTAACTCAAGGTCATGGGTCAGTTAGTTTCTATCATGATGAATCAACATTCATTTTCTATACGCAAGGACTCTATTATATTACATTATAAATACTCTTAGGTTAATTCATGATGAATAAAAGATCATGATATAGCCTCTTCCAGTATCTAGTATAATAATAATAGATTTCCATAAAAGCCTCCCCTTTAGCACCTAGAGGATTTCTCATTTACTTTTGACCACTAGAACATACCTTCCAATGTTCTAAGACCAGTAAGAGGTGTTTCAAGGTTTGAAAATTCCTTTATAAAATTCCAAAAATATCCACCCAGTCTCAAGAAACTATTTTTATCGAAAACTTTATTTGGATACTCCAAGTAAACAACCATAATAAACTTCTATATGTCAAAAAAACTCTACATTCTAAGATAATATAATGCAAGAAGTAGAATTTTTTGATCCATAATTGGAAAATAAAAATATTGTCATAAAAATGATGATCTATCTATCTACTCACATTGATCTCAATATACTTTGCACGTCTACTAGAAGTGTGATAATACACTTAGATTTCATCAAAAAATAATATGAAAAAATAATCCAGATATGTGTAGAAAACCCTATTCATCGATTCCATTAAAATTACAGGTAAATTCATCAAACCAATTGTCATAATAAGATACAGATATTGAACATGCCTTTTATGGAAAACTGTATGGGGGTATGCCTGATGGCGTGACTCGCACCTAATGATATCCTGATTTCAATTAGATATTATGAAACATCCTTTCTCCTCATAGATAGTCAAATAGATCATTTACTCAAGGTAGCGTAGATAGGTTCTTGACTGTTATATGGTTTATGAAAATGTAATACATGTGTATAAGAAGGGTATCATTATCATTTTTAGTGAAAACCATTAGAAAACACTAAGAGGAAGTATTGGGATGTATAAAACCTTTGGCCTATAAATCCTCCAACTGTTGGTTGATCTACTAGAGCTTATTAGGTTACATAATATATGGGGGAATGTATATTGGAGTTACTCCTAGAACAAAGTCGATCATAATCTCAACCTCTCTCTCAATATGTAAACATGAAAAATTATCAGGAAAGTCATCCCTGAAATGATCTAGTACTAGAGGGAATTCTACTGGATGTAAACTATGATCCTCCATGAAGACATTATCAATATAGTAAGTCACACCACCAATCCCTTGAATATCTCCTCTGTATATACTATCTTGGACATCCCACACACCTTTGTGTAGATAACTGGTTCACTCTGGTGATATAAAAGATATCTTGTGCTGATAGATGTCTAGAAAGTCCTGATACCAGACCAACTAATCCATTGTGAGAATGAAATCAAACCATTCCAAATATAGACCAAATATATCCCATAAGAAAAAATAACTACCTAACTCAAGGGGATGTCCATGTATTAATATATTCCTTATAAAAATAATCAAAAAATTGTATCCAAGGTCATTACCCTACAGTAATATTGTTTTACATCCAAATAATTTCAACAATATGTAAAGAGTTGAAGTAGTGTGGATAACCTATATTAAAGAAGGAAGATATTATAATAGAGGCTACTATAATAGTACCTCATACTATCAATGATATAGTAATCTATTCCTCGAGTATCGGCCGTATTTCATGAAACTGTACTGATCACTGACAATATTTTACAGCTAGACTACCCCGATCATGACCACTCTACTAGCGGTGCTGTAAATCAGAAGACTGGATACTATGGCCACAAAATCCTCCTTGGCTAGCCCTACCTGTGCTACTCTATTTCTTTCCTAACCAAATGTAAAAGAACCTTCCCCTGAAGTTGGAGATGGTGGGTA
Source organism: Viscum album (assembly GCA_963277665.1). Classification (NCBI taxonomy): domain Eukaryota; kingdom Viridiplantae; phylum Streptophyta; class Magnoliopsida; order Santalales; family Viscaceae; genus Viscum; species Viscum album. The sequence continues at coordinate 563,041,954 of OY728125.1, forward strand.
AATGCTTCTACTAGAATTTGATGTAAGGGTATGAAAATAATATCTGAATATTCTATATAACGTGAAACCCCTACAATATAGAGGGTTTCTATCACAAAGAGGCTTCATGTTACCATGTTATCCACACTGATAAAACATCATAGATCTACTATTATAGGTACCCTAGATTCTACTTCTTAGATAAGAAACATCATAGGATAAATTTCTACTACTGAAAGAACTACTAGCTTTCTTCCTCAATAATACCATGTTCTCAGAAGTGTCGCCTTCACTCATGTTGTGCTCAGTGACAAGAGCCCGATTTATGATCTCAGATAAACAAGTAAGGAAAACTACATTCAAATGAGTACAAATAGAATATTATATCCCATCATTGAAGTATCTTGCATGTAAAAAATCTGCACTCGCTAGAAACTGTGGAAAGCACATAAACATAGTAAAACACGCTGAATACTCTATAACTATAATTGAACACCTATCAAAATGCATGAAATATATAGCTCGGTCAGCTCTTGGCATATGATAAATGAACTGATCATATAATGTAGTATAGAAACCATACCATACCATGACCTAATGGAGACTAGCTTGGGTAATTACATCCCAACAGCCCTAGGCTGAATCATGCAGCGTGTAGGTAGAATGATTGACCCTCCACTTCAGAGGTGTCCCCAGATTATCAAAAATAGAAAGAGTGACATCAATTTAAGACTCATCTTCCTATGGAACTCCATCCCTAGAGAAATTGGGATGATACTACTACTGTAACTCACGGGTCAGATCATCTATTATAGGTGTAGGTTGTGGAGCGTGTGGCATGGACTACATCAGACGTAGGAAAATATCACAAAGATGAGTGTATATGCCCAGATCAGGTGCAATAACTGGTGACCCATGTGGAACTCTTGGCAGTAATACTAGCATCCCAGGGCCCACCTCATCTGGAACATGGTGGTTACCACCCTTCCAGCACCCGACATGAGGACATCGTGGATGCATTGGTCTAAAATACTAAGCGCACACCTTACAACAAAATAGAATTATATATATAGCTATAGTAGAAGTGGAAAAAATGGCTCACTACCCACGACATACTACCCCCAACTACTCAATTAGAAGACAAAGTATTGGTAAGTGGTCAAATATAAATTACAATAGTTTAAATAGATAATGGGTCAATTATACCTTTCCTAATCATTTAGTGGAAATAATTTTATTTTGTAAGTTTAATTTCACAATTATAGTTTCAATTTCTTATTTTCATATATCAATTTTCATTTATACTAGATCTTCACTCCTAGTGCATCAGGGCCCATGCACCTTATTACTAAAATCTTCACCCATTTAATTTCCATTATAATGGTTAGAGTTGGTGAATTACACATTCCAGAACATGGGGGCATGTACAACTCATGAATTGGAAAAATAAATCACTCAAACATATCCTAGTAGTATAATTGGCATATATATAAAAAATTCTCACTCAAAAATAACAACCAATACATGACAATCAAAGAAATAAAAGTCGCCTATATGGAATGAAAATATTAAAGAAATATAAATTCTCGATTGCAACAATGATGAATGTGATGATTCTCTTTTCCCTTTTATAATTGGTCCAAGGGTGAAATGAAATATTCAATTAGAATAATAATACTAACCACATCATATCATGTGTGTCACCCCATAGTGAGATAATATCAAAAGTAATAAGATAAAATAGAGCAAAAATTATAATTTAGATAAGTCACCATTTACCCAAAACAGTTGATAGGTACACACTAGAATGACTTATAATAATGTTTCAAATCATTACCAATATCTATTCTATTGTATCCAAGTAGTAAATCAAGAAATGAACCTCTAGGATACCACTTTTTTATGTACCAGACCCGGTTCCACTCAATGGTTCCCATAGTTCGGTTGGCCACATGACCTCAATTGAATCTCCCTAAACTCAATAGATTACCCACAAGCAGCAAGAGCCTAGTGTTTATCTGTGGAGATACTATTATCTCATTTCAAGAGTTTATCATATTAGAACAATAATATTTTATGTAAATAGTGGAAGTAGACTAATATAAATTTATGGAACAAAAGAATCATACAAGAATAATAAACAACTAAAACAACTATTAATCATATACAAAATATTACGATTCATGTAATGCCTCAACAAAACTAGAAAACATGGATACAAGGATGAAAGAAACACACAATAAAAAAAAATTATTTAAAAGAAAACCAATACTATCCAGAAATTATGAGCTCTAGCTCCTTCATATTCTTCCAACCTCTACCCTAATGCAAGAAAGAAATCAGGTACCCCAAGAGGGACACATTCCCTTGTCAAAGCCTACATACGTGTACTCTTTTTGAGTGCCAATGGTGGCCTAGATAATTTGTGAGATAATTCTCAATAGACAACCACCAATGGGATCTATAATATATAGTCTATGTAATATAAATTGAAAGATTTTTCAAACTTTTTTTTTATAAAATTAATGTTGTACACTAATGAAAATACCCAATTACTTGCTTTAGACTCAACCAGTGTCTGGAAATGTGACCATTCCATTATTAATTTTGTTCTAGTTTATAATAATTAATGTGAGGTATATCATAAATTTATATCCTAACATAAAAATAATAAATAATCCAAGATGTAATAAGGAAAACATGATGATACTATCAATATAGAGGTTACAAGGTGTTGACCAAGGAAACCATGATCTTATGTGTCGAACTAAGTCAAGTATTAATAGTATCCTAGCTAATGGTCAAGAGTGTAATCTAAGGGGAAACACCAAAGGCATTATGAAATAATGATTCTAATCAAGTTCATGGAATACAACCATGTAAAATGGGATAAATAATAACTATGCATAATCGATGTAACCATGGAAGTTCAGGTATTTGGAAGTCATAGTAGATCCATGGAGTTTATCCAAGTAATCTTATAACAATAATGGATGGATATTATAGTGTCATACCAGTAATCCAATAGTAAACAATGATTTTGTTCAATGGTGGGATTTACCCTTAGTAATTGGCATCCTATAATCAGAATGACGACTATGAGTGCTGAAGGCATTTGTTCCGGAATCCAAGGGATAACTCGAGTCTGACCACACCTATTGTAATATCAAGGTCCATATACAAGACACACCTTTTAATCAATTATTTAACTATTTATTTCCATATCAATATCATTCCATTTAATATGTTGATGTGTTCATTTTATACCATTCATTACTGTGACATGTCTAATAGTGTAACGAATGTATTAGATAATTCATATATGTAAAAATAATTTTCATAGGTTTACACCATTGCCTTCCATTAGATATGCAAAGGGGTGATACGGGCATGAATATAATCCATTCAATTACATTCAATTATACCAATCCATGTATATATCATTCATTCCAATTACAATTTAGTTTTGTTATTTACATTAATCAACTTACCTTATAGGGGTCATGTGTGATGCATAAATGTTCTATCCATTACCATTAATAGATTCAATTAAACACTCAACTTTATTAAGGTAATTTCAAGGAACACCTGAATAGTTCTCCATAGAGTCCCACTAGGAAACTAAATTCATAAATATGGATAACACATACTTTGGGTGGCGGATGTTGAGGATGTAACCTGCAACAATAGAAAGTATTTAAAATAAGAGTCTTAGAATGTGGTTATAATGACTATAAGATAGTCACATGAATAAAATAGGATATACTTGATCAAATTAATATGAACACATGGAAATTTATAAAATGAAAAAAAGACATGAGAGATTAGTTATAGAACACCTACATCATACTCATACGACACTCCTCATCCGGTATTAGCCTCTTGTTTGGCCTACATTGGAATATATTTTAAAAATGGAGCAATACACTAAAAATAGGGCATATGGTCTTGTATATAAATAGAATAATACCTAGAAATAAGAATGAATAATGGATAAAATAGAATCAAGATCTTACCAGCCCATATCCAATGGGATGAATAACACTTAAATCATACTTTGGATGGAAGAAGAAGATCCAAAAATATAATACATATATTGAGAGCTTCAAATGGGAGAGGGGAGATCTCCGATTAATGGAATGAGAAATGTTGAAAAGAAAATATGTATTATATAAACCATTAAGGTTTGTTTCATCAATTCTCTCAAAAATAGGGGTTATAAGGACTATCCACATGGTTGACCAAAATGTGTTCCAATAATGTGCCTTTTATATTCCAAGGGGAACTTTTCCTGGTTAGGCTACATGGTTAGAGAAATCATGCCCAACCATGGGAAACACATCTATAATATGCATGTAGTTTTTTTCATGGGAATGTGGACCCTGGTGCATGGTTAGAGAAAATATTGTTCTCTACATCACTCTGATGTCCATCCATGTCCTCTTAAAAGAGAACATGTGACCTACCCCCAAATAGTTTCTAATAATAATTTGTCTAACCTATTTCTCCATAAATATTGTGTCATGGGATCTGAACCAGCAACAGACACCCCTGAGGAAATTACGCACTCATTAGGAATATGAATTAGGAATGAAATTTAGAATTAGAACAAATTTAAAAGGATCCATACAGGAGATAAAAACTGGAATCTCACACTATTCATATTTTTAGACAAGAATATGAACATGTCCTAAGGAAAGTGATGCAATCACATTGTGAGCCCGGTTGGATCAGGGATATGGGAAATATCTAGTTCCTTTAGATTATGTCGCCAATTTTTTCATATGAATGTGTGCTTATTCTGAGTCATGTATCACTCTCACTCTATGAGACACAATTTAAATGGTAATATGAACTTCATATGGTGCTTCATACTTTACCAAAATATAATTATAATTCATATATATAGGATAAATATTTTACACTTCCTCTAGAGAAACCACTTGTTCATGTTTATTAGTGTGTCATCTATCCATATATGTATTAATGGAAATATTTTATTGTTAACTTTTTATACTAGTTGCGAAATATCCTAGTGGATTTCGTTATTTTTTTATATAATTTATGGCCAATTTAGAAAAGTTGGTGCGTGAATGTAGGAAAATACATTTTCACTCTCTAATATATACTAGAATATATGTTCAATTGAAGTGGGGATATGAGGGAACATTTATCCTCCTAATTCCACTAGAATATGTAAATGGACCTCATGCAAGGTGGTAAGGATACTAACCTCCCACATTATTGATATAGTAATATTCCTGTAGACATCCTATAAGAGAGTATGAATATAATCCTTCTCTTTGGATACCACTGGAAGATTCCCTTACTCTTCATCAGTAGAAGCATGGATATGATCCCACTCTATTTTATCCAATGCATTCGGGTCCTGATGTGTCTTCCTTATTTACAATTCATGGGAATTCGAGGTGGGAGAGTGTCGGGAGGTTCCCTTAGTAGGTGATAGAGGGACACCTGTGGGATTGTACGGGTGACAGTGGTTAGTACGATCCATCCTCTGTGGTACCTGAACTGAAAGGGACCTATAGTTTACTCCTTCTTCCCACTTCATCAGATTATGAAGCTGGTGATTGTCACACTCTAGGGATAATATTTATAAACTATTGGTGATGGTGATGGACAACATCATTTTCAATGAAACATTCTTTATATGATGAGGTCTCATCAATTTTAGAATCCATAGACAAATTTAGAAGTCCTAAAATCTCTAGATTGTACAATTATGGTGTTATTCCCTGACAATTTCCTTCACCACCTATCCCTAAAAATTTTGGATAGGTGAGGTCATTCTATGACATGAAGGGGTTGTAAAAGTAGCTAATTTTCCATAACAGTCTCCAGACAGATACATGATCATGGGTCTGGGAGTTTTTAATAAGAGAAGTATTTTTAGTCATAAAGAGAATAAGGAATAAGGTCACTGGTCAGTACACCATCACATTAATAGTAAGTATGCAATTTTATATTCATAGGTAACACAATTTTCTATTCTTATTCCTAGTTTGACCAATTTTCTCGCATATAATTATCCCATCAAGAAAGTATATATTTAATGATACCCCTAGTTAAATTTTTTCAACTGATCTTTTTTTATTATTTGAGTGATTCATTTCAGTTTCAATATTTTTGTGTGTTCAGTTTTCCACAAATGTAAGGAAAACAATTTTCTATTGAGAACTTTGTAGTCTATCCATTTTAACGTGTGAAGGTGTGGTCCCAATGAAATGATTTCATATTGGGTTTTTAATTTTATTTAATGGGAAAAATGGGTTTTGGATATACAAAATGATTTATTGTGATTGGTTTTAAATGTCCTTTACCATTCTGCCTGTTGAAATATCCATTTATGACTTTCATAGAAATTCAATGTCCTAATGACATGCATAACTGGGTATAGACTTACATTCGAAAGATAGGAATTAAATTGGGGTCATGAGAACAAATGAAAGTTATAAACTCCCATTGTTCAAGAGTAGTATAGTTCTGGATCATCACACCCTTAAGTGGTGGTGATTTTTTCCTTCTCGTGATCTCTCTTACAAATTTAAGATATGTTTGTGAATAACTTAGTAATCCTGATATGAGATCAGTATCCCCCATAAAGGAATCACATGTTAATACATCTATGTGTAAATGGGGGACTATTAATGAGTCTATCTATATGAGTCTAAGGTTCTCCATCCATTTCCCATTAATGGGTTGAAGGTATTATTTTGGAGACTTATAAATAGGCACTTCAGAACTTACTAACATATAGGTAAGAGATTAATGTCTCAAGGATGTTGTTGAACCTTTATTATCCATCCTATGTATCCTATTTAAAACTAGATTCAAAACCCACATAGTTCACTAAACCCATGTAGTTTAATGTAATGCAAAAAATAATGTATATGAGGTAACAAAGGAATCAAGTGTTGATCTCAAGCCTCTGAAAGGCATCCTAGGATTCTTGGTGATGATAGGAATTAGAGTCACCATATATCAATGTCACCATTGAGATATATCCATAAAGTGATTCACTTGTATGGGGAATTTCATATAATTCAATTCAATAAGGATTAGACATTGTGGTTTCCCTAAATGGTAAGGGTTCCAGATGAAAATGATATGATGATTGAAAATACCTAGGTCCACACATCCCATTCTCAATGTGAGAAATAAAAGGCACCGAGTAATTAGTCTCACTAAATGTTGATAGAGGACTAATTCATTATAGAATCCCATACAAGGTGATTGATATAGAACTTGGTCCATAGTATAAAATCCTACGTATCCTTGTTATGTAATGATTTAGAGTTCTCATAGTTTAGTACTATTCATAATCAACTAGTTGATGATATGAATAATGATAAGACCATATGAGAGATTTTATCTCAATAGTTGGGAAATCAAGGACATAGAGGGATTTACATCAAGGTAGAATGTCAGTGGAGAACAGTAATTAGAATGTATTCTTATGTATCCTTGATATGGATGGAATCAGCGTTCTCGTAGTTTGTTTGGGGGTATTCCAAAATATATCCACAAGACAAGGTTATAATAACTTGGGAAGCCTGCTTGAAATATCACGATTTCCTACATTACATATCCTTATTGTCTACCTAACATCTACTAATTTTATACCTGAATTTTTTGGTCTGTCAGCATGACTTTTCTGGAGGTGTCTAAACATTTTCTAGTTTCCTAAAGAATATGTCTAGAGCTAATCACATGATCCGGTAGACTTATCTGAAGTGAATTTCATAATATGGATGGAATACCTGGAGGAAATCTCATGATCATGTTTTAAATTTCATTAGGACATCACAATACCTAGATAACATGTTTGGATGGTCCCGCATGACCGGGATGAATTATATGTAACAGATCTCATTATCAAGTGCGAAAATTATAGAGGACATCTGGAGACCTAGCGGACAAGTCTTGGTGCCACTCCATAACATGGGTTACATGTCTGGAGGACATCCCAATACTTATCTAGAAATCTAAGAGGACATCCCAGGACATGTGTTGCATACATGAATGGTGTCTCATGATTTTTATGACATTCTCATAGGATATCGCATGATCCAATTTACATGTCAAGAGAGTGTCATATGATATGGGTGAAAATTCCTAGGACTCCCAAATGATATCAGTTTGTCATTTGATGCACATGAATATTAGAACACCCAAATTCTCTTAATATGAGATTTTTTTGTATTAATTCATGCTTTTATTTCTTATGTGACTGAAGTGTTGAATAGTATTACCTTATTTCAGGTTTTGTGTGACCTTATTGACATGTAGGGAATCGTTCGTGTAACATGGTCGACATGCTAGAAGTGATTCACATGATCTATAGGGTGCTCATGCAAAGCATATATTCATGATTTTTGAAACCTCATGACATTCACATGATTTTACCAGATGGAATAACTTTTGGATCATGTGATTGGCTACTCAGAGAAGTCTTCTCCTTCACTCTCATTTAGTAATTGCATGTGGTGTTCTTTTTCTCATGTGATGAAAGGGGGGATTTATAGGCCTCTCCCACCCCATGGGTCATATGACTCAATGCATGATGTGTATCTTAAAAATGTGATAATTTCATCAATGGAAGAATTTTAGTGACACATGATTCACATGACCCAAACAAGAGTCATTTATGGCGCCACATGATGTAAGTGACTATGAGAATTTTCTACCATCTTAATGTTTATTGGACCTCGACTGATGAAAGAGATTTTTCCTAACCATGTTGATTTGTCAAAGAGTCTTCACATGGTTACGATGACATCTATTTGAGTGTTCATGATATCGGGGCTCCCATATAATGTCTTCCATGTGATTAAACATGAATTGTCTAGGGTCCACTATGAGGATAAGACTTCTTATTAAGGGGTCCTTGTCAGGATCATTCTGACATGTCTAAGGGGGTCTCGCATGATCAATGGTGATAAGATGGGGTGTACAACCACATTCACATGATTTTTAGTGCACCAACCCATCATTATAGGCATACATATTCTACATTTTTTTTCATTCTTTATTCTATTTGGATAGAAGATCTTATGAATCCATGTGAGTGTTATAAATGAAAATAATTTTCCTTGACTGTGGTGCACCATTTGATCAATGAATGATCTCATGGTGACTTATTATTATTTTATTACAAAGCTCATATTCAGGACAATAGTGCTACAGTTGCATCATATATTTGTATGAATGTGTCTGATTCACTTTGCATGAAAATTTTGACACACCCACCTAAGGTAGTATAATGAGATAGACATGTCTCCATGGGATTCATGATGTCTCATGGATCACATGAGATCATCACATGATGATCGACATAACACCCATTTTCATGAGGCTTAAAACTTTATCCTCCATTATTTTATAAGGAGGTTTTGGTTATTTGTTAAGCATCCACCAGTTGACAAGTTTCATGACACAACAGAGGTCACCTGGAATCCGTTATAAGATCATCAATTCATGTCAGGATGCCTTTTCAAGAAAAGGGAGGCTTGATAATGGGGTTCCACATAACAATAAATAGATTATATTCTATGTATGATCCATTCTCATGACCTTCTAAAGTTCATGTGGTTACATGTACTTCTAATCGTTATGAAATAGATGTAATTTAGCTTCCTTATCTTTCTCTATTTTGTGGAGAAAATACTACCGATGCTTCAGGTATTTCCTCTATTCTAGAATTATCTATTCTCATATTGGAAGGCATCAATGGAGTTAAGTTTTTAATTGATATATGATGGGAATTGAATTAATTTTACTATTCATTTACTGGGAATTTAATATCATTCTTCCACACAAACATGATAGTAAGAAAGTTGCATCCAACTTTGTATTCTTCTATGCTCACCCCTACTTATTTATAATATTTTTTACAATTTTAAATGATAGTGTTTAATGTTAAGTAATAGTATAGTAGCTTTTGATATGGTATTCAATGTGAATTTGATGAGTCTTATTCTTTTAAGATATATTTTCATTTTTTATTCATTTTTATGATGTTTTTTTCTTTTTCATAATATTATATTACATGCATGTTTATATTAGTTATCCTAGTTTGGACTACCTTGTATATGTTGTATGATATTTACTGGTGATTTTTCTTACATATTATGGTTATAGAGGAAATTCCCCCATTATGTAATTTCATAACCCCTATATTCTGGTTTCTAACTCATGGATTATTGTAGGTGGGATACAGAGGTCATAGTTTGTCTCATTTCCAAATCAAGATGGGTACTAGAGGAAAAATCTCATGAAAATAATCAATGGGTCCATTAAATTTCAAATATATCAATATTAAATTAAATATAATGCATCACCAAAAACAAAATGACACTAAACATAGTAGTTTTTTTATACACGAACACCAAATAGGATATATAATCCAATAACCACTATCTAAAATCAAGGATATATTCTTGAATCATATTATTAAGAATCTAGAAAGTACACATAGGTGTCCTTTCAATATGCGGATGGTCATCCATATTCAAAATTTCCCATTTATAAATATTTTCTGAATGGAATAATAGTACTAATATTTGAATCTCCCATACAAATTATAAGTTATGTTAATATGATCCACATGATTTATTGGACATCACTCGAACATAAACCCTTCTCAAATAATTTTCCATATGAGTTTCCCTGAAAAATAAAATAAAAATATAATTTATTCATTCAATCAATAACATCTGATATTATATTATAGACCTCTATGGAGGTTTAAAATATATTTACAGATCCTTTGAATCATCATCTCATTTCAATTAATGTGTGGGTAATTTCTAAAGAATTTATTATATCATCTAATGTGATGAGACAATCCCAGGGACCCACATCTTGAGATATTTGTTGAGATAAAATCAATTGTTCAGGATAATTAATTGATATCTAAATTCTGGAAACTAGTATTGATGGATGAGAATAATTATTTGGTAATAATATTCCCTTAAATGAACAAATAAATATATAAGTAAAATATTATTTCATCTAAAATATATAACAAAATATGAAAATTATCTAAACTAAATCCAAATAGAATTTCATGTAATGTAAAATCGAATCATTTCCAACCATGATGAAACCAATATATTAAATTACCATCCTATATAGATGGTAAAAATTCTCTTGTAACACTTGGACAAACACATCTATGTCAACTGTGAACTCAGCTCTGAGGATCCATTGCCAAATTAAACTACAATATTTACTTTATTTTCATAATGGAAAAAAATACATCTAGACACAAATAGATATTTTGTGTATGTGTGAGTAATTATTTACCTAGTAGTATTCCCAATGGGGATATTTGTGGGCATTGCTATGGACTTTTTTTGGGATGGCAGTGGATGGAGCCCTTTGAGGAATGTTACAATGTCCCTCTCCTTCAAAATAGATTCACCCCCACCCCTAAATTAACGTACAATGGGATAAAATGTTGTTTTATATAGTATAAAATGAAATCTCAATACTCTACCACAGTAATTAGTGGGTATTATCCATTAAATAGGGTTTTGAAACAAGAGGGTAATGAAATGAATTTTTTACTAGAATAATGTACCTTGGATGATTTTAGAAGAAATTAGTGTAATCTAAACCTTTGAAAGAGAATAGAGTGATTTATATTTTATGGGAGTATATTTTCAATCAAATAGAAACTCTATTTTTTAAGAATTGGAGTATGTCTTTAGATAATGAGTTCTAATCCATTTAATTATGTAGAAATATACTATAGAAAGGAATATTTCATCCAAATTAATCATAGTTTTAAGATCACACATATTTGATTAAGTGAAAGAGATTAAACATACTTATTAACAAACATATCTATATGTAATTCCAGATTTTTTTAATGGTCAAGTTCATTCTCTTTTAGTGAACTTGGTTCACTCATCAAATTTTCCCTTTTAATCTTTGGCCTAAACTAGAGAAATTAGCTAATCTATTGAAAAATTTAAGACACCACTATGAACCATACACCAACATGGAATGCAAAGTGAAAAGTTCTCCTCAAAGCATCATATTGTGTAATAATTCTCTCATTCCGAGATAGTGTGATGCAATGTGCCCCATATGATTATTCTCTTTATCTCTATTTAAATAATTATAATTGAAGATATCCAAATAATGGAGACCCTACTCATACCCACATTATGATGTCGGATTCCAAAAATTATCTCCATTTAAAAAACATTAGACCCAATTTTTATTATTTTCTAAAGCACCAAAGAATAAAACAATCTACCTCCATTTTAAAATATTTAAAAACAACTTTTAAAATAAATCGCGTAATTTCATATAAATGAAATGAATAAATAAAGGAATCCCTAAATTTAAAACATTATAAAATAGTGAAAAAATCTAAATAGATAAAAAAATTACATCACCTTATACATTTAACTCTTATTATCTAATAGATTCAGCATACAAAAGTCAATTCAAGTTCCTTAGATATTCAAATACTCCTAATAACATTATAGATACATGTCACTTATCATTTTATTAATTTTTTGTGACAACTTCATAATCTCTTTGGAGCGGATATACTCCTACATTTACACTGATTAACCAAAAGAGTTACCTTGTTCATCACTAGTTTGATTTCTTAGGTAAATGAAGAATTTTAAACTCACTCCACTTTTTTCATTGGAGGAGAACACTATTTCTTATGATGTATTATACCTTTGTTGTTTCCTTCACATATGGATATAATTTATTATTGAACATATAATGTTTTTTTTACACCAAATCCTTCGAAAGACACTTTGTTAGTGGATCCACCAAAATCTTGATCAATCTAACAAAATTCATAGTGGGGATACCATTTTGTATCAACTAAATCAAATATTTACTTATGAGACCAATGAGTCTATATTTTCCATTATATGTATTATTATATTACCTAGACATCATTCCATAACAATAAAAATATATAGAAACTAGATACATAGACACTGTTTATAATGGTAGGACTGGTAAAAGATACACAATTCATTAAATTTTTTTGTTAGCTATTAATGAAAAAACTAAGAATCTATTATATATTATGTTATATAAGTTTGTTACCTTTTTCCCCAAGTGATTGTTCCACCTCCATGTGTAAAATCCCATTCACTCCTAGAAGTGTGATCCACCATATTAGTAATCTATATCTCATCAAAAAAATCAAACAACCTTGGGTTTCCACAATTACATATATTGTAATCAATAGAACCCTTAATATATTTGAGTACTCTTTTAACCACATCCCATTATCCATAATTTGGTTTACTTATATACCAGATTAGCTTACATATAAAATATGTTGTATTTTGTATTATTTATCATAGCTTACAAGACACACCCTATTACTATTTAATAACAATGTTGATAAACTTACCTATAGATATTTGGTATCATCCTACTCATATAAGAGTATAGAGTCGAAAATGGTAATCAATCAAATAATTTTGGCCTCTTTAAGACTGTTTCATATAAGGATATTGATTAAGTAAACTAAAATTATTATTCCCAAAAAAATTTATTGAAAAAATAAAATTATCATCACCAAATTATTTCATATAATAGTTCCCTGACAAAATAGACATGGACATATTTACTTGATTCATATGAATTATAAATATTGTTTCATAAATATATAAATAGATAACAACACCGTTGTTATTATAAAACATAAAATAAGCACATTTATCAACATAGTTATCTACAATAATTTTTTTTGAAATTTCATAATTAGGTTTCTCAATCAATTATTTTGGATAATTTTATAAACCATATAGGGACCATACTAATATTAAAGCCTTATTTTCTTTCCAAGGAATATGAATAGGTCTGGCTTTTCCATATATATTTCTTCACATCAATATGTAATTATGAATTCTGATTTAACATCCATTTAAAAATAAAATAAAATTATATATGGAATTTAAATAAAAAATAATTTTAGTAGAATCATTTCTCTCTATGAGAATATATGAATAAAACTAATAGATTATTACTTTTTAATAAAAATTCTTTGTTACCAATGTGGCTTTATAGTTTTCAACGATAGCATCAACCATATGTTTTCTTTTAAATACCCACATACAACCTATTTTTTTCTAAAATAAGAATATCTAATAATATCCAAGTAATATTACTTGTTATATAGTAAAATTTATAATTTTTAGCTTCTTTCTAAAGATATTCATCAAAATATTACATATTCTCATTAATTTTTTTTAAATTATATACTATATTAAAAGAAATGTTTGTATTAAATTATAACCATCAGTTCATTCAAGTATGTACATATAGAAAACATATATATTATACTCTCTTATCCTATATCATATATTTCTACAAACATCCACAGCTATACCTTCTTGAGATACTATTTCACTTGATCTAGATTCTTAAATTCGTTCTTTCTTTTGTAAGAAGTTAAATCTAGATTCATTAAAAATAAGATCTCATAATCCAATAAGGGTTTTAAGAGATACAAAATAATTTCATTATATAAATATTAATCTATAACCATTTTAATACTCTGCATATCCTCAATATATTCTCGTAATATATCTTGTACCAAAATTTTACCTTTGGGTTCAAGTATTCTCAAAATTGTGTAACATACCCAATGAAATAAATAATTAAAGATTAATTTCCTATAATTCCATAATTCTTATGGATTCTTCTCCTTAACATTTATGAGTACCCTATTTAGAATGTGGAAAACTCATCATAATTCTTTTAATTAAAATTCTCTTGACATAACTATTTTAAAAATCATAGAATTAACTATATCCATTAATATTATATAAAATATCTACGTTATACCATTCTGTTTAGGTGTATATGGATTTATCACCTCATGTATGATCACATTAGATTTATAAAGTGAAGAATTATAATATTATCCCCGTTTTCAAATCTATGGAATTTAATTATCAGAGTATATTGGTTTTCAACCTCATCATTCAATATTCTATATTTATTTATAAAATTATCTTTATAATGAAAATTGGAGAAATAAAAAATATATAAAAATACTCAAAAGATATATAAATTGTTTTTTATTACATATTATAGTAGTATCATGAATATCAAATGCATAATTTTTAATTTTTTCTAAAAATTTACTCTTACTATATAATTTTGTTAATTATTTCCAAACTATTTTACATAGAATAAAAGTCATTAATTTATAATAACTCATACCCATGATATTTTATATTTCTTTTTTGTTAACTTTTCATACATTTAATTATAATTTATGGAACCTATGTGATTGTTCCAAAAATATAAAGACTATAGAAAGTAACCAGAAAAAATAATAATACTAAATTTTAATTATCCAGCACAGAAGTGACCATTTCCAACAATGATCCCATCGATGAAAAAAATTATTTCCTTGAATAAAATCATAACCACATATTTTTTTAACAGGATCCATGAATATATGTTTCTATGAAATTCTGGGATATGCAAGATGTCATTTAGAGTAAGTATATTTTTCAAGGTAATCTCAAGACCATCCACACCATTACCTTACACACTAAGGATTAAAGAGTTCACTATAGAGAGACATCCCCCGTATTTTATTGATTCTAAACTCTTGAAGATGGATTTATTTTTAAAAAAATATCATGTATCTCCTGAATCAATCCATCAATAAAAGATTTACATTATCACATTAGCATTGATGATCTAGTCCACAATATTCTTATTTTGAGTCCTATTTCCTTTCTTCATCTAGAGATGATAGTATTATTGGAATTTTCCCAACATTCCCTATATTTATCCTACAAAATTCATCTTATTTAATTGCACCATTCATTTTTAATGATTTTGTATACATTTTTCCCCTTTGAGGACCCTATTGGACCATCTTACTCCACCATGAAGACATTAGATTTTTCATACATTGGTTCATTTTCCTTGAATATATTTTTAAATTCCTCATCACTTTATATATAGCAGAGTAACTCATTAATAAAAAATATCTTTTTTAGTTTTTTAGATAATGGTTAAAATTATTCCAAGAAAGTTTGAGTATATTGAATAATGAAGTGAAAATTATTTCAGCATCTATGTTCTCTTTTTTAATCAAATATTCAAAGATACAATGGGTTTCTTAGAACTAATCTACATTAGATATTTTATATATCATTTCATATAATTGAAATTTATTGCTATGAATTATTTTCCTCACATTCTCAAGGAAATTATTTTTTTCCCGAACCGTCCCTCATATCATCTCCATTGAGAGTTATTGGTAAGTTTCAAAGAGATCAGAAGATAATGCATTGAGTATGTGTCCTCAACAAATGAGATTGTTTTCCTAAAATATTTCCTCATGTTTGAAATATTGAGAGTCAAATATTTAGATGTGGTGGGATTCATAGTTTAGAGAACAACCACCACTTTTACAGTCATAATAAGAAATTACATTCCCTATTGCCACCTACTAGAATTCTCGTTATCATGTTACATTACATTTATTATTATTTTTGATCATTTCCATATCCATGTTGAAATAATATACAATTATGATTGATTGGGATATCAGTGGTAATGGTAGGGAGTTTTTTGGATGATTGTATATGGTTCCCTTCATGGAATGTTACAACGTCACTCTCTGTCAGAGATGTTTTTCTACAACTAAATCAGATTTATAGTGGGATATAAGTGAATCCTCTTTAGGATATAGTTATGGATCATTGATCTACATTTTTACATAGTAGACATAATTCCATGAAGATTATTTTGAACAAATAGAGTAATATATAAGATTTTATATTGCAAATAATCCTTTGTTTCTTATAGACAACATAAGTGAAATCAAAATCTTTGAGAGAAATTAGAGGTCATGGGACATTATAGAATTATATTTCATACCCAATGGAGAATATATTTTATATGAATTAGAGTACCCCTTCATGTATGGTTTCAAAACCCTTGGATTTGTGTAAACACATATTCTATAAATGAACATTTTATCTTGATCAGTCATATATTATAAACACCAATGTTCTATTAAATCTCCAAGCTCGCACACTCTAGTAAATACACCTACCAATTAGATATCTCCTGATCTGATTGATTCTCTATATCATAATATTTAGTGAACTATGTTTAATAACTATACATACCTATTCATTCTAAAGCCTGAACTGGTACGACCATTATATCAATCAATAAAATGTAGGCACATCGCATTAACAGAGAGTACAAATTGAAACTTGTTCTATAAAAGTGTCATATTGAAAAATCTATGGCACACACATAGATGGTGTGATGCACCATCCCTCAGAATATTATTTATATACTTAATAGTATTTTAAATGATGATAAATTTTTTCTCCCAAGTAAATGATACCCAAATACAACCCACATTCAGATTTGGGATTTTAAAAACATCCATATTTAATAATAAAAACTAATTTTTAAATTTAATTAAAAACACTTAAAAATCCCAAAATACTCCACAATTTATAAATGCTTTAAAAAAACATTCAAATTAAAATTTCATACCCTCTTTGAATTAAATATTATAAAAATATATCTCATTATTTTATGTTTTATATAGAATATAAAAATCAAATATAAATAGAGATATATGTGTACACTTCCTTGAACATATAACACTTATTATAAACTAGATTTTTCCTATAAAAGTTTATCAAATTACCATAATTATTCATATAATCCTAAAAACCACTACGTACATTTTTCAATTATTCATTCATGAATATTTCAAATCCAAATTAATAATCTCATTATAGTGTACCCACTCCAACATTCACAAAGGTGAACCAAATGTTTACTCAACGTTCAACACTTGTTTAATTTCCTTAGTTCATTAGGTGTTTTAAACCACCCAACTTTTTTCAAAAAAACAAAATAATTTTATCGTTCAATGTAAAAAATATTTAATTTTTCCTTAAAACATAAGCTATATTTTCCTTCATTGAAATTATGCATAAGAAGTTACCAAATGATACTTTCAAATCCAGTCAATGGTGAATTTTTTACATACACTTTAACCACCTATTTATGGAATTTTTTTCTTCAAATCCCAAGAAAGTTACTTTAATAGTATATTCCATAAATTATAGAATTATCTAGTAATGTATATAGTTATAATTCCATCATATAGTAACTTACTCACATAGCTACTCATGAGACCATTGTGTCTCAATATTCAATCAAAAGTATTTTTATATGCCCTATCCAATATATCTTTCCAATCACAATATATAGAATCTAGAAATATTATCATATGAAATAATGGTAGACATGATCAATTATATCTAAGACGTTACACTTATTTTCTATTGGATTATAAGTAAACTATCTCAAAATCTATTGTGGTGTCTGTTATACGTGTTTATTTTCTTTGATCCCTAAGACATATCTTTACCTCTAAGTGTAGAGAGATATACATCCCTAATGTTGTGATTCCAATAGATTATTAAACTGACTCCCATAAAAAACCATCCAATGCCCTGGGGTTTCATCTATAACACATACATAAATCCATAATAATACTATGATATTTCAGTACTCTTTCCACCGCTTCATAATTTGTGTATCCTGGATTTATTGTATACATGTTCATCGTTTTAATGACCTATGTAATATTATGTTTTTTTATTTTATGGTCCATATGAGAAACATAATAAACTTTTCATATTACATTTTATCAAATTCAAAACCATGATTTGGTATCATCATACTCTAAGAATAATATATGTTAGAAATGAGCGAACAATCAAATTAATTAGACTTATTTATGAAAATATCAATGAAATTTTCATGAGAAATCAAAATAAAATTCTTATTCATTGAAATTTTTATTCTCTAAATGAAATTATATTCAAATAATAATTTTATATCAATGTTACAAGAAATTATAAGCTTATCCCCATTTACATGATTTATATGAGATCCAACTATTAACATGTTGTCAACGTATAAGAAAATAAACACACTACGATTATTATGAACACAAATATAAATACATTTATCCATATGGTTATATAAAAAAATTAATTCATCAAATATTTAATTCCAATTTATTGGGATTATTTTAAACCATATAGTGACCATATGTATTTGAAATCAATCACATAATTTCAAGGTGCAATAAACCCTATAAGTTTTTTCAAATATATTTCTTCATATAACTCGCCATTTTTGAATGTTGAAAAAACATCCATTTTATTAATTTCTAAATTATATAGAATCTATATAGATATTAATTATAATAGATTATATCCTTTCTATGGGATCATAGTTATAGAAATAATAAATTCATTAATTTTAAGTAAACACCTTATCTACAAATTTGAATTTTTATTCTTCAACTATTTAATATACTGTTTAGGTTTCTCAACGAAAGATTAAAACCTATTATTTTTTATCCCAAATTAAGATATACTAACAAATAGGAGTTTATCATAGTTAATAATTACATTTAGTCATTTATAGCTTCCTTGTAATGAGATGCATTAGATGATAAAGTA
The DNA here is from genome assembly GCA_963277665.1 of Viscum album. Lineage (NCBI taxonomy): Eukaryota > Viridiplantae > Streptophyta > Magnoliopsida > Santalales > Viscaceae > Viscum > Viscum album. The sequence goes on from OY728125.1 coordinate 563,061,486, forward strand.
ACATCATTGAATTTCTTTAGATTAGAATGTATATTACTAAAAATTATAATATGTGAATTAATTAAAAGACCAATTTCTTCTAAAAATTAAATATAGAAATTAGATAAATAAATATTTTATTTTTGGGGTTATTTAATTATATTAACATCCTCAACCTTACCTTTTTGATATACTGTTTTACATCATCTAAATTCCACAATTTGGAATTATTTATGTAAATTGGTGATCTTGAATTAATCAAAGATATAATATTATGATTCCAAAACAATTTTCATTTCTCATAAATCACATGATTATAAAACCATTAATCTATCCACATTTGTGTACTCATTATATCCAAGAAATGTGATATCATCACCACTTTTACCCAACCTTTCTATTTTACGTTCTAATGCTCAAATAATTGGCTTACAACCCCAAAAAATTATATAATTATGGTTTAGATTCCTATGCATCTATAATTCTTATATATTCATAGCCTTACCATTTGTGTGAACCCTGTTGAGGATGTGCAAGGCTATTAATAATTCACCTCCAAAAATTTATTTGGAGAGACCCAAGATATACATCATAGAAATAAAAATTTATATTAATAATATTTTATTAATCATAGCTACACCATGATTTGGAGGCTTATAGATATTTTCACCTCATCTATGATTGCTATGTTTCTGAATAATTAAAGGAAATGATAATATCCTCCCTTATTGGATCATAAGAATTAAATTATTAGACAAAATTATCTTCAAAATTCATTTTTATAGATGCTAAATGTTTTATAACATTATATTTAATATACAAAATAAATACATAAAAAATATAGAATAATAAATAAAATTTATAAAGTAATTTTTTTAAATATCATGGGTAGACCATGAAAAGTAGATACATTTTTATGTATCAATTCTAAATATTTAATTTAACTTTGTATAGTTAGAAAGGGATTCCTAATTATTTAAGAATTCAAGAAATTCAAACATTTATGATCATTTCTATACATTCTTGAAAATAATTTCCTTTTTCAAATATCTATAATTTTTATATAATTATTGTGACCTAAATATTTTTCCATGAATCAGAAAACTCTATAATGTAAGTATAAATATCATTTTCTATTAATTTAAATAATATATCATACATTTAACCGTTTCTGATAAAGTTTCAATCCTTTTATAGGGAAATTTTTTCTCTGAGAACTCAAGAATAAACCCGTGATTTTTTATAATTACATAATAAAATAAGACCATGGGAACATTATCCATATACATGATATTATTTTGGGTAATTATATTTACTGAGGTAAATTTGAGATCATCCACACCCTTATCTTGTATGTTAATTCTTATAGTGAACCCTATTTATAGTGAAGTAAAACCTTTCATTGATTCCATCCCCTTGAATACATATTTCTTCATTCACATGTTTCTTTTAGATCTGGAATTATACCACCCATAAGATATATCCCCAACGATATTATCTTTGAAGACCAGAGTCATAAAGTGCTCTTTTGGAGTGCTATTTCCACCATTAATATTCTAAAGATGAATGCATCATTTGAAGTTTTGTAGCTTTCCATAGTTGTATCATTCCCCTTTCTTCTTTGTGAATTTTATATTTCCTTTCAAATAATGGTTTAGATTTTTGTACACTTTATGTACCAAGATGAACCCACTACCTCAATGTTTAAGACCATTAATTTATCATCTTTAGGATCATTTTCATAATAATGATTTTTATATTCCTCCTCTATTTATAGGTATTTTAGTAACTAATTGGGGTAAATATCTTAATTCTTATGTTATAGAGTATTTTAAATGAAAAAATAGTAAATATGTGAGTTTATTGATGATGGATGTGAAAATTATCGCATCATCTATGCTCATTTTTCTTTGCTCTAAATATTTGAAGCTGCATTGAATTTCATATTATTATTCTATAATTGATCTAATATATACAATTTTGTATAAAATTAAGTTTCTTGTAAGGATTATCAATCTCATCACGTACTCAGTGATGTATTTTTTCACTAAATATTCCCACATATCCTTTTCCACATAGGGGATTTTATAATTGTCAAAGATATCATCAGCTAATGCATTGAGTATGGTTTCCCAACATAAGAGACCATTATTATTTCATTTCTTCTAAATATTAAAAATTTGGTGAATATCATCATTAGATGTGGTGGGATTCATTGTTGATATCTCATACACCACATTGAGATTTGAATGATGCATGTGCATCCACTTTTTCCACCACTTGAACTTGTTATCATCAAATTACACCCATCCTAATTATGTAGTTAATAATTTCTATATCCATGATCATGGTGTATAATACTAATATTGATGGGGATATTAGTGGGTAATGGTATGGATGATGATTGGATGGTTATATATGGAGCCTTCTGAGGAACATTAAGATGTTTCTTTCCAAAAGAGTAGATTCACCCTAGTAAATCTTTAGTACAGTGGGTTATATGTTAGTCTAATTTTCGATAAAAATGTTTCTTGATAATGTACAATTATACTTAGTGGAGATAATCCCTTAAAGTGGATTTGAAAATAATAGAGTAATGCAAGGAATTTTTTGATGTGTAATAATAAAATATCATTGATTCTTGTTTATGTCTTTAGAGGAATCAACATTTTTAGATTGATTACAGTGATTACTATTTTATGGAATTGTATTCTACTTCAAATAAAGGCTGTATTTTATTATCATAAGAGTACCCCTTTTGATAAGGTTTCCTACCCCTTATAATTGTATAGACACCCATTTTGGAATGGTAACTTTTATCTATATTAATAATTCCCATCGAAAAAAAATGTTTGATTAATCTTCCTATATCACAAATGCTTGTGAAAATTCGTGTCTGATAGATCCCACCTAGTCTGATCAATAGTTCATATTATACAAGTTTAGTGAGAAAGGTTAAACTAATGAACATACAGGTTGGCACTACAAAGAAATTGGTGAAGCAAAAAAATCTCTAAAAAATATGAAGGAACTTATAAGTGCCTTACACTAAGAGATCATGTGATGTTTTAAGTGAACCAATAATGAATAACATTACATAATTTGTTTGTGTATGAAGATGATATAGTGAATTAACCCTCAAAATTTTATCCCCTGAATTTATCATTTTTTGAATAATGATAATGTTTTCTGTTACATATAAGAACCCAATCTAATCCACTTTATGATATAGGATTCCATGAAACATACCTATTTAAAAACAAAATTAAAAACCATTTTTTAAATAATTTTTAAAAAACATAAAAATCCAAAAATACCCCACCATTTAAAAATATTTAAAACATACTTTCTAAAATAATGAATAATACTCCATTTGCATTAATATTCATAATTAAAGGAATATATCTACTTTAACTCTAATATAGTTGATAAAATTTAATGATGAATAGCGAAATATAGTGAAACAACCATGAACATATAACTGTTGTTATCAAAAATATGCATTCTACAAAATCCCATTAAAATATCTCAATTATTTATCTACTCAAAGATACCATTACGGTCATGTGTTATGTATACTTTCGTGAATGTAATTGATCCAAAAATTCTAATACATTTAGAGTGTCCCCACTATTATGCTCACATTGGTATACAAAAATTACTCCAATGGTTCCCCACTTTTTTGATTTCCTTGGATTATAGATATTTTTAAACTCATCCACCTTTTATCATGGGAACTAAAAACCATTTATATCTTATTAAATATAAATTTTATGTTTCTAGCATGTATATGGCAGAATTTTGTATATTTAAGAAATAATTGTGAATTTATCACAGGCTATGTTGATTTCTCTTCATTTTTAATTTTTTACAAGGAATTTAAACCCATACATATGAGGGTTTTTTACACCAACTCCATCAAATGTTCCATTAAAAGTGGATATGACAATATTGGGATTGATCTAAAAAATTTCCCAATTATTAAACCATCTCGTATCAGGTACCTCACATAGCCATGTATAAGACCAATGTGTCTCAATATTCAATTATAAGTATTGCAATATTAAATATCTAGCTTTTCATGACTATCATGAAGTATAGTAATTATAAAAATTTAATAATCCATAATGGTAGATCTAATAAAATATATTTAATCTATTATAATTAATTTTTTTATAATAAATAAAATCACAAGGAAATTATTTTGGGTTCCATTTTACATGTTTGATTCTTTAATATCTAAGATATATATCAACCTCTTAGTGTAAATCCCAAACACTCATTTAATAATAGTCCTCCATATTCATAATCCAACACACATTAAAAAAATCCTTCCCAAACCCTTGTGTTTCTACTATAACATACCAAGTAATTCATTGAACCACTAATATATTAGTGTATTATTTTTACAACTTCACATTATGCATATCCAAAATTACTTTTATACCTTCTCAACTTTTCAAAATCATATGAAATATAAAGTCATTTGGTTTTCATGGAATATAAGATACACTAAATAACCCTTAAATTCTTTTGTTAATCAACTACCCTAAAATAATTTGGTATTATATTACGCCCAAAATAATATTGTGTAGTAACCGTTGAAAAGTCAAATTTTTCAAAACAATCTAATACCTTATCAATATAATTAAACTAAGATAGAAAAAACTATTATTCCTTTGAATTGTGAACCCTAACAGTACATTAGATTCTAAAAATGTTTCATATAAATATATCTATATTAAATTGGATTAAAAATTTTTTTTATTCATATCAATTATAAATATTATCTTGTAATAAACATATAAAAAAATAACAACACCAAATTTATTATCACAATGACTATTAAAAAAATTATTATCTTATTTAACTATAAATCCATTTGAAAAATTTGAATCCTTAAATTTCTCATGCAATTACTTTGAATAATATTTTAAACCATATATGGACCATGACGATTTTAAAACACTAATTTTATTTCAAGGTACTATGAATCCCACCATACTATCCGTATATATTTTTTCATCATAATCAATATTTTTGAGTATTTTTTTTAAAATTGATTTCATGAGTTTTTAAATTATATATAGAAAAAATTAAAAATAGTTATAGAGAACATATCTTAATCATGGGATTATCAATATAAAAGTAACTAATTCCATACTTTTGAGTGAATTACTTGCAACCAATCAGATTGAATATTTCAATTTTTTCTATAAACATTTACTTTTATTCTAAATACCCTCTTACAACCTATTGGTTGTGATCCCTAGAGATTATAAGTTAATACACATGTCTTTTACTTGATTATAGATACCATTTAATTATTTATATATTACTTCAAAACAGTGACATCAAAAGATAACATAACATCTTTATATTTTATTATCATCCTTTTTATTAATAAAATAAGGATTTTTTGTATGTAACAACCCCAAATTGTTGATGGATATTTGTTTCTAAAAATGTGTGTTATATTATTAAACAAAAAAACTATATCCCTTTAGCAATGAAGGGATTATAACTGAAATGTGGCCTTTTTTATACCATTATATAATAGTTGGTCAATTATGACCATTGTTAAATAAGATCATTGGAAACAACACTCTTAATAACAAATTTAACATTATAATCGGTATTATAAATAGAAAAAATAATGGTTATTTAATGTCGAAATATGAGTTGATGGCCTCATCTAGTTGAATCATATCGTATGAAGCCCATTTTTCAGATCCCACGGAGGAGGTAGCATCACTGGGCTTCCCTCGTGAAGAAGACTAATATGATATTTAACATGTTAATATTGAATGAAATATCCTATGGGATAAGATCAAGTTAGTGTAGATTACCAATCATGTGATGTTATCCGAGCCACCCCAAGAGCTTATCACCATAACAAACCTTATTCTTATATCATATTTGGTTATTGTAAGTGTTAATTTTTTAATACATTAGTCACATAAATTTAAATCCCTTTCTTTTGAGAAAATTATTATTTTACTGTTTTCGTTTTACGAATATTTTTGCATAAACATTGAAATAGAATTTGATAAATTAATTTTTCTGATAAAAATTGTACATAATTTAGGGATATAAATTACTATATTAAAATAATTTTTTATTAATAATTTATATAATAATGAAATATTATTATTAAAACAATTTACTTTAATTTAAATTATAATATATGTTTATTTTTTTAAGTTTCACAAATTTACTATGCATTTTTTAATGAATTTTCTATCTTATATTACTTTTAATAAGTAAGTATTTTTATTGTTAAATGTTAAATTTTACATGTTTAGATATTTAATATGATAAAATAAATTTCATTTTTCAATTTAGAATATCAATATTGTTTTATGGAGAATTTATGAGCATTTTATAAAATAAATTATTTTTTCGTGAATAGTGAAAAAACATTTGAGTTTTTTTGTATATTTAATGACATCATAGCTATGTATTAATGATTTAATAGTTAATTTAAAATTATGGCCATCACATATTTATATAATTAATGTAATAGGTGTCTTAATATGGAGAGAATACCATAGGAAAGCTCATAGTTTTGAAAATACAACAACTGAGGTGTCCTCGGAAACTAATAAAAAACTCCCCTGCTTTTACAATAAATATCATGACATTTATTCATTTACATTCATTAAAAATTAATCATCCACGAATCTCAGATAGTTTTTCATCCTGAGGAGTCCTCCCAAGGTTCCATCATTCCCCCAAGGTTCAGATCTCTGAGTTTTATGATTCTTTAATCAAAGTAAGGTAACTCCCAAATCCTCTTTTCCTTTTATATTCCCTTTTTTATGTACAATATATTTAAATTTTAAATACCATGTTCTTATATCTATTTTATTATATCCTTATACAAAAATATGATTAATTTATTAACGAGAGAAAATATTCACCTCCCTTTTAATGTTTATTGAATCCTTATTTCATACTTATTATGCAGCCGGATTTTCGTCTCAAAATTTCCCTCTTTTTGTCACTAAACTCTTTATTTTCTTGAATACCCAATCATCATTCTTCACCAAGGGTATTCCCATTTATGTAAAAATCATATATTTAATTCTAGTATTAACATTCCTGAAACTGGAATTCATTTTTTATGGGATTAAAATGAAAAAATAATCTTGTTTTTAATAACATTCTATAACACTATGATTTTGAAATGAAACCTATTTCTTTTGTTTTCCATTTTTTATTTATGAGATGTTATATTAAGATAAATTTAGATCACATTAATTAATATATATGAATTTTTTGCCTTGATATCACTCCAATTCATTTAGTAAATAATTTATTCTCTTTATATGACATGTTTTATGATACCTTAGTGAATATCATTGTTAATTTTTGTAACATATCAGGGGTAAACCATGGTGATATGATGATGAAAGAATAAACTTAATATTGTAGAATAATTTCTATGTTATGATTAATATTATGTTATTTATCATCTTCCTCATGTTAACTTTTTCTTGACATATTGATATCCTTCAACATCATATCAATATTTCTCAGGATCACATGTAAACTATTTCACATATTTTCCATTATTAGGTTTTCTTCTCACCCTTTCAATTGATGAATGTCCCATGGTTATGAGATACAATAATTGTACAGAGTATAAACCCTTCATAATCATATCATGTGTAATAGATTAATGTTTTTTGTTTTCATGTATTATGTACATTTTTTCCAAGAAACAAAACATTAAAAGATCCTGTATATGTAAAATGATTTGAAATGTTGTGCAATAAAAAGGTAAGGATGAAAAATTTGGTTTTAAGGGAAGAATTAGTGATTTGTGGAAAATAGGATTTGAAAACATTGGTATGATACTATGATTAATATTTAAATATAGTAAAAAATCCAGGTAATTTGGTGAAATATTAATTAAGTGATCCCCCAACAAATAAATCCATGACATTATATGAATAAGTGAATGTGGATCTAACATAGATGTATCTATGATTAAAATCTAAAAACTACACTTTGATCACTGCAAAAATGGGAATTAGTGCACGATGAATGGAATTGCTACACTCCTATTTTTATACTCTCAAGGAATATTTTTTGTTAATCACAAGCTTTTGAAGAACTATTATGAAGGATTTATAGAAAAATCATTGTTTTTATGACTAAAAAATATAATAATTGTGTTTTAAGAAATACAATTATTTAAGAGTTATAATATTATTAAAAGAAACATTTTTCTAACTATGATTGTCTTCTTTTAGAAAATCGCTGGAAATATGAGGAACCCTATAAATAGTGAGTGCAAAGAACCTTGTGATTATAACTCTATGATGGACTCTAGAATGGACGCCTTCATGAGAATGACGAATAAACTAAATCAAGTTATGGAAAATAACTTTAATAAAACTATGATACTAGTTTCACCACAAAAGGGATAAAATTTCCATTGAGTCCTTTATATATCAATAGCCACCAACATTTAGTGTATCTATAAACCCATTGATTGTGGAATAGGTGATAAGCTCTACATAAAATATCATTTTTATACTTCATTGTTCATAACAAGAAAAATTTTCTCTAGATGTGTAACATTTTGAGAGAGAATCTGATCAGTTGTGGGAACTAATTAAAAACATGAAGCCCAATTGGGAGATTGAATGTTTGTAGTGGGAAGAGTTTAGGGGAATATTTTTTAATATGTTTTTCCCATGTTAGATGAGAATAAAAATAGAGTAGGAATTACTTGAACTGAATGTGAAGGAAAATGAATCTGCTAGAAGTTATGATATTAACATCACGGGACATTCCTGTTATACCTAAAGAATTATCATGGATCCTAATGGGATGGTTGATAGATTATTTGATGGACTATGTCCTCATCTATTAAATAATTTATCCAACTGAATCTATGAAATGTTTGAGGAAATAATACTGAATGCTATGAAGGATGAACTAGAGTTCAGTGAGATAAAGTGGCCTCACAAATCAAATAAGAAGAAGATATATATAGTTCTAAACCGGGCGAGGTTCCTTGATCACGAAAGAGGAAGAGTTAAAGTGAAACTTTCAACATTCTATATATAAGGTAAAAAACATTCAGGGAACTGAATTCTCAGGATCGAGAAGTGTTACAAGTGTAAAAGATAAGGATATATATCTCAGAACTGCCATAGTGAAGTAAAGCCTCAACTTCACAACAAAAATTTAGAAAGGGAAGATGGTGTAGGCCCTACATGAAGTCCAATGCTTTATGTGTAGAAATATCATTCACTATTCCGATCATTATCCAAATCCAAAGGTAGTGAAGGGGAATTACCATAAACCATAGTGTAGGATAATGGAGTAATTTTATGCTCTTTATATCATGATGGATGAAGTTGAAGCTCCAAATGATGTGGTGGAAGGTACTCTCTTTTTTCTCTCAAAGATAGAAAGTACATTGTTTTATTCTGGTTATACACATTTTGTTATTTACTATATGTTTGTAAATAATATAAAAATAATCATGGATGATCTAGAATTTGTTTTATTATTCATGATTCGTGGAGGTATTATTCAAGAATCAACAATGTTTAGAAACTATAATATTCACTTTGGAGAGAATAATCACATCACAAATCTTTTAGTCATTCCCATGTTGGAATTCAACATTATACCAGGGATGAAGTTGATATCAAATTATAATGCCAAGATAAAATACAGATGTAATGATGTATCAATATTCTAGAATGGAAAACCAAATTTTGTTCAAAGGATAGATATCTTGACCTAAGTGTTTTATAGAAGCACCACTAGTAGCCTTCTTTATGGGGTTGATCCATAGTAATGAAAAAAGAATGATTCTATATGAATAGATAATTTACCAATTGTTTAGGAATACATTAAAATATTTACAGAGGAGTTACATAGACCACCCACATAAATATAGGAAGAGTAATCCATTGAACGTATTCCTGATTCCATGCCAATATCAAAAACCTCAGATATAATGGTAAATGTGGATATGGAAGAATTAAATAATCATGTCCAAGATCTTTTGGAGAAGGAGTTTCTCCAGCTAAGGGTGTCTCCTTGGGGAGAACCTATTATATTTTTGATGAATATGTATGGATCAATGATTTTATGCAATGATTATAGTTAATTTAATGAGATCATAGTAAACAACAAGTACCCTCTTCCAAGAATGGATGAATTATTTGACCAGAATTTTGGGGATAAATTATTCTCTAATATTGATCTTTGATCTGGTTTTCATCAATTTAGGGGGGATGAAATAATATATTTCAAAGACCACCTTCCTATCACAATATACGAATTCTGTGTTTTATGTTATTCCCTACGGATTGAATAATGCCCCTTCTATTTTTCTGGACTTGATGAATAGAGTTTTTAAGGAATACCTTAATAACATTGTTTTAGTTTTTATTGATAGTATTATGGTATATTTGAAAATTATCAAAGAGAATGAGTATCATCTAAGGGTGATAATAAAAACTCTGAAGAATGATAAGTTATTTGGAATGTTCAGAATGTGTGAGTTTTTTAACCAAGTTTCTTTCGTAGGGAACATTATAACTAGTGAAGGAATCTTAGTTGACCCTACAAAGAAAAGGGTTGTCGAGGATTTGCCTCATCCTATAATAGTAAATGAATTTTTTTCCATGGTTTAGTAGTATATTATAAGAGGTTTCTAAAAAAAATTCATGACATTCTAATCCACTAACCATGTTAACATGAAATGGGGTTATGTCCATCTGGACAATGAAGTGTTAGAAACGTTTTCAAGAGATGAAGAAGAGACTGGTTACTACACTCATATTAACTCTACCCTCTATCTGAGATAGATTATTTAATTTTGGTGAAGAATCAATGAAAGTGATTGGTGTGTCCTCATAAAAAATGACAAGGTGATTTCTTCTACATCATTATTGTTAAAGTCTCATGAGCAGAATTATCATACACATGAACTGGAGTGAGATATGTTTTTTATTTTCTATAAAGATATAGAGACACTATAATTTATGTGGATAAATGAGAAATATACATAGACCAAAAAATATTGAATTTGATTTTCATGAAAAAATAATTCAATATGATATAGAGGATATGGTTGTAAAATCATAAATACTATGATTGTTCAATTAATTATCACCATGAATGAGAAATAAAAGTCACTAATGCATTAAGTATGGAATACCATGATGTTATATCAAAGATTACGATTCATGGAGATCATTTCATAAATGAAATAATAAAACTGGTCATGGGAATTTTAAGGTAAGGGACATCATCAACCATATCCCAAATGAATTCTCAACCATCATTACTAGAGAGGATCAAAGAAATCTGAAAGAGATGATCCATTATTGTATAGGAATTTGGAGGCTATGAAGGAATGAAGTTTCTTGAGTTCAATGTTCACCAATAAGGTGTATTGAAATTTTATAAAATGATATTTGTTCAATTTATTAAATATTCTGGTATAAGATCGATTGAAAATTCAAACTTTCATCTTTGATAATGACTAGATAATTCTCTTGGAGCACATCAGTGTATTCCATCATAATGGGTATATCTTCAAGATTATATTTTCATTAGTCTCAATCATTTTAGATAATTATATATATTATAAAAATAATAATATCCATGGTTTAGATATTATACTATAGAATATTTATCCTTTACCTTCATATATACAGAATTACAAGATGATTCATGATATAGACGGTGATCACATTATCCCAAAAATTTATATTGCCTCTATATAAGGAAATTCAATCACCGCCAAGAATTACATCAAATTCCACTATAGTTGGAATGACAAGGTTTGTTTGTAATTTCAATTTAAATAATTTCTTTGGGTGAGTTATATATTTTTGATAAAAAAATTCCGCATTTTCGATTTTTATCGATATTTCTACTAATATTCTTTGTAGTGGTGTTTGAATATTTATTCTAAACTCATATGATATAAATTAATTCATAAAAATGAAATAAGTTTTTTTCTTATATCCTTTAACAAATTACTACTATACCCATCACCACTTCATTGTTGACCACCACCTCAGCATTTTTTATGGTGTTATCTTGAGCTTATGGATATGGGGGTTATTGGTGTTTATCTTCATTTACAACCCTTAACTTAGGGAATTGGCTTTCAAAATTTTCATTTTTCATAAAATTGAAACATTGAATTGTCAAATGAGGGTTTATATGATCTTTATTTTATTCCATTAGATTAGTGGGTTCTCCCATTAGAAATCACTTGTTAGTTTCACTTCATTCCCATAACTAAATAATTTCATTGTCTATATTATAAAATTTATAAATTCTTTATCTCACACTTTTCACAAGTGGGACGTTGGTAATTCATTCCAACTTTATATTTCTATATCATACAACAGAAAAAACTATGTTTTCTAATTAATATCCACATTATAACAATTATATTAACTAATTTCCATTTGAATTTGAGGGTACATTAGAAAATTTCTTTGTTGTTGTGAAAATATAGAATTTAAATGGAGTTTTGTAGACATGGTATTTTTCCAAAAAATAAGACTTCAACTTTATTTTTAGGGGTAATGAAAAATATGGAGGCATATCGTGCTATTCTGTTGATGTTTTTCTCATACACCCCAATGGGTTCATCATCTGTTTTCTTGAGTCTACGTAATTTTCTATTCATTTAATGCTGAATAATGTGAGGAAAATAATTTTCAATAAACATTTTCTGGAATTCTTTAAAAATAAATTTCTTCGATGACTTATTAAGGATCTATATTTTTGATTAAAATAAACCATTGATAAACTTCTCATTCCATTTGATAAATAACTAGCTTCTCCATATCTTAATCAGAGTATTCAATAATGGATAAGATATAAACCATATTTTTGACCCATTAAGGTACAATTAAGGAATCAGATGGTCCACTAAATCTCATAGGCCTTTGTCTCATAATGGTTTCATTTTCAACTTTCTCTTTTTAAGGGGGTTCTAGTTTTCCTACATGATCATTTATTGATTCCAAAATTTATCCAATTGGGAATGTATTGTTAAAATGTTCATGATTCCTTCTCCCATCAAGTTGGTCACATAATTTGGGAACTCATTAAATTGTTATTCACATAGGTTAATGGCTCAGTTCCTCTATTTCAGGGACAATGACTAAAAAATAAATGGAAAATTAGGGATGATCATTTTAAAATTGGTGATCACAAAAAGGAGAAACTTGGAAGTTTAAAGGGATAACTCATAATTGAAATATATTTATTAACCTATGAATTTATAGGCTTAAACCAAATTTCATCAATATATATTTCCTAACCTAAAATTTTATAGAAATTTTTGTTCCCTTAATAATGTTTTGTAAGAATATTTTGAATATACCAAATCATATCCCTAGAGAGTTTCAAAAAATTCATGTATGGTTGCCCATTTTCTGGTACTATGTGATAACCAATTATAGTTCAATGCACCCTTTTTGAGGTTATTATAACTAGAAATCTATATTCTAGATCAAAACCCACTTAATGTATATACTCATGGTTTTATTTTCTTTAATTCCAATTACTATATACTTAACAAAAAATTAGGGATATTTTATTTTGTTTAGTATTTTCCTTAAGGATTTTTCAAGAGTTTTCTAATCCTAATCCCAAATATAACTAAACTTTCCACTGATACCAACTATGAAAACCCATATTTTATTTCACCATAATTCATGTATTATAACATAACGTAAATATAAATCAACATATAATATCATATATCCTAGTTTCATTGGGAAATTAGGTACGTAACACATTGAGTTGATATATGGATAAAACAATATTATTAAAAAATCAAATTACATGTTCCTAAAATTACACCATTCTTCTAAAATTGCACTAGATAACCTAGGGATTTACATATGAAAGGGGTGAGATATAAATCCCATTTATGGAATAAATATTAATAGAATAATGTGAAGTAGTATATGTGATCTAGAGTGAATATCAAGGTAAAAAATTGATCTGAGATTAATAACCATGAAAACAAATAGTGATATAACATGATAGAAAAATAGGTAACATAGGAATGTGGTGAAAATATAAATCATGCAATAAAAATAAGTCAAGTCTAACTTCCATAAGAATATCACATGGTGGATATAGTCTTATATTGGATAAGGAATACTCTATAATACCATACATTATGTCTCCAGAGAATAAAACATTACAGAGTTTATTGGAGTTCAATCTAGGTTCACCCATTAAAATGTGTATATACCCATGTGTTCCACATATATCATTCAATATAAGAAAATTTTCCATCACATGTATTACTAAGATAGTGATGTTTTTGTTATATACATGTAAATTCGTGATAAATTATGGTTACTTATATCCAGTTGAATACAATTTACTGGATATTTTGATGGGTATTCAAAACAAAAATGTTTGCAATGGAAAAATCACTAGATAATTTCAGCATCATAATTGGGGTACATAATGGTTCATGTAGTGACCCAACCCCATAGATCCCATAGTTGGTGTCTACTACCAGCACATTTCATGATTATATCTAATCAAACACCAAAGGTCCTATGAGTTTTGTAGTCTTGGAAAACCATATACATATTTTAGTCTTGTGTTGCAAATGACTCCACTTATTACAAGATATTTTTCCCTTTTGAGGATACCATTATTCTATCTAGTATATCCCTGCATTTCATTAATAGTATGCTTCTTTGACTCATAGAGAATGGAAAAAATAAGGGTGAGATAAAATATGTACTAAGGGCAAGGTATAGTGGAAGAAATAATTAATCAATGACAATAAAAATTATGTCATTGTAAATAACTGAACACACATACCATTTAATCTAATTTTTTTGAAGGAAGTGCATAAAAAATATGGAAAGGTAATAACTATAAAAAAATTCAATTAAAATAACTAGATAATTAAAAAAACATTATGGAAATGTATGAAACTGAAAGCACAAGTCATTGAATCAATAAACAGAGAATGAAATACATCCATATATTTTTTTCATATAAAAACATCATGGATAATATCAATGATAACTAAAATATATATGAAGGAAATTTTTAATTATTGGATGTCATGTACAAGGCATACGAAATTCTATACTATCAGGATCCATCCTCTAGTCATTTTAAAACTATTGGTAGAAAGCTATATAATTTACACAACTAATTTGTCTCAAGAGAAACTATAGATTCATCAATGGGATATAAAAATTCTGGGACCCACCATTCATTTCACATCCAAATCATTCTTCATATTGATTAATCCATTTAATTAATTGAAAATATTCCCTATCAAATAATCATATTGAATAAAGAATACATATTTCTCAATATTTCCCCAGAAAATAAAATAACATGAAAAATAGACACCATATAAAAAATTGTATAGGGTTTAAGAAATAATAATAGGCATGAAAAATGTTTTTGATATTTAGAGGAAATAAAATGTCAATTGATAGTATGAAATTATATATTTCAAGGGGACTAACAACCGAATCTTGTAAGTGAATGTGAATACTATCCTTTTTCAAATCAATCATAAACCATCTAGATGAACAATAAGGATGGTTTAAATACAACATATCCCACATGGTTTAAAAATAGATGGTTGTTGTCATTGATGAATGGAAATACCATAAAATAAATAAAATTATCCTTTTTATTTTGAAAAAAACAGCATATTGCTTTTTTAAATTCACTTTTCTTAAATATTTTGATTAAAAATTATCCTTTTAAAATGAAAATGATAATTTTAATAAATGAAAGAAGGAAAATATGTGCAGGTCATACGAGGTTCAATAACATTCCTTTTTCATGGGAAAATATTTGAGAAATTCCCTGTTCAAAAAGTGATAATAATTTTCCATTAAAAACCCATGTAAAAGACCAAAGGGTAAATATTTCTTTACTAAATCTTTTTGAATGGATAAGAAACATTTTTTGGAAATTTTTTTAAAAAATATATTTTTTTAAAAGAAAATGTGTTATCCTAATAAAGAGACAAATGAAATATTGTCTTCATTAAAATAGTTTCTAAAATATTTTGAGTATTAATTAGTTGAAAAATGGCACTATTACTAAAAAATAATGAATCTCCAGAGGTGAATAAAATTAAAGGGGTTATTAGACAATGATCAAATAATTTATTATTATTAAAATTAAATTTTAAATAATACAAAAAAATGATAGTTTAATGTAAATCCTTGAAAAGATTATAATTTAGGAGTGACAATCAATCAATGAGTAGGTTATCAGTATCAACTTTAAATCCACATATAGAAGTATTAATGCATAAACAGATAGTTATAGTTATTATATACATAATCATATAATAGTGATGACATTGAGGATGTAATATAACCCAAAGAAAAGAAATTGGGTTATGAAATTCTTTTCCACCTGGGAACTTTTAATGAAAATCCTCATAGATGAAATAATTCAAATTAACACTAAAAATTCCATGAATATTGAATAAATCATGTCATTATGCAAAATATTGGTAGTATGTACACCGTATATTTTAAATTATATTTACAAAAATAATTTTATTTTTATAATACAATGTTAACAATCACAACAGGAAGTGATATTGCAAAGGTAATCCTTAAAAACAATATCGAGGCGGATAGTCTTTAAAAATTCCAATGTCTCCCACACCACATTGAAACATTTGAATCATAATCCTCATGAAATAATTACATTAAATTAATCTTATAATATTTGTATAATAAATAGATTCATGATATAACATTTCAAATGGATTTATATACACCATATAAAAGAAACTTGGTTCTTAACAACAAATAATTCATAATGAAATGTAAATTGTAACGAAATCCCATAACTTCTGTTTCCTATTTGGATAAAAATCAATTAACTTCATGTATAATGGTTCTAAACATGTCACTAACTAATTCCAGAACCATATTCACCTTTATAATATCATATATTATCATCTTATAATATCGTACTAACTATTTGATAACAATCATTCATTATATTCATTACATCGGGTGTTAATTTCTTAGTTTGTCAAGTAGGTTCTTACTTATGGTTAATATTAATTAGATAGTGGTTTCATCATCTCAATAATTTAAACCATTATTTAAATACTATATTTATTCATTATATATGTATTTATACTAATAAATAGTATTTTTAGATATGAAATGAAATGCACTCTTCATGGAGACCGTAGGCCGTACGTATGAATGAACGTAACTTTATTTTCATTTCTATATTAAATGAATGAAAATAAAATTATATTTATTTATTTTATAATTATATTTTCATATCCCAGTAATATATGTTAGATATTTTTATTAAAAATATCCTTTATACATTCCAAGTATAGTGTGACCGAATCACATCACTTTGAGAGAACGGTGGTCCACCCTTCCACACACGATGTTATCATATTCCCACAAAATTAAGTGCATAAAAATATGTGTTATAAAATTTTTAAATAAGAATTAAAATATTATATATAAAATATATAAATGGAGTTTCCATAATAATTCCCAATAATGACAGGTGGTTAATGAAAATGAACAACTTCGTTTTGTGAGGAGGTGGTTCGTCAAACACATAAACAGTATGTTCGTTACACATTAGATGGATTTCTGTGTAAGTGAAAGTTTATACCTTAATATAACAAAATATAAATATATTTAGGATATATTTTTCTATATAAAAATGGAATAAGAAAATTTTAGGGGGTGGATAATGGAAATAAAACAAAAGATCCTGAGGAATGTTGTCACCTCATCTTTGGGTAACTCTTTCTGGTTTGCACCAAAGTGATTCCACGGATGGATTTATTCCCAATGGTAGGATTATATGATTAGGGGAGGGATTTTTAAGAGCTATTTGTGAATATATTTTTAGGAAAAAATTGTATTGATATTGTGAGGAAGTGGGAGGGGTGAGTTCTGTTTATGATTTAGGTTTAATACCAAGTTATGTTTTATTTCACCTTAAACATTGTATTTAATTTTAATTAAATTCAATCATATTTTTGGTAAAAAAAATAAGTTGAAATTATCATAAATTATATATTATTATAATTTAAAATATGGAATCCATTTTTCCAAATTCCATTCATAGAAGTGTCAGAAATTAATTTAAATTTAATCCCACATACGGGATGACAATGTAGGTTTTTAAAGTAAAACTGTTCAAAAGTTTACTAACTTTTTATATGAAATTTCAAATTAAACTTTATTCTAATGAAGTATATTGTATTAACTAAAAAAATTTATCTAATTAAAATTTAAAACAAATCAGGTATATAATTTATAATTATAAATAAATTATATGAAAACGAATTTTTAAATTAAAATTCAGTATTTTAACTATTAATTAAAAAATGAAACTTAATAATAAAATACCAAAAATTCACACTAAGATAATCTTCATGTTCCTATTTGAAATATGTATTTTATTTTTAAATATAAAACCTTGAAATGTTCAAAAAAATTTATTTACAATAGGTTATCCATTAAAAGGTAGTAAATGTGCCATTATAAAAATATATGTTTTTATGAAAAATATTGGGTTTGTTCTCATATTATTCTTATCAAATCTATCGGATTAATATAAAAAATATTTGATTGAATATAATATATATGTATATATGTATATATTATTAATATCATTCAATAATTGTAATTAATTTAATTTATTATGATAAAACACATTTTTGTGCATAAAATTAGTTTTCAATACAATATTCCATTTTTCTCAATTGGTTATTAAATTAATTTCTGATTAATTTATAAAAAATAATTTCAGTATATATTTTTTTAAATTATATTTTCATATGTAAGTTAATAATATGTTATTGTTCAATAAAACTTGGTCTTTCATGGAATACAGGCCATTGAGGAAACTCATTGTTGGGTGTGATGTATGCTAACTCAATGCCGTGTACATTAAAATCTATATCCAATATTTAATTTATTTAAAAAATTAAATATTTTTTAATGTCTTGGGATAATATATTCCCTTATATGCTTGGTGTTGTGTTTCATATATTCTATGAAATATATTGTTACTAATTTAGGCTTTTTTGGTGTTACATTCTCCCGAGCATAATTAAATTGGTCTTCTAAATTTAAACTCTATCTTATTGGTTGATTGTTTGTAACACCCTGTGATTTCATAGTAAGTTATCTCATTAACATAATTTAATAGGTTATATTTTCCAAAACACCGACTTGCCTTGCTGTTTAGGTAAGATTGAGTTTCTATGAAACAACACATTAGTATTATAATTAATTAAATGATATACTTATTTATCAATTAAAAATTGTAATATGAATAGTAAAATGTAAATTTTAAATGTTATTTATAATGTTTTCATATAAATAAAACATTTTTATAATGAAATGTCTAATATTTTCAAAAAATAGTTATATATTTAGAAAGGTTATTTTCCTAAAAGAACTGCTTTTATGTCCTTCTGTGAATAAAAATAAAATTAATTTTAGACACTCCAAAAAAATTTATTTTGTAAAATAGATATCATTTTTTAACTCAGAATCTCAAAATTTACTTAGGGTGAATTTTTTATATTTTTCAGAAAACATTCAATTTTTGGGGAATAGTAAACAAATACTACGTATTATATGAAAACCGACCATTCCATTTAAATAATTATTTTTAGTTAAAAATTTATCTTAAAGTAAAAATAGATGCATAATACATATATTATTCCATTTTAATTATTTTGAATAATTTTATAATAAGATTATATATAAAAAAAATTATTGATCTTTTGAACCTCTTTTACCCACCTTCACAGCCCATTTGAAAATTTTCATACAACGTTATTTTCCCACTTCTGTAAATTGAATTTCAAAAATCTGAGAGACACGGTTGAAATTAGTACGTAAAATGTGGTTCAGTATGATGAAAATATTTTTTTTCAATAGTAACTTTTTAATTTTATTTACCACAGTTAAAAGTAAATAGGTTAATTAAATGTAAAAATAATATTATAGTTATATAAAAATACCCCAACACATGTTATAATTTATTTTTATATGTGTTTGATCATCCATACTCAACCTTCAGAAATAAAAATACGATCCTTTTTATTTCACATGATTTATATTAGGAGAATTATTATATTTTACTTAAAGAAGAGTTAAAAGTTCCAAAATCAAATTTTAATAACTAAATCATTTTTAATATATTGGTATACATAAGATAAATTTGATTATAAATGTTAATTATAAATAAAAAGAAATTTCACACATCATGGTATTTTATTTATATTTTTTAGACATTAAATAATTAAATATATTTATGACACAATGATGACAGATTAATTACCTTATTAATGAATGATTAAAAGAAATGATATTATAAATATTAAAATAAATATAATTTGTAACATTTTATGACATCCACTAATTTTCGAGGTGAATATGAAATGTTGGGATTGATTTTTTGTTTTTTTGAAGAATCAAGTCGTTATGAATTTTACAAAAATCAAGTGTAAAATAGTAACAAAAGTGACATTAATGATATTTTAAAATAAATACTATTTTATTAAATAATATAAAAGTCATAAAACTCTATGGTTCTTACAAATAAATTTTACAGTGTTAAAATTTCATAAATGATCTACTTTAGGTTCTTTGGTAAACTTATAGTAACTATATTTACCTTATAGTATAATAATACAAGAAGACATTGTAAGAGTTAAATTATTTAACTAAGGGTTAAATATAAATGATAAGGTTAACATGCTGAAAAAACCTTGTCTAAAACCTATTTATTAAGAATATTTTGACCCATACCCACCTTATTCTCTTAGAAAATTCATTTTGATCTATTAAAACCAGAAAATGTCTTTTTAATAATTTAATATTTCAGGCTCTTCCTAAAGTTCCCCTCACCTCTCTTGTAAAAGGGTACTTCCCCTTCTCACAAATTCACACCTCCAAATCCATTTAGATAATAAAAAAACTATGATCCAATCTCCTCCAAACTACCCTCACTTCAACCAAGAGTCCTTAATTTGATTAGATATCCAACATGTGGAGCCCTTTTGTTCAAATCAAAAGGATGCACCCACAGAAGAGGTAATTATTTTATCACCTCTTTAGATGTTATTTTCTTCTTCTACTTACTATTTCATTGTTATTTCTGTACTAAAATAAAACTTTTGTACCATCTACATACTTAGATTTTATTATAAATATGTTAAAACCAAATTCATTATTCTATCCATCCTATTAATGACAAAGTCAGCGTACGTGCGTACGTAGATCTTACCTTCTCCACGTCGTGGTGTAGTTTGTTATTCAACACTTCATTATTTAGATAGGTATAATAATGATGTATAATTCATGTAAATAATAAATATAACATTATAATTTTTTTTATAATATACCATCCAATCAAATACTATTTCACCATCAATAGAATGATATTGTTGCTCAGGCATATGTACGGCTTACCGTCTCCACGACTCGAGGAGATTCAACTCTAATGATCACCATTCAAAAACATTTATGAAAATATATATATTTGATTAATTATGAAGAATATGAAGTAATATTTTTACTTTAATAATATATATTTATTTAGATAAATATATTTCATTTACTTACTTCGTTACTTTATGATAAAAAACATAAAAAACGTTCATGCGTACGTACGAACTACCATCTCCAAGAATGATGTTACCATTTCATATATATATTTACTATACATATTTATATTCTAAATATATATGATATATATATATATATAATTTTTTATATTCTGGATGTTTTTAAAACATTATCTAAGTGATACGATCAAGAATAACACGTTAAAACACATATGATAATGAAAGCGATTATTTCCCAATTTTTTACTTTAACAAAGAAATTTTTATTAAATGGGTAGTATAAAGTACTAAATGAACTATATATGATATAATAAATATTAATATGGTTCTGTAATAATTTAATAATATACTATGGTCATTATAAATGAGGTTAAATGTACCCTCGACTAACGTAAATTACAAGTTAAGGGTTAATTCCTTAATCTCATTATTATCAGAGATTGTTTATGTGGAAGTATTTACTAGGAAATATTTATCATCCTTGTCCATGTTTCATAAAAATGTTTTCAAAAGGATTATTTTAAGGGTTTTTGTAAGGGACTCTATATCATGATCATCATTTTAAATGTTTTAATGATTTATTTTTCTAAATATTTTTAATTAATGTATATGTTTTTAAAAATGATTTTAAGGATTTATTTTATGGACATGATTTTTTTTAAAATGTTAATTCTGTTCAAAAGATTCCAAGTGGTATGGGACACTTAGATTAAAAAATTTATTTTAAATGAATTCCTTTATAAATTTGTGACTTTTAAATGATTTCACAAAAAGGAATATTTCCCTCAAAGAGTTTTACTAATCATTTTCAACTATGTCAACATCCGTTACTGGATATTATTCTTGATTGAAGTTAATTTATTATAGTAAAATCTTCCATATTTTATTGAATGTGTTATGATAGGTTTGACTGTGGATGTGCTATTTTTATACCATTCATGGTTTATGGTTAAAGTATTGACATTTTGTATGCCAGTTTTAATATGAATGCTTATGTTATCTTTTAACATTTTCATATGAAGAATGAATTGGACATAGTAAGTGACGGGATGGGCCTTCTATAACCCCTCAATGCATTGGTAGTTCTCATGAGACAAAATATTGTCTTGGAACAAGGCTATGTAAAAATTTATATTTAGGTTCTTTGAATGAGGCCTTCACATTGTTCTTAAGATGTTTGGCATTATGCATTCCATCATTATGAGATTAGTTATTAATGTTACATGTGATTATTCGAATATTAGAATATCCATTTGAATAATTAAATGGAATTTTTTAATGTATCTTTTCCATATTATATTGGAGTTTAGGTTTAAAGTTCTATTATAACTATTTTATACCTTTCCATAAAAGTATATAATTATTTATAATAGCTTCCTCTATATTGTTTATCTTTACTGAGCATCTGCACAACCAATTTCTTATGTTTTATTTTCCCAGGATTCTAAAAAGTGTATTATGATTTATATGGAGGTTTAGACTAGGAGAATATTGGAGTTATAAAAGTATTTTATAAGTTTTATTTTATATTCGAATTTGTAATGTGATGTTCATGTATGTAATTTATTTTCCAAGACTGGTAAATTGATCGGTCCCTTGGGACTTGATTCCTTGTAATCATGCCAGTGTATTAAAATAATGCACCAGCTCTAAGATTCTGGGATCGAGGTGTTACATTGTTTAATATCCCCTAGTTTTTTATATCCCACATCATGAGAAGGTTTCCTTAGAGATACCCTTGAAAAAGAAAATTAGAATTAAAATGGTCAAATTGAATAACATATAACTTGGTCTCTAATCTGGATAACATTAGTGGAATGTAGAGATACATACATGAATTAAAATCATAAATATTTATAGGGATTGACTGATGTCATCAAAGAGGAATAATTGACTGACAAATAGAATAATGATCACCTCAAATCCATAAATATTTATTTATTTATAAGTCTATTGGATCAACAAAAAATAATCAATTTGGGAAAAAATTAGATCATTTTCCTTATGTTAAGAATTTTATTTACTACCTAAGAATTTCAGGAAATTCACTTTGATCATTTCAATTTCATATAAACAATTACATCTTTTGTTTATTCTTCGATCAAATTGTAATTATCACTTACTTCAAAAAATGTATATCTGAAAAATAACATTAATTCATGGAGCACTAAACTAAACATTTAATAGATTGTAAGGCCCATAAAAGAGTGAAAAGTCTTTATATTTGACTCAAACTATTTTCCAAAGCCAATATGGTTAAGACATTAATCTCTAAACCTAAAATAAATACAGTATTGGTTCATCACTAATATTTATTCATCAAAATTTTCAATGTAAATTTTTGAAATATTAACCAGAACATTGTGTAGGTCTATAGTTGGAGTTAAACCCTTATTTTCCTTTGGTAGTGGGTTCACATCTCACGAACTTTACAGATTTGATGTGTTGTCACCTGTAATATTGGATAGCCTTTTCTAAAGAAATATTACTATAATTTAAAAAATAAATATGATGTAAATCATTGAAATAAGGTTAATCATTAAATAGACTTTTAACTGTGATATTCAGTATAGCCTCAATACATAAATACTTTATCTGTTTTATTTCAACATAGTTCCTTATGTGGTATAGAGTTTATCCATAATATCATTTATAAGATATCTAACTCATGAAACCTTATCATCAATCTAAAACACCATAGGTTTAACCAATGTCATTCAATTATCTATTAAAACCCTTTATAATGTTTTGTAAATAAACTTTTAATTATCATATGAAAATCCCCCAAGAGTTTTAAACCAGGTGCGCAATAAAGCACGTTGTCATGTACCAGGTTATAACGAGTCAAGACCATCACACCTTGTCAGAGTTTTTACTACTACGTACATTTTTTACAGAACCATGTCCACTTGTACTATCCAAACATTGATGTAATGTTAGGAATACCCAGATAATATATACCATACAAAACTTCTAGGGTGTTATTCTATACTTATCCTCATATTCTATCTTAGGGATATGTTCTCTAATATATTGTTTCCTAAATTTAGTTCCCAAGGATGCAATAAATCTTCCTTTGATACCAACTATAGAGAGCTATCCCCTGAGATCCTGGTCCCATTTCAACTACCATTACAATGGAATTATTACAAGGAATCAAATCCTGATGACCAAAATGTTTAGTAGTCTTAGTAAACCAGATACTTATATGAGTCTTGTATTACAAAATAATACAATAATTAAAACATAATTTTTTTCCTTAAATGATAACATTATTCTGTCTAGTATATGTAGGATCAAAATAATGATGTAGATGCTCAATATACAAGAGAGGGACGTTAAAATTTTCAATAAACAAGGAATGATCTATGTTTAAAAAAGTTAATCTAAGAAAATTCACAACACCTCTAACACCAATTGAATGATTGGGACCAAGTATGAATTTACAAACTTCTAGTTCTATACACTTCCTTAAATCTGGAACGTGATTCCAAAAAACTGGTTCTGAAAATATGGAACCAGAAAATGAAACTTAACCAAAGATTACAATATGAGATTCTACCTTAAAGCATATAGAATCTAACTAAATCATAGTATACAAGTGTAAGGAAGTATAAAATAGTTATACTTTATTAAACATACAAAATGCAGCGGAAAAGATAAACTTGTAACAAAAACATGTAACAAGATATAAATATTTTTACCCAAAGAGAAGGGTATCCAACATCCTCGGATAAAGGCCCCTTGATTTATACTTTCAAGAAAGTATTTCTTACCCACACCTGGGTAAGCCCTCGATACAAATATCGAAGTCTATGTCTTGTTATCCCCGTAAGCCCTCAACTTGAAGGTAGTTGGAACCCCTGTCTTCCTCAGTAAGGAAGCCCTCGAACTTCAAGGTAGTTGGCACCTCTATCTTCCTATCCCCGAAAGCCCTCGATTGCAATCAGCAACAATCCAAGTCACAAAAATCAGGTCTGCACAAGTCAATGTTTGAACAAGCTGTTCAAACTTTATGCATGAAGCTTTAAAAGTTGATAAGAGCCTCTCTCTCTCTCTAGAAATCACTTCAGGAAGTTCTGATCACCAAAATTCCAAAAGTTCTTAACACTTTTAAATGAGCTCATATTTATAGGTGAAGCTCCAATGGTCAGCTTTCTCCTCCAACGGTCATATTTTTCCTTGAATTTAGGAGGGACCTGTACAGATGTCACTCAAACAACGATTAGTCAAAAACAGAATACACGACATCATTTTGTAATGAAGCAAGTATAAGCATAAGCAAAACTGAATTTTGTAATGTAGGCAAAATAAAAGTTTTTAGTCTAACCAAAAAGGTATTCAGAGTCTATAATAAAGCGATGTTTGGATTCTGATTTACTAAGGAATTCTTAATGATAATTCGTAATCAAAATTCTAAATGAGAATTCATCATCATAATTCGTATTTAGAATTAATCATTGGAATTCATAATGAGAATTAATAATCAGAATTCATCATCAGAGTTCGTAATGAGAATTCATCAATGGAATTCGTAATGAGAATTCGTAATCATAATTCGTAATGAGAATTCATCATCAGAATTCATAATGATAATTCGTCACTGGAATTCATAATGAGAATTCTTAATCAAAATTCGAAATGAGAATTCATCAATGGAGTTCATAATGAGAATTCTTAATCAGAATTCGTAATGAGAATTCATCATCAGAATTCGTAATGATAATTCATCACTGGAATTCGTAATGAGAATTCGTAATCAAAATTCGTAATGAGAATTCATCATCTGAATTCGTAATGAGAATTCATCATCAGAATTCATAATGAAAAATATAATACCTTACATCTAAGTATTTTTATTATTTCAAGGTTTTGGACTTCAATTCGAATTTTATACATAGACAAATTTTCGATATAAATACTAAAATCTATGTAAGGTTAAATTTACTTAAAAAAAGAAATTTTCCTTATAGAAGTAAAATATGGATTTACTTAAGTATAATTTGTATATGATTTCGAAAACAAAAATGAATGGAAAATTCATAAGGAAAACCTTATTGACTCAGCAATCTCCCCATTTTTGGAAAGCACAAACAACCCTTAGAAAAAGAATATAAGGACTTTGAATAATTTCTTTAGACTTTGAAATTAAAACTTATCTCCCTTTGTTCATAGATGATAATGAATACAACTAACTCCCACTTAGACTTTGGAACTCTAAGGATTGTATTCTGAATTTTCAGAATGGGGTTTTCATTATCATAGGAATGAAAAACTTCTTAATGGGAAACTCCCCCTTGGATAACCTCAACCTTACTTAGGGATAGTTCTTACTTATATATTTTTCCTTCTCCCCCTTTTTCGTAACTCCTTTTCCTTCTCCCCCTCTGTGATTTTTAAAAAGAATTGATGGAATGTGAAATTAATAAAGTACCTGAAACATTAGTCCATAATAACACTAGATACAAACAAACATAGATTTCATTAGAGTTGATAGATTTTTTAAAAGGAAAATTAAATGCAACAGAAGATCGGATTGAGTTTATTTGTCTTCCTTATCCTATGGAATTAGCTTCTTAAAGAGAGTTTTAAGCTTCTTCAAATCTTTCTAATCCTCCTCATCTTGCTTCTCCAAAGATATGATCCTTTCTTGTTGAGCTTTCACCACCTCTTTTGCGCTTTCATGGGCTCTTCCTATATCTTCAGCAATTCATCTTGATTTTGCAGCTTCTCTTGGAACTAAATCTGAAAATATCTTTCCCCTTTCCAATTATGAGAAACCGAGTTAAGCTTCCCAATCAAATATCTGACATGTTGATTCTGAGAATTTTGATCAATGGTCAGCTTATCCTGAAGATTCTTAATCTTTTAATCCTCAGTGTTAAAAGCATCTTTAACATCATTCTAAAACGATCAAACTCAGACAAGTCATCATTAACTTTCTTAGACCACAATGTAATTTTGCTGAAAGATTTTATGTGAACATAATAATTGATAAGGAAATTTCTATGACCTGCTTCAATCTTCACACACATATCCATAACCATAGATAAGGATTATGACTTCTAATTCATACTATGTTGAAGCATCTGGCATCTGGAGTCTAGGGTGGGAAATATCGGAATGGTGTCCACAAATTTCTTCAAATATTCAAGCAACAAAGTCATGACCTAGTGCTGATGATTCCAAATCAAACACTTTTCTTAGGGATTGTTCTTATTCAATTTGCACCAAATTCCTTCTACAAGAACCACCAGTCTCATTATTTCTTATAACATCTTTTTTGGGGTGTCCATAAACACTTTCTTACCCTTATCAACATTCATAATGGGTTGTTCATCATGAGATTCTTCCTCTCATTTAGATACTTGAATAATCTTCGCTTCATCTGGTTTCTCCTTCTCTACTACTTCTTCAAGAAAATTATTTTCAAATATTTCTTCCTCAAGAAACTCATTCTCTTCCTCTTCTTCCTCAACATAATTTATTTTACTATATTTTTCATCTCCCTTTCCCAGAGTGACTAGATTTGAGGATTCAGCCTTTTTCAGATAATCCTCAAGTTGTTTAATCATTACATCCAGATCATCACTTCCTTCTTCTATTTCTTCTTCTTCTTCAATTTCTTTAACAACCTCTTTCTATACTTTTTCACTATCTTGTTTCTCAACTTATTCAACAATTTGTTTCCCTTTAAACTTTTCCAGTGTAAAGTAATTATTCCTAGGAGTCTCTGGTAAAGGCTCAGTAAGGAATGTTTCATGAACATGAATCATCTCAGAGGCTAACTCTTTTGCTTTCAAAAGGGATTCCACAAATTCAGCTTCAGACAACTTCTTTTTTATCTTCTTCTCTTTTCCTTGCCTCTCTAACTCATCAGATGCTTTCTCTATTAAGGCCTTAGCCTCAGCAGGGTCTAATCTGAACTGTGGTTCCCCTTCCTTTCTCTTCTCCTTGAGCTCTCTGAACTTTTCTACCACTTAATCTGGGTATGCTTTTTGTTTCTATGGCTTAGGTGGTGTAGATTGGGTTTCCTTGGACATATGATTTTTTCCTTCATCTTTCACTTCCTTCAGCTTCCTCTTCTTCCCTTTCTTCTAAGATGGTTCATCATTTTCTACATTTTCCATACCGGTTTCTGCCTCCTCATGTGGCAGATCGTAGAACTCTCCTAAATCTTTTGAAAAACCATTTTTCATCCTCTTTAAGGTTTCTTCACTTATCAACATCACCTTACAATTCCTGATCTTTGAGGCTCAAGAAACATTGAAATAATCAGTACATCGAATAATAAGCTTGGAGAGGAGACCAGGAAACATAATAATTTGCGCTTTCAGGGTTCCATTCTTAATATTTTGAATTCTAATAATAATGTGCCTTATCAGGTTGATCATTCTTAGATTCACCGAGAAATCCAAGATGTAAATATCACTCTGCTTAATATTTTCCTTATCACCTATCCTAGGTAAGAAAAATCACTAAACCCACAACTGAAACATCCAGTTGTTGGTGGAGAGATGATCAATCTTCACTGTTTTATCATCTTTGAGGCCAAGATATTTCAATGACTTCACTTTGTTGAAACTTCCCTGATCATCCAGCAGTTTGTGTGAAAACAAATCAGCCTCTCCATCATATGATAATCCCACCAAGCTCGCATCCTTGGTGTAAGAAAGCTTGTAAGTATTTCCATTATACTTGGAAGAAAAACATTCTCTGCCATCTTCTTCGTAGAAGGAAATAGACTCAATGAATTCTATAAGAAAGTCGGTATAAACAACATCCTGATCCCTAGTCTTTGATATGAAAAAATTATCCCAACCATTGAGTTTGATGTTCTTAGAGATAATAGAATCATACTTATTAATGAAATTAGGATGAACCAACCTTTACTTGTAAACTAACCAAGAAGAAATTGGTTTTATGAAAGACATTTCTTGAGAGGTGGCTTCTATAGACATTCGGAATGGAGGAGAACTGAAAGGTTCATAATGCGATTTAATTACTGGGGTAGGAGTTCGACACGTGAGAGCTTTGAAATCGATGTGGGACACAAAAAGGGGTTCCCTTTATATAGGATATGGAGGTGACCTTTGAACATCCAAAACCAATCTAACGGTTGAAAAAATTCTTTGATCTGATCTGACGATTGAAATCTTATCCGTAAGAAACTTTTAAATCCGATCTTTTGAGGTTTTACCAAAAACATTCCAATCTAAGGAAACTTGAATATGAAAGATTTTAAAATAAAGAAACAACCAACAAGAAAAAATGACTATGAAAACCTAAGTAAGGAAGTAATACCTTTTGGATTGTCTAGGAAGTTTTATTCATAATAGGTGATATTCTTCTTGAAGAAAATATAACTACAAAAACCATACAAAAAAACTATGAAAAACATAAGGCCGAAAAGTTTATTAAAAAAACTTTGAGTATCAAAACTATAGTATGAAATGTATGAGTACGAAAATTATGAGTACGAAAAAATTATGAGTACGGTAAAATTATGAGTATGAAAAATTATGAGTATGAAAAAAAAATTATGAGTACAAAAATAAATTATGAGTATGAAAAATTATGTGTACGGAAAAATTATGAGTACGAAAAAATTATGAGTACAAAAAATTATGAGTATGGAATAATTATGAGTGAAAAAAATTATGAGTATGAAAAATTATGAGTATAGAAAAATTATGAGTGCAAAAAAATTATGAGTACGAAAAAAAATTTGAGTACGAAAAATTATGAGTACAAAAAAAAAGTACGGAAAATTTCATTATGAAAATTCTCAGTATGAAAATTTCATTGAAAAAGTTGTAGTATGAAAATTTCATTACAAAAATTCTCAAGACAAAAACTTCATTACAAAATATTTTGAAAATCTCTTTATGAAACGTTTTGATAGGCTAATAACCAAATGTACTCCCCCAATGAAAAGGAGTTTATTACTGTAATGAGAATAGTTCAGCAAGAAGTTAATTAAAGAATATTACCTTATGATTATCATTCCTAACTTCTATTTAATGTATTCAAATCTATCGGAAGGTAAAGATTTTGTGAAAATGTCAGTAGGTTGATCATGCATTTCGATAAAATGAAGAATGATATCTCCTTTTAGTGTGTGATCCCTACGAAAGTGATGCCTAAAATCTATGTGCTTTTCACGAGAGTGATTTGCAGGGTTTTTAATAAGGTCAATGGCACATGTGTTATCACACAAAATTTGAGTCTTAGTAAAACTCATTCCATAGTCTGTGAGTGTGTGTTGCATCCACAACACTTGAGAACAACAACTTATAGATACTACATATTCAGCTTCAGCAGTGGAGAGTGCTACTGAGTGTTGCTTCTTCCACGAAAAAAAAACTAACGAGTCTCCTTGGAAATGACAAGTTCCAGATATACTCTTTCTATCCATTCTATATCCACCAAATTTATCATCTGAAAAGATTTTTAAAAAAAATAAATTCCAGAAGTATAAAAGAGTACTAAATACATGGTTCCCTTTTAGTAACAAAAAATTATTTTAACTTCCTTTAAATTAGATTCCTTAGGATTGGATTGATATCTCGCACATAAGAATACTGAAAACATTAAGTCCGGTTGACTAGCTGTCTAGTAAAGTAGATTTCCTATCATACCTCTAAAAGATGTTTGATCTACTGGTTTCCCGGCATCATCAAGATAAAGTGTGTTTGAGGTACCAATGGGAGTACTAATACTTATAGAGTTGTCAAATCCATACTTTTTAAGAATATCTTTAATATACTTATGTTGAGATATATAAGTTGCTTCTGGTTTTTGAGAAATTTGAAAACCAAGGAAAAATGTTAAGTCACCCATCATACTCATTTCAAACTCATATTTTATTAGATCCACAAAAGAAATCAGTTAAAGATTTCTGGGTTGAACAAAATATAATTTCATCAACATAAATTTGAACAATCAAAACATTTTTCTTATCTTTATTTATAAAAGGGTTGGATATTAATTTCCCTTAACATAGTTATTTTGAAGCAAAAATCTCGTAATTCTATCATACCAAGATCATGGGGCCTGTTTAAGGCCATACAAAGCATTGGTAAGTCTAAAAACATGATCAATATGTTTTGTGTCTTCAAAACCAGGAGGTTTTTCCCCAAAAACATCTTCTTGGACACAACCGTTAAGAAAACCACATTTCACATCCATTTTAAAAAGTTTACAATTGAAGAATACTACAAAGGCAAGTAAAATACGAATTGTTTGAATTCTAGATACTAGAGAATATGTTTCTTCATAGTCTATTCCTTCTTGTCGATTATAGCCATTAACAAATAATCTATCATTATTTCTTACGATGATTCCATTTTCATCACACTTATTTCTGAAGACCCATTTTAATCCAATTATAGAAGTTTCCTAGGTATTTCAACCAAGGTCCAGACTTTATTCCTTTCGAATTCATTTAGTTCATCTTGCATGGATGTTATAAAATCATCATCACCTAAAGCTTCATCAGTGCTTTTTGGTTCCAATTGGGAAAGTAATTCTAGATGTTCTACTTCATTTCTTAAGGAAATTGTAGTCCTTACAGGTTGATTTACATCACCAATGATACTGTCACTATGATGATTCTTAAAAAATGACTGATATGGGTTTTTAAGAACCTGTTCATCAACATAAGGTAGGAAATATTCTGGGGTAAATGTTTCAGGAGCATCTTCTTGTACATTTTCCATATCAGAAGGATTTTCTATTAAATGTTGATAATCAGTTTTTAAAAACACATCTGAATATGTAGGTTGAGGTTGTTTGAATACAAAAGGAACAGTTTCATCAAATTTAACATGTATTGTCTCTTCAACAGTAAAAGTGTTTTTGTTGAAAACTCTATAAGCCTTAGAAGTTGTGGAGTAGCCTAAGAAAATTCCTTCATCATATTTTTGTGCAAATTTGTGTAAATTATCTTTGGTGTTCAGAATTAATACCTTGAAACCAAAAACCTCAAAGTAGGAAAGTCTAAGTTTTCTACCATTCCATAACTCATAATAAGTTTTATTAAGAAAAGTTCTAATCAAAACTCGATTTATAGTATAACAAGCAGTACTTATAGCTTCAGCCCAAAAATGTCTAGCTACAGAATACTCACTCATCATGGTTCTAGTTATCTATTGAATATTTCTATATCTTCTTTCAACAACACCATTTTGTTGGGTTGTTCTGGGTGCTGAAAAATTGTGAGTAATACCTTTTCTACTACAAAATGTTTCAAAATCAGAATTTTTAAATTCTCTTCCATGATCACTATGAATAGTTTTCAATGGAAGTTTTTTTTCATTTTTAACTTGGGCTCTAATAATTTTGAAATAAAAAAATCTTCATAATTCTTTGTTAGAAAATAGACCCATGTAAATCTAGTGTAATCATCAAATAGAACAAACACATAGTATTTCCCTCTAATGCTTCCAGTTTGTGTTGGACCCAAAATATCAATGTGCACCAACTAGAACACATTAGTTATTGATACTTCACCGATTTATTTAAAACTTTATTTATGTTTCCTTCCATATTGACAAGGGTCACAAACTTTTGAAGAATCAAATCTATGCTCCGGTAAATCCTTAACTAAACCTTTCTTTGAGAGTTTACATAAGTTCCTATGGTTACAGTGTCCTAACCTTCTATGCCATAACCAAGAATGATCTTCCATTGCACTTAGGCAAGGTAAGTCTTGGCTCATAAGGTCTTCTAAGTTCAATGTGTAAACATTCTCTTGCCTATGGGAATATAGAATAAACTATTCCGTGGAATTGTGTTCTAGGCACCTATTATTCCTAAAATTTATAAGGCATCCTTCATCACATAATTGAATTATGCTGATGAGGTTGTGCTTAAGACCTTTAACAAACAAAACATTTGAAATAAATTTTTTCCAAGAATTCCAATGTTACTTATACCAATAATTTCTCCCTGCGAATTATCTTCGAAAGTTACTTTTCCTCCTTTTCTCTTGATAATCTTTTCAAAATAGTTTTTGTAACCGGTCATATGTCGGGAACATCCACTATCCATGTACCGGGTATTGTTGTTGGTACTTTCCCTATTTTCCTGAAAATAAGAAAAAGTTAGGTTTTTGGAATCCAGACTTGCTTGGATACAAAAATTTCACAAATTAAGATTTTGGGTACTCACATATTCTTAGAAAAGTAAGCCTTATGAAATCCTAATGATTGGGTTTTGTTTAATGAACAATTCTTTCCCCAGTGAACACCACATTGAAACTTTGTGAAAAATGGTGTACTTTGAGGAAAAAGTAGTTGTCACTAAAAATTGGTTTAAAACTTATATAACCAAAACTAGAAGTATTTCTTCGAGGTTGAATTTGTGATTACATTTTATCAAAATTTTCTTTACCAAGGGTAAAATTTTACAAAAACATCCTCAGCAAAAAAAATTCAGATTTGAGTTTAATAACTATGTTCTTATCTTCAAAAACACTTGAACTAGATCTAGGCTCAAAAATATTTTTCATAGAAATTACATTTTCAAGTTCTTTTGAAAGTTTTTTCTTCTCAGAGCTTACTTCATCAAGATTTTTTGAAATACTTAAAAAATAATCATTTTTCTTATCAAGATCTTTAGAAAGATTCGATATCTCCTTAGTAAGAATAATATTCCTAGAGTTTTCCTTATCAAGTTTTTTCATGAGTTTTGAGTTCTTAATCTCATGATGTTTAGCAAACCTAGAAACTTCTTCATAGGTAGGTAAAGTATTTTCTAAATCAAAAGAGGATTCTTCATCAGAAGAGTTATAATATTTACTATCTTTTGTATTTAGAGAAACATTGGTCAAGGATTTAGCATTGTGTAACTTAGCCATAAATCAATGATTGTCAATAGGTACCCTAGATATAAGACCAAGATTCTTCTATCCAGAAGATTCATAATCCGAAGATTCATCTGAAGAGACGCCAAAACTGGAACTCCAAGTATCATCAACTTTCATAACTTTCTTAGCTCTAGCTATATAATATTTCATCCTATTCCTTTTTAGAATTCCTCCCTTTTCTTTCTTTCTTCTTGAGCAAAGTAAAATTAGGCCTTATGTGTCCAGATCTCTTTTATTTGTAGCATTTGACTTCTGAATCTTTCTTATCCTTTCATTCCTTCTTCTTATACTTGGATTGGAAATTTCTTTGTCCAGCTATCTTGTTCATCCTTCGAGAAAGGTTAGCTAACTCATTTTTTGAGAATTCACTCTCACTAGATTCAGATTGGATAACAACATTCTTATATTTGGATCTAGTTACTCTCTCTGGAGTTTTAGCTTTCATGTAATTTGATGTTATAGTAAAAGTAATAGTACCATTCCCATTATTCTTTTTGATGTTGTCAGAATCTCTCTTCATCCTTATTTCATGTTAGAGAAGAGTTCCAAACAGCTCATCTAAGGAAATTTGAGTGAGCTTCTTGTTCTCATCAATTGCTGTTCCCTTTGATTCTCACTCATTTGGCATAATATCAATGATCTTGTCAACAAGAGATTCACCATCCAGAACATTCTCTCCCATATATTGTAATCTATTCACAATAGTCATAAATCTTTGGTGCACCTTACAAATGGGTTCTCTATAAGGAAAGTTAAAACGATGATACTCAGCTCTAAGCATTGCTCTTCTAGTCTCAATCACTTTGGATGTACCAAAATGTGTAACTTCAAGTTTCTTCCATATACAGTTAGCTACTTCACAAGAAGAAATTTGGTTATATATATTC
Source organism: Viscum album (assembly GCA_963277665.1). Classification (NCBI taxonomy): domain Eukaryota; kingdom Viridiplantae; phylum Streptophyta; class Magnoliopsida; order Santalales; family Viscaceae; genus Viscum; species Viscum album. Next base: position 563,096,884 of record OY728125.1, read on the forward strand.
ATAGTCATTGAACATAGCAAAGTATTGCGTACCTTATAGTTTAATTGATAATCATGCTTCTCTTGATTGGTGAAAGTACTAACTTCCTTATCAGGAATTTGATAACCTCCAGTAAGCATAAAAAACTTTTCTTCTCCATTATTGATAACAAAACTCTTCATTCGATCTCTCCAATACTCGTACTCATTACCCTAAAAAATTTGTGGTCTTGTAGGATTTAGGTTGTCGGTGGAAGAAACATTGATTCCTTCCATCTTAAAAAACATTATACACAAAAACTTGTTAATGAAACAAGTTCGGATTCAAGGAGAATATTTCTAAGGAAGGAAAATATAGATCAATGAAAAACTAAGAAAGAAAAAATTATATGTGAATATAATTATTTCAGAGACTCCCTTTGATACCAATTGTAGGATCGAAATAATGATGTATATTCTCAATGTACAAGAGGGGGGTGAATTGTATACTTTAAAATTTTCCTTAAACAAGGAAAGATATAAGTCTATCAAAGTTAAACTAATCAAATTCCCAACACCTCTAACACCAATTGAAAGATTGGGACAAAGTATGAACGTACAAACTTCAAGTTCTATACACTTTCTTAAATCTGGAAAGTGATACCGAAAAACCTATTCTAGAAATATGGATCTAGAAAATGAAACTTAACCAAAGATTACAATATGAGATTCTACCTTAAAGCGTATGGAATCTAACTGAATTAGAGTATACAAGTGTAAGGAAGTATAAGATAGTTATACATTCTTAAAGATAAAAAATTCAGCAGAAAAGATAAACTTGTAACAAAAACAAGTAACAATATATAAATCTTTTAACCCAATGAGAAGGGTATCCAAAAACCTTGGATAATAGTCCCTTGATTTATACTTTCAAGAAATTTTTTCTTACCCACACCCGGGTAAGCCCTCGATACAAAGATCATAGTCTCTATATTGGTATTCCCGCAAGACCTCAACTTCAAGGTAGTTGGAACCTCTGTCTTCCTCAGCATTGAAGCCCTCGAACATCAAGGTAGTCGGCACCTCCTTCTTCCTATCCTCAGAAGCCCTCGATTGAAATCAGCAACAATCAGAGTCGAACAAAGAACGTCTGTACAAGGAAAATTTTGAACAAGCTGTTAAAACTTTTTGCACGAAGCTTTGAGAGCTGATAAGAGCCTCTCTCTATAGAAATCAATTCAAGAAGTTATGATCACCAAAATTCTAAAAGTTCTGAACACTTTTAAATGAGCTCCTATTTATAGGTGTAGCTCCAACGGTCAGCTCCCCCTTCCAACGGTCATATTTTTTCTTGAATTTCGGAGGGACCTGTACATGTGTCACTCAAACAATGATTAGTAAAAAGCTGAATACACAACATTGTTTTGTAATGAAACAAGTGTAAGCATAAGAAAAACTGAAGTTTGTAATGTAGGCAAAATAAAAGTTCGTAGTCTAACCACAAAGGTATTCGAAGTCTATAATAAAGAGATGTTTAGATTCTGTTTTACAAAGGAATTCATAATGAGAATTCGTAATCAGAATTTGTAATGAGAATTCATCATCTGAATTCGTAATGAGAATTCATTACTAGAATTCGTAATGAGAATTCGTAATCAGAATTCATCATCAGAGTTTGTAATGATAATTAATCACTGGAATTTATATGATAATTCGTAATGAGAATTCGTAATGAGAATTCATCATCATAATTCGTAATAAGAATTCATCACTGGAATTCGTAATGAGAATTCATAATTAGAATTCGTAATGAGAATTCATCACTAGAATTCACAATGAGAATTTGTAATTAGAATTCATAATGAGAATTCATCATCAGAATTCGTAATGAGAATTCATCACTAGAATTCGTAATGAGAATTATTGATCAGAGTTCATAATGAAAATTCATCATCAGAATTCGTAATGAGAATTCGTAATCATAATTCGTAATGAGAATTCATCATCTGAATTCATAATGAAAAAAAGAATGCCTTACATATAAGTATTTGTATGATTCCGTGGTTTTGGACTTCAATCCGAATTTTAAAATTAGAAAAATTTTCAATATGAATATGAAAATCTAGGTAAGGGTAAATTTTCCTTAAAGAATGAAATTTTCCTTATAGACGTAAAATATGGATTTTCTTATGTATAAGGTTTTTGGGATTTTCAAAAAAGAATGAATGGAAAAGTCATAAGGAAAACCTTATTGACTCAACAATATATCGTTTCATATCTTTCATAGTATTCTTCATTGATTCTTGGGTAACAAAAAAAATAATGGTATGGTCAAATTAATGGTAGAGGTAATGTACAGAGGACCAAATAATGAATAAATGGGAATAATAATTATGGAATGGTAAATAAATTAACACACATGCCACATAAACAACAATATGAGAAGGATGTTCATAAACAATATGGAAATGTAATAATTCGAAACATATTCCATTTAAATAACTATATGAGGAAAAGTAAATATTTCTTTGTAAGAAACTACAAACATATTAAATTTACAAAATAAAATAATAATGAAATGAAACAATATATTTTATCACATAAAAGCCTCATGGATAATAAAAATGATAACTAAATGAATATATTGAAAAAAATATGTGATTGTTACCTTTTTTTGAACCGGTTAGATGTGTAACCTCGTTTTCAAATACTTTCAACCATTTCTCCTCTAGAAATAACAATCATGACCATCGTACCTCCTGGTTGAGGATGGTGGGTCTCATTGCATCCCCAGGATCTCATTGACGACCCTTCCTACTTCTTGTGTTTATGATCATCTTCTGGTTGAGTTTTGTCGTTCAACCTTCAACGAGGAATCATATATGCATAAATGGTCTCTTCTGAAGTTCTTAATTAAATATAAACGTCCCCTCCCCTCTTTAGTGTGTTTTTTGGATTCTTGGGGGATGGAGAATTTTCTGAGTGTATCTACCTTAAACCATAATTCCTTCTAGGTTTCCCTCCACTCTCATGAGTATTTCATGCTGGTGTGGAGAAAATAACCTCATAATGTGGGTTATTGGCATTTTTCCCTTTCCAGTTGGGATATGGAACCTCACTTTTGTCAAGATTTCCCACTAGCGACTATTTGTATCCCTCTTTTGGCTCTCCCTATCCCCTTTTAGAATGAATCCATTATAAAACCTATTGGAGACTTCCTAGTTCCCTTATTAGTATGGACGAGTGAACCCTTCACCTTGAAGAAGCTTTTTCATCCTGCTTATGTGATGAGATTTATCTTTAAATTCCTCTTGTGGATCAGATTTTACATGGGGGGAGGATTCCACTGATTAGAATCAAGTTCTGGTTTACTCTTTTCCTCAAATATTCTGCTCCTCATGCTATCTACAAGTTCATTCACTGGATGTTTTCTAAAAACATGCTTCAGGCTCATCTGGATGTCATCACATGGTACTTCTACTTTTAGTCCTCCTCCTACAATGTAGTGGTCTTCTTCCAACTTCTATAAGAATAAGGATAGATATCAGTAGTCATATTACTTAGATGTTATGGTTTTAGATCCATGTGCCACAAACTCTCCCTATATGTATTTGAATTCTGGTGGTCCTCCTTACCTTTCCCTGGTCTCCTTTGTAGCTCTAGTTCCCCCTCTCCTGGTCTTAGATGCCCTTGTACAATGCTATAATTTCTCCTGAAATCCTTGTGAAGAAAGGATATTTTGTTCAGTTATCCCCCTCTAATTGTAGTTTTGTTCATGAGCCACCCCCTTCTATTCTAGAGTTCTTCGCAGTGCCTCTTCTCCTTGAATTCTCACAGATTGATCATTCTTCAATGGATCATCCTCCTACTTCTCCCTCCACAAAGAATGATGATCAGTTCCATTCCTCTGAAAATCCATAACTAACAAGTACACAATACTACAATTCTTCTAAAGAGGCATCTTCTTATCTCCTCAAGGGTATGGTTCTTAACGATTCAAGGAAACCTATATTCCAATCTCATCATGTGGTTGTCTTAGCCCCTCTAACCTCTCTCCTATATCTAATGGGGGTGTTCATTGGTTATAAATCTAGAAACAAAGTAGGGACTCTTTAGTCTCAATTGAATGGGGCCTTTTATCTAGGGGGCAGTTTAATGAATCAATATTTTTAATGAATTCCATCTTAATATGGAAGGCCCACAACTTGGACGGATAGAAAAAACGAATTTCATATCCATCCAAATTCATAACTATGAGATATCTCTAGTATCCATTCTTAAAACTAAACATATATTTATTAAACTCTCTAAGTAGGCTCATCATATCAAAATGCATGCATGAATTCATACCAATCCACAAACCTCTCATATATGTATTTTTTGAAATATGCATGTAACTGTTGAGTTGGTTTCGTCCTAAAAAATGGTTTTAGTTATGGTCTTATCTGGCCTTTATACCTTCCTTTCCTCTTTTACCTATGGAAGCTGCAATCCATATATCATGATATTTTCATTGGTTCATGGGTGGTTATTTTAATTTTTTTGAGGATCCTAAAGAGAATAAAGGGTGGGGTGTGTTCCACCATAGATCTAGGGTGGAGTTTATGCAATGTATTGACCATTGTGGTTTGTCAAATATGGGTCATTCAGGTGGTTGTTTTACATGCTGTAACAATAAACAATGGTGTTCTCACTGCTATATCCATCTTGAAAGGTTCTTGGCGAATGAGCAATCTATCGACATGTTTCCAAATAGAATGTTTTATCACTTGGTGTGTAGTCTCTCAAATCATACACCCCTTTTGGTCTCTTTCTCTCCTAGATAAGATGAAATTGATCGCTTTTCATTCTACAAATCATGGGTGGACCTTCTAGACTATCTCAATCTAGTTTTGAGTCTTAGGTTAGACTGATTCATCAATCTCCATGAATAATTTTTTGCAAAGAATATCTTACCTCCTGGATCAAGAAAATATCTCCACATTTTACAAAAATAGATTCAATATTGAGGGAATAGAGAATATTGGTTTTAGCCTTGAAAATAACGGGAGTGGCATGAATTTTAGGGATCTATCAACCAAGAAGGATATCCTTACATACATGGTTTTGCATCATGAATAGATTTACATAGAAAATTCATGTATCAAATGTATTTGGGAAGGTTATATGAACTATAATTTTTTTACACTTTCATAAAGGAGAAATGAATACTTCACAAGGCCAAAATAATTTTCAAAGATTGTTGTTAATCTGATAATACGGATGTAGTTGGGAGCTTGCAATAATCTCACTTCAAGTCTCTTATAACTAGTCATAATACCAATTTGTTTGGAGGCTATCTGAGGGGATGTAGTGGTTTACCTAAATAGGATCCATCCCTGGTTTCCATTTCTTTTAATTATATATTAGAGGAAATTCCATAAGAGAAATAAAATTTTGAGGTGTTTAGAAGTCTCAACATGAAGAGTTCACCTGATGCAGAATGACTTTTTGGGATCCTCTTATAGAGCATTGTGGGACGTGGTTAAGCAGGACATGGTCAGGGCTATTCAATATTTTTAGGGGGGTTGAACCATGTTGTGTGTACTACCTCCCTAGTTATCATTATGATGATCAGATATTCCACCCATCATCATCATTATATACCCACAAGCATGTGTATTTTTCCTACAAGGTACTTACTATAATCATTATCCAGAGACTATATTCCTAGATCCCCCATTGGATCGTGAGTACTAGAATGGTTTTGTGAAAGGATAGATGATATAAGAATCCATTGAAATGAATTAGGAGATGGTTAGAAGAATCAAAAAACAAGGTCAATGGTTCAAATTTTATTGCTAAACCTAATATGGATAAATCATATGATCGAGTTGAATGGAACATTATCATTAAGGTTTTATCAAGAAATGGGATTCATTACATGGGATATTGGTTTAATTTTATATGCATGAGGTCCTCCTAGATGGCCATCTCTTTTTTAGGGAATAACTATGGCTATTTAAAAATAATTTTTGGGTTAATGTATGAAGGCCTTCTTTCCCCAAATGTCTTTTTTTAACCCAAGATGACCTTAGTAGAAACGCAAAAAAGAGAATTTGCAGTAGTGACTGTATTCATTACCACTGTAAGGCCCTATCCATGACCACATATCAAATCATTTTTGTTGATGAAAAAATCAAATTATTTAATTCTAGAAAGAGGTTAGTTAAGAGAATGAAATTGGTCCTGGAAATCCATTACAAATGGAGTGGACATGTAATCAAAAATGCAAAAAGAAATGTATACACTTCTCGAAAATGAACTGATGGAAGAGTAGAAAACCTATGTAGAATTATTGGTATCAAACAGATAGGTTTTTTATGATTTACCTTGGAGATTCCATATCCCCAGGCAGGCTTTGTTTGTTTCATTTTGATCAGATGTTGGAAAGTATCACATGTCCTGTAACAAACTAGAAGAACCACTTTTTATCCTTTGGGGGGAGTATCACCCTTGTCAGCATTGTTCTTGTGTCCATTCTGATTCATTCTCTATCATCTATTAGAGTCTCAAAAGTATGTTTTTCTAATATTGATAAGATTCTTGTTTATTTTCTTTTGTATGCCAATGTAGATGAGATATATCATTAGGCTTCTTAGAATAGTCTAGCAAGATATACTAAGGATAGAGGAAATGACATGAAGAATGGTCAAGATACCCTTCATGTAATGCATGTGAAGCCTTAATGGGAAGCAATTGAGGGTAACTCTCGGGATAGGGGAGTTAACATGAAGAGTGTTCAAGATACCCTTTGGGTTTGTGCTATAGAGGTTTTCAGCAATGGGAAGGGGGAGGCCTAAGAGTTTCTTTTTGGCATGTGGTCAAGCCTCAATTTTCAATTCCTTAATTTCATTCTTATTGGATTATTGGTAGGGGTGAGATATCATTTTGTTATCACAAATGGGTGGGAGTTGAATTGGGGTTTCCTTTCTATCTAGAAATGGAATTACCTTCAGGTTGGTTAGCTTACTTGCATCATTATTAATGTAGTAATGGATATTTACCATCGGGATCTTGAAGATTTTATTGACATTAATTGTGATAGGGACAAACGTGTTTTTTTAGAATCATCCACATGAACAATCTCAATGAAGTACTATCACAAACTACTTACTCCCTCACATTAGTTTGATACATGGGTTTAAATCCTATGGTGGAAGGAGGGATGGAAAAAGATTAATTTTCTTGAATGGAAGATAAAAAATCAATATGTATCCATGGATTAGAATGATAAACGACTTGTAATAAATATAGAATATTATTTCTCTTATTGTGTGAAATGGAAATTGGAATGCTCAGATCGCTTATTCTTCAAGGGTTAATTGGTTCTCATTATTTTTAATTATTTTAGAAACATCACAGGGATTTCATCAAGTAGAAAACTTGATAGGTCCTTTCTTAATAGGTGGTTCCAGGGAGCGGATCAGGTGGGCCATAAGAGGAAGGCCAGGTCGATGGTTATTCTAGAAGGTAGTTGGTGTCTACGACATGTGAGAAATAATGATCAGTTTAAGGGAGGTATCTTCATGGGGAGGATGTTTGTTATCATAATTAAAAACCTTCTTTTGGATTTAACCCATTCTTTGAGGAACTTAAAGGAATCCCCACCTTGATATCGTTTCTTGCTAGTATGTCCTCTACCCAATTCATTGGTGGTTCTCCATAGGGACACTAGGTGCATTGGAATCCATTTATTTATTGATTTAAATTCAACATAGATAGTTCATTTTCTATAGACATGACGTGTAGTAGAGGTGAGGTTTGTCACTCCATAGGAAATCGTTTATGGGATTTCTTTTCATGATTCGGGGTTGAAAAATACCTCAAAGCTGAGGGCAAGGATATTCTCTTGGGTCTTCTAATATGCATGTGGAGGGAGGTTATTCTGATGGTGGTTGGAAATGACTCTTTAATGCTCTAAAATTCTCTAAATAATAGTCATCATATCTAATGGTCAATTTTTCTATATAGTACATAGTTTCTGGAACCACATGTGCAACCAAATAGAAATTTTACATTTTTGGAAAAAGGAAATAAGGATAAAGAATATCTTGCTTCCATATCCACTTTGGAAGCCAACCTTGTACTCTATCTCAATGAGTATGACCATCCTCCTGAGGGGGTGAATCTGATTAAAGGTTAATCCCTCGGGCTTCACTATTTCTGACCACCATTATTGGGTATTCTCTTGTTTTTTTGGCCTCCCTTCCATTTTGTTGTGTTCTTGTACATTACATTTCTTAAATAAATAAATAATGATGGTGGTGGTAACTGCATTTCTAATAAAGGAAATTCATAATCATTTGACATCTTGTATTAGTAACAAGGAAAACTACACTATTAAGATTTATCCTGCCGAAATTTTAATTCTACAGGTAAAAACATATTTATTTTGTGAAAATAATTTTTCTCAGGAGAACCTATCGATGCATCAAGGTGATATATATATTCTAGTCCCCACCCATCATTTCATTTCCAATTCATTCTTCATATCAAGTAATCGATTTAATTAATATATCATATGACTTACCAAATATTCATATTGAATATATATTACTAATTTATCAATATTTACTGAGATAATCAATGAAATTTAAAAGTAAAAACCATATGAAAATGGAATATGATTCAGTAAATAATCATATCTATGAAATATGAAACCTATATTTAGGGGAAAGTCACTGTAAAACGATCATAATAAAATGAATATTTCATTGGGACTACAAAATGAATAATGGATGTGAATGTGAATACTATCCATGGAAAAATCAATCATAAACCATCCATAAAAAGAATAATGATGGTATCAATACAATATATCTCAAGTGGAGTAAAAATATACAGTTTTTTCATTGATGAATAGAACTACCATAAAATAAATAAAAGTGTCCTTTTTATTTTTAAAAACATTTTGAAAATACTTTCCATTAAAAATCACTGTTCTAAAACATTTTGTTTAAAATGAACCATTTAATATGAAAATGATGATTCAAATAAATAATTATGGGTATATTTTTGAATGTCATGTGGAATGAAATAACATTCCTTTTCTATAGTAAAACATTACAAAAAATTACTTGTTTATAATGCAGCATGAATATTCCTTTAAAACAACTAGTAAGAGAAAAAAAGGGTAAAAACCCTTTATAAAATAATTTTGAAATTCCTAAAAAAAATTGAACCTATCTAGAAAAGAGGTTTTTAGAATAAAATAGTTTCTCTTACTAAGGAGATAAATGAAGTCAAGTTTTCTGTCAATCTTTTTATAAAACATTTTGGGTACCAAAGAGTGAAAATGGTACTATTACATGAAAAAGGTTATGAATAAGCAGAGGAGGCTAAAATTAAAGGGTTTATTATTAAATGATCAAATAATTCCCACTTCTGGATATTCAAGTGTAAAAAATCCTAAATAAGCTGAAATTGTAAATTAACCACTTGAAAAGATTATAATGTTAGAGTAAGGATCAATCAATGAGTATATTTTGCGTATCAACTATAAATCCAAATATAGAAGTGTAAATACATCAATTGATAGTAAAATTAATTATGCACACACTAATATAATATTAAGGACAATGAGGAGGTAATATAACAAGTTTAAAAAAAAATTGGTTTATGAATTTCTTATACACTTGTTAACTTATAACTCGAATCCTAATAGATTAAATAATTACAATTGAAACTCACAATATCATGGAGAATGAATGAATCCTAACATTATATGAAAATAATTTAGTACTCAAACTATATATAAGAAATTAGGGTCTCAATTGTAATGTTTTTATTTCAAAATAATGTTAACAATGGAAAAAGGAATTGAAATTACAATGATAATTACTAAAAACATTCTTGAGGAAAATAATCTTTAGGAATTCGAATCTACCTCATACATCCAATGGCCTAAAGGCCTTTGTTTTTTATTAATTTGGATAATCCAACTTTAAAGGGGTGAGGTGGAACCCTTAAAAGTGTTGTAGGTAAAGTATTACATGGCCTGTAGGACTTAGAGGAATTCATTTCCCGTAGTCTTCAAACATTACATAGAACTGAGACTAACTACATGGAATTGCTCCTCCCCAGTATCATTATCATGAAATCAGATCTCCTCCTTCACATAGCTATTCAAGTAGGCTTTCCTGTGCTTGAATTGGATTGTCCCGATGGTAGGTGGCACACCCTTTGATTCTTGCAATCCGTTTAACTTCTGCTATGGTGAAATCTCCTTGCTCCTCCTACTTCTAAAGATTGTTCCTTGTAGGTTGTCTGGTTTGCATCTTCCATTAAGGTGGCCTAAAGGCCTTGAAGTGGCACGAAGGCCTTACTGGAATGAAGGCTTGGGTGGCACGAAGGCCTTAAAGGAATCGAGGACCAAATCAGTGGCCCTAAGGCTCAAACAGGGGAATATTCCCTACTACTACAATGTCAAACAGTGCCTGCTACAGTTTTTGCTACATTACATGCTACAATTTTTCATAGTACCTGCTACAATACTGCTATAGTCTGAAACAGTACCTACTATAGTACCTGGAAATTATCCTCTTCCTGGATTTGATCTCGTGTCTCTTGGATGCACTTAAGGAGTCCTCGCCAACAGGGTTGAGGCTCATGTACAATGTGCCTCATACAACTTTGAAACATTTGAATCATAATATCTATAAAATAATAAAATTTAATGAAAAAAATGATCTTTTAAGAAAAATTAGTTTCATGATATATAATGTTAAAGAGAAATATATAGACAATATAAACAAAACATGGTGCATAACAACAAATAAGTCTCAATAGAAAGTAAATTAGGATGAAATCACTTACCTTGTGTCTCCTTTTTGGTTGAACATACTTTAAATTCCTATATAATGGTTTTAAACATGTAACTAAATAATACCATTACCATAATCATATTTTTAATATCATATAATTTCTTTTTATTGTATCTTATTACAACTTTGTTAATAATCTTTCATTATTTTCACTATTTCAGGTGTTAATTGCCTAGTTTGTGGAGCTTGTTTTTATTTGTTTTTATTCTTAATTAGATATTTCTTTAATCATCTCCAGAATTTAAAACATGATATAAATATTATATATATTTATTATATATTTATTTATAAAAATTTATAGTATTTGGAGATAATATATTAAATTCCCCATCCATGGGGATTATAGGCCATACATAGGCATTAACTCTACTTTCATCTGTTTTTAACCTTAAAAGAATGAAAATAAATTTATATATACTTATATTATAAATATAGTATCATATCTATATAATATATATTAATAAATTTATAATATTAAAATCTTTTATATATTCCATTTATTGTGTGAATGAATCACATCACTTTGAGGGGGTGGTATCCCACAAAACCAAAAATGATCTTATCGTATTCCCAAAAAATGGAAAGCATAAAGGTCTGTTTTATAAAAGAAATATAGAAGTATAAAGACATTATAAATATCATATATTAAATATATAAATATATCTTCCCTAATAATTCCCAATCGTGGGAGGTGGTAAAGTAAAAATAAAAAACTTGATTTTGTGAGGTGGTAGTTCTCCGTACACCAATGTTGTATGTTCCATTCCCATTAGATTAATGTATGTGTAATATTAGTTTCAAGACATAACATAAAACCATATTATTATATTTAGGATAGTAATTTTCTTTATATAATAATAGAATAAGGATATTTGAGGGTGTTGATAATGGAAACAAAACTATAGATCTTGAGGAAATATGTTACCTCTTCTTTTGGTAAATACTTTTGGTTTGAAAAACGGGATTCCCTGGATGGATTTTTTTAAAGGGAGTATTATAGGATGTTAGGAAGGATTCATAGGATCTATTTATTTAACTATTATTAGATAAAATGAGTCTTTATATGTGTGAGGAAGTGGTAGGGGTGGGTGCCTTTGTAATGTAGAGAGGAGTGGCACTCTTTTTTTTTGCAAGGAAAATACATCCATGTTTTTTCAATTGTAATATGGATCAAATAATTGCAATTTTTAGTTCCCTTGTATTATATTTTTGGAAGATGGCTATGAAATTTCATTTTTACATGTTCTTATGTCATTTTTTCCCTTGAATTTATGTTTTAATCCCTTGTTAATCATAATTTCACCTTAATCGTTTTAATTAATTTTAATTACATTAACTAATAAATTTTGTCAAAAACTATGTTCAGTTTTTTTTATATTTTAAATAATTATTATTCAAAATATATTCTCAATTTTTTCAAATTCAAATCACATAAGTGAAAGAAAATAATTTCAATTTAATCTCATAGAACAGACGATAATGCATGTTTTTAAGGTAAATATGTTCAAACATTTACTATGTTTTTGTTTCCAACTTCAAAATAGAAATTGATTATAAATACCCAAAAACTATTAATTATTAAAAAAATATTCAATTAAATTATACAAAAAATTTAACATATAATTTTTCCTTATAAATAAATTTGATGAAAACGTAGTTTGAATTAAAATTTAGTATTTTTCACTATTAATTAAAAAAAACTTCACAAAAAAACCAAAAAATCTAACTAAGATAATTTTTATATTTATTATCCAATTTTTTTTTATTTCTACATATATAAATTATAAATGTTCCCAAAATTGGATTTAAAATAGGTTCTCCATTAAAAGGTGGTTAAAATGCCATTATAAAAATATATGTTTTAATACAAAATAGTGAGAATATTCTTACCATATGATTATAAAATTTATTGGATTAATATCAAGAATATTTTGTGGAATATATAATTTATATTTCAATAAATTCATTCACTAATTCTAATTAATATAATTTATTAGGATAAAACAGCATTGTTGGCATAAAAACGGTTTTCAAGAAAATATCCCCTTTATATTAAATTTGTTCTAATATTCATTTCTATTTAATTTCTAGGAAATGAATTATTTTTATATTTTTTTAAACAATATATTTTGATAAGTTACATAATACTATTCATAGTGGAATGCTAATATATTATTGTATTAAATAATAATAACTCAATAGTATGTTGTTGATCGGTAAATCTTGGTCGTGAATGTAATGAAACCCATTGAAGTAACTCATTGTTGTGTTTGACATATGATAACTCAGTGTCAGTTGAATTTCATGATATATCAAAGATTTAATTAATTTAAAATGTTAAATATATTTTTATCTCTTGGAATATTATATTCCCTTGCATTCTTGGTGTTGTGTGTCATGCACTCTATTGAGTAAAATGTTCATACTTTAGCTTTTTGGGGTGTTACAATTCATGGGAGTGATTAATGAGAGATAAATGGATCTATAGTGACAATAAAATATTATGGTTAATATGAAAAAATTTTGAGAAGATATACCAACATGAAAATGTGAAATATGAAGGCATAACATAAAGGATGTGCTTCAATAAATGGGAGACGTATAAGATCTCTTACATTGAGAGGGTGCTTCTAAAATTTTGGAAGAGATTCCTGAGAACATGGGAGAACCTTTAGAGATATATAGAGAGGTATGTATAGATTAATATCATGATATAATATTTTTTAGTTAAAATAAATGGGTGTTTTTGTGGGTTTTATTTTAAAAAATAGAACAAAGTTCATTATTAATTTTAAAACATTGGTTTTGGACTATATATGATAATGTAATCAAACCCAAAACCCATTAAATAGTTTTTCCTATTATTTCTACCAAAGTGGTGTTTTTTAATTTTTTTTATCTTTTTATGAAATTATATCATTAAAATAATACCCTTGGTGATGAAGACATGAGTCATGTTTATAAAGAGTTGATTTCAAAACCTTAAAATATAATATATATATATATATATATATATATATATTTGTGGATTTATTAATGATTGATTAAATTAATAAAAGAACCTAAAAACACATTATTTTAAATAGTAAATATATATTTGGTCATGGATACCTTTTATGGCACATATTACATCACTTTTGTGTCATTATGATGTCATAATACATACCATCTATTTATGTCGTATTTAATTTTAACCCAAAAATTCTACTATAACTAAGAATTTTAAAAATATCCATTGGATAATTATAACATTATGATTTCAAAAATAATATTTATTTTATCCAAATAATTATATAAGTATGAAAATTTGTATTGTTAAATCAAAATCCATGTTTATTGAAAAATACTATGTTTTTAACAATAACTATTTTTTCCCCTATAAATATATTCTCACTTAGTAAAAATTTTGTCTTTTATATTTAATAAATATTTTCTCATTATAATATTTTATTAAAATATACATTAGTTAAATAAATATTGAATTCATTAAAAATAGTTCCTGGATTAAAACTATATATTTCTGATAAATACAATTTGTTTTTCATTCCATGGAAATACAATATTACGAAAGTTATTATTTAATAATTTTAATGTAATAAAGCAATGTTTAGGACTACCTAACCACTAATATATTCGTCAAACTGTAGGGTCACATGGCCTCAATCATGCTGCCATATATGCTAGAGGGTGCCAACTAGCAACGAGGGTGTAAGAAGATGATAGAGGGGTGAATATACCCTCATGGTTTGAGTATCATAGTTGTACAATAAATATGAAACAACATCAAAAAAAGAATAAAATAAATCAACTGAGTAGTAAAAGTTTCCCAATGCCAATATACAACAGATGCAAGCAAGTCATGTAGATACATAATAAAATCATAAAATGTACAACATGCTACAAGATACAATACAGAATAAGAAAATAAATAATGAAAATACCAAATGGAGATATCCCCGATCATCCAGACCTCCATCTTGATCATGTATTCATAACACTGAGGTATAAACTAAACAACAAAAAGTAATCAACCATATTATGCAATATAAGGTCTACTAATTTACTCCAGTGTAATGACAGATCGAGTTGGGTGTGAGATAATAATCCTATTAGGTTCCCACCCACAATTTCTACGACTGAATATGGTATTTGAGATATAATATAATGCAACAGTATTGTTTAAGAATAAATGTAAATAATCAGTGCTATATAAATAAACAACAACCCACACAGGTTCCTAACGAACACATGGTGTCTATACCTGCTTCAAGTAAAAGAAAGGTTTAAATTCATAACTAGTAAGTATAAATATATGTATATCAATAATTATATATTTAGCTTAGTTATATATTCCATCCACCTATATAGACCACGTATTTGTCGACGCCATATATCCATATATGTAGAATACTAGTTGCTGGATTGACTGCGGCATAACTCAGACATCTATAACCACTCTAAATGAGCCTAAAATATCAAGAAGTAGGATACATGCCCTAAATCCTTATATACTGAGAGATGTTATTAAAAGAAACACAAGATGGAGATTGAGCTACCATTTCAACACTTTAATCCTGAAATGTGGAACATAAGTCCCATCGCCCATAAGGTATCAATGGTTCAAGACATCACGCTCATCACATGATGTAAGGGAGTGTTATTTCCCTCCTAGATCAAAAACCCTTAATATCATACACATCATTTTTAAATGCACAATAATATTTATAATTAAATTTCATAAGTAAATACCTCTCATTCATTACATTTATCATTCCCATAATAAGAAATCATCATATTTTCAATAAAGTTTATGAAGAAATACCTATCATGATTTGAATTTGTCACCAATCCATTTTATATAAACAAGGATCATTCATCATTATAACAAAAAACATGATTAAATACCTCTCATAGGTCTTACTAATAATGTTCAAAATCTATTCAAGGAAAAGTAATTAATCATAATAATTTAATAAATATGATTTCAAGGGGTGGCCTTACCAGCCTTCAAGGACCATTTCATTTAACACATTAAATGCAATTAGGATGTGGAATCCATCAAATAATTACATAAAACATAATAAATACATGAAATTTATTTAATTAGAACCAGAAAAATAGATTACAAATATCAAGAGGAACATAGAAGCTCCTCGGTCCTATTTAACATTTTGAGAGAGAGGTAAAATAATTTTGTAACATCCATTAAAGACCATGTCTCAAACATGCCACAGTCCGACAATGTAATCAAAGATTAAGTAATCTCTAAATCCATAAAACAAGCATGATATAAATAACCAATTTCTATTTTTTAGTTTAAAATTTAGTCAGCCTTATACAATAGGTTTTATTATAAAATCATACCATTGTTCTTTAAACAATTCATTTCGCATAAAAAAGAATCATATTCAAGAGTCAAAATTCAATTTACCAAATTAAAAACGATCTAAAGTGAAAAAATCATGGAAATATATTTCTTTAGGTTTTTAAATTGTGCTTAGTAGGATCCATTAGAGATTGGAATTTCAATTATAATTTTCAACATAGTACTTAGGGGGTTCCATTAACACTCGAAAAATTACCAATGAGGGGGAGTTGAAGTAAAAAATCCAATTCATGTTCTTAGAATGAATTCCCAGTATTTAAAACATTTAATTATAGAGTGAAAAAACAAGTCAACACACTCATGGGGTGTCTGTGTTTGAGATTGAAATTATCTAATTTCATAACAATGATCCATGACTGTAACAAAAGGTTTATTGATCAGTTTAATATAAAGAAACTCATTTAAAATAAATACACAACAAAGTATAGAATAAGACATAATGGTTATATTTATAAAATAGTTGAAACTTGAGAAAAAGTTATAGAACACCTTCCATGAACATAGCATGACATAATTGTCCAATATCAAGGACTGATTCAATATGGTTTGAAATAGATCTATGAAACATACCTTCGATCGGAAAATATGTATAATGGGATTGTACTTGAATTGTAAAGCTGAGAGGATATTAAATGAAGAGATATTTAAAAGGACTAGAAAGCTTAATAATATGGATCCATAGATATGGACAACACTTGATTCATAAATCTGGTGGAGGATAAATCTTTAATCCTAGCATAGATTAGCGGAGAGATCAAAGGTGCCAAGAGGAGGAGGATCATGTGGGAGGAAGAAGAAATGAAAAAGAGGGAAAATAAAAAACCCATTAAGAGTTTTTTCATAATTTCACCCCAAAAACCAAGTAACATGGTTTGGCTTCTTGTCTTAGACCAATAGTGCACCAACCATGAGATGCCACTGGTTAGGAAGATATCTAGAATAGTTTGAGAAACACAGTTAGCCTAACCATGTGCTAATTGTGAAATGAATTGTGACTAGGTACTGCCTATTTTGGCACAAACCATGTAGACCAGGTGCATTGTTTGGGTAAAACATGTATAGACCATGAAAGGCATTTCTTCTCCATATTTATAGTTGCACGACCGACTGTTGAGGGCCACACGGTTTTAGGAAAACCAGTCGCCCTATTCAGTGAATACAAACCATTTATTTTACAAACCTGCGACTTACAAAATTAGATGATATTTCCAAAAAGGTCTCCAAACTATACCCATGTATTAAAATAAAACATTTATGTGTTCCAATTCTTAGAATATCGTTTTAATGACCAGTTTTAAAAATGCCTCATCTAGTAAATGCCAAAATTTAAAATTCCCTTGAAAATCAATTTGACGTAAAACACAGGTCATTACAACCTCCCCTCTATAGAAATTCTCATCCCTGAGAGGCCTTAGAGAACAATTTATACATTACCCAAACAATTTGGGTGATTAAGTCTCTTTTAAATGGTCTTCTTGCATTTAAAAATTCCCAACACACCTTAAGGAATTTCTTAAGAACATATCACTTGAACCATTAAAACATAATCCAATGATCATTTCCCAACCAAAACACTAAGAAAGAATATTCCCAAGACTATTCATCTAGATACTTGATCACATATTCATATCATTATACATCTATCCAAATGTGCTCCCCCAAATTACGATTTAACATCAGAAAGGGTCCAATTCTAATCTGTTGTACCCCCAACATGAGAATTTCCATAAAAAGCATGTTCAAAGTGTTCTGACGACACTCAAAGAAATTATTATTTAATAGGGAAAACCTAATTACATACAAGGTCATATAAGAGGGAACACTGATAGAAATTATTGAATCCTGATTGACCTAACATAACTGGTCCAACATGCTTTCCAAGAAAAACATACCCATCCAATTAAACTACACCCTCTTTAAACTGGCAAAGAGATTCTAATGGTTTATCCTATTGTACCAACAAAAAATTAGGATCATAAGTCAATCCACATTTGTTGAAATTTCATGATGATTCCCAATTATATGGTTGGTGTATTATAATAAAAACTATAATATCTTCTTCTAAAGCCTCCAATGTTTACAATTAACCCATCCACTAAAGCTCGTACCCACCTTTTAGTGACAGTCCTTAGTCAACCCATCACCTAACTATTTAAACATACATTCCTCATCATGAATAATGTGGTAATCTTGATCCATTACACTATAATAGTTACCCTTTATGAACAACCTCTGACCCCAATAACATTTCTAGGATATACTCAGATTCAAAGTACTGGATTCAATGGAACCATCTGATGACATTCCATGTTTCATGTTTATATGTGAGAGGTTGGTACAACGATAGGACTCCAAAATTAGAACATTGACTGAGCCTAGAGAGTAATCTTCATGGATTTTGAGTCAAAGATAATGGTTGGTGTCCAAGAGGTTGTCCAAGGCATTCCTGCATGGGAACCCAAGGGTCACCTAAGACTAACCAATACTCGGTCACGAACCATGCGTCCAATATGCAACCGAATTGATATCACATCTCAAACCAATGTACATAATACATTAGTGTCACAAAATACCAATGATCCCTTATTATATTAAGGAAAAAATCAAAATAAGGGACATTCCCATCTCTTAAGAAAGAGTATACTAAGAGGAAACCTAGAAAACCATAATAAGAATAATCTAACCACTACTGGTTGACTTCCTTTGAAAGAATCCTGTCTTCACCTTTCGATGCACTACTACAAAATTATCACAAGACATTATCACCCAAGTCATCACTTGATCATTCATGATTTAACACTTATGTCCTCCCAAGATGAATGATGTTTCCAAGGGTTTCGTACACTTCTAACCATAACAACATCATGTCTCCAATATTTCACTAACACAATTCCAACATACAATGCTCAAGGGAATCTAATAAAAATGAAAAATTCATTAATTATCTACTACAACTATTCTTGTTTAATAGGTAATGAATCATTTTCAAGAAACGACACGATGAATCTCACCTTAGATGTGTAATTGTCATCAAAAAGAGGAAAAAACTATCCTTTCACAAGCATACTAGATCATATTCACCACAAAGGCATACATAAGGAATTTGGAACGAAAACAAAATCAAACTGAATGGAATGTATAAACACCTGAGTTACAAGGAAGTCATCCAGAGATTTGGAAAAAACTTGATTTCATTAACTTGCGGGTCACTATACTATGGAGATGACTCAAGAACATACTCAATAGCTCAAGGATCAATGATTCCACCAAACACAATCATATTTTTGTGTCATTTAGCATTCGATGGGCTCTTCGTACATGAATTCATATGACCCCTAGGTTTTAAAATAAAAAATAAACACCCTTGATATTATCTAGATTATATATTCCCTATGAATTCAGGTATGTGATGGCATGTTTAGAGAAATATATTAGTGTTGTTTTATCTCAAATTACATTAAAATAGGGAGATGACCTATCGAGACACCCAAGGAAAATAAAACAAGGTCATGAGACCTATATGGGGTCCAACCATACGCCAAGAATGTATAACCTATTAAATCGAGCATTGTTAGATTCTCATTCCAAAAAATGATCCACAAAAATACATGACCACCTATCCAAACAAGGTATTTATTTGGAAACCCGTAGTCCCACAAGGTACAACATCTCCTAAATGAAAACAAACATAAAAAAGATCATGGGATTACCATGAATCTGAACTCTAACTATGTTACCTACTGAATTATAGCCCCATAAAAAAAGAAAAACATCAACTTTATCAATAGGTCACAACAATCATAAGTTAACATCTCAATAGAGTATCATTTAATCCATTTCTAACTGGAAAATAATTCCTATGTAAAACCCCCCTGCTTCGGTTATGAGGATTCTTAAAGAGAAATTGAAACTACCCATACGCAAGTGTCTAAACAATGGATAACTCTTAGGGTTACATTTTCAATGCCATTACATTGATTCAAAATTAAACTTTTTATATTTAAAATTTATAACAAAATACACCAAGGAATAATAATAAAGTCTCATAAAACATCTTTTTTAATAGATTGAACATTCACTAACATCTCAACACATCTTAGGAAAATTATCATATGAATTTATTTTTAATTTATAAATATAACTTTTAGGGTATCATTAATCAAACATGGGTTCTTCAAAAGACCCAACCCAATAAAAGTGGGTTAATTATTAATTTTTTAAACAACCAAAAATTCCATATCATTAAAAACATCCCCAAACTGAATTACATGGTTCTAGTTTTGAATTTTAGATGTTAATAAATTCTTTTCTAATAAAAATTAAATATCTGTTACCTTTATAATAATTTCTTGATATAAACTTCTCAAATAAAATTATTTAGTTATATGGATGTCTATCTACCAATCCACAAATTTCTCATACACTTTATGATTTTTCATTTTTCTCCCATTAATAAAAAAACAATCCACACTAGAATTAGATCTTTTGTAGCCTTTTAAATTCTAACGAAGGTCATTAATTATATATAAATATCAAATGGTTAGAATGAAATAGTTTACTTTTTCCAATTATTAGTCACCTATAAACCTTATAATTGAATAATATCTCCCATTCAATCAAAAACAAATAAATAATCCCATGATAATAGTTTTCTAAAATCATTACTGGCCTTGTTATAACATACTTTAAAATCATAGAATCATGCTATTAAGTACTGGAGCACAACATATTGACAAGGAATAATAAATATATTGGGTGGCATGGAATAAAATCATGGTAGTAGACTATCATGATTAACTATAACACCCAAGAATGTTAAATATATATATGAATTATAATGAAAACATTCATGGCATAACACTCAATTCACACAATCAGACATAGTAAACAAGCTATAAATTTAACTTCACTAAATAGAATATGCAGGACATCTGAATTTTTATGTTCTCAACATGATACATGTAATTATTCATCCTTTCCATACTATTAAAATCATAAAATACCATAAAACCCATAGATAAATCAGAAAAAATTATAAACCAACCACTCTATGCGAAATAAAATACATTTGTAACATTAAAAAGCATGAAAAAAATCACATCTCTGACCATTTATACATTTCCCCATACATGGGTTGATCATTACTTATAATGTCTATTTACAAAGAATTTAGAAATTCCCCATATCTATTATAATAACCCAAAATATCAAGAAAATGATAAAATTATGCTCTGATATAGCTTTCTAACATCTTGGACTGACAAAACACTAATACGATATCGAGACTGGTGTGTCACATGGCCTCCATAATGCCTCCCTATATGCAGGAGGTTGTCGACTAATAGTGAGGGTGTTAGGAGGTGATAGTGGGTAGACTATACCCTCATGGACTTAGTATCACGGTGGTACTATCAATAGGAAACAACATAAAATAGTAGAAGAATAATATAAATCAATGGAATAGTAAAAGATGGAGAATTCCAAGTTACAACAGCTTCATGCATGTCCGAATAACACATAACGAAAGTGGAAAATATAAAGCATGCTACAACATAAAATACAAAAAAACGAATAAAATAATGTCCCTAGGGGTGATATAAATGACCATCCCGAGCTGCGTATCAGTTCTGTACTCCTAACTCCCAAATAGAATCTTGACATCAACAGGTAATTAACCAAATTCATACAATATAAAGTCAACTCATGTACCCTAGTGAAATATTAACCCAAGAGGGTGTTAGATAATAATACAAGTATGTTCCCACCAATAGTTTCTATGAATGAATTCAGTCTGTGAGATATAATATAAACCAGTGTGTAGGTATAAGCATAATGGTAAACAAGAAGTGCTAAATAAATTAACAACAACCCACCCAGGTTCTTATGGGACACGTAATGGCTATACCCGCTTCATCTCATTTCCAGGATAACATTTGCATCTAGTAGATATATATATATTTCAATAATTATATATATAGTTTAGTTATATATTACTTTCAACTATAGGAACCAAGTGACTGTCGACTCCTAATGTCTATATACCTAGAATACTAACTGTTGACAAGATATGGTCGTAACTAGAACTTCCATAATAAATATTAATGATCCTAAAAAAACAAGAAATATGTTATGTTCCCTAAATCCTTATAGAGGGAGATGATCCATCCAACAACACTCAGGATGTTGAGTGAGATGCCATGAAAAAACTCTAATCATGAAACAAGGCATATAAATCCCATCGCCCATAGAGTATCACTAGTTCAGGATGCCACTCCCAACACATGATTTAAGGGAGTTCAATTTATAACCTTGATAAGTACCCGATGATAATCATACATAGCCTTTATAAAGTCATAATTTTATTTGTAATTAACATCCTTGTGGAAATAACTCTCATGTATTACATTTATCAAAACCATAATAAGGCATCATTATATTTTCAATGTAAGGCATAAGGAAATAACTTTTATCATTTTAATTTTTTACAAATTGCTTACATAACAACAATGTTGATTCATCTTTATAACATAACTCTTGATAAAATATCTCTCATATTTCTCATTTTTTAAGTTCAAATTTATTCAAGGAAATCAAATTCATTATAATCTTTTAGTAATCCATATTCGAAGGTGTGTCCTTACCAAACATCATAAAAAACTCATTTAACCCTTTTAATATTATCAAGGAATCCAATATATCAAAAAATTCAATTCAATATAATGAAAAAATGTCATTTAATTAAACAAAAACTGAAAAAACAATTACAATGGTCAAGAGACACCGAAAAGGTGAATGGTCCCATTTAACATTTAGAGATGGAGGGAAAATAATTTTATAAAATCAATTAAAACCATGTATCAATCATTCCACATACCCAATAGTTTCATCAAATAATATGTTATCATGAAATCAATAAAATAATAATGATATAAATAACCAATTAGGAATTTTTATATTAGAGGAAACCACACATTATATGAGTGGTATTATTATAAATCATACCATTATTATTCAAACAATTCATTTGGAATAAAAAATAACCATGATCAAGTGTCACAAATAAAATCAAAAAGTTTAACATTTCATAAAATAAATAATTAATCATGAAAATACAATTCAAAAGGGTTTGATATAGAGTATAAAATGTGCAATTAGGGATTGGAATTTGAATTTTAAAAATCAAAATGGAAAATATGAGGTTACATTAACATAAATAAATTTTACATAAGGGATAATTTCAAGTAATAATCCAACTATATTACTTAAAATGAATTATAGTAATTTAAAACATTGAATTATAAAGTGTAAAAACTAGAAGGCACACCCATGGGGTGTCTGTGATTGAGATTTACATTTTCCAATTTCATAAAAATGATCCAATGGTGTAACAAAAGTTGTTTTGATAAAATTAACATAAATATCATATTTAAAATCAACTCATGAAATAGGTCAGTCTGTGGTGCAATGGTAATTTTTATAAAATTATAGAAACTCGAGAAAACATCCTAGACCACCAATATTGTACATATGAGTACATAAAATTCCAATATCGAGTTATGGTTAGATCCCGTTTGTAAGAGATATAAGAAATAGATCCTCGCTATAAAAATAGGAAAAACAGAAAACACCGAAATAATTAATTTGAGAGGATATTAAATGAATAAATATTCAAAATTAATCGAGATCATACTGATGGGGATCCATATGAACTAACATTAATTGATTCCACAAACTAGTGGAGGAGAAATCTTGAAACCTAGCATGTCTTAGAGGAGAGCTCAAAGGCACTTGGATGAGGAGGCTCACATGAGAGGAATAATTAGGGAAAAAGAAGGAAAATAAAAAACCCCATTATGTTTTTTCATAATTTCACCACCAAAACCAAGACACATAGTCTGGCCAAATGGATTGGCTAAACCGTGTGCCAACCATGCGACACCACCTGTTTAAGAAACTATCACACAATGTATGACCTCCATGATTACCCTAACTATGCACCAAAAGTGTGATGATTCGTGCTTAGGTACTTCCAATTTTGGCACCAACCATTTGGGTTATTCCTAGGGTTTGGGTAAACCATGTTCAGACCAATTTGGGTGTTTCTACTCCAAATATGCAGCTGCATGCTTTTCTGTTGAGGGCTAGATGGTTTCCAGAAAACCTTATACCCTATTCAGAGCACCAAAACCTTTTATTTTCTAGCACTAAAAATCTTGAAACCTGATGAGACATATGGTAACATCTAGTTCCTTTACCCAATCCAAAAAACATTCTTCTTTTATAACTCCTTATACTATGTTCTGAATCACGGTTTAAAAAAACTTATCTAGTAAACTCCAAAAGTTAAAATTACCTTGAAATTCACCTTGGTTCAAAACATGGTCCATTTCAAATAGAAAAAGGATAAATATAATCATTAATTTATAATGCAATAAAATAGACATTTAGATATTAATATTATTATGTTCTAGATACATAACCCTTTATTACAATAGCGAATGACCTAAGGTTAAAGAGCGTGATGGTTAGATTTTCTTGTATTGTGTCGGTGTACATTGTTTGGGTCATGATCGTGATGAGATTATACATCACTTGTAAATTTTTTTATTCATGATTTTGTTTTTTTAATATTTTATATGTCTTGGTCATAATGAAATCTCAGTGATTCTATCTCCTTAGTAATCTCCGATAAATTGGCATCATATGGTTCGATCCTACTAACCAATGTCATTTTTTTTTTAGTTTATATCAATAGGAATTTATTATAAAAAATTATATATACTAATAATATTATAACTATTAAATGGATATACTATCAATTGTTATGATAATGAATGTTATTTTATATATGATAGACCAGATAACTGTTCAAAATGGCCAAAGTTTGGCAGGTGTTTTCTATAACATTATTTCTCAAAAAGTCATTTTCTGAATTTAAAGTAAAATTTCATTTATAAATATTCAAATAATTATATTTTTTTGGATGTATATGAATCATGGTGCTGTAAATAAATGTGATAAGTGTTGACCTTTTATAAGGGATGGAAAGGACACACATGGAATTTCTTAAAATATTTAAATATAAATAATCTTCTTCCCAAGTGTAATGCTTCAAAATATATAAGAATTAAAATAAAAATAGGATATTGTATAAAAAGAAATATAAAATAAAGTTTAGATATGTTTTGGATTCATTTTTAACCACATATTTTAGTTTAACCACTTTGTTAACCAAATTTAACATTAACTATGGTAACATATTTTTTAATCTTAAAAGTTTATAATATTTCTTATAAGTAAAAAAATATTATAAATATCTAAGGGATAAAATTTTCAACCAATTATCATCACACTTTCCCTATTACAATTTTTTTATTTAAATAATTTAATAAAAAATTATTTTTTAGAATATATCATTAATGTCATTTTTTGACACTATTAATTTACCTTGACTTTAAATTCCTTAAGATAGTTATGTAGGTCCAATATAAATCTTTCACATATCCATAATATGTAATTTTTATATAAAAAAATTATGTAACATAATATTTATCTGAAATATTATTACCTTTAATATTTTCAAATTCATTTGTTTATTTCTTCAATTAATTGATTAAATACTATGCCAACATTGTGTAAGCATTTAAGATAAATTTTTAATCAATAAAAATAATTAATAAATTACAATTATAAAAAATAAACTAACATTAAAATGATATATTTATTGGGAAACATATCCATTATTTAGCATTATAATAAAAAATTAATGTTATTTGAATCCAGAGAGTGACATTTCCTATTTATCCCTTTCTTTAATTAATATGATGGTTGCGATTAATGAAAAGTGGAACCAAGTGGAAATATATTCAAAAAATTGGATGATAAGGATTGAAATCCACACATCCAATAGGATAAATACAAGTGTAAGAGAAATTTTAATGACTTAAACCAACATTTTAACACTATTTTACTCTTTTTACCCTTACTGATGCAGAAAGAATTTATCAAGGATATTATTCATAATTTTAAAAAAAAGAAACCTTTTACAAAATTTGAACTTATTGGTTCAAAATATGGGATATATTATTCAATATTAAATTCCAATAATATGGATATATTTATTTAAAATACATGTGAAAAATTCAACAAATATCATTTTTTTTAAAAATCATATTTGAACATAAATCTGGATTTTTTTTCCATTCTTATTAAAAACCATTAAATTAAAATTAATTTTTTTATTGAATATATTATATTATAATTTAATTAAAATAAGTCAACAATATAGATTAATATAATTATTTTAAATAAAAAAATATTGTGCTCCCGAAATAAATTTTCAGAAAAACATCTATTTTTTACCTTGTGATGCTTTTATTTTCATTTTTTAACCATTTGATAAAAACTAAATTTATATTATACATATGAAAATAATTTATTTTAAAATATTTGGTTATTTATATTCATAATTTCCAATCCAATAGACATAGTATAACTCTTATATTAAATAATAGTAATCCAATAGTATGTCTCGATTCATTTAAACATGGTTTTGTGTATAAAGAAAGGTGTCAAAGAAATAAAATTTATTTTAAGAGAAATATATTTTAAAATTTCATGTTTTTACATTATAAACCTCTTTAAATATAATATTAAATCACTCTAATGCAAAAAAAATGATGATATATCATTTTCATCACATCCTTGGGTTCCCATGTATCTTTTCCAAATTTCTAATCCCTTTATGAAACATTAACCTGGTCAGTATTCTATTCCTATAGAACATTATATCTATGATCCATGATTCCTCCCTCTGATTTCAGTATATATGAAGGATCTAGTTTTTACATCCTTATGAGAGACACATAGTGCACTTCA
Organism: Viscum album; assembly: GCA_963277665.1. Taxonomy (NCBI): domain Eukaryota; kingdom Viridiplantae; phylum Streptophyta; class Magnoliopsida; order Santalales; family Viscaceae; genus Viscum; species Viscum album. Next base: position 563,123,970 of record OY728125.1, read on the forward strand.
AGAACCTGAGAGAGGTTTGGTGGAAGTGATAAGAAACCATCCCTACTCGATCAATAATTTCATAGGGGAAAATATACCTAAAGATTAACTTTATCATATATTAAAATAAAATAACATGTTTCAAGGGATAAATTCATATGATACCTTCTCACTAACTTCTAATTCCATATGTCACTGATAATCATCTGTATAACATTTGTGTTGAATATAAAAGACATAGTTCTGCCACTGAATGGATCTATATTTCTCTAAAATATAAACTTCATCATCTAGTCTCAATAGATTTATTTCATCATCTTTATCCATGCATGTCATATTTGTACACATCTTTCTATAAAGTTATTCACAAGGATATATCTTAATTCTTTAGTGAATTATATTTTTCTAAGAAAAATAGACTAGTGGAATGTGGTGATCTAAATCACCATTGAAATACATAGAATAAAATCTCAACATATCCTATAGGATATAAACTGTTATATCAGATTAACCATATATCCTAATATGATGGGTAGTACTAAAATGGAACTCTAAATCCATAACATACAAAATAATTCACCAAAACATCATGGTAAACCTTGAATCCCGATCAGATTCAATAAGATGTGGTACTCCATTCAATCACACCAATTAATTTAAATTTTACCATCATTATTATAAGGGAATGTTTATATGATATAAATTATGTGTAGTGACTTAATAATGAATTTGACTACAACCAAAATATTATTAGGTTCTATAAATGTTTTGGGGATTCTGATGAAAAAAATAAAGGGTGGTGTTTTCACATTTCCATTATGGTATGGGTGATGGTTCTAACAACCCCTTAGAGTTTCATCTCTTATAATAAACATACTAACATACTAATAACCATGTTACATAATATATAATATCTATTTTCATGTTTTCCCACCCATAATACTCTTTCAAATCAATATTCATATTCATACTTTCATAATGAAAAAAGAATTTGGCACTATGAGAATCATCCAACATCTCTTTCATCAAATCTCTTATGGATCCGGGAAATACAGGGTTCTTAAACCTTGTTATTCCATCCCAATGAAAGTTTAATATATGAATATTTATCACTTTATTATTATGTTCTACGTATTCCTTTTTTACCTCATTAATCATTATAAGTATAGATGATTGAACACTTATTTGAGAAAGACTATATTTATCTCCTTATGTTAAGATTTCTAGTTTCCAAAATTGTAAATAAAAAAATATTGGTTCTTGTTTGGTCCTCATTTGAGATAATTTTTTGTGACCCTTTCAATTAAAATCATCTCCCACCTTGTTCAATTTCCTACAGAGGTAATGTATTGAGTATTCATAATATTTAATCGAATCTTACCATCTTCTATAGAACATATTCAACACTTTATAATTGAATATTTATATTAATTTTTTATGATATGTATATATGGCATGCATTCAGGAACAACGATTTTACCTCTATATATTATACACATAAATTACTATAGGAAACTCCAAATCAAGATATGAGTAATTTTACTCATGCAACATTAATTTTACTAAGTCAAATGTATAACCATAAAATTATATATGAGGATATGTCCCAGTTCCTTCTTAAATAAAACACAATAGATAAAAAAACACTTCTCTACAATAGGGTATTGTAAGAACAAGTTCAATAATTAACCTTCTCTTGGGTTTCCTGATATTTTACTCATATTCATTTGTCCAAATGAACTTCTCTCCCTTCTGAGTTAAATTAGTTAGTGGATTAGGCACCAATAAGAAATTCTCCACAATTTATTGATAATACCCATCAAAACAAGAAAACTATGGATCTCATTCATAGTTTTTATTCCTGTAAAATGATTAATAACTTACTTCTTTGATCAATATCTTTTCTTGACAAAAATAAAAGGTGAATGCCACGGTGAAACACTTGGATAAATGAATATCATAACACGATTCTCCTGAAATTTCTTCTTCAATTCCTGCAACTCGATAAGGTATATTTTAAAAAGTGTATTTGAAATTCTTGTAGAATCTAGTACACATTTTATTAAAAATTTAACATCATAATTCGATAGAAAACTATGAAAATATTATGAAAAAACATCAATAAACTCTAATAAAATATACATATATTCGATGTAGAGTTTTTCCTAAACCATTGATATGAATACCCATTTTTAATTGGAATACATATCTATATAATGGATATAATTTCCATTGTGTGTTCATATTATCACCTAAATGATATATAATCATGTGTTGGTTCATAATATCTTACATAGATTCCCATTCTCAACAATTTATATAGTATTTTTGTTAATAAATCCAATCTATTCCCAATAATACATTGAAGTAAATTAGAGGTAAAATAAAACAATTTGTAGTAGTTAATTCACAAATACATCAATTGGAGAATTATCATATACATTAGATGTTATCACCATACCTTTATGAGTTTTCACTGATAATTCAACAATTAATCATGTTGATGGTATTGTGGTACACTTAAAAATCATCAGATAAAAAGTGTGTATATCTTGAAACAAATAATAAATTACAGGTTCTAGAGTGGTTGGTCAGTGTACCTTTCATAAATTCAATATTATACCCCACATCAGAAATTATTATTTAATTATATTTCACATTTTCATTGTGATTAAGAGGTTTCTACTGTGGATAATTATCATTAACCATTTTATTTGAGAAATAGTTATGATAATGACTATAATCCTTTCATTTAAAACAATGTAGTATGGGTGGTGTATTCTATGGTGATTTTTATCCATTGTTATCTAAATTTTTATCCCTATTACTTTTTCATCCTATTTCACAATGAATGTTCTTTACAAACATAAAACATTTATCAATTTTGTTGTGGTAACTTCCTTTATGTATCCTTCCACACATTGAGAATAATGGATATCTTATCTTATTCTTTCCATGGTTTTCAGAATCCTTTTAAATTGCATCTTTGTTTTTCATATAAAAACTATGAGATTTATGGGTAACCCTAATATCTATTTCTAAATTTATTGAAAATTGAATTATTTCATCCAAGATACTAATGTAACTTATGGATAACGCCCATCATTGAAATAATTTTAATCCACTGAAGAATCAACAAATATTACATTTAGGTTGGATGATAATACTTGAATCTTACCTTCCATGCCTTGTAAACTTTTCCTCATAGGTAGTAATAGATTACTCAACCTTTTTATTTATCTCAAGGAATTAATCTTAATTTTCATATAAAGATAAACTGGAATTAATTATTGAAAAATAATCTTATAAACTCATCTCATTCAATGGATTCTGTTTCATACATTTGTATTCTATTATTTATAAGTGTTCCTCAATTATCTACTTCACCTTCGAAATTATAAATAGTTAAAATAACTTCTTGGTTCATTGAACATTGTATAATATAAAATATATTTTTGGTGGTACTGATCCATTTCATAGTAACTATTGGATCTAAAGAACTACTAAAAGAAGGTGGATGTTGACTCATGGAAACTTCAATAGAGAATTGTTCCCTCCATTGGTTGTTTGTAAGATCATATTTTTTTCATTTATTGAAGAGTATGAATAAGAATAGAAATATTATTTTTAAATCTAGAACCCATAACATTTGATTTCATCCGATTACAATAATTACATTGAGGATCAAATTTATTATTAAGAAGGTTATTTTAGGATCTATCCATTGACTAAAACTGAAGAGCATAGTGTGAGAAACAATAATCATACTGTGAAACAACATAATCATGTAAAATCATTAATTTCATGTCTAAATCATAACACACTATTTTCATATATATCACGTTGGTTTTAATCCAGTTCATCTATGATAATCGTCTATTCAAATCATTTATAATGTTTTTGTAAGGAAAATGTGAATGGACCCAACCATATCCTATATGATTGTCAAACTCGGTGCGTATTAATGGATCATTCACTGTGAACGAGAATGGTGTCTTATATAGTAGAAAATGTCCCTTATTGAACAAGGTTCACTCCCCATTATTTTCGTTTATTATATCATGAGATATCCATGTTTACCTAGTGAAATAGATGATTATATAATTCTGGGTTAAACTATCACATAATTAAAATCATATATATGTTTGCCATAAGATCATAAATCATTCATCATATATTATATCCCATGGAATGTAAACGATCTTTATAATCATTTCAAAGAGTCATTATAGATTAACTCATTTAAAATAAACATGTTTCATAAATATATAATAATAATAATCAAATAAAATATAGATAATGAATACTAATGGTTTTATTATTTATTATCCATATTAAATCATATGTAAAAAAAGCATGCCATGATATTGAAAATTCTTTTACAAGATCATTTAGAATATTTCCTGAGGAAAATTACATTTTCAATTTGAAAAAAATAGATTTAAATCTATAAATTTATAAAATATAATGGAAAAAAATTCTTTAAAAATCCATGTAAAATTTTAAATGAATATTTAATGTACTTAGTAGTCCTAATGGTGGAATCATATATTATTTTCATGTATTTTATATTAAATATTCCTGTCACATTTTTGATAAAACTCTAAAAGTACCTCGTTCAAAAAACAAAAAAAAGATTGTTTTAAAAAAACATTAATGAGTCAATTATTGTTAAAAAATATATTTAAAAAATCATGGTATAATTGTAAAAACAATCCTAAAAATTATTTTAGAAGACATGGACATGGAAGAAAAATTATTTTTGATAGAAGAAGGAAATAATGTTCCTTTTCCATAAATAAATTCTTTTGGACTATTTAGTTATTACATTGAATAAAATGTAATGAAAACAAGTAATCTACAAAAATAACTAATAAAGAAGAAACTTTATGAGTTTGTTAATAGTTATATCGTAAAATTTCATAATGAGATACTAAATCATAAATATTCAATATTAAAAATGAATTAAAACATAAATCTCTTACCTCATGTTTAACATGATTTGAAATTGATCTAAATATTTTATAATAAATTTAAAATTATTATAATTATACAGTGGAATATAATTAATAAATATATTATCATATATTATCCAATTATAATATTTCAACACTGATTTATTAATAGTTTCATATTAAAGTTTCATTTCTTTGTGTTACCTGTTCAATTTTTTATTGGAATTTTGGTATGGTAGTTTCGGTCCTTGTATATTGATAATGGTACCATAATCTAAAAAATTAATAATAAAATAAATATAATATATATTAATTATATATATATACATAATTAGATTCATCCATAAATTAATGAGATAGAAAATTGTAATACACTTTTCAAGTAGACCGTAGTCCGTATGCACTCATGAATGTTTTTTTTCACTATTTGAAGGATGGAATGAAAGAAAGTGAAATAATAAGTCACATTTAAGGAATAATTACTATATAATATATATCATATATATTCAGTAAATATGTAGTTATTACCATTTATGTAATTTATAAATGAAAAACAAATCACATCACTTCATGGAGGTGGTAGTCCACAAATACGTGTGAGCAGTATTATCGTTTTCCAAGAGATGAAAATATATAAATAATATATTATATTATAATTTTAAAATAATAATTATTTCATAAATATCATATATAATCTTTCAAACCATGATAATAAAAATCGATAAATGGAAGTGATATAAAATGTATTCTATTTCTATATGGAGGTGGTAGTCCACATGTATGCTCGAGATACACTTTCACTTCCTATCTAATGAATATTTGGGTTTATAATGATATTTCCATAATAATAATAACCTTCAAGTATATTTCAAATACTGAAATTATTATTTTATAATTAATACCATATATTTAGAGGAGGTAGGAAAAGAAGTAAGTTGAAAGACATGGGGTTGGAGGATTACCTCTTCTTCGGTAGGCCTCCTTTATATCCCATTTTAAAAACCCACTTAATAGTATTTTAAGAAGACTAGAACATATTATTTATGTATATATATGTTGAGAATAGAAATTTGGATGGAGTTTTTAGTTATATGGATAATAGTGGTGTAAATAAATGAGATAATAATTTTCATTTTATATGGGTGGGAAAGTACACACATGGAGGTTCTTAAAATATACAAATATAATTAATGGATTTCCCAAGTAAAATGCATCAAAATATCCATTAAATAAAATATAAATAGATAATGGTATAAATGAATATATAAATTAAAATTTATAATGGTTGCTGTTTCATTTTAAATCATATCATTTTGATTAACCCCTTCATTTAAAAATTTTATCCTAAATTGTGGTAACAACCTTTTTAATCCTAAGGACTTATTATTAATCCAGTAATGAAAAAATTCGTCAATAAAAGGAAAAAGTATTAATATTTCGATTATTTATCATATTAAACTTTCTATATAACTATTTTTATTATTTTTAAATAACTTAACAAAATATTATGTTCCATAAAATATTATTAATGTCGTTTTATTCACAATTCAGTTATATTGACTTTAAAGTCATTAAAACAGTTACGGAATTTGAATATAAAATTTTAAAAATCCTCTATACATTATTGTTATCTTAAAAATTCATGTAAAAAATAAATCATCCAAATTATGTTACTTTTAAAAAAATTAAATTCATTTACTTTATTTTTCTATTATTTGAATATATATTATGTATGCATTACATAAGAATTTATGAAAATTATTTAATCAATAATAATTTTAAATAAATTTAAATGATAAAAAACTAGAATTTAAATTAAATAATTAGATCCAAAATTATCCTCCTTTTATCCTTAAAATAATAACTTCTAGTTATTAAAGCCGAAGAGTGACATTTTGTGTTTATCATTTACTTAAAAAAAATAATTGTCACAATTAAAGACAAAAATTCACCAAGTGTCCATATATTAGAGACACCTATGGGAATGGTATAAATCTACATAAAGAATATGATAAGGTAAAGTTGTAGATAAATTCTAAATCCTTATCCTGAATTATTAACCCTTTTTATCCATTTTACCATATCGTGATGACAAAACATTTACCAATGTTTCTGTTAAAAATTAATAAAAGTAACATATTTATCATCTTTGAACATCCTTCTTCCAAATATTGACTCAATTATTCAATATTAAATTTCTATAAGTGTCATAAATTCATATTATAATAAGTGAGTAAAACCCAAAAAACTATTTTAATGAAATGAATATTTGAACATAAACTAGAATTATTCTTATTCCATTCCTTGACAAAACAGTTAGATTAATATTGAAACATTTTATTGGATATATTATATTTCCATTGTGTTAAATTTGTTAATAATTATAAATTAAACTAATTTATTAAAATAAAACCATAGTGTGGTCGTAAAATGGTTTTATTTTTTGAAAACATCACTTTTCACCTTAAAATGAATTTTTATTTCTTTATAACCATCTAATAGATAATGATTTTATTTTATACACATTTAAAGAATATTTTTTATAATTTAATTTTCTGTTTTCATGATCACGAATCCAATGGCTAGGTGACAACTACGACATTAAATAATAATATTTCTATTGTATATTATGGTTTATTTAAACTCAGTGTTTCATGTAAAGAGGGATATCAAAAAAATAAAATGTAATTGAATATAAATATATAGTAAAATATTAGTATTTTACATGTTAAATTTCTGGAATAGGAATATTTAGAATAAAATACATGTACTAAGAAATGATCACATTGGAAACTTTATATTTCGTGTGAAATTGTTCTTGAAAATCGAAGCATTATGGAAAATAATTTGGAATAGCGGCTTATGTTATTGTCATAAAAAAATTTAATAGAGAAATGTAATATTTTTTGGATAAAATTAAAAGGTACTGGTGTATCATGAAGTGGTTAATGTGATCCCCTTTTATAAGTGGAGAAAAGGTTAATTTTGGAAGTACTCATTACATTGTAATAATTTTATGTCGTTATTCAAGGGTAAAAGACTAAAAATGAGTAAAATAATAGAATTTTTGGGATTTCAAAAGCATATATCATAAAAATACATGGTGATATTTTTTTAAAATAATTTAAATCTCTTACAATTAGTAAAACCCTTTTACCATTTTTACATTAATCGCATTACCTTATTTGTTTACCTTTGTAATTAATTTTAGTGACACAAATTAAAAATAAATTTAATTATAATTTTTAATTTTTAATTTGAACTATGAATATTATTTTGTAAAATGAAATTTATAAATTATTGAAATGATAATTTTAATATTATCACACATAATACTAGAAATCCATTTTTAGAAAAAGTGTGTTTTCTGCTTAAAATTTATATATAGTATAAATTTATCAATATCATTATTATTCCTAACATGAATTGAGTTGTTTAAAAAAATTCATTATAATAAATCAAAAATCATATACCATCTTTAAAAATATTAATTAAATTAAAATATCAAGAACAATTTTTAAATTAGAATGAAATGTTACTTATATTCTAAAATGATGAATATACGGTTTCTAGCATTAACATATTATATTGAAATACATAATATTACTATGTAAATAAATCTTGGATCAATTAACATATTTAATAATATTCTATGTCTTACCTATATAATAATAATTTTATAAAATGTAGAGTATTGGTAAAAACTGTATTTTTCGCAATTCACCTAAAAATCCATTACTTTAGAATGTCACAAAAACATTTAATGTGATAATTTTAATATGTTAAATTAAAAATTAAGTTAATTTAATTATATTCAGTTTATAAGTGTTAAAAAATTTGCTTACAATATACAAATACATTTGTGGGAAAAATGTTATTTATTAGAAAATGAAGGAACATTCTATTTGTAAAACTTTTATATTATTTTCATAATATTGTTATGTTTTGATCCCATCCCTTATAATTAACATCACAAATATCAGAAATTAATAAATGGAGATAATTACACATGAATATAACCTCTAACAGGTCATGGGTTTTCATCATGCACTGATGGTATGTAAATCACAGACATGGGAGGCACTACCCTTATATATATAAGGAGTAAAAGATAAAGAGGTTAAAAACCAAAAAAACCCATTCAAAATCAATAAGAAATCCCAAAACAATTATTTCTTCAAATCAACTAATAAAATGAAAGAAAAAAACTAAGGGAACAAATAGTAGATCCAAAATAGTGATCAGGAAGCCCCAACAGCTCGTGAAGAACACCTCAAACCAGTGCCTATTAAGATAATCACAAAAATGATCTTCTTAACATGAAATATATTTTATTCATATACAGGGTGATCATAAAATGTATTCTCATTATGATCCTCCATGAAACATATTTTGAAAAATGTGAAAGATTCATACTATTACCCTGTGAATAAAAAAATGAAACCAACTTGCCATTAGAACAACTAATACTTGTTTCCCCATTTTCACCATGGCTCACTCGCCATGTATTGCATATAACTAAAAAATTCCATATCAAAAAAACATACATATAATGAAGGTAAATTTCATTCACTTTCTCACTAGTTTAAATATATCATGCCCTATGTCCACACATCTTATGACCATCCATTCCATAAATAATTCATTCATGATGTGGGTTGAGACTTGTCCATAACTACCTCAGTCCAGAACAAGTCCCAACATCATGTTGTGGAATCAGTCTACTTATCCATATCATCACCAAAATCATCCCATATGTAACTACGTACAAGTCTATAAGCCAAAATATTCTATGTGAATAAATTATACCTCAACATATCACAGTCCATGCACATTAACCCCCATGAATTTAGAGGCACCACAACCTTATAAATGTATGTGTTATATCTCAATCTATTATGGAAAAAACATAAATGTTGTGTACAACTAACATACATCACATATTGAGTTAGAACAAATCCTCTAATATAATTCATTATAGATCAACACACACTTTCTCATATTTACATCCCAATGGATAGTTTGGGAACGGGATAAGTTATCCATATATTTTCTCATTATCATGGATGTTAGAGTGACACCCCCATAAACATTTCGGTGTAAGTTTACCTTATGATGAAGGTGGGGTAGTGTATGAAATAAAATATATATAATAATATAATGAAAATACCACACTAAGGAAAACTACCAATACATAGAATCATACGCTACTATCATCACATAAGAACCCCAAAATCCACTGTTAAGGATACATCAAACAACCACAGGCACATAAATGTTTCGTATTAATTAATTCACATTAAAAATTTACAAGATTAATATTTTTATCATCTTAATTCATGTACCATGACCCTATTAATTATATTAATTTTTTCTCAATATTTTCATCTTCATTATCTAATTAACAAATTCTATATTTAATCACATTATCTTTAGAGAATCCTACTCAATTATCCCATAGTTTCTATTAATATAATATAAATCATTTAAAATTAGATCCATAAACAAAACCACATCTCATGGGTTAATTTATTTATTCATTTATCATTGATAAACTCTCTATTTACTCTAGGACTCTTCCTAAGATACCACATCAAATATGAAATCACAGTGTGTATAGTTGAACAGCATTGCAGTGGGAATCCAATAATAAGAAACATTTATCCATCCCATCATATAACAATAATCAAAGAAGTAAGAGTCAATTAGAAATCCATACTTTGAAATCATCTAGACCACCCTACTTTCCCACACTATTCCCCATACATAAATCTATCCCTATATCCATGACTTCAACCATCACTATAGCATGGGCTCCCACCCTATTTCTTTTTACATAGAAAATTATATTTTTTATTTTTCAAACAATTTAAGGAAAAGTGATAACCTATGAAAGTAAAAAATAAAATCCATCAAATACCATAATAAAAAGTCAAACCATTGAAATTAAATTTAATCCAATAGAATATTTTTTTCCTAAAAAAATTCTATTAAATTCTATTTACCTATGTTTCTAGATCATATTTGAAATCATATTCATAACAATAATCCATCTTGTACCGTGTTTAAATTTACTCCTCCATTTTTAGGTTCCTTACATTGAATACTCTAACCAAAGTACAAACTTTCTTATAAATACACTCTTTTGTCTCCTTATTAGTTTCCATAAGAAATAATCTATTATAAATATTATCAATATCATTATTTAGGCATTAACAAATTGAGATCCCTCCAATATTTCATCCTCTTAATTGATAATAACTACCCCTAATTTCCTATTCCCTATAGCGTCAGCTCGATCTATGATGAACTCGCTGGATTTTTTCACCACCATGGCTTCTTGTTTCTAATTATCCAAAAAAGATACTTCCTTACCCTAATCATTATAATCATTAAAAATAATTGCATTATTTTCTATTAAATTGTTCTCATAATCCACCTCCTTTTCCTTCTACTTTTTTGTGGATCTTGTCTTCATTGGATGGGGAATGTTTGATTAGTCCTTTCACCCTTTGAGATTCTGTCTTTTAGTCAGGATAAAAATTCCCAAATATTGATTTACCATATGATTCTTAATCCTCCTTGAAGTATTTATCCCTATACCCTTAATATCTTATGCACTATCTCTGGAAAATTGAGTATAAGACTCAGCACTACATTCTACTCTTGAATATACCAAATCGTCATTTTCATCCAATTCTCAATCAAATTCATTCCCTAATCTACCCATTCAATTTAAAAACATTCAAAGAAATTTACAAGATAAATGGTGGGAAAATATATTCTAGGTCTTGTCCTGATCAGTGTCCCACCCCCTAAGGTATACTACTCTTGATTCTTCTATTATATTACACCACCATCCCAAGCCGTATGGGACACCATTTCGTAGAAATGATTCAAAAAATCTCATTTGAGTGAACCATCTCTTCTATTTTTCTCATTCCAATCATTCAATTCATCCACATAGGATGTATCCTTGATATCTTGTTTTCTGGATCTAGTCTTATTAGTGTAAAAACCCTTCAAAACCACTTGAATCAGACAATTCTTTCACCTTAGAAGTTTTCTTGTCCATATCTATCCACAAACATCAAAAGGCATCCATGAATCTAGGATTAGGGATCGAATTGAAATCCTTCTCCCATGGCAGAAGACACCCTAACTAGACAACTACATCTACATAAGTGGAATGAAATTTAATAGAGGTTCAGTCATGCCAACCATCGAGCTGAACCTTTTCATATAGGCCATCAGACCAGGGCTCACCAGGACATAACTCTAGAACCAGAATTGTCATATATTGATCATCCATGATCTATCAATGACATACTGAGGACTGATGATCCAAAATCATGAATAAGGATAAAAAATCCACCCATGATTCAAAAAAAAACGGTTTTTTAGGAAATCCTCTATGGGATCAATAAAACAGATAACATGAATCCTTGATATATCAACATTAACACATATATGAGGGGAAACATTCTAAAAAATAAATCTTTTTATACATCCAGATTAATCTAAGTGGAAAATCATGTTCCCTAACATTTTAAGTATCTAATGGTTCTAAAAAGGAAAAGGAAACTTAGGTAACACACCAAAATTTCCATTATTGGAGAATTGTGCTTCATGTGTATGTTTTAGGACCACCATAGAATAGTGAATATATATTTGTTTCATATTCAGAGTGATTTGGACCAAGCCTTTATAAAATAGTTCATTAAGGGAAAATGGACCATAAAATTTATGTTATCGAGCAGCCCAAAAGTATCTTGATTTTATAATCCCCATGTATAAAAAATGTCGGTCATACAAATCCACATATGATAGAAAATGTTTGAAGTGAGAAACTAGAGTAAAATATAAGAAAAATTAGGCATTATTGATCTTATAATTTGAAATATATAATTGTTGAAATACTTCAAATATGTTTGGGAATTTATAGAAAATGAAAATTTTAGAGAATTTGGGAATGAATTTAAGTAATGAGAAGATACGAAAATAATGAGGTTGAGCCCCCTCAAAAAGTGATCAAGGGACCTCCCGCTATGGGAGGGGAGTGACTGGAGTGACAACTATGATGTAAGGTCATTTCTATAGGGGAGAGAAGTGGGGTAGATGAAATTCTGTCTCAGCCTATTTCTCATCAATAAAAACATTTTTTAGCCAAACAAACCTTGGTCTCTAGTCCATTAGTCTTTATTTAAAATTTAATTGTTATAAAAAAATCACATTATGTTTCTAAATAATTTTTAATAATAAATACATTTAAATAATATTGAACCTAAGAAAATGAACTATGTTCCTAGAACCAGGGAATACAAACTTCCACAACAAGAACATGTGCAGTCATCCCCATATATTTTTTTATTTTATAAAAAATCCATTGTAATTCTCATATTAAATTAACTTCTTAATTATTAAATGGATTTCATAAAAAATAAACATAAAATTAATTAGATATCAGTAACTATGAATTAATATAAACATGTTTTTAAAATTAGATTCATATTTCTTCAAATTTATGTAACTATTATTATTAATTTACATTCCTCTTTATTTAACCACATCACTATGATTTCATAAATAGATCTTTTATCATATTTCTAGAAAAAAATCATTCTATTCTCAAAAACATCAACACATAAAGATTACACTCTATAATAGAAAATAACATGGAATAACCCAATATAAAACCATAAGAAAACACCAACCCATACCATTACTTCATTCACACATTATATTCCCAAGTTATAATCTTTAATGTTAATTCAACAATTACCCAATAGATTCCAGCATTATAATCTCACAGTATCACTTTATGTTAAGAAGGAGGTGAGAAATAACATACCTCAAAATGGAACTCCAATAGTCACTACCAAAAATGATATGGAAGAAAATAACTAAAATGATGTTTAAAAAAAGGAATCCCAATGTTCTATATTATACTAAGACTATTAAGACCCAAATGGGAAAATGAAAAAAATTCATTCAAAACATTAAGATAGAAAACAAAAGGGAAACAAGGGTTGATTAGACATAAAAACTTCCCTTGGATCACCATAGATAAATCACTAAATGAAATGGGTTTTAAAGAGACTCCAACATCTCATTAATATATATTAACTATTTTTAGAAAAATATTCAATAAATTACTCAAACACATGGTTGAGGATAATAAAGTTATAGTGCATTTGGAAACATATGAAATTGTAAGCTGAGATGCTCAGTAAGGGTAGAAAAGGGAGATATATAATTATAACATGAGTATAACTGTATGATAACTTGATAATAAAATTTTTAAAAAATATCTCTCATATCATAGATCATAAACATGAGTTATGGAATAAATCAAGGAATTTTATAAGAAATTAATAATAAAAGAATAAGAGAATGTGGTGTATAGGATAAAAAATTGAAATAAGACATAGGTTTATGGAAAAAATATAACCAAAGAACACAATATGTAAATTATAAAAACTAAGAAATTTATAAGATTTTTTTCTTGGTATAACCACCCTTGTACCTACATTGGTTTTGTGATAACCTCTTGCGTACCATTTTTTTGGATTGGGATTACCTCTCCCGTACCCTCTAATTTCATAGAACATTGATCATTACCCAACTAATTGTATATATATATTGTTCTCACTCATAGAATAATGAAAACAATAAATATTTTTTTCATAAGGTCATAATAAATTTATATTATCAACACCCATGAAAAGATATGGGTTTTATAAACAATTCATCATAGAACAGCCTATAGAAAAGAAACATTTTTCATAATAATTTTGTCAACTCCTTATAGTATAACTCATGGATTTAAAATCAGGTTTTATTAGTATTTTATCATGGTATAACATGTGGAAGTGAAAATACATTCATAAATATATTTTTATCATAATCCTAAAACATTTAGAGAGATAAAAATAATGGTTTTCTTAGATTATATCCCCATTAAATATTAAGTAACTTTAAATGATAACATATTTAATGGAAAATTATTTTTAATGATAACATGGAAATTTTCTTACGGAAAATATCCTTCTGATATTGAAAATAAATTTTAAAATTTAAAAACATATATATCATTTTAAAAATTATTTTCTTTGAAAATAATTTTGGAAACTTATAAAGGTATCACAGAGTATCATTTAAAAAAATTCTTGAGAAAAATAATAATTTCACTTGGAAGACAGTTAATAAATTAAAAACTTTTAAAATCAATATATATTTAAATAACCATGGAAAGTTATGAAGTAATCAACATAGAAAATAATTTTCAGTATGGTGGTAAATTTTTTTTGGACGTAAAATTTAAAATAATGATTCTTTTAAAATTTCCTGTAATGGAAAAAAATCATTATTTGGAAAATGAAAAAATGTTTTCTTTTTAATTTTTTTTAAAAGGCCTGAAATTGTAAATAATTTAATTAATAAATATTTAGTATAATGTTATTTTTTTTTATAACACATGGATTTGGAAGAAAAAATTGGTTTTGACGGAAAATAAAAATAATGTTGATTTTATATAAAATATTCATTTAGAATGATAGGTACATAAGAGAGTAAAATGAAGGGTAAACATGTATTCTAAATATATAACCATATTATATTAAAATTCATGAGATTATTTAATGATGGTTCATAACATTTTATTATTGGAAGCATAAACATAAACAATATCTATAGATGATGAGACTGTATCATGAAACTCGTATGACTTTGGTAACATTGTATAATAAGAAATATGAAATAATAACATTAAACTAAACATGAAATATATTAATAATAAATAAATTAATTATATTATACTTTAAATGGTCTATATATACACCTCATTAGAGATGGTATATGTGTAACATAACTTCTGTCCTAAATAAAATGAATTGAGACAAAAATCTATTACCCTAAGTCTCAACTTCATTTGTACACATTATAAAATACTATATAAAAAATATAATTTTATTAAACTTCTATTATAGAACCATTATTATATATATCATACCATATATTATTTACATATGACCATTTATTTTCTATTTGTTAACAATTCCTTGTTAAAAACACATTTCATGTAATAAATACTTTGTTTTTCATATATGTTTTGATTTTATATTTTGGTTCATCATAATTTTATCATGGTTAGATAATATCTATAATTTTTTCCATGATATAAATATCATATATTTTCATTATATATTTATTAACTTTATTCCATAATATTTTGTTATAAGAAATTAAATACATCATTTATAGTGACCGTTGGCCATACATACACATGAATGTTGTTTACATTTTCTCAAAGGAAGAAATGAATGAAATGTAAATAATATATTTTATTTCTGAAACATTTTAATATATTATATATAACATATATTCATTAATGTAACCCTAATAACATTCCATGAGAAAAGTTAGTGACAAATCGTTCACATCGCTTTGTGAGGCGGTAGTCTGTCGTATACATAAACGACGTTATCGTATCCCCCAAAGAATGGAAATTAAAAACGTATATGTTTTATAATAATTATAATATTATAATTATTTTAAAATTTTCATATATATTATTTTATTTTAACTTTATTACAATTTCCATAATATAGAAATGAAAAAAACATCATATCGATTCCCAAGTTTATAGTATGTCGTACACACAAGTGTAGTTATTTTATTCAATGATTTTGAAGTTAATAAGATTGACGTGTTATTATAAATATATATATATATCATAAATATATTAAATAAACATTAAATTCATCATCATATCCCTCGATGATATTTCGTGATTGAAAACAAATAATATCGACTCGTGAGGTAGTAATCCACCATACACATGATCAACTGTATCATTAACCATATAATGGAAGAGAATATGGATATAGGTTATTTAGTTTTCATAATTACATGTAACTTTATGGTATATAATTTTTTTGTTAAGAAATATTTTTATGTATTAGAAGAATATGAAAAACAAAAATGAATACTTAAAAACATTAACCCTTCTTCCGATAACCTCTTTAAGAATAAACAAAATACATAATATATGGTATTTTGGATCTCAAAAGGTCCTCTAGGATTTGGGTAAATAATTAAGAAAATTATATGGGTATTTCTTGGATTAAACAAATAGTTTTGGAAGTGTGATTAGGAGAAGAGAGGGATAGCCTTTTATAAGTGGGAGAGAGGACATAGATAAAATATTTGAATAAAATAAAGTGAACACATATTTATCACATTCCCAAGGGATCAAAAATGGATAATTAGTGAAACTTAGTTATTATAAGGTCTAAATATTCCCATAAAATGTGTTTTTTACATTTTTCTTAGTTATTTTACCCTTTATTGCTTTAGTTTAACCACTAAGTAAACTACTTTTAACCTTAACCATAATAAGTATTTTTTTAACTGTTTACGAAATTTATGATAAAATTTTAAAATGAGATTTTAATATAAAATTAATGGTACTAAATAGAAATATTGAATCATTTTTACCAATTTTCATTCAAATTAGAAGAAAAAAAATTTAAAATGAAAATCGTAGACGTGAAGCAAAGCCGTTTTCCAAGGAGAAAATATTTAAAATGTTAAAAAGTTTTTATATAAAAATACAAAATAAAATAATTATAAAAACCTAATTTGGATTAATAGATTTATAATTTTACTTATTTTACATTTAAATCCATTTTAAAAGAAGTTTTACTTAGTACATTCCTTAAATGAAAAGGAATTTTTCAATAAAAACAAGTATTTTTCACTATTCACTAAAAAATTAATATTATCAGAAAAATAAGTAAAATTTACCCTAATATTATTTTGATATGTGGATTTGTAGTTATATATTTTATATTTTGAGATAAATTTTCAAAAAGTTTCAAAAATTAATTTTTGTCTTTTTTCACAAAAATCAATAAATATTTTTTTATAAAATAGTTTTTTCAAAATACGTAATGATTTTTACCAAAATTTAGTATTTTTTTAATATAATTTATTTATATAAAACCATTATACTAATGAAATTTATTTTTATTGATAGGTAATAATGATTGTATTTAAATAATAATATTTATAGTTTTTTATTACTCATCGAAACTCGATGTTTTATGTAACATGAGCTATTATTGATATTAAATTTCCACAAAAATAGATATTTCTTAAAATAATAGGGAGTTACATTTTAACCCTCTTAAAATTATTTTATCCCTAAATATTTTTCACTTTAGAATAAAAAATGAGGATTATTTTGCCTCATTAAATCCTGACATTCTCACGTTGCTTCCTTAGACCTGTTTTTTCACCAAACAAAACCGACCTGATGAGTAATCTTTTTTTTATGAAATTGATCAATACAATCAATAATATCCAATGTTAGTTTCTCGTAAGAAACATAATTATACAAAGGTATGACATCTGAGTTCATTTCATGTGATATATTAGGTATGTACTTCATTAGTATATATATATGGGACACATTGTGAGTCTGAGAGTGGTTTGTTGGAATAATCAAATGATAAGATACCATATTGATATGATCAATAATTTCAAATTGATCAATATAACCAAGGAATAGTTTTGCCTTATTTATTCCATGGAGAAATTCATAGAAACACGTTCTCATACCACTATAAATTATGGGTCACAATGATGATTATCATCATAACTTTTCTATCAACATTTTTTCATCCTAATGTGATGTTGAATTTCTCTATCCTTCACTTCCATTTTTTCAACTAGATAAAGTACCAATTGATTTATTTCTAGCACGTCATTATTTCACCTTAGAGTTCAAATCTTCTTCCCATATATAGATTCATTAAGATCTATCTGAATTCATGAGGGATAATTATTCTTGTAACAAAAATCAACTATAGTATGGTGTTGATCCCAACCTACATTGAAATTTATATAACAAGATCTCAACATATCCTCTAGGGTTTGAATTTTTTCATAGACTGGAAATATATATAAGGATGATACATACTGTTGAAATATATCTATATAGAGTTTGTTAAATTATTTTCCAAAATATTGAGATAATCCTCAGATCCTGATTAGATACAATAGAGTGTTGTACTCCATGAAACCTTGCCGCTTAATATATATTCAATAATGATTAGTAAGATATAATTCGTATTTTATAGTTATGAATTTTTTTTCATTTATAAGTAGATAAACTACAACCTAGATATAATTTTTCCATTAAACGTTTTTGGGGTTCTGATGAAAAAATATATATTGTTGTTTTTTCTACTTCCATTCTTGTATGGATAATGGTTGTACCATCCTCTTAGAGTTTTTTCTCTTATCATAAAATTGTTATCATAAAATTGTTAACATAAAATGTATCAAAATATAAGCTTTTCAATTTCTCTCTAGATGTTGTCCCACCCTAAATTATCTTTCACATAGGCTAATTATTAGAGAAATACCTGTATCATCATTCAACTTTGGGTTCAAGTCCCACGGATTTTCCCAGTGTGATAGGTTATCGCCCAAACTTCTAGTTATCCTTTTTAATAGTACTATATTAAAATAATTCCAAAATAGTTCCCAAAATATAAAATATAAGGTAAACCCAAAAGTTTACCAATGTCATTAGTCTTATGTCTAAAAAATTTAAAGGCATTCCCTCTCAAATAATGTTTTCAATTAAAAATAATCAAAACCAAAGGGATGTATTACTATAAATTTCTCTCAAAATATCCTTAATATTTATGAAATATTGTCACATAAAACCTAAAAATGCATGTTTAAGACTTTGAAATTGTGATCATATTTAAACACATAAACCCATTATAGTATAATAAATTCTTAAGTTAGTATTACATGGAGAGATATATGTTTTCAAAAGATAATACACCCTTTATTCCTTAAATAAACACCTGTCATATATGTAAACATTAAATTGGGAGCTTTGGTCCATCATTTCACCTATAGAATTTTAAATGTGATTTAATTATTCTAGAATCCATGGGGAGGGAGATGATCAATGCTCAAAATCACAAAACAAATTCTATGAGGTATGAACAATATGATATCAATAAGGCTCATTAATCGGAAATCAAACATGAATTTTTCAGATGAACTTTAGAGGATAAGTGGTCCCTAATTATCATCTTCATTATCCCTTCTATTGGGTCATTTTTTATATTTATTCCCAAAGTCTGTGAACAGAAAGTAGTAGAGTGTGGTTGGTTCATTTTGTACAAAATTCACCCCATTCTCATCCTTATCTAGCTTTATCCCATCACTTATACATTTATCCACTCAATTGAATTACATTATACACTTAATACACTTTTTAGTCCCCTTATGAAGATTCCCTCCATTTTTCCATCTACACTTCGGGCATAAAATAAATCCATTCCTATTTTCTCCATTGTTTTTAGGGTTTCACTAGATTTAAATATTTAATTTCTTATCAATACCATGATATTGATGGCTAACTACAATATAAATTTCCATATTGATGGAATAGTGAAACTTTTATAAATATATACTGAAGAATATTATGGTTAATTCCCATTGGAGACATCGTTTTAAGAATCTAAATAATATGTCAACCATAATTTCAGGATGTATAATTTCAATAGAAGCATACCTCAATGGTCTTGTAAAATTTTCCTCAATGGTGCTAGTAGATTTATCATCCTTCTATTTTTTCTCAAGGAAATAATACTAAATTTTATTTATAAACAATTTGATGTAAGTACTTAATTAAAAATAAGATCTTAAACTCATCCCACATCATAGTGTAAATTTTACCTTATTGTCTCCTATTATTGATAAGATAACTCCACTGATCCAATTAATCATCCAAAAAATAGATGGAAAATTTTACTTCTTAATGATTTAACCATAATATATTAGAAAATATAAGTATAATGGTACTAATCTATTTCTCAAAAAAATTTAGATAAATAAAATCACTAAAAGAACATGGATGTTGCATCATGAAGGACTAAAAAAATAGTGTTCCCTCCTTTTATTTTTTATAATTACATCATGATTCATAGCCTGATAAATTTTTGTGAATATAGAAATAATATTTTTTTTCTTTCTATTCCCTTGAAATTTGTTTTCTCAAGAGGAGAATAAGTTAATTTTCTACTACATTCAGAATTAACAAGGATCATTTGGGGTTAGTCCATGGACTAAAACCAAATATCATATTATATGGAACACTAATCATAGTGAGAAAACAACATAGTTCTAAAAAATCATTTATAAGATATCTAAATTTCCACACCTCCTTTAAAATATAAGACATCTTAGGTTTAGCCTAGTTAATTCATGGTAATTATCCACTTCAAACATTCATGATGGTTTATAATGAGTTTAGGAATTTCCAAAGAATATCACCTGTTAGTTTCAAATCAGGTGTGCATCAAAGCCTATTTTAATGCAATAGGTGGTGATCAAGTAAATCTCAATGTTCGGTTTTCTGAGTTATTATCCCTAGCTACTTATGTGCCAAGTCTATATCAACTTGTGATATTCAGATAGGGATATAATTTCTTGGAAATAAATCACTATGTTTTCTTACCAAAATTCCAAGTAAATTCCCAATACATTGAATCATCCTTAGACATATCCCTCGATATATACTTCAAAATATCCCTAGGGATGTCATAAAATTTTTCTTATCCATGTTTCCAAAGGTTAACTACACATATCCCCTGATACTAACTATTGAAAACCAAACATATTATACAATGATTTTACATATTTTTTGACATGTATTCATTACATTACATAAAAATATGTCTGGGATCGTAAAGTTTTTGTGGCTTTGGAAACGTGGAAATATAAACAACTTGTTCATAAGAGATATAAATCATCTCCCACCGAGTTCCTCATAAAAAGAAATCATATTAGATATAAAACATGTAATACTTATCATCAACACCTAAGGAAATTAATCATAAGAAAGCTTGTGAATGGATTCTCAGTAATAGTTAAAAATTGATATATATATATATATATATATATGTAAGAATAAAAAGACAATAAGGGTATGAGAATATGATAATAACCTTTCAAAACCATACCCATGATATCATAGATCATAATCTTGAGACGTGGAATAAATCTTAGTTGTCCCTAATACATGAATTTAATGAAATCCAATAACATATTCCATGAGAGCATAACATTATCATAATACATATAGTATGGGAAAATACATGATCATAAAAAACCATAGGACATGTATACCCACCAATACTATCATAACATGGTCATTATTCGTCTAATCAGTTGTGTACCTGCTTCGGGCCGGAGATAACCGCCCATGCACCCCCTTTTGGGCATGGGATAACCTCTAATATACCATCTAAGCACATGAAACAATAATCAATATTCAATGCATTAGAGGGAGATGTTGTTCTCACCTATCAAATAATTAAAATCAGACATATGTGTTTCGTAAGATAATATAACATTATTCATATTAGAAACCATGAAAAGAATATGATTTAATACAAATTTCATCATAGAATAACATATGTAAAAGTAACATATTTTACAATCATTTAATCATTTCTTCATATTATAAACCATTGATAAAGAAGTGGGTTTCATAATAAGTTTATCATGGTATAACTCCTAGAAGAGATACTGGTTTCATAAACATCTTTTCATCATATGAATAAATCATTTAGAGAAATAATAAGAATGGTATCCTTGGAATATATCCCTAGTAATGAATAAGTTTAATCAAAGGATATCATCATTAATGGAGAATGATTTTAAAAGATTACTTAGAAAATTATTAAGAAAAATATCCATTCTACATTGAAGAACACTCTTTAAAACTAAAAATATATTAATCATTAACAAAAAAAATTTATTACAAAATAAATTTATAAGTATATAAAAGAATATATAATGATCATTTTAAACATTTCATAAGGAAAATAACCTTTTAAATTTTAAAAAATATTTCTATAAAATAAAACACAATATAAATATTTCAAAAAAAATATCCTTGAAATATTATATAGGATAGTATAATGAAAATAATGGTCATGATGGAATGAAATTCCATTAATATCAGACAAATTAAAACCAAGATTCCTTTTACTTTTTTGAAAAATACATATATTCCCCATTTTGAAAACAACATGAATATTCATATTAAAAAAATAATTTTTTTAAAAATATTTAGGAATGAATTTAATTAATCCTTTGGATAAATTTTTTTGAAATCATTTTTATAAAACATGGATACAGAATAAAAAGGGTTTTTGTCCAAATAGAGAAATAAAGCAGGTTTTCTTAAAAATAATTATTATAGAATATCTAGTACATTTAGAGAGAAAAATGATGGATTAATAGTTATTATAAATAAATTAATTGTGTATAATAAAATTCTTGAGTTTTTTGAGTGATATATCATAATATTTCATCCTCAAAAGAATAAACATAAACAAACCCGATAAATGATAAGATTGTATCATGAAACCCTTACCACTTTGGTAACATTAAATCATAAGCTCTATGAAAGAGTAACATTAAATGAAGTGTAAAATATCAATAGAATAAATAATTTCAAGATATTACATGTCAATGTGTCTATATTGTGGGGAATTTATTATCTAAACAATAATTTATAAATATTATTGATTTTGATGCTAAGAAATATCATTTTTTATTTTACAAATGAAATTATATTATTTGAATTTTGAAAAAATTAAATTCATTGAAATATTTATTCTAGAATAATTATAAAGTCATTGAACATTAGGAAATATTTGTTAATGTATTCATAACATGTTTTTATGTATTTTAAAAATATTGTCTGTACCCTATATTTTCAAGAATAAAATAATGAATAAACCCTAGGTTAAGAATAATGTGTATGGATTGTATACCCTATATTATTAAGAATGTATGGTTAATAATATAAGGCCCCGGCCTTAAACCTTACTTAATATTGATTTACATGAATAATTCACATTGAGGATCTTTTCAGGTTTATAGTTTTGGAGAATTAGAACATAACTATTACATCTCAAAAGATTACAAAGTAGACACTTCTACTAAGTTTCCGTAGAATAAAAAAATCTCTTAAAAAGAAACATGTCTAGTTCCAGGTTTTATATAGCATCCCTTTCCCTTGATCCCATCCTTGACCCTATTCCACATTAATTCCCGTGAAAAACATTTCAAAAAAAACTTGGGGTGAGCATAAAAAAGCTCAGTAAGGGATACACAATGAATGAAATCTGTTAGTTTTTAAAACATCAAGTAAACCATGTATAACTTTATCAAAGTCTTACCTTCACCTTCATGAAGTAGTAAAAACTCTTCACTGAATAAAATATCATTACTTACCTTTTTGTAACCAATAGATAACCATAAAACCCATATAAAGAACACATAACATATAAAGGTAACTTGGGACATAAACACACTTAAGTGGAATAACCATGCAGTCGACTTCCACACATATCACTTAATAGAATAGCCATACGGCCAACTTCCATATATACTTAATGGAATAGCCATATGGCCGACTTCCATACCCAATGCATTGGAGGTTATAACATAACCACCCATCCTGGTATTCACGACACCACTCGTCATATGGTTTATCACGTAACCACCCGTCAAATGTCCAAGTACCAATATAAAATCAAAAAACATAAAACCAATATAAAGGAATGATAACATTTCCACATTTCAATCAAAATATATCATTTAAATATATTGAAATAATAAAATCCTTTATAAAAACCATGTTCAATACCAAAATACATAAAAGAGTATATGGTATTAATTTTATTTTAAAAACATTACGGCTTGTTGAGGAAGCCAAAGACCAAATAATACTCACGGCAGCCGAAAAGGTCATTGTCACCGCGTACGTTAAAAGAAACATTCCTTTTTGTCATTTTGTAAAATGCTTCATAGAAAAAGATTTCTTTTGTATAAAATTAAAATTCAAAGGGGTTTATACACTGTATAAAATAAATTTGTGTATAAAATGAAATATGCCTCAACGAAAGGAGATTGAGACGAAGTCCCTTACCTCGGGTCCGACTTGACTCGATCATTCTTTAATATCCTGAATAATAAACTTGAGTTAATTTCTAATTGCTTAATAACCTTCTTCAAGTTCATTTTATATCACTTATTATCATGTTATAAACATTATGTAATCATTTAAGTTAATAATGTTTTTTTTGTCGATATTTGGTTCTTAAGTCGAAAGTGGACTTCTTACAATTACATGTTGTTCGTGTGGTCAAAGGTTCTATATATCCAGAATGAAATTCATGATTTGGATATCATATATATCATATATATCAAGCATATACATGTATTTATAATATTACATAATCACTTAGAGGTAAGAAATGAAATGCACAGTTCATGGAGACGGTAAGTCGTACGTACGCATGAACGCTACTTTCATTTCTTTGTCATATTAATGGAATTAAAACTAAATGAGAGGAATGTATATTTTAATTCCATAATTATATTCATAATTTAGATGTATAATTAATCATATATATCCATTGTATACATGTACTTATAATAGTACATTACATTTGGGGATAAGAAATGAAATGCACTGTTCATGGAGAGGGTAAGTCGTATGTACGCATGAACGCTACTTTCATTTATATTTCATATTTTTATGGAATGGAATAATAATGA
Source organism: Viscum album (assembly GCA_963277665.1). NCBI lineage: Eukaryota > Viridiplantae > Streptophyta > Magnoliopsida > Santalales > Viscaceae > Viscum > Viscum album. Next base: position 563,149,574 of record OY728125.1, read on the forward strand.
TAAAGAGGTATATTATAACTACAGTATAACATCATATATAATAACTTTAAATACATCCTTTACACGTCCCACATATGGCATTAACGAATCACATCACTTTGAGGGGGCGGTAGTCCGCACTTCCTTAAATGAAGATATCACGTTTACCCATAGTGGAAACAATAAAGGTATGACCAAAATGAAAAATACAGAAGATTAAAGAAAACATAAACATATTATATATCATATATAAATATAGTTTCATCTTAATGGCCACCTTTGAAGGTGTTAAAATAATGTTGAACAATCATCGTTTCGGGAGGCCGAAATTCGCCATCCACGGAAACAGTATGTTATTTAATCATTAGATGTAGGTGTGTGTATGTGTAAATAGAATACTTCTTATAACAAAATCCTAGTATATTTAGGATACTGGAGTTGTTACAAAAGAAAAAAATAAAAAGAGTTTAGGGGGATGGATAAGCAAAATAAAACAAAAGGACTCAAAAGAAGACGTTACCTTAAAATCGGGTAACTCCCATTGGTTTGAGCTCAAAGGCTTCTTTGGGAAGACTTCTGCCCAAGGTGAGGATTAAAGGAGTAATAGAGGGAAGTGGATAGACAAAATGGGTAGATTTTGGCCGAGACAAAGGCTTTGGGAGTGTGGGTAAGGAGGTAGAGGTGGGGGCCTTTTATAAGAGGAGAGGAGGGGCACTCTTGGAATGTAAGAAAATGTTAAATTATTTTAGAATGAGTTTCAGATTTTAATGGTCCCACTTTGATTTGTTTCTAGGATATGGTGTTAAGGGTTCAAAATCCACCCATAAAATAGGGTTTGGACATGTGTAGGTCATATATTTTACATTATCTTTCCATTTTATTTAAATCCTTTATTAATGAGGTAATCACTGCATCATCATGATATCATAAATAATTTAATTTATTTAATGTCTAAAAATTATAAAAAAAATATCATAATGTAGGAAATATTTTTGTCTTTCCAATTAATATTTATAATCAAAAATATGACTTGTATAACCCCATGTAAAAATTGTTTTAGTAAAACATCTCATGTTTGTGTTATTCTTGCTTTATCATTAAATAAAAAGTTATTTATGTCATTGCCCAAACAAAGTGGCTCCATGGGGTACCCAAGTTGACTCATGGATTGTCTTGGTCGTCCATGACACATCCAATGAGGGTAAGACATGTTTCAATCTCATCTCATATTATTAAAACATTATTTTTACCTCAAACTACACTAATTACCTCTAATCGCGATTAAAAATTTAATAAGTTACTATTCACCAAAAAATTATTTTAATCCCATTGAACCACATTTTACTTCTTAATGACAACCATGTATGTCGGATTTTTGAAATTCAAAACCCAGAAGTGGTAAAACTATATTTAAACGAAAAATCAGCTTTTATAAGTTCCACTTAGTGGTTTCACTATTCATCAAAAATTGATGTTTTTTCAGAAAAATACCAAAAATTCACCCTAAGATATATTTGATATTATGAATTCAAAAATGAAGTATATTTTACAAAATTCAAAACATATAAGTCACATTAATTAATTTAATAATTAATTCTCGTTGTCATGACAAATAACGTGTTTTTATGAAACAATAAGTATCAAAAGATTGACACTAGTTTAAGTCCGATTTCAAAGTGAAATTAATTCCAACAACCACTATTGTATTAAATGGTAAAAATATATTCTAATTGCACTTAAAAACCAATTCAAAAGATTATCTAATCATCTTAAAAAATTAGATTAAAAAGAGGTTTTGAATTAAAATACAACATTTTACACTATTCATTAAAAAATGACCTTTATCGGAAAAATACCAAAAAATTACACAAAGTAAAATTTGATGTCTCGATTCTAAAGAAGAGTTTTATTTGGTCCAATAGAATGTATTAGAGTGATCAAAACTATATTTAATTACGGTTCTCCATCAAAAGGTGATAAGTGAACCTTTAGTGAAAATTAGGGTATAAATGCAAAAAATTGAATTCTTTCCGTATTTTAAGCCTTTATCTTTTATTGGATAAATGTAAAATCATTTAAAAAACATATATAATCATATTTTAGGTATTTCTATCCATTCCCTCCAATACAATGACTACATGTTAACTACCACTTAAAATAATATTATTATATTACTAGTGTGCAACGTCAGTTTTCAAAGAAACCCATCGTTGCGTATCGGGTACGCTATCGAACATAGAAACCCCTTTAAATTAAAATTAATATTTAATTCGTAAATATTAATAAATATGAAAATGTTTTATTCATTATTTACCTGGGATGTTTCATCCTTCCCCCTTTTGGAAATTGCGTCCTCGTAATTTTATTCACTTATCAAAATAAGTGGGGGTATTTATCCCTCATAGTATTTTCAGATTCCCACATTGCCTCTTCAATCATATGGTTTTCCCACAAAACCTTTACCTGGTGAATTAAATTATTTCACAACACTTTCTCTCTTCGGTCAAGAATCTAGACTGGTCGTTCTTCATAAGATAGGTTCTCTTCCAGCTGAACTACCTCTGGACTCAAAACATAAGATGGATCTGGCATATACTTCCTCAACATCGAAACATGAAAAACATTGTGTACCTGAGATAAACTCGGAGGTAAAGACACTCGGTAAGAAATTGATCCAACTCTCTCCATAATTTCATATGGTCCAATGAACCTTGGACTCAGCTTTCCTTTCTTACCAAATCTCATCACACTTTTCCATGGAGAAACCTTGAGAAAAACATGATCACCTACCTCGAAAGATAGATCCTTCCTCCGGTTATCTGCATAACTCTTCTGCCTGCTATGAGTTGTTCTCATGTGTTTCTAAATAAATTGAACCTTTTCTACCATCTCTTCTACCAATTCTGGTCCCATCAACTTCCTTTCACCCACTTCATACCAAAATGCTGGAGTTCGACACCGCTTCCCATATAATGCCTCAAATGGTGCCATCTGTATACTGGAATGAAAACTGTTATTATAAGAAAACTCAACCAAACAAAGATGTTGGTCCCAACTTCCCTGATAATCCATAGAACAAGCTCTTAGCATATCCTCCAAGGTCTGAATTGTTCGTTCTGACTGCCCATCTGATTGTGGATGAAAAGTTGTACTAAAATTTAATTCAGTACCCAATGACTTCTGAAGGCCTTTTCAAAAGTTAGAAGTAAATATGGGATCACGTCCAGATACAATGGAGAGAGGAACTCCATGTAACCTGACTATCTCTTTAAGATACAAACGGGAAAGTTGATCTAGGGAAAAAGTATCTCGTATAGCAAGGAAATGAGCATATTTAGTCAAGTGATCAACAATAACCCAGATTGCATTATTACCTCTAGATGTCTTCGGTAATCCAACGACAAAATCCATGGATATGTTTTCCCATTTCCACTCTGGTACTAGTGAAGGCTGAAGCATCCCTTTAGGTAACTGCCACTCTGCTTTAACCTGCTGACAAGTCAAACACTTCACAGTAAAATCAACAATATCTCTTTTCATTCCATCCCACCAGTAATACTCCCGCAGATCTCTGTACATCTTAGTACTGCTAGGATGAACTGAAAATGGAGAAATATGAGCTTCACATAACAACTCTCTCTTAAACTGTGAATCACAAGGCATGCACAATCTCTTCAGAAATCTCAAAACACAATCACTATCAATGTTGAATTCATGCAACTTACCTTTCTGAACCAGCTCTACCTTTTTCTGCAACTCACTGTCTTGCTTCTGTGCTTGCTTGATTATGTCTGATAGAGATGATCTCACTGATACCTAAAACAAAACAGAAGGACATCCTGCACCAACAACTTCTATGCCAAAGTCATCAAATCAAAAACCAAAGGATCTCGTTCCAAACGTAGCATGGTTAATGAAGCATTACTTTTTCGACTCAAAGCATTAGCCACTTTATTTGCTTTTCCTGGATGGTAGTGAATTGTACAATCATAATCCATAATTAATTCCATCCATCTCCTCTGTCTCATGTTCAATTCTTTCTGAGTGAATATATACTTTAAACTTTTGTGATCAGTATATATTGCACACTTTACTCCCTACAAATGATGCCTCCAAATTTTTAGAGCGAAAACAACAGCAGCTAATTCCAAGTCATGTGTAGGGTAATTTACCTCATCAGTTTTCAACGGACGTGAATCATAAGCAATTACCTGATCATTCTGCATAAGGACACAACCAAGTCCCTTCAACGAAGCATCACTGTAGATAAAAAACTCATCATTCCTGGAAGGAAGTGCCAAAACTGGAGCATTCACCATTCTTCATTTCAACTCCATCGTTAATAGCCTGAGTCAACTGAGCCATCACTACAACAAACTGTTTAGTTCTGATTCTGACCATCAAAGGATACTGAATTGAAAGGTCATTTCCTTCTATATGCCTTCTCAGAAAATCTGTTCTGTTTCCTTTATGAAAAACCATTCTTAACACAAAAATATCTTAGGAGATTCAACATGGTAATCTTAAAATGCTATATCATTTCAATCATATTATAATTTAACACTTTTCTAACTCCTAAAGTTGTCTAAACCGACCGTTGATACCAACTATAAGGCCCCGACCATAAACCTTACTTAATATTGAATTAAATGAACAATTAATATTGATGATCTTTTCAGGTTTAGAGTTTTAGAGAATTAGAACATAACTATTACATCTCAAAATATTACAAAGTAGACACTTCTACTAAGTTTCCATAGAATAAAAAAAAACTCTTAAAAAGAAACATGTCTAGTTCCATGTTTTATATAGCATGACTTTCCCTTGATCCCATCCTTGACCCTATTCTACATTAAGTCTAATGAAAAACATTTCAAAAAAAACTTGGGGTGAGCATAAAAAGCTCAGTAAGGGATACACAAAGAATGAAAACTGTTAGTTTTTCAAACATCAAGTAAACCATGTATAACTTTATCAAAGTAACACCTTCACCTTCATGAAGTAGTAAAAACTCTTCACTGAATAAAATATCATTACTTACCTTTTTGTAACCACTGGATTACCATAAAACCCATATAAAGAACACATAACATATAAAGGTAACTTGGGACATAAACATACTTAAGTGGAATAACCATACAATCAACTTCCACACATATCACTTAATGGAATAGCCATACGGCCAACTTCAATAAATACTTAATGGAATAGCCATACGTCCGACTTCCATACCCAATGCAATGGAGGTTATAACGTAACCACCCGTCCTGGTATTCATGGCACCACCCGTCATATGGTTTATCACGTAACCACCCGTCAAATGTCCATGTACCAATAAAAAATCATAAAACATAAAACCAATATAAAAGAATGATAACATTTCCACATTTCAATCACAATATATCATTTAAATATATTGAAATAATAGAATCCTTTATCAAAACCATTTTCAATACCAAAATACAAAAAATAGTATATGGTATTAATTTTATTTTAAAAACATTACGGCTTGTTGAGGAAGCAAAAGACCAAATAATACTCGCGGCGGCGGAAAAGGTCATTGTCACCGCGTACATTAAAAGAAACATTCCTTTTTGTTGTTTTGTAAAATGCTTCATAGAAAAGGATTCCTTTTGTATAAAATTAATAGTCAAAGGGGTTAATACACCGTATAAAAGAAAGTTGTGTATAATATGAAATATGCCTCAATGAAAGGAGATTGAGACGAAGTCCCTTACCTCGGGTCCGACTTGACTCGATCGTTCTTTAATGTCCTGAATAATAAACTTGAGTTAATTTATACTTGATTAAGAACCTTCTTCAAGTTCATTTTATATCACTTATTATCATGTTATAATCATTATGTAATCATTTAAGTTAATAATGTTTGTTTTGTCGATATTTGGTTCTTAAGTCAAAATTGAACTTCTTACAATTACATGTTGTTCGTGTGGTCAAAGGTTCTTTATATCCAGAATGAAATTCCTGATTTGGATATCATATATATCATATATATCAAGCATATACATGTATTTATAATATTACATAATCACTTAGAGGTAAGAAATGAAATGCACCGTTCCTGGAGACGGTAAGCCGTACGTACACATGAACACTACTTTCATTTCTTGGTCATATTAATGGAATTAAAACTAAATGAGAGGTATGTATATTTTAATTCCAGAATTATATTCATCATTTATATGTATCATTCATCATATATATCTATTATATACATGTACATATAATAGTACATTACATTTGGGGATAAGAAATGAAATGCACCGTTCAAGGAGACGGTAAGCCATACGTATGCATGAATGCTACTTTCATTTCTATTTCATATTTTTATGGAATGGAATAATAATTATATAGAGGTATATTATAACTCCAGTATTAAATCATATATAATAACTTTAAATCCATCCTTTACACGTCCCACATATGGCATTAATGAATCACATCACTTTGAGGGGGCGGTAGTCCGCACTTCCTTAAATGAAGATATCGTGTTTACCCATAATGGAAACCATAAAGGTATGCCCAAAATGAAAAATACATAAGCTTAAGGAAAAAATAAACATATTATATATCATATATAAATATAGTGTCATCTTAATGGCCACCTTTGAAGGTGTTAAAATAATGTTGAACAATCATCGTTTCGGGAGGCCAAAATTCGCCATCCACGGAAACAGTATGTTATTTAACCATTAGATGTAGGTGTGTGTAAGTGTATATAGAATCCTTTTTATAACAAAATCCTACTATATTGAGGATACTGGAGTTGTTACAAAAGAAAAAAATAAAAAGATTTTAGGGGGATGGAGAAGCAAAATAAAACAAAAGGAGTCAAAAGAAGACATTACCTTAAAATCGGGGAACTCCCATTGGTCTGAGCTCAAAGGCTTCCTTGGGAATAATTCTGCCCAAGGTGAGGCTTAAAGGAGTAAGAGAGGGATGTGGAGAGACAAAATGGGTAGAGGTTGGCCGAGACAAAGGCTTTGGGAGTGCGGGTAAGGAGGTAGAGGTGGGGACCTTTTATAAGAGGAGAGTAGAGGCACTCTTGGAAAGTAAGAAAATGTTACATTATTTTAGAATGAGTTTCAGATTTTAATGGTCCCACTTTGATGTGTTTCTAGGATAAGGTGATAAGGGTACGAAATCCATCCATCCAATAGGTTTTGGACATATGTAGGTCATAGAATTTACATTATCTTTCCATTTTATTTAAATCCTTTATTATTGTGGTAATCACTACATCATCATGATATCATAAATAATTTAATTTATTTAATGTCTAAAAATTATAAAAAAACTATAATAATGTAGGAAATCGTTTTAGCTTTCCAATTAATATTTATAATAAAAAATCGTACTTGTATAACCCCATGTAAAAATTGTTTTAGTAAAACATCTCTTGTTTGTGTTATTTTTACTTTATCATTAAATAAAATGTTATTTATGTCATTGCCCAACCAAAGTGGCTCCATGGGGTCCCCAAGTTGACTCATGGATTTTATTGGTCGGCCATGACACATCCAATGAGGGTAGGACATGTTTCAATCTCATCTCATATTATTCAAACATTATTTTTACCTCAAACTACACTAATTACCTCTAATCGCGATTAAAAACTTAATAAGTTACTATTCAACAAAAAATTATTTTAATCTCATTGAACCCCATTTTACTTCTTAATTACAACAATGTATGTCAGATTTTTGAAATTCAAAACACAGAAGTGGTAAAACATCATTTAAACGAAAAATCAGTTTTTATAAGTACCACTTAGTGGTTTCACTATTCATTAAAAATTGAAGTTTTTCAGAAAAATACCAAAAATTCACCCTAAGCTATATTTGATATTCTGAATTCAAAAATGAAGTCTATTTTACAAAATTCAAAACATATAAGTCACATTAATTAATTTAATAATTAATTCCCGCTGTCATGACAAATAGCGTGTTTTTATGAAATAATAAGTATCAAAAGATTGACACTAGTTTAAGTCCGATTTCAAAGTGAAATTAATTCCAACAACCACTATTGTATTAAATGGAAAAAATATATTCTAATTTCACTTAAAAACCAATTCAAAAGATTATCTAATCATCTTAAAAAATTAGATTAAAAAGAGGTTTTGAATTAAAATACAACATTTTACACTATTCATTAAAAAATGAACTTTATCGGAAAAATACCAAAAAATTACACAAAGTAAAATTTGATGTCCCAATTCTAAAGAAGAGTTTTATTTGGTCCAATAGAATGTATAAGATTGATCAAAACTATATTTAATGACAGTTCACCATCAAAAGGTGATAAGTGAACCTTTAGTGAAAATTAGGGTATAAATGCCAAAAATTGAATTCTTTCCGTATTTTAAGCCTTTATCTTTTATTGGATAAATGTAAAAACATTTAAAAAACATATATAATCATATTTTACATATTTCTATCCATTCCCTCCAATACAACGGCTACATGTTAACTACCATTTAAAATATTATTATTATATTACTAGTGTGCAACGTAAGTTTTCAAAGAAACTCATCATTGCGTATCGGGTATGCTATAGAACATAGAAACCCCTTTAAATTAAAATTAATATTTAATTTGTAAATATTAATAAATATGAAAATGTTTTATTCATTATTTACATGGGATGTTTCATCCTTCCCCCCTTTTTGGAATTGCGTCCTCGCAATTTTATTCACTTATCAAAATAAGTGGGGGTATTTATCCCTCATAGTATTTTCAGATTCCCATGTTGCCTCTTCAACCATATGGTTTTTCCATAAAACCTTACCTATTGAATTACCTTATTTCACAACACTTGCTCTCTTAGGTCAAGAATCTAGACTGGTTGTTCTTCATTAGATAGGTTCTCTTCCAGCTGAACTACCTCTGGACTCAAAACATAAGATGGATCTAGAATATACTACCTCAACATAGAAACATGAAAAACATTGTGTACCTGAGATAAACTCGGAGGTAAAGCCACTCGGTAAGCAACTGATCCAACTCTCTCAAGAATTTCATATGGTCCAATGAACCTTGGACTCAGCTTTCCTTTCTTACCAAATCTCATCACACTTTTCCCTGGAGAAACCTTGAGAAAAACATGATCACCTACCTCGAAAGATAGATCCTTCCTCCGGTTATCAGCATAACTCTTCTGCCTACTATGAGCTGTTCTCATGTGTTTCTAAATCAACTGAACCTTTTCTGCCCTCTCTTCTACAAATTCTTGTCCCATCAGCTTCCTTTCACCCACTTCATCCCAAAATGCTGAAGTTCGACACCGCTTCCCATATAATTCCTCAAATGGTGCCATCTGTATACTGGAATGAAAACTGTTATTATAAGAAAACTAAACCAAAGAAATATGTTGGTCCCAAATTCCCGGATAATCCATAGAACAAGCTCGTAGCATATCCTCCGAGGTCTGAATTGTTCGTTCTGACTGCCCATCTGATTGCGGATGAAAAGTTGTACTAAAATTTAATTCAGTACCCAACGACTTCTGAAGGCCTTTCAAAAGTTAGAAGTAAATATGGGATCATGGTCAGATACAATTGAGAGAGGAACTCCATGTAACCTGACTATATCTTTAAGATATAAATGGGAAATTTGATCTAGGGAAAAAGTATCTCATATAGCAAGGAAATGAGAACATTTATTCAAGCGATCAATAATAACCCAGATTGCATTATTACCTCTAGATGTCTTCATTAATCCCACGACAAAATCCATGGATATGTTTTCCCATTTCCACTATGGCACTGGTAAAGGCTGAAGCATCCCTTTCGGTAACTGCCACTCTACTTTAACCTGCTAACAAGTAAAACACTTCACAGTAAAATCAGCAATATCCCTTTTCATTCCATCCCACCAGTAATACTCCTGCAGATCTCTGTACATCTTAGTACTGCCAGGATGAACTGAAAATGGAGAACTATGAGCTTCACATAACAACTCTCTCTTCAACTGTGAATCACAAGGCACACACAATCTCTTCAGAAATCTCAAAACACAATCACTATCAATGTTGAATTCATGCAACTTACCTTTCTGAACCAGCTCTACCTTTTTCTGCAACTTACTGTCTTTATTCTGTGCTTGCTTGATTCTGTCTGATAGAGATGATCTCACTGATACCTGAAACAAAACATAAGGACATCCTGCACCAAAAAATTTTATGCTAAAGTTCATCAAATCAAAAACCAAAGGATCTCATTCTAAACGTAGCATGGTTAATGAAGCATTACTTTTTCGACTCAAAGCATCATCCAATTTATTTGATTTTCCCGAATGGTAGTGAATTGTACAATCATAATCCTTGATTAATTCCATCCATCTCCTCTGTCTCATGTTCAATTCTTTCTGAGTGAATATATACTTTAAACTTTTGTGATCAGTATATATTTCACACTTTACTCCATACAAATGATGCCTCCAAATTTTTAGAGAGAAAACAACAGCAGCTAATTCCAAGTCATGTGTAGGGTAATTTACCTCCTATGTTTTCAACTGATGTGAAGCATAAGCAATTACCTGATCATTCATCATAAGGACACAACCAAGTCCCTTCAACAAAGCATCACTGTAGATAAAAAAATCACCATTCCTAGAAGGAAGTGCCAAAACTGGAGCATTCACCATTCTTCTTTTCAACTCCTTCATTAATAGCCTGAGTCAACTAAGACATCACTACAAAAAACTGTTTTGTTCCGATTCTGACCATCAAAGGATACTGATTTGAAAGGTCATTTCCTTCTATATTCCTTCCCAGAAAATCTGTTCTGTTTCCTTTATGAAAAACCATTCTTAACACAGAAATATCTTAGGAGAAGCTACATGGTAATCTTAAAATTCTATATCATTTCAATCATATTATAATTTAACACTTTTCTAACTCCTAAAGTTGTCTAATCCGACCTTTGATACCAACTATAAGGCCTCGACATTAAACCTTACTTAATATTGAATTAAATGAATAATTCACATTGAGGATCTTTTCAGGTTTAGAGTTTTAGAGAATTAGAACATAACTATTACATCTCAAAAGATTACAAAGTAGACACTTCTACTAAGTTTCCATAGAATAAAAAAACTCTTAAAAAGAAACATGTCTAGTTCCATGTTTTATATAGCATGACTTTTCCTTGATCCCATCCTTGACACTATTCCACATTATGTCCTGTGAAAAACATTTCAAAAAAAACATGGGGTGAGCATAGAAATATCAGTAAGGGATACACAAAGAATGAAAACTGTTATTTTTTCAAACATTAAGTAAACCATGTATAACTTTATCAAAGTAATACCTTCACCTTCATGAAGTAGTAAGAACTCTACACTGAATAAAATATCATTACTTACCTTTTTGTAACCAATGGATTACCATAAAACCCATATAAAGAACACATAACATATAAAGGTAACTTGGGACATAAACATACTTAAGTGGAATAACCGTACGGTCTACTTCCACACGTATCACTTAATGGAATAGCCATACGGCCAACTTCAATAAATACTTAACGGAATAGCCATACGGCCGACTTCCGTACCCAATGCATTGGAGGTTATAAAGTAACCACCCGTCCTGGTATTCACGGCACCACCCATCATATGGTTTATCATGTAACCACCCGTCAAATGTCCAAGTACCAATATAAAATCATAAAACAGAAAACCAATATAAATGAATGATAAAATTTCCACATTTAAATCACAATATTTCATTTAAATATATTGACATAATAGAATCCTTTATCAAAACCATTTTCAATACCAAAATACATAAAAGAGTATATGGTATTAATTTTATTTTAAAAACATTACAGCTTGTTGAGGAAGCCAAAGACCAAATAATACTCGCGGTGGCGGAAAAGGTCGTTGTCACCGCGTACATTAAAAGAAACATTCCTTTTTGTCGTTTTGTAAAACACTTCGTAGGAAAAGATTCCTTTTGTATAAAATTAAAATTCAAAGGGGTTTATACACCGTATAAAAGAAAGTTGTGTATAAAACGAAATATGCCTCAATGAAAGGAGATTGAAACAAAGTCCCTTACCTCGGGTCCGACATGACTGAATAATAAACTTGAGTTAATTTCTACTTGCTTAAGAACCTTCTTCAAGTTCATTTTATATCAGTTATTATCTTGTTATAAACATTATGTAATCATTTAAGTTAATAATGTTTTTTTGTCGATATTTGGTTCTTAAGTCGAAAGTGGACTTCTTACAATTACATGTGGTTCGTGTGGTCAAAGGTTCTATATATCTAGAATGACATTCCTGATTTGGATATCATATATATCATATATATCAAGCATATAAATGTATTTATAATATTACATAATCACTTAGAGGTAAGAAATGAAATGCACCGTTCATGGAGACGGTAAGCCGTACGTACGCATGAACGCTACATTCATTTCTTTGTCATATTAATGGAATTAAAACTAAATGAGAGGTATTTATATTTTAATTCCAGAATTATATTCATCATTTAGATGTATCATTCATCATATATATCCATTATATACATGTACTTATAATAGTACATTACATTTGGGGATAAGAAATGAAATGCACCGTTCATGGAGACGGTAAGCCGTACGTACGCATGAACGCTACTTTCATTTCTATTTAATATTTTTATGGAATGGAATAATAATGATATAGAGGTATATTATAACTCCAGTATAACATCATATATAATAACTTTAAATCCATCCTTTACACGTCCCACATATGGCATTAACGAATCACATCACTTTGAGGGGGCGGTAGTCCGCACTTCCTTAAATGAAGATATCGCGTTTACCCATAATGGAAACCATAAAGGTATGCCCAAAATGAAAAATAAATAATCTTAAGGAAAAAATAAACATATTATATATCATATATAAATATAGTGTCATCTTAATGGCCACCTTTGAAGGTGTTAAAAGAATGTTGAACAATCATCGTTTCGGGAGGCCGAAATTCGCCATCCACGGAAACAATATGTTATTTAACCATTATATGTAGGTGTGTGTATGTGTAGATAGAATAATTCTTATAACGACATCCTAGTATAATGAGGATACTGGAGTTGTTACAAAAGAAAAGAATAAAAAGAGTTTAGGGGGATGGATAAGCAAAATAAAACAAAAGGACTCAAAAAAAGACATTACCTTAAAATCGGGTAACTCCCTTTGGTTTGAGCTCAAAGGCTTCCTTGGGAAGACTTATACCCAACATGAGGCTTAAAGGAGTAATAGAGGGAAGTGGAGAGCCCAAATGGGCAGAGGTTGGCCGAGGCAAAGGCTTTGGGAGTGTGGGTAAGGAGGTAGAGGTGGGGGCCTTTTATAAGAGGAGAGGATGGGCACTCTTGGAAAGTAAGAAAATGTTACATTATTTTAGAATGAGTTTCTGATTTTAATGGTACCACTTTGATGTGTTTCTAGGATAAGGTGATAAGGGTTCTAAATACACACATCCAATAGGTTTTGGACATGTGTAGGTCATAGATTTTACATTATCTTTCCATTTTATTTAAATCCTTTATTAATGAGGTAATCACTACATCATCATGATGTCATAAATAAATTTAATTTATTTAATGTCTAAAAATTATAAAAAAAATATCATAATGTGGGAAATATTTTTAGATTTCCAATTACTATTTATAATCAAACATCTGACTTGTATAACCCCATGTAAAAATTGTTTTAGTAAAACATCTCATGTTTGTGTTATTTTTACTTTAACATTAAATAAAACGTTATTTATGTCATTTCCCAACCAAAGTGGCTCCATGGGGTCCCCAAGTTGACTCATGGATTGTCTTGGTCGGCCATGACACATCCAATGAGGGTAGGACATGTTTCAATCTCATCTCATATTATTAAAACATTATTTTTACCTCTAACTACAATAATTACCTCTAATCGCGATTAAAAACTTAATAAGTTACTATTCACCAAAAAATTATTTTAATCCCATTGAACCACATTTTACTTCTTAATGAAAACCATGTATGTCGGATTTTTGAAATTCAAAACACAGAAGTGGTAAAACTTCATTTAAATGAGAAATCAGTTTTTATAAGCACCACTTAGTGGTTTCACTATTCATCAAAAATTGAAGTTTTTCAGAAAAATACCAAAAATTCACCCTAAGCTATATTTGATATTCTGAATTAAAAAATGAATTATATTTAAAAAAATTAAAAACATATAAATCACATTAATTAATTTAATAATTAATTCCCATTGTCATGACAAATAGCGTGTTTTTATGAAACAAGAAGTATAAAAAGATTGACACTAGTTTAAGTCCGATTTTAAAGTGAAATTAATTCCAATGACCACTATTGGATTAAATAGTAAAAATATATTATAATTGCACTTAAAAACCAATTCAAAATATTATCTAATCATCTTAAAAAATTAGATTAAAAAGAGGTTTCGAATTAAAATACAACATTTTACACTATTCATTAAAAAATGAACTTTATCGGAAAAATACCAAAAAATTACACAAAGTAAAATTTGATGTCCCGATTCTAAATAAGAGTTTTATTTGGTCCAATAGAATTTATAAGAGTGATCAAAACTATATTTAATGATGGTTCCTCATCAAAAGGTGATAAGTGAACCTTTAGTGAAAATTAGGGTATAAATGCCAAAAATTGAATTCTTTCCGTATTTTAAGCCTTTATCTTTTATTGGATAAATGTAAAAACATTTAAAAAACTTATATAATCATATTTTAGATATTTCTATCCATTACCTCTAATACAACGACTACATGTTAACTACAATTTTAAATAATATTATTATATTACTAGTGTGCAACGTAAGTTTTCAAAGAAACTCATCGTTGCGTATCGGGTACGCTATCGAACATAGCAACCCCTTTAAATTAAAATTAATATTTAATTCGTAAATATTAATAATTATGAAAATGTTTTATTCATTATTTACCTGGTATGTTACAAATAAACCCTACATTTAGATGGAAACTAAAATTGTTTAAAAGAGAAATTATGGATAATAAACCCTACATTTTACGATACTATGGTATGGTATATCAACCCTATTTTTTTAATCAAACGTACATTGTCAAACCTATGTATGATGTTTTTTGTCATCTAAAGGAACACTTGTTTGACTTTTTAATTATGGATCTCTCAAATCTGTGATATTATCTGAGATTTATGAAACTAACTCTATGAAAATGATGATCGATTCAAAACTGTTTTATGATCGATTCATAGGATCATATTAAATAAAGTAAATCATTCCTATTTATAAGTGATGTTAAAACTCCCTTGAATGATTTGTATTTATATGATTATAAATATCATGAGACATTCATGGTTATACTCCACAAAAAGAAAATTTTATGTTCTATTTAAGGACATATTATTCTCTCTTTGGAAATATGTCATACAAAACTACAACATTTTTTAATATATCCTGAATAATTAACTGAAGTAAATATTATGGGACTCTAATATTTTTTTATGTGTCTACACTTTCCAAATATATATATTTCAACCTTATACTTATATGTTACTATTGCTGTTTATTTGTTTATATTCTTATTAAAGATCATTCGCAACCAGGATTTATTCAAAGTTATAATTTCTGGAATACTTTTATCTATAAAGAATAATATATGTATTCTATCAATTGATGCTGAAAATAAAATATAGAACCTTTCAATTAATAAAACTCGTATCTTTTGATTTACTGGAGTGTTTCTTGCTCGAACTCAATCATGAAAGATTATCCTCTTCTCATGATAAGTTTTGGTGATACTCGTTCAATATAAAAGAACTAGAATGCTCTATTTATACTTTTTGTAAATGTATCTAGTACCTACACTCAATTATTGTTTAAAGGATTTATAATAAGAGGAACTTGTCCATTAAAAATCACTATGATCATAGAGAGAGCATTTGTGGGGTGGATTGTGGGACCATTGTTCCCTAAAAAACTATTAAAATTGTTGTATTATTCTTTATTGTTTATCCACTGCTCAATATAATTATATAAAGTAAAACTACAGATAATTATAAATATCATGGAATGATGAAAGGGAGAATCGATTAACATTTTCTAAAAGACATAATTGACCCCCCCCACATGTGTATATTTTTATTATTCCTACCTAACAAGTTTTATCAAAACTACTATTTTGTGATAAAACTATATCAAGCTCAAAATTATAAGGTCTAAACATATCTGATTTCAATACTGATAATAATGGATGCCAAAATTCACATATGATAATCTATCTGATGAATTTTGGATTTAATTTGTATATGAAGATTATCACTCCATAGGTAATTCCAGAGAAACCAAAAAACATGGGATGTTACAAAATAATTTCAGTATGACATCAACGCAAATGTAATGAATGTTATCATCTGTGGAAATAGTCTTGATGAATTCAATCGATAATAAAAATGTTATACTATTTATGAAATGTGATAGAAAATAATAGTTGCATATGAAGGAACTAATAATATTACACAAATGAGGATTGAAATTGAAAAATAAATGTTTAAAAACATTAGAATGTATAATGGTGAAAGAATCACTTAAATGAACAAACGGTTGATATAAATTTTCAACAATATTACTACCTTGGGAGATCTAATTACGCAATTTAATCGTGATCTGAAAGTACTAAGATTTATACCCTCAAAATGGAATGGTGTGTCTATTTTTATTTGATAATCATATCTAGTAAAAAATATGACTATCAAAAAACTGTTTAGAATAATGATGATATATAAAAAATAAATTCTAGCTAAAGCTAAAGATCATAATATAGTTAAAAGGGAAAATGCATACCTTAGATTTAAAACATAAAATCATGAAATAAATTTAGAAGAGGATATAAAAATTAAAAAAGATACAGACTGCTCAGATACACAAATAGAACTAGCTCAGTTGTCTAGAAAATTTAAGAATTATATAAAAAGTATAAAGGCTTCAAAATAATACTTAAATAAATATGAGAATGCATCTAACAAATTATGATACTAAGAATTCAAATAGATTTTTCATATTATATAGGACATCCCATAGTTAAAAGAAGAGAGAAGAAAGATGTAGAATAAAATTAATAAGAAATATAATAATGGTCATAAAGGAAAAAAATGTATTAATGGAGTTTGTCTAAAGACTCCACCAGAACCTACAAATCTTATTTAGAAAAGTAGCCACAAAATCTAAAAGCAAACATTTTCTTTAGGGCTATTGATGAAAATGAGTTACAAACCTATTGCACTTTTTATTGTGATTCTGATAGTTGTTTAAATAGAAAATTGGTTGACTACTACTAAATGCTTGAAGAAAATATGATTCTTTTATAAAGAATAATAAGTCATTAAAAAATATTCACAATTTAGCTTTAATTGAAAAAGACGCAATGCTAAAAAATCATGAATTAGTTGAAAAATATAGTTTATCAAAATCAAATTGTATTTTTTCTGAAAATAGAATAAAATAATTATAGGATAAAGTAGAATCATTTAACAGTGATGCTAGTATTTTAAATAAAGGATAAAAATATAAAAATGAAATTTTTATTAAAAATTTAATTCAAATAGATAATGATGGAATTGGATGAAAGGGTGAAAAAACAAAATTATATAAATATTTATTTGTGCCCAACTCTAAAAATGATTCTTTCTTCTACTATGGAATAAAATGAAACTATTATCGAAACTGTTACATAATAAATTCTCAGAGTAGTGGAATAAAATATGTTTTAATTTTTGAAATGTTTTCTAAATCATGTTATATAAATTTCAATAAAATTATATAGTTTTGGATTCCTAGATCCTTGCTTACTGACACAGCTAGACCCAAGAAAATATTTATACAAAAAAAAACTAATTTTTAATTTCTTTTGTAGGAAAAATACTACCAGTAAAAAAAATCATAACTAATATATAGAAATTTGATGCTCAAGACATATGAGTATAGACTCTTCCAACTTTTAGAAACATAAAAAATCGATGGAGGGCTATTCACCTTTGGAGAAAATGCAATGGGAAATAATGTTACATTTGGATCTGGTAGATAACAAAAGTCTACCTCAATCAACAAATATTATATGTACAAGTGTTAAAAGAAAAAATTGGTAATTATTTCTCAAACTTGTGATAATGGATTTTATGTTGATCTCTCTAAAAAAAATTTCTTACTTTTCAAAGATAATCTTCTTAAATTTCAACCACCAAGAACTAAGAATTTTTATACATTGGATCTAAATTTCTTGTGTGAGTTAATTTGAATTGTTTAACTCCTGGGAAAAATGTTTCATTGATAATTTGTAGAAGACTTAGGTACTGTGATATATTTTCTTTCCATAAATTGTCTAATGAACATTTTTCTCATATTTTCCTTGTCTTCAATTTGATAAAGATATATATTGTGATGCATGTTAAATTGGAAATCAACACAAATTATTTACCAATTTAATTAACAATGAATCAACCTCCAAATCCTTATACCTTATCAATATGGATTTTTTGGACATTTAAGAGTAGAAAGTCAGGATGGAAAATAGTATTTTTTGTTTTTGTTGATCATTTCTCAAGATTTTCATCAGCTAATTTTTTAAAACTCAAAAGTGAAGTAATCATTATTTTTGAATGTTCTTTTAAAATTTCTCAAAAAGAAAAATAATTTAAAATAATTTCATTGAGAATTGATTATGGTGGAGAATTTTATAATCACGAATTCAATTCATTGTACAAAAATATAGGTATTAGAGTCATATTTTATGCACTAATAACACTTCAACATGATGGTATTATTCAAATAAGGTATATAACTATTCAATAAATAGCTAGGACAATGTTTATTGAATACATTCTTCTTAAATATTTTTGGGAAGAAGTTTTATGTAAATATTACTATATCATGATAATAGCCTTGATAAGAATAATTATTAATTATACACCCTTTTTACTTTTGAATAATAGAAAACATAATGTAAATTACTTTAATGTATTTGGATGCAAGTTTTATATCTTGAATACCAAGGAACCCCTTAGTAAGTTTGATGAAAAGTTTGATGAAGTGATATTTGTAGGATATTCTGATATATCTTAACCCTATAGAGTGTATAATAAAAACTCAATTGCTTCTTAAAAATCAGTTCATGTGATTCCTAATTGAACAAACCTATTTAATAAAAGTAATGATCAAACAGATGAAATTTTCAACTTCTATGAAAACATAATGATTTATTAACCTAAAATTAGTTTTTGAAAGTGGAGAAGATGAAATTCAGTATACTCTAAATAATATAAGATAGAATAAATTAAAAGTATCTTACCTATTCATTATAGAACATTAAGTAATCATAAAAATAGAAAATATTATAGGAAATCTAGATACATGTGTATGAACTAGAAAAAATTTAGGAAACATATTATAATTTTTTTATTTTCTATCATTATTGAAAATTATTTCAATTTAAGAAGCCATAAATGATGAAAATGTTTATTTTTTTATAATGGTCATCCAGAAGCAAAGTTTCTGACCAATTATTATTCAAAAGGACATAAGAGTGGCGAAAGGGGTCAAACAAACAGAATTTCCCTCAATCAAGACTAATAATCATAATATGACATGTCATTTCCATAATCAGATTCACCAGAAGACCCCCACTAAGATTGAGACTGCTCCTGGTTGAACATCTTAAAAAGATTTTCATCAATCGTTTTTGACACCTTTGAAGATAATCCAGTCGACTCGATCTTCGGATGATGGGAAAAATCCTTGCAAGGTCTCCTACTTGGTGGAACAGGGAGAAATTCTTCACCATCAGTCATCCTTGCCTCACCACTTAAGATAACATCCTTAAAGGATGAAGGTCGCACATTTACCAGAGCAGGGATTTTGTTGTTTCCCCTTTCATCATCAGATAGGTTCCCCCATTTCCCAGAAACATTAGAAGACTGTAAGAGCTTCTGAATTTCCGGGTGACAATCATCATTCTGTGATGTATCAATTTGATGAGAGTCATCAACAAGGGAAGGTGCAGAAATTACTTTCTCTATTAAGGTAGCCTCCTTAACCAAATCATCTTCAAGATTAGAAAGGCCGCTATGAATTATTTTTGGGGACGCATCAATTATCAACTCGTTGCCTTTCAAAAGAGAGAGTTGAGAATCAGGCTTCCCTAAAAACAACCCAACAACCACACTAGCTGGTTCCTTGGGGAGGTCACAGTCCTTATTATCAGGTTTTGACAACATTGAATCTTTCACATTTGGATTTCTTCGAAAGAGGGTTTTAGGATGACCTTTCATCCCACACTTCTCACAAGAAACCTTTTTCTGGCATAGCTCCACAGAGTGTCCAACAGCCATACATTCATAGCAGAAGAGGGGATTTTCTTCATAATCAACATCAATTTTAATATTATCATATGAAGTAAATAGGGTTACCTTGTCAATTAGTTTAGAGATGAGATCAACCTCCACCAGCATCCTAGAAAAGTGCCCAAATCGAACATCCTCAGTCTCCTTATCATGACGAATAGGAGTCCTAATTTCCATGCCAATGTCATGTAGAATCTTTGGATGCCAAAGGACCCAGTTAAGACCATGCAGTCGAAAACAAACCTGAGAAAAAGAATTTCTTGCATGAGAGAGAGTGAAGTCTAATGACAATTCATGTAAATGAAGCCAACTAGGTTTCTGAGATATTTTACCAATACTCCACGCACGAAGCTTCAAGTCATATGATGAAAAAAGACAGTGAAAAAAACCACGACCAAGAGACACAAACATCCAATTAGAAAACCCCAAAACATCGATGTTCTTCGGAACAAGTCATCTAGATTCCACAGTTGTGCACCTTTGGGCAGGACAATGCACCCAGTCAATGAATTCATTCCCATTTCCAATCTCTCAGCAAACGCTGCAAGATTGGCCTCAACTTGCGCAGATGAACCGTTACGAAAACATCTTCCACAGTGTGAGTCTTTAAGTAAAGACCCATCCAGCTTCGGCCCATAAATTGTGTCTCTCATCACATACACAAAGGATCGGACTCCAGGTAGACCAGCGGCCTGTGGTTCTATCCGTGCAAACCGCAAGGTCTCTGTAAACCCGAACTCAATAGAAGACCTCTTCCCCGCCACATCAAAACCCTCCTATCCAGAAGAGTTCCGTGTAAAATCCGAAACCTTCAAAAAGTGCGAATCCCTTGCATTGTCCACGCTGATCTGTTTAATCCCAGATCCTCTAACCGGATTTGTTGCAAAGGGGAATCCGGCCATGCTGTCCGTGTTTTCAGTGATCGATGGACCGCAACGATGAATAGAAATTCGCGAGTCACGTGATCCCACCTTCGCTGGAGTCACCTTAGCGCCTGGAGGTTCCTTCACTGGAGTCACCTTAGCAACATCGCCAGAAGGTGGGAGGAGATTGATGCCAATAAAATGGCGGATTTCCATGTCCAAGAAACCCTAACTTCGGCCATTGTGGGAGAGAAAGGGGGTCGCCCGCTCCGCCATCACCAATAATTAATTTAGTAGAAACAATGTTTGGGAATTAGTTGACAGATCAAACAATTATCCAGTAATTGTAACCAAATGAGTTCCTATAAATAAATATAATGGTCAAGAGATCATTACTATAAAAAATATAGATTAATATAAAATCATTTACAGATAGGAATAAGGGAAATATTTTGAGGAAACCATTTCACCTATTGTAATATTAGAAGCAATTAGAATCCTACTAGCCTATATATCTGATATTAATTTTAAATTATATCATATGGATAGTAAATATTTCTTTGAAAAAGGATATTTAATGGATTAATTTATATTGAAAAACCAATATTTTTTGAAAATCCTCAGTAACTAGAATTAGATTTTAAACATACCAAATAAAATTATGGATTTATTAAGAACAAATTGCTTGGTATGAAATATTAAGCTCATTTTTATTGGAAAATAGATTTTTAATGTTATTAGAAGATCCTACTCTTTTTAAGATATCTGTTTTCTCAAATATATTATTAGTGAATTTTTTTTATGATTTTATTTTTGGATCAAAAAATAAAATATTTTATTATAGATTTTCAAGTCGAATGCATATGGAATTTGAAATGATTATAATGGGAGAATTGAATTTCTTTTTAAGATTTCACATTTATCAAAAATACTACAGATTTTTTTTAAATCAAAGTATTAATATTATTTATTTTTTGAAATTTTGAACTTGAAAATAGTAAAACTTATACAAATCCCATATGTACTAATGTAAAACCAGTTGATTTGGATAAAGCTAGAAAACTAGTTGACAACAATTTGTACAAATTTATGATTAGAATATTTCTGTATCTTACTTCTAGAAGACTAGAAATAATTTTTTATGTGTGTTAATGTACTAGATTTCATTCAAAGCAGAAATAATATCATATCACTACAGTAAAAAATGATTTTTAGATACATAAATGGAACTTATTTTCAATCTCTACATTACCTGAAACCTAAGATTTTAATTTAATTTTCTATTAAATTATTGATTTTAGAGGATATATGTTAGATAGAAAAATCACATGAGGAAACTTTCACATTTTAGGATAATATTTTGTATCATGATTGAATAATAAACAACATTTAGTTACTTTGTCAATATCCAATAAAGGATACATATCTATTTGCAGTTTTTATACACAAGTTTTGCGGATATAAAACACCATACATGAATTTTTTAATTAATTTTAATAATATACTTATTTTATGTCATAATACCTACATAATTAGTATTTACCAAAATAAAAAAATTCATTCACAAAACAAGAACTTTGATATAAGGAATAATTTTATAAGATATATTTATCATAAAAAATATATCTTTACAATTTTTAAATACTGAATAACAACTTTCATAGATTTTTCCTAAACCTATTCCCATTGCATGTTTTGATTATTTAAGTGGATTTTATAGATATTTAATTTAAAATAAATGTATATTAATTTATTTTTTTAATTTTATGGTTAATAATTTTATTTTATTTTGATAAGTTTTAATTAATCTACTTAATTTTTAAATGAAAAAATATAATATATTTAGATATGATTTCGATTTTTTTTAAAGATTGTATTTTTAAAAAAATATTTAATAATTACACTAAATAATTGGGTTGATAAACCAGATTGTGACACCCAAACCAATAGATAAACCTTCCTCTCTTTGTTCTATCTTATATCCCAATATTTCAAACCCTTTCGACTTCCATCACTCTCTTTCCCTATTAAAAACCTAGAATCCTCAACCGTCAACTCTCAGATTCTCAGAAATGCTAATTGCATTAGCAGGAGTGGAAATTGGAACAATGAAACATGTTTCATAAAGAAATATTACTAAGGATAAGGTAATAGATTCTGAATATCCAATCAAAACAATTCTTCTTCTAGATAATATTCTATCTTTTCGAGGTTTAGAATCTCTTTTTTTCTAAAGGAAAGACTGATTTTATTTTTGGTATTGATGTAAAAGTGTTCTTTAGAATTTCTCAGTTTAGTTTCGGTGATGTAGAGGATGTCATTATATTAAGATATATCATGATTATTTTTCATTATATTTGGTGGAAATAGCAAAAGTTTTTAATTACCCCCGAGAATGTGTTTTAAATTTTGATCACTGATCAAAAGGGATCAAGAACCTGAATTAGAGGATATAATGAGTTTTTCCTTCAGATCCACCTAGATAGAAAACATGTCTGTTAAAGATCTTCATGCTGACTGGAAGGTACCAGTCACATTTTTTATTCATCTATAATTATACGAACCACAAAACTTGAGAAGATTATTTATCTAGACATGTATATAATTTTTTTTGCGGGGAGTGTTATGAAGGTCAATTTCCCATGGTACAGGTTAATGTATATGAACCACTACTTCCAAGATGATGAAAAGATGTCTTTTATCCTTGTATAAAGACAATATTAAGGATTATACCTCAAAACCATATGATTAAAGATGTTATGATTCATTCCCAATTTCATCACAGACACATTAGTAATGTTGGAACTCTAAGGAAAATTGGTCACTTCTAGAGTATAGTATAAGGAGAACTGTTACCTGTTGTTACAAAATACCAATAATGATTTGGTGATGCTACTCAGGGTGGGTAAAGAATTTTTGGATCAGCTACATCAATCCAAATTCAAGGAGAATGAGTTGTAGAATCATGAAAGGTATAATAAAACTCCACAAAAGAGAGGATGAATCAGTTATACTATTTCTAACCCATAATCTATAATAGATTCCCCTCCATGTCTTGAATAAAATATAGAAGAAATAAATGGCGAGGCCCTTGTAATCAGTCCTAGAAATGGGAATAAACCTACATTTCAGGAAACAACCATTCATGAACAATAACTAGAGGATTCCATATTTGGAGTAGTTTCCCCACATGAAAATCATCCAACCAACAAAGAAGATCAAGAGGATAAAAATAAAGATTAAAATAAGATTCACCAAAATCACACTAAACTGAATGTTCATGAAAATTATCAAGGATATGAGAAATCTCAAAAATAAGTTCAGGAAACTACAAGGTCATTCTGTAATCAATCACATTCATTTATAGATGATTCCACGGACAAGGACATTGTTGAACCTACGAAGATCATAAAGGTTCTTGATGTTAAACATTCTAACTACAAATAGAATACTAAATATATATATTTATCCATGGTTAATAGAGGTAAAAAAATTATAATTAATGATGTTAAGTATTCTGATTCTTTAAATAATAAGATTAAAGGATTTTTTTACAATTATACAAATTACAATAAGAAAATTCATGTTTTCAAGGTTATTTAGAGGATAAAAGAAATTATTTGGAAGATTTCATATATAAAACCATTATTATAGGGGAATTTGAAACTATTTAGACTCAACTGCATAATCTCAGATAAATCTTTGCATCAAGAAGGGATTTTGATGCTTTTCAAGCAGAGGTGACTAATCAGTTTGGTATACTTCAAAAAGAGTATGTTTCAAAAATATTTTTTAGTGATTTGGAAAGGTATTTGGGGACCCAATTTGAATCTATAAAAATTAGAAATTCTATAAAAGAAGACCATTAAGAGAAATATTATTTATAAACGGTAGAAGAAAACACTAATAAATGGAATATTTATCTACGTTAAGAAAAGAGCTATTAAATTTAACCTTTTCTCAGTGAATTTATTTTTAGCGGTGATAAAGGAAACCTTTATCATCACTTTTTTTGGTGTGATGAAAAGGGGTATGATTTTTCCGTTCTTTTTATTTAGTGCTAATAAATATTTCATTCATAAACACATTTTTTGCATTGATAAAATGAAATAATTAAATAAATAAAAAATAATAAACGTGATTATCAGAAAAAATTAATAATTTTATTAATTAAATAATTATTGATAAAAATGAATTGAATGATTATAAATTATTAAATATTAAACATTTTATTAATTAGATAACTTTGATAATTAATGTTAAAAAATTGTATGTATTAAATATATAGATATAAATTATTGAATATAAATATGATTTATATATTAAAAAATATTTGGGCACTCTATGTTATATTTTCATATATTTATTGAATGTGGTATATAAATAAAAATTAATATTAATTAAACATATGAAGTAACTAAAAATCACCCAACATATAATTGATTGTCGTTTGATTTTTCAATTTAATATATATCAAATGTGTGTTATATTGATTTCACATATATGTAATTAATTCATTTTTATATACAATATGCACACACACAAAACTTATCAATTTTTTCAATATTGTTTATGTGTACCTGTATTCTTAATTTATCCAATTTCACTCATTTTTAACATATATGAATGCACTCAAAATTAGATATTCATTAATAAGGTTAAAAATATATTTGTGAAAAAATATTTAGAAATAAAAATATGTATAAAAATATATATTAATAAATTTACATTCACTATATTTATAAATTTTTATATTTATAGTTATAAATAAATTCATAATTTTTTAAAGTATTTTTATAATTATAAATACATAATTATAAATATATAAATAATAATTATATGTCTCATAAATTTACTTAAATAATGAATATATTTACTATATTTATATTTATATAAACTTTTGTATTTATATATATATATAATTATATATAATCATATAGAAAATATTTCTTAAAAACCGTTCTATAATTTTAAATAATTTATTATAAAATTATAAGAAATATATTTAAAAAGAAATATATTTACTATATTCATATTCATATATGTTTATTATTTATTTATAATTATTTATAATTTTTATTTATAATTATAATTATAAATCCTTTAATAACACATCAATAATAAGTGCTGATAAAAGAATATTTTTTGTGATTTTTTCCTGCTAATGAAGATGAGGATTTAACGGCACTAAACAAAACAATGATAAAATAAACATTTTTCAGCACTATATGTTTAGTGTAGATAATGATTGGTTTTTTCAATTATTTTTAGTGTTGATAAAAGTGTCTCGGTCTATTTTAAAAACCCTATCCAATTCTGAACTCATCGCGACATAAAAGCTTTTTTTGGAAGATGCCTAATGCCGACACTCCACCTTGGTGAATCGAAGGTCGAATTACACCACTCGAATTCCTCTAAACATATCATCTAATAACCAAATAGGGTCTTATATTTTCTTCAACCTAGCAAGGTAGGTATTCCAATTTTTTTGTCCATTTCATGTTTCCTTTTTTATTTCTTATTGTATTATTTGTTTATGATCCATTTTTTATGATTTGTTTTGGATCTATTTTTTATGGAACGATTTGAGTCTATTTTTTATACTGACCACTTATGTATATGTTCTGAAAACTTCCATGGAAAACTAAGTGGATAGGTAACTTCAAATAAAATTTTTCATGAACCATGTTAATGGAGTGATATATTTCTTCTATTGGTTATATAAATCATAAGAATTATTTCTTATTAGAATTCATTGTGGTATACAGTTTTCAAATGGATAAGATTCAATAGGACCATACCTAGTTTAACACATCAGGTTTTATCACATCAGTCCTTCACTTTTTGAATCATTATAGTGCCTTTGGTACAGATTATATTTGAATATCATGTTTTTATCTATTTGATATTTATTATAGACTATACATGAGTGTGTTTATATATTGGCATGACATGTATGTCTATATATATAGATATTTCATCATTTATTTCCATAGTTTTTTTCTAACAGGTATGCCTATATATGGTAATGATGATTTTGTTTGTGGATATCTACTGACCCCAAGGGTCATGCTGGAATTTTGATCAAACTCTGGTACTAATTGTTTCTATTTGGGGGGTCCCCTTTATGGTTTATTACACCTAAATATTATTCTATCCATTGGTGACATTGAAGTGTGTTATAGGTTATAAGATGATCTGGGCTGGCGTTGTTTGGGTAATTTATACTAGGGTCATTACACTATCCATAATCTAGTTTACACCCATAACGTTTAGTGATAGTATCATTGGTTATCTACCTTTATCTCCCACAATCTTTTTAAATTACAATAACTCTTATAATTTGATTTGGAATATCTAGGTGCTTAGATATTCTATTATAAATGATCCATGTTTACCTCATTATAAGTGTTTATAACATTCAATTTTGATAATGAACATCTTATGAGTATTTATTTGTATATTGTATAAAATTAATATTTATGAACCCAATAAGATTGATATGAACCAAAAAATTTATTCACGCTAATTGTTTGACAAAATAATATGAATATGGAGTTAAATATTTCGTCGTGCTTGCAAGATATCACGTAGACTGCCCTTCTAAAAGCCTCTATCTGTGCTTACATTGTTGTTATTCCAGAAAAATTAGTCTGTAAGATATAGAAGAACAATTTATTTTTCATGGAATAGATCAATGAAATAAATGTTAGACTACACACAAGAAAAAAATAAATTTGGACATAAATTTGGATGGTACTATAGTTTATGAATCATTAGATATGAATACATTTGTAAAAGATTATGGATATCGCATGTAAGAAATAATAATAGAAATTGGAGATAACCTTCCTGATTTTCCAAAGTGGATTGGGGAGTTAAATAGTTGTTCAAATAAAACATTGTATACTAGATGTCCTAAATACTCAATAGTGTTAACCTTATTGAAGTTATATAATTTGAATGTTTCCACTAGATGGAGTGACACCAGCTTTACAGAACAACATGGTCTTCAGACAGATATGCTACCAAAAGAAAATAAACTACCATGACGAACATATGATGCTAAAATATTTTTTTCCAATTAGAATGATATCTAAAAACTAAAGACTTGGCCAAATTATTGCATATTATTTCTGATGCACCATTAATCACCTATAAAATTCCCTAATTGTGGTACAGATCGACAGAAGAAAAATGAATTACGTCCTTCAAAATTATTTTGTTACCTTCCTATCATTCCATGGTTTAGAAGACTATTTGGATTTCATGGACCTATAAAATAATTTACATGGCATTAAAATTAAATAATTAAATATTGGAACCTTTTTCACCAATAATATTCTCTTTAGTGGGGGAAAATTGATTATGAGTATCCTGAATTTGTAGATGAGTTGGGAAAATTTCAACTTACATTATCTATAGATGTAAAAAATAATTATGGTGTCCAAAGTAGTACTCATACTATATGGCATGTCATGTATGAAAATTATAACTTACCGACATCGTTATACATGAAGCACAAATAAATTATGTTTCCTTTGCTTATATCTTGACCAAAGAAACTCGATAATGATATTGATATCTATTTGGATTCATTGATAGAAGATCTGAATGTGGGATATAGGTGTTACAATGTATGATGCTCATAAACATGATGAATCCACATTCAACATCATGTTGTATAGAACAATAAATGACTTCCCTACTAATGGAAGATTATTAGGATCTAGAATTAATGGAATGTTGGGGTGTCCTATTTGTGAAAAAGGCACATACTTAGTTCGGTTGAAACATTCCTCAAAGACTGTATTTTAGGAAATCCAAATTTTTTACCACGATGACATTAATATTGATCCTAGATGTTATTGATCAATGGGAATAATAAACATGGTAAAACACCATCTCCATCAATGGGCGATCAAATATTAAAAAAATTAAAAAATATTGATTTTTTTGTAAACTATTTTCAAAAAACCTTACAAAATCATGTTGGAAGAATAGATAAATTTATCTTGAATTTTTTTATTAATGTTTATTATATTTCATCCATTTTCTTGATGTAATTAATGTATAAAAAATGTTCTTGATAGTGTTATTTTCATGTAACTAAATTTTCTTGGTAAAATAGATCATGTTATCAGGGATAGGATAGACATGATTGAAGTAGAGATAAGGGAAGAGTTGGAACCAGTGAAGGGTAAAAGGAAGAACAATCTTCCTATAACAACTTACACTCTATCCAGACAAGAAAATTTTCAATTTAGACTTCTCTTTATTAGTGTAAAATTTCCACTAAGGTGTTCATCAAATATCAATAATCTCATTTCATTAAATAATTTGAATTTACAATGACTAAAATCACATGACTATCATGTTTTGATGAAATATTTAATTCTTGTTTCATTCCATTTCATTCTACGTCAAAATGTATGACAGAAATTAACAAGACTCTTCTTAATTTTCAAATCCATATGCAGTAAACTTGTAGTCCCCACAATGTTTCCCATCAAGAACATAAAGATTTAAATAATTTTATGTGAATTAGAAATATTCTTCCCACCACATTTCATTAATATAATGGCCCACCTGATGGTTCACTTGGTCTCATAGGTTTAACTATTTGGTCTTGTCCATTACTGATGGATGTACCCCATTAAACATTATATGGAGATTTTCAAAGGGTAGGTCAAGAATCAAAGTCATCTAGAAGGTTGTATTACAGAATAATATATTGTTGTAAAATATATTTAATTCTATATCAATTACCTATAATATGTTGAAATTATTGTTCTCCCAGAGTCTTAACATAGTTAACTCCTTATGGTTGAAGGGATTTTCATAGGAGATGTTGTTATAATTAACTTGATAGAGTGGGTGAATAAAAATTTTCAAATATTAAATAAAATTGAAGACGTTGATCCATATATTGAATCCCACAATGAAATTCATAGAGATTTGAATCCATTAAGGGATGAAAGATCGATATTAGATGCACATAATAAATAGTTTATAGTATGGTTTAGAAATAAGATTTATAAGGAGTTATCTAAAAATATGAATTAAATTGTCGAACGACTTCAATGGATAGCCAGAGTACCAAATTAAAATGTTATATCTTATATTGTTTTTGTAATCAATGGTTATACATTCTATACAAAATAACATGATGAATTCAGTATAAAGCTAAATAGTTATTTTACAGCTATGCTAAAGCAATGCACATATCTGGTTTCAATGATAGAAATCTAATTTATGAAAATATTTCATATTTTTGAATTATAAAATAGATATAATAGTTGGATTATGCGAATTTTCATGTGTTGTTTTCTATTTTAAATGGGTTGACAATATCAATGGGATGAAAGTTGATGAAATGGGCATTGTGAAGATGAATTTTAGTGTATAAGGGAAGAAATTTGAGCCATTAAAAATGGAATCATAAGAAGTGAAAGTATTTTAAATATCTAATCCTACAAAAAATAATTTGACGGTTTTGTTGCTGGTGAAAAAACCAAATTTTGAGTCATATGAAAATTCAATTGAGGATGACCCTTTCATTGGGATATTAGAATAAATTCATTATGATCCAAATGTAAACAATGTCTTGTACATTATAGTGGGAAAAAAGAGGGGATTGGGATTCTTGAAAGAGGAACCAAATCCTTAAGACCATTAAAAAAGAAAGAGAGTTCAATGAGAAGATAAAAGTGTTTTTCTATATATTATGTTTTCTTCAAAATATTATATGTTCTCTAATATATTAATATAATCTATATTAAATGTATGAATACTCATGAAAAAATGACTTCTTCACATA
The DNA here is from genome assembly GCA_963277665.1 of Viscum album. Taxonomy (NCBI): domain Eukaryota; kingdom Viridiplantae; phylum Streptophyta; class Magnoliopsida; order Santalales; family Viscaceae; genus Viscum; species Viscum album. The sequence continues at coordinate 563,180,656 of OY728125.1, forward strand.
ATGATGTTACCAGTCCCTCGGAAGGAAAATATATAATGAAGGAAACCCTTTAGATAGATGGAAAGGTAATGTTACAATATAGTTTCTTTATTTTACTAAAAATATTTATAATATAACATTGATTTCATTTTCATTATTCCTTATTGTGTTTTTATTATAAATTATTTCCATCCATATGTAATTCCATTACAATAATAGAAATGATGTTATCTATACTCAATAATAGAGGTAATCTTGAAGTTTTCACATCAAAATCATTGTTTATAGATGTAATTTATTATTTTGTATTTATGTTTAATTTATTTCTTTTTTTATATTACTCACATAATAATTGTTTTATTATATGGGTGAAATCTTTTTTTCGAGTGGTGGTTCTCTATCCAACATTCATGCTTCTTCACCCTTAAAAAATTTTCGCCCCATTAGTTGTAAATTTATCACTTAATTTCAAGTTACCTACACTACTATTGCAGGAAGGGAAATGGTGCTACCTCTACTCAATTACAGAGGTAATATTTTTTTTTAAATAGTAAATTCATTTTCCATACAATTAATGTATTGTTTCATATGTATGTTTAATTTATTTATTTTTATTATTACTCACATAATAATTATTTTCTTATGCTGGTGGATTATTTTGTTTGAGTTGGGGTTCTCTAACCAAAATTCATGATCCCTCTCCTTTAAAAGCTTTTATCCCCTACAACGGTGAATTTATCAGTCTCATCGTGTTACCTACAATGCCTTTATAGGAAGTGAAACGACGCTTCCTATACTTAATTATTGAGTTAATATTGATGTTTTCACTATAAATTCATTTTCCATAGAATAAATGTATTGTTTCATATGTAGGATTTATTTATTTCTTTATAATATTAATCACATAATATTTGTTTTATGATACATGTGGATTATTTTTTCCATGTTTGTGTGCTCTATCTAACCTTTATGTTCCCTCTCCCTTAAAATATTTTGGCCCATATAGTTTTTCATTTATCAAGTTATTTCCTGTTACCTCTACTACCATTACATAAAGAGAAAAAATGATGTCTCCGCTCAATTACATAGGTAATCTGCATATATTCACCATAATATCATTGTCTGAAGAATTAATGTATTGTTTCATATTTATGTGTGATTTATTCCTTTTTAGTACTAATCACATAATAATTGTTTTCTTATACATGGGGTTTCATTTGTTCGTGTTTGGGTAATTTTTCCATCTTACATCTGTTTATGCACCAAAACATCCAAAAACATCTACTATAACAAAACCTTTCACTCCTGTAGTGTTGAAATTTATCACATTCATTAAAGTTCCTCCACTAATCAATCACAGAGTTAATCTTGATATTTTCATAGTAAAATCATTTTCCATAAAATTAATTTATTATTTTATATTTATGTTCAATTTATTTCTTATTATTATTACTCATAATAATTGTTTTCTTATACTGGGGTATTCTTTTATTCTAGTTGAGGTAGTTTGTTCAAAACTACAGATGAAATTTTGGTAGTTCGATAAAGAAAGTTAATGGAAATAATGGTATCATTAACAGTTGGGATTGTTTTTGAATGTATGTAATAATTTTTATTTATGTAATTATATAAACTAATATTTGGAATTTCTATAATATAGTTTTTTGTGTTTGTGTTTTAAATTTCATTTCATTTAAATTATATATTGGGACATATTTTTATTGATATATGATCTATTTCTAGTGTGTTTATGGTGTTACTCGGTACGGTTACAGCACACTATAGTGCTGATGTAGGGTGTTGTTGCAACATACTACAGTATGACCCATAATCAGTGCTTTTAAAATCGATGATAAAAACACATTTATCATCACTTCTAAAATCATAGATAAAAGGAATTTATCAGCATTTTTATAAGTTCTGATAAATGGTTCCTTTAGCGGTGCTAAATTAAAGAGATGATAAATGGGAATTTTATCAGCTTTTTTAATAGTGTTGATGATGGACATGTTTATCAGCACTTTTATCCCTGATAAATGACCCCATTATCAGTTATTTTTTAGGGATGAAAAAAGTTATTCCTTTTAACATCTCTCAAATTGTCAGTGAGATTCTCTATACTTATTCATAAGTCTTGAATCCAAAACTGTCGTAATATCTAGTTTCAATGAGATACTTTATGTTATTCAATGTGATAGTGCCCCTCTAAAAATTGTGTTGTAAAATTAAATAGATCTTATGGAGAAGATAACATCATAAGTGCCTACCATAATGACTCTTCCAAATACATTAGGATCAATTATTTCTCAGTTTTTTCATTCATAGGAGGTATTTCATGAATTTTTGAAAGTAAATTTGTTTGAAAGTGTGAATATTATACAAGATTAGAAAAATTTTATGAAGCAATCAGATGAAAATATCAATGAAAATTTAAATATCCATATGAAATAATTAAAACAAGCTTTCCAGGCTACTCAGGCTTCACCAGAATCTGAATTTTCTTGTCAAACAACCCATTCACCTTCATCATGGGCTTCTATTTAATCATTTCTTAGCCAACATTATATTTCTTTAAAATTGAAATCATACTTTAAATTATTTTTTATTATTATATTTTAGTTTATTTTATTTCTTCTTGTTTCTATTGCAATAACATATTACTTATTTTCTCATGTATAAAGTAACATTCATTTACAGTTATGTACAACATTGAATGGGTTTTAATATATTTTCAAATAATTTCTTTTTGATATCACAAAAGGGTGAGGGTATTGGATAAACACAACATTCATTAACATCAATTTTAAATCCATTAAAATGATATTGTGAAACATATATTTTCAAACAAAAATGTATTCTTTAAAATTTATTTTCATTGGTGTTTCAAAACACTATATTTTTGGTAAATTTATGACATCAGTTTTGTGATCATCAAAATTGGGGAGATTATTGGGCATGTATTGTCTCAAAAATATTCTATAAATCTTATTGATTTTGATACTGAAAAATACCATTGTTTTCTTAATAAATAAATTACTTTATGTTAATTTTATGAAATTAATATTAATGGAAATATTTATTCTGGAATTATATTCTAGTCATTGATCCATAGGGAATATTTGTTACATTATTCAGAAGGTGTTTTTACTTATTGTGGAAACACTTTTCATACCTTACATCTGAAAGTGTAGTGTGGGGAATAAACCACACGTTTGGAATAGAACATATGGATTGTATGCACTATAGTTTCTAGAAGGGATGTTTAATCAACACTACGTTTTAATAGAATCCTAAATTTGAGAAAAGGGAAAGTATAACTAATGAACCCTACATTCAAAAGAAACATTTTGTTTCAGGAAACAATCTTAATGTATTTCAACCCTATATTGACATTATACCATGATTTGTCAACCCTAAGTTGGAATTTTTTTTCATTTGATGTAGGCCTATGTTTGAATATTCAACAATGGAGCTGCTAAATCCTTGATATTATTTCAGATTTATGGAACGTTCTTCGTGGAAATATAGATCAATTCAAAACTATTTTTCAATATATTTAAAATATCATATTAAATGGAGTAAATAATTTCTATTTATAGGGGAAGTTAAAACAATATTAAAGAGTTAAAATTCATATGATTGTGATATATTAGGTAAAATTCTTGGATGTTTCCAACCAAAAGAAATTTGTGTGTTCAATATATTGGAAAATTATTCTATATTTAAATAGATGTCATATGAAACTGCATATTGTTTTGAATTTCTTCTGAATACAAAACTGTTAAAAAGATCAAGTCACCCTACTATTTTCTAAATAGAATACACTTTGATGATATATATATATATATTTCAACCTATTAATGTTTTGTAACCTAGGATGTTTTTTTCTATTCTTATTAATGATTATTCATAACCATGATCTCTTCAAATCTATTCTTTCTTGAAGATTTTCATATTCCCAGAAGAAGATATATATTATGTATGTTCAACTATCATCTAGAGCCTTTTAATTCCCCAAATAAAACTATTTTGATTTATTTTTGTCTCTACTTGTCTAAAACATTCCTGGTATAGTATCAAATTCCCATACGAATCTCTCTAGAAACCAGTTTCATATAAATGAACCAAAAGGCTCTTTTTAGCATTGTTATAATTGTGTCAACTGCTTAGAATCAATTTTTGTTTAAAGATCATATGATAATAGGACCTTGTCTAGTGAAAATAACCAACCTCATAGAGAGAGTATTAGTAGAGTGGACTAGGGGATATTTTTTCCCCGAACCACTGTAATTTGTTTTCCATGTTTATTGTTTATCTGCATCTCAAAACACTTATAGAAGAGAATGCTACACATTTTTTGTAAACTACAAAGAAATATAAAAGCAACAATTTATCAGGATTATCAGAAATGAAAAATTCACCCACCCACTTCTACATATTAGTATTATTCTAATCTAACATATATATATATACCTCATAAAATAATCTAGTTGAATAACATAATGTGTGTCCCAAATAAGACAAATTAAGAAAAAATATCTTACCTTATGTCTTAACGTTCACAGTTCTCGTTTGAACCTCATATATAATTAATATAAGATTATTATAAATCTATTAAAGAACCATAATTATATATATCATTCCATATCTGATTTACTTATGTACCATACTACCTTTTTATTAATAGTTCCTTGTTAAAATCAGTTTTTGGGTAGCAACTACTTTGTTTATCATGTATGTGTTGATTTTATATTTTTGAATCCCTTAATTTGATCATGGTTATATTATCTCCAAAATTTTAACAATGATATAAATATCATAAATATTCATTATAAATATATTTTTTATAATCCATATATTTAGAGATAGAAAAATAAATACAATGTTCTTGGAGATGGTAGGTCGTACACACACATGAATGATGTTTCCATTTTCCTAAAGGTTAAAATTAAAGAACAGTAAATAATATATTACCTTCCTATAATAATTTTTATTTCATATATGTCAAATATATTCATTTAATTTACCCTAATTTCCTTCCATGAAATGAATTCGTGAAAAATGAATCAAATTGTTTCGCGAGGATGTAGTCTTCCATACACACGAATGCTATTATCATATCCCCGTAGAAGGAAAGTAAGATGGTATTTGTGATATAATAATTATAGATGTATATTTATATTAAAATATCATAAATATTCATTTAAGATATCATTATTACCATCCGAGTAAATTTGATATGAAAAAAAAATCTTATCATTTTTCAAGGTTATAGTCTGTCGGACACCCAAATGATGTTATTGATTTCCAAGAGTTAGAGAGTTAAGAAGGTAGATGTGGTATTATAATTATATACGTAAAATAATATAATAAATATAATATATTATCCTTAAATTCAACATTATATACAGCCATGAGAGGTGGTGATAGAAAATAAATATCATCGGTTCGCCAGGTGGTTGTCCGTTGAATTCACAATCAATAGTTCTGTTTCCTATTTGATGTAAGAGAAGATGGATAAATGTTATAAAATTAACATTATAAATTCTTTATATATTTATGATTGGTTTTTTTATATATAATCATAATTTAACAACATTTTAATTATTTAGAAGAATAAGTTATACAAATAATGCATAGTAAAAAATGTTATCTCATCTTCAAACAACATCATTATAATTAAGGAAAAAACCATCCAATATTGGATTTACAATATCAAATATTACAATAATATATATTTAAATATTTAATTCATGGAGTTGGGTTTTTATTTTCTTAAAAAAATTGGTTTTCAAAGTGTGAATAGGAGACGAGTGGGGTGGCCTTTTTTAAGTGGGGGAGAGGTCACACATGGAATGTTTTAAAAGAATAAAATGTACTCATATTTTTACACTCCAATAGGATCCAAAATTACTAATTATAGAACTTAAGTGGTTATATTGTTGAAATAATTCTATAAAATGTGTATTTTACATGATTTTTGGTCATTTTACCACTTATATTTTTAGTTTAACCCCTGGTAAACCCTTTTTAACCTTAACCACGAAAAATAATTTTTACATTTTTTAATATTAATTATTGTCAAAAATTAAGATTTAATTATTAGATAATATTAAATATTCTATTTTTAATCATGTAATTAATTCTTCCAAATTCAATCCAAATAAGTGGAAATTTTTCATTTAAAATTAAACTTGTATATGCGATGAAAATGTTATTTTTTAAAGAAAAATACTTCAGAATTTTAAAGAGTTTTTATATAAAAATAAATATGAAATTTATTAAAATGACCTAAATTAGATTAAAAATATATAATTGAAAATAATTTTAAATTTATAATCATTTTAAAACAAAATTAACCTTAGACATTCATTAAATTAAAATGCAGTTTTTAATAAAAACATGTTTAACATTTCATCAAAAAAATTAAACTTTTTATAAAAAACCCCAAAAAAATCACCATAAGATAATTTTGACATACAGATTAAAAAAAGAAAAAATCTAAAAAATCTAAAATTTGAAAAAAGTACCTTTATTATTTGTTCACAAAATAAAATAAAAAACAATTCTTTGAGAATTTTTTTTGAAACATATAAAGGCATTTTAAACAAATTGAGTATTTTTTCTCTATATTTTTTCTATTTAGAGCCATTATAAAAAATATTTAAAATTAGGTTATTCATATTCCTTCCCCAAAGTTTAACAGCTTGGTAATAATTGTCATTTTTAAATTATAATATTAATAGTTTGTCATGGTTCGTTAAAACTCATTATTGTTTGTAATACAGGCTATTGAAGAAAATAAATTTACTAGATAAAATATATTTCATAAAATATGAGGTTGTTATAGGTAGAAAAGTAATAAAGGGGCTTCATATAACATCAAAAATCTCTCTAGGTCACCTAGGGTTTGAGAGAGGAGAGGATAAATAATAAAATAAAGATGGGACTACAAAATATATAACCTATCTAGAAAATTCCCCATGGATGACATGAAATATAGTTCAAAACATAGATTCCATGGGTTATGAATCCACCCAAACTTAAGTCACCACATCCCGAAAAACTACCAAATAATTTATGTTGTTAATTGATTATTTAAATATTTAATTCCTATTATTTAGAATCATTGAATTCTACCATAATACACATCACATCATGACGAAAAATTCAAGATGTGAATCACAATTTACACTATGAATACTAGTTTACAATATGAATTCAACCTAAAACTAAATTTTTAGGATATGACCACTTTCGCTTCCATCTACGACACCAAAAATGATAAAGGATATACCTAATAAAAACTAATGCCTTACATCAGAGACCTTTCAAACAAGTATCACCCTTGAAAATATAAAATAAATTTAGATAATAAAAAGTGTCTATATAACCACCCTAGGTCACACTAAATCATGTTTACAACCATCCCACAAGAAGAAAAAAGAACATAAAAACATGGAACCACTAACCATCCATAAAAAATACTCTTAGTGGAGATACATCTCAAAATAATGGACAAAACAATCACAACACCATATAAGAGAAAAAATCTCATAAAAAAGTGTAATGTTTACAAAGAATCAAAACATAGATAAAATAAAGAATCAATAAAACTCATGGTATTAAGAATTCTTCTATAACTCCTTCTCCAATGTACTCTCCCCCGTGACACTATATAGCCATAGGACTTGACTAAAATGAATAAAATACCTATGTAATACATTATTATGATGGTCCATAATCTCCACAATCCATTATTGAAAGGTCGCATGATCCTTAATATCTAACTCACCCCAAATAGATTAAAAGAGAGTTATTATGTAGTACCATTTATGTTTCGACACATGAAATATTTAATGAATCTATATCATTTTTAGGGTAGTATTAAACAATTGTTGAGGAATCTAACCCGATCCAACACCTTGAATAGCCCAATGAACCTAGGGGAAAGCTTGCTCCCATTTCCAATCCATTATTATCAATAATGAGGAGACACCATTAAGAACACATGATCTCTAACATCAAACATCAAAGGACTCTTCATTTGATCAAAATTATAGTTTTATAGACTCTATTCCACTTATATTTTCTCATGGGTCACCTAGACCATATCTCTCTTAAAATTCACCCATTCTGATCCACGAATAAATGTCTCTTTGACATCGGTCTAACAAAATAGAGATTGGGAAGGTCATCCATACTATGCTTCAAAATTTACAACAAAAATAGTGGTGTGATATATTGTTTAGTAGGAAAATCCAAAATGGTATATTTTTCACCCACATATCTCCAAATAAATAATAAACACAAGAAAATATGTCATATAGGGTAAGTTTATTCCACTCTATTTGATCGTCTATCTATAGATAAAAGACATCTCAAAGGAATTACTGGGATAGAAATCATGATAGATTCCTCTCCACACCATGAAGGTAAAACATGGATCATGATCAGATATTGTCATCTTCAATACCTCATTAATCCTTATTACCACATCTAGGTAATTCTTCAAGAAACACTCTACCGATTCAAAGACTTTAGTCACTAATATGTGATCTTACATCATCATGTGGTTCACGATAAACCATAAGTAACAAAAAAACTCACTTATCTCTTCATAAACAGGTCAAAAATTCCATGGATATTCCCTCCACTTAAATAGTGGAATCTAAAATTCATAAAGGAACCCACATGGTACATGATTCTCAACCTTCACATTCTAGAAAACCAAACACCAAGAGAAAAAATAAATAACTAAGAACTTTATTCCAAGCCCCCAAAGCTGAGTTCATAGAGAATGATACACTTTTCCCATGCATGAATGTACCACAAATAGATAACTATGGAACCCATAGAGAACCAATTACTTAAACTCTAATGTAACGAAATGTACCCCTTAAAACAGAACATAATGTTTTCTATACTTATAACAACCCTCATGTGTATCCACACAAAAAACATTATTGCACCAAAACACTTCCTCAGAATCCCCTAGGTTGGAATCCTCTACTTATTATTTCATCAACTATGACTACATTTTCATCTTGTAAAGATGTTCTCTTCCACCAACTTCTCCCATATTAAGGCATATCCCATCCAACTCATCCATCACTCTCTATGTGTTCTAAAACTAACATACAACACCAACTCATGAATTTAAAATATGGAAACAACCAAAAATTACCTTTAACATGTGTCTAGTAAATATCAATGTCATATTCCAATAACAACTCCATATATCATCATTTCCATAGATTTGATTTTCATTGGGATAATATCTAACTGAATCTTTTGTGATATATAAAGACCAAAAAAATATTCACTAATAAGATAGTGTCTCCAAAACATTATAAAAAATACTACTAAAACCCCTCAAGATCATGGGTGGTATAATTACATTCATGAGGTTGTATCTGCTGAGACGCATAAGTTATAACCTCCCTTCTACTGTATCTATACACAACCCATGACAAGATGCGACGTGTAAAATTAAACAACAAACCCAATTAAATCCCCTGGTAGAGGAAGAGTCATAGTATATACCACCATCTCTTTAAAATAATCTAAAGTATCTCGACACTGGTTAGTCCTCAAATCACCTAGTTATATCTGGATAATTCTACCATAAGATTAATAATCTAAATTAATTCTAGTATGAACCTCTTATAATATTCAGATAGACCAACCATACTCTACACCTATGAAACATTCTTGGGGACTACATAAAAAACCAATACCTCAAGATTCTATGGATCTCTGGATACTCTATGAAAAGTTATGAAATTCCCCAAGTAACAAACATCATAGGCCCAATACCCACACATTGATAGATTACCAAATATTTGATGAAATATAAGAACTAAAAACATATCCACATATTCTCTATGTTATCCTACTAGAACGCTAATTAAGCATGTATTTCTTTGATAAAAAACAAAAAATAAAATATCTAGATTCTCAAATAATTTTTCATTCCATAACCCCGTAAACACAGATGGAGTGTTCGTAACACTAAATGACATCATCGTAAACTCATAATTCCAATAATAAGATATCATTACATCCTTAAAAATATCCTCACCCTTTACTCATAAAAAAAATATATCCATACCACAAGCCTATCTTTAATAACCAGCTATCCCCATTCAACAAATCAAATAAATCATCAATCAATGATAGAGTATAATAGTTCTTCACTATTACCTGATTCAAATGGTGATAATCAACACATAATAGCAATCTTCCATATTCCATCATTGTAAATAGAATTGTATCTATCTATAGAGACATATTAGTCTAAATTAATCCTCTCTATTAGAATTTTCATCTTTAATATAGAAATACTATAAATCATAGGAGGATATTAAATGTTGATACACCAATATAAGAGAAGCACCTACTTAAATCTTTATCCCATACTTGATCTCTCATTAAGGATTTATTTTGAAACCATATTCCTGATATAAATCTAGGTAATCATCTAAAACCATGGAAAACACCATAAAAACCTCCAAAAAACACAACATCAAATTAACCATCGTAGAAGATTGGTCCTCAATGCACCTTGACTGACCATAGGTTCTATCTTACATAAGAACATTTCCACTTCTCTATCAACATCATATTATATGATGCATATTACAATGAAATCTACAATATGATGTACTTAATACAATAGATCTATATGATTGATTATTATATATGGTTTTATGCATAAATATAGGAAATATCATCAAGGGACGTGTTACCGAAGCACCAGCTCATAGTTTATGCGCACTTGAAATATTCTAGATTAACTTTCAACTTTTAAAGACAATTTCATGATCACTTGAAGACTCACAACATCAATTCTAAAATCATTGAATCTGGTGGGTGAGACAAAGGAATTTCTATCTACAAAATTTAATAAGGCACATACCCATATAAATATATGAATATTGTACATTCTATTACCTCACCTGATGATGGAAATGAAAAACCATTATTATGAGATCATCCTACCCCATAGTCTCTCTAACCCTAATGGATACACATCATATGGTCATGCTCTATATTTTAACCCTAATGATGAGGGATATCGTAAGCCTGTCCTCTACCCAACACATCCCATCTCTACTAAAAAAATTCTAAACAACTTATTTTTACCATCACCTCAGTTAAAACTGCTTCAAAGGGTGGTCCTGAAATGAGAAACAAGTCACCTAAAAACTGATGATTATGATTGATAAACATCACTTCAAATTTTTGGGACCTCTATTAGAAATGAAATCCATGGATGACTCATTAGAAAGGGCCAAAAAATTGGTTAATATCGTATAGAGGGTTCAAGAGTCATGAAACCTACTCCATACTAACTGAAACTTATTTTGACAAAGAAACACAGAAACCTTGTTCACAACTCTATTTTATGAATATACATGAAAAATATCATCCTATGATTATTTACTCCACAGAAATTACCTCTCTCTCTTTTAGTACCTAGACATATTTCTACAATATAAATGGGTTTGCCTGAAGCTATATCACTATGTGAAAACCCCCCTCAAAATTCCACTCCATATCCTCTTCATCTGGAAAAGAGTATGAAGTATGATGTAGGGTCATTTAACAATAGATATTAACTCTTAGTGTCTAGAACTCCCTTGTTTTAGGGTAAGAAACTCTTACTTAAAATCCACCTTAGCAGTAAATAGTAGAAACTGAGCTGAGAAATGTTACCTAAAATCTTCTGACAAAGCAGTCGTGTCCTCATGATCCCAGAGGTGATAAATCAACCACTGTTGAGTTGATATATTCATCATCATCACAACTAAATGAACTCATAGATCCTACTAATAATGGATCAAACTATAGTCTATCTCTACCTCTTCCATCAATTCCCCTATCTCTTGATCTGAAAGAGATCCATCCTATATATATATATGGACATTGGTAGTATAACTCTTAGAGCATCATCCTCCAAGTGTCATTTCTATTAACCTCCAATCAATGATTTTTTTTTGAAATATCTCATCAAATATATTATACACCAAATTTATAGGGATGTTGGCCTGGTTCCATATCTATAAAAAATATTGGTAAATTCTAAACATTAAGAAAAAGAACATTTTATAGTTAATTAATTAAATCATTATTTCTATTTAATGTATTTTTGATTTCTACCCAAATTCAAAAAAATACATAGAGAATCATGATAAATGACCCTTACATAGGTCTTTACCATGAAAGTAGTTCTAATTCTCAAAGTGTGTCCAAGAAACATGAATTTCCTGGCATTAAATCATAGGTGGCCAAAAAATATATTTTCTTATCTAGTCTCCCTAGTTTCCCACATGCATAAGATTTACAGATACTATTTCCCTACCAACCCATGCATCCTCGGGATTTAAAAACTTGTAACATCATAATATATATAAACCATCACATTTGATACCATACTATAATGACTGACTCCCTCTAATGGTACCCCTCCTAGCCTAACAATAAATAATGGGAGACAATTACCCATGAATCCCACCTCTGAGTGGAAATTGGTTAGCAACTATCTTCAAGGGTTTATAAATAAAACACATGGCAGTAATTACCCTCATATAAATTTACAGTGTAATATAATAGACAGGAAAACCACAAAACAAAGTTATTTATAAACCTTAATAAATCCTAAAACATTTAATTTCATTATAAACTTAAAAGTGAATGAATAAATTGAAATTACAAAAAAAATAAATCATTCAATGTGACTATGAATTCCCAATAACTCCGAGACAACACCTCGAACTACTATCACCCACCTTAATCACCAACCATATCCTTCTATCCTAAAAATGATTTAAATATACATAGGTTGACCATAATAGGAATACATAGTAAGATCCTACCGAAAACTACTCATTCCATGAAAGAAATAAGTTTAATAAAAACTGATTAATAAATAAATGAGACTAAATTTTAACCAAATAATATAAAACTAGTTTCTTTGTCCTCAACATGGATCACAAACAATGTAACATATCCAAGTAAATATTTCCTTATCAAACACACACACACACACACACACATATATATATATATATATATATTGGTACCCCAATTCCACTTCCTTATTAGTGTGTCCCTCTTACAAACCAATGCCACACATTATGTGCTCATCCCTTCTATAAGTTGATCCTCCGTGATGTGAGAAAAACCTCATCACTACCTACCTCATTCATTCAAAGGGATTTTGAAAAATCACATGAGTCATTCTAATCCCCAAGATACATTATGTATATAGTATATGTCCTTACCATATAAAACTATACAATATGGTATATTCCTCAAACATGAATATTGTAACAACCCCAACTTTTTTGAAATTTTATTTACTAAATTTCTGTGTTATTTTGTACTCAACACTACTATATCCTTTAATTAATGATGTTCATATAATTAAATGAGACCATTGGGTTTCGACTATTATATGACCATTGTTCAATATGACCGTTGGAAGCTAAACTCTTAACATTACAATTATTGTTCATAAATACATGTGATATTGGCTAATTACTACAGAAAGAGGAGTCGATGGCCTCATCCAGTTGACTTGGGCCATATGAAACCCAACTGTTAGAGATTGGAAAGGAGGTTACATCACTAGGCTTTGCTTTGGACCAATCCCAAGATGAACTCCAACATGTGAAGCTTAAATAGAATCACCTATGAGAGAAGTTCAAGCTGATAGAAAACACCACTTGGGAAATGCTATTCGAGCCGCCCCAAGATTCTATCACCATATCAAGCCTTACATTTTGGTCTTATGTAGGTGTTATAAGTGGCTATGTAATGAAACCTTAGTTACGTTGTGTAATCCTTTTGTCTAAATAAAATGTTTATTTCTTGTTATGTTAAATTTGTAAATTTCAAATTTCTGGATAAATGTAGGATGAAGGTCTATATTATTTATTAATTTTGGAAAAAGGGGTATATTAAAATATTTTTGTATAATTTAAATATTTAATAATGTGAAATGATTTTCAAAAAAAATACCTTCAACAGTTTTGATCAGTATGAAATTTAGAGTCTAATAAGATCAACTTGATATTTAGTGAATAATAAAGTATGAATAGTAACATACCCTTATGAATTGTAATGAATATTAATGAATAGTAAACCAGAAAACAATAGAAACCTAAACCATGAATGTATAAATACAATTATGAAAACTTTAAAGTGAAAAAATGATCATAGTATAAGTTTTGATATTTTTGTATGTCATAAATAATTTATTTAAAATTTTATAATTAATTTTATAATTTAAAATGTAAATTTATTTTCATAAAATATAATCTTAAATTGTTACTTTCTTTTCTTTGGTTATATGATAATTTTATGGTACCTTGATTACTTTTTCAAGGTATTACAAATTGAGTTATAGTTTTAGAGTTGTTTTCTAAATAAATAATGATTCTATTTAAAAATTAAATTAAAAATATTTAAAGAATTATTTTCATAAAATTAAGATCACTTTTTAATTTATATAATCGATATTAGTTTTGGGTAATTTTTTTAGATTTTTCTAAAACAGTTGAATTTTAGTGAATATTAAAAAATACGGTTTTGTGTTTTGGGTGTTTAATGACATCATTAATGATGTAATCATGATGTAATAAATATGGTCTACTTGTGAATAGTAATGTATGTTATGAGGTTTTTTAAGTGGCCAATACCATGTGAAAATACCATGGGCAAGCCCATGGTTTTGCAAATACCATGGGCAAGCCCATGGTTTTGTAAACACCACCGATGAGGTGTCTCTTAGAAATTAATTAAATATTTCCTCACTTTTTCAATAAATACCAAGACATTACCTCATTCCATTAATTATGAAATCTTTCTCAAAGAATTTCTAGTCCTTTTACCTCCCAAATAGTCCTCTCAAGGTTCCCCCAATCCCCCATGGTACCATCCATCGAGCTTTTCAAGTCACTCATCAAGGTAACAGAACCTTTCACCATCCTCTTTTAAGTCACGACTTCGTTATGTTTTGTCTTCTAATTATCATTTAATTTGGTGGGGGAATTTTATTGTATATACTTATTACTTTCTATTTCATGTAAAATTGACAAGATACACTTTCTTCTTTCATCAACCGCTTTTCTGAATTTTTAATTGACGCCGTTAGGCAACCGAATTTTTGTAAAAGAAATCCCATTTTCTCTTTTCTTCCAAGTTTAATTTTCATGTTGTGTGTCATTCGAGACCATGATATTATTTTATTTTATTATGTACCTCTATTATAAATTATTTAATTATTCATGTTAGACCCTTGTCCCCTCTCTTTTTATTGTTTTCTAAAACAATATTATATAGCTGTTATGCTGTAGAAATATTTTCTCAAAATATCTCTCTCTTTTTCTAAATAAATCCTCTTGTTTTCTTTATCTGAATACCCAAATATACTTTCATTTCTAAATTTATTAATAAAGACATAAAATTTATCTATTTTATTCTATAACCTACATATATGAAACCCTATTTCCTTTTCCAAGGGTTATAAAAGAAACAACGATCATGTTTCTAAGCACTTTTAAAACGTCACGATTTTGAAGTGAGACCCATTGCTTTTACTCTCTATGGGTTAATATGAAATTTTTTATTATGATCTATGTAGATCACATGAATATAAATACACATTAAGGGTGTTCTTTGATTTCACTTCAATGAATTGGGTAAAGAATTTAATCTCTAGAAATGACAAGTTTCACGATAGCTTGGTGAATAACCTCGGTAAATATTTAGGACACCTTGTGGATGAACATTGGTGATATGTTCATGAATGTATAAATTAAATGTTTTAGACACATATTCAAGTTATGATACATGTTATTTTTATTATGATATTCCACATTTTCCATTTCTCATGTCTTTATGTTTTCTTATCAAGTTCTTATTGAAATCATAATTAAACTGATTTTCTTGTTTACCCTTACTGGGACTTCTACTCACCCTTTTCTTTGATGTATGACTCCATGTTAAGAGATGCAGTATTTGTACATATAATAAACCTATGATGAATCCTTGCAAGTGGATTAGAATAATTTTTTTTGTTTTTTTTTCATGTATTATGTTCTTGATTTCCAAGGCACTAAACTTTAAAGATCCTATTTTTGTAAAATGTAAGGAAAAGTTATGTAATAAAAAGGAAGGATGCCATAGTTTGTATAAATGGATATTTTAGTCCTTTATGGAAATTAAGCTATGGAAACTTTAGGACGAACCCTATTTAAATGATTAAATATAGGTATTGTCGTGAGTATTGAGTAAGTGGTTTGTCAAGAAAATACATCCCTGTCTGGATATGAGCAAATAGAGGCAGCTCTGGGACAGATGTACCTAAGAGTGAAAACTCCGATAAAGAGTTTCAGGATTAACCCAGGGTATCCTGGTACATGACAACGGACCTTACTGCACTCTTGGTTACAAATCTCCCAAGCGATATGTTTGGTTAATCATAAGCTTTTTAAGAATCATTATGAAGGATTTATAGAGAAATGTAATTGATTAAAGCATGAAGTTTTAAGACATAAAATACTTTATAGTCAAAAGATTCCTAAATGAAATTTCTCACTAAGATTTTATTCTTTTATAAAATGGTGGGAAATAAGAGAAAATTTTAAAATGGTGATTTCAATGAACCATGCATTGAAGACCCTTTGATTGAAGTCGGAATAGAATCTTTCATGAAAATGATGAACCAACTGACTCATGTTATGGGAAATAACATGAATAAATATGAGAGACTGATATCACCACGAATGGAACAACATTTTGTTGAGTCCATTAGGCATTAATGACCACCTACCTTTAGTGGATCGACCGATCCATTTATTACTGAACAATAGATTAGATCAATAGAGAAGAACTTTTTTGTGCTCCACTGTTCAGATCAAGAGAATGTCACCATAGTTGTCTATCGCTTAGAGTAAGAAGCTAATCAGTGGTTGGAACTAATTAAAAACACAATGCAAAGAGTCAAGGTTGAAGCTATAGAGTGGGAAGAGTTCAAAGGGATCTTATTCAGTAAATATTTCCCCCATTCCTTGAGAACAAGTATGGAGAAGGAGTTTTTTGAGTTGAAGCAGAAGGAGAATGAATTTTTGGGAAGCTACAAGATGAAATTCACCAGACATTCCAAACATAACTCTAGCATTTTCATGGATAAAAATGGTAAGTTCAATATATTTTTTTGGTGGACTGAGACCTCATCTGTGGACAAATCTAGCCAACCAAGATTATGATATCTATAAGGAGATTGTGCAGAGTGCAATGAAAGTTGAACTGGAGTTTGGTGAGATACTATGGTCTCTTAAATCCAATGATAATAAGAGATCTATAGAGCCAAGATTATGGAGGATCTTCAATCAGGGAAGAGGAGGCAAGGAACTGTAACATCCCACATATAATAAATGTGGGAAGAAGCACTCAGAGAACTGGTAGCTCGGGAGTGAGAAGTGCAACAAGTGCAGAAGAGATGGCCATATCATGTAGAATTGTCTTAGTGAGGAGAAGCCTCAAATTCCCATCAATAATGACAAGGGGGAGATGGTGTCGGCCCTACCTTATGTACAATGCTATAATTTTGGACAACTTGGGCACTTTTACAATCACTTCCCAAATCTGAGGGTAGTGGAGGGGAATCACCATCAGCCTCTACAAAGGCCACGAGAGAAAGGTCGTGCTTTTTCTATCACTACGATAGATTTAGAAGTGCCAAATGATGTAGTGGAAGGTATTATTGTTGTTTTCTCAAAGATAGAAAGTTCTCTGTTTTATTATAGTTCTACGCAATCTTTTATTTCCTCTATGATTGAAAAGAATTTAGAATCAACCCCCGATTTTCTAAAATTAGAATTATCAGTCAAGAAATTTGGTGGGATTATCCAAGCATTGTCAGTGTTTAGAAACTCTAGTATTTAATTTAGCAAGCACAATCTTTTCACAAATCTAGTAGTCATTCCCATGTTGAAATTCAACATTATACTAGGTATTGACTATCTCTCAATGTATAATGTTAAGATCAAATGTAGAAGAAAGGAAATCTTAGTAGTCTTGAATGGAAAACCTACAGTTATCATCCAATGAGAGATATCTCATCCTAATCTATTTCAAGAAGAACCTCATATATCCATCTTTATGGAGTTGATTGGTGTTGAAGAAGAAGGAGATGAGAGTTTAAGGATAGAAAATTTCTCCATCATCCAAAAATACATTGATGTATTTTCTGAGGAGTTTCCTAGACCTCCCCCAGAAAGAGAGGTAGAGTTCTCCATTGAACTCATACCTGGATCTCATCCGATATCAAAGACCCTGTATATGATGGAAAATGTGGAGCTGGAGGAATTAATGAAGCAACTCCATGATCTTTTGAGGAAGGGTTTTATCCGACCGGGTGTGTCTCCATGGGGGGAGACAATTATCTTTGTGAAGAAAAAGGATGGATCGATGCAGCTATGCATTGATTATAGAGAACTGAAAGGGATCACAGTGAAGAAAAAATACCCTCTTCCACGAATTGATGACTTATTTGTCCAACTTCGTGGAGCTTAATTCTTCTCTATGATTTATCATCGATTATGTTATCATCAATTGAGGGTGAATAAAGAAGATATTTTGAAAACTGCCTTCCGATCAAGATATGGTCATGATGTGTTTTTTGTTATTCCTTTCGGACTGACTAATGCACTAGAAATTTTTAAGGATTTGATGAATAGAGTCTTTAAGACCTAACTTGAAAATATTGTGGTAGTTTTTATTGATGATATTCTGATATATTCCAAAAGTCACAAGCATGATGAGGATCATCTAAGGGTTATTTTGAAAACTATATGGAAAGATAGAATTTTTGGGAAGTTCAGGAAATGAGAACTCTGGTTACAGCAAATTGCTTTCTTGGGGATCATTGTTTCCAATGAAGGAATCATTGTTGACCCTACAAAGACAATAGTTGTAGGGGAGTGGCCTCATCCAACAAAAATAATTGATATTCGTAGTTTCCTTGGATTAGGAGTATATTATAGGAGTTTTTTGAAATAATTTTCACAACATGCTAATCCATTAACCAAGATAACTCAAAAAGGGGCCAGGTTCATCTGGACAAAAGAGTGTGAGTAACATTTCCAAGAGCTGAAGACGAGATTGGTTACTACACCCATGTTAACTCTTCCCTCAAGTGGATAAGGAATCATTATGTTTATTGATTCATCTCTAAAAGGGATTGGGTGTGTCCTCATTCAAAATGAAAAATTCATTGCTTAAGAATCTTGACAGTTGAATACTCATGAGTAGAACTATCCTACGCATGATCTGGAGCTAGCTGTGGTCGTTTTTCTCTGAAGATATGGAGGAACTATATTTATGGGGAGAAATGTGATTTATACCGAGACAATAAAAGATTAAAGTATATTTTCACACAAAATTAATTGAACAAGAGGCATAATAGATGGTCTTATCTTCTCAAAGACTATGATTGTTCAAATCATTATCATCCCGAAAGAGAAAACAAATTCACTGATGCATTAAGCAGGAAAGACCCAGTTGTTCCTTCCATGATGAGGATTCAATGAGATCCTTTGATCAATGTCCTAGTGATGATGAACTTGGGAATTATTAGGGAAGGGACATTATCAACCCTATCCAAAATGATTTCTCCACCATCATTACTGGAGAAGATCAGGAAATATCATAAAGGGGACCCTTTGTTACAGAATAATTGTCAGACTGTGAAGGATGGGAAGTTTCCTGAATTTAATTTTGATCAAGAAGGTGTACTGAAATTCCATACAAGACTATGTGTTTCATCTATTCTTGAAATATAGAAGGAGTAGATGGATGAATCTCATAGCTCTACTTTCTCCATACATCCTAGAAGCACAAAAATGTATAGGGTCCTTTGGGATCATTATTCATGGGATAATATGAAAAGGGAGATTGCTAACTACACTTCAAGGTGCCTAGTATGTCAGTAAGGGAAGGCAGTGCCACAACTTCCTAAAAGGGTATTTCAACCACTACCTATACCAGCATGAAAGTGGGACAATATCACTATGGACTTCGTCACTGGTCTCCTAAGAACATCCAATGAAACAATGCAATATGGGTTATTGTGGACCGTCTCACCAAGATTGCCAATCTTATCTTTATTTGAGAAGATTTCTCTCTTGATCAACTTTATAGGATTTACGTGAAGGAAGTGGTTAGTCTAGATGGTGTTCCACTTACTATCGTTTCTGATCATGATCCGAGGGTCACATCAGAATTCTAGAGAAGTCTTCAACATGATCTAAGCATTGAATTGAATTTCAGTACGGCCTATCACCCCCAAACTGATGGACAATCTGAAAGGGCAATTCATACACTCGAGGGAATGATGAGAACTTGCTCAATAGAATTTAAAGGTGGATGGGATAAAAATATACCTATTTTTGAGTTCTTTTACAATAGTAGCCTCCACTCGAGCATTAAAATCGAATCCTATGAAGCTCTATATGGTAAGCGATGTCAAACTCCAACTTGTTATCATGATGCTGGTGAGAGAAAGATTCTTAGGCCAGATCTTGTGCAAGAGATGACAGAAAGAGTAAATGCCATCAAAAAATACATTAAGGCTGCTCAGAGTCTGCAAGAGCTATTCCAACAACCGTCAAAGGGACTTCGAGTTTGATGTTGGTAACAAAGTCTTTCTTTGAATTTCACCTTGAAAGATAGTCATTTGGTTTGGAATGAAATGGAAGATCATCCTTCAATACATTGGCCCTTATGAAATCCTTGACCGTGTAGGATCAGTGGCCAATCGGCTAACACTTCCTCCAAATCTAGCACAAGTTCATGATGTCTTCCATGTATCCCTCTTAAGTAAGTACATACTTGACCCCTCACATGTACTAAATCTAGAGATGGTACAATTGAAACATGACCTCTCTTATGAGGAGTATTCGGTGGACATCTTGGATCATAGAGACAAGATTCTACTCAACAAGATGACCCACCTTATTAAGGTGTTGTGGAGGAATAAAAAATGTGAAGAATCCACATGGGACCTATAGGAGTCTATGAAATAGAAGTACCCACACCTTTTATCTTCTTAGGGTACGAGTTAAAATTTTCAAGGACAAAATATCATAAGGGGGGAGTATTTAATGACCTGAACTTTTTAATAATTTATTTACTAAATTTGTGTGTTATTTTATACACAACATTACAATATCCTTTAATTAATGAAGTGAGTATAATTAAATGAGACTGTTGGGTTTAGAATTATTATATGACCATTGTTAATTATGAAAATTGGAAGCTAAACTCTAAACATTAAAATTATTGTTTATAAATACAAGTGATCTTGGATAATTAATACCAAAAGAGGAGTCAACGGCCTCATCCAGTAGACTTCAGCCATATGAAGCTCATCTGTCAGAGCATTGATAGAAGGTTGCATCAATGGGATTTTCTCTGGACCAAGCCCCAGCTGAACTCTAACATGTGAAGCTTGAACGTAATCTCCTAAGAGGTAAGTTCAAGCTGATAAAAATCCCCACTCGGGCAATGTTATCTGAGCTGCCCAAATATTCTATCACCATATCACACCTTACACTAAGGTCCTATACAGGTGTTATAAGGGGCTTTGTAACGAGACGTTAGTTATGTTGTGTAATGATTTTGTACAAATAAATATTTTTTTTCTTATTATGTTATATTTTTGAATTCCAAATATTCGGATAAATGTAGGATGAAGTTCCATATTCTTGATGAAATTTTGAAAAAGAGTATTTTAAAATATTTTTGAATAATTTAAATAATTAATAATTTGAAATGATTTTCAAAAAAATGGTCTTCTACAGTTATGCTCAGTAAGCAATTTAGAGTCTAATATGATAAACATGATTTTTAGTGAAAAGAAATGTATGAATAGTAACATACGCTTATGAATAGTAAGGAATAGTAATCCAGCCAAAAAATAAACTTCACCCATAAATGAATAAATAAATTTTAGACATCTTAAAGGTGAAAAAAAGAACATTGTATAAGTTTGATATTTTTGTATGTCATAAATACATTATTTACAATTTTATAATTAATTTAATAATTCCAAATGGAAATTTATTTTCATAAAATATAATCATAATTTTTTTATTTATTGTCTTTCGTTATACAATAATTTTATTGGACCTAGATTACCTTTTCAAGGTATTAGAAAATAAGTTATAGTTTTAGAGTTGTTTTTTTAATAAATAATGATTTTATTTAAAAATTAAATTAAAAATATTTAGAAAATTATTTTTATAAAATGGATTTAATTTTTGAATTCAGAGCATCGATATTAGGTTATGGTGAATTTTTTGGATTTTTCTGAAACAATTGAATTTTCCGTGAATAGTAAAAAAAATATAGTTTTGAGTTTCAGGCGTTTAATAACATCATTAATGATGTAATCATTATGTAACAAATCTGGTTGACTTTTTAATAGTAATATATTTTATGAGTTTTCCCATGTGGCCAATACCATGGTCAAGCCCATAGTTTTGTAAATACCACTAATGAGGTGTCTCTTGTAAATTAATGAAATATTCCCTCACATTTTCTATAAATACCAAGCCATTTCCTCATTACATTCCCTCAAAAATTCTCCTCAACGAAGTTCTAGTCTTTTTAACACCCAAAGAGTCCTCCCAAGGTTCCCTTAAGCCCCTCAAGGATCCAACTTTTGAGCTTTCAAAGTACCCTTCAAGGTAAGGGAACCTTTCACCCTCCTCATTTAATCATGACTTATTTATGTTAGGTATTGTAGTTTCCATTTAATTATGTGGGGTTATGTTATTATGTATCCTTATTACTGTACATTTCATTTCCAATTGTTGAGAGACACTTTCTACTCTCATCAAACGATTTTAAAAATTTTTAATTGACGCCGTTAGGATGCCGAATTTTCCTAAAAGAAATCGCATTTTCTCTTTTCTTTTAAGTTTCCTTTTCATGTGGTGTGTCATTACACACCATGATATTATTTCTTTTTATTCATTACCTATAATGTAAATGATTCATTTATTTATTGGAGACCATTTTCCCCTTTCTTTTTATTTTTTTCTAAAACCATGTTATATAGCTGTTATGCTGCAGAAATGTTGTCTCAAAATATCTCTCTTTTTCTCTAGAAATTCTCTTGTTTTATTTACCTACATACCCAAATATATTTTCATTTCTATAAGTATTCATCAAGACATAAATTTTATTTATTTTATTCTGTAATTTACATACATGAAACCCTCTTTCCTTTTCCAAGGGTTATAAAAGACATAATGATCATGTTTCTAAGAACTTTTAAAAGGTCACGATTTTGAAGTGAAACCCATTACTTTTACTCTCTATGGGTTATTTATGAAATGTTTGATTATGATATATGTGTATCACATGAATATAAATATATATTAAGGGTGTGCCCTGATATCACTCCAATGCATTTGGAAAAGAATTTAATCTCTAGAGATGACATGTTTCAGGATACCTTGGTGAATAACCATGGTAAATTTTTATGACACATAGGGGATGAAACTTGGTGATATGTTCATGAATTAATAAATTAAATTTTGTAGACACGTATTCAATTTATGATTCATGTTTTTTATTATGATATACCCATTTTTCCATTCTTCGTGTCTTTGTGTTTTTGTTTCATGTTCTTATTGATATCAAAATTAAATGGATTCCCTTGTTTACCCTTATTGGTACTTCTACTCACCCTTTACATTGATGTATGTCTCCATATTATGAGATGTAGTAATTTTACTTAGGATGAACCTATGATGATTCCTTACAGGTGGTTTAGAAGATTTTTTTATGTTGTTTTCATGTATTATGCTCATAATTTCCAAGACACTAGACATTAAAGATCCCCTGTTTGTAAAATGTAATGAAAAGTTATGTATTAAAAAGGCGGGATTCCATAAAAATAAATAATCCAAATTTCAAAAATTTGGGTTTTTATTTGTGTATGACACGGTATATTGGAAAACTCTTTGAGGTTCACTCATAAATGCACAAAAAATATATCCACCTTGGAAAATGTTAAATAAACTTTTTTCTAATTATTAATCATGGAACCAATGAATCACAAATTAATAATATATTGAGAGAGAACCCCTAATAGAATAATATGTTCACATAAATACAAGTTTTAGATTTTATATTTGGAAATTGTGTAAAGAGTCTTTAGCTAGTAGTTGGGAAGGACTACTGAAACATATTAAATCCATAAGAGATCCCAATAGTACACTTGAATCCCCTAAAAAATATTTCATATGAATGACCTCCCACTTTCTTGATAGAAATTCATTCCAAATAATTTTTATAAAATTACTATGCTGACCCATCAGGCAGAATATTCCTCAGACAAAGAGTTTATCTTCTATTTTGTTAATGGTATTCACTTAATGGATCCCTTCCCACATGACAGTTATTATTATGAACTCATGTTCTATATAATTGATTGAGTAACATGAGGAAGGGTACATCATGGTTAAGGATATAGGGTTTGATGTGGCCATGCTTGGAGATAATATATAAACTAAAACCCTACTCAAACCATATATGAAGCCAAAAATCTTAGGAAATATCTTTAGTGAGATCAATAGGAACAAGATAGTTCTTCATCCACTCATTAGAGGGTGTTCCCTAACATCATAATCCTGGAATACAAGTAAAATAATATTATGTTTCTTCCTTAGTGAGTTAGCTCGCCCATTTTACATAATACTCTAAGATTATAAACTCTCCCAACTCCTACCCCAAAGGATAACCAATCCACATCAAATGATTTACCTCTTAAATTATTTTCCAAAGGGAATCCCCATTTCACTAAGTGTAGACCTCTAGATCACTAATATGATGTCTTGAAGAAACTGGCCAAAGTTCTATCTATGTTATTAATCTTGAATGCTTTATGTTTATCATTGGACTCTTGAGAAGCACTTATCCAGGCTATGTCTAGTCTTGAAGAGTTTGATGATTAGTTTTCTTCTGCTAAAGTATATAATGTAGATAATGATACTATAGAATGACATGTATTTATCTCTTTCATAGATCATGGTGAGGATGTTTTCAAAAAGAAAACTTCAAATCCATTTATATATCTAGCAGAATAATTGAAATTGGTGTCCAATGTGCCTTTATCAACAATGGCTCAGGTGCCAACCCTATTCCATTCCGGATACTTCAATAATTGGGCCTCAATGAATCTCATTTGTCTCCCTCCACATTATGTTAAAGGGTTATGAAAAGATTGAGAAATATCTTCATAGTGAGATCACACTCAGAACATAGCTTGAGGATATCGTGTCTAACTCATAATTCATGGCCATTTGATAGGATACAACCTTTAATGTTGTCCTGGAATGGCCATGGCTAGATCAGAAAGTCTACATCCCTTCATAACATCACGAGTTCCTAAAATATTGTATAAAGGGTAAAATTATGACATTTCATGGTGACAAGGCCCCAATCAAATCCAATGATTCATTGTATATTGATGTAGGGTTCTTCCAGAAGGGGGAAATTCTATAGCAGGTGATGTTACCAGAATCAATTCCCTAAATGGTCTAGAAATGATTCCCACTAACTCTTTTAATTAGCTCTACACAGATTATGTTCTTCTTGTTAATAAAATTGAATGGGTGACCTCAGATTCAATCACTCGATCACTGATTTTAGTTATTTCCATCATGGAAACTGAATCCGATAATGCAGGGGAAGTTACCATATCATTGGATAGTGATAAGAATCTAGATCAAAATGTCTTAATTCCATCTCCTGAACATCAACAAAACCTGGCTCCATCAATAGGACTGGAATAGGTTATCACAATAATGGAATAAGATAGGTATGATCATTCTCAATCCCTCTCTTTCCCTTTAAGACTCTAAGAAGGACCATCACCAATGATTTTTCCCAGAATGATTGCTTCATCTTCTGGATGTCCAAATGACGATTCACACCTTAACTCATAGAATCTTACATCATCACCTACCTACTAGGTAGAAGAGAAATAAGTGAATCATGAGGAAGAAAAATAAGTGGAAGATCTCATGGATGATCGTCCATCATTTGGGGAAGGTGTATCCACCATTATGGTTGAACTCAGAGATATAAATCTTGGTATAAAAGAATATCCATAGCCTAATTCGATTAGTATGGACATGAATTCTGAAGAAAGGGAGGTATATACCTCTTTCTAGAAGCAGAACCCTGATTTATTTACTTGAAATTACTTATAGATGTAGGGCATTGACCCTATGGTGGCCACCCATCACCTGGTTTTTTCAAAAGATTAGCAGGGTTACAAGTATGAAGCTATAATAACACACCCAACTCACACATCCAAAATTGAAATTGAATTGCAAATAATCGTCAAGGAAAATTTTATCTGGGAGGTATATAATCCAAAATTACTAGACAACATTTTCACAGTGATGAAGAAAAATATTAAAATCAGAGTTTTCAGCAATTATAGAGATCTAAACTATAATTTTCCAAAATATGATTTTCTGATCCCTATTACAGAACTCCTGATTGATTAAAAGGTAGGTTGTGAATCTCAGTCTTTCATGGATAGCTATTTTAGGTACAACTAAATTCAGATGACCCCATAAGATGAATAAGTTTCAGCCCTCAGAACCCCCCAATGTGTATTCTACTTTCGGTTAATGCCCATTGTCTTGTATAATGTTGGCATCACATACCAATGTGCCATGCATCATATCTTCAAAACTTTCCTATGAATGTTCAGTGAATTCAATGTTGATGACCCTATGGTTAAGTCTGGGGAGAATGTTGATCATCAATTCGACATGTAAATCAGCTTCAATGAGCATTGACAATATAACCTAAAGATGAACCCCTTGAAATGTGCTTGTATGGAAACCTTAGGAAAATTTCTTAGATTCTTTGTACATCATCACAAAATATAATTCGATCATATGATGACTAAATCAATCACTGCACGTTTCCTCCTCAAAACATGACAGAGTTGAGAGTACATTGAGAACACCTGGCCTAAATCTGGCCCTTCATATCTACCCTCATAGGAAAGTGTTTACCATTAACTAAATTGATGATGAATGGGGTCACATATTAGTAGAACAATGACTATTGAGAAACTTTTGACACCCATAAGAAACGTCTCTTGACCCCAAGGGTATTGATTCCACCAGATGATGGAAGGCCACTCATTTTGTACATGAAGACCCTAGAATGATCATTAGACACCTTACTCCTACAAAATAATGATTCTAGCAATGGAAATAGCCTTTATTATCATAGTCGAACTGTGCTTGTTAGTGAGACACTTTATTCAGATATTGAGAGGAGCTACATGTCATTAATCTGCATCATTCAGAAGTTGAGACACTACCTATCGCACCGTGAAATCCATTTGGTTTCTCACAGTAACACACTAAAATTTATGCTCATCAATCCTATGCTAAAAGTATGTCTATCATGATGGATATATATTCTAAAGTAGTTTGATATATATTTCATGCCTCAGAAAGTAGAAAAAGTTTATTCCCTGGCAGACTTCCTTGGTGAGCACCCATCTACAGAAGAGATAAAATTTAATAATGAACTACCGGGTTAAGAAATATTTTCGATTCGAATCACCCCCAATCATGGGAAATGTATTATGATTGTGTGTCCTGGATCCCAACAGGAATGAAAATGGAATACCCTACACTTAAAAACCCAGTGATAATGATTTTACACTTCACCCCGGATAAGGAAGTATTTACATACTCGTTCCTATTATCATAGGGACATATAAAAATGAGGTGGAGTATAATTCTCTCATTGTAGGCTTATAATTGGAAATTTAGATATAGGTTAACAACCTAGTGGTTAAAGGTGACTCTGAGTTAATAATCCATAAAATCTACAGGGATTACATTTTCAGAAAAGATGATATGATTCCTCTATTTGAATATGATTGTGGGTTAATGGAAGAATTCCCCTCAGAACCAAATTTTCTGATCCTCTCAAGATCATATAGTTCCCATGTAGATACACTAGTAAATGCATCTAGTGCATTAGAAAATCCAAATTGGGATGAAATGACATTTGTATTTCCCACAAAATAATGAGTTCACCTTTAGTTCAGATAAAAAAAACATAGATCAATGAAATCCATCCCATACCTAAGACATACGGTCTTACCATAGGATAGATTATTCCCATCATGGACTACCTCTAGGATGGGGTGTTCCCACTGGAAATAACTAGAAGAGAGAAAATATGGTTGTGAGTAGCCAATTTCACATTTTACGATGACCTGAATCACCAGAGAGTCCTCTATAAATGAATATTTCTTGGAGACCTTCTTAGATGTGTCAATGGACAAGTTTTTGTGACTGTTATGTAATAAGTACATATAGGATCTTATGGTTCCCACCAGTCAGGCTACAAGATTTTTGATTAAATAAAAAGGCTTGGATACTTTTAGCCTTATATGGCCCAGGATTGTATAGAATTCACCAAGAAATATCATTCTTATCATGTTCTTTCCAAATTCATCCATAAACCCCCATAGTATCTAAAAACATAAAAATAATCGTTTCCATTTTCTACATGGGGAATGGATATAGTGGGATCATACCCTCCAACTGTGGCCAAGTAGTTGAAATACATCTTGACTATTACTGATTTCTTTTATAAAAATGAAGAGGTAATACCTCTAAAATAATTAAGGGAAAATAATTATTAACTTCATAAAATTTAACATCAATTCCATATTCGGTGTCCCTCATACCATATTAAGGGACCAAGTCACCAATTTCTATTCTCATGGAGTAGAAAATATATATCAGGAGTACAATATGAAATCAATCCATTCATCCCGCTCTCATGTAGTAGAAAATGGATAGATAGAGGATTTTAACAAGACCCAATCAAACATAATCCAAAATATGGTGGATAAAGATAATAATTCTTGGCCTGATAAGCTCTTTCACATATTATAGGTTTAATGGGCTATAACCCATACTACAACATAGGAAACCTTGTACGCGTGGGTGTATGGAACAGAAGCAGTCTTACCCATTAAAGTTCAGTTTCGATCACACTGTATGACCATCGTTGACCAAATATCTATAGATTAATAGTCTCATAAATGAATAGATTAATTGGATTGACTGGGTGAAATGAGATTGTATAACTTTCATCACTTGGAGGTATATCAAAACCCGATTTCATGGGCCTTTAACAAGAAGGTTTGCCTTTGTTCATTCCTCCAAGAAGAGTTTTTTTGTTCCTTAGGTATCCAATTATACCAGTAAAGAAACCAATAAAGCTTGAGAAAAAGTGGTAGGGACCCAAAACCTTACAAAAGGTTCAATATAATGGATCTTATTACATAATCTCAATTGATGGAGACCACTAAATGATCCCAACCAATGAAATATTCCTAAAGATATATTTAATATAATTACAAAATCATAATTCAAGCTGAAATATGTTAGAATTCATAGTGGGTCCTTGATTCATGACATTAAATTCATAAAATAATTCCCTTGTCGTAGACACTAACCTGAAAGACACCAATTTTTCTTAACGCTTGACAATGAACTGCATTTTTAATGTCATTTTCATTTGATATTATGAAACCCCAATGTACCATAAGCCAAGATATCCCTCATGGCCCCTTAAAAGCATTCCAATGTTAGTGTACCACGATCTGAGATATCCCATGTTGTCCATTTAATATGGGAAATTTTTCATGTATGGGTCCCAATCACATCACTCTAACCCCTCAGTGGGTCAAGATTCCCACTAGGCTAGAAATAAGGAAAAAATATGGGTTTCCCCTTGCATAAGGCCCAATTATAACATGTCCACCCCAAAATGGTATTTGCACCCCTATTTATAATAATAGTTCCAAAACAATTTGCATCCTTACTACAAAACAATAACTTTCATGTCCAACTTTACCATCATATAACTGTAAACTGCATAATCCATCCAATAACTATGTGTGGGTTGATTGTAATCCTATTGAGATATGTAGTGATGACTGGTTATCCTATCTCACGTCTAATTAAAATATTAAAAAAATAGGTCCCTTCACTCCCTATGTGTATGAATCAAACATGCCCAGTGAACATTTCAAGAACTACATGTGTCTTGATTCTTACTTCCGCAAGTTATGTAGTGATGCCCAGATATCCTACATCAGTTCAAGCTGTAACGATAAGGACAATTTTCCCCTTGGGCATGAATCTTATATATGCTGATAATTTTTTTGCAACATATGGTTTCATTATCATTACAATGAAATTCATAATAACACTTAAGCATCATGTTTTGGGGATAGCCATTAATCTGGAATTTTTTAAATAAAATGTGCTTTCCCCATGTCAAAACCAGATTGGTGTGGGGAACAATTTTCTAGAACTATGTGTTCCTTGATTCTTTCATCGATGAGATATGTAGTGATGAAAAGATCTCTAATCTCAATTCCATCCATAATAAAAACCCCCACCTATTTTTTAAAGATCAGACTAGAACAAGGAACCTTTAAAGAACTACGTATAGATTAATTCATACTCCAATGAGATACGTATTGATTCCTAGGTCACTTAGTTTGGGTCCTACCATAATTAAACCATAAATTCCATTTACTCCCAGTTTATGAGTTCAAATATACCTGGGGAGTCCTATTTTTAGAACTACATTTGGCTTGATTCCTTCTCTAGCTTGATACGTAGTGACACTCAGGTCCTACACCTTTGTCCAACCGTAAGATTTTTTTACTTTAACATTGGTTCATCTTCATACTTATTTCATGACATGAAATTGCATTGGAAGATCAAGAAATATGTATGGCCTGACTCTCACCCCAATGAGATGTGTAGTGATGCCTATATTCAATATTTTGTCCCAACCACAACATAATTTGAATTCCCCTATCCTTCACTATTGTTTCCCTTGTGTTATAGAATAAACCCTTACCAATCCTTGTTTCTCACACCGAGCATAGCTCATATGGGATTAGGAGATTAGTAAACAAGTTTTTTGAATCAATAAGGTTCATTAATTTTAATTGGGTAAATATTGGTCCTAGTTGCAAGAACCTAAAAGGCACACCAAATGTCCTCGTTGCATGAGAGTAAATGTAAGATATGTATAAGGACTTGGTATGGATTTATTTATAAAATAGCAAGATACGTAGTGAAACCTGGTTCTTATAACATAACCTAACCACAAAATTCCTTTTCACATAAAAATCACCCCTATCTGTTCTATAGTATTTTAAACTGCACTATAAATATATGCGTTGTATGAATTCAAACAATGTAGAATATCAATAACTATGTGTGGATTTATTCTCACTCCAACAAGATATATAGTTACACCTAACCCTAATATCCTTGCCCCATCCTTAGGTTATGAAGAAACTCCCCAACTTCTAGATACATATACAATCTATGTAGGACCTTTTAGTTCGTGTCCCCTAAATAGAGGGTCCACCAAGGAAACTGAGATGTTCCTCTAATACATATAAGTCATCCCTATGTAATATATTCTACACTCTTGGAAAATATCAATCTAGATGATTTCCTTGTGCATTAGACAATATCTCTTCTGCATTTTATACACTAGATCTGGGAAATTTTCAAATCCCCATAATCATTCCCTAGCTTCTAGTGATAGAATAAATGATACCTAATGAATCTTCTTCCAAACAATGATGTTATTCCCCCTTAATCATATTTGAATAAAACGACCCACAAAATGGGTTTTTTCATCCAATGTCTTCTACTATTTGACTATGATGTACATTCCCTAATTGACATTTCATAAAAAAAAACCCTCATAATGGCTTTGTCAACCAGCGGTAACTTCACCCTCAGGAGAAACCTATTCAATCATCATGAGTACTATCCCATATCGTTACTCACGATCTGAGATCCCCTATGATGTTTGATTAAAATTTTCCCCTTCATGTCCACTATATATAAGAATGGTATTCATTAAAAAAGGAAACATATCCCATGTCATTTTCAGGATATTATAGTCTTATTCATATGACCTAAAAATAAAAACCCCATATTTCATAAACATGGATCGGACCTGTATAGAGCACCCATTTCCCAGATTATTTGAAAATTTTCCCTTTGAATTATTTTCTATGTTCAGTTATCTTTCTTTTACAAGAAAATATCTATTGCTAAGAAAATATGAATCTTTATAAACATCCATCAGCTTTCTCAATTGAATTTCATAATTCATGATAACTTCTTTGTTTGACTATGTTTTAATATGCACCGGTCAAGTTCGTATAAAATGACCCTTACAATGGTTATACCATCCAAAAGATTCCAATAATGACTATAAAGTATGTGCACTAGTTTTACAAGAATAAAACTTCCCAGAATAGGGGTTTGTCAATAAGTGATATTTTTTCTCAAGAGATACCTCGTCTAATTATATAATCTCATTTTCCCATACCACTCTTTGGATCGACATAACCCCAAGTTACAGCTTCAAATTTTCCTTCTCACACCTGAATATGCTAACATCTTTCCATATGGATTACTAAGAATTGGATAACCATAAAACATTTGGTTAGAGCTATGTACATTATATTAATTCCCATTTGATTTCCTTACTGCATGACATTAGAATACACATCAATATGTCCTTTCTAAGTGACATTAAATATAGAACATGATGTCCTTGTTTCATGACATTGATCTATACAACATGATTTCCTTGCTGCATGAATTTAAAATAAACAACATGATGTCCTTGTTGTATAAATTTAAACTACATAGTGATACATCCTCTCTGAAACACATTAAATTATGTGGCCAATTTCTAAATCACATGAAATTAAACAACAAGATTCTAAAACCTTCATAAAAAGGGGCCTTCCCCCAGACATTGACCCAAAATAAAAAAGAACCCTCTTTCACACAACTAATTCTTGTAAGAGTGATTTCCTATTCATTCCATGTGGTATTATAAATGATCCCTTTAATATTGAACATCTTTCCTTGATATAAACCATCCTTTTTTGTATTGATAAATTTAAATCTCCATAAACATCCTTCAACAATGTTAAATAGAATGTTATAAATCTTGAGAACTACTTTACTAGAATATGAAGAATTTTCCCCAATTGTCCATGCACAAAATGACCCATATAATGGGAATGTCATCCTAAGGATACTACTAATTGACTATTCATTATACTCCTCAGTTGATATTGAATGAAACACCCCCACAACATGATTTTAAACTAGAGGTAAATTTTCCAGTAGGAGAGACCTCTACTATTCCCATATAACCTATTTAGATTAAAAACCCATAAAATCATGGCCCAAGATTCCCCATGGAAGTATATGAAGAATAACGAAACATTCCAATCCATTAAGACATATTTGTGTTATCATCTCAAAATTCATGGTCAATGTTGTTCAACCTAAATCACTATTCTTTTTAGTTCATCATCAAAGACATTAAACTACCCATAAAAAGAGACACAATACTCACTAAATTGAAACCCCATAAGGTTCACTATAGAAAAATGTTGAGTCTCATTTCACTAATCCTACACACCATACGGTTTAAGAAATATTAATCAGTAAAAAGAAATAGGAGAAAACAAATTTAGGCCGAAAAACATAGAAGGTCGGTCTAATAAAAAACCTTGTATAACCCACAAAGCCACTTTGTTATTTATCTTAGACAAAAAATAGGGTGATGATATAAAAAGATATAAAGTTTTGGGGGGTTTTTCATACAACCCCAACAACAATCAAACTGCGCTCACTTGGACCCTTGTTTTAGGTACAAATATTTTGGTTTGAAAAAATCTGCATCGAAATTATTATCACTGGATGAATGTAGGGATGAGAACATATATGACTGGAAACAAAAATCGTGTTTTATAAGGAACAAAATCTAAGAAGAATCTATAAGATAGAGCATTTACATTATATATTAAAAGTGTCCTTCAACATAACTCTTTATCTATTAAATGACCTCTGGAGGCTCATCAACCACTCATTAAAACATAGTTAATCAACCGGCTTCAGTCTCCTTGGCCCATAGAAGTGATTTTATTGCAGCTGAAATGGAAGGAGACCCTTATGTTTGGTCTTCTTCTAATGAACTATGGAGTTTTTTGGGATCCCCTAAATGGAATTTAATTCTTATTAGATGTGAGACACTTGAATAGTCTTCTCCTTGATCATTCAATTGAATTCTTCTAGTTTTGTGTTATGATTTTCCTCTTCTTGAGATAATTCATCTTGAAATTCATCATAGTTTGAAAGAAGTTTGGCATGTATGTGGTCTTAATGAAGATTATGCTCCTACTCCCTCCAGTGAACATTCTCCTTCACAGCAGCATGGATTTTACCATAACCAAATTCACTGGATCCCAACATTCCCAACAGAACTAAAAATCTTCCGAACTATGATGGAATTTATTCTAGAGGTATCTCATAAATTATCTTTGAGATGATCTACCGAGTCCTACCACGTGTGACAATGAGAGCATCCTACAACTCTAAGTCTGAATCAGTGCAGCTATCATGGGGTATAATGTACTCTGGAAGGAAAGCACATAGAGATGCTCCTTGGTATTCTCCCTCTAAGGCAATAGCATCGCATCATTATAATTTTGGATTAATAACTATAGCAGCTCCACCATCAGACCTAGTCATAGAAATAGACAATACTAAACGATGATTTAAAATCATAATTAGCATCAATGTAATGTGAGAATGGGGTATAATCAAAATAGTTAGTGACCCTTACCCAATAACAGGTCATAACCCTAAGAGTATTCATCCCTATAATCCTAGACTTCAGTAGTCTAAGCTAGCACTAAATGATGAGGGGAACCCTCATGGGTTTTCTCGGGGTTTCCAAAATAATGTTCATAAAGACTCCATGTTGCAAGGTGCACCAGAACTGCCCCCAACCCTCAATAATGGTACTAATATGGACATCAATTTCTTGCACAATATCCTCTACAGTAACATCCTCCATGGATATAACATCATGGTTCTGAAAACCATGGTCATATCATCAGACAAAAATATTGGATGTGCAAGAAATAAATACTCATGTCTATTCAATTCCCTAATAATTGATTCAAATTATTATAAAATAGTGTGAGTTCTAATAGATTCTAGTATCTCTCCAAAGTTCAATCCAATATTGTTTTTATGGAATCTATTGACATCCCATGACTCATGGTTATCTCATATACGGGAATGATTGGAGCATTTGGTTCATTACACAACACATGACCCTCCTCTGACAACATGTTACCCTAAACATCTTTCTCGGTGATAGTCATATGGTCAGCTTCAGTTGTTGTAGGTTCTTCTAGTTTTTGATATGAAACTAAAAGGTTATATAAATTAAAGTCAGTCATTGGAATTTGATAGCTTATGAAGTGTTTCTATCATTACTATATTTATATTCCCTATCTACAGTAGTGACCAGAATTGTGATAAGAGTAGTGACAGGATCATATGATAAATCTTTGACCCTTGAAACCTCTTCTATCAAGGGATCCAAAACACTAGTAGGGATCTGTGTTTGGTACAGACCAACATCATTAGCCCATGGAGGTTCATTTGTAATCCCCATAAAAGAGAATAAGGAAGGATATTTGGAAAAAATAAGAGAAGGGTAACACAGATGTGATGAATAAAACTAGGGGTTATGACACTAAAAAGTATTCAACACTACAAACTAGAGGTCTAAACATTTTTTTTGTTCTCTAAAGATATTTTCGGCTAATTAGGATTGGTTTCGATCTCCATAAGGATAGATATTATTGGTGACTGTGGGAATTATCCTTTAATCATGTCATCCATATCTTATCATCCTCGAGATAACTACCCTGATTCATTTGGTGATCCCGAAACCACGATCAGGGTACCACGAGGACTATACAATGGTGATGGATCCCCAATTAGTCTCTATTTGGCCCTCATAAAATTTTCAATATGGTGTTCACCTTTCAAAAACTACTTTGATGAAAATAGAATACAAATAAGAAAATAGTATGTGTTGAGGAGAATATACGTTTTGGGGATTGAAAATATCACACCATTCATCAGTAGAAAAATGATTGATAAATTCAGTGGTGCCACATTTCATAATATCCTTCACTTTTTTTATAGTAGGAATCTAATAATTATTTCCTAGATATGAATATCTAGCTATAGAATATGAGTATTCACTTAAATAGGATTATCCTCCAAGAGAATATCAGACATGGATCAGACAAGTCATATCCACGTAATCTACCACTCCGCATGTAGGAAGGACCATTTGATTTCATCATTAGAAGATATGTCCTTCCACAATATAACTTCCTATGGTCATATAATTTTGAATACATCCAAAATAATTATGAAGACGATCCATCAGACCTGTCATACACAAGTTTCATGAACCATTCCACCATAGATGGAGGATGCGAGAATGGAACCCGAGACTCCTCTTGGTGGTGATGACTGGAGCATCATGTTACAACCTCATTTGGTGTGGCCCTCTTTATTCTAGATGGTGGATTATACCTTGCATGAGCTCATTTGGACTCACTTGGGACCCATTTATCTATATCCTTTGAAGAGTATTAAACAACATTAGGAGGAGATGAAGAACCTTCCATAAGGGGATAATCCCTCTTTCTCTACTTCAAATTTCCAACATGAGGATTTTTTTTCTAAAACCCCTTCGGTGTATGATGTGATCCAGACATCTATGTACCAGGCTGTAAACCTGTTGGTTGAAGCCTATGGAGACAGGTTGACCACCGCCTACATCAACACCATAGTTGTGAGAAACTATAGCTATTAGGAGACCATTGGATGTTTCTGTACTTGGATATGCGCTATAGGATATACCGATATTTTTTAAACATTTAAATTGGATTGAAAACCTGTTTAGAGCATAGACCTTACAAATTATTTCACTGTCAATCCTAGTTTCCAACACATCACCCCTAGAGGCCATAATGTATGACCTCGGCTCCATGCTAGAATTATCTATGTTAGTAAATATACATGTGGCTGGATTCTCATATAAAAATCAGTTGAAATCTATAAATAATATCAGACCATTTTGTATTTCATTGGGTTTCAATGAAAATGGAGGGATTCTGAATAAATCCTGAATATACGATAAAAATTTTCTCCTGAAGACCTTGATCCCACCTTGAACATTGTAAGTTCTAAAATGGGCAGCAGACCTTCCCCACATCACCTATATTTGTCTTGTGATTTTGAAAGGTACCTTTCAAAGATTAATTTGTAGGAGAATCATAATTATTTTTATCATGATAGGGATGGACAGTCCCACAAACGTTTTCTCCACCATCATGTCCGCAATAGAAAATGTTCCTGGCCTTATTCCATCATTGGAATCATAGAAATGAATAAAATATAAACTGATCCACATGGATATAAATCCCTCAAGATGTGTCCAAGATGGATCATTAGGTCTAATATTATATCCCCACTTCTAATATTCCCCCTTTTCAAATGTCTCCCAAAAGGATTTTGATGAAACTCTATTCAAAACATTAGTACATATTGTTAGGCACTTGTATTTGGGGACTTCTCTCTTCTCCTTTAGGAAAAACCTCATCTAGCCCTATGGATTAATTTCCCCCTTAGGCGGGGGTCTTTCTTCTAGAAATTGTTACATATTTTCAACAGCTCACACGCAAAAGCTGACATCTTTTCTGTTTCATCCCATGTCACCCTTGGATGGATGAATTTATCATATATATCTATAAGGATCAGAGCCCCATAGATCTTGTAAACATCCCAAAAAATTATTACAACTTTTCCATGCATAAGATGAAAAGAATTCATCTATGGGTTCCATAGACATTGTAACATTAGAATCAATTCAGTATTCCTATACACATAAGTCTACCCTGCCCATGTGGCCTTATAAATTCAAGATTATTTCAGTTACTTTTTAAATTCATCACAGGATTAGTGCACCCATTATGCCATGATCCAGGTAGGCTTTAAAACCCCTCCTTCTTAAAATTCCCAACCTTTCTCTGAACTCTTTGATTGAACTGTTTGTAATTCCCATTAGAGGGATGAATAAAAATGAAAATTTTATTCAACCGTCTGTGTTTTTAGATCCAGAGTACATGGGATGTGATGCAAAAAACACACTGTGGATGATATCTCAACATTTATATAAGAACCAACACTATAAATTTTGGTAGTTATGAAATTAATATGATCTTGAAACCAAGATACATGTATGTAGTTATTTGGAGTTGGTGTGAGGAATTACCACATATAGTCTTGAATAAAATGTTCTAAATAAGAAATATATGATAATTCACGATACTATTTCATCAAAACTCCAAAAAAATCAAGGAGAGTAGTATTTAAAACGTCATAATAGTCATGAACTATGGATTTCATGATGTCCTTAATGAATTTTCTAGCTTGATCATCAGAAACTATGATCTTCTTGGAGGCCATTGAACCTTAAAATAAGAATAATATCTGTTTCATGAAAATTTCATTATATAGAAATCTTTGAAAATTATAAAATCTAGAAAATGAATAAACATGCCCAAGTCCCTCGAGAAGGTCCATCTCTTATGATCCCTATGAAAGTAAATCACCTATTCACATTCATTTTCAAGATGAATACATACCAGTCCACAAAAACGATACATTATCAAATCTATGCAAATAGTCTACATGGGATACTAGTGTGGAGAGCCCATAATTTCCATGTTTATAAAATATTTTTGAGGAAATTAAACCATATTTATAGATGAAGAAGCCTCCCAGTGCGACCCACCTATTCACAACTAACTAGCATGGATGACTAGTGTGGAGGAAATGCACGACATACCTTGTAAATGCAACCCCTTTTTCATCCCATTACCTCATAATCAGATCCTCTTCTTTCGATCAAAACCAATCCAGAGGGGGGATCATTTTGACTCATTGTTTTTCATATGGAAAAAGGTGAAAATGGGAAGTATTTTATGGATAATATAAGAAAATAAGTGGAAAATGTAAATGATTTCAAATTCCTTGAATGACCAATTACCCCAAGTCCCCCCAATCTATGTCAGTGTGAAATCATCTACATGAAACCATGTGGGACAAACTTGTATGAGACACCAGCACGAAATACCCCCTTCACCAAATTTCCCCTATTTTCTTATAAATATGACCATGGGGTCTTCATTTTCATAGACTAAATTTCTAGATGTCCTATAGATGATCCGATCACACTAGCTCTTCATTTTATCCCCATGTAACCTTCCAGGTATTTTTTTAACACCCAAATAAGAGGGAATTAAAGAGGGATAGAGAAAATAATGTCCTCCAAAATATAAAAAATAGAACATATGTGAAGCACTCTCCAAACCCCTCATAAACGATGACTACAATGTTGTACCCTCCTTCAAATAGGGACCTATGAAATTCACCTATGTGAACACCTGTAGAGACTCTTGAAGGCTAGGGTATGCTCTATCCCAAGTGTAGTAACCTGGGTGGTTCTTCACCCAATGTTCCATCAGTTCACCCATGCATGCCTACGTGAACTACCCCTTGCATGAGACTTATTAGTTTTCCTAACCCTCTGTTTTAAATAATTCATTCATCAGGCCTTCTTCAAATCACCCCCATTATAGGATCTATCCTCTTTTGGTGCCCTTGTCTGAGAGGGATCAACTCAAACCCACCAAAAATCTTCTTAATGTAAAACAACATTTGGAAAATGCATTTCAGAGTGTCTCCCATTTGAATTTTTTTTTCTATGGTCAAAGGATTCCCACACTTTTCCTACAAAATGGTTTGGAACCATGAGAAACATGTATATTTTTATATATATAGTCACGAGGACCCCTACCCTAGGAATAGTTTTAGGGATTTCCTAGTCTCAGAGACAATTTTTCAATACCATGTCCAACCCTTCTAATCTCTATGACCTAGAGCCTCCAGTTCCCAATGATGAGGGTGAGGATTACACTTTCTTTTCCATTCAAACATGGAATTATATCCTCATACAACTGTAGAACCAATTATTTGGAATCCCTCTTATAGTAATCCCAAAGCCTTTCATGTAGGAGGTTTAAGCCTTTCTCCTCTCTACCTACACGTCATTCACCTTTATTCCCTCCTTTAGAGAAATTTGAGAGAGGTGAGTTATGTTACCTTATCCTCTTCCACTGTCACCCCGTCCTATTCCACTGTTGAGGAGGAAAATGTTTTGGTTTTTGGAATCTACTTATTCCTCTTGTTTCTCACATAGGTCATGACTCACATGTTCTCATAGGATAATAGTGATCATTAGACCCACATGATCCATATTACTCAATGAACTACAATAACACTGATTTCCACTATAACTCGGAAACATGGGAAAACTTTCTAAGGCCTGGTAACCATGCCATATCATATAAGAGATGGGAAACCATGCCCCTCACTAGGTTTCCTCTTATAGGGTAATCCCCAATCATAATCCCCTTAATCAGGAATCCTCTTTAAGAATAACCCTAAAAAAAACCGCAAAACCACTGTGAGTTGAAACCATATCTCACGGTTTCTTTTGGGAATTATAATATGGACTAAGACAAACATTAATTCACTAAAATTGACATAATCCCCTTCAAGATAAACCTTCATATTACTCTATAGGCATTATTCTACAAAATTGAACTATGTGGTATTTGATTCCCTTATAAATAAAATACGTAGAAACCCTTCATGAGGTCCAAACACAACACCCCAAATTATACCTATT
Organism: Viscum album; assembly: GCA_963277665.1. Lineage (NCBI taxonomy): Eukaryota > Viridiplantae > Streptophyta > Magnoliopsida > Santalales > Viscaceae > Viscum > Viscum album. Next base: position 563,221,483 of record OY728125.1, read on the forward strand.
CACTCTAGGACACTTTCCTGGTAGTTTTAATTCAACCCATGAATTCATATCTCTCTCAGGTTCTCTGGGATTCTTAGACATAAGTCCCTCACCAAAATTTGACTATGAACCTTCTGCCTTAACATCCCTTCCACATAACGTTAAATAGTTTAGATAGGCACTTGTAACATGACCTTAAAATGTATGATGTTCCTCATTAAGTAGCACTAAAATGCGTGGGATATTATTCATTTACCAAAGATACATAGGAATACAATCCATGTGTTTGATCCCACAAATTAAACCATTTACCATCTCCATATATGACAATAAACTCTTATGAAAGTATCGTCTCCCTAGATAATGATATAATCCATAGAAATTGTTGTCTCTCTATATGATGATATAATTTAGAGTCCCCACTAAGTGTCTAAAAAACCTACATCATAGTGATAATGACCAAATTATCTACAAGTAGTACAAATGAGGATACCATCAATAGAGAACCTTGTATATATATAGATATCTACATTAATGAACAACCTCAGATTCATACAGATGATTCAAAGATCTATACTTTCAAATAATTGATTGTGAACTATGGGTTTACACACATCATATTTGGTAATCAATTAAGGATTCATGAAAATATTTCAAATCTATAAGAGAGTCCCAGAGTGGGTAATAATTCCCCTGAAAAGGGTGTAATGATCCTGACCTCACATCCCCTCGACCAATCTGAGTTCTTAAGAATCATTGGTTAAAATCTCTAACGAGTTCCTTATTTTGTTTTTAGGTCCATTCATATTCCAAACCAATGGGTGTTTCAGGTTCAATGAACACACCCATTAGAAACCACTCAGAAATAAAAAATCATAACGAAACCCCCATTTCTATTGGAAACAATCCCACATCTCATTTTCCATCAATATGTATTGGAAAGTGTCAAATAGATAATTAGATAGTTCATTGAGTATGTATACTCAATACAATAGAACTTTGGTCACCCATTTTGTGTCAAATAATAAATTAGGTGTGTATAATCATTGGATGTGGGGGGATTCATAATTGAGAGAATGTACTCTCATTTGATAGTCGAAAAAAAGTGTATCCAATTTTTCCACATCATGAAATTTTTTTCTTCATAGTTTTTCATATTAATTATGATGTTGACAATTTGAATGTCCATGTTAATATAATATACTTTTATTATGGAATTGAATTTTAATGGTCAATAATATGTCTTGTTTATAGATGGTAGTAGATGGATCCCAATGAGAAACATTATAATTTCACTCCCATTAACAATAGATTCACTCATAAAAAATCAATTTTAAAATGTGTTCAAGATAATCCACTTTAGGATAAAATACATTAAAGAAACTCTACACATGTACTTAGCATATTGTATCACTTACAGATGATTTTGAAACAGGACAATAATGAAAGGGACTTGTTGGTGCATACTAACAATGTTCATTTAATTCTTCTATAAGAAAGTATAGGATTCTCAATCATTGTGAGGGATCCGAGTTTTTTGGGATTTTATGGATGTGTCTGTTATATAATTCATTTTAGAAAATGGTTGTGTCTACTAGAGTAATCCCAATGTGAACGTTAAGTAAAGTGGACCAGATGAAACCAATGCATGAAGTCAAATTACATCATTAAAGAATCTCATTTCTTAATCATTCATGTGTATGGAAGATGTAATTCACTATCCCACATTGGATTACTCACTATATCATTTTTTTAAAATGATAAATTTGTTTAACATCATAAATGAGAACCCACTTTAACCTAATTTTTGATTTGGAAATCCAAAAATCTTTCCCATTTAAAAAGAAATGTAAAACCATTTCTAAATATTTTATAAAAAAGCATAAAAATACAGAAATTCCATGGAAAACTCATGATACCATAAGAAAGACCAATTCCAAACCATTTAACTAATTTCATTGAAACTATCTTCCTTATTTGAAAAGAACAAAACAATTTAAAATCATTATTCATAAATTGAATATAGTATATAATAATTAAACAATATATTATTTTCTTCAATACAAGGAAACCTTTTATGTTACACCCCATTTTCTAGAAATCTAATAATTATTATAATATAATAAGAAATGTGAAATAATAAAACACATATCAAGGAAATGTTCCTATAATCATATCATACCCCCTTAATGGATCTCCACCTGCGTAAGCGGTACCCAATTTTTATTACTTGCATTTCTTGTATAACACATGTGATAGAACTCGCGATCCCCCACATCTTCATGGATTTTCCATCTCCAAAAATAATTACTAACAGTTAATCATGGATGAATCAATTTCTTGAAAGGCACACCAGGACACTATATTAATTTTTTATTGATGTTTTAATAGCATTACCTGATAAAAAAGAAAACCAAGAAATGAGAAGGTGTTCAATCCATGTTAGAGATAGGGTGTGTTCACAATTCATGTAAATGAGGTTAATTAATATAAATTAACCTGAATGGTATGTTCAAGTAGATGAATTTCAGGTCATTGGAAAGTTTGAGAATATATGTGGGTGTAAAAATATCTAAAGAAGAAATAGTGTGAGATATAAATTATTCAATCCATGTTTGCATAAATTATAATTGAAATTATATCTTGGTGATTCATGGAACTATTTTGGGAGGAATATGTTAAAAGGAATCATAAAACAATGCATACTTAGTTTCCACAAGGTGGGAGTGAAATATTAGTGGGGAAAATTCCATAGAAATTCCAAATCACCATGTTTTTACACTGTTGGTATTTCTAATATCTTCAATTAAAAAATAATTATACATCATGAAAGTATTTTATACAATCACACTTTTATAACCATAAACATATATCAACTTGTTTAAGATGTTTAAAAAACTACCTTTTCTCAAAATAACATTTACTATTACAATTACATGGTTAAAAAATAAACATCCAACCCTTTTCCAATGCTAGAAAAAATCACCTCATAAATTCAATGAACTTACTTGTAAAATACACAATACCTTCAAAAAACATAAAATCGCATCGTTATGATATACATGAATCAATATATCATGAGTGGGAAATCACTAACAACCAGAAAGGATGAGGATGCGGCCATACTGAAACCCTAGATCATTGTTCTATGATTATAATCTATTCTTCTGATCCTTAATAACCATATTAAGAAACCATTATTACTCTATTGATAATTCAATCTCTATTTTAATATCCAAAAACCCATTATATTAATGTCAATATAAATAAGGAATAAGAATTATATTATGGGAGGAGATATAGATAAAAGATAATGTAGTATCATTTTTATTAGACCTTTAATCATATGATGATATGGAAACCCCTATATTGAATGGAATTTTTTAATGATGTAGAATCACCGATTTTGTTTTCAAGATACCTAGGGATCATCCAAGTTTTTTAAGGGAATATGATGAGTTTTATGGTTGGCTAATTAGGTTTTCAAAAGTCAAATCTCAATACTAAAACCCAACTACCCATTCTAGTTGTCTACTTTCAAAGGATTGTACACCGACCATGTGTGAATCTAAATCTATTAACCTAGAATAAATGTCCAAAATGGACCATATCATGTACCATTATCATATTAGATCAACCAATATTGTTCTAAAAAAATCATAGTTTCAATAAACCAATAATAAAAACTCAAAGGATTCCTCGTACACCAGACACAGTACATCAAAATTCTATATAGAATATGAAATTTTTCCTTGAGATTTCATCAATACTTGTTTAACATGAATATCTATAGACATTTATTCCATATCTGACCCTCTAATACTCAAATATCCTCTTTAATCAAACCATGTTTCTATAATTCTCTTTGTAATATAATAATGTACTATTTAATAATTTTATTTTACCAATCAAAAATTCCCATAGGACTTTCTATAATGGCCACATCCCAATTCAAATCCACTTTATCATAAGAATAAACACTAGAGGGATTTGTTTTGAACTTAATAAACCCAAATAAAAGAATAAATTCGTGAATTATAGTATACTAACATAGGAACTACAATTAGTAATCCCCATCACCAGTTTTCTCAACAATCCCAAATGGACCCATGTATTGGGGTGTAAATTTACCTTATATAGATATATGCTCCCCATCCCCGAGGAAACATGCAAGAAGACCTGATCTCTAAAAATAAACCTAATTTTTTTCTATGATTATTCGGTAAGTCTTTTTCCATTTCAAATTTATCACTTATCACATGAATGTTTATAAAATATGATTTTTCATACCCAACTCAAACATATTTATTAGATGAGAAATCCCACTTAAATCCACTTAATATAATAGTGATTTGAAAGATCTTATATAATGTTATTTTAATGAATCCATACGAATAAATTCTTCATAATTATTATTATTGGAAAACTCTAACAAGGTCAATGGTCCCCCAATTATCTCTTAAAATCCATCACACAATCATGATACATATCTTTTAAAACATGATTTTCTATTTCATCATACAATATGTATAATAGTGATATGATATAAATGTATTTGTACTATTTTCCTTCTACAGCCCTCCCTAATATCTAAATTTAAATTGATTATATGATGTTAACATGATTGAATAATGTATTTCATGAAGCATGTTCACTTCAATAATGTAAAGACTACTAAATTCTCTCACTGGGAACATCTACTAAACTAGAAAGAAGTGTTATGAAAACTTTTATCAATTTATAATCACCCAAATAATTTCAATATTTAGCTGTGATCATAGGATACTATGAAAATTTCTTCAATAATTTACATCTACAAAGTCAAAGGGTGTAGATCTCCAATATGTTCATTATTCTATGATTTTACCTTCTAATTATTCAAACAATAGAAGACATAATCTTAAACATTCATCTTGATCCCAATAATCAACAATTATCCTCATAAATCATGATATCACTTGAGGATTTATTATATAATTGGTTTTATATAATTTAATCATAACATCCTTCTTTATGGACAAATGAAACAATACCCAATTCAGTGAATTGAGTGTCATATACATTACCAACAGACAACCATCCATTGTTACCACACTATTTAAGGTGTTTCTAATACTCTTGTATATATTATTGGTATTTTATTATTACTTTATTTGTATCAAATTTTATTTTAAGATTTCAATCTGATGTAACATCATATTATTTACCCCTTTATGATCTATTATATATATAATATTACCATAAATCCCAATATCTTTCATTAGTCCTCTGAATGATTTACTTGTTAATATTTAAAACATAAGTCATCAACTATAATATAACCCTTGTGGTATATAATAAGTCAAAATAATTTTTTTATGATACTATACTCATATATGATACCAAAAATTCAAATTCCACTAGTATAATATATAAATCATGTTATTTTGATCTAAATACACCATAATTCATTTGCAAAATAGGTAATGTGTTCCCCCATTGAAGACATGAAAAATAAACATCCCTACCTATGTTAGCCATGGGGTATTTCATCTCATATTTTCATAATATCCTTGATCTATACGTCAACAAAATATGAAATTACATGATTATATAAAATAATATAGTTCTAAATGTAATGCAATATATGGATAACCCTTCACTCAACTCAAGAAATATCAACACTGGTGAAAAATTTAGGCTCCCCTTAAGAACCATAAAATTACTCTATCACTTACCATCCCACTAATACATCGCAAGTTTATAAATTAGCACAATCACTGGAGTTGAATACATTGAAAAGACATGAATTAAATTTTGGCAGTAGGCTTCAAATCCAAGGAAAATATAAACCTCAATGACATTTTTAGGCCACTATGAAAAAATCACAAAATTTACTTGGTCATAGTCTATAATCACATATTACATTAACTACCAATATGTATTAGTTTAATAGTAATTATTTAACTATTTTACATTCACATTATATTTTAAGATTAGCGTTTTAGGGAGTTTGGAGGAAAAATTACATAAATTTATGGACACTTCCACATAGTGTACATTGTTTCCACAAAAATTGGTCTTTTAAGATTTCCCTTTTGTTTCAGTAAATACACTTTTACTTCATTTATAATGAGGCCAAAGAATAATGTTTTATCTTTTTATACTTCCTAATAATCCTTAGATCTTATGGAAAGCATTAAATATGTGAGATTATCTAATAAATCATAAAATGGGAAATAAAAATGAATAAAACCCATTATACCATTTTATAAAAAAACCCTTGAAAATGTTTAGCTTCTGCATAAAGAAATATTTTTCACATAAATAAAACATTTAAATATGTGAAAATCAATCATTTATCAAATCAAACATATGAACTCCATTATCATACATATAGAAACAATTAATTCACCTTGAGAAACTAGATAACAGAGGAGAAGTTTCATTAATAAAAACTTTTCACCTTTATAAGTTCAACAAAATTATTTCATCAGGAATTCAAAAGACTTCCTTATAAACCCTTAGGAAACAAGAAATACGTATCTTGGATAATATTATTCATTACCCAAAATCACTCATGTTTAAAACATTTTACAATAACTAATTCCTTATTAATTACACAGATGTAACCTACCCTGTTATGTCCCTCATTTTTCACAATAGAATAATAATTTGTTGCCTAATGCATTGGAGGGATATATCAGGATCAAACATCATTAGAGTTTTATCAATATCAATTATCATTATCAATAATTTCCAAGTACCATATCATGAAAAAAAATATATCATCGCAATTTTTTAAAATAAACCCCTTGAAAAAACACTTTAATATAAAAAAACCAATTTCCTTTTTGTTATAACATTCAGGAGAAATATAAATTTTTTGAACTCTTAATGGTAAATGTTTCTAGAAAAATGGGAAAATGGACTTATTGAAAAATAATAAAAACATATAGAGGTATGTTAGTAAAAAATAAAATCTATGTCAATAAGAAAATGTGGTCAAGCCATATACGTTAAAAAACATTATTTATGTGTTTTTTATGAAGTGAAAAATAACCCATACATGAATTTATAAATAAATTATTGTTTATATATTTTTAAAACAATGTAAAAAATATAGTCAAAATGAAACATTTAAAATTTTGAATCATAAATATGAATATTATTGAATCATTTAAAAGAATATGGATATGGATCGTAATTAGTTGGAAATATAAAATTAATACTAGGTTTTAAATAAAAATATATTCCAAAAAGTATTTTCTAGATTCACACATTCAATACATGTTAAATAATAAAAATATACTAGTTATTTACTTTCTTAAAAACATTTTTCATGTTCATTCCATTATAATTATAATTACACCTCGGGATTTTAAAATATATATTTTCATTTAAAACATAATAAATTAAATAGATTACTTCACACCCAAAACCAAACTAAAATGTATTCATGATATTTTAAAATAAAATTTCAACATTACTATATATCCATTTAATTTGAAGTTATAAAATGAAGTATCCATATTATTTATTTATGATGAAAATGAAATAAATGGAGTCATATTATAGAAGTATACGTTTTGAAGCTTATTTTTTCAATCATGGAAAAGAAGTATCTTAAATTGGATTATCCAAGAATAAGACCACGACAAACTCATACAATTATAGTATGTGAAAAATTGTATGTGAGTGAAAATAATTTTTATGGGAATTGTTACAATATCTATAATAGAAAAACCACCACCCTTGACTACCACTAAATATTACATTTATCATTGATCATATGAAGAGTCCTTGATGGGATATGTAACTATATATTTTGATTATATAATCAGTTTATTGATAACGAAATTTTTTATTTATTAATTTTATATTACAAATATTTCATTTTGTTCTTTTAAAGAAAAAATGTTTAATTTTCTCTAAAAATAGACTTTATATATATAATCCTTTTTTAAAAACAAGTGTTTTTAAATTTTAAATTTTAAATTTGATGAAATGAACTTAATTTTTAAATTATTCATGTCAATAATAGATTAGGGTGCATTTTTTATTTTTATAAAAGAGTTTATTTTTATGTGAATAGTTAAACTACTAATTTTAATAACAAACTGTCACTTTTATGAAATTATCTTAACATAAGAATGAAATAAAAGTTTATGATAAATTGTTTTATATAAAATATAAATTTTAAATGTAATAAAAATAATTAAATAATACTATTTTTAATTTATTAATATATTTTTCATGTTTTGTTTACATGAGTAATATTTTAATCCTAAATAATTGTTTTTATTCACTTATATTAAAAAATAGTTTTCAAAACATGTAAAATTAAAATCCAGAAAAATGGAATTAAAATTTTTGAAACACTTTTCCATGTTATATAAAAATTTCACTTCAACTTAGGCATTAAATTATTTTAACATGGTAAATATTTTTTATGGTGTTAAAATAGAAATTTTTCCAAGAATGATACCATCCAAAACATTGGCTATTTTTAAAATTTTAATTTATCTACTTTAATATAAAAAACTAATATAATGTTTATAAATACATAAAAAATAATAAATATTTATTTAATTTTTAATCAATGTTAAATAATATTAATAACATTTAATGATTGAAATGATAGTTTTCTACTAAAAAATGTTGAAACACAATATATATTTTATTCTAAAATTTAATTTTCTCAAAAATAGAAATTTATTTAAATTAAATGGATTATAAATTAAAATTTTTAAAGTCAAAACCTATAATGAAGCATCATATTATAATTTTAGTTATAAATTAATTACAATGGTTAAATTTTAATTAAGATTAATAAATGTTAAAATGGATAACCAAATGTGCATCGATATTTTCTAAACAAATTTTTCACATAGACTTTATAGAATGTATTTTTTTAGGATTTAATATCTTTTTTATAAGAATAAAATCCATTTTTCTTCCTAAATCAACTATCAAACATGAAATTATATTATTACCCTTTACCTAACATTCATTTCTTGATATTTTTCCCTCTTTTTCACATATAAAAGGAGCTTACTTACACTATTTTCAAGAAACATCCCTAATATAATATTCCCATGAAAAACTATAAAATTTTCTTCTTTTAGATTTCTCTAAAAACATTTTATATTTTTTATCCTAAACAATGTTCTTGAACTACTTTATTTCTGAAGGATACATCAATAAAATATCAAAATTCTCAACATAAGTAATACATAACAATTAAATTAATTTCTTTATAATTATTATCCATCCCTCATCCAAATACAAAATAACTATATGTATATAATTACATAAAAGTAAATAATATGCATAAATATTATTATATTTATAGTATAACCATTATCTATTCACCTCCCATTCGATCAAAAACTCAAAACATTGTTCATGTGGGTGTGAAAACTATCCCCTCCATAAAAAACGCATTTAATTTTTCATCCCCACCATTCATGGATTATTCATGAAATGTTTTTAGTGAATATATATGTTATATATTTCACTATTTCTATTCTATTAATATAATCTATTCATTATATAAGTAATTTTAGCAAATAATATTTCATTGTAAAACTAACCGCTTAAAATGGGCATACCAAGAGTAAAATTGATTTATTTATAATTGATAACTACATTTTCATTAAAACTATTCTTATACTTATTAATAATTCAGATTTATCACCTTAATATAATCAAAATAATTTGATTATATTTTTAAATTAGGATATTATAACAAAATAATCTTATTTTTTTATAATCACATATATATTGTATCGTGTTTTTGATGGGTTGGTTTAACTAATTGCATGAAAAGTGATATAAATATATATTAATGATGGAATTTGATACATAATATTGGGTATTAATACTTAAATAATGGTTTTTGTGTGTTATATAATGTTAATATAAGCATTTAAATTGTTAATTAAGATAACACTATTGTTTCTCTATTAATTACCCTAACAAGTTCATCATCAACTTCATAATCTCAAATAATAACAAAAAAATAAAGAAATGAAATTATAACATATTAAATAATTATTAAAAAAATCAATTTATATACTTATAAGAATGAGTAATGACGAACTTTAGGAGAATGATAGAAAACAACATCACTATTATGAAACTAGGTCTACATGATCAAGTTTATTCTCACCCGATATTGAAAATAGATCACTAATGTACAAATAGAGAATACATATAAATAAATATTATAAAAGATTCGGGATATGATAAGGGATCTGAACGAGGTTATTAAGAAATTTGTTGTTATCTAGTAGATTCATGTTCTTTAGCATATGTCATGAATTAATGTAAGGGGTTCATTGTCTCAAATTAAATTTCATGAGACATATTTCTTATTATATGACATTATATCTTTGATATGATATAAATATTTACAATTGAATAGCTTTTTTAAAAATCCTGAATTTCTGGCCTTTTGAATATCTATGCCATGTTCTTTACTAGACTGTATCTTGATTCAAAAAATACCAAAATCGAATGTTGTTTTGTTATCACAAATCTCGTCATCTAGTTATAATGCCCCTTCATGAAATTTTTACTTTTATTCCTGGTTTTTTCCACCCAAATAATTTATTTCAAGGTACATTATCTTCCTCTCTAGGGACTATTTTTTTTATTCAATATTTTTCTGTGATGAAATTATTCACCAAAAAGTATATTGTTGTTATGAATAATTTGCATTCACTTTAATGAAATTTCCCCTTATTTTCAATACCGTCCTTCCTATAAATGTTCTCATTTGTATTTAGAGACAAAGTTATGTCTTATCTCATGTGACCTTCATATTTACCTTCTCCTATTTTTAAAAGGAATTTTAATCACTATTTTTATGATGTAGGATTTTAATAAAGATATTTTAAAATAATAAAATGGATTTCGTTATATAATTTTTTTTAATCATCCACTCCATATTTCCTTGGACTGCTCAATACATATTTTATGGATCCATTATATGAAGTTTATTCTTTCATTAATTTTTTTCAATAGTTCTCATATCACCTTTATGAATATAATTTTTTAATGTGACCAGTAACTTCATATTTTTGTGATAATATTAAAAGATATCTATAATATCCTTTTATGTTTTTATTCTATGAAAACAAATTCTTTATTCATAAAACCATTCCTTAGAATGAATCTTCCTTCTTATATTTTAATAAGGTTTTCCAACTAATCGCAATTTGTAATGAATTTAAAATAAAAAAAGATATTTCATCGAAATATTTAAATTTTCTTCTAATTATATTGAAAAATTATTTTATTTAACACCCCGTTATTTTATTTTATGTATCTTTTTAAATTTAATCCCTTTGAAAACTTATTTTTCATGAAACACATAACTTAACTATAAAATGAAATATTATTATAACTCAACTGTTAAATTGAAAGGAAAAAATATCATTGACCACAGTATTATATATATATATATATATATATATATATTCAATTCTTTCATTTTCCATAAAATATATTTTATAGGCTTATGATAAGAAAAAAACCAATTTTAAACATAAAAGGTCATACTTTTTAAAAGCTAGTTTTCTCACATTTTGATAGAACACTTGTTTTAAATTATGTTTTTGATACTTTTAGGAATTATATTTGATAAAATAAAATTCTTATTTGAAATTTAAATATCAAAACTTTATTTGGAGAATTTTTTAATTCATTTTTCTAATAAGTTTCATGTTTTGATGAATAGTGAAAATATATTTCATTTTGAAAACAACTTTTAAAAAAACATTATTGATTAAAATTTTAATTTTAATTTGTTTTAAAGTATAATTTGATAAATTATTTATCATTAAATATAATTTAGGTCGTTTTAATGAATTCTAAATTGAATTTGGATATAGAAACATGTCTATTATTCAAATGTTTTCACCTTAAAAACAAGTTTTCTTGTTCTGTCAACGAGATAATATGAAATTACATAATTCAAATTCTGTATTTTTAATTTTTAAAATGGTTTCCATTTTTAAAATCAATGTGTCCAAATTATTTAAATATTTTACATTTGTTTTTTTACATTATGAATTGTAACTATAATAAATATTTTATTAACTTGGATAAAGTAAAATCATGTAATTAAGTGTAAAAATAATATTTTAAATATTATAAAATTACCCTAACACGTATAAAAATTTTATTTTATAAGTTATTTTCAACAAAATATATTCTTTGTTTGGTTTTATTTCCTCTTGGATCAACATGGATTACTTTATTCTTTTATTTATTATTTTTTATAAGAAAAGTCTAATATGCCATACCCTTGTTTTTAATAAGTATTAGATTTTAATATTTCAAAATTCAAAAAATATCTTCAAATATAAAAACTAATTTTAAAGATAAATGATTTATATTCATATGGTAATTTATTTTAAATTTTTATGAATTAAATTCTTGTACAATGATGACGTAATTATTTTTTAATTAATGGATACATCAAATAAATGTAATTTAAATAATAAAATAAATATATTTTGATATAATTACTATCATACAAAACGTTTATATATGACCTATACATTATATGTTTGTAATAAAGTTTCAGTTTAAATTTATTCTTTTTATTTATATTTTTTAAAAAGTAAAATAATTAATAGTGTCAAAATTGACATTAATGATATTTTAAAATAAATAATACTGTATTAAATGATATTACATTCATAAAAATTTAAAATTAGGCCAAATAATCGGGATAAGTTTTAAAATTTAATTAATGACTCATTTATGTTAATTGTTTCATTTTGTATTAAATATATTAACCTTTAAGGAGTAAAAACATATGTTGTCACTATAAGAGTTAAAGGGTTTAAAATGGTATCAAACCAAAATATTAGAGAATAAACAAGACCTAACCACATTCAAAAAATATTAGTTGAATAGGATTTGACCAGTATCACCTTAGGATAAAATTGGAGTTATTTAATTGAAATTTTATATTGGAAAAAATATATTATTTAAATCAATGATAATTACAAAAAATCACTCTCTTTGTATTTAATATCATATCTGTGTCTACATAGGGAAAAAATAAAGATATGAACAAACCTAAATTTATAAATTGATATTAATATAATTATTTTTATTATATAAATTTAATTTTAATTTTTAAAATTTATATAACTAGCTTAAATTATTATTTAATGCTAAAACAATATCTATTTGATTAGCATAAAAACAAAATAACTGATTTTAAAAGTATTAATTTTGATATATTTAGGATGCTTTAATGTTTCAAATGATTTTTATATATATTTTGAATAGATTAGGTATATGTGAAATCATTATATTTGAATTCACATTTTTTCTTGTTGTATTTGAAGCCAAATAAAATGAATAGTATCAAATTTGAAAAAATTATATTTCATTAAAATCATATATTATTAAATTATCTATAAATCATAAATATATTAAATAATTAAAAATAAAAAATATATACGGTCTATAATGTATTCTTATATTCAATTATAGGATATCTTGAAGTATTTTTCTCTAGTATAGCCTTATTGTATTTTAATATTTTAAGGATTTCCAAAAGTGTCCCTCACCTTAATTATAAAAGGAACCTCCTCCTTCTCTTCTTCACACATATTTGAATCTTATAACTTGACAAATACCTTCCCATTTATCCTCCTAACATGGTTAGACATGTTTTGGATGTCCTGGTCTTCTAAAAATACCAACCCTCTATCCCTTAGGAAGTGATCTAAAGGAAGTCCACTGAAAAAATGAGTTTAATCAAATTTTGACTAATGGAATAATATGGTAATTGTTTTCTCATATCACATTTACTTTTGTGAAATATATTCCTTTTTCACCACTTATTTCTTGTGTGTGGTATTTGTACTACCCTTTGATATATCATATCATGAATATTATTATTTTGAAGATATTTTATGCTTCATTATATTGTATTCCTTAATAGGGATTGTTATTTAAATGCTTCAAAGCGTAATGTGACACTTTGGAATATTTAAAGATTATATTCCTCGTGAATTTTTTAGTGGTCTCATTTAAAAGTATCTTTATCTTTTTCAACATACTTTTTCGAATAAGGTAATTCATTGATGTTTATCTCTTATGATACCATAAACCATATGTTATTTAAGGGTTTACGATCGGTTTGAATGTGGATGTGATTTTTTGATACCATTCATGATTTGTGGTTAAAGTATTGACATTTGTTGTGTGAGTTTTTTAATTAATATGTTTTATTAATTTATTTTTTACCCTTTTCATATAATGATTTTATTAAAATTAATAAGTGATGGTAGGGGCCCGCTATATCCCCTAAATGAATCGATAGGTCTCATGAGACAAAGTAGATATGGATTTGGTTGAGGCCTTACCCATTTATTTTCAGATGGCTTGGATGAGACCTCGACGGTATATTTCATGGGGTCCATCATTAATAATTCCATCAGTATTAGATTAGTTATTTATAATAAATGTAACTGTATGACTAGTATAATACACATTTTTATATTTCCTAGATCATGTTATTATTTAAATGGAATGTGTTTCAGTTATTTACCTTGCTATATTATTTATACCATATTTAATCATAACTTTTTTTATACACTTACATTTACTAATAATTTGATCTCACTAATTTAATATGTTTTAATTTTTCTCTAGGATTCCAATATGTATATTCTGACTAATATATAGGGTTACATAATAGGAAATAGTGGAAAACTCAATCACACTATTTTTTTATTTTGTACATTAAATTGTAATGTGAATTTCAGGTATGTATATATTTTACCATTACTACTCAATTATTTAGTACTTTGGGTTGTGATTTATTGTATCTTATGCCAATTTTATAAATTTAGGCATCAGAACCAAGATTATAGGGTCGAGTCATTATAGTTTGTATCAGATCAAGTTTAGTAGAAACATTGGGAACTATATTAATTAATTCATGGATTAGAAAATGTAACACATTGAATGAATTTGAGGAAGAGGCTATGTATTAGATAACATCCTATATATTTGGTAATGACAACCGGTAACCTAGTTTAAACCTAGAGATTCATATATTAATAATGTTTCATGATTTATATAACCAATAAATGATTCTATATGATTATATAATAAGTATTAGTATTTCTCATATTGTGATTTGAGTTTTTGTCAATGGATTAAATCTGAATAGTTATATAAGAATTGGTTATACCGCCAAATAAGATGTGACTACAAGAGAAAAAAGAAATGGGTGAGGTACTAAGGAATAAGATGATAGAGCATAGTTAATGGATTAATAATGAAATAGAATGATTATAGTTCTTATGAATTTGGATTCAATAATAATTTCATCCATGGTTTTATGGTTATATAAATCATAAGATACATAAATATTTTTTCACATTACTTATTCTTTAAGTATTTGTATGAATATAAGTTTTAATTAACATTATTAAGGTGATAAAATATTTAGTATGGAAAAATATGAGCTAAATTACATTTTTTTACTAATATGATGTAAATATTAATTTTGGAAATTTAGAGATCTTTGTAGATTGTGAATTCAGACATAAGAATTTTGGATGAGTATTAATTTGGGAATAGATTAAGTTGAACATTTGATATTGTTTTTTGACATTGATGTATTGTTTATTAGAAACTATATGATAATGCTTTAGGGTTCAGTAAACATTTAGAGGATTAATGAATTGCTTGGGGACCTTATGATTTATTAAAATTCTTTCACGCATAAAAATTCATATTGAATATACATCATTAGGTTTACAAAATAAAGTGAAAATGGATTTATTTACAGTGAATGGATGATAGTATTCTCATGACATGGATAGTAAAAAAGTAAGTTTATTATCTAATGTTATTATTTGAATAGTAAGAGTGTATCTCAACCCTAGGAAGATTATTTTGTGGAATATAATTGTTATATTTTTACTTTTCTTTCTATGAAATCATGGATTTTTAGCCAACCACAAAATTTTCTATTTTTTGATAGTTAGTATTTTAATGAACATGAACCCTTTAATTCTCAATCGGAACATGATAGTTGGATTTCTCTTCTAGGTCCATGTTTTTACTTCCCAAAAATGATATCCTATTCAATATTTTAATTTTTTGGTGATATTTTCATTTCCATTTCTCTCTTTTTAAGAGGATATTTTATTAACACTATTTCCAGGGTGGGTTTTCCACAAAGGAATTTTAATGTATCAACCTTGGATTTTTTAAGATAATTTTTAAATTAACAAACTAAAATTTTAAGGAGTGGATAATGTGAGAGCCCAAGATTTTATGGTAAATATTTTTTAAAATTTAATCTATAGATATATTACGTGCCATTAAACACCCAACTTAACCATATAATAAAATATAATTATAACCTAACCATTATATTGGAATGAATGAATAGTATTAATAGAAATATTATATATATAAATATATATATATATATATATATTAATGTTTGAATGTTCATAAAATATATTTTATTGTCTTATGATAAGAACGAAACCAATTTTAATAATAATGTTTTTCATTTTTCTAAAGCCAGCTTTGTCAACTTTTGATGGTGCGCTTGTTTTAAATATATTATTTGACACTTTTATAAATTATATTTGAAAAAAATAATTTTCTTCCATTAATATATGTTTATGAAAATTTAATTTGGTTGTTTTTTTGGAATTTTTCTAATAAGTTTCATGTTTTGATGAATTGTGATATAATATTGCATTTTAATTGAAAGTAGATTTTTTGTCTAATTAATTTATAGTGTTAAATTATATTTTTAAATTTTTTTAAAGAATAATTATATAAAATTATTTTTCATTAAATATTTTTTAGGTTATTTGAATAAATTTAAATTTTTAATTTGGATATAAAAACATTTCAATCTTTTGAATATTTTTACTTTAGAAATGTGTTCTGTCATTCTGTTAATGAGATTGATTTTAAATTAATTAATTAAAATTTTTATTTTGAATTTTTAAAAATGGATTCAATATATTGATTCAGTGGAATAAAATAATTTAATTATATTCCCCTTATTTTTGGACATTATGATTATTAGCTTTAGTAATTTTTTAATTAACATGATTAAAGTAAAATGGACTAATTAAGGGTAAAAATAAAATTATAAATATTAATAAATTATCCTAGAACATGACTAAATTTTATTGTATTATTTATTATCGACCAAAATCATCCTTTGGACTCTTTTATGTACCCTTAGATCCACTTGGATGACTATAAGACATTATTTAGTTTTTTATTTTATGTCAAATATGTCAAACTCATGTTTTTAATAAGTATTAAATTATAATATGTGGGTTCTCAAAAATATATTTGACTATTAATATTTAGTTTGAAGATAAAATTATTATCTTCATCATGATAATTTAATTTTAATTTATAGGGGATAAATTATTAAATTAAAGGTTTTCATAATGATGATGCTCTAATTTTTTAATTAATAGACACATCAAATAAATTGTATTAACATTATGAAAAGAACTATAATATGATATAATTCATGTAATACGAAAAATTTCAAGATTAACATGTCATATTATAGATGTATTAAAGGTTTTTTTTTGAATTTATCTTGTGTGTTTTTATTTTTAAAAATTCATGTAATGTATAGTGGAAAAGAGACATTAATGATATTTTAAAATAAATAATATTTTATTTAATTCTATAAAACTCATAAATGATAAAAATCATACAACTAATTTGGATATATTTTATAATTTCATGAATGAATAATTTATGTTTATGTTGTAATTTTATAAAATCTATATTAACTTTCATATAGTGAAAACACATGTTGTCATAGAAAGAGTTACAGGGTTTGAAAGGGGTCCAATAAAAAATATAAAGGAATAACCATGACCTAAACTTGAACAATAATTATTGGATGAATATGATTATACTCATATCACCATAGAGTCTAATGGGAGTTGATAAAGGTACACTTAGAAATGAAGATATGTTATATTTTATTTAAATCGATGGTAGTTAAAAAATTTCACTCTCTTTGTATTTAATATCATTTATGTGTCTACATAGAAAAAATGAAGATATTAATATAAATAAATTTATATTTTGATATTAATATATTTATTTTCATTATAAAATTTTATTTTATTTTCATAGAAATTATATAACTACCTTAAATTATTTTTCAATGCTAAAATAGTATTAATTTAATTAACAGAAATACAAAATAATTTATTTTAAAAGTATTAATTTTAATTTTTTTATGATGAGTTAAGGTGTCTAATGAATTTTCTAGATCTATATGATAAATTGTGGATTTTTTAAATCAATATATTCTAATTAAAACTTTTTCTTGATGTATTTGAAGTCAAATTAAATGAACATTATCAAAGTAGATAATAATAATATTTTTATAGAATTAATTTATTATTTATTTTTTGAAAAATTATAAAATAATAAATAATTACCAATGGGATAAGATATGGTCGAAAATGTCTTCCCCTATTCAATTATATGACATTTTTAATTCATTATCTATATAATAGAATTATTTTATTTTAATATTTTTTGGATTTTTGAAAGTTCCTCTCACATCAATTACAAAAGGGAACCTCCTACTTCACTTATTCACACCACTTTCAGCATTACAGCTCAACTAAGACCTAAACCTTTCTCCCCAACCATAATTAGGAATGTTTTGGAGGTTATGTATTTCAAACAATACCATCTATAAATCCCTTAAGAAGATATATAAAGGAATTTCAATGAAGAAGATGACGGTAAATCACATTCCACTAAAGGAACTGTATGGTATGGGTTTTCTCATCTCATTTTTACTTCTATGAGAAATATTCCTTGTTCACCACGTATTCCTTCTATGTGGTGTATGTAATTCCATTTGATTTATCATATCATGAATCTCCTTATTATTATGACATTACATGCTTCATTTTATGTTATGACTTCATAAGGATTATGATTTAAATGTTTCAAAGTGATATGGGACACATTGAAATGTTTAAATGTCATATTCCTCAATTTGTTTTCAATGGTATCATTTAAAATTATCTTCATCTATTTCCAAAGCCTTTTTATAATCTTGTAATTCATTTAGGTTTATATTTTATTATACCATATACCATATTTTATTGAAGGGTTTATGATTATTTTGACTGTGGATGTGCTTTTTAGATACCATTAATGTTTTATGGTTAATGTTTTCACATTTTTAATGATTTTTTTTTTCAATATGAATATTTATTTATTATTTGTTTTACCCTTTCTATATGAGGAATTTATTGAACTTAGTATATGATGGGTGGGACCTGCTGTAGCCCCTTGATGCATCAACAGGTCTCATGAGACAAATTAGATATAGATTTACCCAATGCCTTACCAATTCATTTTTCATATGTCATGGATGAGGCCTCAACGATATGTTTTAAATGTCTTACAATACCCATTCCATAATTATATTATTTTTTATTGATATTTCATGTGACTCTTTGAATAGTATAACATCCAAGGTTATGTTTCAGAGCTCAAGTCATTTTTAAAAGGTATGTGTTCAGTTATTTACCTTTCCATATGTTTATTTCATATTTACTCATAGAATCTATTGTACACTTACCCTTATTAAGCATTACGGCTCGCCCCTTTCAAATGTTTCAATTTTCCCTAGGATTCCAAAGTTTATATTATGACTGATATGCATGGTTACAAAAATGGGGAATAATGGAGGAATCAATGAAAATATTTTTTGTATTTTATGTTTTTAAATGTAATTTGGAATTTCTAGTTTGTATCTTGATTACAAAGACTACTAAACTATTATGTACTTTGGGATTAAATTTATTCTATACTATCCCCATGTAATAATTTAAGGCACCATCTCATAGATTCTAAGTTTGGGTCGTTACATTTCCCATTTATGTCAATTTCTTATATTCATTCTTATAGTGTTATTTTATAATACCATTCAACTTATTTTAATGGATTAAATATTCACTTTTTGTTTGTTAACATGTAACCCATTTCATTATTGGTTCAGTTATACTTTCACGAACTTATTTATAATTTCTTTAAATGGAACACATAATTATATACATTAATAGAAGTCCCTCTTAGTGCTTGAATTCATTGGGTAAATAAATGATCTATATAGATTAAAATTTCATGATTACTTGGAATCATGTATTGGTAATGTTTTATGATACTTTTTGAATTTTAATGCCACGAAATTCAAATGTAAGAACATTGTATTCGATAACGGGTATGACACACAACACCATGCGCGTAAGGGGATATAATATATAGAAAAATTATGATATACTTTCAATTTTTAATAAATTCAATATATGATATAGCTTTCAATGCATATAATACTAAGTTATCTTAAAATGCATTAAATAATGAATTCTTTGATGATTT
The DNA here is from genome assembly GCA_963277665.1 of Viscum album. Taxonomy (NCBI): domain Eukaryota; kingdom Viridiplantae; phylum Streptophyta; class Magnoliopsida; order Santalales; family Viscaceae; genus Viscum; species Viscum album. The sequence continues at coordinate 563,241,901 of OY728125.1, forward strand.
GGGTTACAAGAAAGATAGAGTTTTACCGAACAACAATATATTATTAAATTATTTTTATTAAATATAATAAGATATAAACTATCTATTAAAATAGAGGTTATTAATAGGATTAACTAAAATATCAAAATATATTGTTTACTCACATGTAATATTAATTCATTGGTTACTAATTAATTATATACAAAAATATAAATTGGTTAAATATTAAAAAAGTATTATTATTTTTGAGCCCACAAAGCTGTTTTGTCATAGTAAATTAAATTGAATACAATTAAAGAGTTATATTAATTAATATATATCTATATATATTATTATCTCATATATTTTTATATTCATCTGATATATTTTATAGGCGTAAGATAAGAACAAAACAATTTTATGAATAAAAAACCTATATTTTATAAAATATAATATTAACATGATTTAATGGAAGAATTATTCTAAATCAAAATTATGGATATTTTATACTTATTATATGTCAAATAAAACTTTATTTTTAAATATATAAATAAAAATTAGGTTAGGGAGATTTGTTTTATTTTTCTATGATCTTTCATTTAATGATGAATGGTGAAAAATACTGATTTTTTATTAAAAACTGCTTTTTACTAATTTATTTATAAAGTAAAAGTATATTTTATATTTGATATAAACTAAAATTATATATATTTTAAACAAATTAATCCAATTTATCTCTTTATAATCAACAACACATTGAGATTAGATAAAAAATATCTCATACTTTTAAACATTTTTAGTTTAAAAACATGCTTTGTTATCCCATATCCCGGATCAGATTTAAATTAATTTCTTCCACTTTTGATGTTATAATTTAGAAAAATGTATTATAAATTTGGTATAATAGTAATTTATAGTTTGTAATAATTTAAAATAATTTTTGAACAAAAATATTAGTGATAGGAACTATATTTAATTGTAGTGATTAAGAGAAACATTACCTCATCCAGGGACTAAACCTTAATCTTAAGTGCCAGAATGACATAGAAACGTCTATAACGGACATAAGATGTCCCTATTTTGAACCTCTAATAACTTTTATCTAATTGTTTCAATTATTGGAGCCAATTTAAATGTGAAAAATTTGGGAGGAATTCCTTTCTAAAAAATTTACAACATTACCACACCTCCACTATAAAAAGGTACACACCCCTCCCACTTCCTCACACCCATCAAGACACATTTTATCAAAAATAATCTTCTCAAATTTATCCTATAATTTTATAAACTAATCCTACAATCCTAAACTTAGGAATAAATCCAACCAATGAATCCCTTTTGTATAAACCAAATGAGTAAGGAAAAATAGAGGTTACCTTCTTGAAAGATCATCTTTCATTGTATTTCTTATCCACCACTAAAAACGTCATATTATGTGATTATATAATAACATAATTATCCTAAATATAATGAGATTTTTTTATTATAGGTTTTCTATCTACACTTAGCCACACTTCCATCTAATGGGCAATGAAATTATGGTCTGTGTACGACGAACTTCCGCCTTGGGAAATGATGATTTTTCCTTTTTTCGTTTACCACCCTTAATGGTTGGGAATTTTGATGTAAAATATGTTTATATAAGATATTTTTAATTTATTTATAATTATTTTATTCTTATATAACTCATACCTCCATGCTTCCATTTCGTGTAAATATATTTACATCATTATGGATGTGTGGACTGCTGCCTCTTCTAAGCGATGTGATTCATTTGAAATATACATGAAATGAATAAATGATGGTTTTAATAAAATTAGGTGACATATATTACATAAATATGATATTGAAATTAATATATATATATATATATATATATATATCATTTATCATTCATTATTTTAAATGTAGTAGTGAAATGAATGTAGTATCCAGGCGTATGTATGGCCAACCGACTCCATTAATGGTGAATTTTATTTCATATATCTAAATTTTATGAATTATAATAAATAAATATCTAATTAATATATCTAATTTATAAATCATGTTTTAAATTCTGGATATGATAAAACCCTGATCTAATTAATAGGAAGAACAAGTTTCAAGTCAAAACATACCTATGAAACAAGGCATTAGCAATCGAAATAGTGAAAATAATGAAAGATTACTAAACAATGGGAAACATTATATTATAATAATATAATATATAATATTATAAATATAATTATTTTTATTTTATAAGATGGTTAAATTTTTAAATCCATTATACTGGAGGATAAATGGAGTTCACCTAATTTGAAACACAAGGTTTGGGATTCTTGTCTCACTTTTCATTCCAAGAGGCATATGCAATTAACACAACATACATATTTTTTGTGGTGTACCTATTACCCCTTTATATATAATATATAATGAATTACATTTTCTTCCTATTACTTAAAATTTTAATTTTATGGTTATTAATTTTGGTTCTTCTAATTCATATGTTACGATATTTGTAAATGACTTCATCTTAATTTCCATTTTGTGATACATAATTTATTTTTGTTCCTCAAATTTCTTATATATAGTGAAAATACAATCACTTGGACATATAATATCATTATTCATGCATTATTTCATATATTTTGAGTTCCAATTTTAATTATTTCTTTTAATGGGATTTTAATTAAGTGTCACCAAGCGAAAAAAAATTCATAACCCAATTTTATTATTTTTGTTATATTACTTCCTCGTTATCATTAATATTATAAGATTATGTGTGTAATAACTTTTTAATATCAAATTTATTATTTAAACTTGTTTTATTTGGATTTAAACTTTACACACATGTTCTATTCATTGATTTTTTCTCTCATCGACGTTACAGTATTTTCAAGGGTTTACTTCACATTTCATTTTGATTGAGATTGTTCACACTTGACTTTACATTAGAGGAAAATATTGGATATATTTTTAATAACTCCTTTAAATTGATTATCCTATGTATATTTATGAACTATTCCATGTAATAGTACCATTTGTTCACTATTTGGTGCTCAAAATGCTTTTAAGAAAACCCAACTTCATTCCACTCTTTTGTTAGATAACCTATTTAATTCTAGAAAACCAATTTTCTAAAAAACTTTTCAAAACTATTTTTAACCCATAAAATATTATTTTTAAAATAAATTTTTACCTTTTTTCTTTTACAATTTTTTCCAAATTATTCTTCTTATCATTTTCCAAACAAGGCACTTTTCAAAAAAAATTAACTTCAAAAAAGAATATTCTTTTTACGTCATAAAACATGTATAGATTTAACCATCATCATTTCTTTGGGGATTCAATTTTATTTTTAAAAGGGTATTTTTAAAATTATTTTTATAAAGTGATTTTCAAATAAATGGATTTTCAAAATGTTTTTTAAAATTACTAGGATATTTTCCACATGATTTTTTTTAAAAGATCTTTCTATAGTATTTATATTCATCAGTAAAAAAACCATTTATTTTTACTGTACTTGGGAAATTATTTATTGATACCATCCATATTAATTTTCTATATGGTTTATGATTCCTTTAACCAAGGAAAATATTGACATTCAATACCTTCATTGATTTTTCCCCTTGAAATATTCAGTTTTCTCTGATCATTTGAAATTTATTTTCCTCAAATTATCTATATAATTTATCATGGATATTATTATTATTACCTATACCATATATCATTTTTACATATGGTATTTAAGATAAAATTAATATTATTTTTAGAGGAAATATTTAAAAATAATATCCTTTATTCTTTATAGATATTTGATAAGGCATATTTTATATTAATTACTATATTACTCGATATTAGGAATGCCTTTGACGTGCAGTGATGGGTGGGACCCAAACTTTATATACCCCCTAGATGCATTGATAGGTTCACATGAGACAAATATGATTCTCAAATTAAACATGTTTCAACCTATATTCATAAATAAGATCGTGATGGTTCTTGAGAGTATCAGTTTTCATGTGTTATAGACATGATGTCCAATAATTAAGCATTGCGTTTATTTTGATTCAAAATTCATTATACATGGTATTTAAACTATGAAAATGTTTCAATATTCTATTAGTTCTATGTTTATTGATTAAATGGAATGTGTTTTATGTTTCTTACCCTTAAATATTTATTTTTCCATATAGAGTTATTTGAAAGGGATGTGTTTTCACATATTACCTTTCCATATTGATTATCCATTGATTTTATTAATCATATGTCATGTAAATTCAGTCATTAAACTTCCCATAATTATTATTCTCATTGATTCATTTTTTCTTTCTGTATTGTTAACCCTTGCTAAGCATTTTATCTCACACTTATTTCATTTCCTATTCCCAGTAATCCATGAGGTATACTTAGCATGATATGCATGGATAATATAGATAGAATAAATTTATTATCCTAGGAAAACCTATCTTGTAATTATTGAACTCGTTTGTAATAAAATACTTATGTATGTATCTTTTATTCCAATACTACTAAACTCTTCAATACTTTAGTACATTTTTACATGTAATCATGCTAATTTAAGGGTAGTACAACCTAGATTTGGGCATACTGGGGTTGGGTCTTTATAGTTGTTATCAAATAAATTTTAGTAGAAAACATGTGAACTAGATTTAGGAAAACATAGATTAGATAACATATCCCTAAGGTATAAATTTAGGATAAGTAATAATATCCTTAAATTTTGGTAAGGTATAGATTATGTGGATCTTCCTAGAAATACATCCATGAATGTATACTAAAAGTGGACATGTTTTTGGGAACAGATGTACCTAGGGGTAAAAAATCTAACAAGGTGCATCGGGCCTGAGTCGACCAAAACCTGGTTCACGACATGCAGAATTACTATGCACATTGTTTGACACTCCTAGTGGATACTATCAAGATAATTGACATTTTGTTTAATAATAATTATGATGTATTAGAATATATAAATGAATTACCTTGGTCAAATCTAAGGTATTTTAGAGTGAATATAAGGTTTCATGATTTAGAAATCCTATAAATGATATTATGGATATACTCTAGAATAAGGAATTTCCTATGAAGACATAAACATATTAAGTATTTATGTATTGGGGGTGTATGGAAACCAATAGTTAAATGGATATTTAGTGATTAACCTTATTACAAGGATTCACATCCTATTCATTTGGGAAATTCTATTAATATGGTTTTAGGAAAGGAAAACATATACAGTGGGTGAAAACCATTCATGTATGACAAGACCATGGGACATGAATGCATGACCAAGGATAATTTGGGTTTAACCATAACCATTGACAAACATAATGTCCTGATTAATCAGTTATTGTTATTAGTTATAAAATTTGAAGAATAAATATTAACGATTAACTTTGTTGTTAATTATTTATGTTTATAGAAAAAATTATTAACTATATATTCTTTGACTAATAATTGGAGACAAATAGTTATACTTTCCACTCTTTTCTGGGATTTAATATCCATTAAAAGTTTATTCTATTACCTCATGCTTCAAAGATAATTTTTTAATATTCTTTTCTTAAAGTAATGGATGAATTAGAATTTGATCTAATCACAACCAAAAATGTAATATTTCATATAAAATTTAATCATATCAAGTAATTATATTTATTTATATTATTGGTGAGTAAATCAATTACCCAAAATTAGAAAATATATCAAGAAATAAAATTATTTCCTATACCTTAATTTTAGTTGAACCAATGGTATTTTAAATCATTATAGATTAATGGATTTGAGGCTCGCATTTTCCATTGATAATTTAATTGTTTTTTACCGATAACCCTAATCACACCCTATAAATATTTAGGCATTTCCTCCATCTCCATATTTTTCACTATCCACTAATGTTCTTATACTTAGAGACCTAGTTAGATTTTAGTCCATGTGACCATTGTGCTTCTCATATCTTATTTAGATGATATTTTAAAAACACTTCTCATAATGACGGATTTCAACAAATGAATTTTCAAATATCAAACCCTAGATTTTAGAGATCAATTTTAAATTTCCAGGATGCAATTTATTTAATGTGGGGACAATGTAACACTAATAACTTATAGATTAATAACATTTTATTTGTTATCATGTATGACATGGAACGCCAAGCGCATAAATGAATATAATATCCTGAGAATTTATAAAATATTTACTATTTAAAATGAATTCAATATATGATATATCTTGAAATGAACTCAATACCGAGTTACCTATCATTTAACGCAAGAATGACTTTCTTCGATGACTTTCATTACTCGCAAGACCATGTTTTACAAATCAATAATATCATATTAAAATATTAATATTTAATATAATAAGATATAAAATAGTTTTTTTATTAGAGGTTATGAATAGTATTAACTAAATTAGGAAGATACGTGGTTTAAAAAATGTAATATGAATTCATTGGTTTCTAATTAATTATAAATCAAAATATAAACCAATTGAATATAAACGAAATATTTTTATTTTTATGCCTACAAAGCTGATTGATGATCATAAATTAAATTAGTTGCATTTAGTTTATGATACTAATGTAATATATATAATACATTATCAAAAAAATATTTTTTATATTCATCCACTAAATTTTCTATTCATAAGATAAGAACAACTCAAATTTTATGCATAAAATCATATATTTTTCTAAATATCCATTTACCGTATTTTGATGGAGAACCTATTTTAAATCCAATTTTTGAACTCTTATAAATATAATATTTCTAAATAAAATTATTTTTAAATTATAAATTTCAAAATTATTTTAGGGTAAAATGTTTTATTTTCCTTTGAAGTATCATTTTTTGATGAATAGTGAAAAATATAAAATTTTAATTCAATACTGGATTATCATCTAATTTATTTATAAGGATAAGTTATATTTGTATTAGGTTTAAAGACACATTTGATCATTTATACATAAATTAATACATTTTAGGTCATTGGAGTCAATTTCACATTTATATTAGATATAAAACAATCTCAAACCTGTAAATATTTTTATTCTAAAGCCTCATTGAGTCCTTCTGTCTGTGGGATTAAATTTAAATTAATTTGTACCACTTCTAGGGTTGTAATTTTGAAAAAAAGGAATAAATATTTTGATTCATCATTATTTTTATCTATAGTAATTTGAAATTAAATTTTGAACAAAAATTTTATAAAATGTAATTAAATTAATTACAGTGATTAAGAGAAAAATTACCTTAAAAGGGATTAAATGTTAAACTTAAGGACCAAAATGACCTATTAACTTTTAAAAATTACATTCCATGTTCATATATCGATCGTGTACTCCATTATTGAAAATTTGGAACATTATTGGATCCTCTATAAATTTGAAAAATGTCGGTGGAATTCCATTCTAGAAAATTTATATGAATGCCACTACTCCTCCCCCATAAAAAGGCACCCACCCCTCACACTTCATTACTCCTATCAACCCAATATTAATTGACTATATTATTCCAAAATAGATCCTAATAAATAATCCCATCATCCCATAATCCTCAACTATTTCATGAGTCCAACCAATGAAGCCTCTTGTTATATACTATATGAGTTACCTAAAAAATAGGTAACCTTCTTCAATGATGTTCATTCATTTTATTTATTTCCCCACACCCTAAAATATAATTATTCTATTATTATATAATAACATAATTTTCATGAATATACTTGTATTTTTTACTATATGATTCTAACTTACAGTTACACACACATCCATCTAATGTGTAACTATGTTTCCATTCATGTACGGTGAACTACCGCCTAGTTTAATGATGATTGTTCATTTTTTCCTTTACTAACTTTCATGGTTGGGAATTATTAAGGAAATTATGATTATATATGATACATATGATATTTAAAATGTCTTTATAATTTTATAATTTTTATAATCTCATACCTTCATGATTTCCATTTTGTGTAAATACAATAAAATCGTTTGTGGAGGAGTGGACTACTACCTCCTCAAAACAATGGGATTATTTCATACTATACCTAGAATGTATAAATAATTTTTTTAATAAAAAAATTGACATATATGACATTAATATTATACAATAATTATAATATACATATGAATATATATATATCATTTACCTTTCATTCTTTTAAATACAGAAAATAAATTAATGTAGTATTCATTCATTCATACAGCCTACCGTCTCCATGATTGGTGCATTTCATTTCATATCTCCATATTTTATGAATTATTATAAATACATGTATAATGATTATATATAATATTTAAATCATGATTTAAATTTTGGTGATGATGAAACCACGATCTAATTAGTATGAACAACAAGTATCAAGTCAAAACCTTCTCGAAAAACTATGTAATTAACACTTGAAAGAGTAAAAATAATGAAAGATTAGAATCAAACGAGTAACAATATATTATAAAAAAGATCATATATGATATTATAAATTTCTAGGTGGTTATTTTATAATTTAGTGAAATGTTTAAAACCATTATCTATGGGTTTAATGGACATTCACCTAAAAACAAACACAAAGTAAAGGACTGTTGTCTCAATTTTCATTCCATGAGGTATATGAAATTAGCACAACATACATCATTTTTGTGGTGTACCTATAGCCCATTTTGATATAATATATAATGAATTCATCTATATTCATGGTATTTAAATTTTTCATTTTATGGTTATGAATTTTGGATCTTTTAATTCATATGTTACCACATAGATAAGGGACTTCGTCTCAAAATCCATTCATTGAGACATACATTTTTATTATGCACCTAATTTCATATATATGGATTATGTACTACTACATTTTCATATAATATTAAGATTCCTTATTAGAAAAAAATTCATATACCAATGGTTTTAGAGGTCGTTTCTTTGTCTAGTGTTGGAATAGGTGGGTTATACCAATGGTTTTCAACCCATTGGAATTGGTAATACAAAATACCAAAATCAATAGTTTTCAAACCCGATGGTATAATTGATTCAAAAAACCCCTTGAAATGTTTTGATCCCCACAACTCCTGTTTAAATTTCAATAGTTTGGCTAAAACCATTGGCATATTTATTTTTATATTTGGGACCTATCCAAATAGTTTTTTAAAAACCATTGGTATATGGACTTTAAATAGAAGCCACACCAATGGTTTTAGCCAAACTATTGGTATACCCATAACCTATACTAATGGTTTTAGAAAAACTGTTTGTATAGGGTAATTTTGTGGAATATATACAAACAGCTTATCTAAAACTGTCAGTATATATGTGACATATACCAATAGTTTTCCTAAATACATTGGTATTGGGAAATATTTTTATTCTTATATCAACTGTTTTGGACAAAATATTGGTATAAGATTATTTTTTGGTACCTATACCAATGGTTTGGCCAAAATAGTTATTATAGTTATATTGGTATAGTTCCATTTTATAAAATCAATTCATTCATTCATCATGATATTTTCAGTTTTAATTTTAATTATTTCATCTAAAAAAATTGAATTAAGTTGTACCTAGTGGAAAAAAATTTCATTAACCAATTTTTTCATTGGGTTATATTAATTCCTTATTCTCATTAACATTCTATGATTTTATGTTTGTCACTTATTAATATATGTTTTTTTCATATTTTTATGTGTATTTAAATTTTATATACATATTCTATTAATTAATATATTCTCACATCAACGTTCAGGTATTTTCAATGGTTTACACCACAATCCCCATTTTCTAGATTATTCACACTTTAATTTCCATAAGAGGTAAATATTAGGTCAATTTTTAATAAATCCATCCAATTTACTCTCTTATGGTTATTCATGAACTTTTCTATGTAATAGTTCAATTTTTACACACGTTGGTACTAAAAATGTTTTCGAATTTTTTTTCATAAAAACACAATTTCAATTGTCTCTTTTGTAGGAGAACCTACTTTCTATTATAACCCAATTTTCTAAAAAAAATTCAAAAATGTTTTTTTCCATCCAAAATTTATTTGTCAATAAATTTTTACCTTTTTTTATTTTACAAATTTTATTGAAGGAATGTTTGTGTCATTTTCTAAATAAGTAAATTTTATAACCATTTTACCTTGCAAAAGGAATATTTATTTTACCTCATACAAAATTTAATGAATTATCCATTTTAATTTCTTTGAGGATTACGTTGAATGTTTATATAATTAATTTTTGAATTTTTTTTAAAACTAATTCAAAAAGAAAATAATTTTTAAAATTAAAAGGGATGCTTTCTAAAATATATTTTTTAAAATATATTTTTATAGTATTTATATTCATTCACAACAATAACTCTTTATTTTTACTCCACTTATGATATGTTTTATTTATATTATCCTTATACTTTCTATAAATTGTTTATGATTCTTTAGACGAAGCATAGTATTGACATTTACTATCGTGATTACTTTTTTAGTCCCCTTAAAATATTTAATTTCTTAGGATCGTTAGACATTTAATTTCCCCTAATTATTTATATCATTTATCATAGATATAATTATTTCCTAAACCATATTCCATTTTTTACATAGAGTTTTTACATTGAGAGTTATTTTATTTTAGGGGGAAATATGTACAAATCTATATGATTTATTCATTAAAGATATTTGATACGTCATATTGTTTATTAATTTAATATATTACTCGATATGGGGAATTATTTTGATATGTAGTGAGGGTAGATCTCAGATATTATATAACCCCTTGATGCATCAATAGGATCTCATGAAAACAATATGTTGTAAAAATTAAATATGTTTCTACCTTTAGATATAAATATTCTTCTAAAGGGTCTTGATTGTATTAGTTTATATGTTCCTCAGACACGATGTCCAATAATTAATAATTTCCTTAATTTTGATTCAATATTTATTATCCATGATATTTTCACTATGAAAATGTCTATGGTTTCATTTGAGTCTTAGTTTATTAATAAAATGGAATGTGTTTTCAGTCTCTTACCCATCTATATTGATATTTTCTAATATTGTTCTTTTAAATGCATTTTTCTTTGTAATTACCTTTTTATAGTGTTTATCAACTAATTTTATTGTTCATATGGAATGGATGTTCATTTATTTACCTTCCTATAATGATTATTCACCTTGATTCGTATTTATTTTTTTATACTTAACCCTTATTGAAAATTCGAGCTCACGCTTATTTCATTTCCTTTCCCCAGGAATCCATGAGATGTACTAAAAAATATATACAAGGATAACATAGATAGAATAATGTTATTATCCAATAAAAAAATTATGTTGTTATTAGTGTATTAATTTGTAATATAAGAATTATGTAATTAATTTATTTTTCCAAGAATAGTAAAATATTTGATCCTTCATGACATGATTCCCTGTAATCATTATAATGTAATGGTATTGGACACCACCTTTGGGGAATCTATGTTGTTTCCCAGCATGAATAGCCATAGGAATATTCTTTTACAGCACCTTATATATGAAATTTGGTGATATAGTTATTAATGTAACATTTTTTGTCAAATGTAAATTTCTATGTTACATTTCATGTACTTATTATGATGTTATAACTCTTGTACTAATTTCTATGCTATTATATCATGACTCTATTTTTACCCAAGATGTTAATTTATTCTATAATTTAATTCATTGTCCCTTAATAAGTATCTGATCTCATCCCTTTCTAACAATTCTATTTCCCTAATTTATGATTAAATGTAATACGTAATATATTCCTTGAAAAGTGTTTTTGTGGATAGTTTTTTTATATGATAAATACATGTTATCGAATAATTAATTCTTTATATGGTGGAAAAAATGATCATTAGTTGAGAAGGAAATGGGATTTTTAGTTATTTTTCTTCCCAGATTCTCTAAGACTCTAAAACTAAAAGGTTTTGGTAATTTTTTAAAATTAAATATTTCCATTAAGTTATGTAATTGAGATATTCATGAATATAGGTTTTCACAGTTGGTTTGAGATCAGGGTTTAGACAACATTATAGTTTGAGATGTTAATTGGGGATAATTTTAGGATTGATAAGTAAACATTGATCGTAATTTAAAATATATTTATAACCCTTTAGGTTTATTGAGGAAATATTTAATATTTTATTGATTAGTAGAAGAAGAAAATTGTTAAACCCCTAGGGTAATTATATATATTGGATTATATTCCAAATAAAATTAATGTATATATTGTGTGGTTCTCCTAGAAGTTTCATCCTTGCCTTATATTGAAAAGTATAAATAGTTGTGGACAAATGCACTTGGGGGTAATCACCCTGAAAAGGTATATTTTAGTATTGACTCATTATTCAATCAGGTATATAATGAGTGGGCCTAAGACTTCACACCATGATAGATACTCACGGGGGTATGCATTGGTTAATCACATTATATTTACAAATCCTTATAAATAATTTATTATGATAAATAATTTGGTTGAGAAATATAATATAACAAATACTCAAGAAACATAAATTGAACCAAGAGTTATTTTGATTGAACCGGAGGTTAATGTAAATATTTCAATCAGTATGACATTTTATGGATGAATGTTTCATCATATAAAAATTATATTATGGTTTTAATTAGTCATCACTCATGATATTGTATTTTGGTTTTATTAATGACTAAATCCAAGAGGAGTTACATTAATAATGGGTAAAATAAAAAATTCAAATATTTTCCCAATGATCAACCATATGAGATAAGAACAATGATATAAATATAAATATTATTCAAAACTATCTCTCAAGAATTTTGATTAACAATGTCCACATAGTTGAATTCCAAATCAAACCAAATAATAGGTAAATTGAGTCTCATGGTTGTTTAAGTGATAATGATAACAAAGGAAATAATATGAATTTCTTACTCATTAATAATGTGTGAAGGTACGCCTAGGGGAATTCCATAAATGAACATTATTATTATTAATGTGTGGAAAAGGAAGGTATAGAGTAACACGTTGTGGAGTAAAAATGAAGTAATAAGTTAACATGATGAACTTAACATATATGTTTCATATTCATAGCTGATATATTATGATAGAAAACTCATTTGAAAATATATCCTAATTTATTTATATCTATTATATATCACTAACTAATCTTATGAGTGAGTGAAAACTAAAATTATGAGGTTGTAATGTATTTAAGGGGGAGAATATTGCACCCCATGATTTTAAAATATAAATTTTAATTTAAAAAAATCAATAGAATTCATCCCACAAAACACTTGAATAATATTAAACCATGATAAGTTAAAATAAAATTAAATCGTTATAATAAAGAAGTTAAATTAGCTGGTAAAAAGGAAGTAATCTTATTAAAAAATCTTTGATGAAAAATGAATGAAATGGAATCGGGTAGTGAAAGTATCCCTCGTAAAGATCATTTTCTCAAGATTATAATAGATGTATCTTTACTATGTTTTTTCTTATACCAAGCCAAATATGAGCTCAAACTATCATGGTTTGATAAAAATCATATCCGAATGAAATTCAAGCGGGTGTAGATTACCATAATTTTTGTGCAAGTAGAATCACCATCCTAGATTTACACCAGATATTAACTTATTAGTAGACTATATCTAAAGATATTGGGGGTTATGTAACTATAAATTAGTATTTTGTAATTAGGTAATTGTTATTACCATAAGTTATTTATTAAATTTTTTTACACATTTATCTATTTTGACTTATAAAGAATAAAAATGCTTATATTTCTATAAAAATAGTTTTTTTATTATAATTCATTATTATATTATAAATTTATTTTTTTTATATTTTTCATTTTAGGAAATTGACTTCATTTTAATTTTAATCATGTAAATATGTGAGATTTTTCTAAAATGATTATTTTTATGTGAATAGTGAAAATGCATATTTTTCTAAAAACTATAATTTTTATGAAATTATATTGACCCAAGAATTATTTATAATTTTAAAAACACTTTTTTATATTATATATATATATATATATTATAAGCAATATAAAACATTTAAAAATACTATTTTGAAGTTAAAAAATACTTGTTTAACACTTTGAAAACTTATGTAGTATTTTACGCTAAAATCGATTTTTATCCACTTATATTAAAAATTAGTTTCCATTGCTTATTGAAAATAAATTTGAAAAAATGTATTTCCTATTTTATATAAACATATGCATATAATTAAAAAATCTCACATTTATTTTTAGGAATATAATTAACTTACCAAAGTAAATATTAGTTACCATGATAAAACCATAATTTTTAGAAGAATAATACATTATTAAATATTTTTAAATTTTTAATAGTGGGAATATTTTAAATTAACACTATAATATGACATCTAAATATATTTAAAAATAAATTATAACTAATTTAAATGGTAATAAATTTTAAATAATAATATGATAAAATAATGAATACAAATCCTTTTTTTTACAAAAAACAATTTTCAAAAAATAAGTAATTTTATTTTAAAAGGTAATTTTATCATATTTAGAATTATAATTATTCTAAAAAGTTACTAAATTTGATTTAATGATATTTTAATTTTTTAAGACTTGTCATCTAATATTTTATTAATAAAAAAATTTCCATGGTTAAATTTTAATCAATATTAATAAGTATTGAAATTGGTAATCTAATGTGGCTTAGTTTTTATAAAAATGATTAAATCCTTAATCCTTATAAGAGACCATTAATAATTTTTTCAATTAATAACTACATTAATCAACAAAATTTCCCATCCTAATTCAATAGACGCTCATGAAATTCTTATTTTACCCCGACTATTCATTCTTTTTCAATGATTTGTACCTCGTTTTCACCAATAAAATTACGGCACATACAAACTATTCAAGACAAACCCTAGTTAAAAATAAACATTAAAATATAATAAATTTAATTATTCTAGATCCCCTATAAATTTTTGGTAGCCTATTTCCTCAATAAAGTGCCTTATGTCCTTTATTTCCAAAGGATACATCAAGAGAAGATCATAATTCTCACAATAACTTTTACTTTTCCTTTAAATTCATTTCCTTATCCTTTTCATCCAACACAATCAAATAAAATTCCAAATAAAGTATAAAATTTCCTAATTATGAAAAATATAGATTAATTTTATTATATTTATAGTATAACCGTTATTTATTACATCCCATTTAACTGAAAAGATGAAAACACTGTGCATTTTTGTGTGAGGATTACTACTTCCATATTCAACACTTCTCATTTTTTATAACAATCATTCCAATATGACTTTCAAAATAGATTTATTTAATATATATGAAAAATATCTCATGAATTATATGTTATAAAAATATTTTTTGCATTCTCTATGTAATATTAGAAAAAAAAAGTTTCACTGTAAAACTTTCCGACCTAAACTACCATACGTAGAGGAAAATAGATTTACGTGTAAGAGAATACTAATTTTTCATTTAAATTATTATTTTAACTCTTCACAATAATGATACATCTCCATAATAACATCTAAATAAATCTATTTTTTTTTGATAATGGTGTTATAACAAAAGAATATCTTGCTTAGCCATACTCACACATGGATCATAATATGTTTTTAGTGGGTTGTTTTAACCACCTTCATGAACAATTCTATAAATTTCTATAAGTGATGGATTGTAAAAATTCAAAATTTATTTTAATAAGAAAATAATCATTTTTTATTTTAATATAATCATTTAACTAATTAAATAAGATAACATTACTTGTTGTTTATAAATTGAATAAAGAATCTTATCACTACCTCCGTTGTAACAAATAATAACTAAAATAATTACAAAATAACATTATTAGCTTTTAAATAATTATAAAACATAAATTAAATCTCCTTTTATGAACTATTAATGAATAACGATAAGAGAATAATGAAGAACACCATTGTTATTATGAAACCACTTTAGAACGATCATGATTGCATAAGTCCTATAGTGAACATACGTAACTAATATTCATGAGGAGATTATTTATAAATGAATTTTATTAAAGTTTATATATAAGAAAAAATTTCTACAAATTTGTTTAAAATAGTTTTTATATCCATAAATTAAATTATTTTTCATTAGTGGATGTCCAGAATTAATGTAACGAGTTCTTCTCTAAAAATTAATTCCTTTAGTCATATTTATTATTATTCACCATGATATCTTATATATGGTGCGATTAATAACTATTTAATTTATTCAATAATATTATTTACATTCATTAGGTTTTAATATCTATATCATGTTCTCTCTTCAAATGTCCTTTGATTCAACATACACAAAACTTGAAAGTGATTTTGTTAACTCAACTCCCTTAATTGAGTTATAATGAATATTCTGGAATGTTTTTGTTATACGCCTTGTATTTTCCACCATAATATTTTATTTAAATTTACTTTATATAACTATCTATGGATAATTTCTTTTTAATTAAAATTTTACTCCTTGATAAAATTCATCATAAAAAATGTATCACACTTAAGAATATTTCTAATCCTCTTTAATAATGATTTCCCATGATTTTCCATATTTTACTTCCCTTCAATGTTCTCATTTATATTTAAAAATCCAATTATGCATAATATCAGGTTACCGAAAACTTTTCTTGTCATATTTTCAAACCAATGTTTTATTACTCCTTTTATGATGTGGGATTTCAGCAAAGACATTTAAAAATAATAAAATAATTTTCCTTCCAGGATCACTAGTTTTATCTTCCTCTCTAAATTTCATTGGGATGTTATTTGGGGATTTTCAAGGATACATTAGTGAAATATATTTTCTAAAAATTAAAATTATTCTAAAATTTTCACATCTCCGTTTTGAAAATAATTATTGAATGTTACCCATAACTTCTTCTTTTTTATGACAATGTTAAAAATGTTTTCTGAAATATATTTGTATGTTCTTATGTGAGAACACATAGTTAATCTGTTATTAAAATTAGATTAAATAAATATTCTATTAAAAAATTTAACATGGTTTTCCAAAAAATTCTAATTCATAATGATTTTAAAATGAAAAGTGGTTTTTCCTATTATTTTTCAAAGTAATTTACCCAATGATATTAAAATGAATTTTTCATCTATGTGAACATACTCTATTTATTATAATTATATTTTCATATGATAAAATTCACCATATTTATCTGAATGGATCATCCTTGTGTTATGTATTATCAAGTAACCAATTTACTTCTTGTGTTAATTATGTACTTTGATGGAATGATGTTGAATTTACTTATATGGAACACATAATTTCAGAAAAATAAATATTGTTCCTGGATAATTCTCTAATTTATTGGGTATTGAATTTAGGTCTAGTGATGAAATTTTCATGATACATTGTCATTGTACCTTGGTAATGTTTTTTATACCTTTTTTAGAAATCTTCATAAAATACTTTCACAACACCTTACTGATGAACTTTAGTGATATGCTTATAAATGCCTCATGATTATGTCGTAACCACATTTAAAATTTTTGATTACTGTAATTATGATCATATTATAAATATTTTACATATATTCTGGATCATATAATATTCCTCAATTTTGTCCCATGATATTCAGTTATTCACTTTTTGTATTTATTATCTATTATTGAGAATCTGAGCTCACCCCTTTCTTATATCTTTATTTCCCAAGGTTAAGAATAAATTTAATATGTAAGATGTATCTAGAATAGTTTCATGTATAGATAATTTTTGGAGAAATTATAAAGAATTTAGATTTACTAATCAGTTGTTATATAGTGGGAAAAAGGATCATTAATTTAAAGATACTTGGATTTTTTTGTTAATGTTTTGTCCTAATTGTCTAAAAATCTTAACCAAAAAGTTCCTTGTAATAATTTTTAATTAAATGTTTGAATTAATTCTTGTTATTGAGATGGTAAAATATATATTTTTCCATAATTATTCATTTTATTTCATTTATCATGGTTATTTATTTAGTTACTAAATTAGTTAATCTTATATTAGATGTTTTGTGATTATTCAATATTATATTATTCAAACTTCCTTCAAAGAATAATTGTGTTTTGGGGATAATTATTTTGTAATAATATTTATGTGATAAATATTTTATTTAAAAACTAAATATACATTTCAAATAATCCATGTAACATGGTCATGATGAATTAAACACATCGTTTCATGGAGACTGTAGTTTGTACATATGCATGGAAAATATTTTAAATTTTCTTTGTGATAAAATGAAAAAAATAAGGAAATTTTTAACATTATATAATAGAATCTCACATATATTTATCATATTAATTCATTTAATTAATCCATATAACTAGAAATGTGATGTGTAAAGGAAAAAATTATTCATATCAATCCGTGGAGGTGGTAGTCCATATATACACATGACTCACATTATAATTTTTTAGTGGATGGAAGGTAAGAAGGTAAAAAATATATAAAATTTATAGTATCATAAAAATCTCATAAATATCATATATTCTCATTAATTTGATCTTTATAAAAATCCATGTAAACTAGTGATGAAAACTAAAACACAGCGCTTTATGGATGTGGTAGTCCACACATATGCACAAGCGTTGTTTTCATTTCACATTGGATGAAAATGAGGTATAAAATAGTATTTACATCATCATAATAATGTTTAAATATATATAATATACTGATAAAATTCTATTATAATGGTTATAATATATTATAAGGAGTTATAAGAAGAAATAAACTTGAAAAAATCAGTTAGGTCTTGTGCCTCCCTCTTGGATAATCTCCTTTAACATACACTTTAATCATTCTCGGATGTGATTTTTTATAATAATAAGACTATATGATTTTTATAATAGAGTTATTAATGAATTTTAGTAGATATTCATTGTGATATAGTGGTCAAAGCATAAGGATAATGGAAGATATGATGCTTTCTTTTATAAGTTTGGGGAGTGGCACTTTGTAATTATTCAAGGTTTTAAAATAATATAAAGTATTATTCATTTTAAATCATAATAAATGTAACCCAAATAAAAATATAAAATGATTAAGGTTCAAAATACACTTAGAAAATCATATTTAAAAAAAAATTTAAATATATTTTACTTTATCTCTCGGTTTAAACCCTTTTATCAAATTTTAATCTTTATCGATATATATTAACCTTTACCTAGATAAATAATTTATAAGACCAAAAATAAATAGGGTATTATAAAAAAATGTTTTTATTCTAAAAATGGATTAAATTTTATCATATTTAATTTATAATGGTTTTGTAAATTAAATTTAATATAAGTATAATAAATGTATATAAATGGTTTTTAGAAAAACACTCGTTTTAATAATTAAAATTATTTAAACCTTTAATTGTAAATATTATTTATTTTCACTAAATTTTATTGAATTTAAAACAGAACATTAAAATTTATATAAAATTTAGATAATTACAAAACATAATGGATCCTTCTAACTACACTATTAAATACAATGATCAACATACAATTTTTAATTACAATAATATATAACATAAGTTAAAAAAATCCAAGCATAGGTTTCCAAATTCATATTAATGTTTTCAATACTATATTTTAAAATATAAATACATATTTGGTTGATATAAAGGATTTATGAAGTTTTATATCAGGATTACATTATGCTGATATCACAAAAGTTACGAAATTTTATAAAAACGATATTTTCACAAATCACATACAAATCCATTACTTGGGAAAAATCCCAAATATTAAAACTAAAAAATTGATATAATTAATCCAAAAATAAATCCCTTTTTATAAAATTTAAAATTTAAAATTTATTAATATTAGTTTTTAAAAAAAATAATTCAATACATGGATGAATAATTCAGTTAACGTAATAACTATTTCATTTTTAATTCAGAAATTCAAATTAAATTGTTTTTAAAAAACTAGTGAATATGGATCTATAAAATGATTAGATATAAATAAAAATATTTACTTATTAGTAGTATTACCCAGGTTTCCACATTCTCACCCCATTAATAAATTTCTTCTTAAAAATTTTAGTCATCACTTAAAAAAGTAATGGTATTTCTCCCACCTAACATTTTCTAATTCCCATGTTTATTCCTCTACAATTTATTTCTTCTACAGAAACTTAACATGGTGAATCACATTATTATGAAATACATTCTCTTAATGATCTAAAAGTTGAATCATATTTTCTTCATATAAATTATTCTCTTCCAACTATACCACCTTAAAGCTCGTAACATGGGATATATTAGATACAAATTTCTTTAACAATGAAAAATGAAACACATCATGTGCCGAAGATAAAATCAAATGTAATGCTACATGGTATGGAAATGAACCATATTTATCTAAAATTTCATATAGTATAACAAACCACAGATTTAAAATTTTCCTTTTATAAAAAATCGTTACAAATTTTTGTACGATTATAACAATATATAAGATAGATATACTTATAATAGTAGGGTGAATTACACTTCGAAAAATTTAAACATAACCAATCACAATAGTTATTAATGTAATATTTTTCAGAATCAACTTTATTTGATGATCAGAGTGATGTAATCAAAAGCACATATGATTTAATTAAATCTAATTATCTAATTATCTTATTCAAATTTATAATGATAAAACAAAAATTATTGAAAGATAAGTATGAAATAAAAATTATATTACATGCACATAGAAATAAACATATGAAAACAAGTAATAAAACATCTAGTAAAAAGTAAAAATGTCTTACAATATATATTTAAAATATTTAACTATTTTAAAATTTAGAGTAAGGTGGTAAATAACATTGATCAGGAAAGGTATCCATAGCTTTATAATTAATGTAAAGAATTTCATTCCTAACCATGAAATCCCTTGATATGATGATCAAAATAAGTTTTATCTTCCTATCCTTGGAATCCATTGATATAATGACTGGCCTCTATATTCTAATCATTGGAATTAATCGATGTAATGGATCAAATTAATCATTTATATATACTCATAATCCCTCAATAATTACAATGATAAAACATGTGTTTACAGAAAGAAATTTGTTCCAAAAGAAACAACCTTGAAAAGGATTCCTTATAACAACAACTATATAAATTATTACAATGACATTGGAAAAAGATCTTCATATAGAGAAAAAATTAGAAAAATTATCTTTAAATTTTGATCAAATCATAAATCTTTAAATGACTAGGTATTTATAGGGGAATCTCCAATAGTCATTTTTCTTAGTTAGTTGTAAAGGCCTCAGAGAGATGTCTCTTTACTACCTCACAATTCTCTAGCATATCTAAATTCTTAACGCCATTTTTTAAGACTACTAAAATTCTAATATTATTACTTATGATATATATAAATCTTATATATTTTTATTAAAACATAGGATAGTCTGATGACATTCCTTATCATTATTCAATATGATAATCCTTATATGGACTATTCTATTCATATTGGTACCAGAATCAGTCTAAGGGTCATGACTTTAGTTAATACATAATACAAGACAAAACTATAACTATTTGTTTGAATAAGGGTAAATATCATTAATCATATTCATGATCAATTTTATGATCATAATGAAAAATCATAGTTTTATATTCATAATACATTTGACCTTTTTCTAGGTATGGTGAAAAGTAATGTTTTTTATGAAAACATACTAAAATACATGGGACATAAAATTTTCGTAAACAGAGTTTAATGAGATTTTTAATGATTTTAAAAACTAAAGGATTGGGAAATTATTAAATAATTATTTTAACTAAACAATGTTACCCTTTTTCTAAATCAAGAAACACAAACACATTAACGGAAATGACATAACAACATACAAACCTTTATTCTTTTAAGAACTTATATGTTATTATTTATTACCCATCCTGAGTATATAAATATTTTAACATATGAAAAAAATTTATTTTCAATCTCTTCATTTGAATACTTCTCCCCATAATGATAGTATATGTTATTCTAAAATAAATTATCCCCCTTTAAACATTCTCCCCATTAGAAAAACATTCTACCCCTTTATGATTTTCAAAAATGAATGGGAAGAAATTCAATGTTTCCTGAAATATTAGAGAAATAACATATGAAACAGTATTAAACTAACTAATCATCCAGGTAAAAATTAAGGAACAAATATCCAATTTGAATTTGGAAACATTCGATCATACAGAATTTTGAAGGAAAAATAATTACATTCAGTATAAATTAATATTTTTTAAAAAATATATCAAATGTTAAAAGTGAAAATAATTATTTTTCTTCATAATCATCTTGAAAAAAGAATTTATATTATTAAGATACTCTATATCCATATTATTCTTTGCAATATTTTATTTTTCAAATCATCTTTTTGTGTTGTAAGATATTTGTGAATTTATATATAAATAAGTTTCCTTATTTTATTTCCTTTTAATATTTGGACAATAGGGTCAGATTTGTCTAGCTTTCTTACATTAACAACAAGTGGCCTTAGTATAATTCTTTTCAATTTTATTCTTATGAAATTTGTTATATTGGTATTGAAAGAATTTCATTACAACTATCTTATTCATCATTCTAGAAATATTATTCAAATCATTCTCATAATTTTTTAATGTACTAGAATCAGAATGAATAATAAATTTCTTCTTCATTAAAGATGTATTATCATTATCAATAGATTGAACTTTTGTAGGAATAGTATAAGTTGTTGAAAATGAAACACCTCCATTTTTATTTTTAGCTTTCTAAACATCTGTTTTATCTATTCCCTCATACTGAATGAGGGTATAAATAAAATCATTATTAGTAATATTAGTAAGATTTCTTTTATCATCCATTATAATTATTTTTAGTCCCACTATTTGGGTTGTATGTATAAAATATTTATGACCAAACTTTTAACTTCATGACCTTTTTATCCAAGTAAATGTAAACTCTTTATAATATTGATAAATCATTGTTGCATATTGGAAACTAACTCTCTAGGTAGAAAATAAAATTCTTAGTAATCATCTCTAAACATAACTCTTATTGTTTCCATAAATTTGGATGTACCAAAATGTGTTACTTATATTTTAATCCAAATAATATTGGAAACATCAAAATATGATATATTAATATAGATATTCCTCATCATAGAATATAAAAAATTATCTATGAGTTTTTATCTCAACTGATATTATAATTTCATAGCATTGGTAAAAGAAGAAACCTTATTATCAAGAATCTTGTATTTTCCATTAATAATTAAAAAATTATCAAATCTAGTGTTGAACATAAATGTTTTCATTATTTCTCTCCAATATTCATAGTCATTACCATCAAAGATAAGTGGTTGACAATGATTTAAATTATCAAGAGATCCAACATTCATACCTTCTATCTTAAAAAATAGAAATTATTTTATAAAAATACACATTACTATAACAATGTTTATAAATAGGATGTTTATATCATAACTTAATTAAATTGTAGTAAACAAAGAAGGTAAAAAATCATCAAGTATATAAGAATTATAAACCTGCTCTGATGCCAGTTTTTGGATCATAAGAGTATCTTATATGGATATACTTATAATATGGGGTGAATTATACCTTAAAATATTTTAACATAACAAACCAAAATACCTGTTAATGTAATATTATCAAACTCAAACTTCATATGATGATCAAATTAAATTAATCAAAATCATAGTTGATCTGATTAAATCAATGTATTATAGTATCATATTCAGATTTATACCATTAAATTTTTATAGAAAGAGATGTATGATTACTAACTTTATGTTACCTGCACAATAGAATAAAATTTTAGAAAGAAGTAATATAGTAGCTAGTAAATAAGAAATAATGACTTACAATCTATATTTTATATGATTTAACTATTTTAACATTAATGTTATGGTATTAATTACCCTTGACTACTCATATGCACATTTTTAAACCTAATGTTAATTCTATATTTTCTTAGCAAAAAATACCTCAACACGATGATTAGAATAATCATTGTCTTTGTTGTTGGCACTGGATTCCACTTGATGCTACAAATGGCTACTTTTAGATAACTAGATGCCATCATCTGACTTTGTGGAGAATTCCTTTGAATGCCAAGGAAAGAGAACCCATGTTTTGATGTGTGTTACCAAGATGGATATCCTCATGTAAGAAAATTTTGTGTCAAATAAGACAAAAATTGGTTGCCCTTATGTGAAGGCCACTCGAATGGACAGGAATGACATGTGAAATATGTCAACATTGCACAGAAGTATCCCAATCTACGTTCAACCCTACTGCATTCTAGATAAGACACTAATTATCCCTTTTTGTGATCATTCATATTGGATATGGATGTTGATGTATATACTATGTCTTTATTTACCAAAATATTTCATTATATTACCAATGAGATTGACTATATATATAAGGTCACCTCGTTGTTCAGGGTGATCCTCGATAAGTCGAATTGTCTCTATACTATGCATAAGACCAATCTTATGTGACATCATGAAAGAATGGATCCCATGGGATATAATATATTATGTTAAAATTTCAATGGGAATCATCTCTTGAGTAGTCCAAGAGTCGTGTGCTACCCACTTGACCTATTTCAACCTATATCAGTTAAGCGTAGGGGATCCTCCTGCACATGACCTTGACCATGCATGAAAACCTTGATCTTATACTCTCCATTTATTCGATTTTCTATGGGAATCCCCTATGTCAGATCACCATGTTTGAGACCCTGTTTCATGCAATCACATGACTTGTGGTCTCTACTTTCATGAAACCCTCAAAAAATGCACACAATGATTTCATGGTCCCACATGAGATGTACCCTATGCCCCTTGTGCAAGAATTACCATACACTTCACCTCTCATCATAGGTATGATAATTACGTTTTCTTCTCAGCATATGAAAACTATCTTGGACCTCTTGATCGACCACTCCTACCCACCGTCATACCCCAGCATTGTTAAGGCCATGATACTACCATAGGTTCATGAACAGTGGATAAATAAGAAAAATAAAGGATGATTGAGTAACCCATGTTCTAGATTCATTACATAAAACTTTCTAGTACCAAATTCCTCAACACGTGATGTTAAACAAGGATCGTACCATGTAAAATAAAAATAGTATGCTCTATGGGTGACTGGTAATGGACGGTATCCACACCACCTATACCCACACGGAATGACATCATCATTGTAAATATCATATTCATAAGACACATTGATATATAATTATATCCTCTTCCAATTGAATGAGATCCACTTTGGATAGATTATCTATGTAAGCCCCACACTATCTCTCTTTATCTCATCTTTCATGGCATGAACGTTTGGTATATTGCTTCCAATTTTTCATCACATCGAGCAGGAATCACATGGTATTATAGGTTAGTAGTGGTTGTGGAATCCACTCCATACATCAAAATGTGTAATCGTATGTGTAAGCCCCAAAAATCAAATAATTTCCCCTCAAATGGGCCATTACCATGTGTAATCCCCAACCACATGATCCAGTCCATTGGGAATCCTCCTCATGTGTAATCCCCTAATAAATTTTACTATATGGTCATTGAATCCCATATAATTGGGATGCGAAGAAAGCCTCATTGAGTTCCAAACCCAATATACACATCCATCCTAATTTTCCTTGGGCTACCACATCTCAGTAAGATCATATCATTTACCGTATAGTCCACAACACTTCCAGGTCCATTGGGAAGCGTAACATGTATGTCCCACACAAACACCAACCAAGAGAGATCATCTTGTGAAGGTAATATCACATGCATAAGTACCACATCATTGAACTACAAGGTTTTTTATCCCCACCTTCTAATTCTAGTACAAAAGACTCCTCCCTAAGGTTTAATCCAAACCAATGAAAAACTAAGGTCCACCCCTCTAAGGGGTGCACCATTTTGATCCACTTCCATGGGTGTTTTGATTATCCTTCACAATGTAAAATATTCCCTTTGTTGGACCCACCTCTTGAATATTCCCCTCAATAGAGTTCTAATCCATCGACCTACACGGTATGATATCTTACCTTTATAGGACACAACTCTAGGAACCCCCCCCCCCCATGAGTGTCATGATCCATCCATTGGTAAAACTTCTTGGTTTTCCCTCTTAAGGACATAACTTATTGTTCTACCACCACGGGGGCTAATGCACAACCAACTTCATCTCCATAAGATTCTAGACATGTTACCCCAAGATGATTCTTCATTGTAAACATGGGTTTCCTGTACTAAAATCTATGGAACATATACACACTCTGTGTTAGATAATTTGTGGTCTACATGATATTCCCCGAGTTCCATGCCCAAGATTCATAAATGACATGCCATTTTATGAGGAAGAATATAGGTCTCCAATGTTCCCATCATCAAGACAAGCTCATTGATTCCCAACAAGACTACTCTCTTAAGAAAAGGTTGTTTCCCTATCAAAACCCATTAGAATTTCCAGAAATAAATAGTGTAATTAATTGGAATCCATAAAAAGATGGAACCAGGAATGTTTTCAAGGATCATTACTTAAATCTATGAGGGAGACATGAACTAGGAGGCATGTTCCAAGGAGGAATCCACTGAAGTAGGAACCAACATCCCATCATGTCTTTTTGACAAGGGATTAGACATCACCAATGAATTTTATGAATGTCGATTGGATTTTGGAAGTTGGAATGTGGGGGGAAAATGTGATTCTATCATGCATCAACACATAGGGTGGCTCACCCTAGAAAAAGAATCGGAAATAGAAATGGGGAACTAGACATGAATCTCTTCTCCTCAACATGAAGTCTAGTATTTCTTGACACATCTAGATATTAAAAAGCCACCAGATCTAGAAATTTGGAACTTGGTCCCACCCAGAAAATAGTGGGCCAAGCATGAAATTCACCAAATATTGGGCAATTAAATTTTGGTAATTCTGGTCTATGATGTTGTTAGAATGACTCTCTCTCTCTCTCTTATACTGGAAAATTGGACATCCTTGGAGCATTCATAATTTCTTCCCTTGTATCCATACTGACAGCTCAGCCTTAATACTATGTAGGACCCAAGATGTCAGAAACCAACCGCCCAATGGCCACTGATGTAGGGGTATGAGAAATAGAAATGATGCAATTTTTCTTGAAAGAACCTATGTTATGGCGTCCCCCACAATTTCAGCTACCAGGAACCCACACCCCATCTCACCCTCTAAATTTTTTCATATAAGGGTGATAGACACCCTCTTATGTCGGTAGGAGTGGGAGGGGATCATTCCCATAGTTCATTTGGTCTGTTATGACCTGGAGTCTTCATTACCTCAGCAACACCACTTCCCATATGTCTACATATGGATCCACTACTCCCCACTCCAATAGAGAACCCCTAAAAGATCCTCTCCCATAAGAAATTCTATGACTCTCTCCCCTACGTTGAGGATGTGGGAGTTTCTGAGTCAACTTGACACTAATGACCACATGGGACCCACCAATATGGGTTCCCACCAGGCCTTGTTAGCACCATCAATGATTGGTCCTCTAGATAGAAGAATAGGAAGACTATACCCTTCTCTAATAACCCTATTCCAAACCACTCAGTATCAATGTTGGGTATAATCCAAGGAGAATTTCTGTCAAGGGTCATCGTATTCCTTGGATCCTATGGCCCCTGCCACCACAAGTGCATTCCTCCATATTTATGTGATTGATGAATATGTTTCCATCTATTCTGGATTGGGATTGAAACCTCACAACCCTATAGGAAGTCTGGGTATACTCTGTTAATCCTTATCACCAAAAATATTTGTTATGGGCCAATATCCATTAAAGGCCAACCCGCGACGGTGAGTTTCAATGCAGAGGTCATCCCCGTGATATCACCAACACAAGGGGAGGTCCTCATCTCTCTCAAAATCATCACTATTTCCTCCCCATACCATTCCTAGTATGATTGTACGTCCTACCAACATCGAAAATCAATCCATAGGTCCTCCAGAGGCCACTACCACCAATCAACACAGAGGTTTTCCCAATGTCTCTACCACTCAATACGAATGACCTCCCTAGTTTATTCTTGACTAAAGAATAGGTCTTCCCTGCTCAACATCTACCAAATAAGAGGTCTTCCATGAATTTTCACCCACTAATATGGAGTTCATCCTTGTTTGATATCTAATTAGAGTGGATTTCATCCCCAATCCTATGGAATTCAACATGGATTCCTTGTACATGTCTCTACCAGCAAACATGGAGGTCCCCCACATGTCCATTTCAATTAGTGTGAAGGTAATCCTCAATCATCGAATATCTATTATAGAGGTCCTCCCCATTCCATTACTAACAGTAGGTATGGAGGTCCTCCCCATGTTCCCACTAACTAATGCATAGGTCGTGCCCACCTTGACAACAACTGATACTGAGGCCCTCCCCATATAACAAATGATTAACGTGGATGTCCTCTTCACACCTTCACCCACCAATAAATTGGTCCTCCCCAATCTATGAGAATCACATCCATGAAGAATCATCCCAGGGATGAGTGGAGAACATCCAATACCAAAGGAAAAATGATGGAAAGCTCTAACGTATTGTCAATATTATATGATTCTCTAATTTGGATGCAGAATATGATTCAGTGATAGAGCCTTTTCCCTAATTTGCAACGTCAGAGTTTGTGGAAGGTGACCGGTAGGTGAAGTCCATCATCCTGGAAGGTGAGATCCACAGAATCCCCAAATCAAAACTTATATACATATAGGTGGAGTAATATTTGTCTCTCTTATATGGGCTTGTGTTGTAGTCCACATTATCAAATCCAATTTCACTATCTCCCTCTACATGAGATAAAAATGATTTGTTCAGGAATGGGATATATGATGACTATCCAGTTGAGTCACCAATGAACATTTCTACCCTCTCACATGAGGTCTTGGTTTTCACCCTTTTTTATAGGGACATAATGATGTGTTTGGTACTGCCCTCGGTAGATGACACAACATGTAGCAACCAGTCTACTCACACAGTGACTCCTCCACTAGACAAACAAAATTTGCTCTGATCCACATTAGTTTCATAACCAATATCTCAGCCAGCACCTATCTAAGCATGGGACATTAAGGACCAGGGTCCCACATCTAAACAAAGAATCCTTTGGGAGACCCAAGGGGCTGATCAGTTTTATATCATGTTCTGGTTGAATGAAACCTCCAACATTGATATCCAAGAGTCCACATCCAAGGATGAGGTCATGTGTTCATTCCAGACTCTCTAAACGACATGGATTAACCATAGTGACCTTAAGTTGGTCTTCCCTATAAGCTAGGAGCACTTCAACAGCATTGATAAGCAGTCCCACATGGTATAGTTATTAGTACCCCTAGTGGATTTGTACTATATGTCGCCCAGTTATCACCAGACCCTCCAATAGAGATGCATTCAGATATTCTTAGTGCTCCTCATAATCATTAAACTTGCATCCCCACATGTAAAGATCAGGGGTTGGGTAAAATAAACTTCTCCCCACTTTATCCTTATCATGTGTAAACCAAACATACCTATTGATATTGAGGATTTTCCTTAGTGAATCATTCTGATGAATATGGTTTTCCCTAATATTTACAAGTATTAGGTCATTGAAATAGGGTCTTTTAAATAATACCTGATGTCTGGGGTAGCGCATTATTAAACAAAAACTCATACATGTGTCTCCTATCACCTATAAGGGAATACACATAGTCATGGAGATTCCTCTTCAACATTTCTCGCCAATCAGAATAACAACAATGAAAAGGTACATCTTGATCCCTTTGATTCATCTGATGTTGTGAAGAAGACCGAGGATCAGCCCACAATCATTTCCTTACTTCAGTAGATCATAGATCAGAGTAGGACCATAGATGAGCTCCATGATGATTGGTGCCCTTTTATGGACCGCCTCAACAAGATCGTGTTCCTCCCCCACTAGGGTTGTAGGGGTTCCCATAGGTCCTCGTTAGACAGTTTCTCCCAATGGAGCCTGGTGATCCTGAGAATCCCAATAAAACAGAGGATGGAGTATATGGAAAGACATTGGGATACGAGTCACAAAATCCACCCAACGAGTGTCATGATCCTCCTCATGAACCAGATCGAGTGGCACCATGATCTTCCAAGAATTACCATCATGTTTACGTGCTTATAAACACATGGGTGGTTAGGCATCCTAATTAGGATTGGAGCCACATCCATGATTATTTGATAACCTCTCACACCACTCGAACTGACTCCTTGTAGCGGCGACATGTAGTGATTCAACCTAGAATCATGTTGTACCTGGCATGAGTAGATGAAATATGAGAAACCCTATATTTTTGGAATCAAAGGATATCGACATTCAGCGAGCTAGGTGACCAACCTCGTCATTTGAACCCTTAAATTTTAAGGATTAGTCCCATGTTAGGAACCCTAGAGCAATAAGAGCACAAAAAGATCCATTTTTTTCATTTGATCATTGGAAGGGAATTCATTTGATTGGTACATCCAATTACCCATTGGGTCCATCACTGGTTGGGAAGATATTTTCAGGCAGTTTCTATACAATTTCTTCTCCACCACATCCAAGACAAGCATTAAATACCTCTTCAAGTGAAAGAAACTTCCAGATGATTGTGTCAAATACATCATCACATGGTGGAAGGGTGTCAGTTATTCACTCGATAAGTCACTGACTCAGGATTATTTTTTGATGATGTGTGTGGGAAAAATTAATTTAAACCATTCCCTTCCATAATCACTCAAAACATCCCATGTGTGCTTTGGGATTTTTTCTGACAAGTCCATGTGCATGGAATAAGCCTTACTGCAGGCCAAGCAGGTATGTCCAATGCCTATCTGAGTGTTTTCTAGAAGAATATCCAAGTAATATACAACCTAGTTCATATAGGTTGATCCCAAATAGCCACTGTTGGCGCCAAAAATGTGACTCGAAAGAAAGGAATGAAGAAGGCCGGCGCGCTGCCTCGCGAAGCTCCGCCGCGAAGCCCCGCCGCGAAGCCCTGCCGCGAAGCGCCCCAACCATGGCGGTGTCGCGAAGCTCCAGAGGCGGTAATGCTCCGCAAACGCATTTGACGTTTGCGAGCCGCCGCGAAGAACCAGAGGTGGTAATGCTCCGCGAACGCCTTTGACGTTCGCGAGCCGCCGCGAACTACGAGGTCTTTGATCCATGGTAAGCCATTGCGACCCATCCCATTTGAACTACGAGGTCTTTGATCCATGTCAAGGCATGGTACGTAGGAAGCCTCCATGAGGTTCAAGCCCACCCATCATCCATTCACGTCGGGTCCCATTCTGGTCCAGTGGTAAGCCATTGCGACCCATCCCATTTGAACTACTAGGTCTTTGATCCATGTCAAGGCATGGTACGTAGGAAGCCTCTATGAGGTTCAAGCCCACCCGTCATTTCATGTCGGGTCTCACCCCGGTCCAGCATGACGTTAAACTGTATTCTGGTCCAGTGGTAAGCTGTTGAGACCCTTTCCCACCTGAACTATGAGGTCTTTGATCCATGTCAAGGCATGGTACGTAGGAAGCCTCCATGTGGTTCAAGCCACATTGCTCGGTCATTCATTCACGTTGAGTTTCTCCCTCGTCCAGCATGACGTTAAACTGCATGCCTCCTTTTGTCCCGCATGACATTAAACTGTACACCCAATTCTAGTCCGACGGCAAGCCGTTGTGACTAACTCGAACTATGAGGTCTTTGATCCATGTCAAGGCATGGTACGTAGGAAACCTTCCCAAGGTTCAAGCCCACCATTAATGGACCCACGGGTCTACTTTCACGTCGGTACTCTGACGATGCTCATCGGGCCAAGGTCATCCTTCACGTCAGTTTATCGACGTCATCCCGAACTACGCGAACTTTGATTCCCTGCCACGGGGATACGTAGGAAGCCTCGTTGAGGCTCAAGCCCAACTTCACTGTTGCCCCTGCGATAGTCCCATTTCACTCTCCTTCCACTCCATTCATCAACCCACCACCCGTTCCGATTCTCGCCCGGACCGTCTTATCCTGGTGAGACCATGTCGGTACGCTCTTCTTCACAGTCGCCCATGGGCTGGCCCCGGTATCGATATCCCTTCATGGAGGATCCCTGAATCCGATCTATCCTAGATAATGCTCTGGTTGGGTTGATCCGTCTCCGTTGGACGTTAAACTTGCGGCATACCCTGTGTTGAGCACGGGAAGCTGAGGAAAACCTCAGATATGTGTCTATGACATATAATTCCCCGCGCTCGATGTGGGATGCCTCGGGCTTCCATGCCCTCGAGAAGCCTTGGGGTCAAGGATAACAGACAGACATGCCAGGTACCCCAGCATCCAGACACGCTACTGATGCCTCAACGTGACTACTCCCCTGACTGAAGGTTGCTGCCCTGACTGGACCCTTTGGAATGTCCCGAAAGAAGCAGTGTAATTAACCGGCGTCCATGGAAACATGGCACTGGGAAGAGTTTCACGAACTACGTATTAAATCTATAAGGGAGACCCGGACTAGGTGATGAGTTCTGAGGAGGAATCCGCAGGAGGAAGAACCGACATCCCATCATCCCGTTTTGATCAAGGAGCAGACGTCCCTGAATAAGGAGCGAATGCCGCCCGCCTTTGGAAAGCGGGAATGCGGGGAAACAGAAGCGCCGCACGTCCTCCCCCACGGACGGACGGGCGCGCGCCCCGGCGAAAGCGTCAGAAACAGAAATGGGGAACCCGACGTGAAATTCTTCTCCTCAATATGGAGATTAGTAGCATTCGAGACACCAATAGATTGACGTGTCACCGGATCCAGATATCCGGTGCCTGGTCCCGCCAAGAAAAGAGCGGGCCTGTCGTGAAACTCACCGGAAGTCGGGGCAGTAGAACTTGGGGCACTCCGTTCTGCAGCGTGTTGGCGTGGATCCTTCTCACAGACATGGAGAATGGAAGAACGCTGGGGCACTGGCTGTCAATCCTTTTCCTCTCAGTACTGATGAGTTGATCCCTTCGTTTCTCAAGAACCAGGTTGCTATTTCAGAAATGCGATCACAGCCCGCTCGCCTACGCAGGGGCAGGGGCAACACCACGATGGCCACCCCACGTTGCACCTCTACCACCACGACGACCGCCACATCGCGGAATACGGGGTGCCCATGCCCCCTCTCCCCATCAGAGGTCATCCAGCGAAGGGTGATCAATAACCTCGTGCGCAGGTATGAGGAAGAAGGGGTCATCCCAACTTAGGATATGGCCCGCCTGGACCTGGAGGCCTCCAGGCCCAGCCGTCAACGCCGCCCTAACAGGCCGCGCGGGGAGCCCCTGCTCCCCACCCCAACATTCAACCGTTTCAGGAGCTTGTCTCCGGAACGCCTTGACGACTCCTCGCCTTACGCTGAAGAGGCGGGCGCCGTCCGGCTTAGCCCGCTCAGGGTCCCGACCCGAGGGCTCCAGGCGAGAGCTCCAGCCCAGCCGCGTCAGCGCCGCTGTCCGGCCCCGCAAGAAGAGTAGGCAGGCTACGTCCCTGCACCACCTGCGCCAGCCCGCCTGACCTGACGTCAGCGCCGGGCCCGGGCTGAGGACACTCGCCTAGGTGCGTCAACGTTGACAGCTACAGTGGCCCGAGCCACCACCGATGTGTATCGTGAATACCCTGCATACACTGAGCAGGGGAACTCCTTCACCCAACCAGGATCGAGACCCCAACCGCCCCACGGGCAGGCTGGGTTGACTCTCCGGGTTGCAGGCCCAAGCGGTGATCGCTGCGAGCTAACCCGCAGTAATGTCACCCCGTACGGAGGTCCTCCCCATACCACTACTCCACAGAGAGTGGGCCTTCCCCGCTATGAGGTCGTCATGGAGGCATGCCTCGTGCTACCCCCATCCTGCAGGAAGACCTGCCCCGCGACAGTGACGCTCAGTGCAAAAACATTTCCCGCGCCCGCTGTACTGGGTATGGAGTCCATCCTCCTGAAGGCAGCGTCCATCCGGTCCTTCTCCAACGTGGGGGCCCTCCCTACATCCTCTCTGCAACCGGTGAAGGTCCTCCTCGCCCCAGAAACTCGAGGAGTGAAGGTCAGCCTCGCTCCACTCGCATCGACCATGGAGGTCCTCCCCATGCTCCTGCCAGTTCCAACAGAGGCTCCACCCACATGGGTACTGTTCATGGAGGTCCTCCCCATGTACCTTCGACATTTTCCCCGGTGCCCCTCGCACCCCGGCTATCTCGAGTGGGGGCCCTCTCCGCCATGGCACCAGCGCCGCCCCGAGGCTGCCTGATAGGGGTCAACCCTGTCCCGAAGAGCCACCCCGGGGCAGAAGAGCAGGTCGTCACCGC
Organism: Viscum album; assembly: GCA_963277665.1. Classification (NCBI taxonomy): domain Eukaryota; kingdom Viridiplantae; phylum Streptophyta; class Magnoliopsida; order Santalales; family Viscaceae; genus Viscum; species Viscum album. The sequence goes on from OY728125.1 coordinate 563,276,224, forward strand.
CACAAGAAGAATCCTGTGATGGCCCAGGTGGAGATCAAACCTTCCCGCTTCTCCGATTCGGAAGCGGAATGCGATTCAGTGATGGAAAATTCTCCCTGCTCCTCCGTATCAAGGACTGGGGCAGGAACCAGACGTGTTAGCCTCGTTCTCCAAGAATTTGAGGTCCACCAGATTCCTGTCTCTCTCTGCAGATACATCCAGGAGGAAGAAATCCTGGGAATTTTGCAGGTCTTGACCATGCAATCACCGCCTCTGTCACCATAAGAGCCCTCTACCTCTACCAGAGATCACGTAGAGTTATTTTGGGGGCCAACGACGGAAGAGCAACGACACGACCTATCGCCGGTAGCCGCGGCTCCTGTTCCGGAAGCTGCGATTATCAGCCCGTCGTATCGTGACATCGTGGCCAGGTCACCTCACTCTTCAGAGGATGGCCCGAAATTCGGCGGCCAGTCAGCTCGTTTGCCGTATTCTCCACCGCTGAGATTACTATCCCAAAGGTCCACCTCGGTACCGCTACCGGTCCCCCAGCCGCCCCCGGTTGACGAGTGGGGAAACACAGGGCCAGACCCTGAGTCTGAGCCTAGGAGTTTCTGGAGTATCCTTGCAGCGGATTACTTCCCGGAGAAGTTCTGGCCGACGGCGGCACTGAATTTCCGCATACCAGAGTCTCTTACCCCTGAAGACGTGGGGTGCTTTTGTCGAACCCTGTGGGCGACACACTTCCGCCTCCGTTATGAACGGGTGGTGTACCCCAGAAGTCGTGAGCACTTCGAAGAAATCGGCGAGCAGTGCCACCTGATCGATGCAGTCGCACTTCTTGTGGCCCAGCACCCTAAGTCGCAAGGCCACCAGAGCACCCTTCAACGAAAATGCGTTCAGAGTCTTAAAGCACTCCGCAGAATCGTCAGGGAAGCCACCCCCCATGTGCAAGTCCGTGGTTGGGGACACTATGCCGCTCTCCTCTTCGACCCTATCCGACGGCAGCCCGATTCGCTATGCGACATCGAGGATATGCCCTCAAGAGGGGTCGCAGTCCACATGGCTGACGTTGTGGATAAGGAAGATGAGCATGAGTTCCTTGATGGAGACTTACCACCCGAGGGCGTACCGCCACTGCTCGACCCGTCAGCAGAGAAACCTGCTAGGCCTCCCCGTACCCACCGAGTCGCTGGTACTCGGTCGAAACACTGGCAAGGGTAAGGAGCACGTCGGAACAGTCAAGCACTCCAACCCATCCGCCTCTGTGCAGAAAACGGACGAAGATCCTGATAATGCCACGTTACGCCAGCAGCTTGCTGAGCAGACGAGGCGGGTTGACGAACTCTTGGCTGAACGCGCCGCAGAGCGACGACCCGACTATGGTAATCCCAGGCCGGGGCAGTAGGGGCAGGAACAATTTCCCCCAGGTGAGATGCCTCCGGGAAACCCTGATCATGCTACTGCCGCAGACAGGGCGGAAGCCAGAACATACGAAAAGAGGGCGCGAAACGTCTCACTAAACCCCCCCAAGCGACGGGGCAATCTGAATAATCCAACCTGGGTTCCCCCAGTCGCCCCAGAGGTCGTCCAACCAGTTGACCCACGAGCGGCCGAAGCCGTCTACCGTGTTGAAGAACCTGGCAGTGCACTTGTGGTTAGGGATCCCCGTCAAGATAGGGACCCCCACCCGGAGGACCTTATTGCAACACTCACAGCCCGCCTCGAGGCGTTGGAAACGCGGCAGGTGGCGGTCCCACCGGATGGCAAGCCTTATCCCACGTGGGTGGATGATATGCCTGTGCCTCTGGGTTTTGGGAACCCCACTTTCTCGACCTTTAATGGGACAGGGGACCCGCCCCAGCACTTGGCTCATTTTTCTTCCAAGTGTGGCCCCATGCTGGGGACCCCGGCTCAGCAAGAAGCCGCCAAGCTCCGATGTTTCGTACAGACATTGGAAGGTCCGGCATTCGTCTGGTACAGCCAGCTCCCTATCAGATCGGTGACTGGTTATGAGGATCTTCACCGGCAGTTTGTATACCAGTTCAGCTCCACCACGCGAAAGAACAGCATTGCAGACCTCTTCAAGTGCAAGTAAAGGCCTGATGAGCGAGTCACAGACTTCATCGCCCGGTGGAAGGGACTTACGTACCCCCTCGATATGCCACAGACTCAGGAGAAATTACTGACGATGTGTGTGGGGAACGTCAAGACAGAGTTAGTACCCTCCTTGATTACCCAGAACTACCCTGGAGGGTTCAGCGATTTCTCGGATAAGGCCCAACGTCTCGAGGAAGCCCTGCAACAGGCTAGTCAGGCACGTTTGCGGCCCCTATGATCCCAGCCAGGAGGACCGCCAGGGCTGAACCCACCGCGGTGGCTCAAATAGAAGCCTCGAGGCAGCTGGAATTGCTGCCGGCGGCACCACCCCCGCAACCCCGCAGAGGTCCTCCACCTCAAGCATAGGCTCCCGCCCAGCAGTGACCGCCTCAGAACCGACAGGTTCCCCCGCGCAACGTGCCACCGCCACCTAGGCGAGACAATCAGGCACCGCCTCCTCGGCAGGCCCCTCTGGCCCCTCATCAAGACCAGGCCCCCAGGGCCCCCTATCCAGAAAGAAGGTACCAGACCTATTTGTTCAACGAAAATCAGGTCCCTGGCTACTTCCGAAGTGCTCTAGAGCAAGGGATTGTGCGTCTTCCTGAGTGCAGAAGGCCGGCAGAGGCGCATCTCACTGATCACCCCAACTACTGCCCTTATCATCGAATCTTGGGGCACACCCTCAAGCGATGCTATGTGTTTAAAGACTGGCTTCAGGACCAGGTCAACAACAACATAGTCAAGTTGGTCCCAGCACCAGCGCAAGTGGCAGGTGTCTTTGCAGGATCAGAGATCGGCATCGACAGTGAAGGTGAGTGGCAGCAGGTCCCTAGCCGCGGATCCCAGAAATATGACGACTGGATGGCTCGAAAAACCGTCGTCCGTGCCCAGAGTATCATCCGGGCACACCTGAAGCAGTCGGAACCTTCAGAAGAAGTATTCGGTGCCTCCGCATCGTCTTCATAGTCGACCTCTGCCCAAAAGGGCAAGCAGCGGCGACACAAGAAGAAGCAACGTGCACCGCCAGTGCCGTCATCATCCCGCACTCTCGGCGACTTTATGCCCCCCAAAATGGGGATCCCTCCCAGAATCCGCCTAGCGGTGGATGACTCCTCAAGCGACAGCTAGGGGTACGCTTCAGTTAACATCGTAGAGATGGTAAAGCCCTATATGACCCCCGATGAGGGGGAACCCCAGGCAGACCTCCCCAACGTTTCCAGCTGACGTCAACGTCAGCGGAATCGCAATCGCGCCGGTCATCGAGGTATATCAGCAGGCACTCTTGGCCAAGCCGTGCACACTACCGAGACCAGGCAGCAGGCTCAGCGCAGATCTCAGCACGCGCAAACCCATCCAACACCCTCGGCTCTACCTCCACCGCCGTTCGTGCTACTGGATCGGGGGGAGCTGCCTCGTTCGTATCACAGTCAGTGTTGCCCGGCTACAGGCCAGCCTCCGCTGTCCGATCTTAGTCTGGTGAATACTTTTCAGGCTTCTACTGGTAGGCAGCAAGACGTACCCAGTACTAGTCACTCGCCGGTTCAGCCAGCCGGACCCGCTGTGCCTCCAAATGTCGAACGACCTCCTGTAAGAAGAGGTCCGCATTTGACCCGAAAGTATGATGTTCTGAAGCACCTAGCCGGCATCCCGGAGAGGCTCTCCATCCTTGAGGCCCTTCGCCTGTCATCTGAAATGCGCGAGGCACTTACTGAGTCCCTAAGGAGCCCCCTCCAGGTCGAGACGGAAGTAGAAGCTGCGGAAGCCTTCCATACCGAGACGATCGAAAACGCTGAATGTCAGGTGGTTATCTCGTTCCCCGGTGAAGATGAGGACCCTCCTATACAGGGGCACATTCGCCCGCTGTACATCACTGGCCACTTAAATGGTGTGGAAGTCCGTCGTTGCCTCATTGACACAGGTTCCAGAATCAATCTAATTCCGACCCGGACGCTGCGAAAGCTGGGTCTGTCCGAAGGTGATTTAACTCCCTCTGACCTCAGGATCCAGGGGTACGACAGGACATAGCAAACCCCGGTCGGCAAGATCCACCTGAAGACTCAGTTCGGTGGCTTAATTTCCAGCACCGAGTTCATGGTTGTTTCTCAGGACACTGCCTACAACGCATTGATTGGTAGGCCATGGCTCCATCTGCATGCAGCGGTCCCCTCGTCGTATCACCAGTGCCTCAAGTACTCTCTCAACGGTCGAGTAGGCGTGCTCCAAGGACACGCGTCCCCTTTCGCTTCTTGTGAGGCCCGCTATCTGGATGCGGGTTATTACAAAAGTAAGGACAAGCAAATCCTGGTAAGCGAGGATGAGCCCGCCCCGGTCACAAGTGACCCCTGGGCAAGCATGGATGACGCCTACATCCTCCCGATCAACAGGTTGGAGGCCACGACCCCCAACATGGGGCAATGTTTTGTTGTTTCGGGTACGCAAGGAAGGCATGTTTCCGTGTCCAAGTGACATAGGAAAATCACCTCGTACTCCTACATCAACCAGGATCAAGTCATCCCGGAACCCCCTACCCATGTACGGTACCGGGACATCAAGCTCATGAAAACGGCGGTGCGCCATACATGTCTCTTCCGCCGGGCTGGAATTAACCGACTCAGGCCGACACGTCACCACTTCTTTGATATCATCAAACGTGGCCCTTTAGGCTGAAGTCCAGATGGGATAGGGTCGACTGCCTTCATTGCTATGGTCTCAATGGAATGCGAGTCTCCCGATGTGATGACCGCTGATGCACAAGCCGACACCAGCTGCCCCTTGGATTTTGATAGCCCAGAACCCCCCCCCCCCATCGCGGGAAGTCCCCCCACGGGTGGGGAGGAAGACTTGGAGGATGCTCCCCCAGCCTTTGAAGAAGGAGTCTCTACCACGGTTGATGAACTGGTACAGGTGAACCTTGGTAGCGAGGTAGATCTGAAACCCACATTGATCAGCGCAGCCATGTCCCTTGAGGAGCGGCACCTGTACGTAGACTTCCTCAAACAGCACCGTGATGTGTTTTCTAGGAGTTACAACGAGATGCCAGGGCTAGATCCCCAAGTAGTCGTTCATCGTCTGGGCCTCCTGGCAAAACATCGTGGGTTTAAGCAGCCTCCTAGGAAGATGCACCCTTCCCATGGTGCTATGGTTGAGGCCGAAGTTGATAAGCTAATCAAAGCCAACTTCGTCAAGGAGGTCCAGTACCCCAAGTGGCTTGCCAACATTGTGCCAGTCAGGAAGAAGAATGGGCAGATCAGAGTCTGTATCGACTTCCGCAATCTTAATCGCCACTGCCCAAAGGATGACTTCCCACTCCCAGTGACGGAGCTGTTGATTGATGCCATGGCCGGGTTCCAAGCCCTCTCTTTCATGGATGGGTATTCCGGGTATAACCAGATCTGGATGGCCCCCGAAGACGAGGATTCCACTGCCTTCAGGGCTCCCCAGTGTACCTTTTGCTACCATGTAATGCCATTCGGTTTAAAAAATGCAGGTGCCACTTATCAGAGGTCCATGCATCGCATATTCAAACCGATCCTCGGGACATTGGTGGAATGCTACGTGGATGACCTTGTAGTCAAATCATGCCAGCGCCAGGACCATCTCAGAGACCCTGAGAAAGTGTTCGGCTTCCTCCGTTCTCATCACCTGAAGATGAACCCGCTGAAGTGTGCTTTTGGGGTCACCTCCGGGAAGTTTCTGGGCTTTGTTGTCAGATACCGAGGCATCGAGATCGACCCGGAGAAGATCAAGGCCATCAGCCAAATGCCTCCCCCGAGCAACATTCGAGAGCTTCGAGGCCTTCAAGGAAACTTAGCCTATATACGCCGATTCATTGAGAATCTGGCCGGAAACTGTAAGCCCTTTTCCCGTCTCATGAAGAAGGGCGCCACCTATTAATGGGATGAGGAGTGTCGGACCTCCTTCGAGGAAATCAAGCAGTATCTGCTCCAACCTCCGGTCTTGATGCCCCCCATCTCCGGAAAGCTGCTGGTCCTTTACATGACCACCCTGGAGAGGTCCCTCGGTGCGCTACTTGCCCAGAAGAATAATGAGGGTACTGAGAATAGTCTCTACTATCTCAGCTGCATGCTTCTCGATACGGAGGTCAGATACTCCCCTATCGAAAAGAGCTTCCTTGCGCTCGTCTTCGCCGTGTAGAAGTTACGACATTACCTGCAGCACCACGAGGTGCAATTGGTCTTTCGGGTAGACCCACTGAAGTACATCCTGAACCGTCCCATGCTGACTGGCTGACTAGCACGGTGGGCAGTGATTCTCCAGCAGTTTGATATCAGGTTTGTACCTCAGAAGGCCATTAAGGGATAGGCATTGGCAGATTTTTTTAGCTGCCCATCCAACCTCCACGGATCAATCCCTGGACCTGGATTTCCCTTATGAGACGATCCTCTCAGTCGATCATGTTGTCCCGTGTTGGAAAATGCATTTCGACGGTGCCTCCCGGAGCCCCACCGGTAGGAGGCTCAACGATCCCAAGCTCAATAGAGTGGGCCTGGGTGTTGTCTTCATTACCCCGACGCAAGCCGTCCTACCATACTCGTTCCTGTTATCAGAAGGTTGTATGAACAACGAGGCAGAGTACCAGGATCTCATCACCGGCCTTGAGTTGGCCCTTGAGATCCATGTTCCCCACCTACATGTGAAGGTAGATTCCGAGCTGGTAATCAAACAGGTTAATGGAGACTACGTCGTCAGGAAGCCAGAGCTTTCACCATTGCTGGAGTACACCCTCCTCCTAATGGCCCAGTTCTCTTCTCGACCAGAGGTTACCCATGTCCCACGGTCGCAGAACGGCCAAGCGGACGCCCTGGCTGGCCTAGCCGCGTCTCTCGCAGAACCCGAGCAAGATGATTTGGTCATACACGTGGCCCACCGGAGAGTCATTGCCCCCGTCACCCAAGAGGACCGTGATAGCCTGCGGGTAAGTCATCTCACCGCCGGACCCTCCATATCAGGAGTCCCAGGTTCGTCAGATGCAGTGGTTGAAACCACCCCCGACTAGAGAGCACCTTTTGTCGAGTATCTCCAAAATGGTCAGCTCCCGGACGATCGGGCCGAGCGTGAGCAAATTCGATGCCGTGCACTGCAATTTACCCTCCAGAGCGGCCCCAGTCTGGAACATATCCTTTATAATCGGAGTTTCGATGGTGTTCTTCTCTGTTTCCTCCAAGGAGGGGAGATACCTCAAGTTATGCAAGAGGTTCACGCCGGTTCCTATGGCGCCCATCAAGCTGGGCCGAAACTGTCCCATCAAATCCGGAGGTTGGGGTACTTTTGGCCCTCTATGATCCACGATTGTATTGGATACGCCAAGAGATTCCATGCATGCCAAGTACACGCCAACTTCTTCCATCGGCCGTCGGAGCCCCTCCACCCAACCAAGTACTCTTGGCCATTTGCGGTATGGGGACTTGATGTAGTGGGACAGTATCCACCGGCAACAGCCCTCCAGTGTAGGTTCATCCTGACTGATAAAGATTTATTCTCCAAGTGGGCAGAAGCAGTTCCGCTCAAAGAGGTCAAGGCCCATTCCATCGTTGACTTTGTGAGCTCCAATATTATCCACCGGTTTGGAGTCCCTCACGCCATCCTCACCGATAACGGCACCAACTTCCGAGTAGCTGAATTGAAGAAATTGTACGCTAAGTATGACATCCGGTCGAACCATACCTCCCGCTACCACGCGCAGGCGAATGGACAGATCGAGGCATTCAACAAGACCCTCTCTAACATTCTGCAGAAGATGGTTGGTCAGAACAAGAAAAGTTGGCCGGACAAGCTCCCCAACGCCCTCTGGGCTTACCGGACGACGACTTGCAACTCTACCCAAGTGACCCCATATTCCCTAGTGTATGGAGCTGAGGTCGTCCTACCCATTGAGATCCACCTTCCATCGCTACGCACTGCAGTTTATGATCACCAGACATCAGATGAGGTAGCCGAGATCCGTCTAGCTGAATTAGAGGCACTGGACGAGAACTGGCTTCGTGCCCTGCACAATCTGGAAAGGCATCAGGACAAGATAGCGAGAGCCTTTGACAAGAAGGTTCGTCTCCGCTCTTTTCTACAGGGTGACCTGGTACTGGCCCTTCGAGCGCCAATAATTCCCGGTAGGAAACCGCCCATGTTAGAACCCAAATGGGAAGGGCCTTATATCATCCATAAGGTTTACCCCAATGGAGCATACTCCTTGGTGACCACGGATGGAGAGCATATAACCCCTCCCACCAATGCCAAGTTACTCAAGCGGTACTTTGCCTAGGAAAAAAAAGGTCCAGCACGACACTAAACTGTGTGAAGGTCCTGTACGACCTTAAACTGCAAAATGGTCCCGCACGACCTTAAACTGCATCTTCGTCCTGCAAGACGATAAACTGTGAAACGGTCCCGCATGACCTTAAACTGGACACTATAGTCCAACATGACTCTAAACCGTAAAGTCCTTCATGACCATAAACTACGTCTTCGTCCAGCGGGACGTTAAACTGCAAGCTGGTCAGGCCTTCCTGACCGAGGCTCAGCCTCAGGCCCCTTGGCCTCCTTAGGCCCCTGGCCCCGTCTCCACCGCGGTTTGGCCCCAGGCCCCCCTTGTTTTTTCCCTGACTTACCCTCTTGCGGGATTGTATGGTATGGTGTGGGACTATGTCCTCATTCACATCGGATTACATGTCGTACCGTACATATCCCCAAATGAGGTGCTTCTCATCGTCCTGCATGACGTTAAACTGCACTTCTAGAACTACGTGTGGCTTGATTCTCATCCTTATGAGATACGTAGGAACGCCCGTACACCTTGTCCTGAGCCCAGCCCCAAGCTTTTCCCTTCCACTATCTGCCCTAGGAATAGTTTTCTTGGAGGATCTTTGTGTAGCAGGGAGTAGGCTTTCTTGGCCCCGCTTACGCAACCCCGCTCGCACAAAGATTGTAAGGGTCGCACCATGCGCCCACTCCCGTTCTTCTATCCTCCCACATCCTCACCGCATGACTCTAAACTGCATGGCCTTCAAGAACTACGTATGGCTTGATTCTCATCCTTATGAGATACGTAGGAAAGCTCGGACACTTCGTCCGTTGGCCCATCCCAAAAGCCAAAATCTTCCCCTTGGGTCAAGACATGGAAGGGTGCACACTTTTTCCCCGACCCACATCGAGCAAGCCTCGGCACGGCTGCACATTCCCCCCTGGAGGTGTTCGCCCCTTTCGTGGATGGATACAACTATGCTTCACCCACTCCTTGACTGGGATTCCGTCATTTTTCACACTTAGAAGGACCCCCAAGAACGGCCTGGATACAATTCCCAAGGGCTCTCCTACCGATACGGGCCAACGCCCCCAAGGGGTTTCAAGCAACAAGCCGATACAAGTCCCGCGTTGCGAATTTGGTCAGCGGTCGGCGCTCATTTGTTGCCCCCATACGGGCCACCATAGGAACGCTGTGTTTCGAACATGGTCAACAGTGTCCTGGATTTTCGGGTCCACCCCGAGATGTCCCAGGCATCAAGAACAGTGATTCATTCTACCCCATCCCGAGGTGACAAACATCCCCCAGGTGGTGCTAGCGATCTGGGCCACGACCCAGGATTCCTCATAAGGGTGTACAGTGTGATGTGGGACTATGTCCTCATTCGCGTCGGGATCATGTACCATGTCGTACGCCCTCCCTTTACGAGGCCCACCCTCAGGCCCCTTGGCCTTCTCGGGTTCCCGACCCTCATCCTTATGTAAGACGTTAAAATGCAAACTAGTCAGGCCTTTCTGACTGATAACTTTCCCTTTTCTCCGGGCCACGGCCCAGGATTCCTCATAAGGTTGTACGTTGTGATGTGGGACTATGTCCTCATTCACGTTGAGATCATGTGCCATGCCGTACGCCCTCCCTTTACGAGGCCCAGCCTCAGGCCCCTTGGCCTTCTCGGGTCCCCGACCCTCGTACTCATGTAAGACGTTAAACTGCAAACCAGTCAGGCCTTCCTGACTGAGGCCTGACCTTAGGCCCCTTGGCCTTTCCGGGCCACGGCCCAGGTCCCCTCTTACCCAGGGTGTATGGTGTGATGTGGGACTATTTCCTCATTCACGTCGAGATCATGTTCCATGCCGTACTCCCTCCCTTTACAAGGCCCAGCCTCAGGCCCCTTGGCCTTCTCGGGTCCCCGACCCTTGTCCTCATGTAAGACGTTAAACTGCAAACCAGTCAGGCCTTCCTGACTGAGGCCTGACCTTAGGCCCCTTGGCCTTTCCGGGCCACGGCCCAGGTCCCCTCTTACCCAGGGTGTATGGTGTGGTGTGGGACTACGTCCTCATTCACGTCGGCTTCTTCACCATACCGCACACCTCCCTTGTTTCGGGGTATATTGCTCCCCTTCTCGTCCAGTATGACGTTAAACTACATATAGAGAACTACGTGTGTCTTGATTCCCATTCTCATGGGATATGTAGGACCACCTGAATGTCCAAAATTCGGGTCCATCCCCATCTCTCGGGAATTTTCATCCCATCCCGGCCCCTTGGCCTATCCTTCATCCACGAGAGGATTATATGGTGTGGTGTGGGATTATGTACTCATTCATGACGTTCTCGTAATGACCACGCCATGCTCCCCCACCCCCTACTGAGCTGTTTCGTCGATCCCTTTTTCGGCGGTTCACCAATGTGCTTAAGAGTACTCTGGTTTATTACCTGGAATGCCAAGCTTTACTCGGACACGTCCGCACCCGCTTTCCAGGCATTGCGTATCCCCGCATCAGGGCTTTCATCATCTTTCACACCCGGAGGGGCCCACATGAACGGCCTGGATACTACACCCAAGGTCTCTCCTACCGATACGGGCCAACGCCCCCTAGGGTTTCGGACAACAAATCGATAAAATCCCGCGTTGTGAATATGGTCAGTGGTCGATGCTCGTTTGTTGTTCCCACCTCAGGCTAACGCGATACGGACGCTGTGTTTCCATCATGGTTAACAGTTTTCCTCTATCACCACGCCAACCCATTAAGCCCAAATGCCGGGTATACGATTCACACCCTTCATCACTTCATCATGTCCAAGTAGAATCTCAGAACTCTTGGTACTTTTCCTCCGTTCACCTCTGCGCCTTGGGAGAACAAGCTGCATCAAAGGTGTCCTTCGAAACTCTCCGCTGACTCCCCTTTGATGGACGCCCCATGTATTGCGATGAGGATACCCCCATTGTTTCCCACACCGAGTTTATCTCACGTGGGCTTAGGGATTGGGTTGGCATTTGTGCTTACTCGGGAGTCGTCACCAACCATGATCCGAGCTCTAAGACCATAAACTAAGACTCTCATCTGGAACTACGTTCAAGACCCCTTGTCTTTGGGTCTAGCTTGAGTTCAGCAAGTTCAACTCTCTCGGGTCCTACCATTGGGATCCCGACCACCGGACCGCGTGGCGTAGTGTAGGATTACGTCCTCATTCACGTCAGGTTTGCAAAAGCTGCACCACGCATACCCTATTCTGAGAGTTAGCCCTCTTATTCCTTGTCCTGCATGACATTAAAAGGCATACTTCTAGAACTACGTGTGGCTTGATTCCCGTCTTCATGGGATATGTAGGACCACCTGGATGTTTAAGATTCGGGTCCAGCCCCACCTCCTAGTGATCTCCTGATCTCCCGGTCACCTAGGCCACTTGGTCTATCCCTCTCCAGAAGGGAGATGTGTAGGTATGATACAAGGTTTTGGGCACCATGCCCCCTTCCCCCATGAACCTGCCATCTCTCGATCACCCTCAAAGTTGAGTCCCTTTACTCCTTGCAGTGGTTCACCCATGTATTAAGAGCACTCTAGTCTAGGACCAAGAGTGTCAGATTCATCTTGATCAAGTTCCTTCCACTTGTCAAGCTTCGTTCTCCCCTCCATTCAGACTTCCATCACCTTTCACACCCAGAGGGACCCCCAAGAATGGCCTAGATACAATTTCCAAGGGCTCTCCTACCGATACGGGCCAACGCACAAGAGGGTTTTGGAAACAAATAGATAAAATCCCGCGTTGCGAATATGGTCAGCGGTCGATGCTCGTTTGTTAGTCCTCATTTCAGGATAACGCGACCGGATGCTGTGTTGCGAACATGGTCAGCAGTAATCCTCTGTCGTCACACCATCCCCTTCAGTCCTTGAATGTTGGTTGCATGATTCACATCATTTTCCACCCCATCATGTCCAGGTGGAATCTCGACACTTTTGGCTCTATCCCTCAGTGCACCTTTGCATTCTAGGGGGACAAAGCTGCAATATGGCGTCCTTTGGGGCTCCCATGGTCCGAGATCTAATACCATAAACTAAGATCCATTCAGGACTATGTTCAACTTGATTCCCATCCTCATGGGATACGTAGGACCGCCCAGACGCCCTGTCTTCGGGTACAACCCATTCAGGAAGCCAGTCTCTCCCCCTGTTTCACCTCTGTATAGGCCCCTCGGCCTATGGTTTCCCTCCCCTAATGGCGTACAATCTGATGTGGGATCATGTCTCCGTCAATTGTGTTTTATAACACTGCGAACATTTCCCGCCTAGCATCGTCTCTGCTACGTCTGCACTGCATGATGATAAAATGCATGCTTGGTCCTATCATACGACCCTAAACTGTGACATTATCGTCTTGGCCGCACGATGAAAAACGGCACCGCATTTAGGTGACCACGTTGTAGAGGAAATCACGTTGGGTATTGGTCACGTGCCATGCCATTTGTCAATGCCCAACACGGCTTGATTCTTGTGGCGACATCACGACCTACTGTTCTAGGCCTGTCGCTTCACAAAAAAAAAACCATTCACCTTAAAGAACAAACAAGATACATCAAATTCCGCTTCTTTTAGTGCAAGGGCCACGCCCGCACTCCCCTTTTCCCCTGGCACTGGTATCCTACCATGTCACTTCCAGAACTACGTATGGCTTGATTCTCATCTTTATGAGATACGTAGGAGCGCCCGGGCACTTCCCCGCGGGCCCAGCCTAACCTTTGTGTTCGGTCCCTCGACTCGAGCGTTTCCCCTGAGAATTCATGGTAAGTAGGGCTTAGGTCCTCCTTCACGTCGGGTTTTGATGCCATGCGTCCCCTGCTCCCTTTACCCATTTATGGTCTAAGGTCCATCAAGAACTACGTAAGGCTTGATTCTCATCCCTATGAGATACGTAGGAGTGCCCGGGCACTTCCCCGCGGGCCCAGTCAAACATTTCATGGTCCAAATTCTACGACCCTAAACTAAGATCTCCCCAAGGGAAAGGAATCTGCTCCCTCTCTCTAATACATTTCGTTTCCGTATTCAGATATGTTTTGACAAAGAGCCCGAAGTGTGGGATTTTCACAGGGACATTCCCCTCATCCCACGACCATGCTTTGTGAACTCGCTATTTGGATCCTCATCCTCTTCCACATCCAAAAGGACACTTGGACGACATGGATACTAAGCTTAAGGGCTCTCCATGAATGCTGGACCTAAGGGCCCTTCAATCGTTTCGGGCCAACGTCCCCACGGATATTGGACAACAAATTGATAAAATCCCGTGTTGCGAATATGGTCAGCGGTCTATGCTCATTTGTCTGTCCCCATTCTAGGATAACACGACAGGGTACTGCGTTGCGAATACGGTCAGCAGTTACCCTCCAGCGTCACGCCACCATCATTGTGATTTGAATCTCGAGCACCATGATTGACACATTTCCACTTCCCCACGTTCAAGTGGAATTCCATCATACTCGCTCTTTCTCTTCGCGCATCTAGGTGCTCCACAAGACCGTGTTAGTGTCACTGGGCCGGGATTCACCGAGCGTCCCTTTGCCCTAACTATCCCCTCTCTGTGTCGGGAAATTCCCACCACTACTGCTTGTTTCCCACACCGAGCACGACTCACGTGGGCTTAGTAGTTTTGGCAGGATGTGTACCAACACGGTCGGGCTACTCATCATCCTGTATGATGTTAAAATGCGCTTTCAGAACTACGTATGGCTTGATTCCCATCTTCATGGCGTGCGTAGGATTGCCCGGCCACTTTGCTTTGGGCCCAGCCCAATCCTCACTCTAGGTCCCTCGACCTGAAGAGTGTCCTCCGGGGGTATGTGGTGTGATTTGGACTCCAAGTCCTCATTCACGTCGGTTTCATATCTACCGCTCCACACTCTTCCTTCCCTCTTACTCCACATCCTATCATATGACGTTAAACTACAGGAGTCTATGTGTCCTCAATGCATGACAATAAACTGCGGTTCTGCCCTGAACAAGTTCAGGATGCCCCAAGATCCCACTGGGAAGTGACGGATCCCCTTGCCAGAGAGGCCCTGTCTAAAAGAAGGAATGATCCATGATCAAACCGATGAGCCCATCGGACGTACTCCCACCACGGTGGTGTAACTACCTAAGTGTTGGATTCTGTTCAGAGAGACCATCACTCCATATTCCATGCTTTGAGTGCCCCTTATTCGGACCCTCGTCCTCTTTCGTGTCTAAAGGAACCCCCTAACGGCCTGGTCTCATGCCGCATCGGCTCACCTACCGTCCTGGGCCAACGTTCCGGAAGACTGGTCATGTTTGGAGGGACCCCCAATAACAGCCTGGATACTACGCCCAAGGGCTCTCCAACCATTACGGGACAACGTCCCGAAGGATTGATCGACAACAAATTGATAAAATCCAGCGTTGCGAATATGGTCAGCGGTCGATGCTCATTTGTTGTCCCCATTTCAGGCTAACGTAGTAAGGGTACCGTTTCTCCGCCACGGCTAATGGTTGTCCTTTATTGTCACGCCATCCCTGCAGTATTCCGAATCTGGGGTATCATGATTCACACTTCCCATTTTCATCTGTTTGGACCAATTTCAGTGCCCCTGGCGTTGCCCTGTTCGTGCATAAGAGCACGTTGAAGAAACGGTAATTCGGCTATCCTGGAAGTTCCTTCTCCAATCAAGCCTTCCCCATATTTCGGGAATCTGGACTGGCTTGGGGAATTGTCGTCAAGTGTCCCGCAAACATTGTAGGGATGTAACAAGGCAGTTCAACAGTGGAAATCGTGCGTGCTACGGCATTCAAAACAAAGGTAAAATTTGGAAACACGAAAGTACCAATAAAAGGGTTTTGGGTTTGTTACAATACTCAGGGGTTGACTTCCCCCATGGACGGGTTGACCCCGTCAAAAGAGCATTGCAGCTCCGCCACCCGTTGACTTGCGGCATCCAAGGCTTACTGCCGCTGAACTAGCTCCCGCTCCTCCTCCGCAGCGGCGGGGCGCAGTTTGTCAGTCCTGGCTTTGGACCTCTCCACATCAGCTTGAACGGAAGCCATATTTTCAGAGGTATGTCTCATGTGCTCTTTTTCCTCTGCCAGCTGGGCCTTCAACCGTGAGACCAGCTCAGATTGTGCATCAAGAGAGGCTGAAAGCTCTTCTGCCCGGGCCTGCATCCGTTGAACCTCGCCTTCAGCCTCCTGGAGCTTCTTAATGTTGGTCGCCTTCCTCCGCTTCCAGCCCACGCTAAGCCCACGATCATGCTCCCGGATCTTCTCAGCCATAAGATCTCGGATGAGGGCATGAGGACGTTGGGAATACACTCCCCCATCGCACAGTTCGCGCAACCGCGAGCTAAGCCTATCCATTTCGGCCAGCCATTGTTCTTGGGGAGTGTCCTTGATAAAGCGTGCGATCAGCTTCCACGACCGGTGATGAACTATGCTGCTGTCTTCCTCGTCGGAGGCCGTTTCGTCCCAGTCTGCGCGATTGGCAGGCTCATACGCAGGATACGCCCGCAGGAAATCCTCGGCAGGATCAACATCCGGTGTCGAATCAAGTGCGACACCTGGTGCCGAAGCAGGCGCGACAGAGCTAGGACCGACCGGTTGATCCTCTTCCTCGGAGTCCACCTCAATGATTTCGGGTACGGCCCTGGTGGCAGACCCTCCAGTGATGATGTGCGTCGCAGCTTGAGGAGATGGCGGGACTATTGCCACCATCACTGGCATGCCCCTAGGAGGGATGCCACCAGACATCCTGACCAGCCTTGCCGCAGCAGCCCATGCCAGTCGAAGAACTGCACGACAAAGAGGGACATAAACGTTAGTTGGCATGACCAGACATGTGACAACGAGGAGACCGGTGGAAGAGACTTACGAAGATCGACCATCGAACGCTGCTCTTGATCCGGTACTGACGGGACCCCGATACGAGGCCCCCCGTATACTGTTGGAAGGTATGGGGATTCCAGAGGAGCCACCTCGGGCCCCCTGGTCCCACCAGACGCAGAACTGGACGCAGCCATAGACGCGGGTTCTGAAGGTCCTGCATCATCACCCGCCAAGGAGTGAGAATGAGGCCTACGAACAAGTTCCTCCTGCATGGCTCAAACATTGGTGAGAAGTCCATAGGGACCCAAGAACAGATTGTAAGGAGGGGAGTTCGGAATGCTACCTCAAGAGCCTCCGCAAACTCTTCGGATTCTGAGCCTCGGTCTCCGACCTCGCCCTCCACCAGCGGGCTCCCTCCTCCAGCCTCATCCTCCCGAGAGGAGTCCTCTGATTCCTCTGGCAAGGGGAAGCGCTCCCTCAGATCGGCAGCCGATAACTGTGTGGGACCGTCTGATTCAACAGTACCCTCACCCGGTCTGTCATTGGGTGAGGGACACCACTGGAGTGGACGTAATCTTCCAGCTCTTCCAGGTACTGTTCTGCCTCCGCCGGAGATGCCATGAATCCAGCCTGAACTGGGCCTATACCCGGTAATTCCATCCCGAGGCGATTCCGGTGGGCCCATATCTCGGTTGGGATGAGGAATTGTCGGTTGACATCCCAAATGTACTAGACCTCCGGGAAGACGGCATCCTCTGCCATGTCAATGTGACGCAGGCGCTTCCCCGGAGCCTGGGTGGATATCCTACGAAATCCCCTCAGTGGCCGCCCCTCCGGATGACCCTGCTCTCCCGGAATCACCGGATCCACCGCTGCTGCCATACCTTCGACCGGTGTGGGTCTCGCTGCCATGGAAGCCCCGCTACCGCGAGAGGCCCTAGCTGCCCTCTGACTCCGACCTCGAGATAGAGGAGGCCCACCGTCACCAACCCGGATCGTTGGTTGCTTCAGCATCTCTCCCGGATAAGCGGCCTCCCAACTGATGGCGTACTCCTTCACTAATCTGAAGGCGGCGATTGATGGAGGAAATGTAATCCGCATCTTTCCATCTTCACGTGTGAACATGAGCCACAGCTGCCTCATCACACACGGGTGCTCCTCGTTACGCACCTCCCAGTAGACCTACGGGGTCAGCCGCTGGAGGCACCGGAACTGCCTCGCAAATCGATGTGGAGTTTACGGTTCACAGAGCGGCTCACGATCTATTCGTGCCACCAAAACTCCACCTCGGAAGGCCAGGAGGTAAGACCGATGTTCTTTCATTCCCCGTCCTTCATCAGTAAGCATCCCCGTCGGCAACGGGAAGGTATGGAAATTGAACTCATCCACCCTCCACACCCGATTCAGCACCATTGGAACGGCCAGTTTGAATGAGAAGCTCCCGACTGCATTCAGGATGGAGGGGCGAAAGATTGATCCCGGCGGCGAAATGGGGTTTGGGTATTCATAAATCCCTCTGATATGCGATGCGATCAACCCGTACAGGAGGTGGAAGGGCCCGCATATCCTTGGCGGATTCTTTCCCTCGCTAATATCCCGCAACATTCTATACAGTTTAGTGAGCATCGGGATCCCCAGGTTGATCCGCTGCCCCATGGCCAACATCGACGCCATGATAAACGAGCTGGGTCGTACCCCCATGCTCGTATCTCTCACCGGTAGGATCCAACCACATATGAGAGCCGCGATGAACGCCGCCAGCCTGACTATCAGCTGTTGTTCAGTGCTGACACTGAAACCCCAAGTCTTCCATTGGATGTCCTCCAAGACCCTCCAATACGAGTGCCCCTTTCCCCGTTGGGCCTCCCTTGGACAAGTTCGAGGCCTCGGAGGGAACTCTAGATTCTCTGGGAAATTCAAGAAGCATTTGAACCATCTCCTAAAATGGACATCCCTCACTGCCTCCTTGTCCTCTCCCGGGACAAGTGCCATCAGCGCCGACGCCAGTCGCAACATTTGCTCCGCGTCCCCCCATGCGCTGACAACGGAGAGGAACTCGTCATACATGGCCCCCAAGATTGGGACCCCAGAAATCTGGTGAACATCCCATAGGCTGATGCCCACCTCCCCGTGATGCAGGTGAAAGGTGTTGGTCCTAGATGACCATCTACTCAGCAACTCTGGCATTAGCTGCTTCGGTTGGTAAATGTGGAATTGGGAGGCCCATACCGCCTCATACAACCCCACTCTCCTCAACTCGGCCCCAAACTCTTCGAATGAGGCACCTACCCAGTAGGCCCAGGCCCAGTCATCAGTAAAGTTGCCGCCCTGGCACAGGTCCCCACTCGTCGGACCATCCCTTCTTCGAATCCTGCAAGGCGCCTTCAGCATGGTACGGTAGAGAGGAGTGGACATCTCCGGTTGTAATGGCCTCCCATCAGTATCGTTCACATGGTTGTAGAGACAATCATCGGTGACCGGTGTGAAGTCCTCCCGCGCGTGACCATCGGCCGCCCTGAACCACTGGTGCTGGCACGGTGTGCTTCTGAACCAGCAAGCTGGTTCATCCCTACTCACCTCAAGTATGAAGACGTCATCCCTCAGCCCGAAGCCGTACAGCGGCAGTTTCTTGCACTGCGGATAATCTTTCTGGCCCTCCGAGAGCAGATCTGTCAAAGAAGTGTGGTCCGAGTGGCTCCGGATCATTTCCCCCAAGCCTGGACGGTTGCCCATCTCATCTCGACGAGCAGCATCTGCAAGGACCCCCCAATACAGCCTCTTGATGGGCCATTTTAACTCTGACACTCAGAAAAGAGTTCTCTCGGCTGGATCGCGAAGCTCGACCGCGAAGATCGGTCGCGAGACCAAGCCTCAAAGTTTGGCCAAGGCCGACAAACAGAGGTTCGCTTGGCGCGGACGCGGAGTCAGAGACCCGCGGTTCGCCGCGAAGCTCGATTCGCGGAGGGCTGTCGCGGAGTACGCGGAGCTTCGCGAAGTCGAGAGCACAAAATGACAAGGAAGGCACGTGAAGACAAAAGAGGGAAGACCCCCTATTTATAGGCGGCGACCCCGGAGCATCGCGGCGCACCTCACCCGTGCGGAGCATCGCGGCGCGTCCGGATCTGTGGCCCCAGTCAGCACCGCGGCCCCCTTCGCGAAGCCGCTTCGTGAACCACCGACAATTTTTGTGATTTTCCCTCATACTTCGACCCTTCGCCCTCCGCGGATCCAAGTCTGAGGGGGGGCATTTGTTGGCACAAAAAATGTGGCCCGAAAGAAAGGAACAAAGAAGGCTGGTGCGCTGCCTCGCGAAGCTCCGCCGCGAATCCCCGCCGCGAAGCCCCGCCGCGAAGCGCCCCAACCATGGCGGCGTCGCGAAGCTCTGGAGGCGGTAATGCTCCGCGAACGCATTTGACATTCGCGAGCCACCGCGAAGCACCAGAGGCGGTAATGCTCCGCGAACTCATTTGACGTTCGCGAGCCACCGCAAAGCACCAGAGGCGGTAATGCTCCGCGAACCCATTTGACGTTCGCGAGCCGCAGCGAAGCACCGAAGGCGGCGCGCTAGCCCTGCTTCGCGGCGCCCCTTCCCTATAAATACTGACTCCCCTGAGTCCCGAGGATAGACAATCTGACCTTTCGGCTTCTCCTCTCCCGAATCGCGAAGCACTCTTTGCCCCGGTGAATCATGAGATCCGCGAGGTATTTCTACTTCGCGAGACGCCTCTGCTTTGTCTCGTTTTGAGCCCCTCTTCTGAGAGGGATGCCCTTCACGAAGCTCAAGGGAGTTCACGATTGGATAGGGGATTCCCATGGGGAACCCGGGAAGTAGCGGAGCGTTTTATGCTTCGCGAAACACCCAACCCCATGCTAGTGATCCCTATGCCAAGGCAGGATCACTATACATCGCGAAGCACACTGCTTCGCAGGACCCTGCTTCGCGAGGCACCCCTTCCTCACGAGGAAGTGCTCCGCGAACACTGTTCCACTTTGCGAAGCACCTCCCACTCACACTTATGCAACATGCTAAGGCTATGGCACTCCACTTTGCGAAGCGCACCCCTTTGCTTAGCAATTCCTCTTCCCGTGCGACCCTCCCGGGTTGCACGATGTGATTTCAAAGTCCCATGGACAATACCACCCGTAGCGTTGCTTCGCCTAATGATTTTCACATAGGCACGCTAACTGCTATTTCTTCTTCGCATAGCCATGCTAACGTGGACCCCTCGATGGTTCGTTCCACAACCCCCCTTAACCATGGCCTTACCGGTACCTTCCCTTCCCCAAGGACTAGAGGGTACCGGTTATGTAAGTCCTAGGGGTGTGGAGTGAACCCACCTCGTCCGAGCTGCAGGACCTCAAACTGCCAAGCACCACGTCCTCAACACATGACGTTAAACTGTGACCCAACCTCGTCTCCCTAATTAAGGGTCCCCCAGCTCGAACATTCTTACACCACTCGTCTCCACGGGAATGGAACTCTTCTGCGCATGAAATGAGATCCTCCTTGTCGGAGTGGCGTATGTTCGCAGGGGAAGGGCTGCCTCAGGGCGTAAGACCCTAACCTTTCGTACGAATGATTGCACCGTGCATCTCCGTAATTCCCCACTACCAAGGTCAGTGGAGGGCGCGATAGTGGAACGAGGCACCCCCCTCTGGGCCTCCATCCTGGAGTAAGTCCCAACACCATGGGCCGCTCAACGCGTAAGCCCCCCTTCGCTTCTCACGGACGCACCCTTCGCGATGTGATCGTCAGGTCCTTGCAACCTCTTGTTTATCACACCGATCATGACTCACGTGGGCTTAGAGTGAGCACCGACCCTGACCCCCCATCCCATTTGAACTACGAGGTCTTTGATCCATGTCAAGGCATGGTACATAGGAAGCCTCTATGAGGTTCAAGCCCACCAATAGTGGACCCCCGGGTCTACTTTCACGTCGGTTCACCGACAAACCCCCTTTGAACTTCGAGGTCTTTGATCCATTTCAAGGCATGGTTACGTAGGAAGCCTCCACGAGGTTCAAGACCACCCATCATCCATTCACGTCGGGTCCCATTCTGGTCCAGTGGTAAGCCATTGCAACCCATCCCATTTGAACTACGAGGTCTTTGATCCATGTCAAGGCATGGTACGTAGGAAGCCTCTATGAGGTTCAAGCCCACCAATAGTGGACCCCGGTCTACTTTCACGTCGGTTCACCGACAAACCCCCTTTGAACTACGAGGTCTTTGATCCATGTCAAGGCATGGTACGTAGGAAGCCTCCACGAGGTTCAAGCCCACCCATCATCCATTCACGTCGGGTCCCATTCTGCTCCAGTGGTAAGCCATTGCGACCCATCCCATTTGAACTACGAGGTCTTTGATCCATGTCAAGGCATGGTACGTAGGAAGCCTCCACGAGGTTCAAGCCCACCCATCATCCATTCACGTCGGGTCCCATTCTGGTCCAGTGGTAACCCATTGAGACCCATCCCATTTGAACTACAAGGTCTTTGATCCATGTTAAGGCATGTACGTAGGAAGCCTCTATGAGGTTCAAGCCCACCCGTCATTTCACGTCGGGTCTCACCCCGGTCTAGCATGACGTTAAACTGCATTCCGGTCCAGTGGTAAGCTGTTGCGACCCTTTCCCACCTGAACTACAAGGTCTTTGATCCATGTCAAGGCATGGTACGTAGGAAGCCTCCATGAGGTTCAAGCCACATTGCTCGGTCGTTCATTCACGTTGAGTTTCGCCCTCGTCCAGCATGACGTTAAGCTGCATGACTCCTTTTGTCCCGTTTGACATTAAACTGTACACCCAATTCTAGTCCGACGGAAAGCCGTTGTGACTAACCCGAACTACGAGGTCTGTGATCCATGTCAAGGCATGGTACGTAGGAAACCTTCCCAATGTTCAAGCCTACCACTAGTGGACCCACGGGTCTACTTTAACGTCGGTACTCTGACAATGCTCATCGGGCCAAGGTCCACCTTCACGTCAGTTTATCGACGTCATCCCGAACTACGCGGACTTTGATTCCCTGCCACGGGGATACGTAGGAAGCCTCGTCGAGGCTCAAGCCCAACTTCATTGTCTCCCCTGCGATGGTCCCATTTCACTCTCCTTCCACTCCATTCATCAACCCACCACCCGTTCCGATTCTCGCCCGGGCCGTCTTATCCTGGTGAGACCATGTCGGTACGCTCTTCTTCACAGTCGCCCATGGGCTAGCCCCGGTATCGATATCCCTTCAAGGAGGATCCCTCAATCCGATCTATCCTAGCTAATGCTCTGGTTGGGTTGATCCGTCTCCGCTGGACGTTAAACTTGCGGCATACCCTGTGTTGAGCACGGGAAGCTGAGGAAAACTTTAGATATGTGTCTATGACATATAATTCCCCACGCTCGATGTGGGATGCCTCGGGCTTCCACGCCCTCGAGAAGCCTTGTGGTCAAGGATTACAGACAAACATGCCAGGTACCCCAGCATCCAGACACGCTACTGATACCTCAACGTGACTACTCCCCTGACTGAAGGTTGCTGCCCTGACTGGACCCTTTGGAATGTCCTGACAGAAGCAGTGTCATTAACCGGCGTCCAAGGAAACATGGCACTGGGAAGAGTTTCACGAACTACGTATTAAATCTATAAGGGAGACCTGGACTAGGTGATGAGTTCTGAGGAGGAATCCGCAGGAGGAAGAACCGACATCCCATCATCCCGTTTCGATCAAGGAGCAGACGTCCCTAAATAAGGAGCGAATGCCGCCCGCCTTTGGAAAGCGGGAATGTGGGGCAACAGAAGCGCCGCGCGTCCTCCCCCACGGACGGACGGGCGCGCGCCCCAGCGAAAGCGTCGGAAACAGCAACCAAAACTATTTAACTCATTATCAGTAGAGCCACACTAAGTGAAACAGCCTCATCAAACTCAGCCCTTCCTAATGCAGAATTAATAGGCATCACCATTCCAGGAACAATTTCCTCACTGATATAATTTGGCTCCGACAACTCGTTAGGCTCCAACCCCTAGTCAAATAAAAGCTCCAAGAGTTCCCTTCCCAAACTTGATAAAGTAGATCTATTTTTTCAAGGATTCACAGGTTCCCAGTTATATCCAAAGTTCCCTGGAATTGGGGATTCAGAGGCTTCCAAAGTTTAAGAATCCCCGTGAAGTCAATTGTAATTATCTCTTGGATCATTGGACTTACCATAGGATACATAGAAATTCCCTTAAAAACTGTTATGTGTTCATGGATTAGGTTAAGGACCTTGTGGAAAATTGTAAGGTAAAATTTTGAAATGTTCCATCATAGGTGGAACACATCTCTACTAAGCCTAATAGCGACAACTTCGGTGCATGTTAACCGGTTTCCAACCATGTCACTCAAATTTATGATGATTGGTGTCCTCTCTTAGAGGTTTCTCATTCCCAGAGTTTCATCTCTGCCCATATAGGCTGACATGAACATTTTCAAGTCTCCATACCTTCTCTAGTTAATACTTCTGCATCTACCTCACAATCATCAACATCTCATAAAAGTAGGCATCGATGATGAAATGGAATGAAAAGACCCCACACAACTGGAAAATACATCACATAAACTGAGTGATTTCATTCATTCTATGTTGGGGATCTCCCCCAGGGTGCACGCATCATTGGAAGATTCCTCTAATGATGGGATGCAGTTTGCCTCGGTGAACACCATCAAGTTGTTGGACCCCTTCATGTTTCCCAATGATGATGAATAACTGGAAATACCTTCGAGTGCCTCTGGTCGATACCATCTAAGGAATGGTTAGAGGAATGAAAACTATTAGAATGATTATGAAAGTTCATCATGTCAAGCGATGCATTCCATGGAGACTAGACATCAGGTCATGTGCAAAGCTCAGCAGGCACAGTCCTCCTAGCCCGCTCCATCAGAAATTCCATCATAGCAGACTATACTAACAGGCCAGGAAGAAAACCGTGAATACACCATGATCAGTCGTGTTTATCTAAAGTTAGGCCTAGGCCAGCCAATAGTTATCCAGTAGTAGTTTTGGGTGAGTTAGATTATAAGTAGTTGGACATTTCCAAAACCATCCAAAATCCAGTGGTATAGCCGGTAGTGCTCATCATTTCTACATCCCATGAGAATCCGTCTATAGGTAGAAATGTGTATCTTGCATAGAAGTATGATGTGCTGAAGCGCATCTTCATCATACATGTGAATCTATTGATCCTTGATTCCATCCAATTATCAAAATACATGTGAGAGGACCGGGTAGAAACTTTGAAAACCCCCTCCAGTTCGAAGGAAAAGTAGTAATAGAAGAATCATACTATGTAGATGTGGTAGAGAATGAATAATTCCAAGCCATCATCCCATTTCCTAGAGAAGATGAGGGCTCCCCATGTTTTGCAATCTTACCGATGTAAATCCCGAGAAGGATAAATGGTTTGGAGCTCTACTACATCCTGTTACACACAACACTACGAGAAAAATAGTCTTTTGCGACAGATTATTTGCGGCAGGAATTAATCCCATAGCAAATAGTCCATCCCAGAGGTTATTTGCGACAGGCCGTTTGTCCCGTGACAATTAACATGTTATTTGGGATGGTATTTGGGGTCCCGTCGCAAAAGGTAATGTGCGCTTTAGCGCGGGATGCGCGTCAAAGCGCAGGAAGATTATTTGCGACAGATTGGATGCCCCCGTCGAAAATAGTATGTCGGTCAGAGGGTATTTGTGACGGGACCCGTCGCAAATACTGGCGGCGGTAAATTAGTTTTTGCGAGCGGATGTTATCCCGTCGCAAAAGGTGGGTCGGCAGGTCATGTTTTGTGACGTTCCCCATCGCAAATACCCTTTCAACGACAGACAACAATTAATGTGGGCAAAGATATTTGCGACGGTAAGCCCGTCACAACTAGTCCTGTCGAAAATAATCTAACCTATATATACCCCCTCAGTTTTTCTTTCTCTTCCTCTCATTTCTCACTTCCTCTCTCTCTCTAAACTCGAATTTTAGAGTGAAAATTTGTCTGAGTTAATTTTTTTTACGAAGTTGTGACGATGCTTACATCAATAGGAGATCAAGTTTAAAGGTATTTATATTTTATTTTATTTAATATTTTTTTATTTTTTATGTTAATTTGGATTATTGTTGGTTAGTTATAATTAAATTAGATTTAAATTGTTTTGTTATCTGTATTTTAGTAATAAATAGTAATAATTAGTTATAAATAGTTATAAATAGAAATAAATAGTAATAATTAGTAATAATTAGAAATAATTAGTAATAATTAGTAATAATTAGTAATAAATAGTAATAATTACTAATAAATAATAATAATTAGTAATAATTAGTAATAATTAGTAAAAAATAGTAATAATTAGTAATAAATAGTAATAATTGTAAATAATTAAGAATAAATAGAAATAAATATGAATAAATATGAATAAATATGAATAATTAGTAATAAATAGGAATAATTAGTAATAAATAGGAATAATTAGTAATAAAAAGGAATAATTAGTAATAACTCGGAATAATTATTATTAATTCTTAATAATTAGTAATAATTTGTAATAATTAGTAATAATTAGTAATAATTAGTAATAATTAGTAATAAATAGTAATAAATAGGAATAATTAGGAATAATTAGTAATAAATAGGAATAAATAGTAATAAATAGTAATAATTCATAATAAATAGAAATAAAGAGTAATAATTAGTAAGAATTAGCAATAATTAGTAATAATTAGAAATAATTATGATTAATTTGAAATAAATTTGAATAAGTTTGAATAAATAGGAATAATTAATAAATAGTAATAAATAAGAATAATTAGTAATAAATAGGAATAATTAGAAATAAATAGTAATACAAAGGAATAATTAATAAATAGTAATAATTAAGAATAATTAATATATAGGAATAATTAGTAATAAATAGGAATAAATAGTAATAAATAGTTATAAATTGGAATATTAAGTAATAAATTGGAATAATTAGTAATAAATATGAATAATTAGTAATAAATATGAATAATTACTAATAAATAGGAATAATTTATAATAAATAGGAATAAATAGTAATGAATAGGAATAAATAGTAATAAATAGTAATAAATAGTAATAAATAGTAATTAATAGTAATTAATAGTAATTAATAGTAATAATTAGTAATAATTAGTGATAATTAGTAATAATTAGTAATAAATATTAATAATTAGTAATAATTAGAAATAATTAGAAATAATTAGTAATAATTAGTAATAATTAGTAATAATTAGTAATAATTTGCAATAATTAGTAATAATTTGCAATAATTAGTAATAATTAGTAATAATTAGTAATAATAAGTAATAATTAGTAATAAATAGGATTAATTAGTATAAAATAGGAATAATTAGTAATAATTCGTAATAAATAGGAATAATTAATAATAAATAGAAATAAATAAGAATAAATATGAATAAATAGTAATATATTAGTAATAAATAGTAATAATTAGTAATAAAAAGGAATAATTAGTAATAAATTGATATAGTTAGTAATAAATAGTAATAATTAGTAATAATTAGTAATAATTAGAAATAATCAGTAATAATTAATAATAATAAGTTATAGTTAATAATAATTAGTAATAATAAGTAATCATAAGTAATAAATAGTAATAAATAACAATAAATAGTAATAATTAGTAATAAATAGTAATTTTTTTGTAATAAATAGTAATAATTTGTGATAAATAGTAATAATTAGTAATAAATAGAAATAGATAGAAATAAATACTAATAAATAGTAATAAATAGCAATAAATAGTAATAATTAGTAATAAATCGTAATAAATAGTAACAAATAGTAATAAATAGTAGTAAAAAATACTAATTAGTAATAATTAGTTATAATTAGTTATAATTAGTAATAATTAGTAATTATTTGTAATTAATAGTTATAATTAGTCATAATTAGTTATAATTAGTAATAATTAGTAATAAATAGTAAAAAGTAGTAAAAAGTAGTAAAAAGTAGTAATAATTAGTAATAATTAGTGATAAATAGTAATAAATAGTAACAAATAGAACTAATTATTAATAATTAGTAACAATTAGTAATAATTAGGGATAAAAAAGGAATAAATAAGAATAAATATGAATAAATAGGAATAAATAGGAATAAATAGCATTAAATTGGAAGAATTAGTGATAAATAATAATAAATGAAAATAAATAATAATAAATAGAAATAAATAGAAATAATATCAATTAATTGGAATAAATAGAAATAATTAGAAATAAATAGCAATAATTATCAATATTTACTAATCAATGGAAAGAATTCGGAATAAATAGCAACAATTAACAATAAATATGAATAAATATGAAGAATTAGTAACAATTAGTAATAATTAGTAATAATTAGAATTTTTAATAATTTGTAATAATTTCGAATAATTTCGAATAATTTGGAATAATTTGTAATAAATTCTAATATTTTTTAATAAATATGAATAATATGAAATAAATTGGAATAATTTGTAATAAATTGTAATAAATTGTAATATATGTGAATAAATAGTAATAAATAGTAATAAATAGTAATAAATAGAAATAAATAGTAATAATTAGCATTAAATAGTAATAATTTGCAATAAATTGTATGAATTGTCAATAAATAGTAAGAATTAGCAATAAATAATAAGAATTAGCAATAAATAGTAAGAAAAAGCAATTAATAATAATATTTATCAATAAATAACAAGAATTAGCGATAAATAGTAAGAGTTAGCAATAAATATGAATAAATATGAATAATTAGTAACAATTAGTAACAATTGGTAACAATTAGTAACAATTAGTAACGATTAGTAAAAAATAGGAATAATTAGGAAGAAAATCAATTGTAAAAAATTTTAATAACTTGTAATAACTTGGCACAATTTCCAGTGGATTGACGACACTCCTTTTTCATGATGACTCTTCTCCTTTTAGCTTTCACCGACTTAAGACATTTTGAAAAGTATGCTTCTACATATGCATATCCAATCTCGTATGCACGAGTTAAAATATGTATTCATAGGACCCCATTTTTCATAATGTTTTCAGGCGGTGACAGTTGCAAGAAGTTGATTCATCGATGAAAAGGGGGCTCTTTTGTCCGACAACTCATTTACTTGAAACTTTCTCACACACAAATCACACTCATGAATCTACCCGGAGCTACCCATATTCATTCTCATACGAGAATAAATATACGTACCTCATGGAAGATTCTTGATTGTGATTTCTGTGTGAGAAAGTTGGAAGTAAATGAGACATCGGACAAAAGAGGATCTGTTAATCCACTAGAAATTGTGTCGCTTGTAAGTAATGGTAATTATTAAGAAGTAGTTTTAACTATCTATCTTTTTTTCCAGATAGTGTTTGTATAATTAAAAATTA
This sequence comes from Viscum album, assembly GCA_963277665.1. Classification (NCBI taxonomy): domain Eukaryota; kingdom Viridiplantae; phylum Streptophyta; class Magnoliopsida; order Santalales; family Viscaceae; genus Viscum; species Viscum album. The sequence continues at coordinate 563,304,809 of OY728125.1, forward strand.
TTCAAAAATAGTAATGAATTTTTAGATTGTAGAAAAATATGGATCAAGGAAGTCGAAAAAAATCATGTTTAGATGATTGCGCTTGGATAAATCTGTGAAGAAATCCAAACTTTTATAGTTTAAATCCTGTATATATTGAGGGTATTTAAGATTTCTTATCATTTGCATCATCAAAACCAAAATATTTTTTAGAAGGCACAATAATGTGTCCTTGTAAAAAATGTGCTCTGAGAACGTTTGACACATTTGACAAGGTTGGGGGATAACTCTTGCGGTTTGGTTTTCAACCAGATTATGTTTTTTGGTATCAACATAGTGAACGAAGTTCCAGATAATATACTAACATCTTTATTCTAGATCCATCACAGTTTCAAAATTTAGTACATGATGTTGCAGGTCCATCTGTTCAAAAAAATGAAACTTAAGATGATATTTATTTAACTTCTGAGTTGGCACCATCCATATTTTATGTGTTATTGAGGTCTGCTGAGGAAGAATTATATCATGGTTTCTAGATAAGAAAATTATAAATGGTTGAAAATTTTGTGGCTATTAAATCAGATAATACAATGTCAAACAAGTGTTTTGATCAGATATTTTCTTTGGTTAAAACATTATTAACTAAAGGAAATGTGTTGCCTGTAAATTACTATGAGAGAAAGAGGTTGGTTCGTAATCCGAGCCTTAGTTATTGGAATATTCATGCATGTCCAAATGATTTCATTTTATATTTTGGTAAAAAATGATTCTTTGGATAGTTGTTCCACATGTTGACAATCGAGGTATAAAGAAGCTCAACCAGGGAAGTCTCGATCGATTCTAGTAAAAAAGATGAGATATTTCCCCCTTACGCCTAGGTTACATCATTTATTTATGTATCATAACACATCGTCAATGATTTTATAGCACAAAACCAAGATTTCAAATGATAAAAGCTTGAATCATCCATCTGATAGTGATTTATGGAAACATTTTGACCGTCGGCATCCGTCTTTTTCTTTAGAAGCCTGAAACGTGTGATTGGGTCTTTCTACTAACGGTTTCTTCCCTTTTAGTTCTTATGGTAGTCAGTATTCCTGTTGGCCTATATTTATAACTCCATATAATTTACCTCCATAGATGTTGATAAAGGAGCCTTATATCTTTTTGACCATATTAAACTCTAGACATCCGAAAAATAATATTGATGCTTACTTGAAACCATTGATTGATGAGTTAAATGCATTGTGGAGTGATGGTGTGAGTACATATGATTTTATTACGAAAAAAAATTTCATATTAAAATCTGCATTGATGTGGATGATTAGTGAATTTTCGGCATATGGCATGTTATCTGGCTAGAGTACACATGGTCTAAAATCATGTCCTTACTATATTAAAGATAAAAAATCCTTTATGATCGTCAATGGAAAAACATTGATATTTTGACTATCACCGTAGATTTCTTCCAACCAGTCATCCTTTTCGGTGGAACAAGTATCATTTTATAAAATGTACAATTGAAAGGGATGTACCTCCAAAAATGATCACAGGTACAGAGTTAAATTCAGTTGTATTTTCATTACCTCCCATCACATTTGGACCAACAATAAACCAATAAAAAATTCATGGCTTTGGGAAAGAACATAATATTATAGTTGTTGGTCGAGAACCAACTACTTTGTACTTTATTCATTAATAAAAGCCTTATCACATCTTGATTGTTCTTCTGCCTGACAATGCATGTTATAATTTCTTAAGGATACCTGTTGCATTAAAGGGTCATAGCAGATCCCTGCTAGGATGAGAACCCAGAAGTTCCATAAAACTATTCTTGAATATATGTTCTACGGCCGGATGATGTTATTTTAGGGACATAAATAATGTAGGATATTAGGGGTGAGGAATCATAAAACATTGAGGCACCTTCTCATGGTGTGCGCCCTTGGTAATATCTAAGAGGATATTATGAGAACGAGACCTTCCAGTAGGAAATACACATTTCATAGTGTCATTGGATTTTCCTATCTACGGACATGTGTATTGGTCCTTAGACTTTAAGATTATAATTAAGGGGTATTACAACTCACACACATAGATGTATTGATGAAAACTATGACGACACACTGTTTGCAGCAAGGTAGGATACGTTGGGTGCATCACGAGTAATACTACATTAGTAGATAATGAGAGAAAGGATTTGTCCCTTCTGTTTCATAAAAGAAGTAGATATCTCATTCCCATTAATGGAATTTATATAGCCTAAATAAATCCATGTCCATGGTAAGGTATGGGTGAGTTTAATTTCAGAAAGTCAAAGAAAGAATAATCAAGCACATGGGTTGATGACACTGGCATACACCCTCTTGATTATAGATATTATGACAAATGGATTATATTACAGGGTAAGTGTTCGTATGAGGTGACACATCATTACAGTGTTAGCTTCTTTCTCTATGGGTACCTTGGCATGTTTCTAGACGTTAACCTTGGACTTTAAGCAGGCTCCGCCTAATGCCACTGAGAAAGAGGCTTAGAGGGTCACATACTAAGTGTGTCCATGTATCTCAGTTAAATATTAAATTAACAAGTTAAATAAAGATTATTCTCGAATGTGGTTTTATAATTATTCATGGATGCCTGATTGCATTTATTTAGACACGAGTTATTCAAGAGAATATATTGTGGGAAAAATAATATATTTATTAGTGAGTAATGCAGGTACATTTTTTTAAGAAATAAATATACATTACTGAAGGTCTAATAAATGTGGTGGAGAAAATAAAGAAAAATGGAAAATAAAAGTACACGCCGTGTATATTAAATATACATGTCGTGAATTAATGATTACCCACCATTTAGTTTTTCCAGTCGGGCTTTGGAGGATATAATATTGTTTTATTGAATGATATTTATTATAATCAGCGTGGGCGCATGTCAACGAATTAATAATTCGACAAGAGGGTTTTCAATAAGATTTAATGAAATAAATAAAATGTGTAATGTGTTTATTTATTTTCATAACTACATAACCTCAAACCTGATTATAAATACCCGCACAACCCCAACACTTTTCCTCAATCATTGTGCATAACAATTCTAGAGAATTCTTTCAAAGCCGAATGAACTATTTCCTCTAATAACACTCTCAAGACCTAGAGAGATCCTCCTCCATCGGATCAAGGTGATCGTAGGAAGACATCTCAAGTGAAGGTTCTTTTTTTCTAGCACCCAGATATCCCTTCGGCGATGTCCAGAGATACGTGGCACACGTTTGGATCACCACTAGAGGAATCCTACAGTTGGATTCTACGATGCAATGATGAACCACAAGATCGTGACTGGAGAGATCAACGAAGAAAGAATTCCATAAAAATAATTCTTGTTAATTAATTAAATTAATTATAACCAACACATGATGATCCTATCTCTATTGTTCTCGGACTCCCTCTTTTGTTTTTCTTTCTTCGTTCTTTTCTGAAGATCTGGCATTTTACATCATGACGGATCTCGAAGTGATCATTGTAAATACTAAAAGTAATGTTTTGAAAACCCCCCAACATGCTTCCACTGCACCCGGAACCTAAAAGCGGTATTAGAGTGGTCATATCATTGATTATAATTATTTATTGTTTTCATTGGTGTTTTACGCATTTAATATTTTAGTTATTTCAATTCAAGTTAATCGTTCTTAAAAATCTGAATCTCGAGATCTGTTCCTCCCCTCTCTTTTCTCGTTCACCTTATAGAAACAAATTTAGATTTTAATTTTGATTAAAATAAAATAGAGGAACTCATTAGGAGGTTCCAAACAATCCTGGTCATACAACACCAGAATACACGGCTTGTATTCGGAAGTACACGTCGTGTAGTGTAGGTTCAATGCATTGATGGATCGGCCAAATCAGGCTATGTATTGGATCTTATATAAGTCATTTATGAAATCTTGTGTTGACCAAGAATAGGTGGCACATGGTTTCCAGATTACATGTTGTGTGGTCTAACTGAACACGGCGTGTAGTCCCTTCGGGTTAGGGTTGGATCGTGTACCTGGTACACGGCTTGCCTGGCTAGAAACTGTGTGATGTGGAAACTACACACCATGTGTCCCACTGAGCACACCGTGTACTCTAAATATTTCCGATGTACATTTACATGCCATGTCCCCAGGCGTGTACGTTGGATGGATTGTGAAGAAAATTACACGCTGTGTAGTGAGAACTACATGCCATGTACTCACCCAAATTACACAGATTTATTAAAATTTATTATTATATTATACAAACCCTTGAGATGTGTACAATAGAGTAACTGTAAAGCTGAGGCACAACACGTGATATGTGTTATATATATATATATGTGATTAATTTAAAATCTATGTAATGAACGAGATTTCATCGGGTTGCCTCAAAGGTATAAGTTATGTAAAAGGATAATTTAAATTTATTTTAAATTATGATGGATGAGAATCTCAAGGAAATTCAGAAAATGGTTTAAGATAAAAGGATTGATTAATTAATGATAATTAATTGATTCGAGTTTGATTTATCTTAAACAAGAACGATTAAAGAATTGAATGCTTGTTTTATTTATGTGTAAATATCGTTGCATGTATTCATGATAATGAGTTAGACCAAGGCCTTTGTATGTGAATGGTTTCCTTTAAATTATTTATTTAAATTAGATTTGTTGGCCTATGAGCCTTCTCCTCATTAATATTTATGGAATGCGCACCCAAGGACTCTTTTATGAAAAAACCATTTTTACCCCTCACCTGCGTGTGAGATAAATGCATAGGCAATGGATGGAACTCCCAAGCTGGTGGAGGTAGCTCAAGTTAGGAGCCAAGGCGAAACCAATCCAAAGAGATACAAAGTTGGACAGGTGTAAAGCTGTAAACACAAACCCGAAAGGTTCAAGGTGTTTCTCCCCTAGGTCTTGGGTTAGTTTACCAACCACAAGATAAACTAACCAATAAAAAAGCTCTTTATCATACCATTTATTTTATTTCTGTCAGTTTCATGGTTTATTTATTGTGGGTGTGGTGTCATGATCACACAATTAATGAATTAAACGAGCATGCAAGATGGAACTTAAATAAAACTGGATTATACATAAATATTATCTTAGACATGGTTAATTATTTAAATATATACCACTTAATATTAACAAGATTATAATAAAATATAATAAATTGGTTATTTATGTGTAAGGATAAAATCCCTCAATGAAATATTAATTCGGTATAGCCTCCCAAAATATTGGTTAGAATTGAACCATAGTTCAAAGTGCCTGACCAACCCTAGTTGGGGTGCTTTCAATTATCCGGGAATTCTAATTAAAGATTTTGGGTTGACTTGACTTGAATCAAATCAAGGGTTGACTTCCACAGTAGGACTTGGTGTGACCAAGAGGCAAAGGATGAGGAAATCCAAAATAAAAGGATTTCAGGATTGGGGGTCCATTCAGCGGATCAAGGAGCTGCGAGTTAATGCAGTTGGAATTTGGAATGCCTACCTAGAACCCTTCAAGTGGCTTGACCAACCTTAGTTTGGGTAATGCGGAGAGAAATATAGATCCTTGCAACTAGAATATTCAGGCAACATAATATTCCAAATTCAATGGTGAGGGCTATTGGATTTAAATAAAATAGTGGGAGGCTAATAAGCCTTAATTTATTTATTTTTCTCAATTTTATAATAAAGTACTAAACCTTTTCTCCTCCTAATTTGTAGAAACGGTAAGAAAAATGACTTCAAACATATCATTGATAGCCATTCTCGAAAAGGAAAACCTTCCAACCGACACAAATTTTTAAGAGTGGTAGAGGCGTTTACGCGTCATCCTTTGCCACGAAAATTAATTTTATGTGCTGGAAGAGCCCATTCCAGTTGCGCCTAGAAAAGAGGCCAGTGATGAGGAACTATCTCTCTATATGAAACACATGGATGATGCCACATATGTCCAGTGTTTCATGCTATTGGCCATTTCTAATGAGCCCTTGAAGAAAAATGAAAACATGGACGCATAGATCATGACGTCTCACCTTAAGGATCTCTACCAAGAGAAGGTGATACAAGAGAGATATGATATCTCCAATGCCTTGTTTATAACTAAGCTTGGAGAGTCGGTGCCAGTTGGGCCTCATGTAGTCAAGCTTATTGGGTACATTGAATGCCCGGACATCTTAGGGATTATGTTCCCAGATGAGTTGTGTACAGATCTCATCCTATCATCACTTACCAAGACCTTCTCTAGCTTCATTGTCAATTATAACATGAGAAACAATGAAAAGAGTCTATCGGAACTTCTGAAATTAATTTTCCATGTAGATAAGGACATGGGGCGTGAAAAAACCGCAGTCCTTATGGTGAATAAGAAACGGAAGGACAAGGTAAAGGGGACAAAGACTTATAAATGGTATGAAGCCTCCAAGCACCATCCTTCCAAGAAGGGGAAGATCCAAAGGCAGGGGAAGGAATGGGAGGTGGTGTTTTTTTCATGTGGCAATCAAGGCCACCAGAAGAGTAACTACGCCCAGAAGCGTGGGGACGATAAAGGTGTGTTCATTATCGAGTGTAATCTTTCTATTTCTACTCATTGGGTATTAGATAAAGCTTGTGGGGATCACATATGTATTCAAATGCAAGAACCAAGTAGATTTGGAAAGATTACTAGTGGAGTGGTGGATCTTCGAGCTGCCAATGGTGGAAGGCTGGTTGAATTGGCTATTGGTGATTACCACCTCTCATTGCTGACTAGGATGATTTTGGTTTTACATAACTGTTATTATGTTCCTAGTGTTACGAAGAACATAATTTCTGTATCTTGTTTGGATATAGATGGATTTATTTTTAGGTTTGGAAATAAGGGTTGTCTATTTTATAGAACAACGTATGTTATGGTATGGAACATTTAAATAATGGTTTGTATGTGTTAAATTTTGAAAACCAAGTGTTGGTAATCGATAACGAAACAAACTCACATGACTCATATATCACCCAATTGTGGCATCACCGTCTCGGTCATGTAAATGATAAGTGCTTGAAAAAGCTCTGCCAAGATGGTTATTTGGACTTTACTGAGATAAAACCACTTAATAGATGTCACACTTGTTTACAAGGAAAAATGACCCATCCTCCCTTCAGTGGACAAGGTGAATGGGCCACAGAGCTTCTAGGATTGGTTGACACAGATGTGTGTGGACCATTTCCAGTAGAATCTATTGGTGGATATTGTTACTTCATTACTTTCACTGATGATTTGAGTAGATATGGATATGTCTACTTAATGAGGTATAAGTAGGAATCCTTAGATAAATTTAAGGAATCCAGGAATGAAGTAGAGACTCAACTTGGTAAGAAGATAAAGAAACTTTGATCAGATCGAGGTAGATAATATATGAACCAAGAGTTCATTGATCTTCTATGGGAGTCTAGTATTCTATCTCAGCTCACTCCAACTTATACACCATAGTGGAATGGTGTTAGTGAAGGTAGGAACTGCACCTTGTTGGACATGGTGAGCTCGATGATGAGTCATGAAGATCTTCAATTATCCTTTTGGGGATATGCATTACCAACTATAGCATACACCTTAAACTGAGTACCAAATAAGGCAGCAAGTGGAATTCCATCCAAGTTATGGAATTAAAGGAAACCCACATTGTCGCACACACGTGTATGGTGATGTGAGGCATTTTTTAAGGCTTTCTCAGGCAACAAACTAGAACCCTGGGGAACGAGGTGTATCTTTATAGGATATCCCAAGGAAAAAAAAGCATATTACCTATATAACCCTTCAGAGAAGAAAGTTATTGTCACCAGACAAGCCATATTTCTTGAGAGGGAGGACATATTCAAGAAGGATAGTGGGAGTGAGATTGACTTCGATGAATTCGATGCTCAAGATACACAATATTTGGTATAGGAACAAGTTCTGAAGGTCCCTGTGGAAGAGGTTCCAGAAACAAAAATACTACGTAGGTGCTCAAGAGATGTAAGAGAACCAGAGAGATTTGGTTTCCTAGTCACCGAGGATGGCGAATCATTATTGTTGGAAAATGATGAACCTCTCTCCTACAAGGAAGCAGTAGATAGATCAGAAGCTGCAAGATGGCTAGATGCTATGAATTCTGAGATGGATTCCATGTATCCGAACCAAGTCTGGGTTCTAGTCGATGAGCCGGTTGATGGAAAGCCTATTGGATGTAAATGAGTATTCAATAGAAAACTAGACCTAGAAGGTCAAGTTAGCACCTATAAAGAAAGGATAGTGGCTAAAGGATTCAAACAGCATCAAGGAATTGACTTTGATGAAACCTTCTCGCCAGTTTCCATGTTTAAATCCATAAGAATCATACTTTCCATAGCATCTTACCATGACTATGAGAATTGACAGATGGATGTCAAAACAACATTCCTTAATGGGATACTTCCAGATGATGTCTATATGACACAACTAGAAGGGTTTGTGACACCATGTGATGATAAACGAGTTTTCAAGTTGCATAAATCGATTTACTAATTAAAGCAAGCATCCAGGTCATGGAAAATTCAATTTGATGAATCCATAAAGGAATTTTGTTTCATTAAGAATGAATGTGAGACATGTGTTTATAAGCAGTTTAATGGGAATGCAATCGTTATCCTAGTCATATTTGTTGACGACATATTTCTTATTGGAAATGATATATCAGTCTTACAGTCAGTTAAGTACTGGCTGAACAAGTTTTTCTCCATGAAGGACTTGGGTGAAGCAGCTTATATTCTAGGGATCGGGATCATTCGTGATAGATCCAAGAGGGTGCTTGGAATAAATTAGGGTACATACATTAACCAGATACTACAGAGATTTAGTATGGAACAACCCAAGAGGGGATTGGATCTAGTGTCACATGGCTTACATCTTTCTAAGAAAATGTGTCCCCGGGCACAAAAAGAGAAATATAGAATGAGTAAGATCCCATACGCTTCGGCCATAGGATCCATAATGTATTCCATGTTATGTACCAAGATTGATGTTGCCTATGAATTGAGCATGGTAGGCAGATATCAAGAAGATCCAGGAGAATAACATTGGACTGCTTTTAAGACTATCTTGAAGTATCTGAGAAGAACTAAAGATATGTTCCTAGTATATGGAAGATACACGAAGCTTGTCATCAGAGGGTATGTTGATGCGGGTTTTTAGACAGATCAGAATGATCTGAAGTCACAATCTGGATATGTTTTCTGTCTCAATAGAGGAGCTGTGAACTGGAAGAGTTCAATGCAGCCAGTGTAACTGATTCTATAGTGGAGTCTGAATATATAGCAGCTTCTGATGCAGCCAAAGAATTTGTCTAAATTCAGAAATTATTCTAGGAGCTTGATGTGGTGCCTATCAGTAAAGATCTTATCACATTGTATTGTTATAATACTGCAGCGGTGGCTCTTGCAAAAGATCCAAGGTCACATCAACGAACAAATAACATACTCTGAAAGTATCACCACTCGAGGGATTTCTATCAAAGGGGTGAAGTTGTAGTGAGCATAGTGTCCATGGAAGAGAATGTGGCAGACCCCATGACTAAATGCCTATCTCAGAAGAAGCATGAATATCATGTGAGAGCTAGTGGGTTAAAGGTTGTTAGCAGCTGACTCTAGTCAACGTGGGAGTCTGTTGGAGTTGGTAGCCTAAAACCAAATACTTTGTACTTTATTCATTAATAAAATACTTATCACATCATGATTGTTCTTCTGCGTAACAATGCATGTGACAATGTCCAAAGGATAACTATTCCATTAAAGGGTCATTGAGGATCCCTACTATTATGAGAACCCAAGTTGTTCCATAACACTATTCTTGAATATATGTTCTATGGCCGGATGATGTTATTTGAGGGACACAAATAATACAGGCCATTAGGGGTGAGGACTCATAAAACATTGAGGCACCTTCTTATGGTGTGCGCCCTTGGTAATATCCAGGAGGATATTATGAGAATGAGACCCACCAGTTAGAAATCCACATTTCATAGTGTCATTGGATGTTCCTATATGTGGACATGTGTATTGGCCCTTAGACTTTAATAATATTATTAATGGGTATTACAACTTGCGCAATTAGATGTATTGACCAAAACTACGATGACACACTGTTCGCAGCGAGGTAGGATACGTTGGGTGCTTCACGAGTAATACAACATTAATTGATAATGCGAGAAAGGATTAGTCCCTTCAGTTTCATAAAAGAAGTAGATATATTAGGCCCTTTGATGGAATTTGATATAGCCTAAATAAATCCATGGCCATTGTAAGGTATGGGCGAGTTCAATTCCAGAAAGTCAAAGAAAGAATAATTGAGCACATGGGTTAATGGAACTAGCATTCAACCCGCTTGATTAGAGATATCATGACAAAGGGATTATATTACACGGTAAGTGTTCGTATGAGGTGACAAGTCATTAAGGTGTTAACTTATTTCTCTATGGGTGCCTTGGTGTGTTTCTAGACGCTAACCTTGGACTTTAGGCAGGCTCCGCTTAATGCCACTAAGAAAGAGGCCTAGAGGGTCACACACTAAGTGTGTCCATGTTTCTCAGTTAAATATTAATTTAACAAGTTAAATAAATATTATTCCTGACTGTGGTTTAATAATAATTTAAGGATGCCTTATCGCAATTATTTCAACACAAGTTATTCGAGAGAATGTATTGTGGGAAAAATAATATATTTAGTAGAGAGTAATGTAGTTACATTGATTTAATAAATAAATAGCCATTACTCAAGGTCTAACAAATGTGGTGGAGGAAATAAAGAAAAATAGAAAATAAAAGTACAATTCGTGTATATTAAATATAAACGCCGTGTAATTTTATGGAAAACAAGTACACGCCATGTATTAATGATTACACGCCATGCTATTTTTCCAGTCGGGATTTTGAGGATATAATATTGTTTCATTAAATGATATTTACTATAATCAGTGTGGGTGCATGTCATGGAATTAAAAATTCGACATGGGGTGTTTTCAATAAGAGTTAATGCAATAAATAAAACGTGTAACACGTTTATTTATTGTCATAACTCTATAACCTCATACCCAATTATAAATATCCTCACAACAACAATAATTTTCCCCAATCATTGTTCACAAAAATTCTGGAGAATTCTTTCAAGTCCGAAAGAACTACTTCCTCCAAGAACGCTCTCAAGACCATGAGAGATCCTCCTCCATCAGATCAAGGTGATCAAAGGCAGACATCGCAAGTAAAGGATCTTCCGCGCTAGAACCCGGAGGTCCCTTCGGCAACGTCCAGAGATATGTGGCACACATGTGGATCACCACTAGAGGAATATTACACTTGGATTCTACGATGCAATGACGGATCACAAGATTGTGACCAGAGACATCAACGAAGAAAGAATTCCATCAGGGTAATTCTTGTCAATTAATTAAATTAATTATAACCAAAATATGATGATCCTATCTCTATGGTTTCGGGACTCCGTCTTTTGTTTTTCATTCTTCATTCTATTTCGAAGATCCGGTGTTTTACATAGTAACGGTTCTCATATTGATCATTGTTAATGCTAATATTAAAGCTGGGAAACCCCACCAATGCACTTCCACTACGCCCTGAACATATACATAATTGGATAAAACGAAGCATTTTTTGGGATCTTCCATATTGGACTAATTTGTTGGTCCGCCACATATTGGATGTCATGCATATTGAGAAGAACTGTTTTGATAATTTATTTCATAAAGTTTTGGATATGCTAGGTAAGACCAAAGATACTGTAAAGGCACAATTAGATCTTGCCCAAATTTGCAGTCGACTAGAACTTAAACTATATGAAAATGTTAGATCATAGAGGTTAATGAAGCCAGAAGCAGCTTATACACTTTCCAAAGAGAGTTTCTTACCATTTTGTATGTGGATTGCAGATTTGAGACTTCCAGATGGCTATGATTCCAATTTGGGAAGATGTGTTAAGAATGATTATATTACAAGATTAAAAATTCAAGATTGTTATGTTATAATGGAAATACTTATGAAGATTGGATTCAGAGGTTTGTTGAATTATATGATTTGGGATTCGATAAAAGACATATCATATTTTTTTTAGACATTTGTGCAATGACAATAGACTACGATGCGCTAAGTAAACTGGAAGAAGATGTTGCTGTAATTATATATAAACTGGAAAAAATCTTTCTGACAGCTTTTTTTGACTCAATGGAACATCTGATATTACATTTTCCACATGAAGCTAAATATGAAGGTCCTGTACTATTTCAACGGATGTACCCATTTGAGAGATGCATAGAAATTGAAGAAAAAAGTATGTAACAAAGAATCAGTTGAGAGATCAATTGCTGAAGCATATTTCCAAGATGAAATTTCTTTTTCCTCCTCTCATTATTTGGAATCTCAATATCAATCAAAACACAATCACATGGTAAAAAATGATGTAAATGTTAATGAAGAAATGGACAATCAATTATCAGTTTTTAATCAGCAAAATCTTGGTTTTGGTGGAGTTTATGAACGATTTCTTTCATATGATGAACATCAGAGAGCTTATACATATGTTCTCTTCAACTATGAAGAAATGAAATCATTTTTACTATGAGTGCTTCTATCACTTATTCTATAATTTATGTTATAGTATGTAAAATTATTTTGTTTGTAGGTTATATGATAATCGTATTAAGAAACAACTTCCACAAATTACAACAGCTTCTCTTGAAGAATGCAGACAAAAAAAAATCTCAATGGTTTCAAAAACTAGTAACATAAATTATTGATGGTTTAATATAAATTCCGTTTATTATTTATCATATTAATAATTTTTTTTAAAATTTTCAGGTGTCTCAACATGGTGATAAAATTGATAAGCGACTGTGTATATTGAGTAAACCACCATCCAAAATGTTAAAATATTATAATGCATATTTGGTGAATGGTTTTTGATTTCATACACGTGCATATGGGGAATCAAAAAATAATAATTAATAGAGGAGTTTTCTTGAGAGGATCGCATCACAGATAAATTTAAGTTGACTTTTATGGAATTATGGATGAAATTATTAAGTTGGGTTATCTAGGACAAAATTACATAACGATGTTTAAATGTCAGTGGTTGGATACTAAGAAGGGATTGTGTTTTCATCCAACTCATAGAATCGTTGATATTAAATATAAAAGTCTTCTTGCAGTAAATGAACCATTTTTACTGGCACAACAGGAACTTAAAATTTATTATGGAATGTACTATACTACATCAAGATACTTGAGTGATTCGTAGAACATAACAAAAATGAATTCTTGGGAAATTTTATTTACTCAAACTGAATGTGGATCCACTGAAGTTGAAGGAATTGAGATTTTTCAAGAGACTGCTCAAAATCCATCTTTTTCACAAAGAGACGTGAATATTGACGATGACACTCCATAATTAAGGATCGATGGTGATAAAAATATTAATTATGTTATAAATGAATTTGAAATGATAAGAGATGATGAAACTAAAACTCATATGGATATTGATGATGCTGGGGAGGAAGATGAAGACATTGACATGGACAACTATGGAGATGAGGATGAATATGGACATTAACATAGTTAAATGCTGGTTATAATCATAACTAATATATATCTATATATAATAGTTGTTTTAAAAAATATGCTAACAACAATCATTTTGTGTTTCAGATGGATCCTGATCTATTTCACATGTTGCACAAGGATGATCTATCTTTGGATGAGGGGGATTGTGGACCATTTGACCCTCAGCCTACTGATAGTTTAGGGGTTATGCGGAGGGGGTGCAGTCTTGCACGACTGATCATTCCAGACCCTATCCCTGAGCGACGTCCACGTCTTGGATTCGATCCATACACAAATAGGTATGATAACCTATATATTTTAGTTATATTTCATTAATTTGTTTATGTATACTAATTGTTTGAATATTTATTCCTTTTTAAATGTTTTTTTCATGTGGATATTGGACATGGGAGTGCTATCTTGAGTTGTTATTTTTCTCAGACATAGATCACATGGTAACAGATTCCCGTTGATGTGCGGTGTGACATGTTTGATCATTGGCTGGTATGTAAACAATGAATATTTATTTTGAAATTTATTTTATTAATAACTTGATATTATAAATTAATTTTAAGGATTATGGTATCCAATTGATGATAGAATGTGTGACGCTATCCACAGGGAAATGCAGGTGTCTATGCATGAACATTTCCATCAGTTTTTGCTCAATTTGAGAAGAACATCCATTAAGAAAGCAGGAGTGACAGAATTTGATGTGTTGTGTAGATCCCACCGACCCCAGTACATTTTATCTCATGTTTGGGATGTATTATTTTTACATTGGTTGGGTGGTGGATTTCAGAGGAGATTTTTAATGGGATGGCAGAACTGGGGGAGATAGGAGGTGACACATCGATATGGTAGACATACATTCAGTACGTATAGAGAGAATTTGGTAAGTATATTTTTTAAATATTTTATGTATCTTTAAATATAAACAGTTTATTTTATATTTCAATAGGCAGCCGAGCATCCCGATATTATGAAGTTCAACATTTATCGGAGGATGTACAATGATCGAGCCACAAGAGAGATTAGAGGTGATCGCCAGCGTCGTATTTTTCTTAGTATTATTTTTTATTAGTTCGACAATTGACTGCATATAATATTTTCAACATTTTAATTTCAAATTAGAATTGAAGGACTCATATTAGGCTGCGACCTCTCAGACACAGGCAGAGAGTCTGGACGAGACGACTGAGCATACCAGTACCCTCTACTTCGATGAGGCGGCATGGATACAGGTGACATATTATGACTTTGAGAAGGGCCGAGTAGTTGGTATCAGCTAGCATTTGACTTCGGGTACTTATTATGGTACTGTTGTGATGTCGACATAGAGCTCGTTGAGAGGCATAATATTTTGCCTCACAGTATCAGGAGCAGTTGTGAACTCAGTCTGAGCTTATAGAGAGTTCGTAGAAGCAGCATGAAGAGATGTGTCGGCAGTAACGGCAGTAGTAGCAGCAGCACGAGGAGGAGATGTATCGATGGTAGCAGCAGCAACATCAGCATCATGAGCAGATAGAGTACATGCAACATATGACTAATAGTTTAGGGATGGAGTTTTCTCCACCATCTCCTACAGCTCCTCCACCTCCTCTAGAAGACGACCCCCAGTGATTTGTTTTTTATATTAAAAACAATTGAATTGAATATTTATTGTAATATTAACTATTTACAGTTTATGTCTTTTATATTGGTACAAATAATGCATAATTTAATTTTTTTTCTTTTTAATATTTTATTATTAATTATTAGTATTATATTTTTAATATTTGTTTATTTTACTAAAAATAATAACATTTTATGATTTTGTTTTGTAAATATTGAGATTTCTAATAATTTGTTATTATTTTAATAAAATTAATATTAATGTTTTTATTACTCATAATTTAATTAAATAAATATTTTTAATATTATATTTTTTAATGTCTGTTTATTTTACTAATAATAATTTTTTTATTATTTTAAAAATATTAATATAATTTTTTTATTAATCATAATTTTATTGGTTTTTTTATTATGTTTACTATTTGTGATGGGACGACGGGCCTGTGAAAAATACTATTTGCAACGGGCTCGTCGCAAAAGGTTTTTATACATCTAATGTATATATTCAGAGACTTATTTTCAATGGGGTAGTTCCCCGTTGCAAAAGGTTTATTTATATATAATTTATATAATCGGAAGATTATTTGTGACGCCATTTTCTGCAATGGGCTATTTTCGACGGGGCCCCGTCACTAATGCCTATTTGCGAAGGGATACCATCGCAAATAGCCCATCATAAATAACTCTAATTCTAGTTGTGCAGGATTCAGAATCAATCCCATCCTAACCTAAACACTCAACAAGTTCATGATTACTAAAACAAACATGAGCCCCTATAACCTGAAGATTCAAGTTTATGATAAGACTGAGCAGAGACCATGTGGGACAGTCTAGTTAAAGAACCAATTATATGGCATGATAAAAAATTTGGAATTTATTTTTTTACATTTGGAGACTGCCAATAATGTGTTGATGGGTTGGCCCAGGCTCCATCTACATGTAGCAGTCACCTCCTCATATCATTCATGCCTCAAGTACTCCCTCAACGGTTACATAGGTATGATTCAGGGTGATGCTTTCCTTTAGACACCCATGAATCCCTCAATATAGATGTCATATATTACAAGATATAGTATAAGAAGGTTCATACCAACAATATTGATCACACTTATTTTATATCCAGACTGTGGATAGACATTGATGATGCCTTTACCCTCTTGATTCACCGATTGGAAACCATGAAACCAGACCTATGAAACTACTTTTTCATTTTAAATGGGAAGGGTTTTCAAGTTCCTAAGTACAAGGAACATCAAAATATTACCTCATACTCATTCATAGGTTAGGTGTAGAAGAAATTAGAATATGTTACCCCTGTATGGTACCACGATGTTTACCCCATGGCTACCATTGTATGTCATAAGTGCCTATTTTTCCAGATGGGTTGAACTGAAATAAACTAACCCATAGCCATTTCTTTGACATCAAGAATAGACCCTGCGATCCCAGGAAAAATAGAATTGGCATGGAAGTATCTATCTCCATGGTTTAGCAGAGAAAGTACCCCCCGATGAGGATTCCACATCCTCCTGAGAAGGCACCATTATTCCCCCAGAATCTTTCATCTAGGAAGAACCATCTCCTCCCACTAATTCCCATACCTTAGACCATGATGATGATTTGGAAGACTCTCCTCCCCCATTTAAATAGGGTGAATCCACCATTTTTTATGAGTTGGTATAGGCGAATCTTTGTACCTAAAATGACCTGATCCCAACAATGATTAGTGCATCTATGCTTCTAGTGAAATAACAGTAGTGTGTGTATTTCCTAACAAAACATCATCATTTATTCATCTAGTGCTATGATGAGATGTGATGGATGGACCCTCAGGTATCCATCCACCAACTTGGTCTCATAATTAATCATTATGGGTTCAACAACCCTCCCATGAAAATTCACCCTCCTTCTGGTTCCATGGTCAAGCCAGAAGTTGATAAGCTTATCAAAGACAACTTCCTCGATGAAGTTTAGTACCCCAAGTGGCTTAAAAACATCATTATAGTCAAAAATATAAATTTATAGATCAGAGTATTTATTGAATTTTGTGACCTAAACCCCCATTTTTTTAATGATGGTTTTCCCCTTTCAGTGATAGAGTTGTTGATCGATGCTACGACCGTGTTCTAGGATCTCTACTTCATGGATGGATACTCTGGATAGAATCAAATCTATATTTCCCATGAATATGATGATTCTTATACCATCAAGGTTCCACAAAGAACATTATGATATTAGGTAATTAATTTTAATTTGAATAATCCAATGGATACTTATCAAAGGTCCATGCATTACATCTTCAAAATGATTAACATGTTTCTAGTTGAATGCTATGTGGAAGACATGGTGGTTATATCCTTCTAGCATCAGGAACATAAATTTTTTTTCAGAATGTTTTTGGTTTCCTCCACTCCCATAATATGAAGATGAAACCCTTGAATTCTTCCTATGGGGTTACCTCTAGGATGTTTCTTGGCTTCATCATTAGATACAGAGGCATCAATATTCACTCAAAGAAGATTAAAGACATCATCCATATTCCTCCTTTGAGAAAACATTGATAGATTCAAGGTCATTGACGCCATGTGGCCTACATATACCAATTCATCATGAATCTAGCTAGAATGGGTACTTCCTTTTCCAAGATTATGAAGAAATATTCCATTTACTAGTGGGATGATGAGTGTTCAGATTCCTTTGAGGAAATCGTGTAATATATTATATAGCCTCTGGTTCTAATGGCTCTCATATCAAGGAATCATCTTGTCCTCTATGTGACCACCCTAGAGTGATCCCTTAGTACCATCCTCACTAATAAATAAAAAAAGGAAAGGGAGAAAATTTTATTCTATCTTAGTCACATGCTCTTATATAGGGAGTACATATACTCTCCTATCGTGAAAAACTTCCTCATGCTAGTTTTTTTAGTGTAGATGTTGTGACACTACATGAAGCATCATGAGGTATAGCTATTATCTTTTGCACATATTCAAAATTGTGTCATGGATCAAAAGATTTAAATACTATGTTTATTACACTTAGGAGTGATCCCTCAGTACATTGACATCGGGTTTGTTTCATACAAAGTCGTTAAGGTTCAAGAACTAGAACACTTCCGAGTTTCTCATTTGGCTCCTGAAGAACTACATATAGATGTGGACATCCAATATGATTTCATCGTCTCTGTGGATCAATCTATGAAATGTTGATATATTTATTTTTGTAACACCCCAATCTTCTATGGTAGGTTTCCCTTTGAATAACGCAATATCTTCCCTTGTACGCAACTTCAAAATTCTTACACACCACGACTAATCAAACTAGCTTTTATGAATAGTAATACTAAATTTTTTAAATTATAAAAATTTTATTTTTCAAAATGGACTTCATTTTTGGATTTAGAATAACAAAATTAGCCTATGGTGAATTTTTTGTACTTCTCTGAAAACATTCAATTTTTTAGGAATAATGAAAAATACTAAATTTCAATTAAAAACAAAATTTTTAATAGAAATAATTTATAGTAATAAAATATACATTTGAATAGTTTTTAAGTATCATTATATTATATTTTTTATCATTTATTATAATTTTGGTCATTGGATGTAATTTCACATTTAAACTGGACATAAATAAGTTTCAATCTTTTGATAATTATTATTTCTTAAAAACATGCTTTTTGTTTTGACAATGGAAATTAATTTTAAATTAATTTCTGCCACTTCTGTGTTTTGAATTTGAAAAAATAAAATCCATATTTTTAATCAGTAGGTCCAAATTATATAAATAGTTAACTTTTATTTTTAGACATTATGAATATTTACTTCAGTAAATATTTTATTTACCATGATTAAAGGATAAATCTGGTAAATAAGGGTAAACAAATATTATTGTAATAATATTAAATTACTATAACATGTGTCCAATTCCTAATTGTTGAAAAATTTCTGACCATGGGCATACTTGGGTAGGTTTGGGGACCCCATGGAGCAACTTGAGAGTTATAATGAGACTTTATATTAATTAATTTAAAGTAAAGGAAAAAATGACATAAGAATATGTCGTTTAGTAAAACAATTTTTACAAGGGTTTATATAAGTTTTCAATTCGACTATAAAAATTCAGTTCAAATATAAAAATATTTCATAAATCATGGTATTTTGTTTATAATTTTTAGACATCAAATAAATAAAATAATTAATGACACAATAATGATGCAGTGTTTACCTCACTAATGAATGATTTAAATAAATGAGATTATAAAAATTAAAACAATATCCAAAACCTATGAAATTATTATTGGATGATTTTATTTTAAACATGAGTCATATTATCTTCTACGATAATGAGTTTTGGACCTTTAGAAACCGAAAATCATTATATAAAAAAATAATATTTTCAAACTTTCCTAAAGAGCCCCTCCTCCCCCTTATAAAATGTCATCACCTCTAAACCATTACTAATGCCTATCAAGCCTCTTGGCTCATCAAACAGTTGATCACTTAAGCTCCCTACATCCCTCTATTTCTCTTATAATCCTTACCTTAGGCAGAAGGCACTTCAAGGAATCCTTTTGGTTCAATCCAAAGGAAGTTACCTGATTTAAAGGTAACATCTCCTCTTAAGTTATTTTATTTTATTTTACTTCCCCAAACCCCTAAACTGTCTTTATTTATTTCTTTTATAACATCTCAAGTATCTTAAGTATACTAGGTTGTTGTTATGAGAATTATTTTAACTACACATACACAAACCTCCATCTAATGGGTATAGAACATAATGTTTCTGTGGACGACGAACTACTGCCTCGCGAAACGATGATTGTTCAATATTCTACTACCACCACTTATGATAGCCATTATGATGGAATTGTAATTATATATGAAATTTATGAAATTTATTTTATCTATAATCTTCTATAATTCTATTTTATACCACACTATTATTGTTTTCATGTTTTATATATTCGATAATTTCATTTTAGGAAGTACGGATTACCGCCCCCTCAAAGTGATATGACTCGTTCATACCATACATAGAATGTATAAATGATGGTGTTAATAAACTTACGTAACATATATGAAATATTATATTATAATTGAATAATAATATAACTATGTATCATTTTGTTTTCTTTCCTTTAAAAAAATTTAATGGAAGTAGTGTTTTTGTGTACGTACGGATTACCGTCTCCATGAACACGATGATATTTATTCGCCACCATAACCATTAAAGAATAATTTCAATTTGATTATTAAATATAATGATTAATAACTTAATATAATTCTTTATATGAGTCAAATACATCCTATCCATAACAAACATGGCTTACATAACAAAACATATAAAGGAAAAAAAATCAGTTAAAACCTGAAACATTGATACTACTAAAATATTATTAACAAATAAATATTAAAAGATCATATATGATATCATATTTATGTATTT
The DNA here is from genome assembly GCA_963277665.1 of Viscum album. Classification (NCBI taxonomy): domain Eukaryota; kingdom Viridiplantae; phylum Streptophyta; class Magnoliopsida; order Santalales; family Viscaceae; genus Viscum; species Viscum album. Next base: position 563,325,450 of record OY728125.1, read on the forward strand.
GGTTCTTGTATAATTTAATCACAATGATTTAAATATTATAAAAGGAATTAACTTACCCTCGACCAAGGAAAAGTACAAGGTAAGGGTTAATTCCATAGTCTCTTTATTATCCGAGGTTGTTTTTACATAAATATTTATTGGGACCTTTTATCATCCACATAAATGTTTCTTAAAAATTTATTTCAAAACATTTTTACTATTTACGAGACTGTGTTTTAGAGTCATTATTATCCTTTGTTTACTTTTTATAAAATTGTTTGAAAGGAATCTTTTAGTCGTTTTGCTAACAGGGTACTTTTTGACTTTTTGACAAATTATGGTATTAATGTTTTTATTAACTTACAAAAAGGGTTAGGCTATTCTCTGCCATTATAACACCTTTGAATCTTTCCTTAAAATATTATACGAATATTTTCAAAATAAATTTTTTCCTTTATAATTACATGACTTTTTAATGATTTCAAAATAGAAAGAGATATTTCTCTAAAATAGTTTTGATTTCATCTATGTCAACATCCTTTAGTTGATTTTATAATTGTTTGAAGTTGATTTATTGTTATATAAATCTTCCATATTGTATTGATGGTTTTGTGATATGTTTGACGGTGGATGTTTTATTTTTATACCATTCATGGTTTATGGTTATTGTATTAACATTTCATATGCTAGTTTTAATATGAATGTTTATGTTTGGTTTCATCCTTTTCATATGAGGAATGCATTGGACTTAGTGATGGGTGGAGCCCGCTATAGCTCCTCAATCCATTGGTATGTCTCATGAGACAAACTAGTGTCTTGGGAGAAGGCCTTTCCAAAATCTTATTTTTAGTATTGGGATGAGGCCTTGATATGTGGTTATGATGTCCGATGTTATGCATTTCATCATTACGAAATTTGAGATTGATGTAAAATGTGATTATTCGACTAGTAGAATATCCATGTGAATAAGTAAATGGAATTATTTGATTTATCTATTCCATATTATGATGAAGATTATGTTTAAAAGGCTTTTTTTTGTATTATACTTTTCCTTAAATGTCTGTGCTTATTTATGATATTTTATGCTATATGGTTATCCTTACTGAGCACCTGAACTCACCGCTTTCTTATGTTTTCTTTTTCCCAATATTTCAAGAAGTAAATTATGATTAACCTGCAGAGATATTCCAAGGATATGAGTGTGTTCACAGGGGACACAATGTTTTTTTTCTTTATTTCATGATGTAATGTAAAACTTATGTATGTATCTAGTACTTCCAAGGCTAATAAACTAATCGGTCTTTCGAGACTTGATATCTTGTGATCATGCCAATGTTATGTAATAATGAACCAAATCTGGGTATCTAGGGTTGGGGAATTACAGTTGGTATCTGATGAAGTTTAGTAAAAAACCTTAAAACAATATTTAGATAAACTCATATTAGAGCACATTACCCTAAGATAGAGTTTGAGGATTATTATTGAATAACTTCCTTGAACATATTTATTATTATGGACTATATCCATAAAATGTTCAATGTATGTTAAGTGTTTTAAAAGTTTAGAGTTATGTATTATGATTCATAAACTAACCTAGTGTATGCCATTCTTTTTAAAAACAGTATGCTAAAACCCCAATTTATGACTATATACTTCCTCAAAGAGAACATTTTTATTATTATGGATTATATCCATAAATTGTTCAATATATGTTAAGTGTTTTACAAGATTGGAATTATGTATTGCGATTTGTAAACTATTCTGGTGTATACAATTCTTTAGAAATGGAACCTAGTGGAATGAATTGAATCTGTATCAATGCACATATTCCATTTAGTGATTTCTCTCCTACGCAAGATAATTATAGTGGAGATGGTGATCCAACTGGTGCTGATCATCTTATCACCATACTGGGACAACTCGCTCAGGTTATGAATAATAAACTCACCCGTATGGACCACCCTGATCCACAACGTGGATCATCAATGTTATTCTTCTTCATGAGGCAACCACCACCAACATTCAACGGGACTACAAATCCATTTGTAGCTGAGAAATGGATAAGTTCAATAGAGAAAATATTTCATCCTTTGGGGAGTAGTGAAATTGAAAACGTTTTCATGGAAGTTTATCCCCTCACAGGAGATGCTGATCAAGGTTCTTCATTGATTCAAAACACAAATTAAGATGATGAAGTATCAAATATGTAATGTGGGGAGTTTAAAGAGATTTTATAAGAAATATACTTTTCTCGTAACCATCGAGCGGATATGGAAAGAGAATTTCTGAGTCTAATGAAAAAGGAGGATGAGAATGTCGCAAAGTATGAGGATAATTTTACAAGGTTAGTAAGGAATTATATAGATTATATACTTCACCCAAGGAGTAATATCTATATATTCTTTGATGGGTTAAAACCATTTCTCTTTTGAGAATTAGTCTCATAATCCTTCTCATCATACGAAGATATTGTTTCATGTGCTATCAAGATAGAAAAGGAATTCTCTATGTCTTGCGACTTTAAAGAAAATCAAGAGAAGAACAGATCTGCTGAACACTCTAGAAATAGAAATAAGGGGAAGAGGGTAAAAGTTGAATATCTATCCTGTGGTAAATGTGGGAAGAAACACCACAGTACTTTCCTAATGGGGATGGGATTCTGTTACAAGTGTGGTGAAAAAGGCCACCAACCTTGTGATTTTAAGGGAAAGAAAGATTCTATCAATGTTGAATGCTATATTTGTAAATAACTAGGGAATTATTCAAATGAATGTTCTAAGTTCCAAGGAAACATACCTTAGAAAAATCCAAGGGAGAATGTCCGAGATTATGTGATCACTATTGCTGAGGTTGAAGCTCCAAAAGATGTGGTGGTAGGCATTTTAATGGTTTCCTCGTGTTTAGAAAATGCATTATTTGATTCGGGTTCATCGCATTGTTTCATATCTTCTCAGTTTTCTAAGTAAATTAGATATTTCCAATTTGATTTAACAAGGTAGTTGTCAGTCAAAACTCCCAAGGGATGTATCATTGCAATAAAGTTTTGTGAATCGGTCCCCATTAAGGAATATAAATGTTCTTTATCTGCTGATCTCATCTTTATACCCATGATTGAATTTGGTATAATCCTTGTAATGGATTGTCTTTCATACAATGAAGTGAAAATTTATTGCAATAAGAAGGAGGCTACAATTTTTTATAATGATAATGAGTACCTTATCTTTATATCAAAAATGTTACCAACCTGATTTTTATCTAGATCCACCCCCAGTAGCTATACTAAATTCAATTTTTGGGGAGGAAAAGAAATAAAGAACTATGGGTTCATAAAACAATGTTCAAATAGAGTATGTGCCTATAGTACAAGAATATGTTGATGTGTTTCCAGAGTATTTACCTATACATCCTCTTGAAAGAGAAATTTAGTTTTCCATTGATTTAATTCCCGGTTCAGGGCCCATATCGAAGACCCCTTATAGAATGACTAATGTGGAATTAGTGGAACTAATGAAAAAATTAGAGGAATTGAGTAATAAGGGATTTATTTTCCCTAGATTTTCTCCATGGGGAGCCCCCATTATTTTTTTCAAGAAGAAAGATAGTTCTATGAGGTTGTGCATTGACTATAAGGAGATCAATGATATAACAATAAATAACAGGTATGCCCTGCCTCTCGTTAATGATTTATTCGACCAAATTCATAGAGATCAATAAATTTCATTGATTGACCTTCAATCTGGATATCATCAGTTGTGTTTGAAGAAGGAAGAAATTCTGAAAACAACATTTCGAACTAGGTATGGGCATTATGAGTTTGAAGTAATGCCTTTTGGACTAAATAATTCACCCTCTGTTTTTTAGGATCTAATGAATAGAGTTTTCAAGGAATATCTTGATGACTTTGTAGTGTTATTTATTGATGATATATCGGTTTACTCCAAAATCTATAAAGATCATGAAAATCACATCCACATTTTTCTAAAGAATCTTAGAAGAAATGAACTGTATGGGAAGTTTAGCAAGTGTTAATTCTAGCTTTAGGAGAATTCTTTTCATGGCCATATTGTCTCTAAGGATGGAATCTCTGTTGATCCTTCAAAGACAAAGGCAATTCAAGAATTTCCATCACCAACGAGTATAACAGAGGTATGCAATTTTATTGGTTTATCTGGTTATTATCGACGTTTCGTCCAGAATTTTGTCCGATTGGATGCCCCATTAAACATACTCACACGTAAAGGGGTTAAATTTTTTTGGACAAAAGAGTGTGAAAAATGTTTTGAAGAACTGAAAAGAATATTAGTCAATGATCCTATCTTGACTCTAACATTGGGGAATGATGGGTTTGTTATTTATAGTGATGCTTCAAAAAAGGACATGGTTGTTTCCTTATGAAAAATGATAGAGTTATTTCATATGCATCAGGATAGATAAAAATTCATGAACAAAACTATCTCACTCATAATCTTGAGTTAGAAGCTATAATATTTTCTCTCAAGACATGGAGACACTATCTCTATGGTGTAAATGTGAGATTTATACTGATCATAAGAGTTTGAAGTGTATTTTCTCAAAACAAAACTCAACATGAGGCAAAGGAGATGGCATGAACTACTCAAGGATTATGATTACACTATGCACTACCACCAGAGGAAGGAAAATAAGGTGGTAGATGCTTTGCATAGAAAGGATCATGGGGTTTTGAACAAAATAATAGTTGAAACGAATCATATGTTCATGGATCAAGTGAAGATGGATATGGGAATAATCATAGAAGGTGAAATATCAATACTTTTTCAAACAGTTGCTAAACCATCTTTACTAGAAAGGATAAAAATCTTGCAGAGTGATGATGAGGAGTTTCAAAAGAAAATTAAAGCTGTGAATGATGGGAGATTTATTGACTTCATATATAAAGATGGAATTTTGAAATTTGGGAAGATACTTTGTGTTCCTGATATAATTGATCTAATAAGAAAATTCTTGGATGATTCTCATAGCTCCAATTTCATTATACATGATTGTATCACTAAGATGTATAGATATTTGAAGGAATATTTTTCGTGGGACAACATGAATATGGATATTTCTAATTATGTTTCACGATGAATGGTTTGTCAACAATTGAAAGCTGGAATACAACATCCTTGATGAGTTATTCAACCTCTTCCAATTCCTGAGTGGAAATGGGATAATATTATGACGGAAATTGTCATGGGACTTGTAAGGACTCCTAGAAGTAATGATGCAATATGTGTCATTGTGGATCATCTTACCAAGTCGGTAAATTTTCTTTCTATAAGAGAAGATTAACCACTTGAATGTTTAGCACGACTATATATTAATCAAGGTGTAAGACTTCCTGGAGTACCCCTATCAATTATTTCAGATCCTGATCTCCATTTTACATTAAGATTCTGGAAATGTTTTCAAAAGTCCTTGGATACTGAAAATTGTTTGAGTACTGCCTACCACAATCAAACTAATGGATAATTAGAATGGACTATTCAAACCTTAGAAGACATTTTGAGATCTTTATCACTTGACTTTCAAGGAATGATGGATCAGTATTTACCTATGGTAGAATTTTCCTATAATAATAGCTTCCATTCAAGTATTCATATGGAACCATATGAAGCAATATATAGAAAGTGATGTCGCACGCCCACTTTTTGGGATGATGTTTGTGAAAGAAGACTCGTAGGCCCATAACTTGTTGAGGAATGAATTGAAAAATTGAAGATTATCCAAACACACATCAAAGATACTCAATGTAGGAAAAAAAGTAAATATCGATAACTGAATGAAGGATTTGGAATTTTAGGTAAAAGATCATGTTTTCTTGAAGGTATCTTCATAGAAGGGAGTTATACTATTCATAATGAAGTGTAAATTAAGTCCAATTTACATCAGACCTTTAGAAATTATAGAACGAATTGGGGTTTTAGCTTACAATTTTTCAATGCCTCCAAGTATCTCCATAGTTCATGATGTGTTTCACGTATCATTGTTAAGAAAATAAATTCTAGGCCCAACGCATGTACTCACCTATGATGAAATAAAAATGGAACCCAATTTGTCTTATCATGAAGAGACTATCAAGATTCTTGATACCAGAGAACAAGTGTTGAGAAACCAGACGACTCATCTAGTAAAAGTTCTATGGAGAATTCAAAAGATGGAAGAAGCAATGTGGAAACATGGGGAACTTCTGATGAAGAACCACCTGAATATTTTTATTTAGTAGTATTCTAGAAATTATTAGGATGAAATTATTTAAAGGACGGAAGAATGTAACACCCAAATATTCCATTGTAAATTTCCCTTTGAATAATTTAATAGCTTGTGTCATATGCAACTTCGAGATTCTAACACACCACAACCAATCAAACTAGCCGCTATGAATTGTAATACCCACTTTATAAAATTTTATTAATTTTATTTTTCAAAATGGAATTCATTTCAAGATTTGGAATATTAAAATTAGCTTTAGGAGAATTTTTGGTACTTTTCAGAAAACATTCAATTTCTGATGAATAGTGAAAATATTTAATTTTAATTAAAAACACTTTTTTATTCAAAATAGTTTATATTGTTAAATTATACATTTGAATTTTTTTAGTATAATTTGATTATGTTTTTATAATTTAATATAATTCAGGTTTTTGTATGTAATTTCACATTTAAAATGGACATAAAGAAGTTTCAATATTTTGAAAGTTATTATTTCTTAAAAACATGATTTTTTTTGATAATGGGAATTAATTTTAAATTCATTTCTACCACTTCTGTTTTTTAAATTTTGGAAAATGGATTCCATATTTGGAATCAAGAGTTCCAAATCTTGTAAATAGATAACTTTTATTTTCAGACATTATGAATATTTACTTCAGTAAATATTTTATTTACCATGGTTAAATGGTAAATCTGATAAATAAGGGTACACAAAAATATTATTACAATAATATTAAATTACCCATAAATGTGTCCTATTCATATTGGATGATAAATGTTTGACCATGGAAATCATTAGGTCATTTTTGGGACCCCATGGAGCCACTTGAGAGTGATAATGACACTTTATATTAATTAATTTAAAGTAAAGGAAAAAATGACATAAACATATATCTTAGAGTAAAACAATTATTACATGGGGTTATATAAGTTATATTTTCGACTATACATATTCAATTGAAATCTAAAAATATTTACAAAATCATTATATTTTTTTAATAATTTTTAGACGTCAAATAAATAAAATTATTTATGACACAATAATGATGAAGTGTTTACCTCATTAATTAATGATTTAAATAAATGAGATTATAAAAATTAAATAAATATTCAAACCTATGAAATTCTTATTGGATGATTTTATTTTGAACACGAGTCATATTATCTTCTACTTTAATGAGTTTTCGACCTTTAGAAACTGAAAATCATTAAATAAAAAAATAATATTTTCAAACTTTCCTAAAGAGCCCCTCATCCCCATTATAAAAATCCATCACCTCTAAACCATTAATAATGCCTCTCAAGCCTCTTAGATCATCAAAAATTTGCCCACGTAAGCTCCCTGCATCCCTCTATTTCTCTTATAAGCCTTACCTTACGTAGAAGGCGCTTCAAGGAAGCCTTTTGGTTCAAACCGAAGGGAGTTACCTGATTTAAAGGTAACATCTCCTCTTAAGTTATTTCAATTTATTTTACTTCCCCAAACACCTAAACTATCTTTATTTCTTTCTTTTATAACAACACAAGTTTCCTCAGTATACTAGGTTTTTGTTATGAGAATTATTTGAACTACACATACACACACCTCTACCTAATGGGTATAGAACATAATGTTTCTGTAGAAGACAAACTACTGCCTCACGAAACGATGATTGTTCAATATTCTACTACAACCACTTATAATATCCATTATGATGGAAATATAATTATATAATTATATATGAAATTTATTTTATCTATAATCTTCCATAATTCTCTTTTATATCACACCATTATTGTTTTCACATTGTATATATACGATAATTTTATTTTAGGAAGTGCGTATTACCGCCCTCTCAAAGTGATATGACTCGTTCATACCATACATAGAATACATAAAGGATGGTGTTAATAAACTTATGTAACATATATACAATATTATATTATACTGAAATAATAATATACCTATGTATCATTTGGTTTTCGTTCCTTTTAGAATAAAAAAGGAATTGAAAGTAGCGTTCGTGTGTACGTACGGATTATCATCTCCACAAACGCGATTCGATTCATTCCTCATTGTAACCATTCAAGAATAATTTTCATTTGATTATTAAAAATAACTTTTAAGAATTTAGTATCATTCTGGATATGAATGAAATACATCCTATCCATAACAAACATGGCTTATGTAACAAAAAATATAAAGGAAAACAAATCAATTAACACCCGAAACATTGATACTACAAAAATATTATTAACAAAGAAATATTAGAATATCATATATGATATAATATTTATGTATGTGGTTTCTGTATATTTTAATAACAATTATTTAACTATTTTACATGATATTAACGTACCCTCGACCAAGAAAAAGTATAATGTAAGGGTTAATTTTACAATCTCTTTATTATCCAAGATAGTTTTAACATAAGTATCCACTGGGACCATTTATCATCCACATGTGTGTTTCTTAAAAATGTATTTGAGAACATTTTTACTATTTACTATTCTTTGGGTTAGAGTCATTTATACACTTTTTTGAATTTTTATAAAATGGTTTGAAAGGAATATTTTTGTTGTTTTCCAAACAAGGTACATTATGACCTTTTCGAAAAATTATGGTAAGAATGTTTTTTTAACTAATATGGTGGGTGCGGCTATTCTCCACCGTTATAACACATTTGAAGATTTCATTACAATATTATAAGAATATTTCCAAATAATTTTTTTCGTTTATAATTACATTAATTTTAAATGATTTCAAAATAGAAAGATATATTTTTCTCAAATAGTTTTGATTTCATCTATGCCAACATCTTTTAATGGATTTTATTCTTGTTTGAAGTTGATTTATTATGATACAAATCTTCCATATTGTATTGATGGTTTTGGGATATGTTTGACTATGGATGTATAATTTTTATACCATTCATGGATTATGGTTAATGTATTAACATTTCGTATGATAGTTTTAATACAAATGTTTTTGTTATGTTTCAACCTTTTCATATGAGAAATGCATTGGACTTAGTATGTGATGGGTGGAGCTCACTATATCTCCTTGATGTATCGATAGGTCTCATGAGAAAAACTTTTTTCTTGGCACAAGGCCTTGAAAAAATCTTATTTGTAGTATTGGAATGAGGCCTTGAGTATGTGGTTATGATGTCATGCATTATGCATTCCTTCATTATGAAATTAGATATCGATATTACATGTGATTATTCGACTAGTGGAATATCTATGTAAATAAGTTAATGTAATTATTTTAATTATCTTTTCCATATTATTCTTAATATTTAGATTAAAAGTATTTCGTTTTTGTTTTATACATTACCTTAAATGTTTATGCTTATTTATGATAGTTTCCACTATATTGTTATCCTTATTGAGCATCTGAGCTCACCCCTTTATTATGTTTTCTTTTTTACATTGATGTGAAGAGGTAAATTATGATTAACCTTTAGGGATAGGACAAGGATATGAGTGTATTAAAAGGGGACACAATGTTGTTTTTATTTATTTCATGATGTAATGTAAAACTTATGTATATATATAGTACTTCCAAGGCTACTAAACTAATCAGTATTTTGAGACTTGATCTCTTGTAATCATGCCAATGTTATGTAATAATGCACCGACTCTAGGTAACTGGGGTCGGGGCGTTACAATTTTGATGGAACCTCTCGAAGCCCTAATAGTATATAGACTAATGATTCCAAGGTTAATAGAGAATGTTTGGGTATCATCTTTATCACACCTACATAGGTTGTTTTTCTGTACTCATTCATTATATTATAAGACTTCACCAAAAAGGAGGAAGAGTTTTAATCACTCGTTATTGGTATGGAGCTGAATATCGAGATTGATGTTCCCCACATTCATGTGAATGGGGGATCCAAGTTGGTAATCAAGCAGATCATCATTGTATACATCACCAGGATGTTTGAACATATTCCCTTTATAGGGTGCACATCCTAATTAGTGAACTAGTTCCCTTATCATCCATAGGTGAGTTATGTCCCTTGGTAATATAATGGATGAGTAGATATATTCTCTAGCTTATCTACCTCTCTTTCCTTGCCTGACTAGGAAATTCTTCTCATGCATGTGGCACATCAAAGGGTCATCACTCCCATCACTCAAAATCATGACGATAACCCAGAGGTAAACCAGTTAGCTACTATTTCTTATATATAGAGTATATAGTATCCCCATTTAGTGTAATAAACCACTAATTAGACAAATCCATTCTTCGTGTATCTTTAGTATGGTACCCTCCCACTAGAAAAAGATGTACGTGAGTGAATCCGTCAACGTCCAATATAGTTCACCCTCAATAGGGGGGGCAACATTAAGAAGACCCTCTAAAGGTGTGAGTTTGATTTAATTGTACTCTATTTCATCCAAGTATATGAAATCCCAAAACATATATATGAATTTCATGCCATTTATTATGGATCTCATCCGGCAGGATTAAAGATCTCCCACTAGATTCAACGGTTGTGCTACATCTCGACCATCATGGCCTACGACTGCATAGTGTATTCCAAGAGGTTACATTCATATCATATTCATGATAATTTTTTACATTGACCTCCATATCTCCTTCATACCAACACGTATTCTTATCCAATTTCAGTGTGGGTTCTCGAAATCATAGGACCATATCCACCATTAATTGCATGCCAATTTCGATTCATTAAGGCCACAATAGATTTATTTTCTTACTTGGTGGAAGTGGATCCATTTAAGGAATTCAAGGCCCAATATGTTATTCAGTTAATTAACTCCCACATCATACATTGAATCAAAGTACCTCACACCATTCTAACTAAAAATATAACCAACTTCTGGGTAGCTGAGCTGTATAATTTTTAGGCTAAGTATAAAATCATGTCCAACCATTCATCCCATACCATACGTAAGAAAATGGAAATATATAGGCATTCAAAAAATCATCTCCATCATTTTTTCAGAATATTTTGAGACAAAACACGAAGATTTGGCAAGAAAATCGCCCAGAAACCCTCTAGTTCCATAATGAGACAACTCAAAAATCCACCAAGGTGAATTCATATTCACTAATATGTGGAACATTTGAAGTATTTCCCATCAAAATTCAAGTTTCATCACTATGGAATATTAAAATGATTATAAAATGAAAAAAATGGCATAAATCCATCTTGATGAGCTAGATTCCTTAAAAAAATAGAATCTATTATTTTCAAAGTCTAGATAGGCACCAGAACAAGATTGAAGGAGCCTTTAAGAAGAAAGTTCTCTTGTACTCCTTCCTCCAAGGTGAAATGGTACTGGATCTCATAATTCCAATGATACCCAATAGGAAGCCACCAAAGTTGGAACCGAAGTGGGAAGTACCTTACACTATTTACAAGGTATTTACAAATGGAGTATACTATTTTATCACCAATGATCAGGATCATTGTAATCCCCCTACAATTGAAAATTCTCTCACATAGTACTACACATGAAGATCTATTCCCATTCATTCCTGAAACGTGTTGTTAAATAATTTTTTTGACATCCTATCTACATGAAGATAAATTTTTTAGTATATCATCATTGTTTTATGATGTTAAAGTGTGTAACAACCATCGTCCTAGATGTGTGATGATCAAATACATAGAAACATTATGTTCTAGCTCGTGAGTATGTTTCCTGATGGAATTTTTCTCTTACCATACCATGTTCAATAACTACATAAGGCTTGATTCTAGTCCATACATGATATATTTTGACTCATAGATTTTAAATCCTGGTCTAGCCACCCTATTAGTAAAAAATACCCCCTCTATATGTACGAATAAGACCTTCACAAGGAGGATTCCATAAATAACTTTTTGTTCCTTGATTACCATCCTCATGGGACAATTAATGGTGATTATATATTCTTTTCTTTAGGCTCATCCACAAATACATCAAAATTACTTCAAACTCAGTCCTAATTTATGGAACTATAGGCCCCTCTGGTCATCATTTACATCAGTTATTATTTTTATCTAGGTGAAATAAATGTTCATAGGGCCACTCCAGATCCAACTATCCAGAATCTAAACTTCATTAATCTCACCTCAATAAATTTTTGTGTGGCATTGGGCATCCTTGGTCCTCATTTATGTCATGTTTCTCAATCCTCCATGCTATGTATTTTTGTTTGAGAAATCAAAGGTTCGAATTCTATGAACTTAAACTAAGAACTATATGATATGTGCTCTATGAACTTAAACAATGAGTTAATATCCTCAGTGAATGATGTTAAAATTTGATCCTATCCTGGACAAGTTTAGGATGCTTCATGATAATCAAGGGACGCCTAAGTTCCCCCATCAGAGATGATTTTCCCCACTAGTGTCGGTCTCTCAGCATGTTGTTCATCCAGAATAATGTATAACTTGATTCACATCCTTATGGGATACATAGCGATTCCCTAACATTTTTTCCTTGGGATCATTGACCAAATCATCCACTTTTGTCCCCTAGGCCTCATTTATGGTCCAAGAATTATGACATTAATCTCTAAAAAATCCTTCTCATGTTTTATATGTGGTATGATAGCTTCTTTGGCCCATTCACATCAGGTTACTCATCTCTCGTACAACTCATATGCCTTGAAAATTAACCATTCTTATGCCATGTGTCACAACATTAAACAGATCACCCATATGGTCTAGGCCATATGTACTTAAACTATGTCAATCCACTTCTAGAACTCTGTGTGGTTTGACTCCCATATTTAGGGGATACATATTCATGCCCACACACACAGTCTTTGGTCCCAACTTCAAGTTCAATACCTTTCAGCCCCTTTTCCCCCTATCATGTTCCAAGTAACATGACTATAAATTGTATGTTGGTCTCTTTAGGAATTTGTTATGTGGTGTTGAATTTATATATCCATCATTCACATTAGATTTATCTTGACACTATAGTATACATATCTACTTTCGACACTCTTGTTTATTTTGAACTCTGTGAACCTAAACTAAGAACCTATAGTCCAAGAATCACAACTTTAAACTATATGTAAGCCCTCTATGGGATTATTATTGTGTCATTAAGCCCCCTTGGTCCTCATTCCACCCCATTTTAAATCAATATGTTTCACATTCCCTCGTTAGAGAGGATCATCTTCACTGACATTGATCTTCTACCCCTCTATTTCTAAGATCTATGTGTGTCTTCATTCACATCTTCATGGTATACATAGCAATGATAAACATTTTTTCTTTGAGCCCGACAAAAATTCCATCATTTCATTGGCCCATTGGTCTCCCATTATGGTTTAGTCAATATGAAATTTAACTACATGATCATTTCCTTATGTTTTGAATGTGGTATATAATATTATTTTTCCCTCATTCACATTAGGTTCTTCTCCTTTATACCAAGTCCATTACCTTGGATAAAATGTCCCCTCTATAGTTCATGAAAAATGAATTTAAATTGTGTTCCATAGTTTTAGTGACATGAAATTAAACTATTTTCTATGGTCTATGCAATACGGCCTTAATTTTTTTGGAAAACATGAGTTTGGATCCAAATTTTTGATAGGTACCATTCAATACATTATGTATTTATTTGTTGGATTTCCATCATCCTACAAATATAAATGTAACCCATAAAACTGATTGTCTCAAGACATTTTGGCTCACCTATCATCCTAGAATAACTACCTAATGGATCCTTAGAAAAAAAATGACATGTCCTGTGATTCAAACTTGGTCAATAGTTAATCATCCATTATCTCACCCCATTCTCAATGGGTATGGTTCTAGTCCCTTTGTATTGAACATGGAAAATAGTTGGTCCCTTCTTTCAAGACTCTCCATGGTACAGATCATAAAATTATTAATTTACCTCCTTTCCATTCCTTGTGTCTTAGTGGAGTTCGCATCCTTATATCTCCCCACTCCTAAAGAAAGCTTCCACATGTCAGTATGACCACCTTTTCATTCCTTATTTCCCTCACCAAGTATGACTCACCGGGGATTAGGAATTCTTATAGGGTGTTTACCAATGTGGTTGGGCTGCATAATTAAATTCATGTTCTGATCTCTATGACCTTAAACTAGAATTCGAATTCAAAGAATCATAACATTAAATTTTATGTGTTTCATATCCCTATTGATATGTTGTGTGGTGTTTGGGTCTCCATGGCCCTCATTCAGGATGGGGTTTTCACTCTATCACACTACAAATGTCTGTTTGGGATATTAAACTTGTGTTTTGACCTCTAGGAACCTAAAATAAGGATCATTGTCCATAAAACATGACTTTGAACTATTTTCCTTGGTCTAAGACATATGAACATAATCTATGTGCAATATCCTTTTAACATTACATTAAATGGCGATGCACATATTGATCACAAAAAATTAAAATGTATCATGTTTATTTCTAACCACATTACATTAAATTTCATTTATATCATCTTAATTTTATGATGAAAATTTGAAAGTATTCCTAGGACCTCACCCTATAGGTATTATCCCCTAGTGCTAGTCATCTACCACATCACTCACAATTCTGGTCATCACTCATAATCCATGATTAAACCTCCCTAGAAGATTGGTTAAATATTTTTTTTAAACCGAAATACTGATACCATTTTTCTTTGTGCCATAGTGGCATAATTTCATGAGTTTTTGAATCCATTCGAACATTACATCACTACATTCCCACACTTCACATACCCATTATTTGGATCCTTACCCTCGTCCATGTCTGAAGGGACCCCCTAATGTCTTTGTTTCATGCCATATAAGATCACATAATATCCTGGTTCAATGTTCTATAATACATCAAACAATATTTTTGGACATATTCTTTTCTTTAAACAAGGTCAGTGGTCAACCCTCATTTGTTTGTCCCCATTTTCAACTAATAGTATAGGTGTTGTGTTTCAGTAGTGGTTTTAAGTTATCCTATATCATCATTCCACTCTTACTTTGTTCTAGATTTTGGGTATTGTGAATCAAACTCTTCATTATCCTTTGTTATGGTAGAATCCAACACCCATATAGTTACCTCGTTCATGCACTAGATAAAATTTTGAAATGAAATATGGCTATTCTAAAATCCATATTTTATATCCATAGCCTCTCTTACACAAAACAATATTAGTGGTCATTCCATAATAAAAGAACCTAAGTGTTAGATGATTATATGAAAATATCTTACAAATGAGCGATCATGTGGTATTCTCTTATTCCTCACACCTATCATGACTCACATCAGCTTATGGATTGTTTAGTTGTTGTTTCACAATAGTGATCATAGTGTAGTACTTTGATCAATAGAAAGGAATGTGTCCATTCATGCAAGAATGTTTCAGCATAAAACAAGCATGTTGTGGAAGTATCAAGGGTTATCCACTTGTTGGATCATATTATGAGTCTTGGAACAATTTCACCTATAGAAATTCTTTGGTGATCGAACATTGAATCTCTACCAACCTCTGGAACATGGCCTCCAATGTCTTATGCCTCCTCCAATGATTTTTTTCTACCTCATCATCTTCCAGAAAAATATCATTGTCTCATATTTGGGCTTGTTCTTACTTATCCCAGAGGTCGGCTACAAGAATTTCAACCGACATCATCTCCCTCTCGTCCTCCTCCATCTCATTCCTTGGTATGTTAGTAGTCTCCAATTGAGTGTTGATGAAATCCAATACGATTGTTCATTTGTTCTTCAAGGATTTGGATCTCCTGATTGACTTCATGAAGCTTGTGAATGTTGTCATAATTTTCTTGATGCCAGGAAACATCTAGATGTTCAATTCCCTCCTAAATCCTCTTGATGTGAAAGTCATGAACCAGTGGAGAAGACCATGATCATCCACCCCTTTGGCACAAATATTGTGTAGACAATTGAAAAGATACCCCATCTAAACCACTTGTTATGTTTATGGATTCTAGTTGATGAATCATTGTATGAATTTCCATGACTTCTACATGATTATGAGATTCTATTCAACTATATCAATATTGATGTCTTCCATCTCCTTGATTAGTTAATTATCATACTCTGAAAAATATATAATGAGGAATATATTAGGATCTTCTTCCATATCCATCTCAGCTGATATGGGCTCTTTATTACAAGGTCAATCATCTTTTATTGACCCTACCTTAACAACAATGCCCCTACCAATCACGAGTCTTCCCCCCCTAAGGAATCACTTATATTTGTATCCTACTTTTAACCTCATTCCACATCTGGATAAGCCTATCCCCATAAACCAGCATGGCCATCAAAAAATTCCACCTGATGTTCGAGACTCATCTTCTTGTCATCCACGCAGGGCCACGATCACTATTTAATAAAGAAAGGCATTGGTTAATCTGATCAATATATGATACATATGACTCTATTAAAGCAAGGGACATACTAGAGCTGAGAATTGATATAATGGGCTCCTGAGTCATGGTGGAAACCTCCACCATAGAAGATACTTCATCACTAGGTATTTTAATGACCAGTACTGGATCCCCTTCTATTGATTGATAAGGAGCTGCATGAATAGATAAATGCATTGATGAAAAAGATCCAAGAAATCTGATTATGGATGAATGATTCAAGATTTACTCAAACCTTTTGGGGATAAATTTTGATGATGATCCATCTTGGGAACATTGTATCTCTATAAGAAGATGATTCCATGGGGATGTCTTGGCGCGGTCTCCCATATATAACATGAAGGGCCTTAGGTTCTAAATTTTCCACCCCAACCTCCTCAGGCAACCCACCACCAATTTCTCTAGCCATGGGTACATGCGTTGGAACATTCGCTTCCACACCTATTGGTGCACCTTCTACCCTTTTAATATGTACCCCTAGCCCATTATTAGGATTATCCTACATATTACATGTTTCAATTAGGGAATCCAAGTTGTGAAAATATAATCTTTAAAGTATGTAGGTGAGTTAAGGTTTACCTCAAGGTACCTAGCAAGGTCTTCTTCTTCAGAGTCCACGATCTCACCACTTTCCTAGGGAATCCATTGATGGGAAGCTATTCCAAATGATTCTGTATCACAAAATTCATCTACCTCATCATCAGCTCTTTTTTCCTCTTTTTATGGGATGTCAATAGTTGGGGCCTCCTCTGGATCCTCTACATCACCAAACATGACCCGTATTGGTGTGTAAGAGGGTTCATACTCCCCCCAAAGACATGTGTATATATCCATATAAGTAATGTATGAATGTATTCAGTGTAATTTAAATTTGGAAACAACCCTAATGTGCCCAAATTCTAGAAACTCTATCCCATATTACTTCAGCTTCCTCCACAAGTCTTATATTGACATCAATGACGGTAGTGTCCTCCAGGAGGACTAGAGGGAAGGAAAGATAACATAAGTAGATCGTTGTAGGATATAAATCAAATTACTCCTATGAGAAACCCTTGTTGTCCCCCAAGAATTCATTATATACTCTTCTCCTCTAGGAGGCGGGGGTGAGGCTACACCCAATGATGTCCTCTCCGCCATTGGAGTTCCATCATGAGTTTCCCCAGGTACCTATCTTGCCTCTTGGTGAGAATCCCACCAACTTTCTCACTGCTCTGGCTCCTCACTTAGTGGTTAAATCACCTGAATACACTTCGGTAGGATTGCCTCTAGATATTTTACCACCCATTTTTCTAGATTATTCTGTCGACAATCCAGTTTAAATGTTGGTCGGTGGAAGCACAATGTTTTCATCAGAGCTAATGGTCACCCGCGTGAACCATAATTGGGGAAGGATATAGGGGTTCCTCTCTTCACATCCCCCATTTAGACTCTCTTTACCACACACTAAAGGCACCCAGACTGCGTGAAAAATTGGTATGGCATGTATGGTCCACTATAAACAAGGTCATCATTTGGAGCCACCTATTCTCCACCCCTAAAACATTTCAGATACTCCCTATGATACCATAATCCTTGAAATATGTCCACCATTGGATCAACCATAGTTGTGAAAAATATAGAAGATGAAGTTTTCCTTTTTAACGATCCAAATTACAATCATGGCCTTGTCATGTTTTATCAGTTTTACGCCAACATTGTTCATCATAGATAGTCACAAACTAGAATTTAGAGTGATTGTGGAATTTAGTAATTCCAAACCCCCGAGGTGCTACATAATCCATCCATGTAATAACTGGAATGCTTTGATGATCCCCATGGGTGTGTTTCCCCTAACAACACGTCCCAGTATGTTTTAAAGTCTAGCAAGCATGGGTACCCTAAATTGACCCTTTTACCAGCTTCTAGGATTGTCACCATCACCAGAATCCCCAAATATATTCCCATCTGTGTGTCCCTAACTCGAAGCATCCAACCACTCTGGAATATGGGAAGGAAATTAGTGTAGAGAACTAGTGGTTCTCAGCCACCCACCATGTTCAATGCCCATTTATGATATTTTCCTTCATCTAAAACTAACCAGCATGATCATGGCTTCCTCCTCTATGAAGCTATATGAAAATGTTTCCCCTGATTTAGAATCCTCGCTCTCAAAACCTTTTTGAGAAATAGGTCAAACCATACATTTAATATAATATTCTTATAAGAAGTGGGACTGAGTTTAATCTTCCTCTATAGGGCCTCCAATATATGTTGTGTTGGGAGAGGAGTCTACTAACTATTCTTCAAGGTATTATCTAATGAAAAGAACTCATCATACTAGAATCCCTTGAGTGGAATTATATTGATGAAATGGATTTCCCATAGACTAATGTTGACTTCCACATGGTGGAGATGGACAGTGTTCATATAGGGGGGACAATCATCTAAATAGATCTAGAACTAGCTCTTATTGGAAGTAATAATGGAACTATGATTTCCATGCCACTTCATATATCCCGATCTAGCACAGCTCCGCTCCATACTCTTGGAATGTGTAGCGCACCCAATAT
Organism: Viscum album; assembly: GCA_963277665.1. Taxonomy (NCBI): domain Eukaryota; kingdom Viridiplantae; phylum Streptophyta; class Magnoliopsida; order Santalales; family Viscaceae; genus Viscum; species Viscum album. The sequence continues at coordinate 563,344,579 of OY728125.1, forward strand.
TCCCACACCCATTCACTGGTAAAAAAATTTTTGGACCTCAAGTCCCAATACTTATGGTAGCCTAATATTTTTTCTATCATACTACTATATAAAGTAGTGGTGTAGTGGGTAAAGAAATCTTCTACCTCTGGATAATCCCTTTTTACTGTGTTGATCCCCCCATTCATCATGTAAATATTATTAGCTTCATGGTCTGTATTGGGATGACCATGTGTGGTGATGTTCCCATGATTGAGATCATATTTACATGTGGACCATGATCATGGGGCATAAACCCCAATGGTCGGGACGGTAACTTCATCCAGTAGACTCATGCTCCAAAATGGGAGATATTTTCTCACCAAATAATCCTTTTTTGACTTGTTCAGCATGTCCATTAACATTGGATTGTCTGATATAACTCTTCTTTCTATAGGGATCTATAGATTTATAGTCATATCATCTCTCTGAGTAGTGAAATAAGATTCAATATGGGAAATATTCTATTATTCATCCATTTTAGATGAGTCTGGAAGATTTAAGGAAGAAGCATGTAAGACTGAATAATCGGAACATAAGAGGAGATTTTGTGTGAATTTCTGGCAGCAGGCATTCAAAATGTTGATATTATCTCAATGAAATATATGAAAAAGAAGGATAAGCTACATGAAACAATTGTAAAAGGATCTATTTTTCATGTATAAATGAAGAAATCGTGATCAAGATAGAAAAGTTGTTTATCATGTGGAATGTGAATGGTATTGTATAAGCCCTACCCCCACTATCCGCTTATTTGTAGGCAATTAACTTCTCTTCTATGTGTTTTTATGCGTGTTACACATCAACTAGAGGGTTTTGAACATGCCCATTGGAATAAACCCCATTCATATGAATTTCCCTTAGATCCTAACCTTCAGGTCCCCTTTCAGCTCAGATTATGAGGGGGGGATTTTTTTGTATTGAATTCCACTTGAAGACACAAGTTTCCACTTTTAGACAACCTGAATCCATCTTCCAAATCAACTAATTATTCTAGGAATCCCAATGACGGTACATGCAAGGTTCAAAGTGTGCACGCAAGATTTAAATCAGCACTCAAACCTCTATTTCATCAAATAAAAAAAACTATTTGTGTCCCTTCCTTTAAGTCCACTGAAATAGACATGAAAACCAAATGCAAGATGCTTATGTTGCTAAAAGAAGTCCTATATGCACACAACCCTCTTTTTCACCACATGTTATGCTAATTAACCCCTTTCTCGATCATTCGTGGTGGATAAGGATGCAGATTCATAGAAGATGACTTCTGAGAACAAATTTGTTTTCCCTGTAACCAAAGATTTTAGATACAAATATATGTTAACCCCTACTGTTATGAGTGACCCTATGTAAGTCGAACTGTCATTCTACTATGTGTAAAACTGATCTTCTGTGACATCGTGGAAGCATGAAACCCTTGAGTTATAAGATCTTATGAGAAAGGTTCCATGTGGGTCCTCTCTTGAGGGGGTAACTATTTTTTAATCCTTTTCCTAGCCTCTTTCACTCTAATTCAGGTGTGTGTAAGGGATCCTCATACTTGTAACCTTGACCTTGTACGCAAACCCTAATCTTGCGCACACACCTGACCTTGTACGTAGGCCCCAATGTTTTTTTCAAACCTTCTTTGAAGCTCCATAGGTAAACCCTATGTTATATCTTCTTTTTTTAGCACATATTTCATGAAAATCCCATGCCTTCCGCACACTTCTTCCATGCAACCCTCCAACTTGTGCACTGAAAATTCATGGTCCCTTATGAGATGTCCCATATGCCTATAGTTCTTGTGTTTCCATACCTTTTTCTTCTCAGAATAGGTACAATAAGTAAATTTTATTCACATCATAGGAAAACTAATGTAGAAATCATTATCAACCACTCTTCCAAACAGTTTAACCCTAAAATTAGTAAATCCATGAATCTCCTGGAGGTGCACGAGAGGTGGTTATGTAAGACCAAGGAGTGAGTAGTTATTCCCCCATATCTAAGATGTATAATTTAAAACTTAATATTATTAAAATACTCCACTCATGACATTAAAATGTGACCATAACATGTATAATAAACAAAAGGTTTTCTATGGGTAATTATAAAGGGATGGTCTCCACACCACATATCCCCACATGGAATGAAATCATCCTTGGAAATCCATTATGCTTAAGTCCCACTCACATGGAATTATATCCTCCCTAACTTGAATGAGATACTCCATGGGAAACATCCATTCATAAGCCCCACATCGTCTCTAGCTAACACATATTTCATGAAATAATTGTCAGGTTTACTACTTACTAATTTTTCTCAAACTGAGATTGACTCACACGGGCATAAAGGTTAGTAGTGAACATGAAATCCACTCAATCATTCAAAAGGGAGACTCTTAGGCATAATAACAACCCATAAAATCATGTCCCATAAAATGGTCCACTTCCATGCATAAGCCCCAACCACATGCTCCACTCCATTGGGCCACCTCCTCAGGTGTAACCCGTAACCATTCCAAACAATGTGGTATTTGATTCCCAACTAACTAGGATATATAAGAAACCTCATTGAGGTCTAAACCCGACATCCACAACCATCCTAATTTTCCCATGGATGCCACAAATCATTAATATTATTCCACTACCATGGGACACCACATCCCATAGATGTCCATAGGAATGATTAACATATAATCCCCACACCAACTCAAACTAAAATTAATCCACTTGTTAAGGTAATCTCACATTTGTAAGCTCTAAAGTGTCAAACTACATGGGTTTTGATCCCTTCCTTCTATTTAGGGTACATTAGATGCCTCAGTAATGTTCAATCCTAACTTATAGTAATCCTAGGTTCCCCCACCAAGTGGTGAAACTCCTTGGTCCACCTCCAGGGGTGTTCGAATCGGCCTTCATGGAGGGAAAACTTCCCTTTATGGGACACACCACCTAGGTCCACTCCACAAGGGTGTTCTGGTCCATCCACCATCATGGTGTGACATATTACCTTTATGGGACACACCTCATGGATCCGCCCCCATGGATGTCATGATACATCCATCGATAAACCTTCTAGGTGTTCCATCCTAGGGACATACCTTCTTGATCTTACCCTATAAGGTTTTCTGATCAACCAACTCATTCTCCACAAGATGTTAAACCAGTAACCACAGGCAGATAAATCATTCCAAAAATTAGATGCCTAAGGTAAAATTCCATTAAGATATACACCCATGGTATTACATACCTCATAATCTAAATGAGATGACTTGATTTATGCACCCAATATGCCTCCATGAGATTCCCTAATATGAGGAAGAATACAGGTGACCAATTTTCCCAGAATCAAAACAAGCACAATTTTTCAAAAAAAGGATACTCTTCTTACTGAAGGTTTCTACCCTATCGATACCCATTGGAATTTATAGAAATAATTAGTATAATTAACTGACATCTACAATGAGATGACACTAAGAATGAGTTCAATGAACATTACGTAACTCTATGAGGGAGACTAGAATTTTGTGACATGTTCTGAAGAGGAATCCATGGAAGGAGGAAATGAAACCCCATCATCCTATTTTGATCAAGGATCAAACATTGATGATTAAAGTGATAATTATTTCCCACCAATGGAAAGTAAGAATGTGGGAAAAAACTGAAACACCCACATGCATCAAAAAATGAGGAAGAGTTCCCTAGAGAAAGAATAAAAAACAATTGTATCCTTGAAATACTTCGATAGGATGATCAGTGTCTTTCATCCTATCCCCACTAGTACTCAATATAAAGGATCATATTCATCATCATTCAATCCATAGAAGCCTATGATCGTAAATATTGTTGGACGTGTGATTAAAAATGAAAATTCATTCTAAAGGGAAAACCCCTTATAAGGATTCCATAGAAATAAAACTCTCTAAAGTATTATAAAGACTTTGGAATGAGATTTTGACACCATGAAAACTTTAAAAAAATTGAGTTGAGAATGTGATCAGCTACCAACTCTACAAAAGGATGGCTATTTATAGGTGAAACTCCAATGATCATACTTCTATGTTAGTTTCAACGAGCTTAGACAGTTTCTCTTTGACAGCTCCAAATTCTATGGCACAAATGAATGTATGGTGTCATTTTTTTAGCTCCATTACAATGAAAAATATATTAATTATGAGAATTATAAGTATTATATTTTACGATTGTAAACATAGTTTAATAAAATTCCTTATCATTTTTCAACAAAATAATATTTATGTTGATCAGTTCGATTATGTCGGTACCAGAATCAATCCAATGGTTATGAATTGTTTTAGTACAAAAGTCAACACAAAATTCTAAATCCAACTCTTTTTAAAGGTATTTTTGATTAATTTTTCATATTCTCAATCATGTGAACATAATGAATAATCATTAGTTTATATTCATAATACATTATACATTTTTATATATAGATTAAAATAAAATATTTCTACAAAAACAAAATAAAACACTTGGGATATAAAATGTAAATAAACAATGTTTTAATGGAGTGTTTTTTATTTCAAAAAACAAATTAATAGAATTATAAGAATTAATACTTCTGACACAAAAATTTTTGTTTAGAAATTTTAAGAAAAAATTGATCACCTCTCTCAAATGGAAGGTCTTTTATTCTATATTCTACATAACACATTTTTTTTCGAGGTGCCTTCATGTGTTGTTGAATCATCTATACCTTCTAAACCATTTCTTTTACCTATTACAGTCCCTACGACATTATATCCCCAATTTCTCCATAATATTATATAGTTTGACACCATCATATATGTAATTACAAAAAAGGTGACATCTATATATTGAAATAAAAAAATGTTTTTATATGAAAAGTCAACTAAGAATGATGTTGATCCCAACATCCCTATTAATCCAATGATAAAGCTTGATGAAATTATTCCAAAGACTAATTTTTTTCTCTAACTATCCTTTAGATTAAAGTTGAGGTGCTATGAATTCAGTACATAGTGATTTCTTATGTCATTAAAAAAAATAGATGTAAATATGGGATCATTATAACATATAGTAGATATTTGTACTCTGTATAGTCTTATTCTATTTTTAATGAGGAGTTAATAAAGTTGATCCAAATACATGAAATATTTAATAAAAATAAATTGAATATATTTACTTAATCAGTCAATAATAAACCAATTATCTTTATTACCTTGACATTTCCTTTTTAATACCACTAATAAATAAATGGGTATATTTCCCTACTTACATTCTTACACTTGAAAATGAATAATAATACCCTGATATAGTTGTTACATAGATTTTATCTATTGAAAAGTCGAACATTTCATGATAACATCATCAATATCGTTCTTCATTCCATCTCAACTACAATATTTATGATGTTATTTTTATATCTTACTGCTACCAAAAAAATAGAAAATAGTGAATTATGAGCACCCTCAACAATTATTTCTTAAATTGGCGATCACAAGGAACACACAAATCATTCTAAATATGATAAAAAATTCTCTATGAAGGTTCAGTTCATTTAACATAGACTTTTTAAAAAACCATAAAAATACTTTAAAACTAAAATATTCCATATATGGATGCTTAATTATTCTTGAAATAGATTATTACACTGACACTTGAACAAAAAGTGTAGTAGTTTCTACATGCACAATTCCAAGGAAAAAATTCATTAAATTATTAACCAAATGATCATTCTTCAATTGTAGAGGAGATCATGATGTTTTATCTCTTCCACTAAATGCATATTCTACTTTTTTAACTTTACATGGATAATATTGAGTGTGAAATCATAATACATTATCAATTAAAACCTTCTTCTATGCCTCATATTAAATTATTTTTGAGTGAATATATAATTCAAACATTATGGTTAGTATATATTCCACATTTCTCATAATATATATGGTGTCTATATAATTATTAATAAAAACATACTATATCCCGTTTGACTTCATTCTTATGATAATTCATTACACATGGTTTCAATTGACATAAATCACAACTAATCCATTGATCATTTTGTATTACAAAATCCAAGTCCCTTCAATAAAGAATCATTATAAATGAAAAACTCACAATTTATTACTAAAAATATAACAATGGAGATTTACCCAATCTACTTATTAAATATTAGATAAATTCATAACATTCCTTCAACCCAAAAAATTTAACTCATTTCTATGTTAACATGGTTATTTAGATAGATAACCAAGAACATTATACAAGAAACTTTTTATAATAACCCTCTAATCTAATAAGACTTTGAATCTTAGTGATATTTTTATGTCTTGGACACTATTCCATCACATATTTTTTATAAAATCAATAGTTATTTCCTATTTATATAAAATATTCATGAGGTATAAAATCTTCAATAACTGGAATTAAATTTTTTTAAATTATATAGATAACTTATACTCTTTTAAAGTAAAAAAATAAAAGTAATTGCATGTCTTTAATGACCCTTATAACCTTTAAAATAATCTATAAATTCATCACTTAAAACCATAAAAATTTATCCAAATACTCATCAAAAATTGTATTTATAAAATCCATAGATATAACAGGTGAAATTTTCAAATTGTTAGAAATAACTAGAAAACCATAAGACAATACCTAGATTGAAACATTGTTTCTTTTAGTTTCATCCTCCTCCACTTTTATATGTTGATACCTGAACCTAATAACTATCTTTGAAAAATATTGAGAACCCTAGAGCTCACCAAATAAATAACTGATATAAATCAATGGATATATTTTTTTTATTAGTGATGTTACTGAGTGATATATGATCAATGAAAATAATCATGTAACCATAATTATTTTTAACAAAAAAAGACATGATCACCCAAATGTGAAGTGTTAGTATTAATGAAACCCTTATCATGAGACTCTTGTTACTAATTTTTCAATTAAAAAAGTTATATTAGAGCCAATCAATAGCGGGGTTTTTAATTTTTCATATCATCAACCACAATATTAACATTAAATTTCACATCATTATTAAGAATAATACTAATATATTCATAAGTAAATACATTTAGATATTCATTTACTACTGGAATGTGACTAATTTGATGAATTTTTTATTTTCAACCATATGTGTATGATAAATTTTACTTCAATATTTAATCAATTTATAATCTTATTGATATATTATAAAATTTATTAAATAATTATAATATACCAATTGAAACTCATTTTGAAAAAATAGTTCTTTATCTCTATAGTAAAATTGTTTCATGATAAATTGAAATTCAATCCTTACCTAGAATAAAAACAAACTCTATAATAGATAAGATAATGTGGTTTTGAGAAAACCTAATATGTATATGATAATAAGAATAATTATATAAATTCATCGGACCATTATACTACCCCTGGTAATTTTTATCAATTCTTTGACTTAATTTCATGAGATTTTATATACATTATATTTGAAAAATTTCCAAAAAACAATAATACCTACATCCCAAATAAAACAAGAAATTGTAATAATCCATGTAAACTTGTTATATACCTATTTCCACTTCAGTTGAGGGTCTAAAATCATCCATAATAATAGAGAAGGAAATTTCCACACCTTTATTCTCTCAATATTGAGGATTACAACCATTAATAAATAACTTCATACATTTATTATCATAATAACCTAACTCGTTTCTGTTAAAACATCCCATTTCTAGATGACTATCTATTTTTCTATTACTAGTCTGATTATAACTCTTTTCTTTATATCCATAGGAAAAATAATTGAGCTAACCACATCATTAACACTTTCCAAATCATGTAAAAAAATTCATAATATGTATTTTATATAAATTGGGAAATTTATGTGGGGATCACATCCATATTTATTACTTGAATAATTCTAAATGGATTTCTACCTATACCACCTCTTACTCTTATTACCGCGATGTATGTAAATTTCAACAGAATCGATCTCATCTTTTACAAAACACTAGTCAATGTCTTAATAACATTTAAATTCATGAGAGGGAAATCCAATTCATAAACTTGGTTTTTGACCCGTGAAAAAATCTACTAGTTTTAATTTCATGGTCTAGAAAGAAATTTGGTGCATACCTGGCCAATATATTAAAATTTTATTCATAAGAAGACACTTATGCTTATTCTTATTCCTTCAAATCTAGAACATTTCATTAAATTATATGATAAATAACTTCAAAAAAATACTTCTTATGAATATTGTTTGTAAGGATATTCCACTCCATGGAATCAATCTCAAAATTTCCATTATTATTCATAATTACATATCAACATCAATCTATATCACCTTGAAAGTGATAAATATAGATAATTACCTTATGATGTTTCATATATCCCAAAACATAAAATATCTTCTTTAATGAATTTATTTATTTTTCTAATTTTACTAGGTCAAATTATAAACCAAAATTTGATGGTTTTTGTATCATGAAATACTCCACTATAGTTATAATCTCCGAAAAATAATTTATTCATTATCTATCATGGGTTACACCATTAATAGCTTCTGTAAATTGAGTAAACACTACATCAAACTTCCTTATTCCAAATATTCCAGGGTTCTAATTTTTATGGATATTTTACCCTTGATTCCTTCCCACTTTAGTTATCTTATTCAATATGTGGAAACCAGAATTAACAGACATAGATTATATGAATTTGTATGAAAATCCAAAATAACTATCTCAGGATAATATAACCATACAATTGAATCTCTCTTAAGACTATCTTTTGTTATCCCTAAAACCTCTAATGGTTTCTAAACATTTATTTGATACCAATTATAATAAATTTTTACACTAAGAACCCATAAATGTGTGTTTAATGACATTACCCTGATTTTTTAGGATGATAATTATAGATAATTATCAAAAATGTTATATAATATTATGGAAACTCCTACATCGTGTAGATTTTTTCAACAAAAATAATGATTATTTTATACACCCCTATTTCATTCAAGATAGTTTTTATTCTTTTAAGATGATTCCAAAGTGTAGATTTTGAATTTATATAGTTCTTAATCATCCTAAGATTCTATAAAAACATATAAAAATGTGGTATGAAGAAATAATCTTAATAAGGAATATAAATATAAAGGAAACTTGTTAGTCAACTAAAAAACCAAAAAACAATTGAAACGTTTTACAATTTTCAACAAAAATCTTTGAGAACATAAATAAAACATTTACACAAGTGAAAACTAATAAATTATAAAATATGCCTATTTAAATAAATTATAAATCATAGAAAAATTATGAAATATTTATTAGGAGTATGATAACACATGAAAAAGTTCTTTGAAAAAACAAACCTTTCTCTACTAGAAGTTCAAAAACATTTATTTCTTCATTATATAAAAACATTTCAATACCAACCCTTACCATTAATGAAATAGGTATCTTAGAGCATAATATTCATAACTCATATTCACTTGTTAACATCATTTGTCTGAATAAATGATTCCTAATTATTTCCATAAGATTATCTTACCTGGTTATCTCCCTCATTTTTCTCCTTCAAAGACTAAATCACTACCCATTGCAATGGAGAGCTATATCGGCTTCACCCATCATCATAAATATATAGAGATTTCCTATTATCATTTATAATTTCCAAATATAATATCAGAAAAAACTAATTTTATATTTTACTTTTTCATCATAAACTCCATCAAAAATTCATTTTAATTCATAAAAATTTATCTTTCCATTTATACATAAAATCGGGAGAAATATCCCAATATTCTTAATAAAATAATCAAAAAAAATATCCAAAACAATGAGAATATATTATTTATTAAAAATACATGAAAATGTAAAAAGTAATTTTGTTAACAAGTAATATATAGAATGGTGGGAAAAATTGATCAAGATATATATGTTAAAAACCCATTTTTCACTTTCTTAAAAAGTCCAAAACAACCCACACTAAAAATAGAGAAAAGGTTAATTTTTTAAAATTTTAAATAAAGATTAAAAATGGTTTAAAATTACTTTTAAGTAAATTTTTATCATATATACTAATATTATTTATATATTTAAATGAATATGGGTATGAGGAAAATATAGATGGGAAAAGCATTAAGAATAGGTTTTAAAGAAATATATCTTACCTTATGTTTATTATGGATTATTATTTCATCAAACTCCAAAAAAATAAAATTATATTATTTATTTACTTTATTAATAAACTTTCATATGTTCATTCATTTATAATTTTCTTTTTATTTCAATTATTATAATTTTTATTTACTTACTATGTCAATTAATTTTACCTTTGATGTTTTGTGGTCGCTCTGTCATTAATTTTTTAAATAGCTTTATACATTTACCATGGGAATGATTTCATTATTTTATAATCTTATTCATGTAAAAATTATTATATTTATAAACTAAATACCCTTTTAAAAGGAACCATGTCTGAATATCATGAAAAATTAATTGTGTAGTTTCATGGAGACCGTAGTATGTACGTACACATAAATGAAAATTTTCAATTTTATAAGATATTGAAATAAATTAAAATAGATAAATTTTTAACTTTAAATATTATTATTTATTTTATTGTTATCATATTAATCCATTAAATCCATCATTATAACCATCCATGTACAGTGGAAATCATAATTGAATCACATTGTTTCGTGGAGGATGTAGTCCACATCTACATACAAGGGACATTATCATTTTCTAATGGAATGTAAAGGAAGAAATAAGATATTATATTGTCATTAAATAATCATTATAATGTCATAAATATCATATTTATACATTGGTTCACCATTTATAACCATCCATGTGAGGGGGTGATGGAAAATGAAACACATCTATTCATGGAGGTGTTATCCAACACGTACATGTGATCAATATTTTCATTTACCATATAATATAAATGAGTTACAAAATAGTTTAACAATAAATTAATAAAATTTAGTTTTATTTAATATACTGATTTAATTATATTATCATAGTTATAGAATATTATACCAAGGTAGAGGAAGAAAAAAACATGAAAGTGTTTGATTATGGTTTATACCTCCCCCTTGGATATCCTCCTTTGGCTTACACCTCTCCCTTATTGAATGGATATCATGAGAATGAAAGATCTTAAAAGGCATTGTAGGGATTTTTAAGTGATTTGGTCAAAGGGGTGTCAATATATTTTACACAATTTGTGTTAATAAGTGTGGAAAGTAGGTTCCCTTTTATAAGTGAGGAGAGTGGCACTCAAGTAATTATGAAAGGTTTTAAAATAACATAGAGACTTATTCATTGGAAATTGGAACTAAAGAAACAAAATTTTAATATAATATTTGTAAAAAATAAAGTGTCTCAAAAAATCACATTTTAAAAAAATTGGAGATATTTTAAAAGTTATTTCTTAGTTTAACCCCTATTGACCAATTTTAACCTTTACCAATATAAATTAACTTTTACCAAGATAATTTAATTGTAAATACAAAAAATAAAAGGGGAATTATAACCAAATATTTATATTATAATTCAAAATTAGGAATCAATTTTATCCAATTGAAATTCTAAATGTGGCATGAATTATATTTAATATAGGAACAAAACAATATATAAATAAAAGTTCCTAGAAAAAAACCAATTTTATGAATAAAAATGATTTTACAATGAGAATATGAAAATTATTGATTATATTTAATTTAGTTTAAATATAATTCAAAATAAATTTATATTTAATTTCCATTATGAAAAGATCTAATAGAAACATTCATGCGCAAACACATCACCCAAAGATTAATTGAATATGATAAATCAAAAGTTAACGTATTTTAAAAGTTAAGGTATTTTGAAAAATTGTATTTTCTATTTTCACCAAAAAACAAACTACTTCATAAAAACACAAAAACATCACCCAAAGATTAATTGAATATGATAAATCAAAAAATAAATTAATTTTTAGAAAATATAATTTCTAAAATTTAGAAATTTAATTTTTAAATAAAACTATGTAACACATGGAAAACAGTTTTGTTAAAATAATAACTATTTCTTTTTCAATAGAAAAATTTATATAAAATTATCTAAAAAAATATGAGGAATATGAATACCTAAAATGATCACTAATAAATAATAATATTGATTCATTATTACGATTAATTGGGTTTTAACAAAGACCATTGTGACATTGTTTCACATGACCCATGAAAATCACACCCCATATCAAAAAATTTATATTTGCATGTATTTGTATTATTAATAACATAGTCATAGAATAACCATCATGATTCTAATTTGATATAGAATAAATCTTTTATTTTATTGAAAAAATAGATGGAAATTAGAAAATGTATTTATGGAAGACATGATTCATCAATGCCAGAAAAATCTGAAAACTTAATAACTTAAATAACATCACTATGAACATAATATGCATGTACCTACTTCTGGAAACTATCATTCGAAAAAATTTCTATTTAAACATCAACTGGTGATATAAGAAACACAAATCAGTATTTATAACCTATATAGATTCCTTCAACTAAACAGTTTGATAATGATTATATAGTTGGGGGTATGAATTATTCCTTATAACCTGATTTAACTTCTAGTAATCAATGCACAACCGTATGTTATAATAAGACAACTTGTAGAATCAGAACATTGCTCTCTCAAGGGAGTTAATTTGTGGAATAAGTGCAATTCCCTCTAAATCCTATATTGAAACTGCAACTACTATAACTAAGAGTTAGTTTCTAATTCATTATAATGGAATAATATACAAGGGATCTCATCGTGAAGGAATTATCAGTTTAGTAGTCTTTAAATTCCAGAAAAATACAAGATTCTAAAATTACAATTTAAAAATAAAATATATATTGAAAAATTATATATTATTTGATATTATTCATAATTTCAATCTACATATCCTGGAGAAATGAAAAAAATAATGGGTGAGAATATATTCTCAGTAAGAGTTACATACCGTAGAAGTTATAATGAGTAAATAAATAATAATCAATATATAAAGGTAAATAACTAAAAAACCATTCCATTTTGTCAAAAACTTGATCACTAAATGAACCTATGGATAATATAAATTCATTAATTAGATAACTAAAGTAAATAAATTATAAATCCAAGAAATGATTAATGTTGAAAACCATGATCTCATGCACCATGATATCATTACCATCAAGGCCATATACCAAGACAATTTAATTGATGAGTTGGTATACACCAAAAAACCATTTAATAATCTTGACCAACTAGTTTGTCTCACTAGACATACAGATGCATCAAGGGGATATCTATTACTGAACCCCACACATCAACACACGTCCAATGCAATCCATATATATATTTAATGATCAATTTAATTAATAAAAAAATTCCTTATCTAAAAATATGTGTTTTTAGAAATGGATACAGAATATCAATATTTCCCTAGTCAATAAAATTAAATTCATATTAAGTCGTTGTATATAGAAATGGTATACACTTTTGGAAATAACCATTGAAATGATACAATTAATGCTGATATTTATGAGAAATGTATTGTCCAATGAAATATATTCACATGATTGATGACTATAAAATTAAAAATAGATACCAGACGCTCATAAATTCATAAAAAAGAATAGGTTTGTTAAAAAACCATTCACTTTTAATAAATAAATAGACTATGAAAAATAATATTAAGAAGACATTTCATTAAATATTTTTCTCTGTAAATCCAATAAAAACATATAGAAGAAGATAAACAGTGTAAAATGGTTATGGATGTGGTAAAATATGTTAATAACATTTACATTAAAAAAATCATTTTTTGAAATTTTCTAAAGAAAGTTAAAAATAAAAATTTAAGAAAACATTAGAAAGATTATTTTCAAACCATATATAATTTCAAAGATAACATAAAATATCCTTGAAAAAACATTTTGATTAAATATAAATTACTTCTAGAATACAATTTTGAAAAATATGGACATGGAATGAAAATATACATGGTCAAGAAGATAAATAAAACTACCTTTTATTTTAAAGATTTATTTATATGATTTAGGTTTCCAACAAATTAAAAGATGGATAAAAATGTGAAAAATACATAAATATCAAAATTAATGTTAAATTGATTTAGTTTATAAAGTATATACTATAATATCTCTTCAATGAAAAATATAATCAATCCTAGACTAATGAGGCTGTAAAATTATTTTTTATATCTTTGGTAACTTTTAAATTTTATCCCCTGGAATGATTAACTATAATTACATTTTTGTTCTGATGCTTTCTACCGGGGTGTGCTGCCCATGTGTCCATTCTTTGTTGATGCTTGATGGTCACAATGTTCCCTACGTTCCCATTTTCCAATGGTGGGAAGCATCCATTGCTTATTTGGCAACGTTTGCTCCTTGATCAAAATGGGATGAATGGATTTCAGTTCCTCCTTCGATGGATTCTTCCTTGGTACTTGTGACCTCGTCTGGGCCTCTCTTAATGATTATGAATTTGTTTGTGAAACTCATTCCTAGTGCCATCTCTTTGTGGACATTGTATAATTACACTATTACTATTAGGACATTCCAAGGGGCTGAGAGAGGGTTTCAACCATTGGTCAGTGGAGTAATCACACTGATTCATATGGGGAATGTATTGTAACATCGTAACACCTATATTCTCCATTATTATTGGTATTCTAAAGGGAATAGAATCATAAGGAATATCACATCATATATGGGTAATATTATGCTAGAGTCTTGTCTCTGAGGTTTTCCTAAACATCCAATGATTTGCACGGGGCATGTAGTGAGTTTAACGTATTGCAGAGGTGGATCAAACTGATTGGAACTCTGAAGAGAGTGGATCCCATGGGTACATCCCTAGGAGGTAGCACCTACAAGGTCTACTAAATAAATGGGATAGAAAACCCAATGAGGAAAGACACAAGGTGGTGTGTCCCAAAAAGGGATGGTTTCACACCATGAAGGTTTCCCAGGGTATTAAAAAGGATGGATCAAAGGATATGGGTCCCAAAAAAGTGAAAACCATGGTTTACCATTAGAAAGGATTGAACCATTGTGAGGCTTCTTACGTACCCTTTGTAGAATACAGGGGTCAAAACCCACATAGTTCAAGATGGCTAATTCGAGGATTAAACATGTTCAGCTACCCAGGTGTTGCATGAAATGATGAGATGAATGGAAACGATGTCAAAATGATGGTGTGTTGGGATTGAACCTCGAAGATGGTTATTTTGTATTGCAATGATAGGGAATCAATGTACACATTTTACTAGAATGGGGTGATGAGTCACCTAAGGAGGTGGCTAGTGAGAATGTAAGCATTGATGAGACTCGAAGGAAGTGGAACATTGGGTTGAGGTATGATCTTCCAGAAAGATAGGGGATCAAGGGAGAGACCAGGATGAGACATTAGTGATGAGATTAAATCTCATAGAGGATTCTTATGTATCCCCATGGAAGGGAATCAAATTCCACAATGTTTGGGATATGGGATATATTCCTGGTGTACAAAAAGGATAGAAACCCTAATACATTCTAGGTCTTATGCATGGTGAGTACACCATCATAATAGGGAAACTCTTGGTTGGATGGTTATCGATTGAGTGTGGGGATAATGTATGGTTAGTAGCCTGAATAGACCAGAACACCTCATGGGGGTGGATTCAAGAGATCAGTCCCAAAAAGTGAAGATGTCACATCAGGAGGGCACATCCTTAGGAGGGAGTACCAATGTTTACCATTGGTTGGGATTGAACCTCATGGAGGCATCCTATATAAATTGTATTAATGATATGGATAAAAACCCACATATTTTGATAAATACAGTTTAATGACATGTGGGACAATGAGAGCATACATTTTAACATCATGAGGGATGAAGGTGAACTGATGTGAAATGCACAGAATTCATACACCTTAGGACTTCATCCTCATGGAGGCTTACCACATACCCCATGTAAATGATAGGTATTAAAGTCCATGAAGTTAAAAAAGAAGGTATTTTTTCTTATGCATGGTAAGTGTCCCATAAATGATGTCATCGTCGATGCTTACTCTAAGACCGCATGAGTCATGCATGATGTGGGAAACAAGAGGCAGCAACAAACTCGATGATCTTGTTATAAAGGGTGCGGCATTAAGGAATGGTTTGGGTCTTACGCATGGGTAGATTCCCAAGGGAGATTTGGATTGGGACTTATTATATGAGGGAATCATGAGGATGATGTCCAGATGTGTGAGGAGAATATGACCATTGTACAGGTACCACCCTATCAAGGATGGTTGGGGATTAAATGAAGACATCCCAATATGTGCATGGAGACAAAACACAAAGGGAGAGAGAATGAGGATTGAAACGGTTGGAAGTGAGATGCTCCTGGTCTGATCCCCTATCTAATTCTATCAGGCCCTCCACACATGTGGTTATCACAATTTAACATCATGTGTTGAGGAAAAAGGGTGATAGTATGTTTAACATCTTTCATCTCAGACGATGAGGACTCACTCCTCACTCTTAGGACTTACATAACTTGTACCAACCCACACATGGGGAAGGGAATCCACAAGCAATGACATGGGTGGTTGAGTTGGATGGGTGGTCATTTGTGGTTCCCATGTTTGCATGGCTATAATAAGAATCAATATCCATTACCATGTCTCTGTGAAAAATCATAACGTGGGAAAACAAAACATGGAACACCACTTGAGGGACCTTGAAATCAATCCGAACAAGCCTACATGGTTTCACAAGAGAGGGGTTCATCATGTAGAAGGCCTCTAAAATAATGGATTTGTGAATCTATGGTGCTTCATTTAGAATAATATATTTTCG
Source organism: Viscum album (assembly GCA_963277665.1). Lineage (NCBI taxonomy): Eukaryota > Viridiplantae > Streptophyta > Magnoliopsida > Santalales > Viscaceae > Viscum > Viscum album. Next base: position 563,361,440 of record OY728125.1, read on the forward strand.
ATGTAAGCTACTTCATGAAGCATTGTAAAATGGGTCCTCACGTAGGGAGGAGCTTCACAAAGCATTGAGATCCAGCAGAGGAATGGGGTCTACTGGTTCTTGGAGGGTGCTTCGCGAAGGAATAATGCTCAGTGCAGTACGAAGTACCCAAAAGAGACTCCTACCTTCATGATAGCCATAAGTCTCATAAAGGGCATCCCCACTTTAAGCAGTTGAAAATTAGAGCAACGGGAAAGATGGTTCTTAGTGCTCAAGTACCTTGGGATATGCACTTTCTGGCTTGTTCACAGAGAAACGGCTGCTTCGTGAAATGATATCTTAGAAGGAGAATGGTTAGGGTAATTATTGTTATGGGTGGTGAGCCTTATATTTATAAGGAAAGGGGATTGCGATACTCTGAGGGTGCTCTATGAAAAAAATAGTGATTCGTGATCAGTGGTGGATCTGTTGGACTTGAAAAAATTTCCATCATTCCTATGTAGAGTTCGCAGTGCTTGTCAGGCTCAGAGAGGCTTCTATCATTACTCCATAGTGGGTCACTTCTCAATTGGAGGCAGATATTTTTGACTTGCAGAGGTGATGGGCATAACTCTTTAGTGGTCATGAAGAGGTCTATTTTCCATATTTTCTCCATTAATGTTGATGAGGGGATTTTCAATGGAGCTTCGTGAGTCAGTCCCCTTTAGTAACTTTTGTGACTCTTGTTGTTTAAAATTTCGTTCCAACAATGTCAACCAATATTCATTCATCTTGGGAAGGGATTTCAACGCCGAATATTTCCCCCTCCTCAATATGGGATCCATGGAGAAAATAAGGGTCAGATTTTGAGGGTATCTCACCGAAAATATGCAGATCGTGATGTCATTTCGCAATGAATGCATGCAAAGGCACTGGGTGTGATTGCCGGGAAGCTCGGGTCGGCTGAAGGCATTGAAAAACATGTGAGGTCATTGCTTATAAATTCAGTTCCAGAAACAATATTTTTTCCACATCTTTCTCCGAAAAACCTATGCTCGATCTATGAAATCGTGATACTCTATCTCCCTCATCAATGGTCATTGAGAACTCGTTTCCATTGACAGGTGCATTGCAAACTCTATTTAGAGAATTAGTGCATCCCGATCATGTGTCTCCCTACGAAGTACATCATGTCTTTCAAGGCTCTACAACATTGTTCTCCTTGAAATTTTGTTGCGAACATGATTCACAAATAGAGAAGAAAAACAGTAATGTCATAGAACAAATGGCCAATCTAGAAGCTGCCTGAGATGTCATTTCATATGATTCTTGAAGGGAATACTTTGTGAACAATCTTGATATTAGAGAATGTGTACGAATTCATTCTGATCATGAGTCTATTATAGAGATGTTGATGGAATGGCAGAAGGAATACCCCTTATTCAATAGATTTACACTGTACGACATCGGTATGGTGGATTATGTTTACATCACTGATGCAAGTAGGGACAAACAAGCTTACTAGTTTAAGGTCACGTCATTACAATATTAGTGGTTCAGGGATGCTGATGTCCATACCAAGAAGTATTATATACCTGTGAATGTCGACTACTTCTACTACAACATAAACAATGTTTATGGGAATGCCTTCAACTAGAGGTATCTCCACAGCATTACCACACCATTTTCAAGGCAGTCTTTGGAAACCAATATAAAGAGTGGACCTATAACTATTGTCTATGCCAAGGAGGAAATTTCATATATAAATGGGCCTATGACTACTAGTTCTATGAATATTATGATGCATTCCGAGTAGAGATGAGGTGGTTAGGCATTTATGAGGCTATGTTGTCTTCCAAATTACACATATACCAAACTAAACACAAGATTCCAGAACTGCTGAGTATGTGGTTGTCAAGGACCAATAATTTTTATCTTCCCCATGGGGATTCAGACATCAGCCTCTTTCACCACCACAAAATCCCAGAGAATCCAATTCTTGGGAAAATTTATGATAAGTTCCTCCCTATGGAAAATGTATGGGAGGATTCGAAGAAGATGTCATGGCTGGTGAAGAGCTGATAGACCTAGTTTCGAGCAATAACAAGCAGTAGGTGACAAAAGACTTTTTTAGACATTGGTTTGGAAATTTCCTGAGTTCCCTACCATAGAATCCTACTGAGGGAGTGGAATCACCCAGGAAACTAGCAACGAGGCCTACCAACATTCCAAGGGGAGCTCAACATATCAAGGAATGTTCTTACTAGAGAGTCCTGGAAAAGGCCAATGGAAACTATGGGGTACATCCCCAACACCGAGCAACAACTAGTGGTTAGGTTGGATGGGTTTATCTCCACACTAATTTATGGGTGTATGTGGAATGTCAGGGATGCACAAAGTGGTGAATAGAAGAGAACATTTATTATGGAGCCCATGCTGGGAATAGGGTAGTGCATCAACCTTGGAATCTTATTATTTTCCATGATGAACAAGGTGATGTGAACATTAGTGAGGTGAAAAAGCTAAAACAAGTATGCAAGATGCTCTACTTTTTTATGGTTGGATAGAAGCACATATTAGATTTTATGAATATCCAAACCCAATTTACCCTCTTGGGTTAGATTTTGACCATCTATTTTGAACGCAGTGCAATGTTTACCAAACAAGATGACTTCACTGGTGGTGCTAAACAATGTCTGGAGGCTGGATGAATTCAATTTCACTCCATTCGCATTTCCAATGGTAGTAATGAATGATAAAGTCTAGGGAACTAAGGATCAACGATCATATCTCATGGCCTTCTACAGTGGAGTTTGGGTGGTGTGGGTAGATCGTGAGCCTATCTATGAGACATATACCTGATTTCGCTTTATAAGTAAATTCATGAGAATATAAAAGTTAACCCCGAAAGTTTACCTAAGGGTTATTCCCTGATGGCCACCCATGTGTGATGAGGAAGATGTGGAACATGTTCACACGAGAGGATGTGAAGATGAAGAATGATTTTCCTCTCCCTGCCACCACTTACTGTCTAGTCAAAGAATATGAAAAAATCTAGAAGACAACCTACCTAGAAGAGATGTTGAAGAAATGGACAACCCGTGTTGAGGAAGGGGTGTACCTTCAACCCTGAGGTCAGGGTCAGACAATGTATAGAACCCATCTCTGTGGTAGAGTTGATGCACATTGTGGTGGTGGGGTTTATGTACCGATGAGGTTAATAATTATGGGGCCTACACAGAGTGTAAGGGGAAGAAAAGTAGTAGCATAAGACCTAGTGGCTCCAACTAGGTGAATTCGGGAAGAAGGATGGCCACCCAAAGGGTTCTTCATGATACCTACCCAAGCTACTAGTAAACAGATGCACTACATATACATTATGGAAGATTCTGTCTATTCGAAGGCTTGGAAAACCTAGGACATTAATATGAAATTTCTCAATCCTTATGGGATGTGGGAAAACCTAAACTGGATCAAAATGTATCTTTTAAACAATGATCATGCAAAGTACAAATTTTTAGTGTCTCGGGTAGAGGGGTAGTAATATGTAGATGATCTTTAAGACATTCTAAATTCTCGGGGCATAACACATTCGATGACAAACCGGGTGAATGTACTGCATAACCGAACGTCTCCACCACAACCTTATACTGCTAAGCTGGCAGAGAACTTCCCTCAACTAGAAGAATTATCAGGGTATGGGGAAGAAGATGTTTATTGGGGGATCCCTTTGGAGTTAGGTGAGGTTGTGGGATCGAAGCTAGAAGAATTCACACAAACTCTTGAGGTAAGCTCTAAACCATTCTTATGTTCGATGATCTTATTCATGTCATCCAGGTTTCTCAACTACCATTTTTTATATGAAGGATAGAATTATACAAAACACCCCTTCACGTATGAAACTGCACATAGAGGGACAAGATATGGGGCCTGTATCAGGAAAAATGGTGAACACAGGGCCCAATAAGGTTTTGGTAACTGCGGTGACCATATCTGAATATTAGGAGTTCCCAAACATATATGGGGGGCCATGTCCTGGGATTCTGACAGTAACAACTAAAGGGTGGGATCAACTATTCGACCTTTGTATGATTTCTTACTTGTAGATTCAAAATCATTGTCCATCAGGTCAGGAAAACTGACACTTTCTCTGTCCAAAAAGAATCTTCAAATTTTACATGCAGTGCTATTGAGGATGGATGGGGCCCTGGAGCTGCCTTCCCAGGGGTAACACCAATTTTCATATAGTTGGATTCCCGATCTGAGCAGACCACGACAATGACGTATTTGGGTTGAACCAATGGCAGGGTGGAACCAAAACTTTTTGAGAAGTTATTGAGTGATGAAGATCATTCACATGATATGGAACACATCCCATATGATAGGATACTGGAGGATGATCCTACTACCAAACTTTTAGAGGCATTCCTTGAATAAAAACCTACTAATCTGTAGGATTTAAGTGAGGTTGATTCTAATGTTGAGGGCAATCTGTAAGCCCATCGTTGGTCATAGAAGTTTATGAAGTACTTTATTGATGAAATACTACAAGTATAATGGATAATTCGGATGGGGAAGCTTCATTTTTTACTGTGTCACCAATGTTCCAGAGGGGTGGATGCACCATGTTTTCATATGATCATTCAGGATTACCTTGCTGAAAAAGTATAGGAAAACTACCATGGCCTTAGTGTTGGAATGCGTCGGAGGAAATATCCGAACACTCAAAAACATGAAGAGGCTGAAAAAGATATCTAGCACTTGGAAACATGGATAAATGAGTGATCCTTTTTCAACAACACCAAATCAGAACTCATATCATGATTATGGGTTCATTTGGTAGAGGTTCAAGAGTAGATGAGGTGAGAATATCATGAAGTGGCTGACATCCAAGTTGAGGAGGATTGAGTATGGACTAGGGATGATGAAATTCTCCCATCCAGTGAGGAAACAAGGGATCTAAAGAGACGACATCATATATTTAATGCCCCAAACCAAAGAGTGTGGAGCTAAGACGGTCCATCGAAGGGACCAATAAATAGGGGATGCATTTCACCAAACTCATTTACATATTTTTAGGTTTTCTTATTTAATTAGACTATGTATGAAAATTTGATCACCTACTTTGATTATTTCATACTAATCATATCTGTGAAACAACCACTGATCAATCCCAAAGCTCATGTGGGTCAGGATCGGTTTGAGAAACAATTGATGAACACATAATCACTCACCATGGATATGAGAGATCCAAAAAATCATCAAACTCTTGGTGTATTACTTGCCTCTTAGTGTTTTTGGAATGAGATTGGGGGTAGAGACTAGAGGATAGGGTTCTCATTGCAGCCAAACCACCTTTCCCAACATTCTCTAGTGCACGAGTGGGATAATTCCAGGGGTGTTGGAATAAATCTGAACAAAATGGAATGTGGAATTTGATTCACGATACCCAAAATTAAGAACATAGTGACGGTGGAATTATTACGGAGGGAAATTTCTAGCCATGTTTGTAAGACAGTATCCATATCACGTTAGATTAAAATGGGGACAAACCAATGATGGAAACCTACTAACCGTGTTTAAAACATGGGTCAAAACATAAAGTGTCATCCAATGTATTCTATAACATTGGTCCCGAATGGTAGGTAAGCTAAAGCAGTATGAGACATGAACATTAAGGGGTTCCCTCAAATGTGAAAGAGGATGATGATCCGAATAAGGGGCACACAAAGGATGGAGGTGGAGTGATGGGTTTTTTCAAATGGAGTCCATCACTCTTGAAATTACAACACCATGATGAAAGAACATTGGTGTGAGATAATTGTTCTAAATAATGGTCAATCCTACATCAAAGATGACCTCTATAGTGAGGACCTAGAATATCATATAGTTTTATGTTGTATAGATTAGAACAGTAAGAACGTAGTTTATCATCATACAGTGAGGAAGATACATGGAATAGTTTAACATCATATTTCTAGGACAATGAAAATTGTGTAAGGTAATAATTCCTAGACCCTGATCAATATTTTAAAGTCATGTTACATGGACTAGGGACTCCTAGTTTAAGTTCGTCAAGTTTGGACCTTAGTTGGGAACAAAGGGAATGCAAGGTCAATGAAACTATGGATGGGCCCCGAGCCCAACTTCCTGGGAATTCATACATATCCCATGGAGATGGGAATAAAGACACCCATAGATCTTGAAGAGCCATGTAGTTTAACATCATATGGTAAATATGAAATTTGTGACATAGTTAATTGAAATATGGATAATACATTAGCACCCCACAAAAGAAATGTGTAATGTAGCACATAACCCGATGTGAATGAGGGAAAATACACCACACCACACCCCACACTCCCATAGGGGAAACCAAGCTAAAAGGGACAAAGCGGGGAGCTTACAATTTTACAATTGGACCTAGTGATAAGATTTATTTTCTTTGTATCCTGTAAGGGTAGTAATCAATCCATGCATAGTTCTTGAATTCCTTGAAATTTAACATCGTGTAGTGAAGAAGAAGATAACCCCATGTGTTAAGGGTAAATAATGTTTTCTCTAAACCCAAGATCAATTATTCGGGCATCACTACATAACCCATTAGAATGGGAATCAAAACACACATAGTTCTAGGATAATTTCATTGTGAAGTTCTGACTGAAGAATAAATAATAGAGGCATTAGATATTTCATGATTTTTTTATTCATTTTTTTGAGCGACCGTCCCGAGATAAAATTGCTGGGTGTCACTGTGGTGATCAAGATGTGCGCCATTATTAACCAATTACATGGTGGATAACGAGTTCCCAAGGGTGATTTCCTCTCAAGTGAGAACACCATAATGTGGTGTCATTTTTAATCATTCATCCATGAGGATGGTGTCTCTATTTATGGTTATATGGCAGGATCAGACCATTTACTTTAACATCATTTGGAATAGCCATAACAATTTCGAATCATATCGGATGATGAAACATAGTTAAAAATCAAATGGTTTAGATGATAGAGATTATAGTTTGAGGTCGTAGAGCATGGACCATAGGGTTTCACAATCCTATATGCGTGTTTTACCATACCAAAATTGTTATGCCCACGTGATCCATGCTCGGTGTGGGAAACCAGGGGATATATTAGGACTTTAAAACATATGAGAGTTCAAAAAAATAAAAGAGAATTGTTGGGTGGGAAACCCCCCAACCAGACCAACATTACTACTCAACATATGTGGGTATTTGGAGGGATATATATGAATGAAAATTTGAATAACTGGACCAACTATTTGGGACACAATGGGGAGGAGATAATGATATAAGATAATTGGTAACCATGTTTACAACAGAGTATCCATATCAGGTTGCCGGGAATGGGAACAAACAATAGAGGGTTGACTGCTGACCACATTCTCAATGTAGGACTAGCATAAAATTGTTGTTCAAGATCCTCCAGTATGTTGGCCTAGGAAGGTAGGTGAGCCAAATTGACATGATACTAGGATATTAGGGGTCCTTTTGGATGTGAATGATGATGGAGACCTTGTTTCGTCGTCCCTTGGAACATTTATTTTGGTTAGTAATCACTACTTATGGGAGGTTTTCATTTGATTTATTTATGGAATAGAAACATCCAATGGTTATTTATCCAAAGAGACCTTCTTTCCAAGGGTAGGTGTTCATTATGTTTTGACCTATGATAATTAAGAACATACATTGGTGGAGAGGATGGCAGGTCGGAATCATCGCACCATACTGGGGGGATTATTGCCTAATCCAGGCCTCTCTTATAGATTTGAGATATATTCATGAATCCTTATTAATTCTTTAAGTATAACATATGTTTCCCTTGTAATTTGCAATTAATTATTAGCATGTGTGAAATTTAGAATCATCCATATGTATTTTAGGTTCTTCATTAATGGATATATCTGCATGTATTTGATGTTCTCCATCAATGGAATCCTCTTATATAATATTTATAGATTATTTTAATCATTGTTATTATAATACTTGTTTTTAAGGCACTCAGTGGGGCACTCTAGAATTTGTGGTCATTCAGGGAGATGAAAGTTTGTTTTGATGTTGGGATTGTACCCATAAATTGGGTACCTATGTATCATTGTAAAATGAATCAGAACCCTCATAGTTTTGTGACACTTAATGGAAAAAATCATGCATTTTAAGGTCCTGTGATAAGAACCTAACCGTACAGTTTAATATCATTTGGTAAGGACATCTAAGAAAAAGGTTCTTAGTCAAAGCTTTGTGTGGGACTTATGCCTAATAATCCTAAGGAACCTAGAAAGATGAAACTTTACAATTTTGATTAGGCCCTATTGGAAATATGGCCCAAGAATAATGTTGTTTTGGAGTGTTGGGTTTGAACCTTAGGGAGGCTTCCTACATATGCCATTTGTAAGGGAATCCAATCACATGATGTTTAGGGAGTCTCAAAGGGGTGATTGATCCATTGAGAGAAATAAGTTGGTGGTTAATCATAAATTGGATTTCTATATTGTTTCCGACGCTTTTACGTTGGGGTGCGCGCATCCGTCTGCGGAGGACGTGCAACTTTAGCCCTGCATTCCCGCTTTCCAAAGGCAGGCGACATCCATTCCTTGTTTAGGGACGTTTTCTCCTTGATCGAAACCGGGATGATTGGATGTCGGTTCATCCTTCCATGGATTCCTCCTCGTAAACATGTCACCTAGTCCGGGTCTCCCTCATAGATTTAATACGTTGTTCGTGAAACTCATCCCAGTCCCATGTTTTTATAGATGCCATTTAATTACACTGCTTCTGTCAGAACATTCCAAAGGGTCCATTCAGGGCAGAAACCTTCAATCGGGGGTGTAGTCACGTCGAGGCATCACTAGCATGTCTGACTGCTGGGGAATTGGCATGTCTGTCTTTTTTCCCTTGTCATAGGGCTTCTCGAGGGCGTGAAAGCCCGATGAATCCCACATCGAGTGTGGGAAATCATATGCCATAGGCATGTATCTAAGGTTTTCCTCATCTTCCAATGTTTAACACAGGGTATGCCTCAGGTTTAACGTCCAGCGGAGACGGATCGGCCTGATCAAAACAATAGCTCGAGTGGATCAGATTGATGAATTTCTTTTGAAGGGGTGTCGATGTCAGGATCAGCTCGTGGGAGGCTTCCCGGATGCTGTGGAAGGTATTAGAGTGGCATGATCCCACCGGGATGTGGCGGCCCGGGTAAGAATCAGGTTGGATGATGGATGGGTGGATGGATGAAGTAGAGGTGCAATGAAATGTGACCATCGCAAGGGAGACAGTAAAGTTGGGGTTGAGCCTCAAAAAGGCTTCCAACGTACCGTGCCTTGACACAGATTAAAGTCCTCGTAGTTCAAATGAGATGTGGGACACAGTTTAATGTCATGTGAGACGGGGGTGAACCGACGTGAATGGGTTCGAAATGACCGGGTGACAGGCTCGAACCTCATGGAGGCCTTCTACGTACCATACCTTAATATTGATCAAAGTCCTCATAGTTCGAGCATGAATGGTGGGTGTCGGTGGACCGACGTGAAAGGAAAGAGACCTTGGTCCAGATGGTGTGGGGCTTACACACTAGGCCGCCCAGGTGTTGGTGAACCGACGTGAAGGAGGTCATAATGACCAATGGGTGATGGGATTGAACCTCAGGGAGGCTTCCTACGTACCATGCCTTGACATGGATCAAAGTCCATATAGTTCAGATTGGATGCCTGAAGGCCGAAGTGAAAGTGAACCCGGGGGGGTCCACTGGTTGTGGGCATAAACCTCGTGGAGGCTTTCTACGTACCACCCCTTAGCATGGATCAAAGTCCTATTAGTTTGGAATGGTCACAACGGCTTACCACTAGGCCAAAATGTAGTTTAACGTCATGCGAGACGAGAGTGAATCCTGACGTGAATAGACGATGGGCGGTGGGATTGATCCTCATGGAGGCTTCCTTCGTACCATGCCTGGACATGGATCAAAGACCTCATAGTTCAAATGGATGTGCAGTTTAACGTCATGCTGGATGGGGAATACAGTTTAACGTCATGCTGTACGGGGGTGGAACTCAACTTGAAGAAACGACTGAGTGGTGGGGTTGAACCTCGTGGAGGCTTCCTACATACCAAGCCTTAGCACGGATCAAAGTCTTGGTAGTTTGCTTAAGGTGGGGGTCAGGGTCGGTGCTCACTCTAAGATCACATGAGTCATGCTCGGTGTGAGAAACAAGAGGTTGCAAGCACCTGATGATCAAGTCGCAAAGGATGCGTCCGTGGGAAAGGAAGAGGGGCTTACGCGTTAGGCGACCCATGGTGCTGGTACTTACTCCAGGATGGAGGCCCGATGTGTGAAAAAGTGCGGCGAGAGGGGGATTTGGGACCAAAGATGGATGGTACCTTGTTCCCTATCATTCCCTCCACTGGCCTTGGAAGTGGGGAAGTACGGAGGTGCATGGGTGATACCTTCTGCAAGAGAGGCTTGGGGGATTATACTAAGGTGGTTTCCCTTATCTCGTGGACATAAGCTACTCCGAGAAGGAGGATATCATCCCTTTTGAGGGTGATTCCATTCCCATGGAGATGAGCCCTGTAATGAATTTCCGAGCTGGGGGGGGACCCTACGTGTGAGGCACGGGGTCTGATCACAGTTTAACGTCATGTGTTAAGGATGAGGTGCTTGGCAGTTTAATGTCCTGCAGCTCGGAAGAGGTGGGTTTACTCTGCACCCCTAGGACATACATGACCAGTACCCTCTACTCCTTGGGGGAGGGAAGGTACTGTCAAGGCCATGGTAAAGGGGGGTCGCGGAGGGAACCATCGAGGGGTCCACGTTAGCGTGGCTATGCGAAGAAGCAATAGCCTTTAGCATGCCTATGCGAAGAAGAATTAGGCGAAGCAACGCTACGTGTGGTGTTGTCCATGGGACTTTGAAATCACATCATGAAAACCTGTAGGGTCACACGGGAAGAGGAATTTCCAAGAAAAGGAGTATGCTTCGTGAAGAGGAGTGCCTTGGCCATAGCATGGGGCAGGGGTGTGAATGGGAGGTTCTTCGCGAAGTGGAATAGTATTTGCGGGGCACTGCCCCATGAAGCAGACGTGCCTCGCGAAGCAAGGTGCTGTGAAGCAGTGTGCTTCACGATGTACGGTGACCCGCCTTAGCATGTGGATCACTAGTACAGGATGGGTGTTTCGCGAAGCATAAATTCTCCTCGGCTTCCCGGGTTCCCTTGGGAATCCCCTTCATTTGTGAATGCCCTTAGGCTTCGCGAAGGGCATCCCACTCAGAAGAGGGGCTCAAGACGAGACTAGGCGAAGGCATCTTGCGAAGTAGAAGTACCTCGCATAGCTCATGATTCCCGGGGGTGAAGGGTGCTTCGTGATTCGGGAGCTGAAAAGCCAAAAGGTCGGATCATCCTCCTTTGGACTCAGGGGGAGCCCAGTAATTATAGGCTAGGTGCACTGTGAAGCAGAGATCACGCGGCGCGAAGGGGCGGCAAGCGCTTCGCGGCGGGATCGCGAACGTCAGGCCGTTGCGGAGCGTTAATGCCTCGGGAGCTTCACGGCGGGCTCACGAACGTCGATCCGTTCGTGGAGTGTTACCACCTCCGGAGCATCGCAGCGGGCTCGCGAACGTCAGGCGGTTTTCAGAGGAGTATCGCCTTTGGAGATTCGCGGTGGTCTCGCGAACGTCATGCCGTTTGCGGAGTAGTACCGCCTCCGGAGCATCGCGGCGTCCGCGTTCGCTGGGGTGCACGCTGCGGCCGCACTTTACGGGGCAGTGCACGAGCTTCTTTTCCTTCTTCTTTTGTCGTCCAATATTTTGGCACCAAAAAATGCCCCCCCTTAGACTTGGAGCCGCAGAGGACTGAAGGGTCGAAGTATGAGGGAAAATCACCAAAATTATTGGGGGTTCGCGATGTGGCCTCGTGAAGAGGGCGCACGGGGTGGCCAACGACCGCGCTGTTTGGACGCGCCGCGATGCTCCACACGGGCGGGATGCCCCGCATAGTTTCAGGGTCGCTGCCTATAAATAGGGGGGCTGACCACTCTTTTTTCTTCTCACGACTTTTGTCCTTTTGCGCTCTCGACTTCGCGGAGCTCCACATACTTCGCGTCTGCTCTCCGCGAATCAAGCTTCGCGGCGAACCATGAGTCTCCGACTCCGCGACCGCACCCAACGAACTTTTGTTTGCCGGCCTAGTCCAAGCTCCGCTACTTGGATTTTTTCTGAGCTTCGCGAGATATCTTCTTGAGCAACCTTCATGACCTGACCTGAAATTTTTTTTGTGTTCCGAAATCGAAATGGCCCATAGAGAAGCTGTGTTGGGGGTGCTTGCAGATCCCGCTTGGAGGGATGAGATGGATAACTTTTTGGGCTTTGGAGATATGGTCCTAAGTCACTCGGACCATAATTCCTTGGCATCACTGCTATCAAATAGTCAGTAGAACTACCCGCAGTGCATGAAGATGCCTTTGTATGGCTTCGGGCTCAGGGATGATGTCTTCATCCCTGAGGCGAGTAGGGACGAACCAGATTGCTGGTTCAGGAGTACGCCATGCCAGTGCCAGTGGTTAAGGGCAGCCTATGGCCATGCACGGGATGAATTCACACCCGTCACTTCCGACTGTCTCTACAACCATGTGAACAATATTGACGGGGAGCCACTGCAAATTGAGACTTCCCCTCCTCTGTACCGCACCATTCTGAAGGCGGCTTTGCAGGATTCGACGAAGGGGTGGTCCGACGAGTGGGACCTACACCGGGGTGGAAACTTCACCAATGACTGGGCAAGGGCCTACTGGATAGGCGTCTCATGTGAGGGGTTTGGGGCCGAGCCGAGGAGAGTGGGTTTGTATGAGGCATCATGGGCCTCCCAATTCCATATTTACCAACCGAAACAGCTGATACCGGAGCTGCTGAGAAAATTGTCATCTACGACCAATACTTTTCACCTACACCATGGGGAGGTGGGAATCAACCTGTGGGATGTCCACCAGATTTCAGGGGTTCTGATCTTGGGGGCCATGTATGATGAGTTCCTCCCCGTCACGAGCGTGTGGGAGGATACAGAGTAGATGCAGCGACTGGCATCGGCGCTGATGGCATAGGTCCCTAGAGATGACAAGGAGGCAGTGAGGGATGTCCACTTTAAGAAGTGGTTTGAGCATTTCTGGAACTTCCCAGAGAATCGAGAGTTCCCTCCGAGGCCTCGAACTTGTCCAAAGGTGGCTCAACGGGGCAAGGAGCACTCGTATTGGCGGGTCTTGGAGGACATCCAATGCAAGACTTGGGGTTTCAGTGTCAGCACTGAACATAAGCCGATATTCAGTCTGGCGGTGTTCATCGCGGCCCTTATATGTGGTTGGATCCAACCGGTGAGAGATACTAGAATGGGGGTGCGGCCCATCTCATTCATCATGGCGTCTATGATGGCCATGGGGTAGCGGGTCAATCTGGGGATTCCAATGCTCGCTAAGTTGTACAGGATGTTGCGGCACATTAGAGAGGGTAAGAAGCTGCCAAGGTTATGCGGGCCCTTCCACCTTCTGTATGGGTGGATTGCGGCGCACATCAGGGGGATTTATGAGTATCCAAACCCTATCTCACCGCCGAGATCAAAATTCTTCCCCTCCATTCTGAATGTGGCCGGAAGCTTCCCATTCAAACTAACCGTACCGATGGTGCAGAATCGGGCTTATCTCATGGCCTTTCGAGGCGATGTTTTGGTGGAACGAGTGGATCGTGAGCCGATCTGTGAACCGTACACCCCCCATCGGTTTGGAAGGCAGTTCTGGTGCCTCCAACGGCTAACCTCACAGGTCTACTGGGAGGTGCGTCACAAGGAGGACCCGTGTGTGATGAGGCAGTTATGGCTCATGTTCACACGGGAAGACAGGAAGATGCGAATTGCATTTCCTCCATCCACCACCGCTTTTGGATTGGTGAGGGAGTAAGCCATTAGTTGGGAGGCCGCTTATCCGGGGGAGATGCTGAGGCATCCAACCGTTTGAGTTGGTGATGGAGGGCCTCCTTTATCCCGAGGTCTGGGCCAGAGGGCAGCAAGGGCCTCTCGTGCTGGCGGGGGTGTCGTGGCGGCGAGGCCCGCACCGGCCGAGGGAGTGGCAGCAGCGGCAGATCCGGTGATTCTAGAAGATCAGGGCCATCCATAGGGGCGGCCACCGAGAGGATTTCATAAGATATCCACTCAGGATCCGGGGAAGTGGTTGCATCATATCGACATGGAAGAGAATGTCGTCTTCCCAGAGGCCTGGGACATTTGGGATGTCAACTGGCAATTCCTCAGTCCACCCGAGATGTGGGCGCACTTGAATCGCCTCGGGATGGAGTTACCGGGCATAGGCCCAGTCCGGGCTAGTTTCACAGCATCTCCGGTGGAGGCGGAGCAATACATAGATGAGCTGGAGGACTACGTGCACTCCAGTGGTGTCCCGTGCCCAATGAAAGATCGGGTGAGGGTACTGCTTGATCGGACGGTTCCCCCATAGCTGTCAGCTACCAATATGAGGGAGCGCTTCCCCCTGCCAGAAGAATCAGAGGACTCCTCTTGGGATGATGAGGCTGGTGGAGGGAGCCCGTCGGAGGAGGGCGAATTCGGAGACCAAGACTCAGATTCTGATGACTTCCTAGAGGCTCTCGAGGTAGCATTCCGAACATCTTTTCTTATGATCCATTCTCGGGCCATCAAATATTTCTCACTGATGTTTGAACCATGAAGGAGGAACTTGTGCGTAGGCCTCACTCTCGCCCCTTGGCGGGTGACGATGCAGGACCTTCAGAACCCGCGCCTATGGCTGCGTCCAGTTCTGTGTCTAGAGGGGCCAGAGCATCCGAGGTGTCTCCACCAAGATCTCCTGACCTTCCAACAGTATTTGGAGGGCCATGTCTCGGCGTCCTGTCAGCATCGACTCAAGAGAAACACCAAGAGTTCGATCTCCGTAAGTTTCGTCTACTGGATTCATTGCTGTCACATGTAGATTGTGCCAGCTAACATTTATGTCCCTCTCTGTCGTACAGTTCTCCGAATGGCATGGGCTACTGTGGCAAGGTTGGTGGGGATGTCTAGTGGCATCCCTCCTAGGGGAATCCCGGTAATAGTGGAGATAGTCCCCCCATCACCCCGAGCTGCAACACACACCATCATTGGTAGGACCACCATCAGGGTCGTGCCCGAGGTTATTGAGGTGGACTCCGATGAAGAGGATCAAGCGGCCGAACCAAGCCCCGTCACGCCTGCTACGGTGCTAGATGTCGCACCAGATTCAATGCCAGATGCATATCCTTCCGAGGACTTCCTGCGGATGTATCCTGCATACGATCCTCCCAATCGCACAGACTAGGATGAAATGGCCTCCGATGAAGAAGACAACAGCATAGTCCGCCGCCGAACTTGGAAGCTAATCACGTGCTTCATCAAGGACCCCCACCCCCCCCCCCCCCAAGAACTATGGCTGAACAAAATGGATAGACTTCACTCACAGCTGTGTAAACTGTGCACTGGGGGAGTGGATTCCCAACGTCCTCATACGCTAATCCACGATCTCATGGCCGAGAAGATCCGGGAGTATGATCGCGGGATCAGCGTGGGCGGGCAGTAGAGGAAGGCGACAAACATAAAGAGGCTCTAGGAGGATGAAAGTGAATTCCAATAGCTACAGGCCCAGGCAGATGAGCACTCATCCTCTCTTAATACACAATCTGAGTTGATCTCAAGATTGAAGGCCAAGATGGAAGAGGTGGAAGAGCATATGAGGCAGTCTTCTGGAATGATGGCTGCCATTCAGGCTGGCATATAGGGGGCCAAGGCCAAGGCTGACGAACTACGCCCTGCCGCTGCTAAGGAGAAGTGGGAGCTGATTCAGCGGTAGCAATTCCTGGATGCCACAAGCCGATGTTTGGTGGAACTGCTACACTCTTTTGACGGGGTCAACCTGTCCGTGGAGGGAGTCGACCCCCGGGTACTGTAACAAATTACAAACCTTTTAATGGTACTTTAACGCTTCAATTTTCATTCTTTTGAATGCCATAGCATGCACAATTTCCACTGTTTGCATCAGTTCATTACATCCACACAATGTTTGCGGGACGTCTGGCGACAATTCCCCAAGCTCACGTGTGTCAAGCCCGATGTGAGAAACAGGAGATACTTGCCTCATCGTCCCACCCAACATGGGAGTGGAAAACAAGCTTCAGGCATCCGAGGTTTGGATAACCAGTCCGGATTTATAGAAGATGGGAGAGGCCTGGCCGGAGAAGGAGGTTCTCAGAACAGCCGAATTACTGTTTCTTTACCATTCTCTTATGCATGAACGGTGCAACGCCAGGGGTGCTGAAATCGGTCCGAACAGAGGGAAATGGTAAGTGTGAATCACGATACCCATGATTTGGAACACTGTTTGATGGCGTGAAAATAAGGGACAAACATTAACCATGGCGGAGAAATGATATCCTTATTGCGTTAGCCTGATATGGGGATAACAAATGAGGTTTGACCGTTGACCATGTTCGAAACACGGGACCATGTCACAAATGTTGTGGATCAATCCTGCGGGAAGTTGGCCTAGGACAGTCGGCGGACCCTAGGTCTAGCAGCCATACTATTAGGGGGTCCTTCCAAACATGACCAGTATTCCGGAACATTAGCCCAGGATGGTAGGTGAGCCGATGCAGCATGAGACCGGGCCATTAGGGGGTCCCTTCAAACATAAAAGGGGATGAGGGTCCGAATAAGGGGCACACAAAGCGTGGAAAATAGAGTGATGGTTTGTCCGAACATAATCCAACACTCATGTAACTACATCACCGTGGTGGGAGTACGCCAGATGAGCACATTGGTTTGATTGCGGATCCTTCCTTCTTTGGGACAGGGCCCCTCTGGCGAGGGGGTATGTCGCCTCCCAATGGGATCTTGGGGAATCCTAAACTTGTTCATGGTAGAATCATAGTTACATGGTTCTCTGCGAGGGGTCAGGCTAGGGGGCCGGAAAGGGGAATAATAGGATTAATGATTCCAATGGGCTGGACCCTAGGAAAAATACCAGGGCATCTCTACGTATCCCATGAGGATGGGAATCAAGTCATATGTAGTTCTGAAAGCGCAGTTTAACGTCATGCGGGACGATGAGAAGCCTGGCCGTGTTGGTACACATCCTGCCACAACTACTAAGCCCACGTGAGTCATGCTCGGTGTGGGAAACAAGAAGTAGTGGTGGGACTTTCCTGACACAGAAAGGGGGCAGGTTAGGGTAAAGGGACACTCGGTGAATACCGGCCCAATGACACTAACACGATCATGTGGCGCATATAGATGCAAGAAGAGATAGAGTCGAGCATGTTGGAATTCCACTTGAACGTGAGGAACTGTAAATGTGTGAATCATGATGCTCTAAATTTGAATCACAATGATGGCGACGTGACGATAGAGGATAACCGTTAACCGTGAAGGAAATGCAGCACCCATATCGCGTTATCCTAGAATGGGGACAGACAAATAAGGGTCGGTTGTTGACCATGTTCGAAACATGAAACCATGTCACAATTGTCTTCAGAGATCCGTAGAGATGTTGGCCTATAAAGATTGGAGGGCCCTTAGGTCTAGCATCTATGGAGATCCCTTAAGCCTAGTATCCATGTCGTCTGAGGGTCATTTTGGATGTGGAAGAGGATGAGGATCCAAATAGCGATCTCATGAATCTTGGTCATGGGACGAGGGGTATGTCCCCATGAAAATCCCACACTTCGGGATCTTTGTCAAAACACATCTGAATAAAAAAATGAGGCATATTAGATAGAGGGATCAGAGTCATTTCCCATAGGGAGATCTTAGTTTATGGTCATAGAATTCGGACCACGGGTGGGAGGAAACACAAAAGGCACACGGTGGGGTAACTCAGACACCTGACGTGAATGGGAACCGGGGGTTCCGACCACCATGTGCTTCTCGGATAGTTTTAGGTCAAGGGACCATAAACGAGAGTTGAGCTGGGCCTAAAGAAAAATTCAAAGTCCTTCCTACGTACCCCATGAAGATGGGGATCAAGCTGCATGTAGTTTTTGAGAGAGTCTTAGCTTAATTTCTTAGAAATCGGACCATGAACGGGTATGGGGAGAAGGGGACACATGGAAAGGCGGTTAGAAAACCCGACGTGAATGAGGACCTAAGCCCTACTTACCATGTGTTATCTGGGGAAATTCTCGAGTCGAGGGACTGAACATGAAGGTTAGGATGGGCTTGCGGGGAAGTGCTCGGGCGCTCCTACGTATCTCATGAGGATGATAATTAAGCCATATGTAGTTCTGAAAGGTGGAACAGTAAGGTACCAGTGCCAGGGAAAAAGGGGAGTGCGGGAATGGCCCTTGTACTAAAAGAAGCAGAATTTGACAAATCGTGTTTTTCCTTTAAGTTGAGTGGTTTTTTTTGTGAAGTGACAGGCCAAGGGTAGTAGGCCCTGGTGTCGCCACAAGATTAAAGCCATGATTGGCGTTGAAAAATGGCATGGAACGTGACCAATACCCAACGTGATGTACTCTACAATGAGGTCATCACAATGTAGTGCCATTTTTCGTCGTGCAGCCATGACGATAATGTCACAGTTTAGTGTCGTGTGATAGGACCATGCATGCATTTTAATGTCATGCAGTGCAGACGTAGTAGAGACAATGCTAGGCGTGGAATGTGTATGGTGTCGTGTGGCATAACCGACGTGAATGGGCACATAATACCACATTATATAGTACGCAGTCCTGAGAGTGGAAACTCAGGCCGAGGGGCCCACATAGAGGTGAAAGGTAACGGGGGAGAAACTAGCTCCCAAATGAGATGGACCTGAAAACGAGATGTTCGGGCGGTCCTATGTGTCCCATGAGGATGGGAATCAATCTGAACATAGTTTCGAGGAGATCTTAGTTTATGGTCTTAGAGCTCAGACCAAGGGTGGATGACAACTTTCCAGGTAAGCGCAGACCTGGACCCTATCCCTAAGCCCACGTGAGTTAAACTTAGTGTGGGAAACAAGGGGGGAAGATCCCTATCACAATAACCAAAACATCCATAAAGGGGAAGATGGTGAAGAGCCCCGAAGGACACCTTTGACACAGCTTTGTTCCCCCAACGCACAGACGTACACGGAGGAATAGTACCAAGAATTTCAAAACATCACTTGGACGCGATGAGAACAGAGAAGGACGTGAATCGTGTAACCGACATTTTGGGCTTAATGGGGTTGGCGTGGAGATAGAGGATAGTCATTAACCGTGGTGGGAAATAGTCTCCATATCATGTTATCCTAAGGTGGGAACAACAAACGAGCATCAACCGCTGAACATATTCGCAACACGGGATTTTTTATCGATTTGTTGTCTGAAATCCTCAGGGGCGTTGGCCCGTAAAGGTAGGAGAGCCCTTGAGCATGGTATCCAGGCTGTTCTTGGGGGTCCCTCCGGGTGTGAAAGATGATGCAAGCCCTGATGGAGGGATAAACAAAGCCTAAAAAGCAGGTGCGGATGTGTCTGAGTAATGTCCGAAATTCCATGTAATAAACCAGAGTACCTCTAGGCACATTGGTGAACCACCGAAGAGGGTCGACGAAATAGCTCGGGATGGAGAGGTACATGGCGTGGTCATTACAAGACCGTTGTGAGTGAGTAAATATTCTCACACCACACCATATACTCCCATCGTGGAGAAAGGGTAGGCCAAGGGGCCAAGGTGGGATGAAGATTTTCGATAGGTGGGGCTGGACCTGAATCTTAG
The DNA here is from genome assembly GCA_963277665.1 of Viscum album. Taxonomy (NCBI): domain Eukaryota; kingdom Viridiplantae; phylum Streptophyta; class Magnoliopsida; order Santalales; family Viscaceae; genus Viscum; species Viscum album. The sequence goes on from OY728125.1 coordinate 563,381,172, forward strand.
ACAGTCAAGTGATCCTACATATCCCATAAGGATGGGAATCAAGACACACGTAGTTCTAGATGATACTCAAGGGTCATGATACCCTATAGAGGGCATGTGCGGCGTAGCGAATAATGAGGAGATAACCCCACACCACTCCGCACAATCTTGTAGGAAAGAACCTGGGCCAGGGGGCCCGAAAAGTCCACGAGGCCTGATAGTTGGGTTCTTGTCAGGAAGGCCTGGCCTACTCGCAGTTTAACATCTTGCAGTAAGGACGATGGTTGGGGAATAGGAACCCCTAGATGGAGGAGGGGTGTAGTATGGCGAACAAACCAACGTGAATGTAGACATAATCCCTCACCACACCATAAACTCCAGGTAAGAACTTGGGCTAGGGCCCGAGAAGTTCAAGGGGCCTGAAGCTAGGCCTCGGTGAGGGAGGCCTAAGGCTGGACCCTAGTTAGGACAGTCTGACTAACGTTCAGTTTAATGTCTTGCAGCAAGGATGGGGGCTAAGGGCCCGGAAAGGCCAAGGGGCCTAAGGTTATGCATCGGTCAGGAAGGCCCGACCAGTTTGCAGTTTAATGTCTTACATGAGGACGGGGAAAGAGATAACTATATCTCATCCGGGGATGTTCATGACATGAAAATTAACCCAGTGTGAATGAGGACGTAATCCTTCACCACGCCGCACAACCCTTATAAGAGATTTGGGGCCATGGGCCTAACCGCTGGCACCACCCGGAGGAAAGTATTTCACTTCGGGATGGGGCAGAAAGAATCACTTCACTCGATGTTTGGGACATCTTGGGGTGGACCCGAAGATCCAGGACACTGTTGACCATGTTCGGAACACAACGTCCTTATGGTGACCTGATATGAGAGCAACAAATGAGCGTCGACCGTTGACCAAATTCGTAACACGGGACTTGTATCGGCTTGTTGCTCGGAAACCCTTGGGGGAAGTTGGCCTGTATCGATAGGAGAGCCCTTGGACATGGTATCCAAGTCATTCTTGAGGGTCCCTCCACATGAGGAATGTGATGGAATCCCAGTCAAGGAGTGGGTAGAGCATAGCTGTACCCATCCACGAAAGAGGCGAACATCTCCAAGGGGGACGTGCAGCCGGGTCGAGGCTTGCTCGACGTGAGTTAGGGAAAAAGTGTGCACCCTACCATATGTCTTGACCCACGGGGAAGATTTTGGCTTTTGGGATGGGCCAAAAGAAGAAATTTCTGGGTGTTTTTTACATATCCCATTAGGATGGGAATCAAGCCATATATAGTTCTTGGGGGCCATGTAGTTTAACATCGTGAGGTAAGGACGTGGGAGAATAGAAGAAAGGGAGTGGGAACATGGTGCGAACCACATAATCCTTGTATAAGCGGGGCTAATAAAGCCTACTCCTCTTCATGCAAGGATCCTCCAAGAAAACTATACATATGGGGGATAGTGAAAGAGAAGAGCTCGGGTCTGGGCTCAAGACGGGATGTCTTAGCATTCCTACGTATCCCATGAGGATGGGAATCAAGCTGCACATAGTTCTTGAAGTGTTGTTTAATTTCATGTTGGACGAGATGCATCTCATTTGGGGATATGTACGGTACGGTGGGTAACCCGTCGTGAATGAGGACATGTATCGCACCACACCATACAATCCCATAAGAGAGCCTGAGTCGACGAAGGCCAAGGGGCCTCAGGCTGAGCCTCGGTCAGGGAGGCCTGACCGGCTTATAGTTTAACGTCTTACAGTAAGGACGGGGGCCAGGGTCCCGAAGAGGCCAAGGGGCTTGAGGCTGTGCCTCGGTTAGGGAGGCCTGACCAGCTTGCAGTTTAACGTCTTACAGTAAGTACGGGGGAGATCTTAGTTTAAGGTCATAGAGCTCGGATCATTTTGCAGTTTACTGTCTTGTAGGACGATGGTGTAGTTTAGGGTTTTGCGGGACCGTAACATGCATTTTCGGGTCGTGCGGGACCGTAACATGTAGTTTAGGGTCGTGTGGGACCGTAATATGCAGTTTAGGGTCGTGCGGGACCGTAACATGCAGTTTAGGGTCATGCGGGACCACACAGTTTAAGGTTGTGTCGGACCAATGATTCTTAGGCAAAGTACTGCTTAAGGAACTTGGCGTTGGTGGGAGGAGTTACGCGCTCACCATCCGTGGTCACCAAGGAGTATGCCCCGTTGGGGTAAACCTTATGGATGACGTAAGGCCCTTCCCATTTGGGCTCTAGCTTGGGTAGTTTCCTACCGGGGATCATTGGCACCCGAAGGGCCAACACTAGGTCACCCAGCAGAAAAGAAAGAAGGGGAACCTTCTTGTTGAAGGCTCTGGCTATCTTATTATGATGCCTTTCTAGATTGTGCAGGGCACGAAGCCTGTTCTCATCCAGTGCATCCAATTATGCTAGACAGATTTCAGCCACCTTATCTGGCGCCTGATGGTCATAGACTGCAGTATGTAACAATGGCAGCTAGATCTCAACAGGTAGGACGACCTCAGCCCCATACACCATGGAATATGGGGTCACCTGAGTGGAATTGCGAGTCGTCATTTGATAATACCAGAGGGTGTTGGGGAGCTTTTCTGGCCACCTTTTCTTATTCTGACCAACCATCCTTTGCAGAATGTTAGAGAGGGTTTTTTTGAACGCCTCGATCTATCCATTTGCATGTGCATGATAGCGAGAGGTCTGGTTCAAACGGATATTGTACTTGGCATACAACTTCTTCAGCTCAGCTTCTCGGAAGTTGGTTCTGTTATCGGTGAGGACATCATGAGGGACCCCAAACCATTGGATGATATTGGAGCTCACAAAGTCGATGATGGAACGGGCCTTGACCTCTTTGAGTGGAACTGCCTCTTCCCACTTGGAGAAGAAATCTGTAGCAGTTAGGATGAACCTACAATGGCGAGCTGTGGACGGTGGATATGGTCCCACAACATCGAGTCCCCACACCACCAATGGCTAAGAATACTTGGTGGAGTGGAGAGGCTCTGGTGACCGATGCAGGAAGTTATCGTGAACTTGGAACGCATGGTATCTCTTGGAAAACTCAATACAATCTCGGATCATAGAGGGCCAGAAGTACCCCAACCTCCAGATTGGATGGGACAGCTTTGGCCCAACTTGGTGGGAACTACATGAACCAGAATGAACCTCTTGCATAACCTTATAAATCTCGACTCCTTGAATGCAACGGAGGATAATGCCATCGAAACTCTTCTTATAGAGGATCTTCTCAAGGCTAGGACCGCTCTAGAGGGTAAATTGCCGCACACGGTGTCGGATTCTCTTGTGCTGGGCCCGATCGTCATGGAGACGACCATTTTGGAGATACTAAAAAAAGGTACCCTCCAGTTGGGAGTGGCCTCAACCACTGCGTCTGACAAACCTGGGACCCCTGACATAGAAGGTCTGGCGGTGAGATGAATTACCCGCAGGCCGTCATAGTCTTCTGGGCTGACAGGGGAAACGACTCTTTGGTGTGCCACATGTATGATAAAATCATCTTGCTCAGGTTCTGCGAGCAACGCAGCTAAGCCAACCAAAGACTCGGCTCGACCATTCTGTAACACCCCGAGCTTCCACGATACGCCTCTCTTTCAATAATGCAATAGCTTGCATTGTACGCAAGTTCGAGTTCTAAAACACCGTGACTAATCAAAGTAGCCGTTATGAATAGTAATAACCACCTTTTAAATTTATAGAAATTTTATATTTCAAAATGGACTTCATTTTTGTATTCCTAATATTGAAATTAGCCTATGTTGAATTTTTTGTAATTTTCCGAGAACATCCAAATTTTTATGAATAGTGAAAAATACTTAAAACAACTTTTTTAATAAAAATAATTTATAGTGATAAGTTATACTATTTAGTGGTTTTAAAGTATAATTAGAATATATGTTTACAATTTTATCCAATGGTGGTCATTATAATTAATTTAACATTGAAATTGGACATAAATAATTGCCAATCTTTTGATATAAATTGTTTCTTAAAAACACGCTATTTGTTGTAACAGCGGGGATTAATAATAAAATTAATTAATTCAACTTATATGTTTGGAATTTTTTAAAATAGACATCATTTTTGAATTTGGAATATCAATTATAGCTTAGGGTGAAATTTTGGCTTTGTTCTGAAAAACTTTAATTTTTGATGAATAGTGAAACCACTAAGTCGTAGTTAAATAACTGATTTTTCATTTAAATGAAATATTACCACTTATGTGATTTGATTTTCAAAAATCCGACATACATGGTTGTCATTAAGAAGTAAAATTTGTTTCAATAAGATTTAAATAATTTTTGGTGAATAGTAACTTTTAAGTTCTTAATCGCGATTAGAGGTAATTAGTGTAGTTTAAGGTAAAAATAATGTTTTAATAATATGAGATGAGCATGAAACTTGTCCTACTCCTATTGGATGAGTCATGGCAGACCAAGACAACCCATGGGTCAACTTGGGGACCCCATGGAGCCACTTTAGTTAGAAAATGACATAAACACCTTTTATTTAATGTTAAAGTAAAAAATGACACAAACATAAAATGTTTTACTAAAACAATTTTTATGTGGGTTTAAACAAGTCCAAATTTTGATTATAAATATTCAGTAGAAAGCTATAAAGATTTCCTACATCATAGTATTTTTTTATAATTTTTAGACATTAAATAAATTAAATTATTTATGAAATCATTATGATGCAGCGATGACCTCATTATTTAACGATTTAAATAAAATGAGAAGATAATGCAAAATCCAAGGCATACACTTGTCCAAAGCCTATTGGATGAAGTTATTTAGAAACTTTATCACCTTAGCCTAGAATTATATAAGTGTGGGACCTTTAGAATCCGAAAAGCATTGTGTAATAATGTAACATTTCAATCTTTCCAAAAGTGCCCCTCCTCTCCACTTATAAAAGTCCCCCACCTCTCCAACCACATTTACACTTTCAAGCCATTTGGATCGGCCAACCTCTGCCCAAATACTCTCCCAACAGACCCCTATTACTCCTATAAGCCTCAATTTTGGAAGAAATCTTCCCAAGGAAGCCTTTGGCTGAAATCAAAAAGAGTTACCCGATTTTGAGGTAATGTCTTCTCTAATGTTGTTTTGTTTTATTTTTCTTCTCCAACCCCCTAAAATCTTTTTATTCATTTCTTTTGTAACCACACCAGTATCCTAAATATACTAGGATGTTTTTATAAGAAGGATTCGAGCTACACTTACACACACCTACATTTAATGGTTAAAGAACATACGGTTTTTGTGGATGGCGAATTTCTGCCTCACGAAACGATGATTGTTCAACACTCATATAACACCTTCAAAGGTGGCCATTAAGATGTCACTATTTTTATATATGATATATAATATGTTTATGTTTTACTTATGCTTCTGTATTTCTCATTTATGGCATACTTTATGATTTCCATTATGGGTAAAACGCGATAATTTCATTTTAGGAAGTGCGGACTACCGCCCCCTCAAAGTGATTTGAATCGTTAATGCCATATTTGGGATGTATAAAGGATGGAGTAAATGGTATTATACACTATATTATACTGGAAGTATATTATACACTTATATCATTATGATTAAGTTCCATTAAATATGAAATAGAAATGAAAGTAGCGTTCATGCGTACGTACGGCTTACCGTCTCCATGAACGGTGCATTTCATTTCTTACCTCTAAATGTTACGTAATATTATAAATGAATGTATATACTGGATATATATGATATATATGACATATAAATCATGAATATAATTCTATAGATAATGGATATTCTACCACATAAACAACTTGTAATTATAAGAAATTTATTGTTGACTCAAGTAACAAAGATGGACAAAACGCCCGTTATTAACTTAAATAATTACATAATGTTCATAACATTGTAATAAGTGATATAAAAAGGATAATGAAATTAAAAATGGTTCTTAATAAGGTATATATTAACTCTAGTTTATTATTCAGGAGGTTAAAGAACGGTTGAGTCAAGTCGGACACGAGGTAATGGAATTTCTTAACCCAACTTCCATTCTTTGGGTTAATCTCCTACTTTCAAATTATGTCATGATATTATTATGTTGTATATTGTATTTATACTTTCTTTATGTGTACATATAGTGAATACACATAATGGATATATTTTATTTTAAGGGACTTTGACTCAATCTCCATTCATTGAGGCATATTTTGTTTTATACACAAATTTCTTTTATACAGTGTATAAACCCCTTTGACTTTTACGTTTATTCAAAAGGAATCTTTTTTATACGAAGCATTTTACTAAATGACAAAAAGGTAATGTTATTATTTCCGTACTTATGTGGCGACAATGACTTCTCCACCACCGTGACCATTATTTGAGTTTCGGCTTCCTCTACAAGCCATCACTTTTTTAATGAAAAATAAATACAAAGTTTTAACTTTCTTTTATTTTGGTTTTGAAAATGGTTTTGAAAACATTTTTATTATAACAATGTGTTGTATTGATATCTCGTGATTGAAATGTGGAAATGTTATATTTCCTTTATGCATGTTTTATGTGATACGATTATGTTATGGTTTATGATATGTTTAAACCTATTCATATGAGGAATGCATTGGACTTAATAAGTGACGGGCGGAGCCCGCTATAGCTCCTCGATGCATCGGCAGGTCTCATGAGACAAACTAGTGTCTTGGCACGAGGCCTTGAAAAAATCTTATTTGTGTTCTAGGCACGAGGCCTTGACTACGTGGTTATGATAGTCTGGCATTATGCATTCCATCATTATGAAAGTGGTTATTGATATTGCATGTGATTATTAGACCAGTAGAATATCCATGTGAAGAAGTGAATGGAATTATCTCATTTTACTTTTTCCATATTATGTTGATGTTCAAGTTTAAAAGGCTTTTGTTTTAGTTATACATTGCCTTAAATTTTTATGTTTATTTATGAAAGCTTCCACAATATTGTTAACCTTACTGAGCATCTGAGCTCACCCCTTTCAATGTTTTAATATTTTTCCAGGATGTGAAGAAGTATTTTATGAATGACCTACAGGGGTAGTCAGAAAGGGATATGATTGTGGACTATGAAGACCATGTTATTGTAGTTTGTTTACTTTTTGATGTAATGAAAGACTTATGAATGTATCTAGTGTTTCCAAGGCTACTAAACTAATCGGTCTTTCGAGACTTGATCTTTTGTGATCATGCCAATGTTACGAAGTAACGCACCGGCTCTGGGTAGTTGGGGTCGGGGCGTTACAGTTGGTATCAAAGGCAGTTTAGTACTAACCTTGGAAGCTAGATTTAGATAAACTCTGATTAGAGCACGTAGACCTAAGATAGACTTTGAGGATTAGTATAGAAGAACTTCCTAGAATTTTGGTATTATAGAGATGTTATGAGTTTTCCGAGAAATACATCCCTGTCTGGATACGAGCAGGTAGAGGCGGCTCTGGCACAGATGTACCTAGGGATAAAACCCGAAAACACCGCTTTGAACTAGACTCGAACGGGAACTGGTGCACGACAACGGGCCTTGCTGCACTCTTGGTTACGACACTCCCGGGGGATATGCTTAGGATAATTCTCATTTTATTTACAAACCACTATGAAGGGTTATGAGTACATACTTCCTCAAAGAAAACATTTCTTTTTATGATTATGGATTATATCCATAAATAGTTCAATTTATGTAAAGTGTTTAACAAGTATGGAATTATGTATTTTGATTCATAAACTAATCTAGTTTATGCCATTGTTTAGAAATGGAGCCTAGTGGAAGGAATGGAAACCGTATCAATGCACGAACTCCATGTAGGGATTTCCCTCCTGCTCAAGATAATTATTGTGGATCTGGAGATACAACTGGTGCTGATCAGCTTCTCACCGTACTGGGACAACTCATGCAGGTTATGAATAATAACCTTACTCGTATGGAGCACCCTGATCCGCAACGTGGAGGATCAATTCTAGACCGTTTCATGAGGCAACAACCACCAACCTTCAATGGGAGTACAAATCCTACTGTAGCTGAGCAATGGATAAATTCCTTAGAGAAAATATTCCATGCCTTGAGGAGTAGCAAAAGGGAGAAGGTTGTCATGGCAGTTTACCGCCTCACTGGAGATGCCGATCAGTGGTGGTCGCTGATTCAAAACACAAAGGAAGATGATGACGTATCGAATATGGAATGGAGGGAGTTCAAAGAGATTTTCTTAGAAAAATATTTTCCTCGTGACCATCGAGCAGATATGGAAAGGCAATTTCTGAGTTTGAGGCAGAAGGAGGATGAGAATGTCGCAAAGTATGAGGCTAACTTTACAAGGTTAGCGAGGCATGCTTCCGATTATATACGTAACCCAAGGAGTAATATTGATCGTTTCTTTGATGGGTTAAAACCATTTCTCCGTCAAGATTTAGTATCACAATCCTTCTCATCATACGAAGATATTGTCTCGTGTGCTATCAAGACAGAAAAGGAATTCTCTAAGTCTTATGACAACAAAGTAAAGCAAGAGAAGAAGAGAACGGTGGAACAAGAGACAGATAAAGGGAAAAAGGGAAAGAAGGATTTTCCATTATGTGATAATTGTGGGAAGAATCACCCTGGTACTTGCCTAAAAGGAATGGGAGTTTGTTATAAATGTGGAGAAAAGGGTCACCAGGCTCGTGATTGCAAGGGAAAGAAAGAGGTTGTCAAAGTTGAATGCTACAATTGTAGGGAAACAGGGCATTATGCAAATGAATTTCCTAAGTGTCAAGGAAACTTACCTCAGAAAAGGCCAAGGGATCAAGGCCAATCTTATGATGTGACTACAGTTGAAGCAGAATAATTAATGTATTGGTGCTTTTGGACTCAAGGATTATATTCTGGTTATAAGAATAATGTGATATATATATGGATTGTACTGCAGTACTTGTTGATTTCAGTAAGGTTTTAATATGATTAAGGTAATCATATTTTTAGTATGTGACAATAAGAGAAACTTTTTCTTTGTTTGGGGAATCTGATGTTACAATTGATTTTGGAATTTAGAGACCTTTTAGGGAAAGTCTGGACGAAGGTATTTTGGATAACTATAAAGGTTGGAGTGGATTAAGTTGAACTTTGGATAGTATTGTTTAAGGTTAAAACATCTATGATGATTATTTTTGGAATAGTATAGTACTATATTTTTAGGAAAAGGACAACCTCCAGGGTGGGGAATAACCCATCGCGTCGGACAAAGCTGCAGGAATCGAACCCACAACCATAGTGCGATAAGTCTTTATCTCCTACCACTAGCCTACAGGAAGTCCCTGGTTATTACAAAATAGTTTTACTAATCTAAATGGTATGTGTTAACATTTAGAACCTTATACAATTAGGATAAATAGAATATTTTTGAGTTCCGTTTCCATTTGGAGTAAAAGTTGGGTTTGTGGTAAAAATATATTAACGAATGAAAGTATACCTAACGAGTATGTATATTCCCTTACGTTCTTAGTAAATCTCCTTAATAAATTCCTCAACATTATAAAAGGTAACTTAAAACAAAAATGTTGTCGGTTAACTTTTCCAACTGGGGATTCAATGACCGTTTAACCAATCACAAGTTTGTGATTTTCTTGTGGTTAAACTTTCTCCTAATCCTGTTTTCTATAACTCTCCATCAGACCTTGATGGTTTTTTTTTTCTTCCATATCCATATTTTCATAGAATCCTAGAATGGGCTATATCGGGTGACTGTTGTACTTGTCCTGCTTTCTTTTAATGTTATATATTTATTAACCTTATTTCTGATGTGGGTTTTCCTCAAAGGTATTTTCTCTTTTCAACCTTTTATTTTCAAAGAAAAATATCAAATTGTGAGGATGCAATTTATTGAAGGAGGGGAGAATGTAACACCCCGAGCTTCCACGATATGCCTCTCTTTCAATAATGCAATAGCTTGCATTGTACGCAAGTTCGAGTTCTAAAACACCGTGACTAATCAAAGTAGCCGTTATGAATAGTAATAACCACCTTTTAAATTTATAGAAATTTTATATTTCAAAATGGACTTCATTTTTGTATTCCTAATATTGAAATTAGCCTATGTTGAATTTTTTGTAATTTTCCGAGAACATCCAAATTTTTATGAATAGTGAAAAATACTTAAAACAACTTTTTTAATCAAAATAATTTATAGTGATAAGTTATACTATTTAGTGGTTTTAAAGTATAATTAGAATATATTTTTACAATTTTATCCAATGGTGGTCATTAGAATTAATTTAACATTGAAATTGGACATAAACAATTGCCAATCTCTTGATATAAATTGTTTCTTAAAAACACGCTATTTGTTGTAACAGCGGGAATTAATAATAAAATTAATTAATGCAACTTATATGTTTGGAATTTTGTAAAATAGACATCATTTTTGAATTCGGAATATCAATTATAGCTTAGGGTGAAATTTTGGCTTTGTTCTGAAAAACTTTAATTTTTGATGAATAGTGAAACCACTAAGTGGTAGTTAAATAACTGATTTTTCATTTAAATGAAATATTACCACTTCTGTGATTTGATTTTCAAAAATCCGACATACATGGTTGTCATTAAGAAGTAAAATGTGGTTTAATAAGATTAAAATAATTTTTGGTGAATAGTAACTTTTAAGTTCTTAATCGCGATTAGAGGTAATTAGTGTAGTTTAAGGTAAAAATAATGATTTAATAATATGAGATGAGCATGACACTTGTCCTACTCCTATTGGATGAGTCATGGCCGATCAAGAAAACCCATGGGTCAACTTGGGGACCCCATGGAGCCACTTTAGTTAGAAAATGACATAAACACCTTTTATTTAATGTTAAAGTAAAAAATGACACAAACATACAATGGTTTACTAAAACAATTTTTATGTGGGGTTACACAAGTCCAAATTTTGATTATAAATATTCATTAGAAAGATAAAAATATTTCCTACATCATAGTATTTGTTTTATAATTTTTAGACACTAAATAAATTAAATTATTTATGACATCATTATGATGCAGCGATGACCTCATTATTTAACGATTTAAATAAAATGAGAAGATAATGCAAAATCCAAGGCTTACACTTGTCCAAAGCATATTGGATGAATATATTTCGAAACATTATCACCTTATCATAGAATTATATAAGTGTGGGACCTTTATAATCCGAAAAGCATTGTGTAATAATGTAACATTTCAATCTTTCCAAAAGTGCCCCTCCTCTCCACTTATAAAAGGCCCCCACCTATCCCAACACATTTACACTTTCAAGCCATTTGGCTCGGCCAAACTCTGCCCAAATACTCTCCCAACATCCCCCTCTTACTCCTAGAAGCCTCACTTTGGGAAGAAATCTTCCCAAGGAAGCCGTTGGCTCAAATCAAAAAGAGTTACCCGATTTTGAGGTAATGTCTTCTCTAATGTTGTTTTGTTTTATTTTTCTTCTCCAACCCCCTAAACTCTTTTTATTCATTTCTTTTGTAACCAAACCAGTATCCTCAATATACTAGGATGTTGTTATAAGTAGTATTAGAGCTACACTTACACACACCTACATCTAATGGTTAAAGAACATACAGTTTCTGTGGATGGCGAATTTCTGCCTCACGAAACGATGATTGTTCAACACTCATATAACACCTCCAAAGGTGGCCATTAAGATGTCACTATTTTTATATATGATATATAATATGTTTATTTTTTACTTATGCTTCTGTATTTCTCATTTATGGCATACTTTATGATTTCCATTATGGGTAAAACGCGATAATTTCATTTTAGGAAGTGCGGACTACCGCCCCCTCAAAGTGATTTGAATCGTTAATGCCATATGTGGGATGTATAAAGGATGGAGTAAATGGTATTATACACTATATTATACTGGAATTATATTATACACTTATATCATTATGATTTCGTTCCATTAAATATGAAATAGAAATGAAAGTAGCGTTCATGCGTACGTACGGCTTACCGTCTCCATGAACGGTGCATTTCATTTCTTACCTCTAAATGTTACGTAATATTATAAATGAATGTATATACTGGATATATATGATATATATGACATCTAAATCATGAATATAATTCTTGAGATAATGTATATTCTACCACATAAACAACTTGTAATTATAAGAAATTTATTGTTGACTCAAGTAACAAAGATGGACAAAACGACCGTTATTAACTTAAATAATTACATAATGTTCATAACATTGTAATAAGTGATATAAAAAGGATAATGAAATTAAAAATGGTTCTTAATAAGGTATCTATTAACTCTAGTTTATTATTCAGGAGGTTAAAGAACGGTTGAGTCAAGTCGGACACGAAGTAAGGGAATTTCTTAACCCAACTTCCATTCTTTGGGTTAATATCCTACTTTCAAATTATGTCATGATATTATTATGTTGTATATTGTATTTATACATTCTTTATGTGTACATATAGTGAATACACATAATGGATATATTTTATTTTAAGGGACTTTGACTCAATCTCCATTCATTGAGGCATATTTTGTTTTATACACAAATTTCTTCTATACAGTGTATAAACCCCTTTGACTTTTACGTTTATTCAAAATGAATCTTTTTTATACGAAGCGTTTTACTAAACGACAAAAAGGTAATGTTTTTATTTCCGTACTTATGTGGCGACAACGACTTTTCCGCCGTCGTGACCATTATTTGAGTTTCGGCTTCCTCTACAAGCCATCACTTTTTTAATGAAAAATAAATACAAAGTTTTAACTTTCTTTTATTTTGGTTTTGAAAATGGTTTTGAAAACATTTTTATTATAACAATGTGTTGTATTGATATCTCGTGATTGAAATGTGGAAATGTTATGTTTCCTTTACGCATGTTTTATGTGATACGATTATGTTATGGTTTATGATATGTTTAAACCTATTCATATGAGGAATGCATTGGACTTAATAAGTGACGGGTGGAGCCCACTATAGCTCCTCGATGCATCGGCAGGTCTCATGAGACAAACTAGTGTCTTGGCAAGAGGCCTTGACAAAATCTTATTTGTGGTCTAGGCACGAGGTCTTGACTACATGGTTATGATAGTCTGGCATTATGCATTCCATCACTATGAAAGTGGTTATTGATATTGCATGTGATTATTCGACCAGTAGAATATCCATGTGAAGAAGTGAATGGAATTATCTCATTTTACTTTTGCCATATTATGTTGATGTTCAAGTTTAAAAGGCTTTTGTTTTAGTTATACATTGCCTTAAATTTTTATGTTTATTTATGAAATCTTCCGCAATATTGTTAACCTTACTGAGCATCTGAGCTCACCCCTTTCAATGTTTTAATATTTTTCCAGGATGTGAAGAAGTATTTTATGAATGACCTACAGGGGTAGTAAGAAAGGGATATGATTGTGGACTATGAAGACCATGTTATTGTAGTTTGTTTACTTTTTGATGTAATGAAAGACTTATGAATGTATCTAGTGTTTCCAGGGCTACTAAACTAATCGGTCTTTCGAGACTTGATCTTTTGTGATCATGCCAATGTTACGAAGTAACGCACCGGCTCTGGGTAGCTGGGGTCGGGGCATTACAGTTGGTATCAGAGGCAGTTTAGTACTAACCTTGGAATCTAGATTTAGATAAACTCTGATTAGAGAACGTAGACCTAAGATAGACTTTGAGGATTAGTATAGAAGAACTTCCTAGAATTTTGATATTATAGAGATGTTATGAGTTTTCCGAGAAATACATCCCTGTCTGGATACGAGCAGGTAGAGGCGGCTATGGCACAGATGTACCTAGGGGTAAAACCCGAAAACACCGCTTTGAGCTAGACTCAAACGGGAACTGGTGCACGACAACGGGCCTTGCTGCACTCTTGGTTACGACACTCCCGGGGGATATGCTTTGGATAATTCTCATTTTATTTACAAACCACTATGAAGGGTTATGAGTACATACTTCCTCAAAGAAAACATTTCTTTTTATGATTATGGATTATATCCATAAATAGTTCAATTTATGTAAAGTGTTTAACAAGTATGGAATTATGTATTTTGATTCATAAACTAATCTAGTTTATGCCATTGTTTAGAAATGGTGCCTAGTGGAAGGAATGGAAACCGTATCAATGCACGAACTCCGTGTAGGGATTGCCTTCCTGCTCAAGATAATTATTGTGGATCTGGAGATACAACTGGTGTTGATCAGCTTCTCACCGTACTGGGACAACTCACGCAGGTTATGAATAATAACCTTACTCGTATGGAGCACCCTGATCCGCAACGTGGAGGATCAATGCTACACCGTTTCATGAGGCAACAACCACCAACCTTCAATGGGAGTACAAATCCTACTGTAGCTGAGCAATGGATAAATTCCTTAGAGAAAATATTCCATGCCTTGGGGAGTAGTGAAAGGGAGAAGGTTGTCATGGCAGTTTACCGCCTCACTGGAGATGCCGATCAGTTGTGGTCGCTGATTCAAAACACAAAGGAAGATGATGACGTATCGAATATGGAATGGAGGGAGTTCAAAGAGATTTTCTTAGAAAAATATTTTCCTCATGACCATCGAGCAGATATGGAAAGGCAATTTCTGAGTTTGAGGTAGAAGGAGGATGAGAATGTCGCAAAGTATGAGGCTAACTTTACAAGGTTAGCGAGGCATGCTGCCGATTATATACGTAACCCAAGGAGTAAGATTGATCGTTTCATTGATGGGTTAAAACCATTTCTCTGTCAAGCTTTAGTATCACAATCCTTCTCATCATACGAAGATATTGTCTCGTGTGCTATCAAGACAGAAAAGGAATTCTCTAAGTCTTATGACAACAAAGTAAAGAAAGAGAAGAAGAGAACGGTGGAACAAGAGACAGATAAAGGGAAAAAGGGAAATAAGGATTTTCCGTTATGTGATAATTGTGGGAAGAATCACCCTGGTACATGCCTAAAAGGAATGAGAGTTTGTTATAAATGTGGAGAAAAGGGTCACCAGGCTCGTGATTGCAAGGGAAAGAAAGAGGCTGTCAAAGTTGAATGCTACAATTGTAGGGAAACAGGGCATTATGCAAATGAATGTCCTAAGCGTCAAGGAAACTTACCTCACAAAAGGCCAAGGGATCAAGGCCAATCATATGCTGTGACTACAGTTGAAGCAGAATAATTAATGTATTGGTGCTTTTGGACTCAAGGATTATATTCTGGTTATAAGAAAAATGTGATATATATATGGATTGTACTGCAGTACTTGTTGATTTCATTAAGGTTTTAATATGATTAAGGTAATCATATTTTTAGTATGTGACAATAAGAGAAACTTTTCTTTGTTTGGGGAATCTGATGTTACAATTGATTTTGGAATTTAGAGACCTTTTAGAGAAAGTCTGGATGAAGGTATTTTGGATAACTATAAAGGTTGGAGTGGATTAAGTTGAACTTTGGATAGTATTGTTTAAGGTTAAAACATTTATGAAGATTATTTATGGAATAGTATAGTACTATATTTTTAGGAAGAGGACAACCTGCAGGGTGGGGAATAACCCATCGCGTCGGACAAAGCTGCAGGAATCGAACCCACAACCATAGTGCGACAAGCCTTTATCTCCTACCACTAGCCTACAGGAAGTCCCTGGTTATTACAAAATAGTTTTACTAATCTAAATGGTATGTGTTAACATTTAGAACCTTATACAATTAGGATAAATAGAATATTTTTGAGTTTCGTTACCATTTGGAGTAAAAGTTGGGTTTGTGGTAAAAATATATTAACGAATGAAAGTATACCTAACGAGTATGTATATTCCCTTACGTTCTTAGTAAATATCCTAAATAAATTCCTCAACATTATAAAAGGTAACTTAAAACAAAAATGTTGTCGGTTTACTTTTCTAACTGGGGATTCAATGACCGTTTAACCAATCACAAGTTTGTGATTTTCTTGTGGTTAAACTTTCTCCTAATCATGTTTTCTATAACTCTCCATCAGACCTTGATGGTTTGTTTTTCTTCCATATCCATATTTTCATAGAATCCTAGAATGGGCTATATCGGGTGACCTTTGTACTTATCCTGCTTTCTTTTAATGTTATATATTTATTAACCTTATTTCCGATGTGGGTTTTCCTCAAAGGTATTTTCTCTTTTCAACCTTTTATTTTCAAAGAAAAATATCAAATTGCGAGGACACAATTTATTGAAGGAGGGGAGAATGTAACACCCCGAGCTTCCACGATACGTCTCTCTTTCAATAATGCAATAGCTTGCATTGTACGCAAGTTCGAGTTCTAAAACACCGTGACTAATCAAAGTAGCCGTTATGAATAGTAATAACCACCTTTTAAATTTATAGAAATTTTATATTTCAAAATGGACTTCATTTTTGTATTCCTAATATTGAAATTAGCCTATGTTGAATTTTTTGTAATTTTCCGAGAACATCCAAATTTTTATGAATAGTGAAAAATACTTAAAATAACTTTTTTAATCAAAATAATTTATAGTGATAAGTTATACTATTTAGTGGTTTTAAAGTATAATTATAATATATTTTTACAATTTTATCCAATGGTGGTCATTAGAATTAATTTAACATTGAAATTGGACATAAACAATTGCCAATCCTTTGATATAAATTGTTTCTTAAAAACACGCTATTTGTTGTAACAGCGGGAATTAATAATAAAATTAATTAATGCAACTTATATGTTTGTAATTTTGTAAAATAGACATCATTTTTGAATTCGGAATATCAATTATAGCTTAGGGTGAAATTTTGGCTTTGTTCTGAAAAACTTTAATTTTTGATGAATAGTGAAACCACTAAGTGGTAGTTAAAGAACTGATTTTTCATTTAAATGAAATATTACCACTTCTGTGATTTTATTTTCAAAAATCCGACATACATGGTTGTCATTAAGAAGTAAAATTTGGTTCAATAAGATTAAAATAATTTTTGGTGAATAGTAACTTTTAAGTTCTTAATCGCGATTAGAGGTAATTAGTGTAGTTTAAGGTAAAAATAATGTTTTAATAATATGAGATGAGCATGACACTTGTCATACTCCTATTGGATGAGTCATGGCCGACCAAGAAAACCCATGGGTCAACTTGGGGACCCCATGGAGCCACTTTAGTTAGAAAATGACATAAACTCCTATTATTTAATGTTAAAGTAAAAAATGACACAAACATAAAATGTTTTACTAAAACAATTTTTATGTGGGGTTACACAAGTCCAAATTTTGATTATAAATATTCATTAGAAATCTAAAACGATTTCCTACATCATATTAGTTTTTTTTTAATTTTTAGACATTAAATAAATTAAATTATTTATGACATCATTATGATGCAGCGATGACCTCATTATTTAACGATTTAAATAAAATGAGAAGATAATGCAAAATCCAAGGCTTACACTTGTCCAAAGCCTATTGGATGAAGGGATTACGAAACCTTATCACCGTAGCCTCGAATTATATAAGTGTGGTACCTTTAGAATCCGAAAAGCATTGTGTAATAATGTAACATTTCAATCTTTCCAAAAGTGCCCCTCCTCTCCACTTATAAAAGGCCCCCACCTCTCCCACCACATTTACACTTTCAAGCCATTTGGCTCGGCCAACCTCTGCCCAAATACTCTCCCAACATCTCCCTCTTACTCCTAGAAGCCTCAATTTGGGAAGAACTCTTCCCAAGGAAGCCTTTGGCTCAAATCAAAAAGAGTTACCTGATTTTGAGGTAATGTCTTCTCTAATGTTGTTTTGTTTTATTTTTCTTCTCCAACCCCCTAAACTCTTTTTATTCATTTCTTTTGTAACCACACCAGTATCCTCAATATACTAGGATGTTGTTATAAGAATTATTCGAGCTACACTTACACAAACCTACATCTAATGGTTAAAGAACATACGGTTTCTGTGGATGGTGAATTTCTGCCTCACGAAACGATGATTGTTCAACACTCATATAACACCTTCAAAGGTGGCCATTAAGATGTCACTATTTTTATATATGATATATAATATGTTTTTGTTTTACTTATGCTTCTGTATTTCTCATTTATGGCATACTTTATGATTTCCATTATGGGTAAAACGCGATAATTTCATTTTAGGAAGTGCGGACTACCGCCCCCTCAAAGTGATTTGAATCGTTAATGCCATATGTGGGATGTATAAAGGATGGAGTAAATGGTATTATACACTATATTATACTGGAATTATATTATACACTTATATCATTATGATTTCGTTCCATTAAATATGAAATAGAAATGAAAGTAGCGTTCATGCGTACGTACAGCTTACCGTCTCCATGAACGGTGCATTTCATTTCTTACCTCTAAATGTTACCTAATATTATAAATGAATGTATATACTGGATATATATGATATATATGACATCTAAATCATGAATATAATTTTGGAGATAATGGATATTCTACCACATAAACAACTTGTAATTATAAGAAAATTATTGTTGACTCAAGTAACAAAGATGGACAAAACTACCGTTATTAACTTAAATAATTACATAATGTTCATAACATTGTAATAAGTGATATAAAAAGGATAATGAAATTAAAAATGGTTCTTAATAAGGTATATATTAACTCTAGTTTATTATTCAGGAGGTTAAAGAACGGTTGAGTCAAGTCGGACACGAGGTAAGGGAATTTCTTAACCCAACTTCCATTCTTTGGGTTAATCTCCTACTTTCAAATTATGTCATGATATTATTATGTTGTATATTGTATTTATACTTTCTTTATGTGTACATATAGTGAATACACATAATGGATATATTTTATTTTAAGGGTCTTTGACTCAATCTCCATTCATTGAGGCATATTTTATTTTATACACAAATTTCTTTTATACAGTGTATAAACCCCTTTGACTTTTACGTTTATTCAAAAGGAATATTTTTTATACGAAGAGTTTTACTAAACGACAAAAAGGTAATTTTTTATTTCCGTACTTATGTGGCGACAACGACTTCTCCGCCGCCGTGTCCATTATTTGAGTTTCGGCTTCCTCTACAAGCCATCACTTTTTTAATGAAAAATAAATACAAAGTTTTAACTTTCTTTTATTTTGGTTTTGAAAAGGGTTTTGAAAACGTTTTTATTATAACAATGTGTTGTATTGATATCTCGTGATTGAAATGTGGAAATGTTATGTTTCCTTTATGCATGTTTTATGTGATACGATTATGTTATGGTTTATGATATGTTTAAACCTATTCATATGAGGAATGCATTGGACTTAATAAGTGACGGGTGGAGCCCGCTATAGCTCCTCGATGCATCGGCAGGTCTCATGAGACAAACTAGTGTCTTGGCACGAGGCCTTGACAAAATCTTATTTGTGGTCTAGGCACGAGGCCTTGACTACGTGGTTATGATAGTCTGGCATTATGCATTCCATCATTATGAAAGTGGTTATTGATATTGAATGTGATTATTCGACCAGTAGAATATCCATGTGAAGAAGTGAATGGAATTATCTCATTTTACTTTTTCCATATTATGTTGATGTTCAAGTTTAAAAGGATTTTTTTAGTTATACATTGCCTTAAATTTTTATGTTTATTTATGAAAGCTTCCGCAATATTGTTAACCTTACTGAGCATCTGAGCTCACCCCTTTCAATGTCTTAATATTTTTCCAGGATGTGAAGAAGTATTTTATGAATGACCTACAGGGGTAGTCAGAAAGGGATATGATTGTGGACTATGAAGACCATGTTATTGTAGTTTGTTTACTTTTTGATGTAATGAAAGACTTATGAATTTATCTAGTGTTTCCAAGGCTACTAAACTAATCGGTCTTTCGAGACTTGATCTTTTGTGATCATTCCAATGTTACGAAGTAATGCACCGACTCTGGGTAGCTGGGGTCGGGGCGTTACAATTCTGTGACCAAGGGACATGGGTAACCTCTGGTCGAGAAGGAAACTGTGCCATTAGACGGAGGGTGCACTCCAACAATGGCACAAGCTCTGGCTTTCTGATGACATAGTTGCCATTGACCTGCTTGATGACCAGCTCGGAATCTCCTTTCACATGTAGATGGGTCACATCGATCTCAAGGGCCAACTCAAGGCCGATGATGAGAGCCCGGTACTCTTCCTCGTTGTTGGTACAACCTTCTTACAACAGGAATGAGTATGGAAGGATGGCTTGCGCCGGGGTGATGAAGATGATACCCAGACCCACTCGGTTGAGCTTAGTATCGTTGAGACTCCTTCCGGTGGGGCTTCGGGAGGCACCGTCAAAGTGAATTTTCCATCATGAGATGGCATGATCGGCTAAGAGGATCGTTTAATCAGGAAAATCCAGGTCCAGGGATTGATCTACAGAGGTTGGATGAGCAGCTAAGAAGTCTTCCAATGTCTGTCCCTTGATGGCCTTTTGAGGCACGAACCTAATGTCGAACTGCTAGAGGATCACCTCCCACCGCACTAGTCATCCGGTCATTATGGGACGGTTCAGGATGTACTTCAGTGGGTCTACCCGAGAGACCAACTGTACCTCATGGTACTGCATGTAATGCCGAAACTTTTGTATGGCCAACAAAAGCGCCAGACAACTCTTTTTGATAGGGGAGTATCTGATCTCTGTATCGAGAAGCATGAGACTGAGATAATAGAGAATTTTCTCTGTACCCTCGTTATTCTTCTGGGTGAGAAGTGCGCTGAGGGATTGTTCCAGGGCGGTCACATAAAGGACCAATGGCTTTCCAGAGACGGGTGGCATCAGAACCAGAGGTTGGAGAAGATATTGCTTGATTTCATGGAAGGTAGTCCGACACTCATCATCCCATTCGTAGGCGGTGCCTTTCTTTATGATCCAGGAAAAGGGATTACAATTTCCAGCCAAATTCGGGATGAATCGGCATATATAGGCTAAGTGGCCTTGGAGACCTCGAAGTTCCCGAATATTGCTCTGGGGAGGCATTTGGATGATGGCCTTGATCTTCTCTGGGTCGATCTCAATGCCCCGGTATCTAACAAAAAATACAAGAAACTTCCTAGAGGTGACCCTGAAGGCACACTCTAACGGGTTCATCTTTAGGTGGCAGAAACGGAGGAAACAGAACACTTTCTCAAGGTCTTTGAGATGGTCCTGGTGCTGGAGAGATTTGACCACTAGATCATCCATGTAGCATTCCACTAAAGTCATGAGAATCGGCTTGAACATGCGATGCATGGCCCGCTGATAAGTGGCACCTGCATTTTTCAGGACAAAGGGCATAACCTGGTAACAAAAAGTACCTTGGGGAGCCCTGAAGGCAGTGGACTCCTCGTCCTCGAGGGACATCTGGATCTGGTTGTACCTAGAATAACCATCCATGAAATAGAGGGCTTGGAACTCGGCCATGGCATCAATCAATAACTCGGTCACTGGAAGGGTAAAATCATCCTTTGGGCAGTGGCGATTGAGATCACGGAAGTCGATGTAGACTCTGATCTGCCCATTCTTCTTCCTGACTGGCACAATGTTGGCATGCCACTTGGGGTACTGGACTTCCTTGACGATGTTGGATTTGATAAGATTGTCGACCTCGGCCTCAACCATGGCACTATGAGAAGGATGCATCTTTCTGGGAGGCTGCTTAAACCCACGATTGTTTGACGGGATGCCCAGGTAGTGAACGGCTACTTGAGGATCTAGCCCTGGCATCTCCCCATAACTCCAGGAAAACACATCATGGTGTTGTTTGAGAAAGTCTATGTAACACTGCTGCTCTTCGGGGGACATGGCTGCACTGATCAATGTGGGTATCAGATCTGCCTCATTGTCAAGATTCACATGTACCAATTCATCAATCGTGGTAGAGACGCCTTCCTCAAAGGCGGGGGGATCATCCTATAGGTCTTTCTCTCCACCTGTGGAGGTATTTCCTACAAGGGGAGCTGCTTTTGAGCTATCAAATCCTGATGGGAAGCTAGTGCCGGCTTGGGTAGTAGTGGTCATCATATCAGGAGACCCATGTGCCACTGAGACCATAGCAATGAAGGCATTCGATCCTATCCCATCTGGCCTTCGACCTAAGGGACCACATTTGATGACATCAAAGTAGTGGTGACATGTCATCCTGAGTCGGTTGATTCTATCCAGGCGGAAGAGACATGTATGACGTACTTCCATTTCCATAATCCTGACATTCTAATATCGCACAGGGGTAGGAGGTTCTGGGATCACCTGAGATTGGTTGGTTTAGGAGTAAGAGGTGATTTTCTGTCGTCTCTTGGACATGGGAACATTCCTTCCTTTTGTACTTGAAACAAAAAAACATTGCCCTATTTCGGGGGTCGTGGCCTCCAATCGGTGGATCAGGAAGATATAGGCGTCATCCATGATTGCCCAGGGGTCACTTGTGACCAGGGCGGGTTCATCCTCACTTTCTAGGATTTGCTTCTCCTTGCTCATGTAATAGTCAGCGTCCAGATAGCGGGCTTCACAAGAGGCGAAAGTAGACGCATCTCCTTGGAGCACGCCTACTCGACCATTGAGAGAATATTTGCGGCATCAGTGATACGACGAAGGGACTGCTGCGTGCAGATGGAGCCATGGCCTGACCATCAATGCGTTGTAGGCGGTGTCCTGAGAGACAACCATGAACTCAGTGTTGTCAATTAGGCCACCGAACTAGGTCTTTAGGCGGATCTTGCCGACTGGGGATTGCTCGGTCATGTCGTATCCCTAGATTCTGAGGTCGGAGGGAGTTAAATCATCTTCCGACAAACCCATATTTTGCAGTGTTCGAGTCAAGATTAGGTTGATCCTAGAACCCATTTCAACAAGGCAATGGAGGAATTCCATGCCATTAAACTGGCCAGTGACGTACAATGGGCGAATATTCCCCTGTATGGGAGGGTCTTCATCTTCACCGGAGAACGAGATAACCGCCTGGCATTCAGCATTCTCAATTGTATAAGCGTGGAAGGCTTCCGCAGCTTCTACCTCCGTCTTGAAATGAAGGGGGATCCTTAGGTCCTCAACAAGTGCTTCACTCATTTCAGATGATAGGTGAAGAGCCTCAAGGATAGAAAGCCTTGCTGGAATTCCAGCCAAGTGCTTCAAGACATTGTACTTTCATGCCATACGTGAGCTTCTTCCTACAAGAGGTCACTCTATGGTTGGAGGCATAGCGGTTCATGCCGGTTGAACTGGCGGCTGGCTAGTAGTGGGTATATCCTGCTACCTACTAGTTGAAGCCTAGAGAGCAGCCTCTGGATTAGAATCGGACAACGGAGATTGGCCTGCATCCGGGCAAGACTGACCGCGATACAGACGAGGCAGCTCTGCCTGATATAGTAACACAAATGGCGGTGGAGGTAGATCTGAGGGCATCAGATGAGATTACACATGATGAGATCTGTGCTCATCCTACTATCTGGTTTCAGTAGCATGCAAGGCTTGACTGAAACTGCCCACTGACGTGCCTCGACGACCTGTGTGGTTGTAGTTCCACTGACGTTGGTGTTGGTTAGGGACGTTGGGGAGGTTTTCCTGGCATTCCCCCTCGTCGAGAGCCATATAGGGCTTTACCAGTTCCACGGTGTTAACCGAAACGTACCACTGGGTGTCGCTCAACGAGTTATCCACCATCGGGTGGACTCTGGGAGGAATCCCCATTTTAGGGGGCATAAAGTCACCAAGACTACGAGATGACGATAGAAGAGGTGGAGCGTGTTGCTTCTTCTTGCGTCGTCACTGCTTGCCCTTTTGGGAAGAGGTCGGTTGTGATGACGATGTAGAGGTACTGGCTACTTCCTCTAAAGGATTTGGCTGTTTCAGGCATGCCCGAATGATACCATGGTCACAAGTGACGGTTTTTCAAGCCATCGAGTCGTCTTATTTCTGGGACCCACAACTGGGAACCTGCTGCCACTCGCCTTCACTGCCGCTACTGATCTCTGACCCTGCAAAGACACACGCTACTTGTTTTGGTGCTGGGCCCAACCTGGCTATGTTGTTGTCGACTTCGTCTTGAATCCAGTCTTTAAACACATATCATTTCTTGAGGGTGTGCCCCAGAACCTGATGATAGGGACATTAGTTGGGGTGATCAGTGATATTCACCTCTTCCGGCCTTCTACACTCGGGTATGCGCACAATCCCTTACTCTAGAGCACTTTGGAAGTAACCGGGGACCTGATTCTAGTTGAACGAGTATGTCTGGTGCCTTCTTTCTGGATAGGGGGCCCTACGAGCCTGGCCCTGATGAGGGTTTGGAGGGGCCTGCCGAGGAGGCGTTGCCTGATTGGCTCACCTAGGTGGTGATGGTGCATTACGCGGGGGAACCTATCAGTTCTGAGGCGGTCACTGCTGGGCAGGAGCCTATGCTTGAGGCGGAGGACCTCAACGGGGTTTCAGGGCCGGTGCCGCTGGCAGTAATTCCAGCTGCCTGGGGGCTTCTATTTGGGCCACCGCGGTGGGTTCGGCTCTGGCAGCCCTCCTGGTTGGGATCACAGGGGGCAGCAAACGTACCTGACTAGCCTGTTGCAGAGCCTCCTCGAGGTGCTGAGCCTTATCTGAGGAATCCCAGAACCCTCCAGGGTAGTTATGGGTGATCCAGGAAGGAACCAGCTCCATTTTGATGTTCCCTATACACATCGTCAGTAATTTCTCCAGAGTCAGTGGAATGTCGTGGGAGTATGTAAGTCCCTTCCACTGGGCGATGAAGTCTACGACTCGCCCGTCAGGCCTTTTTTTTCACTTGAAGAGGTATGCGATGCTGGTCCTTCGCGTGGTGGAGCCGAGAGGGTATAGGAACTGCCGTCGGAGATCCTCCCAGTCGGTCACCGATCGGAAAGTGATCTGGATGTACCAGATGATTGTGGGCCCCTCCAATGTTTGTAAAAAACAGTAAAGCTTGGCGGCTTCTTGCTGGGCTGAGGTCCCCAGCATGGGGCCAAACCTGGAAGAAAAGTGGGCCAAGTTCTGTGGCGGGTCCCCTGTCCCGTTGAAGGGTGAAAAAGTGTGGTTCCCAAAACCCAGGGGTGCGGGCATATCATCCACCCACGCGGGATATGGCTTGCCATCCGGTGGGACTGCCACCTACCGCGTTTCCAATGCTTCGAGGCGGGCAATGAGTGCCGCTATAAGATCATCCTAGTGGGTGTCCCTATCTTGACGGGGATCCCTAATCACAAGTGAGTTTTTGGGTTCTTCAACATGGTAGGTGGCTTCAGCAGTTCGTGGAGCGACTGGCGGAATGGCCTGTGTGGCAGCTGGGGGGACCCGGGATGGATTCCTCAGATTGCCCCATTGTTCCAGAGGGTTTGGCGACACGTATCGCGCCCCCTTGCTCTGAGTTCCGTATTATACCTTGTCTACGAGAGTAGCATGATCAGGGTTGCCCAGAGGCATCTCACCGGGGGGAAATTGTCCCTGCCCCTGCTGCCCTGGCATGGGATTACAGTAGTCAGGTCGCCGCTCTACAGCATGCTCCACCAAGAGTTCGTCAACCAGCCTCTTCTGCTCAGCAATCTGTTGGCGTAACGTGGCCTTCTTGGGATCTTTGTCTGTCTTCTATACAGAGGCGGACGGGTGACCGCGTTGTCGAACACGTCAAATTAGTTGTTTAATTTTGACTAGAATTTCTGCAGTATAGCAGCAACCTTAGGTCGTCTCTCGACGGAGCCTTAGATCATTAATTATGAAATGTGGTTCTGATTATGAAATTAAAAAAAAGTAATTGGGGTTTTATAATACTTGGGTTTGATGATTAAAGATGACAATAGAAAATAGAATCTATAAAACAAAGTAGAGATTAACAAAATTAATTAAGCGTGATCAACCCGGGGTACTCGTATGATGTTTTTCCTTCATAAATTCATGATATAAGGTTATGATCTTTTAATCCATGGTTTGTAACACCTATAACTAGAATGTTACTGATTTTATACTAGGATACCTCCTAGGGTTCGGTCAAAACACACAATGATTCACCAGACACCGCCGATGGTAGAACGAATTGTGTTTGACTTCATAACCAAAACTCACCAAGGAAACACACGAAAAACTCGATGAACTGTCCAGATTTGTATGTTATTTCTTTTTGATACCATGAAATAAATTTACACGGTCTTGACAGTACTTGTTTGAGTTCAATTTACCAATATAAACCACACAAACACCTCAATTTAAAGGGGGAAAGAAAGTGGTGAACGGTGTGTGAAACATCACATGAATGGGTACCCCTAAACATGATCATTTGAGTTGAACATGACATACCAGTACATAACTAAATAAAATAAGAATATAGGATGATGAAAAACAACACAACAATCTGTAATTTAAAAGATCATTCAAATATTACAAACATGAAGCTCGGGATGTACGTCACATTCCTCCCCGGGTGATCACAAGGGGTTTAGAAACCCATGGGAGAGGAAGAAGAGAAATATGTTGGGGTAGAACTTCCCATAGCCTCCAGAACCTATAGAGATGTTGAGAAGACTCCTTGGGGACTCCAAAATGGCAGAACCTTGCCTCTTGGCCGAACTTGCAAATGAGGAGCCCAAGGTGCCCTTTTATAGGAAATGTGGGAGGTGGTTTTGGGCACACAGATTTCATCAATCCACTTGCATGGCGCGTTTCGGCATTCACACAGTCTTATCTCGCTTTGGAGAAAATATAAAAGTTGTATAACTACCTCTTGACTATCTCCACCGAACGTTTGGCACCGTTTGGATAACTACAACTCAAGATATGTATACAATACAGAACACCGCATTTGACTTGGTCCAAATTCGGTGGTTTGGACAGATCAGTTCATATGGACCCCATACAAGACGAATCAGGATTGGGTTCCTGCATATGAAATGTAGCCTATAGAATTTTGGACAGGACCACAAAATATCAGCTCATTTGGATGCACGGATGTTGTGTACTATTCAAAACAGTGGACAGATGTCCATGGATCCATGCAATTTTGGCCCAGTTTTCTTTCACTTCATCAAGGGCCTTCCAAATCACCTCCACCTACATTGTAATTTTCAAAACAAGTATTATTGCCCTATTTAACAGTGATAAACACAAAATTATTGAATCAAACATGAAGCACAATTTGATAAAATTTTATAATTTTTAATTCAAAATATGTTTAGCACAGCAGTGTAAGGGTGAAAATGAAACAGTGAATCGTGGTACGATCACACCCCCACACCTAAACATTTGCACTCCTGGGAAAAGTCACATATCCAAATACAATGATTCATATATATATTTATATTTCCAACATCCTAAAGATTTATCATTTGAGGAAATTTTATATAAAGTAAAGTGATCAATACATGAACCACACCAAGGAGTTCTTCCTAGTGAAAATAGAAAAAGATGTCTCATAAATCATATCATAGTGAAATTCAAAAAGATTAATGATACCCAATTGAGAAAGGAATTCAGAAGTAAACCATGACACTAAATCTCCATGTGTGTGTGTGAAAACCATTCCATGCTATTATTTCCACTTGATATCTAATAAATATATGTTATTTTAACATTTTTCAGCTTAAATGATTTTTTCACCGAACCTGTCCTACATCCTTTGCAATCATATTTCAAGACCCACTCATTTAAGCATTCCCAGAAGTCAAACCATAAGCTCCTGACCTAGATATCCCCATATGTTGCACATTTCATCACTCCCCTCATTTATTATTTTTTTTGAAGTCGCAATTGGAACAAATCTCACACTCATATCTCAACCCTTGTTTGATCTCCTCACGACACTAATTGCAATAGTTATAACAAGATCAAAGGTTGAGGAGGAGTGGTTTTTGACCTGCCTAAGATAAAACAATTTTTTTTGAGGGCGTACAACAGTCGGACATTAGGTACACACACATAGGTCAATCTGGTACAGTAATGAAACAGATCGGATAAGGAACGAACGTATGGAAATATCATTTAAAGCTGAAAAATATTAACCCAACATATATTTACCTTATATTAAGTACGAAATAATCACACTTTGTGGTTTGGTGCAAAATTGTTTTTGGATATATTAGTGACACAGTTTTACTAAAAACTACTCACACAATGGGCATCAATCATCTCAAAGGTTTCACATAGATACAACCATTTATATCATTGACAGAAAACCAATTCACTAAAAATCACTCCTTGATGGTAAACTCATACACTTTCTCTTTCTAGCCTTCGTTATGGTATTTTTAATTTCCCCACTTTATGGTCGCCACATCATGGAATTTCGAAATTGTTGATGGGGAAAAATAAAAATACCATAAAGAAGGCAAGAAAGAGAAAACAAAAGGAGAAAAAGATGAAAAATCCTAACTAACCCAGGAATGTATCCATTATTTCATTGTCAATCTCATTATCAAAGTTTTTCTTAGATTTAGAGAGTCTTTGAGGGAATGGAAGAGGAATTGATTGTTCATTTGAATCATCAATGATAATTTGATTGCCCTTTTTGTTTTGTTTTTCAGTAAATGAAATTTTAGAGGGTTGGGAAGGAGTGTTTTCAAGAGGGGGACATACCTGTTTCATAGGATCAGTAGAAGGAGAAGCTTCTTTACCACTACGAAGTGTAATTGCACATACATTACCTTTATACTTCGGATTGGAAAGGGGTTGGGATGGTAGTTGTCCATAACCTTGCATCTTAAGCTCACCGATGGTTTTCGCCAATTGTCCCACTTGAGTTCGTAGGTCTTGAATTACCGATTGTGTGGTCTGTTGGAACTGAAGGTTCTGGGTTGCCATTTGTTTCACCATGTCCTCAAGGCTTGGTTCATATTTGGGAGGAGGAGGAGGATGATTGTTTTGCGAAGTTGAAGGATAAGAAGGTTTCATACCTTGGCCTTGTTGATACCAATTCTTCTTCGGGTAGCTTGAGATTCCTCCTTGTCGGTATTGTGGTTGTGCTTGCCACACGGGGTTTTGATTTGGCCTGAATGGTTCTTGCTTGAGGGGAGGCACTTGTTGGAATGGACGCCCTGGGAACACAGCTGCACAGGACTCAGATGAGTCTTGAAGTTGTGGGCACTGGTCAGAAAAATGAGTGTTATTAGAACAAATACCACAATGCAATGGAATAGAAGTAGAGTGTGAGTTACCTTTTGCTTGAGCTAATTGCCTTAGAAGGGTATGAATCTCATCAAGTTTAGTATCTACCTTTTGTTCTAGGACTGAATGACTTACCTCATGAACTCCTCGGGTTGGTGCAATAGCTCGTGTACCAAATTGTTGTGCATTTTGAGCCATGTTGGCTATTAAGTCACGAGCGGCAGAAGGAGTTTTTTCAACTAGGGCACCACCAGCTGCAGCATCAATCATTCCATGATCCATGGGGATAAGTCCCTCATAGAAGTATTGGATTAATAGTTGTTCACTAATCTGGTGGTGGGGGAAGCTTGAGCAAAGTCTCTTAAATCTCTCCCAGTATTCATGAAGGGTCTCTCCTTGTGATTGCCTAATTCCACAGATTTCTTTCCTAATTGATGCAGTTCGGGAGGCAGGGAAGAACTTCTCTAGAAAAAGTCTTTTTAGGTAATTCCAGCCCCCAATTGTGGAAGGCCAATAGTATAGCCAATCTTTGGCTACACCATCAAGGGAGAAAGGGAAGTCCCTAAACTTAATGAGGTCCTCAGACACATTTTTGGGGTTTCATGGTGGAGCACACGATGTGAAACTATTTTAGATGTTTGTGAGGGTCCTCTCCGGGAAGACCATGGAATTTTGGAAGGTGATGGATGAGGCCTGATCTTAGCTCAAAATTGGCCGCTTCCTCAGGATATTGGATGTACGCAGGTTGGTACTCCACATCCGGGGTGGTCAGTTCTTTTAATGTTCTGTTATTTGCAGCCATGATCTCTGGGGTTTGATTTGGTTCAATTTTGGATTGGTTTAGGACCACTTTAGGTTCTACAAGGGGTTCCACAATGTTACTTGATTGACCTTCTCTAGATGCCTTGATTTGTGTGTGAAGTGACTTTTCAATTTCAGGATCAAATTCAAGTAGTGTTCCTTTACCAGATCTTGTCATGCAACAATGATGTCCAGTTTGATTGATTGATTTTTTTGTTGTGTTTTTTTTATTTGGATAAAATAAAAAAAAATTAATAAGGGTGAAAGAAGAATATAATGTTATACTATAAAATTAGAGAGGGAGATTGAGAAGAAGAGATAGAGAGAGAGAGAGAGAAAGAAAGAACACATCAAAAACAACAAAAAATAAAGACAAAACCCAAAACAAAAACAATCAAATGGGGGTGGGGTATTTAGAGGAGTACTATTCAAGAAGTAAAATGACCAAATAAAAATAAATAAAGAAAAAAAAATGATCTTGGCTCCCCAGCAACGGCGCCAAAATTTGACCGCGTTGTCGAACGCGTCAAATTAGTTGTTTAATTTTGACTAGAATTTCTGCAGTATAGCAGCAACCCTAGGTCGTCTCTCGATGGAGCCTTAGATCATTAATTATGAAATGTGGTTCTGATTATGAAATTAAAAAAAAGGAATTGGGGTTTTATAATACTTGTGTTTGATGATTAAAGATGACAATATAAAATAGAAGCTATAAAACAAAGTAGAGATTAACAAAATTAATTAAGCGTGATCAACCCGGGGTACTCGTATGATGTTTTTCCTTCATCGCTTCATGATATAAGGTTATGATCTTTTAATCCATGGTTTGTAACACCTAGAACTAGAATGTTACTGAGTTTATACTAGGATACCTCCTAGGGTTCGGTCAAAACACACAATGATTCACCGGACACCGCCGATGGTTGAACGAATTGTGTTTGACTTCATAACCAAAACTCACCAAGGCAACACACGAAAAACTCGATGCACTGTCCAGATTTGTATGTTATTTCTTTGTGATACCATGACATAAATGTAAACGGCCTTGACAATACTTGTGTGAGTTCAATTTACCAATATAAACCACACAAACTCCTCAATTGAAAGGGGGAAAGAAAGTGGTGAACAGTGTGTGAAACATCACATGAATGGGTACCCCCAAACATGATCATTTGAGTTGAGCATGACATACCAGTACATAACTCAATAAAATAAGAATAGAGGATGATGAAAAACAACACAACAATATGGAATTTAAAAGATCATTCAAATATTACAAACATGAAGCTCGGGATGTACATCACATTCCTCCCCGGGTGATCACAAGGGGTTTAGAAACCCATGGGAGAGGAAGAAGAGAAATATGTTGGGGTAGAACTTCCCATAGCCTGCAGAACCTCTAGAGATGTTGAGAAGACTCCATGGGGACTCCAAAATGGCATCACCTTGCC
Organism: Viscum album; assembly: GCA_963277665.1. Classification (NCBI taxonomy): domain Eukaryota; kingdom Viridiplantae; phylum Streptophyta; class Magnoliopsida; order Santalales; family Viscaceae; genus Viscum; species Viscum album. The sequence continues at coordinate 563,412,473 of OY728125.1, forward strand.
TCTTGGCCGAACTTGCAAATGAGGAGCCCAAGGTGCCCTTTTATAGGAAATGTGGGAGGTGGTTTTGGGCACACAGATTTCATCAATCCAATTGCACGGCGCGTTTAGGCCTTCAGAAAGTCTTATCTCGCTTTGGAGAAAATATAAAAGTTGTATCCCTACCTCTTGACTATCTCCACCGAACGTTTGGCACCGTTTGGATAACTACAGCTCAAGATATGGATAAAATACAGAACATCGCATTTGACTTGGTCCAAATTCGGTGGTTTGGACAGATCAGTTCGGATGGACCCCATACAAGCCGAATCAGGATTGGGTTCCTTCATATGAAATGTAGCCTATTGCATTTTGGACAGGCCCACAATATTTCAGCCCATTTGGATCCACGGATTTTGTGTACTATTCAAAACAGTGGGAAGATGTCCATGGATCCATGCAATTTTGGCCTAGTTTTCTTTCACTTCATCAAGGGCCCTCCAAATCACCTCCACCTACATTGTAATTTTCAAAACAAGTATCATTGCCCTATTTAACAGTGATAAACAAAAAATTATTTAATCAAACATGAAGCACAATTTGATAATATTTTTATAATTTTTAATACAAAATATGTTTAGCACAGCGGTGTAAGGGTGAAAATGAAACAGTGAATCGTGGTACGATCAACGGGTCGGAGTTCTTGATGTTTCCGACATGCTCCTTACCCTTACCGTCATTTTGACTGAGTACCAGCGACTCGGTGGGTACGAGGAGGCCTAGAAGGTTTCTTTGCTGATCGGTAACCCTCCCTGATGGGTCCAGCAGTGGTGGTACACCCTCAGGGGGTAGGTCTCCCTTGAAGAATTCAATCTCGTCCTCCATGTCTACTATGTCATCCATGTGGACCGCAACAATCCTTGGGGGCATGTCCTCAATGTCGCATAATGAATCGGACTACCGTCGAACAAGACTGAAGAGGATGGCGGCATACTATCCCCAGCCACGAACTTGCACATGGGGGGTAGCTTCCCTTATGATTCTGCGGAGTACTTTGAGACTCTGAACGCATTTCCGTTGAAGGGTGCTCTGGCGTCCTGGGGACTCAGGGCTCTGGGTCACAGGGAGTGCAGCCAAATCGATCAGGCGGCATTGCTCGCTGATTTCTTCGAAGTGCTCTCAGATCCTGGGGTACACTACCTGATCATAATGAATGCGGAAGTGTGTTGCCCATAGGGTTCGGCGGAAGCACCCTACTTCCTCTAGGGTAAAGGATTCCGGCACGCAAAAGTGTTGCGCTACCGTCGGCCAGAACTTCTCTAGGAAGTGATCCGCTGTGAGAATGCTCCAGAAGCTCCTGGGATCTAACTCAGGGTCTGGCCCTGTATTTCCCCACTCGTCAACCAGAGGCGGCCAAGGGACCAGTAGCGGTACCGAGGTAGACCGCTGGGACAGTAAATTGGGTGGCGGAGAATACGATGAACGAGCTGACTGGACGCTGAATTCCGGGCCATCCTCTGAAGAATGAGGTGACATGACCAAAATATCACGATATGATGGGCTGATAGCCACAACCTCTGGTGCAGGAATTGCGGCCACCAGCGAGGGGTCACTATATTGCTCTACCGTCATTGGTCCCCAAAACAGCTCTCAGTGATCTCTGGTAGAGGTGGAGGGTGATTCTGGTGACGATGGTGGTGATTGCGCGGTTGGGACCTGCAGAATTTCCACAATTTCTTCCTCCTGGATGTACCTACAGAAGGAGGCGGGAATCCAGTGGACCTTGTATTCTGGGATAATGAGGCTAACACACCTGGTTCCTGCCCCAGTCCTTGACGCGGAGGAGAGGGGAGAAGGTTCCATCGCTGAGTCGCATTTCGCTTCAGAATCTGAGAAACGGGCCGGTTTGATATCCACCCGGGCCTTCCCAAGACTCTTCTTGTGGTGGAGACGACCCGCTCTCCTGCCCCTAGATGGCTCTTCGAAACATGGTTGATCCTTGACATGTAGTCTCAGTGCGGCGTCAGCGCCATGGCTGGGAGGACTCCCGCTTGAGATAGCCTGGGAGCGAGGGGCACCAGGGAAAATGTTGAAGGGTACACAGGGAGGACCTCTATGGATAGCACCCATGTGGGTGGAACCTCTGTTGGAATTGGTAGGAGCACGAGGAGGAACTCCATGCTTGATGTGGGCGAAGTGAGGCTGACCTTCACTCCTCGGGTTACCGAGGCGAGGAGGACCTTCGCCCGTTGTAGAGAGGATGTAGGGAGGGCCCCCACGTTGGATAGGGACCAGATGGGCGGTGCCTTCACATCGACGGTCGGGGGGAGGAGGAGGAACTCCATTCCCTGTATGGTGGGCATGGGAGAGGATTCCGCGCCGAGCATCACTACCATGGGGATGGTCTTCATTCAGGATGGCAGTGGCACGAGGCATACCCCCATGACGTGCTTCGGAGCGGGGGAGGCCCACGCTCTATGGAATGGTGGTGTGGAGAGGACCTATGTATGGAGTGACGTTACCGTGGATTGGTTCGCGACAATCACCTCTCGGGCCTGCGACCCTGAGAGTCAGCCCAACCTACCCATGGGGCGGCTGAGGCCTCGATTTTGGTTGGGTGAAGGAGTGCCCCTGCTCAGGGTATGTAGGGACTCCATGATGCACGTCGGCGGTGACTCGGGACATAGTAGCTGTTGACGTCGACGCACCTTGACGAGCGTCCTCAGCTCAGGCCTGGCGCTGACGTCGGGTCAGACGAGCTGGCATAGGTGGTGCAGGGGCCTAGTCTACCTCCTCTTCCAGCGAAGCTGGACGGCGACACTGACACGACCGGATGGGAGCCCTTGCCTGGATTCCTTGGATTGGTACTCTAACCGGGATGAGTCGGACATCACCCGCCTCATCAGCGTAAGGCGAGGAGTCGTCGAGGCGTTCCGGGGATAGGCTCCTGAAACGATTGAAAGTTGGGGTGGGGAGCAGGGGCTCCCTACGTGGCCTTTGAGGATGGCATTGATGGCGGGGCCTGGATGCCTCCAAGTCCATGCGGGACATATCCTGAGTTGGGATGACCCCTTCCACCTCGTACCCTGAGTACAAAGTTGTTGATCACCCTTCGTTGGATGATCTCTAACGGGGAGAGGGGATGTTGGAATCCCATATTCACAGATGTAGAGGCCATTGTGACGACAGTGGAGCCCTGCGGAGAGTCTATCCTCATATTTCCTTTTCCCCTGCGTAGGTGAGTGGGCGGTGTTCGTGTCTCCATTGCAGTAACCTAGTTCCTTGGAAGTAGGGAGGTTAACTCGTTAGCACTGCGAGGAAAATAATTTGACAACCAGTGCCCCAGCGTTATTCCGCCTTTTGTGTCTGGTAAAAGGGATCCACGCCGACAACGTTACAGAACGGAATGCCCCACATTTTACTACCCCAACATCTGGTGAGTTTCACGCCAGACCCGTTATTTGCTTGGCGGGACCCGGTGCCGGATATCTGGATCTGGTGACACGTCAATCTAATATTGTCTCGAACGCTACTAATCTCCACATTGAGGAGAAGAGTTTCATGTCGGGTTCACCATTTCTATTTCCGACGCTTTTATGCCGGGGCACGTGCATCCGTCTGCGGAGGGCGCGCAACTGTAGCCCAGCATTCCCTCTTTCTAAAGGCGGGTGACATCCGTTCCTTGTTCAGGGATGTTTTCTCCTTGATCGAAACTGGGATGATGGGATGTTGGTTCTTTCTTCAATGTATTCCTCCTCAGAACTCATCACCTAGTCCGGGTCTCCCTCATAGATTTAATACGTTGTTCATGAAACTCTTCCCAGTGTCATGTTTTCGTGGGCGCCAGTTAATTACATTGCTTCTGTCAGGACATTCCAAAGGGTCCGTTCAGAGTAGCAACCTTCAGTTGAAGGAGTAGTCATGTCGAGGCATCAGTAGCGCGTCTGAACGCTGGGGAATTGGCATGTCTGTATTTTGTCCCTTGTCACAGGGCATCTTGAGGGAGTGGAAGCCCAAGGCATCCCACATCGAGCACGGGGAATCATATGCAATAGGCATGTATTTGAGGTTTTCCTCATCTTCCCATGTTTAACACAGGGTATTCCGTAGGTTTAACGTCCAGCAGAGACGGATCGGCCAGATCAAAACACTAGCTGGAGTGGACCAGATTGATGAATTTCCCTTGAAGGGGTGTCGATGTCGGGATCAGCTCGTGGGAAGCTTCTCGGATGCTGTGGAGGGTATTAGAGTGGCATGATCACACCGGGATGTGGCGGCCCGGGTAATAATTAGGTTGGATGATGGATGGGTGGATGGATGAAGTAGAGGGAAATTAAATGGGACCATCACAAGGGCGACAGTAAAGTTGGGCTTGAGCCTCACGAAGGCTTTCTACGTACCGTGCCTTGACACGGATCAATGTACTCATAGTTCAGATGAGATGTGGGACATAGTTTAACATCATGTGGGATGGGGGTGAACTGATGTGAATGGGGTCAGAATGACCGGGTGATGGGCTCGAACCTCATGGAGGCCTCCTACGTACCATACCTTAATATGGATCAATGTCCTCGTAGTTCGAGCGTGAATGGTGGGTGTAGGTGGACCGACGTGAAGAAAAAGAGACCTTGGTCTAGATGGTGTGGGGCTTACACACTAGGCTACCCAGGTGTTGGTGAACCGACGTGAAGAAGGTCAGAATGACCAATGAGTGATGGGCTTGAACCTCAGGGAGGCTTCCTACATACCATGCCTTGACATGGATCAAAGTCCACATAGTTTAGATTGGACGCCGGAAGGCCGATGTGAAAGTGAACTCGGGGGGTCCACTGGTGGTGGGCTTGAACCTCGTGGAGGCTTCTTATGTACCATGCCTTGGCACAGATCAAAGTCCTCATTGTTCGGGATGGTCACAACGGCTTACTGTTGAGCCGAAATGCAGTTTAACGTCATGCGGGATGAGAGTGAACCCTGACGTGAATAAATGATGGGCGGTGGGCTTGAACCTCGTTGAGGCTTCCTACGTACCATGCCTTGACATGGATCAAAGTCCTCGTAGTTCAAATGGATGTGCAGTTTAACGTCATGCTGGATGGGGCATACAGTTTAACGTCATGCTGGATGGGGGTGGAACTCGACGTGAAGAAACAACCGAGTGGTGGGCTTGAACCTCGTGGAGTCTTCTTACGTACCATGCCTTTGCATGGATCAAAGTCCCCGTAGTTCGCTTAAGGTAGGGGTCAGGGTCGGTTCTCACTCTAAGATCATGTGAGTCATTCTCGGTGGGAGAAACAAGAGGTTTCAGGGACCTAACCATCGCGTCGCGAAGGATGGGTCCATGGGAAACGAAGAGGGGATTACGCATTAGGTGGACCATGGTGCTAGGAATTACTCCAGGATGGAGGCCCGAAGTGCGGAAAAGCGTGGCGGGAGAGGTATTTGGGACCAAAGATGGAAGGTACCTCATTCCCTATCGCGCCCTCCACTGGCCTTGGCAGTGGGGAAGTTCGAAGGTTCATGGGTGATACCTTTCGTAGGAGAGGATTGGGGGCTTATACCAAGGTGGTTTCCCTTCTCCCGTGGACATACGCTACTCCGAGAAGGAGGATATCGTCCCTTGTGAGGGTGACTCTATTCCCGTGGAGACGAGCGGCATAAAGAATGTCCGATCTGGGGGGGACCCTATGTGCGAGGCACGAGGTCTGATAACAGTTTAACGTCATGTGTTGAGGATGAGGTGCTTTGATGTTTAACATCCTACAACTCAGACGAGGTGGGTTTACTCTGCACCCCTAGGATGTACATGACCGGTACCCTCTGCTCCTTGTGGTAGGGAAGGTACTGGAAAGGCCATGGTAAAGGGGGGTCATGGAGCGAACCATCAAGGGGTCCACGTTAGCGTGGCTATGTAAAGAAACAATATCCATTAGTGTACCTATGCAAAGAAGCTGTAGGCGAAGAAATTCTACGGGTGGTGTTGTCCATGGGACATTGAAATCACATCGTGAAAACCTAGAGGGTCACACTGGAAGAAGAATTGCCAAGAAAAGGAGTATGCTTCGCAAAGTGGAGTGCCTTGGCCTTTGCATGGGTTAGGGGTGTGAATGGGAGGTGCTTCACGAAGTGGAATAGTATTCGCGGAGCACTGCCTCGCGAAGCAGAGGGGCTTCACAAAGCATGGTGTTGTGAAGCAGTGTGATTCGCGATGTACAACGACCCCGCCTTGGCATGTGGATCACTAATACAGGATGGGTGTTTCGCGTAGCATAAACACTCTGCGACTGCCAAGGTTCCCTTGGGAATCCCCTTCCTTCACGAATGCCCTTAGGCTTCGCAAAGGGCATCCCTCTCGGAAGAGGGGCTCAAGACGAGACAAGTCGAAGGCATCTCGCGAAGTAGAAGTACCTCGTAGAGCTCATGATTCCCGGGGGCGAAGGGTGCTTCGCGTTTCGGGAGCTGAGAAGCCGAAAGGTCGGATCATCCTCCTTTGGACTTAGGGGGAGCCCAGTATCTATAGGCCAGGGGTGCGACAAAGCAGAGCTCACGCGGCATGAAGGGGCGGCGGGCGCTTCATGTTGGGCTCGTGAACGTCAGGCCGTCGCGGAGCGTTACCACCTCGGGAGCTTCGCGGTGGGCTCGCGAACGTCAGGACGTTTATGGAGCATTACTACCTCTCGAGCTTCGCGGTGGGCTCGTGAACATCAGGCTGTTTGTGGAGCATTACCGCCTCCAGAGCTTTGCGGCAGGCTCGTGAACTTCAGGTCGTTCGCGGAGCACTACCGCCTCCGGAACTTCGTGGCGGCCGCGTTCGCTGGGGTGCGCTCCGCGGCTGCACTTCGCGGGGCAGCGTGCGTGCTTCTTTTCCTTTTTCCTTTGTTGTCCAATATTTTGGTACCAACATATATTAATGTAATTAGGTTTGGATTCTTGAGGAGGTTATCCAGTGGGATCAGGCCCTGATAAAGGATTCCTACATATCTCAATTATGGTGGCAATCAGATTCCTCTTACTTCATGACATTTACGATTGTTTGGATTTTTTGATCATCACTATTCTATAAGCCCATGCGATTCATGCCCGATTTGAGAAACTAGATGATGTAAAATATTGGACAAACCACACTCTATCTCTCTTATACTGAAGGAAGAGGGAGGACCTACGATGAAAAAAGTTGTAGCGACAGTGGAAGAGGTCGAGGCAATGAAACTTCCCTCTCTTCACTTTACATTTGACGATGGTCCACTATAACGAAGGAGTGAAGGTGAAGGAAGTAGAGGGGAGTGACACTACAGCCTCCTATATGAATTTCTAGGGGCTTACACTAGGATGGATACCCTTAGTGGATCCAAGGAGAGGAGGGAGACTTTTCTTTTATTGAATGGGAAATCAAGCGCGACCCTCATTCTCATTATTGGGAACCATAGGCTCTGAGTCTTAGAGATGAAAATGGGAGGTCAGAGTCTCAATCACAGAATCTATAACTGTGAACTTCACAAAACATTCTCTAGGGTAAGGATCCATGTTACTGTAAATATACAAACCAATAAACATTCTCTAGGGTAAGGATCCATCAGTGGCTTTAAAGAAGGTTTACAAGGTGATATGCGTAGTCCCTGAGCACAACTATAATGCATAGCTCTAACGCATAGGTATGTTTCATAGGTACACCACACATGTATGTTTTGTGGGTGCGCCATGCAGGTCTTACTGATGAGTGAAATAAATTCTTAACACATGAGAACCAAGACAATGCATGCTTCAAACACTGAAAAAGATTTGAAACTTGTATATCCCATCTAATTCTATCTTCTCTCATGTTTTAGAGAGATACCTAAGAAAAATTGGGGACCTAGGAAAAAGAGATATGTAACACCCCAAGCTTCCACAATACGTTTCCTTTTGAATAATGCAATGGCGTGCATTGTACGCAACTTCGAGATTCTAACACACCACAACCAATCAAACTAGCCGTTATGAATAGTAATTCATACTTTTTGAAATTTTATAAATTCTATTTCTCAAAATGGACTTCATTTTTGGATTCGGAATATCGAAATTAGACTAGGGTTAAATTTTGTAACTTTTCGGATAACTTTCATATTTTGATGAATAGTGAAAATTACTAAATTTTAATTAAAAACTAATTTTTTAATCGACATAATTAATATTGATAAATTATGAATTTGAGTGGTTTTAAAGTATATTTAGAATATATTTTTACCATTTAATTCAATGTTTGTAATTGGACATAATTTCACAATTAAACCAGACATAAACAAGTTCCAATCTTTTGATAGTTATTATCTCTTAAAAACACGCTTTTTGTTTTAACAACGGGAATTAATTTTAAATTAATTTCTGTCACTTCTGTATTTTGAATTTGGAAAATTGGATTCAATATTTGGAATCAGGATGTTCAAATTATGTAAATAGGTAACTTTTATTTTTATACATTTTGAATAACTACTTCGGTAAATATTTTATTTACCATGGTTAAAAGGTAAACCCGGTAAATAAGGGTTAAAAATAATATTATAATAATAAAAAATTACCCTAAAACGTGTCCTAACCTTATTGGCTGATACATGGAAGAAAATTGGCATATTTGGGTCGATTTTGGGACCCCATGGATCCACATGTATGTGATAAGGACACTTTATTTTAATTAAGTTAAAATGAATACAAAAATGACAAAAGCATATATCTTTTAACAAAACAATTGTTACATAGGGGTATATATGTTGGATTTTAGACTATAAATATTAATTAGAAAGATACAAAGATTTTCTAAATAATTATATTTTAATTATAATTTTTAGACATTAAATAATTAAATTTATTTATGACACAATGGTGATGGTGTTATTACCATAATAGTGAAAAATTAGAATATTTGATAATATAAATATCCAAATAAATATAATTTGAGATTTTTTATGAATTAAACTAATTTTTTAGGTTATTATGACATGTTATAATTGATTTAATTAACTTTTTCTGATGTAATAATTCTGTTATGATTTTACAAAAATCAATTATTGAATAGTGTCACAATTGACATAAAAAAGTTTATAAAACAAATATTATATTATTAATTGATATTAAATTCCTAAAAATTTATGGTTCGGCCAAGAGACTTATATCATGATAGGTGTATTATTAATGGAACACTTGGGGGTCTATTTGATGTATATAGTATGTTTATTAACCATGTAATATAAAAATACAAAGAGACATTGTAAAAGTGAAACTAATTAACTAAGAGTTAATACTTAAAGATAAGGTTAATCTAATGACCCAAACCTGTCTAAATTCTATTGGTTGAGTGGTTTTCGACCCATAACCACCTTAAAATTTAAATAATAAACTTTTGAGCCATTATAAACCTAATATGAATTTATTATAAAATAATATTTCTAGCTTTTCCAAAGGTGTCCCTCACCCATCTTATAAAAGGGCACTCTCCATTCTCATTAACTCACACCTTCATAGCCTTTTTGTTCGGCCAAAATCTTCCCCAATACTCTCTAAACATCCATAAATACAACCTAGAGGCATTATTTTGATTAGAAATCCAACCTAAGGAGACCTTTTGATCAAATCAAAAGGAAGAACCCGAAGAAGAGGTAATGATTTCACCACCCTTTTTCAAGTTCCTTTCTTCTTCTTCCACTTCTTCATTATTTTTTATTTCTATTCTAAAATAATGAATCCATTATATCCTATATAATTTAATATTATTATAAATATGGTACAACCATATTCAGTATTCTATCCACCCTTTGAATAACATGTCACCATACGTGCGTACGTACGGCTTACCGTCTCCACGTCGTGGTGTAATTGTTATTCAATAAATTATTATTTGGATGGGTATAATAATGATTTGTAATTAATGTAAATAATAAATATAACATGATAATTATTCTTTATATATGATATAACATCCAATTATATAGTATTTTAATATCAAAAGAATGATATTGTTTCTCGTGCGTACGTACGGACTACCGTCTCCGCGAACGCGGTGAGATTCATTCTCTATCGTATCCATTCAAGTATAATTATCATTTGATGATTAAAAATAATGTTTAAGGACTTGATATAATTCTGTATATGAATAATATACATCCCATTAATAACAATTATGGCTCACATAACAAAGAATATAATGTAAAATGAACCCGTTAACACCCGAAATGACGAGAATTCTAAAATATTATTAACAAAGCAATGTTAAAAGATCATATATAATATCATATTGATATATATGATTATTGTAAAATTCAATAAAAATTATTTAACCATTATAAAGGAGGTTAACCTACCGTCAACCAAGGAAAAAGTACAATGTAAGGGGTTTCTTATCTCACTCTTAATTTCATGAGAATTCCATTGTTCACCACTTATTTATTGAATGTGGTGTATGTGTACTGCCCATGATTGTATTAATTGTGTAATATACTTTTATTTATGGGTATTTACATCATTATTGTATGATCCTTCTTTCATGGGTGCGTGTTTCATAAGTTACCAAATCGATAAAGGAATTTGAAATTTCAATTTCCACTCATTTGGATTTACGCATATTTCATTGATTATATTACTCCAAGATTATGTGTGGAATCACTATTCATTTGATTATGTCATAATTTCCACTCCCCTTTATGTGGATATAATTTTTATACACATAATCACTCCATTGATAAATTCTCAAGTCATCGGTATGAACTTGATAAGAGTAATTTTTACTCAATCTCAATTTGTTGAGACAAACATCCAATTCATTGGTGTTGTTTTTACTAGAATATGTGTGAATGTCCATTGATTGTTTTACACTGAATATACAATCATATTTAGTGTATTTATATTTTTCACACATAATTATTTCGTTGATTTATCCTTAACCTAAGGATACAACCTTTATGAGAGATTTCATCTCAATTTACATTCCATTGAGACATATTTGTTGTTATACACCAAATACCTTTTATGTGGTGTATATAATGTACTTTGACATAGTATATCATGAATCCCTTTATTCTCATGATATTATAATGTTTTTATTACCTCAATTATTTGTATTCAAGTGTCTCTCTTTTGGTTAGAAACTCTAACTAAAATACATTTTTAAGTGTTTTGAAGACTTATTCATCTAAATCTTTCTCATTAATGTCCACGTTTTAAAAATGGATTTAAGAATTTATTTATATAGACATTAAAGTTTTAAAATTAAAACTCATTTTAAAAGTTTCAAAGTGGTATGGGACACTTTGATTCAAAAATCTATTTTTAAATGGCTTCTTGAAAAATAGTGTGACTTTTAAATGTTTTCAAGAAAAGAGGGATATTTCTCTTAATAGTTTGATGATTATTTTAATGTCAATATCCTTCATTATTCTTGATTGAGGTTAATGTGATACAATAAAAGCTTCCATATTGTATCGAATGAATTATGTTTGACTGTGGATGTGCTATTTTTATACTATTCGTGGTTTGTGGTTAAAGTATTGACATTTCGTATGCTAGTTTTAATACGAATGTTTATGTTATGTTTAAACATTTTCATATGTGGAATGCATTGGACTTAATAAGTGACGGGTGGAGCCTGCTATAGCTCCTCGATGCATCAGTAGGTCTCATGAGACAAACTAGTGTCATGGTACAAGGCCTTGGAAAAATCATATTTGTAGTCCTGGAACGAGGCCTTGGCTATGTGGTTATGATAGTCTGGCATTATGCATTCCATCATTATGAAAGTGTTTATTGATATTTCATGTGATTATTAGACTAGTAGAATATCCATGTAATTAAGTAAATGGCATAATTTCATTTTATCTTTTCCATTTTATGTTGAAGTTCAAGTTTAAATGGATTTTGTTTTAGTTATAAATTTCCTTAAGTGTTTATGCTTATCTATGAAAGCTTCTGCTATATTGTTATCCTTACTGAGCAACTAAGCTCACCCCTTTCAATGTTTTATTTTTTCCCAGGATGTGAAAAAGTAATTTATGAATGACCTGCAGGGATAGTATGAGGGGATATGAAGACAAGATGTTGTTGTAGTTTTTTTACCTTATGATGTGATATAAGACTTATGAATATATCTAGTGTTTCCAAGACTACTAAACTAATCATTATTTTGAGACTTGATCCTTTGTGATCATGCCAATGTTATGAAATAATGCACCGACTCTGGGTATCTAGGGTCACGACGTTACAGTTGGTATCAGAGGAAGTTTAGTACAAACCTTAGGAGCTAGATTTAGATAAACTCTGATTAGAGCACGTAGACCTAAGATGAACGTTGAGGATTAGTATAGAAGAACATCCTAGAATTTCAGTATTGTAGAGATTTTGTGAGTTTTCCAAGAAATACATCCTTGTCTGGATACGAGCAGGTATAGGCGGCTCTGGCACAGATGTTCTTAGGGGTAAAACCCGAAAACACCGCTTTGTGCTAGACTCAAACGGGAACTGGTGCACGACAACGGGCTTTGCTGCACTCTTGGTTACGACACTCCCGGGGGATATGCTTAAGATAATTTACATTTTCTTTACTAACTTATTTGAAGTATTAAATATATAATATGAGAGTAAATGACCTTGGTTAATCCTAATGTGTTTCAAATTGCGAATATGGTGACATGTTAATCTCTAAATGATTTTATGACTACTGTTAATCACACAATGCTTTCTGGTTTTAGTCAATGGCTGGATTCCAAGGAATTCATAGTGACTTTGAGAATGATTTACAAGGTGGGAACAGTGGTGGAAATGAGCAACAAAATGGAATGTTGATAGGCGTAAAAGATATCGTCTTTATTCCAAATCAATTTTCCAAAAATATGATCAACAATATATATATTAACCAATTCCTGGACTCAACAAAGAAGATAAAGGTGATGAATGATAAGAGCTCCAGCAGTGGAGACCATGGAGAAAGGAATCCTCAATTTCCATCATGTAGGAAATATGGAAGGAGACACCCAGGAAAGTGTCTCAATGGGACAATGAAATGCTTTACATGTGGGAAGGAAGGACATAAAGTGAAGAATTGCCGAATAAAAATGAAGCGTACTATGGAAGAAGATAAAAATGGTCCCAATAGTCCATTTACAGTCATTTTGCGTAAATGTAGGGTACCTGGCCATTACTCGAGTGAATGACCTATTCTATAAGATATTTCATTGGTCAAAGAAGAATCTGTGTGGAAATAAATGGTTGGAGAAAGGTTTAAAAAATATTTGTGCTCCTTGTTGATGGGTTTACTTTGGAATCATTTTCTCTTGTATTTGTAACCCCGTAGTTTTCCATGTGAGAATGATATTTGAGGAAGAATTATCTCTTCTCTTGTGGATATATGTATAAATAACCATTTGGCTTTTTATGATCATTGGGGTTTGAGAGAATTATAAGTTATTATAATTTGGGATGAAAATGCAAGGTATGATATAACATTTGTGGTTAAATTTTGTTATGGTATTTTGAGGAATTTATCTCATTTTGATAATATTATAAAATATAGTTTTTGAAAAAGGACAACACGTAGACCGTGTGACAACTCATCACGTCGGACAAAGCTGTGAGAATCAAACCCATAACCAAAGTGCGAGTGGGATTTATCACCTACCACTGGACTACGTGAAGTCCCTGGTTAGTGTGACTATTATTTTTAGTTAAATGATTTTATTGATCAATAATAATTTGATTTGGGATCTTATGTCTTATCAAATGAATACCATTAGTATAGGAAAATGATTTGGTGATTAAGTGATAAATGTTATTTTGGATGTTGTTCGCTTTGTTGTGAACATTATATGCCAAAGGAATATAGAGTAGTATGGGATTTCATTTGAGGAGTAATGGTGGATTTTTATCTATGTTTTTATTGTGGATTTATAGTGATTTGGGTTATTTATGGAAATGATTAGGTTAATTACTTTTAAGTATGTGACTTTCATAGTAGTTAATGTCATTTGGAGATACAATTCAACGTGGAAGAATACATTCTTATATGTTTTGGGTATCAATATTATTTTGGATTATATTAAAGGATTTTAGGGACAATTGATTATTGAATGGTATTTATTTAACTTTGGGGTATTGATGGTTTAATTTTAGAAATTAAGATTAGTGTTTTTTTTCTCTAATGGAATATCCATTTGGGGGGTCATCAGATATTATACTAACCATTCTGGTTTTGATTAATCTCTAAATACAAGGTAAATATATAGTTTATCCTAAATGGATCATGTATTTCTATAAAAGGTTATTCTAGCTCTTTCATTGTGACCAAGTCTTCTTGAATACTCATTGTTCAAAAAAATGAGTTAGTGGTAAAAAGTTATTAAATAATGAAACTCTACTTAAAAAAAGTAAGTATATCCCTTTATGTTCTTAGTCAATATCATAAATGAATTCCTCATCCGTATGTAATGTATCTTAAAACAAAAAAAATGTTGTCTGTTTACTTTTCCTACTAGGAGACTAAGGACCGTTTGTCCTAACACAGGTTTGTGATTTTCTTATTGTTAACTTTCTCCGAATCATGATTTCTATCCCTATTCATCAGAACTGAACACTTATTTTATCGTCCATATCCATGTTTTCCTACATGGAATCCTAGTATGGGTTATCTTGGGTGACCTTTATACCTCTCTTCCTTTCTTTTAAAGTGATAGTTTTATTGACTCTTTTTCCGATGTGAGACTTTCCATTATATTCTCAAGCCCAATTTAAAAAAAAATTGTGAGGACACAATTTATTGAAGGAAGGGAGAATGTAACACCCCAAGCTTCCACGGTACGTTTCCCTTTGAATAATTCAATGACGTGCATTGTATGCAACTTCGAGATTCTAACACACCACAACCAATCAAACTAGCCGTTATGAATAGTAATACCTACTTTTTGAAATTTTATAAATTATATTTCTCAAAATGGACATCATTTTTGGATTCGGAATATCGAAATTATCCTAGGGTGAAATTTTGGTACTTTTCGGATAACTTTCATATTTTGATGAATAGTGAAAATTACTAAATTTTAATTAATTTTTTTAATCAAAATAATTAATATTGATAAATTATGAATTTGAGTGGTTTTAAAGTATATTTAGAATATATTTTTACCATTTAATTATATTTCTTTCATTGGACATAATTTCACAATTAAACCAGACATAAACAAGGGCCAATCTTTTGATAGTTATTATCTCTTAAAAACACGCTTTTTGTTTTAACAACGGGAATTAAATTTAAATTAATTTCTGCCACTTATGTGTTTTGAATTTGGAAAAATGGATTACATATTTTGAATCAGGATGTTCAAATTGTGTAAAGAGGCAACTTTTATTTTTAGACATTTTGAATAATTACTTCGGCAAATATTTTATTTACCATGGTTAAAGGGTAAATCTGGTAAATAAGGGTTAAAAAATATTATAATAATAAAACATTACCCTAAAACGTGTCCTAACCTTATTGGTTGATACATGGCCGACCATGGGAATCTTTGGTTCGATTTTGGGACCCCATGGATCAACTTGTATGTGATAGGGACACTTTATTTTAATTAAGTTAAAATTAATACAAAAATGACACAAGCATATATCTTTTAACAAAACAATTGTTACATAGGGTTATATATGTTGGATTTTAGACTATAAATATTAATTATAAAGATACAAATATTTCCTAAATAATTATAGTTTAATTATAATTTTTAGACATTAAATAAGTTAATTTATTTATAACACAATGGCGATGCAGTAATTACCATAATAGTGAAAAATTAGAATAATTGATAATATAAATACCGAAATAAATATAATTTGAGACTTTTTATGAATTAAACTAATTTTATAGGTTAATATGAAATGTTAATATTGATGTAATTAACCTTTATCCAAGTAATAATTCTGTTATGATTTTTACAAAAATCAATTATTGAATTGTGTAAAAATTGACATAAAAGAGTTTTAAAAAACATATTATATTATTAATTGATATTAAATTCCTAAAAATCTAAGGTTCGGCCAAGAGACATATATCATGATATTTTTATCACTAATGGACCACTTGGGGGTCGTTTGGATGTATATAGTACATTTATTAACCATGTAATATAAAAATACAAAGAGACATTGTAAAAATGAAACTAATTAACTAAGAGTTAATACTTAAAGATAAGGTTAATATAATGACCCAAACCTATCTAAATTATATTTATTGAGTGGTTTTAGACCCATACCCACCATAAAATTTAAATAATACACTTTTGAGCCATTAGAAACCAAATATGAATTTATTATAAAATAATATTTCTAGCTTTTCCAAAGGTGCCCCTCACCCCTCTTACAAAAGGGCACTCTCCCTTCTCATTAACTCACACCTTCAAAGCCTTTTGGTTCGGCCAAAATCTTCCCAAATACTCTCTAAGATTCCCTCAATATAACCCGGAGGCCTTATTTTGATCAGAAATCCAACATAAGGAGCCCTTTTGATCAAATCAAAAAGAAGAACCCGAAGAAGAGGTAATGGTTTCACCAACCTTTTCAAGTTCCTTTCTTCTTCCACTTCTTCTTTCTTTGTTATTTCTATTCTAAAATAATTAATCCAGTATATCCTATATACTGTAATATTATTATAAATATGGTACAACCATATTCCGTATTCTATCCATCCTTTGAATAACATGTCACCATACGTGCGTACGTACGACATACCGTCTCCACGTCGTGGTGTAATTGCTATTTAATAAATTATTATTTGGATGGGTATAATAATGATGTGTAATTCATGTAAATAATAAATATAACATGATAATTATTCTGTATATATGATATACCATCCAATTATATATTATTTTAATATCAAAAGAATGATATTGTCGCTCGTGCGTACGTACGGACTACCGTCTCCACGAACGCGATGAGATTCATTCTCTATCATATCCATTCAAGAATAATTATCATTTGATGATTAAAAATATTGTTTAAGGACTTGATATCATTCTGGATATGAATAATATACATCCCATTAATAAAAATTATGGCTCACATAACAAAGAATATAAAGTAAAATGAACCCGTTAACACCCGAAATGATGATAATTCTAAAATATTATTAACAAAGCAATGTTAAAAGATCATATATGATATAATATTGATATATATGATTCTTGTAAAATTAAATAACTATTATTTCACCATTATACAGTAGGTTAACCTACCGTCAACCAAGGAATAAGTACAAAGTAAGGGGTTTCTTATCTCACTCTTAATTTCATCAGAATTCAATTGTTCATCACTAATTTATTGAATGTGGTGTATGTGTACTAACCATGATTGTATTCTTTGTGTAATATACATTTATTTATATATATTTACATCATCATTTTATGATCCTTATTTCATGGGTGCATGTTTCATAAGTTACCAAATTGATAAGGGAATTTGAAATTTCAATTTCCACTCATTTGGCTTTACACATATTTCATTGATTATATTACTCCAAGATTATGTGTGGAATTACTATTCAATTGATTATGTCATAATTTACACTCCCATTTCTGTGGATATACTTTTTATACACATAATAACTCAGTTGATATATTCTCAAGTCATCGGTATGAACTTGATAAGAGTAATTTTTACTCAATCTCAATTTGTTGAGACAAACATCCAATTCATTGGTGTTGTTTTTACTAGAATATTTGTGAATGTCCTTTGATTGTTTTACACTGAATATAAAATAATATTTAGTGTATTTATATTTATCACACATAATTATGTCTTTGATTTATCCTTAACCTATGGATACAACCTTTATGAGATATTTCATCTCAATTTACATTCCATTGAGACTTCTTTGTTGTTATACACCAAATCCCTTTTATGTGGTGTATATAATGTACTTTGACATAGTATATCATGAATCTCTTTATTCTCATGATATTATAATGTTTTTATTACCACAATTATTTGTATTCAAGTGTCTCTCTTTTGGTTAGAAACTCTAACTAAAATACATTTTTAAGTGTTTTGAAGACTTATTCATCTAAATCTTGCTCATTAATGTCCATGTTTTAAAAATGGTTTTAAGAATTTATTTATAAGGACATTATAGTTTTAAAATTAAAACTCCTTTAAAAAGTTTCATAGTGGTATGGGACACTTTGATTCAAAAATCTATTTTTAAATGGCTTCTTGACAAATAGTGTGACTTTTAAATGTTTTCAAGAAAAGAGGGATATTTCTCTTAATAGTTTGATGATTATTTTAATGTCAATATCCATCATTATTCTTGATTGAGGTTAATGTGATACAATAAAATCTTCCATATTGTATCGAATGAGTTATGTTTGACTATGGATGTGCTATTTTTATACCATTCATGGTTTGTGGTTAAAGTATTGACATTTCGTATGCTAGTTTTAATACGAATGTTTATGTTATGATTAAACCTGTTCATATGAGGAATGCATTGGACTTAATAAGTGACGGGTGGAGCCCGCTATAGCTCCCCGATGCATCGGTAGGTCTCATGAGACAAACTAGTGTCTTGGCACAAGGCCTTGGAAAAATCATATTTGTAGTATCGGAACGAGGCCTTGGCTATGTGGTTATGATAGTCTGGCATTATGCATTCCATCATTATGAAAGTGGTTATTGATATTGCATGTGATTATTTGACTAGTAGAATATCCATGTAATTATGTAAATGTCATAATTTCATTTTATCTTTGCCATTTTATGTTGACGTTCAAGTTTAAATGGATTTTGTTTTAGTTATAAATTGCCTTATGTGTTTATGCTTATCTATGAAAGTTTCTGCAATATTGTTATCCTTACTGAGCATCTGAGCTTACCCCTTTCAATGTTTTATTTTTTCCTAGGATGTGAAGAAGTAATTTATGAATGACCTGCATGGATAGTATGAGGGTATATGAAGACAAGATGTTTTTGTAGTTTTTTTACCTTATGATGTGATGTAAGACTTATGAATATATCTAGTGTTTCCAAGACTACTAAACTAATCGTTCTTTTCAGACTTGATCCTTTGTGATAATGCCAATGTTATGTAATAATGCACCGAATCTGGGTATCTAGGGTCGGGGCATTACAAGCTATGCAATGGGAGCTTTAAGAGTTCTTCCAACTTTTTTTAGTCTTCAAATAAGGAGCATAAGGGTCCAATTCATAGGAAAGGAAGCGGGCTGGTCAAAATATGTTCATTTTCATAGGCTTTCCATGAAACTCTTCTACATAGCTCCTCTGCGTAGGGGTAAGAAAATCATTTTCTCACATATCTCTTCAGCGTATCACCTCCGCATAGGTATTTTACCTAGGGGATTCACCGTGGGTTGTATAATAAGAAAATTTCTGATTTTCTAGATATTGAGGTGCCACGTAGATTCCTAGCCTAGCTCCTCCATATATGCCTTTTTCAATTTTATGTCCTTTACTTCCATTAGCTTCATCTTGAGATATTTAAATATCCTAATTATTTCATCATAATCATTTTGTCTTGTTAAGGAGTGGCTAAAAAATCCCCCCTAATGATTAGATATGATTAGAAAGAGGGCAGAGTCCTTAGGTGTGATTATGGGGAAACGATTATGGGGTAAATTCTAAACTGTGTAGGTATGTGGCATAGAAATATCATACAGGTCTATCAAGTATCTATATCACAAAGGTTTACTGTGTAGGTCGATGGAGTCTATAAATATACATATTCCATTGAGATTTTCATCACCCAGTATCTCAAATTTTTCTATCTCATTGTGTGGATCTCTCATCCTTCCAATCTGTTTGTGCTCTCACATAGGCCACTTGAAATTTTCTCAAGGTGAAACCATTTGAGCGATGGAGCCATGTGGAAGGATTTCATCGAAGGACTTGTGCTAGGATTCCTGTCGAATTACCTACGCAGATGACCTTGTTGAAGGACCTACACTAAGAATTTCTTTTTCCAAATTCTTAAATTCCTTTAAGTGAAAATTTTAACTTTTTTAAGTCATAATTCCTACCTAATGGGAAAAACATGGTAATTATTTTGTAGGAAATTGCTCATTTTATGACCGTAACTAAGTAAGCTAAATCTCGTAAAAACGAGATGATGAAAATTGTTGGACTAGACTATTATAAAATTGTTGAGAGTACTCTCCATGGGCTACTGAAAGGCTTGATTCCTTACCATCATGAATATCCCTGAAGTCACTATTTGCCTTTGTAGGGACATGGTATTCTTCATGATTCCCACATTTCATCTATTAGGAGATACATTCAATAGACCTGGTTTCTCAAATACTTATGCTCTCATCGCATGAAAATCACCATGTAGGTTATTCTTATTAATGAGTGAAGAATACCTATTGGATGCATCCTAAACTATATTGGTTGTACCCCTGATGTGAAATATCATGTTGGGGAGCTAAAGAAACATTAATATGATTCATCCTTTCGTGCTTCACAGATAGATCTGTATATTGGTTAGAAGGAATACTGGGACCTTCATTCTGAAGGAGGAGTTCAACTTGAATGGATGTGGGTGTTTTGGGTATGCTGGACTAGAGAAAATTTTAAAAAAGAATTATCAGATGTTCAAATTTATGAAGATGTCTGGATAGGACAAACTTATGTACAAAAATGACTTCATTCCGAAATTATTGAGCCAATGGATCTCACAAAAAAATAATTTCCACTTGATGGATGATGAGGTTAGCATATGCTTGTGGGATGTGTTCAAAATATCTGGGATTCCCATTCTCGTGAAGATGTATGATGAGTTTATTACACCAGTAACATCATGCGGTGAAATCCTCAAGATGCCACCACTGGCTCATTAATTATACAAAATAGAAATGGAATTTTTAAAATACAAGAATGATATTCATGCGATAGTGTGGATGGAATATTTTTTTGAAAAAACGAACGAGAATGGTCCCAACTATAGAAGTCCTACTGTTTTTCCATCTATAGACAACCGAGGTATTTTAGGCACATATTGTCTGAAATTTAAGAGAGGTGACTAAAAGAACTAGGGATTTAAATTCAAATCTGATATTGATACAAAGGTACGCTTAGCTGGCATCTTTCCCATGTGGCTAATAATTTACTCTCTTCCATTCCATGAGTCTGGTAGAGGTGTAAGGCAATTGAATTTTGTTATCACAACCAAATTTGTAGATGGAAAATATATTGGGTTGGAAACCCCCATACTAGAAAGAATCTACCATTACCTACTACATTTATATAATGGGAAGGATCCATTTAGACTTTCAGGACCATTTCAAGTGTTGTGGGGATGGATTGCAACACACTTATCTTCATATTCAGTGTTGAATTTAGTTATAGTCCGCAATGGTCAATTTACCTTATTTGTATTGAAATTAAATAGGATTTAGCCTTGGAACTTGAGACTTAATGTAGTGTTGAAGGCATTGAATGCATAGGATAATTCAGCTTTTTTCCTTTTGGTAACCCACCAACTAGAACATTTATTTACACTAGCAAGGAAGAAAATTTTGAGTTGAGGACCTATATGATAGATTTCAGGGATAATGTGTTATAGACTTGGATATATAGTGAAATTATCTATGAGGCTCACATCCCTTATAGGTTTTCTTTCCAGTTCAAAAGTTTTCAACAATCAAGAACATTCCCCCCACATTTAATAGAAATGTAAAACACCCAATTTTTGTGAGACAATTATAGATTCTGATGGCTTTAGAGACAATGAATTTATCCATTATGTTACCTCCATTAGATGAATCAATTGGATTAGAGGTTGGATATGCCAAATCATAGGCTACTGCATACCCTCAGGGGGACTTCACAAAAGGAATATATCTGGTGGCGGGAATGAAAACTGTTGTGCATAGAAATCATGGTAAAATGTATAAATCCAAAGATGATGCAGAGGATTCAGAAGCTATTGAACCTTCAAGTAATATTCACAAAAGATATACCAAGAATACTATGGATTGAGAAACACTACCTCTAGAACTGAGGTGATCTAGTCACTATCATCAAAAAGAGATTCATGTCCCATCTGTTCATTCTTCTAAAGAAAAAAAGAGGCCCGAAGAGGATTTCAATCCAATAGTGTGGAGTTTTCTCCACATCCAACCATGTCAAAACTGATTTATGTGCGTACTTCATCTATTAAATATTCAGAAATCATGACTCATAAAATCAGGGATGCAATAGTGTTCCTCCAAAATGGTCTTCAAATACCAGATCTAGGTGATATTAAACCACCTTCTGATTATCATACCAAAAATTACATGGCTAAAGTACGAGAGTATATTGTAGAGATAGAGACCTTTATATATGAAACCAATGACCAAGTAACATACTCAGAATGAGTATCTCATATGATGGAATGAGGGATACATGAATAGGTAATTGTTCACCATACAGGGGAATAGGATATTTATGTTAATACTGAGAATGTAGTTCCCTTTTCTTTTGATTACATTCTGCTATACCATTCACCATCATTAATCTTGATGAGATTACATTTTGTAGCTTGAAATTAGGGAAGGATACTTAGGGAAAGTTTTCAAGACACCAAGGTATGGACATACAAGTTCTCCCATTGATACATTATCTGATCTTTCCAAGTCTCTAAAACATTCTATAGGATCGAGAATCATGACTGGGGTTGTGGAGATAGATAATCCTTAAGCACTACATTAGGTTTCTACTGCCAAGAAAAGTATTTCAATCTCTCCAAAAGATTATGAAATGAAATTAAATAGAGTATTGAGATTGGTCCAAAGTTTACATAAAAAATGTAAGTAATTGTGATTTCCTCTGGTATTATGATGTTCTTGATACACCTTGGTGACCACATTAATCTTTTCATAAGATGGGAATCTCTCTCATCTCTTAAGTTATTAAGAAATGTTCCTCCAATAATGGAGAAGGGAACCTCTGAAAAATCAGAGGTTCATGTTGATTAATTAGTTATCTTAATAGGAAAATTACAAAGTGAGAAAATTGCATCAATTTATATGAAGCCTTATAATGAACTACCCTTCAATTTTGGAAAACTCGCAGTACAAATTTTTTCATTGGGATTTTGTGGATTTAATTATCGCCCAGTCTAAAATAAAATAAAAGAGGCCATTCATAAATAAGAGAAAGAACATAATCTTTAAAAATATCTTGAAAAGGATAGATGACTTATTAATATTGATAATTTCAAAGCTGCAATAGCTATAGAAGAGACCGAACATAGGAAGAGGTCGATAGAAATTTTCCAAAAAAATAAATACGAGACGAAGGATACGATACATATTCAACAAAAAATTAATGATATTCATAGAAATCTTGAGTAATTTAGCCAAATATTTGGGGAAACCCTATTGGAAGGGATAACTGTCATTTAAATTGCAAAATAAGCACTTTGTGAAGCTGAGGAGGCTGAAGTTTCCCAACTATCTCAACTTCAGAAAGCGGCTGATAAAGCTTATGAAATCATTCAATTGATTAAGTGTCATGATGAGAGTTTCATTTAATGAAATTTAGAGAGGATCCATTCTAGGGATGTTCCTATGATTTTATCATATGAATAGAAAGAATTTTTTCTCCAATTTTATATGAATTCATTCTCGCTGTCTTTCTATAGATTCAATATCAAAGGTGATTTTTACAACATCAAACCTTTATATTAGAAAATCATAATTACAATAACAGTAATGAGGGTGTTAAAAAAAATTTACTTAAGCCAATGGGCCTCATGAGCATAGTTTGATTTTTTTTATACAGTTATATATAAAAACCCAAAAAATGTTGTCTATTTTTACTTTTTTACACAATATTTCATAAACAATAAAAAATATAAGTCTAATGAGGTGAGACTCGACTTTTGTCTAGGGTGACCTTTGAGGGTTATCAACCTAGTGAGTATTGTGTCTCCTTCTATAGGTATTTCATGTTCATGCATGTTAGACTAATAATTATTATGTTTTATTTACAATATATTTGACCATGAATATTAAGATTAAAACCCCAAAAAAGGTATTGACATTTGGGAAGGTCCTGATATTTTTGGGATGCGTTCAAGGGGAATCTTGATTTAAAAAAATTATGTTCACGAAATCTAAAATTTTGAAGTATAGAAATAGAAGAGGAATTTTCTAAGAAACAAGGTACCTCCATTTGAAAAACCTATTATGAGGGATGTATTATGCAGGTCCAACTAGGGAATAAACTGTATAGCCAAAAATGGAATCCTTTGAATGACAGACCAATTATATAGGAAACTTTTATGCATGGCTAGTTGGGGCATGCACTACATAGTTGGGTGAAGGAGATCTTTAAGAATTCTGAAATTTTATTGCTGATAAACAAATCGATATAGGATTTGGATGTCTCAAGGCCATAATGAGTGTCTAATCCAAGGAAATATATCTAAGAATAAAGGTACATCTGTTCCTGCATAGGTCATGAATGGGGAAACAACATCTACAAAAATTTGGTGTGTGGAGAATGGTTATGATTGTTCATTAAAGGGACTTTCTAATATTGTACTGTTCATTTTAAATTCATGCATCAAGGACATTATACATTGCAGTTTTAGGTTATGTTGAAAAGAAATTATGTTGCACAGTTTCAAGTCATGTTGTAAAGAAATTATGATGTGTGACTTCAAGTCATGCTATAAGGAAATTGGAGGATTTTAGTTTAATGTAATTATCTGGGACCAAAGTTTTATGAGTCTCTAAGTTCATGATAATTTTTTCCGAAACATACTACCATGTTCAGGTATGAAATGGAATAATTGTAAACTGTGATTTGGGAATTTTTCGATACGAAGAGTTGTATGCGAAAAGGGAGAACATCGTTAGAGGAAGTATTTTTCAATAATGAAGTTACCATTATTCGATGAACCTGTTATGGGGGATATATTATGTAGTTATAACTAGGGAATATGATTAATAGTTAAACAGTTAAATATTTTGACTGATAGGCCTGTTATGTAGGTGACTTATGAAAGGCCACCTAGGGGCACATACTGCATAGTCAAGAAAAAAAATCTCTTGGGTATTAAACATTCTATTTCTAAAAACCAAATAAAGTTTATAGACATTCATATTTTCCACAACACATATTTTGGTTTATGGATAAGGAACATGAATACAGAAAGATTACTTCCAATCATGATTTCCAAAAAATTCAGAGGAATATGATTTATACAAAGGTATGACCCAAACATAGGAAGTATTGTGTTTTTATTTTTAGGTCATATGACTAGGAAAAAAATATAATGTAAACTGTATATGATAAGTGGTCAAATGATCCAAGGTTATTTCAATATGATTTCAATACAAAGAGTTGGAAAATTTGTAAATCATGGTCTTGGAGGCTATGAGGTCAAGCGAAAGGTAATGGAAAGAATATACAATGGATAACCACTTTATTATATGGTTTTCTATATAATTCCATCAATTTTTTAAGGAGAAATATAAGGATTATACCAAGAATGAAGTTACCACTATTTGAAAAACCCATTATGGGGGTTATATTATGTAGGACCAACTAGAAAATATGCTGCATAACCAAACAATGGCATCCTTCGACTGACAAGATTATTATATGGGCAGCTTATGCAAGGGCACCTAGGGGAATGTACTACATAATCAGGAAAAATAGCTCTCAGGTATTATAAATTCTTCCACAAAAAAAATAAAGAAATATTATGATGATCCGAAAGTATTCAAGAATAAGAGTGCAAAATGTGAAAGGTGCAATACTCAAGACACAAGAAAAATATTTGAAACAAAATTGGGAATGAGTTTGGAATCCCTTACATAGATTGGATTCATATATAAAATGGGGACATTTCTGGTTTCCTTGGTAGGCTCATTAAGGAGAGGACCCAAAATAGAGACTCATATATAGATTGTTAATTATATATGGAAGAGATATAAAAATTTATCTCGTGGCTGGGACTAGGACCTAGGCCTAGTTTTCACTACGTATCTCAATGGTATGTGAGTCATTCCATACAGTGTTCTTTGGGTACATTGTAGATTAATTTCGTGAACCAAGGACATGAGGTGATTATGATTTGAAAAGGAATTTTGTAGCTAGACCAGATAATTGAACCCAGATGAAACTACATATCTCATATAGATACGAATCAATCCACACATAGTTATCAAAACATTCACACTCTATGTTTGATTTATACAGACAAGGAATAAAGGGTTTTTTTATCATGGTTGGGCCCATGATTAGATATGTAGGCATCTCTGGTCGCGTTGTCAAGTGCATCAAATTAGTTGTTTAATTTTTACAAGGATTTCTACAGTCTTGACAAACCCTTAGATTGTTAATTTTAAAAAGGTTTTTAATTAAAAAATATTGAAGGGGAATGGGATTTTGGAAAACATGGGGTTTTATGATTAAATATGAGAATAGAAAATGAAAGTGATAAAAGATATTAGAAATGAGAAATATTGATTAAACGGGATCAACCCAAAGAATTTTGCTGCAGCTCATCCTTCATCGCTTCAAGAAAAATGTTATAGATATTTTAATGACTCATTTTTAACAACTATTAGAATATCATTACTGAGTTTATTCTAGGATACCTCCAAGGGTTCATTTTAAAACACACAATGATTTATCGGATACCGCTGATGATTGGGTGATTGGTGTTCGACTTCAAAACTGAAACTGACCAAGGCAACACATGAAGAACTCACTATGATATCCAAGTTTTTATTTTATTTCTTTGTGATACAATTAAATAAATTTACATTTCCTTGACAGTGCTTATGTTATATCAATTTACCAATATTAACAACACAAACACCGCAATTGAATGGGGGAAGAAGAAGGGATGAACGATATGTGAAACATCAAATGAAAGGGTACCCCCAAACATGATCATTTCTATTTGAGTATAACAACCAAGTATCTAACTCAATTAAATTAAAATATAGGATGAAGAAAAACAGAATATAAACTGGAATTAAAAAGATAATTCAAAATAATACAAACAAGAAGCTTTGGATTACATCATGTTCCTCCTCGGGTGATCAAAAGGGGTTTAGAAATACATGGGAGGGGGCGAAGAAGATGATGATTTAGTAAAAATTACCATATCCTCCATAACTTCTAGGGATAATGAGAACAATACTTGGGGAATCCTAAATTGAATCACCTTTCCTCCTGGTCATACTCTAGAATAGGGTGCCCAAGGTGCCAATTTATAAGAAAATTGGGAAGTGGTTTTGGGCACTCTGATTTATAGAATCCTCTTGATCCATGGTTTTGTATGGTCCTAATGTCTCAAATAACATTGTAAAAAACTAAAAAGTTGTTGAAAAAAACTTCTATACCTCCATTTCAAATTTGGAGGCCATATCTAGTATATAATAAGAGATATTTTTAAAATACAGAGGCAATGTTTTGACCCCATGCAGATTCTTTTTTATGGATAGATCAGTCCTTATGGGCCTCTTAATGGAAGAATTGGGATTCAGTTCCTTCATATGAAACGTATCTCATTAAATTATGGACTAGTCCAAAAATTTTCTAACCATTGAGATTCACGGTTTAGTATAGGTATGCGTTTTAGTCCACTCATGTACTTGGATCCTGTGCAGATTGGCCCATTTTTTCTTAGACTTCATAATGGGTCCTTCAAATCACCTCCACCTACAATGTAATTATCAAAACAAGTAACATTTAACTTTTTAACAGTTTTAAACATAAAATAATTGAATCAAACTTGGAGTGAAATTTTCTATTATACGTGTTATTTTCAATAAAAAACCAGTTTAATACATTGGCATAATGGTGAAATAAAATATTGAATCATGGTATGATCACACCCACACACCTAAACATTGGTACTCCTAGGCAAAGTATAATATCATAATCATGTCTCATTACTAAAGAAAAGGTTTTAAAACATCCAAGATTCTTTTAAATTGATATAGATCATGTCTCATTTATGGAATCAATTTTCCTATCATTTTTATTTTCTCACATTAAAATTTGTTCAACTTCATTTGTTCACCCAAGCAACATGTCGCAACCTACCTCACCTAAACATTTTCCCTCTTTTCTAATGAAACATATGAAAGTGGATTTATTCCCTTTTCCCAGAGTTCATGTGATCATACCATATGCATTCCAGTATTCTCATTTCTCTACTAGAAAAAACTAGTCTGCTACTCAAGAGGACTTCCAACAGGTTGTTCTGAGGTTCAAGGGTTGGTAGGATTTAATGATTAAAAATATGAGGCACAAGAGGAGTGTTTAATTTCTTATGTACAAAACATGTTAAAATTCATCTAGTTTTCACAATGAATGTACACACTCAACCACTCACTAATTTTATCACCTCCAACTCACTCCCCCCATTGTCCATATTTTTGGGTCACAACCATGCAATGAATAATAATGAGTAAACATCATCTTTTATCCATTTTGTTTCTTTTATTCTATTTCTTTTCAATGTATAAAACTATTTTTAATGTATATTTTTGGAGATAAAGTGGTAAACATATGTAAAATAATGATTCAATATGGCTTGTGAACCCATTTCCCAATGAAAATGTAGAAACCCTTTATATCAACCCATGACAATGGTTCTCTCCCAAGAAATCCCATGGAAACACCATCTCACCCACACATGCTGAAAATAAACAAGAATATACACATGTGATGGGTAATTAGGGATAAATTAGCATGTAATGTGCCTAACTAATATGCATTTCATTATCTCTAAATCTTAAAAAGGATAAAATGTAAAGGTGGATAAAAATAGAAGATAATTGTTAAAAGGTATTTTCAATGAGCGATTGCCTCTATCATGAATGTCGCCTAGTTGAATCTTATTGGTTAAAATAGAATAAAAAAAGTTCTAGTATCTCTACATGACCAAAGACTCTTAATTAAGTTATTATAAGGAAGATTATACAATAAAGGGATTATAATACCTATCAGGTAAGGGACTAAAATATTGGTCACTACTAAGGAGGCATGGGTTTCCAAAATTCAATAAACACCAAAGAATGGTTTGGAAATAAAAATTCTAGAAAAAGATTCAATATAAACAGTCATTTAAAAAATAAATTTCCAAAAACATTGGAATTTTCCACACAATTGACTCAAGCATGAAAAATGATTTAGGATATTCTTTTTAATATAATTCTTTTTCTAAAGACACAAAATAGTGAAAAAGAAATCAAAAATGAAAACACATTTTTTTTAAGAAAAATTGTTTAGTTTTGTTTTGGTTTTTTGTTTTTTTATTTAATCCTAACTATGACATGTCACCCTCCCCAACACCTAAAAGTTACATTGTCGTCAATGAAGGTATTTAAATAAATAGACAAGTAGATAAAGGTATGGAGAAGTGACAACCGGCTAAGTGGTGTCGTATGTGGAATCTATTAGTTGGATTTCCTCCATGAGATTCTTTAGAAAATCCTCATAGAATTGTTTGAGAATAATCCCATTAACAGTAATCCATTGTCCAATCTTCTCATAAGAAACATGTATAACACCAAAGGGGTAAACATCCAAAATGGTATAAGGACTGATCCATTGGGAATGAAGCTTACCTGGGTAGAGTTTTAGCATAGAATTATACATGGGAACCTTCTCACTAATATGAAACTTCCACTGATGAATCATGCTATTATGGATATCCTTTTTCATAACTTTATATATATAGGAGTTCTTATATGAATCACTTCAATTTTCTTCCAACTCTTGAATCCGCAACTTCCTATGCTCACCTGCATCTGAAAGACTCAAATTACATTGTTTACCAGCCCAATATGCACGGTGTTCTACCTCCACTGGTAGAAGACAAGCCTTTAAAAACACAATTCTATATGGTGACATTCTGATTGGGGTTTTAAAAGAAGTATGGTATTCCCAAAGAGAATCATCCAAGCGCAAAATCCAATCTTTTTTGTTGGGGTGTACCATTTTTTCCAAGAATCTCTTAACTTCTTAATTTGAGATTTCTACTTTTCCGTTAGTTTGGGTGTGATAAGAAGTAGAAACTTTATGATCAACCTCATACTGAAGAAGAAAAATTTTCATGTTGTAATTGCAAAAATGGGAACCTTGATCACTAATGATGAATCTTGGAAAACCAAATCTACTAAAAATTTGGGACCTCACAAAATCAAAAACAACTCGAGAGTCATCAGTCTTGGTGGCCTCTTCTTCCACCCATTTAGATACATGGTCAAAAGCCAATAATATGTAAAAATCCAAATGAATTTGGGAAATTCTTAATGAAATCAATTCCCCATGTATCAAAGTTTTCACAGAATAACATGGGTTGTGGGGGTATTTAATTCCTCTAGGAGATATTCCATGTGAATTGAAAATGAATACATGACATTAAAAATATATGGTAATCCCTTTATAGTGTTGGCCAATAAATTCCTGAGTAGAGGACCTTTCGAGCTATACGTTGAGAGACAAAGTGACTTCTATAAACTAATGTGTGGCAGAAGGTCAAAAAAGAGGTGAACTCGCGGTCAGGCACACACAGACGAAAAACATGGTCAATAAAAATTCTCTACATTTATGGGTCATCCCAAATCTACCATCGAGAATCATGCTTATGTATATGGGATTTCGAAGTGCTGAAATTAGTGGGGACCCTCTATGTTGCTAGAAAATTCACAATGTCTGCATACTAGGGGGTAAGGTCCACAACCTCACAAAGGTTATCATGAGGGAAGAATTATCCAATGGGAAGGGGTGTGTCAACATGACGGTCCAATAGTGGGGAAATCCTACTAATGTGGTTAGATACCACATTTTCCACTCCCCTGTTATCTCTAATCTAAAGGTCAAACTCATGGAGGATGAGCATCCACTAAATGAGGTGGGGCATAGCTTCAGGTTTCTTTAGGAGAAAATGAAGGGCATAATGATCAGAAAATACACTGATTTTTTACCTGATAAGATATGAATATAATTTTCTAAGGCAAACACAATAGAAAAAAGTTCTTTTTCAATGGTTCTGTAGTTTTCTTGGGCAGGGTCAAGGGTATGTGAGGCACACATAATGACATGTGGATCCTTCTCAACCCTTTGTGATAAAACTTACCCAACCACAGATTTAGAGTCATCACACATAAACACAAAGGGGAGATCCCACCATGGTGGTTGGATTAAGGGAGGTGATTTCAAACCCCTTTTTAGTGAATTGAAAGCATCCTTACAATATTTATCAAACACAAACTCAGAATTTTTTTGTAATAACTAAGACAAGGGAAGTGTGGTCTTTCTAATGTTTTTAATGAATCAGCGGTAAAAACCAAAATGACCCAAGAAATATTGCACCTCACGAACACATCTTGGATATGAAAGTGTTGAAATAAATTTAATTTTGGATTTATCCACTTTAATTCCTTCTTTTGAAATAACATGACAAAGAACTATCCCCCTTTCGATAATGAAATGGAATTTCTCTTAATTTAATACAATATAATTTTCTATGAATCAATAGAGGATATAACCTTGGTGTGACAAAAAGTCATCAATAGAATTTCCACAAACATGGAAATCATCCATAAAAACTTCCATGAAATTCTCAAGGTAACTCTAAAAATATACTCAGCATACAATGCTGAAAAGTACCAGGAGAATTACAATGACAAAAAGGCTTCCTTCTATACGAAAATGAGCTAAATGGATAGGTAAATGTTGTCTTTTCATGATACTTATGGGCTCTATGGAATTGAAAATAACCTGAATGTCCATCAAGGAAACAATAATTGGACTTACCAGCCAATCATTCTAACATTTGGTCAATGAAAGTTAGAGAAAAGTTGTCATTCTGCATGTCTTGATTAAGTCAATGGTAATCAATACAGACTCTCCAACTGTTTTGAACACACGTTGGAACCAATTAATTCCTTTCATTTGAAACATCTATTATTCCTATTTTTTAGGCACAATTAGAACTAGGCAAACCCATTTACTATCTAATATAGGATAAATGATCCCTGCAGCAAGTAATTAACTGACATCCAATTTTACCAATTCAAGGAGAGTGGGATTCAACCAGCATGGATTCTATCTTATGGGATTATCCTTATCATTAAAAATTATATGGTTCATAAAAATATATGGGATAATCCTAGGAATATCAGCCATTGTCCATCCTATGGACTTTTTACACTCTCTCAAAAGGTTAAACAGGTTTGATTCTTACTGTGGAGAGTGTTTATTAGAAATAATGATTGGAAATTGGTCAATACCCTTAAGATACACATATTTTAAATTATAAGTACGTGGTTTAAGTTCCCACACCGGTGGTTTTTTGGATTGATGGAGGGGGTTTAGGGGGAGTGAGTTCCATGAAACTCTCTATCTTCTCATGTTTATTCTCTAAGGATAGAAAATCTATTGAAATGAGATTTTTAGAATCATCTATGGTCTTGGGTACCTTGGAATGTACACACTCATCAATTAAATAATAGAATTTACACTTTTTAGAACCCACAAAACACCAAAAACATGAATCCAAACTCAAATAATCCATGGGTGAAGAAGAGAAAAATGAATCAGAGTATGGGTTGAGGAGAGAATTGTGTGTGTGTGAAAATTTTGAGATCAATTCTTTTGAATGGACAGGAAGAGTGGAGTGCTCTTAAACGGGGTGTTTCATAGCCTCAATGATGTTAGAACTTACATATTCTCTGCTGAACTCCATGGATAGCGTAATATTGTGAATGTTGATGATCGTCTTTTCTGTTTTAAGGAATAGCCACCCATATATGAGAGGGTCATGTCTTTGATTTCAGGTATTCTCCATCTCATGAATATAGAAGTTGGATGGGAATATGAGGTTATTCACTTTTACAAGGACATCCTTGACCACTCTTTATGGGTGTGTTCTGCTTCAGTTGGAAAGTTTCACTATGATTCATATTAGTTAAAGCTCTCCAACCTATAGAGAAGTGTACACAGAGTAAGAAATTACATTAATTGAAGCACCTAAATCTAGCATAGTATCTGAAAAGAATGTCTCCTCTACGGTGCAAGGTATTGTGAATGTTTTTGGATCCTTGCACTTGGTTGGCATTGATGGTTGAATCAAGGTTGATACATTCCATCCAAAATTTAATCTCTTCTTCCCCTTCAGTCTCCTTATGTGGGTAAAATCTCTTTATGAAATTTGGCATATTCAGGGATTTTTTAACTACATCCAATAAAAGAACATTAACTTGTACCTTTTTATATGTATCTATTATTTCTTTATCAATGTCATTATCACGATTCATCTTAGATTTAGAGAGTCTTTGAGGTAAAGGAAGAGGAATAGATTGTTCATGGGAATCCTCAATGATAATTGGTTTACCCTTTTGCTTTGTTATGATCATTGGAATCTTTTATGGGTGGAGAAAGAGTGTTTTCAATAGAGGACATACCTGTTGTGTGAATCAGTAGAAGGAGAATCTTCATTACAACTATGAAGTGTAATTTCACAAACATTACCTTTTTCCTTCGGATTAGAAATGTGTTGTGATTGTAGTTGTCTAGAACCTTGCATCTTGATCTCACCGATAGTGTTTTCCAATTTTCCCACTTAAGTTTACAGGTCTTGAATATTTGATTAGGTGGTCTGTTGGAACTGGAGGTTCTGGGATTCCATTTTCATTACCATGTCCTCAAGTCTTAGTTTACATTTAGGAGGAGGAGGAGGATTATTCTGAGATGTTAAAGGATAATAAGATTCCATTCCTTGTCCTTTTTTAAACCAATTTTTCTTTGGGTTGCTTGGGTTGCCTCTTTGTGGGTATTGTGGTTGTGATTTCCACCTAGGGTTTGGATTTGGTCTAATTGGTTCTTTCTTGAGGGGTTTTTCTTGCTAAAAATAATTCCTTAGGAATACTGCTTCACAAGACTCAAATGAATCCTGAAGTTGTGGTCACTAGTTAGAAAAATGAGTGTCATCAGAACAAATACCACAATGTAATGGAATAGAAGTAGAGTGTGAGTTACCTTTCACTTGATCTAATTTCCTTATAAGGGTATTAATCTCATCATGTTTATTATCTATATTTTGTTCTAGGTCTGAATGACTTACCTTGTGAACTCCTTGGGTTGGTTGATTTGCTCGTGTACCAAATTATTGTGCATTTTGAGCCATTTTGGCTATTAATTCATGAGTGGCGGAATGAGTTTTATCAACTAGGGAACCACCAGATGTAGAATCAATCATTCCACGATCCATGGGAATAATTCCCTCATATAAGTATTGGATTAACAGCTGTTCACTAATCTGGTGGTGGGGGAATCTTGAGCAAAGTCTTTTGAATATATCTCAGTATTCATGAAGGGTCTCACCTTGTGGTTTCCTAATGCCACATATTTCTTTATTATTTTATGCTATTCTAGAGGAAGGGAATAAATTTTCTAAAAAATCCTTTTCAAGTCATTCTATTCCCCAATTGGGGTAGGATGATAGTATAGCCAATCTCTGGTTACAACGTTAAGGGATAAAGGGAAGGCCCTAAATTTAATTATGTCCCCAGAATCATTTTGGGGTTTCCTGGTGGAGAAAACTATAGGAAAAT
This sequence comes from Viscum album, assembly GCA_963277665.1. Taxonomy (NCBI): domain Eukaryota; kingdom Viridiplantae; phylum Streptophyta; class Magnoliopsida; order Santalales; family Viscaceae; genus Viscum; species Viscum album. The sequence goes on from OY728125.1 coordinate 563,447,041, forward strand.
CCTTAAGGATTTTATGAGGTCACTCACTAGGAAGACCATGGAATATGGGAAGTGGGTGGATAATTACTGATCTCAGCTCAAATTTGGATTCTTCCTCATGATATTTGATTTACGTAGGTTGGTACTCCACATTTGGGGTGGACAGTTCATTGAAGGTTCAACTATTTGTATCCATGTTTTCATGAGTTTCATTGGGTTCAATTGTTGATTATTTTATTACCATTTGAGGTTCCAAAAGTGGTTCATTAGTGTTACTTGATTGACCTTCTATATACGCCTTGATTTGTGTGTGAAGTTTCTTTTCAATTTCATGGTCAAATTCAAGCGGTTTTCATTTTATGATCAGGCCATGAAAATAAGTTGTGAATTATTTTATAATATAATATGGTTAAAATAACATAATAATTGTGAAATGAGAATATAATGTTATACTAAATAATTATAGAGAGAGATATGGAGAATAAGAAGAAGAGTGAGAGAGAGAGAGGAAGAAGACACAAAAAAACCAAAAATGGAAACAGAAAACAAAAATAAAAACAATCAAATTAGGGTGGGGTATTGAAAGGAGTTATAATTAATAAGTAAACCAAATAAATAAAAGTATGTAAAGAAAAAAAAGATCTTGTATCCATGGAAATGGTGCCAAAATTTGATCGTGTTGTCGAGAACGACAAACAAGTTGTTTAATTTTCACTAGAATTTCTATAGTATATCAGCAAACCTCGGTCATCTCTCGATGGAGCTTTAGATCGTTAATTAAAAAAAGGGTTTTGATTATGAAAATAGAAGGGGAATGAGATTTTTGGAAACATGGGGTTTGATGATTAATTATGACGATAGAAAATTAAATCGATTAAATAAAGTAGAAATGAACAAGATTAGTTAAATGTGATCAACCCAAGGAAGTCTTGTGATGCTCATCCTTCATCGCTTCCAGGGAAAGGGTATAGATCTTTTAATCCCTATTTTTTCAAAAATAGTACCATATTGTTACTGAGTTTATTATATAATACCCACTAGGGTTCAGTCGAAAACACACAAGGATTTATCAGACACCACCTATGATTCAGTGATTTGTGCTCGACTTCATAACTGAAACTCACCAAGGCAAGACGCGAAGAACTCAATGTGATATCATGGTTTTTATGTTATTTCATTTTGATACAATGAAATAAATGTACCTAGCCTTGACAGTGCTTATGTGAGTTCAATTGACCAACATGAACCACACAAACACTGCAATTGAATGATGAATGAAAAAGGGATGAATGGGGTGTGAAACATCACATGAATGGGTACCCCCAAACGTGATCATTTGAGTTTTACTTCAACATAATAGTATAAAAATAAATTAAATTAGAATATATAATGGTGAAAAACAACACACAAACCTGGAATTAAAAAGATCATTCAAAATAATACAAACATGAAGCTCAAGATTACATGATGTTCCTCCCCATGTGATCACAAGGGGTTTAGAAATCCCTAGGAGGGGAGGAAGAAGATGATGTTGACGTAACACTTCCCATATACTCTAGAACATATTGGGTTGAAGAAAAGACTACTTGGGGACTCTAAAATGGTATCACCTTTCTTCCTAGTCGAACTCCAAAATAGGTTTCCCTAGGTGCCAATTTATAGGAAAAGTGGGAGTGGTTTTGGGCACCCTGATTTCAAGAATCTTCTTGGTCTAGGGTTTTGGCCAGTAAGAATGTCTTAATCACATTTAAAAAACTAAATACTTGTTGTACTATACCATTTATACATCCTTGTCAAATGTGGTTTCCATCTCTGGAATATAATAAGAGATATTTCCAAAATATAGAGGCAATGTTTTGACCCCGTTCAGATTCGTTTTGTTGGACATATCAGTCTGTATGGGCCTGTTATTGGACAAATTGGGATTTGGTTCCTTGTGATGAAATGTATCTAATTAAATTCTAGACCGGGCCAAACACATTAAACTCATTTGGATGCACTATTTATTAGAAGTATGCGTTTTATTCCACTGGTGTGCTTGGATCCTATGAAGATTGGCACATTTTTCTTGGAATTCATCATGGGTCCTCCAAATCACCTCCACCTACAATGTAATTACCAAAAAAAGTAAAATTTCCCTTTTTAACAGTGTTAAAAACAAAATGACCGAATCAACCATGGAGTGAAATTTTTAATTATACTTTTAATTTTCAATACAAAACCATTTTAATACATTGGTATAACAATGAAATATAATACTGAATTTTGGTATGATCAGTCTCTATGTATCCCACTAAAATGAGAATCAAGTCAAACATAGTTCTTGAGATGAGGCATCTATGTAGATCTGATTCAAATATAGGGATAGATGGAACTCATATACCACTAAGGATTAGCAATTATGTGAGTAATTCTTGTGCATGGAACTGCTCATATATATATATATATTCGGAACCACAAGGAATACCAATTTTTGATATCTTATTGGATTTATTAAATTCATATGATGAAGAATTTAACAATATAGTTTAATGTCATGTAGCGAGGAAAAATAATGACATGTATTTTAATATCATATGACAAGGACAATGATGATACACATTTTAATGTCATGCAGAATGGAAGTGTATGGTTGTTATGTAGTTCAGTATCTTGCCACTAGGACATTATGATGTTTAGTTTCAATTCATGCAGTAAGGAAATTACTCTGTGTGATCACAAAAAGACCTTATTCAAGAATATTGTATTAGTTGGAGTTGTAATCGGTTCTCCATCCATTGAGATTAGAGAATATGTTCTATTAGAGTATACCTTATTTACAGAGTAATGTCCTTCCCACATTGGATTAATCTTTGGAGGATTTTTCCCTGGTATCATCAGAGTTCTGAGAACTAATACCAATTATCCTAAATGAAATTAGAATAGTTTAACTTTATTGTTAAAAGATCATGTTATTATATTATTATATACTTCCAAATGATGAAAAATAAGTAATTAAATTTCATATTATCATTACATCTCATCAAATCCCTTCTGAGACTCTTCATCTGTAGATAACTATTCATAGATTGCATATCCAAGTGAAGGAAATTGAATTTCAATATAAAAAACCTCTTCTGTTCTATTTCACCAATGAATATGGTGTTGATTGAGTGGAAGTATGAGTAGTAGTCTGATAAGCCAAAAAATAATGAAAAATATTATCATGCCAATATTTTTTATCTTTATCCACCATTTTATGGAGAATATTTGATAGGGTCTTGTTGAAAACCTCTATCTATCCATTGGAAACTTCATGGTAGATAGATGAATTGTTGGATTTGATATTCTGGTCTCGATATAACTTTTTTAACTCAATCGAACTGAAATTGGAGTCGTTGTCCATCAATATGGTATGAGAGACACCAAATCTGGCAATGATATTAGATTTAGAAAAACTAAAATTGATTTTTTCTCCCACTTACTTGAGAGGTAATTCCTTATACAATTTGGAGAAGAAATCAGTAGAAGTTAGAATGAACATTAACTTCTTAGACATATCTAGAGTTTAAGGTCCTACTGTACCCATTCCCCATGTGGAAAATGACCAGAGTGTTTAGCTATGTGTAGAAACTCAGGGGGTTGATGAATGAATTTGGAATGCCCGTTGTAGGGGTGAAACTTATTGGTGAAATCTGTTTAATACTGAATCATTGAAGGCGAGAAGTATGCAAGCCTTTTGATTTGATTAGAAATCCAATTCCATGACTTGTGATCAATGGAAGTTCCTACATGTATTACATTCATGACAGCTACAATTTCTTCTCAATCAATACACCTGAAGAGGACTCTATCAATGCCTCATTTTTAGAGGATCTTCAAGTGATCTGGCCTATTATAAATATTGAAATTCACCACTCATCATTAGATTTTATCTTTACCAGCTCTCTCAGGTGGAATTATTCCATTTTGAAGGTATTCCATTATAGGTGCCATCCATCTTGTAGTATGACCATATGCCTCAGAAATAGGGCCGATTTCATTAATGTACTCCATTTTAGTTTGAACATAAGGTGAAACCACATGATGATGGGAAATAATGATAATTGTATTATCCTGACTAGTATCTACCAGGGCTATGGTTACATTATCCAATGCATCATCTTGAGCATTTTGTGATCACATGATATATAAAAATGTTGGATTTGATGGAAAATATGCCATTAACCCTCTGACATAATCGCACAATTGTATTAACTCTTCTTTTCTAATAGAATAATCCACATTGATGTATTTTATTACCAATTCCGAATCACCTTCACTTTCAGGTGGTTCACTTGTACCTGGAGCACCAATTTCGGGCCTTTAACGAAATCTTGATATTCTGCATCATTGTTGGTAGCACCTTTTGATAACAGAAAGGAATATGGAAACACTGCCTTTTCTTGGGAGATACGTAAAATTATTAACATAAATTTGTTGAGTTTAGGGTTTTCCATTACACTATATGTTGGACTTATGGAAGAACCATCAATGTACATTTCCCATGTTTGGTAATTATCTTGAATTGAGAATACTTCCTCATTAGGAAGTTCACTATTCAAACATGTATCTTCTACATATGTGTGTTCCAAAAGAAATTCTGCTAAATATTTTCCTTTTATTACTTTTAGAGGAACAAACTGGATATCGAAATATTGAAAAATAACATCCCAATGTACCAAATTTCTTGTAAGCATTAGATTACTAAGGATAAATTTGGGAGGTTATTTCGAGACACCAAGTGGACCTCATGATGTTGTAGGTAGTGCCTAAGCTTCTGCACTAAAAATATTAATTCCAGGCATCACTTCTTAATATCTGAATATTGAGTATCAGTGTAAATCATGGTTCCAATGAGTTAGTAAAGACTATTTTCATTCCCAAAATCATTATTTTGTGTAAGGAAGGCACCCAGTAATTTCTCTAAGGTTGTCACATAGAGAATAAGTGGATTTCCTTCAAGAGGTGGAATTAAAACCAGTGGAATCAAAATATATTTTTTGAGGGTATCAAATGCCTCTTGAAAGTTGACAGAGATAAAATTTTCATCATTTTTATATGTAATTAAATTATTTAAACTCTAATAATTTATCAATTTGTGTTATTTTCATCAATTTTCGAATTATAGGGTATTTTGAGCTTAAATATGAAAACTTCTTAATTTTGAAATATTGACACATTTTAATCACTTTGGTAATTCATACATATATTTTAAAATATAAATCTAATTGATGTGATTATTTTTTATTGGATTCATATATTTATTGTCTTTATCTTGTGTTTCTTATCCATGATTTAATTCTACCATCCAAGGGTCTAAAAAATTCAGTCAATTCGGAAACTTATTCTGGACGTCCGTGTGGACCCCACGTCAATGAATTGGTCATACATAGGTCAACACACATCCAATTGGGGTGATTATAATTGGAATGGAAAGAGAAATAAATGGGGAGTTTGGATTTTGACTAATATAAGGATTTACCTTCATTAATGAGGCCCATGGATGCTCACATTTTGGGGGATGAAAAAGAAACATTAATCCAGAATAAATGCTCAGATTTAATTGGCCATATCACATGTTACACAAGGAGTTGGAATATGAATGTTTTTGATGAAACATAAAATATATTTTATAATATCTTTCAAGAATAAAATATTCCACAATTAGGCCATTTAGTTTTCATACTATGGTCAAACATTCAGTGGACATAATCTGCATGAAATCTTAAAGAAGAATTATGAAGATCTTAAATTTGAAGACCAGAGGATGGAACCTCCTTATCCTGTATAAAGAGGAGTTCACCCATTCTAACGAGGAGAGTTCAATACCACACTCGGACATGTGAGGTGGCCATGGGAAATGTAGGGACCATCTCCTTCATCATAATTCAATTTTTTCATTTATTTTATGTCTACCCTCTCCCGAATCATCTCGCTTGCCCCATCCATGGAGGTATAGTTTCATTCGAGGGATCGGGAAGAGGGGAGGATAAAAATATGTTTTTTATTGAGTTATTTTGCTTTAAATTAGTCAAATTAATTCTTCTTTATTATTTTGGATTCAATTTATAATTCAGTTTTAAATTCCAAATACGGTTCTGTTAGGTTTTTTATTCTCTTATTATAAATTTCTTTGGTCAATGATCACATATTCCTCCACCCATTTCTAATCAGTATACAGTGGAACAAGATTAGGGTTGGGTGGTGAGTGTTCGATGGTTTTTAATCACATTTATAGGATTGTGTGTCATAATATTGGTTTATTAGTGACCAACAATTTCATGTTAGGGATTGCTCTAATTAATCGAGAAACATTCTACAACACTAAAACACATTGGAAAGAGGATAGACCAATCTAAGGTTTTGGATAAGAGAATTATCATCACATATATCTGACCAAGGGAGAGGGAGGACTTGGTAGATGAATCTCTCTCTTACCAGTTAAAGGAAGATGAAGAGAGAAAATTTTGAAACCATGATGGCCCAACACTAGGTCTAGCCGAACCCAATCTGATCACCATCTTTATCATTTGTTAACAACAATAAATTCAAGCTATTTATTTCTCTCACAATCATTCAATATAATTAAAACCAATCATTTTTAGAAAACCTACAAAAATTGACAATCTTGTTTTTTGTGCACTCCAATTTGAGAAACTACGTAAGATCAACTACTATACTATACTTAGGTAATTAAAATGCTGTTTTTGCATTCCTTATGATAGGTGTGTGTCTACCACCGTTGCTGGGGAGCCAATGCCAGAATCTAATTGTAAATATTTGACCTTTTTCAAATTTAAAAAAGAAATTAAAAAACAATACATTCCACGATGTTTTCAAATGATTATCCTTTAAATTCATGGAACAATTACCCATCATTTAAAGAACCGATTATTGACCCATCATTAGATTGGGGATAACTAATTAGAACTACCCATCTGTAGGCAATTAAAACCCCAAGCCCACATGGGGGATTAAACCAAGATTTATACTTATTTTATAATTTAAATTATATTTTCATTTCATTTAACAGATTTCTTATGTTACCTTTTTACCTTTTTAGCTTTTAAAGGAGAAACACTTAGGATCCTAACTCGATGTTGCATTGCCAATAAGTCAGGTCATACCTCTCCTTTATATTTTCTTGTTTGTTTTGATTTATTTTCAAATATTCTTACATGTTATGTCCATTTGAATGCACTGAGGACACAACATCAAATAAGTTTGGGGGAGGGAATCTGGTAGTCTATTATTTAAAATAATAATAATTTTTTTTAGTCGAGCCAACGATATTAAACAAAGGCGCTTCCGGGAGGCAACCCACGTTTTTCCCCATTTTCAGCTTTTCCTCTTGGACATATACCAGCATGATTGAACATCCCATCACTATCTATTGTTTTTATTATTATATTTTAGGTCCATTAATGAATATACTATAAGGATGTAAAATTTCAAGCCAATGGAGAAACCTCAAGACAGGCGGAAAGTAGGAAAAGAAGCTGTAGTGGGATTACACATTGTATAGATAAGGATCTATTTGGAAGGGGAGTAAGTGTTTCAATTCTATATTATCTAACTATATTCTCTACATTTTTATTCTATTAATGCATTAATTAGAAAATGCATGCCCATGCATGAATTCATGTTTTACTTGACTTATCTAGGAGACATGACTTTCATAGGAATCCAGTGATGTCATGTTTTAGATTTCAATGTTAATATGATTGGATTATTAAAATGTAGGATTGGATGATTAAATTTAAGAATGAATATTGAAATTAGGACTCATGATTTGAGGGAATTAATTTATTCATGTAAATTAAATTTCCATATCATCTTTCATGATTGAATTTCTAAAATTCATGTGCATTAATTTGTTGTTATTAATCATGCCCTGAGTGACTGTCCAATATCATATTCCCATTACTAAGAGAATTTCTAGACAAAATATTTCCTATTTTATGATGATCATAATTCTTGAGTGATCTTGGGACATGCCACCAGCCAAAACTATTATTGAAACTTGTCAAATCTAAGATTGTGAAAAAACACATTTAAAATGATTGAGGCACTACTTTGGCTAGCCACATATTTAACTGATGCGTACCCTTAAATTTTTCCTTTGTAGCCTATAGAAGCCATGAATTTCTTTATAGGTTTAAGCCACATTACATGATGATATTTCCTTACCTACCTGCACTTTTAGTATTTTTGCATGTATATTTCAAGTTTGAGTGTGGGGGAAGGGCCTTCCATGTGCATTCATTGGGATGTGTATCATTTTGGGGTGGTTTGAGGTGTGATTCGTAATTTGAGCAATGTATTATTAGAAAATTCTTCTTGAGTCATCATTTCATTTTTCTTATTTCATTTTAACTGGTTCTACTTTAAAAAAAGAGAAAAAAATGAAAATAATGTTTTTCCTTTCTAGATCTTTTCAAAAAAATAAATAAAAAATAAATAAATTAAGTTGTGCCTTTATGGAGATTATTTAAAAAGGGGGAGAACATGGATGATATCATTCTGTGTAATAATTTATTGACTCGTGTCCCATACCATTAAAAGGGGGTGGTGTTGTGATTCACATTCTCAAGGGTATTTTAGTGAGGTCCATCCTGTGTTTTGACTTGATTAATCATGCATTGTAATTAGGAGATTTACCTCCTCCTTGAGACATAATTTTTAAAGTATCAAATCCTACTAACCTTATGCCGCAGAGTGATTTGAACCTTTATTGCAAGTCCTCAAGATTTTATGTATGTTTTTTCTCTACAAAGTGGAGAATGTAGTTCCTTTATAAGCCTATGGACAAGGACCATGTTCTCATGATATGAGAATAACTCCACATTAATATTATCATGAGTTATTAGGGAAAAGATTCAAAAGAGAGGTAGATCATGATATGGCATGTTTAATAATAATTAATTGAGAAGCTTGAATAACTGAAAAGAGAAGATCCATCATTTTTCAAAGGGGAAAAATAAAATGAATGAATTGATTGTTTCTTGGAAAAATGGGAAATTAAATTGATATTTTTTTTGGAAATTGAAAATTGGATTGTACATTGTTAATTGTTTGATTTTATCACATTGAAATTTAAATATTAGTAACATTGGTGCCCTTTGAATTCCATGTTGAGATTTTATGCTTGAGTGTAAGAATAGTTTATGTTTGGGGGAATTGATAGAGATAATATTTTCACCATTTTTTATAAGCAATTCAATGATTTAATCACTAATAATTTATCAATTTGTGTTATTTACATCAATTTTGGATTTATAGGCTGTTTTGTGCTTAAATATGAAAACAGCTTAATTTGGAAATTTTTTATAGATTTTAATCACTTCGGTAATTCACGCATATCTTTTAAAATATAAATCCAATATATGAGATTATTTTTTTATTGGTTTTATATATTTATTTTCTTCAGTTGTTGTTTCTGAACCATGATTTAGTTCGACCATCCAAGGGTCTGAAAAATTCTAAAAATTTGGAAAATTATTAAGGAAGACCGCGTGGACCCCACCTCAATGAATTGGTCATAAATTGGTCAACACACATCCAATTGGGGTTATTACAATTAGAATGGAAATAAAATTAAATTGGGAGTTCCTGTGTTTATGATTATGAAGATTTACCTTCGTTAATGCGGACCGTGGATGCTCAAATTTTTGGGGTAGGAAAAAGGAAACATTCATCCAAAATAAATGCTCTTCTTTAATTGGACATATCTCATGCTACACAAGGGGGATGAATATGAAATGTTGGGATGAAAGATAATGGATATATTGAAAGATCTTATAAGAAGAATATACTCCACAATTTGGCCATTTAATTGGCCTACAATGGCCAAACATTTGTTGGACAAAATCTGCAGGAAATCTTAAAGAGGAATTATGAAGATCTTAAATTTGAAGTGTAACGCCCCGACCCTAGTTACCCAGAGTCGGTGCATTATTTCATAACATTGGCATGATCATAAAAGATCAAGTCTCGAAAGACCGATTAGTTTAGTAGCCTTGGAAACACTAGATATATTCATAAATGTTACATTACATCATAAAGTGAAAAACTACAATAACAAAGTCTCCATAGTCCACACTCATATCCTCTTATGACTATCCCTGGAGGTCATTCATAAAATACTTCTTCACATCCTGGAAAATATTAAAACATTGAAAGGGGTGAGCTCAAATGCTCAGTAAGGATAACAATACTGCGGAAGCTTTCATAAATAAACATTAACATTTAAGGCAATGTATAACTAAAACAAAATCCTTTTTAAACTTTAAATTCAGTATAATATGGAGAAAATAAAATTAAATAACTCCATTTACTTACTCACATGGATATTCTACTAGTCGAATAATCCCATGCAATATCAATAACCACTTTCATAATGATAGAATGCATAATGCCATACTATCATAACCATGTAGCCAAGGCCCCATGCCAAGACCACAAATATGATTTTGTCCAGGCCTCATGCCAAGACACTAGTTTGTCTCATGAGACCCACCGATGCATCGAGGAGTAATAGCGGGCTCCACCCATCACTTATTAATTCCAATGCATTCCTCATATGAACAGGCTTAAACATATCATAAACCATAACATAATCGTATCACATAAAACATGCATAAAGGAAACAAAACATTTCCACATTTCAATCACAAGATATCAATACAACACATTAATATAATAAAAATAGATTCCAAAACCATTTTCAATACCAAAATAAAATAAAATTAAATCTCAGTATTTATTTTTCATTTAAAAAAAATGTTATGGCTTGTAGAGGAAGCCGAAATTCAAATAATGGTCATGGCGGCGGAGAAGTCATTGTCGCCGCATACGTACGACAAAAAAAACATTACCTTTTGTTGTTTAGTAAAATTCTTCGTATATAAAAGAATCCTTTTGAATAAATGTAAAAGTCAAAGGGGTTTATACACCGTATAAAATAAATTTGTGTATAAAACAAAATATGCCTCAATGAATGGAGATTGAGACGAGGTCCTTTAAAAAGATCATTTTCCTTAAATAAAATAGATCTATTATGTGTATTCACTGTAAGTACACATAAGGAAAGTATAAATACAAGATATGACATAATAATATAACGAAATAATTTGAAATTAGGAGATTAACCCAAAGAACGGAAATTGGGTTAAGAAGTTCCCTTACCTTGTGTCCGACTTGACTCGACCGTTCTTTAAACTCCTGAATAATAAACTAGAGTTAATCTATACTTGCTTAAGAACCTTTTTCAAGTTCATTATCCCTTTACCATGTTATGAACATAATGTAATTATTTAAGTTAATAACGGTCATTTTGCCGATCTTTGGTACTTGAGTCAAAAATAAACTTCTTATAATTACATGTTGTTCATGTGGTGAAATATCCATTATATCCAGAATTATATTCATGATTTAGATATCATATATATCATATATATCTAGTATATATATTCATTCATAATATTACGTAACATTTAGAGGTAAGAAATGAAATGCATCGTTCATGGAGAGGGTAAGTCGTACGTATGCCTGAACGCTGCTTTCATTTATATTTCATATTTAATGGAATGAAATCATAATTATATAATGGTATATTATAATTCCAGTATAATATCATATATAATATCATTTAATCCATCCTTTATACATCCCACATATGTCATTAACGATTCAAATCACTTTGAGGGGGCGGTAGTCCACACTTCCTAAAATGAAATCATCACGTTTACCCATAATGGAAATCATAAAGGTATGACATAAATCAAAAATAAATAATCTTATGTAAAACATAAACATATTATATATCATATATAAATATAGTGACATCTTAATGTCCACCGTTGAAGGTGTTATATGAGTGTTGAACAATCATCGTTTCGTGAGGCAGAAATTCGCCATCCACAGAAACAGTATGTTCTTTAACCATTAGATGTAAGTGTGTGTATGTGTAGATTGAATACTTCTTATAACAACATAATAGTATATTTAGGATACTGGTGTTGTTACAAAAGAAATGAATAAAAAGATTTTAGGGGGTTGGAGAAGCAAAATAAAACAAAATAACAAAAGAGAAAACATTACCTTAAAATCGGGTAACTCTTTTTGATTTGATCCAAAGGATTCCTTGGGAAGAATTATGCCCAAATTGAGGCATCTAGGAGTAATAGAGGGAAGTTGGTAGAGTATTTGGGCAGAGGTTGGCTGAGAAATATGGCTTTAAAGTGTGAATGAGGTGGTAGAGTTGGGGGCCTTCTATAAGAGGAGAGGAGGGGCACTCTTGGAAAGTAATGAAATGTTACTTTATTATATAATGAGTTTCGTATTTTAAAGGTCCCACACTTATATATTTCTAGGATAAGGTGATAAGGGTTCTAAAGCTACTCATGAAATATGTTTTTGACATTTGTAAGTCTTAGAGTTTACATTATCTTTTCATTTTATTTAAATCGTTAATTAATGAGGTAGTCGCTCCATCATCATGGTGTCATAAATAATTTAATTTAATTAAAGTTTAAAAATTATAAAAAAATTATAATGATGTAGGAAATAATTTTACCTTTATAATTAATATTAATAGTCAAATATATGACTTGTATAACCCCATTTAAAAATTGTTTTATTAAAACAACTCATGTTTGTGACATTTTTATTTTAACATTAAATAAAAGGTTTTTAATGTCATTTTCCTACCAAAGTGGCTCCAAGGGGTCCCCAAGTTCACCCATCGATTGTTTCGGTCGGTCATGAATAATCCAATAGGGGTAGGACAAGTGTAAAGGTATTTTCATATTTTTATAATATCATTTTCACCTTAAATTTCACTAATTACCATTAATCGCGATTAATTAAACTTAAAAGTTACTATTCACCAAAAAAATTATTTAAATCTCATTTAACCACATTTTACTTTCTAATGACAACCATGTATGTGGGATTTTTGAAAATCAAATCACAGAAGTGTTAATGTTTCATTTAAACGAGAAATCGGTTTTTTTAACTACCACTTAGTGGTTTCACTATTCATCAAAAATTGATGTTTTTCAGAACAATCCCAAAATTTCACCCTAAGATATAATTGATATTCCGAATTCAAAAATGATGTCTATTTTACAAAATTCCAAACATATAAGTTGCATTAATTAATTTTATAACTAATTCCCGCTGTCACAACAAATAGCGTGTTTTTAAGAAACAATATATATCAAAAGATTGCCAATTGTTTATGTCCATTTTCAAAGTGAAATTAATTCTAATGAACACAATTGGATAAAATGGTAAAAATATATTCTAATTATACTTTAAAACCACTAAATAGTATAATTATCACTATGAATTATTTTGATTAAAAAATTTGTTTTAAGTATTTTTCACTATTCAAAAAAAATGGAAGTTCTCAGAAAATTACAAAAAATTCAACTTAGGATAATTTCGATATTATGAATACAAAAATGAAGTCCATTTTGAAATATAAATTTCTATAATTTTAAAAAGTGGGTAATACTATTCATAACAGCTACTTTGATTAGTTGCGGTGTGTTAGAACTCGAACTTGCATACAATGCAGCTATTTCATTATTGAAAGAGATGTGTATCGTGAAAGCTTACGGTGTTAAATTCTCCCCTCCTTAAATAAATTGCATCCTCACAATTTGAAAATGTAATTCAAAAATAAGAGGTTGAAAATAGAAAATACCTTTCTGGAAAACCCACATGGGAAATAGGTTTAATAAGAATATAGCATTAAAAGAAAGAAAGAGAAGTACAAAGGTCACCCGAGATAGCCCATACTATGATTCTATGAAAATATGGATATGGAGGAGAAACAAACAATCAAGTTCTGATGGAGAGTTGTAAACAACAGAATTAGGAGAAAGTTAACAATAATAAAATCACAAACTTGTGATTGGTTAAACGGTCACTGAATCCCCAGTTGGAAAAGTTAACCGACAACGTTTTTGTTTTAAGTTTCCTTTTATAATGTTGGGGAATTTATTTAATAGATTTTCTAATAACGTAAGGAAATATACTTACTCGTCATGTAGGCTTTCATTCTTTAATAAATTTTTACCACAAACCCATATTTCACTCCAAATGGTAACAAAACTAAAAAATATTCTATTTATCCTAATTTTATAAGGTTCCAAATATTACCACATACCATTTAGATTAGGAAAACAATTTTGTAATAACCAGGGACTTCTTGTAGGCTAGTGGTAGGTAATAAAGGCCTGTCACACTATGGTTGTGAGTTCGATTCCTGCAGCTTTTTCCGACGCGACGGGTTATCCCCCAACCTCCAGGTTCTTCTTTTCCTAAAAGTATAGTATTATAATATTCCAAAAATAATCTTCAGAAATGTTTTAACCTTAAACAACACTATCCAAAGTTTAACTTAATTCATTCCAACCTTTATAGTTATCCAAAATACATATGTCCAGACTTTTTCTAAAAGGTCTCTAAATTCCCAAATTAATTGTAACCTCAAATTCCCCAAACAATGTAAAGTTTATCTTATTGTCACATACTAAAAATATGATTACCTTCATCAAATTAAAACCTTAATGAAATCAAAAAGTACTTCAGTACAATCCTTATATATATCACATTATTCTTATAACCAGAATATAATCATTGAGTCCAAAAGCACCAATACATTAATTATTCCACTTCAACTATAGTAATAGCATAAGATTGTCCTTGATACCTTGGCCTTTTCTGTGGTAAGTTTCCTTGACGCTTAGGACATTCATTTTCATAATGCCCCATTTCCCTACAATTGTATCATTCAACATTGATAGCCTCTTTCTTTCCCTTACAATCACGAGCTTGGTGGCCTTTTTCTCCACATCTGCAACAAACTCCCATTCCTTTTAGGCAAGTACCGGGGTGATTCTTCCCACAATTATCACATAATGGAAAATCCTTCTTTCCCTTTTTCCCTTTATCTGTCTCTTGTTCCACCGTTCTCTTCTTCTCTTGCTTTAGTTTGTTGCCATAAGACTTAGAGAATTCCTTTTCTGTCTTGATAGCACACGAGACAATATCTTCGTACAATGAGAAGGATTGTGATACTAAAGCTCGACAGAGAAATAGATTTAACCCATCAAAGAAACGATCAATCTTGCTTCTTGGTTTATATATATAATCTACAGCATACCTCGCTAACCTTGTAAAGTTGGCCTCATACTTTGCGACATTCACATCCTCCTTTTGTCTTAGACTCAGAAATTGCCTTTCCATATCTGCTCGATGGTCACGAGAAAAGTATTTTTCTAAGAAAAGATCTTTGAACTATATCTATTCCATACTTGATACTTCTTAATCTTCCTCTGTATTTTGAATCAATGACCACCATTGATCGGCATCTCTAGTGAGGTGGTAAACTGCCATGATAACCTTCTCCCTTTCGCTACTCCCCAAGGCGTGGAATATTTTCTCTAAGGAGTTTATCCATTTCTCAGCTACTAATGGATTTGTACCCCCATTAAATGTTGGTGGTTGTTTCCTCATGAAGCATTCTAACATTGATCCTCCACTTTGCGGATCAGGGTGCTTCATACGAGTAAGGTTATTATTCATAACCTGAGTGAGTTGTCCCAGTATGGTAATAAGGTGATCAGCACCAGTTGTATCTCCAGCTCCACAATAATTATCTTGAGCAGGAGGGCAATCCCTACATGGAGTGAGTGCATTTATACGGTTTCCATTCCTTCAACCAGGCACCATTTCTAAACAATGGCATAAACTAGATCAGTTTATGAATCAAAATACATAATTACAAACTTGCAAAACACTTAACATAAATTGAGCAATTTAGGGATATAATCCATAATCATAATAAATTTTTTCTTTGTGGAAATATATACTCATAACCCTTCATAGTAGTTTGTAAATAAAATGAGAATTATCCTAAGCATATCCCTCGGGAGTGTCGTAACCAAGAGTGCAGTAAGGCCCATTGTCGTGCACCAGTTTCTGTTTGAGTGTAGCTCAAAGTAGTGTTTTCAGGGATTTACCCCTAGGTACATCTGTGCCAGAGCCGCCTCTACCTGCTCATATCCAGACAGTGATGTATTGCTCAGAAAACTCACAAAATCTCTATAATACCAAAATTCTAGGAAGTTCTTCTATACTAATCCTCAAAGTCAATCTTTGGGCTATGTGCTCTAATCAGAGTTTATCTAAATCTAGATTCCAAGGTTAGTACTAAACTACCTCTGATACCAACTGTAACGCACCGACCCCAGTTACCCAGAGTCGGTACATTATTCCATAACATTGGCATGATCACAAAATATCAAGTCTCGAATGACCTATTAGTTTAGTAGCCTTGGAAACACTAGATACATTCATAAATGTTACATTTTATCATAAAGTGAAAAACTACAATAACAAAGTCTCCATAGTCCACACTCATATCCTTTTCTGACTATCCCTGCAGGTCATTCCTAAAATACATCTTCACATCCTGGAAAATATTAAAACATTGAAAGGGGTGAGCTCAGATGCTCAGTAAGGATAACAATATTGCGTAAGATTTCATAAATAAACATTAACATTTAAGGCAATGTATAACTAAAAAAACATCCTTTTTAAAATTTAACTTCAGCATAATATAGAAAAAATAAAATTAAATAATTCCATTTACTTACTCACATGGATATTCTACTAGTCGAATAATCACATGCAATATCAATAACCACTTTCATAATGATGGAATTCCTAATGCCAGACTATCATAACCACGTAGCCAAGGCCTCGTGCCAAGACCACAAATAAGATTTTGTCAAGGCCTCATGCCAAGACAGTAGTTTGTCTCATGAGATCTACCGATGCATTGAGGAGCTATATTGGGATACACCCGTCACTTATTAAGTCCAATGCATTACTCATATGAACAGGTTTAAACATATCATAAACCATAACATAATCGTATCACATAAAACATGAATAAAGGAAACATAACATTTCTACATTTCAATCACAAGATATCAATACAACACATTGATATAATAAAATACTTTCGAAAACCATTTTCAATACCAAAATAAAACAACATTAAATCTCGGTATTTATTTTTCATTTAAAAAAAATTTTATGGCTTGTAGAGTATTCTGAAATTCAAATAATGGTCACGGCGGCAGAGAAGTTGTTGTTGACGCATACGTACGACAAAGAAAACATTCCCTTTTGTCGTTTAGTAAAATGATTCGTATAAAAAAGATTCCTTTTGAATAAATGTAAAATTCAAAGGGGTTTATACACCGTATAAAAGAAATTTGTGTATAAAACAAAATATACCTCAATGAATGAAGATTGAGACGAGGTCCTTTACAAAGATCATTTTTCTTAAATAAAATAGATCTATTATGTGTATTCACTGTAAGTACACATAATGAAAGTATAAATACAAGATATGACATAATAATATCATGACATAATTTGAAAGTAGGAGATTAACCCAAAGAACAGAAATTGGGTTAAGAAGTTTCCTTACCTTGTGTCCGACTTGACTCGACTATTCTTTAATCTCCTATTTAATAAACTAGATTTAATCTCTACTTGCTTAATAACCTTTTTTATGTTCATTATCCCTTTACCATTTTGTGATCATTATGTAATTATTTAAGTTAATAACGTTTATTTTCTCGATCTTTGGTACTTGAGTCAAAAATAAACTTCTTATAATTACAAGTTGTTCATGTGGTGAAATATCCATTATATACAGAATTATATTCATGATTTTGATATCATATATATCATATATATCCAGTATATACATTCATTCATAATATTACGTAACATTTAGAGGTAAGAAATGAAATGAACCGTTCATAGAGACGGTAAGTCGTACGTACACATGAACGCTACTTTCATTTCTATTTCGTATTTAATGGAATGTAATCATAATGATATAAAGGTAAATTATAATTCCAATATAATATCATATATAATATCATTTACTGCATCCTTTATACGTCCCACATATGGAATTAACGATTCAAATCACTTTGAGGGGGCGGTAGTTCGCACTTCCTAAAATAAAATCATCGCGTTTACCCATAATGGAAATCATAATGGTATGAAATAAATGAAAAATAAAGAATATTATGTAAAACATAAAAATATTATATATCATATATAAATATAGTGACATCTTAATGGCCACCTTTGAAGGTGTTATATGAGTGTTGAACAATCATCGTTTCGTGAGGCAGAAATTCGCCATCCACAGAAACAGGATGTTATTTAACCATTAGATGTAGGTGTGTGTATGTGTAGCTCGAATACTTCATATAAAAACATCCTAGTATATCTAGGATACTGGTGTTGTTACAAAAGAAATAAATAAAAAGAGTTTAGGGGGTTGGAGAAGTAAAGTAAAACAAAATAACATAAGAGAAGACATTACCTTAAAATCAGGTAACTCTTTTTGATTTGAGCCAAAGGCTTCCTTGGGAAGAATTATGCCCAATGTGAGGCTTCTAGGAGTAATAGAGGGATATTGGGAGAGTATTTTGGTAGAGTTTGGCCAAGACAAATGGCTTGAAAGTGTGAATGGGGCGGTAGAGGTGGGGGCCTTTTATAAGAGGAGAGGAGGGGCACTCTTGGAAAGTAATGAAGTGTTACTTTATTATATAATGCGTTTCAGATTTTAAAGGTCCCACACTTATATATTTTTAGGACAAGGTGATAAGGGTTCAAAATTGACTCATCCAATAGGTTTTTGACATGTGTAAGTCTTAGATTTTACATTATCTTTTCATTTTATTTAAATCGTTAATTAATGAGGTAATTGGTGCATCATCATAGGGTCATAAATAATTTAATTTAATTAATGTCTAAAAATTATAAAAAAATTATCATGATGTAGGAAATCATTTTTTATTTATAATGAATATTTATAGTCCAAAATATTACTTGTATAACCCCATTTAAAAATTGTTTTAGTAAAACAACTCATGTTTGTGACATTTTTATTTTAACATTAAATAAAAGGTTTTTAATGTAATTTTCCTACCAAAGTGGCTCCACGGGGTCCCCAAGATGACCCATGTATTTTCTTGGTCGGTCATGACTCATACAATAGGGGTATGATAAGTTTAAAGGTATTTTCATATTTTTATAATATCATTTTCACCTTAAATTTCACTAATTACCTTTAATCGCGATTAATTAAACATAAGAGTTACTATTCACCAAAAAAATATTTTAATCCCATTTAACCACATTTTACTTCATAATTACAACCATGTATGTCGGATTTTTTAAAATCAAATCACAGAAGTGGCAATGTTTCATTTAAACGAAAAATCGGTTTTTTTAACTACCACTTAGTGGTTTCACTATTCATCAAAAATTGATGTTTTTCAGAACAATCCCAAAATTTCACCCTAAGATATAATTGATATTCTGAATTCAAAAAGGATGTCTATTTTAAAAAATTCCAAAAATATATGTTGCATTAATTAATTTTATAACTAATTCCCGATGTCACAACAAATAGCGTGTTTTTATGAAACAATATATATCAAAAGATTGATTATTGTTTATGTCCATTTTTAAAGTGAAATTAATTATAATGAAAACCATTGGATAAAATGGTAAAAATATATTCTAATTATACTTTAAAACCACTCAATAGTATAATTTATTACTTTAAATTATTTTTATTAAAAAAGTTGTTTTGAGTATTTTTCACTAATCATAAAAAATGGAAGTTCTCAGAAAATTACAAAAAATTAATCTTAGGATAATTTCGATATTAAGAATACAAAAATGAAGTCCATTTTGAAATATAAAATTTCTATAATTTTAAAAAGTGGGTATTACTATTCATAACGTCTACTTTGATTAGTCGTGGTGTGTTAGAACTCAAAGTTGCATACAATGCAAGCTATTGCATTATTGAAAGAGAGGCATACCGCGAAAGATTGGGGTGTTACATGAAGATTGGAGGATGGGACCCACTTGGCCTATATAAAGAGTAGTTCACCCATTATTATGAGGTGATTTAAATACCACACTCAGATATGGGAGGATTCCAAGGAACACTCGGGGATCGTCTCCTTCAGCATCATTTTATTTTTTTTCTTTTATTTTCTTTACATTAAAATGTCTATCCTATCTCGAATTATCTCGATTTCCCCATCCATGGAGTTGTAGTTTCATTTGAGTGACTGGGAAGTGGGGAGGCTGAACATATATGTGTTCTTGAGTTCTTTTTCTTTAAATTAATTAAATTCTTTCTTCTTTATTATTCTGGTTTCAATTATTAATTCAGTTTTAAATTCCAAATGTGGTTATGTTAGGTTTTTGATTCGGTTATTATAAATTTATTTTGTTGACGATAAAATCTCCTTCCACTCAATTCTAATCTATATACGGTGGGTCAATATTACGGTTGTCTGGTGAGTGCTCAATGGTAGTCAAGAACATGTGTAGGATTGTATGTCGGAATATTAGTTTATTAGGGAACAACAGTTTCAGGTCAAGGATTTATCTAATTAATCGAGAAAACTTCTGTGACCCTAAAACATGTTGGAAGGAGGATAGACCAATCTATGGTTTTGGATAGAAAAATTCACCTCACATCTCTTTGACCAAGGGAGAGATAGGACTCGGTTGATGAATCTCAATCTTACCAGTTAAAGGAAGAATAAGAGAGAAAATTTGGAAACCGTAATGGCACAACACTAGGTCTAGTCAAACCCAATCCAATCACCGCCTTTATTATTTGTTAACATCAATTTATTCAAGATATTTATTTCTCTCACAGGCATTCAATTTAAATTAAAGCAATCCTTTTTAGAAAACATACAAAAATAGAAACCCATGTTTTGTGTGCACTCCTCTTTGGGATACTATATAAGATCAACTAATATACTATACATAGGTAATTAAAATAATATTTTTCCATGCCCCATGATAGGTGTGCGTCATCATTCTTCAGTCCATTGATATGTATCTCCCTTCTTCATTAATCTGGTGAAGGGTAACACTTACCTTCAAAATTGGAGAGAAGCGCCAAATATAGGCAAAGTGCCCTTGATTTCCTATTAATTCCTTCAAATTTTGAGGAGGTGACATGAAAAAGATATTTTTGACTTCTCAGGATCAACTTTGATGCCATGATTGAGTACAAAGAAGTTGAGTAATTTTCCTGATGTAACCCCAAAAGAGCATTTTAAGGGCTTCATATTCAGATTATATTGCCTAACTTTACTGAATATGGTATCCAGATTAGGCAAGTTATCATAACGTTGTGTGGATTACACCACTAAATCATCCACATGAAATTTGAAAAAATTTCCCATGAAGGGTTTGATGATAGGGTGAATGGCACGTTGATATGTTGCATCGGAATTTTTTCAATCCAAAGGGAATTACCTAATAGAAAAATGCACCATCAGGGGATCTGATGGATATATAATACTGATATTTTGGGTTCATCTGGATTTTATTATACTCATAGTATTCATACATGAAGTAAAGATCTTTACAACTAACTATTGCATCAATTAATGTCTCTGTGATTTGAACTGGGAAGTCGTTTTTGGGACAATTCCATTTGATATTTCTAAAATCAATGAAAACTATGATTATCTAAATCTTCTTTCTCAATAGGATAATGTTTTATATATGTTTTGGATATTTATGCTCTCTTACAATGTTATATTTGATAATCTTGTCTACGTTAGTTTCAATTTTAGTGGCGTGAGTTAGGTGTATTCTTCTTGTTTTCTTCTTAAATCATCAATGCTCTTCTGGAAATCCCAAATGATGAGTGACCACATTAGTATTAAGGCATGGAATTTCTGTATAGTTCAAAGGAAATACATTTCTATATTTCTTTATAAATAAATTACAAATATCCTTATCTTTAGAATTCATGGTCTCTTTACTTAGGGTAGGGTGTTGATCTTCTTCTATACCCATAATTATTTCCCTGAGCTCATCCACTATGGTGGAGATGACTTCCTCAAATGATGTAGGGGCATCTTTAAAATCTTTTTATTCTTACACACAATTCACTTCTTATATTTCTTATTGAAGGGTATGTGATGAAGAAAATATTTTAGAGCTAGGGAAGGACTTATTATTTGGTCATCCTGAAGAAGAGGCAATCATTTCTGACCAAATTGACGATGAAGGGTCTTCTAGGAGCCTTGAAGAGAAAAATATGGGATGGGAATCAACATATTTTTCTTGTTTTATTCATGTGACAAATTATTCTAGCCTGACTTACGAACAAAATACTCTTTTAATTTCGGTGGAGATATGAAGACCATTCCTTTTAAGCTTTCACTATCAACAATTTCTCTCATGCTGAGAGGATCAGTTACCACAACTGAAATAATGGAAGTTACTATATAAGTGCTTAGATTTGGGTGTATACAATCAATTTGATTAATAGGAAACTCATAATCAATACACATATGTTTAAATGGGTTAGCTGGGATCTTTTCCAGACCATTCAGATCATTGATTCTTGTTACATATTTTTCCACCGACCATGT
This sequence comes from Viscum album, assembly GCA_963277665.1. NCBI lineage: Eukaryota > Viridiplantae > Streptophyta > Magnoliopsida > Santalales > Viscaceae > Viscum > Viscum album. The sequence goes on from OY728125.1 coordinate 563,469,582, forward strand.
TCCCTTCACGTGATAGAATTATGGCTCAATATACTAATATTCACATGTTATAAATGGATCCTTGTCACCATATAATGTCCCAATTTGACCATTTAATCTTAGTATATTGAGTCATAATGTCCCAATTTGACCATTGAAGAAATACTTGAGACATTGGTGGTATGACTAAGGAATGGTCACATGCTAACATAGCGAAGGCCTTCCTTGGAGAATGTTGAAAGGGGTGTCTTGATAGACAACCATGGAATCAGAATTAGATACAAGATCTCCAAAACTGAGTTCTGAGTGTAATCTTACATAGAGGTTATTGTTCATTCTTTTCATATCCAAGAAACATCAATGTGTAAGTAGATAAGTCAGATTCAGTGAGACACAATTGATGAAGTTTATGGATGAAAATGAGGTTGGCTCCGGATCCATTATCAATAAAGGCTTGTCGAATGTCTATATCATTAACCCTGACATATAGATACAAGGCCCTGATGTGTCCTTTTAAAACATCATCCTAATCTTGATCCGTGAAAGATATAACTGTATGAAATTATGTATAATCATTCTCTATATAGTAAACATTAGCAAAAAAACCCATGTTTAATCCTCTAAAGGATATCAAAAGGCCTCAACAATGTCTTCTCAAAGATCTTTTGATAGATTAAAAGCATATAGGATTGATAAATTGGCCATTACATGGGACAGTTGTTTCAAAACATAAAACTTTTGGTCTAAAGGTCTGCTTTTTCTAGCATGGAGATGCAGTTTTGCAGGTGACTTGGATGTTGATTCTCCTGAAGTGGATATACCAGGTGTCAGGGTAGAAGCTGACATATTTATGCTCTTGGTTGATTAGACTGAATAGGTCTATCTATTAACTAAGATTGTGATGGTGTAACCTATAATAATTATTCCAAGATGATTATGTTAGGGTCAATCATGTCATGTGTGGGAGAGTTTCCTTGTTTTTTCTGAGCCCACTTAAGGGATCTCCCATGAGTTTATTCTGCATAAATGGTTCAAGCAGTGGTATAGTTAATATAGTGGTTTGTAGAATATCCACATCTTCCCCTATATCCTCAACCTTGAATCCTTTCCTTAGTTCCCCAATCTAGTATATGGAACTCTTTTCATAACTAGAATCATCATTTACTTATCGGTTCGTTAAGTGGATAACATTAACGGACTCAAAGATCAATCCCTCATGTGATGAAAATTACGCTTCATAGGTCTATTTTTGATGAACCTTTTGGAGTGGTGGGGAATTTTATTTTGATATAGATGGCATGGAATCTACCAATGCTAAGGAAAAATTTGGCCTTGATGTAATCTTGTCTTCTTCTGACTGCTATATCTTTCAGATCATCTCGCTTGTTTGAGGATTGAACATTGGAAGACTGGTCTTTTAATGAAGATGGATTTTCTGTAGTGGAAGTGGTTCAAGGCACAATTGGTTGTTTCAACTGTGTTCATATAATGTCATGAGTTTGGTTGATCATTTTCATGACCATCCAACCAGCATACTTCTAAACATTTTTTATTTTGACTTCCTGTCATCCACCTTCTTCCTCTGGATTGGTAGTAGTAACACATGCTACTTGGGATGGTGAAATTTTTAGTTTCAATTGGCTAGAGTCAACCAATTTTTTATGGAGTTCTTTAAAAACAAAACACTCTTAAATGGGATGCCCCATTATTTTATGAAATGGGTAATAATTTGGGAGATCTTCATCACTTTATTTGTTCTATTTCCTAGGCCTTGGAAACTAAACTAAATTGTTTTCCAAAAATAACATGATGTAACCATGATTCTGTTCATTCTGAAAAAGAATAAACATTCCTTTTTAATTGCTGAAATTGTCTCCACCTTTGATCATTTTGATCATATTTATGAAGTGTCCATTGCTGACGACGCTCAAGAGTTATATCCCTTCAGTATAATGAATGTTTTGAAGTAGAAGTAAGTACAGGTGCTTGTTTGAGTGTGACTGTAGCATCCTATACTTTCCCTTTTCTCTTTTCTATAGCTGATGGGATTATAAGAGATTTAGCTTTGGTTTCCAGAATGGAATCCTACACTATTTGGGTGATTGAATTAAGGTATTTCTACCCTCATAGGTATTTCACAGGGATTAGTTGTGTTCATAACTCATCATGAAGATTTTAAAAATAGATTGGAAGCAAAACTTTTTGAAGGAGTGGTATATTAAAGTAATATTTTAATCCTTTCCATTGAGAAATAAAATCTAAAACACTTTCATTCTCTATTTTTTCGAAATTTTTATGATAAAAAGTAGTTGTCTTTGGTAGCGTTTAGCTACATTGGAAAATGAATTTCTAACAGAGGTCTTCCCATCCAGTAATTGATCGACACTGCAAACTTGTATACCGGACAATGGTTGGCCCCTATAATGATTGTACAAAGCTTCTGAGCTTTACTACATCATGTTTTATATGGGACTCCATCATGGGATCACAGCGAGAAACAAAATGTGTTATGTTCTACTATGGATCCCTCGATCCATTAATGACTGGAAATGTGGTATTCACAAGGTTTGGTGGGGAAGGATCAGATCTACCCATTCAGGGTAATCTTTATTTTTTAGTTGTACTGGTGTGCACCATTATTCAATAGTTTACAATTGAGTTTTTAATGCCTTTATATTATTCATTATCATTTAGGGAATATATGGATGAGTTGGGACCTGAACAGGTACAACTATTGGATCTTGAACTGGCACAATGACTGGAAAAACCACAGGGGGTGTTATTGTTGGTATTTGTCTTCAATAACCCTTGGGGATAGGCCTTTAAGGATGTGTTTGATCTTGGTTTGGCTATGTACCCAATGGAGGGAATTCATTATCCACCTCTATAGTTGAAACAAACCCTATTTATTGAGGATCTCCAACAGTATGTGAAAGATGAGGATCTTTTTTAGGATTAAATATTGTAGAAATAAAACATTGAAGTAACTCTACATTGAGTGTTTTAAAATCCTTCATCTCCTCATTTTGTTGGTAAAATATTTCTTCAAGTGAAAGAGATTGACATTATCTAGTGGAAAATTGATACATGATCTAAACTTTATCTTCCCCTTACTAGATTCCATTCAAAGAGGTGGGAATTGGTTACTTGTGGGTATACCTAGATTCTGGGTAAGACTCTAATTTCAGGTATACACACATCCTTCAGTTGCTTTAGATTGTACCATATTAGGAATAAGAACGTTATCCTCTAAATTCTTAAAAGTGGACTCATTTTATAGAGGATCTTCCACAATGGTATTAATGACATTCACTGAAGCATAATGCATTTTCCGGATTATATCAGTGTCTCTATAACATCATTTCCTTTTGTGCCCTCCATGATATTGTGTTTTCATATATGCTGATTTCCTAGGAACTGTTTTATGGATAGTAAACTGAAGGGAATCCTTGGATAGTTCAGTTGTGCGTTCACTCATGGATTCTTCCCTAATTTTTGTGAAAACTGACTTCCACTGAGGAGGGGACTGTGGATGTAAAAAAAACCATCGCTATAGGCTGAGGTTCCCTTGAACTATTATGTATAATATTAGCATAGTTTCTATTCTTATTATAAAAATTATTGTCCAAACATTGGGTGGTTGATTTATCTGAAAACCACTAAAATCACCTATTTCAAAAGACTGTTGTGCTATTTCAAAAATTTTCACAATCTGATGGCTGTCACCCTCTAAGTGAGAGGTATTCTTAATGTTCACAGATTCTTGATGCAAAAGTATCTCGACAACTTTTTCTCTTTGGGCCTCATTTTGATGAGAGATATTCAACACCTGTTCTTGAGAATATATTTGATTTCACACAAAATCTTTTGATTGTAGTCATCCATGGACAATAACATTACATGAGACCACATTTTCTTGTCTTTACAGATTTTGGAGTGCAGTGGAATGTAGTGATCTGTGTGCACCCCATACTTTAATATAAAAACCATATGGAGTATCAATAATTAATTATCATAGACTCTTTAATTCATTGGGGCATGCAAGTTCAAGGGCTCCCTACTACTTCCACTACTACAAAACGGGCATTAATAGTGCTAAAAACGGACTTTAACAGCACTAAAAAAGTGCTGTAAATCTCGACGCTGATAAAGGTTTACTTTATCAGCGCTAAAAAAACGCTGATGAAATAACCCTTTATCAATGCTAAACAAGCGCTTCTTTAGCGCTGAAAAATGATTGTTTTATCAGTGCTCCTTTAGCACTGATAAAATTATCTTTTATCAGCGCTTCTTTAGAACTAATAAAGGTGTAGTTTATCACCGCCATTTTAGCACTGATAAAAGTATGATTTATCAGCGCTAAAAGAGCACTCATAAATTTATCTTTTATCAGCACTTCTTTAGCGCTGGTAAAGGTGTATTTTATCAGCGCTCTTTTAGCACTGATAAAAGAACAATTTTTCAGTGCTAAAAGAGCGCTGATAAATGTCGTCTCTGCTACTACGATAAATCTGCAGCAGCACACCCGAACACCTGAAAAAAATAGCATATAAATAAGCCAATTAAAGAATGTATACCCATACAGAATTAACTCATAAATCATAATAAAATTAGACCAAGTATACCCATACAACAATTATACCCATACACCATTAACACATAATTTATAAGTTAATCATGTACTTAATGAAATCAGTTCAAAATTCAGGGGGTTTGGGGGATGTTCAAGGGTTTGGGGTGGCTATTCAAGGGTTTGGGGTGGCTATCCAAGGGGGGGGGGGGTAGGGGGTGTCCGGGGGGCTTTATAGTTCAATCCTAAATCTCCACATGGGTGTGTTTTATCAATACATAAATCTTTGGACTTTTCTCTATCCACTATGCATCATGTTCTCAACCTCAAAGAAGTTATAAGGTTTGTACACACAATGAGGTGAACATACTTGGGGGGGGGGATGAATCTCCTTAATAAACCCTCAATATTAAACCTGCAATAGGCTATTGTAAGTGCATGATCAGGCAATATGCACAACCTAGTTGAGAAAGAACTGGAATAGAACTAATAATAAAGTCATCATTGATCCTCAAATCCATGACCATGATTAAACCCAAATTAATTTTTCACGTGATGAACTTTTACCACGCATTTCACAAGGATCGTGTTGACATTATAAAAATATATCTTGACCATGTCCTACCCCATCTACATCATGGCACACTGATTCTAAATTATTAAATCTTGATCAACCATACCTACTTCATCCAATGTTATGGTTTCTCTGAGTACATCATAGGAACCACACAAAACATATAATATACCATGGTCTCCCCACTATATAAATAATTATAATTGACCTCCAATATGTTAGTTTTATTTATACTCCATCATGGAAATCCACTTATGGGAGTTTTCTCATCTAGGGAATACCCTCAACAGTATCTCAGACCACCCATATGTGTTCTTCCAATTCCAAGGCATAAGACCTACAAGGATCTCATCCCTATACTATGGGAGTACCCTTATTTAGGGAATAATAATAATAAGTATATATTATTTACCATATGGGAGTATTATCATCCAAATAATAATCCCTAGAAGCATATCAACCCTCCAATATGGGTGTATCCTCATTTGAGGCATAATCTTTATAATCATCTTAGCCCTCCCCTGTGGGATTATTTTCATTTAGTGAATATTCCTGATAAGAATCTCATCCCACTCCTATGGTTGTATTCTCATTTGGGGAATAATACCTATATACATCTCATCCCTCCCATATGAGAGTATTCCCATTTAAGGAATAAGACCCATAAGCATATCCACCCTCCCAAATGGGAGTATTTTCATCCAGATATAAGCCCATTAGTATCATAGACCCAAACACATGATCACCCTAGTATACCAGGCCAAACATGACTTGATATATATGAGGCCCCTGATAGATCACATTCCATGACCCCCATTTAAATGATTAATGCAATCTGAATGCGTTTGGTCATATTTCCGTAGGTTAGTTGTTGTTTTCACTTAAAATCTTGTCAATTTTAAACAAAATAGAGACCCTTTGAGTGATAGCGGCCACACCGTGCCTCGTATTGAGGTGGGGTTGACTCGTACACATCACCATGGACCCTTGGATCGTTCTTATAAAATATAAATGCAATCCGAATGCGTTTGGTCGGATTTCCGTAGGTCAGTTGTTGTTTTCACTTAAAATCTTGTCCATTTTAAACAAAATAGAGACCCTTTGAGTGCTAGCGGCCACACCCTACCTCAGATTGAGGCGGGGTTGACGCGTACACGTCACCAAGGACCCTTGGATCGTTCTTATAAAAGATCAATTCAATCATAATGTGTTTGGTCGGATTTCCGTAGGTCATTTGTTGTTTTCACTTAAAATCTTGTACACTTTAAACAAAATATAAACCCTTTGAGTGCTAGCGGCCACACCATGCCTCGGATTGTGGCGGGGTTGACTCTTACACATCACCAAGGACCCTTGGATCGTTCTTATAAAATATTAATGCAATCGTAATGCGTTTGGTCAGATTTTCGTAGGTCAGTTGTTGTTTTCCCTTAAAATCTTTTCCATTATAAACAAAATAGAGACCCTTTCAGTGTTAGCGGCCACACTGTGCCTCGGATTGAGGCAGGGTTGACTCATACACGTCACCAAGGACCCTTGGATCATTATTATAAAATATCAATGCAATATGAATGAATTTGGTCAGATTTCTATAGGTGAGTTGTTGTTTTCAATTAAAATCGTGTCCACTTTAAACAAAATAGAGACCCTTTGAGTGATTGCAGACACACCGTGCCTCGGATTAAATCGGTGGTGACTCGTACACATTACCAAGGACCCTTGGATCGTTATTATAAAATATCAATGCAATCAGAATGCGTTTGGTCGGATTTCTGTAGGTCAGTTGTTGTTTTCACTTAAAATCTTGTCCATTTTAAACAAAATAGAAACCATTTGAGTGTTAGCGGCCACACTGTGCCTTGCATTGAGGCAGGGTTGACTCGTACCTGTCACCAAGGACCCTTGGATTGTTATTATAAAATATCAATGCAATCCGAATGCGTTTGGTCATATTTCCGTAGGTCAGTTGTTTTTTACACTTAAAATCCTATCCATTTTAAACAAAATAGTGACCCTTTGAGTGCTAGCGGCCACACCGTGACTCAGATCAAGGCGGGGTTGACTCTTACACGTCTCCAAGAAACCTTGGATCGTTCTTATAAAATATCAATGTAATCCGAATGCGTTTGGTTGGATTTATGTAGGTCAGTTGTTGTTTTCACTTAAAATCTTGTCCATTTTAAACAAAATTGGGACCCTTTGAGTGATAGCGGCCACACCGTGCCTCGGATTGAGGCGAGGATGACTCATAAACGTCACCAAGGACCCTTGGATCGTTCTTATAAAATATCAACGCAATCATAATGTGTTTGTTCATATTTCCGTAGGTTAGTTGTTGTTTTCACTTAAAATCTTGTCCATTTTAAACAAAATAGAGACCCTTTGGTGCTAGTGACCACACCGTGCCTCGGATGGAGGCGAGGTTGAATCGTACGCATCACCAAGGACCCTTGGATCATTCTTATAAAAGATCAATGCAATAAGAATGTGATCTACTAATTATTCATTATGCCAAACATAAAGGTACCATTAAATACTTACATTGCCCCAAACACCCATAACACAAACCAACCACAACCTTCATCTCAATGTACTCAACCGATCTAAACACCAAGATGGATTTTACCCAAGACTATCTAATTCAAAACGCTGATCATGTCATCAACCGACCACTTAATTTCTGTGGTGATCCCCACTATAGGCTTTAGCTCACAAACACCACCATCTGATGTTTAACACCTCCATCATCAGGAAAGAACCACTAGAACCCCAACTAAAACTCGACAACATACCCAACATGTTTTCTAACTTACAATGCTTAGACATCCATGAGAACACCAACCAATGTTATCATCCATCCTTTCCATGAATACCACTTGGAATGGATGTGAATCCATCATCCATATATGAATCAAGGACAATTCAGCTTTTACTCAAAGATTGAACCCATTTTCAAAACATAATTAACATTTCAAAACATCAAATAGATGTGGCTTACAACTCACCACATTTGTTCCTTTCTCCTGGAGGAATTTGAAATAATCACCACATAGGTTGTAAAAGCTGTATAGGATAGATCTCTTTGATCATACAAAGCCATGAACCCAAGTTTATCCTTGAGGAAACTGATGAGTGATGTTTGTGAATTCTTTTTAGAACTAGGAACTGACTCGCTTGATGAAACACAGGAAATATCGTTAAATTTAGCCTCACTTTCCGAATCATTGGAACAATTTCCTGTATTGGATGCTCTTAATGTCAGATTTAGCATCCCATATTGTTCATAAAATGGATTGGTCAACTTACAATCTATCATGGAGGCTTCCACACCACCTTTACATGCAACTAATGATCAGAGGCATCTTGATTAGAAAAACAATCCTGATGGCACTGGACATGAAAGATCATGTGGTGCCATAGTTTCTCAGCAACCTCAATTTACCCCACATGATATAAGGCTATTGCATGATGTCCAAGACATAACAAGAGGAGAAGAGAAGGTAAAAGTCTTGTATACGAACAACATCAACAATGAACATCCACCACCCTTTCACTATATACATCAAAATCATATCTTTAAGAACATCGATGTGATTTTCTATCTTACTTCCATCGAGGATGATGCATGTTGGTCAACTTGTTTTAGAATTTGTTTATCTTCATCTGTGCCTTGTACTTGCACCCATGAATTTGAAGGTGAGTATGCGTACACGATAGTTGACCTTCTTAGAGAAGAGTTTCTAGAAGAGTATAAGAGACATAAAGCAATAAAGATCATTAGAGTGTTGGAGAAAATGGGGCTGCTAAAAAAAATGTGGCAATCGGCTTGTGCAACGTGGCCTAAGTTACAACTTGTAGGTATTGTACTTTATTTCTTTGTGAGTTTTAATATATGGAGAAACCTCCCAACTGTTATGAAAAACATAAAGATGAGCATGCTCCCGATCTGTAATACTAATTGTCACAACTTCTCTTCTTGAAATTCTCTCACCCTCAATGCGTCTAGTGTGACGAGATTTCGGGAGACCAATGATTTCCACATCAGATAGGAATTCAGTACAAAATTCAATGGCTTCCTCAACAATATATCGCTCTACTATACAAACCTCTGGCCGACTTTGATTTTTGACATACCCTTTCAAAATCTTCCTATACCGTTCAACAGGATACATCCATCAATACTGCACAGGACCACAAAGTTGAATCTCTCTCACCAATTGAATCATCAAATGAACCATCATATCAAAGAATGTTGGCGGGAAGAAAATTTCTAATTCACATAATATGATGACAATTTCTTTTTTCCATAGCTGGAAATTTCCCCGGTTCTAAAACATTGCTACATATAGATTTGAAAAAGAAACAAAGTTTGGATAACGTATGACGAACATTCTTGGGGAAATGCAACGTAAAGCTATAGGAATTAGATCTTGCATCAAAACAAGGAAAACATGTGATTTCAAACCTTTTAACTTCAAATAATTCATTGACACAGTGTTCTTGATATTTGATGAGTACCCCTCTGGAACCTTTACATCATTGAAGAAGTTGCAAAACTGATATCTCTCCACCCTAGAAAGAGTATAAGCAGCTGGAGGAAGAAACATTCGATTTTCACCCTTCACGAGAGCCAACTCTACTCGTATTCCCATGTCAACCATGACCAACCTTGCCTTAATTCCATCTTTTGTTTTTCCAGGGGAATTCAGCAATGTTCCGATAACACCGTCACATACATTTTTTTCCACATGCATCACATCAAGAAAATGTCTGACGTAGAAACAATTCTAGTATGGTAATTAAAAAAAACTGATCTCTTTTCTAAGGTTTTTCAAAAATGGTTTACCAAAAACAGTGTTCAGATCTTTTACTTTCTCAAACAGCTGATCACCCGTTAGTGGAGACAGTGTTGCGTGTTTTTCTGAACTTCCATTGAATGATGTCATCCAAGATCAGTACTTATGCCGACGAGGTAGAAATCTATGATGTCCTAGAAACACAGATTTCGAGAAATGTTTCAACCGAATTCATTCTGTATATTCTTCGGACATAGGACACCCTTGAGTTCCTTTAATTTTATAGCCTGAAAAATTTCCATAAATAGGGAAATAATTTATTGTCCCATACAACATCGCTCTCAACGTGACGTATTCACTTTTATAAGCATCATACAACATTACACCTGAGTCCCACAATAACTTCAAATCCTTGATCAAAGGAGCTAGATAAACATCAATATCATTACCTGGTTGTTTTGGTCCTGATATAAGCATAGATAACATGATGAATTTCCACTTCATGCATAACCAGGGTGGCAAGTTATAATTTACCAACATAAAATGCCATGTACTATGAGTGCTGGTTTGAAAACCAAAAGGATTCACTCCATCTATAGATAACGAAAGACGAAGGTTTCTCGACTATTTTCCAAATTCAGGATACTCATGATCAATTTTGTTCCATTAAGGAGAGTCGGTCGGATGACGTAATAACCCATATTTATTTCTTTTATCTGCATGCCACAACAATTGTCTTGCAGTTTCTTCACTTCCATATAGATGCCTAAACCTTGGAATGATTGGAAAGTACCATACAACTTTCATAGGATTGGATTTATCTTTCTTGTATCGAGAAGAACCACACTTTGGGAATTTTGTAAGTGATTTGTTCTCTTTTTGAAACAATATACAGTCTTTCATGAATGCATGTATTCTTTCAAAAATCATTCCCATAGAGCGTAGAATTCTTCTAGCTTCATTTGTCTGGATTGGGAGCTCATTATCTTCCGGGAGCATGTCATTCAACGGAGAAAGCAGTTTCGTAAAACTGACATCACTCCATCTGTTTCCTGCTTTCAATTCATACAACTTCAGTATAGCTGACAATGTTGTATACCTAGTGCAAGCAGCATACAATGGCGTCTTTGCACAACTCTTTAACTTCTCAAACAATTTTGGCCAATCACGGAGTTCATCTTGAATTGTCTTTGTCATTTCCTCAATATGATCTTCATCATCATTGACATCTATAATCACAACCTCCAAACGGTCTTCTTCATTATCCATATTTGTATTCATATATGACGATTCATAAAACGTAGTTTTATCCCATCCAGTAGCTACGTTCGCCTTTTCTTCGTGTTTATTCCAACATTTATAACTCTGATCTATTCCGTGACATATCAAATGTTCTTCCAACTCCTCTGGAGTAAGTAGTATAGAAAAAAAAACAACGTAAACACGGACAAATGATTTGAGAAAGATCCTTTTCGTGATCCTTTGCAAACTTTTTAAACTCTTTCACTTCATTCTCATACCCTATTGTTAAACGATTAGCATCCATCCAATCTTTATTCATATCCATCCTATTAGAATCTCAAATATTAGTATTTATGGTTCAAGAAGAAAAAACAATAATTCCAAATACAGTAGAAGAGAACCACTTCCTTATAAAAATGGAGATTAATAGAGCCTAACCATTATTATTTATTCGTCATGCCTAAATACTCACTACTGGTGGAAGTGAAATTGTTCCTGATGATCATGCCAAGAAGAAATGGAAACCAAAAGGAGAGAGTGAATCAAAATACCCCAAAAAAGATGAAAAAACATGGTATTTCAGAATATGTTAGTGGATTTCATGTTGGCTATAAGAAAACCTAATTTATTTCAATGAAAAAGGTTAATTCACAACAAGATACCATCCATTCCATATATTATTTTCATTAATAGGGTTATTTTGTACATCAAAATGATGAAAACATGTCTAACCAACTTCAAATGGATAAAATATGAATTCATGAAACACATGAATCCCAAAAGGAAGATATAGTATAGAAACACCCACTTGGAATCTGAATGAGTCTGCTCAAATGAAGAACATCATACATCTCCAACTACATCGATGATTTCTCATATACAACAACACCACTAGCTAGATAGTGGCCCTCACCAAGAACATCATACATCTCCAAATAAGAGACTACAACCACTAACCATGAATAACATCATAAGATGGAAATATACTAAGAACACATCCCTTCACCCAAATAAGAGACTACAACCACTAACAATGAAGAACCACTAAGAGCATAATTTAAATCCTAAGGAAAGGTACACCCAAAAAAACCAATGAATTCAAATGAAATACTTTCTAAACCAAACCATTGAAATCCTCAAATTTTCCTAACATCAAACCCCATAATATCTCCTAATAAAATTCTTTGATAACACAATTTCATGTCCTATACCCATTTAGACCCCTCTATTGGTTAGTAAATTATAGTCTAGTGACCCCCTAAACCATCCTCCAACATGTCATGGGTTAGTGGATGCACCGAGGGTATTTATCACAACCATGTGCAATGTACTTCTAATAATATATAATTGATATATTTTATCATCAAGTTATATAGATGATTTTTCGAATGATACCAAGTGAAAGTCAGTATGGTAAATATGTGTGATAAGACATTTTTGGTCTAACTAAAAGGGGATATAGCCTAATGAGTGTAATTTGGATTCAAAAGAAATATGACTCTATGTGGTATAGGGTTTTTTCAACTATTAGGAGTATGGACCACTATGTGAATATGGTCCTCTATGTGTGGGAATGTTTTCATTTAGAGTATGGCCTAATATGTATGGTTCCCATAGAATAAGGCCCATTTGAATTGGATATTTGGGCTCATTACAGAAGGTGGATCACATTTTTCATGTGAGGAATCTACACCAATTTGGTTCATAAAATATATTCATAGCACGTAAGGATTTATATATTCATCAACTAATGAATCATGTTCTTATCACACCAGGTAAGAACATAAGATCATCTACTAAGGGAAGTGTTTAGAGATCGTATGCTCATCACATAGGGTATTCTTTGGAACATCGCCTAAGGAATCTCATGCTCCTCATGTGAGGTATAATCATAGGATCATTACCTAGGAGATGAATAAGAGATCTTATGATCATCACTTAGGGGATTCTTAGGCATATCCCTTAATGAATATATTTATAATCTCATGAGGTATAATCAAGGGAACATTATTTGGGAGATAAAGAAGATCTCATATTCCCATAACATAGGGACTTCATATTCTCGTCACCTAAGGAAACCTAGGATTATCACCTAGAGTTGGATGTTTCCTAAATTAAGAGTGGTCATAGGTTTATATCTCAATAAAGGAACTCACATGTTTGAATTTTAGAAGAGGGAACCACCTGATACACTCATCGCGTAGGGGGTGAGCATAGTTATATTGGCACCATTTCATTTTTATCCATGAAGTTATTCAACTCCCAACAAAATATTTTCAATTTTATCATTAACAACTATATTCTATGTCACTGGGAAACTAAAAGGAAAACCCATATCAACTAACAATGTCATCTCCCACAATAACCCACTCATTACATCTTTTTAACAATGGAAAGGTTGATGCTTCCCCACTGCACGATTTACCTTGTCCACCATCTCACATTTTTCCCCAATGGAATCTATCACAACCAAACTAATAAAATACTTCTCAAACAACCCCACCAAAAAACAATGATGATTTTTAACAATAAAAGTGAAAAAAACCATGTTCTTGAGAAATATAATGAAAATTAGTAAACACATGTGAATCATCCCTTTTACATCATTTTCCATCAAGTATGGTCCATTTTCTTCAATCGGTCAATCCATAATACTCACCCATAGAATAAAAAACCATGTTAAAAAAATGATATACAAATGGGAGTGGATAAAAATATTGAAAAAATATTTGGAAAACATTCCTTAAAGGAGGTCCTGTAAACTGAAGCTTGAAAGCATTGCGGGTGGCGGAGGTCTGGCAAACTGATGCTCGAGGGCGGCGGAGGTCCAGCAATGCGAACTCAGTGGGTGGCAGAGGTTCGGCAACGAGTAGTGAGGGCGGTGAAGGTCCGACAAAGTGATCTCAGTGGGCGGCAGAGGGGAGTCGCAGAGTTCCAGTACCGCGGGAGCTTTAGGTCGCGATAAAACGAGGGCACTGTGTGACCGACTTTATAAAAAAATGCACTAAGGTTTTATCAGCGCTAAAAAAGCACTGATAAAGACTACCTTTATCTGTTCTAACATTTTAGAGCTGATAAATCCCCACTGTATCAGCGCTAAAATTTTAGCGTTGATACAGGGAGTCTTTATCAGCGCTTTTCCAGGATTGATAAAGGGTCTTTTTATCAGCGCTAAAATTTAAGCGCTGATAAAGGAGTGCTTTATCAGCGCTTTTATAGCACTGATATATGGCCTCTTTATCAGCGCTAGAAAATCACTAATAAAGACTCCCTATATCAGCGCTAAAATTTTAGCATTGATACAGAGTTTCTTTAACCCTGCTTTTCTAGCGCTGATAAAGAGCCCATATATTAGTGCTAAAAAAGCACTGATAAAGAATTTCGTTATGAGTGCTAAAATTTTAGCACTAATACAGGATAACCTTTATCAGCGGTTTTTCTTAGCACTGATATAAGGGGGTGCTTCCCTTGCTCGTTTTTTTAGTAGTGTTCTAAGCCTTTAGATGTCGGGAAAATGAGAGAGATGCAAAGTCAATTTGGAATTCCAACCCTTCTATTATATTTAAATGACTTTTATATCAATCATAATGAAATACTATGGCTTTCATATGATATCATTAATTCAATATTCTAATATCAATTATAGATGTTTTATTGAGAGGTTTCCAAAGTCCAAGACATGACTAGTATTTTACCCTTAGCTAGTTGTTTTCTCATATTCAACATATAATCCTTATCTGTTGCTAGAGGTTTCGCAACTTGGTCCGACTAGAGTGGATGCTTCTTAATTATTCTTTTATAAAAAATAGGATTAGTTTTTTCTCTTCCATATCATATGGAAAATGGCCCAAGGGAGGTTTTTTGAATGACCCTTATCTTGGGATGTCTTCTGGTTGATAAATTGTTTCACCTATTTTTAAAAATTCAGCACCCATGACCAGACTTATGTTGGCAGGTTCCCTGAGATAGGAGGGATTTCTTATCACTACATTGTCAATTAGAGAATCATTTTGACAATGTGAAACACTAATATGGAGATATCATTCATAGTGAATACCATCAGGGGGAGGATCACCATGGTAGATTATAGCAAGGGATAAATCCTCTTTCTCTTTGGTCTTCTGGCCCCATGAAGGGTTTCTGTGGCTCTCATCTAGAGATAGATTCTCCATATTGATCGAATTTTAATGAAGTAAACCTTCATGATGAAGTGTCCGATGGGGAACATTAGAATTACTATGAACAGTCCCATAATTTGGTAATGGGATGGTAGGATCTGGAGCTACCATAGATAAATGTCTAAGGGCTTGAAGAACTCCAACATTAATAGGAGGCAGATCACAGAGTGGCTCTTGATTTTCCAACATTGTTTGGAGAGACTTCTTCTTAGATGCTATTTTACATGTACTTGGGGCCACTTAATGGGAGAAGTGGATATCATGGGCAGGTGTATGTTCCTGCCTTAGAGTGGTCATCTGAATGGGTTGATAATCTATAATTCAAAAGGGTTTATTTTCTCAATATGGTTGTCTATATGATATGGGGGAGTATGCCTCATGACCCTATTAGACTAGAATAGAGGTCTGTATCTTCTTTGGGATGGCAGGATAATGATTCATCCTAGGTGTGGGGTTAGAATTATGTGTATGTTCCCCTAGTACTATTTATGTTTCCGTTATGATATTCTAGAAGGATTCTAGAATATAGTAAGGAATTTGTGTTTTACCTTTCACCATTATAAAAATTTGTTTGGTGACTTCAACAGGTGGAATGGGAATATACTTACATTTTTTATCTGGAGTATGTGTATGTGCCTTCTCTTGTCCCCCCTTTCCAGTCAGTTGATACTGATAGTACTCATGTATGGGGGCAGAGAGTTGAGTATGCCTCAGGTTTGTCATCGAAGCTTTCTGACTGACTTATCTGGGTGCTGCCAAACAAGAATACTGGTCTGATGGATGCCAGAAGGCGTTTGTTATTTATGTCAATTTTCTACTAAGCATTGTCTATAGACTTATTTTAGTGAAGAAAGTCAAGAGTACTGATAGTATTGGTGACATTAGACTGGTGTAAGTTACAAGATACCAGCTGTTTCCATATTTGATTGGTGGGCTTCCATTAATGCAGTCGGATGAGTCTATTGACTGGATGATAGTTTGTAAGTAGTTGTATGTTCTTGATTATTATAATCCACCATATTTGAATGGTGGGATTGGTTGGGAACTTCCAGATGAGTCTACTGGATAGAGGAATTATGGTGGAAAGGCCTATGTGATCGTTCATTATTTTCCATCAAGAGAGGATGGTGGACTTCTCCGTCGGGGTAAAATGTAATAAATTTTTCCCTATTGGTTGGGTGTTTTCCTCATTAGTTCACATCTCATGACTGACTCTGAGGAACCTAGGCCTAACAACCAAAGGTAACACCCCCATCATGTTGCTGGTTCACTGCTGAATGATTCTATTGGCGGCGATTGTTGGTGGGAGTCCTCGAGAAGGACCACTGTGTATTCGAGTTGAGGCCATGAGTGACCTCCTGATCCACCTCCCTATATTATGGGAAGGGATGGTTATTTCATTCCATGGATAAGAACCCAAAATAGTTTAAGACAATGGTTGGCACTATCTGCTTCATGACCACCAATCATCTTTGACTGGAAAATCGACAGTATTTATTAACTTGAAGATCATGTTGAGAAACCTCTATGGTTGGGACAGTAAAGTGTTGATAATATTCCTGAACCAATATATTGGACACCCATCAGTGAAGATGTTGAGTTGGTGATGAGGTCTATTGAGTAGACGAGGATCTATCTTTTGCAGCAGTCGGGGATTTCACTGGTGCAAACTTGAAGGAATCCATTTGGAATGAAGGGAGTTCAGAGAAAACATGACAAATACAAACAATGAACTCCATTATAAAAATAATTTAGATGGAAACATGTGTGATTGATTCATTTTTCTATCTTTCCTTTATTAATTGATATGGTCTTGGTAGATGGGTAATACTATATTCATGGTTATTGATTCATGTTGGGTTCACCATTTTTTTGTTTCATCATCCCTCAGAATGTGTGTTCTAGTTAGGAATCAAAACTTCTTGGAGGTTTCCATTGGATTTATTTTTGGAATCGAAGCATCTAAAATTTATTTATCTAAAAATACCTTCTTTCAAAAGGTAGGCATTCATTAGGTTTGGACCTATGATACTTAAGAATATACATTGGTCGAGAGGATCGGAGTTTGGACTCATCCCACCCTTTTTGTGGGAATTATTACCTGCTCTGGGAGTCTCTTATATATTTGAGATATTTTAATGAATCCTTGTTAATCTACCAAGTATAAAAAATGATTCCCTTGGAATTTTAAATCAATTATTAGCATGTGGGAAATTTAGAACCAACCTTATGCATTCAAGGTTCTTCATTAATGGAGATATTCTTATGTATTCGATTTTCTCCATCAATGGTATCCTCTTATATATTATTTAGAGATATTTTTAACCATTGTTACGATAATACATGTTTTTAATCCACTCATTAGGGCACTCTTGAATTTTATTATTTTCTAGGGAGATGAAAGTTTGTTTTGATGTTGGGATCGTACCCATAAATGCAATACCTACATATCCTTTCAATGGAATCAGAACCCACAAAGTTCGGTTCCACTTAATTGGACACATCATACCTTTTAAGGTCATGAGAAAAAGACCTAACCATATAGTTTAATTCCATGTGGTAAAGACATCTCAAAGGAAGGTGCTTAGTTAAAGTATTGTGTGGGACTTATGCCTAAGAATCCCAAGGAACCTGGAGAAGATATGATTAGCCAAATTGGAATAAAACCTACTGGGAATATGGCCCAAGAACAGGGTTGTTTTGGGGTGTTGGGTTTGAACCTTAGGGAGGCTTCCCACATATCCCATTCAGATGGGAATCCTAGTCCACGTAGTTCAGTGAGTTTCATAGGTGTGTATGATACTTTGAGAGAAATAGGTTGGGGATTACTCGTAAATAGGATGCTTGGATTAAGGGAATTATGGTTGGATTCTTGAGGATGATATCTAGTGATCTCTGTCCCTGATGAAGGCTTCCTACATATCCCAGTTATGGTGAGAATCAGAGTCTTCATATCTTAATACATTTAGGATTGTACGAATGTTGTGACCATTAAAATTCCCTTATCCCATGTGAGTCATGCTCAGTGTGGGAAACAAGAGGATGTGAAATATTCAACAATCCACACACTATCCTTGCCAATAATAGAAGAGGGTAGTCCTATGAAGAAACAATTTGGGGCATTAGTGGAAGTGTCCGGGACTATGGTGGAAGAGGCCAGGGAAATGAACCTTCCCTATATTCAATTTATATTAGACGAGGGTCCATTGTAAAGAAGGAGTGACGTAGAAGGAAGTGGAGAGGAGTGATACTGCAACCTCCTACATGAAAGGCTAGGGTCTTACACTATGATAGCTTCCCTAAGTGGATCCTAGTATAGAAGGGATAATTTTACTTTGTTGAATGGAAAATCAAGTGTGACCATCATTCACCCTATTGGGAACCAGAGGCTCTGAGTCATTGAGATGAAAAGGGGATGTCAAAGTACCATTCCTTGAATCTAAGAGTAGGAACTTCCCAACACTATCTCAAGGGTACAGATCCATGTGACTATAGATATAAAAACCTTCAAACATCCCAAGGATCATGACTCCCCTAGAAAACAAATGTGGGAAACCTCTTACTATAGAGACACATTACCAAATAGGAGACATGATGATGTTCCCTTCCCAGAGGTTAGATAATTTTGGAGATTTTAGTGGAGGCTTAAACTTAGTCTATTTCAAATAAAGGAACCATGGAAGGAGATAAACTACCATGAGTGGCTTTGAAGTGGGTTTACAAGGTGATATGTGGAGGCCCTGAGTGCAGCTATGCAGTGTATCTATACTGCATAGTTATGTCGCGTAGGTACACCACACAGGTTTGTTGCATAGGTGTTCCACGCAGGTCCTAGAAATGACTAAAAAATTATTAACATACGAGAACCTAGCCTATGACATATTCTAACTCTAAAATGATATCAAATGTTCTTATCCCATCAAATTCTCCCTCCTCTCATGTTTTAGAGAGCTACCTAAAACAATTTGGGGGACCTAGGTGAATTTGATAGGAAATGGGAGCATCGAGAGTTCTTCCAACACTTTTTATTCTTCAAATCAGGAGCCCAAGGGTCCTATATATAGGCAAGTATGGGGTTAGTCGAAATGGTTTTTTCAATATAGGTCGGTCACAAAACTCGTTTGTGTAGCTCCTCCATGTAGGGGTACAAAAATCCTTTTGTCTCGTAGCTCTTTAGTGTAGCTATTCCACGTAGGTCTGTCGCATAGGGGTGGCACACTAGGCTATATAAGAAGAAAAGTTTCTGATTTTCAAGATATAGAGGTGTCGTGTAGGTTCCCATCATAGCTTCTCCATGTATGTACCTTTCACTTTTATGTATTTTACTTCCTTTATCTTCGTCTTTAGATTTTAAAATATATGGAGGATTTATTCATAAACCTTTTTTCTTGTTAAAGTGTGTCAATAGACCAAAATAAAGCAGACACATGAAGCATTGAAGTACCCATGCATTTTACCATCATGTGGCATGGACGAGTGGAAGGAGGGGTACTATCAAATGAAGTACATGTTATGTCTATACTCAACCACACCATGTAATACTAGGAAAACCCATGACAAAGGGGTCCATAAAGAAAAAATAGGTTGCAAATGGACCATAGATAGAATGTTTAGGTGTCACTACATATCCCATAATGATGGGAATCAATCCACACTTAGTTCTTTAGATGTAATGGTTGGTCGCCAATACCAAAATGGGGGGGGGGGGCTGATATTAACTCATTAGAGATAAATAGATGTCATTACATAGTTTAATGACATGTGAACTTTGACACTAAAAATATTATTTTAAATTCATAGAGTTTAGGCCATTAGATGACCAGTTTAATTTTATTTGTGTGGGACATATCCATGCATTTTAACGTCATGTGGTAAGTACAAGGTAGATCATAGTTTGTGGTTATAGATATCAGACCATGAAGTATGAATTTTGAAAAAGAAATATGTTATGAAGAGCCATAAAGATAACCAATGTGAATGAGGACCATGAAGTCCACAACCCACCACGAACTTCTATGAGGTCACATAGTTTAAAGTCATGATTCTAGGACTTTGGGACTAGAACTCCTAGTTTAAGGTCATAGAGTTAGGACTATAGATGTGAAACTCTTCCATGTGGGTAAAAACGTTATTGAATCCCCTAATCCCACATCATCCATGCTCAATGTGGGAAAAAGTGGGTGGAGAAGATATTTCCAACACATGTAAGCACATGATTGGGGGGTGGAGGTTTTGGACCGAAGATGACCCCACGACGTCTGTTCGTCCACTCAACGTGAAAAGGTTCATAGAGGAATGACACCGAGGATGTTGAAATTACATTTGGAAATAAGGACACGAGGGGGAAGGGGAATCTTGAGACTAAAATTGGGGATGTAATGGGATTGGAGATAACGATGGAGGAAAACTTCTAACCATTTCGCAATATAGCATCCATATCATGTGACTTGGAATGGGAACACATAACTAAGGGCCAACCACTAACCATATTTGCAGTGCGGGACTTGTATCATTTTTTTCGGGATCCTCAAGGAAATTTTCTCAGGACGGTAGGTGAGCCAAAGTGTCATGAGTCCAGGCTGTTAGGGGGTCCTTTTGAATGTGAAAGATGTTTGAGACACAAATAAATGGAATGTAAAGCATGTGGTTGAATGAGATAATGTCCATGTAGAATCCAATACTCTATGTCCCAAACCACGACACATCTGATCATGTTAATGAGCAAAGAAATAGGTCTAGGGATTCAACTAGAGGCAGATAACTCGAATTGAAAAGAAATGAAAACAGAGAAATGGGTTGATCAACATGGGGATAGACCCGAATACAGAATTTTTGGGCATTCCTATGTATCCTATGAGGATGGGAATCAATCCATACAAACTTCTTAAGATACAATGGAGTTTAACATCCAAAAATAAAGATTCAGGTTCATGCTATAATTTAGTGTCACATTGATAAGACATTGGGGGGAAAATTTTCCAAAGGGGATGTTCATGGAATGGTAAAACAAATCAGATATGAATGAGGATAGAGAAGGTCAACACCACACCATGCACTCCCAAGAGAGGGCCCAAGCCAAGGGGCCAGAATTAATGGACTTCAGAAAATTTCCACGTAGTTTAACATCATGTAAGATGAAGGTGGGAGTATTGTCTTAAAATGGTAATTTGAATGGAAAGTAAAAATATCCCGATGTGAATGAGAGTAGAAAAGAAGTCCACACCGCACCATGCATAATCCCCAAAGTGAACATAGTCCAAAAGGCCAGGAAAATGAATGGAAGAAACTGTGTTTGGGTTGAAAGATGGGTTTTCCTGCATATCATATGAGGATAGGAATCAAGAGATATTTAGTTCTTGAGATTTCATATAGTTTAACATCATTAAATAAAGATGTAAGGTTGTATAATAATGTCCTAAAGGGGATGCTCATGGAATGTTAAATAAAACCTGACGTAAATGAGGACAAAAATGGTTCACATCACACGATGAATTCCCAAAAAGGGGACTCATGGAAAGGGGTTAGAAAGAAGGTAGGATTTAAGGTACGTAGGGTTTTACCCAAATACTAAATGTATTGGTGTCACGATGTATCCCAGGAGTATGGGATTCAAACCACATGTAGTTCTATACATTCCATGCATATTAACATCATGCGATAATGATGATGTTGGAAGAGTAATCCTAAGGGAGGCATACCGTTTGGCTGTTGAAATCCTGATATTAATGAGGACCATGTAAATCCACACCACACCATGTCCTCCTAGAAGGATCCTTAGGTCGTGCGACTAAAAATGGGGGAGAATGGGATGGACTTGAAGAAAAAATTCTTGTGCATTCTTACGTATCCTATGAGTGTAGAAATCAACTCATGTGTAGTTTTTGGAGTGATGAGCAGGTTAACATCATGGGGTAAGTGTGTATTGTGATGTGGAATGCTTCTATGGGAGGGGCACATGGCGGGTCACTTGCAGGGCCAGTGTGAATGAGGACCAAATAAGTCTTCACCACACCACGTGAAATCCTCAAAGAGAACTAAAACCAGAGGGGAGCCAAAAAGATAGAAATATTTCTAGGGTTGGACCCAAATACAATGTTTCTGGGAATTGCTACGTATCCCATGGAGATAAGAATTAGGCCATATGTAGTTACTGATGATCCATGTAGTTTAACATCACGCAGTAGGGATGCAACAGTTTAACATCATGTGGGACGGGGAAAAAGGTACCTCATAGTTTAATGTTATTCACTACCACAAAATAGGGTTTCTAAAGCACCACATTTTAACATCACTAAAAAAATTTCTGATAAAGGGGGTGCATTTATCAGCGCTAAAAAAAGCACTGTTAAGGGCACATTTAACAGCACTAAAAAATTTATGTTAAAAGTGACCCTTTATTAATGATTTTTTAGCGCTGATAAAGGCACCCACTATTTCAGCGCTATTTTTAGAATTGTTAAAGGGGATCCCTTTATCAGTGCTTTTATTAGTAGCACTGATATAAGGGTGGCTTTATCAGTTCTTTTCCCTAGTGATGATAAAGTGTATATTTCAAAAAAATCATAAAAAATAATATATTGAGATATAAGTATATTTATATTGATATAAATATATTATAAATTATTTAAATATGTTTTAGAAAAGTATGAATAGACTATTACAATTAATATATAAAAAATTTAGTGAAATTGGCTTTAAAATATTTTTAAAAAAATATTATTAATTAATAATTGGATAATTATCATCGACTAATAATAATTTAATAACAATTTGAAGACATAGAAAATCAAAAATAATAATAAAAGATCTAAAAAAAGTTAAAAACATAACTAAAACATCCAACGGCCATAACTTTTGATCCAAGCATCCGTTTGACCTCTACAACATATGAAATCAAATCCTGCGATGAGATCTACAAGCTAGTGACATAGTGGAACTTCTGTCATAATTTTCGAGGCCAAAAAATTCCTAGAAGTACTCCAAAACTGATTTTTTTGTCCTCATAACCAAATGTATTACTATTCGATGGAATTTCATCCTCATTTCAAGGGGACTTTTTAACTTTTTTCACAAGAGACTGGATTTATTTTGAGCGGTTAAATTTATATTGAAATTGTGTTTTTGAAATTTTATCATTTTTTACAATGTAATATCACAAATAATCAATTATCTAACAATATATAAAAATTTCTATATATATTCACCCATAGAAAATTAATATTATAAATATATAATTAAACATATTTACATATAAACTATATTTCTAAATATATAAGTCTTATCTAAGTAAAAACATATTATAAATTTTTTAAAAAATGTAAATATATTAATATTTGTATACCTATATGATGTGTTTGTGTGTGTGTGTATTTGTCTGCATCTGTATTGACAAACTGATATATATTATATATATATTATAAAAATATGTATATACATATTAATATATAATATTTGTTAATATATTTAAATATGTATAATTATACTTACAAATACACATATAATCTATGTGTGTGTGTGGTAATTATTTTTTAATTTATTTGTAAACACACACAAAAAACTTAATCTATAAATGTATTTAAAACTAATCTTATAAATATATATTAATATATTAATAAATATATTAATATATAAATATAACTATATATATATATTAATATAAGGATATATATCTATATTAATATAACTATATATATAACTAAATAAAAATTTTAATATAAATATATATTTTTTAATATATATATATATTAATATAAGAGTAAATATAACTATATATATATATAAATAAATAGATATATAAATAAATGAACAAAAAAACAATATGGTGGAGTGGTAAAGAATTCAGAGCTACAAGAAACAGGTCAGGAGTTCGAATCCTGGGGGAGGAAGGTTGTGCACATGGGTGGGGAATAAGGCTTAATGTTGTTAAAGGGGGTGGGGTGATGTTAAAGGCCTAGGGGGAGGCTGGTGCGTGTCAGCTGGGGTGGGGTGGGGAGATGTTTAAAGGGGGCTTCAAGCGTGTTGAATCCCCTCCCGGAATTGTACAATTTTTTTTATTTTTTTTATTATTCTTCCTTTAATCAGTGCTTTGAAAGCGCTGATAAAAGAGTCCTTTATCAGCCCTTTTTTTAGCACTGATAAAAGACCCCTTTTATGAGAACTTTTTTAGCACTGATAAAAGGGTCATTTATCAGCGCTTTTCTGAGCACTGAAAAAAGGGACCCCCCCTCCTTATCTTCTCCTTGATTAATATTACTTTTCTAGTGCTGTTAATTCCATTTTATAGCACTGATAAAGGCCATATTTGTAGTAGTGATTCATGACATATAGAAGTTTTATATGATAAGTAGTACTAATGGAATTTGTAATTGGTGAGAGGATTAATACCCTCACCATCCATAGTTACCATAGAGTATGCACCATTATGGTAAACCTTGTGGACGATATAAGGTCCCTACCACTTGGGTTCCAACATTAGTGGCTTCCTACTCGGCGTCATTGGGATTCTAAGGGCCAACACATTGTCACCATGAAGGATGGAGTAAAGATAGACTTCTTTATTAAATGATCTGGCAACCTTTTAATGGTGCCTCTTAAGATTGTATAAGGCTTAGAGCCTATACTCATCAAGGGATTCTAGTTCTACCAGACAAACTTCTACTAATTTGTATTATGTCTTCTGATCAAATATGGCTATGCATAGTGAAGAAAACTAAAGCATGATGGTTATTACTTCCTCTACTCCATAGACCAAGGTTTATGGGGTCACCTTGGTGGAGTTACTATTTGTCATCCGGTAATACTAGAGAGCATTGTGGAGCTTCTTTGGATAACTCTTCTTGTTCTAACCAACCATCTTCTGAATTTTGGAGAGGGTCTTGTTAAATGCCTCAATCATTCCATTTCCCTATACCTAATAGCAAGAAGTATGGTTGGACCTGATATTATACTTGGTGTACAATTTCATCAACTCAGATATGCATAAATTGGTTCTTTTATGAGTAAAAAAAAGTGTGAGGGACTCTAAATAAGTGGATGATTTTGGAGCTCAATAATTTGACAATGGAATGGGTCTTGAATTCATTGAGCAGAATTTCTTCTACCCACATGGAAAATAAATCTAGGGAGGTCATGATGAACATGAATTTATGACCTATTTTTTATAGATACGGCCCCATGATGTCTAGTCCCCAGACTGTAAAGGGATAAGAGTACTTGGTAGTATAAAAAGGATTTGGAAGTCGATTCTGGAATTCATCATAGATATGAAACTCGTGACACCTCTTGGTGAACCTAAAGTGGTCATGGATACTGGTGGTCCATAAGTAGCACAACCATTGAATATAGTGCGAAATAATTGACCCAATGTGATGAGATCTGTAGGAACTGGCATGAAATTCCTACATAACCTATGGAATCTCATATCCTTGAATGAAAAAGTGGAGAACTATATCAAAACCAAGCTTGTAGAGAATATTCTTGAGGCTGGGACCACTTTGGAAGATGAACTGCATTTCACGTTGATAGATTCACTCACATTCCACTCTATCTGTCAGTAATTTTCATGTTAGAGATACTCAAAAATTGATTTTTCTTATTAGGGATCCCTTATTCTATGGAATGGAGGCCTGGAGGTCCCAATGTTCATTAACCAATGGTAAAAAGGATTTCCTATAGGCTATCATCATCATCCAGAGTAGCGGGAGAGATGACCCCTCAATGCAACCCATGGATGATCAAATCTTCATGTTCAAGCTCTACAAGAGAAGAGGTGAGGCTGGCCAAAGTGTCAACTCAACTGTTCTATGAATGAGGGAGATGGGTAATCTTTGGTAGATACAGGAATTGGGATATCAGCGTGGGATTGTGCTGTAACATAGGTGAAATCACTATATTTCTGACGACATAGTCATTGTTGATCGCTTTGATGATCATCTTGGATTCTCCCTTCACATGTAGGTGGGGAAAATCAATCTCGAGGTCCATCTCAATACTGGTGATGAGGGTATAACACTCTGCCTTGTTATTGTTGCATCCTTTTGACAAAAAATTATAAATAGGTTAGGATAGCCTATGTAGGAGTGATTAAAATGATACCCAGGCCTACTTCATGGAGTTTGTGATCATTGAGCCTTATACCAGTAGGGCTCTAGGAGGTTCCATTAAATTGAATCTTGAAACATCATAGGGCTTCATCCACAGAGACAACAACCTCACCTTGGAATTCAAGACCCACAAAATATTCAATGGGGGTGGATGGGTGGTATGGAACTCGCCAGTGCATGACCCTTGACAACATTTTGTGGAATGATCCTGATGTAAAACTATTGAATGATCACTTACCACCGAAATAGATAGCCTTTCAACATGGGGAGGTTCATAATATACTTTAGAAAATCCCAATATGACACCAGCTGCATCTCAAAGTGTTGATGATAGTGAATCAAATCCTACCCTACAAATACCAGCACAAGGAATCTCTTCTCAATAGAGTAATTTATAGTATCTATATTGAGGAGAATGCATATAAAATAGTATAAATTGTTCTCAGTCCCTTCATTGTTCTTCTGAATGAGAAGGGTGTTGATGGATCATTCCCGGGAAGTTAGATAATGGACCAATGGCTTTTCATAGATGGGTGGAATCTGAAATGGAGGCCATAATAGGTACTTCTTGATCTTATCAAAAGAGGTATGAAACTCTTCATCCCACTAGTAAATGACACGTTTTTTCATTATTCAGGAAAAGGAATTACACTTGAAAGCCAGATTCGAAATGAATTGATGCGTATAGGCTAAGTGTAATTTAAAACCTTAGAACTCTTGAAGGTTTCTCGGAAGAGGCATCTGACTTGTATCATTGATCCTCTATGGATTGATCTCAATTCCTATGTATCAAACAAGAGATAATTTCACATGGTAACCCCAATGACACACTTTAAGGGGTTCATCTTTAGATAAGGGGAGTGGAGGAATCCAAAAACATTCTCAAGATCTATAAGATGATCCTAATAATGGAAATATTTGGCCACCAAATCTCCCAAATTTATTTCCAACAATTTTTAGTGGAATGGCTTGAATATTTGGGGAATATCACGATGATAGGTGGATCCTATATTCTTTATATCGAAATTCATTACCATGTAATAGAAAGGAACTTTTGGTTCTCAAAATGTGATGGAATCTTCATCCTCTGAAGACATTCGGATTTGATTATATCTAGAATACCCATCCATGAAGGAGAGAGCATGGAATCCAGTAGTAGCATCAATCAATAGCTCTTTCATGGGATGGGGAAAATCATCCTTTAGAGAGTGATAGTTGAGATCACGGAATTCGATACAGACATTGATCTGTCTATTATTTTTTTTGATGGGGAATGTTTTGGATAACAATTTAGGGTACTTTACTTCCATGATGAAGTTGGCTTTGATGAGATTATCAAATTCATCCCCAACCATGGAACCATGAGAAGGGATATTTTTTCTAGGAGGATGCTTGAACCCACAATGACTTATAGGGAGACCAAGAAGGAGGAATAAAATCTAAGGATCCAGCCTTGGAATATCATTATAGCTCAAGAAAAATACATCCTAATGCTTCTTTAAGAAATCAACATACTGTTGTTACCCTTTTGCAGACATGGATTCACTTATCAATGTTGTTATTGGGTCTGTCTTGGTGTTGATATTATCCTAAAAAAACTCATCTATTGTGGTGGAGACACCTTCTTCAAATACGAGAGGGGAATCCTATAAATCATCTTCATCATCTATGGTAATAGGATCATCACTAAGAGATGAATATTCTAAATTTATGGATCCTGATGGAATGATGGTGCAAGCCTGAGCGGTAGTGGAATCTTCATTAGGAGACTCCCGCACTACTGGAACCATGGTAATGAAAACTATCCATCTATTTCCATCAATAATTTGACCAAAGGGTCCATGATTGATAATATCAAATTAGTATTGGAAAGTCATCTTGAGTTAGTTTAACACTTCTTGGAAAAAAATATCAGTATAATGTATTGATGTCTCCAATGGGATAACATCCCTTGCCTGGGTAAGGGGATCTGGAATCACTCGATCCTCATTTATATAGGAGTATTATTTAATATGCAAACATTCCTTGTACCTTGTAATGCACTTTACCCGCATTACTGAGATGAAGAAATAGGTTCCTAGTTCTAGCACTGTGGCCTAGAACCGATGGATTGGGAGGATGAATGTGTCAACCATGTTTGTCCAAGAGTCGTCCACTAGAATAGTGGCATCCACATCATTAGCCTGAACATGTTTGTCCTTTCTCTTGTAATAGTCGGCATCCATGTAATATGATTCACAAGAGGTGAAGGGAGATGCGTCACCCTAAAGTACACCCACTTAACCATTGATGATATACTTGAATCATTGGTGATAGTAGGGAGGAACAACTACATGTTGGTGGAACCAGGTTCTACCCATCAACACATTGTAGTCGATGTCCTATGAGATGTCCATAAACTCAGTAATGGGAATCAAGCCACATAATTGTGTATTTTGGTCTATTTTTCCATCTAGTGCATGTTCTTTCCTATAATAACCATGAATAATTTGGTTATAGGGGATCAGATCTACTTCATACGGTCCTAGGTTAAGGAGTGTTTGGGTCAGGATGAGATTGATCCTAGAACCTTTGTCGATGAGACAATGATGGAGCTTCATTCCATGGAATTATCCAGTGATATAAAACAAGTGTATGTGCCCCTATATGTAATAACACTCATTCTATACTAGTAATGAGTAGATGTCCTGACATTCAGCATGCTCGACTTCCTCAGCATGGAGGTCATCTACGGCTGTTACCTCTATTTCAAACTAGAGTGTGCTTCTCTAAGCATCTGCGAGGTCTTCATGAATTTCTGTGGACCAAAATAGATCCTTCAGGATTTATATTTTAATATATATGTTGTAAAGGTACTTAATCACATCATACTTCCATTCCAGGTGCACATGTCTGCCGACATGAAGTTTCTCTTTGGAAGGGGGTATGACAGGCAGTTCTGGTCGAACCGTCAGATTCTGGCTGGTGCTGGGGATATCCGGCTGCTCACTAGTTTTACTATTAAAAAAACTACCAGAATACTTATGTATTACTGTCTTCTATACATAATTTAGTATGGCTGATCATAGTGTGTTCGTGGAGGCTCAGGCTACTCGACCAACACAAACGTTGGTGGGAGCAAATCTGGTGAGAGAGGATGACAGGGAAGTGCGTCCTGAGCTCTATTTTTGGCCTGCTTTCTGGTCTCAATAGCATGAATGGAATGTATGGAAGCACTATCCTAAACATTCTAATGATTCATGTACCCATGTTCTTGTTGACGATAGCATCAACTGGTTACATTGGGTGGATCATCTTGAAGCTCTTCTTCATCGGGAACCATGTACAGATCCACCATCGCAATAGTATTCAATGATTCATAATCATGATCATCACATTCAGAATACTCTAATACCATGTGGATTATAGGATATATCCCCATCTTTGTGGAGATGAATTCACTAAGACTATGATATGTATTAGGCACTGGCAGGGGGCTTTGCTTTCCCTGGTGCTATTGGTGCATGCACTTCATGGAATATAAAGGTTGAGATGTGGATGAAAAAGTGGTGAATGGA
Organism: Viscum album; assembly: GCA_963277665.1. Lineage (NCBI taxonomy): Eukaryota > Viridiplantae > Streptophyta > Magnoliopsida > Santalales > Viscaceae > Viscum > Viscum album. The sequence goes on from OY728125.1 coordinate 563,499,580, forward strand.
TGAGGTGTGGAGACCTTATAAGGATAAAGATAATTCAAAGGGGATTGGATGACACCATGAGCATGAGTGAAAGCCTTACATTCCATTTATTCATCGTACTTCTAGGATGCACAACGAGAGACCTTCTACCATTCACCCTCACTGTTGTTGTCAGGCTTTGTAGAAACACATGCCACATATGTTGGGTCTAGACCAAAACTAACTATGATATTTTCAACCTAGTCTCAGATCTAGACCTTAAACACATAACACTTCTTGGGATTATGTCCATGGATCTTGTGATAGGGGAAATAGTTGGGGTTATCAATAAAATCAGCTAATTTGGGAATCCTAGATGCTAGAATCCTAAAAATTCCATGATCAGAGGCCCTTTGGAAATATCTAGGTTCTAGAGTCTCTTCAAATTACTAAATCTAGTTTATCCATTTTGTTAAATGGATTCTGGGAGCTGATCCTTGATAAGGGGTTGGATTCCAGCTAGGGGGTGGAACCAAATTATCTCTCCTTGGCAGGAGTGGATGATGGGGCGGCCCTAGCCGTTTCTTAGGTGGGAAATGGTGACCCTGATGTATTATATGTGGCTATGGCCGACAACAAGGTTGTGACCCATGGAGAGGCTATGGGGATGGGTCTTCTAGAAACAGTTCTAGAATCTCGTGGGCCTCTATCTACGCAATAAAAACTATCTCATCCTTGGCGTATCTCCTAAAAGTGGTTGTGGGTGGAAATGGATGATCCTGATTGGAATTATACAGGGATTCTTCAAATAATTAAGCTTTGTTGGAGAAAACTATAATCCACCTAGGATGTTCTGAGTGATAATAGAGGGAACTTGTTCATTTTTTCACGTTACCCACACACATCTTTAGAAACTGCTCCTGAGTCAGCCACATGTCGAGTGAATATGTGAGACCCTTCCACCTGGCGACAATGTTCAAGACATGATCATCTAGACATTTTTTTCATATGAAGAGGTAGTAAATACTTGACATTAGACTAGTGGAATTGAACTGATAAAGAAACTGGCTGCAGAGATCATCCCAACCTGCTATAGACCTGATGGGTAGCTGGATGTACTAGAAAAACGCATGCCCTTCCAGTTTATGTACAAAGCAATGAAGCTTTAAAGAATCATATATCACTGGAGTCACTATTATAGGCCCACAACTTAAAATTAATAGGGTAGATGCTAAATAGGATCACTCATCCCATTAAAGGGGGAGAAAGTTGTGTTTCTGAACAACAGGTTGATTCCATATCACCAACCCATGTCAGATACAACATACCATCAAGTGGGATCGCCACCTGTTGGGTCTCGAGAGCCTTAATATGGGTAACGAGATTGTCCATTGGATCTCCTTCATGAGTATTTCTATTCGGGTGAGGGTTCCCGACCACCAGTGCATAGGCATTTTCTTCAACATGATAGGTGGGCCTAGTGGATTTTAAAGCGGTAGTTGGAATAGCTCGAGGATATTTTGGAGGGTTGATGTGTGGATAAGATGGAGGAATAAAATTGACAGCCTCCTAAGGGGGTACTAGAGGAGTGGCTGATAGAGACGGTCTAAGAGAAGATCATCACACAACTCAAGTAGATTTGGTGATGTATACATTGGACTCTTTCCATAAGATCCAACACCAGCCTTGTCTAAATGGGCAGGGATGTCAAGATCACCAGGAGGAAACTCACCGGGAGGGAGTTGTGCCTGACCATGCTGTCCTGGTAGGGGATGATTGGGACATACCGGGGATCACCATAATCTGGATGTCATTGATCGTGCGATCAGCAAGGATCTCTTCAACGATCATTTTGTACTCCATGAGATGTTGGAACAACATGGATTTCTTGGGATCATATACTGTCTTGTGTGTCATGTTATATTGTTCAAAGGTCTTGATAGATCCAAGGTTTCATTCTCCCTTATTGGGGACTCAACCTAAGGCAATGAATTATTGGGGTCTTCAAGGCCATGAAAGCATCTTTGCTGGTGAGTGAAAATTCTTGAGGGAACTAATTCATGTGGCACTACCTCAAGGGGAGGATTCTCTTTAATGTTACCTATCTCGATTTCCTTCCCTATGAGTTCATCCATGTTAACTATAATTCTGGATAACGGTATATCCTCGATATCACCGAGTGAGTCAATCTATTGTAGAATCGTCCTAAAGTGAAGGGCATAATGCTACGCCAAACTGTGGATCAATACACATGGATATGCATAAAAAATAACTCTATGAAACACAGTGAAGATTTGAATGCATCACTACTGATGAATCTGATGATGCAAGGTGCTGGGCCAGGGGAAGCATAGCCAACTCGACCAGACGACATTGCTGGTCGATATCATAATAATTCACCTGGGCCCATGTATAATATAACAAATGATGAAAGAGATAGAAATGAATCATTTACAAGGTTCATAGAAGAAACAAGATCTCATCGTGGTTGAGGGACTCTTGGATATCAATGTCTAGAGTTTTAATTAGGAAGAACGTTTTGGGGAAGTGATCCAATGCGAGAATTTCCCATGTGCTTTCTCCATTCTGAAGTGGGATCTGGCATCGAACTTCCCCATTCATCGATTGGGGGAAGTTGAGGGACCGACATCAGCACTGATATAGACAACTTCAGCTATGGTGTAGTCGGTGGGAAGTATGGTGTGCAAGCCGAAAAACTACTGCATACTATGATGTCTCTTGGGGATTGTACTAACTGCATCATTGCATCATTATAGGGTATGGTACTGACCACTACTCCCTTTTCAATGGTTGTAGCCATTGCTGGTGGATCAAGATAGGTTTCATCATCTGCCAAACCCCAAAACAACTCTCTATGATCTCGTGTCTTGGTAGAGAGTGATTCTAGCGATGGTTGGGAGGACCACATGATAAGACCCTGAAAGGGACCAATATAATCTTCCACATATATGAACCAATAGAGGGATTCAGGGACATGATGTATGTCATATTCTTGGAGGACAAATCCTACATGATGAGTTCCTACCTCAGTACCTAACATATAGGATTGGGATGGAGGATTCATCATCGGGTCAAATGTTTCATCAAAAAATGAAAATTGGACTAGATTGACTAGAATATGAGGTTTTGTCTGATTATTTCATCAGTTGAGATGGTTTTTCCTCCTACCCTAGGATGGTCCTTCAGAGAAAGGTAAATCTATGACATGGGGATGACCTCCAAGAAGGTTATTACTGGAGTGGGGAGGACCTCCACCTAAGTTGGATAGGATATGAGAAGGACCTTCATATCGATTGTCATTGAAGTAGGGAGGACCTCCGCTTTGATGATTTGGGGTGTGAGGGTCACCTGAAAAAATGTTAAAAGGAACCCAGGGAGGACCTCTATGCATGTTACCTAATGAGTAGGGAGGACCTCCATGATAGGGAGTGCTGAATCGATAAGGGCCTCCTATAGAGCTGGTGATGATTTCATGGGGGGATATCTATGATGAATGTGGGAGTAGGGAGGGCCTCCACTTAGTAAAAAAGTGGTACATGGAGGACCTACATAATGAATTTCATCACCATAGGTCAGTCTAAGATGGTTACTGATCATGTAAGTGAATATAAGAGTCATCCCAAACTGCCCAAGGGGTGGCTGGGGCCTTAATCATGCTTCTCTAAATAAGCTATCGAGGGGGAGGCAGAGCGATGTGGAAATTCCACTGTGTCATTCCTCCTGCCCCTGCGTCTGTAGGTAGGGGGAGAGAGTTTTCCTGTAGCTATAGCTTGGGTCCTATAAAGAATTAAAATTCAACCATCAGTACATTTATTAGGAATTAAATCCCCAATTTCCCACCAGTATTAAGTCTTCTGTGGTCAGAGAGAAGGATCCATGTAGACATTGCTACAGATTAGAATTCCCAACGATTAATTGCCCCAAATTAAGGTGAGTTCCATGTTAGTCCCGCTATTTTCTTGTAAGAACCTATCCCCAATATCTAAATATGGTGGCACACTCATTTGATGATTTCTTAAATTCTACTAATCCCCATATTGAGGAGAATAATTTCACTTTGGGTTCCCCATTTTAGTTTCTAACGCTATCAGTCAGGGTGCACCACCTGTATGTTCATTCGTTGTCAATGTATGATGGTCGCTCTATGCCCCATGTTCCTACCTTCCAAAGGGGCCAGGAATCCATCTTTTCTTTAATGATGTTTTCTACTTGATCGAAATATGATTATGGGATGTCAGTTCCTCTTTCTATGGACTCATCCTCGAAACTCGTCGCCTAGTCCGAGTCTCCCTTAAAGATTAAGTCCTTGTTTTTGAAACTCATTCACAGAGAAATTTCTCTTTAGATTATGTTTAATTAAGATACATATATTAGGACATTTCATGGGGTCTAGACAGGGAAGAAACATTCAGTCAGGGTAGTAATCACGCAAAGGAATTTGTGGCATGTATTGACATTTGATCATTATAACACCTATATTCTCCCTTATGATAGGGCTTCTTAAGAGAGCATAATCCCAAGGCATCTCATATCAAATACATGGAATATTATTCCATAGGAATGTCTTTGGGGTTTTTCTTAAGTTCCCATGTTTAACACAGGACGTGTCATGAGTTTAACATCTTGTAGAGATGGATCAGACTAGTTGGAACACTGATGAGAGTCGATCAGATGGGTACACCCCTAAGAGGGGTCACCTATAAGGTTTAAAAATTTAATGGGTCAGATTTCCCAATGAGGATGATCCCAGGGTGGCATGAAAAAAAAATATGGTTTCACACCGTTGATCTGGACATCACAAAGATGCATTAGGGGAGATGGGTCCCAAAAAATGGGACACCATGGTTCACCATTGCCTGGGATTAATCCTTGGGGAGGATTCCTACATACCCTCTTTAGAAGAAAAGGATCAAAACCCATTTATTTTGAGATGACTGATTCGGGGATTACACATGGTCACCTACCCGGGTGCTACAAGGAGAGATGAGATGAACAAAACCGATGTGAAAATGAATGTGTGTCGGGATTGAACCTCAGAGAGGTTTTCTATATATCCCGATGGAAGGTAATCAAGGTCCACATAGTTCTAGAAAGGTGAAATGTGTCATCTAAGGAGACAGCTTGTGAAAATGAATTCATGAATGAGACCCGAAGGAAGGGGAAACTTGGGTTGGGTATGATCTTTTTGAAACATATGGTCTTGAGAGAGTGACCAGGATAGGACATGAGTGACCATCATGAACCTTAGAGTGGTTTCCTATATATCCCTGTGGCAGGGAATCAAAGTCCATATAGTTATAGATGATGCATAGAATATCAATGTACATAAATGATAGCAACCTAGAGACATACTGAGGATTATTCATGGTTAGTAGGCCATCAAAATATGGATACTATTCATTAGAGTTATATTAATTGAGTGTGGGGATTATTTTTTATTAGCTACCAAGATGGGTCAGAATGTCTAATTGTGGTGGACCTGAGAGATGTGTCCCAAAAAGGAATTATGTCACATTAGGAGGGTACATCCCTAGGAGGGAGCCCCATAGTTTACCATTGGATGGGATTGAACCTCATGGTAGAATACTATGTACCCTGTATAGGATAAATATATCAAAAACCACATAGTTTTAGAAATATAATTTTAAATCAGGTGGGATTATTAGAGCATACAGTTTAACGTCATACAGGGTGAAGGTGTACTGGTGTGAAAGGCATAGAAAATATGGACATTAGGACTTGAACCTCATTGAGGATTTATACTTACCCCATGTAGAAGATTGAGATCCACTCAATCGAAGTTCAGAAAGGTAGAATCGGGCTTGAACATGGTTAGCACACCATATAGGATTTCATGGTTGATGCTTAAATTAAGGCTGCATGAGTCATGCTCAGTGTGGAAAACAATAGGTAGCAACAGTCCCGACGATCGTGTCGTGAGAGGTGTAGCCATCAAGAATGTTTTGGGGATTACACATGGATAGAATACTAAAGGAGATGGATATTTGTACATAATCTAGGGTGGAATCCTATGGAGGGAGTCCATTTGTATGAGGCAGATATGGTCATCATACAGGGATCACCCTATCAAGGTGGGTCAAGGCTTATGTAAATACTAATCGAGACGTTCATGGAAACAAACCTAAAAGGGGAAGAGAAGGTGGATTGAAAATGTAAGAAGTTGTATTCTCCAGGTCCCATCCTCTCTCTAATCCTATTAGCCCCGCCACACATGTGGTGATCACAGTTTAACATCATGTGTTTAGGACAAAGGGTGCTTGGCAGTTTAACATATGTTAGATCAGATGATGAGGACTCACTTCTCACTCCAAGAACATACATAATGTATACCAACCTGCACTTGGGGAAGGGAAGGAACATGCAATGCCATGGGTGATTGAGGTGGGGGAGTGGTCAATTATGGGGCCCATGTTAGTGTAGCTATGAGAAAAAAAGATATAGCTATTAGAATGCTAATGGAAAAAACAATAAGGAAGGGAAACACAACATGGAACACCTCTCGAGGTACCTTGAAATCACTTCATACAAGCCTGTAGGGTCGTGGAGGAGAGGGTTTCATAAATCAGAAGCCCTCGTAGAGAATTGATTCATCAAGCTCTGGTGCTTGGTGAAGAAGAAGATCTTTGTGAATGAAGGTTCATTGTGAATCATTGTGTAAATTTTCTCCACAAAGGGATGAGCTTCTCAAAGCATGGATATCCACTTGTGGAATGGATTCTACATGTTCTTAGAGGGTGATTTTCAAAGGTTGAATGGTCTATGAAGTCCCGAGTACCTAGAAGGGTCTCCTACCTTTGCGAAGTCCATAAGGATACAAGAAGGGAATCCTAAATTGATGTGAGGTAAAATTAGAGAAAATTTAATTTTGGGATTCTTTTCTCATGTACCTAGGGTGATTCAGTTTCTCAATTGTTTATGGAGCAAAGGGTTCTTCAAGAAATGAGAGCTCGGATAGTGAATAGTCATGGTATCGATGGTTATGGGGGGTGGGGTGAGCAAGATATTTATAGGAAAATGGGATCATGATGATCTAAAGAAGAGACATGAAGAAAATGGTGCTTCATAATTGGGGGAAATTGTTTCAGAATCACAAAGGATTCCATCATTCCTCATGGAAGTCTCAGTGCTCATCGGACTTGAAAAGGATTCCGTCATTACTCCACAGTGAGTTTCTTTGCAATTAGAGGAGGATTCGTTGGCATCATGGAGGAGAAGATCATAACTCTCATGTGGTTGAAAAGAGGTATGTTTTCTACTATTGTTCCATTTGTGGTGATGAGGTGCTTTGTTATGGTGTATTGCAAGGCAGGCCCATTTAGATATTTGGTGATTCGGGATGGAGAAAATGTCATCCCAACTGTTTCAAGCACTCTTGATCCATTTTGGGCATAGATTATTGGACCAAAATTTTGAAATAGATTTAATAAATATATATTCATGTTAAATACAAACAATAGTAAATATATACACCATATAAGTGTAAATAGTTTCATAATACCAAAAATTTCTTAATATAATGGAATTTGAGACGAAATCGCTTACAATGATTATACCGTTAAAGTGATCATTGATCAGTGATGTGATTATGTGTTAATAATGTAAATCCACAAAATAATACGGTACATAAATCATATATCAATTAACTTTTACTTCCCACATAATCTTGTAATAACATAATCAATGAATATGTGATATAACCCAATGAATGGAAATTGAGTTAAGAAATGCCTTACCTCAAGTTTGACTTACCCCGTAAGTTATTTTAGAATTCGGTATGAAAAATTTTAAATTTTTTATAATTATAAACTCGAACCATATTAATATATATAACAGAATATACTATCCTTTCATGGAATCTTATCCCCCATTTAGTGAAAATATTATATTATTATCATTATTTTGGGTGTTAACTGCTTCATTTTTAATGTGAATTTTGGTTCGTTTATTCTCGTCATTTTACATTGATTATGATTCCATCATATATAGAACAAAAATCAGAATATATATATGATTTATACTCATAATATAAATTTTTATATTTATCCATAAAAGGATGAGATACAATAATGAATTGCACTATTTATAGAGACTATAAGTCGTACGTATTCATGAATGCAATTTTTACTTTTTGATGGATGGAACAAAAGAAAGATAAATAATAATTAACCTTCCCAGAATCATTATTATATCATATATATCATATATATTCATTAAATATCTCCCTATTATAGTCCATGTGAGGTGTAAATGAGAAATAAATCGCATTTCTTCATAGAGGTGGTAGTCCACACATAAGCACGAGCGATGTTATAGTTTTCCAACGGATTGGAAGGTAAAATGATAAATGATATACTATATTTCCATAAAAATAATTATTTCAAAATTATATTATTTACCCATTAGATTAATATTTATATACATTCAAATAATAATGGTATGAAAAATTAATTACACAATTACATGGAGACAGTAAGTCATATGTATGCATGAGCAACTTTTTAAAATTTTCATATGATGTATAAGAGGGGTAAATAGATTTATAATAATAATAAAAAACTCTCAGTATAATTATGATACTATATTTATTATTTTATTGTGGGTAAAATGGATTTAGAGTAAGTGGATGAAGAAATAAATTTTAAAGGGTCGGTAAAGACAATTACCTCTTCTTCGATATATTTCCTCTAGAACACTCTTTAAAGAAACTTGAATTTGTATTTTAAGAAAACCAAATCCTCAATTTCATGTATAGGAAATTGTAAAATATTATTTATTAGGGTTTATTTTTATATGTTTTTAAAATTTGTGTATAGAATATAGGATAGGGTGTCCTTTTATAAGGGAGGGGTATGACACTATTCAGAATTCATAAAATATGATAATAAAATATTTTTCTAACTCAAGTCCAGTGGTTCCAAAGTGATATGAATTAAAATAAAAGTATGATATGGTTATAATAAAACCATACAATAAATTTTTTATAGGTTTATATGTTAATTTAAATGTTTTCATTTGGATTAACCACATGGTTAACCCATTATAACCTTAGCAGTGGGAATGATTTTTTTAGATTAAAGGGTTAAAATTTTAATTATGAGGTGAAAATTAGAAGGTTATGATATGAGGAACCTTAAAAATAAATATAGTAATATTTTAACATAAATTATATTATTTTAATTTTTCTTCTCAAACATACCATCTTTATAAAGATGATAAGTTGTATAAAAACTCAACCCTGCATTTAGAGCCTACTGAAGGCACCTCTAGAGCTTCAAGTTAAAACTCATATCCTTATCAAATTACATTTACAATGGTACCCTATTTAACCTAACTAAATCCTTAATGTATAAATGAGTATGTTGATCAAGAGAGAAATATTCTCTAATAATGATAAAATTTGAGAATTTCATAAGGTGACTGAATATTATCCAATTAACATTATTCCATTTAAGTGTTTTTTGGAGTCTAATGGTGAAATACATGGTAATTTTTTTATTAGGATTTAGTTATTCGTAAGATATATAAAATCCCCTTATACTTGTGTCTACTAGCCTTAACTTACTGACACTATAGGTATTGGGATAAAAACACTGTATTATACTTTTTCATGTTATCCAACCAGAAATACTCTTTCATATCTTTATACATTTTTGTACCTACTGAATGAATAGAGAATGATGAAATATGAGCTTCATTAAATAACTCATTCTTCAAATATTGTATTGATGAAACACATACTATGTTTTTGAACCTTATCATTTCATCATGATCATTTTTGAACTCATGAACATTCCTCACCTACTTTTTCAAATCCATATCTTGCTTAGATGACTTCTTAATCGAGTCATGGATTTATTTCTTAAAAATATTTTGATAAAGATAATATTTTCATTTTTCATGATATTTCATTATACAATGTCATTAAATCTATAAATATTGGATCTCTTTCAATCTATATCAGGGAAGAACTGACATTATCTTTCTAACTCGGAGCACCAGCAACCTAGTTTCCCATGAAAGTGTGGTAATGTATCTAGAAATCATAATATTTGGTAAAATCTAACCATAGTATGTGGAAAATATTCAAATAATAATATATAAATATATACTTTATGCTTTTATTATCATTATATATATCATACCTTTCACTTTAATGATAATTTCTTTATATCTTCAATGACAACATTATCACTCCTAGTTCCAAATCACGATTAATGTAATTTTTCTCATCCATTTTCTACTCAAAAGAGGAATTAGATATTACCATGTCATTATACATGAGGATTCATCATATTACCTTATTTTATGTATCACTATATATCACAAACCCTTCTCTATTATGTGGTTGTGTAAGCATGGGAGTGGGGACTAGCCTTCCCTTTTGTTCCTTGAAATTCTCATCGCATTCATCTTTATATAATACCATGGACACATTTTTTGTTGAATTTATGAGTGAATTAGAATGTTGTGATAATTTTATCATAAAGAATTATTAGTATCCATATAGCCCAAGAAGACTACAGATATCAGTTATCGTGGTCGGTCTAGGTCATTTCTCCATAACGTCCATCTTTGAAGGATCCACTAATAAACCCTCACTTGAAATTATATGATATAAAAATGAGTAATTTATATCCAAAATTAAATCCTATTGAATTCAGGATCTATATTTTCATTCATTTCATTCATCAGCACAATACTCATAGGTTCTTCATATTCATACTTGGTCCTCAATTTTATAAGAATATCATCAATAAAAACTACCAATAACTGATCAAGGTATTATTTAAAGACTATTAATAAAACCCATGAATGTAGATATAGAATTTGTATGTCCATATGGAATTACCATATACTTATAAAGACTGTACCTCATATGGAAGGTTGTATTTGGAATATCCTCCTTCTTGACCCTTAGCTGACAACAACCATACTAAAGATCAATCTTGTAGAAAATTGATCTCCTCATAATTTATCTAACATATAATTTATAAGGATCAAAGGATTATTTTTCCTAATAGTGATCTTTTTATGTTCTCTATAATCAATGAAAAGATGAATTAAACCATCTGTATTCTTAAAAAGATGAATAGGTGCACCACCTAGTGAAGCACTTGGAAAAATGAATCCATTATCTAGATTCTCATAGAGTTTCTTATTTAATTCCAACAACTCAATCAAGACCATTTTATAAAGATTTTTGAAACAGGTTCAGAAATATGTATTATTTCTATGGAAAACCCAATTTCATTATTTGGGAGAAGTCTGTAAAACTCTTCAAGAAATGAATTAACAGATTATTTCATATTAATAATATTCTCAATGTTGATTTTCTCCACAACTATCTAGGATATATATCCCTCCAAAATAAGAAGAGAAACCAATATGATAGATGTAATTTCAATTGGGGGGTTTAAGATCATCCTCTCACAAATATACTCTCATAAATGGATTCATAAAATCAAATGTAACTTCCTTTATTTTACAATTGGTATGAGATAAATACTAGGATAACCAATTAATGCCCAAAATTACATAAATTTCAATATGATTAGAAATAAAAATATTTCCAAAAAACCACATTCAGAAAAAATTTGGTCATAGATGATATATATACATGAGATTTGTGCAACATACCTTTAGGAATTTTCTCTTATAACTCAAAATATAATCAGTGCGTTTGTGATATGATACCCTTATAAAATTCATCAGATATAAAATTGTGGCTTGAAAAAGAATCAATTTAAGAAATCACTTCTAGAGAGGATGATAAGTATACCTTTAACCGGATCACATGGAACTTCCACATGATATGTGGTAATTCCATATTATTGTCCTTCTTCCATTTAATTATTCTATAGTATATTCCATTGATTATTGGGGAACCAATTTGAATAATTCTTTATCTCATTATAGTTTAAGAACTATAAAACATTGGTTTCTTTATTTTACATAAATTCATTATCTAGATGAACCTTATATCCACACTTTTAAAGAACTCTCATTACCTGTAATCATTTATAGGATGTTTCTTTACACCTTTTTTACATGATAGAAATTTCTTGATTCCCTTTTCCTTTTTCAATGTTTCCGTTTTTCTTGTTTCTTAACCAACATATTATTCTCAATATTTTCATTGAAGATGTATGATATAGAATATTCCTTATAAGGATTAATTTCACATGATACTATATTATCATATGATGAAAACATTGATAAACTATTTCCCTTTAGATATCAATCTTAATCCCATCAAATAAATGGTCAATCCTACTTTTTGGATTATTTATTTTGTCTAAAGCATGTCTGAATAATATGGTAATGTTATCCCCATACTATACCATAATTTCTTCTTCCTTCTTCTTAAAATTGTAAAAAAACATCTCTAATTCTACTAAATGATCTTAGGGAATATATTTCTTTAATAATATCACATTAAAAGTTCTCTATTACATGATTTATATTTTCTCAACTGCTTTAGTACAATTAATCAGTGAACACCATAGATCAAAATACCCTCAAAAAATACAATCCCAAAATAACATTTCCACTTCTATTACTTCCATATTATATGAATTTCTTCTTGAGGGATGTAATTAATTTTATATCTACCAAATTATTAGCGGTTTTATTAAAATTTGGTGGTTTTATCACTTTAAAAATTCAACATTGGTCAATAATGTTGTGGAATAATGGGTTACTCAAAATAGGAATGGTTATACAATATAACATGAGTTAAGTACCCTAATACTGAAATTTTTTACTCAGTTCCAACACCATCCATATTGGAATTATCTATAGGGAAATCCATACATTTTTTATGAGTGTTGAATAATAATATTTCATAATGATCTATCACTAAATAACAACAAAAACTATGTTAGATCATAATCATCATGAATATTGATAAATAAACTAAAATCCCTATGTTGGTAAAATTTGATGAATAATATTAGTGATTAACATAATTCTCATGTTAGATATGTTTAATTAAAATATAGCTCTCAAGGTTTCTAGAAAACATCCTCTTATATCAACTATATAAACCTCATCTCCAGTAACCTAGAGTCATTTTCTACATTATTTCATAGGAATATCATACAATGGATTTCATCCTGAAGGACCAATCAGTTTATTTTTATTGATGAACTAGATACATACATGACTCCCATATTACAATGGAAATATAAAAATAATAGATATAAATTCTCACATCCTTGATATTATTCATAATATCCTTCTTTATATCCCAGGTATTGGAAAACCAATAAATGGAGAGATCATTTTCTCAGTGAGAGTTATATATAATGTAAGTACCTATAATTAAATGAGGAATAACCAATACGGAAATATAAATAATTGGAAATAAATTCCTTTTAATTAATAACATAAGGATGAAATACATCCTTGGATAATATCTATGTAGTAACATCGGGGATAATAATAAATAAATTCTCAATGAAATAAATTCTTAATTATGGATTTCATGATATCATACATCATGATATATTTACCTTAAATTCCTTTTTCCAATATAGTTTAATCGAGGGGTACACATGAATTTTTTTTTATTAATTTTAGAAAACTATTCTGTCTCATGAGTCATGTCGATGAATATAAGGGATGTTTATAATCTAGACCCCCTATCACTACATGAACAATGAATTTATCGTATATTTAATGATCAATTTTATTAATATACAATATTACTTATCAATAAATATCTATATTGGGTAAAGGATGTGAAATATTAATAATACCACATTGATTAATGTACATGCATAGTAAGACACCATATGTTGAAATGGTATATGGTTTAGTTAGTAATCATATCCAATATAAAAATATTATGTATATTTTGAGAAACTTTAATACAGTATGAATGATTAATATAATAAATTAATTATTTGAAGATAAATTTTATAACAAAAAAATTAATAATAGAAACAAATGACCATCAATTCATCCAAAATATAGGTTTTGTGCTAAAATCGTGTCTTTTTGAGATATAATGAAAATGTAAGAGAAAATTTAAAATATGATTTAATTAAATTTATTTCATTATAAAACCATAAATAACATTAGTAAAATATAAATATTGTAATCTAGTTGTGGTGGCGGGAAGATCTGTTAATGTCATATACATTAAAAACAAACATTACTTTTTTACTTTCTCAAAATAAATTCAAAAATAAATCTTTCAAAATACATTAGAAATATTATTTTCAAACCTTTCAAAATTAAATAATAACATAAATTTTTTTTGATAAATATTTTCAGTAAATAAAAATTACTTTTTTAAATTAATTTTAAAAAATATAGACTTAGAATAAAAATGTACCCAATCAAAAAGATAAATAATATTAAATATTCTTTTAAACATTTCTTTTTTTATTCATGTTCTATAAAGAAGAAATGTTTGAAAGAAAATATTGAATATCCTTAAATTTAAAGAGATAAAAAAATATATTATTTTTATTAAGGATGGATAATAATACACCTTCAACAAAAAATATAATAAATCCAAGAAAATTGAGATTAAAAAATAAAATCTTAATGTCTTTGGTAACATTAAAAGTATAATCCCCTAAAAGAGTAACATGAATTGAAACATAAGTCATTATGAATAAATATATATTCATGTTAAATATATAAATATATATATATATATATATATATATATCATATAAAATTATATAATTTCATAATACCAAATTTGCCTCAATAGACTAGAAATTGAGATGAAAACTCTTACAACGATCATACCTTTGAAGTGAGAATTAAATAAAATAGGTGATATTGAAAATATTTTCCACAATTTGTGAATGAATTTCAATTTTTTGAATACTATCAATTATCAATTTGAGCTTATATAGATCAATATTGTATTTAGGATGTGTTTTTAGAAAAAATATGAAAAGTGCTTCATTCTTGATTTTTTACAGATATTTACATAATGGGTATTTTAGTAATTTATTTAAAAATATAATTCCAAATTGATTTATTTTTTTGGAAATAAATATTTAATTTCATTCAACTTTTTCTTATGAACAATGGGCTGTTTCGAGCATCTAAATCCTAAAAAATCAATGATGTTTCCAAATTTTCTAGGTGCATTGTGTGGACCCCACCATAGTAACAGAATCTCATCTAGGCCTAAACATATTCAATTAAGGTTATTCCACATGGAAAATGACGAGAAAACATTGAAACATCTCTACAATTATGTTAATGGATTTTTGAAGTCACTAAGGTTATTATTAGATATTATACATTTGAAGGAAGCTTCATTGAACCTTCATCTAAAAAAAGTAATAGTCAATTAATAATTCATAACATCTATATATGATGCCCAAATGAGCATAAATGTTTAGATAAGATGTGAAATAGAATTGGTAACAATGTGTATTAACAGTACCACATGTGAATAATCCGTGTAATGGGTCAAGGGCCATTTAGGAATTTTATTTCTTTATTTTATTTTTATTTTAGTTTTATTTTACATGTAACACATTCATCATTTTTATTAATGTGTTTCTCATTTATTCTTACATATTTCCTTGTATTCAAATAGTAATCGTCTCATTATCTCTATTTCCTCTCTCTATCGGGATCTCTAATAACTTTGTAATGGTAAGTGACTAACCCGAGGCTCGGCCCTGTGGGTGGTTTCAGGGTGTTCTACATTATTTCCCTTTAAATTCAGAAAATTTTAATCTATTTGTGGAAGAGGTGGAATATTGAACGGGTGCGGTAATCATCCACCACATAACTATTTAAAAATCTATTTATATTCCTTTATTAATTAATTTTACCAACCCTCTCTTTGGAAAAGCCTTCTAATATTGGAGTTTGGGGTTCCATAAGGGATGAAATGGATTATGGTGGAGACAGGTATTTTGGGATAACATTGTTGGTTGAGGTGTTATCCATGTTGACTATTAGAGGAGGTGTGATTTGGTGTGGAGGAAACATATTAAAATCACATTCTCTTTAAATAAAATGAATGTAATTCATTAATGTGGTTTTATAAAATTAATTATCAAATTAAATTTAATAAATAAATAAATAATGAATGAACTCATGTTATCCAACCATGGGACCATGTTTTTTCTTCCCTAATTTCATTCTATTAGTATATGCATCTTCATTTAGATTTAAGTTTTTCATTTCAATATTTTAATTTCACTATTTTTCAAAACCCTTAAAACCATAATTTTCATAAATAATATAAAAGCACAAAAATAATTAGTATAGTTTAACTAGAATAAGTGATTGAATTTAGTGCAACTATCCTCAAGTGAGATGACCATGGTCATCTACTGTGCCACATTAGGAAAATAAATTTTCCTTTTCCATGCCCTATGATAGGCGTGTAGAAAAACTAGTGATGTTGTCAGGGATCTATGATGTTATTTAAATCACTTTTTCAAAATTCACATATATTTAGATATTTTTCTCTATATTATTTAAAAAAATATAAAAAACCCTTTCTTTCATTATATATTCTAAATCAAATTTTTATTCATGGAATAATTACTCACAGGTGTAGGAAGAAGAAATTGACTACACTGAGGAGGCCCTCTAACGAAGGGTTAATGCTCAAATCATTAGGTTCAAACAAAACGAAATAAGAATAACAACATGGATGTCACTTGAATATTTGATGGACATGTATGATGAAATCCAATCTGGCATTCAATGATTCAAGGACAAGAAGGAAGTGCCATAAGTCTTCTTGTATTTCACTAAATACTTCCATGAAGATGAAGAAAAACATGAGGTGGAGGAGCCCAACTGCCTACCTATATCTAGTGATAATCAACTACAATAAGAACTCTCCACCAAAGAAAAGATTCAAGACGAACCACCTTTAGGAGATGATACATTCATGAACTCCAAATCATATCTGATTTGAGTATAACTGTTAACTGTTTTGAATTTTTTGAATTGGAGGATTCTTAATATGCCTTGGTGGATGATGTGGAAAAATATGTACCAGTTTAGGGACACCTATAACTACTTAAATATATTGAAAATCTACTGGAGGATCCCAATAATTAAGAGATCCAAGTTTGTTGATCCTGAGAAAATAATATCGGAGGCTTAATCTCCCATGAATCCAGAACTAAATAATAAGATGGTTTCACAAGTAGCAACAAAAGACGAGTAGGTTCTAAACTTAATCCTATAATAACCATGAAAGTTGTACCATATTGAGAAGGGGTCGGATCTTGTGTACTCCGTCCATGGGTTCCTCTTTAAAAATAACAAATAATTGTATGCTGTAAAGAGAAACATGCGGTGGTTCATGTAAAAGAAGATCCACCCACCATAAAATTATGGATAACATATGTTACATCCCACTAGAGGCAGAAAAAAAAAACCAGGTCCCACTTGGGGGATCATATCAATGTTTATCTTTACATTCTTTTTATATTTTAATTTTATTTTTTCCTTGGTATTTTAACATAAAGCTCAATCATTCTTATCTTTTTTATCATTAATGACATGATACTTGTTCTCAAGTGAGTAATTCTCTTTTCTAGGTCTATAAATTTGAAAATTGAAGCCTTAAATATTGGAATAGAATTTCTAATATTCACAGGAAAGAGAGTTCATTTTTATTATTTAAACATTTAAACACCTTAATTTTTTTCCAAAACATCTTTATATAATTAATGGCAAGAATTTAATGCCCACACTTGAATTACTACTTTACTTGAAATATTTAGGAAACATGAGTTTCTTAGGAATCCTAGGATTCCGTGTTTTAAATATAAAATTTAATGCGATTGAATGACTAAAATGGAAAATTAAATGTTTAAACTAAAGGATACTGAAATGATGACTCATGATTTAAGGTAATTAGTTGATTTTTTGTAAATTAAATTTCCCTACCATTATTTATTCAATGATTTTTGGAAATCCATGTGAACTAATTAAATATTATAAATCATTCCTTGAGTGATTTTCCAATATCATATGTCTCATTCCCAAGAGGATTTCTAGGCCAAGTACTTCCTATTTATTCTTAAGTATACTTCTTGAGTGATCTTGGGACATGTCACCTGCCAGAACTTGCAATTGAACTTGTCAAGGCTATGACTGTACGAAAACAAATTTAAAATGATTATGGACTATTTTGAAAATCCCATATCCTTAAATACCACATTTACATAAATCCTTCATTTATCCCATAGTGACCATGAATGACCTTTATAGGGATTATCCATGTTTGAATCCATTTTTATCCATTCTTATCCTACTCTTGGTATTTCCATGATATTTTAAATATGAAGTGTGAGGTGAAGGGCATCATGGTGGAAGGGATGTTATAAATTTTAAGGAAAAATTATGGCGGTGATATTGTGGGAATTATAAAATTATTTGTAATCATTATTTATACGTAATTATTTTCCCCTCTTGAATTAAAAAAATGAAAAAATTGAAAAAAGAACCAAAAAATGGAAAAATGGTTTTTGATTTTGGAAAACCAAAAAAACATTTTTTATACCGATGATCTTTTGATCATATGTGGTTAGGTGATGGATTTGGGGTTTTATCTAATCATAACATTAGAAAAAAGAAAAATATATACAAAATAAAAATAAAATCAAGAGGGTACACAAATCATTCATTACTCTTACTTGATCATGAACTTACTTTGAGTTTTTGTAGAAGTAGGTGTTTCTACATTGAAGATGAGAACTTCATTACACTTTCACTTTTGATATCATGAAATTTACTTAAGATATTATCCTCCTCCTTGATCCTTAATTTTAAATGCATCAAATCTGATCAACCTTAAGCCTCCGAGTCATTTGAACCATTATTGAATGTTCTCATGATTTTATGTGCCTTTTTTCTTTGAAAAGTGGAGAAAGTAGTTCTTTTACAATATTATGGATAAGGAGAATTTCCTCAAGATATGATCATAACTATACATGATTTGTGTCATAATATATGAGATTAAAGATTCAAATGTGAAGTAAATCCACATTTGGAATGTTTAATAATAAAAAATTACAGAGCTTGAATGAATTAAAGGAGAAGATTCATCACTCTTCAGAGTATAAAAGTAAAATTTATGAATATATTGATTCTTTGAAAAATAAAAAATTTAATTGAAACTTTATGTGGATTTTTAAATATTTTATTTGTCATTAAAAATTGTTTCATTTTATTACTTTGTAATTTGAATATTAGTAACATTTGTTCCCATTGAAATTTATTGTAGAGATTTTATGCATTAGTATATGATGGATTAAGTGTGGGGGAATTGATAGAGATAATATTTTGCAATTCTTTTGTATAAATACAAATTTTTTTAATCCTCCTAAATTATCTATTTTAGATAATATGGATCAATTTTGGATTTATCATGTTTTTTTAGAAAAATTATTAATGGTTCTTAATTCTGGATTTTTTACAGATTTTTATGTTGAAGGTATTTGGTCATTTATTAAAACATATATGTCCAATTTTATTGATTCTTTTTATTAAGAATTATTTAATTTTTATCGACTTTTTATTCTAGACCAGGGGTAGATTCGGTCATCTAGAGGCCCAAAAAATTTATTGAAAATGGAAACTGTTCAAGGTGCATGGTGTGGAATTCACCATAGTAACAAAATCCCATCTCATCCTACACACCACTAATTGAGGTTATTCCACTTGTATAACAACGAGGAAACATTTTCATGTCTCTAAAATTATGTTGAGATATTTTTGAAGTCATTAAGGTTTAAATTGGATATTATAGTTTTTAAGACAACTTTCTGGAACCTTTATCTAGAAAATTTAACAGTCAATTTATAATTCATAATTTCTACATCTGGTGGACCAAGAAGCTGAAATTTGGAGAGAATATGTGAAATAAAATGGGTAATATAATTTATAAAGTGTACCATGCATGAATATTCCATTTAATTGTTAAAAAACGTGAAATATTTTGGAGTGAAGAATCTTTCTACAAAAGGAGAGGATCTCCTACCTCACAAATCATTCTGTCCCATCCCCACACCATCCACGATGCTAAGGAAAAAGGAAGACTTAAATATTGGAAGATAATTACAAAGATTCATAGTAATGGTAGTTCATTTTTATTTTTTAATCTTTTAAAATCCTTATATTTTTTGTCCAAAAAATGTTTTGAGCTTTAATGATAATAATTGCATGCCCAAACATGAATTATTGCTTTACTTGACTTATTTAGTAGACATTAGTTTCAAAGGAATCATAAAATGCCCTATTATATATATAAATTTTAATGAAATTGAATTAGTAAAATGAAAATTTTAATGTTTAATGTGAAGCATGGATATTGAAATGATGACCCATGATTTAAGGGAATTAGTTGATTTACATAAATAAAATTTCCCTATAATTGTTTAAGCTTTGAATTTCTGAAATTCATGTGAATTGATTTTTTATTATAAATCACTCCTTCAGTGATTTTCTAATATAATGATTCTCATTCTTGAGATGATTTCTAGACCAAGTACGTTATATTTATTCTTGAGCAGATTTACTGAGTGATCTTGCGACATGTCACCAATAAGAACATGAATTTTAACTTGAGAAAATTATGACTGTACAAAACAATATTTAAAATAATTGAGAAATATTTTGAAAATCCCTTATCCATAAAGAACACATTTACCTAAATCCTTTTTTATCCCATAGATAACATGAATGGACTTTATAGGGATTATCTATGTTTCAATTCATTTTTATCCATTCACACCCGACTATTGTTATTTGTATTATATTTTAAAGATGAAGTGTGTGGGTGAAGGGAATCATAGTGAAACGAATGTTATACATTATAAGGAAAACAAGTGGGGGTTCTTTTTTAAGAATTTTAAAATATTTTGGAATCATTAATATTATTTCATTGTTTTCCCCTCTTGAATTAATGAAATGAAAAAATGACAAAAAACCAAATAAATAAGGAAAATGGTTGTGATTTGGGAAAACCAAAAATCACAATTTTACAGATCGATGATTTTTTATCATATCTAGTTAGGTGATGGATGTGAGGTTTGATCTAATAATATCATTTTTAAAAAATAAAAAATATATATAAAAGAAAAAAAACAAGAGGGTGCACAAATCATTCATTATGTTTACTTGATCATGACCTTACTTTGAGTTTTGGGGGAAGTAAGTGTTTCTACATTAAAGAGGAGAACTTCATTACACATTTACTTTTTATATCATGAATTTTACATAATATGTTATCCTCGTACTTGATCCTTAATTTTTAATTCCTCAAATCCTACTAACCTCATGCCTTAGATTCATTTGATCCTTTTTTTGAAAATCCTCATGATTTTATGTGCCTTTCATATTTACAAAGTGGAGAAATTAATTCCTTTAAAAATGTTACAGATAAGGATTAGTTTTTTCAAGATATGAGCATAAATATACTCTATTTTTGTCATTATAGATGAGAGGAAAGATTCAAAGGTTAGGTAAATCATGATTTGGCATGTTTAATAATAATTAATTCGGGAGCTGGAATGAATGAAAGGAAAAGGTTCATCATTCTTCATAGGGGGAAAGTAAAATATATGAATTGAATGTTTCTTTTTATAAATGATAAATTAAATTGATACTTTATGTGTATTTTTGAGAAAAAAATACATTCAAAATTGTTTGATTTTATTACTTTGGAATTTGAATATTGGGAGCATTAGTTCTATTTAAAATTTAATGTTGAGATTTTAAGCTTGAGGAAACGCATGGTTTAGGTGTGGGGGAATGATAGAGCTAATATTTTCCAATTTTTTTGTCAATTTCAATTGTTTTAATCCACCCAAATTATCAATTTGAGATTATATGAATAAAATTTTTATTTATGATTGGTTTTGAGAAAAATTGTGAAAAGTGATTAATTATGGATTTTTTACATATTATTACATCATGGGTTTTTTGGTAATTTACTTAAAAATATAAAACCAAATTGATTGATTTTTTTTAAAATAACTATTTAATTTATTGGAAACTTTTTCTTCTGAACCAAAGGCTAATTTGAGCATCTAGAGGCCCAAAATATTCAATGAAGTTGGGAAATTTTCCGGGTGCACAACATCAACCCCACCACAATAATGAAACCCCATTTCGGCCTAGACACCATAAATTGATGTGATCCTTATTGTAATAGAATTATTAAAAATAGTTCTTTCTCTAAAATTATATTGAGGGTGATTTCATGTCATTAATGTCCCAATTAGATATTATACTTTTAAAGGAAATTTATAGGAACATTCATCTATAAAATGTAACACTCAATTAATAAATCATAACCTCAATATATGGTGGCCAAACGAGCTTCAATTTTGAGAGTAGATGAGAAATAAAATGGGAAATACAATTATTAAATAGAAAATGCGTGAATAGTCCATTTAATGGATTAAAAGGCGACACATTTTGGATAACAGACTCTGCCTATAAAAGAATAGGAGCTCATACCTCTCGAATCATTCTTTCCCATCCCCAGACCATTCGGGGCACCAAAGAGATGAGGCCAAGGTCTTTTAGGAATTTCATTTCTTTATTTTATTTTTGTTTTAGTTTTCTTTTATATGTAACACATTTATATATTTTATTAAAAAAAATTCCATTTCTTCTTTTGTCTTTATTTTTCTTCAAAACTCTAATTATCTCATTCTCTATCTTCCCTCTCTCTATAGTGATCTCCAATAACTTTGAAATGGAAGGTGACTGACCCAAGGCTTATCCTTGGGAGAGGTTTCATTGTGCTCTTTATTATTTCACATAAAATTCATAAAAATTTAAATATATTTTTGGTGGAGTTTGGAAAATTGAATGGGTGTGGTGGTCCTCCACCATGACACTATTTCCAAATCAATTTCTTCCCCTCGATTAATTCGTCTTCCCTCCCCTATCTTAGGAAAACCCTTTATAAAGTGGAGTTGGGTTTCCAATAAGGGATGAAATGACATATGTTGGAGTTGATTCCTTATGGGATATTATTCTCCATTGAGGTGTTATCATAGATGACTACTAAAAGAGGTTTGGTTTCATGTGTTGGATACATGCTAAAATCTCACACTCTTTAAATCAAATGAAATTAATTCATTACATATGTTTTATAAAATAAATTATCAAAATGATTTTAAACAATTAATAATTAATTAATGAACCCATGTTCTTCAAACCTATGACCAGGTTCTATCTTCCCTAATTTCATTCTTTCAGTATCTACATCTTCATTTAGATTTAATGATTTCATTTCATTATTTTAATTTCACTATATTAAAAAAACCCTTAAAATCATTATTTTCATAAATAATATAAAACAAAAAATAATTAGAATAGATGAACAAGAGTAAGTGATTGAACGGACTGCAACGCTCCTCATGTGATTTGACCCTGGTCAGCTACTATGTTGGATTAGGAAAATAAATTTTCTTTTACCACACCCTATGATAGGTGTTAGTCAAAACTGGAGCCTTTTATGGCGAGCTATGCATTTATTTCGATAACCATTTCAAAATTCACATTTTTTAGGTGTTTTCATTGTTTTCTTTAAAAAATATTAATAATCCATTTTTCCCAAGATGTATTCAAATAAAAATTATTATGCATGGAACAATTAATCACAGGTGTAGGATTAATAAATAGACTACACTGAGGAGGTCACAAAATAAATGGTTGATTCTCTAATGATAAGATTCAAACAAAATAAATGAGGAATAAAAACATGTATCTCACTTGATGATTTGATGCCAGACAGATAAACTCCAAACTAGTATTCAAAGATTCAAGTCCAAGAAGAAAGTGCCACTGGTCTTCCTGGATTTCACTAAATAAATCCCTGAAGTTGAAGACAAACTCATGGTGGAGGAGACCGACTACATACCTCTATCCAGTGATAATCAACTCCAACAGACACTCTCCACCAAAGAAAAGATTCAAGCCATACCACCTTAGGGAGATGATACATTCATGAACTCCAACTCATTTTATTTTGTTGAATCTTATTAGAGTATAACTCCCAACTGTTTTGAATTTTTAGAATTGGTGGACTCTTATTATGCCTTGGGAGATGATGTGGAAAAATATACACTTGTTGAATAACATATGTAGCTCCCTGAAGTCATTGAACATCTAATGGAGGAGCCCCGTCATGAAGATATCCATGTTTCTGAGCTTGAGGAAATCGAAAAAGTGGTTAAATCCACCAGGAAGCCATCACTGGAAGATAAGATGGTTGCACAAGTAGCAATAAAAGAAGAGTACATTCCATACTTTATCCTACCATTTCCATGAAAGTTGTACCACATTGCAAAGTGGGATGATTTGGTGTACTCTATCCATGGATTCCTCCTCAACAAGAACAATGAACTATAAACTTGAAGTAACAACATGTGGTGGTTCATGATAAAGAAGATCCACTGACCATTGGATTATGGATAACAACTGGTACTTCCCACTAGAGGCAGAAAAAATTCAATTCCCACTTGGGTGATCATACCAAGATTTATTTTTACATGTTTTTTAGATTTCAATTTCATTTTATTAAAAATTAATTTATCATATAGCCCAGTCCCACTTATATTTTTGATCTTTAATGAAATTATCTTTATTCTTATGTGAGTAATTTTCTTTTTTAGGTTCATAAATTGAAAAATGAATACATAAATAGTGTAAGATAATTACCAAGATTTTTTGGTAAAAGGAGTTCATTTTTATTGTTTAAACTTTAAAACTCTTTACATTTTTTAGTCCAAAATAGTTTTTGAGCATTAAAGATAAGAATTTAATGTCCACACTTGAATTATTACTTTACATGACATATTTAAGAGACATGTGATTTTTAAGAATCTTGTGATTCCATGATATAGATTTCAATTTTAACTAGATTTAATGATTAAATTGGAAAATTTAATATTTAAAGTGAAGTATGTATATTGAAATGAGGACTCATGATTTAATGGAATTAGTTGATTTATGAAAATGAAATTTCCCTACCTTTTTTATGCATTCAAATTCTGAAATTCATTTGAATTTATTTGTAACTATAAATCATTACTTGGGTGATTTTTCAATATCACATGTCTCATTTTTGAGAGGATTTATAGACCAAGTACTTCCTATTTATTATTGAGTATTTTTCTTGAGTGATCTAGGGAAATGTCACCTTCTATAACTTGCATTTTAACTTGTCAAAGTTATAAATTTAGAAAAAAATATTTAAAATGGTTGATTTGTCTTTTTAAAATCACATTTCCTTAAATACAACCTTTAGTTAAATCCTTATTTTGTCCCATTGAAAACTTGAATGACCTTTATATGAATGATCCATGATTAAATCCATTTTTAGCCATTCCTTCCCTACTCTTGGTATTTGCATGATATTATAAATATAAAGTGTGGGGTGAAGGTAATCATAGTGTAAGGGATGTAAAACATTGTACAGAAAATGTGTGGGGGTTCCATTGTGGGAATTGTAAATGTTTTGGGAATTATTCATTATACTTCATTATTCCCCCTTATTTAATTAAAAAAATGAAAAAAATAAAAAATGAAAAAAATGGGATGTGATTTTGAAAAATATAAAAACACTATTTTCAAGACTGGAGATATATTGATTTTATGTGGTTAGGTAATGGAAGTGAGGTTTTATCTAGTCATAACATTAGAAATAAAATTATAAAAAAATCAAGAGGGTGCATGAATCATTCATTATGATTAATTGATCATGACCTTACTTCGAGTTTTTGGGGAAGTAGGTGGTGCTAAATTGAATAGTATAACTTCATTATAATTGTAATTTTGATAAAATTCATTTTAATGAAGACATTATCATCCTCTTTGAGCCTTACTTTTTAATCCATCAAATCCTTCCAACCATAATCTATAGAGTCATTTGAATTATTATAGCAAGTCCACGTGATTTTATGTGCCTTTGGTATTTTTATAAAGTGGATAATTCAGTTCTTTTACAAGATTATGGATATGAAGAATGTTCTCATAATATGAGCATAAATATACTTGATTTTTATCATAAGATATGAGAGGAAAAATTCAAAGGTGAGGAATATCATGATTTGTCATGTTTAATAATAATGAATTGAAGATCTTGAATGAATGAAGAGAGAAGTTTCATTATATTTCAAAGGGGGAAAGTAAAATATATGAACAGGTATTTTCATTAAAAATGAGAAATTAAATTGATACTTCATGTGTATTTTTGAAAATTGGATTTGGCATTGATTTTTTTATTTAATTACATTGGAATTTAAATATTGGTAACAGTGGTTCCCTATCAAATTTATTGTTTAGATTTTTTTCCTCAGGAAAAGAATGGTTTAAGTGTGGGGGAATTTATAAAGATAATATTTTAGAAATATTTTGTATTCATTTGAATAGTTTTTATTCTAAAAAATTATCAATTTGAGCTTATATGGATCAATATTGGATTTATAAATTGTTTTGAGAAAAATTGTGAAAAGTGATTAATTCTAGATTTTTTACAATTTTTTACATTAATGGTATTTTTGTAATTTATTTAAAAATATAATTTCAAATTGATTTATTATTATATTTTGAAATAATTAATTAATTTCCTTCATCTTTTTTTTGGTCTAGAGGCCTATTCTAGCATCTAGAGGCCCGAAAAATTCAATGAAGTTGGGAAATTTTTCGGGTACACAACACAGAGCCCACCATAGTAACAAAATTCCATCTAGGTATAAACACTTCCAATTGAGGTGATTCCAATTAAAATAGAACGATTAAACATAGGCCCGTGTCTAAAAATATGTTGTGGGAGTGTTTAAGTCATTAAGTTTTCTATTGGATATTATAACTTTGAAGAAAGATTCCAAAAACCATCATCCATAAAAAGTGACAATCAATCAATAATTGAAAACATCTACATTCGGTGGCCCAAAAAGCTTCTTTTTTAGAGGATACTCACAATACAATGGGAATAAAATTTATGAAGGGGAAAATGCATGAATAGTCCTTGTAATGGGTCCAAAACGTGAAAACTTTTGGATGATAGATTCTACCAACAAAAGAGGAGGAGCTCCTACCTCTTAAATAATTCCTTACCATCCCCACACCATTTGGGAAACCAAGGAGGGAAGGACAAGGGAAATTTAGGAAATTTATTTTATTTTATTAGTTTTCTTTTACATTCAACACATTCACCAATTTTATTAAAGTGTTTCCCATTTATTCTTTCCACTTTATTTGTCTTCAAAGTCTAATTATCTCATTATCTCTTCCCCTCTCCATCTTATTCTCTAATCACATTTAAATGGAAAATGACTAATCTGAAACTTGCCACTGGGGGTGTTTTCCCGGTGTTCTTCATTATTGATCATCAAATTTGAATTTTTTTAAATCTATTTGTGGTGGTGGTGGAAATTTTACATGGGTGCTACAGTTGTCTAACACGACACTATTTCCAAATCCATTTATTTTCCTTGATTAATTCATTTTCCCTCCCTTCTCTTAGGATCACCCTTCATAAAGTGGTTCTTTGGTTTCCATAAGGTATGAAATGACATATAGTGGATCTAGGTATTTTGGGATATCATTCTCAATTGAGGTGTTATCCTAATTGACTATTGGATATGGTGTGGTTTGGTTTGCCGAAGAAATGATAAAATCACAAACTCTTTAAAGTAGAGGAATGTAATTCATTAATGATTTTTCATAAAATTAATAATAAAATTGAATTAAAAGAATAAAGAAATTATTAATTGAACCATTTTATCCAACCCTAAGACCACGTTCTTTCTTCCAAAATTTCATTGCGTCAACATCTACATCTGCATTTATATTTAAATTTTTCATTCCACTATTTTAATTTCATTATTTTCCAAAACCCATAAAACCATCATTTTCATAAATAATATAAAAACAGGAAAAATATAGAATAGTTGAACTAGAATAACTGATTGAACCGATTTCAACAATCCTCAAGTGAGACAACCCTAGTTAGCCACAATTCTTCATTAGGAAAATAAATTTTCTTTTTCCAAGCCCTATGATAGGCGTGTTTCAAAAGTGGAGTCGTTGTCGAGGAGATAAGTAGTTATTTTAATCAATTTTCCAAAATTCACATTTTATAGATATATTTTTTTGATTTCTTTAAAAAAATAAAAAAAAATACCTTTTTCCATGATGTACTAAAATTCGAATTATTATTCATGGAACAATTACTCACAGGTGCATGAAGAAGAAACATACCACACTAAGGAGGCCCTTCAATGAAGGGATGATGCTATAATGATAAGGTTCAAAAAAATGGAAAGAGGAATAGGAACATGGATCTCAATTGAAGATAAGATGGCCAGGATGGATGACCTCCAAACTAACATACAATGATTCAAGGCCAAGAAGTAAGTGCCACTAGACTTCTCATATTTCACTCAAGACATCCAGGACATTGAAAAAAAAAACTCATTGTGGATGAGTCTGAATACCTACCTCAATCCAGTGGCAATAAAATCCAAGAATCCCTCTCCACTAAAGAAAAAGACTCAAGATGAACCAACTCAGGAAGATAATAGAATCATGAACTCTAACTCAAATGATTTTATTGAATCTGATTTGAGTATTACTCCCAAATATTTTGAATTTTCATAATTGGAGGACTCTTATTATGCCTCGGAGGATAATGTGAAAAAATATGAACCTATTGAGTAACACCAAGATCTCTATGAAAACATTGAACATCTAATACCATAGTGAATATATTCAAGTTACTAAGCCCGATGAAATCAGACAGGAGGCTGAAGCCCCCATGAATCTATCACTAGAAGATAATATGGTCCCACAAATAGAAACAAAAAAAGAGGAGGTTCCATAATTCATAATATCGCCTCTATGCATGATGTATGAAATTTCTAAGGGGTGGATCTAGTGTACTCTATCCATGTATTCCTCCTTAATAAGAACAAAGAACTGCAAGCTGGGAAGAAAAAAATGTGGTTGTTCATGTCAAAGAAGACCCACCCACCATAAGATTGTGGATAACAACTGGTACTTCCAACTAATAGTAGTAAATATTTAGGGTCCACATGGGGTATAATACCAGTATTTATCTTTAATTTCTTTTTATATTTCAATTTCAGCTTTTAAGACGTATTTTAGCATGAAATATTGTCCTCCTTATCTTTTTTATCTTTAATGATTTATCCTTGTTCTTAAGTGAGTAATTCTCTTTTATGGGTTCACAAATGGGAAAAAGGAAGACTTAAATAGTGGAAGAGAAATAATATTCTTCATGTCAATGGGAGTTTATTTTTATTATTTAAACTTTTAAACTCCACATATGTTTTGGTCAGAAACATGTTTTGAGATTTAATGATAAGAATTTCATTCTCACTCTTGAATTATTGCTTTACTTGACTTATTTAGGAGACATGAGTTTCATTGGAATCCTAGGATGCCATGTTTTAGATTTCAAAATTAGTGAGATTGAATGAGTAAAATAGAAAATTTAATGTTTAATGTGAATCATGGATATTGAAATTATGACTTGTGAATTAATAGAATTAGTTGATTTATGTAAATGAAATCTCCGCAACTTTTTTTATACTTTTAATTTTTTAAATTCACGTGAATTGATTTGTTATTATAAATAATTCCTTGAGTAATTTTCCAATATCATATCTCTCATTACTGAGAGGATTTCTAGACCATGTACTTTCTATTTATTAGTGATCATATTTCATGGGCGATCTTAATACATGTCACCTTCTAAAAACATTCATTTGAACATGTACAAGCTATGCCTATACAAAAACAAATTTAAAATGATTGAGTCATCTTTTGAAAATAATTTATCCCTAAATACCACCATTATATAAATCCTTATCTTAACCCATAGAGACCATGAATGACCATTATTAGTATGAGCCATGTTTGAATCCATTTTTATCTATTCATACCCTAATCTTGGTATTTGAATGATATTTTAAAGATGGAGTTTGGGGGTAAAGGGAATCATGGTTGAAGGGATGTTATACATTGTAAGGAAAAATTGTGGGGGTGATATTATGGGAATTGTAAAAGTTTGGGGAATAATTCATTGTAATTTATTGATTCCCCTCTTGAATTAAAAAAATGACAAAAATGAAAGAAAAAAAATGAGAAAAATGGGTTGTGATTTAGGAAAACAAAAAATATCCATTTTCCTGACAGATGATATTTTGATTGTATATAGTTATGTTATTTATGCGAGGTTTGATATGATTATAACATTATAACAAAAGAAATATATATATATATATATATATATATGTATATGTTAGGACCAATATGGGCCTATATACCCTGAGAGGGGGGTGAATCTGGGTATGTAGATTCTTTTTCAAAAGTCTTCCTGCCCCACTGGATCTTGACCTCTTTGTTACAAGGGTCACTTTGTTTGCACTTTTGTGTTCATTATGTCCACTTCTTTTCTTATTTATATGATGATGCTGCTTTAAATACAATGCAGTGAAGTAAGCAGGAACACACAAATATTTTTACTTGGTTCACCCTCACTGGGTTACGTCTAAGGAGCATACGCCGACATGTTTCCGGTCGTACCAAATTCCACTAAGGCTCACTGCCAATATTGTTCGGTCTAGATCACTTATATGCCCAAGATCACTGCCTTTAAAAGGGTTTAGGGTCAGCTCCATACTTTCCCAAGGGTCACTCCCTATTTCTATCTCTCTGGATCACTACCGGAGTAGAGGATCACCTGTTTCCTCTTCCTTTGCTCACTGTACTAGGAAGGGATCCACTCACAGTTTATAAACCTGTAGGTATCTTCATTTGAATGAATACATGTATCCTTGACTGTTGATGGATGCTCTGTTATAGTCCAACTTTCATCCACTGATAAATACCACTTTTCCTCTTAACCATTGGGAAATTCCTTTGGAAACACCTTTGCAAAGCACCCTACTTCGCGAGCCTCCCAATTTCGCGAAGCTCAAACAAGCCTTCGCGAAGCTCATGCCTTTTCGCAAAGAACTCTCGCGAAGCACTACCGTGAAGCACTTCCGCGAAGCTCAATTCATTGTAGAGAAACTTCCCTCACAAATCTCACTAAGCCAACGCGGAGCTCACGACCTTCGCAGAGCAAGAATAGCCGCTGAGAAGCTCTACTTTCGTGAAGCACACATGCTACGCGAACTACCTTCCCGAACTGAGAGCAAATGATTTTCTCTGAAAATTCTCTCTGCTTCTCTTTAGGGGGTCGGCCTCTATTTATAGGCGATTCCATCAACCCTCAAACTTTCCACGGGAAGTCAACGCCACGTCATCTCAAATCTCGAAGCTCTAAAGTTTCTATCGGAATTCTGTCTAAATCGCGAAGCACTTCATCAATTTTTGGATCGTGGAGGTTGTTGTAATCACGGAGCATCACCATCAACATTATTTCGCGCCTTCGCCGTGAATCTCCCCCACAAAGCCCTTCACCACCGCGATGCACTTCACCTATTCCATTTGCGAAGCTTTGACGCAATCAGGAAGCATCACTGCCTCCATTTTTCTAGTCTTTGTGAAATCCAATCCATGCATCCCATCTTCACGAAACTCATGCCTTTGCCATATAAAAATATGATCTTCATGGAAATCCTATTTTCGCGATGCTCACCAAACTCCAAATTTTGGACCCCAAAAATTTGGCAAACACTGGGAAACGGCGCCACCTTATACTACTCTTTTGTACCGCCTCTAGATTATTCATTCCTTTTTCATCGTTCTGTGTCAAAATGGACTGTCAATAACGTCTCGGGAACTCAACAATTCTCCATGGAAACCTACTTTGTAAACAAACACAATCAACCCAAAAATACTGCAATGTTATCTTGAAGGATTTTTTCCCAAAAGTATAAAAGAACAATAGTCAAGATAATGCAAAAATTATTCATTATGCTTACATGATCATGAACTTACTTTGAGTTTTGGGGGAAGTAGTTGTTGCTGCATTGAATAGGATAACATCATTACACTATTACTTTTAACCTCATGCATTTTACATATAAAATTAGCCTCCAACTTGAGCCTTAATTTTTAATGCATCAAATTCTACCAACCTTAAACCTTGGAGTCATTTAAACCTTTATTGCAAGTCCTCACGATTTTATGCTCCTTTATTGTCTTTAAAAAGTGGAGAAAGTAGTTCTTTTACAATATTATGGATAAGGATCATGTACTCATGATATGAGAATAATTGTACAAGATTACAATCATGATAGATGAGAGTAAATATTCAAAATTGAGATAAATCAGGATTTGGTATGTTTAATATTGATGCATTAAAAAGAATAAATAAATAAAATGGGGAATTTCATTATTCTTCAGAGGAGAAAAGTAAAATATATGAATTGATTGTTTCTTTGAAAAATGAGAAATTAAATTGATACTTGTTGTGGATTTTTGAAAATTTGATTTGGAATTGAAAATTGTTTGATTTTATTTCTTTGGAATTTGAATATTGGTAACATTGGTGCCCTTTGAAATTTAATGTTGAGATTTTATGCATGGGGAAAAGGATGGTTTATGTTTAGAGGAATTGATATGGATGATATTTTCCACATTTTTTGTATGAATTTGAATTTATTTAATCCAAAAAAATTATCAATTTGAGCTTATATTGATCAATTTTTGATTTATAATGTGTTTTGAGAAAAATTGATAAAAGTGATTAATTATGGATTTTTTTACAGATTTTTACATCAAGGGTTTTTTGGTCATTTAATTAAAAATATAATTCCCATTTGGTTGATTTTTTTGAAACCATTGTTTAATTTCATTCAACATTGTCTTCTAAACCATGGGATGATTCGAGAATCTAGGGGACCAAAAAAATCAATGATGTTGGGAAATTTTGGGGGCACATAGTGTAAACCCTACAATTGTAATGGAATCCCCACATGGCATACACACCTCCAATTGAGGTGATACCACCTAGAATATAATAGGGACATATAGTCACCTCTCTACAATTTTTTTGTGGGAGTTTTGAAGTTATTAATGATGTCATTAGATATTATGCTTTTGAAAGAAGCTTCTTGGAACCATAATCCAGAAAATGTAAAATTAAATTAATAATTCATAACATCTACATATTGTGGCTAAATGAGATGAACTTTTGAATAGATAAGCGAAATACAATGGGAAAGAACTTTTATGAAGGGTACCATGTGTGATTAGTCTATTTAATGGGTCAAAATGAGACAACTTTTGGAGGGCAGATTCTGCCTATAAAAGGAGAGGAGCTCCTACCTCTCAAATATTTCTTTCCCATCCCCAGACCATTCAGGGAACCTATGAGAGGAGGCTAAAGGGAATTTAGGAATTTTATTTCCTTATTTCCTTTTTTTTCTTTTAATTGTAACACATTCATATTTTTTATTAAAGTGTTTCTCATTTAGTCTTCCATGTTTCATTGGGTTCAAACACTAATTTTCTCATTCTATCTCCTCTCTCTCTCCATCGTGATCTCTAATAACTTTGTAATGGCAAGTGACTAACCTGAGGCTTGGCCCTGTGAGAGGTTACACGGTGTTATTCATTATTTCACTTTAAATTCAAAATGTTTTTAATCTATTTGTGATGGAGGTAGGAATATTGAACGGGTGTAGTGGTCATCCACCATGACATTATATCCAAAAACATTTATGTTCCTTGATTAATTCATTTTTCCTCGCTTATCTTAGGAAAACCCTTAATTCAGAAGATTTAGGATTATATAATGGATGAAACGACATATGGTAGAGCTTAGTAATTTTTGGATAGCATTCTCGGTTGATGTGCTATCTTAGTTGACTATTCGAGGAGGTGTGGTTTGGTGTGCTAGAGACATGCTAAAATCACACTCTTTAAATCAAAGGAAAGTAATTAATTAAGGACGTTACATAATTTAAATTATTAAATTGAATTTAAACAATAAATAAATAATAAATGAACCCATGTTATCCAACCCTTGGACCAAGTTATTTCTTCACAAATTTCATTATGTCTGCATCTGCATCTGCATTAAGATTTAAATTTTTCATTTCACTATTTTAATCTCACTATTTTAAAAAACAATTAATACCATCATTTTTAGAAATAATATAAAAACACAAAAATAATTATAATAGTTTAAATAGAATAAGTGATTGAACCGACTACAATGATCCTCATGTCAGACGACCCTGGTTATCCACTATGCTACATTTGGAAAATAAATTTTCTTTTTCATGCCCTACAATTGGCATGCGTCAATAAGTTCAGGATCCATATTATTCTCATCTCTATAAAATTAATACAAAATAGAAAAAGTAGCATAACAAGGGGTTTTATAAAAGCGAGAGCGAAACACACCACATGGGTCTATAAAAAAAAATTGAGAGAAAATATTCAGAGTAACAAAGGAACTATATTAAGGAAACCTCCATCAATTATCTATTGGATAGAACATTAAAAACTTGGTTGGCCTCCCGGTAAGAATGAGTTTTATCCAACTGAATACAGTCAATAATTTGGAGGCATGAAATCCCTGTTGAAAGCATTTTCCATGGTACATTACTATATTATGTCATCATAATTTTCACCACTACGGTAGTTTCATATTTCAACTAGATATGTATCCATCCATATTGGACATCATATTTTTTAGCTTTAATCATCTCCCATAGTTCGTCTTTAATTGCATATCCCACGCCAATATAGTGATATAAGCATCTTTTAATGATACCCTTATGGGTGCAAAAGATACCACGACATCCTGATGATCTTGCTGCACAAGATTCGGCACCATCCACATTCACTTTCATCACTATGAATATGTGTGGGATACATCAAATTGATTTCAATATCACAGGCTCCTTGACTATTCTATAAAAAATTGTTTTTAGAATAATCATATCTGATAGATTGTTATTCATGGAACTTTTTTGGATTTGGGAGGTTTCCAAAACCTCCTTGTACCAATAATTTAGACTAGACTTCAAGGATAACATATTATTCTCAAAAAATATATAATTTCATACCTTCTAACTGAAGGAAAAGGCAGTGGACACTACTATGATGAGAAGTGAAAGAATCTGATCATTATGTATAGTAGTAGTGATGAAAGTCATGAAGCCATTCTGCCACAAAGGTGTGGGGTTGGAACCTTAGCACGTGTACTTATAGTAATCCTTATAACTGAAATTAATATTTGAGTTAAGGGTCCAAACCAGGATTTCATAGTAACTAAAGATGTTAATCTGCACCTCCATCCTAATTTGAGTGGACATACAGACCTGTAGGTCAGTATTCTGAGTAATTTCAATAATGGAATGTCCATTGTGTAGCTTTGATAAAAATATATGGCACAAAAAATCTAAATAATCATCATTGGATGTTATAAAAGTCCATGTGAATTTACTTATATGGTAATCATTGAATATTTTTAGATCCTTAATTAACATAACCCCCAAATTAGTGGATTTATGAATTCTTTCCGTGAAATAGTGATTTTTTTCTTTTCATATATGGATCTAGTCTAAATATATTACCTGATCAACACCTTAAACTCTTCAATGAGTGTACGATTCCATATTTAAAAAGAAAATGATTAGATGGACATTAATGTGATAATATAATTCATAAGAAAAATTATTTTTTCTTGAGATATTTTTTCCCTTTCCAGTTATCCATTTGAGACATAATTATGGAGTAAATTCTTTCAAGGGAAACTCTTTTAACCCTTCCCCAAAATAGAGGCACCCCAAGATACAAAAATGAAAGGATGTGTTTATTCACTCCATGTTTCCTAGAAATCCTATTTTCTTGGACATAATCATCCCATTACCAAACACAATAATGTAATTATTCCATCTTATCACCTATCAAAAAATAACATCATAATGAGAAATGACTTTATGGATTCATGAGATTGTACCTTTATCAGATTTCATGAAGGGAATATTTTTATCAGTATAAAGAAGGTTTTAGGGGGTGAAACTATCCATTCGAACATTAATTTTTATGTATAATTTAGTTTTCACAAGATCATTCAGACAGACACTTATGTAGTCTTCATCCAAGGCATAGAGATATCCCGAAAGGGGGTCTCCTTGTCTGACCCCCTCGATCAATTGAATTATCCTCTAAGTGAGCCACTAATATAGATTGATAACCTAACACTATTCAGGATGGTATTGACAATATTAATGAAAGACTCATAGAAGCCATTTTTTAGTGTCTCAAAAATGAATATCCAATTAATAGAGTCAAAATCCATATATATTTTCAATTTAATATCAAAGCTTCCATTTTTAACATTCCATTTAATAATGTTGAAATACTCTAATTTCATGAGGATATAGTTTTGAATATTTATTTCAGGAAAAAACAAATTAATTTGGGGTTATCATATCACTACAAATGTGTCTAAGACTTTGGGTAATTATCTTGGTGATGATTTTTTGTATTGTATTTCCAATTGAAACTGGACTTAAGTCCTTGATATCCAAGGAATTTTTATTTTTTTTAAATAAGGAAATGAAACAACAATGAAACCATAGGGAATAGATTCATGATTGAAGAAATATCTCACATCATTTATAACCTCATGGTGCACAATATCCTAGAAGAATCTGAATAATTTATTGGTATACGTATCCGGCCTACCCACACAAAAAATGATCAAAGGGAAAGGTTAATTCCTAATTTCTTTCTCCATTAAAACTCCAAAAGGCATTGTATTATTTTATTGAAAATGGTGGGTTGAATATTATCAAGCAGATGAATCATGTGACTATTCACTTTCTCTATGTAAAGATCATCGAATTAGTTTACCACAACATTGGTTATTTCAATATCTGATCTACATAGAGAACCATTAATTTCAATATCATTAACACCTCTTTGGGTCCTATAATCTAAATTAAAACACTGTCAAAAATGAATTCATGTCCCCTTATTTTATCCATTTTACATTGGGTTGATTTCAATCTATTCTTTCCTAATGGATGAGAAGGCCATCATGGTGTGAATGGGCCTGAATCTCATCACTGGAAGGGAAATAAATGTTCTAAATTTTATTTTGACTTTCAAGGAGATGTTGTTCAACGGTCTTATTGATATTGTCTAGATTTGAAAATGACACCTTTCTCCATTCTTTGAGCATTTTTTCTCGATTTCCACCATTTAAGACAAAATCGCAAGAGGATTTCTAATAGAATCAAGAATACAACAATTTGAGTTGACCTTCCAGAATCAAGAGACAACAATACAAGCATTGTTGAAATTAAAGGGAAGGGGAGATAATCTTGTCTTACTAGTAAAAATATCCACCAAAATTGGGATGTGATCAGACTGATACTTGAGGAGAATCAACCCAGAGACCATGATGGAATCATTTCTATCATCAACTTAAAAAGGGTATCTTCCAACCTTACTGTCTTTTCACACATTGAGTGTTTACCTGATCCATGTATAATCTTCTCCCATAATTATTAATTCATTAAAGTGACAATTATCAAAACACAAATGGAAGTATGAGGTCATCAATATTATAAAATGATTGTTAGTTTTCTCATCAGGTCTGATAATGGTGTTGAATTCACCCATGCCAACCCATCTCATATGAATCTAAGAAGGAAAGGTTTAAAGATCTATCAAAAGATAACTTCTTTTGATATAGAATTTTATTTATAAAATAAGTAAATGGTGACAGAACCCACTTGTATTCCAACATCAACTGAGACATCATCTTGATTCCTGATGCAGTTGTGAAGGAAAAATGATTTCATGCTTGAGAACCCAAATATTTTTAAAACCACTGTCATTTAAATTATGTGATAAAATGGATTAACCGATGGAATCCCAATCAAAGGAATTCCATTTTTTAAATGGAATGTTTGGTTCATCTAAAATAATCAAAAGTGGTTTATTAGTCACAATAAAATGTCTCAGGGCCTTGATTATGGGAGAGTTACCAATCCCTTGAGAACTAAAAAAGTGGAAAATAATTTATTGAGTGATGTTTTACCTCGTATGTGAGTCACTTCTTTCCTTGGTATTTCCAATATTTTATTCTTGATATTCATTTTTTACATTGTATTTCTAGTTTTTTTGTCCAAACAAATATCATCCCTCACATTAGGGATATATGTGGTCTTAGAGGGGGCATTAATATCATTAACCCTAGCTAACCACTGAGAGGGGTGAATTTATTGGGATAGTATTCAATTCCTATAGAGGAATCATGATGGACTGTTATCTTATAATTTTTTTCATGGGTAATTGAGATAATGGTTCCCCCATATTCTAGTGAGCTGCATGCTCAAGATGAGAATCATTATCAGATATGCTCTGAGAGATTTCATGAGTAATTATGGTCTGAAGGGGTGGCTTAAGGATACTTCCATAAATCAGTATGATTATTCCACTACCTTACTCATACATAATATCATATTAATGGTTGTTATTATATCCCATCACATTACATCCCATAACATTATTTGAATTTGACGGGGTGTCATGAGGTAGATATTTCTTGTGTCCCAAAGAAACCAGCTGTCCAAACTCAAAAAATGACTCATCCATACCTACTGCATTTTCTTGTTGATGCTTCTTATGAGGTAAGAATATTTGATCACTTATATACTCCTATATAAGGCCTTTAATAGGTTGATAGTCTTCCATGGACCACTTTTCCTAAACATCATATTCCTTATAAAGCTTCAAATCATGCTCATGTATGCTAGGAGAAGCTTCATCCCTGATGATCTCGACATCGGTGGGGAGGCTAATCATTAATCCCTCCCCCTTTTAATCAGCTGTGATTCCCACTCCAACAGTGTGGGAGAAATTGGTTTCACTTTATGAATGATATGAAACATCAATTTCTGTCATCATTATTTGTGTGTCAATTTTTTAAATATTAAGGGAATTTGAAGCCTCCATAATTTCAACCATTAAGAAAATAGAAATCACAAAAGTTTCAAATGAAAATGAGTGGTATAAATTATTGTAAATATTAGAGGGTAAAACACATTCTAAAATCTCATACTAAGGGTATTTATAAATGGAATAACATGTAAGATCATTGGAGTTTTGTGTATTCCCTTTACATTTATCAATGTCCCTCCTATACAATTGGTTATCATGCCCTTTTATATTGAAAATAATACAAATTTTGGACCAATTACATTCATAATACTTGTGTCCAAATAAGATATATTCCCTAAAGAACTTGGGTTTCCTCTCATAAATGATTTATAGATTGATACTATCAACCCTTGTTGTAAGAACCACCAATTACACTAAAGTGGTGGCCATATCAACTCCCACCAGTACTCTAGAAAAGTTCTCGAAACATGAATTATGTATTTTTTATCAACTCTAATTTTGTTTCAAATTAAATTTTCAATGTCCCACATAATTATTGAGTTCCAATAAATCCAATTTAGATTTCATATTCGAATCCAAATCTGTATGTGAGTATTCCTCACATTGAGTGGATCATTATTTCAATCCCACTCTTATATCCTAATAATTATAAGTCTCAGTTAGATGGATCTACAGATCTAGTAAATCCTCTTCAACTCATCATAAGGTAATGTGAGGTGGAAGTATCCCCTTCCCGTAGTAGTCATACTGCAGTCCCTAAATCCCCAGAACACAAAAATTCTATTAACAATATCAAACCTCCATGTCTTCTGACCCTTCATCGCCAGGTCCCTCGCAATGATTGAGAATTTACAAAGGTTGATAATTTACTCAATATATTCTTGGTTGGTGGAGACATGTAAAATTTGGTCGTTCCTTATGATCCTTCCCGAAGATGGGATACCAAAATCAGAGAAATCTTGTTTCATTGCTGATTTGACGACCTCTGCACAAAATATCCTCATCCCCAAAGACTCTGTGGGTATCTCGACATTTCAAGACAAGACTTTTCTAGAAGTGGAAGGATAAAAATGATCCTTTTATGCCACAAAATCATGAAGATTAGTATATGTCCCTTCCCTATTGATCTTTGAAGCATCTTACAATCTAATTTCTGTGTGGATTCCATGATTGTTCAAGTATCTCATTGCTCTTCCATCTATATCATTGAAGTGAGAATTAATCAATGAAGTAATTATGTGATAAAATTTTAAATCCAATTAATAAATATATAAAATAATATATATTAATTAAATTCTACTTCTCACATAATCTTGAAATAACATAATCAATGAGGAAGTTATATAGCTCAATAAATGCAAATTATATGATGAAAACCCTGAACTCGTGATCTAAGTACCACACAAGTGATTTTATCTTCATGTTTAACAATATTAGACTTATTATAATTATAAAACAGAAACATATACATATATATAGTATCATATATTATCCATTTATAACAAATTATCAATCATTTGTTAATAATATTTTATTATTATTATTGATCTCGTTGTAAACTGCTTCCATTTTCATGAGAATTTTGATTAAGTAGTCTTGGTACTTATACTTTTATTATGGTTCCATAATCTAAAAAATTTTAATCATCATATAAATATAATATATATTATTTAAACATGTATATAGAGTCATCCCAAAAAGTTTGAGATGGAAAAACTAATTGCACCACTCTTGGAGATAGTAGGCCATACATACACATAAAAATTGATTTCACTTTTCAAAGGATGGAATGAATGAATATTTAATAATAATTAAACCTTTAGAATAATTAATATATTAAATTTTTTAATTAAGTATTTCTTTATTTTCATCCATGTAAAAGGGAAATAAAAAATTTATAACATCTCCTCATAGAGGTGGTAGTCCACACGTATGCATGAGTGATGTTATCATTTTTCAATGTATTGGAAGTTAAGATGGTAAATAATATATTATATTTAAATAAACATAATTATGTTATCAATTTAACATATAACTCATTATATCCATAATTATAACCATCTATGTAAAATAGTGATGAAAATGAATTACACCGATGCATGGAAATGGTGCTGGAACAATTGAATTTTCGTCTTTATGATCTCATTTATGTAATGGTTAATATGTGTATGAAAATATAAAAAACATCCTATAAATCTTCTACCAATAATTGTGAATTTTATACATACAATTGGGTATAGGGATCATTTCTTGAACCACATAAATCATTGGGTCCTAGGATCTTCTTCTCATTGTTTTTTTCTTTCGTTTTTTATCTAAAATTCATTTTGTTAGTGTGGATACTATAATTAATAAAAAAATTGGTTTCATAGGTTGAGTTAGAACTATCTTGTTTCATATTCTCTATTTAAACATTGGCTATGTAAGAAGTCATGGTGAAGTTCGACCACTTTAATGGAAATGATTTATGTTATTGGATGGTGATAATCAAGGATTATCTTTATCATAAAAAGATACACTTCTCACTTATGGGTTTGAAACCAAACAATATAGGGAAGATGAAGTGGGATTTATTAAATTGACTAGTTTTTGGTGTTTTGTGCCTTATATTGGACAAAAGTATGGATTTCAACGTAAGACAGGATAAGATAATGGGTGGGTTAATGAAATTTCTCATGAATATATATGAGAAACCTTCTTTTTCATAAAATGTGTACCAGATGTGATGACTGTTCAATATGAAAATAATTGAAGGGATGATCATTATTTATCATGTCAATAAATTCAATACCATCACAATTCAGTTAACATCGATGGGAATTACACTCGATGATGTGGAATGTGTGTTGGTTTTACTATATTTATTACATGACAGCTAGGAAGAGAATATAACAGCTGTAAGTAGTTCATAAGGGAATATAAATCATGTTCTAAAGGTTTTGTGAGAGATAATCCTCAATGAGGATATGGGAAAAAGATAATTTGTCATGTTATATGGTTATACTCTGAACATGGATGGAAGAGGAATATATGCGCAATGATATAATATCATAAGATAATCAAAATCAAGTGGAGGGATCTAAGTCAAGGAAAAGTCTTATGGTCCTACATAATAGATTTATATGATGAATGACATGTTAAGAAGAAGTAAATAGATA
The DNA here is from genome assembly GCA_963277665.1 of Viscum album. NCBI lineage: Eukaryota > Viridiplantae > Streptophyta > Magnoliopsida > Santalales > Viscaceae > Viscum > Viscum album. The sequence continues at coordinate 563,541,624 of OY728125.1, forward strand.
AATAGAAAGTTCCTAAAGTCAATAAATAAAACAAGGAGGGTAAATGAACTAATGATGTGTTTATTTTAAGGGTGGATAACCATATGGATTCATAGATATTAGACTCAGGGGAATATTTCTATTCCACATTAGAGAAGGGTTTCCTAAAAAAGTATGTGCCTAGAAAATTTAGCATGGTAAATCTTGTTGAGTATGAACCCTTTCAAGTTATGGGTAAGTAATACTCATAGATTAAAAACAAAAATATGAGTTAACTCATTCTAGAAAATGCGAGGTATATCGTGGGATTAAATAAATATTATTTTAATGGGGTATCTAGATGACGCAGGTTTTAGTACCAAATTCAATAATGGCTCATTGAAGATTACCAAAGGATATTTTTTCAATGCTCTTGGTGTAAAGAATGCAACCCTATAAAATAGAAAAAATAATTGCAATGAATTTTATTCATCATTAAATTCTATTGAGGATTCATAACTATGGAACTATAGGCTTGGATACATGAGTTAATGAGGGAAGAATGTGTTGGAAATAAAGGAAATGCTACCAGAATTTAAGAGATTGATAGTTGGACAATGTGATGATAGTATCTTTTAGAAGTATAAGATGGTATCCTTTTCAATAGTTGGTATAACACAGAAGGATGAGAATCTAAAGTTGATACAAAACATTGTTTTGGGTCCAACACAAGTACATTCCCTTGGACAGTAGTAATATTATGCAACATTTGTTGACGAATCAACAAGGAATCTATGGGTTTACATTATAAAAATAAAATATGATGTGTTTGACATGATTCCAAAGTGGAAGACCATACTGGAGTATAATTAAGGATCAAAGATGAAATTATTAAGCCCAAAAACGGAGGAGAGTATATAAGTGTTGAGATCAATTAATTTTTTATTAATAATGGAATTATGAGGGAGAAGACTCTTATAGGTACACCATAATAGAATGGTGTAGCTAAAAGATTGAACATGACACTGAATTAATGTTTCATGACTATAAGTCTCCACTTAGGGTCGCCTAATACTTATTAGGTAGAGGTAGTTAACGTGGAATCATATCTCAGTAATAGGACACTATTTTTACCAATGGGTGAATATCTACCTGAGGAGATCTAGTCTATAAATGTAGAATGACTCCCATATTTAAGAATATTTAGTTGTTTATATTTTTTACATGTAGAAGATTACTCAAAAGAAAATATTGGTAATAAGTTCAAATCATGTTTATTTATTGGTTGTAGTGTTGAGGTGTTTTTTAGATGATCATCAGAATCCAGAACATGATATTTAATGATGGTTTCACATACATGTACCATCATGAAACTAAATTTTATTGTTGGAATAATTAATCATAGAAACATTATCAAGTTGATCTTTATAGTGTACCTAATCGTGTGACATCATAACCAAAAGATCCTACTCCACTAAGTGGAGTTGAGGGGATCAAAAAAGTTGAGAATTCCTATGAAGATGTACCCAACATATATAAATTTTATTTTATTTATTTAAAGTGAAGAACTAAAGTTTTTTAAATAATAAATTAATTTGAAGGAGTAGAAGAGGTGGGATCCTATTATAATTGAGGAGATTTATTCATTGGATTATAACAATACATGGGTGTTGATTCATCTTCCACAAATAAAGAAATAATTCCATTACAAATGGGTGTACCATTTGAAGGAATGAAATGATGGAAAGAGGAGATACAAGGGAAGACTTGGGGTGAAATATTTTTAATTGAATGAAGGTATTTATTTGACTAAATGTTTCTCACCTATTATAAACCTTATCACTATTCTGGTGGTTATAAACATTGTTTCATCATAATAATTACATATTCAGAAGAAAGATACGATGATAACTTTCCATCATAAAGATCTAAAGAATGATCAACATATGTAACTACCAGAGGGATACATTGAGTGAGTGAATAAAAACATGGTGTGAAAACTCAAAAAGTGATTATGTGGGTTAATGTAGGCACAAATTCAATGAAATTTTGTTTATTCATTCATTAGTAAAAATTCATAAAAATGATATTTCATGGATCAATGTCATTACTTCAAGTATTTTGGTGATGGATATATTATATTTCCTCTATATGTGGATGAATTTCTCATTGTAGGATCATGTATATAGAGTATCAAGTAACTGAAAAGAAATCTAGCTGGGGAGATCAAGAATAAATATTTGGATAAGATATCAAAATTTTGGGGATGAAGATCATGTGAGACCACATAGTATAAAATTTGATGTTATCATAGCTTGAATTTGTTGGAAAGGTTTTGATTAGATTCAGTATGCTAAAAGAAAAGCCTATTTTTATTTTCCTATAATTCCATTTCAAACCCTAAAAGGAGTAATAATTAATGAAAATAAAAAAGGCTATGTACATTGAAAAAGTTCTATATGAATCAAATGTCAGAATACTAATGTATTCTATGGTATTTACCCAACCCAATATTTTTTATGTGGTGATATTTTTCAATTGGTGATTAGATAACACTATAAAACAACATTAGGAAGTTACAAAGTAGATAACTATATTTCTGAATGGAATCAATGAAGTATCTATGTTCTTTGGGAATGGAAATTCATTGAAAGGGTTTCTGAATTCGGACCTTAGGGGAGATGTTGATATAATTAGAAGTACCACATGTTATGTATTTACCTATGGATGAACTAAAGTAAGATAAATATTTAATTAATCAAGCATTAATAAATTAAATTCCTTTTTAAAATGAGTAAATTCCTTATTAATAGTATATGATATAGAAAACACATGCCCTAATATGGATATTTTGAATATTTATATGGTCTGTAATGTTTAAATTACCAGTAATCATAAAAATTTGATAATATATTCATTGAAATCTAATCATATGACTAGTATAGACAAAGGGTTATGATAAGTCCCAATGAATAGAAAAGGATGAAGATATGGCCTTGACTAGTAAGATTATACCCTATGAAGCACATTTATTAGTGTTTCCAAGGAAGGTAGAATCAATGGGAATTTCCCCTCACCAATCCCATATAGATATTGAACAAATAAAGAATAAACAAAACCATTTGTGGGAGGATTTCAAGCTTATCAAAATCATGTCTCAAACCATGTATGTTCTACCCCAAGAAAATATCATCAGCAAATACCTTTCCATTAGGTCGTTCGTTGGTGTAATAAAGGGCTATGTATCTATACCCCATCCATATGAATTTGAATAATTATATTTTCAATAAAATAATTGTTATATTTATCTTTTTAATATTACTTTATAATTTTTGAATAATAAGTTACATAATTATTATATTTTAATATGATGAAACACAAAATATTTTTTTGGAAATATATAGTTTCAATAAAAAACATTTCAAACAATTAAATAATTTTATTAAATAAATTTTATTTTTATAAAATAATATTTATTTGATAAAAAAGATAATATAATTTTACAAATTCAAACATACATTTTATAATAGTCAAAATACTATTTTTGTTAAAAACCTAGTATTTTTCAAGAAAAAGGATTTTTGATTTAAAGTGTAAATTACAATACCTATAGAATTTTCTTGATGAAATAATTTTTATTCATTAAATTCGAACATCAAGATTATACAATGGTGCTTCTTTCATAATTTTTAGCGACATTCAAATATTTAGGTGAAAATTAAATTTGAAATAAATATACGGTGCGGTATTATAAGATCATAATGAACCAAAAGTGATATAATATTTGATATAAAAGGTATTAATTATCTAATATACATTTCACCTTTAAAATATTGTTATTATGTTTTTTTATATTTTTTATAAACCCTTTATGAATCCTCCTAAACTTATATAATATTTTAAGGGTTTTAAATCAATTATTTATAAACATGACTCACATACACATCACCAAGGTTATCATTTTGATCAGATTGATTATTAAAGATTTAAAATAATAAAATACACTCCAATTTTTCATAAACCAAGGTAAAAACCATGTTAATACATGTGGTTTTTATTACATTAACATAGAGTCCAAAACCATTGTTTGGAAATTAATAAATAAATTTACCAACTTTTTCAACATAAAACCACCCAACCTCTAATTTCCCTTCACCAAAAAATATTGGATCATAACATTAATATATATTTCCATCTCTAGATACTTCTTTATTTGTCCCACAAACTCTCAAGAAACTTCTCCAAATCTTATAGAATCACCTACTCATGGTAATGGATCCTCTCCTTATTCTCTTTATTCAGTCATCTCCTTTATGTTATGTCTTTTTTCCATTTATTCATGTGGGATCTATTCTCACATGTACATATTATTATCCTTATGATTTATAAGTGACAGTAAACACATATCTCTCTCATTATCCATCACATGATTCATTATTCAACCCCGTTATGCTTCAAAAAGTATCCAACAATTCTTCCATTAAAAATTTTTTAATTGGGAATACCCATCACCATTTCCTCTCAAGGGTATTTACTTATATGTTCCAATCATTAATTTACTGGGTTCATCCTTTTATGTAACAAAATCTCTTTAATCAAGGGATTTAATGTGATTAAATATGTACTTATGTTAAATGGTCTATGTAAAACACATGTACATGAACATATCATGATAGATGTGCCCAGATAGCATTCTAATGTATTGGGTAATGTTTTAGTCTCATAAGACATCAGGTATGAGATTAGGGAAAATAACTAATCCAATATGGGTATTTTAACACTATGTGATGTTGTCTTGGAAGTTATCCTTTACTTATGTTTATGAAATGATTTATGTTATCTCCACGTTCCCATATTTCCTTTATGTTATCATGTTATCTCATTCTTCATTGTTAAATATTATAATTCATAGCCCTCTTATGTTACCTGGATATACTTCTAAGATCACATGTTTTGCATTAACTTTTGAAATGATTTTTTTAATTCCCTTACTGGTCTTTATATCTCAACCCTCTCTTACGTACATTTCCATGTTACCCCGTGAAGTTTTAGTGGAATGATTGAATATTAGGAGTATATTAAAGAAGTTTTTAATACTAGTGTTGCATCAATGTTTCAAATTGATTTGTTTTGTACCTAATTTACTAAATACACTAGTATCCATGATCTTTTGATATTTTCTTAACTTTATATAAAAATTCACTAATTGAGGTGAAATAAATTATGTGTTGACAAAGTTGGTCTTATAGAAAAGTCTAGTTATTTTTAGGATTTGGATTAAAAAACAATATAGAAATACTTAATGATAAGACAAAAATAATAAAAAATCCCTATATTTTGTTAAATTTTAGATAAATTGATTTCCATAAAAATTCATCCCTATTTAGATAATGCAAGTGGATGTGGATCAAGAATAGAGGTACTTAAGGGTAATAACTTGAAAAAGGGCACATTGAGATGCACTTTATTATCACCCGATGCATGACAACAAGTCTTTCTATACAACTTGTTCGACACTCTTAGGGGATATGATTTAGTAAATTAACAATATCCTTATGATTCATTATTAAAGGAAACAAATTCCCATTATATTTTATGTTTGTAAATAGATTATGAATAACTTATATTAAAGACCATAAATTCTTGTGTTGAGGAATATATGTCATTTATGATCTATCCCTTGAATGTCAATGGTTTCCTATTTATGTGTTTTATATTTCAAAAATACTCATACATAATTTTCCATTTATTTTTAGTTAATGGTTTGAAATATGATAAATTTATCCAACAACCAATATGAGGGACAATGCGATGACTACCCAAAGGAAATTCCCAACCCGATAAGAGAAGAAAACTGAAAACTTCATGATAATAAATTTTTAATTGATGCAGGTTTTGAAATAAAAAAAATAAATCAAGTAGGATTATCGAATCCCCTTAATAAATTATAATCTTTAATTGATACCTTCATTTCAAAAAGGCCAAAAAAAATTAGTTTGTAGTTTTATCCTTTAATCATAGATAAATGGATCAACTCTATTGAAAAGGAATTCTCCACCATTAAAATTTATATGAAAGAGAAGGTCGTACTAGTTTTTTATCATATTGATGGATAAGATGATAAGTAAAGGAAATTGATCAAACATATAATGTATGGATTGGAAAGTGAAGTGGCGGGGTGGAAACAATTATGCGAGATTTTGTTTTGGAAAAATTTCCTCCCACTCTTAGACATAAAATATCGAGGTAATTCATTATCCCCATGAAAAAAGGATGATGAATACATCGTGGGTATAAGGAAAACATCAAAAGACATCCATTATAAAACTCATTTTTTTCCTTACCACTAAAAGTAATGTTCACCACTTCTTCGGTGGGATATAGTCAATTCTATGAAAATATGTGGAAATTTGGGACTTTTACAACTATGAGGAAGTATTTCAATGTTCCGCCAAAGTCAAAATTAAGATCATTTTATCTCAAGGTTATAATACAGATAAGAAGAAGAAAATGGAGTTTCATTCTAGCTGTATAATGGTGAAATATAATGGTGAATAAAAATCCTAGAATCTGAATTGTCATATGTGTGGGAGGAAGCATCCTTGAAATCTACTAAAGTAGTTAGGACACGATTTAGGTACAGTAAAGAAGGGAACATAGCTTGTGATTCTTAAAGGGATAAACCTACCAATGTTATGGAAGAAAGGAATGATCCCATAAACCCTCATCCAGTAGTACAATGTCATAATTTAATGTAATGAGAGAATTTTGTAATAAACCTCCCAAGGAAAACGGTTTTTAGATATAATAAATGTAAGAAAAACACGAGGTTAGTGAGGGAAATCTTATGTAATCACAACTAAATAGGTGGATCCTGAAAAATAAGTGGTGATAAGTATATTAGTTATTTATTCAAGGATATATAACATACATTTTCATTATTGGTTTATGTGTTCCTTCATATCATGATAGTAATGTAGAACTGATCAATCAACACTACAAATAATGGATATATAGTTTCCAGAGAAAAGAGAAATTGGGGAAATTATTTCATCCCAATTATATGACTACATACCTATCAAAATTTGGGAGATGAACTTCCTAGTGAACCATTTGATTATCCCTTTAGTATAATTCAATTATATTCCATGAATATATTGACTTTCCTTATATAGATCAAACATATCTTTTCAAGATAAGTAAATCACCCTTTCTGTCATGTATTATCCTTTGATTATATACAAATTATTGGAAGATGTGAAATCTCCATTTGTATCATGATATTAAGTATGGATATTATAGCCCTATGAAAAATCATATTTAGGTAAAAATGATTGAAACAAAAGAAAAAATCATACTTGATGACATACCCATTTAAAGGGAATTCACTAATGTGTTTCATGAATTTTTTTATATTATTCCTCCAAGTAGAGAGGTCGAATTTTCAATTGATTATAAACTTGGAGCTTTACCAGTATCTAATACTCCATATACAATGTTTGTTGTTAAAATTGAGAAGATATTGATGAAACTAAATTAGAATCATGATATAGAGTTAATACACTCAAGTTCTTCACTATGGGGTTCACCAATCCTCTTCATCAAGAAGATTTATGGGTCAATGTGCCTCTACATAGATCATCATGATATCAACAAGATCATGATAATAAAAAAGAATATTGTATCATGGATTGATTACTTGTTAGATCAGCTATCTAGATCCTAGTATTTATCTAATGTGGGTGGGTCTTTAGTTAGAATAATATCATGTAATGGTGAAAAATAGGGATATCCTTATAACTGCTTTCCATACAATGTATGGGCACTGTGGGTTCATAGATATGCCATTTGGACTCACTAATTCTCCAATAATCATCATGGAATTAATAAATATTGTCTATAAATATTACCTTAACAAATATTGGGTTGCCTATAGATAAAATATTCTCTTCTACTCTAGAATCATGGAGAAATATGAGGTTAATTTTAAAACGGCACTTAAGACCTTTTAGAATGAAAAGATATATGTGAAGTATATTAATTATGAATTATGTTTGGAGATAGTAACATTCCCAGGAAATTTTATCACCATCAAAGGGATATATGTTCATCATTTATGAAAAGAAGAAATTAATGGATGGCCCAGACCAAACTCAGCGATGGATGCCCACAGTTTCCTTGGATTAGTTGGGTATTATCATCAATTTTTGAGAATAATATCATGATTTTATATCCCATTAACCAAGATAAATTTAAGGGGGTAAATTTTATATTGAATAAATAATGTTAAGAAATTTTTAAAGAGTTGAAGAAACGTGTTATCATTGAAACTATTATCACATTACCCATATGTGGGGTTGGATTTTTGATCTAAAGAGATGAATAAAAAATTTATAGGGTTGTGTACTCATGAAATATGAAAAATTGATAGCTTATTCATCTCTCCAACAAAATATCCATTAGAATAATGACCCAAATCATGATATAGAATTGGTTGGGCGATATTTTCATTAAATATTTGGTAGAAATATATCTACGGGGATTAGTGATACATATATCAAAATAATAAAATTCTCAAGTATATATTCACACAAAAGGAGATTAATATGTATAAACAAATTTGGTTAGACATAATCAAGGATTATGATTGTTCAATATATTACTATACATTGAATGAAAAACAATGGCATATGATCTGAGTAGAAAGGACCTTACCACCTTATCCATGATGAATAATGAAAGGGATCCAATATTTTTGGGAATTTAAAGGATGAATTTCGGAATAATAAATGGATCTTAATTCTACCATTTTCAAATAACTACTCTAACATCCATCCCTTACAGGATCAAGGAGGCCTAGAAATATAATTAGGTGATATAGAAGAAGGTAGTGAATATTCCAAAGTTTAAAGTTTCTAAAGATGGGTTTATAAGGGTTGTAACTTGAATTTTTTCATCAAAACCATAATAAATGAGGTAAATTTTTAATGATGAACATATCTCATCCATACTTATTCGTCTAGGATGCACCATACTGTATAGAGATTTGATGAAAAAAAAATTCTCGGATAACATAAATAGAGAGATTATAGATTTTTTGTCTCGATGCATAGTATTCTAGAAATTCAAGGTTGGTTGATATAATTATATGTGTATGATGAACCTATTTCCCATGCTGGTATGGAAATGAGAAAACATAACCGTTGATTTTTGTCATAGGACTCCCCAAGAAATCTAAAGGAAATAATTACATCATGGTGGTAGTTGTTCACCTTACAATTTTAGTGTTTTCATTTATATCATGGAATATTTCCATCCATGAATACTAAACAACATATACATTAGGGAAGTTTTAAGACTACATGGAGGCCCACTCTTTATTATCTCTGATTGAGAACTAAGGTTTACCTCATGGTTTTGGAGAAGCCTTCAGCAAGTGTGGAATACAAAACTTGGATTTAACACTATTTATCACCATTAAATGGATTTTTAGTTAAAATGGACCATTCAAACTCTATAATATATATCGATATCATTTTAAATTGATTTATTATGATTTTGGGATCAACACCTTCCCCTAATGGAGTTCCCATATATAAAAAGTTTACAATAACACTCAAATAGAACATTATGAGGCTCTCTATGGGAAGAGGTGTTGGACTCCCTGAATTACTGGGATAAAGTATGAGAGAATAATATTATGGTACCAAATATTATCCTAGAGATAAAATATAATGTCAAACCATTCTGTGTTATATGAAATTTACAAAAATTTCACATAAATTATTTGCAGACAATAATCGTTAAGACCAACATTTTAATGTCATAGATAAATTGTTCCATCACATATCACCTTATAATAATGTCATGATGTTTAAGTAGAAGTAGAATTATAGTCCAATATACATCATCCCATTTCGGATCCTTGATTGCTTCATAGTGTTTCCCTATAAACCAGCACTCCCACCTAACCTATCATAAGTATATGATGTGTTCCAAGTACCCCTATTGAATAGGTACATACCAAACCCTTCACATGTACTAAATATAGAGGTGGAACCATTGTAAATTTACCTTTTATATGAGGATAATATGGTTATGTTCTTAGATCATAGAGACATGGTTCTATGAAATATGAAAAAACACTTCGTTAATGTATATTAGATGAACCATGCATTAGAGAAAGTGACATGGGAACCAGAAGAGATGATGAAATAGAAGTAGAGTCATCTATTTTAGTGTGAGAAATTAAAATTTCATGGTGAAAATTTTTGAAGGGGGAATAATGTAATGGCCCAAAAAATTATAAATTAAATTTACATTTTAAATGATTAAACTCCTTTATATGAAATTAAGAAATGTAAAATACATATCACTAATTTGGTTATATGAACAATTATATGGTCTGTCAAATTTAAAACACTATTAAGAATTGTAGTAATTGATAAGATATCCTTTTAATAGTCATAATAATACTAGTATATATATTATCTTATAATAAAGTTTAACTAACATAGAATAAATAAGTGATGACCTCAACCTATAGGATTGTACCCTATAAATACCATTATCATAGATTATGGTGGCGATATCATCACTAGGATATTCCCTTGATCAATCCCTGTATTATATTCAATAACAAAATCACAAAAAAAATCCATTTATGTGAGAAGTTCAATCTCATTGAGATCACATCCCCAACCATGTAGGCCAAACCCCCCCCCCCAAACAATATCACAATCACACACCTTACCCTTATGTTGATCGCTGGTTTAATAAAGGAATATGTATGTAGACCCTAACAGTATGAATTTATATACTATTATTTTCAATTAAATAATAACTATATTTATCTTTTTATTATTATATTATAATTATTAAATAATAAGTCCAATAAGTATTATATTTTGATGTGATGAAACAGAAATTATTTTTGGAAAATATAAAGTTTCAATCAAAACACTCTTTTAAGGAATTCATTTTTTTTAAATGAATGATACTTTAATAAAATATCAGTATTATGTAATATTTATTAAATATAAATTATAATATAAATTTATGAATTCAGAATTATTTTTTCAAAGGGAAATAAATTGGTTATTGTCCAAAAAAGTATTATTTTTCTATATTGTTGATTTTTTATTTAAAAGTGGAAATTATCATACATAGAAAATCTTCTAGATTGTATAATCATTATTTTTGAAATTAGTACATTGAAATTTTCCAACGGTGAATGTTTCATAATTTTCTGAAATGGCCAAATATTTGGGTCAAGATTAAATATGATATAAATATACAATGTATATTATGACATCGTAATGACACAAAAGTGTTGTAATATATTCCATAAAATATAGTTATTTTACCATTAAAATAGTTTATCTTGTGGTTATTTTATTGTTTATATACCCTTAATGAATCCTCCAAAACCTATATTATATTTTAAGGATCAAAATTAATTCGTTGTAAATATGACTCACACATAATCAAGGGTATTATTTTAATGATATTAGTTCATAAACACTTAATCTAATGAGAAACACAACCATTTTAAAGAAACCATAGGAAGGTATGTGGTTTGGATTAATTTTTCATATAGATTAAAAAAATTATGGATGGAACATAATAAATAATTCTCCTATATTTTTTATATAAACCCACACAAACTACCATTTATCTTCACTAAATCATATTTTAGCCTTAAATTAATCTTCTCTACCCTCTCGAGGGCCCTAACAATTGTTGGATTGATAATGTAACTAAGATGGTTACTATTACAAAAAGGGGTGAATTTTAGGTTAATAACATTAAACTAAAACAAATCACATAACCTCTTTAAGTAAAATATCAGACTCATAGACCATTCGATGACTAGAGTGTAATAATAATAATCACAAATTATATGATTATATAAAATTATGGTTTTACCATTATTACAAATAAACTAATAAAATAATAGATACAAAATATTTGTAAAACAAATTTATATCGTAATATAAATAGAAGAATAAATTCTTTTAAAATAAGAAATAAAAAATATTATAAAGTAAGAATGACATACAAGATATATTAAAATAAATCAGTCTTGTATAATTAATATTAAAGGTAATCTTAAAACATTACTAATTTTATCAACAATAATATTCTAACTATAAATTCTATCCTTCCTTATCAAGAATTCTGTTGATACAATGATCAGAATAAGCTCTAGCTTCCTATCCTCAAAATCCCTCGAAGTGATAATCATTTTCTGTCTTACTAGACCTATAATCCCCCGATCCAAAGGATCATATTCACTATCTTCCAATCCAAAAAGTCCCATGATCATAACAATGATCATATACATAATACAAATAAAAATTATCAGAAGGAAACAACACTGACAACGATTCCCTAGAACGATGATGCTCTAAAGTATTATAATGTCTTTGAATGAGTTTTTCATGTAGAAAAAAATTACAAGTCATGAGTTGATAAATTTTATCATCTTAAAACTCCATTAATGACATTATATTTATATTTGAATTACCAATGATGATATTTCTGAGTTTCATTCAATGAAACCAGATAGTTTGGGCTTGACATCTCATCTGTAATTGAATTTCTAATGATGTTTATATTTATCACCATTACAATTATAAAGAGTTTCTTTACGACATGAATAATTTCTTTATATTTTATTATAAACATAGTATAGTCCAATGTAATTCATTATCATTTTTCAATATGATAAACCTCATAAGGATCATTCTGAGGTATTGATATCATTATTAGTCAGATGGTCATGAGTTTTTTCAATATGATAGTCTAGAAAAAAGTATAACTAATAGTCTGTATAGAAGTCAGTATGATAAATTAGATGAATCATTTACCTAGTGGATCATATTGAATAATAATATGTTAAAAATTTTAATACAATCGAATTAATTCTATATTATTTCAAAGTAATTTTTTCTACAAAAAAAATACTAAAACACTTGACATATAAACAGTTAGTAAAGATATTTTTTGGAAGGTATTTGTGGTTTATAAAACTAAATGAAGGGAAAAGTAATATGTAAAGATTATTAATCAACACAAATGTAACACCTCGAGCTTCCATGATACGCTTCTCATTCAATAATGCAATAGCTTGCACTGTACGCAACTTCGAGTTCTAACACACCGCAACTAATCAAAGTAGCTGTTATGAATAGTAATACCCACATTTTAAAATAATATAAATTTTATAATTCAAAATGGACTTCATTTTTATATTCGTAATATCGAAATTATCCTAAGTTAATTTTTTTGTAATTTTCTGAGAACTTCCATTTTTTTATGAATAGTGATAAATACTTAAAACAACTTTTTTAATCAAAATAATTTATAGTGATAAATTATAATATTGAGTGGTTTTAAAGTATAATTAGAATATGTTTTTACCAATTTATCCAATGGTGTTCATTATAATTAATTTCATTTTGAAATTGGACATAAACAATTGTCAAGCTTTTGATATATATTGTTTCTTAAAAACACACTATTTTGTTTTGACAACGGGAATTAATTATAAAATTTGTTAATTAAACTTATATGATTGCAATTTTTTAAAATTGACATAATTTTTGAATTCAGAATATCAATTATAGCTTAGGGTTAATTTTTGGCATTGTTCTGAAAAACATCAATTTTTGATGAATAGTGAAACCACTAAGTGGTAGTTAAAAAACTGATTTTTCGTTTAAATGAATCATTACCACTTCTGTGATTTGATTTTCAAAAATCCGAAATACATGGTTTTCATTACGATGTAAAATGTGGTTCAATTGGATTAAACTAATTTTTTGGTGAATAGTAACTTTTAAGTTTAATTAATCGCGATTAAAGGTAATTAATGAAATTTAAGGTAAAAATGATATTATAAAAATATGAAAATACCTTTACACTTGTCCTACAACTATTGGATCTGTCATGGGCGACCAAGATAATACATTGGTCAACTTGGGGACCCCATGGAGCCACTTTGGTAGGAAAATGACATAAATAACTTTTTATTTAATGTTAAAATAAAAAAGGTCAGAAACAAGAGTTGTTTTTCTAAAACAATTTTTAAATGGGGTTATACAAGTCATATTTTTTAATATAAATATTCATTAGAAATATAAAACGATTTCCTACATCATGATATTTTTTTTATAATTTTTAGACATTAAATAAATTAAATTATTCATGACACCATGATGATGCAGCGATTACCTCATTAATTAACGATTTAAATAAAATGAAAATATAATGTAAAATATAAGACATACACTTGTCAAAAACCTATTGGATGAGTATATTTAGAACTCTTATCACCTTATATTTGAAATATATATGTTTGGGACCTTTATAATCCGAAAAATCATTTCATAATAATGTAACATTTCAATCTGTCCAAAAGTGCCCATTCTCTCCTCTTATAAAAGGCCCCCACCACTACCACCTTACTCACACCTTCATAGCCTTTTGGATCCACCAAAATCTGCTCAAATACTCTCTCAACTTCCCTCCCTTACTATTAGAAGCCTCAAATTGGGCATAAGTCTTCCCAAGTAAGCCTTTTCCTCAAATCAAAAAGAGTTACCCGATTTTAAGGTAATGTCTTCTCTAATGTTGTTTTGTTTTATTTCGCTTCTCCAACCCCTTAAACTCTTTTTATTCCTTTATTTTGTAACACAACCAGTATCTAAGATATACTAGGATGTTGTTATGATAATTATTTGGTTTACACTTACACAAACCTTCGTCTAATGGTTAAAGAACATACTGTTTCTGTGGGTGGCGAAATACTGCCTCACGAAACGATGATTGTTCAATATTCTTTTAACACCTATAATGGTGGCCATTTTGATGAAACTATTTTCATATATGATATATATATTATTTTTATGTTTTCCTTATTCTTCTTTATTTCTAATTTATGGCATACGTTATGATTTTCATTATGGGTAAACGCGATAATTTCATTTTAGGAAGTGCGGACTACCGCCCCCTCAAAGTGATTTGAATCGTTAATGCCATATGTGGGATGTATAAAGGATGGATTAAATGGTATTATACATTATATTATACTGGAATTATATTATACCTTTATATAATTATAAATTCATTCCATTAAATATGAAATGGAAATGAAAGTAGCGTTCATGCGTACGTACGGCTTACCGTCTCCATGAACGGTGCATTTCATTTCTTACCTCTAAATGTTATGTAATATTATAAATGAATGTATATACTGGATATATATGATTTATATGATATATAAATCATGAATATAATTATGGATATAATGTATATTTTACCACATGAACAAATTGTAATTATAAGAAGTTTATTTTTGACTCAAGTACCTAAGATCGACAAAACGACCATTATAAACTTAAAAAATTACATAATGTTCATGACATGGTAATAAGTGATATAAAAGGAATAATGAACTTGAAAAGGGTTCTTAAGAAGGTATAGATTAACTCTAGTTTATTATTCAAGAGATCAATGAACGGTTGAGTGAATTCGGAAACGAGGTAAGGGAGCTTCTTAACCCAATTTCCATTCTTTGGGTTAATCTCCTACTTTCAAATTATGTCATTATATTATTATGTCCTATCTTGTATTTATACTTTCTTTATGTTTACTTATATAGAATACACATAATAGATCTATTTTATTTAATAAATGATCTTTGTAAGGGAATTTATTAACCCAATTTCCATTCTTTGGGTTAATCTCCTACTTTCAAATTATGTCATGATATTATTATGTCCAATATTGTATTTGTACTTTATTTATGTGTACTTATAGTAAATATTCATAATAGATCTATTTTATTTTAAAAATTATATTTGTAAGGACTTCGTATCAATCTCCTTTCATTGAGGGATATTTGGTTTTATACACAACTTTCATTTATACGGTGTATAAACCCCTTTGAATTTTACTTTTATTCAAAAGGAATCTTTTATATGAAGCATTTTTACTAAAAGACAAAATAGAATGTTTTTATTACGTATGCGGCGACAACGACTTCTCCACCACCGTGACCATTATTTGAGTTTCGTCTTCCTCTAAAAGCCATAACTTTTTTTAAAATGAAAAATAAATACAAGTTTTAATTTTCTTTTATTTTGGTATTGAAAATGGTCTTGAAAGTGTTTTTATTATATCAATGTGTTGTATTGATATATTGTGATTGAAATGTGGAAATGTTATGTTTCCTTTATGCATGTTTTATGTGATACGATTATGTTATATGATATGTTTAAACCCATTCATATGATGAATTCATTGGACATAATAAGTGACAGGTGGAGCCCGCTATAACTCCTCGATGCATCAGTAGGTCTCATGAGACAAACTAGTGTCTTGGCACGAGGCCTTGACAAAATCTTATTTGTGGTCTTGGCATGAGGCCTTGGCTACGTGGTTATGATAGTCTGGAATTATGCATTCCATCATTATGAAAGTGGTTATTGATATTTCATGTGATTATTCGACTAGTAGAATATCCATGTGAGTAAGTAAATAGCCTTATTTCATTTTACTTTTTCCATATTATTCTAAAGTTAAAGTTTAAAAGGCTTTTGTTTTAGTTATACATTACCTTAAATGTTAATGTTTATTTATGAAAGCTTCCTCTATATTGTTATCCTTTCTGAGCATCTGAGCTCACCCCTTTCAATGTTTTAATATTTTCCAGGATGTGAAGAAGTATTTTATGAATAACCTGCAGGGATTGTCAGAAGAGGATATGAGTGTGGTCTATGGAGACTTTTTTATTGTAGTTTTTCACTTTATGATGTAATGTAACATCTATGAATGCATCTTGTGTTTCCAAGGCTACTAAACTAATCAGTGTTTCGAGACTTGATCTTTTTTGATCATGCCAATGTTATGCAATAATGCATCGACTCTGGGTAATTGTGGTCGGGGCGTTACAACAAAGGTTCTCCAAATACCCCAATAAGCTTCTATAAATATTTCAGAGGATCCTTCCCAATGTAAGGGATCCTCTTCTAATCTAGTTTATTCAATCACTTCTTTTATGTTATGCATTTTTTCATTTTTCATGTTGGGATATATTCTAACATGTCCCTCTATCTTACCTTATTATTTCCAAGTGGTGATATACCCCTCTCTTTTGTGTTTTAATTCCTCTTATTAATCAATATGAACCCTCCTTATGCTTATGAAATTATCCTATAATTTTTTTCATGCCAAAATTTGAATTTTGAATACCCATTACCATTTTACTTAGGGGTATTCACAAAGATGTACTTATCCTTCATTGATTGGGTACTTACATATTTATAACACATACTCCATATTCATGGGATTATATTTTATGAAATATGTCCTTATTTGGAATGATCTATGTATCACTCATGAGAATTTAAATATTATGATGGATGTGACCAAATAGTGCTCAAATGCATTGGGTAATGTTTTAGTGTCAAGAGGCTTCATGTATGGGATTCAATGGTAAACCAACTCCATTATCTGAATATATCAACCATGTTATATTCTCTTGGTATCTATCCTTGACTTATATTTATGACATGATTTATGTTGTCTCCACATTCCCATGTGGCCTTTATGCTATAATGATATATCATGATTCATTGTTCAAGATTATCCTTCTCATCCCTGTTGTGTTACCTTTATATTATTATTGGATCACATGTACCTGTTTAGTTTATTCTATTATTTTTGTATTCCCTTACATTTATTTTTATCTCACACCTTTCTAATGTACAACCCCAGGTAATCCAATGCAGTTTAAGAAGAATAATGGAATTTTAAGAGCATGTTAACAAATTTTTCAATAATTTTTTCATATCAATGTTTTATGTTTATGTGTTGTATAACTAATTTACCAAAGATTGTAGGCTACATGATATATTGTTATTTTTATGAGTAAATTTAACAAATAATTCAAGAATTAATGTGAAATAAAATATGTTTTTTCATAGTATTTCTCAATTATAGATGGTGGTGGCTTTGTCCACCTTAGTGGCAGAATACATTGTTTTAATAGAAGACCAGAAGTAGATTGTTTAGATAAAGAGCTTATTAGATTATCTAAGTAGAAAACATGATGATATTTATTTCAATATGATATTAATAGTTCCATACATCTTACAAAGAACCTAGTAATTCATTCTTGGATGAATCATATTCAGTTGAAGATCCATTTTATTAGAGGATTAATATAGGATTGGTTGCTGACATTGTAAAATATTCATAGAAGTGAAAATACAGTTGATGTGTTCACAATTTTGATGGTGATAGATTAGTTTATGCACATTACTTGGTTGGACTCTTTTCCAGAATTAATGTTGGGAGTCATAATGTGGGAGAACACTATGGAAGAACATAATGGAAAATAACTGGAATTTCATGAATCATTAGCATAAAATGGATGAAGTGAATAGAATCACAAAATGGTGAGAGAATATGTGTAGGATATCATGTTAAGTATGTTTTATACTTTATTTTAATCAAATTATGTCATCATTGTATATTAGGCTCCATGTGGGAGATCGTTGGAATGGTTTAGCCTAATCCATTTGGATGAAGTTATGATGAATGCTGGTGGCCCAGACCGTACACCAGACAACAACTATAGTAGTGTGGACTTTGGAATGTTTACTACAACGTCAATGAATTTAGAGGTAGATGTACTATATCTCCATATACTTCCATCCATCAGTCACTATAGTACACTGTACATATTGTGTAGTTGGTGTCACTATTGAATAAAATTCTTTATGTGCTCATTCAAACTAGAGTTTCTATGTGTCTAAAACTATAAAAATATCCTTTTAATTATACTACAATTAATATAGAAATTTATACATATTCATGGATTTAGTAATCATTTAAATTGTTGTTTTTCATCATCTCCATCTCGTTTTTTATTTCTTTTCTTCATTTTTAAACCATTCTATCGCTACGGCGCCTAGGGTTTCTACAATATTCTGTATGGTGTAAAAGAGGTGGAAAATGGTTTTCCCATAATAATAATAACATATCAGTATATTTTTTATACTGAATTTATTATTTAATTATTTTTACAAAAAATTTTGAGGAATTATAAAAATAAATTACATTTAAAGAGTGGATAAAGATGATTATATGTTATTTGATAGACTTTATATCCCTTATTAAGAAATATTGAAATGTTATTTTAAGAAGAACATTATATCTATTTTATGAATAGGAAATTTGATAATATAAATGGTTAGGTTATTGGTCAAGCTAGGTTTCCCAAAATTGTGTAAATAAGATAGGTAATGGGTGTCTTTTTATATGCGAGGACAGGGAAACTTTTGGGAATTCATTAAATATTACAATATAAAATTTGTCTAACTCATTCCAAATGGTTTGAAAATGAAATTTATTATATTATAAAAATAAAATTACCTTAATATAATCATAAAATTAATTTTGGATAGGTATAGATATCATTCTAAACCTTATCCTTTGTATTAACCCCCAGGTTATCCAATTTTAACCTTAATTGTGGCAATGATTTTTCAATATTAAAGGATTATAATTTTACATATAAGGTGAAAATGGGATCATAAATGAAAAAAAAGATAAAATGATAGAGTATATTTTATCCACCTTGTCACAGTACATGTTTTTTTATTATTTTTAAATATTTTAATAAAATAATATTTTCCAAAAATTTCATTATTTTCATTTTTCACACTTTTCGTTACATTTGACCATAAAGACATCCATAAAAAAGATATAATTCAGATATAAAATTCTAACAAATTGATAATTTTTTATATTTATAAAAAGTTTCACATAACTCAATTATTCATTCAAATTACAATACATTTATTTCTTTTAATATCATTTAAATAATATTTTATCTTTACACTAGAACTGTGTCAACAATGTATAAGAATTTAAAGTAATTATATATCACAAAAAATTAGAAATAAATTATTATCATAAATATGGTATTATTATTCATAAATTAACCTTTGATATTCATTCATGAAATAATTTTATACATATGTGACAATATAAGAGAAATTTAAAGGTAAGGGAGTGACATTTTTTATTTTTATTTAATTAAAATAATATATATGTCATTATCAATGTAAAATATCACTAAATTTACATATATTTCAATTTAGGAGGAATATGGTGGAATTAATTTCATTGAAAACATAATTAAATATATGGATATATTGTTAATGCCTTATCACATTATTTTTAACCTTAATTTCCCAATATACCCTTCACTACGGTGATAAATTTGATAGTGGTTAATATTCATAATTCCTAATAATAAAAGGGTCCTATTTAAAAAAATTTAACATTAATATTGCAAAATTTTAATATATTTAATCAAATTAAATTCGAATTTTGATTGAAATTTATTGAAATAGAAATACATAGAATGTGAGGGAAATATTTTTAATTCTAAAAATTAACTTATATATAATTATTGTGATGTGTTGATCCTACTAGAATTAATTAAATTATTCTAAATAAAACAGATCTTATATAACTTTAATACCAAATCTAAAATTGAATGGTACTTTTAAATTATTTTATTTAAAGTAAAAAAATATTGTTTTATAACAAATAGTATTTTAACTATTCTCTAAAAAATAAATCTTTTAACAAAAATCAAAAAAAATAAACCCAATATAATAATGATATGATGAAAAAATGATAAAATTGTCACATAATAATATTTCAGTAGTTTTTTTGGTTCATTTAGAATTGGTGATTCATATAAATAAATCTATCAAATAAATTATGTTTTTTGACTTAGAAATATATCATAAAATCTAGAGGTGTTACATCCTCTAACAAAAACATTAACTCTCATAACAATTTATTCACTAAATTTTATAAATATAATGATAAAAAACTCATATAATGTAATAGATCAATGTTAAACACCATCTTTCACTCTAATGTAAAGTCCAAGAAATATTCAATGAAGAAATTAAAAAAATATTATACCACTACTATAAATTATGATATATTCCAAAATTATGTTATTCAAAAAACTAACATATCTAGAAGTAATGTGAAATCCCAAAGTCCTTATCAACCATCATGGCCCAACTATAAGTAATATTTCATTACCCTTAAAAACTACGAACACTTCCATTATGGGAAATAAAGGAAACTTATAATCCATGATAATTGAAATGACCTTAACATCTAAGTCAAGTACATTCAAAACCGATCTAAATAAATATTCATATCTAGAATAATAAATTCATAATAGATGTCTATAATTGGTTATAATCATATAATTTAGACATATAAACCCTCCTTCTTCCCCTTTTATAAGGGGTTTCTCAAATTTCAAGGAATATCAAATCTACTCCATTTAAAAATTTAGCAGGTTTACTATTCATATTAATATAAATGAGTCGTATGAACCCATATCAAACATAACATAGACCACTGTAAATGTAATATGAATAGTACCTTTAGTATCATAGGGAATTCCTTGGAATACATTGTTTCATGATCTCTAAAAAAAGACTATCCCTAGATATTTTGAGCTTGACATTGTCAATGATTACCACTAATACTTCATTGATATTACTCACAAACTATTTTTGGTTTCTCAATTTATATATTTGATCAATGTTTTAGGTTAGAACATCCAATAGTAATTCATATACATTGAAAAGTTTATAACTTTTTTAGAAAACTAAGATTCCCATATTATTTACTTGTATGAGGATCATCAGGATAGTCTCACATTAGGTGTATAACATGGCCACATAGATAACAAAAATGATGTCTCCTCCCTTTAAAAAAACCTAAGATGAATGAATTCATTAAAATACCTCCCTATCATGAGTTTCCCTGTTCCTATTCTACAAATTATAAAAAGGTTTTCCTCCCTTTAGGATGGGAAGAAATGCATTTTCACCCTTTTATCAATTGTATACACCCCATCCATAATTATAATATTCACTACTACCACATTGATAGGTAAATCAATTCAAATAACCACCACCATATCTTATATTGAGGATTCATCTCAACACTTCCTAACTTGGGGTTGTCATTAGGGATCAATATTCAGGAAATATATACTAAAACAGGGAAATGAGTAGCACAGTCCAATATTTCTATATTTCCATGACCCATAACTATGAACTCTAGATCATTCCCTTGTTTTAGTATGTTGAATTATATTAGTAGTTAATTTTTTTGGAATGAAAACCATGTTAGATCCCCATAATTATTTTTTTCCACAACCATCTCACACTAATTTTGAGGTAATCCCATAAACATGTATATAGAAAACTCCACATTCTATGTCATAGGGGTATGAATGTATAAAAATATTTTTTTCATATTCAACCAATACTTATCTTTATGCACTCCACCATCACCATTTAATAAGATAATTATTCTCTTCATTGAACTCTAAGGAGAAATATAATTCCTCTTGACCCTCCTGGTCCAACCCCATCATAAGTTCATTTATTACATAAAATAATGTGCTAATGTGTTCTGGAAAACTCTCAACTTTTCTATATATTTTCTCAAAATCATTTAGTGTTCCTATATATACAATCCCTTCTTAATGTAAATATTTATATATAGAGGAATATTTGTAAAACCATATACTAAAATAGAAAATATTAAAAAGAACATCCCAAAAATTCTATCTGCTAATATCACATAGCCTAAAACATAGTATATCAATTCATAACCAAAGTGGATCTATAGAAATTTCAGTTATATATTTATTTCCAGAATAAACAAATTCAACCAATTTATTTCTAAAAACTGAAAAAAATAATACCTATTTAGAATCACCATTAAAATGAGATATCATTTACAAAATCAGATTCACCTGAATGGCGTCTATACATGTTCCTACTATGATACATGATTATACCACCTATCTCAACCCATCATGGGTGTATATTCCTATAGCGTAAAATATACCAATATCATTAATGGGATACTTATGATCACTTATTATAAGTTAACTCCCTTGTAACTTGTATCTTTCTATAAATAGGTCTAGTGTTCCCTTTTATAGATACATATTGTGTTCCTACCATCCTAATATCTACACATAGAATATTCATAAGATAAAATATTTTAAAACCTACTCTAATTACTTTTTAATTACCATTATCTATCTACTAATATTCTAAAATTCATTATAGGATTGATACAATGCCTCCAGCAGATTGCCGGATTTCTAGAGGCCAGAAATTATCATTGACTAATAAATATAACCACTAGAGGAATAATTTTTCCTCTACCGAGCAATCAATTATATGAGATAAATTAAGCTTCATTTAAAATCAATGACCAATTTTGAGACATTATTAATAGTAAAATTAATCCAAATAGAGTAATAAAAAATATAGTCACATATCCATACATAATACATTGACTAGAAAATGATTTCCATGCAATATAGATCGTCAAACACCTCCATTAATATAGATTTAAATATCATTAATTCTATAATAAACTTCTTTACTAGGAACCATTCACCCAGAAATCCATATCCATTCCCTTTCCCACATCACAACATAAGACATCTATAGAAACATAAAGATGATATGGTAAGGGTGATTATATAAAACCTAGTCGGATTTCCTAAGACTCTCATGTAATTCTAGTAATGTCTTACTCCCAGATATATAACCAATGCCTTGATAAATTTTAATCATATTTCAAAATAATAATGCAATTTATAATAGTTCCAGATAAAAAAATAGGGAATTAAATTAATATAACCCATCGTTTTTTCTAAAAAAAACTATGTATTATAGGTTACACCCCAATATCCATACATTATATAATATCCCAAAACATTCATATCAATCATGACATGGAACTTCCCATCCACCTTAACTATACAACACATCCATATATTCCTGACACTTCTTTGTCAATACCAATACCCAATCCATTCAATTCCAAAATAGTTTTACTTCATAAAAATATTTTACCCAAATAAACCATTAAAAAAAACTATAAACTCAACTAGTCTAAAATTTATAAAAATATTATTTTCCAAAAACAATATTTTAAAAACAAAATAATATATTTTGAATAAAAACTACAAATTTCTAACCCTCTTCAAACCATAGAGAGACCAATTTATCAAATAAATTCAATTAAAATATTGGATAAATTTTTCTTATTTGAAAATGAACTAAAATCACATCAATCACACAATAATGAGTAAAAATACCATAAGGAATAAATGAGATATTCCCAACATAGTTGAAAGGCATAAAAATAAAATAAATTTTTTTATTAAGTCATTGATCATCATTATGTCCTTTGAAACATAATAATGAGAAAAAAATAATGATTCATCCATTGTTGACCCAATCCATAATTTTATATCCCTATATCTATTAAAATAAGAAATATCTTTCATGATAAGGAAAAATAGAAATTTGGAGTTGAGATATATAAAAGATTTTTTGATATCATTTAGATCAATCCTCTGATCTGATTATGACTTGATCAGTCTTATAAATAAATTTGTTATTCATTGATAAATATTCCCTAATATTTCTCTCAAGTTACCTTAGTGTCATCCAAGGTTGATATGGGCAATATAATTTTTTTGTATAACAGTATAACCAATTTTTTAAATGTCAAATCTCGAGACCCAAGTCTCACTGCATGATTATGATACATTGTATCCCAAAAATAGACACCAACCATGTGGGTCATTCCACCAACTTACCTTGCATGTGGGGTTCTCGATGTGAAGTCCCCAATATTGGGAACTATTTTTAATAGTTCACTATCATTCCCAGGTGACTTGTACAATCCTAATACATGGTACTCATGACCATTCACTTGACAATGTAGTTATATTATAAAAAAATCATAAATACAAAAGTGAAAAATATTCAACACTCAAAGGGGGAATTTATCATCATACCTCTAAAATTAGATATTATTTTCTTCCTTTAATTGTTAATTGGTATTGCATATTTAAAAAATCTAATCGTGTTTCCCTTTATTCAGGGTCAATGAAAATGTCATCAAACTATAAAGTAAATAATTATTATTCTTATATGGACTACCTATCAAGAATTGGAAAATAATATATATCATATTCTTATAAAACTATTGGAATTGAATGTAATACATGGAAATTTTGATGTATATAAGAATCCAGGGTTTATAGCGGAAACTTATCCTTACTATTTAATCTATTACAAAATGCATAACTCTAAAGTTTTATACCATTGACCTCATTCATTCTTTCCATCAAAGATGAAGTAATAGTCTGGGGTTCGAAAATCAAAAGTAAATCCTCCCATAATATGGGTAAATACAGTTCCATGATAAGAGATATAAACTATCATATAACATTTAATTATTGAACCACATCATCTTAGGATTTCAAATACATATCATTATAAATTATAATTATTTTCCATGGTGTATATATCATGTCAAAGTAAAAAATATAGATATATTAAACCCTTAAACTTTATAGATAATCAATTCATAGGGAGATAAAATACACCTCAATATTTTATGATTTATATATATAACAAACTTCTCAAAAATACAATAATTTTTTCAACTCTTGAGAACATGTAACGTTGTTTTAGGATTAGTATCATGGTTCAAAAAAAGAATTTATTATGGATTAATATATGAATAATTATATGTGACACCCTAACCCACATTCATCAGCAAGTGACCCAATACCAAACTTAATAAACAACAATAAACCTCATTATTCTTACCCAAATAATGTAATCTAATATTGGGTGTCTATTTCAATAACTATTATTATAATTTAAATATAATAACAAATTCATATCCTAAAAAATTAGAGATTGCACATATAACTCCCCAAGAAACTCACCATTCAAAAAATATTATTATGAATTTCCCATAACAACAATTTTTATTGTTTTTATGAACAAAAATAATTATAGATATGGATATAACATAGACAATAAATATTAACTCCCAAAATCATATTTGAAACTTGGAAATTTTTGTATGAAATCAATGAGTCCTCACATCATCCAATATAATAGTTAAGTGTTTGTAACATTATATATTTTATTATGATTATTTTAATATATTATTGGGAAAAATATTATGTGAGGGTTTAGATAGGGTATGAAGAAAATATTTATAAAAAATCATGAGAAGAACTAGAGTAATCATTACACCAAATGAAATTAAAAAAAAACATAAATTTACTATATCATTTCATAAACTATATCTTTTTTAAATCAACATCTCACACAATAATTTGATTATCCAATTACCAAATAACTTTTTTTAAAAATCATTGGACCTCAATTATATTCTTAAATAATATTTCAATATGTGGTAAACAATATCGATCTGTGATAGTAACTTCATTCAATGTTTGGTGATTAACACATCATCGTAAGCTCCCATAAATCATTTTAGTGAAATGAACATGAGAACCCCATGTAAATATATACTATTTGTTGAAAAAATTGGGCTCAGGATCATAAAATTGAATATATAATTCACTATGATAATATATAAACATGTTTTAAAAAAGTGATAAAAATATCTTCAATAACAAGTTAATGTCTATGAAACACTCCACTTCCATTTTATAAGTAAACCCAGAAAAATATTCAATAAGAAATTCAAAAACAAAATCCACAAAAGGACTCAGACATCATTGATGCTAAAAATAACAGATCCAGGAACCATCCCTATAATTTTATTGTAATCATCCCTATTTATTAGAGATACAAACTATACCAGCAACCAGAATATTTCCAATCTACCTTGAAAATATTGTCATTACAAGAATTCGTATATAAGTACACCCATCACTGGTCACAATTAATTTAATCCTATAAAATAATTAACTATTATATCCCAATGATCAAATAAAAACACTTCATTTCTAAAATAAATACCTCATAAATATGACTATATTCACTAATTATAATCTCATAAGCTATAAATATCCTTATATGTTTAACAATCATCAAAAATGAATTATTTGTATTCAATATACTAATCTGATATAAATAAAGAATATATAAAAAATTAAGATGTAATGGTATCAAGTATTATAGTAGAAAACGTTTAACTCAATATTGTCATACCTTTAATATCCAATGATCACTTTCCAATATCAGTGGGAATTTCCTCTATAGTAAAAAATACCCTCAAAGAGCCTCTCAACCCTAATCCCATGTTCCATGATTCCCTTAATCAAAATTACATTGCTAAGTCAAACAATAAAAAAGTCATCCACAATCATGATTGAACAACATTTATAACATCAATAAAGTAATCTATTGAGGTACAATATCCAAACTATGAGATACCTAAATGGTATTTTTCTTGACTCCTCTATTCTACAACCTATATTTGGATACTTCTAATGTTTGGAGTGACCCTTTAATCCCACCTTCAATTGGACATGTGATGGACACTAACATATATGATATGTAACGTGAAAATGGGTGATATATCAATAATTAACCAATTTATATAACATAATACATCAAAAAATAAGAAAAGATGCAAAATAAATAAATAAAATGTCATCTAAAATAGATAATTAATGAAATTTGAGATGATATCAATGAATATAACATCCCAAAAATATTACAAATAGAAAATATTTTCTTCTATAAAGGTATCAATATTGCATTAATTACAAAAAATCAATATAATCATGACCTGGTAAGGTATATCCAATTTAACCATACTTTGCATTGAATCATAAAAAAATATTACATAGAAATCAGGATGTGCATACACAGATAAATAGTCCCCCATCCAAAAACACTTTCTTATTAATGAAAAATGATCATACTAAAGTATTATCTAATCAATAATAAAATTAAATTGTGTATCATCCTATGTTAACAACCAAATTATCTCATCAGAGGATCACTCTGTTATTTCCACTACAATAATACTAGATTAAATCATGAAACTATCAGTGAAAGTACCCCACTCTATCTTCTTAACCAATCTAGTATCCTTCACATCCAAATTAGATGGATCCTTAAACTAAAAACCATTTACATATAATTATACCATGATATTAAACTAATACATCATACCGTAAAAGTATAAAACAACCACATAATCATCTATGTACAACAACCACATACAATAACCAAGTTAACTATATACCTTAATCAATTCCACATACAAAAAAATACATAAGAAATAATGGATGAGGGGGAGTAGTTAATCATTTTCCTTACCAATATCATAGGTGTTTCGAGTTTACTCAAATATTAAAACATCATATAGGAATCAGTTACTAAATTAAATATTCCCTAAAGCCCATGAGTTGGAACATATCATTATTTACAATATTTTTTAAGGGGATATAATAAAAAAGGTATGATTATAATGAATATTAGATTTTCTGTATTGTTGATATCAGAATTTGAGAAATTGATATTTCATGGAAATGAATTGATATTTTTGTATTGTATGATATGGAATTATTTCATGGATAGTTAAATGAGAAATGTTAGTGTTCAATAAATCATGAAAAGAAGCTATCATTAGATTAATCATTTCAAGTGATTAAATGATTCAGAGATAATTTGGTTTTAGAATATAAATCATTCATAAGGGAATTATTTACACAAATTTACATAAGTTTTAGTAAATTACAAAAAATCATGATTATCCATAAAAGTATATATATATATATATAAGACACTAATGTAACTACCCACCCCTAACTGATTGTCTTAGGAAGTGTTGGATGTGCTATTGAACATAGGTGATGTCCACAGGACCCCAAAGGCTAGAAAAAAAATTAAGGTCTAAAAAATACTAGAGGGATAATTTTACCTAAAGAACACATGACCTACTAAAAAGGTATAATACAAATAAAATACATGATGCATGATTGATTTATTACATAACTCAAATAAATACCAATACAGAACAATATCATAGTAAGAGAGGTTAATTAATAGTGGTAAAAATCTAAGACTCCAAATATAAAAAAATTGGCACTAAAGTGGAACTATTCCATACTGATATTATAATAATCTCCAACTCCAGCTTCAGCGACTGAACAATGATATAAAGGAATACCATTATAGAAGTACAAAACATTAACTTTCCCAATATCTAGGTTAATGAAATTTGAAAACACACCAAAGTTCCAATGCATGGTCTATGTTCAAATACTGTAGGAATTCCCCAAATAAGTCCCAATACATGCTACTATGACAAGAAAAAGTTACTAAATTTTATATCAAATAGTAGGGAAACATATAAATAGTGATATAAAACCATAATAAATTTTCATAAAATAAAACTTTTAAAAAATTAATTTCATTTTTTATCATTGTCGAAACATATATTTCCACCCCAACACACCCCATGCATGAAACCATGGAAATCCTTGTACTCACGAGTAGTGATTAGTCCTTTCACCAAGCCATATCTTAGTGAACCAATTTGAAATTTTTACTTCCACCCATAATACATCCATAAAACAACTTAAATACTATAAATTCCACCCATTATTCATCCCTCATAAACATGAACACATACCAACAATTTTATTCCAATTTTATGATAAAAAAATTATTTAAAAAGAAACCCCATCTTTCAAAACAATCCTATTTGAAATATAATAAAACATGAGTTTTTCTATTCAATTTCACAAGATATTTTGAACAAATCATATGCACAATTAAAAAAATATCAGGCCAAGTAGTTCCATAATAGTATAGTGAAAGATAAGACACCTACCATGAAAACAAATAGTAAAAATTATCTAAGATAATTTTTTGGATCAATTATCTTCCTCTCATTCCCTAGGAAATATCATAGAGATATTTTCAACAATAAACCATTCACATCAATCTGGTCTTGAACACCGATCTATGCTTCCACACATAGAAA
Source organism: Viscum album (assembly GCA_963277665.1). Taxonomy (NCBI): domain Eukaryota; kingdom Viridiplantae; phylum Streptophyta; class Magnoliopsida; order Santalales; family Viscaceae; genus Viscum; species Viscum album. The sequence goes on from OY728125.1 coordinate 563,571,516, forward strand.
TCCAATGTGATCTGAGATGAGAAAGAAGAAGCAGATAATAAACATTAATTCCACAAATGAATATTCAATGATTCATTGAACAAGTATTCTATATGTTGAATATCATCTAAATTCACCTAGGTTAATCTAAAATGTTAGAAGCAAGAAGGAAGGTATCATATGAGGATTTAAAACTTCCAGTCATAATAAAAAATGATGGAACCTAAATATTAATGGTCTAAATCATGAATCGACATCAGAAATCCCTCGAGGATCACTTATTCTAAAAACCCATTTGACTTGATTATTTTTCTAGAAAACACAATTTTTCCCTGTAAAAAAATTTGATGGTGTAAATTTCGTTTATTCTCTCAACATGTTTTCCTAACATTTTGCCTCATGAAACCAAAATTAATGGTTTAAATTGTTCCTATATATTTTTCTAGTATCCTTATCTATTTTCTTTTGTTTTTACACCATCAAACACTTCCAAAATCAGACCCAAAAACTTCAATGACAAGAAAAATAATAAAACGATGGTGTACATTAATTCAGTGGTGCCTCATTCTCCCCTCCTTTGATATTTTTTCCCCAGGACGTTGGATATCAATGTTTCAATCAAACAAGTTATAATATTGATCTCACATAACCTTTTTCCCAAAACCCTGTTTCCTATTGTAACTAACCATTATTTCATATTACTCACAACAACAAAATAGATCTCCCTCAATATTTCCTTTCACCCCTGTTTAGAACCCATACATATTCATGGATAAATTTCACACCCATATCATGTGTAACATGATCCCAACTAGTCAGATGACACAGATCAGGATGATATGACTTTAGTTGTGAAAAATGGAAGATGTTATGAATGACACTGAATATTAGTTGTACCACTAACCAATATACAATAGTTCCAATATATTGTATAACCTAAAAAATGTACCACATATAATAGAACTAGCATTCCTTGTTTCCCCAAAAATTTATGACCATGTTTGGATGACAATTTTAAGAAAACATGGCCAATATTATCAAAAGATAATGGTCGGTGATGGTTATCTACATAGGAATTATTTTCTTTGTGTTGTAGACATCTATTTTCAAATCATTTGGATTTTCATAGTATTCTCATGGATATATCTTAGTCCAATCAAATATTTATCTCTAATTTCCACCCAACATAGTAGATAATGACAAGGATGTCCATAAATACCTTCAAATTGTGGAATCTATACCATTTTGTGATTAAAAAAACTTAAATTATAATTCAACCAAAAGTATATGATCCTCCCATAATCCATAAAAGTTAATTAAACATTCTTTGATCATATATTCCAATATTTTAATAGTGAGTTCTAACTTCCAATCAATCTGTGGATGATATGTTGTACTCATAGTAAATTAAATGGAAATATCATGTTGTAGTGATCGCTAAAAGAGAGAAGTTAAACAGGGGACCATATGAGATAAAATAAAAAATAAAAAACCATGCAACTTGAAAACTTCTCAACTATACAATTTTGCAATCTCCACTAATATGTTGGATTCTATGATATGAATAATTTTTCCGGACATGGTAAGTAAATCCACTACTCTCCATATAGCATCATGTTTCTAAAACATTCTCGGTAATCCTGTGAAAAAATCCATCACATTTTTCTCCCACTTCCATATATGTATAAGCATAAACTATAGTATACTATCCAGTCATTGATGTTGAAAATTTACCTTTAAAAATTTCAGATATATCTTCACATACTGTAAAATTCTTCATTTCATACTATCCCACCAGAAAGTTGTTTTCATTGCCTTATATATTTTCTAAACACCTGGATGAATGACCCATTTTGAATGGTGTTATATTGAAATAATTTATTCCTTAAAAGATTGAGGAAATGAAATTTTATTCTGAAATCATAACAAATATCTTACAAATTTTTTCCAATCATCATAAGTCTCATTGCTAAATATATTTAACGTAATGGTGATACAATGAGGATATAATATATGATTTTTTTTAATAATTTTTTATAGAGACTATTTTTTCCTCGTACTACATTGAAATATTTCTACATATATATTTGTAGCTAGGAGCTGAGATGACATGTGATTTCAAGGCCTGGTGTTCCTGGAATTAATTTTTAAAAACATTAAAAATATTTTATAATTTTGATGCATAATATATTAAATAAAATTGCATAACTCATAAATGGAATCCCATATTAGAAATAAAAGACCATAGTTGAGTCTGGAATTCCATGTTTACCCTAGGCGTGACATTAAACTGGAGGACTGGGGGTGTTTGGAAATAGTGACCATTGGCTAGTGTTTTTAGTGAAAATAAATAATTAAATTTATTTATTTTAATTTATTTAACCTAATATAATTCATATAAATTTACCTCTATGGAAAATACTCTAGGTTTTTTCACATAAACCCTAGGAGGATTGAGAGTGTTATTCCTCGTTTCATTAGAGATTCCACATCTATTGATGACGAGGTTCCGAATATGAGAAAATAGAGATGTAATGAACATAAAAACCCCCTCAATCATTGGTAGGAACATTAATCAACAAAAAATGATCTAATATCAATGTAGGACTTATTAATTTAGGGTTTGTGCTCTTTTTAATTAAATTGATTGTGTATGATCACCCCTTCCTATGATCTGAACCAATTTATAGACATTACACGGACCCATGTACTAGAATTATATTATTATCCACTTATTTGAAACCCTGGATCTCCTAGTCATATATATCTTCAAATAAAACTTGTACAACAAATTTTTAACCATATTTTATTGTTCCTTTATCACACAAATTCTTTGCGTTCTTTGTTGATTGGCCTACGGGGCATCAGTTCAACATTGCTAGGAGGGACTGAGCTTGATAAGACCCATGTATTTGTGAAGGATTCACATGTGAGAGATGGATAAAAATAAGGGATATTTTCAGTTAGATAGTCGGTTGTGGTTGATTTATTTAATGATCAAAATCCAAATTTTAAAGGTCATAATATCCTAATTCATGCACAGTATCAGGTGGTTCATGTGGATTTTGGTTAGTGTAATGGGAATTGGTTTTTTGGCCACTAGATGGGTGGAATTTGATTTATGGAGTTATATACACCATTTTCAAGAGGGGATGAGTCTAGATTAAAATAAAATATGATCAAATATTAAGAATAATGATCGGATCTGAGCTTCTATAAAAATATCGACAATACACCAGTTGTTTCGAAGAACACACAGCATGTGACCCTTAAGCTATGGAAACTAGAGTTTTGGGAAAAGATAAAAATTGAATGGAATGTAGGCCACCTACAGACCATGTATCCCTACCTGGGTGGACATGTTGTGTGGTGGAGAAAATGAGAAAGACTCCATGTGGCAGGACACACCTAGGTTCACACCTTGTACAAAAGTACACAAACACGACCATGCACATGTCGTGTACCAAAGTAGATAGAAATAGTCAAGGTGTAAGGTCAAGGACCTCGAGTGATATGGAAAAACCCTATAGATACCCTACATATCATTTAGTACTACACAATCGGTAATCCATGTACCTGTAGGGAAATGTCTAGGCGATGGAGTGGGACCACATGTTGTTGGGGTCTACTAAAACATCATTACCCCTTGTTTCCTTTTTAGAAAATTTAAATATCTCATCTCTACTTTATTTAGATTCAAATCTTGGTCAGTGAGTAGCCTACCCTAAGTATTTTTTTGGAATAGAAAATTATAGGGGCCTCTTTAATGGATTTGGAGGTATGATGTGATATATTCTTAGAGGTATTTCTATTTGGTCTATGTTGGATGATGGTTGTGAATAGGAAGGATCACCAAAGGATACTAGAGTAGCACCCTCCAGAAAGGATGAGAATGGGTCCTCTACAGATTGTAATTTGAACCCTTAGGCTATGTAGGGAATTAATCCTTGATTAATATAGTGGGACCCTACTATGGATATAGGTAATTGGTCCTAGACTACTAGATTGTCACCCTACAGCCGAGCTAGGCATGGGTCCTCTACAGATTATGAGTGGAACTTTCTTGGTGGAAAGGGTGTGGTTTCACAATGAAAAGAGTGTTAGCCTCTTATAGATATAGGTAATGGGTCCTTAACTACTGGAGTGGCATAATATAGTTAGGATCTTCATGGGTCCTCTACATATTTCGAGTGGAACCCTCCTTCTAGGCAGGGCATGGGTCCTCGATGTCTAGAGTGGTACATTCCTAGAGATACAGGGCATGGGTCCTCAACTACTAGTGTGGAACCATCCACCTGATCTAGGAATGGGTACTCTACAGATTCTTTGAGGAAACCTTCTGTTGGGAAAGTAATGGGTCCTCAATGACTAAAGCGGAACCCTCAAGCTGGGTTGGGGATTAGTCCTTAAACATCAGAGTGGAACCCTCCTGTTATACTAGGGCTTGTGTCCTCTACCTAGATATGTTTTCCCTTGACCGTTTGGAATGGTTGTGAGGTGTGTCTTGACTTGTATGTTTTCTATAATGAATAATTGTGGGATTTTGGGCATCATTGATGGGCTTCTTGAACTATTGTACCTTTTTTCTTAGGTTGGGTTTTGAGATGGAGATCCTCTTCTCTCTCATTTGGGTTTATTTGGTTTATGAATATATATATATATATATATATACTGATGTATTTTAATACTCTCTTTTTATGGGTGTTGGAGTAGTGATGTGTAGTCCACCTACATGCTGTGTAGAGATCCCTATGGTTGGATGAGGTTTCCTTGTTTCTTTGCATTGATCTACATCTTTCGAGTTTACTATCTATCTATTCCTATTGTATCTATCACTTCTCACCCTTCATATTTCTATAAATTCTACTGGTTATTCATATTCTCAACACTGTATGGGATTTTTCCACACATGTCATATCTTATGCAAATGACAAAAATATCGGTGAAGACTTCAGAGGAGTTTATATATTCTTTCATCAGGATATTGTGGTGTAGAATTGGTTTTGTTTATCACGTTACCATTTCACATTTCCTTAAAACACCCAATGGTTCTCCCATCCATAACTGAGTATAGAATTTCTTTCTAAAGGTCGACAATAATCTAGGTTTTGAGGTATATCTACTCTTAGGGAATTTCATTGGTCAATAGGACAATAGGTTGGTCTCATCACACCCTTTTTGGGGGAACTATTCCCTAATATGAGACTCTCTTTAGATTTAAGAAATTTTCATGAATCTCTCCCTAATCTTGATATGGGTTCGGTTAACCTAAGAAAATGTCTATGCATAAATTCTATATTATGTACCATGAACTAGGATTTATCTATATGTATCTTAGGTTCTTTATCATTTTACAATAGTGGGAAATTGATTATGTGTTGAAGTCACATGACCAAGTCCTTCAGGATATGATCCCATGTGTTGTGGTGGTTGGTATTTAGATGATTATATTGTGGCATTATGAGGTGTCCTTGGTATAATGCTCATCAAAGGAATCAAAATCCATGTAGTTTGATTGGCCTTGGGACTTGCACATTAAGGCTTCCCTATTTATGATACCTAATGAGGTGTTTGTTGCATCCCCCTAAGCCCACATGAGCCATGATCATTATGAAAAACAATAGGGAGTGCATGATCGGCCTCATGGAATTTGAATATGGGATCTTCATATTGGGGTAGTCCTTGAGATATTTTATGTGGAGATCGATCCTTTAAGGAGACGTCCTACATATCTCGATTATGGAGGGAATTAGATTACTCATAGTTCTTTATGGTTTGGGCATACACACAGAGGCTTCCATATTTATGATACCTAATGAGGTGTTCATTTTATCCTCCTAATCCCACGCATTCCAGGCTCATTGTGATAAACAAGTGGCAGTGCATGATCATCCTCATGGCATTTTGATGTGAGATGTGCATATTGGGATAGTTCATGAGTATTTGATGTGGGTATTGATTTTTTAAAGGGGTTTCCTACGTATCCTAGTTATGGTGGGAATTAGAGTCCTCATAGTTTTTTAAGGTAGGGGATTACACACCTATGCTTCCCAATTTATGCATGAGCTTTCATATCTAGAAGGTGTCTCTTGATCATTTCATCATACCATGGGGGTCATTGTGTGACATGGATCAACACATATGGGGTGTCACGATAGCCATGGTGATGTGGTATGGGGATGTCGCATGTCTTGGATAATTCCTTGGGGAGGCATCACCAATCTATGATGGAATGTCTAGAGGTGTGTTTGTGTGTCTTAGTTGACACCTCTGGGAGACATCATGAGTCCAAGCCATCATGTTCAGAGGTGTTGAAGGTCTTGGCTGACTTGTTCAGGTGGGGTGCCCCAAGAGCGGGGTCGCCATGCCTAGATTGGTCGATGAGACTCAACTAACATGAGTAAGAGCCTTCATACGAGTCAGGTGATGCATTCAAAAGACGTCGCAAGTCTAGTGTGACAAACCCATAGGGTTTTTAGGATCTGGGTGGTTCTCATTGAAGGATTCAAAGACCTTTCTCGACATGTATTGAGAATTCCGCATGTCCCAGATTACATGAATAAGGTATTTCCCAAGATTTGGGTGGTGTGACTTGTCCATGTCACATATATTTGTATGGAACACACGAAGCCCACAGAGGTCTGTGATCATGTCCTCCACTTGAGTTTTCAACTTTGAATCCCAGCATTTTCCCAAGATCTGGGTGGTGTGACCCCTATCTCATCCTCTTCTTTATCTCATTTGTTCTATGTGATGAAGGCTCAGAGGTCTCACAAGATATCTTGGACATAATATATAGATTTTATTCTTCCCAATGATTCTTTAGTGTGTGATGTTTATGACTACTAGGGGTCTCTTTCTTGGCATGTATCTTCCCTATATTTTTTAGGGATTTCAAAGGGTTTATCAGAAACTTCCCAATGAAAAATTTCATAGACTTGGGGGGACACTCATTCGGCCTTCACCATTGAGTCGCTGTTGGGAAAGGTCACTTGTTGAATAGTGTTTCACCGGGATTCCTATGGGCTAAGCACCATGTATGGAGACTTCACGTGACCTTAAGATGGTCACATGATTGTTATCCTTTTAAGGGCTCCACAAGTCCTCAAACAGTATCTTCTCCCATTCTATCATGGGAAATATAATTCTCATTCCCATATATTCTATTGTGATCTTTTGATGGTTCTTATTTGGCTAGCGTCATCAAATCCCCCCCCCCTCAGGAATGACGTATGAGGGGAAAAGGACTCAATCTTGAGGAAAACTAGATTACTGCTAGAGTCTTCAGTGGGGTATTGAACCAATTATTTCATGTGATTTATGGTTAACTAGCAGGCCTTTGGTATTCCATGAGCCGCCTATATATAGGGGGTGGAGAACATTTCATTCAACTGATCACCTTATTTTTTATAGAACTCTTTCTACTTCCATGTCGCAAGACTTCTCCACGAACCCTGATCACGAGTCCCATCCATAGGTCTCCATCATGAGTCCTGACTGAGAGCCCTTCTATTGTGAAATATGGATTCCTACTTAGACACCTTTCCATCTCATCTACGGACTAATCATTGATAATTTCTCATACTTAGGGAGTAGTGACGAGGACTCTGTAGGATCTGTCAGCTTGGACTTCTGATCAGTTCACATGACCTTGTCTAGGTCCCATGATTGTGATCCTTCAAGGGGGTCATACGGTTTGATTTTTTCCTCTCATGGGTTATGTTCCCCATGAGTCCTTTCAAGGCTATGTGGTTCATGTGCTCCTCAATGTGGTTTTTTAACCCTTGGCTAAGCCATGCGATGCTCATGATTCAATTTGAGACATTTTCATGTCTTTACATATGTCAATACATTAAATTGTTCCATTTAACATGGGCCACTTACTTATTTTTCAGATGGCTTTTGGATCCCATCAGGGTTCCTCAATTACAGATAATCAAATGGACCTGATTTCTAGGAATTGCAATGTCGACCCTCACTATCATGTGCATTATGATATCGAGAATTTGAGGAAGTTACTTTCTCTTAACCTCCATTATTATCCTCTATCTAACTGGATTCCATTTTATGAGTTTGGTCTGATGGATAATGTAGTTATTCCCTCCTCATGAATCAATTCTCCATCTCTTTTAGTATTCATTTCCTCTATCTATGTTTAGATGTTGATTACCGAGGATAGATAGCTATAAACTGACCAACCTCAAGGTTTTTCATATCTACTGGTTAACTCCCTCTTGATCTCAAATGGACATGATCTCATTCAACATCCTATAGACTAGATCTATTCAATCATATTTTCATTTTACATGAACATTCTTGGTGACATGTGGTATTCGAAGTGGGACCATCAACTCGGTATAAATTTCTCCAATGAATGTCCATGTCCATTCTGGGTACAATAGATATTTCTATAATTCACTGATGATTTATACTGGGTTCATCTTCATGAAGCCAAGTGGATATCTTAGTTCATCTACTACCGCCAACATAAACTCTTCATGGAAATGATTTATTATTGGTGACCTAGGACCATCACATTCTGTCTTACCCATGGAGAAGTGGGCATCAGCCTATGGGATATCCATTATTTGGGTGGTATTCCTCCACTCTGAGAGATGTTGGATGAGTTTCACCCTACTAAAAACATTTTTTTGATGATCCCCTACAGTCTCTAGCTTTAGTAAAAGAGATATTAATCCTTAAAAGTAAAGAACTTGGAAGAGATCTAATAGTGTGATCGATCGTTTCCTTCACTTATTAGATCAAAATATTCCTATGTATAAATGGGGATAAACCGAGTGTTATTCACCCTCATCTGTTTCCCTCCCAGTAGGTTCGAAACAATGGTGGCTCATATTAGGCCATTTTCGAAACTAGGTATTATACTTCATGGGGCTATCAAGTGAACCCAAAGGTTTCTTCAAACCTCAAGCTAGTGGGTTTTCTTGTTATTTTTCTAAATGGATGTCTCTTCCCAGATGGGGATGCATGCTTTGGCATTCGCGGTAGCACCTTGGAGATGGTGACACAACTTGTAGAGGGGTGAGGCCTTAATTTGGAATTACCAATCCTTGCACGGATGTATTATATGGTGGGACATATCCAGCAAGGGAACACTCCCTATAAAATTGGTGGTCCTCTTCAATTCTTGTTCGGTTGGATAGGGGACCACTTTTGGTGATATGAGTACTACAATACTTCCCAGATTCCATATCACATATTCTACACCATACTGCTATACATCTATAGGTTTGGTATTATGTACTTAACCCCTGTGGAGGTCAAAGGAATTCTATAATGGTCTGACATTTTTGACTTTTCTATTTCATGTATATTGGCTTGTTCAATAATCGATGAAGCTAGAGGATATATTGATGAGAGATCTTATATGGCCTTCCTTTGGGATGGGGTCCTTGTATCTAGGGTGGATGATATTTTTATCAATGAACCATATTCACCACATCATTTTCCTCAATAATTTGGCATTGTGTAGTGGGTTTCCCCTATTCTCAGGTTTAGTGTCCATGGAGAATGACATCCTAAAATCTTTCACATATTTTAGATGATTTTATCTCATGAGACCTCAGGACAATGATTATATTTCTTGCCTACCAATTCTCTTACCTACCTCACCCAAGAATTTTCCAGGGCATGGATGAAGGCATATCCCAATGGTGTGATGGGACAGCCAGTCCATATTATGGATATGCCTCTCACGTAGCCGATTCCTCTACCTGTACTATTTATGGACCTGATTGAGGGTGTGGGTGAGGTGTTGTCAATGCTCTTTTTCATCACATTGTTTAAAGGAATGGAAAGGGAAATGACTTAACACAAATTGATTCATCCTTTGAAGAAAACATCAAAAATCGACAAAGGAATGAAAAAGGAGTCAAAGGACCTCGGGTCGCGCAAGTTCCCTTACTATCACGCAAGTACACTTTCACACCACATAATGGTCGAACAATTGACTTGCGTTCCCTCTTTGAAAACCGCCCGGGGTCTTCTCCAGCCTATAAATACCCCTGGTGGGCCCCCCATTCGAGGGTATTTTTCCAGAATTCAGATATAGAGCTCTGAATGCCCAAGTCTCTTCTTCAAGTCTTCCAAACATTTCTAAGGTAATTATTTACCTAGAATGGAAGGTCTAAATAAGAGGAATAAGGTCTAAGTGTTAGAATTCATTAACACTTGTGCGCCTAAGTGTTTTACCCTTAAGGGGAATGAACACACTTGCATGTCTCCTTACCTATTCATTGAAACTTGTGTGCCACTCTTCTGTAAGTACCTCGGGATAATTCTAAAGTCTTTGGTCAAAGATCGCCCAAGTATTACCCTACTTCTTAACAATCGCGCAAGTACCCTTCTGTCGCACAGGTATACCTGCGTGACCAGGACCTGCATGCCCACGAAGTACCTGCGTGTCTTCCAGGACATGTGCATCCCTATCTTTTTGGGTGCCCTTCCTGCCCATTTCACCTTATTTATTCCATTTCCACCTCTCCTATTCAAGATTCAGTCTTCAAGACACTCTTCAAAGCCATTTATGGCATGTTTTCTTGATTGACTTCCTTATCTGAAAGGAATTATATGGAACATCTCTCAAAACCTAGTGATTTGCACATCTTTACATCGCTATGGTTAGAGAGTTCATTCATTAAACCTTATCCTTTAATGATGAGAGAATATTTAACTTGGGCCTCCTTCTCAGGAGTAAACCCCAGTCATAATTTCCCTTAATTCTGGGCATCCTCCTTAGGAGTATGCCCCATGTCCTCATTAATCTGAGCCTCGTTTTCAGGAGTAAGCCCTAGTCTTAAAATTCCCAAATATGGGCATCCTCTTCACGAGTAAGCCCCAACCATGGTTCTCTAAACCTAGGATTCCTTTTCAGGAATAAACCCCAGTTTCAAATATACAAATATGGGCATCCTTCTTAGGAGTAAGCCCCAAGTCCCTTAATTTTTTTAAGTCCCTTAACCTAGGCCTTCTTCTCGGGAGTAAGTCCTATCCTTAATCTCTCTTAACAAGTCTAAATTTCCTTTTGATCTGGGCTTCCTTCTCAGGAGTAAAACTCAATCATAATTCCCCTCCTAACTTGGGCATCTTCCTTAGGAGTAAGACCCAAGATTATAGTATCCAAATCTCCATGAACCACATATACCATTATGGACCCTGTTTCTAGATTTATTCTCTGATTAAAATCTTAATCCTTTCTATTTGGGTAGTCATACACACATAAGCCCCACATCATTGCATCTTTCATGGAACAATTGTCTGGTTTCACCAATACCTCTTGTTTCTCACACTGAGCATGATTCACGTAATCTTAGAGTGTAAAAGTAATCATGACTTCTTTTCTTTGAGCCATCAATCATGCATAAACATCATACTCCCTTACTTGAACTAAGTGGGTTCTGATTCCTTTTCCAAAACAAAGGATACGTAGGTAGCCCATCTGCGGGTATGATCCCAACTTTGAAATAATCCATGTCCTTATGAATGACAATAAACTTAAAGTGCCCCACTGAGTGGCTTTAAAACCAGTATGGTCATCATAATGACCAAGAGGCTTTTATGTATCAAAGGATACCATTGACTAAGAATCTCTAACAAATATAGATGATTCTCAATCGATGAAGAACCTATAATACATATAAAAGATTCTCTAAATTTCCTACATAACAATCATTGATTGTGAGATCTAAAGGAAAGATCATTTTATACTTGGTAATGTAATAAGGATTCATGAACATAACTTAAATCTATAAAGAGAGTCTCGGAGTAGACAATAATTCCCCTCAAAAAGGTGTGATGATTCCAACCTCCCATCCTCTCGACCAATGAAAATTCCTAAGCCTCATCAGTCCACAACTACTGAGCGCCTACATTTGGAAATTAGGTTTGAATGGATATGGAATCATTGGATGTTTCTGGTTCTATGAACAAACCCGTTAGAAACCTCTTGGAATGTTTGAATCTTAAATCAATGAGATCATCCCCAATTCCGGAGGGAAACAAAAAATGGTGAACCCGACGTGAAACCTTAACCAACTTAAAATGATGCTTTACTTATTTGTTAGGCCCCTATTTAAAACACAATGAGAGGGCCAACAAAACAATCTATGACATATGTGCTCCTCCAAAAGATGTAGCAGCTGAATTTATCTTGATTATGTATGTTATATCAAACAGGAACTCTTTTTAAAGATCTTATACATTACGGGAATGGATTTTTTTAAGTCCACATTTGTGAAAACCTCTGCTACAAATGTCATTGCTGTTACTCCTGTTGGATCGTCATCCGCTCTGAAGACAACATCACCTACTCAGCATCTTCAACACTGGGTATCAAATGAGATGGTTAAGGAGTACCATCAACACAGTACCATTCCAACTCTGGAGGCTTCCCGACAAGCCCTCCATGTGAAAAACTCACACCGGTCGTCCGGACAACGACGAGTAGTGATCAAGAAGCAGGCGGTTATAACCACCGTCTCCAACCATTTCGGGTCGTTATCCCCGGAATGCAATCACCAGTCCCTCCCATATTCTGGGGAGGTGAATGAGCAGGTCTCTCAAGGCCTTAATTCAAAGAAATAAGAGTTTTTTCCAAGGTCTCCAATCAATAATCACCGCCAGACTCAAGCAGAAGTGTTCCCTCAACATGATGAGTGTATTGTTTCCAGGAATTCGGCTCAGGTTCCTCGAACATGAGCAGGCAATAAGAATTGCCATAGGTGAAATCCGGTCAACAGTGAGTAGGTTCTCATATCTGCCATTTCTGGAGAAGTACACCAACCTAACTTGGTGGCAAGAAATGAGCGGGTACACACACCCGTCCGTTTTAATCTCGCTGTCCAGAGGACTCATCTGGCAGCAGCACGCCAATCTTGCCAGGCAATTCTGGTGGAGTACTATAGGCAGGAACATACAACTGTTTATACGTCATCAGCTAGTTAGTAGGCTTTTCTGACTACATATGATGGATCTCGTCTACCACGTTTGGAGATGTACAATCAGTAGGTACATACACCAACTAGTATTGATCAAACCTACCAACAGTCTCCCTTGGTAGCACTCGGAGAAGTCAGTCGGAAAGCTCCGGCGACAAACAGGAGGCAGACTCAACTCTCTTCCCCCACAATTGAGTACTGTCAGGATTCAATGACAGGAAAAGGAGGACAGGAGCAGGAACATAGACCTACTCCAAGCACGGAATGGACTTATATCCCCATTCCGGTAGCTGAAGTCACCAAGCACATTCTATCAATGGTGAAAGAGAAGGAGGAAATCCCTGCGCATATTCTGGATGCTTGCCAAGATATTATAACAACTTCGGAAATATCTCAGGGAAAGACACATAAATCTATCCCTACCAGTGGATTGACTCATCAACAGATCACTCCGGAGAAGATACACACCTCTGTTCTAGTCCAAGAGGGTTGGGGGGCACACTCCCCCATCTCATACAGAAAACCAAGTCAGGCACACACACCTGATTTGAGTGGAGATTGCCAGCCTGACCTGGCCATCTCTCTTGATCGGAACATACACCTACTCAATGTAGCCACTTTAGTCAACAAGTGTTTTCCAAGGCAAGTAAGAAGGCGTATAAGAAGAAGACCTGCCTAGCACAGTAAAGAAATCAAAAGCCAATCTGTAACAAGGCCTTGATCGATGCTGGAGTTCTCAAAGCCCTCAGACAACTATCTATTGGAATCCAAGATTATACTCCCTCATTTACCAATAGTGGGAACATTATTGCCAAAGGTCTTCAACAACACTTCCTCATGAAGGCTTGATTCATGACAGTTCGGTCGATCTTGAAGTTTCATCTTCAGATGAGAGCTACAATAACCCTCTGTGTGGACAGAAGACCAAAGACCAAGTGATCACATCTTTTGTTGTAACCCACCATGGTGGTCCTCCCCATGATGATGAATTTCGCTGTGAAAGTACTCTTCGTATTAGTGATGCACATTACCCAGAAAATGATCCAGTGGACAATGTAGTTCCGAGAAATACCTCTTATCTTGAGGCAATTGAAAATGCGAAACCAGTCATGTCTGATGCTTCATCGCTAGCAGGTGAAATACTTTCTCGGTCATAAGATATCCCGGGGTGTAGGTCATTCTCTAAACCACCCCTAGGTCATTCATCTTCTAGTTTGCTCAGTGAATTCTCTACCAATCCTATTGAATCCAATGAAGAAGCAGGGAAACACCAGCTCTCATCAAAACAGGTAGAATAATCTTCATTGAATGATAAAGAGGAAATTCTGAACATGAGAAAACAATTAGTGAAAGGTGAAGTCCTAGTCATGTTTTAGCCTTTGGCTAACACTCAGTATGACATTCCAGAGATGTTGACGGAATATGGGATTCATTATATTCATCTCAAATATGTAAAACTCTTTGTCAGTTGAAAAAGATAATATTATCTTATGATGAATATAAAAATCATGTCAAGATAATAGAAGGGTTACAACGCCAGATTGATTTAGCATCTCTCTCAGTCTCTCGATATCCGAATGCTGAAAAGCAGCCGAGATCCCTTTAGTGTTCATGCCTTGGCGCACTAAGAAGATTGCGCTAGTTAATTTCCAATGCCCAATCTGGTATTTATATCAGGGTATGGGGTCTTCATGGAGCACTACATTTAACTATTCTCTTCAGTCAGCAAAGCCCACCGAAAATTGTTTCATGCAATGTTATTTCCCATGGCTGGCCAAAGTCAATGGGTTTTGTTTGTAATCAAAGGCTTTCCCAAGAACAGGCTTCAACTAGTTCCTCTCAAAATCAATAATACAGAGAACAAGTTGTTGAATTACTCATGCATCAAGAGAATGAGAATGTTGAACATGCCTCTTGTATAGAGCAAGCACATCATCAAGTGATAGAAGTGTCAGAAATCATCCAACGGTCTTTTGAGCCGGGTGATAAAAGTGGATGTCGATTGATGCATCCAGTGAATTTCCAGGCCAAGGTCCGCAAGATCAGGAGAGATTTTAAGAAAGTCTCAGATATAGCATGTCGAGATCCACTCCAGCTTGCCAGACTGGGGACTCTTTTAACCCAACCCTCAGAATCAAGAAATAGAATTTGACGAGTTGAGCGAGAACAGTAGGAACAGCCCCAGTCCACTAGACGGGGGACTTTTTCAAATCATCAATCCACTCCTCAAATAAAATCGGTCTTCTCTCGATTGGGGAAGAATCCACAAGAGGAACAAAGAGACAAATTATCAGAAGATTCTCTACAAATTACGGTTCGCCAAGAAGTTCCTGAGGGATCGAATCAACAAAAGGAAATGTCTCATCAAAGACATGGAAGAAAACAATATCATAGGAATGACTATAGGAGGGATGCAATGAATTATGCATCAATCAATGTCATCAATGTCGTTGTTGATGATCCACCAGATGAGGCTCATTCAAAGGAATCAGATGAAGAGGTTCCTACTCAAGATGTTGTACGCACAGACACAAATGAAGAAGGAGTGCATACATGAAATCAAATGATTTCTTAGAACCTAGGTAATCCTTCAAATAAACCACTTCCCCCTCTCTGAAATGGATCAAACAAGGGGAAGGGAAAGAATTGGGTTACATATCCTTCCTTTGGAGAAGGCCAATCTCTCTCACTAGAGAAAAGGATTGCACAGCAGGAGGATGAAATGAATGAATTGAGGAATGAATGTAGAACTACATTAGGGTAGTCTTCCTCCTAAATGTGCTGGAGCCAGCCAGTCAAAGGAATTTTTTGTGGCTACTAATATAGATCAAGAATATCCTCCTTTATCAGTACACCCTCACAGGTCTAATCCTACGGGTCAAGTGCAACAACAATTAGCAGTGCTTCCATCAGTTGCAGTACCAGCTACCATACCTATCCAAGCTCCACTCCGGACACCTGTTCAGTTCCAAGATCAATCGGATGTTTCTCAAAATTTAATAACTACTATTCAGTCATTAACATCTCGGTTGGAATCTATGGAGGGAAAGTGTTCTCAGGTTCAACCAGAAAAGAGAGCTTACCCTGAATGGGTAGATGCAATCCCTCCACCATCATGTTTTGGGAACCTTGTATTCCCTACTTTTAATGGATCAGGAAATCCTGAACAACATTTGATGAATTACGTGTCTTGTTACGATCCTATGATGGGAACTCTGGAACATCAAGAAGCAGTGAAACTCAGATGCTTCTTGAAAACCTTGCAAGGACCAGCCTTTGTCTGGTACACAAGGTTGAAATCCCGAACAATTACCGGATGGGAAGATCTCCGTCAACGATATCTTCTTCAATTCAGCTCAAATTTTCCAAAGACAAAAGTTTTTGATCTTACAAATTGTAAGCAAAGGGAGAATGAAAGATTCTCTGATTTCATTGATCGCTGGAAGGGATTAACATATTCCCTAATCTTGTCACTCCCTCAAGAAGAAATGTCGCCAATTTGTGTGGAAAATCTGTGTGAAGAATTACACATGCCACTGATCCCTGTGAAATACATAGGAGGGTTTCGAGACCTTAATTTAATCGCTCAACAGATTGAAGATTCTATTATACAGACTATGGATAAATCTCGTGTAATTCCATCATCTCTAGGAAGGAGAATGGGTAAAGTAGAAACTGCTATAGTTATGCTTAAACAAACACCTTTACCTAATTCTACTTCAAAACCTTCATCTTCTCGAAAGGATCCACCTCCTGAGCGTCAACAATAGAGGACATTTCATCAAGACGATCAAAGAGATCAATGATAGAAATAGTTTGATGAGTTGAAGAGTAAAGTTTATTCTTTCCAAAAAGAACAAGTTCTTGGATACTTCATTTCAGCTCAAGAAAATAATTTGATTCAATTTCCAAGGCCCAAGAGGCTAAACAAGGAAAGAGATGAGGATAGTCCCAACTATTGCCTGTTTCACCATATGTTGGGGAATCCCATTTATGAGTGTTTTGTTTTCAAGGACCTCCTGCAAAAGATGGTCAACTCGGGACAAGTCAAACTGAAAGGCTATTCATCCCAGGTAACATGTGTTACTGCTACAGTTCCAGAGGAGGAAGGCGAGTGGCAAGAAGTCAAAAGAAAAAATGCACAAAAATATGATGATTGGATGGTCTGAAAGATGATCAACTGAACTCCTGCTATTTTGCGAACACAATTGAAGAAACCAATTGTTCCTTCTGGCATGAGCGCCGCAGCAAAACCTTCTTAATCAGATGGAAAATACTCAAAGAAACAGCACAATTCCAAGAAAGAGGAACAATCAGAAGAAGATGAGTATGTGTCAAAGCCTAAGCTGTCTTTGACTCTGGAAGATTTCATTCCATCTACTTCAAAGCAACGGGCACCACCCCACCAAACAGCACAGCCTAAACAAGCTAGTCAGGCATAGTCTTCATCAGATGAAGAGCTGATCTTCGGTTCTATTAATATGATCCACTTAACAGATCCTTATGCCAGTCACAGTTTCGATCACAATGAGCCTGAATTCCTTGTATCAAACAGAGGAATCAAAGGGAGTTCCAGCGGTCAGGGATACAGAGGAAGACGTGAATATCCCAAAAGCCACTATTCAAATTCTACCCCTGCTAGAACTGTGTATGCAACAGAAACTCATGGCAGAGCCCTTCAGCGAGATCAACAAGAACAAGAAAGTTCTTCCACCAATAGCAAGTTCAGTCCTGGTACAGTTATTCTGGAGGATCGGTTGAAGGTTCCACCTTTATCCTCTCAGCCGATAAATAGACCTAATCAGTCTAATCTTCCAAGGCCAGGAATATTGTCAACTCCTATCCCGATACTAGATGCATCAACTTACAAAGCATCAATTTCCAAGGAACCTGTTAAACCACATGTTCTTTTTGGGAAACGCAGACCTCTGGATCAAAAGTATGATGTGTTGAAACACCTGGCCCATGTACTGGCCAAGTTATCAATTCTGGATTCTTTGAATCTATCAAAAGATCTCCAGGAGGCACTCATCGAGGCTTTGTCAAGTCCTGAGGAGTTTGAAACTGAAATTGCTGCAACTGAAGTCTATCACGTAGAGAATAATCCTGTGGAATTCCATGCAGTGATATCTTTCACAGATGAAGATGAATATGATGTCGTGCATGGAAATATTAGACCTTTGTACTTATCTAGAAATGTCAAAAGCATAGATGTCCAAAGAGCTTTCATTGATAATGTTTCAGGAGTCAACATCATACCCATTCATACACTTCATCGATTGGGCCTCAAGGAATCTGATTTATCTTTTTCTACCATGATGTTATAAGGATATGATAAAAATGAACAAGAACCACAGGGCGAAGTTACACTCAGAACTCAGTTTGGAGATCTTGTATCCAATTCAGATTTCATTGTTGTTGATCAACACTCAGCCTTTAACATCTTGCTTGGAAGACCCTGGCTACATCAATATGCGGTTATCCCTTCATCATACCATCAATGTCTCAAATATTGTTTGGATGGACAAGTTGGGACATTGTATGGTGATAAGGCCCCATTCAAGACATGTGAATCTCAATACATTGAGGCAGAATTCTATCACATGAATAGAGAAGAGAAATCCACAACAAGGGTGATTTCCAATGTTAATGCTCCATATGGTTTGGAAAGGATTCCAGTAAATCCATTTGCACGTGTGTGTACAGATTATGTGTTGCCTATCAGTCAAATTGACAAGATAGACCCAAATAAAAATACTCTTATAGAAAGATCCATAATGTCAATTACAGAAGTCGAGCCAGACAACATGGGAGAAATTGGTGATCTACTAGGCAATAATGAAAGCTCAAATGGAGATGTCTTTATTTCTTCTACTGAAATCCAGCAAGTCTATACATTGCCAACCAGGCCAGAAGAAGTGATAGCAACATCGGAGGTGAACAATGAAGTCGATTCTCAATCCATCATCTCCTCTTTATTTCACAGGGAAGACCCTTAATCATCAATCGGGTTACAAATGGAAGCTTCTTCTTCAAGATGTTAAAATTTTAACATCTCTTCTGATCATGGAAATTCTACTTTATCATCTACTATGCAAGTAGAAATGAAAGAAATAACACATGTTGAAGAAGAAGAGGAAGATCTCAGAGATGCTCCTCTAGCATTTGAAGAGGGTATCTCTACCACTATGGATGAACTCAGAGAAATAAATCTGGATACAAAAGAATATCCATAGCCCACTTTAATTAGTGCGGACATGACTCTTGAAAAACAAAAGATGTATATTTCTTTTCTAAAGAAAAATCGAGACATATTTGATTGGAACTATACAGAGATGCCCGGGATTGATCCTGATGTTGCTACTCATCATTTGGGTTTACCATAAGAACATCTAGGATTTATGCAAGCCGTGAGAAGAACACACACAACTTATGATTCAAAAATTGAATCTGAAGTGGATAAGATTATCAAAGCTAACTTCGTCAGAGAAGTTCAATATCCCAAGTGGTAGGATAATATTATCCCTGTGAAGAAGAAGAATGGACAAATTAGATTTTTCATCGATTTCAGAGATCTTAATAGGCATTGTCCTAAGGATGATTTCCAAGTTCTGATTACAGAAATTTTAATTGATGCAACAGCTGGCTATGATGCACTTTCCTTCATGGATGGATATTTCGGATATAATCAAATTTGAATAACCCTAGAAGATGAGGAATACATAGCCTTCAGATCCCCTCAGGGTGTGTTTTGATATCGGGTAATGCCCTTTGTCTTAAAGAATGAATGCGCAACATATCATCCTTCCATGCATCGTATCATCAAACCCTTTTTAGGGAAGTTTGATTAATTCTATGTGGACGATTTGGTGGTCAAATCCAAACAAATTTCTAATCACTTGGTTGATTTGGAAGTCATATTCCACAATCTTCCACAACATAATTTGAAGATAAACCCCTTAAAATGTTCTTTTGGGGTAACCTCAGGAAAATTTCTCAGCTTTGTTGTACGCCATCATGGTATTGAAGTTGATCCTGAGAAGGCAAAGTCAATCCTTGGGATGTCACATTCTCGAAATTTGAAAGAATTAAGAGGACTTAAAGGACACTTAGCCTATATTCGGCGTTTCATCACCAATTTGGCAGGCAAAAGTTTACCCTTCACCAAATTGATGAAGAAGAGAGTCACTTACCAGTGGACTGAATAATGTCAAGAAGCATTTGATATTCTCAATAAATACCTCTTGATTCCACCGGTACTCATGACACCTGTTGAAGGAAGACCACTTATCCTCTACGTGACAGCTTTAGAGTGATCATTGGGTTCCTTTCTTGCTCAGAAGAATGATGTTGGGAATGAAAACAGCCTCTACTACCTCAGTCAGACTATGCTTGAAGCAAAAACCCAGTATTCAAGTATTGAGAAGTGCTTCCTTGCATTAATCTTTGGAGTTCAGAAGTTGAGACACTACCTGCAACATCACGAGATCCAGTTGGTATCTCTCAATAACCCGCTCAAATTCATCCTTAGTCGTCCAATGCTTACAGGACGTCTGGAAAAGTGGGAAGTTATTTTGCTGCCATTCAACATTCAGTATGTGTCTCAAAAGGCAATAAAGGGCCAAGTTTTGGCTAACTTCCAAGCTGAACACCCTTCAGTGGAAGACACATCTTTAGATATTAAACTCCCTGATGAGGAAGTCTTCTCTATTCAAGAAAGTCCTTAGGCATGGGAAATGTACTTTGATGGTGCTTCCAGAAATCCACCAGGGAGGAAAATAGAAAATCCAAAATTCAACAAAGTTGTCTTAGGAATTGTTCTTATTTCCCCGGAAAAGTCAGTGTTACCTTATTCCTTCTTATTATGGGAAGGTGGTACCAATAATGAAGCAAAATACCAGGCCCTCATCGCAGGCTTGGAGTTGGCGCTTCACGCACAAGCTAATCACTTAAAGTTGAAAGGTGATTCAGAGCTGGTAATCAAACAAGTCAATGAGGATTATTCCATCAGAAAAGAAGAACCAATACCTTTGTACGATTATGTCATAGAGTTAATGGAGGAATTTCCTACGGAACTAACATTTTCTTATGTCTCGTGATAACAAAATGCTCAAGCTGGTGCACTGGCTAATATAGCCACATCTCTAGAAGATCCAAATTGGGATGAAATAACCATCAGTATTGCCCACCATCGTGCAATTTCACCTTATGATCGAACCAGAATAGAGGAAATTAATGAAATTAGTCCCATTCCTGAACCATATGGTCATACTATAGTATGGATGACACCTATCAGGGAATACCTTCAAAATGGAACACTTCCACCTGATAGATCTAGGAAACAACAAATCCAGCAATGTGTGGTCAATTTTACTCTTTATGATAGCCCAGATCACCTAGAGAAAATTCTCTACAAACGTGGTTTTTATGGAGTTCTCTTTGGGTGCATTGATGGTGAAGAGACAATGGTTGTCATGAAAGAAGTGCATGTAAGAGTCTGTCGTTCCCACTAGTCTGGACATAGACTATCTGATCAGATTCGAAGGCTTGGATACTTTTGGACTTCAATGATACAAGATTGTGTTGATTTCACAAAGAAGTGTTATTCATGCCATGTACATTCCAACTTCATTCATCATCCACCAGAGTTACTTCATACAGCTAAATACTAGTGGCCATTTTCCACATGGGGAATGGATGTGGTGGGACCTTACCCTTCACCTACGACCAAGCAGTTTAAGTATATTCTTACTGCTGCTGATTTCTTTTCCAAATGGGAAGAGGCAGTACCTCTCAAGGAAGTCAGTTCTAAATTCATTGTTAGCTTCATCAAGTCTAACATCATTATAATATTTGGTGTCCCTCATACAATATTGACGGACAATGGAACCAACTTTTGTTCATCCGAGGTGAAGAAGTTGTATCAAGAATACAACATCAAATCCAATCATTCATCTCGGTATCATGCAGCGGCCAATGGCCAGATAGAAGCCGGCAACAAGACTCTTTCAAATATACTTCAAAAGATGGTGGATAAAGATAAGAAGTCATGGCTTGATAAACTCTTTCATTCTTTATGGGCTTATCGGACCACCACCCGCACTGCAACGCGGTCAACTCCATACTCATTGGTATATGGAACGGAAGCAGTCATTCCAATTGAGGTTCAATTACCCTTGCTCAGAGTAGCCATTTGTGATCAGTCATCTACAGATAAGTAATCTCAAAAGCGATTGAATGAATTTGAACAGTTAGATGAGAAAATATTGTGCACGTTGCACCACTTGGATGTCTATCAGAATCGAATAGCATGAGATTTCAACAAAAAAGTTCGTCTTTCTTCATTCGTTCAGGGAGAATTGGTATCAGTTCTCAGAACCCCAATGATACTAGGAAATAAACCTCCCATGATTGAACCAAAATGGGAAGGACCTTATTCAATACATAAGGTCTACACCAATGGAGCATATTCATTAATCTCGATGGATGGAGAACTCATCACTACTCCATCCAATGCCAGATTTCTGAAAAAGTATTTAATATAAACACAAAATATATCATTTTTTGTCCAAAATTACATTAAACTGTGTCCCCTTCATCTTCCTTGCTATATGACGTTAAAATATACAGAAATGGTCCATGCATATGACCTTAAACTATTTTCATGTCCCTTACATATAGCACGACGTTAAACTACACCATCCAGAGTCCATGCATATGACTTTAAACTATTTGCATTTCTTTCGTCCTACACGACGTTAAATTATGACGTCCTAACTACATGACGCTAAAATGTAAAGAAGTCCCTTATGTCTAGAAAGACATTAAACTGCATAACCAACGGTCCATGCATATGACCTTAAAATATTCACACTTTTATCCAACATGACGTTAAACTATGGAAAAGTTCCCTAATATGTTCAACATGACGTTAAAATGTGTCTTCTTTTTTCCATACTGCATGACATTAAACTGCATTGTCCTCTTTTTGTCCAACATGACATTAAACTGTATTGTCCCCATCGTCCTAACTACATGATTCTAAACTATACATAAAGTCCTTTAATACGTCCTACATGACATTAAAATGTACTTTGTCCCTACTACATGACATTAAATTGTGCAGCACCAATAGTCTTAACTGCACGACTTTAAACTGCATAGTCCCTTCATATGTACTACATGAAATTAAACTGTGCATCATTAAAGTTGTTTTTACCTCTTGTTTCTCACACAGAGTATGACTCACATGAGCTTAGACAAAACTTCAACCATAACACTCTCTCTGGGCTACTAACCATGTGTAAGTGCCAACACTATTTTTAGGTCATTGTCCCCACTAACAACTTGATCACTAATTCATTCTTTAATTTAACTACGTGGACTTTGATCCTTGCCTCCTAGGCTGGGTACATAGGAAACCTTCTGAGGTTAAAGCCCAAAACAAATCTCTTCACATCGGTTCACCTCCATCTCGTATGATGTTGATTCGTGAAACTGCCACTAGAATCAATATCTTTACATTGGTTCACTTTCCTCCTTATTATATGATGTTAATCTATACAACACTTTTTTTCTAGTATGATAATAAACTATATCATTCTTTGATACCCTCAACTGAGAGGGAATCATTATTTACATTGATTTTCAATCATGTTTCATTTCAAAGACTACGTGCATACATGGCAATGCCCGAACCTTTTATCTTGGGTTAAATCATCATTGCACTAAAGTCCCCTTTCACCCTTCACATGTATGATCCAAATTTTTACAGAGGGTATTTCTAGAACTACGTGGGCTTGATTCCAATCATTATGGGATACGTAGGAATGTTTGAGTGTCCCTCGAATCCATCCCCAAGCCTTTTGGGCCTAACCCCAAATTCCACTTTCAGTCCCTTGGATGAAAAATACCCATGAAAACACACACTGTGTAATTCTTATAATGGTCCGAGCTCTATGACCCTAAACTATGATCTCTAATCCTTTTGTCACACACAACATTAAATTGTAGTTCAAGAACTACATATGGCTTGATTCCCATCCTTATGGGATACATAGTGAAGTACAACATTTCAATTCAGGACCCATCCACAACCTGATTATGGTTAGAATTGATCTGTGTATTTATTTATACATTGGACAATACCCATATTTATGTGTCATAATACTAAACTTAAATATTTTCAGATCTTCATAACCCTTTTCTTAACTTCTAAACACAAAAGGCTTGAAATTCTGAGAGTTCTTTTGCCTAACCATGCAGCACGTGCCCTTAGGCGGCCCTGCATAAATAGTCTACATATCGGACCTGTCATCCAATAGATACTATTATGTGACTATGTAACCAATTCCCTTAGGTGGCCATGCATAATTCAACCCCCTAACTGTTTTTTTAAATAGTGGTAACTTCATTCTTGGGAGGAAAACCTATTTTCTCCTTATTTCTCTTAATAATAATGTGTAGGGATCCGAAAAAATAGCCATCCTTAACATATTTGTCCCATACCCTTTTTCATGATCTGAAAGTATTCACGTCTATGGTTTATATTCTCCTTCCTGCATTTGGGTCAGACCTTCATAGGAGTGATATCCATCCAGTTCTTCAATAATCTTGTTTGTAAATATCTTCTCCATATTCAAGTACCTTTCTCCATATAGAAAACTATATACTTTGGAAAATTTGAATCTCCATAAACTTTCACTGGATTTTTAGCACTATGAATGTAAATTTCTGAGAGTTCTTTTACCTGACTATGCAGTACATTCCCTTAGGCAGCCTTGCATAAGTAGTCTACGTAATGGACCTGTCAGCCAAAAGATTCTATTTATTTGACTATGCAGCCAATGCCCTTAGGTGGCCCTGCATAATTCAACCCCCTAACGGGTTTGTTAAATAATGGTAACTTCATTCTTGGGAACTACTTATTCTAATGTCTTTTAGCTCTTTTTCTTATCATTCCTCGTATTCAAATATTCTTAAGTTATAGTTTACATATTTTCCCTAATACTTGAGTATGGTAATATGTTTTCAGATGAATTGTCAAGGAATTGAGTCAATTATAATTCCTTCGGTCAAAGCAATTTCGACCTTAAAAATTGGCCTTTTTAGGTTCGACGTGCATGACTTTAAACTGCCCATAAAGGAGAAAGGCACTCTGAATAAAAGTCAAGTTCCAGCTCACTAAACATACATTTTGTATGATTTAGGTAATATTGAGAAATTAAGAGATTCAAAGTTTGTAGGGCTATTTATAATAATCCTAGTAAAAATAAAACTAGGCTTACTAGGCCCATTGGCTTAGGTAAAATTTAAAGCAGGTAGCAGGAAAAACATGCACAAGTGATTGAAGATGAAATAATTCTTTCCATTTGATGCACAATACTTAGAAGGACATCCACATATTGGAGTCTCTTCTCTTTTCCAAGAAATTATAGGAGGCTGTCAACATAATTCTTCACTTGATGTACAACATCCCAAGCTTCATCAGCAGCCACTTGAAGCTCATGCACCCGACCAACTTCACTCTTATCAGCTTGATGGAGTGCTTTCTTGGAATCTGCAATTGCTTTCATACCATTTTTTTAAGCTCCCTCTAGTGAATTATTGAGTTGGTCAAGTTCCCCAGTAACAGCATCTAACTGTTGCTGAAGGTGAATATTCTGAATGACTTTATCTTTGATCTTATGATTCAACTCCTTCATCTTGGCAGCATTGTCAGCCTCAGCTCAGGATACTACAGCCTCAAATTCGCTGATATTGACTGACAACTTCACCCTGGTCAGATCTTCACGGCACGTTTTCTCCTACTCCCTTCTTAAGATGACTTTTTTCACCACGGTATGGATCTCTTGGTATCCAAAACCGCCAATTCCTAGCATGACAAACTGGGACGACAGTCTGGAAATATTTGATGATAGCTCATCAAGAGGCACTTTAGATATGATTTTCCATATGTTGTTCCATGCCTTGTGTCATGAAAAGATGAGAGCCTTAAGCACCTCTAGGTCTGATTCGACATCATAATCACAGGGGGCATGTAATCTGGGACTAATTCACTCAAGGAAGTGATATGTTCTACTCCTTCCCCCCTGACCCTGGTTGCTTCACCTTCTACTACTGTTTGGGCAGAGGTTGAGACTTCACCTACAGTTCTAGACATTGAAGTTGATAGCCCTGTTTTATCAATTAAATGTATGGTTAGATACATAGAATAATGGAATTTGGTTGTCTATCTTGAAAACTCATTACAATCATTACCTAACAGTAGATCAGCAGCTTGAGAAGACTCCTCCCCATCTTTCCATGTTTTAAAAGGATCTTCAAGATGGGTCTCAAGAGGGTTTACTGGGTTTAGCTCCACTTGAGTTAATGTTTCTGTAATGGTAGGGTTGACATCAATGTCGACACCCTCTTCAGGCATTGGAAGTTCAGCAGCTTCTATGGATGGAACTGCATATTATTTTCATTCATGATTAGAAGTGTAAATTATAAGAAAATTTACTGGACGAAGGATAACACTCACACCCAAGGTCTTCTAAATCACATGATAACTTAGCATGATCATAAAATTCTTCTAAAGACATGCCATGATTCATCATTTCGTCCAATGATATTTTAGAATCCTGGTTAGTCTCAAAAATGGGAGCATTTGATGTGTCCTCTCGGCGACCCTCATTCTACGGCCCCTGACCCTGGATAGCTTCTTCTGGAAGGATGGCAGATTCAGTTTCAGCTGCCACCAATGATTCTAGTTCAGGTTCTTATCTACTTGTAGCAGTAGTAGGATCAGTACTGGGAATAGATGTTGAATCTTTTTCAGAATTAGCTAGGTCAGCCTGAATTTTCATTTGTTCCATAGCACCCTTCGTGGTCCTCAAAGGAGGATCAGTCCTTTCCCTCAGAGGGTAAATTGAAGAATCCCCTACAATCCCAAGGAAAATAAGCAATCTTTTTCATAGTTTAAAATTAATTATTATCCGAAGGACTTACCACTACTGATAAATCGTTTAGCGATGGACTTCCTCCTTCATCGCATTTGCCCTTTTGGATTTTTAAGAGTATCAGCAATCCCCCTTTTAGGCACTTGAATGAGAGAATGTAAAATCCATGTCCAACTCCTCATTCATGGCCTGCTGGCTTGGAGATATCTTGCCCAACTCGTGGGGCGATTCAGCAGTAGCCCCGATGGTAGTACCACCAGGGCTATATTGTGGCGAAGGAACATCAATAGTTCCTTTCTTTGCGAGATGCAAGATAAAGAAAATAACATCCTTAATTAACAAACCTTCGACTGAAATCAAGTTGCAAATGAAATAAGGAAAGAAAACCTACATCTTAAGGAGCCACGTAATCGTGCCACTCCTCATCAGTCCCCTCAGAGGTTCCACAATCTATCAATTCCTTCACCCGCTTGGTGACAGGAATAGACTCATCAATGGAATAAATGAGCATTTATAGATCTCTGATATAAATCCACACTTCATTGAGGTTATTCTCAAAAATGATGTCTGTAGAATCCAAAAGATTCCCTATTCCATGGAGGTGTATCCCCTCGCATAAATCTAGCCAGGGAGTTTCAACACCACAGTATAAACTCGGCCATGTCTAGACAACCTCTGGTCTTGGATATGAAGGCTATGAGGAAGGTCCTAAAATATTTGATTTCAGTTTCTTCTCATCTCCTGCAACTACAGATAGAGAATAAGAAAATAAGAATTATTTCTTTATAAATTAGTAGTGATTAAAGTACCCCAATGATGTAACTCACCAGGAGTTGATGGAGTGGGTCTTTTGATTCATACTGGAGGATTATATCGGGCACGAGGCCGCTTTTCCACTTGTTGCGCCTCATCATCCCCATCTTGGGAATCCGGTGAACCAGTCCTAGAGGAGGAATCTATAGAATCAGCTTCAGGTGGGGAAGCATCACCTTCATGAGGGAGGGTTTCTTTCTCTACAGTCCTCTTCCTTTTCCCCACCTGATAAACTGGGTGATTCAGCACCCCTTTAGGGTACGATTCTATCCAGTTCTCGACATACCATGTATTCAAGTTGTGTTTCGCCCATTCAACTGGTTGATCAAATACCGCCCAGTCTTCTCCCTTGACGTCAGCAGCCATAGTTGCCGAGCAACCATTGGATGTTTCTCTAACCTAACATGTACTGGCGGAGATACAACAATCCATTGCAGACACTTGAATTAACGTGAAAATCTATATGGAGCATAGACATCACATATAATTTCTCCGTCAATCCTGGAAACTAGCACACCATCTCTGCAAGCTAGAATGTATGACCTCAAATCCAAGTGGGTTGTTACATCATCAACAAACCACCCAGTTGGCGGATTTCCATAGGGAAAGAAGTTGAATTACTTAAACATTCTCAGTCTCTCTTTCATGTCATAGGAATTAATATCTAATGGAGCAACTCCATATAATGCTTGCACTGATGGACTGAAAGAACATCCAGGAATTTGTACTCCATTCTGTACATTATATGTCCTGAAGTGAGTGGTGATCCATCCCCATAAAACATGGAATGATCCCACTATTCTCAAATGAGATTTACCCATGAAGACATGAAGTAAACTCCTGTGAATCTTTGCTAAAATCGGGGTAGACAACCCAACCATTTTTCCCTCAGACGACTTTGCGGCAATAACGATGGTCACTGGCCTGATGCCTCCCTTCGAGTCCCTGACTGGAAAAAGATAAACGCTGAGCCACAAAGCCAAGAATCCCACCAAACGAGTCTTCTTTGGTATCCTTTGATTCACCTCATATCACCATTTCTCAAACTCTCCTGCTTCTAGAGTTTTCGAGAATGTTCCAGGAGCACCCCTCTTCTCAGGTTTTTGGCAGGTGGTAGGATGGGTGGGCGTCTTATCCTTGGATTTCTTTTTCTTGGATCATTTTTCCTTCGTCTCCTTCTCCTTTGGCTCCTTTACTTTCTTCTCAATAAAAAATATATTCATCCACTCCTATGGATCAATATCATTTCTATAATGAGTTAAGGAGGTCTCTGAACTTTTGAGCCTGTGGAATATTTTAAATACTTCTTGATCCAAACCTGGAGTCTTCTCTGAATCATTCCAAGTCACCTTGGGAGGAATGAATTCATCATACATGTTGCCCAAAATTGGATCCCTTGAGATCATGTGGACATCCCACATACTAATGCCTACTTCTCCATGAGTCAGATGGAAATAATTGGTTTCTGGGATCCAGTGGCTGAGTATCTCCAGCATGAAGTTATCATTTCTATAAATGTATGTTTTCCCAACCTAGACAGCTTAGTATATCACCACTCCCATCAGATCATCGACAAATTCTACACAAGTTTTTTGCACCCAGTATGCCCACATCCAAGTTGGCTTCACACCTCCCCCTGGACAGAAATCCCAACTTTTCTTCCAGCCTTTGGATTAATCCATCTAAGAATTTCAGAAGATTGAAGGATAACAATGTGGTTGCAGCTCAGGCTTATGAGGATTCATATCTGGCGTACAAGGGCTATGATGCATCATGTGGGCCTTCTCCACAGTTCTAGCATTTATAAATCCTCCTCCATATGAGATATTTGCTGATGCAAAGTTGGTGTAATTATGAAACCATGAAAATGGGATATAGTTATTTGCTTCTGGAATAGTAACTTCTCGCAGATGACCATAGCCATACAAATGCAAATAAATGCTTTGGGGGAAGTCGCGATGATATTTCTTTATATACTTTTCCAAATCTGGAAGAGTACTATCACAGACGGTATAATAATCGTTTCTAATGATACTCATCATATCATCAAGCCACTTGCTTACTAGTTCATCAGCTATTCCGATTCTCCTGAGAGCAATTGATTTTGCACAAAAGTTGAATAATTAACTCTTATGTAATTTGATTTTTCATAAAATTTGTGAATGAATTCGAAAAAATGGAAAAGGAATTAAGACGCGCAAGTCTAAAATTGGCACGCAAGTGTGGATGTTTCACGCAAGTATAAGGTGTCGCTCAAGTATTTAGCGTGAACGTATCACCGCGCAGGTCTAGATACCATGATAACTGCGTGACAGCAAAGGAAAATTGGAAAAGAGAGCAACTTGCGTGGTGGAGATGACCTGTGCAGCGAGATCTCAAAAATCCGAAGTTTTGTGCAATATGTGACAAATGAGCGCATACATATAGGCCAGGCCGGCCACCTGCGCGCCTACAGCCAGTGCACTCCAGCCCTGTGTGACTCACACCTGCGCAATGCCAGTTGCGCAGTGAACACCTGCGCATCTCTTTCCCTTTGGTTTTATTCTTTTCCTCAAAGTCACATCATTATTATTTCGGATCCAAATCTGAGGGGGGGGGGACTTTTGTTGACGCTCATTTTCTTCACATTGGTTAAAGGAATTGAAAGGGAAATTACTTAGCACAAATTGATTTATCCTTTGAAGAAAACATCAAAAATCGACAAAGGAATGAAAAAGGAGTCAAAGGACATTGGGTTGCGCAAGTTCCCTTACTGTCGTGCAAGTACACCTGTGCACCACCTAATGGTCATATATGTGACTTGAGAGCCCTCTTTGAAAACCGCCCAGGGTCTTCTCCTGCCTATAAATACCCCTGGTGGGCCCCCCATTCGAGGGGATTTTTCCAGAATTCAGATACAGAGCTCTGAACGTCCAAGTATCTTCTTCAAGTCTTCCGAACATTTCTAAGGAAATTATTTACCTATAATGGAAGGTCTAAACAAGAGGAATAAGGTCTAAGTGTTAGAATTCACTAACACTTGTGTTCCTAAGTGTTTTACCCTTAAGGGGAATGAACACACTTGCGCGCCTCCTTACCTATTCATTGAAACTTGTCTGCTTCTCTTCTGGAAGTACCTCGGGAAAATTCTAAAGGCTTTGGTCAAAGATTGTCGAAGTATTACCCTACTTCTTAACAAACACGCAAGTACCCATGTGCCGCGTAGGTATACCTGTGCGCCCAGGACTTGCGTTCTAATGCAGTACCTACGCACCTTCCAGGGCTTGCACACCCCTATATTTTTGGGTGCCCTTCCTGCCCATTTAAACTTTCTTATTCCATTTCCACATCTCCAATTCAAGATTCAGTCTTCAAGACACTCTTCAAAGCCATTTATGGAATTTTTTCTTGATTGACTTCCTTATTTGAAAGGAATTCTGTGGATCATCTCTCAAAACCTAATTATTTACACATCTTTACATCGTTAAGGTTAAAGAGTTAATTCATTCAACCTCATCCTTTAAAGATGAGAGAATATTTAACTTGGGACTCCTTCTTAGGAGTAAGACCCAGTCATAATTTCCCTTAATTCTGTACATCCTCCTTAGGAGTAAGCCCTATGTCCTCATTAATCTGGGCCTCCTTTTCAAGAGTAAGCCCCAGTCTTAAAATTCCCAAATATGGGCATCCTCCTCAAGATTAATCCCCAACCACGGTTCTCTTGACCTGGGATACCTTTTCAGGAATAAACCCCAGTTTAAAATCTACAAATATGGGCATCCTTTTCAGGAGTAATCCCCAAGTACCTTAATTTTTCATGTCCCTTAACCTGGGCCTTCTTCTCAGGAGTAAGCCCCAGCCTTAATCTCTCCTAACCAGTCCTAATTTCCTTTTGATATGGGCTTCATTCTCAGGATTAAAACCCAATCATAAGTCCCCTCCTAACATGGGAATATTCCTAAAGAGTAAGCCCCAAGATTAGAGTATCCAAATCTACATGAAGCACATATAACATTATGGACCATGTTCCTAGATTTCTTCTCTGAACTAAATCTTAATCCTCATCTATTTGGGTAGTCATACACACATAATCCCCACATCATTGCATCTTTCGTGGCACAATTTTCTGGTTTCCCTTACTGTTTTGCGCAAGTACACTTGCGCACCGCCTAATGGTCGCTCAAGTGACTTGTGCGCCCTCTTTGAAAACCGCCAGGGGTCTTCTCCAGCCTATAAATACCCCTGGTGGGACCCCCATTCGAGAGGAATTTTTCTAGAATTCAGATACAGAGCTCTGAACGCCCAAGTCACTTCTTCACGTCTTCCGAACATTTCTAAGGTAATTCTTTACCTATAATGGAAGGTCTAAACAAGAGGAATAAGGTATAAGTGTTAGATTTCAATAACACTTGTGCACCTAAGTGTTTTACCCTTAAAAGGAATGAACACACTTGTGCGACTCCTTACCTATTCATTGAAACTTGCGCACCGCTCTTCTGGAAGTACCTCGGGATAATTCTAAAGGCTTCAGTCAAATATCGCCCAAGTATTACCCTACTTCTTAACAATCGCGCAAGTACCCATGTGTCGCGCAGGTATACCTGCGTGACCAGGACTTGCGCGCCCACGCAGTACCTGCGCGCCTGCCAGGACTTGCGCACCCCTATCTTTTTGGGTTCCCTTCCTGCCCATTTCACCTTTCTAATTTCATTTCCACCTCTCCTATTCAAGATTATGTCTTCAAGAAACTCTTAAAATACATTTATGGATTGTTTTATTGATTGACTTACTTATCTGAAAAGAATTTTGTGGAACATCTCTCAAAACCTTGTGATTTACACATATTTACATCGCTAAGGTTAGAGAGTTCATTTATTCAACCTCATCCTTTAAAGATGAGAGAATCTTTAACATGGGCCTCCTTCTATGCAGTAATCCCCAGTTATAATTTCCCTTGATTCTGGGAATCCTCCTTAGGAGTAAGCCCCAAATAATCATTAATCTGACCCTCCTTTTCAGGAGTAAGCCCCAGTCTTAAAATTCCCAAATATGGGCATCCTCCTCAAAGGTAATCCCCAACCATGGTTCTTTTAACCTGGGATTCCTTTTAGGAATAACCCCTAGTTTCAAATCTATAAATATGGGAATCCTCCTTAAGAGTAAGCCCCATGTCCCTTAATTTTTCAAGTCCCTTAACCTGGGCCTTCTTCTCAAATGTGAGACCCAGCCTTAATCTCTCTTAACCAGTCTTAATTTCCTTTTGATCTAGGCTTCCTTCTCAGGAGTAAAACCCAATCATAAGTCCCCTCTTAACTTGGGCATCATCGTTAGGAGTAGGCCCCAATATTAGAGTATCCAAATCTCCATGAAGCACATATACCTTTACGGAACCTGTTCATAGATTTCTTCTCTGAAGTAAATCTTAATCCTCATATATTTGGGCAGTCATACACACATTAGCCCCACATCATTGCATATTTCATGGCACAATTGTATGACTTCACCAATACCTCTTGTTTCTCACACCGAGCATGACTCACGTGAGATTAGAGTGTAAAAGTAATCATGACATCTTTTCTTTGAGCCATCAATCATGCATAAACATCATACTCCCTTACTCGAACTATGTGGGTTCTGATTTCTTTTCCAAAAAAAAAAGGATACGTAGGTAGCCCATCTGTGGGTACGATCCCAAATTTGAAATAATCCATGTCCTTATGAATGACAATAAACATAAAGTGCCCTACTGAGTGGATTTAAAACCAGTATGGTCATCATAATGACCATGATACTTTTATGTATCAGAGGATACCATTGACTAAGAATCTATAACAAATACAGATGACTCTCTATCGATGAAGAACCTCGAATACATATAAAAGATTATCTAAATTTACTACTTATCAATCATTGATTGTCAAATCCAAAGGAAGGCTAATTTTATACTTGGTAATGTAATAAGGATTCACGAACATAACTTAAATCTATAAAGAGAGTCCCTAAGTAGACAATAATTCCCTTCAAAAAGGTTTGATGAGTCCGACCTCCCATCCTCTCGACCAATAAAAATTCCTAAGCCTCGTCAGTCCACAACTAATGAGCGCCTACCTTTGGAAATTAGGTTCAAATGGATATGGAATCATTGGATGTTTCTGGTTCTACGAACAAACCCGTTAGAAACCACTTGGAATGTTTGAATCTTAAATCAATGAGATCATCCACAATTACATAGGGAAATAGGTGTCCAGGAAGCATCCTCGTTTTGATGACTGTTGTTTTGACAATGGACCAGATTCTGTTAAGGACCTCAATTCTCTCATTCATGCTATAGATGATTCACATATTAAAAGGGGTTTTTCTAGATCCTCTTCTCATATTTCTTCATTGATTCTCCTGGTCAGTGATCCTTATGCCATACCTACATTGTCAGCTACTGAGGCTCAGTCACATCGTAGGCTGTTATGGGAGCACATCCAGACCTTAATTACTGAGACCCATATGGGATCCTTCTATCATGAATGGGAGTGGCTTCACTAATTATCCAATGAGGTAGGAAATGAGGTTTTGATTGGTAGCCTCAATTATAAATTATGCAATAGATCCTCCAATCCCAAAGATATGTGGTTGTACAGGAGAGGAGCCTACATGGTATTTCAATTTAGGTATCCCTCGCCAAACAACTGGAAGTGGCAACAAAGGCCCGTGATAAGGGTCGTCAACTTTTGTATGAATTTAAAGCTCATATAGATGTTTGGATGGTGCATAAATGGAGGTATGAAGAGATGATTTCTCAGTTGAAGTCTCATATCTCAACATCATCAAACTCATTGACCACTACTCAAAGGAGGGTTGATGAGAATACTACTCTAGTTGATGTTTTTCATCCTATTGAAGATGTGGAGTAAGTAGAGAGAGAGAGAGACACTTAAATTATAAAATTCTACATCTTTACAAACCCTTTCTAATCATTTTAATGTTGTTGATCATCATTTTTTGTAATTCAGCTTCCTTATAATGCATTCCACATTTTTCCACTACACCCTATTTTTTGTGTTTTTTGGAGAGACTCAAAAATTTGGATATTCATCCCTCCTTTTCCAACCATGAATTGATAAGCATGGACAAATATTCAACCCCCATCATTGTATAATAATTTTGGGCTCCATTTCTTTATGAATCGTTTTAGATGTCTATTTATTTCATTGTGATATACAAGGGTGAATGTTTGATGTGCAAGGGGATCATCAGGGTGGGTGATGTGTCCCAAATTATGGGTGATTTGAATATCTATGGAGAGTATCTTGAGTATGATAGGGCCATATAACAATAATCACCACAACTTTAACATTCTTTAGTTTAGGGTGTTTTAGCTCAGACTATTTGTTTCATTAGTTTAGGGTCCTTTAGCTTAGACCATCTGTTGTTTTAGTTTAGGGTATTTTAGTTCAGACCATTTGTTTCTTTATTTTATGTTCTTTTATCTCATACCATATGTTTCATATAGGGTAAAAATGATGTAAATGAATAAAAATATTTTGGAATGATCAGTTTCACTATGATGCTGATAGGGCTAAAGAGGATATGAGTTCCAAGGGCTATGGATTTTTTCTCGGGTGAGCGTGATTCAGTGAAAAATACTAGCAAAGATAAGCCTATTAGGATAGTTGAAACTTTGGTGTCATAAATCACAACCTGGAATCTTGAGCCAAATGATATGGAATGGGGTAGCCATGCTAGGTATGTCCCTTGACGCAATGGGGATTTCTAGTTCCACCATGGTGTCGTTGAGGCTCACAAGGATTAGGAAGCCCTTTATATTGGTCTAAGATTTTTCCGGTTTGTGGGTATGGGCCCTTACATAAATATCATGGCCAGGAGGAGAGATCTCTACTTCTTTTCAAGGGCATTGAAATTTTTATGAAGGATCAAACATCAAGATGATGAAGTTTAATATGGAACGACGGGTATCCAGGAAGGTTTATAGAACCCGAAGGAAACTTATCTCTTTATTGAACAGTTCGACCCCTATGCCTTGGGGTTTTGAATCATGAGGTATAAGAATTCAAAAGGTTCAAGAATGAAGGGCCACATTCTGGCTTTGAGAATGGGTATAAAAAATGGTGATGCAACATTATGGATATCAGATATTCTTGGATAGTCTGATGTGGAGACTATAAATCATAGTCCAAAGGGCTCAGGTCATGAGGAAGGTTTGGGACAATCATTATGAGGTAACCAATAACACAATGGGGTGTTGTCGCATTCAAAATAATTTGAAATCCCTTTACATTGGGCCAAGATGTCTTTGGTTTCTGGGACTAAGCCCTTGCATCAATAGCATATCCAGGCAGAGAGATCTCTTTTACTCTTCATGGGAAATGAATGATTTGTAGTGGCCAAAGAGGTTTTAGATCATCAAGTGGCATATATGGAAAATTTAAGATATAATAAGTGTTTATATACCATAAATTTTACGCCACCACCTATCGAACATTTTATCATGGTGAAGAGATGTGACGAATCATTGGTTTTATTTTTTCTTAGACCTGGGGGTCTAATTAGAATAGATTTGGCTTTACAAGGGCTACAGAATAGACCCTAAAAGCTTTATGAATTTTTTGTTGGTGCCATAATTTTTTCCTAAACTCTGGAAATGACTAGTTTATCAGGAGTAAACTAGAATTTTTCTTAGGTCATTCTTTTTGGGTTTTTGACGTGACATGTTTTCTGTCTCTTTCGTTATCAATATAAGGTCTTGTGATATGGACCATTAAATGATATAGTTTAAGTTCGTAGTGATTTGACAAATGTGTGATTAGTTTAAGCCCATGCCACTTGGACCTGGATTGGAGGATGATACACAAGAGGCTTATTAAGTTACCCAAGGTCAAGAGTACTCCAATGTCCTTCTAAGCAGGTGGAGGAGAAGTTTTATATCATGGATCAAGGTAATCAGTTCATGAGTGAGGACGTGGGATGATCATTCTAGGGGTAACCTATAACTTAATGGGGTGTTGGGATCCACCTTAGTGATGTTAGGATCATAGGAATTAGAAATCCCATTACATTGGTAAAATATGTATCTTTTCGGTGAGTTTGAGCCCTCACAGCAATAGCATGGGCAAGAGGAGAAGTATCTTTTCCTCTTCATGGAAGGTGGAAGGCTTGCGACGACTCGAAATGTTTGAGACATGATGTGTGAAAAATAGTTTGAGGTGCTTAGAAATATTATGTATGCACTCGGTTATCTGGTTGGACAAGGTATGTCTCTTGTAGTCCTTTGATAAGGAGGGGTTATGGATGATGACCTTCAGAGTTTATCATCATGTAGTGTGATGTTCTTCCATGCTGTTTAACATCTTGTGGTGAAGAATTTATACCATGAATTTTAAAATCATGCGGTAAGGAAGAGGGAATATTGACATGAATGAATAAGAATTTATGAGGTCTATGATGTATCAGTACTAAACCCCGAGGGGTTTCCTACATATCCCATCTAGTTGGGAATCAAATTCAATGTAGTTCTTGGAGAACAATGCAATTTAACGTCAAGCGGTGGGGTTATATTTTATGGTGCAGTTTAATATCATACGGCTATGACACCAAATGGATAATGTCCCACATGGGGACACACATGGAGTCGTATAATATACATAATGTGAATGAGGACAAAATTGGTTCACACCACACCATCTTCATTTCTAGATAGGAAACAGCCGAAGTGGCCCAAAAAGGATATAGAAAGCTTTGTAGTGCATGGGGATGGACCCAAAGACAAAATGTTCAGGGATTACAATGTCTCCAAGAAGGATAGGAATAAAGACACATGTATTTCTTGATATTCCATATATTTTAACACCATACGTGGAGGATTAAGTTATAACTGATGTGAATTATTTCCAAAGAGATCCACACCATACCATACAGTTTAACATCATGTGGTAAGGACAAAGGGTGCCAACACATTTTATTATCAAATGGCAAGGAAAACGAAGTGGAATAGTTCCCCGAAGGGGAAGCCAGTGGCAGGGTAAAATAATCTCGATGCGAGAGGGGACCAATGTAGTTTGTACTACATGACGCACTCCTTGGAGGGGACATAGTCCAAGGGGTTATGAAAGATTAAAGGGGCCTAGGGTTTGACTAGAAGCGATATTCATGGGCACTCCTACATATCCCATGAGTATGGTAATCAATCCACATATACTTCTTGATATTCCACACACTTTAACCTCATGTGTGGTGGATGAATGTCACCCCACATGAATGGGATGGATGCCACTGGTCTATGCGGTTTTAGGTCATCCGGTAAATAAATTGGATCACCTGACAAGAAGGGAACATAATTATATAAATGGGCCTAGAAATAGGGATTTTAAAATCACTACATATCTCATTGATAATGAGAATCAATCCTCGAATAGTTCTTGAAATGATGGCATGGTAGGATATTGACATCAGTGATTGTGTTCCTCTCAAATGAGGTCCACAAGGGCGTACAGTTTTTTGTCATGTAAGGGACATCAACTGTGTAGTTTAACATCATTTTTTCAAGACTCACAACAACCCATTTTCTCCCAATATTTAGGATCATAATGGATTCATCCCAATCCTTCATTACATTCTGTATAGAAAACCCCTTGTTGGAATTCCTAAGCACGCGTGAGATATGATCAATGCAAGAAACAACTAATAACAATGACCCCTACCATTATTCAGAGGCATGGAGAATAGGATGAGATTATTTTATATCTTGTGGTGGTTGGGAGAAGACATGAGATCAAGGTGTATCTATGTATCCCATATGTATGGGATTAAATCCATAGATAATTATAGAGAGACCGTACAGTTTAGCATCATGCGGAGAGGACTTATCTACAAAGTTTATTATCATATATGAGACATTCCATCTAATTTAACTTCATGAAAAAAGGATTTGTATGGGAATTACACCATTGTGGATTACCTACTTCGAGAGATTATGAAAAGTATTTCATGAGAAATCTCACATTGGTGGGTGGTGTGACATGCTCCCCATCCATGGTGACAAGAGAATAGTCTCCATTATGATAGACCTTGTATGTGACATCAGGTCACTCCCACTTGGTTTCAAAATTCAGGGGATTCATCCCTGGTATCATCAAGGGTTTGAGAGATAGCACCAATTTTTACTTATAGGAGTGAATGTAAGGAACCTTTTTATTGAAAGCCCATGCTATCTGGTTCTAGTGGATTTAAATTTCGTTTAGTGTGCGCAACCTCTTCTCATCTCACCACACAAATACATCCAGTAATTTTTTTTGATTGTTCATCATTTGAGAGTATCCCATAAATATCTATTCATACTGAGGCTAGTTGAACTGCTCTGGGTAGAACTACCTTAGTCTCAGACACCAAAGAGTATGGTGTTGCTTATATAGCAGTACATGTAGTGGTAATGTAGGCCCATAAAGCATAGTGGAGTTTTTCTAACAAGGACTTATTATCCTTGGTCACCATCATTTGGAGTATATTTGGAAGAGTCTTATTGAAGGCCTTCATCTATCCATTTTTCACTGTATGATAGCACGATGAGTGATTGGATTCGATGTTATACTCCTGATATAACTTATTGAACTCTGCAGAACAGAAGTTGGTGTCGTTTTCCATCAATATCATGTGAGGGAATCTGAACCTATTGATGATGTGGGACATTAAAATGTTGATGACATTATTCATCCCGACTTCTTTTAGGTGTATCATCACAACCCATTTGGAGAGGAAGTCAGTAAAAGTAATGTTTTTCATAAACTGCTTGCCTGTGGTAGGGAGACATGGACCCACAACAGCCATTCCAAAAATGGCGAATGGCCAAGAGTATTTAGCTATCTGTAATAATTATGGGGGTTGATGGATGCTTTCTTTATGAATATATAATGCATGACATTTTATGTTGAATTCCACATAGTCATGTATCATGGTTTTCCAGTAATACCCCATCCTTATGATCTGGTGGGAGATCCTAGTTTCAGATTGATGGGTACTGTAGGAGACCGCATGGACTTCTTCCATGATGGAGATGATTTATTCTTCTATTATGAATATTTGGATAATCCCATCAAATTTACTCATTTATAGGATTTTATAATCATTTGGATTATCTGGTAAGGTCAATTTTTCTACTCGACACTGATCGGTTCCTTTCCAGCTCAATCAATTGGGAGTTTCCCATCCTGAAGACATCTTATTAGGGGATTCTTCCATCTATAGGTGGTCTATGGTTTTCCACACTCTGGGGAAGGTCTGTTCTGATTGATTTATTTTATATCACACACGATGAATGATGAGACTATTCTTATATGTGTTATGTAGAAGGTTTCTTCCACTTGATCAGGGTCTCCCAAGATAACTGATGCATTGGCCAGTGCGTCGGCATGATCATTATGTGATTGATGGATATAATTAAAGATGGGATCAAAGGGGAATTCAACCATTACTCCACTAACCTGGACATTGAGATGGGACAGTTTTTCCTTTTGATGGCATATTCCACATTGTTCTACTTTATCACCAGCTCCAAAACCTCTTTGTTGTTCTGGTAGGCTATGTGAAGCTATTACACTAGTTCCAACTCAGTGATGAGGGATTTGTACTCAGTCTCATTGTTTGTAAAGCCTCCAGATAGTGATAATGAATAGGGAGGAACTGCAATATCTGGGTAGACAAATATGACCCCTAGTTCAACCCGGTTGAGCTTCAGTTTCTCTATTATTGTGCTGATATGACTCCAAGAGGCTCCATCAAAATACATCTCCCATATACAAGGTGTTTTGTGGGAATATAAAACCATTTCATCACGGAGTTCAGTGTCCTCCAGTGTATTTTCTAGAGCAGGATGTGCAACAAGGAAGTTAACATAGGATTTTCCTGTTACTAACATATAGGATATGAACTGGATGTCGTATTACTATAGGATGACCTCCCACCAAGAAAAATTCTCAATCAAAAATAGTTGGCCAATGATGTATGTGAGGGTTCAATATGAGAGACCAGGTGGATCTCATGGTGATTCAAGTAATTCCTCAACCTTTTCACTATGAAGATGAGCATAAAGAAGTTCTTTTTCACATCATAATATCATGTCTTGGCACCCAACATAGTCATACTGAAATAATAGAGACTATTCTCACTCCCCATGTCATTATTTTGAGCGATTAGGGTTCCTAGTGAGTGTTGCATGGAATCCACATATAAGATAAGTGGACTACCCTCCACTAAAGGCTTCAAAACTAGTGGGTGCAACAGATACCTCTTGAGATTCTCAAAGGATTTTTGGAAATAACCATCCCATTGGTAGGATGACTCCATTTTTCATTAGCATCATGAAGGGGAGGGATTTTCTATCCAGGGTCATTATGAATTGCCGAATGCAGGTGAGGTTCCCTTAGATCCCCCTTAGTTATTTTTGGTTCATTGGGGTGACATTGCTACGATACAACTAGTCCTCTCTAGGCCAACTGCAATTCCATGCTGGCATACCACAAATCCAAGTAGCTTTCTTGATGTTACCCCAAAATTGATCTTCAACGGATTCATCTTTAGACCATGTTGTCATAATTTTCCAAATATTTTATGGAGATCCTTGAAGTGGTCATATGAGTGTCATGATTTAATAACCAGGTCGTCGACATAACACTTTACTATATTCCCCAAGAATGGCATAAAGATGAGATGCATGGTGCACTGATATGTGGAACTGATGTTCTTTAATCTGAAGGTCATGAACTAGTAGTAGAAGATTTATTGGGGTTCTTTGAATTTAGTGGCCTTTTTATCCTCTAGGGCCATTTTTATATGATTATACCTCGAGTACCCATCCTTGGTGGAAAGGGCGTGGAATCTAGTATTTGTTTTGATCAAGAGTTCCATGATTTGAAATGGAAAACCATCCTTTGGGGAGTGTCGATTAAGGTCTCTTAAATCAATGCATACCCTGATCGGTATGTTCTTTTTATTGATGGGGATGGTACTGGAAATCTAATTGGGGTATTTCACCTCTTTGATGAATTCATCTTTGATCAACATGTCGTCATTTGACTCTACATTTATGGAATGGGAGGGATGGATTCTTCTAGCTTCCTTCTTGGAGCCTCGATGATATTTGGGTAGTCTAAAATGATGTGTAGCTATATCTGGATTCAATCTGGGAATTTTCTTATAGTTCTAGGAAAACACATATTTGTGCATCATTTGGAGCGTGATGTACATATCTAGATCCTTGGGATCTAGGGCTGCGGTAATCAAAGTAGGAAATGGATATTCTTATGTTCCTAGTTTTACCTGCCAAAGCTCATCTATGGTGGTGGAAACACCTTCCTCAAATACTGGAGGGGCATTTATGAGGTCATCCACATCCTCTTCTATTACTGAATCCATGGGGAAAATCTTATTGAGGATGGTAGTTTTGGGGACTCTCCATAACTATCAACATGAGGGATATTATAAAATGGAATTTCATTGTATCTCGTCATCTGGGTTGCGGAAGAGGGAAGTTGAGGGTGACTATTGTTGAGGAATGGAGAGGGTTGGACCTACGGGACTAGTCCCACTATTTTTATAATGTTTATGGGGAGAATGTATTCTTTATCAGTCATGCTCCAGGGATTTATAGGGGTGGTCCCCATGCTTTGGGTGTGGAAACCTATATATCATAATCATGTATTGGATGTTTCCATCACTTCTTATAGAAGCCTCCTTTAGCATATACGGCTCCAGAATTTTTCAAAGACGAATTGTCATCATGGAGTATACCAAAATTTCCCTTGATGGGGTTCTTCAAACACTAATGAAATGTTGATGGGACTGTCGAGTGGCTATAGAGCCAAGTACTTCTAAGAAAGATGTTGTATGTGGTGTCTTGTTGGATAACCATGAACTAGAAATAATATGGGAGCTCCCCAAATTGTGTATCTAACTTAATCATTATAAGGGGACTTTGATCACACTTATCATACCCCTGGATGGTCATCTTTGTATGGGATTGGTCTTCATCGCTAAAACCAAAACATCAGAGGTTTTGGGATCAATTGAGATTTATCCTGGATCCATTATCTATCATCCTCCTCTAGAATTCAACATTATTGAGTCTACCAGATATGTACAAGGGTATGATGTTTCCCTAGGTGGCCTCTTCATGATCTTGGTTAGTGAATGAAATGGAAACATGACATCCTAATGAAAAGGTTTCCACCCGATAGACCTCAGCCACAATGACTTATATCTCAAATTATCATGGGCTTCAGAGGGATTCAACAAGTTCCTCCCTGAGTTATTTAGAATTAAAAATTTGATCAAGGAATGAGACCATGGTTGGGACCATGACTATATATTTCAGAAATTCATATTTCTTTTCTGTAGGTCACCACCTCCTGGTATGGGGATTCTCCTAGGCATGCGGTAGAGGAGCTAGAGTGGCTAAGGTTGATGGACTTGGGGCCTACGCAGAGGTCGAGGGAATATCTTCTGCTAGTGGAATAGGTTGTGTTGGCCTCTCATGTGGCATGGGTTGATCAGGATGAACCCCTACTAAATGTTCATGAAAGAAAATTAGTTGTGGGCTGCTACTGGAGGGATCTAAGGAACCTTTTCAACACCATTGAGTTTGATGGAGTTATTTCCTATGATTATTATCTATATATGAGTTCTCCATGGGGATATGATAGGGATACTGACTCTGACCATATCCTTGTTGTCCCATGTATCCTCATCTTCGGAGCATGCGGCCTCTTATTCCACTATCATATATGGGAAAACCATATTTGGGGGTGTAATCATCATCGTAGAAGGGGTTTTTCAAATGTGTCGTGTTGAAAGAACTAAATATGAGTTCTTATCCCAATGAGGATTCTGTTTGAAAGAGTGATTCCCACA
Source organism: Viscum album (assembly GCA_963277665.1). NCBI lineage: Eukaryota > Viridiplantae > Streptophyta > Magnoliopsida > Santalales > Viscaceae > Viscum > Viscum album. The sequence goes on from OY728125.1 coordinate 563,615,095, forward strand.
CAGAAGATATAACAGGGAAGAAGTCTATGAGAGTTAGATCCTTATTTGTAGAATAATATGGTTCTTCCTTATCTATTTCTTATTTATTTAGGTGGTCATTCCCACCCTTGGGATGTACATCTGACATCTCTTTTTTGGGTGTTGGATTTTTTGATATTTTTTGAAACTGTTCCTTGAGGGGATCAACTTTTTTATGAGTCATAAAGTTGTTAAACTATTGTTCTTTCCTGATAGGAATTTTATACCATCCTTCCTCTTCCTATGACAAGGAAATGTTTATGCAAGTCACTTGTTGTGAACAATCATCTAATTTCACATGTCTAGATTTGATCATACCTTGATGGGAAACCTTAAAGATGAAACTGTTCTGGATATTATGACCTAGAATTTTTTAGAAATGGTAGTAATCAAAAAGGTTAATGATATTGACTTCATCGTTATTCTTGTTTTGTGAAAGCGTGAGAAGGTTGTTGTCTATGACTACCAAGAATTAGCCTCAGACTTTCTTATTTTGGATGGATTACACCTTATTCATCTGTTCTGGGAATCCGAGGTGGACCTAGTTTCATTGTGCATCTATCCTAGAGAAATTCGGTGGTTTCTACTGGTCAGAATGGGGTGTTGGGTGGTTCAAATCTTACATGGGTTCTTGAAACATTATAGGATTGAGGGTGAAACATGCAGTTTTCTATCTTCCTAATTTTTTACTTTGTGCTACAGGAAAGAGCTGATACTTGGATCAGGTTTTCTTGATATCTTATTTAAGAGTCTATTCTGTTTCATCAAATTCTTAAAATCTACCTAGATTTTTCATGGGATTAGGTGTGTATGCACCTCATCCATAATATTCTCAATTCATATTTCTATTAGTTGTTCCTCTGAGAGAGGTATATTGAGAGAATAGATCAGGCCCTTTCACCATGCTATGAAGTTAGACACCCTCTCATTCTCACACTACATGCAGTTCGTTAGGTTGATGATCATCGTATTCCTCTATGTTTAACAAAATTGGTAAAGTAAATAATTACTAAGGACTTCCTATCCTATGATAGACCCTATAAGAAACATTCCATACTAGACTAAGGTTGTACCTAACAATGTCTATACAAAACAACTTCGTTTGGTCACCTCCTACTGATCGTGAGGTCCCATCATCGGCCCACATTGAGACTCAATGTCTATGAGATATTGCTCAGGATCCCCTACACCATTGAATGTGGAGAAGGTGTGATTTATAAAATTAGGAGTAGGAAGGGTATCATCTACCCATTCAGTGTACGGATTCTTCTAAGGATACAATGGTGCACAATTCCATTCCATGGCCTCCATCAGAGTAGCTTGGGATTAAATGGCAGTGAGTAGCTCTGGTGGTACTATCATCTGAGTTTCATCCCATCTGTATGGAATGGGTGGGTACCAAAAAGGTGGTACCACTTTTATATCTCACTAATCCTCTAACTGTCTAATGACAGAGGAGTTACCCTGGTGAGGGAGAGGCTTCTTTCGTAGAAGAGGGAATTCATGATTGTTTCTGACATCTTTGTTTATCTGGATGGGTTGTCTTGACCCATAGCCAGTCTGATATCTAGATTCTTATCTAGCTGGTGGATCATGCATAGGTGGGAGAATATCTGCCTCTAGCAGGAGACGATATGTAGTGGGAATATTTCCCATGAGTATCTCCTCATTGAGCTATTGGAGACCTTGTATCTCACTCTCATATTGTGGAAACCGCTCTTTCGATAATGGAAACCTAGACAAGGTCACTTCATTACCATTATATTTATAGTTGTTCCTACAAGGAGGTGGAAACTCATTATCCAGTGGTGCCAAATTCTAGATCCTTCTTTGATTCTGGGTGTGCGTACCGTCATTTAGTGTGTCTAAATCACCCTCCTACTTGGTTATGTCTTCCTTATTGTGATCATTTGCATTAGGATCATGATCAATTTCTACCACAGTGATATTTTTCACAGAGGAATATATAGCAATGGTTGTTGTTCTGTTGCTTTCCACTTGGAAATTTGGATATGAAATGATTTTATATGGGTCAGTACTCGAACCCTTGGCCTTTTTGAGATGTTTTGGCTTGTGGCCCAAGCAGGTCCTGATTGCATTCATTGCATGCTCCTCTCCTCTTGGTTTAGGAATGTAGACCTTGAAGGAATTTCTCATCAGGGTTTCTGAATGATAAATAACAAATAGAGGGTTTTCTTATAATGATAGGATCTGGTGGGATGCTAACCATTGACCTTTTCCTCCCAACCTGGAGAATACCGATTCCTTAGGGGGTGGTGATGATGATAAAAATGCTTTCATACCTTTGGTTTGGGGTCAATCTGGGATCCCTTTTGATGTCTCCTCGGTCCATTTAGGGGATGATGAATTTGGGGTGGCGATTGAGATATAAATTCTCCCAGCCCTATGGGTTAAGGTGTGACTGTGATAGTTAAAACACATCGTAAAGTTTCTCAGGGACTAATTACTAGAGAGGTAGTGGCAGTGGAAAATATTATTTTAGACCAAGGGTGTGAGTTTTCTCTTATAATACTACCATAACATCTTCTACTTCGGTATCTGTGATGTCTCGTAGTTGTTCTTGCATGAGAGCTGGGTGTGATGGTGGCCCATGATAAGGGACGATCTTTACAAGTAGTTGTTCGAGTGATCGTACCTTTGATCTCCATGTCCAAAAAATCCTCCAATTATCTTGAGGGGTCCAATTTGGTGTCTATTTCTCTATCATCTCTCCCCATTTGTGATGTCTACTCCTTTTTGGATTATGGGAATTTTGTTCAAACAACCAACTAGCTCCCGCATTCCCCAGACCTCTGACTTCGATAGAGGCTATAACATTGTAGGGTGACATGTTCAACGGGATCCACTATTTCATGGGAGGGGAGAAGTGTAATTCTCCATATTTTCCCTGTATTTGAATTTTTATGTGTGACATGACTTCAGATATTATCTTCTAAATTGTCATAATGCAATGGCGACAAGTATGTTTCAAATTTTCCTTGTTCAATTATAGTTTTTTGTTCTCAGGCCATGGATATAATATCTTGGTAAAGGTGATAATAGAGTATACTAATGTTCAAAAGGTGACAATCTTAATCCTAGATAATGGAGATGTTGATCCTTTTGGAACTGATGAGTGTAACAAATATTTTTCCATAGATATGAAATTCAATCATTTTCTATCTCATTGGCGATCTCATAGATGGATGTAGTGAGGGGCCAAAACATGATGGAGAGGTTGTTTCTGGCTAACTCTCTTTATATGTCAATGTCGGCCTCTACATTGTCAGATTAAAACGCCTCCATCTATTTAGACCATAGAAGATGGATTTTATTGTCTCCTACTGATGGGGGTGGATTGCTACAGGATGCAGATGGGGAACTATATAAAGTTGTTCCTATTATTTCGAGAACCTCTCTATATGAAGGTGTCAGTGTTTGGTTCACCTCTCTATACGTAGGTGTCTAGAAAAATGGAGGAATTCCTTTCACATGGGGGATATCACCATGGGGGAGGATAACCACATTGGATGTCATGAGTAGATTCCTTTTGATCTATCTTCGCATTATAACAATGAGGACTATCACGGTAATAAACGTCTCTTGCTTATGCTTCAATAGAAGATTTGACAGACCCTAGTGGTTCTGAGAGTGTGTCTTGAACAACTTCAAGGACACTATCATTGATTAGATTATAAATATGAGTCATGTTTTGTGTAGTGGTTGGAATATTCTATCTTGCCTTTTGTGGTTGTGAAGGGATATGGTCTTGTTATATGGTCATTGTCATAATTTTGGAATAACTGCCTAGTGATGTGGGGATATGAGTTCACTATCGAGGAGCTATTGGAATATGTTTACGCACTACCTCGTTGTTGACAAAGATATGAGCCTGCCCTGAGGAGGTTTCCACTCTCACATGGTTAGCCTTAGTTGGATCTAGATTATATCCCTGGTCTGAATATGAATTACCCCTAGAATATGTTGATGGACCTACAGAATGTGAGAAGGAATATGACCCTCCTCTTGTATTTCTTTGGAATGATTCTGTTATAGTCTTTTGTTGTAATAATATGAAATATGTTCCTTGCTTATGTGTCATGCTGGAGTATGCCAGGCAGGTTCGCTGACAAGAATATGGGAATGTCCCAAGGCTTGTGCCACTCTCACTTGGTTGGCCTTAGAAAGAATATGGATATGTGCCTAATCTAGGTTCTTCAGATCATATCTCCATAATTTTTCGACAGGAATGTTCCCCTATCCCAAGGTGTGTGCTTCTCTCATCACAATTTCCCCAGTTAGAACGGGACTATGAGCTCAGTCCTATTCATTGTCTTACATTGAGATATATCAATAATCCTCTCGGGTGGGAGAAAGAATGTGTGTTTTCTTCCGTACAACCACCTGATCGTGATGATCATAGTTTTGAGCCATCATGTCTTTAGATATAAGAGTATATTCCTGTCCCTTAATCGGAAATAGTGATTGAATATGCTGGTGGAGTTCTTCAACTGTTTCTAAAATGTATTATCACTTTAGCAATGTGTGTGCTGGAATATAAGCCTGCACGTCTTCTGTTTCCATAACCATTTGGCAGATTTCCTCTATTGAACTGGGGATATACACCCACTTATTTCTTTCATGTGCCATCAAGATATGCACATGGGATTCATTCATGGGAGTGTGAGTATGAGCCTCCCCCATGTTAGTTGTAGGTATATGCCGACATGCATTTTCAAGGCAAAAAAGGATATGAGTGTACTGGCTAGTCCTTACCAGAGTACGCTGGTATGAATATTTGGAAGGAGAGGGGATATCCATCCCCTCCTGGGTATCAAGTGTCTTCTTTCATTGATGAGTCTTTCTCTATGGAGCCTGGGCATGGGTGAATGATATGTTTGTATGTCAAAAGGTTTCCTCATCAGGCAGATGATAGGTACTGGTATGATGATGCTAGAAATGATGGTTAGTAGGTTCCATCCATAGTGGTTCCTAGAACATAGGAGATTTGAATCTAGCCTCTTGATCCATATTCATCAGGTACGGAAGGTGTTGGTTGTCATGCTATGGGGATAGCCCCCCAATGTTATTGGTCATGACTATGGGGGCCACTGGCCTAGCGGTGACTTTCATAAAAAAACATGGACTCTCCGACTACCGGTCATTTACAATCTCACGAGAAGCTTCCATATTAGTGACCATGTCGTATTGTTGGTACTCATGAATCATCATGTTTTCTACCTACTACTAGATGCATTTGGAAGACGAGATCATTGTATGACCGACAAGGGTCACAACAATAGATGAGGTGTCGAAACAGGTGTTGGAAGATGAAGACATTTTCTCAAATCCGGAGTCTGAAACATGCAGACAATAAGGAACAAGGTCTCCAGTCTGTTCCATGTCGTAGGCCTGATAATGCTCAATCAAATATGCATTGTTAATACAATTTTCTTATATTCCCTTTCTGGCCATTCTTCCCACATGGACTCATCAACACAAGGATGAAATTATAATAATCCTTATTTATGGTGGTCTTAATACTTTTCTTTTATATAAATTCCTAAACAAATTGGCCTAAGAGGTTCATGTTGAGCCTATAAAAGTTGTTCGCAAGTGAGGGACAAGCAGGATAGTTGAAAGTATTGTAACCCAATCATTCTGTTATTTCAGAGATTTATGTTGGTTTCACCATTTTTTTTCTAGGATTTTGTGGCATGGAATGGGTTTTGTTCATCATGTTTCCATTTCAATTTTTCCTAAAACTCCCAATGGTTCCCCCATCTTTAGCTAAGTATAAGCCTACATTTCAAAGGTCGGTGTTCATATGGGTTTTGAGGCCCAGTGACTCATAGGGACTCACATTAGTCGAGAGGATGGGTGGTCAGTCTCATTGCACCCTTTGGATGTGGGGGTTTTGTTTCTTACTCTTGTACCCTCTTATAGATTTAATAAATGTTTTTGAATCTCTCCATAATCCCGATACATGACCAGTTAACATGAAAAAAATGATTACGGGTCAATTCTCTTTTATGTTCAATGGTGCATGATTCATCTGTATGTATCTGAGGTTCTCTATTATTTTCTGATAGTGGGAAATAACTTATATGCTAAAGTCACATGACCAAGATCTTCAGGATATTATCCCATGTGGGGAAGTGGTCGATATTATAAGGATGGGGTTGAGCCATTATAAGGCGTCCTATGTATCCTTGTTATTTCAGGAATCAAAATCCACATATTTCGATTTGTGTTGGGACTTACACATTGAGGATTCACTATTTTTATGCCTAATGAGGTGTTCATTTCATCCCCTTAAGCCCACATGAGACTTGATCTTTGTTCGAAATAAGAGGGAGTGCATGATCTGCCTCATGATATGTGGATATGGGATCTTCATATTGGGGAAGTCCATGATATCTCTAATGTGAGGATCAAGCCATTAAGGAGATGACATATGTATCTTGATTATGGGTAGAATCAAATTCATTATATTTCTTTAAGGATGGGGCTTACAAATTGAGGCTTCCCTATTTATAATGCCTAATGAGGTGTTTGTTTCATCCCCCTAAGACCATGTGATCCTTGCTCATTTTGATAAATACGATGGAGTGCATGATCAGCCTCATTGCATGTGGATGTGGGATCTATATATTGGGATAGTCCTTGAGATATTTGATGTGGGAATAGAGCCTTTAAAAGGGAGTATTATGTATCTTAATTATGGTGGTAATCAAATTCCTTGTAGTTATTTGAGGTTGGGGCATACACAGTGAAGAATATCTATTTATGAATGGGTCTTCATATCTGGAAGGTGTCTAATGACCATTTGGGCATACCCTAGGGGTCATCGTGTGGCCTGGATTGACACATATGGGGGTGTTGTGAGAGACACGGTGATGTGGTACGGTGGGTACTACATGTCTTGGCTATCACCTCTAGGTGACATCATGAGTCCAGGATGGCATGTCCAGAGGTGTACCGCATGTCTTGGCCAACACCTTGGGGTTACATCATGAGTCCAGTCCAGCATGTCTAGATGTATCGCAAGTCTCAAATAACTTTTTTAGGGGGGGGGGCCTTGATTGATGGGTCTCCATATCTAGATGTGTCTAAGAGACTCAGGTGATGTGAGTATCTATCCTCATATGAGTCAGGTGATGCATCTGAAGGACATCACAAGTCCAGGGTGACAAGCCCAGAGGGATTTTGAGATTTGGGTGGTGGTCGTATAAGGTTCACAAGACCTATATCAACAAGTATAGATAATTCTACATGTCCCAAATTACATGATGAATGGATGTCATGAGATCCTTGGTGGTGTGTCTTGGCACTATCTTGTGTCTTCGGATGACATATGTAAAGCCCGCAGAGGTATGTGATTGTGTCCTCTACATGGTTTTTTAAATTTGAATCTTTTATTTTTTTCCTTTTATATTGAGTTCCTCGGCTTTGTTCAGTGTTAGTTTGTTTGGGTCTCACGTGATCTGAAAGACATGTGATGTGGACATTCCACATCTCTCAAGCAGACCTTTTCTGGGTCTTTGATTGATTATGTCAAGGAATTTATGCTTAGAGTATGATTGATTTGGTAGTCTGTTAGGGTATTACCTGGAATAATGTTCGTCGATTGTGTGGTCAGATGTACCCAGAAGCCTAAGATCTAATCGCCAACATGTGTATCCTCTAGCATCTAATAAATTGACCCACCAATAGATTATTGAAACAACCCTTATTTTGAGTTGTAATATAGAATATGTAGTTATTGCCACCCCACGTACTCACCGATTTGTGCAGGGAATTTGACGTGATTTTATGTTGGAGTTTACACGAGATCTGTCTTTACACAGTTTCATGAGTCTTTGTGGTGGACCACATCTGGGGTGCTGCATGATTTTCTATGATTGTGGGCCCATATATCCTTTACTGTATTATTAACAATTATTGAAGACTCATACCTTGAAGGGCTTCTATGCCATCTTGTCAACATGTACAAGTGAGATCTAAGTACATGTCTCTGGGCACTCATGAGTCCTTGGATAACCTATCTTGGGGTCTTGATATTCGTACTGAGGGTGCATTGGATTCATCACGTATCCTTCATGGATTGAAAACCCTACATGCCTCCCAATTTCTATCTCCTTCCTTTTATGTGATGAAGTTTTGGAGCAATGAGTGATTTCATGTATGGAAGTGGGGGAATTTCCACTATTTTTCATAGATCAGTCACACTACTGATATGGGTCACATGGTGATGCATGAGTATTTCATGGATGAACCAGTATGTTTTTACTTAGAGCTTCAGGAGGTTTCTTGGAAATATGCTATGTCATTAGTGCGGTGAAACTGATAAGCCAAAGGGACCACGTGAGTTGAGGTGATAATGACACTGAGGGCCCGCGGTGCCTCACGGGTTACACGGGGTGCATGTTATATGGATTTCAGTGGCTGTAGACTCCACATGACTCCTCCATTTTGATTCCATTAGTTTTATTTGATAAATTTTGGGAGGTATGTGGGTTTTCTTGGGTAATATCTATGATTTTTAATTGATTTTTCAGTGGTGTCTCATGTGAAAAATGTTGATTATATGAGAGTGTGCAGGTATTATGGACAAAACTATGAATTTTCCTTTAGACCGTCATGAGGTTGTCTGTTGGTTCCCATATTATGTTTTTGACAATCCGAAGGGACTTCATGATATGTAGCGGACAGGATGGGGTGTGTCACATGTCTTTCGAGGTGCACTGAATGTCCACTAGTGACCACAGGCCCCTCTCTCCTCTTCTTTATATGCCTCGTTCTATGTGACAAAGTCTCAAAGGACTCATGAGATGGCTTGGACATAATCTGGGTATTTTATTCTTTCAAATTATTCTTTTTAATGTGATATTTTTGACAACTAGGGGTCTCTTCTTTGGGATTTCACTTCCCTTAAATTTTGAAGTCTTTCGGATTGTTATGCAGGCACCTGCCAATGAAAAATTGCACGGCCTCGGGGGACGCTCATTCAGCCTTCACCATTCGGTTGCTAGGGTTCAAGGGAACTTGCTGAGGAGGGATTCATGGAGATTTATGCCGTATAAGGATCATGTACAGAGACTTACCCTAACTTCAAGGTGTTCACATGATCAAGAACTTTTAGGGGATCCACAAGTCCTCAACCATTCTCTTCTCCCTTTCTTTCATGGGAAAGATAATTCCCATGTCCATGCATTTTTTCATTTGTGTTTTTTTGCTATTTCTTATTTAGTGGGTATAAATGGAGATACTTGGTTCATTGGACCACGTATGGTGGTCAGAGATTGGATATTAGGAAATGGTACCTCTCAACAATTTTTACATTCTAGTTATTTCAAGCTGGGGAATATTTCTAGTTGGGAATATATTTTTCCCCTTTACTTTTCAGTTTTCATTGTTTAACTCTTGTACACCCTTTTGGTTTTTCATGATTGGTTTATATTCTACCTATTTAATATCTTCATTATTATACCTCTTTAATTATTTATTGATATTGTCGATTGTGTGAATACATGTACATTAGGAAATTGAATCCCATATTAGATAGTCCTTTTATCACTGGTCTTCAGTCCCTAGCCTATAGAGGTGGTCTTAGTGTGGTTTTGGATCAAGCACAAGTGTGGGTTAGGTTGTGATAGATTGATATTAGAGAAGGCTCAATCCTTGGGATGATGTTTGTATTAGTCCATGTCTGTCAGATTGAGTATCGCAAGAGGGGGAGGGGATGGAGTACCTGATAAAATTATTTTCAAAAATTGATTTAAATAAAATCCCCTAAAAAATTAAACCTGACCTTTTTTACAATAATAGTAGTCTGATATACGTTTTTATATATTTATATTATTTCCCCTAATATTGATTTTATTTGGGGTTAAACAGTATAGAATATTATTTTAATCATTGAAATCAATATACATAATAAAAATCATATATTAAAAGTAATTAATGAAAACAATCAAAGTAGTGGTTTTATTTCTTAGTTTAAAACATAAAAAATTTTAAAGAAAAGAAAAAAAGTAAAAAACACACAACAAAAATTGAATACAACATGTTTTGTATCATGATGAGTCTTTTCACCTCTCCACATGGAAATCCCCTACTACCAAGAATTTTATATAAAATAAACATTTGATCCACAGCCTAGATTTAGAGTTACAACTGTATACCAATTTTCCAGACCACACAGTACCGCTTCCACAGTTTTCATGTGATTGAAAAAAAGGTAATAAAATACCTATACCACAGTTATCGAAGGATAAATAGATAAAAATATTTATTCAGAATATATGAAGAATCATCTAGTTAAAATCAAGAGGATTTTTCATATACTAAACATGTAACACACAGTGGACACAATGTAAAAGATAAATAATCAAATAGAGAAATAATGGTGTATATTAAAAAGGGGTTGCTCTACATATCAATCTTTGTAGATCATGACTCCTTGAAAAATATTTGAGTTGGGGATCAATACAGTTTTCAAAAAAATTATATAGAATAGAGTGATGTACACTCTTGTTCATAAACAAAGGAATCCACGGGCTGTATGTTGTTCTTCAGCTACCACAATCAAGTGAATTCATTTAATCTATCTTTAGATTCAAGAAATATTCTCTAGCTCTCAATCACCTAAAAAAATTAATGTCCATTGGTTTTTTTCCATTCAATATTTCGTCATACTCTTCTCTACATGAGGGAGTGTGCTTTCAGTCTTTATCATCCATAGTAGAAGCAGCAAAGAGAATCAATAGGATCCCCTATATCCTCGTACTTCAAGTTTGACACATAGATCAATTAATTCTGTTGAAAATTTAAGGAAAAATAATTAAAATAAATTTTGGCACTAAATTAGATAAACTATCCATTATAAATATTTAATACAATATAAATTTATACAATGAAGGTGATTTTTTAGAATGATAACACTTCTGGCGTTGTCTTATTATAGTAGTGACACAATACTGGTGGTTTCAAACTCTGGTGGTGTGACCCTAGCAGTGTGTCACTGTTAATGTTTCCTTTTAATGGTGACTCAGCTAGGGGCAGGTCAGGCTAGCAGTGAGTCATTACACACTATTCCAAAATTAAACTCCAACAATTACTAAAAGGTGATGGTGAGACATTGTTGGTGGTGTATCATACTTTTATAAATTTATGATCTATTAGTGGGGTATCCTTTGTTGTGATACATCCCTAGAAGTGTCTCTTAATTTTCCAAATTTCATCAATCTATCTCTAATAATAAGATTATAAAAGAAAACATGAAACTTTGTTAATTACAAGAATAATCATGATTTGATTACAATCAAAAAAAGGACGTCAACAATATAACTATTCATATTATAAAAAAATCAAGGAAATGAATATTCATGGAACCAAAGGTAAATCATGTTACTTTAGTCATATGGTATCAAACATAAAGAAAGAATCAAATAAAGAAATCAAAACAAATAGTATCAATTGAAAATAGTTACACAAAGTAGTAAGCTATTAAATGAAAATAAAGAGAGAAAAGGAAATATAAAGGTAAATTCCATAGATCTTTTCCCCCTTTTGGGATTATAAAAAAGTGTATAATTAAATAGGAAAAGTAAAATAATAATAATAACATTGATAATGAAGGAGAAATAAAATAAAAAGAGCTGTAGAATTCCCATGAATAATGTGAATGGAAGAACAACTTTAAAGTGTTAAATATAAAGTTATATAAAAAATGATCCCATCAAAGACACCAAGTCTTCTGATAAACACTATTCAGGATGATTTAAAGGAAAAATATGATATTTTCCATTATCCTAGTTAGAGGTATAAGGTATAGCTAAAGGCCTTGAAGTAACTATATAAACTTTTTATTGTATATAAAGTATAGATGAAGTAACTTATGCAATAGGTGAAGGAGGATGAGGCTCATAAATGAGGATCAGATGGAGGAGTTGTACAACCTACTGGGGAGTTAGAGAAAACAACTCAAAGTGAGCTAGGATATGTTCATGAGGGAATCTAATGCCTCTAGGATAGAAGTACTCTGGGGTAGTTGCAGGAGGTTTTAGCTGGGAAGTAAAAGGGAAGACCACATGAGCTACAACAACATTACTATGCACATGTATAAATGGTTACATAAGGTTTATAAATTCCATGATAATATTAACACCTCACTCTATTAAACTAAAAAAGTCTTTATTTTCTTACATAAACCTATGTAGAATATGAGTTAGAACTTTTATCTGGTATACATGTTCCTTAACATCTTAAGTCACAAGAGGCATCCCATAATTTTCACAAACAAAATTATATATTGGAATCCATGGCATGCTTAGTATATATCCTTGTGAGATAAAACATTATTTCTTTGGTTATGTTCTCCCTATAAAACTTCATGTAATTATTTTATTATGTAATCAAATTGAGAAAATGATTACTTTTATAACTTATTAGGTTTAAGGTATCTTGAGGTCGATCTTAAACAAAACTTGAAGTGATGGCTGAAATATATCTGAGATCTTCTTTGACCACTGACCGGAGTAAATCAACATAAATTGTAGTAAGAGGAGCATCACTTGAACTAGATTCCATAGAAGTGATATTTTTAATTATCTTTAGAATGGAATCCGTAATTTCAGAAAAAGTTGTTCTCATCCAATCCACAATATATCTCAAAAACTCCAACTCACTAAAAAGACTTTTTCTCCCAATCACCACTTCTTGAATATAATGAGTCATCTTTGGATGAATGTGTTTAATCACCAAATCAAACATATATATAAAATCTTGTTCACATAGATTAGTAATAAGTGGTTAATTAATCCTTAAAAAAATACAAAAATCTGAAAAAAAATTCCTTTCAATGCATCTAAGTAACCCTTGGTGACTACATCATCCAGAACATATGGAACAATAGGATAAAGTTCTCTCATAGAAGAAAGTATTTCTAACAAACTAGCTACATCAATCTGAGCAACCATTGATTGTTTATGATCTTTATCATACCTAATGGTAGGTTAAACACTATATGGTGACATTAAAACATTATTATAAAACAGATCCCAGTCCTATGAAATGGGATAAATCCATCAATCTGACAGTTGCCCAAGAATCTCAATCACTGAAGAAGTAGAAACTGTATAGACCACTATAACATGTACACCAATAGGGGCCACAATTTCTCTCTATTCAACAGATGGTGCATCCTCCATGTTTTTATCAACTAAAGGATTATTTTAAGTAATAAAATATCTCAAATAAATATAAAAATCATTCTATACATGATCAATATCCATCTACTCAACCACATGCTACACAATATCAGTAATAACAGAGATTTTTTCAAAAGAAATAGAATTTGAAACCATTTGAACATCAACAAAAGATAAATTATCAACTGAAGAAAAAAATTATTACTTGGGTATTGATACCCCCTCAACATATTCATATATTTTTTACCTAACATGGAGACACACTTCATTAATAAAGATAGGCGTATTATGATGGGTTTCAACATCATCTATTCTAATTTTCCTACTAGATCCATGAGGATCTAAATATCCATCAGCATAATTATTTTCAACATCATTCACATAACCACATCCTTCATAATATTCATCATTATTACACTCTTCATATTCACCATCATCATCATCAACATTTTCATTATCTGATATAAAACATCTTTTAAACAGATATTCTCTAGAGACATCAGTCTCTTCCTCATTATTTTTTTCTAACTTCTCTCTCTTAATTAGAGTCATGTGTGGGCTAGGAATAACACAATTTATAGCAGGAAAACAGGGATACATATTATGGTAACTTTTGTCATCAACTATAAGTTCCTATTCTTCATTTCCACCAAAAACACCTTTTTTTCATCAGAATATTCAATAATCTCGTAATGTTCTAAACCAAGGACAACAAGATATCTTGGTCTTGTAGGATGGTTAATAGCTTTAAACTCATAATAAAACATTTCACTATCATCTACCCATTATTTATTCCATGGGTTTAAATTCATCCTCATCCATCTAAAAATTATCCTAGTAATATAAAAACCATCCAAATCAACTATAGATTATTTATTTTCATCAAATAAACCCTTGGATTTAAAGATAATAGAAATAATCATTGGATAGATAAAAGAATTTATTCTTAAAGATGGTTTGATAATTATAAATATATATAAAATAAGATACTTGGAAAGGTTTACCTTATGACATCATTTCTTAAGAAAAACCTAATAAACATCTTGATACCTTAGAGTAGAAAAGTCACCCAGCCTTGGGCACAACATTTTCTGCCTGAATTTGAAAATTTAAATCCATTCTCCATCTAACAATGAGGAAAATAGACTTCTAAATGTTCTATAACCTATCAACTCTAAAAGATATTTTACATAAATAATATTATCACTATAATCTTATATGGAACCTTGATAATCATTAATGTTAGACCCACCCTGTTTTAATCATGTTTAATGATCACAAATCCTATATATTTTGTAATGCATGTTAATCCTATTTAATAGGTCTCAAATCATGTGTACAGATCATTCGTTTCTTTATGATTTAAATAAAATTATTCAAGAGATTAATTTCTATAAATTATGTTTGATTATTCTAAACTATATTTAACTTTGGTCCATAATAATTTCTTTGATGAATAATTAAGTATAATTCATTCTATGATTATTACTGCTCATGTCTATATACATATTTTTGGCTATGTCTGAGAAACTTTGAGCCTGCCACCTGTTTTATTTTTCTGTAAAAGGACCCAGACATCATGACCCAAACACCGTGACCAGACACTATGACCAGACACTGTGACCCAAACACTGTGACCCAGATACCGTGACTCACACACCATGACCCAGACATCGTAACCTAGACATCGTGACCAGACACCCTGATCCTAACACTAAATCTATGCTACTTGTTATTGATCTATATACAAGTGTGCCATCATGACTGTCTCACCACTCAAAGGAAGAGAAGAAGACATTGTTTTGTGGTGACACCATTTCTAGATAGACTGTGACACAATTCTTTAATCTATTTTTTCCTTTTCTATTTAATTTCTAACCATCATATTTGAATCTTTTAGATTCACTAACATAATTAAAAAAAATTAGACATGTCACCTGATAGTACGAGGTATGAGGTTCAGAATAAATGCATCATGTCAGATCCAACACAAGAAATCCAAGAATAAAAAAGGAAAAGCTTGGCCCAGAAACAGAGGGTGTGATATAGTGAAGAAGCGCGAACTGACACATGAAATAATATACTCTTGAAGAACACATGAAGCATTCAAGAATCCAAAATATGTGATACCATAGATCAGATTCAAGAACATCTTCTTGATACCAACTCAATTAATAACACAATCCAGAACTAAATGGAAACTAGAGCATCAGACTTGCGATACTCTGTTTCTCACAAGAGGACTAAATTCAGGAATCTTCTTTGTCCTAGAAGTCCAGAACTTCATTAAATAACAATCAGAGAACTTAAAACATTATATCATCTTCTTTTCCCTATTGTGTAATATTTTTAGCATTCAAGTATTGTGTGTGTGTGTGTCTATATTAAAACACACACTTTTTCCTGTACTAAACTAAAGGATACAAGTTATCCTTCCTCTAATATCTTTTTACAGTTTTTTACTCCCCCAGATATGTGTTTAATAGGTCCCTATGTGACCTATTAGATTATACCCACAAAAATTGTGGAAGAGGTCGTGTAACCTAGATAGTCATGTGCACTATTTTTTACCCCGATCTAGAGTATGGATAAATTTTTTTAATATAAACTACATGGTGGTAGGTGATCACCAAGTGGAGTGGATTAGGTCCCTGCTTAAGACTGAACCCCTTATTTTATATCCTCTATGTTGTTTAATTTAGTTTTTTTATTTTACTATATAATTTAGAAATCAGTAAATTTAAATTGATAGTTAATCTTGGATATAATTTATAATTTCTTTTCCTTATTAGAATAGATTCAAACGTAATATCAATAACTAATATTGAGATTACTAAGAATTAATCAATATTCTATGAAGTTATTTTAATAGTCAAACATTCATAAACATATTACATTGATTAATTGGGATGTATTTATTTTTACTGGGTAACATTTTAAGAAAACATTTCAAACATAAATTTTTATTAATACTCAATTCACCCCCCCCCCCTCTTGATTGCTCTTCTCATACAAACATTTGGTATCATTGGTGGACTGTTATTCATGTTAAGGCGCTGTTTTTGAAATTATTCATATTTTATTTTAGTTTCACATTAGAGATCTATAAATTTCTGTTAATTCTAAATTTCTAGCTCTTTAATTTTTTTTCGTTATTATGGATAATATACTGGAAGATTCTGCAACAAACAGAACACCATTATTCAATGGAACCAATTATACCCAATAGAAAATTAAAATGAAAATGCATTTATAAAGTATGGGTTTTGAAATTTGGTCTTCTATTTTATATGATTATAAAATTACTGCTACTGATAGAATCACATGGGATGACCCAACCGACACTCTCTATAATAAAAATTGCAATGCCATGAATTCTGTATATTTCTCTTTAGGAGATAAGGATTTTAACAGGATTACTGCCTGTAAAACTGCCCCTATAATTTGTGATACTTTGTTTGTTTCACATGAATGAACTTCTAGTGTGAATGAAATGATAATTAATACTTATACTATTAAATTTGATAAATTTAAAATGAAACCGTATGAGCCTATTTCTAACATGTATCTCAGGTTCAACGAAATTTTCAACACAATGATTTCTCTTGGAAGAGAATCCACTACCAACGAAAACATCCGGAGGATTCTCAGATGCCTACCTGATAGATGGAGAGGAACCTCCGTCTCTATTATAGAATAATGTTACATCATCAAGTTACCTGTAAAAGAACTCACTGGGAAACCAATGATGTATAAAGAGGAGCTAAAAGACAACAAGGAAGAGGAGGATGAACCCAAAAGAAATTTTTTTATTTAAGACCACCAAAATTAAAAACTAAAAGAAAGGTAAATTAGAAGTCTTTGTAGAATGTTCCCGTAGTGAAAAATTATCACTTAATAGTGATGGGGAGATGTCTCAATTATCTATAAGGTTTAATAGATTTTACAAGAAGAATAAATTTTTTAGAAAGCCTAACATCAAAAGAAGATATAGTCAAAAAGGAAGCTGGAAGAAAGATCGGAAATGAAGTTAAATGTCTGATGAGAAATTATTATCGGAATGTAAGAGAATGGGACATGTACATTCTGATTTTCCCAAGATCAATTAAAAAAAGAAAAATGAGGAAAAATATAGAAAGTATAAAAAGGTAGTGAAAGAAACATGGAGTGCTTATGAGGATAGTTCAAGTGACTCTGAATCTTTAAATGATGAATAGGATAACAAAGATAATATGTGTTTTATGAAAAACACATCCAAGGTAACACTATAATATCTTGTACACAATTCCTATTATTCTGGAGATGAAAGGGATTCTGATAATATGTCTAATGAAGATATTTTTGAGTACTTTAATATGCTTGAAGATACATGTAATGAACTAAAAGTTAAATAGAAGTCTTTAAAGAAATAGTACGCTCTTACATCAACTGTTGAATTTTAACATACTATAGAAAGGGGGAAAATTGTTCAATTACTCAAAGAAAACAATTCCCTAAATCTATCTAATGATAAATTAAAAAAGGACCTTGAAAGTTTTATTAATGGTAAAGATACCTTGGTACAAAATCTTGGTAAAAAAACTGCTCTAAAATATACTATTGGTATTGGCTATCAACCTGGTAAAAGAAATTTTGGAATAACTAATTTTGTTTCTAAATATAGGAAAAACATCTTTACTCCTAGTTATGGAAAACATTCATCTAGTTAAAATTATGATGCACTCTCTACTATCCCAATATTTTCTGGACCAAATAGTGTTTATTTTTCCAGAACTTTACATAATTATTATAGAAAACCTATGAGGTAGATGTGGGATCCTAAAGCACTAGTCACTAATATTATTGGACCCAAACATATATGGGAACCAAAGTATATTTTTATTTGACAATTTTGTAGGAAAATTTCTTAAATGGATACTGTAAAATCTTATGGTAAATGGATAGTGGGTGTTCAAGACACATGATAGTGTACTATTCATGCTTCAATAACTTAATAAAAAATGATGGTGTACATGTCACCTTTAGTGACAATGCCAAAGGAAAAATAATTGTCCTTGGACAAATCGGTAACTCTAACTCTGTTTTAATTTCCAAAGTACTTTTTGTTGATGGATTGATATATAACCTGCTTAGTATTTCACAACTATGTGATGATGGATTTCATGTTAAATTTGAATATGATGCTTGAAATGTTTTTAATTATAAAAATGAATTAGTGTTTTTTTATTAAGAAATAAAAATGTATACTCAATTAACTTAGAGTCTTTAGTCTCTCAAAATGCTTCATGTTTAAGTGTATTTCACAAAGAGTCTTGGCTTTGGCATAGTATACTTGGACAATATAATATTCACTCACTTAGAAAGCTAACTAGAAAAATCTTAGTCAAATATCTACCCAAACTTGAGTTTCCAAATGATAAAGTGTGTAATCCATGTCAAAAGGGAAAGCAACACAAAATTTCCTACAAACCAAAGAAAAAAGTGTCAACTTCCCAACCTCTCAAACTGGTTAACATGGATTTGTTTAGGCTATCTAGAGTTTCTAGTTTAAATTGGAATAACTATGTTTATGTTCTTATAGATGACTTTTCTAGATATACTTGGACTTTCTTTTTGGATCACAAAAGTGAAGCCTACTATCACTTCACCAAAAATGATAAAACAGTAAAAAAAATTTGTGGAATTGGAATTAAATCCCTAAGAAGTGACTATGGTCATGATTTTGAAAATCGAGAGTTTGAATCCTTTTCTTCACAAAATGGCTATAGTCATAATTTCACTTCCCTTAGAACACCTCAACAGAATGGAGTTGTACAAAAAATAGAACCTCGAAGAAGATTTATAGAACCATAATCAGTGAATATGACTTACCTATTTATTTTTTAGATGAAGATTTATATACAGCATGCTATATTATTAATAGACTGTTGATTAGACCCATTCATAAAGGAACTCCATATGTTTTATAGAACAATAGAAACCCAAAGTAAGATACTTCAATTTTTTTGGTTGCAAAGTCTATATCCTTAATAATAAGGAAAATCTTGATAAATTTGAATCCAAGAGTGATGGAGGAATCATTCAAAGATATTCAGTATCTTGTAAAGCCTAAATAGTTTTTAATAAAAGAACTAAATCTTTGGAAGAATATTTCCATGTCGAATTTGATGAAACAGATCCACATGAGCCTAATACCACACTAGAGAACCTAGAATATGATGTTTCGAATCTGGACATCAATTTAAAATCCTCTAACCATCCTGTAAAGGAATCTTTGAAAACATCTAGTTCTATAAATTCATCAAATTTAGGTCATAATGCACCAGAACATATTGAAGAACCTAAAATCACTAGTCCTACTTTTTCTAGTGCTGTTATAACTCTTAATAACGATCCTTTATATTAAGTTTTATGATTTTTAGATAAAAAAACTCAATCTAGATCCTCTCTTAGAAATCAGGTTGAACATCATGTCTTCATGTATTAACATGAACCTAAAAACATCAATGATGCTATCAATGATGAATTTTTGGGGATGGTAATGCAAGAAGAACTTAATTAGTTTGAAAGGAACAAAGTTTGGAAACTTGTTGACATACCCAAAGACACATATACCATAGTCACTAAGTGGGTGTTTAGAAATAAAGAAGATGAAGTTGGTACCATAGTTAGAAACAAATCTAGATTGTTTTCAGAAGTCTATAATAAAGAATAAGGAATTGACTATTAATAAACCTTTCCACTTGTAGCTAGGATTGATGCCCTCAGAATTCTACTTGCTAGTGCTGCACATATGAATTTAAAACTATATCAAAATGATGTTAAGGGGTTATTCTTAAATGGGTATATACTGAGGATGTCTTTGTTGATAAACCCATATCTTTACAAATCCCCATTTTTCCAAATCATGTATTTAAATTATCTAAATATTTATATGGTATTAAACAATCCCCAAGAGCTTGGTATGATAGATTAAGTACTTTTCTTATTACCAAAGTTTTACAAAAAGAATAGCTGATCGTAACCTTTTTATAAAATGAATTTCCAATAATGTTTTAGTAGATCAAATTTCTGTAGATGATATTATATTTTCATCTTAAAGAAATTATTTATGTATGAAATTTTCTAAAATGATAAAAAAAGAATTTGAAATGAGTTTAATGGGTGAACTAAAATTCTTTCTTGGATTTCAAATCATTCAAAATAATGATGGTTTTATTTTAAATCAAAGAAAATATACTATAGATCTTCTAAAATGTTTTGGTTTGGATAAAACTAAAAGTATTGACACTCCAATGAGTACTACTAGTAAGTTTGATCTTGATGAAGATGGAAAATCTGTTGATCAAACCACTTACAAAGGAATGATTGGAAGCTTACTCTACATAATTGCTAGCAGGCCTCATATTATGTTTAGTGTATATATGTGTGAAAATTTTCAATAAAACTATAAGGAATCTAATTTAAATTTTGTTAAGACAATTTTAATATACCTCAAGCATACACCTAATCTAGGAAAGTTCTATCCCATAGGAAAATCCATTGAGTTAGTTAGTTTTTCTAATGCAGACTTCAGTGGCCGTAAGTTAGATAGAAAAAGAACCTTTAGAACATGTCACTTTTTAGTAAAGTCACTAGTATCATGGTGTAGTAAGAAACAAATCTATATTGCATTATCTACTATCGAAGCTAAGTACATAGCTGCTGGTAGTTGTTGTGAACAAATTTTTTGGATGAAACACACATTACTAGATTATGGATATCAATTTTGGCATGTACCTTTAAATTTTTACAATACAAGTGCCATTAAAATCTCAAAAAATCTTGTTTCACACTCTAAGAGAAAAGATATTGATGTAAGACATCACTTTTTGAGAAGCCATTATCAAAAAAGTGATATCAATTTAGAATTAATTGGAACTGAATATCATCTCACTGATATATTTACCCAACCATTACATTCTGAAAGAATAGATTACACCACACATGAATTGGTACTGATAAATCTTAGGTAGTAAGTGTATTG
This sequence comes from Viscum album, assembly GCA_963277665.1. Classification (NCBI taxonomy): domain Eukaryota; kingdom Viridiplantae; phylum Streptophyta; class Magnoliopsida; order Santalales; family Viscaceae; genus Viscum; species Viscum album. The sequence goes on from OY728125.1 coordinate 563,636,353, forward strand.
TTTCACAGCTTCTTGTTTCACATATTATAGTTTCACAAGTCACTGTCTAAAGATTACTATCTAACTCTAACAGTTCTATAGTTTTACTATCTTGAAAGTTTTTGTTTCATGTTTACGGTCTCACAGTTACTATCTCTCAGTTACTCTCTAGAACATACAATTTGAAACAATACAGTTGCAAAATTTTGAAGTCACATAGTAGATATCTCATAGTGAAAACCTATTACGGTCTCTCTGTGAAAACCTATTACGGACTCACTGTTAAAAACTATTACGGTCTCACCCTGAAAACATGTTACGGTCTCACCGTGAAAACTTGTTACAGTCTCACCGTGAATGTCTATTCCAGTCTCACCATAAATACACTTTATTGATTTATTTACATATTACTACTCATATCTTTGTAATTAATTATTTTTTTCTTGTACATTCCCATGATTTTGAATTTATGACGCTTGATATCCCTAAATGATAAAAACGAAAGAAGTTTCACTCCTTTCTTCAATTGATCCTTCTTCTCTCAAACCTGAAACCTTTATCTCACTTGAACCTTCATTGAATGCTAAAAATAAAATTCCTATCCTCATTAACTCTTGAGAATAGAAGATAAAATAAGAAGATGAAAATAGCACCCGAAGGTCCTTTGAATCGGAACCCGGTGAACAGAAAAGTGGTACCTGAAAAGGAAATCTATCCCAAGTGGCTGATTTCAAGAAAGTCTTTAGTATTGAATGTAATAAAAGAGAAAGGATGGTAGGATTGGATCACAAAAGAGGAAAGAACGATTTACCCAAAGCTAGTTTCTCAGTTTTATCAGTTTGTTCAATCCTATTTTGATACAGAAGGTGGTTTTGTTGTGAGAAGATGGATAAATGGCCAAAGATGCACTTTTTCTTGGTGGTTGTGGGCTTCCAACCTAAGGATAACTCATGAGGTCATTTTTTAGGACTATTAGAGAGGTTATCATCCTCGAAGTGATATCTTTGTTTTAGAAGATGACTTGGGAATCTTAGAGGGAAATGAAACAAATAGAATTTCTATTACCACTGAGCAAGATGGTGAAACAAGACTATTGTTTATTTTTGTTCAGAATCTTATTAGTCCAAGAAAAAGGGATTTTGCAACACTCACGTATCAGGATGTATTTTTTATACATATTATGAAGAATGGAAACAAGATTAACCTATGCAAGTACATTATACTTCATAGGTGTGAGTTGATAAAGACAACCTCAAAGTCAACCTCCCTATTCTACACAAGGTTAATATCTGCTATGATTCATGCTAAAGGGTTTGTTGGACCAGATGAAGAAGTCAATAAGGGTAATGAATTTTGTATCTCAAAGGATACAATCAAAAGAATGAAAATCAGTTGGAATCCATGGTAAAATGCATGGGTAGAGGATAATGAGAGGGTCTATGAATAGTTCAACCCAGTTGAGAATTCTATAGGACCTAAGAACATTTCAGATCCTGGTCTAGAACCAGATGAGAATGTTGACTATACTATTGTGGAAGAAGAAGAAGAGGTTGTTTCACCTTCAAGAAAAGTTGTCCTGGATAAGGAAGTCAGTGAACTTGTTCCTCAAGTCTTAATTGAGAAGGAAGTACATATTATTGAAGAAATTGTTGAACTAGAAAAAGAACCCACTTCTAAAGAATAATCTATTGGTATTGAAAGGGAAAATGATGTTATCAAAGAACATTTAGAAGAAAAAAATTCTTTTAAGAAAGAAGCTGCTTATAAGAAAAATCTAGGGAATAAGCTACTTCTAAGATTATCTTATCTACTAAAGATATAATAGAGCAAGCCTTTCAATTGGAAAGAAATGAAATGGGTAAAGATTTTGGGGTTGAAATTTTGGAAACAGATAAAAGATCTAAATATCTTAATCTGGTAATAGATGCACCTGTTGAGGGGGAGAAACACTCCAATCTAGAAAGTTTTGATGTGCCTAATCCAATTCATCCAAGCTATGTGAATATATGGTATAAATTCCCTTGATAATTTGATGTAAATTATTCCCAAGAATCCTCAGTTAAAGGTATAGATCTGTCTACTATGTTTCAATTGAAACTGGTATCTTTTCTTGATGTTATCTCTACAAATAAACCTAATCCTTTCTCAGCTTCTATTCCTGAACCGTCACAAGAACCTTCTACCTTTGTAATTAAGTATGGTTTTAAAGCCTTTGGAGCTACCTTATTGGATAGAGTTAAAAATATCATGAACAATCAACCTACTCCTTTGACAATATTGAGTGAAAGAGATGTTTCCCTACTATTAGAAAAGATCATATGGAAGATTCATCCAAAAATGATTCATGAAATTCAACATGTGATAGTTGAGAAAAAACTGCTTAGTGATAAAGTAAAGTCGATCAGAGCCGCGGTTGAAGATATGCAGTGAGTGCAGAAATCCAGACTAGATCATTGTGTCCATCCGGTTAAAGATGTTGGTAGTCATATTCCACAGGAAGTTTCCTCCATGATTCAACCTAACCTGACTTCCTTAGTAGACATGGTGGCTAAAAGAAACAATAAAATAGTTCACGAAATGTGTGAGCTTGTTATCGGTCTCAAAAAATTAACTGATGAGAATAAGGGTTGTCTCTAGAAAGTTCTAAATCAACTGAAGTCCCTTACTTCAGCTGTAATAGATTCTTGTACCTCTGGAGAGTGATCTCAACCTCCATAGGCAATGATCTTCTCAGAACAGTTGTTAAGGAAGAACTTAAATCAGTACTTAGTGGATTTGACAAAGAGTCTCTATCAGTGATTATAAAGAATAGTGACAGAGTTCATGATCTGGTAATAATTCATTCCAAGATTGTCAATGATGCTTTGGAAGAAATTACTAAGAAGTTGGATTTCTACCACAATAGGATTTTATCTAAGCATGATATGACAAACCATTTCAAGTACCTTGTAGAGAATCTGAAAATCCCCCCAGTCACTCAAAATTTCAAAACTAAAGTTCGAAAGCTAAAGGATTTCACTTCTTTTGTTGGACAAGTTCATGGAGAACAAGGATGACCTTGAGAAAGCGATGCAGTATGGTGGTGAGATTATCATTGACTTCATCAAGCTACTGAGGACTTATCTTCATGTGCAGAGCACTACTATTGTGTCTCTTGCAGCTGCACCCTTGCGACCTAGTTTGCCTCCTTCTTCATTCACTACCTTTGCCTCTAATTCTATGTCTGTCTCTCAGGCTCTGAGTCAGATCAGACCTTCTCCTGATACTACTTCCAAGGGAAAAGAGAATACAACCAGTGGTGATGAAAAGTGAACACAATCATTTAATTGGGATATTTTTATTTTTTGTTGCCTACTATTTGTAATGAAACATCTTTCCCCATGTAATGCACTATGAACTGATCTTATCTATTCTCTTTTTTACTTATGTACTCCTTTTGATAATCCCAAAATGGGGAGAGACATGCACTCAAAATGCACACTAAGGGAGAGACACATCCATGAAGAACAGATATCTCACTGACATGATTTTTGATCATCAAAAGGGGGATATTATTGGACCAATCATGTTTTAATCATGTTTTAGTTATCACAAATCCTATACATTCTATAGTGCTTATTAATCCTGTTTACTCTGTCTCAAATCTTGTATACAGATGGTCGGTTTCTTTATGCTTTAAATAAACATATCCAATATCTTAATTACTATAAATTAAGTTTTATTATTTTAATATATATTTAACTTTGGTCCATAATGATTTCTTTGATGAATGATTATGTCTAATTCATTCTGTGAATATTACTGCTCAAGTCTATATATTGATTTTTGGCTAAGTCTGGGAAACCGTGAGTCTGCCACTGGTTTTGTTTTTATGGAAAAGGACCCAGACATTGTGACCCAGACACAGGGACAAGACATCATGACCAGACACCGTGACCGAGACACCGTGACCGAGACACCGTGACCCAGACACCATGTCCCAAACACCGTGACCAGACACCGTGACCAGACACAGTGATCCTAACACCGCATATGTGCTACCGCTTCTTGATCTCTATACAACTATGTCACCATGACTGTCTAATCGCTCAAAGGAAAAGTAGGAGACACTGTTTCGTGGTGACTCTATTTTCAGGTGATAATGTTTCCATAAAGACTATGACACCATTCATTAATCAATTTTTTCATTTTCAATTTAATTTCTAACGGTTATATTTGAGTCTTTTAAATGCACTGACATAATTAATATTTATTTGCAGACATGTCACCATACAGTACAAGGTATGAGGTGCAGAATACATGCATCGTGTCGGCTCCAACACATGCACTCCCAAAATAGGAATGAAAAGCGTGGCCCAAAAACAAAAGGGTGTGATACAGTGAAGAAGCACGAACTGACTCATGAAACAAGATACATCTGAAGAAAAGACGAAGTATTCACAAATTCAAATGCCGGGATACTAAAGATGTGAGTCAAGAACATCTTCGCGATACCAACTCCATGAAGAACACGAGCCAAAACTAATTGGAAATACTACGGGAAAAAAGACTTTTTTGTGACGGGAATAAATCCCATCACAGAAAGTTCGTCCAAGTGGTTATTTGCGACGGGGGTAACAACTCGTCGTAAATAACCGATTATTTGCGACGAGATTTTGTGTCCTGTCACAAAATGTTTGGTGCGGGTAGCGCACCAAACCGCGTGAAGGTTATTTGCGACGGGGCCCGTCGCAAATACCTGGCGGCGGTTAATAGCTTTCTGCGACGGGATGTCCTCCCGTCACAAAAGGTGTGTCGGTAGGGACTATTTGCGACGAGTTTCGTTGCAAATAACTTTTTAACCGCCGACAGTAAATAATGCGGGCGTAGGTATTTGCGACGGGTCCCGTCGCAAATAATCTAACCTATATATACCCCCATCCGTTTTTCTTCTCATTCCAATTGATTCCTAGATCTTGTTTCTCTCTGAACTCGGATTTCAGAGGGAAAATTTTTCTAAGTTTTTTTTTGGAATGAAGAAGTTGTGAAGCCGTCAACATCAAAAGCAAATCAAGATTAAAGGTATTTATGTTTTATTTTTATTTATTATTTATTTCATTTTTTAATGTTAATTTTTATTATTGTTGATTAGTTGTAATTAAATTGAATTTAAATTTTTTGTTCATGACTATTTATTTGTACTAATAAATGGAAATTTTTAGTATTAATTTTTAATAATTATTAGTAATTAGTAATTATTAACGATAATTAATAATGAATATAATTAATTTGTAGTAATTAATAATAATTGGTAATAAATAAAAATAAATACTAATAAAAAGTAATAAATATTAATAATTATTAATAAATAGTAATAAATAGTAATAAATAGTAATAAGTAGTAATAAATACTAATAATTGTTAATAAATAGTAATAAATAGTAATAATGAGTAATAAATAGTAATAATGAGTAATAAATAGTTATAATTAGTTATAATTAGTAATAATTAGTAATAAATTGTAATAATTAGTAATAAATTGTAATAATTAGTAACAAATTGTAATAATTAGTAATAAATATTAATAATTAGTAATAAAATGTAATAATTAGTAATAATTAGTAATAAATTGTAACAATTAGTAATAAATTATAACAATTAGTAATAAATTGTAATAATTTGTAATAAATTGTAACAATTAGTAATAAATTGTAATAATTAGCAATAAATTGTAATAAATTGTAATAATTAGTAATAATTAGTAATAATTAGTAATAAATTGTAATAACTAGTAATAAATTTTAATGATTAGTAATAAATTGTAATAATTAGTAAAAATTGTAATAATTAGTAATAAATTGTAATAATTAGTAATAAATTGTAGTAATTAGTAATAATTTGTAATAATTAGTAATAAATTGTAATATTTAGTAATAAATTGTAATAATTAGTAATAAATTGTAATAATTAGTAATAAATTGTAACAAATTAGTAAAAAGTTGTAATAATTAGTAATAAATTGTAATAAATTGTAATAATTTGTTATAAATTGTAATAAATTGTAATAATTAGTAATAAATTGTAATAATTAGTAATAAATTGTAATAATTAGTAATAAATTGTAGTAATTAGTAATAAAGGATAATTTATTGTAATAAATTGAAATAATTAGTAATAAATTGTAATAATTAGTAATAAATTGTAATAATTAGTAATAAATTGTATTAATTAGTAATAATTAGTCATAATTAGTAATAAATTGTAATAATTAGTAATAAAATGTAATAATTAGTAAGAAATTGTAATAATTCGTAATAAATTGTAATAATTAGTAATAAATTGTAATAATTAGTAATAAATTGTAATAATTAGTAATAAATTGTATTAATTAGTAATAAATTGTATTAATTAGTAATAAATTGTATTAATTATTAATAAATTGTGTTAATTAGTAATAAATTCTTATAATTAGTAATAAATTGTAATAATTAGTTATAAATTGTAATAATTAGTAATAAAGTGTAATAATTAGTAAGAAACATTAATAATTAGTAATAAACATTAATAATTAGTAATAAATTGTAATAATTAGTAATAATTAGTAATAATTAGTAATATTTATTAATAATACTAATAATAAGTCATAATTAGTAATAATTTGTAATAATTAGTAATAATTAGTAATAATTAGTAATAATTAGTAACAAATTGTAATAATTAGGAATAATTAGTAATAATTAGAAATAACTAGTAATAATTAGGAATAATTAATAATTAGTAATAACTAGGAATAAATAGCAATAAATAGTAATAAATAGAAATAAATAGTAATAAATAGGAATAATTAGTAATAATTAGGAATATATACTAAGAATTAGGAATAAATACTAATAATTAGAAATAAATTGCAATAAATTGCAATCAATAGCAATAAATAACAATAATTAGCAATAATTAGCAATAAATAGTAATAATTAGCAATAAATAGCAATAATTATCAATAAATTTCAATAATTAGAAATAATTAGAAATAATTCGTAATAATTAGCAATAATAAGAAATAATTAGCAATAATTAGAAATAATTAGTAATAAAGAGCAATAATTAGTAACAAACATGAATAATTAGAAATATTTAGTAATAATTAAGAATATTTAGGAATAATTAGAAATAAGTAGGAATAATTGATAATAATTAGGAATAATTGATAATAATAATAGTAATAAATTGTAATAATCAGTAATAAATTGTAATAATTAGTAATAAATACTAATAATTAATAATAATTGCAAATAAATACTAATAATTAGGAATAATTAGAAATAATTAGAAATAAATATGAATAATTAGTAATAAATAGGAATAATTGGTAATAAATTAGAATAATTAGTAATAATTAGTAATAATTAGTATTAATTTGTAATAATTTGTAATAATTTGTAATAATAAGTATTAATTTGTGATAATAAGTAATAATTAGTAATAATTAGTAATAATTAGTAATAATTAGTAATAATTAGTAATAATTAGTAATAATTAGTAATAGTTTGTAAAAAACAGTAATAGTTAGTAATAAATAGTAATAGTTAGTAATAAATAAGAATAATTAGTATTAAATAGTAATAATTAGTTAGGAAAATTTAGGAATAGTTAGGAAGAAATTTTAATAAATTTTAATAAATTTTATGAACTTGGCACAATATTCAATGGACTGATGACACTCCTTTTGCTCGATGACTTTTCTACTTTCAACTCCCACCGACTCAAAACATTATGAAAAAAGTGCTGCTACATAGGCATATTCAGTCTCGTATACACGAGATTGGATATACATTCATAGTATCACATTTTTTATAAAGTTTTCAGGAGGTGACAGTTGGAAGAAGACGATTCATCGTCGAAACGGGGCACTTTTGTCTGACGGCTCATTTAATTGCATCTTTCTCACACTGAAATCAGAATGAAGATTATATTTGGAGTTACGCATATTCATTCTCATACATACGAGAATGAATATGTGTAGCTCTGACCAGAGTCTTCATTGTGATTTCAGTGTCAGAAAGATGCAAGTAAAATGAGTCGTTAGACAAAAGAGTAGCCATCAATCCACAAGAAATTGTGTCGCCATTAATTAATGGTAATTATTAAGAAGTAGTAGTAATTTTATATATTTTTTCAGATTGTGTTTTTGTAATTTCAAATTCTTCAAAAACAATGATGATATTATATTTTGTAGAAACATATTGAACAAGGAAGTTTACATCAGCCATTATTAGATGATCGTGCTTGGATATATCTGCACAGAAATCCAAATGGTTCTGGTTTAAATCCTGTATATATTAAGGGTGTTGATGCTTTCTTAGCATTTGCATCATCAAAACCAAAATATGTTTTAGAAGCCACAATTATGTGTCCTTGTAAAAAATGTTTCTTGAGAACGTTTCACACATTTGACAAGGTTGGGGGACATCTTTTGCGGTTTGGTTTTTAAGCAGATTATGTTTTTTGGTATCAACATGGTGAACACAGTTCCAAAGAAGATACTAATAACTTGATTCTAGATCCATCACGGTTCCAACATTTAGTACATGATGTTGCAGGTCTATCTCTTCAACAAACTGAAAATCACAATGATATCAATTTAACTCCTCAGTTGGCACCATCCAAATTTTATGAGTTGGTGAGGTCTGCTAAGGATGCATTATATCCTGGTTGCAAGATAAGCAAATTAGATGCAGTTGCAAAATTTTTGGCTGTTAAATCAGATAATGAAATGTCAAACAACTGTTTTGATCAGATATTTTCTTTGATTAAAACACTGTTACCTGAAAGAAATGTGTTTCTTGTAAATTACTATGAGAGAAAGAGGCTGATTCATAATCTAGGCCATAGTTATCAGACGATTCATGCATGTGAAAATGATTACATCTTATATTCTGGTGAAAATGAGTAGTTGGATAGTTATCCCACATCTGGACAATTGAGGTATAAAGAAGCTCAACCAAGGAAGTCTGGGTAGATTCCTATAAAATAGTTGAGATATTTCCCTCTTACACCCATGCTACAATGTTTATTTATGTCTCATAACACAACTTCAATGATTTCATGGTAAAAAACCAATATTTCAACTGGTAAAATCTTGAATCATTAATTTGATGGTGATTTATGGAAACATTTTGATCATCTGCATCCTTATTTTACATTAAAAGCCAGAAACGTGTGATTGGGTCTTTCTAATGATGGTTTCTGTCTATTTGGTTTTTATGGTAGTCAGTATTCATGTTGGTTTGTCTTTATAACCCCATAAAATCTACCTCCAGGGATGTTGATGAAGGAGCCCTATATCTTTTTGACCTTATTAATCATAGGACATCTGAAAAAGTATATTATTGTTTATTTGAAACCATTGATTGATGAGTTAAATGCATTGTGGAGTAATGGTGTTAGTACATATGATCTTGCTGCGAAACAAAATTTCACATTAAAAGATGCATTGATGTGGATGCTTAGTGACTTTCCAGCATAAGGCATGTTATCTGGTTGGAGTATACATGGTCCGAAATCATGTTCTTATTGTATGAAAGACAACAAATCTTTTATGATCTTCAATGGAAAAAAACCTTTCTATTTTGACTGTCATTGTAGATTTCTTCTAACCGATCATCCTTTTCGAAGGAATAAATATCATTTTGGAAAAGGCACAATTGAAAGGGATTAACCTCAAAAAATGATCTCAGGTACAGAGTTAAAATCTGTTGTATTTTCATTACCTCCAATCACATTTGGGCCAAAAATAAACCAATAGAAAAATCATGGCTTTGGGAAAGAACATAATTGGATAAAACGACGAATTTTTTGGGGTCTTCCCTATTGGGCTGATTTGTTGGTCTGAAACATGTTGGATGTCATGCATATTGAGAAGAACTATTTTGATAATTTATTTCATACAATTTTGGATACACCAGGTAAGACCAAATATACTATAAAATTATGATTAGATCTTGCCCAAATTTATAGGCGACCATAACTTGAACTATTTGGAAATGTCAGATCACAGAGGTTAATGAAGACAAAAGTAGCTTATACACTGTCCAAAGAGAGTCGCTTATTATTTTGTCATTTGATTGCATATTTGAGACTTCCAGATGGCTATGCTTCCAATTTGGGCAGATGTGTTAAGAATGATCATATTACCAGATTAAAAATTAATGATTTTCATGTTATAATGGAAAGAATTATGCCAATTGGATTCAGAGGTTTTTTGAGTTATATGATTTGAGATTCGATAACAGACATATAAAATTTTTTTTGAGACATTTGGGCAGCGACAATAGACTATGATGCACTAAGAAAACTAGAAGAAGATTTTGCTGTAATTATATGTAAACTGGAAAAAATATTTCCGCCTGCTTTCTTTGACTCAATGGAACATCTGATATTACATTTTCCACATTAAGCTAAATGTGAAGGTCTAGTACAGTTTCTATGTATCTACCCATTCGACAGATGCATGCAGAAATTGAATAAAAAAGTACGTAAAAAAGAAACCGTTGAAGGATCAATTGCTGAAGCTTATTTGCAAGAGGAAATTTCTTTTTTCTGCTCTCACTATTTTGAATCTGAATATCCCTTAAAACAAAACCACATGGGATGGAACGAGGGAAATGTTAAAGATGAAATGGAAAATAAATTATCAGTTTTTAATCATCCAAATCTTGGCTTCGGTGGAGTTCAAGAACAATGTATTTCAGATGATAAACATCACAGAGATCGTACCTATGTTCTGCTAAACTGTGAAGAAATGAAAACATTTGTATTGTGAGTGCTTCTATCACTTATTTTATAATTTCTTTTACAATATGTAAACTTATTTTAATTTTACGTTATATGATAATCATATCAAGAAAAAACCTCCACAAATTATAGTAGCTACTCTTGAAGAACGCAACAAATATGTTTTTTCTCAATGGTTTCAAAAACTGGTAATATAAATTATTGATGGTTTAATATCAATTCAATTTACTATTTATTATATTGATAATTGTTTTAAAAAATTTCAGGTGTCTCAACATGCTGATAAAATTGATAATCGATTGTGTATATTGAGTAATCCACCAACCAAAATGGTTAAATATTATAATGCATATGTGGTGAATGGTTTTCAATATCATACACGTGTATATGGGGAATCAAAAAAAAACAATGAACAATGGAGTTTTTTTAGAGGATCGCATCATAGAGAAACTGAAGTTGACTTTTACGGCATACTGGATGAAATTATTGAGCTATGTTATCTTGGACGGAATTACATAATGATGTTTAAATGTCGGTGGTTGAATACTGTGAGAGTCTTGTATGTTCATCCAAGTCATGGAATCGTCGATATTAAATATAAAAGTCTTATTTCTTTAAATGAACCATTTTTACTGGCTCAACAAGCACATCAAATTTATTACATAAAGTACTGTGATAATTCCAGATACCTGGGTGATTGGTGGAGCATAATAAAAATAAAATCTTAGGAAAATCAATTTACTCAAACTGAATGTGGTTATGTTGATGTGGAAGGAATTGAAATTTTTCAGGAGACTGCTCAAAATCCATATTTTTCACAAATAAACGTGAATATCATTGATAACACCCCACAATTAAGGGTAGATGGTGATGAAGATGTTAATGATGTTACAAATGAATTTGAAATGACAATGGATGGTGAAAGTGAAACTCGTATGGATATTGATGATCCTAAGGAGGAATATGAAGACATTTAGATCGCCAGATATGAAGATGAGGATGAAGCTGAACATTGGCACTGTTAAATGTTGTTTATGATCATAACTAATATATCTCTATATATGATAGTTATTTTCAACTATTTGCTAACAACAATGATTTTGTGTTTCAGATGGATCTTAATCTATTTCGTGAGTTTCAGGAGGCTGATCTACCTTTGGATGAGGGGGATGTGGGATCATCTGACCCTCAGCCTACTGGTGGTTCAGGAGGAATGCAGAGGGGGTGTGGTCTTGTGCGAATGATGATTCTTGACCCTATCCCTGAGTGACGTCCATGTCTTGGTTTCAATCCATGCACACATAGGTATTATAACCTATATATTTTAGTTTGATTTTTCATTAATGTATTTATATATATACTAATTTTTTTATTATTTATTCTTTTTTCACATTTTTGTGCATGTAGCTATTGGACAGGAGAGCGCTATCTTGCACAATTATTTTTCTCATCCATGGATCACATGGGAACATATTTCCGTTGATGTGCAGCTCGTTATGTACAATCCTTGGATGGTACATAAATAAATAATATTTATTTTGAAAACTATTTTTTTAATAACTTGATGTTATAAATTATTTGTAGGGTTTATGGTATCCCATCGAGGATAGCATGTGTGATGCTATCCATGCAGCATGGGAGGTGGCTATGCATGAGAGTTTTCATCAGTTTATGCACAATTTGAGAAAGATGACCATTAAAAAAACAGGAGCGATAGTATTTGATGAGTCATGTAAAGCCAATCGACCAGAGTAAATTTCATCTCAGGTTTGCGATGGATTATGTGCACACTGGTTGGTTGGTGGATTTCAGAGGAGGTCTTCATTGGGTCGGCAGAACCGGGGGAGACAGGAGGTGATGCATCGAGCTAGTTTCTATACATTCATTACGCATAGAGAGCATCTAATAAGTATATTTTTTAAAAATATTATATAAATTTAAATATAAACATTTTATTTTATATTTCTGTAGGCAGTCGAGCATCCTGATATTACGTAGTTCGACGTTTATCAGAGGATGTATAGTGATCCAGTCACTGGAGAGATTAGATGTGATCGCCAGCGTCTGATTTTGGTTAGTATTATTTTTTCAGTTTGAAAATTAACTGCATATTATATTTTCACAATTTTAATTTAAAATTGGAATTTAAGGAGTCATATGAGGCTGTGACCTCTCAGACACAGGCTGAGGGTCAGGACAAGGCGACTGATCAGACCAGTGCACACCATTTCGATGAGGCAACATGGATACAGGAGACTCAGTATGCCTTTGAGAAGGGTTGAGTAGTTGGTATCGACACTCATGTGACTTCTAGTACTTATTATGGTACTGCTGCGAAGTTGGATTCCATCTCGAGAGGAGCTTGTGGAGAGGCATCATCTTCTATCTCATAGTATCAGGAGCAGTTACGAGCTCAGAATGACATTATAGAGAGTTTGCATAAGTATCATGAAGAGATTCATCAGCAGTAGAAGTAGCAGCATGAGGAGGAGATGCGTCGAAGGTAGCAGCAGCATCAGGAGCAGATGGAGTGCATGCACCATCTGACTTGTAGTTTGGGGATGGAGTTTCCTCCACCATCTCCTTCAGCTCCTCCACCTCCTCCAGAAGATGACCCCCAAAGTATTTTTTATGTTAAAAATATTTGAATTTAATATTTTTTGTAATATGAACTATTTACAGTTTCTTTCTTTTATATTGGTGCGAATATTAGATAATTTAATTTTTAATATTTTATGATTTTTTTGTGAATATTGAAAATTTTAATAATTTTAATATTTTTTTTATTTTGATAATAAAAATATTATTATTTAATTAATCATGATTTTATTAAATATATTTTTTCTGTATTATATTTTTTAATGTTAGTTTTTTTACTCATAATAAAAATAAAAATAATAATATTTTATGATTTTTTTATATTATATTGTGAATATTGAAAATTTTAATATATTTTTTATTTTATTTATTTTAATAATATTAAAATTAATTTTTCAATAATCATAATTTTATTAAATTTATTTTTTAATAATTTATTTACTATTTGTGATGGGATCTGTTGCGATGGGTTCCCGTTGCAAATAGTCTAAATAATATTTTAAAAAGTATTTGCGACGGGATTAGGGAACTGTCACAAAAAATACTTGCGACGGGACTACGGGCCCGTCGAAAAAAAGTTTATATATATATATATACATATATAAAGTATATAATCAGAGACTTGTTTGCGATGGGGAAGTAGCCCATCACAAATAATATTATTTGTGACGAGCCAGTCTCAAATAATATTTTTTGCGACACCGTTTTCTTCCACGAGCTATTTGCGACGGGCTCCCATTTCAAATATCGAGAATTCTAGTAGTGAAACCAGAGAATCAGACTTGCGATACTCTATTTCTCACAAGAGGACTCGATTCTTTCATCTTATTCATCTTAGAAGTACATAACTACATGGAATAACACATCGAGGACTTCTACCTTATCTCATTATCTTTGCTATGTTGTGTATTGTTTTTAGCTTTCGATTAGTGTGTGTGTGTATGTATTAAAACACACATTATCTCCAGCACAAAACTGAAGGATACATGATGGCCTTCCTCTCATATCTTTTTACACTTGTTTAATCCCATGGATAATTTTGGAAGAGTTCCTTGTGTGACCTGTTAGTTTATACCCACAAAAAACTGTAGAAGAGGACGTGTGACTTGGAAAGTCTTGTGCACTGTTGTTTACCCCAATCCATGGTGTCGATCAAGTTTATTAATATAAAATACTTGTTGGAAGTTGATCACAAAGTGGAGTGGATTAGTTCTCGGCTTGAGACTGAACCACTTGTTTTATTTCCATTTTGTTGTATAATTTAGTTTTCTCTGATTTACTTTATAATTCAGAAATCACTAAATTTACATTGATAGAAAATCTTAGATATAAGTTATAATTTCTTTTCCTTGTTAGAATATATTCAAAGGTAATATCAATAACCAATATTGAGATTACTGAGAATTAATCAATCATTCGAGATGTTATTTGAACAGCCAAACATTCATAACCGTGTTACTTTGATTAATTGAGCTGTATTTATTTTTATTAGGTAATCCTTTAAGAAAACTTTTAAAACAAAAATATTTCTACATAATCAATTCACCCCCTCTTGAGTACTCTACTGCGACAAACAATTAAACACACCCTCATGAGCAACATTCAAACACTAATCCCACTATTTTAAAAAGATGTTTATTTTGTGACTTTTAACTAGGATTCTTACCAAGTATTATTATTCAATAAAAAACTCAACATACTTATAAAACTGATAAAATAACCTGCAATAAAATGGTTTCTTATTTGATGTGAACTAATCCATCCGTACATGGTTTTGTAGCACTTTCTTCACTAAAGATCCGCTCAAAACCATCCATTCTGCTTCAACATACTTTTTGGGTTCAAAAACCTATTTTTCTATATTGGGATTCAAGGGTTTAACTACATCTTAATGACTGGACCCCCCCCCCTCTATTTCATTTATGGATGATACTCGTCTAAAGAAGACTCTAACGGTCCTTTAACTCAATCCATGGATGTTTTTTCATCTTCCTTAGTCAAAGGTGAAAGGAAAATTAATGGAAGGTCAAAATGTTGTGAGAGAATAATCGCACAAGGATTAATGAAAAATAGTGTGAGGAAATATGTGCATTTAAAATAGAAAAAGTATCCCATCTATTATAATTTTTATGTTTTCGGATTCGGAATATCCAAATCAAAAAACAAGAAAAAAATTAAAATCGAGTTATGAAATAAACATAATAAAACGTAAATAATATAAAAACCAGTAATTCAATAAAGAGAATTGAGAATTTTACAAAGACATAAAACATTTAAAACCTCAGACAACCCAATAGTATGTATTTAAATGGTTAGAATTTACAATGGTGAGAGTTTCAATGGTGAGAACTCACAATATTGAGAATTTCAAAAGTGAGACATTCCCAATGGTGAGAAGTCATAATGGTGAGAAGTTCAATAATGATAAGTAAAAACAATAAGAATATAAATGGTGATACACACCTAAAAGTGATACATACCCATTTATGAGACATACCCAACAGTGAGTCATACCTAGAAAATTAAATTTAACCTAAATTTATCATACCTAATTCATGTTTGATGCAATTCATTCTCTTGAAATTCAAACGCTTAGTTAAAATATTAGTAAGATGATGTGCTATACCAATGTATTGAAGAGTGAAATATTCTTTTTGAAAAATATCTGTCAAAAAGTAATGTCTTACCTCAATATTATTTTTTCTAGAGTGTGATATAGGATTCATAGAAATATTTATATCACTTATATTATCACATTTTATAGGGACATGTCAGAATTGATAACCGTAGTATAGTAATGTGTGTCTCATCTACAATATTTGTTCACAGTAACTACCTGTAGCTATGTATTATGCTTCATCAGTAGGTAGTGAAACAAAATTTTCTACTTTCTACAACATTATATAATTTAATTCCCTAAAAAGTGACATGTTACAAAGGTTCTTTTTCCTATCTCACTTACATCCACTAAAATCAGAATCATAATAACTAACTAAATAAAATTCTTTTCATCTTGGGTCAAATAATCATAAATTGGTAGAATATTTGAGTTATTTTAAAATTCATATTATAGATACGAGAGTTGACTCTTTTGAAATATCTTGAAAGTGAGCACACATACACATAATAAAAATTATATGAGATCATATAGCAGTAATGTAGAGAATACTTCCAATCATACATTTGTAACTAGACTGATCAACTGGTTTTCTAGGATCTTCAGGACCCAATTTATATATAGTAAAAATTGGAACATCACTACTCGTAGTTATATCCATAAAAAACATTTTAAAATATCCTTGTTACATTTACATTGATTTAAAATGATTCCTTCATTATTTTGAAAAATCTGGAAACCAAGAAAGAATTTTTTTTCACCCATTAAAGTCATTTCAAATTCACTTTGCATAATTTTAAAAAACTCATCTCCTAAATAATTTTTTGAAGATCAAAAAATAATATTATTAACATATATTTTCACAACTAAAACACTTTTTCAAAAAAAATTATAAAAAAAGTAGGATCCATTATAACTTCTGAAAAACCATTATAAATAATAAAAGTTCTAATATAATCCTACCAAGATCAAGGGGATTATTTCATAACATAAAAATCATTTTATAACTTAAAAACATGATTTGGAAAATTGGGATTTTTATAACCATGTGGTTGTTCAACAAAAACATCCATAACAATATACCCATTCCAAAATTCAATCTTGACAGCCATTCGATAAATTTTGATATCTAGATGAGCATCCTAGGCTAACAAGATTCTTATGGATTAAAGTATGGATACCGGTGTAAATGTTTCATTGTAATTGATTCTTTATTCTTTACTATAACATTTTTCAAGTAATCTTGACTTGTTTCTGACTATAGTGCTTGATTCATCTATATTGTTTCTAACCATCCATTTAGTGCATATTCTCAAGGTGCCCTTGGGTATATACACTAGTTCTCATAATTTGTTTCTATTAAATTAAATTAATTATTATTGCATTTACATTACACAAAATTTATCATTGATTACATCATTGATGTGAATTAGTTCAAGATGTGATAATAATGGTTGACTTTCAACCTGATTTCTAAATGAATCTCTAGTATTTCTTACCTCTATCTCAATCTCAAACTATAAAATCTAAAAAATGGTACTTAATGGTCGTAATAGCTTTAGAAAAAATTAGTTTTTATCAATTTAGGTTACTCTACAGGTTTAGGTTTTTGATGTTCTAGAAATTCCATAGAACTTGATGAATTCTCTAATAGTTTCAAAGTAGAATTAGTAGGTTTGGAATTTAAGTGCAAAGAGGACAAATCACCCTCAAGGTTTTCTAAAGAGTTCATAGGTGAATGTGGATCTTTTATAAAAACTATGATGTGAAAAGACTCTTTTATAGTCTTGGTCTTCATATTTAAAACTCTAGAGGATGTAATGGAAATTGAATAACCTAAGAAATTCTTTCATCAGTCTTGGAGGAAAAATTTTCAAGATTACCCTTACTGTTAAGAATAAAGAAATTTTAAAAAAACAATCTAATGTAATTAACCTTAGGATTTATATTGTTCCAAATCTCATAAAGGGTATTCTTTAATATAGTTATAATTAAAAAATATTTATTATGTGATAGGTTGTAATCATAGCCTCTTCCAAAAAGTGTATAGGTAAGTCATATTAATTTAGCGTAGTTCGGGATATCTCTTGAAGTGTTCAATTTCTCCTTTCTATAACTCCATTATGGCGAGGGGTCCTAGAAGATGAGATGTTAATCCTATATCCATTATTTGAGCATATACATTCAAATTATTTATTCTCAAATTCATGGCATGGTCACTTCCTAGTGTCTTAATCCATTGTCCACATAAGTTCTCTAGAGATCTAAAATACATGGTGAAATAAAAATTCGATTCACATTTGTTAGATTGATAGAGCACCCTAGTATGCCAAGAAAAGTCATATACTAATGAAAATACCTAATTCTTACCATTAATACTCTAGATGGACCAAATAAATCCATATGGACCAACTCAAGAGGCTTAGAAGTTGAAACCTATTTTATTATTATAAAAGAAATTTTTTGTTGTTTCCCTTTTTGACAGGGGTTGCATACATTTTCATTTGTGAGCTGCATTTTGGGTAGATCCTTGAACAACCCTTTCCTAATAATCCTTCTATGTGAGTGAATATTAAAATTTCCTAGTCTCAAATTCCAAGCCAATATTCTATGTGAATCACACTCGATTCAGAAACATTTTGAGATATTAATGAATTAAGATCAAAAGAATAATCATTTTCATGTCTTAAAACAAAACAAAAAACCATAGCATCATTAGAATAAAAAACATAACATAAATTATTCTCAAATTTAAAATAACATCCATCATCACATTTTTTAATATTCTTTTCAAGATATACATTAAACCATCAACAAATAGTACTATAGATATTAAAATAAACTTTTTGTTTCCAATCTGGCAAAGGCAAATGATTTTCCCTTTACTGTTATCTCCAAAGGAGACATGAACACCAAAAACCTTGATTATATTCTTTAAGATAGAATAGTCTCATATCATATGCCTTTAACATCCACTTTCCAAGAACAAAATAATTTCACAGGAAGTCTTCAAGCAGTTTTCCTACAAAACAAAAATTATAAAAGAAATTATTTTGGTACCCCTATTTTCCTTGCTCCAGAAGTGTTAGTAATTAAGGATTTAGGAAATATTATATTTTTAATAGATCTATTATAAAAATATTTTGATCTTTTTTAAATAAACATGTTGTTTGTTCATTTATAAAAATAATTGTTAGTAAAAGTTTCATATATGTACTTTGGAACAGATGTTTTTTTACTACTCTTCTTTGTCCATGTTGGTATCTTATACCAATAACATATTTGGGAGAAAATAGTTTACCTAGAATATATGTAAGATTTTTAATACCATTGGTAAACCCCTCTGTGTCCATTTTAAGTTGCTCATTTGAATGGTTATGTACAATATTTTCTTTTAACAACTGAGAAATATTTTTAATCTCAATAGTAAAATCTGTTTTAGTGAGGGTAGTTAAATCATATTGTCTCTTAAGAACATTTTACTTATGATTTAGTTATTTAAAAGTATCCTCCATAATTTTCAATATTCAAACATATATTCTTAATAAATTTCATCGTCATTATGTTCATTATTAATACTATCTAAATTAATTAAAACTAAAACATTAGAAGAATCTTTTACCTCATAAATATTATTCATGAAGAAAATGTTGGTGCTATCTGATTTTTTGTTAGTATTATATTCAAAATCACCAGAGTTATCCTTAAAGTGACTCCATGTTTATTTCATGGATTTATTAAATCTCCATTCCTCGTTATAATATTTTTTTGTCTTTTAACTTTTGGAAGTCTCCCTTGACATGTCCTTTTTTCATTCATATCAGGTAATTTAAATGGTGTTGTCATACTTATTCCAATACTTTTTCCAGCTATGTTTTATGTCATACTACCCTTTATAACTAGGAATTATGAAAAAAAATCTTCTTTCTATAAAATTTCTTAAACCTTACAGTGAGGTGGGACATTTCGTCATCATAGTCAGGAGGTGAATCACAGTCACTTGAACATTCATCCTGAATATTTTCTTTTTCCTTTTCTCTTTTTTGGGATGTAGTAGTACTAAAGGATACTGAATTTTTTTAGGCTCATCGTCTTCTTCTTAGTTAGCATTCAACTTTTATTAATACATCCTAGAGATACCAATCAACTCCTTTAATGGTAGTTTTCTTATGTCACAAGATTCTATAATCATAACAGATGTGCCTCTCCATATTTCTTGAAGGCATCTTAGCAACCTCATGATCTGATCTTTATTAGAAAATTGATTTTCCAGTATACTCATGGTGTTCAAATTTTCATTAAACCTGAGATACATATCAGAAATTTATTCTTTAGGTTTCATTTTAAATGTATCATACATAATAGTATAGGTGTTTAATATCACCTATTTAACATTATTTGTACCTTTCTTAGAAACAACTTATGTATCCCAATTTCCCAAATAAGGTTTGGAAGAATAAATTATATTGAATTCCTCATCTCCTAAAGTAAAATACATGTCATTCATGGATTTTTAGTTACTATTATAAGCAATCTAATTTTCTTTATCCCAAGTAGATCTAGTAGTCATAGGTTGTTCATATTTCTCTTCTATAATAATCCAAATCTTAAAACCCATACTCTCTATATGAATTTCCATCATTATTTTCCGTTGAGTATTATTGTTTTAATTATATTAATGAGGTATGTTTGTAGAGGTACATTCTTGATGATTATCCATTTAAAGTGTTAAATTTAGAACTAATAAAAATTTAAAATCTTAAATATTAACAAGAATCATAGTTGAAAATGTTTTGGAAACATTAATACTAAAGATTAATCCTTTTATTACAAATTTTTGTTATAGTGAGTATCTCAAGAGGGGAATGAATTGAGTACCCATTAAAAGTTATACTAAAAAATGGATTTAAATAAAATCTTCAATCAAATTTAAATACAACCCAAATTACAAAAAATAGTATTTTGATATATGTTTTTATATTTTATAATAATTATCCAAAGATTTATTAGGCCTCAGTTAAGACAATATACAATATTATATTACCATTTGAAATCATCATACACAATCAAAATATTATAATAACCCAAATTAAGATAAACTATCAAAGTAGTGGTTTTTTAGATTAAAACATAAATAATTTTAAAGAAAAGATTTAATGAAAAACAAAAACTATAGCGGAAAATTAATAAAATAGGTCCAGTCACAGGATGAGACTTTTTCCTCTCTACTTGGAAATCATGTATTACCATGTAGTTTATATATAATTAACTTTTGATCCAAAACATGGATCTAGAGATACAATATTATACCAACTATACAGACCATAAAGGATATCTTCCTTGGTATTTGTGTGAGTACAAAAAAAACAACAGGTCTCAAAATACCTCTACCGCAATAATCGTGGAATAAATTGATAACAATGTTTTTTGAAAAGATATCAAGTATCGTCTAGTTTAAATTAGGAGACAATTTCTATATAAAAAATATTAAACACACACTTCTTATAATGTAAAATATAAATTAAAAATACAGAAATAAGGGTGTAGAAGAAAGGGTTTTATCAGTGTATCAAGATTGGTAGCTCATGAATCCTTGAAAAAGAATTTAACGAAGGCTAGAGCTTGGTTTCAAAAACATTTATAGAATAGATTGTCATATACTCTTCTTCTTGATTGTAGTAAGGAAGGAGATGTAAGTTTTTCTTTGGCTTCCACAATCAAGGGAATCCATATAATATCTCTTTATATTCTTGAAATATGATCTAGCTCTCAAAAATGTGAATTTTATTTTCTATTTATGTTCTTACCTTCTCTTTTTCTTCATACTCTCCCCTAAACAAGGGAGCCTCCTTTCCCTCATTAATAAAAGTAGGATCAAAGGGAATCATCAGGATCCTCTAAATCCTAGTACTACATGTCTGAAAAATAAAAAAAATGTATTTTATCAAAAAATGGTAGAACAATCATTAAAATAAACATTATAATTAAATTCGATAAATGAGACATTAGAAATATTTAATTCAAAATTAATGGAAACAGTTGTGGTGAATCATTAGAATAGTGAAACTTCTAGTAGTGTATTCTTATAACTGTGACACAATACTGATGGTTTCTATGTCTTTTAGTATGACACCAGTAGTGTGTCTCTGGAATTGTGCCCTTATAATGGTGATTCTGTTGGCGGTAGGTCAGTTGGGTGGTGCGTCATTCCACAATTTAACAAAATTTCACCCTAGTAGTTACTCAAAAGTGACGGTGACACTTTATTGGAGGTGTCTCATACTTTTCAAAATTTATGATCTAGTGATGATTCATCATTTGTGGTGATATTTTGCTGGCGGTGTCATATACATTTCCAAATTTTTTAAATCTACCTCATATAATAAAATTGAAATAGAAAATATTAATCTCATTAATTATCACAATAATCATTATTTTATGATAATTAAAATAAGAATTTTAATTATCCCCTTATGAGAATTTGGTTTTGATTTTGGTTAATAGTTCTGAAGTGTCTTGAGGGGGCCTTTCCGGACAGGGAACCTTATGATGGTATAGGAAACTGACATATCTATTTACCATGACCTTGACTACCGTCTTGTCGACTCAACATACTAAGAAATTGGATACAGGGATCAAAGTGAACATGTGTTATATAGGATTGATTCATTGACTATCCATCTTGATTCATATCCCTATTATATATATATATATATATTAAAATCTAATTATGTTACATCTTGATTAAATTTTCAGGATGTCTTCATGATGATAGCCAGCTAGGATACCAATTTAGGATTTTGAGGTTTATCTAATGAGTGATGAGGCCATATTTTATGGTTCAACCCACGAGATCTTTCCTACAGGTGGATAGGAAGTATCATCCCACCTGTCAAGTAGTAGATCCTTGCAGCCGAGAAGTATGAGGATGTGCATAGGCTTAGCACACTCCACAAGTTCAAGTGAAATAGGATGCTGATGTTTTTGGAACAACCATTTTCCCTAGCAATAGGGGATTGGATAGAGTTGTTGGTCTCTATATTCAGGAATATATAGACGTTGAATAATTATGTGGTTGCACAGTCATCAATCCTTTTCTATGGACCATCTCGACATTGGTGGAGTCTCATTTCCCATATGCATTGTGATTCGACACTCATGTGGCCCTACTTCTGGATTTTTTTCCACGAGGAGTACTACCCCTCTTATTTATCCTCATTTCTGATTCTAGAGCTTTATTAGATTCAGTAGGGTGGGATGATGTGGGATGAATATTTTATGTGGTTCATAGACCTTATATGGTACTCCCTTTACATTATCCAATATGGATACTTCCGATCATGGATATTTGAGTAGGGAATACATAGAGAGATATGTGCTATTGTCGTACACTTATGAATCCACAACTATGTCAAGGTGTTTTAATGGGTCTTAGTGATAGAGAGGTTCATGTCAGACGGATTCTAGGTGGATAGAGCTAGCGGTGGGAATTCGAGAGATAATTAATCTATAGCATCTTGGAGAAGGTAGTTTCCATGATCTCGGTAGAGGAGAACTTCCCATGATCAGGCTCAGGAACATGGTCAGGGGAAGAACAAAGTACCATGGATTCATGAAGAGGTGGTTATATGTTTTTGATGGGAACGGTCACATAGATCATGACTACCCTACAAGATGTGCTGAGGAGAACATCTAGGTAGCTGATGGACTACCATGATAGAGGCGGTGCCATGAACAAAGCTCACCTGAAAATATGCAAGGTTCCCCCCCAGGGAGAAGGAGACGTTAGAGGAGTGATATAATCTATGGGTGGTGGACGAAACTATGAGATACTTCCAGATACACAACCTGCTGGCCCACTTCAAGCTCTGGGAGCTTGTGATCGGGGTTCTGGATAGCTACAGGCTATGAAGGATTTTGATCTCGTGACACGCTAGATGTTTTTAGTACGAAATATGTCTTTTATACACTTTATTCAATATTTGTAGATAGAGGTGAAATTACATCATTAATCTATATACTTCTGGTGTGAGATATCGAGGTCCCAGTTGAGTCAATATCTTAGAAACTTTATCCTGATGTACCTAGAGGTAATTCTTCTTCTATATCAGTTATCTATAAGTAGTGTGAAATATCACTTGGTGGAGATATGCTAATTCAGGACCTTTTGGTCCTCATGATGAAACCCTATGCCATCATCTTGTTTATGGATTTTTTTACATATTCGGAGCTTAGATTTACTATCACTCCATATGAGATAAATGAATTCACACTAATCGGATGAGGTTATCCTTTATGGATGATAGAGATCTCATGTATGGATTAGTGGGTTAGGTGAGTATGAGGCCACAACCTATCACCTATCATTTGGAGAATATATCCCTTGGTGTAACAGACTCTTAAGGAATATGGATTATTTTAATCATGGAGGATTTTTTGGGCGTCTTACCTAAGGATATTATGAGACTACCTCTGTGTTGGTAGATGGTTTTTTGAATAGAATTTCATACCAGGACCTCTTTGATATCTTATGTGTCTTATTTAATGGCCCCTATCGAGCTCTAGGAGTTGCGGTTGTGGTTGTAAGACCTTCAAGATAAGGGTTTAATCAGGGCCAGTGTGTCCTTCTAGGAAGATATAGTACAGTTTGTTAAAAAGGAGTAGGGATCTTGAATATTTTCAGGGATTATCATCAACCAAACCAAGCAATGATAATGAAAAATCATCCCTTGATGTGGAATAGATACCTCTGACAATTTTTGATGCATGTGATGGTTTTCAAATATTGATCTTAGGTCCAAAAACCACTAATTTAGGGTTTTCAAGGCTAATATTCTAATACCCGCATTATATTGTCCTTATGAACACTACGAGTTACTGGTGATTCCATTTGGTGTGAATAATTCCCCCACTATGTTTTTTGCATTGATGAAGTATATTTTATAGTCATACATGGACTGTTTTGTAGTTGTCTTCATTGAATACATACTCATCTTCTCTGCATAATTGGAGGAGCATGAATTTCACATGAGGATGGTTCTATATTTTCTTTAGGGGAACAAGATTTATGGTAAGATCTCAAATTTCCAATTCAGGATTCATGAGGTTCACTTCTAGGGAAATTTCATTTATGAACATGTTTTTTACATGAAACTAACAAAGATCGATGTAGTGATTTCTTGGGATCCACCCACGTGCGTGTCTGAAGTTCACAGTTTTGTTGGATTAGAAGGGTACTACCAGAGTTTTATGGAATACATATCTAGGATTATAGACCCTTTTAATACCATTACATGTAAAGGTTATGATTTTCCCTAGTATGACTATTATTAGAGAGCCTTTGGGGTGTTAAAGATGAGGCTAGTGAGTCCTCCAGTTTTGATAATACCAATGGCAGGTGTGGAGTATGTAATGTATTACTATGCCTTAGAAGCTAGTTTTGGTTGTTTTATGATGAAGTGGAAGGTAGTTGTCACATAAGCTTGAGGTATTTGAGACCCCATGAGAAGAACTATGTGACTCATGACCTAGTTGATGAAGAGGTATTATTTACCCTGAGGATTTGAAGGCACTATCTTATGGGAGAGAACTTCATGGTTTACTCAGACCATCAGAGTCCCAAGTACGTCTTCATACAGAGATACCTAAACCTAAGACAATGGAACTGGTTGTAGTTTTGATAGGGATATGTCCTTAAGATAGTCTATTATCTAGGGAATGAACATGTGGTAGAATATTACTTTAGAAGGAATTCCCAAACTCATTTAGTGTAGGAGGATTCTGGGAAGTTGGATTCCTTACAGCTAAGCCTAGTGGAGCGGGAGGGTGCACTTTTTCTTTAGTTGGCAGTGTTGACTCCTCCACTTCTTGAGCATGTGAGGGATCCCCAGCTAGGAGAAAATGACTGTGAGATCTTTAATGACTATCTATCTATTGAATAATCTCCATATGGGTATTTTGAAAGAGGAAATCATGTCATCCTTTTCTAGGGATGGATGACGGTATGATTCAGGATGCGGGAGGACGTAATGTGGGAGTTACATACATGTACTTTAGTTGTACATCTTGATGCGGTGAAGATGTATAGAGTCCTTAAATGGAATTTTTCGTGATCTTACACGATATTTATCATGGATGAGTTCATCTCAAGATACTTCACCTATCAGCAGGTGAAGTATGTTCACCATGTTCTTTCAGTTTTGTTGTAGCCCTATGATATCACATAGATGAAATGGGGTGGATTACCCATGGACATTGTGATCGGGATTCCTCTAATAGTGAAGTTCCACAATTCCATCTTGAACATAAATTACTAGATCTAAATTTTGGCACACATTCTTGATATTACTTAGTAGAGTTTGGGGAATAGTTTGTGGTAGATGTTTATGTGGGGGATTTTTCTCCTTCATGAAGTGATATCAACTATTATCTTTGATCATGGTGTTTGTTTCATGTCACGGTTGTGGAGAGGCATGGATGAGGCATTATGTACCCATATGAGGATGATTACATAATTCCAATCCATGATAGATTGGTAGAATGAATGTACTATATAGGTGTCGTAGGATATTTTGAGGGCTTGTGTGTGATAATTTGGTTGGATCTAGGAGGATCACATTTCCATAGTAGAGAATGTGTACAACAACATCTACCACTCTAATACCAGAGTATCACCTTTTGAGGACCTATATGGGAGACCCTTCCTATCACCCTTATGTTGGACAGAGATTAGTGATGCATCTCTTGTGGGTATACTGTTGGTGCAGGAAATGAAAAAGAAGGTCCAGATCATCTGTGAGGGGATGAGGACAGCCCAAAGTAGGAATAAATCATATGCACATCGACATTGTGGGCCCTTGGAGTTTGAGTAGGTAGACCAAGTTTTCTTGAGATTGTCCCCATGATGAGGATTTTGATATATTCATTCAGGGAGGAAAGTTATCTCATGGATCCTCAATCATTCAAGATCTCACAAAGGTCTGAAAAGAATTTTAACCACCTCACCCTACCCCCACAGTTAGATAATGTGCACAATGTCTTCCATGTGTCACAGTTGAGGAGATACATTCAAGACCCCGCACACATCATGGACTATGGTGATAAGGATATCAAGGATGGGGCCACCTTTTTGGAGCATCCATTGATGATCATGGATCGACATGAGAGTAATATTTGTAGACTAAAAATACCCTTGGTTTGCATGCTATGATTGCATGGGAACATGTAGGAGATCTCCTAGGAGTGAGAGAGCTCGATGCAGGATCACTATCTTGGTTTGTTTAATAGTTTTTCTTTTTAGGGATAAATATATTAATGCATGGAATGATTTTTAATGAAATTTTTTTCTTTATAATGCTTAAAAATATTTCTAATTATATTTTTGATCTAAGAGCTCATACGGATAGTGATTTTGAGGCCAGATGTACCTAAAATTAATTTTATAAAAATATTAAAAATATTTTGTTTTTTGTGCACATATTTTCTAAATGAAAATGGAATAAATATTAAAATAAGTATCAAATAAAAAGTTCAAGACAAGATTTGAGTCCTTAATGTGATTTTTAACCTAGCACAACCAAAAATAAGATGATGTGGGTCATTCAAAAATAAAGAACATTAGTGGGTTCATTTAGTTAAAATACATAATTAAATTTATTTATTTTAATTAAATTAACCTAAAATAATTCCTATAAATACACTACTATTAAACATTATGAATGGTTAGCTACATAAACTCTTGGATGAACAAGAGCATACTTCCCCCTTATGTTGTAAAATCGACATCCGATAATGACGAGGTTCTAAATCTGAGAAGATTGAGATACATTAAACACAATGACCCCTATCAATAATTGGTGGGCATTTTATTTGATAAAAATGATCTAATATCTTGGTTGGACTAGTAAATGCATGGTTTATTCCCTTTTTGATTAAATTGGTTGATAAAGATCATCCCTTTCTATGATCTGTGCCAATTTTTAGACATTGCATGTGCCCATGTAGTAAAATTATATTTATTATTCATTTATCTCTGAACATGGAACTCCCAATTTGTATATAGTTTCCAATAACTCTTGAACAATTATTGTATAACATTTTTTATTGTTCTATTCTCCCAATAATTTATTTCATTCTTCCCCAATCGTCCTACGAGGTATCAGTTCAACATTTTCCAGTGGGACAAACCCTGACCGGACCCACAGATTCATGATGGATTTATGTTATAGATATGGATCGAGAAATATGGAATTGTTTTATTATATTTTAGGTTGTGGGTGATAAATTCAATGATCAATATCCAAATTATCAAGGGATGAAGAACCTGATGTGTGTGCAATGCGATGTCATTTGTGTGGGTTTCATATGAAGCAATTGTAATTGGTTTTATAACCACTGGATGGCCAGAATATACAAGCCAGAGTTAGATCCACCATTTTCTGTATGATATGATACCAGATTCTAATGCAGTATGATTTGATCTAATGTGTGGAGACCAAATCTAAAATTCTACAAAAAACCCAACTACACAACATGTAGTTTAGAACAACACATGGAATATGACCCCTAAGTTTTCGTGACATGGGTTTCGAAATAATATAAGGATGTAATGGGATGTAGGATACCTATATGCTATATATACATATATGGGTGGACATGTTGTGTGGAAGAGAACATAGAAAAGACCATGTGTGGTAGGACACACCTAGGAGCATGTTGTGTACCAAAGTAAAAAAGACATGGTCAGGCACTTGCCATGTAATGAAGTACACAGGCATGGACACGGTCCGTTGGTTGGGATCCCAATTGGCTTGAACACACTATTTAGTGATATTCAATTGGTAATTAATGTACCTCCAGGGAAACAACTAGGTGATGGAGTTGTACCACCCATTGTGTGGGTCCCCTAACACACTGTGTATCCCTTTTTTTAATTTTAGGAATCTTCTAATGTCTCATATATCCTTAGCTTGGGATAGGATCATAGCTCAAGAGTATCATATCTTGAGGGTTTTCCCATGGTTTCCTCTATAAGGGATTTGGGATGTGATGTTAGATTTTCTACGTGGGATGCTTATTTAGGTTATGCTCGATGATTTTAGTGATTATTAAAGATCACCAGAGGTTACTAGAGTAGAACCGTACAGCTGGAATGGGAATGAGTATTCTACAGATTTTAAGAGGCACCCTCTTGATAAGTAGGGAATGGGTCCTCGATGACTATAGTGAATCCCTATTATAGATACATGGAATGGGACCTCGATTGTTAGAGTGGCACCCACCATACAGATTGGTAATGGGTCCTCTAAATATTTTGAGTTTCACCATCATTCTATTACTAGAGTGGAACCATATTCTAGAGATAAGAAATGGGTCCTTGACTACTATAGTGGCACTGTCTAGCTGGGATGGGAATCGGTTCTCTATAGATTTCGGGTGGTGCACTTCTATTACGATGGGAATTGGTCCTCAATGACTATAGGTTCACCCTCCTATGGAGAAAGGGTATGGTTCCTTGACTACTTGAGGGGAACCCTCCATCTCGGGAGGGACATGGTTCATCTTATATATTCCAAGTGGAACCCTTCTGCCTGGAAGGCTATGGGTCCTCGATGACTAGAGTGACACCCTCTAAATGGATTGGGGATGGGGACTCAACCATAATAGTGTAACCTTCTTGTTTCACCAGAGAATGGGTTATGTACCTAGTGATTGTTTACCCTCAACTATATAGCACAAAGAAAAGGTGTGGCTTGACTTGGATGTCTTCTCCTAGGAAGACATGTTGTATTACAGGTATTGTTGATGAGTTTATGGGATTGTTGGGACACTTTTCTTAGGTTGTAATGTGATATAGAGACCCCCTTCACTCTCATTTTTGTTTATTTGGTTTAATAATATATATTTATATATATATATCCATTCTAGTGTATTTTGATACTCTCTTAATATGGTTGGAAGAGACGTGACATGTATTCCACCTACAATACATGTTGAGATCCCTGTGTTTGGGTGTGGTTACCTTATTGCATTGTTTTAAGCTAACATTTTCTTATTTACTATCTATATATTCTTGTTATATCTCTTACTACCCCCCCCCCCTCATCTTTATGGGCATCCAATTGGTTATGTATATACTCACCCCTATATGGGATTTTTCATCATGTGTCATGTCTTATGCAAATAGTGGACATATCAATAGTGACTTCAGAGGATCTTATGGATTCTTGGTAATTTACCCCAAATATGCTGTAAGATTCTTAGAGATTGGGATCTAGGATCTCTCAATACTTTTTAATTAACATTTTTTTCATGTTGGTACATATTTCTGGTTGGCCATGTATTTATTGCCTTTACTTTTCAGTTTTCAGTATCATACTCTTCTACACCCTATAGGTTTTTCATGATTTGGTGTACATTATTGTTGTTTCATATTTTTATTATCATTCCTCTAGACTTATTATTTTATATTGTTAGGTGTGTTTTTATAGGTATATTAGGAAAAGGAAACCCATGTTAGATATGCATTTCGGTGATGGTCTCCAATCACTGGCCTTATGAGGTGGGATTGGGGTAGTTGTGGCTTGATCCCTAGTTTGGGTCAGGTCACAAAATTTATCATGTTTTTAAAATGACTTACTGGATAGAAAAATATATACTTACCCTATGCATCACAATCTAAATTCATATTAGTGATCATAATCATCCACTAACATTGGTCATTAGATTCAGGTACCAATTCACTATATGATTTTAAACTCAATGAATCTCATACATAATTACCCTAATAATGTGTTTATATAATTAAAAATAAAAAAATATATAGGTACTCCATCCATTTTTTGTTGCCTCAATTTCATGTATCAAAAATAAATGTTGTATTTAAAAATCTTATAGTCAGTAAAAACTATTAGATTTTCTCTGAATAGATAGTGCCTTTATTTTTTTAAAGAACGGATAATGATAACTAATTCTAGGTAATGTATAGGATAATTCTTCTTATTACCTCATAATAGACTCAAAAAATGGGCCATGACATGACCAACATGTATGAGAACACAACCAAGACTAGATTCAAATGCATCAAAATATACCACATTACTATTACAAAGTTATGAACTGGTTAGTATGGGTGATGGGGTGACATGAGTTTTGTGTTCCAAATATATTTTCAAACGTTAATCATTTCATAAGAATGAAAAAACATTTCTTATTAAAAAATTTATTGGAGAAGACAGTCTTCAAAGACAGAAAACAATTTAGTGATAATAGCATAGTAATCCCTAAAAAATGCAAACATTAAAAACATTTATTTTTTTCTTATAATAAACTACAATTTTAATATTTCCACGTTAAAATGATATTCCAAGTTTAGAAATGAAATTCCTGAGCAAGTGTGATTCTTGGATCAATAATTGACACCAAGAAAACATAGCATATAAAAATGTTCCCACAATGTACTCGGTAAAATTTCTATGTGAACCTCATAGTCATTCATTTTTATAGAGTAATCCATTATATCATCAAAAAATTCCCTAAAAATCAATCTAGGTAGCTATGGAAGATATGTTATATGAAATCTATTTAAACTATTTGTGCTTCCTTTAGAACAAAAGGTTTAACAACATATTCATAATGGTAATAGAGACACTAAAATTATTTCTTCAGTATATCCTCTCTTATGACTCCAAGATGATGACATCCAGAGAATATATTAATTTTATAGAACTAATTAGGTCACTTTAATATATAAAAATAATCAATTTGAGTAATATGATATCTATTTTTTAATCAAAACATATGTGTAGTGTACCATCTTCTATATTTATGAATAAAACTATTGCAACCAAAGGTAATGTGCTAGTTCTGATAAAACCTTAACTTTATAACACCTATATATGAACCTTTCAATCCGTAAACTCAATCTAATCCATTCTATAAAACAATATAAAAATAGATCTTTTCCTAGGATTAGTTTGATGGTAAATTTGATTTCCGTTTCAGACGGTAACCTAGAGAATCCATTCTTAAAAATATATAGTTATCAATCCACTATTTTATAAATATTCCACTTTTTCATTTGTAGTTCCCAAGTTAATTTATATTAAATGGAAATATATGGTTCTGTCAACTGTCACTAAAGGTCCTGATCTACCTACATTAATATCTCAATCCCCCGTGAAAAGGTGAAGGACTCTATTCAGGTAATGGAACATGCTAGACTTTTGAGTCCTCTATACTCTTAATTACCTATTAGTATCTTGATATTCATGATATGAGGAATCATTTCCATAATAAGACTTAATTATTTAACTAGAGCATAAGAATGTAAAGAATTTTATTTGCCATTATCAAATAAGAAATTCATAAGAGTGGAGTTCAGAATAATGGTACATTGAACTATGGAGGAATCAAGTTTCTCACTTTCAATATCCTTTTATGCTTAATATAATTGTTTCTCAGCTATCACAAGAAATCTATTTCTTCCCAAATGATGTGTTAATTTAGAAAAATAATTTTTCCTAAATACATCTTGGTTTACCTATACCTATGGATGAGAACTAGTATGGTGGGACTATTCCATCCGATCATAAGAAAGATAAGACTGTGTTAGGGTTTTTCCACCTAATGATCTCTAAAGTTTATGACAATGATTCACAAGATTCCCTTTATTTCCAAAATGGTGTAAGTTCCATGGTTGTGCAATGCATTCATTCTTCTTATGACCAAAAAACAACATTGGAAAAATCCTTCTTTTCTATCTTATATTCTAGGATAGTTAAATGATTCAGAGGTGTTAGTATGTGGTATGCCACCTCCTGGATATTATACATCTCTCTTCATAAAATTTTTATCACTATAGTTCTTACCAATTCCAATAGAAATAAATGTTTTACTATTGGTAGGATTCCTAGAAAAATAACTTTCTACCACTGCTAAATATTTATCCAAATATTCATAATAATAAATATATAGAAAAACTATATTGGATCAAATATCTAGTCACAATCCCAAATTAAATATACATGCCTTTAAAGCCACAGTAGAATATACTTATAGGGAAAAAATATTTAAATTCATAGGCATAGCTAAATAATTTAACTGAGATATTTTTGTTGTTTAAGATGATAAATTATTTTGTTATTACAATTTTGAAACTATTGGGATAAAATGTTTTCTTAAACGATTAATGAAAAACCTCCCAAATAAGCCCTTGGTTGGATTTATCCTGGACAGCTAAATACCACCATTAGCATGAAAGATTTTTGAATAAATATGTTACCAACTTAATCATCAACTCTACTAGTGTGCTAAGAAAATTAATGATTCTATTTATTCATTTGATCCAATTTTCATATTTTTCTGGTTTAGAATCCCCTTATGAAAAAGTGGGTCTTATTTCTAAAACTATACAAAATTACCCATTTTCATTTTCTCACCATTTTATTCCAATTATTAATAGCATTAAAATATTGCATAATAATCTGTATATAGTGTTATTTCACCTATAGATCAGGTGAAGCCACATTTTTCACAGCTTCTCCCAATTATATTTTACAATTTCTACAAGGATACATTTATATAAATAATCCAAATATTATTTACTCATAAATTTCTAGTAACTGATAGCTTAAAAATGTTAAGAACATTTTGAACAACCATCAGTAAGATTCCTATTTTCAAAACCCATGAATTTTAACTATTTTTTAAAAATTCAACACTTATCCCATTTTCATAAATCATTTAACTCAAAATAAATAATTTAGTCCAAGTGGAAAGTCTCAGAAATAATTTATGGTATGAAATGCTCATCAGTTAAACCCATGAGGATGGGATGACCACTTTTATAAAAGTTTAATATAATAATTTTTACCTTGACACCTTAGTAACTAGAATTTCAGCATAAATAGGTTAGTTGCATCTTTATATGATATATATTTCAGGTTATTATGGTCATATCGCCTTACTACCAACCTAACTAAAGGACAAATCAAAAACAATACCATTTTTTCAACCCTTCATGTCACCCAATTTATTGGGAATAGGTTGAGGTTTTACAAACCTTATGTGATGTCCCTAGGACACCAAATTCTGGAAATAAATTTCAAGTCCAAAAATAATAATTGGGGGATGATTTTCCCAAATGAATGCATAAGCTTCTAAAAATTAATAATATTATAATATCCAGTAACATGCTAACTAACTAAACTATAACATAACTTAATGAAATACCAATACATAACAATATAATAGTAACATCAGGTAATGAATAAAGATTAATGGAAAAGATTTTAGATAGAAAGAAATTAGAACAAAAGTGAAACCATTCGAGACCAAGATGTAGACACTCCATAGCTCCATATTTAGTGGCCAAACCATGATGTCAAGGACTACCACTTGAATAGTGGGAAACATGAACCTTCCTTGTATCATGATAGAAAACATCTATAAATGAACAATAGTTCCCAAGAAGGGGGTGAGTATTAAATAAATATGAACTCCCCAAAGACATCCCAATACACACTGATAGGACAAGAATTTATTATCACATTTTATATAAAATCGGAGAGAAGAAGATAAATTTTTTTCTTAAAAACATAAGAAAAATACATTAAACAATACTAGATTTCATTTTATATAATTATAATAACTTATCTTTCCACACCCACACACTGTTCATACAACCATGGACTTACATATATTCACGATTTGTGATTCATCCATTCAAGGAGTAATATCTTAGTGAATCCATTTGATGGTATTAATTATTCCCATAACCCATCCATAAAATCACTTAAAATGGTATATCCACTCCTTCTCCATTCCATGTAAACATGAATACATGAAAACACTTTTATGTCAAATTTTTAATAAAAAATTTACTTAAATAGTTACTCCATCTATCAAAACCAATCCTTTTGAAATTACATAAAATATGGGTTTTATAACAAAATTTCACAAGATATTTCCAAAAAATCATTGGAACAATTTATCAAAGATTAATCTGACAAGTTATAGAATCATAATGTGAGAGAGAATCCACCTACCTCAAAAAATAGTGAAAATGATCCAAGATGAGTCCATATATTAATTGTCTTCCACTCATTCCCTTAAAAAATCCCAAAGGGATATCATCAACACTGAACCATTCCCATAGATCTATTCTTCCAAAACAAATATATGGTTCCACATAAGTTAACCCAAATATATACAATATAATATGGAGGAATGAGATCCTAACGATTTATTCCATAAATGAATGATAAATGATTCATTGTGCAATGATTCTGGAAATAGAATATTTCTAAAAATCACATAGGTTAATCCTGGAAGCTGAGATAAAGAGGGAAGTAAGTATACAATGATTTAAAACAATTTTTTATAATAAAAATCATTTTTACCAAACTATTTATAGTGTAAATTGATTATTTATGTTGTAAATACAACGGGGGCCTAATATTTATAAAAACTGATCTCCTTGGTTTTATTTGAAAAAACACCATTTAACTGTGTAAAAACATTTAAAAAATAAATAGATTATACACCCTAAATATTATTCCCAAACTACATATGTCGTAAAACTATTATTTACAGTGTAAAATGTTCCTGTATATTAGAAAAGCCTTTAACACCATTTCCTGGAGTTTCATTTTCAAAGTTCTGCAATGCTTTGGCTTCAAAGATACTTTTATTTTGAGAATAAAAACTTTATATAACTCTGATTTTATTTCCATCTTGATTAATGGATCCCCCAAGGGGTATTTTAAATGCTCTAAAGGCGTCATACAAGGAGATCCACTTTCATCCATTTTGTTTGTTATTGCGGAAGACTACCTCAGTAGATTACTTACCCGACTAGTCGAGCAAAGTAAAATCAAGCCCATCCAGGCTTCTAGGGACACGAATGTCCCCACCCATCTTCTTTATGCCGATGACATAATTCTTTTCCTTAATGGTGACAAAAGTAATAGTCAGGTTTTAAAAACTGCTCTGTCTCACTATGAGGAGGTCTCAGGTCAAGCGATCTGCTGGAATAAATCCTTTCTCTTTTTTGGTAAAAATTTCTCCCCTCACAGAAAGGTCACCATCACCAAAAAATTAGGAATTCAAGAGGTATCCCTCCCATTCAACTACCTTGGTGTTCCTATCTTCTGTGGAAGGCCAAAATCCCGTTATTTTTTCTATATTATTGATCAAATTATTAAAAAACTCTCCACCTGGAAAGGAAAATCCCTCTCCATGGCTGGAAGAATCTGTCTTGTTAAATATACCATTGTCTCTAAAATGGTTTACTCACTGATGGTTTATAAATGGATTGTTAACACTCTTATAAAGCTCAATGCCTATATTAAAAATTTTGTCTGGAATGGAATTATTCTTGAAAGAAAAATTGTTACCATCCCTTGGGACACCTTCTGTAAGCCCTTAGAAAAAGGTGGTATTGGAATTAAAAATATCAGACTCTTTAATGATGCGCTCCAAGCTAAACTCACCTGGAGGATAATTCATACCAACTCGGATGCTTTGGATTTCCTTAAAAAGAGATTTCTTCACAAACATAAAAAGGTTAACTTAAATTACATCACCTCTTCGATCTGTCCCTCTATCAAATACACATACTTCAACATTTTGAAGAACTACCGATGGATGGTCAATTCTAATTCTTCCATGAATTTCTGTCTTGATAATTGGACTGGCACCCCCCTAATCTCTATGCTATATTCTAATGAAACTATTGAAAACACCAATCTTACCATTAAAGATGTTATTCACTTTCACAACAATGATATCCCTGATAACATTATGCATGTCATTGATATTTATACTTTCTCCATTACTGATGATTTCCTTATCTGGGAACCTGCTAATAATGGCATCCTAGATTCAAAAAGTTACTATGGGCATAATTTCATAAACACTGACTCCAACTTTGAATGGTTGGTCCATTTTTACAAACCATGGATTAAACACTCAATATTTACACTTATTTGGAGAATCACACATTATAGAATTCCTACTGAAGTTTGCACACAATCTCTTGGTATTCAGCTATGCTCAAAATGTCGCTTCTACAACCAACATAGGGAAGATGTGAATCATCTCTTTCTGTCATGTGCTATAGCTTCTGCTCTTTGGAATTATACTCTTGACTTATTTGGCTGTAGATGGATTCTTTATGGTACTATTATATCTCAATTAAAAAGATGTGTTCAGCAAGAGGAATCGGAACAAATCAAAAATCTATTCCTATATTCCATTTCTAAGCTTCTTCATGTGATCTGGTTTGATAGAAACAATATGATTCATAATAACTCTTCATCAAATATTAATGCAGGTAAAGCCTGTATCCTCCTTGCGACGCATGAGGCTGCCTCTATCCAAAAGGCCCACTACAATAATACTATTAGAGACTTCGAGATCCTTCGGAGACTTCACATTGAAGGAATCTTCAAGCAACCCAAACGCACCTTTAAAGTATTCTGGTAGGCTCTGCTTCCATGATGGATCAAGGTGAACGTTGATGGTGCCTCCATGGGAAACCCAGGCCCTTCCGGTTGCGGAGTGATCTTCAGGGACCATCTTGGTATATGCCATGGATGTTTTTTCACTGGCTGTGGCACTGTCTCTTCATTAGAAGCTGAAATGATGGGTGTGATCCGCGATGTCAACTATGCCCTCCAAAAAGGATGGAGGAAGATTTGGATTGAAAGTGACTTGACCACCATCATTCAAGCAATCTGGAAGGGGATGACTCACCTTGCCTGGCCTCTCACTACTCGCTGGATGAGCTGTCTCGACACTCTTTTGCAGTTCAATCTTATCACCACACATGTTTTTTGAGAAGCTAACAAAGTTGCTAATGCTCTTGAAAACATGGGAGTTAATCAGGAGATGACGTGGATTGATGCACTCCCTCTTGATCTTTTTCAGCTTTATGACAATGATTGTAGAAAACTTCTATCCTTTTGATTCTTGTAACCTTTTTTTCTATCCTCAAAAAATTATGCCTCGGTCTTTGTCTGAAGAATGACCTATAAAAAGAATTGTTCCTTTATATTTATTCAGAATCCTACTTCAGGTTATTTCCATTATTTCACCTTCAAACACAACTCAAATCTTACTAAAATAGTCTAAATACAAGAAAAAACATAAAATGAGAGCATACCTCAAAATGTGGTACAACCACTAAGATGGAAGGGTGGTTGTTTTATAAATCCGAATCAATTATCTCCCCACTATAAAGATCTCCCTTATCCTCCCGTATTCATTATGAGATACTAGAATATTATGGATTGGAGTAGCCTCCTTATAGAGAATCAACTAATTCTATCCAGCCTATGGATACACCACGAAGGAGGAATGTATATCAAATACCTCTAAGGGAAATTAATTAATAATATCTATTCAAGATAGAAGAATCATCTTCCAAAGGAGTAGTGTATGTGTAGGTTTACTTATTTTATAGTAGAATGGATTCAGTTATCATGCATGTTGATTCTGGTTATGATTTTTTATCTAATTTTATACTACTTATATTATGTGCTAAACTATATTTAGAAGCCTATAAATTGTATCAAAGAAATCCCACGAATTTCTATTCTTGAAATCATTATGTAAAATGAATAAATTATAAAAAAACTAATAATTAAATCTACTTAAGATATTTAGCGCGTGTCGTCAAATAATACTAGATATCATGGGAGTTGATATATAAGAATTAAAATAGTCACGTAGTTATAATTATAGAGTAAACACATAACAATGGATTTGTTTCAATTTCATACAAGGAATGTACACTAAAGATAATAGTTTATACAATCTTATCATAAGCATCGACCAATAGGCATATGAGATGAGAAGCATAATCTAACATTATAAATAATGAGTTAATACTATATTGGTTACATGTAATAGATTTAATAATATATAATGCATTTTATACTAGAGTTAATATCATATTTTATCAGATCTTGAGACATGGATATCTACATCATGGAAATTTCATCCAATGCAGAGGTTCACCAACTGAGTTAATGTCACAAAATATAATAATATGTTGTTTCATATTGTATATTGTTATTATTGTCACCACGTGAAGGTAGTATTGTGCAGAAACATTACCAATGATTTAATACCACATAGTGATAAATTTATCTTGGATTTGTTAAAGTATTTCATTTATTTTCAATCAAGGTTTAGAATCATTAATGGATTATAAGATGTTCTTTGACTGGAATAAAATGTTTTTGGGTTGTATTGAGAAGTTCAGATTTTATTTAATGTTGTTCTATGAGTGTATGATATTTTCTGGGAGTCATGTGGTGGATGTTTCAAATTTCAAAAAATAATTTATTTTAAAGACCTCAGAAAAGATATTTTTTTTTGACTATATATGATTTTTGGTGACACAAGGAGTAGATTTGTGTCACGTAAGTAAATTGACCAATATAGAGGACATTTTTGTTTCACTAAAGAATTGATATATGCATAAAATATTTATGTTTTGTAATTGAATTGAGTTATGAAGAGGATATTCATGTCACATAGGTGAATTGAACTATTTGTAGGATATTTGGGTTTTATAAGATATTTATTCTTTGTGTATATTGTTTTCATATATGATATTTTCCATTGTGAAAAATTGTGCTTCAAAAATTATGAAATTATAAAGAATTGAAATATTAATGTACATGAATCAATATTCATTCTTATAAACATAATATTTATAATATTATTCATGATGATTAATGTGAGTATTCAAATATGGTGCACAAAATGTATGCTAGTTGGAAATATTAACTATTGTGAATATGTAAACTAATATGATTATCTAATTTGTTTCATAAAGAATATACATATATATTATTTATATAGTATTATTTTGAAGATGTTATACAAGGTTTTAGTTCATATAATCACATTAAATAGTTAATATAGTGATATTTTTAGGTTTTTCAAAAATTCTTTTTCAATAAAATGAGTGTTTCTGTGATTTATCATAATGAATCTCCTCATGTCATAAGCTGGGAGAAAGTGAGTTTGAGAAGAAATAATGGGTGGAAGAAGATGAGTATTATATGAAATTAAAAATTTGATTTGATTTTTTATTATAATTCAATAATGATCATGGTATATATATCATGAGACAGACTAATTACGGAAATGTATGAGGTTCATGTTGTATAATTATATTGAATGAAGTTTCAAGAATATTGAGCTATAATTGAATTCCTTGAATTAATTTTATATTATGATTTAAAAAACCGCTAAATATGTTTATTTATAAAATATAAGTAATGCTTTATAAATAATTCCATGAAAATAAAAAATTGAAAATTTTGAGAGAATATAAGGGATATAATCCCAAAGTTCATAATGCATCATCTATATCTATTTGAGATTGATCTATTAATGAATCAAATATGTGGTTTAAAATTGATAAGAATATTATCATCCCATTCTACATTAATTTGTAATTTTATTCATGAATATACTGTAGTATTTTAGAGGAAGATATTAATATATTATTTTTTAGGTAACTAAAATCTAAAAGTGATTTTCTCATTATCATTTAAATTTCTCTATAAAAATTGTGTGAAGCTACTCAGTCTGATATGACTCTAAATTGGAAGAGTATGACTAAACTCCAATGTTACATGCACATAAATATTATTTTCTTATAATGAAGAATATATATATGGGGAGACTAACCTTCCATGATATAATGTAGGTTTCCCAAGAAGGGGTTGAACCTTTTAAAAATCCTCATATTCATTGTTTTTTATTTTCAGGATACATGAGTGAGGTTGATAATTTACAATTTTTTGGATAAATAATTAATAGGTTTTCTATGTTATCTTTAAAAGAAAATAAATTTTTAAAAAATATTTCAGCTGATTCATCACCCCTCTCCTGATGTAGTAATGTAATTTTTAATCTTTTAAAATAAATTTTGTGCATATATTTGAGGAAAAATTATAATATTTTTAATAATAATATTTTTTCATATCTTCTTTCCATTGGATTAGAGGTTAAATATATTCTGGTTGTTGTTTTTCCACACACTCAAAGGAATAATAAAATTAAATTTGATATTAAAGTAAAATAGAGGTTGATGGTAAGGTGAAACATTATATTCTAATTTATTTTTCAAAAAAATGCTATACAAAATTTATTTGAATTCAATCACCCAAATAAATCAAGGATAATTTATAAAGTAGCTATTAAGGAAATGTGAATGTTAACTAGGTAAATTTATAAATTTTTAAAAAAAAATTAAGACATCAAGATGGATATGGAAGATAACATTTAAGACTAATTCATTCATATAAATGAGGTTTCTAGAAACATTAAGGGGTTTGGTGAAAAACATTTAAATTGTTAACAATATCTTGAGGAATTTTCCATATAGTTTTAATCCTAATATATCAACTATTAAAGATAGATAAGATCATTCCTTACATGAATTCTGAAACATTTATATGTATTATTGAAAGAAAAAATCTGGACTTAAAGGAAAAGGTAGTAGATAAAATAAATTTTGACTACATTAGAATGTTTAAAATCAATGAAAATGTTGATGATTCATATTCAAGTCAATATGAAAACAAAGAGAGTGAAACATATAATCAAAGAATAAAATATTTTATTTTAAAGAGTTTAAAGAAGGTCTAGATC
Organism: Viscum album; assembly: GCA_963277665.1. Classification (NCBI taxonomy): domain Eukaryota; kingdom Viridiplantae; phylum Streptophyta; class Magnoliopsida; order Santalales; family Viscaceae; genus Viscum; species Viscum album. The sequence goes on from OY728125.1 coordinate 563,677,997, forward strand.
AAAATAAAAGGAATTTTTCCTCTTAGATGATATAATTGTAATAAAATTTGGTTTTTTTGTTAACATTAATATTATTAAGGAAATATATTTTGAATCTAGAGAATATGAGAAAACTCAAAAAAATAAGTGGATTAAAAATTAAAAGGAATAATTCAAATATAGAAAAATAAAAGGATGTTCTATGAAATCAATAGATTATATCTTTTTAGTAAAGAATAAGAAGATATTAATACATATATAAGTGAATCTAAAATCTAATCTAGTGACAAGTTTATAGTTTCATGTCTCTTGTTGAAAAAGTATCAATCATTTGTAGGTCTAGACTACCACCTCCGTGTGGAAATACAAGTCATTTTCTATCATAATTTTTGAATATATGGTTATTATGATGGGTGTATATCTTAAATATTATATTTATGACAAAATTATTATTTTTAATATATATTATGTTATTCACCTTATTACCTTCCAACATATTGAATAATGATAACATTTCTCGTGCATACGTGAGGAAAAGCCCCTTAAGGAATCGATGTGATTATTTTTTCATTTATGATTTACAAGGATAGTAAATAAGGACATATTTTGTGCATATATATGATATATATGGTATAATAATGATTTTATAAAGGGGATATATTTTTCACCTTTCTTTAGTTCCATAATTCATGAAGTAAAAAAAACATTAATTCGTACATACGACATACTGCCTCGATGAATGGTGTAAATCATTTTTATATCTATATCATTAATGGATTATTATAAATAAGTATATAATGTTTACACATTATATTTATATCCTTATTATAGTGATATATAGTATGAATATATGATTAAAGTATATGGACCGGAACTGCTGAATTAAAACTCTTAAGAAAAATCAAACTGTTAACACCCAGAAATGATGATTTTAAAATAATAATCAATATATGGGCGTTGAAATATTATAATTGGATAATTTATGATATTAAAATTATGAAAATTATTATATTATATAATTATAATAAATTAAAATTTATTAAACATTATTTTAAAATCACTTACAATGTAAGTCGGACTTGAGGTAAGGGTTTCTCATCTCACTTTTCTTTTTGTGAGACATATATCATATTAACCACTTGTTTCAATTTTTATGGTGTATATACTTGACATAAAATTATTTTATGATTCTTATCATAACAATTATAGTGATTTAAATATCCATATAATTTTTTCTCATTAATGATGTTTTGATTCAAAATTTACCAAAGTGGTAAAGGTTTATTTCACAATCTAATCCTTTTTTTGGATTTGTTATATTTAAGTTTCCATTAAGGTAATTATATAATATATCTATATTAAACCTAATATATTTTCTTTTATTATGGTTATTTCTAGATATGAAAATTATTACCTTCATATTCCTATATGTTTTTTACTTAATAGACCTAAATAAGTTTTTTAAGGAACACCGAATTTGTTTTTTTATTCAGCTAGGAATCATTATAATCCTTGTACATATTTTCATTATAATGTTTTATAATTTTTTTTACTATAATAAAACGATGGATTAAATTATTTTTTCCCATCCATTAAATTATATATAATATTTAAAAAATAATATTCTTTTCATCATCCAAGCATGGTACATTTGACTTTTTACAGAAAAATGTGAATGGAATATTTGTCTTAAATAACCGGCATGAACGAAATTTACCTCCATCATGAATAATAATTTATTTGAAACATCCACTAAAAATTTACATGGTTATTTCCAAAGATAATTGTTTTTATAATATTATATAAATTTTATGTTTTTAAAAGTAATTTTCAAGTTGAATAGTGTATTTTTCTCAAGAATGTTTGTATTATCTTTTTATAGTATTTCTATTCATTAACCACAATATCCATTTATTTTAATTATAATCCAATGGGGTATTATGTAATGATATCATCATATTCTTTCTCTAGATGTTTTATTATTACTTTTACTAGATAATGTATTTGCATTCCTTATATGGGTTCTTCTAATATGGATAGTTATTGATTTTTAAAGAATATTTATTATGTTATATTTTTTATTTATATGATTAATTAATTGGATTTATTAAGTGATAGTTGAGTCTCATATTTTTATATCTCATAAATAAATTAGTAGGTCTCAATAGAAAAAAGTGATTGTGTATTCAGTCAAGTCCTTACCCATTTAAATAAGATTTCCTAGAACTAGGCCTTGATTGTGAGTTTAATATGTCCAAAATTATGAATTACATAATTATGAAATATTTTAATGATTTACGTGTTATTATTTGAATAGTTATGATATTAATGGATATGTTTTAAGCTTATGTGATTATTTATATGGTATTATTTGATCAAAATATATTCTATCCATGTTATTCTTCTTGATCATGTTTTTGATTCAATGGAATGTGGTTTTAGTTATACTCGTTTCTAAATTGATTATGCCTTTTTTAATCAAGATAGATTTTGTTATACACAACCAATACAGAGTATCTGATCGAACCCTTAATTTGTTTCCTTTCTATAGGATGATATGAAGTATACATTGAATGATATACAAGGATATTATAAAATAATAATGATGTTCTCCAAAAAGTATTATGTTGTATTTTTTATTTTCCAATTTAATTAATATTCATGTATGTATCTAGTTTACCAGGACTACAAAACTATTAAATCCTTTGGATTTTATTTTCTTATATATAGTACCAATTTAATTATCTAACCACCAAATTTGGGATACTAGGGTTCAATTATTTGTAGTTTGTATCAAAGGATGTTTAGTGGAAACCCTAGGAACAAAATTTATGAAAACATAGATTATATAACATAACCATATGATAGATTGTTATGATATTTATAATTATAAGATAATATCAAAAATATTTATGCGCACCTTGTTAGAGAAGGGATCATATTTATTACATGTTTATAACATATGTTTTATCATATAGATGAAAATGGAATTGAAAATTATTTTAGAGAGTAAGAGATAAAATTTATTGTAGAATAAGTTCACTATATTTTTATAGAACACGTGATTAAGGAAAAGATAACAATTAATATTTTCCTGATGTTGAGTTAATAATTCTTTGTGAGGATAAAAATATTATTGAAATTAATGAGGTAAATTTGATTGTTCTGGTACCCTTGAAATTGGATATCAATTTGATAGAGTTTGTTTTGTTTTTTTTTGATATATGGAATATATTCATTAGTCTGTGATTTTATTTGAGTAATAGGTATTTCATTAATTTTTCAAGAATATATATTTTTATTGAGGTTTTTTATTCAAGATATTATCATGTTTTAATAGAATTAATTTATTCACATGTTTGGTATGTTCCATTCTGAGCTACTTTATGTTTTTAGGGGAAATGTTAAATTTTACGTTGATATATATATATATATATATCTGTGTGTGAGTGATAAAATCATACAAATATATTGGATTTGATTTGGGTCAATAATATTTTATAATAGTCATATGTTTATCTATTTATTAAAAAGATTATGTTTAGGTCTGTGCATTATTGTTGATGTTTTAGAGAATAAGGTATTGTATTTATCCATATAGAATAAAATGTGCTAAATTTTTTGATTTTGATTATAACCAGAGGTATATGAAATTATTTATCCTCATTTTACGGATCTAATTATATATAAAAAAGTTAATTCAGTACTTTATATATGATAAATTCATTTGGAATATTTATTTCTAGGAGTAAGAGATAAAGAGGAAATTTAGAAAAACACAAAAAAATGATGAAGTTATGTTTATGAAATGGAATGTAATCAAGTAAGTAAATTTTATCATGATCACTATATTGATATTATAAGAATCCCTAAATATTATAAAAATTATCTTTAAATAAAAAATTTATACATTTAGATTCCTTTATGATGAATTACTGGTTTTTTGTCCATCATAGATTTATGTATTTCTGGTCATTAACTTTATCGTGATCGTGTTAACTATCAATCTCATTATTCAATTGATTCTAGTAATATCTTCCATGTGTATACTTTCAATTCCCACTAATGTTATATTTTTATGGGAAAATGATTATATGTTTTTTCAAGTAACCTTTTTATTTCCCACATTCCCTTTTTAAAAGATGTTTTATTATCCCTCTACATGATGTGGGTATTCTGTAAAGGTATTTTTCAAATATTGAACCACTGATGACTAAGATTAAATTTTGGGGGGATAATTTACTTAATGGGGGAATAATGTAACACCACTAAAATTCATTTTAAAATAATAACAATGTTGATAGATTTATTAATAGGAATCTCTACGATTTAAGTGATATGATATATTTTATAAAAATATTATTATTTAAAAGTGACGGTTATAATATAGTAATTGAATTTGTGGGTATGAATATGAGTAACTAAATTATGATATATATATATATATAATGGTCCAACTCAATAAAAATTTATTGATTAATTATTAAGAAATAAGCACTAAATTTTTAGTAAAGTATTGTTATTCTTTAAAAATTCATTTTATTCAAAAATGATTTTAATTTCATTTTGTGTGTTTAAATTAAAATTAATCACTTCCACTTTTAGAAATTTCATTTTATAAAATAAAAAAAAATCAATTATTATATCATAATTCACTTAGGGTGAAATTTTGGGATTATCTAAAATGATTGATTTTTCAGTCAATAGTGAAAATTAAATATTTTTAAAATATTATCGTTTCTTTTCATTAAATCGTGTAATTTTAATGTTCTATTATAATTTGGATTTGGTCATAAAGTGAAATATGATACATTTTGTTCACAATAATCTAATTTATTCCCTGAAAATAAACTATATTCTTGATTTTTTATAAGTTAATTTTTATGCATAGAATGCATTTTTTCTAAAAATTGTATTACGGTACATTTTATAAAATTATATTAAACTTAATTTCTAACACTTCTGTAGATTCAATATTAAAATTTTTTTACCATATTTTTAATCAAAACATTTAAATATTATAGATAGGACCCTTTTATTTTTAGTTATTTTAGATATTAACAGTGATAAATATTTATCACCTCTATAAGGGTAATGTGGGTAAAACTGGGTTCAAACCCTGACATAAGGTCTCAAACTAAACCAAACCCATGATCTTATTTAATTTTATGGATCAAATTCAACTGTATAAATCCCAAATTTTAATATATGGGATATTTTTATACTTTCCCTTGATAATAAAAATTATATTATTTTAACTAAATAAATTTCAAAAATGTCACTCTCTTGAGTTTAATGTCACTTAAAATACTTTCATAAGGATAATAATTGGATAAGTTCTTTTAAAAATGTTTATTTTAAAAGATAATTACTTTTTTTTCATGGAAATGTATTTATAAATTTTATTAATTGAATAATTACCTTAAATGTTTACACAATTATAATATAGTATTTATTCAATTAAAATAAAAATATAAAAAATTAATTTTTAAAATATTAAAAGTAATAATCATTAGGTTAATTATTTTTTTTCATGATTTTTTTACATTAATATAATATTTAAGAATTTTTTTAGAGGTTTATATTTTACTTACATAACTATCCTAATTACTTTAAAGTCGAAGTAAAAGAGTTGTGTCAAAAATGAAATTAATGATATTTTCTGAAAAAAAATTTATTAGATTGTTTAAAAATAATAAAAAAACAATAAAGAATATAATTAAGATGATAAATGGTTTAAAATGTCACCCCATATCCATTTATTATCTAATTTTTTACTTATAATTAAAATTATAATCCTTTAATATTGGAGAAGTCATTTCTATTGTTATGGTTAGAATCAGTTAACGAAAGAGTTAAACCAAAAAATAAAGTTTAAAGTGACACCAAAACCTATATAAATTTCATTTTTTGGATATTGAAACCTTAGAATACTTTTCATAGAATATGTAGTCATATTTATGTATTTTTATTAAAAATTTCTTAATTATATTATAATCTTTTTTGTAATTCCAAGTGTGTCATTTCCCTCACCTATAAAAGAAAATCCCTTATCTCTTTTCCACACACCAATTTCAGACAAGTATCTTGACCATACCTAGAAGAATAATCTTATCAAATTCCCTATCTATGAATTATAGGTCATTTTATTCTTAAAAGGACATTTAAAAAGTCATTAATAGGGGACCTAAAGGAGTCCTACTGAAGAAGTTGTAATCATCTTACCTAGGCTCTTTCAATTTCTTTCTTCTTCTTCCTCCTATAACTTTTTAGTGTTTGTCATAAAATAATAATTTAATTTTCCTAAATATAATTAAATTTTATTATTATTATTATGTAATCTCCATTATATTCCTTCTTTTCCATCAAATGGGAAGTTAACGTATCACTTGTCTGTACCTATGGACTACTACCTTCATATAGCGATGTAATTCATTTTTCTTCAAAACAATTCATGTATAGTTATTTTTATGGATTTAAAGTTTATATATGATAATTGAGAAATAAATATAATTTTATAATTATAAATACATATATACCTTATTACCTTCATATATGTTGGAAAATGATAACGATGTTGGTGCATACGTGTGGACTACCACCTCCAAGAATTGATGTAACTCATTTTTCATTTTTGATTTACTTGGATGGTAATAAATATATATTTAATGAATATATTTAATATATATTATTATAATAATTATAAAAATTCTAATTATTCTTTCCTTTATTTCGTTCCATTTATCAAAAAGTGAAAATAACGTTTACGTTTACATACGACCTAAAATATCTATATACGATAGAATTCATTTTTGTATCGTTACCTTTAATGGATGATTCAAAATAAATATATAATTAATATATATTTTATTAATATAAGGATTATAATTCTGGATGTTATGGAATCGTGATTTAATTTTAGGGATAGGAACTGCTAAACTGAATCTCTCAGGAAAAACGAAATAGTTAACACCCAAAAATTAGGATTTTAAAGGTATTATTAATAAATGGAATTTGAAATATTATAATATGATCATATATGAACATAAAATTATGAAATTTATTCTATAATACAATTATAATAAATCTAAATTTATTATACATGAGGTAAAAATCACTTATTAAGAATATCAGACCTAAGGTAAGGGTTTCTCATCCCACGTTTGTTTCTTTGAGACAAGTGTTATATTCACCACATGTTTATTCTATATGGGAATATAATAGATAGGAATTTTTTTTATTATGATTATCATAAAAAATATTTTGTTTTATATATCCATATAATGTTATATCTTTCATGTGGTTTGGATTCTGAAGTTACCAAAGTGGTAAAATTTTATTTTATAATCTCATCATTATAAAGGATTGATTTTACTTTTGTTTATATTGAGGTAATTATATTATTTTTACATATAAAACACAATATATTTCATTTTACTCTAGTTATTTCTTAATATTAAAAGTTTTAATTTCATTTTCCTCTCATTTTTTACTCAATAGACCGAAATAAACTTATTAAGAAAACCCAACATTGTTTTTTCAGCCAGAAATATTTTTCTCTAATATATATATTCTATTTAAAATGTATTCAAATTGTTTTAATATTATCCAATTATTCATTAAATAAATTTTTACCCATGTTTTAATTTCTATCGAAATGTTTAAAATTTTCATCTTTTCATTTTCCAAACAATGTAATTTTTACTTTTTACTAAAAATTTGAAAGGAATAATTGATTTAAAATACATAGCATAAATTGAATTTCCCATTTTCATAAACACTCAATTATTTTAATAATCAATTAATCTTTTACATCTTTATTTTCAAATAAAATCGTTTTCTTAATATTCTATAAATTTTTAAATTTTTAAAAGTAATTTTAAAAGTGTAAAGGATATTTTCCTCAAGAATTTATTAATGATCTTGTATGGTATTTTTATTCATCAATGACAATAAACATTTATTTTTATTGTGATCCACTTTGGATATGTTGTAATGATACCATCCTTATTCTTCATCTAGATTTTTTATAGTCTGTTCGATAAGGGAAAGTATTGACATTTACTATGCTAGTTCTTATAATAGGGACAGTTATTGATTATATATGCATGTTGATTAAGTTGTATTTTTTATTCATATGATGAATGTATTTGAATTATTAAGTTATGGGTGGGTATGGGAATTATATAACCCCTTGATGCATCGATGGGTCTCATGAAAAAATAGGTTGTGTATCTGGCTGATGCCTTAGACATTTAAGTAATATATCTTGGTATGAGGAATTTATGGTATGTTTAAGATGTCTGAAATTATTCATTCCATTGTTAGGGAATATATTATTAAGGTAAATGTGAATATTTTAATAGTTGTCATATTCCTAGACATGTTTTATATTAATGGGATTAGTTATTTGGAATTATTTGATCTACATTTATTCCTACCATATTATTCTTCATGTTCATGTGATTGATTAAATTGAATGTTTTTTCAGTTATTTAGCATTCTATATTGATTATTCCCAATTTACTCAAGATAACATCCATTATATGTAACCATACTAAGAATATGAACTCTCACTTATTTCTTCCTTTCCCAAGGATTCCTGCAAGTGTACAATGAATGATATGAGGATATACTAGAGGGAATAATGATATTATCAATGTAAATAACAAATAGTATTTTATGTTTTTAAATTTAATGTGAGATTAAATTATTTAAATATTTTACCAATACTAATAAAATATTTGGTTATTTGGGTTGTGATTTCTTGTATCTAGTGCCAATATGGTAAAGTAACCATCGAATCTGGTCTACCAGGGTCTGGGTATTTACACAACCTCCTATGCGATCTTCTTTACATTGGATTCATTGTCATCATTACTCATTTTATACGTGACAAATATACTATGAATACTATTTAGAGATAAATCCTTCATATCCTTATTATCCAGAACAAAAACCATTTCATTAAATCATAGAGGTAGTCTCCTCAAGATTTTTGACAATGTTTTTAAATATTTAATATTTTCACCAAGACCATTCATATATTTTACAATAGAATTTTTATAATCAAATAACTTGTCTAATGTTTTGGTAAAGGACATCCTCAAGATTTCATGTTTATTACACAATACTTATAGATTCACCTCTTGAACTTCAGTATCACCTTTAAAAATATTTAATAGTCATTTACACATAAAATTATATGCTTTTCATGATATTACGTTGGAGAATATAATGCAGGAAAATGATCTCCCTAATACATTTATTACCTTTGTATTTTCATCTATATACTTTAGGTCTCTGTAAAAAATCCCCAATTTACATGTTCAATGATATACAATGGATGGGTATGATATAAACATCATTCATCAATTAACTGAGGTAGTTTTTCATCCTATTTTTTCATAAATGTAAATTATTTCTTTTAGAAATAAGTATTCTTTTATGATTGAAAATTTATACCAATTATATGATTTTAGAGAGGGATCCTATCACCCTATAAACCATCCCCTTGATACTAGTTAACAGTTTCTTATCATTGATATTTCCTAGATTGGTGGGTGAATTATGGTGATATATATTTAAAAAAATTTCCCATGATTTCAGTCTTATTACCCCAAAATTTTGAAAACCTATTTATTTCAATCACTTTTATTATATGAGTGATGAAATTAGTAAATCACACAAGGGAATTTTACTTATTTCACTATAACTAGGCTAGTCCATATATTATGATATTTTTATGTTCTTGGGCACCTAAAATAATATATCACATTGAAACTATTTGATTTTAAAAAAATAGTGGCATCACTAACACTCCAAACTCACATTTCACAAAATTTAAAAATATCATTTCCTCTCATCACAAGAAGGAAATCAGTACACTTATAAAAATGTTGATCTTATTTATTATATACATGTGTGAAAATAAAATTGGAATTATTTAACTCTTATACACAACATGATGAATTTCTAGTGATATAAGGATACTACATTTTCTTCCTTCTTCACCACTTTTCAATTTATTTATAAGCCTAAATATCCTTTATTAATTCTTCTATTGAGCTTGTTATTCATCCTCTTCAAGTATGACCCACAGTCTCTCTATTAAATTACTTTTTGAAGTTGAATATTAAGAAAATTGAATTCATACAAGGGTTTGTAAGAATAAACTCGTCCTCATACTACACGGGATAATTCCGTGTGTCCTTTCTACTTAAATGTAGTTATTAAGGATGAGTAAATATTCATCAAAAAATCTAATCAGGAAAATAACATCCATATCACACTACTATTTTTGTATAAAATTGTTAGAATTTAATATGAATTCACCATCAATACCATAGGTTACTCTGACTAGAGTAACACAATGATGTTTAATCCCTCACTATGTTATAGTATAGGACTTAAGTTAATTTCTGAATTTATTGTATCTTATTCTATAGTGTGGATTCTAATGAACAAGTCTATTTTTATCACATGTAAATATCCTACAAGGAATACCCATAATCATACTACGATCTCCTCTATCCTCTTGAATCACTAAACCTACTCTCCATGGCCATTTTCTATAGAATGAGATCTTATAAGATTAGAAGAAATCAAAACAATTCACACTACAAAATCCACACTCTCCTCACCAAAACGTGTAACTCTCACATGATGATATCCTACTCTAAAATATTATATGGTGTAATATTTTACCATGGTACATGCCACCATAAAACACCAAATATTCTGAAAAAACAACCTTTCATACCTACACATCCCCTACTAGTGCAAAATGAACATCCATCGTGGTCCTCAGTTTATCAACACAGCTACAATGAAAGCCTCTATCCATAGTGCAGTAACATTGAATTTAGAATATCATACAATATAGTCAAATTTTTTGTGTCATGATGAATGTAGACACACATTTTTCATCTAGAATAGTCCTCCAAGAATCACCTCTTCTCCATAACCATTGTTAACTTTAACACATATATATATTTGATAATAAACACCACTACACTAAACCAATGATGGGATTATTTACAAGTGAAATTTTGAAGAAATGAATCCAATTTTCTAGATTATTTTTTAGACTCTGTAACACCCTGGTAGTATCTATCCATTTTGTTCCTATATCTAGTGTTGGAGTTCCCACATTTGACTTGTTGGAAAAAGAAGTTTCCTCTGATTTCATTCTTAGTAATGTGTTTTTAGTTATCAGAGCATTATTAACCATCTTAATGTAGTTATCAATACAGAACATGAAAAACATAGAGAAATTTTTTTTGTGGATGTGAATCAAATATGAAAGAGTTGATAGATTCACTAATTTTTTACCTCGGGTGAAAAAGTATTCAAGGAATGTGATTAGTGTTTCATATTCTGAATCTGACATACATATTTTTTTCATAACAAATAATTACATTATCCAAGATTATAAAGTGGTATGTAGATAGAATTATTTTTTAAAAATTTCCTAAAATCCTTCCAATGTAAGTTGATTATTGATCTTAGATTTAACATATACGTCCCACCTCTTTCTCCATAGGTCATTGAGAAAATACACTACTATATTGACCTTAATTTCTAAGGGAGTTCCAAAGAAATCAAATATTTTATTCATCCTAATAAGAAATTCTTCTACTTGGTTATTTTCTAAATCACATAACAATATCAATGGGATTTTCCTCTATAATTTCAATGAATCGACCAAATAATGTGGTCCTCAGTTCAATTTCCTGTAGTAATGGAATAGAAGGCTAGTATGATAAATTGGGCAAGCTATTTGATCACATATGGTTTAGGTTTAACCATGTTCTTATTCTCACTCATATGTTTTCTTTCAATTATCCTAACTAGTGGAATATTTCTATAAGTATAAAAATAAGTACCATTAAATTATCACATAGATCATGTGTTAAGAATATGTCATATAGTATGTGACTGGCCAACAAGAAAAATCAAGGTAACTATTCCAGAATCAAAACTCAAGAAATATCAAATGGTTGATGAAATCCTAGTGGTAAGTATTCTTACTAGTGCATGATACCAAAAACATATAATATAAAAACATAATGATGAGTTTCTAACATTACTATAAGTTTTTAATATCACTTGTTTCTGCTGGACCACCCCAATAACTTGAAGTTCAGCATAAAATGGTTATCTATGTCTATTTTTATATAAATTTCATGTTCTGACACATCATATATCCTTGTTAACTTTTCAAATGATGGATCATAACAAACCAATTCAATTTTTAACATTTCTAACCCAATCCATTTGATTGGGTAGGCACAAAATACCACTAACCTTAGGGGACTTCCTCTGGACAACAATGGTTGGAAATAAATGCTAATGGATTTACTAAGCATTAGGTGTATATCTTTCCCATAAACAGCCAACCCGAATCATACCAAAAAGATGAGACTTAATATGGTTCATGATGTAAAACCAAATAGCCTGAATATATAAAAAATTAAAATCAATGTCATAGCCCAAATATAATAAAACCCATTGTCTAAAACCCCCAATGACAACCAGACCAAAGTACAATGGTGTAACCAATCTAAAATCCAATACTCAACCATCTCCAAGATCCATCCACTGATAGGAAAAATATCATGATACTACAATGGAGAACTATAAAATCTTCCCTTTACCTATATCAGGATAAATAACATCTGAATATGCACCATGGTGCATATATTATGGGTGAGTATATTAACTCGGTAGGAAAACCATGAGACTTAAAACACACCAATAGGATCAAAAAAATTTATCATAATTTAAGTATTGTAGAAATAGAGGGTTAAATTACATACCATGTTTTATAATATTAAAATCATGAAAAACACATACAAAAATTTCACCCAGGGTATAAATACACACAAAAAAGAAACTCACCACTAATGAATCTCCCATCAAAGTATACCCTCTAAATAGTCCAACTCACAAGTGGTACCAATACATCTAGAACCAATACATCACTTCATAATATAATATAGTATTCCCAATATATAATATTAACTAATTCCAAATGAAAAAGGATACCCTCCAATATGGTATGAAAATAAGCCAACTATAATTATTCAAAGTTCTCACACCCCAATTTATTCCTTTTTCAAAATTTTAATTACTGAATTTCATCAAAAATATTATGGTAAAAAACCACCACCCATAAAATAAAACCCAATAAATAAGGGAGGGTTTAAATAGATATTTAATTATAGTTTGTTGTCAAATAATTTTTGAAATCTATTTTTGTAAACAAAGCCATAAAGTTCATGAAAGAAGTGGAATGGGAGAGAATCCACTTACCTTAACATGGTTTTTACGAAGAATAACACCACAACCAATAAAATCCATGTTCCCACTCATTTTAATTCAATGGTCCTAAATAAGATCCATCAAAACATTCATGAAATCATAGATCATGTAATGATAATAACGATATAGGGTTTCTTCCCAAAAGAAAACAAATATATTCCAAAGGAGAAGATGGAATCAAATCCTTAACATTGATTACCTGGGGATGATGGTGTATAATTCATTAGAACCTATCTCTGGAAGGAATAGAATCAGAAAATTCACCTTGAGAGAGACTAGGTTTTGAGGGTAAAATGCAAAACAATCAGGATCTATGGGAGTCGGAGTTAATAAAATACCTGGACATGACCTCATTCGTAGAGTGACATAGGTATTCACACCTTGAAAGTTTGAGAAGTCCACGTAAGATAAAAAATAATGAATCTGTAGTTATAAATCATGAAATCTATTCAAGTCAGAAATCATATTTATCTCATTAACATTATCAATCCTATTTTATATAATTATATCCTAAACATATTTACTTAGTTAATAGACATTCATGTCATGAAAATAATCCTACACCTAGATTCTATCTTTTTTTCAACTTCACCCATAAAATACATCCCATGATCCAACCCAAACGTTAAATACTTAAATAAAAGAAATATAAAATAGGGATATACCTCAAACTGGGGGTGTTTTAATCCATGTTGATTTCAATATATATTTAGATGCAATGATGTATTATACATCTATTATCAAGTCTATAATTTTTATTTTTTAGAAATATTCTAACAAATTTCTTTATTTTGAGAAAAAACATGAAATCATGTTGAGATATATTAGCTTATTTTTTTTTATTTTTGAAACTAGAATCAGTTTATCCTAATAAAATGGGAACACAATCACCTTAAAATTTTAATAAAATACCCTTTCTGTTGTAACAGTGGGGGCCCTGGTCCCAACTTTAACAATACTTCTTATTACCATATTATGTACACATTTAGATATGCATGATGTATGCTTATCATTACAGTATAGATATATTTGTGTCTACTATTTAATGGTAATGTACATAAATTAATTTTCATATCAAAATGTTATTAAAGATTACATTCAATAATGAGAACCTCAAGATACAAAGACATTACTCTTAAAAAAAGGTCATATGTTCACGATACATCATACTAAATGGAAACAATAGATGTTTGACTATTAATTTATGGGGTAGCATATGCATTGAGACATATTATCAAGAATTTATCCCTTGGTGATCTATAATAGTGTGATTATGAGTATAGACCCTCTAATAGGAAAACCACTTGTTTTGGGTGTCATTGGTAGTTCATATCTATGGAAATGTGTATTGGTCTACTAACTTGAGATCATTATCAATGTGTGTCATTTGATCACATAATTTTATTCAATTCAAAAACCTTGATAACGGAATCATGGTGAGGTATCTTACGTTGGGTTCTTAATTAGTGGTGTGGCATTGGTTTAATGGTAAATAATGAATTTCTCGCTTCTAGGTTGAGGAAGTAATATATCTCGAGCCTTGTTGATCAAGACAGTGGTGCCTTTATAAATCCATGTCCAATGTAGTTAAAAGGTAAATCTGTCTAGTTAGATCAACGAATAATAAAGTAATAAAAGGGAGAAGGCACAAGTGTGCATCCTGTTTTATGAGATATCTAAAGAATAATATATTATAGTACACAATACATGTTCATAGGTTGGTTGTTGTTTTTATGAATTTTCTTATCTTTTTAGGGTCCTTGATGGGTTTCTAGACTCTGATCTTGGTCTTTATATTTTATTCACTACTATCGTGATGAGATCCTAGATGGTCACACAAAATAGCATACTCAAGAATCTTCCATATTCAGTTGAATAAGTACTTCATACATGGTGGGCCCCACCATGGGTTCCAAGTGTTATCCAAGTTATCGATCACTGATAAGTAAATACATTCATTATTATTTATGCAAAGAATAATTTGGGATGAATTTATTTATTAAATTATTTACATGTTATGTGAATACAAAAAATATTATTAATCGAATGAATGTTATTTTAATAATCCGGGTTTGTTTAACATTAAGTGGGAATTACGAGTCCATTTAATGGATTAAGTTTATCATGTAATGTATTTTATTTGTAAAATAGGTATTTGATAAATTATAAATAATATTTAGGACACAGTTTAGTTCTTCAAAATTATTATTTAGTGGATTTAATTTTTTTGGGCTTTGAAAAGCCCTACTGGGTATTTTGAGCATCCACTATATATTTGAGGATAAAGGCTCTTTCTTGTACAATTCATGAAAATTAATCTGGAGACTCTCTCTCCTCTAATACTTCCTAGATATAGAAGCTCTTTACCCAGACATTCAGATCAAGTTATCCCTCATAAATCGCTCGCTCTACAGTGTGGTGACTATTAGGGAATCAAAGGCATCGTCAAATCTTCACGATAGAACCTAGAATTTGAATATCGACTCTCCAAATTATTTTTGAAGTTTGTGTAGTTGATCTGGAGGGATACTTCTATGGATCCTTCAAGAAAAAATTTCCTATGGAAAAAAAAATTGGATTGTGAATTTCGATCTATAAAAGGTATTTTTTTAGTCTATGTTTAGCTTTAATTTATGCAAGATCCTCTGATTGTAAAATGGATCAAATTATCAGTACCATCAAAACTCAATATCCAGATGATGAAACGTTATAAAATCCACATCCCCCTAACTTCTTTTGTGACCTTAGTAACTTAAATATAATCATAGTGATAAAGTAAACATTCTGATCAAAGAAAATTAATTTTTTTTAAATTTAATTACATTATTCTAAATCTATCATTTTATGGGTATTAATTATTATTTAAAAAAACATTAATTTTTTCCATTAAGAATATGAATTCTGGTTGGCAATGGCCAGTAAAGTAAATTTTTTTCCACCATATAATTCCACACTGATGCAGAAATTATATGTTTTAATATATTATATTTATAATGGTTATAATGATTTTGTTTTTTATTAAAAAAATGGGGTGGGGGTGGGGGTATGTGTGTAAATCACCACAGAAGAAAAATAAACAACACAAGTGGGTGAGTGTGTAGTGGGTGAAACAAAGTTCAATAAAAAAGGGGTTCCTCTTAAATCCCATCCCCATTTTATAGCAACCCATGCATGAAATATATGGACATTAAATCATTTTAGATGAAAATTTTTTAAATTACAAAAATACATGATTGAGCACCATAATAGTTTAGTTTATTTGGAAACATGGAAACAAAATCTTATATCCTGGCAGAAGATCTCAATGTCTCCCAAAAAAGATCGCAACCATTAGTGATTCTACCTAAAACCTTTCTTTATAACCTGTGGAATGGAAACATAAGAAAGGGGTGAGCTTAGATGTTCAATATGGGTAAATAAAGGACATTTGTATGAATAACATGAACAAAAGGTTATGGAACTTGAGCATAACATTTGAAGAACATTCCCTACCTAATAGAGATCATAATAAATATTGGATATCCATAAGACATGAATCATAAGGAAATGATGAACATAATCCATGAAATAATAACATATGAATATAAAATAGAATTATGGAAAACACATAAGCATATAATATGATTTCGATAGTAGCATAGGAATTTTGGAAAAGACCATCTTGGTTGTATGGGTTCACTCCTCATTCCATCTTGGTAGTCACAGTACACTCATATGGACATATTAGTAGCATGAGTTCACACCTCATACAATATTGGTAGTTATAGTTAACTCCCATGGCCATCTCAGTAGCATGATTTCACTCCTCATACCATCTATGTAGTCATGTTTCCACTACTGGAAAAGTAGGCTATACCAATGGTTTAAAACCGTTGGTATAGGCTGGAAAACCATTGGTATAGACTATACCAACGGTTTTCCAAACCATTGGCTAGTAAGCCGTGAGGAAAGCCCGATACCAACGGTTGCACTTAAACCGTTGGTATAGGTGTTCCAGAATTCTGGAAAAGTCTATACCAACGGTTCTGAACCGTTGGTATAAGATTTTCCAGAAAAAAGATATCCCAACAGTTTATAACCGTTGGTATAAGATTTCCAGAATTCTGTTAAAAGCTATACCAACGGTTCTGAACCGTTGGTATAAGCTATCCAGAATTCTGGAAAAGGATATACCAATGGTTCTAAACCATTGGGATAGCTCTTTTCTGGAAAATATTATACCAACGGTTCAGAACCGTTGGTATAGCCTTTTCTAGAATTCTGGAAAAAGATATACCAATGGTTCTGAACTGTTGGTATAACCTTAGCCAGAGCTGCTGCACAGCAGCCCCCCAGAAGCCCTCCAGTAGCCCTACCATCCACCTGCATAAAAAAACATTGCACAACAGCCCTCAATATACCCTCCACTATACACATGTATAAAAAATATCACAAAAACCACATACATATTTCAAACAGTATAAAAAACACCGAAAATGGCCCAAAAAACACATATGACAACAATCATCCGGTGGTAATTCACATCACCCATGAACAACCCCCCAACCAGCACACCTCCCCATCAAATTCTAATAGGAAGAATTGTTTGATAAATATCTATTAGAGTTGAATAATAATTTCAAATTGGCTAAAATCCCTTTTTTGTGATCCTAGGTTTGGGTATTTAATGATTTGTGATGAATTTTGCATTGAACATGTATTGTTTATAATATATGGTGAAAAGGTATTTTCTTAGGAGTCTCATCACTTATGACCCCATTAGTGAAACTACCCAACTCATGAAAAATAGTTTGCAACTATCGTTGATGAGTGTAAATTTCAGTTGTATTCACCAAAAATGATTTTCTTTTGAAATAAAAGAGAGACTCTGAGTGGTGTCGTCCACACCGCGCCTCGGATTGAGGCAGAGTTGACTCGTACACATCACAAATGACCCATGGATCGTTTTACTAAAGTATCAACACAATCCAAATGCCTTTGGTTGGTTTCCCATATGCCGGTTGTTTTTACATAAAAGCTTATACATTTTAAACAAAAGAATTGCACTTTGAGTGATACCGACCACACCATGCCTCGGATTGAGGCAGGGTTGACTCGTACACGTAACAAATGACCCATAGATCCTTTTCCTAAAGTATCAACAGTATTTGAATGTGTTTGGTCCATTTTCCGTATGTCCGTTGTTGTTTTTACTTAAACGGTTGTATATTTCAAAAAATAGTTAGACACTTTGAGTGGTGCCGCCCACACCTCACCTCGGATTGAGGCAGGGTTGATTCCTACACGTCAAAAATGACTCATGGATCGTTGTACTAAAGTTTCAACAGAATCTGAATGTGTTTGGTCAGTTTTCCGTATGTTGTTGTTTTTTACTTAAAAGTGCATCCATTTTAAACAAAAGAAAGACATTTTGAGTGGTACCGGCCACACCGGCCCTCGGATTGAGTCGGGGTTGACTCCTACATGTCACAAATGACCCATGGATACATTTCCTTACGTATCAACAGTATCTGAATGCCTTTGGTCCGTTTTCCGTATGGCAGTTGTTTTTTTAACTTAAACTATTGTCCATTTCAAAGAAAAGTGACACACTTTGAGTGGTGCCGGCCACACTGGCCCTTGGATTGAGGTAGGATTGACTCGTACCCGTCACATATGATGCATGGATCGTTTTCCTAAAGTTTCAATAGAATACGAATACCTTTGGTCAGTTTTCCGTATGCTAGTTGTTGTTTTTACTTAAACTGTTGTCCATTTCAAAGAAAAGTTAGACACTTTGAGTGGTGTCAGCCACACCGCGCCTCAGATTGTGGCGGGGTTGACTCGTACAAGTCAAAAATGACACATGGATCATTGTCCTACAGTTTCAACATAATACGAATGAGTTTGGTTGGTTTTCTGTATGTCAGTTGTTGTTTTTACTTAAACTGTTGTCCATTTCAAAGAAAAGTTAGACACTTTGAGTGGTGTCGGCCACACCACGCCTCAGATTGAGGCGGGGTTGACTCTTACACGTCAAAAATGACCCATGGATAGATGTCTTAATGTATCAACAGTATCTGAATGCCTTTCGTCCGTTTTCCGTATGTGGTTTTTTTACTTAAAAGCGCATCCATTTTAAACAAAAGAAAGACACTTTGAGTTGTACCGGCCACAACGGTCATCGATTTGTGGCGGGGTTGACTCTCACACGTTACATATGACCCATGGATCCTTGTCCTATAGTTTAAACAGAATCCGAATGCGTTTGATCTATTTTCCGTATGTCAGTTGTTGTTTTCACTTAAAATCCTGTCCATTTCAAATAAAAGTTAGACACTTTGAGTGGTGCCGGCCACACCACACCTCAGATTGAGGCGAGGTTGACTCCTACACGCCACAAATGACCCATGGATACATGTCCTAAAGTATCAACAATATCTGAATGCCTTTGGTCCATTTTCCGTATGTGGGTTTTTTACTTAAATGGTCATCCATTTTAAACAAAAGAAAGACACTTTGAGTGGTACCGGCCACACCGACCCTCAGATTGAGTCGGGATTGACTCTTACACATCACAAATGACCCATGGATCCTTTTCTTATAGTTTAAACAGAATCCGAATGCGTTTGATCTATTTTCTGTATTCCAGTTGTTGTTTTCACTTAAAATCATGTCCATTTCAAATAAAAGTTAGAAACTTAGAGTGGTGTCGGCCACACCGCGCCTCGGATTGAGGCGGGGTTGACTCCTACACACCACAAATGACCCATGGATACATGTCCTAAAGTATCAATTGTATCTGAATGCCTTTGGTCTATTTTCCGTATGTGGTTTTTTTTACTTAAAAGCGCATCCATTTTAAACAAAAGAAAGACACTTTGAGTGGTGCCGGCCACACCGGCCCTCAGATTGAGGCAGGGTTTACTCGTACACGTCACATATGACCCACAGATTTTTTTCCTATAGTTTAAACAGAATCCGAATGCGTTTGGTCTATTTTTCGTATGTCAGTTGTTGTTTTCACTTAAAATCATGTCCATTTCAAAAAAAAGTTAGACACTTTGAGTGGTTCCAGCCACACCGCACCTCGGATTGAGGCGAGGTTGACTTGTACACATCACATATGACCCATGGATACATGTACTAAAGTATCAATAGTATTCTAATGCATTTGGTCCATTTTCCGTATGTGGTTTTTTTACTTAAAAGCGCATCCATTTTAAACAAAAGAAAGACACTTTGAGTAGTACCGGCCACACCGGCCCTCGTATTGAGACGAGGTTGACTCGTACACGTCACATTTTACCCATGGATTATTTTCCTATAGTTTTAACAAGATCCGAATGCGTTTGGTCTATTTTCCATATGCCAATTGTTGTTTTCACTTAAAATCCAATCCATTTCAAATAAAAGTTAGACACTTTGAGTGGTACCGGACACAACGCACCTCGGATTGAGACGGGGTTGACTCGTACACGTCACATATGACCCATGGATACATTTCCTAAAGTATCAACAGTATCTGAATGAGTTTGGTCCATTTTCCGTATGTGGATTTTTTTACTTAAAAGCGCATCCATTTAAAAAAAAAATAAAGACACTTTGAGTGGTACCAGCCACACCGGACCTCGGATTGAGGCGGGGTTGACTCATAAACATCACATATGACCCATGGATCATTTTCCTACAGTTTCAACAGAATCTGAATGGGTTTGGTCAGTTTTCCGTATGTCAGTTGTTGTTTTTACTTAAACTGTTGTCCATTTCAAAGAAAAGTTAGACACTTTGAGTGGTGTCGGCCACACCGCGCCTCGGATTGAGGCGGGGTTGACTCGTACATGTCACAAATGACCCATGGATACATGTACTAATGTATCAACAGTATCTGAATGCCTTTGGTCCATTTTCCGTATGTGGTTTTTTTACTTAAAAGCGCATCCATTTTAAACAAAAGAAAGACACTTTGAGTGGTACCAGCCACACCGGCCCTTGGATTGAGGTGGGGTTGACTCGTACACATCACATATGACCCATGGATCCTTTTCCTATAGTTTAAATATAATATGAATGCGTTTGATCTATTTTCCGTATTCCAGTTGTTGTTTTCACTTAAAATCCTTTCCATTTCAAATAAAAGTTAGACACTTTGTGTGGTGCCGGACACACCGCGCCTCGGATTGAGGCGGGGTTGACTCCTACATGCCACAAATGAACCATGGATACATGTCCTAAAGTATCAACAATATCTGAAGGACTTTGGTCCATTTTCCGTATGTGGTTGTTTTACTTAAAAGCGCATCCATTTAAAAAAAAGAAAGACACTTTGAGTGGTACCGGCCACACCGACCCTTGGATTGAGGCGGGGTTGACTTGTACATGTCACATATGACCCATTTATCATTGTCCTATAATTTAAACCGAATGTGAATGCGTTTGGTCTATTTTCCGTAGGCCAGTTGTTGTTTTCACTTAAAATCACGTCCATTTCAAATAAAAGTTATACACTTTGAGTGGTTTCGGCCACACCGCGCCTCGGATTGAGGTGGGGTTGACTTGTACACGTCACATATGACCCATGGATACATGTACTAAAGTATCAACAGTATCCGAATGCGTTTGGCCCATTTTACGTATGTGGTTTTTTTACTTAAAAGCGCATCCATTTTAAACAAAAGAAATACACTTTGAGTGGTACTGGCCACACCGGCCCTCGGATTGAGGCAGGGTTGACTCGTACATGTCAAATATGACCCATGGACTGTTGTACTATAGTTTAAACAGAATCCAAATGCGTTTGGTCTTTTTTCCGTATGCCAGTTGTTGTTTTCACTTAAAATCCTATCCATTTCAAATAAAAGTTAGACACTTTGAGTGGTGCTGGCCACACCACGCCTCAGATTGAGGCGGGGTTGACTCGTACACGTCACATATGACCCATGGATACATTTCCTAAAGTATCAATAGTATCCGAATGCATTTGGTCCATTTTCCATATGTGGTTTTTTTACGTAAAATCACATCCATTTTAAACAAAAGAAAGACACTTTGAGTGGTACCGGCCACACCGTCCCTCGGATTGGGGAGGGGTTGACTTATACACATCACATATGACTCATGGATCATTGTCCTATAGTTTCAATAGAATCCGAATGGGTTTGGTCGGTTTTCCGTATATTAGTTGTTGTTTTTACTTAAACTGTTGTCCATTTCAAAGAAAAGTTAGACACTTTGAGTGGTGTCGGCCACACCGCGCCTCGGATTGAGGTGGGGTTGACTCGTACACATAAAAAATGACCCATGGATAAATTTCCTAATGTATCAACAGTATCTGAATGCCTTTGGTCTGTTTTCCGTATGTGATTTTTTTACTTAAAAGCACATCCATTTTAAACAAAAGAAAGACACTTTGAGTGGTACCGGCCACACCGGCCCTCGGATTGAGGCGGGGTTGACTCGTACACGTCACATATGACCCACGGATCATTGTACTATAGTTTCAACAGAATCCGAATGGGTTTGGTCGGTTTTCCATATGTCAGTTGTTGTTTTTACTTAAACTGTTGTCTATTTCAAAGAAAAGTTAGACACTTTGAGTGGTGTCAGCCACACCGCGCCTCGGATTGAGGCGGGGTTGACTCCTACACGCCACAAATGACCCATGGATACTCCGACTCGAGAAAAACAATTTTTCTCGAGGGATACGTCCTTCAATATTCATTTTGTGCTTCTGTAATGACATTGAAACAATATAAAGTGAATGTATAATCATATATTCATTATTCAATAAATCACATAATTTAATTAGGATCCACTAAAAAGGGAAAGTTCTAAAGAAAAATTATTAATAACTATATCGTACCTGCTGCCTCTCATGACCTGACATAGTTGTGCGCCCTAAAGTGTGGAGGTATTTCTTTGAATCAATGTTTTTTTTTTGTTTTTTTAGAAGATTCCTAAATAATGATTAATAATTTATAAGATTATATTAATGAAAAATATGAAAACTCTCATTTAAATAACTCAAATGAGATTAATACCTAAAATTTGGCAGTCGCCCAATGGGTAATCATTTAGTGATATTTCTCTATCGGGTAGTCATCCACGATAGGTAATGTCTCTAACTTCGTGCCCACTCTATCACACCAGCCAACATACAACTCATTCTTATAAGCTCTCTAAATCTCTCCTAGCTCTTTTAAACGCGCTGGTCGTGAACCTTCGCCATCAGGGAAGTTAAACCGAAGCTGAAACCAAATTGATTAGTTCATTTAAATACAAAAATATACTACATTAAATCCAATATATTTTTTACCCATATTTGTGCCCACGTGTTATCCATGACTTTGGGTGGCAGATGTCTCCAAGAGAGAGGGATGACTGGAATGATATCGGAGTATTTGGATAGCGTCGCCAAAAAACCCTGACATTGCTGCCCAGATTTCTGAATCATTTTTCCGTCAACATTGTATTCAACCATCAACTGTTTCTGGAGGTTCCATACCACACGCAAGTGAGTACACCCCTTCCCTCGTCTCCTATTTGTACATGAATATGTTATTAAAGAAAAATAATATCAATACAAGTTATAATAAAAATAAATTTTGGTATAAAAATTTGATAGAGTTATATAAATATACATGTGGTAGTCGGATCAATGGGTGCAGAAGCTGAAGGAATATCCTGTATAGGTGGAGTGTCCCTCAGTGTATAATCCTCAGCCACATACTGTGTCACAGTAGGAGTCAAAGAAGGTGGAATATAATAGCTTGGAGATAAGGAACCAGAAGCAAAAGATGATGGCATAGACATCTGGCCAGCTGGTAGTGTAAACATCAGAGGTCTAAATATCTCATATGTCCCTGAAGACATGCCATGATCAAAATAGGGCATAGAAGATACGTATGTGGTAGTGGGTCGTCTAACTCTCGCCCCACGAGCCCTCGTACCACCGGCCTCAGTACCAGGACCACTAGATGATCGTCCATCTCTGACACCACCACCCTCCTACAACCAACCTCTCTACTAGGAGCAATATGAGTCTCCTCGTCAGATATCTGTCGTCTAGGGGGTGGATCCTGGAAAAACGTTTGACAGAAAAGTAAACACATGATATTATAAGTTATTGAAATATTTATATTTGAAATAAAATACTCACAACAGGGATGAGCGGAGGAACACCCATCTGTACCATGCGACGATTATTATCTGTCATCTTTTTCCGCCGCCTCTCTTCAATGGGTGTCATTTCACGCAATGAAAACAAATATGGAAGTAATTAGAAACAAATAACTAATGTGTATCCCAAAAAACAAAATATAGAAAAACCATTATGATTAAAAGAACATAATGAAACAGAAGATTTATGGTGTTATGAAGGTAAGTACTAGGATACACACTCTGAATGATTTAGGTGAAACATGTAGGTGAGAACACGACTGTATGATTCTATATATTTCCCACCACAACTTCGGGTTCACAATGAACTCTGACAATTGATCTGTTGGGGTCATCATAAGTAATAAACAGATTCCTTCCAATTGCAGTAGGGATAATTTCAACTTCATCATCACCATCATCAAAAACATGTATGGGATTTACTTCAATAATTACACTGAATTTAGGATGACAATGATCTTTGACATAAAAAACATGTTTCACCATTGATGCCAATACATATGGTCCAAGGGGGTTGGGGTGTATAGGTATATTTATATGAAAAGAATACCCCCACAATAATCATGCAGCACTATCATTAGTCTAAACCCCTAGAACACATAAAAGAAGATAGTATGGACATTTAATAAAATATTTAACACCATACAAATGAAAATACACTCTAAATATAGTTTGAGAGGATATAATGGTGTGTGTCAAAAAAATGATATTAAATCAATTTAAATGAATATGGAACAAATGAGGGTTTATAATACACTAAGAGTACCTCAAACAATCCAAAACCACTATAGCACCACATATTCAACTTCATGAAACAGGACATGGAAATATTACCTACGACTTTACTGATGACCACCTAATTGGAACACTCAATTTATGGTTCTTGAACACAAGGAACAAACAATGTTTGGTCTCTACCAACTCAATCACCCCCTTGTAGATCATAATCTCGTTTCCCCTTATACTAAAATGGTCTCACTGGATGCTATTATTAATACTGGACCTAAACGATTCATTCTCCATAAAACAATGATCAAAGAACCATCAGAGGTATCTCTCATATAACCACAACCGTTTTATCTATGATGTAACGAAATTCACAAGAATAACTTTTATTCAATAACCTTTTGGTATATAATTTGCATCAACAATGGTTCAATTATATGATTCATCACATTCCAATTTATTAATCACCCATACATGATAAAAAATGAACATTGAATTTCATTTAATTACATCCATCATATTTCATTTAATTCTTAACAAGCATAGAATCATGGAAATTGGAATATAATAACTTTAATTAGTCCCCAAAACTTTTTAATAAATTTAACATGAAAAATAAAACACTTTGAAATCTAAATAATCACTATGAAGTAACATGATCTTGGAATTATATTGCACAAGTAAAAACACTCAACGATGGAATATATGAAAAGATTATTAATATAAATTATTGACACAAGATAATAAAGTAAATATGAATGTTAAAACTAAACATGTGATTGAATTTTATAACATATAATAAAAATTTCTTGGTAATGAAACATGAAAGGCACATCAAAAAATTAGACAACCGTCTAATGCAATCTATATGGGCTGGAATATGCATGGAATTTGATAAAGAACCGAAACATAAATAGGGCTGGAACATAAATTGGGTGGGAATATGAGAATAGAAATTGGTCTCATCCTAAAGAGAAACATATACACATCAAAATTGAAAATAAAAACTGAAAGTTAAAGAAAATAACTCACCTTGGATGGGATGGAGGAAGAGAACCGGAAGCACCTCCAAAATCGCCGATAGCTCCCGTTTAGGGCTCTGGATCGCAAATGGGGGAGAGGACAAGCTACTTCCAATTTGGGGGAAATTTTTACCAACGGTTTTTAAAAACTGTTGGTATATACATTCAGCCCAAACCTTTACCAACGGTTCAAGGAGAACCGTTGGTAAAAGGTCACTGAAATCCAACTTTTACCAACGCTTCTCATTGAACCGTTGGTAAAAACTCCTCTATACCAATGGTTCATTACAACCATTGGTAAAAGTGTCTATAAAACCATTTATACCAATGGTTTCTGAGAACTGTTGGTATAGATGGCTATTCCCAATGGTTTAGTAAACCGTTGGGATATAACCGTTTGTAAAACTAGGATTTCCAGTAGTGTTCACTCCTGTGGCCATATTAGTATCATGAGTTCACTCTATACCATCTTGGTTACCATGGTTCACTCCCATGGTCATCTTATTAGCATGATTTCACTCCTTATACCATCTTGGTAGTCATGGTTCACTCCCACAACCATCTTTGTAGCATGAGTTCACTCCTCATTCCATCTTGGTAGTCATGGATCACTCCCACAACCATCTTAGTAGCTTTATTTCACTCCTTATACCATATTGATAGTCATGGTCTTCTCCCATGGCCATCTATGTAGTCAAGGTTTACTCCCAAGACTATCTTAGTCTATCTCATTAGATATTAATCTGTACCAAATTCTCTGGAGGGAGATATAGCTCCCACCCCATCTCATAATGAAATCACACATACAAGTGACACATTTTCATAAGAAAATCTATCGTAATCCATTCAATTAAATTAGTATCATAAACATGTAAACATGTAATAACCTTTATAAAAGATATAGGTTTCATAATAATTTCACCAAAATAATAACTCGTGTAAGGGAAATGGATTTCATAAACATATAACCCTTGAAATAAAAACGGATTTAATAAATAAAAATCCTGTGAAAGAGAAACCAGTTTCATAAAGACCATGAAATTAAGCATAACTCATTCATTGAAATGATTTGAATGGAACATTTAGTTCATTTCCAAGAAGTCCATGAGTAACATAAATGGATGTCATCTTAAATGGAAAATAATTTTGAAATATATTTAAAAAACCATTACTGAGGAAAATATGCTTTATTATTTGAAAAAATATTTTTAATAAAAAAACCATTTGATAGTAATTTTCAAAGAAAATACATTTAAAACATATAAATAATACTTGAAATCATTTGAAAACCCTTTTCCTTGAAAACTAATAAAATAAGAATCTAAATATTTTTAAAACCTTTTTTTTCAAAAACACTCTGAAAACATATAATGAAATATTAAAAATGTCTTGTAAACCATTTATTTGAAATTACTTTGAAAACATATAAATAGTGGTTGAAAATGTCTTTAAAACTTTTTTACTTGAAAACATATAACAAAATATTGAAAACTTTTTAAAATCTATTTCTTAAAAAAAATATAAAATAAGATTTAAAATTTATGAAAACAATTTTAATTGAAAATATATTTTAAAAACATTTTCTTTGAAAAATAAACTTTAAAAATTAAATTAAATATTCAATGTATTGATATTGGATAAATCTATACAAGTCTTATGAGGTAAAAAGAATATTTTTTTTTCATGGTAAAAAAGATAGAATAATGACTCATTTGGAAAGAGATAAGAATATTAATTTGAAAACATTTTTAAAATAAAAAAAAAGATAAAAATTTCTTTTAATTATCATTTTATATTATTATAATTTTTTAGGAAACCCTTTTTAGAAAAAATTGTTTTGAAGGAACATAGATTTCCGACCAAAGAGAGGGTAAATATGGACATTCCTAAAAAAACATTCTTAACTATCTTATATACCAAATAGTACCAAATGGTACCAATACATGAATATATAATGAATAACTATAGGACAATGAAATTCCTTAATTTCATGAGATATGGAACATAAGAATTCATCAAAGGAAACATAAATGTAAACAACCTTGAAAAGTTATGATATTGTCTCAATAAACTCTTATAAAGTGGTAAATTGGGATCAAACTCTACATGTAAGAAAAAGAAATTACATGAAGATTAAAATATAATTAAATCAAGTATATTCATGATATAATATGTATAATGGAAGTAAATAAACTTCAAAAAATAGTTTATGTGCATAAAAAAATGTGAGTCACAAAGAAGAAAAATTGAGACAAAACATTTTTACCGATTTGGTAACTTTTGAAACTTAAACCCCATGAATGAAAGATCATAAAATGGATATTTGAAAACCCATAAATTTAATTATAATATACCTTGAATAAAATAAAGTGCATTATATACACCACACAAAATTAAAGAGTGGTGAACATAGAACGTATCACATTGAAATAAAAATGTGAGAAGAAATACCCTTACCTTGTGTCTTGACTCTCGTCGTACACATTCAAAACACAAGTATAATAAATATAAATTTATTATAAATCTTTTATAGAAACATATTATTATATATAGTACCATATATTTTATTATTACAACCTTATATTACTGTCTTTTTAACAATCTTATGTTTAGGTTTCACTTTGGGTAATATTTGTTTTATTATTCGCTTATATCTTAATGTGTTATATCTATGGTATTTATACACTATATCATGATTTAAAGAATGTAAAATATGATATAAATATAATATATATAAATTATATATGTATTATAATAATATATATAATATATAATTATTAAATGAAATACATCGTTCATGGAGATAATAGGTCGTGCATACGCATGAACGCTATTTCTGTTTAATTATTGTGTTGATAAAATGAATGTAAAATAAATATATGTATATATTTGTGTAAATATTTAATTATTAAAGTTTATTTATTATATGAAATATATCTTATATATTCACAAAATCCATCATTAAATCAATCCTTGTGGTGCATGATTGAATCATATAACTTCGAGGGGGCGACAATCCACACTTCCTCAAATGAAAATATCATCTTAACACAAAATGTGAAGTAAAAACATTTGTTTTGAAAAAAGTAATAAATAATATTTAGTAAATAATAAATTTAATATATTCCATATATAAATATATTTTCCATAATAATGTCCACCATGGTAGGTTGTAATGAAAAAATAAACAATCATCATTTTGTGAGACATTATTTCTCCATACATAGAAATAATATGTTTGTTACCCATTATATGGAGGTATGTGTATGTGTATGTAGAAAAATTTAAATAAAATAATACTACTATATTTTGGATACTATTCATCTTTTATAATAATATAATAAATATATTTGGAAGGTAGGTAAGTAAAATAAAAGAGAGGACTTGAGAGAAGACGTTGCCTCTTAATCGGGTAACTCCGTTTGGTTTGTGAAAAAAGGATCCATTGGATTTATTTATCCCAAGGTAATGTTTATAAAAGTGATTTGGTGATGCTGGTAATTTTATTAGTAAGATCCTAGAAGAAACCAAATGGTTTAATAAGGTATGATGAATTGGGATAGGTGGTGGCCTTTTATAGGGAAGGAAAAAGACTCACTTTGAATTTTGGAAAACAAGTATGGTGCACACATGTTATTACCTAAAACACACATATACAACCAACCTATATAAATAATGGATGTTTTATAGACTAATAATGTCCATAAAATGGGTTTTGGACAAGTGTATAGGTCATTTGTCCCCCTAAGATTTAAGTTTTGTCCATAATGAATCTTAATTTGACGTTAATAGTTGTGATTAATTTTAATCACTTTTACTAATATTTTTGGTTAAAAATAAACATGATATAATTAGAATATAAATATTAAACTTATTAAAATGTAGTATTTTTTATTTCCAAAATTCAGTTCAAATAAGTGGAAAAATTAATATTAATTCAAATCCCAACAAACGCATTGAAATTACGGTTCTTTAAAGTAGAAAGAAGTTCAAAAGATTATTATGTTTTTATATTCAATTTAAAAGTTAAGTTGATTATAATGTCTTAAATTATATTTATATAAATAAAATTTTACTAATGTGTCCCTAAAATAAATTTAATTTATAATTATTTATTAATAATTATTTGAACAAAAAGGCAGCTACTAACTAAAACACATGATTTTTCACTATTCATAAAAAAATGACGTTTCTTATAAAAATACCAAAAATTTACCCTAAGATAATTTTGGAATTATAAATTAAAAAATGATTCCTATTTTATGAAATTAAATTTATAAATGTGTCTAAAATTAATTTTATTATTAGAAGTTGTTCATTCGAGAAATATATTTTTAAATATAAAAGAGTTTTATAAAAAACCATATCTTTCATTATCAATATATTTTAGCTATATAAAACTATTAATAATAATATTTGAAAATTCGTTATTAATATTTATATAAAATAATTATCATAAAGGTTATAGTTATCTCATTTAAAAAAATATAACCAAAATGATGTTTTGTATAAACATCAGTGTTTCATGCAACATACACTAAGTTGGTATTGAGGGTAACCCAAGCCAATTTCGTATTTCATGTAGTGCAATACATTTCCATATTGATTGTAAAAGGGATGTTTGAATTAGTGTTTTAATATATATATATATATATATATATAACTCATTCCATTATCATGTGAAATGAAAAATATTGAAAAGATAAATTAATTCAAAAAATATATTTCACAGAATCTCAGGGTGTTATATTTTACCCCCCGTAAAATTATTTTTCCCTTGAAATTCATATCGGTTATCAATGGTTTAATAATTTAATGTTTCATTCATAGAAACCCAAATCATAAAAGTAAATACTTAAAATTCAAATGTAAATTTGTGACCATAATGAATTTCCAAAGTAACATATAACTGTGTTTCCACATATGATAACATAGGTTGGAAGTGAAAACATTGACATGGATGAAAATTTTAACTATCATGTTCTGATGGATAGTGAAAGAGAACAATGTTGGGGTAAGGATAAAAATTAGAAATTCATAAAGCTTTGATGACCTAAAAGACCTTCTGATTCCTCGGAAATGAAAGTACTAGGATAAATTTTTTTCAAAATCCTTTTTCCTAACGTTAAGGAATTTTTGTGAAAAGATATACTTTCATTATTTGAGGAAAACATCACAACTTTTGTTCCTTGATCCACTTCACCTCATTATCTAAAAGGATGTTTACTTTTTCATTACTGAAGGACTAACATATCATTATACCCATGTTATGTCACCCCATTTTTCATCAGGTGTCTTCAACACAAAGTAGTTTGAACAAGCTGTCCAATATGCATAAATCCTCATATGAATATATAACACTTTAGTCCTATTGAATTTATCTGAAGTTTAACATAAAATTTCCATAAATTTTTAACCTTATAACCATTCTCAAAGATTAAAATTCAAATTGTTGGAAAGAGTTTCATCAAATTAAATTAACATTGATCCCTCATATAGCGCAGAGTATCTCTTGGTTGTCACATTCCAAAAATGTGAATACACTCATCATATATTCTCTTGAAACATGGTAATAACCTAAATTACCATAACTTATTTTGTAAAACATGCATTATTCTTTATTCTGATGATTAATGTATATACTATCAAAATCTTAGAAGTCTTAAACTTCATCCATGATATCACAAAGTAGTTGTCCACAAGTACTTAATTAGTTCCAAGGTAATAAGTACCATC
Organism: Viscum album; assembly: GCA_963277665.1. NCBI lineage: Eukaryota > Viridiplantae > Streptophyta > Magnoliopsida > Santalales > Viscaceae > Viscum > Viscum album. The sequence continues at coordinate 563,709,943 of OY728125.1, forward strand.
CACATTACTTATTCATATCTCACATAATTTTATCCAAAAAAAATTATCATAAGATAAATAACATATTAAGGCTTACCTTCCCCATAATCATGTCTTTTTCATGGACACCGCCATGCCATTATCTCACATTTCTATTCCATCAGAACAATTCAATGTGTTCTTGTAAATACATTGTAAAGAATATAAATTGAACAATCCATATATATTTCAACATTCATATGACATAAGATTTTAATAAACATAAATAAAAACATCAATTTATTCATCTTTAATTTATTGAAGAGGCTACCTCATTATAATACCTCTCTCCTTTCACATTTCTTCTGTAGTCTCTTCATCATTAGAAATGTAACCATTACTTGCAACACCTTATTGATAATTTTTAGAATCTTTCATATTGGTATAATTATTTTCATAATGAAAATTTAATCTATTCTTAAAACACTAAAACTTAAATGATGAATTAGGGAGAAAATTATTCTCATCCATTTCTTGAACCACACTCCTAATTTTTCTCTTGCAGTCACTTGATATGTGTCCTTCCTTAACATAGTCCAAACATCTTCGTGTTCCTCTAAAACATTCACTTAGGTGATTCTTTTCACATTCGTGACACCAATTAAACCAAATATTCTTTTCCCCATGGTCTTTATTACCCAAACTCTCAGTGAACTCCTTTTTTCTCTTTGTTAGTGAGTCTGAGAGTTGGTTAAGTAACACTTGGTAAATCATGTTCCATGAGAACTTATTAGGCATGATCACAACATCTCTCACTCTAGAGATCATACCACTTGAATTATTATCATAAAATCATCCATCACATTCATCATTAATCGTGTTCCTTCTGGTTCCTTCCATCGGCTAAATCTAGAAGAATAGTGTGAGCATTACTTATTGTAGCATAAACGACCTAGTAATGAATATAATTACTTATATGATGTCTAAATAATGACACCTTCTTTAATCTATGACACCCTAGGATAATTCTAGGTTCTTTATATCCAGCTTATATTTAAATACTTCATAATGGTATAGGAAGAGTTTGTGAATTTTCAAAGCATATCCCTTGGGAGTGTCAACTATGTGTGTATCAAGGCCCATTGTTGTGTACTAGATTAACCTGAGTTAGACACATACCATATTTTCGGATTTGTTACCCCTAATTACTCCTCTTACAGAGCCACATCAACTTTTAGTATTTAGACAAGGATTTATTTCTATGAAACTACTCAATCTATCCATAACCAAAATTCCAGTACATTTTCCTAAATGTTAACTCATCATTTTACTTACGCTTTAAGACATCCCTAGACATATCCTTAGAAATATACCTAGGTATATCAATAACATTTTCTCATCTTAATTTCCAAAGTCTGACTAAAACTTTCCTTTAATTCTAACTATAGAGACCCATGATTTATATACATGTATTTTACATCATTTTAGAAGAATATTTAGTACATTACAAAAATAAATGCCTGAGAACCGTAATTGTTTAGTGTCTTGGGAAACATGGAAACAAAATCATATGTCCTGGTGAAATATCATCAACATCTCACAAAATTATCCCCAAATTTATTAATTATACCTTAATCCTCTATTCATAACCCGGGGAAAGTAAACATAAGAAAGGGGTGAGCTCAGATTCTTAGTAAAGGTAAATAATAGAAATGCGTATGAAAAACATGAAAAGAGGGTATGTAACTTGGGAATAACAGTTTAATATCATACCCTACATATTAGAGATAATTATAATAATTGTAAGCTCATAAAACATGAATCATACGAAAATGAATAATATAATCAATGAAAGAATAACATAGGATTAAAACATGGAATTGTTGAAAACATGAAAGCATATAATATGATTTTCATAGTAGCCAAGGAAATGATCATAATACCATCATGGTATTATGATTTAACTCCCCATTCGATATTGATATTCATGGTTCAATCCCATTACCTTTTAAGTAGCATGAGTTCACTCCTAATACCTTCTTGGTAGTCATAGTTCACTCCCATAGCCATCATAGTAGCATCAGTTTACTCCTCATACCATCTTAGAAGTTATGGTCCACTCCCATGGAATTTTTAGTAGCATTAGTTCACTCCTCATACCATTTTGGTAGTCATGGTTCACTTCAATGGTTGTCTTAGTAGCAAGGGTTCACTCTTCATACCATAATGTTAGTCATGATTCACTCCCACGACCATCTTAGTAGCATAAGTTCACTCCTCATACCATATTGGAAGTCTTGGTTCACTCCCATGTCCATATTAGTAGTCACAGTTTACTCCCAATACTATTTTAGTATATCTCATGAGATATTAATCTTTACCCAATGCATTAGAGGTAGATATAGGTCCCACCAGTCTCATAGTGAAATCATACATACATGTTCCACAAAATCAAAAACAATCATATCATAACCCATGTAATTAAATGGGTATCATTGACATGTAAAATTATCATAACCTATGGAAAATTTATAGGTTTCATAATCATTTCATCAAAATCGTGACTCAGGAAAGGTAAATTTATTTCATAAACATATAACCCATGAAAGAGAAACAGATTTCATATAAATAAAACCTATGAAAGATAAACATGTTTCCTAGAGACCATGGCTTTAAGAATAAACCATTAACAGAAAGGATATAAATAGAACCTTTAGTTCATTTCCTATAAGGGCATGAGAAACATCAACAGATGTCATCTTGGATGGAAAATAATTTTGATATATCATTCAAAAACATTTCATGGGTAAAATATCATTTCTTATTTGAAAAAGTATTTTTAATACATAAAACCATTTGATAATCATTTTCATTGAAAACACCCTCAAAAATTTTAATTAATACATGAAATCATTCGAATACCCATTTCCCTAAAAACTTATTAAATAAGATTCAGAAGATTTTAAAAAACCCTTTTCACAGAAAAAGACATTTAAAATTTATAAATAAATCTGGAAAACTTTTGGAAAATAATTTCTTTGAAAATACCATTAAAACATATAAATACTTCTTGAAACCATTTTGAAAACTATTTTCCTATAAAAAATATAAAATAATCTGCAAAACATTTTGAAAACTATTTTTCTTGAAAATATATAAAATAAGCTTGAAAAAACTTTGAAAATAATTTTCTTCTAAAATATCTTTTTATACTTTTTCTTAAAAAAAATAACCTTTAAACCTGAAAAAAAGAATCAAATTATTGATGGTAGATGATTTTGTGCATATCGTATGAGGTAAAAAGAACATTCTTTTTTCATGATAAAAGGGATAGAAAAATGCCTCATTTTTTAAGTGAAAAAAATATTCATTTTAAAAAATTGGTAAAAGTTTAAAAGGTTAAAAATTTATTTTAATGATCATTGGAGATAATTAGAATATTCTTATAATCCCTTTTTAGAAATCATGGTCTTTAAGGATCACAGATTTCCGATCGAAGAGATAGTAATGTTAGATATTCTTATAAACACTTTATTAACTACATTATGTACCAAAGAGTATAAAATGGTACCAATACATTAATAAATCATTAATAATATAATAAAATTCATGAACTTTGTGGGTTATTTAACATAATAATTCATCAAAGAAAGCATAAACATATACAATCTCAAAAAGTGAAGAGATTTTCTCAATAAACTTTTGTAACTTGTTTACTTGGGGTCATACACTCTATGTAAGAAAATTAAATTAAATTAATATTGAAGTATCATTAATATAAAGAGATTAATTATTAAAAATGAAAAATTGAAATATATACACCTCGAAAAATAGTTTAGGTGAATAAAAAAACAAGAGTCTCAATGAAGGAAAATTCAGACAAACCATTTTTAACGATTTGGTAACTTTTGAAACATAAACCCCCTGAATGAAAGATCATAAAATGGATATGTTAATGACCATAAATTTTATTATAATATACATATAATACAATAATTTTTAGTACATACACCACACAAAAGGAAGGAGTGGAAATCATAGCTTGTATCTCACAGAAATAAAAAAGTGAGATCAAATCCCCTTACCATGTATCATGACTCTGGTTGTATGGGTTAAAAACACCTATATAAAAATATAAATTTATATTTAAATATTTTATTGAAAAATTTTATTATATATAATTTCATATTTGTGTTTATTAATACCTTATGTTACCCTCTTGTTAACAATCCTATGTTAAGGATTCACTTCAGGTAAGATTCACTTTATTGTTCGCAAGTGTCTTGATTTGTTAAATATTTGATATTTATAATTTATATTATGAATGAAGAATGTAAAAAATGATATAAATGTCATGTATATACATTATATTTGTATTATAATAATCTATATAATATATAAGTATGAAATGGAATACATTGTTCATGGAGATGGTTGGTCGTACATATGCATGAATGTTATTTTTATTTAATAATTGTGTTGATAGAGTGAAAGTAAAAAACCTATATGTATATATATGTATATATATAATTATTAATTTATATTTATTATGTAATATATATCTTATATATTCATTAAAACCATTTTTAATACAATCCATGTGGTGTATGTACGAATAATATCGCTTTGAGGGGGAAATAATCCATACTTCCTGAAACAATATTATCGTCTTAACCAAAAATAGAAAGTAAAAAAGATATGTGTTGTAAAAATAAATAAATAAGATTATAGAATTAATAAATTTAATATAAGAAATATATAGTTATATTTTCAAACATAGTGGCCACCATGGTAGGTGGTGATGGAAAAATAAACAATTATCATTTCGTGACACAGTAGTTCACCGTACACAGAAACAGTATGTCAGTTTTCCATTAAATAGAGGTTTTCATATGTGTAGGTCTAAAAATTTACATTAAAAAATTCTTAGTATATTTTACATACTGTTTTTTTATATAATAATATAAATTAGAAAGTTGTTTGGGTGTATAAGGAAGATAAAATAAATGACAAGAGAGAAGATGTTGCCTCTGAATCGAGTAACTAATTTTGGTTTGCGCCAAAAGCCTTACTTTTATTTTGTTCTACCCAATGGAAGGATTATATGATTAAGTTAGGGATATTGGGAAGTCTATTGGGAAAATATTTTCCAAACACAAGAGTTTTAAGACGTTTTAAGAAGTGGGAGAGGTGGTGGCCATTTATAGGGAAGTAAAAGGACTCACTGGGAAGTTTTGAAAACAAGTTAGGTGTATACATGAGATTTTCTAAAAATAGTCATACAAACCCAACGTAATTCAATAATGTAAGGTATATGGCCGAATAATTTATATAAAATGTTTTTTGGACAATTGTATAGGTCATTGGGCCCTTAAGATTGAGGTTTAGTCCCCAATTAAGCTTAATTTGACGTTAATCTGAGTGATTAATTTTAATCTCTTTTACTACTATTTTTAGTCAAAAATAAACATGATATATTTAGAATATAAATATTATACTGAATATAATGGTGTATGTATATTTTTTGAAATTCAGTTTATATAAATGAAAAAATTAAAATTAATTATAATCCTGCAGACGGGATGAAATTACAGGTCCTTATTAATGTTGAAAGAATGTCAAACGTTTTTTCAATTTCTATATTCAATTTCAAAGTTAAATTGATTCTAATTCGCTACATTGTATTAATAGGTTTAAAATTGATCTATTGTGACCCTAAAATAGATTTAATGTATAATTTAACATTAATACATAAATAAACTAAAAGAAAATTATTAATTAAAAGGTGTATTTTTCACTATTCATCAAAAAATAATGTTTTTGCGAAAAATACCAAAAATTCACCATAAGATAATTTTAGAATTATAAATTCAAAAATAATGATTATTTTATCAAATTATATTTCTAAATTTTCCAATAATTAAATTTATTTTTAAAAGTTGTTCGTTTCGGAAAAAAGTATTTTTAAACATAAAAGGGCTTTACCAAAAATCATATCTTTCCTTATCAATATGTTTTATCAATATAAAACAATTATAAATAATATTTTAAATTTATTTATTAGTATTTACATAACTAAGTTTAACAACTATGTTATAATTACCTCATTTAGAAAAATAACAATAAAATTATGTTTATCGGTGATGCGTGCAACGTACGCCAAGTCGGTGTTGTGGGTAGCGGAAGCCAAGTTTGTATTGTGTGTAGAACAATCCACATTCTTATTTCATGTGAAAGGAATGTTTAACATATTTTTTTAATATATATATATATATAACCATTTCCAGTGTCACATGAAATGAAATTTATTGAAATGATAAATTATTTTGAAAAAAAATATTCCAAATAATCTTAGGTTGTTACACATTTCGCCTTCTCCCTTGGGAAAGGAAGCTCATACATCCCCTCATCGGTGGCTGTACACCAATCCCAAAAAATACTTTACCCTATAAACCTTTTATTGTGATGCATGTTTGTCTTCGTCCACCAGTTGATCGAACCTGCCGCCTCCTCCATGGTGATAGACTCCTCTGATCACGTCCCCTCCACAGTGACCTCCTCCATAGCAGGATCCTGTCAATTGGATAGTTCTATCCTATCCATCACTAGAGAACTCATGTCTCCTTGTAGATATATATTGGGACTTCATCCCTTGTCAGATCTCACTCAACGACTACCGCCCAACGTAAGACGCCACAACATAGCCCTCACATGTGGCGAGATCTCATAGTCTCAATCCTCGGCAGGCCTCCTTAGATGGTTCCACCCATAGGTATACCACCACAACCATCCACCTTGTCCAGCCTCATCCATGCAACCTTCGCCACTAAATTGTTTAACATCCTCCAATAAGGCCCCACTATGGAACCTTTGGTAGGTCAGCTACATTGTCGCCCAGATCACGTGGTGGAAAAATTCCACTCATTAGAAGCCAACCACCATGAATCAAGTGGCTTCCTTACTCACACACAAAATCATCGCCCAGCTATCGTTGGGTCATAATGTCGGCACCCCAAATCCATCGGACCTAAGGATGATCCACTTTCCTTTGGCCTCCTCCTCGACTTGTTCATTGTTTCAGTACCACGGTTCCTCCTAGCGTCCATATCCTACCAACATGAGGTACCCATTCCAATTTTCTATAGGATCGGTTTTATCCCAAAATAGTAATGGTCGTGTCTACATGACCTAGTATGAGTCTTGGAAAATTGTCTAGGCCCAAAAAAACTCATAATTGATTTTTTCATCGCCTGAAACGGGTATTCGTGGGTTCGGTATAACCCACTTTTGACCTTCCCAAACTTTTTGGGATCTGGTTAATCAACTTAATTTAACTAATTTCATTTAATTTTAGAATTAAATTAAACTAATTATAATATTATTTTTTATTTCAACAAAAAAAATTAATACCTTGGTATAAAATTATGTTAATTTTTTTATTAAATTAAATTAATTAAATTGATTTACTTTTTGGTAATAAAATTAAATTAATAACGGGACCTAAAATAATTAAATCATTTTTATTTAACTAATTCATTTAATTTAATATATTTCTGTCATTATTAATTTATTACATTTAATTTTTATCGTGATTTTAATTATATCAACCAGTCTTGAGCAATAAACCGACCAATATATGTCTTCATTTATTTTTTTTATTTTTTTTTAACTGTGTCTGAAGATTTTAATTAAATAATTAATATGGCATTCACATCATCATTTATTATTGGTCGATTTGTATAAGGACTTGTGCATAAAAATTAATATGATGTATATTGTACCCCAAGTACCCCTATACCTTTTATTAGTATTTGGGTACATTGGATGAAGATGATGTATGACATGGACCCCAACAAGAGAAGGTTGTATGCCTTGATGAGGACGATGCATGATTTGGACCCCACCAATATGAGTAAAAAACCAGACAAGAAGCGAACATACTGGATGAGTGTGAGCTGCATAAAGAGTCAAGCTATAACTCACTTATAATACTACTAGGACGTTTTGGATACTCAAGGCAAGTTGGGTTGTTTTTCTCCCTATGAATTTATTGATTATTTTATGTACTTTATAATAGAGGTAAAATACATAAAATAATAAATAATCAAATTCATAAAGATGTTATGATTTTTTTTATATTAATTTTCAATTGTGTTTGCAACAACATAGATGAAAAAAATTAATAGAAATGTATTACTTGATAAAGAGAAAAAACCCCTTAATGAAATATTTACTTTTAAACACCTTTCGTCATTTGAATTCGAACACAACCAGGTAGTCGGGGAGCCCAGTCATCCATAGTTGAGGGTACCTCTTACTACTAGTGAGTTTTTATGAGAGTGTTGGTATCACTTAACTAAAATGGTAGTAAAGATTACCATAACATGTTATCACTTTAGTGGAAAGCATTGGGAAGATAATTTTATTATTTTAGAAGATAAGACTTCAATCAATATATCAAGGAGTCACGATCTAGTGGTTGGACATTTAAAATATTACCTTGACCTCTCCAATTAGTTTAGTAGCCATAAATTATATAGTTTGATGGGAAGTTCATATATGATTTCAATTAAAAAATACAAGAGATAGAGTATTATGATTCTAGTAAAGAGGGTTCGTATAATTCAATAAAATAGTGTGAGACATTTAGTAACTAATTGATAATGTCTTAATCAGTAATCAATATAAATATTAAATATTGAGTTTAATTTTTTAATAATTAGAAATAAATACCACAAGATAGACATTGATTATAATTGGAAAAATAAAAGGTCCAAACTAGCATGAATTCACAACTGTATTACAAGAGCTTTCACACAATACTACTATATCAGGAATTTAAGTTGCTTGTGTCCTTATACATGTTATGACACATAAGGAAGAAAGGGTGAAAATTTTATTAAATGGAACAAATTTATAGATCAAATCATTTTTATGTCATAATTTTATTGTCAACATCTGATTTTAGTAGTAGTTACAACATCAGGACATGGATGATTACATAAGAAGTCCCATCTCTGAGAAGTTCAAAAGGAGAAGGTGAAGAAAGATATGAATGGGTTATAATTACACTGTATTTGTGTAAATATGAGAGATGGATCATGATATTTCAATCCATACCACTCTTATACCTAATTATTGTTATTTCATTTATGGAAACCAAATGAATATAATGGATTAAAAACTTCCTTACCTTTTGGGTATGGTTATCCATGTAAATAATAATATTAAAGATAGATTAATATTTAATTATTATGGAAAATAAATTGAATGAAAAATTATAAGTGAAAATGAAAATTTTAACAGGTATGGCACATTCACATCGTCCTTCAATAAAATTTGTTTGGCTGTTAAATAGGTGGTTATTTTCATTGCATAACAAGAAATAAATTTTGTGGATGTTAATATCAATGAACTGAATTGAAAAAAAATATCAATTATTCTTTATTGAATATTCATCAAATGTAACGTTTCTAACATACTACATGGGTATTAAATAAAATATTACATTCACGTATGTGTACTAAAATATAGTAAGAATGTAAATAATTGAAATACTTCTATAACTAAGGTGTATTATTTAAGTGGATGAAAAAAGGTGATTCCTAAGTGAGTGGTGAGAAACAAATAACTTAAAATTTACAATTTGATGATTTAAGTTGAACTATTATAGAGTACAATAAAAAAACAAAACCTCACATGCCATTTGGATGGAAGGATACATTATCCTAGGTTCCAGAATGAATCTTGTTTCTGGTGTTTCATACTCAAAAAATATTTTAGTGATACATGAATCATAGGAAATATTTGGTGAATATAGAAATATAATAATTTTACCCAGTTGTGGAAAGGTAATTATTTTCCAAGTAAAACTTAATTTTTTTCAAGTACATAGCTAGAATATTATTTAGACTCAATAGAGCTAAAGACCATTTGTATTATTTTCATATTTAATTTGGAGAAAACCCCATTGTAAAAAATGGTTTCCACAATGCTTTTAGAATTAATTTTACAAGACATGATGAAAAATTACAAGGGTAAGATTGTGGTAACTATAATTAATATAGTTATATTTACTATTTTAAGGAATGCGAAAATCGATTATATGCATTGTCAGAAGGAATAAGTTGATGCAAAATAATATCATAACATATAATTATCGATCAAAATAATGTAGTGTGGAGTAATTCCCAAACACACATAACCTTTTTTAGATCATGAATTGATATTAATATGGAGGATTGATAATAAGTCTTACATGTTATAGTGTATCAAAAAAATATAGTGTGGTTCGATTCCTAAATGCACATTTTGTAAGTCTGGTTTATGATTTAAGTTGTATCAATGTTTTATCTTATAGAAACATTAATTATATTTCATGTTGTGGTTTGAAAATAATGTAAATATCCCATAACCATATGCCAGATATAATGAAAAATGGATATCATATGAGACATAGTATGATAGAAATCCATTATTTAATAAGAAATTTGTTTATATTCAAAGAGTTTATTATGATATAAAAAACATACATCAATCTAAACACATTGTGAATATGTGTAAATGTCCTAACCGTTACTTAGGATACTATTTAAATCCTTAATATGTAAAAGTGGTAGTAAAGTGATAGACTAAATTTCTATATAAAGTTTCACGTACCTATTAAAGATAGTCAGACAAATATTTAATTGGGTTTAGTCAAAGTCATAGATTCACATGAAGTTGGCATAGGAACTAGCTCCATAAGTGAATGTGGGACTGGAATGTTCCAGATTCGCATACTGTGTAGGAAGGTTACAACCATAGTGATGGTTTTATATTCATTGAGTTCAGGGATACATTATTCATTGAGAATAATAATTCCTACAACAAATAAGTATATAAAATAATCTAGGATTGATAAGATCAATAAAAATTCAACATTGGATTCCATGTATCAGAGTATAAAGGGGTTTATAAATTGAATATTGTGGTTGTTATTCAACTGAGTTGATACATGGATAGTGCATGTGAACTAACAATAATGCACTCTTGGTAATACTAAGTTGATTTTCCCAAATCCATTATAATTTTACTTTTCAATGATATTTTACATTACCATTTAATTGGCAGTTGGATTTCAAGATGAACTTTCCTGGAAGGTGTCTATATGATGCAACTAGAAAGGGATGGTGACATCAATGAATACCAATAACTATGAAAGTTAATTAAATACTATTTAGGATTAAATTAGGAATCTATATCGTATAACTTTAATTTGGAATGAATTTTTTATATGTGTATACCAGAGGTTTGTGGGGGTTCCATTGTTTAATATGTTTAATATATTCAGTAACAAATGAAAAATAGATATTTTTTATACACTTTGTTAATACCTGGTTAAAATTAATTCTCAAATGATGTAATTAAAGTAGAAACATGAATTCTAGTGAATAGGATATAGTGAGGTAGATAAAATGGTTTCTTGGGGCTAGTCGATCGAACATATAGTTACACGGTATTGAAAAATACAAGTTAGAATAATTCAAGAAAAGAATTTTTTATATTTTCTCATGGAATAAATCTCTCCAAGTAGACATGCATGGTCGTAGGATGAGATTAAGTAGTGAGTTAAGTTCCATGAACTTCAACGATGGATCAATATCATATTCCATGATATTTATAAGAACTGAAGCTTATAACATATACATTATAGAAAGAAAATTTTGGTTATATTTAAAAGAACTACAAGTAAAGCTATCATAATTATCTAATTGTACTTGGTAAAGTACAAATTATATGTACCTAGTAATTAGAAAATAAGGGATAGTAGTTATTGTGGGAAAAATGTAGTCTTTCATATATCAATTTAATATAATATCATAGTTATGCTAAGGTGTTGAGCAAGATAATATCATAAATCCAGTGTGATCCATACCTAAAAATACCATGTTTATTGTAGCTTCTTAGGTAGAAATAAAGTAGTTATTAAATGGAATGATATTTTCCAATTCTTGGAATCGAACCTAGCAAGTATTTTTTTTATAAAAATGATAATTTAGTTACTGGTACTAGCCATGATGTCAATATTTAATAGTGGATAAAAGTTTATACTTAGTGTTTTTATCTCTTGATATGTTTCACTTAATGAGGTGAGGTCATATATAGTAGGATATCCATGTGGCTGAAAAGTGGTAGACCCAATAATTAAATGGATGAATTAGTAGAAATAAGAACTTTATCATGTGAGGTAAAACAAGGTTCTTTATCAAGTTGGCCCTAGTGAAAGTGGGAGTGTTGTAATAGTGGGTGCACTATGCCCAATATGAATAGTACTTTGATTACCATATGAGGTATACAGTAAGATATACGTGATGTATTCTTACCATTATATTGTAGATATTTTGGTATACATTATTTAATGGTATTTTTCGAAGATTAATTTTCATGTCAAAAGGTTATAGAAGATCTCATTTAATAATGAGACCCTCTAGATTCAATGAAATTAATCTTACAAAAAGGTCATATAGTCAAGATACATCTTACTAAATGGAAATTGTAGTTTTTTGAATATTACATGTTGGGGACTCATAAGAGTTGATACTTCTCCTCATGAAGTTCACAGTTGGTGATCTATTGTTTCAAGATCATGAGGGAAGAATTTACAATTGGAAAAATACACATTTTTGGGGTGTCATTGGTAGTTCTTATCTACAGAAATGTGTATTGGTATCCTGACTTGAGATAATTATCAATGTGTTCCATTTTATTATGTAATTTGATGCAAGGAAAACCCATGATAATGAAATCATGGTGAGTTTTCTTATGTTGGGTGCATAATTAGAGGTATGATATTAGTTGAACGGTCAAGAAAGGATTTGTCACTTATGGGTTGTGGATGTAATATATCTCTGGCCTTGTGGATCAGGATGTTAGTACCTTTATAAATCCTTAGAAAAGGTAGTTAAAAGGTAAATCCTTCTGGTTAGATCAATGAATAATAAAGCATTAAAATAGAGATGACACAAGTGAGCATCCTGCATTATCAGATATCTATAGAAAAAGATATTATAGTACACAATACATGCTTGTAGGTTAGTGTTCATTCACTATGAATTTAATTATCTCTTTAGGGGCCTTGATGGGTTGTTATAATCAACTCTTAGTCTATGGATCTTATTCAATTATATCAAGATAAGAGCCTAGATGGTCACCCATAATAGCACATTCAATAATCATCCATATTTAGTTGAATAGGTACATCTGACATGGTGTCCCCCACCGCGGGATCCGATTGTTGTTCAAGTCATCTATTATTGATAAATAAATAAATACATTATTATTCATATAAAAAATAATTGGGATGAATTTATTTTTCAATGTATTTACCTATTATGTAAATACATGGAGTAATATTAATCGAATTAATATTATTTTAATATTCAATGTTTGTTTAATATTAAGTGGGAATTATATGTTGAGTTAAGGAAAACGTTTTATAATTTAATGTATTTTATATATTATAAAAATTTAATAATTTATATATAATATTAATCTCACATTTTGGTTCTTCATAATTTTTATTTATTTGATGTTAAATTTTTAGGGGTCATGGAACCCTATCTGGTATTTTGGGCATCCACTATAAATCGGTCAAGAGAGGACCTTGCATGGTACTATTCAAGTAAACTTCTCTAGATCCTCTCTCCCCTCTCCAACTTCCTAGAGTTATAATCTATAATTCTAGGTGTTTACATTGAGTTCTCCTTTACGCATCACATTCTTGATGATGTGTTGACCGTCATTGAATCAATGGCTTCATCGGATCTCCAATCCAGCACATGGAATTTAGCGATCAATGTTATAGTGGTTTTTTGAAGCAAATGTGGATGTTCTAGAGGGATACCACCATGGATCCATCAAGAAGTGATCACCATCAATAATAATATGTCGATCAAAGATTCAGATCTGAAAAAAGTATGTTTTCGGTTTATGTTTATGTGATCCATTAATTTTTTAGAAATACTTGGATTATATCGAGGCTTGTATCATCGAAGACAACATGTATCATCTCCACAAAGATGAAATTTTTTAAAATACCTGGATCATCAGCTTCCATTGTGACCCCATTAACTTCACTTTATTCTTATCATGTACTTGTTGATGTTTATCACATTGATTTATTGACCCTCACTAGTATTGAATTAGAATATTTTTGTTATGATCTACGTATACAGAATGTTAGGTTGATTACACAATATTTCATACATGTTAAATCCTAAATAAAACATATATGGAATCATATCTATGTTTCTCAATTATTTTAGAAAAACATTATGCCTTTATATGACTTATTATATATGATATTTGTAAAACCCTCTTCCTTTAATTTTCCATCAAAAACCCATTTTCACATTTTCAATATATATGCTTTGAACTGACCTATGAAACATCATTGATCTATCTCTATAGACCTTATCAACTATTATTTATTTTGATTCAACCATTTCTTTCATTAATAACAAAATTTTCCACTAGACCTCTATGAAAAATATTGTTGGAAAAAAACATCCAATGGGTAGTATAACATCTAGATTAAATACAAGGTTTATTAAAACACTCTAAATAAACTAATATTTTACATAAGAATAATACATATTAAAAATGAAATCATATTCATTTATTTCATCATAAAACTAGATGATGTAACTCTTAGAATCTTTCTTCAATCCATGAATGGACCATTTTTACTCACATTCAATAGAAAAACCCAATGGGAATATTAAATTTATTAGTTTCTATATTATACAAAACCACAAAAAATTATATTTATGTAATATGGATTTTATATTGATTTGATGTATCACATATTTTTCATGATCTACTATGAATAATACTATCTGAAAGGACCTAATAATTTTTGTAGGTGAAAATTTGCTTCCAAATTCAATAAAATGAATTTTTATAAAACATTCCCTCAAAACATGGTTTATAGGTCAATACCATCAATTTAAATTTTTATATGGTAACCCCACTTGCACCATATAGGGATTTCCCCTCCTTGTCCATCTAATATGTTATTAATGTTTTTAGTATCTGTAGAGACCTTATAAGATTTCTGGCCCTCGTGAGATTTTTTAGAAGTAAAACACATAATTTCCTATCAATGGGTAGTAATTTAATATTATATCAAGATTAATTCTTTATCATGTTCTAAAATAAATACATATCTCTTAGTTTCTTGATGAATCCTACTAAACCTTCAAGGTTCATTTATAACCTATGTTGGTTCTACTTCAATAACTCATTATGGAACATGCTCATATTTTTTCTTAGTTACAATTAAAATTTATTCATTTTCAATTTCTATAAGTTTAATTTTTATTTCACAAACATTTCAATTCATGGGATTCATCTCATTTAAAACCCCATATCTGGTCATGTAAGCTTTTTTTAGTATGGTTCTAAATACAAATTTCCATTTCTTCTTTAAGAAAAAATGGAAATATAACCATTATAATAAATTTATCAAAATAAAAACATCTTATGTATGTTTCACAACACCAAATATTCATAAAAGTCAAATTGGGACACCTCTTAGTCCATATATGATAGAGTGTCTTAATGACTACTTTTCATGGATTTCATTAAAGTATGAATGAACTAGTTTACATTGGATATCCTTATAACAATATAGAAAGGTTTTACATACAAATATTTAATAAAAATATGTATAAAAATATATAAGTCCACTTATCAGACATATAATTACACTTTGGTGTACTATTAGGTGTGATCTGTGAAACAATTTTAACATCTCTTAAAAAATTTATCATTTATTGGCTAACAATTCACCAGCCTAATCATGTTAATATTGTTAAAGAGTGGATTATGTACTTCAATTTTGAATAATTTTTTTTAAATGTTTCAATTTTATTTATCATAGGAAACTTATAACCATACAACTGAAGTCATATGTTAAGGTTGTGAAGTAATTATTCCCACCACTTATTTGATTTCTCAGTATTCCATATACATCACTAGGTGTATGATCCAATAGTACACTATCCCTCTCAATCGTTCCATGAAAAGGTTTTCTTATATTTTTCTATTAAAAAATTTGTATTTATCAACTAATTTATAATAAGAATCATTTTATTATCTCTCTCTAAGGAATCACTAATTATGTTTCTGAATTATTCACAAGGTAGGAGTACCAAAGATAAGTGATATTTGAACTATATTTTACCTTATTATATATAATTTCCTCAGTCTTAATTTCATTATCTAGAATGTATAAACCATTAACCATATTTAAAATTCCATTAAACAATTATTTCATTTAAGTAAAACAACTTTATTCTTAATCATGAATAGAAAAAATTCATTTTCTAAAAAAATATATAGATATTAAAATTTTATTTATGGATCAAGAATCGTAACTATTTTATAATTATTAAACTAATACACTATGAATAATTAAAAAATATTTTACATTCTCTTATGTGATAACTCATTACTCATTTATAACACGTAGATCGACCACCCCATTCGTTAAACCAATCATATTTCTGAGTCAGTGTCTAATAAAAAAATTTGTAATACTACCCCAGTATTAGATATCCATAAAATGGGATTAATAAGATTTATACCAAATAAAATGTACATTGGATTTATTATAATTATTCTACTTGAACACACTTCTCATCATTAAATTATAATATATTATACAATATATCCATCTGACTAAAAATTGAATTTTAGTTGTAAAAGGATCGATAAATAAATCCCAATCCAAATCATAGAGGATTAAAATGGTCAATAATGGGGTAATCCACAATAATGAAGGTTTTACAATCACCATAAAAATATCACATGTAAGAATATAAAATAATTCTATCTCCCTAAGTTCCTCCAGTGGAAATATCGTCCACAAAAAATTTCCCTTCCCTACATGTGGGTTTGATGTGGATTCCCTGGTTGATGTAACTTCTAAAATTCCTAATAAAGTATTCCAAATCCTGGGGGGCTGTATCATGGACTTTGACAAAGTGGACCCACAATGACACATCATTTTCGACTTTTATAATCACGAAATTTAGTCTTATACACAACATAAATCTTGTATCCATGGATCTTGTATCCACTCCCAATTAATTACATGTAACATAATGTTCACTAAGATGCATAAGGATGCAGCCCCAATAGTCTCTTACAAAATTTCCACCACCCCCCCCCCTCGCCGAATATTTCGGAGCCATCCACATTACGCTTAAGACTTGTAGAATGAGTTATCTATTTAATCCAAATCCCATGAGCACTTCTTCTCCCTTACCCAATGCATAAGATTCTTGGTAGAAGCCTTTATACAAAAGTTTATGACACCCCACCATTTAGTAGCTCTCCCACTATATATCAATCTTATATGTGAATTCAAAATGATGTTGATGACATATACAATTATCTAAAAAATAATAA
The DNA here is from genome assembly GCA_963277665.1 of Viscum album. Taxonomy (NCBI): domain Eukaryota; kingdom Viridiplantae; phylum Streptophyta; class Magnoliopsida; order Santalales; family Viscaceae; genus Viscum; species Viscum album. Next base: position 563,727,358 of record OY728125.1, read on the forward strand.
TTCATTGATTAAGAATCATATATTATACAATTATAATATTATCTTTTAATGAATATAATCCTTAAAAAAGATGATCACTTACATCATATTCATTTTGAATGCCAAATTTAATATTTAACTAACATATGAGTCCACATTACTATACCTCTAAAAAATTAGATATTTAAGTTATATATCATGATAATCATATCACATATGATTCTTGGGGAGTTTAAAATACTACTCTATGTAGAAATATATCATATATATAAACTCAAATATATTCATATAGTATCCTAAATCGTAGGGATTCCATGTTATATGTCATAAAAAGTATACCAGGTGACATTGTAACATAACTCTTTGTGTTGTGCATATACACTATGATAATGTCATGAACTAGCCCAGATAAATTGGTACCCATATACTTGATCCAACACTAACATGGGCCGAAAGAAGTTCCCAATCCCCATGGGTTGGAAACTATCACCTGTTATCATAAAAGATAAGACTGGGAATGGGTTTTCTACATAAACAATGGAAGAATAGTTACATATCTTTATTCTCAATGAAAAATACCTATGGAGAAAGTACCAAAAATTAAAATCGGTATATCAAAACTCAAATAGAACATCACCAAAGTACCAAAAGAATAAGATAAACAACCCAATCCCGAATTGACACATCACTCCATGAAAAAAGGGTTAACAACAACCACCACCACTATGTGGTGATTTCCCCTTTCTCAAACCTAAAGAAGGAAATCTACAAATTCCAGAAGTAAAAGGTTGTGTGTGAGCTCAAAATCCCATGAGGGTCACACAAATTATTCCATAATAAATTACCATAATAAATAGACCAAATAATTCTTTCAATTTTAAAAAATATAGGCATGATATTATGATTTTATATTTAAATGAAAACATGTTTTTTTATTTCAAAATATGGAATTATTTCAACCAGTTTTTTAATAAACATTTTATGTGAAACCAATTATATAAATCAATATAGAGTGAATAATGTAGTTCACAATCAATGGAGTATATATCAAAGTAGTCACAATAAGAAACATGTTCATATACCTTGAGTTATGATAGTTATAATCTATGGGATCCTCAAACATATCATATAAGTGCCATCTATAAACATTACATAATCCTGAATTATGTTAATAATTCATATTGAGGATCTTTTCATGTTTAGAGTTTTGTAGAATTAGGCCATAACTATTACCTTACATATCAAATACAAAGTAGATACTTCTACCCAATATCCATTTTTTCATAAAATAAAAACTCTTAAAATAAAACAATAATTATTTTCTTGATATAAACCTTCTTTAATTCATCCTTCTCCGTACCCTTCCTTATATCCTGTGAGAACATTTCAAAAACTTGGGATGAGCATAAAAAGCTTAGTAAGTGATATAAAATAAATAAATAAAACATTATTCCATCATTAAAAAAACATAAGCTCTTTAACATGCCTCATGAAATCATAATATTTATGAATAACACATAGTAATCATGAATCATAAAGGTAACTTGTGGCATCCATAACATACTTACGCTATAGCTTTCACAGCTGTGTAGGGAGTTACATTTTGAATACCCATCACAGTATATTCCATAAATATCTTAGGAGAAACATTAACCTTTTCCTCTGTCATGTTACCAAATGAATTGGAGATCTATCTCAGGATCACCCACCCTAGTTTATCACATAACCACCCATATACGAAAAAAATTCTCATAAAACATAACATAATCATACCACATGAACCGGCATAAAGGAAAAATAAAATTTCTACATTGAAATCGAAATATAAAATTTCAATATATTAACACAATAAATAAATTCTTAAAACCATTTTCGACACCAAAATATTTAAAAATTGTATATGGTATTTATTTTCCTTTTAAAAACATTGTAGCTCATTAAGGAAGCCAAATATGAAATAATGTTCACGGTGGGGGATAGGTCGTTGTTAATTCTTATGTTAAAAAGAAACATTCTTTTTTCATTTAGTAAAATGATTCATAGAGAAAATATTCCATTTGAATGAAATTAAAAGTCAAAGGGGTTTATACACCATATAAAATAAAGTCATGTATTAATCAATGCATGCCAAAATGAATGGAGATTGACATGAAGTCCACTATCTCATTTCTAACCTGACTCGTTCATTGTTTAATATCCTGAATAAAAAACTAAAGCTAATTTGTACATTATTAAGAACCTTTTTGGATTATATTATTCCTTTTATATCACTTATTACTATGTTATAAACATTACATGATCAGTTATGTTAATAACAGTCATTTTGTCGATATTTAGTAGTTGAGTCAAAAATGAACTTCTTATAATTACAAGTTGTTTATGTGGAAAAAGGTAAATTATCTCCAAAATGATATTAATGATTTAGATATCATATTTATCATATATATCCAGTATATATATATATATATTATATAATAGTACATCAAAATTGGTGATAAGAAATGAAATGCACTATTCATGGAGACAGTAAGCCGTACGTACGCATGAACACTACTTTCATTTCTATTTAGTATTTAATTGTAACGCCCCGACCCTAGCTACCCAGAGTCGGTGCATTACTTCGTAACATTGGCATGATCACAAGAAAGATCAAATCCCGAAAGACCGATTGGTTTAGTAGTCTTGGAAACACTAGATATAATCATAAAGTTTTACATTACATTCCAAAGTGAAAAACTAATACAACAACAAAGTCTTCATATCCACACTATTAACCCCTCATAATATCCCTGTAAGTCATTCATAATTTACCTCTTCACTACCTGGGAAAAATAATACATAGAAAAGGGGTGAGCTCAAATGCCCAGTAAGGATAACAATATAGCGGAATATTCAAAATAAGCATAAACATTTAAGGCAATGCATTACTAAAACAAAAGCCTTTTAAAATTGAACTTCAACATAGTATGGCAAAAGTAAAATGAAATAATGCCATTTACTTGTTCACATGGATATTCTACTAATCGAATAATCACATGCAATATCAATAACCACTTTCATAATGTTGGAATGCATAATGCTAAACGTTAATTTCTTTGTCTAGGCCTCATCCCAAGACCTAGGGGTTACTTCTAACCGGAACCCAACCCGGAGTGCCTCTAATAACCGGACACCAACCCGGAGTGCCTCTAATAACCGGACACCAACCCGGAGTACCTCTAATAACCGGAGACCAAACCGGAGGGCTTAATTTTACCAGTCCCTAACCTGGAGGGCTTACTTTAACCAGTCCCCAACCTGGAGGGCTTACTTTTACCGGTCCCCAACCCGGAACATACATGTTCAGCACATTCATCTGAAGAAAAGTTTGAAATATAACATAAACATTCGGATTAAAAATAACTTCTGAAATGTCAACACTTTAAACATAAACCATGAGTGATATAAAAATAGCACATCCACAGTCAAACATAACTCATTCGATACAATATGGAAGATTGTATTGTATCACATTGACCTCAATCAAGAATAATGAAGGATGTTGACATAGATGAAATCAAAATTGTTTTTAGAGAAATATCTCTTCCTATTTTTGAAATCATTTAAGAGCCATATAAAATAAAACATTTTCTTGAAAATATTCTTATAAGCTTGTAAGGGAAGCTTTGACGATTTTATAACGGCGGTAAATAGCCGGACCCGCCGTATAAGTTTAAAAAAAACGTTCTTACCTTAATTCTGTCGAAAAGGTTAAAAATGACCTTGTTTTGAAAACGACGGAAAGATTCCTTTATAAACCACTTATAAAAGTCAAAAAGGGTATGAATGACTTTAACTCATATTCTAGTAAATAGTAAATATGTTTTGAAATACATTTCGAAGAAACATGGATGTGGATGATAAAGAAATCCCAGTAGATTATTACGTATAAACAACCTCAGATAATGAAGAGATTGTGAAATAACCCTTACCTTGTAATTTTCCTTGGTTGGGGTAGGTTAACCTCCTGTATAATGGTGAAATATTTGTTACTAAATTATACAAGAATCATATACATTAATATGATATCATATATGATCTTTTAACATTGCTTTATTAATAATATCTTAGTATTATCGTCGTTTCGGGTGATAATCGATTCGTTCTTCTTAAATGTTTGGTTACGTAAGACATGTTTGTAATGGATAGATTATATCTTATTCATGATATTAACATTATTTTTAACCCCAAAATGAGAATAAGACTTGAATGGATATGATGGAGAATGAATCTTATCGCGTTTGTGGAGACGGTAGTCCGTACGTGCGCACGAACGCTACTTCCATTTAATTTTTTATTTTAAAAGAAACTAATCCAAATGATACATAGGTATATTACTATTCCAGTATAGTATTTTATATATGTTACTTAAGTTCATTAACACCATCCTTTATACGTTCCATGTGTGGTATGAACGAGTCATATCATTTTAAGGGGGCGGTAGTCCGCACTTCCTCAAATGAAATTATCGTATGTATATACAACATGAAACGAATAATGGTATGAAATAAAATGGAATTACAGAAGCTTATATATAAAATATTTATCATTAATATCATATTTAATTACAGTGCCATCATAATGGCCACCATGAGAGGTGGTAAGATGTATTTGAACAATCATCGTTTCGTGAGGCGTTAGTTTGCCATCCACAGAAACATTATGTTCATCATCCATTAGATGGAGTTGTGTGTATGTGTAGTTTGAATCCTTCTTATAACAACATCCTAGTATATTGAGGATACTGGTGTTGTTACAAAATAAGGGAAATAAAAAGAGTTTGGGGGTTGAAGAAGCAAAATAAATGAAAATAATTTAAGAGAAATCGTTACCTTTAATTTAGGTAACTCACTTTGGTTGGAACCAAAGGACTTCTTGAAATGATTTCTGCCTAAGGGTAAGCTTCAAGGAGGAGGATAGGGATGTGGGGAGCTTAGTTGGGCAGAGTTTGGACGAGCCAAGTGGCTTGAGAGGTGTGAGGAAAAGAGAAGGAGGAGTGCCCTTTTATAAGAGGGGTGAGGGGCACCTTTGGAAAAGCTAGAAATATTAATTTATAATAAATTCATATTCGGTTTCCAAAGGCTCCAAAGTTGACTATTCAAAGGATGAGGTGGGGATAGGTCGAAAACAACTCATCCAATAGAATTTAGACAGGTTTGGGTACTTATATTAACCTTATCTTTAAGTATTAACTCTAAGTTAATTAGTTTCACTTTTACAATATCTCTTTGTATTTTTATATAATATGGTTAATAAACTTACTATATACATCCAAGAGACCCCCAAGTGGTACATTAATGATGAACCTATCATGATATAAGTCTCTTGGCCGAACCTTAGATTTTTAGGAATTTAATATCAATTAATAATATAATATTTTTTTTAAGAACTCTTTTATGTCAATTTTGACACTATTCATTAGTTGATTTTTGTGAAACTCATAACAGATTTATTACTTCAGAAAAAGTCAATTAAATCAATCCTAATATATCATATTATCCTAGAAAATTAGTTTAATTCATTAAAAGTTTCATATTATATTTATTTGGGTATTTATAATATCAATTATTTTAATTTTTCACTATTATAGTAATTACTGCATCATCATTGTGTCATAAATAAAATAAATTATTTAATGTCTAAAAATTATAAATAAAATATCATTATGTAGGAAATCTTTTTAGCTTTCTAATGAATATTTATAATCTAAAATCCAACATATATAACCCTAGTTAACAATTTGTTTCTAAAAGATATATGCTTGTGTCATTTTTGTATTCATTTTAACTTAATTAAAATAAAGTGTCATTATCACTTACAAGTGGATCCATGGGGTCCCAAAATAGACCCAAATATGCCCATGGTCGACCATTTATCAACCAATAGGGTTAAGACACGTTTTAGAGTAATTTAGTATTATTATAATATTATTTTTTAACCCTTATTTACCGGATTTACCCTTAACCATGGTAAATAAAATATTTACCGCAGTAATTATTCAAAATGTCTAAAAATAAAAGTTACCTATTTACACAATTTGAACATCCTGATTCCAAATATGGAATCCATTTTTCTAAATTCAAAACACATAAGTGGCAGAAATTAATTTAAAATTAATTCCCGCTGTCAAAACAAAAAGCGTGTTTTTAAGAGATAATAACTATCAAAAGATTGACACTTGTTTATGTTCGGTTTAATTGTAAAATTATGTCCAATGACAAACATTAAATTGAATGGTAAAAATATATTCTAAATATACTTTAAAACCAATCAAATTCATAATTTATCAATATTAATTATTTTGATTAAAAAAGTTGTTTTTAATTAAAATTTAGTAATTTTCACTATTCATCAAAATACAAAAGTTATCCGAAAAGTACCAAAATTTCACCCTAAACTATAATTGATATTCCGAATTCAAAAATGATGCCTATTTTACAAAATTCCAAACATATAAGTTGCATTAATTAATTTTATAATTAATTCCCGCTGTCAGAACAAATAGCGTGTTTTTAGGAAACAATTTATATCAAAAGATTGGCAATTGTTTATGTCCATTTTCAATGTTAAATTAATTCTAATGACCACCATTGGATAAAATGGTAAAAATATGTTCTAATTATACTTTAAAACCACTAAATAGTATAATTTATCACAATTAATTATTTTGATTAAAAAAGTTGTTTTAAGTATTTTTCACTATTCATAAAAAATTGGAAGTTCTCAGAAAGTTAAAAAAAATTCAACTTAGGATAATTTCGATATTACGAATACAAAAATGAAGTCCATTTGAAATATAAAATTTCTATAATTTTAAAAAGTGGTTATTACTATTCATAACAGCTACTTTGATTAGTCGCGGTGTTTTAGAACTCGAAGTTGCGTACAATGCAAGCTATTGCATTATTCAATGAGAGGCGTATCGTGGAAGCTCGGGGTGTTACATTCTCCCCTCCTTCAATAAATTGCGTCCTCGCAATTTGAAATTTTTCTTTGAAAATAAAAGGTTGTAAATAGAAAATACCTTTGTGGAAAACCCACATCGGAAATAAGATTAATAAAAATATAACATTAAAAGAAAGAAAGAGAAGTACAAAGGTCATCCGAGATAGCCCATACTAGGGTTCTATGAAAATATGGATATGGAGGAAAAACAAACTAGCATGGTCTGATGTAGAGTTCTAGAAAACAGGATTAGGAGAAAGTTAACAATAAGAAAATCACAAACTTGTGATTGGTTAAACATTCATTGAATCCCCAGTTGGAAAAGTTAATCGACAACGTTTTTGTTTTAAGTAACCTTTCATAGAGGTGAGGAAATTATTTAAGAGATTTACTAAGAATGTGAGGAAATATACTTACTTATCATGTAGACTTTCATTAATAAATTTTTACCACAAACCATTTAGAATAGGAAAACTATTTTGTAATAATCAGGGACTCCCTGTAGGCTAGTGGTAGGAAATAAAGGCCTGTCGCACTTTGGTTGTGGGTTCGATTCCTGCAACTTTTTCCGACGCGACGGGTTATGCCCCACCCTACAGGTTGTCCTTTTCCTAAAACTATAGTATTATAATATTCCAAAAATAATCATCATAAATTTTTTAACCTTAAACAATACTATCCAAAGATCAACTTAATCCACTCCAACCTTTCTAGTTATCCAAAATACCTCTGTCCAGACTATCCCTAAAAGGATTCTTAATTCCAAAATCAATTTATCAGATTCCCCAAACGAAGTAAAGTTTCTCTTATTGTCACATACTAAAAATATAATTACCTTCATCATATTAAAACCTTACTGAAATCAACAAGTACTGCAGTACAATCCATATATATATGACATTATTCTTATAACCAGAATATAATCCTTGAGTCCAAAAGCACCAATACATTAATTATTCCGCTTCAACTGTAGCCACAGCATAAGATTGGCCTTGATCCCTTGGCCTTTTCTGAGGTAAGTTTCCCTGACACTTAGGACATTCATTTGCATAATGACCCATTTCTCTACAATTGTAGCATTCCACTTTGATAGCCTCTTTCTTTCCCTTGCAATCACGAGCCTGGTGACCCTTTTCTCCACATTTATAACAAACTCCCATTCTTTTTAGGCAAGTACCAGGGTGATTCTTCCCACAATTATGACATAATGGAAAATCCTTCTTTCCCTTTTTCCCTTTATCTGTCTCTTGTTCCACCGTTCTCTTCTTCTCTTGCTTTACTTTGTTGTCATAAGACTTAGAGAATTCCTTTTCTGTCTTGATAGCACACGAGACAATATCTTCGTATGATGAGAAGGATTGTGACACCAAAGCTCGACGGAGAAATGGTTTTAACCCATCAAAGAAACGATCAATCTTACTCCTTGGGTTACGTATATAATCGGCAGCATGCCTCGCTAACCTTGTAAAGTTAGCCTCATACATTGCGACATTCTCATCCTCCTTCTGCCTCAGACTCAGAAATTGCCTTTCCATATCTGCTCGATGGTCATGAGGAAAGTATGTTTCTAAGAAAAGCTCTTTGAACTCCCTCCATTCCATATTCGATACGTCATCATCTTCCTTTGTGTTTTGAATCAATGACCACCATTGATCAGCATCTCCAGTGAGGCGGTAAACTGCCATGATAACTTTCTCCCTTTCACTGCTCCCCAAAGAATGAAATATTTTCTCTAGGGAATTTATCCATTGCTCAGCTACTAAGGGATTTGTACTCCCATTGAACGTTGGTGGTTGTTGCCTCATGAATCGGTCTAACATTGATCCTCCACGCTGCGGATCAGGGTGCTCCATACGGGTAAGGTTATTATTCATAACCTGAGTAAGTTGTCCCAGTATAGTGATTAGCTGATCGGCACCAGTTGCATCACCATCCCCACTATAATTATCTCGAGTAGGAGGGAAATCCCTACATGGAGTGCGTGTATTGATATGGTTTCCATTTCTTCCACTAGGCGCCATTTCTAAACAATGGCATAAACTAGATAAGTTTATGAATCAAAATACATAATCCCATGCTTATAAAACACTTAACATAAATTGAACTATTTATGGATATAATCCATATTCATAAAAATGTTTTCTTTGAGGAAGTATATACTCATAAACCCTTCATAATGATTTGTAAAGAGAATGAGAGTTATCCTAAGCATATCCCCCGGGAGTGTCGTAACCAAGAGTGCAGCAAGGCCCGTTGTCGTGCACCAGTTCCCGTTCGAGTCTAGCTCAAAGCGGTGTTTTCGGGTTTTACCCCTAGGTACATCTGTGCCAGAGCCGCCTCTACCTGCTCGTATCCAGACAGGGATGTATTGCTCGGAAAACTCACAAAATCTCTACAATACCAAAATTCTAGGAAGTTCTTCTATACTAATCCTCAAAGTTCATCTTAGGTCTACGTGCTCTAATCAGAGTTTATCTAAATCTATATTCCAAGGTTTGTACTAAACTTCCTCTGATACCAACTGTAACGCCCCGACCCTAGCTACCCAGAGTCGGTGCATTACTTCGTAACATTGGCATGATCACAAGAAAGATCAAATCCCGAAAGACCGATTGGTTTAGTAGTCTTGGAAACACTAGATATAATCATAAAGTTTTACATTACATTCCAAAGTGAAAAACTAATACAACAACAAAGTCTTCATATCCACACTATTAACCCCTCATAATATCCCTGCAAGTCATTCATAATTTACCTCTTCACTACCTGGGAAAAATAAAACATAGAAAAGGGGTGAGCTCAAATGCCCAGTAAGGATAACAATATAGCGGAATATTCAAAATAAGCATAAACATTTAAGGCAATGCATTACTAAAACAAAAGCCTTTTAAAATTGAACTTCAACATAGTATGGCAAAAGTAAAATGAAATAATGCCATTTACTTGTTCACATGGATATTCTACTAATCGAATAATCACATGCAATATCAATAACCACTTTCATAATGTTGGAATGCATAATGCTAAACGTTAATTTCTTTGTCTAGGCCTCATCCCAAGACCTAGGGGTTACTTCTAACCGGAACCCAACCCGGAGTGCCTCTAATAACCGGACACCAACTCGGAGTGCCTCTAATAACCGGACACCAACCCGGAGTACCTCTAATAACCGGAGACCAAACCGGAGGGCTTAATTTTACCAGTCCCTAACCTGGAGGGCTTAATTTAACCAGTCCCCAACCTGGAGGGCTTACTTTAACCAGTCCCCAACCTGGAGGGCTTACTTTTACCGGTCCCCAACCCGGAACATACTTGTTCAGCACATTCATCTGAAGAAAAGTTTGAAATATAACATAAACATTCGGATTAAAAATAACTTCTGAAATGTCAACACTTTAAACATAAACCATGAGTGATATAAAAATAGCACATCCATAGTCAAACATAACTCATTCGATACAATATGGAAGATTGTAATGTATCACATTGACCTCAATCAAGAATAATGAAGGATGTTGACATAGATGAAATCAAAATTGTTTTTAGAGAAATACCTCTTCCTATTTTTGAAATCATTTAAGAGCCATATAAAATAAAACATTTTCTTGAAAATATTCTTATAAGCTTGTAAGGGAAGCTTTGACGATTTTATAACGGCGGTAAATAGCCGGACCCGCCGTATAAGTTTAAAAAAAACGTTCTTACCTTAATTCTGTCGAAAAGGTTAAAAATGACCTTGTTTTGAAAACGACGGAAAGATTCCTTTATAAACCACTTATAAAAGTCAAAAAGGGTATGAATGACTTTAACTCATATTCTAGTAAATAGTAAATATGTTTTGAAATACATTTCGAAGAAACATGGATGTGGATGATAAAGAAATCCCAGTAGATTATTACGTATAAACAACCTCAGATAATGAAGAGATTGTGAAATAACCCTTACCTTGTAATTTTCCTTGGTTGGGGTAGGTTAACCTCCTGTATAATGGTGAAATAATTGTTACTAAATTATACAAGAATCATATACATTAATATGATATCATATATGATCTTTTAACATTGCTTTATTAATAATATCTTAGTATTATCGTCGTTTCGGGTGATAATCGATTCGTTCTTCTTAAATGTTTGGTTACGTAAGACATGTTTGTAATGGATAGATTATATCTTATTCATGATATTAACATTATTTTTAACCCCAAAATGAGAATAAGACTTGAATGGATATGATGGAGAATGAATCTTATCACGTTTGTGGAGACGGTAGTCCGTACGTGCGCACGAACGCTACTTCCATTTAATTTTTTATTTTAAAAGAATCTAATCCAAATGATACATAGGTATATTACTATTCCAGTATAGTATTTTATATATGTTACTTATGTTCATTAACACCATCCTTTATACGTTCCATGTGTGGTATGAACGAGTCATATCATTTTAAGGGGGTGGTAGTCCGCACTTCCTCAAATGAAATTATCGTATGTATATACAACATGAAACGAATAATGGTATGAAATAAAATGGAATTACAGAAGCTTATATATAAAATATTTATCATTAATATCATATTTAATTACAGTGCCATCATAATGGCCACCATGAGAGGTGGTAAGATGTATTTGAACAATCATCGTTTCGTGAGGCGTTAGTTTGCCATCCACAGAAACATTATGTTCATCATCCATTAGATGGAGTTGTGTGTATGTGTAGTTTGAATCCTTCTTATAACAACATCCTAGTATATTGAGGATACTGGTGTTGTTACAAAATAAGGGAAATAAAAAGAGTTTGGGGGTTGAAGAAGCAAAATAAATGAAAATAATTTAAGAGAAATCGTTACCTTTAATTTAGGTAACTCACTTTGGTTGGAACCAAAGGACTTCTTGAAATGATTTCTGCCTAAGGGGAAGCTTCAAGGAGGAGGATAGGGATGTGGGGAGCTTAGTTGGGCAGAGTTTGGACGAGCCAAGTGGCTTGAGAGGTGTGAGGAAAAGAGAAGGAGGAGTGCCCTTTTATAAGAGGGGTGAGGGGCACCTTTGGAAAAGCTAGAAATATTAATTTATAATAAATTCATATTCGGTTTCCAAAGGCTCCAAAGTTGACTATTCAAAGGATGAGGTGGGGATAGGTCGAAAACAACTCATCCAATAGAATTTAGACAGGTTTGGGTACTTATATTAACCTTATCTTTAAGTATTAACTCTAAGTTAATTAGTTTCACTTTTACAATATCTCTTTGTATTTTTATATAATATGGTTAATAAACATACTATATACATCCAAGCGACCCCCAAGTGGTACATTAATGATGAACCTATCATGATATAAGTCTCTTGGCCGAACCTTAGATTTTTAGGAATTTAATATCAATTAATAATATAATATTTGTTTTAAGAACTCTTTTATGTCAATTTTGACACTATTCATTAGTTGATTTTTGTGAAACTCATAACAGATTTATTACTTCAAAAAAAGTCAATTAAATCAATCCTAATATATCATATTATCCTAGAAAATTAGTTTAATTCATTAAAAGTTTCATATTATATTTATTTGGGTATTTATAATATCAATTATTTTAATTTTTCACTATTATAGTAATTACTGCATCATCATTGTGTCATAAATAAAATAAATTATTTAATGTCTAAAAATTATAAATAAAATATCATTATGTAGGAAATCTTTTTAGCTTTCTAATGAATATTTATAATCTAAAATCCAACATATATAACCCTAGTTAACAATTTTGTTCTAAAAGATATATGCTTGTGTCATTTTTGTATTCATTTTAACTTAATTAAAATAAAGTGTCATTATCACTTACAAGTGGATCCATGGGGTCCCAAAATAGACCCAAATATGCCCACGGTCGACCATTTATCAACCAATAGGGTTAAGACACGTTTTAGAGTAATTTAGTATTATTATAATATTATTTTTTAACCCTTATTTACCGGATTTACCCTTAACCATGGTAAATAAAATATTTACCGCAGTAATTATTCAAAATGTCTAAAAATAAAAGTTACCTATTTACAAAATTTGAACATCCTGATTCCAAATATGGAATCCATTTTTCTAAATTCAAAACACAGAAGTGGCAGAAATTAATTTAAAATTAATTCCCGCTGTCAAAACAAAAAGCGTGTTTTTAAGAGATAATAACTATCAAAAGATTGACACTTGTTTATGTTCGGTTTAATTGTAAAATTATGTCCAATGACAAACATTAAATTGAATGGTAAAAATATATTCTAAATATACTTTAAAACCAATCAAATTCATAATTTATCAATATTAATTATTTTGATTAAAAAAGTTGTTTTTAATTAAAATTTAGTAATTTTCACTATTCATCAAAATACAAAAGTTATCCGAAAAGTACCAAAATTTCACCCTAAACTATAATTGATATTCCGAATTCAAAAATGATGCCTATTTTACAAAATTCCAAACATATAAGTTGCATTAATTAATTTTATAATTAATTCCCGCTGTCAGAACAAATAGCGTGTTTTTAGGAAACAATTTATATCAAAAGATTGGCAATTGTTTATGTCCATTTTCAATGTTAAATTAATTCTAATGACCACCATTGGATAAAATGGTAAAAATATGTTCTAATTATACTTTAAAACCACTAAATAGTATAATTTATCACAATTAATTATTTTGATTAAAAATGTTGTTTTAAGTATTTTTCACTATTCATAAAAAATTGGAAGTTCTCAGAAAGTTAAAAAAAATTCAACTTAGGATAATTTCGATATTACGAATACAAAAATGAAGTCCATTTGAAATATAAAATTTCTATAATTTTAAAAAGTGGTTATTACTATTCATAACAGCTACTTTGATTAGTCGCGGTGTTTTAGAACTCGAAGTTGCGTACAATGCAAGCTATTGCATTATTCAATGAGAGGCGTATCGTGGAAGCTCGGGGTGTTACATTAATGAAATGAAAACATAATGATACATAGGTATATTATAATTCCTATATAATATCATATATAATTTCACTAACTCTATCCTTTATATATTCCATGAATGGCATGAATGAGTCATATCACTTTGAGGGGGCGGTAGTCCGCACTTCCTCAAATGAAATTATCATATTTATCCATTATGGAGACCATAAAAGTATTATATAAATTAAAAATAAAAAAACATAGAGAAAATATAAATATAATATATATCACATATAAATGTAGTTCGGTATTAATGGAAACCATAAGAGGTGGTAGGATATAACTAAACAATCATCATTTTGTGAGGCAGTAGTTCGTCGTGCACAGAAATAGTATGTTTGTATCCATTAGATTGAGGTGTGTGGAAGTTTAGTTAGAATAAATCTCATAAAAACATACTTTTATATTAAGGATATTGGTGTTGTTATAAAATAATGTAATAAAGTGAGTTTAGGGTGTTGGAGAAGGAAAGTAAAAGAAAAGGACTAGAGAGAAGACGTTAAATTTAAATTGGATAACTCCCTTTGGATTGAACGAAAAGGATTTCATGAAGTGCCTTCTACCTAAGTTAAGGATTGTAGGTAGAAGAGAAAGATTTTGGTAGATTATTTGGGCATATTTTGGACGAGAAAAGGGGGCTTGAGAGTTGTGAGTATGAGTAAGAGTTGATGTCTTTTTATAAGGGGGAGGAGGGGCTCTTTATGAATGCTTTAAAGTATTATTTTATTATAAAATTATTTTTCTGTTTGAAAATGTAAAAAACATATTTAATTCTATTATATGGGGAATATAAGTTGAAATAAAATCATCCAATAATAATTGGAATGTTTTTTGATATTTGTTAATCCATATCTTTTTTTAACCCTTTGTTATCTTATTTAACCTTTACCACATCCTCTTATATATTCATACTATATGGTTAATATATTTTCTATAAAATTTCAACAGACCCAAAATGGATCATTAAAGTAATTTTGTAAAATTATATATGTCATTTGGATGAATCTTAGATTTATAGGATTATTTTATCATTTAATAAAATATTAATTTTTTAAAAACTCATTTATGTCAATTTACAAACTATTCATATCAAGACTATTAAAAAATCTATGACAACTTTATTCATTCAAAAAACATTCATTAATTAGAATATAATGAGTCATTATTATCCCTAAAATTCTTGTATGGCATAAAAAGGTTAAAAATAAATTTACGTTAATATTTAGAATATCATTTATTTCAAGCTTTTATTAATGAAGCAATTATTGTGTC
This sequence comes from Viscum album, assembly GCA_963277665.1. Taxonomy (NCBI): domain Eukaryota; kingdom Viridiplantae; phylum Streptophyta; class Magnoliopsida; order Santalales; family Viscaceae; genus Viscum; species Viscum album. The sequence goes on from OY728125.1 coordinate 563,742,569, forward strand.
ACCATTGTGTCATAATTAAATTTATTTATTTAATATCTAAAAATTATAAATAAAATACCATGATGAATGAAATATTTTTAGATTTCAAATTAATATTTATAGTTTAAAATATCACTTACATAACCCCATATAAAAATTATTTTAATAAAAATATTCTTGCTGATGATATTTTTATTTTTACTTTAAAAAAAGTTATTAATGTAATTATTTTACCCTTGTGGCTTTAAAAGGAACAACATCTCACCCAGGGATTTTATTGGTCATCAATTACTCATCCAATAAGGTTAAGAAAAGTGTTAAGGTAATTTTACAGTATTATAAAAATATTTTTACCTTAAACTACCCTATTTACCTTTAACCGTAGTAAATTAAAATCAAAAGTTATTATTCACCAAAAAATATTTTCATCTTATTGAACCAAATTTTTCATACTAATGACAACCATGTATGTTCTATTTTTAAAATTCAATTCAATGAAGCGGTAATAATTCATTAAAAAGAAAAAGTCTATTTTTTAACTACTATCCAGTGTTTTTCACTATTCATCAAAAATTGAATGTTTTCAGAAAAATACCAAAAATTACCCCAAATCTAATTCTGATATTCCGAATTCAAAAATTATTTCTATTTTACCAAAATCAAAAAGTATATTTTTAATTAATTAATTTAAAATCAATTTCCATTGTCAAAACCAAAAAAACGTGTTTTTAAGAAATAAGAACTATCAAAACATTGACACTTGTTTATGTCCAATTTCAAAGTGAAATTACTTAAATTGAGAAACATTAGATTAAATGGTAAAAATATGATCTAATTAAAATTTAAAACAAATAAAATGAAAAATATAACTATATAAATAAATTTTATTAAAAGGAAGTCTTGAATTAAAATGCAGTATTTTTCACTATTCATTCTAAAATGAACTTTATCTAAAAAAACTAATATTTCACCCAAAGTCAATTTTTTGATGTCCCAATTATAAAAAAAAAATTTTTGTCAAATGGAACATATAAACGTGAAAGAAATTATATTTAAAATGGGTTCGCCATCAAATGGCGGTAACCCGACCTTTTAAAAATATTAGAGTTTTTCATGCTTTAAAATCAGATTCATTATTATTTTAACACTCTAAAATTTATTAGATAAATGTAAAAACATTTAAAAAACATGTATAAGCATATTGTAGTTAGTTTTGTTCATTCCTGCTGATACAACGGCTAGGCGTAAATTACCATTTAAAAAAATATTATATTATTATAATTTTTAGTTTGACTCAGCATTGTGTGCAACATGAGATTTCTTCGAAACTCATTGTTGTGTGTCGGGTACGCTATCGAACATAGCATCCCCCTTAAAGTAAAATTAATATTTAATTCAAAAATATTAATAATATATGAAAATATCATACTCTTTATTTACTTGGGATGATACATCCTTCCCTCCTTTTGGGAATTGCATCCCTGCAATTCTATTCACTTATCAAATAAGTGGGGGTATTTATCCCTCAGAGCATTTTCAGATTCCCTTGTTGCCTCTTCAACCATATGGTTTTTTCGCAAAACCTTTACTTGATGGATTACCTTATTCCCCAACACTTTCTCTCTTCAGTCAGGAATCTGGTCTGGTTGTTCCTCATAAGAAAGATTCACTTCCAACTGAACTACCTTTGGACTCAGAACATGACATAGATCTGGAATATACTTTCTCAACATTAAAACCTGAAAACCATTGTGTGCCTGGGATAAACATAGAGGTAAATCCACTCTATAGGAAACTGATCCAAATTTATTCAGGATTTCATAGGGTCCAATGAACCTCAGACTCAATTTTCCCTTCATGCCAAAACTCATCACACTTTTCCATGGATAAACAATTAGAAAGACATGATCACCTACCTCGAAAGAAAGAAATTTCCTCTGGTTGTCCGCATAAATTTTCTGCCTACTCTGAGCTGTTCTTATGTGCTTCTGAATCAATTGAACTTTTTCTGCCATCTCTTCTATCAATTCAGGTCCCATCAACTTCTTTTCACCTACTTCATCCCAAAAATATGGAGTTCGACACCTCTTTCCATATAATGCCTCAAATGGAGCCATCAGTATGTTGGAATGAAAACTATTATTATAAGAAAATTCAACCAAAGAACGATGTTAGTCCTAACTTCCCTCGTAATTCAATGAGAAAGCACGTATCATATCTTCCAAAGTCTAAATTGTTCATTCTGACATTCCATCTGATTGAGGATGAAAATTTGTACTAAAATTAAATTCAGTACCCAACGACTTCTAAAGGCCTTTCCAAAAGTTTAAAGTAAACCTGGGATCATGATCATATGTAATGGAGAGGGGAACTCCATGCAACCAGACAATATCTTTAACATAAAACTGTGAAATATGATCTAGAGATAGATTATATAGAATAGGAATAAAATGAGTATATTTAGTCAGTCAATCAACAATAACCCATATTGCATTATTACCTCGAGAATTCTTTGGTAATCCCATAACTAAATCCATGGACACAATTTCCCACTTCCACTCTATCACCGGTAAAGGCTGAAGCATCCCTTTTGGTAACTGTCGCTCTTCTTTAACATGTTGACAAGTCAAACACTTCATAGTAAAGTCAGCAATATATCTTTTCATTCTATCCCACCAGTAATACTTCTGATGATCTTTGTAAATCTTAGTACCACCAGGATGAACTGAAAACAGAGAACTATGAGATTCACATAATAACTATTTCTTTGACTGTAAATCCCAAGGAATAGATAATATCTTCCCAAACCTCAAAACACAATCTTTATCATTGTTCAATTCAGGTGACTTACCCTTCTGAACCAACTCTACCTTTTTCTGCAACTGATTGTCTTCCTTCTGTGCTTTCTTTATTTTGTCTGTTGGGGATGATTTCACTAACACCTTAAACAAAACAGTGGAATTTCCTACACCAAAAACTTTTATTCCAAAGTTCAACAAATATTTAATCAATGGGTATTGTTCCAAACATAACATCGTTAATGTAGCATTACTATTTTGACTCAATTCATCAGCCACTTTATTTGCATTCCCTAGATGATCATGAATCATGCAATCATAATCCTTTACTAATTCCAACCATCTTCTCTATCTCTTGTTAAATTATTTTTGAGTGAATATATATCTCAATATTTTGGGTTCACTATATATTTCAAATTTTACTCCATACAGATGATTCGTCAAATTTTTAAAGAAAACAAATAGCAGCTAATTCCAAATCATGTGTAAGGTAATTAAATTTATCAGGTTTCAATTGACGCGAAGCATAAGAAATTACCTAATCATTCTGCATTAGCACAAAACCAAGTCCTTTCAAATAATCATCACTATATATAACAAAAACACCATTTCTGGAAGTTAGTTCCAAAACAAGAGCATTCACAAATCTTATTTTCAATTCCTAAAAACAATCATCACATTATTTTGTCCAAATGAACTTAACACATTTTCGAGTTAACTTAGTCATTGGGCTAGATAAACATGAAACATTTTCAACAAATCTATTATAATAACCTACTAACCCAAGAAAACTATGGATCAAAGTTATATTTGTGGGTCTTGGTCATTCATCAACAACTTTTTTTTTAGCAGGATCAACATTTATGCAATTCTTTGAAACAGTGTGACCAAGGAATGAAATTTTTTGTAACCAAAACCCATACCTTCTGAATTTCCCATATAGTTTCTTTTTATTTAAGGGTTTCAAGACAGCCCTTAAATTAATTTCATGTTCCATTTTACTTTTGTAATAAACCAAAATATCATCAACAAACACAACCAAGAACGTATCCAAGAACTCATAGAAAATTCAATTCATAAGATCCATGAATATAGCATGTCGATTGGTTAACCCAAAAGGCATAACTACAAATTCATAATGGCCAAATCTAGTACGAAATTTAATTTTTAGAGTGTCTAATTCCTTTACTTTCAACTGATGGTACCCCAAACTCAAGTTAATAATTTAAAAATACCGAGCTCTCTGGAGTTGATCAAGCAAATCAAAAATATGAGGAAAAGGATACATGTTCTTAATAGTGATGATATTCGATGCTCTATAATCAATGAAAAGTCTCATTGAACCATATTTATTTTTAACAGACAATAAAGGAGAACCCCATGTTGATTTTGTAGGTCAAATGAAACCTTTATCTAATAACTCCTGCAATTTCTTCTTTGACTCTAGAAGTTCAATTTGAGCCATTTGATAAGGGGGTTTTGAAGTTGGATTAGCATCAGAAACTACTTCAATAGTAAATTAAACTTCTTAGTCAGGTATTATACCCAGCAACTCATCAGGAAAAACATAAATATACTCATTTACCACTAGCACATCATTAATCTAAATAGTTCCTTTGTTTTCAATAATATGTGCAAGGTAGCATTCATTTCCATATTTTACTAGTTTCTCATCTTCGTGATATGTTATCAAAATTAAGGGTTCATTCTTGTAAAAAAACTGAAATTATTTCATAAAATAAACCAATTTAGCTCTACATTAATCTTAGCATGATAAATGCAAAGCCAGTCTATACCCAAAATAACATCAAACTCTACTAGAGTCAAAATAATAAGGTTTTTAGGTAGATTCTTTCCGCACACAACGACCTGAAGGTTATTATAATTTCTTTTTGTCTCAACATTTTCTCCTGGTTGTTTTACCCTATGTTCAGGATTCATATCTCGAAATGAAATGCCCAATTTTCTTGAAAACTTCTTGAAAATTAAAGAATGTCTAGACCATAAATCAAAAAACAGATTGGAATAATCTAAATAAACAAATAGTGTACTTGATACTACTTCATTTGATAGCCCAAAATCTTTTGAAGTAGTTGAAAAGGATTTAGCCACTCCTTTATGCTTGTATTCTGTCTTCTTTCCTTCAGTTGAGTTATTCGTTGGACACTCATTTGCAAAATGACCCATTTCAATGCACTTAAAACATTTTACTGACTGTAAATCAGCTTTTGACTTACCATTATCCTAATATTTTTTAGTGAAATTACGAGATTTATGCTCTATTTTACCACATCATTAGCACTTTCTAAAATTCAAAAGACATTCCCCAACATGTATTTTCCATAATTTTTACAAACTGTAAACTTATGTTTCTTACCATCTGACTTTTTTGAAGAGTTCTTACTTTACATCTTCCACCTCAACCTCTTATTCAGTTTTTTTTCAAAGAATACATGATTGAAAACTCTATTTCCACCTTCCCCTCACATTAAAAAAGTTTTTTCATAACTTTTTAACTCATGATAAGGTAAATCCCTTCAATATGTTGACTTTAATCCCGAGTAAAAATGAGTGATTTAACTATCAGGATCTTATATGAAACTTGGATCATTCCCTTCCCGTCGACTGAATTTTTCTTCATAAGAAGCCATTGAGTCATCCTCCTTCCTCAATTCCAGGAATTGTTTTCTATCCTAAGATGAACCACCTTAGGAAAATATTTCTCAAGAGACGTACATTTGAATTCATCCAAATCAAGAGCATCAATCTTCTCACTATCCCTGATATTTTTCACCATCAACCACCACTGATCTGCTTCACCTTCAAATCGGTAAACAGCAAGACTAACATTTTTATGTTCTGAACACCCCATGACATCAAAAATCTTCTCCAGTGCTTTAATCCACCCTTCACCAAGCACAGGGTTAAATGATCCTTTGAATTATGGGGGACGCTACCTCATGAAATGCTCCACAACTGACATGTTCCTTTGTGGTTGATTTGGATGATCTTCTGCATTGATACCACTACCATTTATATTCTGAGTCAATTGTTCTATCACTATAACAAACTGCTCAGTTCCAATTCTGACCATCTCAAGCTACTGATTTGGAAGGTTTTTTTCCTGTTGATTTCATCCCATCATAGTTACCATGTTTCCTCTGTGGAAAACCATTCTAAACGCGAAAATACATTAGGTAAATCAACGTGGTAATCTGTAAATTCTATATAACAAAAATTAATTTATGGATATTAATTTAATAAAACCCCAACTTTTATAGCTGTCTAAACCGACCTCTGATACCAAATATAAGGCCCCAACCGTCAATATTACATAATATTGAATTATGTTAATAATTCACATTGTGGATAATTTCAGGTTTAGAGTTTAATGAATTAGTCTATAACTTTTACATTACATCTTAAATATTACAAATTAGTCACTTATACTCAATATCAATTTTTTCATAAAATAAAAACTCTTAAAATAAAATATAAATTATTTTCATGGTATAAATCTTCTTGAATTATTCCTTTCTCTAAACCTGCCTTATATCATGTTAAAGACATTTCAAAAACTTGGGATAAGCATAAAAAAACTCTGTAAGGGTTACAAAATAAAGAAAGGAAAAACTAGTCCATGATTACATAAAAAACATAAGATCTTTGACATACCTCATTAAATGATAATATTTATGAATAAAAGATAGTAATCACAAATCATAAAGTTAACTTGTGGCATCCATAAGATAGATATGTTTTAGCTTTCACAGCTATGTAGGGAGTTACATTTGGAATACCCATCAGAGTATATTCCTTAAATATCTTTGGAGCAACATTAACGTTTACCTCCATCACATTAACCAATGCATTGGAGAGATGTCTCGGGCTCACCTGCCATAGGTTTATCATGGAACCACCCATATACAAAAACAATTCCCAAGAACCATAAAATAATTGTAACACATGAACAAGCATAAAGGAAAATTAAAATATCTAAATTTCAATAAAAATATGAAATTTCAATATATTGACACAATAAATCCATTCTTAAAACCAATTTCAATACAAAAATACATTAAAAGTTTATATGGTATTTCTTTTTCTTTAAAAAACATTACATTTTTGTTAAGGAATCCAAATATCAAATAATTCTCACAATAGCGGAAAGATCATTGTCACCATGTACGTTAAAAAGAAACATTCTTTTTGTCGTTTAGTAAAAATATTCATAGAGAAAATATTCCCTTTGAATGAAATTAAAAATCTATGGTTTTTATATACCATGTGAAGTAAATCCATGTATAAATCAAAGTATTCCTCAATGAAAGGAGATTGAGACGAAATCTCTTGCCTTGTGTATGAGTTAACTCGTTTGTTCTTTAATCCCAAGAATAATAAAATAAAGTTAATTTAAAATTACTTAAGAAAATTTTTCATGTGTATTAATCATTTTATATCACTTATTACCACATTATAATCATTACATAGTAATTTAAGTTTATAGTGGTAATTTTGTCGATATTTGGTACATGAGTCAAAAATGAACTTTTTATAATTACAAGTTGTCTATGTGGTCAAAATTAAATTATCTACAGAATGATATTAATGATATAGATATTATATTTATCATATATATCTAGTATATATATTTATTTATAATAGTATATAACATTTGGAGATAAGAAATGAAATGCACTGTTAATGGAGACGGTAAGCCGTACGTACCCATGAACGCTACTTTCATTTCTATTTCATATTTAATGGAATAAAAACATAATTATAAATAGTTATATTATAATTACAGTATAATATCATATATAATTTCATGAACTCCATCCTTTATACGTTTCATGCATGGCATGAACGAGTCATATCACTTTGAGGGGGCGGTAGTCCGTACATGCTCAAATGAAATTATTATATTTCTCCATTATAGAAACCATAAAGGTATGATATAAATGAAAAATATAGAAGAATAGATTCAATATAAATATAATATATAAAACATATAAATATACTTCCATCTTAATGTCCACCATAAGTGTCGGTAGGAGATAACTGAACAATCATCGTTTCGGGAGGCAGTAGTTGGTCATCCATAGAAACAGTATGTTCGTATCCATTAGATGGAGGTGTGTGGATGTATAGTTAGAATAATTCTCATAAAAAATTACTAGTATATTGATGATACTATTTTATTTATAAAATAATGGAATAAATAGAGTTTATGGGGTTGGAGAATGAAAATAAAATAAAAGAACTTGTGTGAAGATGTTGCCTTTAAATTGGGTAACTTCCTTTGGTTTGAACCAAAAGGATTTATTAAAGTCCCTTATGCTCAAGTTAATAATTCTAGGTGGAAGATAGGGATGTTGGGAGCTGATTTGGGTAGATTTTGGATGACACGAGGGGGCTTGAGAGGTGTAAGTAAGGGTTAGAGGTGATAGCTTTTTATAAGGGGGAGGAGGGGCTCTTTAAGAATGTTTGAATGTATTATATTATTATAAAATGATTTTTAAGTTTAAAAAGGTCCAAAACTTATTTAATTAAAATATAAGGTGAATATAAGTCTAAATAAAATCATCCAATAATAATTGGTAATGTTTTTTATATTTTTAATCCTTATCGTTTTTGTTTAACCCTTTTGCAACTTATTTAACTTTTACCATGTCCTCTTATATATTCATACTATATGGTTAATATATTTACTATAAAATTCCAATCGACCAAAAATAGATTCTTAATGAAATATTTAGCATCATATTTTTAATTTGGCCGAAATATTATATTTTTAAGATTATTTTATCATTTAATAAAATATTAATTGTTTAAAAACTCATTTTTGTCAATTTATAAACTATTCATATCAGGACTTTTAAAAAATCTATAAAAACTTTATTCTTTTGAAAAACTTTCATTAATTCAAACATTACAATTCATTATTATCCCTAAAATTCTTTTATGTAAAAAAAAGTTTTAAAAAAAATTTATTTTAGTATTTATAATATCATTTATTTGAATATTTTATTTGTGAAGCAATTATTTCATCACCATTGTGGCATAATAACATTTATTTATTTAATGTCTAAAAATTATTAATAAAATACGGTGATGTAAAAAAAAAATTTATATTTAAAATTAATAAATATATTGAAGATATGACTTACATAACCCCATATAAAAATGTTTTAGTAAAAACATTCATGTTTATGATATTTTTATTTTTTACTCTTAATAAAAAGTTATTAATGTCATTATCTTACCCAAGTGGCTTTCAAAGGACAAATTTATCACCCATGGATTGTCTTGGTCGTCCATTACTCATCCAATAAGGTTAGGATAATTGTTAAGGTAAATTTTATTTTATTATAATATTATTTTTCTTTGAATTACCCAATTTACCTTTAACCGCGGTAAATAAAAATCAAAAGTTACTATTCACCCAAAAATATTTCGAAAATATTTAACCATATTTTTCATACTTATGAAAACCATGTATGTCAGATTTTTGAAATTCAATTCAATGAAGTGGTAAAATTTCATTTAAATGAAAAAGTTGGCTTTTTAACTACTATGCAGTGTTTTTCACTATTCATAAAAAATTGTAAGTTTTTAGAAAAATACCAAAAATTCACCCAATTATAATTATAATATTCTGAATTCAAATATGATTTTTATTTTAACAAACTGAAAACATATATGTTTCATTAATTAATTTAAAATCAATTTCCATTGTCAGAACCAAAAATCGTGTTTTTAAGAAATATTAACTATCAAAATATTGACACTTGTTTGTGTCTAATTTCAAATTTAAATTACTTCCACTGACCAAATTTAGGTTAAATGGTAAAAATATTATCCAATTACACTTTAAAACAAATAAAAAGAAAAATCTACCTACATAAATAAATTAGATTAAAAGGTAGTTTTGGAATTAAAATGGAGTAATTTTCACTATTCATTATACAATGAACTTTATCCGGAAAAGAACCAAAAATTTACCCAATATAAATTTTTATGTCCCAATTCTGAAGAAGAATTTTATTTTTTCAAATGGAACATATAAAAGTGAAAAAACTATAATTAAAATGGTTTCTCCAACAAAAGGCGGTAAAATGACCTTTTAAAAATATTAGTTTTTCATTCATTAAAATTTGATTCATTCTTATTTTAAGCCTCTAATTTTTTTTGGATAAATGTAAAAACATTTAAAAAAATGTACAATAATATTTTAGTTATTTTTGTTCATTCCCACCAATACAATGACTAGGCATTAACAACCATTTAAAATAAAATATTATTATTATTATTAATTCAGCATGACTCAGCATTGTTTGCAACATGAGATTTCATAAAAACTCATTGTTCTGTGTGGGGTACACCATCGAACTTAAAATCTCATTTAAAGTAAAATTAATATCTAATTTACAGATATTAATAAATATTAAAATATCATATTCTTTATTTACCTTTGATGTTACTTATCATTTCGATGATCACAGAAATATGTGTACACATATCCTTCAAACACAGTTCAAAGAGGACTCATCAACAACCCATCGAAGATAATATCTTCTAAACTAGATTTTTTGTAAGAGTTTTAAAGCATCAATAAATTTCTTGTTCATTACCATTATAGCGTGTTTTTCTCAAATAACTATTGTATTTCAACATTTATTACATATCTTTTCATTATATAATACAAAGCGTAGGATCTTTTAAAGTTTACATTCTTGGAAATAAGGTACACAATACATGAAAACAAAAAGATAAATCTAAATCCACTTCAAATACATCTTCATGGGTTCACACAGGGTTACTTTTATTGCATCTCATATCATGGGGATATACATCAAAGGAAATGGGTGAGCACTAATCCCAATAAGGGAATAAACTAGTGAGGCATATAACATGTGATCTTGAGGAAAATCAATAAGAACATGAGGCATAAAAATAAGGTTTGAACAAGAGGTATATAATAAAATTAGTAACATGAATAATAATATGTAAATTTGGTTGCATCATTTAAATTATAACTTCATAATCAAATCACCATGGTTTATCACCAAGGTGTCATAAATGAAAATTGCCAAGTTTATTCACCAAGGTATAGTAAAACATGTCATATATGTATACAAAACTCTTTACTCAATGCATTGGAGATATATCAGGGATAAACCTTAATATTTATTAATTTCATATGATCCACATAGATCATAATAAATAATTTCATTAATAACCAATGTAGAATAATTAATGGGTTTCTTATCAAAATCATTTGCGTATAAAAGTTCTTAAAGTCAGGATCATTGTGTCACTTTTAAACCATGAAAGAAAATTTAAGTTTCATATAAGAAAATAACTAAATCAATAAGTCATGTATACATATTTTTTAATACCAGTTGAAAATAAAACAGTTTTGGGTATTCAAATAGAAAGGATAATTGAATTTCTCATGTAAAAGAGAGGAATTTAAGAAGTAAATTTGGCAGCATGACGGGTATAAAACATGGTTTTAGAAAAGGTTAGAATGAGAAGGTAAAATGGTATGACATTAATAAAATAACTTTATTAAAATAATGGGACAATATAAAGTGGAAAAAAGAACTTATTTTATAAATTTCATGACATACCACATGAATAGTGAACTTGAATGGAAAGAGAAGTGCAGATTTCCCTTACCGTGAAGAGTTTTTTCTAAAACATAATGATGGAAAATTGGGAGGTTGAGGACACCTTAGGGGGGATCATTGAGGGTAAAATAATAATAAGATCATGGAATATGGATTGTGAATTAAGGGTAATTGTGAAATGGGTGGGTATTTATACAAAAGGTGAGGTATTTGTTTAATAATTTCCCAATATAGGTCTTAGAAATCAAAGATCTATAAAATGAAAAACAATTGACATAACCATGGTTTTTTTCATGTTTTTGGAAATTTCAGTCACATTTTAGGTTATTTTAATCCACCATGTATAAAAATATTAATGACCCTTTGGAATCAAAAAGTATATTTTCTACAAAGTAATGTTTTTATGTATAAGGTTTCTATTTTAGACATTGGAAAGTCAAATATAGGTTTCATTAATTTATTAAAATCTATTAAAGTACATAATATTAAAATAAAATACTATATCCATTAGATAGTGTTTTATTAATTATTACATTAGTATGAAATATATTTAAAGTCATTAAACATACTAAAAACCCAAAATTGTATTTTTGTAATTTATATAAAATTAAAGTATTTTTTAAACCATTAAAAATTCACCCTAAACTAATTTAGATGTTATCTGTAAAGACCCGTAAATTTGAAGGAAATTTTTTTTCTCTTAATTTTCTTTGGAATTTTACAAGAACGCAGCTTCTGACGTCACCTGATTCTGAGGCCCAGTGTGCCCAGAATCACTTTCCGAAGTTTGCCTCGGGTACGTTCAGTGAACGGACGAGCGGGTTTTTCTAACTTTTGAACCGGTGCCCAGAATCGAATTCTGAGGGCAACGATGGAATCACATCGACGGTATTTGCTTAGAAACGCCTCTTCCGTAGTTGCGTTTGCTCGGTTGTGGTTTTTAATTTTTGGGTTTTAAGTTAAGAAATAAAATAAGTTGTGCGACAATTTTATTTTTATTTCACTTAAAGCCGCTTAAAGACCACTTCAAATTGTTTAAGGTGAGTTGATACGGATAGGGTGCTATCAAAAAATATCCTACCCTCTTGGTAGGATATTTGTGAGGTGGGGCCCACACGATCCCTACCGTTTCTTTTCCGCTAAGTAACGCACCCGCAAAAACCCGTCATTATGAAAGTCAACTGACGCATTTTCTTAAATTCTTAACACACCAATTAATTGCGCGGTTTTCTTCATTGAACTAATTCTATGAATTAATTTAATCATTTCTTAACCTGTTTGAAATCCGTTGGCGTAATAATAAAATAAGACCAACGCATGACATCTTGAGGGTTGTTCGTTGAGAGAATTTGACAAACCTCAAGATCTTCATCCTTCTTCGCGAAGAACGCGAAGAACGTGAAGAACGCGAAAAAAGTCGGCCTTCGACGAAGGGCGACGAAGAACACCAAGCCCTCGGAGAACGACGACGCAATGCCAAGTACCGCGACGCCAACGGTTCTTCTTCCGCGACGTTCTTCTGCGACAATCCAACCCCGCGACAACCTTCAATCGAAAACGACAAGGTAGGGGGTTTCGCTTCTTTCAAATCTCTTTGTGGGTTATAACAAAATCATAGATTTAATTATTATTAATTAAATCTTTTGTTTCTTGGTCCTCGGAGTTCGTCGACGCAACGCTGGATACCCCGATGACGCGACGTCCCCCTCCTTCCGCGAAGATCAATTCCACGAAGAACGCGTGTACGACGACTTGACGAGATAGGGGTTGTTATGAAGTAATTTTTTTTCCCGTGATTGATTCTATCAAAATAAAGAACTCGGCTTCATAAGAACAATTTTAATTTATTAAAATTGTTATTTGTTATGTTTTGTATGTTGATTATTCCTCCCGATGGTTATCACCTAACGCGGAGGGTGTGAGCCAAACGAACACGGCCCGACAACCCTCTGCAGTTCTTCATTGTTGTGCCGATTTGGCGGCCGACGACAAAACGTGACGCAAGGGCGATTTGATGTTTCTGTAGTGAAGAACGGGACCCGGGAGGAGCAGCGGCGTAGATGGGAAGAAAATCGGACCACCTAAGCGACTCTGGTGGGCCGCGGAAGACACCGGCGGTGCCGGCGGCCGGAGGCGGCGGCGCCCCGGCGCACCGCCGGAGGGAGCCGTCGTGGCTTCAGCCGCGGCAGCGGCAGCGGGTCCGGCGCACACAGGACGCGGCTTTGCTGCTTCTGTTGACCAGGGCGGCCCCCCGTGGGGGCCGCGGAACTGTCACACGGGGGCAGCGTGCCCCCCGCGTTGCTCGGCCGCTCATCCAAGCTGAACCGGCCTGGCCGGCCGGGCCGAGCCGCACCCTGGCCGGACCGGACCGGGTCTAGCTGGGTCGGCCCGGGCCCAGACCCCCGTTCAGACCGTTTCGGTCTTTTTCCCGTAACTTGAGCTACATGACTCTGAACGATGCACCTTCAGCGGCAACGCGATCCTTGGATCGATACGGTCATTTCGATATACTGCACTCAAGATTTCGGGATACATTTGGTTCGGCCGGGTTGGTTCGTACAGGAAACCAGCCGGGCCCTCGGAGTAGAAATGCTCATATCTTGAGCTCTAGACATCTGATTGACGTGCAGTCGACTTTGTTGAATTACTCTAAGTGAGATGGATCTTTTGGCTCACTCCGCCCAGGGTTTGGATGCAGGTGGAGTACGGTCGGGTTGGTTTTTCCTTAAAAACCAACCGGACCCCTGGGACGAAAAAGCCAATAACTCTCCGACCGGGCGTCCGATTGACGCGCCTTCTGCGACGTTGAGTTCCTGTTGACGATACAGAACTTTTGGATATATCAACTCTGGACCTTGTGTCAGTTGATGTATCAGCCTCTCGGCTCATGGAGCGGACCCTCCCGAACGAGCTTGCTGTGTGTGGGAACCCCAGTGCTGGCTGCGACTTCGACGACGACGACTGTGCAGAGATCCTCAGTGGACTGTGACGATGAAGAGTGCTGGTCTTGTATCCTATGTGGGTCCCAGCATAGATGAATCAATGAAGACAGGTGGTCTTGTATCCTCAGTGGGTCCCAGCTTAGATTATTCAGTGCTGGTCTTGTATCCTATGTGGGTCCTAGCATAGATGAATCAATAAAGAGTGCTGGTCTTGTATCCTATGTGGGTCACAGCATAGATGAATCAATAAAGAGTGCTGGTCTTGTATCCTATGTGGGTCACAACTGTGCTGGTCTTGTATCCTACGTGGGTCCCAGCTTAGATGATTCAGTGCTGGTCTTGTATCCTATGTGGGTCCCAGCATATATGAATCAATAAAGAGTGCTGGTCTTCTATCCTATGTGGGTCCAAGCCGTGCTGGTCTCGTATCCTACGTGGGTCCCAGCTTAGATGATTTAGTGCTGGTCTTGTAACCTATATGGGTCCCAGCGTAGATGAATCAATGAAGAGTGTTGGTCTTGTATCCTATGTGGGTCCCAGCCGTGCTGGTCTTGTATCCTATGTGGGTCTCAGCTTAGATGATTCAGTGCTGGTCTTGTATCCTATGTGGGTCCTAGCATAGATGAATCAATGAAGACAGCTGGTCTTGTATCCTCAGTGGGTCCCAGCTTAGATGATTCAGTATCTATATCTGATCATCCCTTTCAACTTTTCGACGATGTATACCTGTGTGAGCTGAATCTTGTGTTACTCTCCTTTGTGGATTGTGTTGAGCTATACTATGTGGATTTACTGTTTACTCTCCTTTTTGGATTGTGTTGAGCTATCCTATGTGGATTACTTTTGCTCTCCTTCATGGATTGTGTTGTGCTATCCTATGTGGGTTTACGTTTTGCTTTCCTGTGTGGACTAGGTTGTGCTTGGGGTCGGGTGTTGGAGCGGAATGGGAATTGATGACTTAGGTATATGTATGGGCATATACCTAAGCAGTGTCAGATGTTACTTCGTGATTGTAATCATTCCTTTTTGGTTTATCCTTTATGTATTTCAGGAGACCTTCGGGGGTCTCGGGGTCCCTACTGAGTAGCTTATACTCACCCCTACACGGGTTATGCCCGCACTTCGTTGTGTTGGTTGTAGACGACGGACAACGCTGATCGTGATGGAGGCTTGCGGAGCAGGACGATACCTGGAGGTGGACCACTGGGTGGGATGTACTTGGAGCGGACGGCTGGACCAAGGAGCTGTGGAGGCTATCTGTGCTCACCCTTCACGTGGGACTTCCAGAGGACGGCTCGACACTGCGGCTTTTCTTTTCAGTTGCTGTTTTTCCCTTCAGTTGTACTTACAGTTGGGCTTGTATTTCTGGCCCCTTTTACTTTCAGTACAGCTTGTTACCGTTTTTACTTAGTGTTTACTTTTCTGCTTGTTTATTCTGTGGTGCTTGTTTACTTTACAAAGGCAATGCCTTCCCTGTTTATCGGGATTTACGCCTTGGTGCTAGTCTCCAGCCCCTGGCCTATGGAAGGCAGGCTTAGGGTAGTCACGACATGGGCCCCGAGGGCAGGTCGTGAAAAATTGGTATCAGAGGAGTTCGGTTATACTGCAGACTCTGATCTTTCTTCTATGTGAAGTAATAGTGTTCAGCGTATTGGGTGTGGTTATCAGTCCAGGGAGTCCAGTGTTGGTGCGGCGGCCGACGTATCCATACAGCAGGACCCTGAATTCTGATTTCCGACTTAATGCACGAAAACGTTGATTGCATGTTTGTTCAATTTTTCTTTGTGATTACTTGTGTCAGCTCACCAGGTATACAGTTCTGACCGTGGTGCACCTGTTTCTTTTCAGGATGGCCCCACGATGGCAGCCAGCTAGGGTTCCGAGAGTGGAGCGTGATGACAACCCACCGAGCGATGAGGCCTCGGTGCAGGGCTTCTTGTCAGCAGAGGCATCAGCGGTACCTTTACCCGCCGATCCATCGATGCTACCAGCCCCAGCCGCTGACGATGCACGTTGCCTTAGTGCACTGCATGAGTTCCAGTGCCAGCGACCGCCCAGGTTCCATGGGGAGACGGACCCCCAGGCAGCCGAGGACTAGCTGGAGGAAGTTGTACGGGTTTTCAGATTAGTGAGGACATCAGCAGACCTAATGGTGATCCTCGCAGCGAGCCTCTTTCACGCCGCAGCAGGCAGATGGTGGAGCTTGATGCTCCAGGTGCATGATGAGACATCTCTCCTCTGGACGGAATTTGAGAGCATCTTCCGCACCAAGTTCGTCCTAGCCACTCTCTGTGCGGTGCGCATCCAAGAGTTCCTACAGCTATGGCAGGGCAGCATGACAGTGGCCTAGTACTCGACGAGATTTACTGATCTCTCGTGCTACTCCACAGATATGGTACGGGACTCGTTCTTCCAGGCCCGGACCTTCGAGCAGGGACTGAGGCACGAGATCAGGGCTTCGATGATCTCCCTCAACATTCCGACACAGGAAGAGGTGTTGGAGAGAGCCTTAGGTTCCATTTTAGACTGTTGACTTGACCCTCACTTGTGAGACATCTATTGGAGGAGACCCAGTTACCACACACTGATGCCGACAGTGTGACTCAACCCTTGGAGGCGAGAGTAACGGTTGGATCTCTTGGTAGTAGCGTCGAGGCCTTATGACGTCATCTTTGGTATGGATTAGTAAAATCTATCTTAGGATTGACTGTATTAGGCAAAGGAAGTGGTTCATCCAGGGGATGAGACCAAATTTATTTTATCGGCAAAGAAGGAATCTTAGCAGTTCTTGTGGGATCAGAGATGGTCTCGGTCATCCAGAAGCGGATGAGTATAGCTCAGAGCCGACAGAAGTCCTATGCTGACAGGAGGTGGAGGCCACTTGAGTTCGAGGATGGCGACCACGTCTTCATGCGGGTCTCACCTCGACATGGATTACGGAGGTTTGGCTGAAGCGGCAAGTTGTCTGCATGCTTCATCGGACCCTTCCAGGTCCTCATCAGGATTGGAAAGGTGGGTTATCGCATGGCTCTACCACCACAGTTGTGCCGGGTGCACTGCTTCTTCCACGTATCTCAGCAGAGGAGATACGTGCACGACCCGACCCAAATCTTTGACCATGGAGAGCTGGTCTTTGATGATGGGGAGACTTTTGCGGAGGTCCCAGTGGAGATCGAGGATCGACATGAGTGGGTCCTACGTGGATGATCGATTCCTCTAGTGCGCTTCATATGGCAGCTCGAGAACCTTCAGGTGAGCACTTGGGAGCGGGAGGCTCAGATGCGAGCTCAGTACCGCCTTTGTATCCCTATGTTTGTGGTGAAGCTTTACGGGGATGTAAAGCCCTGGGGTGGGAGTAATGTAAAGACCAGTAAATTTGAAGGAATTTTTTTTTCTTAATTTTCTTTGGAATTTTACAAGAACGCAGCTTCTGACGGCACCTGATTCCGAGGCCCGGTGTGCCCGAAATCACTTTCCGATGTTTGGCTCGGGCACGTTCAGTGAACGTACGAGCGGGTTTTTCTAACATTTGAACCGGTGCCCGGAATTGAATTCTGAGGGCACCGATGAAATTGCAGCACCGGTATTTTCTTATAAACTCCTCTTCCAGAGTTGCGTTTTCTCGGTTGTGGTTTTTAATTTTTGGGTTTTAAGTTAAGAAATAAAATAAGTTGTGCGACAATTTTATTTTTATTTCACTTAAAGCCGCTTAAAGACCACGTCAATATGTTTAAGCTGAGTTGATGCGGATAGGGTGCTATCCAAAAATATCCTACCCTCTTGGTAGGATATTTTTGAGGTGGGGCCCACACGAGCCCCACCGTTTCTTTTCCGCTAAGTAACGCACCCGCGAAAACCCGTCATTATGAAAGTCAACTGACGCATTTTCGTAAATTCTTAACGCACCAATTAATTGGGCGGTTTTCTTCGTTGAATTAATTCTATGAATTAATTTAATCGTTTCTTAACCTGTTTTAAATCCGTTGGTGTAATAATAAAATAAGACCAACACACGACATCTTGCGGGTTGTTCGTTGAGAGGATATGACAAACCTCAAGATCTTCATCCTTCTTCGCGAAGAACGCGAAAAACGTGAAGAATGTGAAGAACGTGAAGAACACCGGTCTTTGATGAAGGGAGACGAAGAACACCGAGCCCTAGGAGATCGATGACGCAACTCCAAGTACCACGATGCTGACGGTTCTTCTTCCGCGACGTTCTTCCGCGATAATCCAACCCCGCGAAAACCTTCGATCAACAACGACAAGGTAGAGGGTTGCGTTTCTTTTAAATCTCTTTGTGGGTTATAACAAAATCACAGATTTAATTATTATTAATTAAATCTATTGTTTATTGGTCCTCGGAGTTCATCGACGTAATGCCGGATACCGCGATGATGCGATGGTCCCCTCCTTTCGCGACGATCAATTCCGCGAAGAACGCGTGTGCGATGACTTGATGAGATAGGGGTTGTTGTGAAGTAATTTTTTTCCCATGATTGATTCTTTCAAAATAAAGAACCCAGATTCATAAGAACAATTTTAATTTATTAAAATTGTTATTTTTTATGTTTTGATATGTTGATTATTCCTTCCGATGGTTATCGCCTAACGCGGAGGGTGCGGGCCAAACGAACACGGCCCGACAACCCTCCACAATTTTTCATTGTTGTGCGGATTTGGCGGGCGACGAAAAAATGTGATAAAATGGCGATTTGATGTTTCCGCAGTTAATAACGGGACCCGGGAGGAGCAGCGGCGCAGACGGGAAGGAAATCGGACCACCGGAGTGACTCGAGTGGCCCGCGGAAGACACCGGCGGCGCGGGTCGCCGGCGCGGCGGCGCCCCGGTGCGCCGCCGGAGGTAGCCTCCACGGCTGAAGCCGCGGTGGCACCACCGAACCCGTGGTCGCATTGGTCCGGCGCACACAGGATGCAGCTTTGCCGCGTCCATTGACCAGGGAGGCCCCCGCGGGGGCCGCAGAGCTGTCACGCGGGGGCAGCGTGCCCCCCGCGTTGCTCGGCCGCTCAGCCGAGCCGAGCCGGCCCGGCCAGCCAGGCCGGGCCGTGCCCTGGCCGGACCAGACTGGGTCCAGCCGGGCCAGACCGGGTCGGGTCGACCCGGTTCGGCCGACCCAGGGGGGGTCGGCCTGGGCCCAGACCCCCCGTCTTCGGACCGTTTCGGCCTTTTGCCCGTAACTTGAGCTATGGGCCTCCGAACGACGCGCCGTCAGCGGCAACGCGATCCTTGGATCGAGACTATCGTTTAAGTATACTGCACTCAAGGTTTCAGGATACTTTGGGTTCATCCGGGTTGGTTCGTACACAAAACCAACCGGGCCCTCGGAGCAGAAACACTCATATCATGAGCTCCGGACGTCAGATTGACGTGCCGTCGACTTTGTTGAATTCCTCTAAGTGAGACGGATCTTTTGGCTCACTCCGCATGGGGTTTGGATGAAGTTGGAGTACAGTGGGGTTTGTTTTGCCTTAAAAACCAACCGGGCCCCTCGGATGAAAAAGCCAATAACTCTCAGACCGGGCGTCCGATTGACACGCCGTCTGCGACGTTGAGTTCCTGTTGACGATACGAAACTTTTGAATACATCAACTCTGGACCTTGTGTCAGTTGATGTATCAGACTCTCGGCTCATGGAGCGGGCCCTCCCAAACGAGCTTGTTGTGTGTGGGAACCCTAGTGTTGGTTGCGACTTCGACAATGAAGACTGTGCAGAGATCCTCAGTGGACTGCGACGATGAAGAGTGCTAGTCTTGTATCCTGTGTGGGTCCCAGACGTGCTGGTCTTGTATCCTATGTGGGTCCCAGCATAGATGATTCAGTGCTGGTCTTGTATCCTATGTGGGTCCCAACATATATGAATCAATGAAGACTGCTCGTCTTGTATCCTCAGTGGGTCCCAGCTTAGATGATTCAGTGCTGGTCTTGTATCCTATGTGGGTCCCAGCCATGCTGGTCTTGTATCCTATGTGGGTCCCAGCTTAGATAATTCAGTGCTGGTCTTGTATCCTATGTGGGTCCCAGCTTAGATGAATCAATAAAGAGTGCTGGTCTTGTATCCTATGTGGGTCCCAGCCGTGCTGGTCTTTTATCCTATGTGGGTCCCAGCCTAGATGAATCAATAAAGAGTGCTGGTCTTGTATCCTATGTGGGTCCCAGCCGTGCTGGTCTTGTATCCTATGTGGGTCCCAGCTTAGATGATTCAGTGCTAGTCTTGTATCCTATGTGGGTCCCAGCATAGATAAATCAATAAAGAGTGCTGGTCTTGTATCCTATGTGGGTCCCAGCCGTGCTGGTCTTGTATCCTATGTGGGTCCCAGCTTAGATGATTCAGTGCTGGTCTTGTATCCTATGTGTGTCCCAGTGTAGATGAATCAATGAAGAGTGCTGGTCTTGTATCCTATGTGGGTCCCAGCCGTGCTGGTCTTGTATCCTATGTGGGTCCCAACTTAGATGATTCAGTGTTGGTCTTGTATCCTATGTGGGTCCCAGCATAGATGAATCAATGAAGATAGCTGGTCTTGTATCCTCAGTGGGTCCCAACTTAGATGATTCAGTATCTATATCTGATCATCCCTTTCACCTTTTTAACGATGTATACCTGTGTGAGCTGAATCATGTGTTACTCTCCTTTGTGGATTGTGCTGAGCTATCCTGTGTGGATTTACTGTTTACTCTCCTTTGTGGATTGTGTTGAGCTATCCTATGTGGATTAATTTTTCTCTCCTTCATGGATTGTGTTGTTCTATCCTGTGTGGGTTTATGTTTTGCTATCCTGTGTGGACTGGGTTGTGCTTGGGCTCGGGTGTTGGAGTCGAACGGGAATTGATGACTTAGGTATATGTATGGGCATATACCTAAGAAGTTTCGAATGTTACTTCGTGATTGTAATCTTTCCTTTGTGGTTTATCCTTTATGGATTTCGGGAGACCTTCGGGGGTCTCGGGGTCCCTACTGAGTAGCTTATACTCACCCCTGCACGGGCTATGCACGCACTTCGTTGTGTTGGTTGCAGACGACGGACAACGCTGATCATGGTGGAGGATTGTGGAGCAGGACGGTACCTGGAGGTGGACCACTGGGCGGGACGTACTCGGAGCGGATGACTGGACCGAGGAGCTTTGGAGGCTATCTGTGCTCACCCTTCACGTGGGACTTCCAGAGGATGGCTTGACGCTGCGGTTTTTCTTTTCAGTTGATGTTTTTCCCTTCAGTTGTACTTTAAAGTTGGGCTTGTATTTCTGGCCCCTTTTACTTTTAGCACAGCTTGTTACAGTTTTTACTTAGTGTTTACTTTTCTGCTTGTTTACTCTGTGGTGCTTGTTTACTTTTCAAAGGCAATGCCTTCCCTGTTTATCAGGATTTACGCCCTGGTGCTAGTCGCCAGCCCCTGGCCTATGGAAGGCAGGCTTGGGGTAGTCACGGCACGGGCCCCGAGGGAGGGTCGTGACATTATCATTTCAAATATGATGTTTATTTTATCAAAAAAATATCTTAATATGATAATTTTAACTATTAAATATAAAAATCATTATTTATTTAAAAATAAGAGTTTTTAAGGAACAATTAAACTTATAACACTTATAAAAAATCCCTAGGCCATTATAAAATTATTTTATAATTTATATATTGATGATTGTGATTTTTAAATTAGTTTTTATTAAAAAAATATTATTATGAATACTATAGTTTGTTATAAATTTTTATATATTATTTATTTCGTTTAAAAATACAATTATCAAATTCATCTTAATTAAACATATATTTTATTAAGAAAAAAAATTATTAAGAGGAATTGATGGAATAAAAATTATATTTATATAATGGAATTTACACTTTATGTAACTATGTTCGGGAAATGTAATCCCTTATTACACCCACATACACCCTAAGGGTAAGGCGTTCAACGGTGGTAGTTTCATGGGGAATCTCGGATAACGTCGAACGAGTGGTAATCTCAAATTACCTGAAATTCTCATAAAGGTGATTCCACTAAAGATTAAATTGTTGAATCTAGGGTTGGGCTTGGTAATGTGAGAACCCTAGTGACACTATCTCCCACATAAGTTTAGGAAAATGGGTTTCAAATGGCAAAACTCTAATGGCTGATGATTATTCTTTTTGAATAAAATCTAATTTGTAATTACTACATATAATCACTAATTATAGTAGAAACATTATCCACTAAGTGTATAGTTTCCAATTTTCATATTGACCAATGGTCATATAATGGTTGAATCCTAATGATCACATTTCCCTGTATACCCTATAAAAAATAATTCTCTTTTTTCACACAAAATTTACAAAAAATTCACTTAAAGTTATAATTACATTTTCATAAGATGTTGACTGGGTTAAAAAAATTTCTATTTCTATAGCATTTTCTATGTGGGTGATGATTTTAGTAAATTGGGGTGTTCCATACTTTTTCATTTTAGATATCCTATTTTATATTTGTTGTCTATTTTTAATGTTTCGAATTTTAATTGGTTTCATGGCTCACTAATTTATTGATCATTGTAAATGAGATGAAAGTTTTTGGTTTCTATTTAGTTTTTACCTATATAATATGTACAAACATTTATTCTGGAAACAAATATTATTTAAAAATTTTGGGTTGTAACACTCCATCCCCCTTAAAAAATTTCACCCCTAAAATTTCAACTCATACTCTCAGTTGAGAACAGGTGTTGGTATTTATATGTTAGTGTATCCATTGGTTCCCACATCAATTCTTAATATTTTTGATCCTCCACAACACTTAGAAAAAGTGGGTATTATTTTTTTGTAGATCATTTTCTCTAATTTCCAATATCTACAACGGTTTCTCCTCATAAGAGATGTCATGTTCCAGTTGTATCACCTTTTGATTCCATACATTTGATGGATTAGGTATGTATTTCCTCAAGAGGGATTCATATATTACATCATGAACTTGAGCCATATTTGAAGGAAGTTTTAGATGATATTCCACTGCACTTATTCAAGCAAGAATTCCAAAGGGAACTATGTACCTAGGGCTAAGCTTCCCTTTATTTCCAAATCACATGACTCTCTTCTATAGTGATATCCAAAAGAAAAAAAATTCTACATCATCAAACTCAGAGTACCTTTGAAGGTTGTTGACATAGCTCTTATTCCCACTCTGATAATATTTTATATGTTGTTGTATTCCATGAAAATTTTATATCACCACTTACACAATATTGTGCCCAAATAACTTTCTCTCACTAACTTTATCCCAACATGTAGGAGTTCAACATCGCTTCTATTATTCCCATGTTTTTTTGGATTTATTTGTTGTCAATAGATTAGTATGTTAAGAATATGATGGATATCAATCCTGATTTAAGAAAGTTTTGAATCATATATAGATGAGAATTTGATCCATACTATCAGCATGAGAATCATATCTATAATATCTAGATGAGTCAATATGATCCATCAGATTGGGATGTTCATAATAATCATAATCTACTGGAAATTGGATTTTCTATCATACTCTAGATGAATTATTTTGTTGATAATTTTTTATTTCAAACCATAAAGGAATCACCTAACTTTTTTTGGTGAAAAACAGATTGAACATCATATTTATAAAATTTGACTCGAAATTCATAATAAATTACATCGTATTGGAAATATGGTTTTTGGATGAATATAACAACCCTGCTCTTTAATACACACTTAAACATGATTTATTACATAAAATATTCACTTAATACAATATAAAATATCGATAGGTCTAGTGTATTTTGGGATTATGAACATTAAATAACGAGTTAAAACATGAAACACAACATCTTTATCAAAAACTTCATTTACCTAACCACTACATTCCCTCGTACTTATCATTGAATGGGGAAACCTAAGGACATGCCTAAGAAAATGGGTGAGCTATAAAGCCCATTAAGAGAGTAAAAAAGGCAAAACATGAAGAATATAGTACATTTTAGGAATTACGAATATAAATGGACCATAATTGAAACATTAACATAAAGGCATGATATAACATGATTATTGTATCATGAAAATGTGGCAATAACACTTAACATGGTATTAGCATGAGCCAAGGCTCATTGCACATGGAGCATGAGTAAAAACTCATTGCACTTGAATTAGCATGAGTAAACCATCATTGCACTTGAATTAGCATGATTAAACTCTCATTTCACTTGACGTATCAAGATAGTATTCTTTACCAAATGCATTGGAGCGCTATTGGGGAGCACCTTTCTTAAACATTTCATTTCATGCATAAGTGTCCCACAAGATCATACAACATGGATTCATTAAAAAAAATAATTTATTCCACGATAAAGGAATTTAGAATTCATACATGAAACTCTTCAATCAATATGTAGATGTACATAAAGGTGAATAACTTTGATAGAGAAATGGGCATGGTATTCATTGCACAGTGATTTTGGCTTGGAAAATCGTAGTGAAAATTCGACAGCATAACGGTGTGACATAAGAATTCATAAAAATTGTTGATGAGAGGGAAAGTGATATCTCATCATATGTACTTGAATTGGACAGTAAAAGGTTCATATAGATATATGTCTCTACATATGTAATGGAATTGAGATACATAATATTAAAGCATTGCTTGAATGTAAATGAGGAGAGAGAAATCCCTTACGGAATTTCAGTATAGTAACGAGTGTACATGGGAGGAATTAATGAGAGAGAAAAGGGTATCTCATAATTCAAATAGAATGAGGGCAGTATTTGGGAGGTTCAAAATCATACCCCAACATTTTTAATTGAAAATAATTGGGTATAACAACATAATGAAATTTGGACAAAAATTAGAAATGAAAAAATCCCTTACGGAATTTTAGCATGATAACAGGTGTACATGGGAGACATTAATGAGAGAGAAAGGGGTATATCATCATTATAACATCAATAGGGAAGTATAAGGGTGGTTAAAAATCATACCGCAAGATTTATAATTGAAAATAAAAGGATATAACAATATTAAGAAACGTGGATAAAATGAGAATGGAAGGAATCCCTTATGAAATTTCATCATGGTAAGGGGTATACATGGAATGAATATATGAGATATAAAGGGGTATATCATCATTAAAACATAAATAGGACAATATAGGGGAGGTTAGAAATCATACCCCAACACTTATAATTAAAAACAAAAGGGCATAACAATATTAAGAAACATGGATAAAATGTTAAAGGAAGGAATCCCTTACTTTAAAGTCTGGTCACAAAGGTTTCGGAGGGTTTGGGAGGGGATTCTTGGTAGATTTAGGAAACTTGGATGTATTCTAGAGAGATTAGGTCATAGTTTGGTTGAGTCCAAAAGCACTGAGTGAAGAGGAATTGGGAGCTTGGGTGGGTTTATATAGGAAAAGGGAGGGAATTATTTATTATTTGGGTTTTGGACACTACACATTAAAATAATCCAAACTAAAAACCAACCCATGGTTTTTGGAAAAGAGGAGTAGAAAAAAAAATTTTATAATTCCAATGGTCGAACATCTTAAAATATTAGGCTTGCTTATGTAGAGGTGACTCACACTCTCAAGGAAATCAATTTAAAAAGTTAAAATGTTTTATAAGTCTTGGAGGGTCCATTAATGCTTTGAAAAATAAATCCAACAAACCTAAAATCTCATTATTTTAGTGTTTAAACTTATATTAGAATAATATAATGTTTATAGTATTTTATTACATCACTATTGGGTCATTATGATGTCATAAAACACATTATATATTTAAATGATATTTAATTTTTACCCAAAAATTCAACAATCATAGAAAATTATAAAAAATCACCATTGGATAATTTTGAATTCTTGATTCCAAAAATAATATTCGTTTTATCTAAATAATTTTCTAACTATGTTAATTTTTACTTTTAAAATAAAAACCGACATTTTTCAAAAATTCATGACTTTTGACATAGATGAATTTCAAACCTTAATAAAAATCACGATTGAATTACTAAAAATTATATGATCATTTATATTTAATAAAAATTAATTTAGAAATAATATTTTATTAAAATATTATTTAATTGAAAAATCAATTAATTCTTCAAAATAGATTTCTTAATTGAATATTAACTAAAAATAAAATTTGTGCTTTAAAAACTATTTTTCAAGTAAAAATAATAAAATGAATGTATATTCTCTATACAAAAATAATGTACATAATCATGGTTCTAGGTTCTTGTTATGTAACCCCTTATAAAACCCACATAAGACCAAAGGTTAAGGTGTACGATGGTGACAGACTCTTGGGGTGGCTCAAATAACATCGCTCGGGTGGTAATCTCTATCAACTTCCACTTTTCTCATAGGTCGTTCCGTTCGAGCTTAACGTGTTGAAGCTCAGATTTGTCTTGGTAAAGAGTAAAGACCAATGACGCCACATCTTTTCTGAGCTCCAACAAATGGTCTTCGTATTGATAAATTCTACTAGATGAGGTCATTGCTTCCTTTTTCTGATTAAATTGGATGTGTTAAAGACCTATATTTATACTAATCATGTGATCACTATTCAATTGCTATATGAGCAATGATCATAATTCTTAATGGTATTTTAAAATCCAAAAACATAAAACCAACGAAGTGAATATGTTATATAACCATCTTAAATAACAATAAATTTAATTAGATCAAGTGGAATTTTTATTAATAAATGTTTGGGTCGCTACAATCTTCCCCCCTTAAGAAATTTTACCCTCGAAATTTCCTTTTCCGATACTAAAAAAGATGAGGGTAACTCTACTACATCACTTCATCTCATTCCCATGTTGCCTCTTAAAACTGGTGGTTTCACCACAACACCTTGACGAGGGGAATCATCATATTCCATAGAACTTCTTCCATAAGATCTAAGATCTTCATCAGCTTCTCTGTATATAAGAGGTCATTATCCAATGGTACCACCTCTAGGTTGAGTACATGTTATGCATCAGGTATGTACTTCTTCAAGAGTGATACATAGAATAAATCATGTACTTGAGATAAGTTTGGTGGGTGGGAAAGTCGATAGGCCACTACTACAATGCGATCAAGGATCTCAAAAGGGTCGATGTTCCTTGGACTAAGATTTCCCTTCATCCCAAATTTCATAACTCTCTTCCACAGTGATAGGAAGAGGAATACCATGTCTCCGAAATTAAACACTAGGTCTTGTCGAAGATTATCAGCATATCTGTTTTTCAACATTGATGATCTTTAATGTACTACTGGATGGTCTTAACCTTCTCCACCATTTCATTGACCATTTCTAAACCTCAAAGTTTTCTCTCCCCAACTTCATCCCAATATGATGTTGTTCTACACCTCTTCCCATATAAGGCTTCATAAGGATCCATTTGTATTCTTTAGTGGAAACAATTATTGTATGAGACCTCAAAAAGATGAATATGTTGGTCCTATCCTCCATTGAAGTCCATTCAGCAAGCTCTCAACATGTTCTCAAGTGTTTGGACAGTCTGCTCATATTTTCCATCAGTTTTAGGGTGATAATCCATACTGATATTCAACTCAGTATCCAAATAATGATGAATACTCTTCCAAAACATAGAGGAGAATCTTGGATCTCAATCGGATACAATCGATAGTGGTACTTCATACAGCCTTACCACACCTCTGATGTATATCTGTGCCAGTTGATCTAGTGAGAAATGCTCTAGAATAGCATTTAAGTGTGTAGTCTTTGTAAGAAGATCCACAACAACATAGATATCATTGTTTCCTTTAGATGTATTCAGAAGTTTGGTGACAAATTCCATGGTGATGTTCTCCCATTTCCATGCTAGTATGGGTAATGGTCACATCATCCCTTTAGACTTCTACCTCTCAGACTTCACTTGCTGACACACTAGGAACTTGGATGTATACCCAGTGATCTTCTTCTTCATGTAATACTGTCAATAATGATCTCAAATATATTGATTTATATTTTTGTTTCCTGGGTGAATAGAGAAATTTGAACTACGTGCATCATCTAAAAGATCCTTCTTTAGCCTTGAACTTGATGGAACACATAGTCATTTCCTAAATCTGACAATTCCTTCTTCATTAACATTGAACACTGAGGATTTCCCTTTTATGATAGTTTCCACTTTCTTTTGAATTTCTACATCATCCTTTTGAGCATCCTTTAACCTTTACCAAAGAGATGGTTGAGGAATCATTTGTGAAAGGATTGATGATGTTCCCTTCTTTATGATTCCAATGTCCATATTCATTAAATCTAAGAAGATTGGATCCTTTTAAATTATAACCAAGGATATAATTGCTAGTTCCTTTCAACATAGAGCAATTTCCACCATGTTTACTTTCCCAGGGGGTAATGGATTGAGCAGTCATAGTATTTTATCAGATCTAACCATATTTTTCAGCACATGTTCAACTCTTTCTGTGTGAATGTATACTTGAGGCTTTTGTTGTCCATATATATTTTACACTTCTCCCCAAAGAGGAAATTCCACCAAATTTTTAAAGAAATGATTACTACATCCCACTCTAGATCATGTGTTGTATAGTTTTCCTCAAGAACTTTTAATTTCCTTAAAGCATAGGAAATGACTTCGTCATTTTACATCAACACACAGGCCAGGTCCTTCTTCAAAGCATCACTGAATACCAAAAAATGTTTTACACTTATGGGTAGTGGCATCACGATCACAGTGATAAGACTCATTTTGAACTGCTTGAATCTATCCTCACATTCATCACTCCAATAAAAATTCCTCCCTTCTGAGTTACCATGGTAAGAGGTTTGTACAATCGTGATAAATTTCTCACAAATCGGTGATAATATCTAGCTAAGCCTAGGAAGCTATGGATATATGTTACCGATGTTGTCCTTGGCCATCCCTCAATTACAGCTATCTTGGAGGGATCCAAATATATCATATTGCTTGTGTTGATATGACCCAATAATGAGACCTCCTTCAAACAGAACTCACATTTTCTATACTTCACATAGAGATTCTCCTTCCACATGGTTTCTAGTACAGTTCCTAGATGGTCCTAATTCCCCTCCTTGGTTTTAGAGTATATTAGAATATCATCTATAAAGACTACCACAAATTTGTCTAGGTAATCTCTAAGGAATATATTCATGAATTCAATGAAAATTTCTGGAGCATTACTGATTCTAAAAGGAATTACTATGAATTCATAGTTCCCATACCTGATACGAAAAGTAGTCTTGGGGATATCTTCCTTATCCGCCCTTACTTGGTAATATACTAACCACAGATCCACATTGGAGAAGTATTGTTCTACACATTTCTGATCGAAGAAGTCATCAATTCAGGGAAGAGGATACTTTTTATTTATCATGATTTTGTTGAGCTTACGATAATCAATGCAAAGGTTCATTGACCCATCCTTCTTGACGAAGAGCACTAGAGCACCCTATGGTGAAACACTTTGGCGTATAAACCCTTTATCCATATTATCCTATTGTTGTTTCTTCAGATCTTCAAGATCGCCAACAACCATTCTATATGGTGTCTTGGATATTCGATACTCCCCATGTGTAAGGTCAATTAAGAATTAAACATATCTTCTATGAGGAAGACCAGAAAATTCCTCAGGAAACACTTTATCGAATTCCATTACAGTATGAATATCTTCAAGGATGGTTGCTTCCGTAGACTCAATCATTTGATCCATATATGCATGCCCATTGGGTGGTAATATCCATGCTTGATATGATGGTACTAAAGAAGATTCATCTTCCTCCTTGTACTTGTATAGAATCGGGGGTCGATTCCCTAAATAGAGAGTGATTTCCCTCTCACAAAAATTGATGTTGGCTCTATATAAGGAAAGCCAATCCATGTCAGTAATTGCATCAAACTGCACTATAGGGAGTATGAAGAGGTTCTCTGGGAAGTTCAATCCATATATTGTGACCATAGAGGAGTTATATTCATGGGATGCAATGATTTCCCCATTTTCCGTACTCCCCAACATCTTTACTTACATGATTTGTTGTAGTTTTGGAATTATTATACTAAACTTTTAGGATATAAAATAATTCATAGAACCATAATAAAAAAGTATGTTCACTATTATTGAATGAATAACTAGTGTACCCATCACCACTTAGTTTTTTGGGTTCACTTGCGATAGTGATGGAAAAAACTCTCCCTTGCTACCTTGGAGGTTGTTGGTTGCCTCCGAAAACCCTTGGCTTGGGCCACTGATTTTCAAGGTTCCCATGTTCTATACAGTTTAAGAAATGAACAACGCATCGAGGGTCGAATGGAGCATTCCTATACTCTGTAGTAGCCGTGGGTTTTCCTTATCATTAGTTAATGGCTAGGTTCTCTTCTCTTCTACACCTAAAGCATTTCTTCATCCCCTTTAGGAAATTTCTGGGGTGCTTCTTTCTGCACCTTTGGCAACTAGGGAGCTCTATTTTCTTAACACCATTGTATTTATCCATTGGACCACTAGAATTGAAGTCCATGTTATGATTCTTATCCCCATGATACCCATAATATTATTTGATCTATATTTAGACCTTGAGGGAATATCAGACAATTTCCTCATAGCTCTCAATGTCACATATCGCTAGGGATTTCCGTAGGCTAGGTTTTTTCCCACCAAGGAAGCAGTCAACCTTGAATTCTGGGGTAACAAAAAAGATATCGGTGTATCGTGCAAGCCTTATGGAGTTTTCCTCATACACTCTAATGGGTTCATCATCTTTTTTCATGAGGGAAAGGAATTATCTTTCCATCTTAAGTCAGAGGGTGTGAGAAAAATATTTTTTGAAAAATATTTTCCATAAATCCTTCCATTCTAACACCTAGATCTCATATTTTGGCTTTGTATTTTTTATCAATGTTCGCCATGGATTAGCTTCACCCTCCATATGATAAAATTCCAGAATAACCTTATCTTGTTCGAATAATTGAATGTTTGAGAATATCTTTTCAATGGATTTGATCCATTGTTCAGCAATTGAGGGATCAGATGATCTATTAAATGTATGATACCTTTGTCTCCTGAATCACTCGATTGCGACTTGTTCTTTCTTATGGGGGTTGAACGTTCCTCTTGACCCATGTTTCTATTCAAATCTTTAGTTAAATAAGAGAGTATTAGGACAAAGTTTTTAATTATTTCTCCTATTGGATTGGGCATCTCATTAGAACAGTCATCACATTTCTCATCGCAACAGTTGTTAGCTCGATTCCTCATATTACTGACCATTGGATGGAATAAAAGGAATGTTAGGGGTAACACCTAAAGAGTAATCCAAGGAAAAAAATGGATGAATTATAAATAACTTTTATTTCCTTAACTTATGAATATATAGGCTTCAATCTATATTATCCATGATCTACTACCCAACATATAATCTTTGGGGGAATTTTTTTAATTCCCTTAATAATGGTTCATACTAAGATTTTGAATTAACCAAAGTATATTTCCCAGGAGTGTCATAACCAAAATTGAAGTATGGCATATTTTTGTGCACCAGTTCTCATTCGAGAATACCTCCAAGTGGTGTTTTCGGGTTTTACCCCTAGATATATCTATACTAGAGCCGCCTCTACCTGCTCGTATTTAGACATGGATGTATTTTCTTGATAAAACATTTACTCAATACTCAACAAAATTTAGGGATTTTTTTATTATACTTAGTCTTATCCGTATGCCTTTTACTAGGTTTTTGTAATCTTGATCCCAAAAATAACTAAACCTCCCTCTGATACCTACTATAACAACCCTTATCTTTCATACACACTTTAACATGATTTATTACATAAAATCTTCACTTAATACAACATAGAATATCGAGAGGTTTAGGGTCTTTGGGGATTAAGAACATTACATAATTACATAAAATCTAAAACATGACATCTTTATTGAAAACTTCATTTACATGACCACTACATTCCCTAGTACTTATCATTTCATGGGGTAACCTGAGGACATGCATAAGAAAAATGGTGAGCTATAAAGCCCAATAAGGAAGTAAATAAGGCATAAAGTGAAGAATATATTACATGTTAGGAAATATTAATATCAATGGAGTATAAGAGAAACATGAACATAAATTCATGTTATAACATTATTATCATAACATGGAAATGTGGAAACAACACTTAACATGGTAGTAACATGAGCCAAGGCTCATTGAACATAGAGCATGACTAAACCATCATTTCAATTGAATTAGAATTATTAAACCCTCATATAACTTAAATTATCATGAGTAAATACTCATTGCACATGATGTATCATGATACTAATCATTACCCAATGCATTGGAGCGCTATCAGGGCGCACCCTTCTTAAATATTTCATTTCATGCATAAGTGTGCCATAAGATCATAAAACATGGATTCATTAAACATAATAATTTATTCCACGATAAAGGAATGTAGAATTAATACATGAAACACTTCAATCAATAAGTAGATGTGAATAAATGTTGATACCCTTAATAGAGAAATGGGCATGGTATACACTACACAATTATTTTGGCTTAGAAAATCGTGGTGCAAATTCGATAGCATAATGGCGTGATATAAGAATTCATAATAAAATCTGATGAGAGAGATAGGGATATCTCATAATATTCACATTAAATGGACAGTAAGGGGGAATATAGATACATGTCTCAACATATGTAATGGAATTTAGATACATAATATAAAATGATTTCTTGAATGTAAATGAAGAGAGAGAAATCCCATACAAAATTTTGACATGGTAACAGGTGTGCATGGGAGGAATTAATGGGAGGGAAAGGGGTCTCTCATCATTAAAAAATAAGTAAGGAAGTATGGGGGAGGTTAGAAATCATTACTAAAATTTTTTAATTGAAAATAAAATGGTATAAAAACATAACGAAATTTAGACAAAAATGAGAAAGGAAGAAATCCCTTATAGAATTTCAGCGTGGTAACTGGTGAAAATGGGAGACAATAATGAGAGAGAAAGGGGTATCTAATCATTAAAAAATATATAGGGAAGTATAAGGTTGGTTCAAAATCATACCCCAACATTTATAATTGAAAATATAATAATATAGCAACATTAAGAAACTTGGATAAAATGGGAATAGAAGGAATCCCTTAACAAATTTTGGCATGGTAACTGGTATACAAGGAAAGAAATATATGAGAGATAAAGGGGTCTCTAATCATTAAAAAATAAAGAGGAAAGTATAGGGGATTTGAGAAATCATACTGCAACATTTATCATTGAAAATAAAATGGCATAACAAAATTAAAAAACATGGATAAAATGAGAAAGGAAGGAATCCCTTACATGGATGTGTGATCCCAAAGGCTTTGGTGGTGATTGAGAGAGGCTTCTAGGGACCATGGGTCACCTTGGGAGGATTATAGAGAGAAGAGTTCAGAGGTTGTTCGAGATCCAAAGGAATTGAGTAAAGATCAAGTGAGAGCTTTGGTGGGTTTATATAGGAAAATGGAGGGAATTCTTTATTATTTAGGTTCTGGACACTACACATTAAACTAATCAAAATAACAAACCAACCCATGTTTTTTTACAAAAGGGAGTGGAATAAATTATTTTATATGTCCAATGGATTAACTTTTTAAAATATTTTGCTTCCTTATGTGGAGGTGAGTCACACTCTCAAGGAATTCAATTTAAAAAGTTAAAATGTTTTCTATGTCTTAGAGGGTCCAATAAAGCTTTGTAAAATAAATAAAACAAACCTAAAATCACATTATTTTAATGTTAAAACATATATTGGCCGAACATAATGTTTATAGTATTTTATTACTTCACTATAGGGTCATTATGATGTCATTAAACATATCATACATTTAAACGGTATTTTATTTTTACCCAAAAATTAGACTGTATCAAAAAATTATGAAACATTCACCGTTGGATAATTTCAACATCCTAATTCCAAAAATAACTTCCATATTATCTAAATAATTTTCTAAATATTTGAATTTTTACTTTTAAAATGAAAACTGACATTTATAGAAATTTCAGAGGTTTTGAAAAAGACGACTTTCAAACATTAATAAATCACGATTGTATTCCTAAAAATTACACGACCATTTATATTTAATAAAAATTAATTAATAAAAATATTTTATTAAAATATTATTTAATTCAAAAATCCAATAATTCATCAAAATAAATTTATTAATTGAATATTAACTAAAGATACTATTTGTTCTTTAAAAACTATTTATAAAGTAACAACAATAAAATGAATGTATATTTTCTAAAAAAATAATGTACATAATCATAATACTAGGGTCTTTTTATATAAACCATTATAACACCCACATAATACTGAAGGGTAAGGTGCGTGATGGCGACAGACTCTTGGGGTGGCTCGGATAACATTGCTCTGGTGGTAATCTCTATCAACTTCCAATTCTCATGTAGGAAGTTCCATTCGAGCTTAATGTGTTGAACCTTGTCTTGGGCTTGGTCAAGAGTGAAGCCCAATGATGCCCCCTCTTTTCTGAGTTCTGAAAAATGGGATTCTTATGAAGAAATTCTACTGGATGAGGCCATTTCATCTTTTGTTTGACTAAATTTGATTTGTCACTACCCTATATTTATACAAATCATGTGATCACTGTTCAATGACTATATTAGAAACAGTCACAATTATAAATGGTATTTTAAAATCCAAAAACATAAAACCAAGGAAGTGCATGTGTTATATAACCATATCACAAAATAAGAAATTTAATAAAATCTAGAGGAATTTTCATTAATAAAAGTTTGGTTTGTTACAATAAAAATGTTCATCAGACTCATCTTGGGTCCAGAATAGAAAAGTAGATCATAATGAGTTGCTTCTTCAGAGTCCACCTGACTTTGTTATGAATTTGATGATGTTTTTCTGATCATGGATTTCTCGTAAATCATAATTATTCTTTAAATCCTGTGAAACAAGATTGATGAAAGAAAGAGGGAGAAAAGGTGTTGGAAATCTTATTCTTTCCAATTGTATTCCGGATGAAAAAGAAAGAAATGTGTTGATAAAAGATAGGGAAGTTACAATACATTACCTATTAATCTAGAAGATTTATAAATTGATCTTTAACATATTCAATTTCATGAAGTAATTCATGATACTTATTGAATGTTTGAAGAAGATGAATGTTGGTTAAGCTAAATATTTCTAGTCTCAGATTGCTAGACTGATAAAATCATATTTTTATTTTTTTAATGATCTTTCATAATGAGAAAAATTGAAGGTATTGGTTCTCAGTCAGTCCAAAAAAATATTTAAATCTTTATAGAAATAATTTCATGACTATCACAATCAAAAAAGATAAATAGGTTGAGTAATAAAGGATATTTGGTATATTATTCTGAAAATAATGTTGAAATCAAATATTTTTTCAAGTTCATTCATTAGTTCGGTTAGGAGCCATCTTATTAGAGTTGATGCTAATTTATCTTTCTGAAGAAAAGAAGAAGTAAAAGCAGTTTAGGAAGTTTGAAAGAATATATTGTCTCTATTATAATGATTAAATTATAATAGGAGTCAATAATATGAATTTTTATAATTAAATGATATTTTTCATACATTTGGTGTAGAGAAAAGTAACGAAGAAATAATATCGAGAAATAAAAATGGAGAAATGGAATAGGAATGAGATTTATGAGAAGATTAATTCTATATATTTCTTTATAAATTCAATTGATATATATCATCGTAATAAAGAAATATTATTGGGAAATAGGAATATAGAATTGGGATTGGACTGATTTTTGTGAAGAAAGTATAAAGTTCAACTAAATTTGTGTATATATGAGAAGGTTAAAGAAGAATCGAGAAGAGTTGAGAGGCATTGAATAATTCAACATGCTCCCAAAATTCAAGGGAACATGAAAATTTGGTTTAATGGGAAACAATTTCAGATTCTCATCCAAACCACATATGGTGTTATTATAAAAGGGAAATCACTTCATTATTTATGTTACAGGTACTGTTCTTGAGAGGTAGAGAGAAGATGGAGAACTGAAAAATTTTAGTTGAGAGAAGAAGTTTTTCGATTAGACTTACCTAAGGAATTTTATCATGTAGAATAATAAAGATACCATACAAGATATTATTCAGCTATTTATCATTTTGAGATGGATAATCAGATCAAGTAAATCATATTTGGTTTTATAGACTGAGGAAGAAAGTGTGTAGAATTGTCTCAATGGTATTCTTTCAGATCTATATATCTTTCGTATTGGGAAATCAGACTAGGAAAATTAGACAGGGAATTTAAAAAGAGTTTTATAATAATGTAGATAAAGATCTTACCATATTTTGGTTAAAAAGGTGAAGAATTGTTCTAAAAGCTTGTATTTTTGAATGTTGAAAAGGAAGAATCATAACATGTTTTTTTGCAAAAACATTGGATTACATCATTTATGCTAGAAGGAGCACACACACAGTTGGATTGTTCACATAGTGATACAAGAGTGTAAGGGAATATCCTACCTAGTGTATTCCACATAAAAGGATTGTTCTCTAGTGTATTTTTTTGAATTTTATTATTTCTAAACTGCACCAAGGACATTGATATTTTTGTTGAATATTTAACCATTTAAATACTTATATTCCTATGGATGTTTTTTTGATTGTTTTAAGTAGGGAAAGAAATCCTTAACCTGAGAAAAAGGTTTTTTCTTAATAAGTAAAATTAAAATAAAAAATATCATTAATTCACCCCTCCCTCTCTTAGTGATACAACTATTCTGACTGGGCACTTAAAACTGGTATCAGAGTTGAAGGTACCTTTCTATTATTCTTTGATGGAGTTTTAAAGAGAGGTTGATGGAGAATCTGATCTATGTAAATAGTAAGGGGATTATGATATTAAATGGTAGAAATTGACATATCTATAAAGGAATAATGTTTTCATATCTTATGTCTCTTGGGTATAATATTTCAATGGAAGTTATAGATGGTTTCTCTCCTCATGATGAAAATTATTCTCTTAAAATGGTTGATAAGGAAAACCTTGAGAATGATGGAAGTTCTAAGAATTATTTACTCTAATAAATTTTAAAAAGTGACTTTCTTAGAGGAAAAGGTTTTTCAATTACCAAAGGAATCAAGGATAAGTTGAACAACATTTACGAAGAAAGTAAAAACGTGAAAATTGCTAAGTTCCAAATATGGAGATTTAAGTATGAATATATGAAGATAGATGAGTAATAATATGTTAGTGGATTAATTACAAGAGTGAATGAAATTTTTATCACTATCAGTGGTATTGGTTAAAAGATAGAAGATTCTACTATTGTCGAAAATATCTTAGGAATTATTCCAGATGAGTTTGATGCCAATTTTTCTTCATTGGAAGATTGATATCATGATACGTTATCTATATTTTTTTCATAGTAATTTCATTAATTATGAAATGTGAAGGGAAAATATAGGAAAGGAAAAACAAAATATGATACCGAAATTTCTTTTAAGGATACCAAAAATGAATAGTCAAATAAGATTCATGAAGAATAAGAAGCTATGGGTTCTAATTTCGAAAATGAGGTATGTAAATATCCTGATTAAATTTTATCCTTATGTTCTACGAATATTAAAAAGTATAGTGAGGTAAAAAAGATAAACATCCCTTAAAATGTTTTGTTTATGTATACATTAGGAACATCATTTCTAATTTTCCTTATAAAGGAGATGAAGAAGAAAGTGGAGAAGAATAAAGAAGGATAAGAAGATCTTAGAAGAAAAAGGGAAATAAAGAAAAATTTAATTCTGAGAGGATATATAAGAATTCCTCCAAATCCAAAAGGAGATGAATTTTTTCTAGGGATGAAAATAGTGTGGAGTTTACAAATGGTGTTGAATAGAATACATTTATTTCAATAGTTAATGAGGAAAGATTTTCTAGTGGTGGAATTAATTATTCTAAAGAAGAAAATATTGAATCTGAATCCAAAAAGTTTATAGAGAAAACTGAAGAGAATAATTTCATTAAAATGGTTGGAAATGAATAATTTGGAAGAATAAGTTCTAAATATGAAGAAACTCAAATATAATATCTTCTACAAGAATAACTGAATGAATATTTGAGGAATATTGGTATAATTCAAAAGGATAGTAAGAATTTGAAAAATGAAAATACTTCAACAAACAATCAATAATTTATTCTCGATGATATGTGATTGATGATATGATGGAATATAATAAGGAAGAGATTGATGATATGAAGAAATATCTTGAGGAATAAGTGAATCGTAATGAACATATGGAAGTGAAGTTGAAGGAAAAATAATTATAGTTGGAACTTATCTAACTAAATATTTATAATGACAATAAGAGAGGTAAAATAGTCAAAAATTCTATCTCTAAAGTTGGTTAAATTTCTCATAAAGATGAACCTGATAGGGATCAGAATTCACCATTAGTGGTTGAAAATAATGTTAAATTTATTCTTGAAAAGAAAGATAGAAATTTTTCTAAAAATATTAAAGTTGATAAAGTTATATATGTGTTGAAGACCAAAGAAGTTGTGAAGTGCGATGTTTCTAGTAGACCAGAGACCATAAATGTTTATAATCATTTTGAATATGGATAATTTTTATTAATTATAGTTCTGATAAAAATTGAAATAATATGAGCCCAAGAAGAAATTTTTTTTTTCAAAACAAAAAATTTAGTGATCAAGAAAGATTTGTTAAGAAGTTTGGTGAGAAATCTATTCAAAAATCCTCTCAAAATGTAATTCGTAGAATAAAATAATCTTTCTATGGATATTGTTTAAGATATGGTGGATTTGTACAAACAACTTACATGTGTTTGTTCAACCAACAATATTATAAATTTTCCTCAAGTTATAGAAGGTAAATTTTGAGGGAGGGGTGGGGGTTCAATCCCCTCAAGGGAAGAAGTATGAGAAGTATTTTTAAAAGAAACCTACAAAGGTTGGTATGAAAATTGAAAAAAGGATCCAACATTTGAAAATTTTTGGTGAAAGATGTGAGAAACCTATATATCATACTAAAGGATGTATTGTTTTTTTACCGGTACACCAGATTTTTTTGAACAATTCTCATAAACCGGATTTTTTGGATGATAAGAAAAATAGATTCGATGAGTCTAAAAATAAAGAGTGTTTAGTAATCTATCCAAAACACAATAACCTACATTGGAATTTAGAGGATGCAAAAAAATCAGTGAAAAAATTAGGGAATAAACAGACTTATAATGATATAAGAAATGTTTAAAAATAAGATATTAAAAGTTTGTGGATATGAGATATGGGGGAATGATATCAAAATTTGTTCAAATTTATTTCCTGAACAAAATACTGGCATGGAAAAAAATGTTAAAAATTTATTTTAACAATGATATTACTAATGTTGAAGAAAATATGACATCCTCATTAGAATATTCTATAGATAAGAATAATTTTTTTACAAAAACAAATAAGGATTAACAAAATGGATTAAGTACATCAAATTAAAAATATAACAAAAAGACAACAAAATAAATACTGAGATTGGACTCTCAACCTGATTGTTATATCTCAGAAACAACTGAAGTTATTCCTTATTCCCAATTGCTTTATTTTTACTAACATAAAGGTAATTAAATGGGTCAAAATAAGAAAGTTGGAACTGATGAGTCTCTTACTATTCTTGAAAATGAAATTAATGAGGTTATGGAAAATATTAGTTTTTGAAAAGTTATGTTTGTATACACCTAAACATTCTGATATGTTTTTTATGTGGTTGAAGGTTACCTTTATCTTAAAAAATACATTCATGGATTTCACCATTCATGATAATGTTAAAATAAACAAGAGAAGGGTATTACATGAATTTTGTGTAATAGAATACATTGACAACATTTAGTATTCACTCTTTTTTCAGTACCTAGTTCTCCCACAGAGACATATAGTTTTTTAGTTATAGTTTTTTTATTAATATTGTCATTTGATGCCTATATTGAAGAAAAATTTCAAGATTCAGAGAAGAAAAGTCCAAAAACTTATAAATGGAGATAATTTTTCAATAAGGGAGAAACTTTTCATGATTAACCCTTTGAATTTTATTTTTTATTAGCGGAAGAGATATGATAAAGGTGGGAGAAAAGAAATAGGGGGAGAAAGAAAAGAATGAGGAGAATAAAAAGTAATAAAATAAAAAATACCACTTTTTTGAAGTGGTTGTAGTGTTTGATGTGGGTATTGACAACGAACACAAAAGGGGATATTATTAGTCCCTAGTTGTGTTTTAGTTATATTTGTTTTCAATAGGTTAGTATGTTGACAAGATGATGGAATTAAATCCTGTTTAAAGAATGTTGTTAATAGGATCCAGATGAGAATCAAAACCATACTATTAGTATGAGAATCAGATCCAGAATATCTTGTTGAGTCAATATGATCCATATGATTGGGATGTTGATAAAAATTCAAAATATGGTGTAAATTAGATCCACCTTCATATTTAGTAAGAAGATTGTTGGTGATCATTTTTACTCCCAATGAATAATGGAATCACCTCAATTTTTTTTTGAAAAACATATTGACCATCATATTCAAAAAATATGACTCATAATACTTAATAAAGTAAATCAGATGGAAAATATGTTTTCAGGATGAAAATGTTCAGCACAGTCATCATGGATCTATAATGGAATATATTATCATAATGAGGTGATTCTTTATGTTCTTCCTAAATTCATTGTGAATATCAAGATTCTTTTGTGATCATAGACTTCTCATAAATCATAATAATTTTGTAAAACAAGTTATGAAACCTTGGTGAAAGAAAGGGGTGAAAATTTATTTCCAATAATATTCATTCCAATTTTATTTTGGATGAATATGAAAAAATATGTTGATAGAAGATATAGATGTTATAATACTTTCCCTGGTAATTCAAATGATATTTAAGATGCTATTTTACATATTAAATTTCATGAAGGAAGTCATGATACTTGCTGAAAGTTTGAAAAATTGTAATGTTGGTGAAGCTAGAGATTTCTGTTCTCAGATTTTTAGAGTGACAGAATCGGATTCATATTCATATAAAGGATAATGGTAATGAGAAAAACATAAGGTAGTGGTATTCATTCAGAACAAAATCCAAAATATTTAAACCTTTGGATAAATATGCTTATGAGTATCATAATCATAATAGATATATATGTTGAGTAATGAAAGATCTTTCGTATCATATTTAGAAGAGAAAGAATAACTCAGATATTTTTTCAAGTTCTTTCATCAGTTGGGTCAAGAGACATCTTATTAGTGTAGATAATGATTTATCTTTCTGAAGAAAATAAGAAGTAGAAGAGGGAGAATAATTATAAAATAATATGTTGTTTCCATTATAATGAATAAATTATAATGGGGGTATATTTAGAGAAAAAGAAAAATTTTTATTCCTATATTTAGTTTTGAGAAAAATAATGAAGAAATTGTATCGAGAAATTAGAATGGGGAAACGGAATCAGACTGGGGTTTTTTTAGAAGACTAATGATGTTATTTCTACATACATGTAATTGATATTGATCATCATAATGAACAAATAATATCTGTAAATCAGGAAAAAACTAATCTTTGTGGAGAAAGTTTTAGGCAAAGATGATGTTTTGAGTATATTTGATAAGGTTCGAGAAGAAACTAGAAGATTTGAGAAGCATTAAAAAAGTCAAGATGCCCTATAAATTCAAGGGAACATAAAAATTCAAACAATTTTGTTACGTGGGAAACAATTTTTGAATCAGGACCAAACCACATTTGGGATGATTATAAAAGATAAATTATTTCATATTTTATGATAGAGGTATTGTTCATGAGAAGTAGAGGAAGGTGGAGCACTGAAAAATTTTGTAGAGAGGCGAAGTTTCTAGATCAGACATACATAAGGAAGTTTACCAAATAAAAGAGGAAGGGTAAGAGAAAAGATTTTATTCAGATGTTTATCAAATCGGGATGGATAATCAGATTAGGGAATACATATTTGGTTTTATGAACTAAGGAATAAGGTGTTCAGAATTATCTCAATAATATTCTTTTATCGCTAAAAACTTCCCATATTGATTAGTATTCAGAAGGGAAAAAATCCTTAATAGTAAGTGAAGGTTTTTTCTTAAGAAAGAAACATAAATGAAATATATATCACGAATTCAGCCCCTCCACCTCTTAGTGATTCAATTATTGTGACTGGTCACTAACAACTTCCCATATCGAGCTTTGTATGGTTCCATTTTAATACCTGAGTGGAATCTGTTTGTTAAGAGAACTCAACCAAGGGAAGTTGTTTATCTCATACACCATTAAATTCCATTGAGCATGTTCCCAGTGTTTCCTCGTGGTTCTAATAGTCCTTTCTGATTGTACATCATTTTGGGGGTGATAGGCCATACCGATGTTCAATTCAGTATTCAAAGCATATTGAAGGATTCTCCAGATTTTGTTGTGAACCCTGGATCATGATTTTAAATGATCAAAAGTGGCTCCCCATGAAACTTCACTACTTCCATTACATATATATTGGTAAGTTGGTATAATGATAAAGTGGCACCCCATGAATCCTCACCACTTCCTGCATGATGAAATGTGTTGTCTTGGTGAGTCTATCCACTATTTCCCATAACATATTTTTTCCTTTGGATGTTCTTGGGAGACTAGTGATGAATCCCATAGTGATATTGTCCCAATTAAATGTTGGTATAGGTGTTGGTTGTAATACCATTTGAGTAATATGTCACTTCTCCTTCACTTGCAAACACACCAAGCACCTTACAGTGTAGTCAACGATCTGCCTTTTCATATTATCCCACTAAAAATGATCATGAATGTCCCCATACATTTGAGTGCTTCGAAGATGTATAGAGAATATATATCTATGAGATTAATCCATCGGGTCCGTCTTTATCTCTAGCATATATGGGTCACATATCCATGTATGAAATTTCAATACACCTTCTTGATCAATATTTAACTCATGAAATTTCACATTCTTCATATCCTATATCTTATTTTGTATCAAAGGATGTTCTCTTTGAGGTTTCTTTATATTACTAGAAATGATGGTTGAGAAATAAGTTGGTATAGGGTTGATAATGTCCCTTCCCTTATGATTACTATGTCCAATTTTACTAGGTCCTTGAACAATGGAACTCCTTGAATCCTCATCATTTCTAGCATAATAGGGTCTTTTATACTTAATGAATCAGTGAATTGTTTTCCTCTCCTTAGGTGAAAATGAATTGAATAGTCATAATCTTTAAGAAGTAACAACCATATTATTTATCTCATGTTCAATTTATTTTTCATGAAAATATACTTCAAACATTGATAGTCTTTGTATATATCACATTTCTCCCCTTAAAGATAGTTCTTTCATATTTTCAAAGAAAAAATAACTGCATCTAACTTTAGGTTATGCATAGGATAATTTATATCATAAGGATTTAAATATTGAGAAACATAATCAATCACCTTGAAATTTTGAATAAGGAATCACCCATTCCCTTTTAGAGATGCATTACTATGAATAATGGATCCTTCTCTGATAGACGGTAGATTTAACATAGGTGTAGTAACCAATCTTTAGTTCTTGAAAACATTATTCACACACCTTTTTCAAGATAATATTGACACTGATCAAATATTTCTCAAAATTCTATATAAAATAAACTCCAAAGTGAAGATATGTAATTACATGTAATAATTACTAAAAATAAAAGGAAAACTACAAGTACCCAAAAGAAAAGTAAGGATGGCAGCAACCACGAATCCCAAACAGCTCCTCCAAAACCTCAAGCTATTAGTAATCAGTCTCATCTCCAACCATATCAAAATGAAATGAAAAATATTTTATATATGTAGGGTGAGTATAATGGTATACTTATTATGATCCTCTTTAGATCCTCTCATGGAAAAGTTAAAGAAATAATTCTACATCACAGTGAACAATATGTGAAACAAACTCATCACCTTAACAAGTATAATAAGTTCCCAACATCACCATAGATACTCTAAAAAAATATCTAATACAATAGAATATAATATAATAACTAATATCAAGGTTACCCCACTACCACATTCCCATTGGTTTGCCACTCCACCCCAAAATCTCACGTCCTAAGCATATCTCTCCAAACTGAGGCCTACTGGAGACGTAACCTAGGTGTCACAATATTTCTTCTCCCATTTCTGTCTCAAGGGGGTATACTTTGTGAGGAGGGGGTTGTGACAACTTGGGTACATATAGAAAGAGACATGGGTATCCTTACTCTATATGAAACC
Source organism: Viscum album (assembly GCA_963277665.1). Taxonomy (NCBI): domain Eukaryota; kingdom Viridiplantae; phylum Streptophyta; class Magnoliopsida; order Santalales; family Viscaceae; genus Viscum; species Viscum album. Next base: position 563,787,206 of record OY728125.1, read on the forward strand.
ATAAGAAGTAAACCTATTGTATGTCAATGGTCTATGGAAGGCCTCGATATTAGTTGGATCCAACCACATTCATTTTTATTCTTTTGAGTGTCTAGTATGTATTGTTACATATGTTGGATCCTGAATGGTAGGTGAATTGTTGTTTCTAGTTGTCCATTACGTTCTAGTTTATCTCATGGAAATTTTCTCACACGTATATTCATATTTCAGTGTATTTACTGATTTGTTTCTAGATTGGGAAAATATGATATGATATTTTTTAAAACTCAATATTTTATGAGAAAGGTTGTAAAACATTTTATTTTTAAAAATTATTGTAAAACTATTTTGTTTTTGAAATCTTTGACTTGTGAATTCTTGATATTATAACTTCTATAAATCTCTTAGTGGTATCCTATAAGGATTTGTTTCTCACACTATACTTCTTTCGGTGGGTGAATATAGATATTTTTTGTAAGATTAAGGTAAAGGGAAGATAATTCTATATAATACGTGATTTTATTTATGTTGTTGTTTCATTATGAGATAGTTTCGAGGGGACATTTTGTCTCATAGAGAATATTGTTTTTCTAGATTTGTCTTTATTTCTTTTTTAGAATATTTTTATCAGTTATATCTCCCGTTGTTTTAACTTTTTACTCTAGTTTCAAGTCTGTTTTTACTTATATACAAGACTCTTTTGGTTATCCTTGTTTTATGCAACCCTGTAATGGGCTGATATGGATGACTAGCCTGGTTGACCCGAGTTTTCTATTACATGGAATTGGGATGTTTTCCAAATATAAATTCTTTTTTGAATGGTATTTAAATATTCTTAATTAGAATTTTTAAATAGTATTTATTTCAACATATTCATTAAATAATAATAAATAAGTTATTAATTGAGGGTATGTTTTTTCTTTGGGTATTGATTAGGTAATGTGGGGGTAATTTCATTTTGGATTAAAGTATTTATAGCCTTTATAATTCAAAATTTTATATATTTTATTTATCAAACTAGTTTATATAAAATAAATAATCATTTAATAGAAATAAGATTATTTTCAAAATTTAATTTTTTATTATTGGGGTTTTGGGACAATTTCTATTGAATATGGGTATTGTTACATTGGAAAGATGGTGAAAATATATAAATAAAATTAAAATACACCCAAACTATTCTTCTTATTTATATATTTCTAATTTAACCTAAAGTAACTAAAGAAAAATTATTGAAAAGAATATCGAGGGTTAAGACAACATACCTTTACTTATATATGTTACCCACCCCTTCTTCAGGTTCATAGTCTACTTTTATGGTGGAAGAATTTGAGTCATAATATACAACACATTTCTAAAGACCAATTAAAGAAGTTATGGAATCAATTTCATCCCCAAAATAATAATAAAAATTTATCTTAGGATCACTATAGTAATGACAATAAATTCATATTTTATTAGATCTTTCACATAAAACACTTATTTCACCATTTATTCCAAAATATTGGGCTCATCTATATATGAGATGTGACTCATGTCAATAAATCTAAATCCATAGTAATATATAAATATAACCTATAATTTAATTAAATTAAACCTCTTTTATTTCATTATAGTAACCCAACCATTGTATTTATAATACAATATTAGTATTTTTTCAATTACATTATATAAATACACATTTTCGTATTGAAGTTGGATATTTGATGGACTAGTATAATATTATATCATTTTATTTAATATAACACCATCATGTTGTGTTCTCATGTTCACTTCACAACTAGTTATGATAAATTTATACCCATTGATCACTGGTGATTTACAGTCATGAACCACACTAATATGACAAAAAGGTAAAGTTATTGTTTTTTGAGAGATAAAATCCAACAGGTAAATAAATACATGAAATATATATGAATAATAAAATTAAGTGAGTATTTATTATTTTTTATAATTTTAATTGTTGTATCTTTTATTTATACCAAGATGGAAACTATTTTCTATGAAAATTATCTCCCTTTACCAAAGGTAACGAATGATGAATTCTACCATTAAATTTTTTATGATACCAAAATAAAATATATTAAAAGTTTAAAATATTTGTACAGTTTTATTTAATGAAATAATATATACACGTTAAAATTTCTTACTTGATGTGTTCATCAAAAAAGTAAAAGTTATAAAAGAGCATGTGATGTGTCATCTCTCACCCTTCAAAGTCTAATGTATCCAAAATATATAATCCAAGAATTACCCCTATTTTCCAAGTGATGGAAAAGTGGGATCAATTTTCTCAATTTTCTCATCATTATTTATCATTGGGTGGTTACATATCACTCTCACATTATCCAAATATATTGAATATAAATCCATGCATTATTCATATGAATAACCTTTCACAATAAAACCTCGGGAATATTATTATCTCTAACACTAGAATTTATTGTGTACACATTTCTTCTAGACACATTCATACAATTAAAATAAATGGGTACCAAAATAAGTATTTCATTTGGAACATTGATAGTTTGATGTAGTACACATGGGAAAAAATATAGAGGAAAAAAATTTTATAACTCACACATAAAAAATAGTGTCTCTTCCTGTATTTTTTTCTAGAAACACATGGAATAACTTAAGAAAAAATATATTTATAAAAATGTCATAATAGAATTAAAAATAGCCGTACATTATTAGACAATAAATTATAGATTTATATTGGACTAAACTAATAAAAAATGAATTGATAGTCATTTTGTTTGAGATTTTAGTTTCACCTCTCTTCTATTAAAGAATTTTGATATATTTACTGAACAACCATCGAGAACCTTGTAGTCTCTAGTACAAATATAAATTTATTTTTATTTTTATTTCTCATAACATAATATGAATACATATGTTTATTTTTATTTTGGCTGATAAACTCAATAGGTAGTTTTGGTTTGATACCCCAATCCAAAAAGTCACACTACGATCTTACATCATCTTTGGTATTCCCCTTGAATTTTAGAAAAATTAAAAGTAACATTTCATATATATTTTTATTAATGTGAATTGCATATAAACAAGTACAAAACCAATTTTTTGAGTAATTATGAATATAAAAGAGGATACATTACTTCCATAAATTATGATTGAATTTAGTGGAAATATTCAACATCTTTTAATAATTCATATAACATTTCCTGAATGAAAAACTAACATCTTGAAATTAATTAAGCTCATTTGTTCTACACATATATTGAGATGAATTCACATTCTCAATTTTTTTGTCGAACATTCAAGAATTTTTCATATATGGATGGTCCATTGAAAAAAACCTTTTATGTTCCCTAAAATTGAATAAATAATGATATTTAAACCATATGGATTAGGTATTATTCATAAAAATTATACATGATATTTTATCCTTTGTGATATATCCATACATCATTCTATAATCATGAAAATAATTTATCATCTTTATAAGCACAACATGTTTCTCATATATGTCTTTCAAATAAGCATTGTATATGTGGATTCCCACATTCCAAGTGCCATAAACTCCTCTATAAAATGTTTCAAGTAAATATCTACATCATTTATCGTATTAAAAGTTCGATATATGAAGGTTTATAATATAAATTTTCTTTATACATATTCATGGACGAAGGGTTTGAATCAGAATAAAAACTAGGCATGTGTTATGTGAACTGAGTATATGAAAAAAGATATTAAATCCATCACATGATATATCTAATCCTATTTTAAGTACCTCATATGTAAAATTAGTATATCATGTATCAAATTTATTCTATGCTACTCCATCTATTGGATAAAAAAATTCAAAATTTTACTTAATTCTCTCAGTATTTTTCCATTACATATTTTTTGAAGTTTCATTATACATGAAAATATTTTGAAGACCAATAATCAATGAAAAAACCACATTACGTTCTATGAAACAATATATGATGTTCCAAATATATTTGGGTTTACTTAATCCATCAATAATCTTAAATATTTTAAAAAATCATGAATTTTATTAGTTGAAAATCCAAGCTGATCAATTAATTTCCATGTTATATAATGAATTGTGCGAATATTTGCATCATTATAAATTAATTTATTTAAAAAGGTAATAAGATAATTCATTATAGTATTATAAATTACAAACCTTATTTATCCATGATTTAGCTACATGAAAAATTCAATCCTTTTCATTTTTCCACATGTATGCTATATAGAACTCCTTGTATCATCAATCATTTCTCTCACTCTCTCAATATCATCATTTTCATTACATGCATCATGTATATATATAACATTGTATTCATTAATTGAAAATTTTATTTCTCATGGTGATGAATAAAAAAATCAATCAAATATCATTTTATCAATTCCACTTATTTCATTTATATCATGAACAATCAAGAATTATTTTTATCACCCTTGTGATACGAGATATAATAGTTCTTTTAAAAATTAAATTTTCTTATATGGTAACTCAGGTATTCATATAATAACAAAGGTCTTAGAACATAATTAAAGAATAATATTGTTTCCACACAACATGAAAATGTCCCTCTTTGACATTATCTTCACAATAATAAATATAGTTATCTTATTTAATATTTAAAAAGAAGATTAATTATTAAAATAAAATAAATATTCACCCTATAAAACAATTCTTAATATTAATGAAAACACTTATATATATTAATTTAATATAATTCATCATTTATAACACCCCTTAAAATAATTCTTAACATATATAAACAGCCCATAACATTGATATTAATTCAAAAAAAATCCTGATAACACCCCATAACAATGATATTAATTAACAAGATATAATTATTATTGATATTAATAAACACCAACAACATTGATATTAATCTAAATAATTACTAATATTTTGGAAAATAACCAAAACCAAGAAACTCATAGTTTATAACACCCTATAAATTACTTATAGAATCAAAATCAATTATTTCATAAGAAAAATATGTTTTAATTAGCACCATGCATGCACTATTATTTTAAAAATTGGCATCATTATTTTTTTGTGGAAATACTAAAATTTATCACATTAAACAAAATTAAACTGAAGATATTACTATCACTATCTCATCATCAATAGTAAACATAACTTGATAATAATAATAAAAAATATTTAAAGTTATATAAGTATCTACCGTTATAGAAACTAATGGAGGTATGTAAAACCACCTATTGGAAATAATGAAACATCATTTCCAAATGTTATTCCAGTAATTAAAAAAGTAAACGCCTATTATTTTGGTTTATGAACACAAAAAACGAAAACAACCCAATTAAATTCATGAAACATCGAAACCCTAGGACACCATTCAAATCTAGGTTATGTAAATGCATAAGGAAGAGAATAAAAGAAGAAAGCAGGTGAAGTGATACAAAATTCCTGGATAATTCAACCTGAATCTAATTATAAAAAAATGAAGACCACTGGTAATTTAAGTGGATAAATAAATATATTGTGTAAATTGAAAATACTTTCCTAATAATTTTATGTCAAAGGGATGGTATAAGATAAATCTTATACCAATGTTTTTAAAATATTATGGGTATATCTTATCCCTATAAAAATGTTTTTTTAAAAAGTTAGTATTGGGGGAAGGGGGATACATAAGGGTTGAAGGGGGATACTAAGGTTTATTATGTGATACATAAGGTTCATGGGGGAATATTTAATTTTCAAGATCATTGAAATAATCTCTATAATAATAGTTTTATGAAATTGTTAGTGTACGGATAATCTATAAAAAAACATTTTTTTAAACTATTGGTATATGGGGGATGGTTTTAATTAATATTTAAGGGGGGATTTGTAAGGTTCGGTGGGATCAAATATTCCATATTCCAACTATTTTTTGAAACCATTGGTATATGGATAATATACACCAAATGGTTTGAGAAACAGTGGGTATATTCCCACTCGTGTAAACCAGATTTCATATATTGAATGTTTACTACATGGGAAATTGTATGATTATGATCAAGAGGATAATTATATCATTAATAAATATATAAATGATAACAATTTAATATTATTTAATTATATTACCTCAATTCAATCATATCGAGATATGTTAATTTAGATGTTGAAATTAACATTTATTTTGGGTGAAGTTATGTGATTCACAAATAATTAAATAAAGTAAAATTACATTTTTTGACACATTAACATGTAATGGAAAAGCGTATTTTATAATTAAAAATATATATATTTTGAATGAAACACCTGGTATTGAGTTGATTAAATTAGTTCATAGGTGTAAATTTAAAATAGATTATTTTTATGTGAAAATTTAATTATGAAAGTGAGTTTTTAAAAAAATCTAAGAATAATATGATATGTTATAAATCAATTTTTTTCCAATATTTTTTATATATTTATTTAATTAAAATTATTGAGTTTAAATTATGATGGTGTTAATTATATTGTTATGTAAAATTAGGTAGTAAATTAATATTTTTATACTAATATATAAATTCTAGGTTTTATATTTTGGGACAATAAAAGGGTTAATAAATTATATTTTTGGATAAGATTTCTTTATAAAACTGAATATTAATCATGGGATTCAAATGCTAATTTAATATGGGAAATGATATTTTTTAGAAAATTTGTGTTTAAAATATTAGAGGGATGAATGGGAAATAATTAATATCATTTGAAATTTTAAAGTTGAAGATGGTTCTTTGGGATAGCTAAAATGAAATATAGGTGAAGGTATTTTCTTGAAATTATTGAGTATTCTTGAAAAATAACATGTGTTAATATTGATTTTTAGTTGTAAACTTCAAACATGGTGTTTGAATACTTTATTTATTCTGAAAATTAATTAAACATTTTTTGTTGGGCTTAATTGTGTTTTTTGTTTATGATATTATGATATATCCATTATTGCTTTGAAAAGTTCCTGATTTCCATTAACATGAATGGGGTCCTTCATTTAATCTATTATATGATAAGAGCTAGGGGATTGGTTGTTCCGTGTGTTGGGATCTGATATAAAATAAAATCTATGTATTTGGAAATGATTTCATGTATTCCATGTCTTTGGATATATTACCATATATATGGATTTTTATTCATAAGGGTATTAGTTTATCCATGTATTTAAATTTTATATATTTTGAAAAAAATTTGTTCATTCACTAGTATTGACTGAAGTGGGTATATGTAGTATCAGGGAGGCTTAGATTACACTCAACCATTTATAAAGAGTAATGCTTTTTATTTATTAAAATATTTTAATAGTATTACTCCACTAAAATGAAAAAATATCACACTCCAAGTGATTCATGGTGTCAAAATTAATTTTATTGAGATTATATTGTACACCAGATACATATACACCACATGTGAAGATTTAAGGTTTTAGGCGTAGCGAAAGGGCTAGATGGGACAGGGCCAACTCATATTTTTTTAATAAACCATTATTAATCTTTGATTAACCTGACATTAAACATCATGATCAACAAAAAATAAAAAAAAAAATTTGTGATTTAATTCAAGAACGAAAACGTAGGATCGTTACATATTATTTATAATTAATTTAAACGATTAAATAATTACCTTGTGATTAATTATCTATTTTATTATGGATATTAAAACCTCGCTATCTTTTACCATTGTTATGTTTTATGAATAAAGAGTATATTCCCTCCAGTGGTGATCGACATGTGTTCTAAAAACCACTGAAGTCTGCTTTAGGAATCATTTGGTTCTAGCACGGTAGATCCAAATGCTCACATTTTTCTTCTATGATTTCCATGAGAATCACTTGAATAATGATTCTATTCAATATCTTTATAAATGAGAGTAGTTTTGTAGAACGATATCTCTCAATTCTTAAGATTGATATTGGAGTGGGAGCTCTCTATGACTTCAAATGAATAGTTTCTGGATGTCATTGTGCACAACCAAATTAAATTAGAAACCTGAAATGAATAATATAATTGAGTTTATATGTTTCTCGGGATAGAAAACAATAATTTCACATGCACCCTTACTTTTTTTATTAATTCCTATATAACCCCATATCATTAATAATAATTATTACAATATTTATTGACATGCGCTAAACTCAAAAATTATATTAAATATTATTTATTCAAATATAATTCAATATATATAATATTTATATGGTCCAATAAACTTGGTATGTCATTCCACCACAATATTTATTAGTTCTTGAATAATTACTATTTATTTAGTGAAAATATATCCCATTATTATTCACTAACAAATAAATAAATATTATATTCACTAAATAGAAAACAAATGTTTATGGAACATTCTTCTCACAAAATATTCTCTCGAATAACTAATGACAAAATATATGTAATTAAGAAAACATGAATAAAAATTAAACCATATGTGGAAATAAATTTTTATTCAAATTTTTAAATTATAGAAAATATTATTATTTAATTCAGGTTTTGGATAAAATTATTGTGTGAACCTCAAGCCTCTTTCTCAGGGGAATTAGGAAAATTAGGAAAAATTAAAAGGTCACATTCTAAAAACATTCCAATAAACCCCTTGAAAAAGTAGTTAATGTCACAATGACATAAAACCTCATATCGATGATTATTATGTAATATAATCCTTTGATATCAAAAAACTCTAATCAAGATGGTTGCATAATAGTGTCATCAACCTATGTGCTCGATGTATCTTTCTTTGACTTTTTATAAATTTATCTTCTCTACAGAACACCATGGAAATGTATTTATTTAGGATAATGATTATCAATGAAGTGCCGAAGATACCAACTTCCATTTAAGAATATAATAGATATATCTTATCTATCATTATTCATTAGTAAAATGTTATTCATGATGCACCCAATGTATCATACTTCACCATGAACATATTTCTTCATGGATTTCATCAATTACTCAATGTATGTCAATCATAAACACCATTAATAATAATATTAATTTATAAGTAACAATACACTTTTCCAAAGATATTATAATTTAATGACATAAATAAATGTGTTTTTCTTACTGGCAGGTCTCATTCTCAAAATTTCTTACACTGGAAATTACCAATGGTTTATGCCATGGAAAGGTGCCTCAATGTTCTAGGAGTGTCCACACATGATATCATATATCATTTCTATCCCTAACTTTTTTTAATTTGGATATAGAACATATATTTAATAATAATATCATGGATTTTCTGGGTTCTCATCATAGAGAAGAACTATTATGACCTTTTAGTGTGATAGCTACTCTTAATAAATTATCACACACTATTTCATGAAAAGAATAATCATGATGTGATAAGTATTTTATCAATATTCAAAATAATGAATACATGTTATCATAATTTTAATAGAATTTGGTTCTAATGAATTAAATCCAAAAGGCTCCCACATCCACTACAATCAACAGCTGACAACCTTTTGTCTTTATACTCTAACATGATGATCAAGATTTTTATGAGATAGGATTTTAGTCTAGGGGTCCACCATGTTTTCTTCTATAGAAACTCTTATTACTATAACTTCACCCCTCTGAGAAAAATATATAAATTGGTGATACTTCCAGAGTATATTCATTTTTCATTAGTGTGATCATAACTCTTTGGCAAGAGCCTCCGCTTCAGTATTATCCCAATAAAATATAATAGGGTATTTATTAATAGGTACCATATCTAGATATTGAAAAATGTTTCATATCCAAATATATTATTTGGTTACATTATAAGATTTTATAAATTCATACTCCATTGTAGAATCGTGGGAAACTAGTTTCTTTGAACTTTAACAGCTCACATTTCCTTCATTGTGATAGAAAATATATCTTGAATGCGACTTCATAATATTATGATCTTTTTGAAAACTAGAACCAATATAACACTTGATGACTAGCTCCTCTTTTCCTCTATACACCAGGAATATATCCTTACTTCTTGTTAGATACTTAAGGATATCCTTCGCATTAGACCAATTTTTTTATCTTGGATCAGCATGATTTCTTCCCACCACACTCAATGCATAGGCAACATCAATTATATAACATTACATGACATACATGACTGATCATATTGTTTAAGAATATGGTATCTTACTCATTATGTCTTTATCCTATTGGATTCGAGGACACAATTATTTGTTTGTTATATACCATGTGACACTGTAACAAATTCCATCTTAGATTGTTCTATAATAAATCTCTTTAGTATTTGGTCAATGTATGTACCCTTAAATAGTCTAAGAAACCTCTTGGATATATCATGAATTATCATGATCCCTATATTATAGGATGGTTCATCAAAGTCCATCATATAGAAACACTTGTTTAACCAGTATTTAAAAAAACATTAATACTGGTATGTCATTTCCATTATGTAATATATCATCTATATATACTACTATGATAATGACAACATTCCCTCTAAAACACTTCTAAACACGTGGATCACATTAATTCTAAATGAAACAAAAACATTTCACAACATCATGAAATAAAATGTTCCATGACTTGTATACAGTGATTAATCTATAAATAGATCTCTGCATCTATCATATCATTTTGGATTCACCTGGAGTCACAAACCATTCTAGTTATGTCATGTAGACATCTTCCTGAAGGTTCCCATTAAGGAATGATTTTTTAAAATCAAAAAAAAAATCATTGTCAAGGTAAATTGGTTTAGTATGTACAATTCTAGGGGATCAAAACATGGAATTTGGGGAAAAGGATTCATTATAGACCATGACTTGAGATTTTTTAGAACATTTATCCACTATGCTTGCTTTATAGGAACTTACTTTACCTTTCATGTCCAGTTTTCCCTTGAATACCCATTTGAGACCAAAAGGATTTCCATCAATTGGTAGATCAACCAGAACCCAAACATGGTTATGATATATGGAATATATTTCCGAATTCAAGGTATATTTCCATATTATATGTTCTACACTCTCTAATTCAACTTTCAAGGAGGGGTTTTTGTTATCATCAGAAAATAACGATTCATAATATTTGGTGACTAGAAAACCAAATCTTTGTGGTTCTCTTACCTCCCTAATACTTCTATTTAGTACTTATGTTTCTGTAACCATCTATTCTATGGGGACCTATGGAATATGTTCTTGTACAAACTCTCATTTATCTTGAGCATCAAATATTGTGTGTCTTTAGCAGCAAATTTATTCATTAAAATGTAAAAACGAAATGTCACCACTGTATATTGGTTCTTCTATTGGGTGAAAATATATATGATTTATATATCATTTCATATTTTTTAGAAAATTTTTTTTGAAATTATTTTCAATTAATTTTACTTATATTTTTTTTATAACAAATATACATGGGTTGCAATTGATCATTATTCTAATTATTATTATCATTAAGGATTTTTTGGATAAAATTTTATATTCATTAATGTTTTTGTTACATTATTCATCTTTTTATTATTATTTAAATTTTATTTAATTATTATATAATGATCAATTGGGGTTACATCACACTTCAAGTGATTCATCTTACCCTGTGGAGCTGGTCACTAGAAGTTTTCGATCAGGGATCACACAATAAGTGATGTTAAATATCACCATAGTGTATTGAGCTTTCTTGGGAGGGAGGCTAAAAAATGATATTAGAGTATAATATTTTATAATATTTTAATACATAGAAATGGTAACAAGTAGAAAATTAGTCTCAAAATTACATGAAATTTTTTTTGGTGTATTTCTTGCAAAACCTAAGTGACTGACTGAAAATTAAATGTTTTATTTCCAAACACTTTTAGGAAAAGTGAGAAACCGCATAACCCTAAACACATACGAGAGCACAACTTGAAAGTGAGAAACCGCATAACCCTAAACACATACGAGAGAACAACTTCAGTTTTCTAATACTTTCACTTGTAAATTAACCTGTCTAATACTTTACTTGTCTAATACTTTACTCATCTGAACCAATAATGGTTGCACTGGGAAAGGTTTGTTGATCAATCTGTCTTTTTTGAAGGCATCAATCACACCTTTATCCTGCTTAAAGGAAGATTTGGTACTCACCGGTCGCGGAAGGTAAGAGTAGTCTTTTCTTGTTCATCTTCTTGTTGTAGCAGATTGAGTTCTTTCACACTCAGTCATCCTTTCATTCCCATATTTCTAGATAAGTGAAGTATTAGATAGGTTAATTTACAAATAATAGTTGGTGGTATTAAAGTTACCAAGATAAAGCGTGAATAATGGTGTATTCATATACAATTTCAGCATATTATAACGTAAAATATTTGTGTTCACAAGTGAATATTCTTGATTTTGTATTATACATGAATAATTTATTTTGATAATTTATTTAGTTAATAATATATAATTTATTTATCACATGCATATATTATCAATAATTATATTGTTTACTGAATTATTTATTATGAATTTAAGGATTATTTTGATTGATCAAATTTTATTGATTATTTTGAATATATGTATATGAATTTATGAATTTTTATTTATTTGATTTAAAATTCTGTTAATTAGTTCCTAATTTGTATTCTGATTTTATATTGAAATTAAACTAAAAGGAATAATTTGGAGGATAATTGGAAATAAGAGGGGAAGGAATGATATGATAAGGAGAATATGGAATTCATATATATCATGCACAACTAGTGTGAGTGCTTTATTCTCTAGTTGATGTTAGGAGTATTAAAAATTTTCATAAGGTGATTTTGAACATGGTGGGGAGCCCTTCATAGGTTGAATTATCAATTAATAATAGAGATAATAATTTTGAGGCATGCCATAATTTTTTGTTTTAGGGAGATATAGTACTTAGGAGTGTGTAAAAATAGTTGAAAGGTATACGAATGATTTTTAGAGTTTAATTTTTTATGTGAATTAAATATTGTTATGTATACCATTTTCATGTTTTGGGGGAGATCATGTCACATAGTGGACATTATTATTATATAAAAGAGTATGGATGGGATAATATGAGATTTATTTTAGGTTCTATTATTTGAATATTTTTATCCATATATATTTAGAAAGGATTGGGGATTGGAAATTATATATTTTAAATATGGGTGGATTTTCATTTATAGATTATATATCTAAATTTATGAATTTTTTATTTTCCTTTAGCTCATGGACAAAATGAGTCAACTATGGATTATTATTATTTTTGTATGGATTAAAACAAAAAATAATAGTTTATACATTATTATTTTCCCACTATTATAGATATAGTAAAAAATGTTTTGATTATTGAGAAATATTTAGAGGTAATAATTTGGGAACAAATGGGTCCCGATTCATCAAGAAGTATTAAGAATAAATACATTGATAATTATTATGGGGGATATACGTAATAAATTGAATATGATAAGGATTTATCTTTTCCTTTTAAGGTTAGGGAATCATTATAGTGTTATTAGTGTGGTGGGAAATTACATACATGAGATAAATATCCCATGATCTAAAAGAATTATATTCATCTATTAACATAGAATATAATTACAGGTATTGTGATATGTGAACATAAAATATCATACTTATTTATTTTTATTACTTCACATTGTAATAAATACCCAGTCCTCAACATTGTTCATTTTTTGTTGTTGGAGGGGAAAGATCAATGCTAAAGACGAACTATAGATGAAGTGAAGAGATTTTGGTTTTATGGATAAATCATGTCATGATTTAGTGAATACTGCATCATTTTTTATACCTTCATCATTATTGTGGTTTTCATCATGGTGTAGAGGTTGTGTTTTTAAGTTAATAAATTATAGTTTTATTCAGATACCAAAATGAATAAATTATATCACTTTTTTATTTACTATGATATGGTTTGATTGAAAATGATCATTTTAAATGATTTTGTTTACATATATTATTTTTCCAAATCCATGTTAGAAATATAAATGGGAATACATTATGGTTTTTATAATGATTTTGAGGAGTAACATTTTTTAGGGGATACCCATCATGGTTTTATCTCATGGATTGAAGGGGAGTCAATGAAAAAAAGAATATTTTATGTCCCATGTTGTAGTTTTGGACAAAGGCATAGTTCTCGAATGAAAATTTTGAGAGAAATTTATTGATTCATTGGTTTTAAGTCATACATGTTTTTTATTGCCTTTAATTTCCCAATATGGCGACATGGATTAGATAACTACAATATATTTTAGTCCTACTTAATTTAAATATTAATTATGTAGCTTATGTTTAATATTATTCATTCATATTCCTTTCTTATGACCCTATAATACCAATAGAAATCCTTAATTATTTATGGAAACCCATTAAGGAATCATGGGGTAGTTAACTTCATGAAATAAAACATTCTTATTCTGAAGAACTATTCCTTCTCATTCCACTTTTCAATATTTCTTCCATCTTGAGAATTTTTTTCTTAGGGTTTATATTTTTTATTTCAGAAGAGTGATGTAAGGAATAAAGAATGGAGGTTTATTAGAGTATCACTACAAGAACATGGAACTTCAATCATTAACATTCATATATTTTATTTTTTTGATGATACGAGCCTTGATTTATGATTTATAGTTCCATAGTTATCCAATAATATATTTTTATTAATATATATTTAAAATTACATGGTTTTTATTGTGTAGGATTTTGAGTTTTCATAATTAAAAATCAGAAAATTGAACATTCGGTTTGGGGTGGGTTTTATGTATTAAATAAGAATTTTAATAATGACTTTTTGTTTTGTGAATGTAATGAAATATTTTAGTTTTTGATGTGGTAGAAGATTTAAGAATATATTAGTTTAATTATGGTTCAATTATGTAGAAAAATGTTGTTTTTTTGGGTTGAGTGGTGAGGTTTATAAACTAATAATTAAAAGGATATTTATTCCCTATATATTGATCTAAAAAAATTAAATATTGGATTTAAAAGAGTAATTGAATGTAATTTTTATGATAAATGGATATATGATTTTTTTACATAATATAATTCAAATTATAATTAATATATATGATAATAGGTGATTAAAAGTTTAATTTAATTAATTTTTTTGATTAATTAAGTTAAAATGAAATCTAATTTGGGTGAAATTGATAAATCCTGAAATAAAAATTTAATTTGTTTAAATAGGCATGAATAAGTGATGAAAAATAAATTTAGAAGATTATTATGTAACTCTTTATTTGAAAAAAAAAATAATGATGAATAACTTTTAATTAATCATGAAAAATGACTACTTGGTGAAATTTTAAATGAATTATGTGATCACTGTGATGACATGTTGTCACATGGCCAGAGGTGGTAGTAGTAGTTGTGTATCCATGACGATTTGTGTGATATGATATATTATAGTTGTGTCTTGGACATGATATGGAACCTAGGATTTTACAAAAATTCTATTATTAAATAATTTTATACTTTTTATTTATATCACATCAATACCCCTCAGATAACTTAACATACAATCATATGGGGTTTTGGGTATCAAGTAGACCTCTAACAGCCATGATTTTAGTGAAATTAATTTATTATTAATCCATCCCACATATTCTTCCTTATATATTTAGTGTGGTTATTTGGTTGTGGTGGTGTTTGTGGTATGTGGTGGACTTGTTAGTGGTATGTGGATATGGTGCTTTGTTGTGATATATAGTTTTGGAATGAGATTGTGGTATAAGGTCAGGATATGATGTTTTGGTATATAAATATGGGAGGGAGTTGGAGTACCAATAGATATATCATTGGAACATGAGAGTCCCTAGATCAGATAGGAAGAAGGTGAGGGGTTCCTCCGTTTTCATATTTATTGGCTTTTGTACTGAAGAATAAACAATAACATTATAAGAGTGAAGATGTCATGGTATTTATTTCACTATTGTTCTTGAAACCAATTTATGGTTTATATTAATAATGATATGGGATATTATTCAATAAACGTTCAATATTTTATTTTCAATTTTATTTGACTTACTGACACATCATGCTTTGATTCATATATATATTAATTATTGTTAAATGAGTTGTCCAATCACTTAATTTATGTGGTTTATGTTGTAATAGTTACATCATGAAAATTTTCATTTATTTATGAAACCCATATAATGTATAATATGATTATATATTTTTAATGTTTTATAAATTAGTTTTAATTTATTATTCCACTTATTATAATTTTCATGAAATTTCTAAAATAATTACATGCTATGTATGACACAAAATTTGTAGCTTTCCTTCAACTGAAACTATGATTTTTCATTTTAGTTTAAAATTTAATAATCATGGTTGGTCATGAATTATGTATATTTTTTTGATTTATATTGGAATTGATATCAAGATTATTGATTTGAAGAAAATGGTACATTGGATTAAACATTTTACTAGCTAGGATGCTTAGGCCCTATATAAAAAAGTAGTGATTGGCTACCTGTTAAAACATGATTTCTCTGGTTATCATTTTTTTAGTATGAATTTAATTCCTTAGATGAAAGTGTTTTAGGTAAATTTTATATAAGATGAATTTTTCTATTTATATATGTCAAGGGATTTTATTATCGGTTGAGTAATAGTTATAATGTTTTGTATAAGATGCTATACATTAATTCATTTTTATGATATTAATTTGGTAAAAGGAAGAGGATTTAAAAGATAAATCAAAAGAAGAATGAAATCATAAATGGATAAATTGAGGTGTAATGATTTAATGGGATAAAATATCCATATATTATATGTATTGTATATAAATATAAATTGCGATACCATCAAAACTCTAACGTCTCGGTTCCGGGTGCCATGCAACGGGTGCCCCGAACCCGGTTCACCACAAGACCTCAAGTGCATTTCCGCAAACGCCAGAGGCTGCCGACTAGCAGCGAGGGCCCAGGTCTGATAGTGGGGAACCTATTCCCCGATTTTTCATAGTGTATTGCAGTGGAATTGAAATAAAACATACAACAGTCAGCAGAAGCAATAACCATTCTTATATAAATGAAAGGGATAACTAATAAAAAGGTAACCGGAAGTCATATATATATATATGAAGATGCATCATGTCACTATTCTTTAAAACGGCCAAAACATGTTACACAATAGTACAGTACAACAAGATACAGAGTACAACAAAACAAAGCAAAACAGCTGGCAGTGGCATCGCGAGCCTAGGCTCGGTCCCATGCCCTCCTACTCCTCAGAAACAGTCAAGTACTTGTATAGGGACTCTTGCACCTATCCACACCTGCAGAAACATAATCTGTTTGGTCTGAAAAGCATGACGCAAACAGGGTGTGAGAAATACATTCCCAGTAGGCACCCACCAAAGGCCTGTGCCCAACTGTGTGTAAAACATACAACAACAGGGTGCAACAGTAAAATGAAATAAAAGTAAGCTATACCAAAAGTAACTAACTTAACCAATTATATTTCCATTTTAATATCCTTCTAATCATTTAACTTAAAATATCACCACAGTGAATATTATAAGTAACCATCTAATGTCCTCAGATAAGTAAACCCCTACCCTCAGGAAAAGAGTATCCAGCACAAGAATCTTCCCTCAGGCATAATAGATTTTTCCCTCAGGCATAGGTAGTGTCACCCACAGGCACAAAATCAAATGCCCAGAGGCACAGAAGAAGTTTCTCTCAGGCCGAAATAACTACGCCCTTAGGATAAATAGTGCAGTTCCCACAGGCTAATCACAACAATGCCCTCAGGATAACAGGTAATCAGGCCATGCCCAACATGAAAATATGCAGTAAACAAGCAATTCCTCTCGAGGAAATTCTATAATTACTATATTCAAGGAATACCCTCGGGTATCCTGGCCAAACGACTAAACAGTGGAACACACCCCCAGGGTGGTTCCAGACCCAAGCAACGATCCCAAAGATAATTTTAATATCACATTTAACCACTTATTCAAATATAGGTATTTAAAATAGCTATGGTCTCATCCACCCGACACCCTAACATGGGTTCGTGGCACGAAATTGCACAAAACACACAGCAATTGGAAAAACAAACACCAAGCCACATACCTTATATGCCAATGAGCGTTATATACAAACGTCGATTCCAGAAACGCCAAATTATGACGTAGATCAGAGGTAAAAGATATCTCTCTTAAATGAAAATAACTCCCGTTAGGGAAATAATTGGAAAGAAATGATTAAGAAGGGTGGAGGTCATACTCGTGCGGTTCCAAAAAGATCTTTCGAGATGGAAACGGATTCCGGACGTGCGCTCGGCAGATCTCCGAAGCTTCGGCCATCCCCTCCCGCTCCTTCTTCTCGTTCTAAGCATTCCCTGTGAACAGGGGAGGATACTGCACATTTTAAGTGAAAAAACAAAGTACATGGCGTGTACTTCCTTCATTTAACTTTTCCTCTGGAGGCACCACCACACTATTCATCCATAGACATGCGTACACGACATGTACTCCTGACTACATGGTGTATAATATCACCCAGCTAGCAGCTACTCCATCGCCTTACTGTTTTGGCCTGCCGACTGACTACACGGCGTGTAAAGGAACACTACACGGGGTGTAGTCGGTTCCTACACCCTTCATCGCCGACATGGCTACACGCCCTGTGCGCCCATCCCACACAACCAAAAGTACACGGCATGTGAAAAAGTACACAGCGTGCAGTTCCAAAATTTAGTATTTTTCCCCATTTTCCATATTTTCTCGAAAACACATAAGGAAAAAGAAACAAAAGACGCTCGTACCTCAAAACTAAGAACTGGGTTCTTACAAACTTCCCCCTTATAGGAATTCATCCTCGAATTTCCCTTCCAAGGGTGAAGAAGATAAAGTCTTGAACAACTCTGGCCACTAAGCGCCAACGTCGGTCTCCGGCTCCCATGTTTCGTCCTGCACTCGGCCATACTTCCATAGCACCCACACGAGAGGAACTGACCGGCCTCGGAGAACCGTCGTGCTCCTATCAACAATATGAATCAGATTCTCCTCAAAGGACGCATCAATCAGAGCTCAACCTTTTCTGGCTGAAAGGTGTGAGATGGGTCTGAATGATAGTGACTCAACTGAGATACATGGAAGATGTCGTGCATGGCTTGGTACCGATGTGGTAACTGCAACTGATAGGCAACCAGCCCGACTCTCTCCAGAATCTCGAATGGACTCACATACCTTGGGGAAAGCTTACCCTGTCTCCTGATCCGTCTGTGTCCCGGCCAAGGAAAAACACGCAAGAAAACCTGATCCCCGACCACAAACTCCAAAGGTTGTCTGTGGCGATCAGCATAAGACTTCTGTCGAGACTGCAAAGTATCCATCCACTTCTGAATCAACTAGACCTGCTCAGAAGTCTCCTGTACGAGACGTGGTCCCAGTAAAGCTGCCCCCCCCCCTTTCCTTAACCAGCACAAAGGTGATCGGTATGGCCTACCATATAAATCCTCGTATAGTTCCATCTCGATAGATTCCTGAAAACTATTGTTATAGGAAAACTCGACTAGGGGTATATGCCTATCCCAGGAGCCCCCAAAGTCCAGGACGCATGCATGGAACATGTCCTATAGCACCTGTATCGTACGCTCTGACTGGCCATCAGTCTGAGGGTGGTATGTTCTGCTCAAAAGCACCTGTGTACCCAGAGCCCTCTAAAATCCTTGCCATAAATGAGAAGTAAAACAGGCGTCACTATCTGAAATGAGAGAATGAGGGACCCCATAAAGACGTACGATCTCTCGGATATAAAACATTTCGAGCTCGTCAACCCTAAAGGTCTCATTGATCGGCAAAAAGTGAGCTACCTTTATGAGTCTGTCCACAACGACCCATACGACATCATTTCCTCGAGGTGACCTCAGAAAACCTGTCACGAAATCCATCGTGGAATTATCCCATTTCTAATCTAGAATGGGTAACTGCTATAACAGTCCGGATGGCCTCTGATGCTCTGCCTTCACCTACTGATAGGTGGAACACCTCGTAATAAAACTAGCTACATCTCCCTTCATACCCGGCCACCAGTACTGACGCCTCAAGTCACGGTACATCTTGGTAACCCCGGGATGAACTACCCAAGCTAAACCATGAAACTCCCGCATTAGATCCTCACGTATATCCCCTGGAACCCATACTCGTCTATGGAAATGAAGAACCTCATCATCGCATATCATCCGACTGGGAGGAGGGTCCTCGCTTTCCACTGACTCCTATAGAACTAGGCCTTCTGAATCAGATAGATGTCACATCCTCACTCTATCAAGGAGGGTAGAAGTCACAACTAACGAGGAAAGATAAGTCTACCCCTGACTATCATGAACCTCTAGATGCATCTCAGAAAACAAGGCAATAAGCTACCACTCACCAGTGGCCTCCTAGACTGCATGTATCTGAGTCTTCCTGCTCAGTGCATCAGCTGCTACATTACCTTTACCAGGTGTATAGACAAGCTCAAAATAGAAGGACTGTAGGTATTCGACACACCTCCTCTACCTCAGATTCAGGTCACGCTGAGTAAATATATACTTGAGGCTTTTGTGGTCGGTGAAAACCACAAAATGCTCTCCCAATAGATAATTTCCCCAATAGCGCAAAGCATGCACAACTGCAGCCAACTCGAGATCATGTGATGGGTAATTCCTCTCATGTGGCCTCAACTGCTGAGACCCGTATGTAACAACTCGATCGCCCTGCATCAATACTACTCCCAGCCCAATACCTGATGCGTCACAGTAAACTGTATAGCTCTTCCCCTACTCTGGGAGTATTAGGATTGGTGCTGATGTCAACCTTCCTTTCATGTCTTGAAAGTTTGTCTCGCAAGATTCTAACCAAACGAACTTCACACCCTTCTTAGTCAGACCTGTCAAATGTGCTGCTAAGCGGGAGAAGTCCTATATGAAGCATCTGTAGTAACCGGCCAGCCCCAAGAAACTCTGTATCACAAAAATGTTCTAAGGCTGCTCCCAGGAAACTACTGCTCTCACCTTCTTTGTGTCCACTGCAACTCCTTCCTACGAGATGATATGACCCAGGAAGTGAATCTGGTCTATCCAAAAGTCGCACTTTGAGAGATTAGAATATAGTTGATTCTCTCTCAGTATACTCAATACGATCTCAAGATGGGTGGCATGGTCGTGTCGAGTGTGAGAATACACCAATATGTCATCTATGAATACTACCACAAAAGAATTAAGATATGGATAGAACACACAATTCATCAGAGCCATGAAAACTACTGGCGTGTTCATGAGTACGAACGGCATAACCAAGTACTTGTACAGACCATATTTGCTCCAAAAATCCATAAGCGGTATATCTAATGGTCTCACGCACAGCTGATGATATCTATATCTCAATTCAATATTCGAGAACAATTGTGCTCCTCGAAGCTGATAAAAAAGATCATCTATCCTCGGAAAAGGATATCGTTTCTTGACTTTCAACTAGTTCATCTTCCGATAATCCACGCAAAGTCTGAGGGTATCATCCACCTTCTTCGCAAAATGGACCGGTGAACCCCACAGAGAAGTACTGGGTTGGATAAAACCCTTCGACTGTAACTACTCTAACTGCCTCTTGAGTTCCTGCAACTCTGTTGTAGCCATCCAATAAAGAGGAATGGACACCAATTCTTCTCCTGGCCTGAGATCAATAGAGAAATCCACCTCAAACTCCGTAGGTAGACCTGAAAAGTCATCCGGGAAGGCATACCTGAAACAATCAACCACTGGAGGGAAATCCGTCTGAAAAGTCCCCTGATCATCCAGATATATGCTCGCCATCTGGGCTGTGACTCCACCTCACCCACGATGCTCTGGTCCATCTCAACTCACCTGAATATCCCATTCACCCTTGTATAAAAACTCTCTACCCTCTGGTGACATGAAACGCACCCTGTGATGATAGCAGTCTACAAAGGCCCAAAGGGGAACCAACCAGTCCATCCCGATAATGATGTCATAAGCTGTCATTTCTAAGACATAGAGGTCCCATAGAAAGTGACACCCGCCTACCTCAAGGGGGAACTCCTTGCACTGACGCACACCAGCTGTCCTAGTCCCCAACGGAGTGTCTAGCATCATGATATCAGAAGAAGTAGAAACACAGAGCCCAAGGCTCTCCACAATGAGTACAGATATAACACTATGTATAGAACCCATATCGAAAAGTACTGAAGATAAGACAGAAGCTACTAGAATAGAACCTCTGACTATAGAAGGTTCGAGATCCTGATCATGCTGGGTCTGCTGCACTGTATATGCCTGCCCAGTGTCGCGGCCCTACGACACAGCCTGGCAGCCCTGAGCTATCCCACCCTGCTGTCTCTAAGATCCTAATTTCTGGCTACCACGGCCACGACCACCATCTCTGCCTCCACACCCTGATGTATTCCAGTTCCCCGACTGGTAAGAAGCCACTTGTCCTGCTCCCGCACAGGAAGTCTGCACAGAACCCCTCTCACTATACACTGGAGGAAACCCCCTACAAAAGTGCTACAGATGACCTATCTTGCCGCAATCTCGGCACTCTACAGGTTTCATGGACACTTTGGCATCTTTTGCCCCTCTCTACCACACTGGTAGCAAATAACCTGGCCACCTGAATCATTCTTCTTACTTGTACTGCCACCCTAAGAGAAGTCAATCTGCCTCTTCCTCTTGCCAGTAGAAATAATACCAGTAACTAGTGCTGAACCGCCCTGACCCACACCACTATCTCTCGGATTTCATAATGAAGACCATCCTCAAAACGTCTACCCACGACGTCTCATCACCCACCAGCACATGTGCAAAGCACTGAATCTCGATAAAACGAGAAGAATAATCCATCACCGACATATCACCCCTGTTGCAGATTCAGGAACTCTTGAGCTCTATCTTCCCTCAGTGTCTCTGGAAAGAAGAATCCATAGAAGACTGCCTAAAAATCCTCCCACACCATGTATCTGTGATGCTCTTACTGGGTGGTAACATCCCACCACCTCTTGACGGAATCACGCAGCATGTAAGTCGCGAGCTTGAGCCTCCACCCTAGAGGTGTCTCAAGATGATCAAAAATAGTCTGCATCGAACCCAACCAAGACTCTGCAGCCTGTGGTCTTCCATCCCTTAAAAAATTAGGCGGATGCTGCTGCTGGAAGATACGCATCAGCTTGGCCATAGATGTAGCGGCCTGCGGTGCTCCCTGAAAGGTCTGCATGAACCGCGTAAAGCCTTCACGGAACTGTGCCTCTGCACCTGTGTCCGGTATAACAGCTGGTGCTGTATCTGGCTCTGCTGGAGGATCCACTGGTAGCCCATGGACCACCATCTCTGGAGTATAGTCATCTCCGCTCTCCTGGTGAACAACACGTGGTCGTCTAGGCGGCATGACACTACAAGGTCAAAGTCACGCCTTAGATTCAAGATTTATCAAGACTGAAAGAGAAGGAACCGCAAAGAGAACAAGAGGAAGAAGGCATTTCAAGATTTTAAAAACAAGACTACAAGTCGTGTGCAATGACTACACGGTGTGTACTTGACTTCCCTTCCCCGTCCCGGGTCCTTCTACACGGCTAAGCCACACTGCTCCCATTTAACAAAACTAAACAGCGTGTATAATATCTACATATCATGTACGGTGATATTTTCTAATTGCCCGTGTCATTTGTGACACGGATGACTACTCGGTTTACAACTACACAGCGTGTACACCATCCTATTTCCCAGCCACACGGCTAACTTCCCACGGTCTGTCCTCGAACAAGACTACACGGCATGTCCCACAGGTACATTGCGTGTCCTAAACGAGCTTCGCTGACCCATGTTGGTAGTTACACGGCCAGATACACGACTCACACTACACGGTGTGTTCTATAGACACACGGTGTGTATTCGAAAGGATCACACTGACCCGTGTTGTTAGTTACACGGTCGGGTCCCCAAGTCACACTACACGGTGTGTTCATCATTGACACGACATGTTCTGTAAAGGAGATCACCGACCCGTGTTGTTAGTTACACGGCCGGACTCCGGGTCGCCACTACACGGTGTGTACATTCAGCACACGTCCTGTTTCACCCAAACTCTTCCCTTCCCCGTGTCACCGCCCACACGGTTTGTGACACGGGAAGAGATTGCACAGCGTGTATTCAAGGTAGACGGCATGTACTAAAAAATTTCATTTTTCATCCCGAACAGAAGAGCGTACACAGTGTGTATAAAGTAATACACGGCGTGTATACTGGGTTTCCGGATAGTATGCCTCAGAATCTTCTTAGGAACCTAGAAAAATACTAAAACCAACACCTAAGTGTTAAATTATGACTCATGGGGGGCCACACTCCCCACGAACCCAAGTTTGACATCTTATCTGTGTTATAACAATATAAGAAGTCAATGTTCCACCAAATTCCGGTCCATGGGGGCCCATACTCCCGAAAAACCAAAGTTTGGCATGCATTCTATAAACTGGCTCACACAAGAAAATACCCTATCACAAAGCAGGTATTTATCAAGCAGCTATCACAACAACATGCTTTTCTAGCACAACAATTATCACAACAACATGCAATTTCTAATGCAACTAAATGACATGGAAACGATGCATGACATGTGATATATAGAATGTGGTTATATGATGCATGAGAGGAAATACTCTCATCTCACTGGGTTGCAACTAAATAGAACCCATAGAAAAAGTATAACAGCACAATCTCAAGTGCGTCACCCAACAGTGAAAACATATCAACTGTAAAATTTCCAAACTCAGTAAAATTGCAATCACGATGTAAATTGGCTTTTCCCTGTACGCGGGTTAGCTACGCCCAAGAATAGCTTATTACCAACTATCGTTCGTCCTATCCCTGACTACGGATCCAAATAGTAATTCAATGAAAAGAACCCCTTTGATACCACTTTGTAATGTCCCGATTCCGGGTGCCATGCAACGGGTGCCCCGAACCCAGTTCGCCACAAGACCTCAAGCGCATTTCCCCAAACTCCAGAGGCTGCCGACTAGCAGCGAGGGCCCAGGTCTAATAGTGGGGAAACTATTCCCTCATTTTCAAAGTGTAGCACAACAGAATTGAAATAAAACATACAACAGTCAGCAGAAGAAATAAACATTCATATATAATTGAAAGGGATAATTGATAAAAAGGGAACCATCGGTCATATAAATATGAGAATATGCAGCATGTAACTATTCTTTAAAACATCCAGAACATGTTACACAACAGTACAATACAACAAGATACAGAGTACAACAAAACAAAGAAAAACAGCTGGCAGCGGCATCGTGAGTTTAGGCTCAGTCCCATGCCTTCCTACTCCTCATCAGTAGTAAAGTACCTATATAGGGACTCTTTCCCCTATCCACACCTGCAGAAATGTAATCTATTTGGGCCGAAAAGCATGACCCAAATAGGGTGTGAGAAATACATTCCCAGTAGGCACCCACCAAAGGCTCGTGCCCAACTGTGTGTAAAACATACAACAACATGGTGAAACAGTAAAATTAAATAAAAGTAATACGTACCAAAAGTAACTAACTTAACCAATTATATTGCCATTTTAATATCCTTTTAATCATTTAATTTAAAATATCACCACAGGGAATATTCTAAGTAACCAGCTAATTTCCTAAGACACGTAAACCCCTACCCTCAGGTAAAGAGTATCCAACACAAGAATCCGCCCTCATGCATAACAGATTTTTCCCTCAAGCGTAGGTAGTGTCACCCACAGGCACAGAATCAACTGCCCACAGGCACGGAAGATGTTGCCCTCAGGCCGAAATAACTACTGCTCTTAGGCTAAATAGTGTAGTTCCCACAGGCTAATCACAATAATGCCCTTAGGCTAACAGGTAACCGGGCCATTCCCAGCATGAAAATATGCAGTAAAAAAGCAATTCCTCTCAAGGAAATTCAACAATTACTACATCCAAGGCATACCCTCAGGTATCCTGCACAAATGGCTAAATAGTGGAACACACCCGCGGGGTGGTTCCGGGTCCAAGAAATGATCCCAACCAGCATTTTAATATCACATTTAATCACTTATTCAAATATAGGTATTTAAAATAGTTATGGACTCAACCACACGACACCCTAACATGGGTTCGTGGAACGAAAATGCACAAAACACACAGCAGTTGGGAAAACAAACACCAAGCCACCTACCTTATACGCCAACGAGCGCTATACACGAACATCGATTCCAGAAATACCCAATTACGATGTAGATATGAGGGAAATTATATCCCTATTAAACGCAAATAACTCCCGTTACGGAAAGAATTGGAAAGAACTGATTAAGAAGGGTGGAGGGCTTACCCGTGCGGTTCCAACCAGATCGTCCGAGACGAAAACAGATTCCGGACGTGTGCTCGGCGGATCTCCGAAGCTCCGGCCATACCCTCCAGCTCCTTCTTAATGTTCTAAGACTTCCCTGTGAATAGGGGAGGATACTACCCATTTTAAGCGAAAAAAAAGTACAGTGCATGTACTTCCAAGTACACAACATGAACTTTCTTCATTTAACTATTCCTCTAGCGGCACCACCACACTGTTTATCCTTCGACATGCGTACAAGGCATGTACTCCCGACTATTGAAAGATTTTAAAATTAGGGATTTTTGGATTTATGAGGAGATAGTTTAGTGAGAACTAAAATTTGAAGTTAAATATGAATATGAAAATTGGTCCAATGGATATAATTATAAGAAGAGAAATATGGAGATAAATTTCAAGAAAGTAAGAATGGAGAAAATTTTCAAGAAGAATTTTGATCTTGAAATGTAATGGAAGAAACTATTACTTTATATGTGCAACAAGTGTAGGATGAATCACTCAAGTAATTTTCTTAAAGGAAGTGGGAAATATTATAAGTATTGAAATTTTTTATGTAATTATCAAAAATATAATGGTTATGAAAATCAACAACAACCTAACACAAATGACAAAGGAAAGATGGTGGAATCTTATCGAGTAGTTCAATTCTTCAAGTGTGGGGAGAATGGAAATTTTTATAATTAGTATTTGAAAC
The DNA here is from genome assembly GCA_963277665.1 of Viscum album. NCBI lineage: Eukaryota > Viridiplantae > Streptophyta > Magnoliopsida > Santalales > Viscaceae > Viscum > Viscum album. Next base: position 563,814,182 of record OY728125.1, read on the forward strand.
AAAGAATTATTGAGGAATATTGTGTTCAAACCCATCATATTCTAATGAATCATGTTTTCTATTTTTATATAAAAATGGATGAATTTTAGGGCCCATATTATAACGACCCATACTTTACATACATTGTTAATACATCGAAATTGAAGCACACTTATTACAACATATGACAAAACCACAAAGGACCGTATAGGTATAGTGTCTTTAGAAACTGGGAAACATAAACAACTGGTTCATAAATCTTCTACAGTGTCTCCCATTTATTTCATCATATCTAGGGTCCCTTTTAGCATATTCTACTTAATATCCATCTTCCTGACCTGGGGAAAAGAAAACATAAAAGGGTGAGCTCAAATGCTCAGCAAGGGCAAATAAAGGAAATAAAAATCATATCATATCTTTTTGAAAATCAAAACCTGCAAAAGAGATCATAATATCTTATCATGGAATAAATCATAGAAGTGAAAATGAGATCCCCATAATCATAACATAAGACTTGAAACTTTTTGGCATGCACACATAATCATGGAAAATCATTTCTTGTTAGTCATGACTCATTGTCAAGACTATCTTAGTGGACAAAGTCCCTTTCTAAACCGAGTTCACTCCTCGTTTCAGTCCTGTATCACTGAACCGAAATAACCTTCCGTTCCAGCCATGTCTATCTCAAGAGATATAAAATCTTTACCCAATTCATTGGAGGGAGATATAGGTCCCACCCATCTTATAATGAATCCTTTCTTATGTGTGCCACATAATCATAAAACATACATCATCGCATAACACATATAACAAAAATGGGATTCTTGAAACATCATGACATCATAAATCAATTCATATAAGATAAAGGAATTCATAATTCCATCACAACATGAACAAATCAATTTAATAATAGGGATAAAAACAGAACCCTTTATTATCTTAGATGAAAAATATTTTTGATAAAACACTTGAACTCCATTCTTGAGGAAAATATCCTTTCTTCTTCAAAAACATTTTTCCTTTCATAACATGTCATACAACTTTAAAATAAAAGAAGTTGATTAAAAATAAACTTGAAAACTTGTAAAGGAAACTTCTTGAAAACAATGTTTTAGAAATCCATTCATGCCGTATGAGTTAAAAAAACATTCTTCGTACTTTTGTCGGAAAAGTCAAAAAGTACCTCGTACGAAAAATGAAAAAAGATTCCTTTCATACATATTACTAAAAACTCACCGAAGGGTAAAAATGGATTTAAACAATTGTAGGTGGATGGAAATAATATTACATATTGATGAAACATGGATGTGGATGATAAAATACACCCCAGTAAATACTTATGAATAAACAATCTCGGATAAAAATGAGATTGTAATATTTCCCTTACCTTAGGTCCGATTTGCTTTATTCGTGTTCGAAGCTCCTGTATAATGGTTTAAATAATGTTATTGACTTATTCCGGAATCATACATATTGATATGATATCATATATGGTCATATTATTAGCTTCTTGTTAGTAATATTTCATTGTTACTTGTTACTCGGGTCTTTATAACTTTTTGTTCTTATGCGTGTTTTGTCGAATAAATTCTTATTCTTATCTTTAGGTTATAGATAATTCATTTACAGAATGGTATTAGTGTATTATATACCATATTAATTCATTCAATTCATTTATATAATCATTATGAAATGAATATCATGTAGAACGAGTCGCATCACATCGTGGAGACGGTATTCCGTACGTACGCACGAGTGATGATATCATTCCTATGATCGTGGAATTGTATTGGAGTATATATATATATTATTTAAGTATCAATATTACTTCATAATAATCATATATAGTTACTCATTACACCATTATACCCATCCTTGTAAGGTGATGGTGGAAAAATAGATTACACCACGGCGTGGAGACGGTATTCCGTACGTACGCACGCGCGGTGATTTCATTTTTCCGTAGGATGGATAGAAGGTGAATTAGGGTTGTTTCATATTTATAATAACATATCAGTATGTAAGTAATACTTATGTTATTACTTTATCATGAAACAACTAAAGAAGAATAAGTTGAAGAAGAAAGAAATTGAAAAGATCGGTAATGGATATTACCTCTTCTTTGGAACGCCTCTTTGAATCCTCCACTTAAGGAACTAAGATTGGTCTTTGGAGAAGACCAGGACCTCTAGGATTATTCTAGGGAAGTGGAGAGGATAAAATGGTAGGGGTTGGCCGAGCTTGAGTGCTCAAATTGGTGTGAGGAGGAGGGGGAGGAGGTGCCCTTTTATAAGGGAGGAGAGGGGCACCTTAGGAATATCTCAAAATATTATTTTATATTAAAGTCAAAATCGGTTTATAATGGTTCCAAAGGGTCTTATTTCTAAGATAAAGTGGGTATGGGTCTAAATCCTATCAACCAATAGGATTTAGACAAGTTTAGGGTATTATTTTAACCTTATCAATTAGATTTAACTCTAAGTTAATTAATTTAACTTTTACCGTGTCTTTTTGTTTTCTTTCACTATATGGTTAATACACTTACTATAACATGCCAAACGAACCCCAAATTGTTTATTATTAATATATATATCCTTATCTAAGTCATTTGGCCGAACCTTATATTTTTAGGAATAAAATAACAATTAATAATATAATATTTGATTTAAAAACTATTTTGTGTCAATTTTGACACTATTTGATATATGATTTTTGTGAAAGTCATAACAGAATTATATGTTCGAAACAAGTTAATTAAATCAACACTAATATATCATAGTAACCTATAAAATGTTTTTAATTCATAAAATGTCTTAAATTACATTTATTTTGGTATTTATATTATCAATTTTGTCAATATTTCATTAATAAGATAATTACTGCATCATATTTGTGTCATAAATAAATTAAATTATTTGATGTCTAAAAATTACAAATAAAATACCATCATGTATGAAATCTTTTTAGCTTTCTAATGAATATTTACAATCGAATTTATCTTATGTATAACCCCATATTAAAAATGATTTACTTATTAAACTTTGATTTTAACTATTTTAACCCTTCTTTAAATAAATTAATAATAAATGTCCTAATCTAATCCAAGTGGGCCTAAATGGTCATATTTTATTCCTAAGTTTTTTTTTGGTCGAATTACACTTTTCCAATAGAATTAGGACATGTGTTAGGGTAATATTAATATCATATTTACCCTTAGTTACCCTATTTACTATTAACCGCGGTAAAAATCGTAAAAAGTTACTATTCACCAAAAAATTATTTTTATCTCATTGAACCACATTTTACTTACTGATATCAACCGAGTCTGTCGGATTTTTGAAATTCCATTCACAGAAGCGGTAAAATTAAGTTTTATGCAAAATTCAGTTTTTAACCTACCACTTAGTGGTTTCACTATTCATCAAAAATTGAAAGTTTTCAGAAAAATACCAAAATTTCACCCTAGGCTAATTTCAATATTCTGAGTCCAAAAATGAAGTCCATTTTGAAAAATAAAATTTATAAAATTTCAAAAAGTGGTTATTACTATTCATAACGGCTAGTTTTAATAGCATATTGTTGTTTAGTGAAACTCGGTATTGCGTACGACGCAAGCTATCGAGGAAGGTCGCGATTGCATGTAAAGCAAGCCAAGCAAGTGTTGTGTAGAAAAAGATTCCTTTGATGATTTATATAACATAAAAGTCTCGGGTGTTACATTCTACCCCCCTTAAAAAGAATTTCGCCCTCGAAATTCGTCACTTTGTAACAAACAGATGAGGATACTTTTCCCTCATCATATCCTCAAGCTCCCATGTAGCTTCTTCAAGTTGGTGGTTCCTCCATAAAACTTTCACCAAGCGAGTTGTCTTGTTACGTAGGACTTTTTCGCTACGATCCAGAATCTCTCTCGGCTGTTCTTCATAAGAAATATCTTGCTCCAGCGGTACAACTTCTGAGCTGAGTACATGTGAAGGATCTGGTATGTACTTTCTCAGGAGAGATACATGGAACACATCGTGAACTTGAGAGAGATTCGGTGGAAGCGCCAATTGGTAAGCTACCTTCCCAACACGATCCAGTATTTCGAAAGGACCGATATATCTAGGGCTCAACTTCCCCTTCTTTCCAAATCTCCTAACCCTCTTCCAGGGAGATATTCGTAAGAACACTTTATCACCCACTTCAAACTCTAGGTCTTTTCTTCGGTTGTCGGCATAACTTTTCTGTCGACTCTGAGCTGCTCTTATGTGTTGTTGAATAGATCTGACCTTTTCTGCCATTTCATCAACGAGATCAGGTCCTAATAGCTTTCTTTCCCCAACTTCATCCCAGCAAGTTGGAGTCCTGCATTTCTTTCCATAGAGAGCTTCATAAGGAGCCATCTGAATACTGGAGTGAAAGCTATTATTATAAGAAAATTCCACCAAAGGTAGGTGTTGATCCAAACCTCCTTTGAAATCCATAGAGCAAGCTCTCAACATATCTTCTAGGGTTTGAATTGTTCTCTCAGACTGACCGTCTGTCTGGGGATGATAAGCAGTGCTGAAACTCAACTCTGTATCCAGAGTATGCTGAATACTTCGCCAGAACTTCGAGGTAAATCTCGGATCTCGATCAGATATAATAGAAAGTGGTACTCCATGCAATCTTACCACTTCTTTTACATATATCCTGGAAAGCTGATCTAGAGAGAAATCCTCTCTAATAGCAATGAAGTGTGCAGACTTTGTAAGACGATCAACTATGACCCAGATAGCATTATTGCCTTTGGATGTTTTAGGAAGTCCTGTGACAAAGTCCATAGTGATGTTTTCCCATTTCCATTCGGGTATGGGTAATGGTTGTAACATCCCCTTAGACTTCTGTCTCTCAGCTTTAACTTGTTGACAAACCAAGCATCGAGAGACATATTCAGCAACATCTCTTTTCATGCCATCCCACCAAAAGTACTCTTTCAGGTCCCTATACATCTTCGTGCTTCCAGGATGAATAGAGAATGATGAACTATGAGCCTCATCCAGCAGCTCATTCTTTAATTCAGGGATGGGAGGAACGCAAACCCGATTCCTGAACTTTATTATCCCATCACAATCAAGGTTGAATTCAGGAACATTTCTCACCTTCTTTTGTAACTCGACATCTTCTTTCTGTGCCTCTTTAATCTTCACATGTATAGATGGTTGAACATTCATTTGAGAAAGATAAGATTTTTCCCATTCCATTATAATTCCAAGATCCATCCTTTGTAAATCCATAAATATTGGATCTTTTGTGATCCTCATCATGGATAAACTAGCATGGTCTTGTCGACTTAATGCATCTGCCACCTTGTTTGCTTTCCCAGGGTGGTAATGGATTGAGCAGTCATAATCCTTAATCAGCTCCAACCATCTTCTTTGACGCATATTCAACTCCTTTTGTGTGAAAATATACTTTAAACTTTTATGATCAGTATAAATACCACACCTTTCACCATAAAGGTAATGCCTCCAAATCTTTAATGCAAAGATTACCGCAGACAACTCCAAATCATGTGTTGGGTAATTTTGCTCATGGATTTTCAACTGTCGTGAGGCATAAGCTATCACCATATCATTTTCCATAAGAACACACCCCAATCCCTTCTTGGATGCATCACTGTAGATCACAAACCTTTCTCCACTACAAGGCAGTGTGAGCACAGGTGCACTGGATAACCTTCTTTTCAACTCCTTGAAATTCTCTTCACATTCCTCTGTCCAGACAAACTTAACTCCTTTCCGAGTCAACTTGGTGAGTGGATTAGATAATCGTGAAAAATCTTTTACAAAACGTCGATAATATCCAGCCAAACCAAGAAAACTTCGGATCTCAGTTACTGTTGTTGGTCTTGACCATCTTTCGATAACCTCTGTTTTTACTGGATCCACAGATATCCCCTCTTTTGAGATTATATGACCCAAAAATGCAACTTTTTGAAGCCAAAATTCACACTTGGTAAATTTGGCATAAAGCTTCTCCTTTCTCAGGGTCTTCAATATAATTCTCATGTGATCTTCATGCTCTTCCTTGCTCTTTGAATAGACAAGAATATCGTCTATAAAGACTACCACAAATTGATCAAGATAGTCTCTAAAGACTCTATTCATTAGATCCATGAAGATAGCAGGGGCATTAGTAAGACCAAATGGCATCACTATAAATTCATAGTGTCCATACCTTGTACGGAAAGCCGTCTTTGGTATATCCTCCCTTTTGACCTTTAATTGATGATACCCTGAACAAAGATCAATCTTGGAAAAGTATTGAGCTCCGCGTAGTTGGTCAAATAATTCATCAATGCGTGGGAGAGGATATTTGTTCTTGATAGTGATCTTGTTAAGTTCTCGATAATCAATGCAAAGTCTCATTGATCCATCTTTCTTCTTAACAAATAGAACAGGTGCTCACCAAGGTGACGCACTAGGGCGTATGAATCCCTTATCAAGATTCTCTTGGAGTTGCTTCTTCAATTCCTGCAACTCAATTGGGGCCATTCTATAAGGTGTCTTTGAAATAGGCAAAGCACCTGATACGAGTTCTATTGAAAACTCAACTTCACGATTTGGTGGAAGACCTGGTAATTCCTCCGGAAAGGCATCATCAAACTCCCATACAATGGGCATATTCTTAATCGTGAGTTTCTCACCAACCATTTGAGATAAATAACCTTCATTTAGTGGAATCAATACCCATAAGATGGAAGAAATTTCCACTGGAAGGTTATGTTCATCCTTGCATTGGTATACGATCGTAGATTGATCTGGAATATGAAATGTGACTTCCCTTCTTTGGCAATTGATATGAGCTCCATGTAGAGAAAGCCAATACATGCCAAGAATCACATCAAATTCCACTAAAGGAAGGATCACAAGATTTGCAGGAAGCACTTTCCCACAAACTTCGATCAGAGAAGAATTATAAACTTTTGATGCGATTGATGTGCCATTAGGTGTTGTCACAGCTAACTCAACATCTAATTGTTGAGGTAATACGGTGATACCCTTAGAAAAGTCTTCAGAAATAAAAGAGTGGGTGGATCCAGAATCAAATAAAACATTTGCTACTTTAGAGTGGATGGTAAGTGTACCTTTCACCACATCGTTATCGTACTCCACATCGCTGATAGAAATTGCATGTGACTTTCCTTTGTCTTTAGCCTTAAGAGTTTGTTGACGTCGACCATCATCATCAACCCTTGGATTTGGGCATTGATTGGCATAATGCCCCATCTCCTTGCACTTGAAACATTGAAGTGTAGTAGGTTCATTCTGTGTATCCCTTCCTTTGTTTGCGTCATTAGACATCTTCTTCCCATTATCACGGAATTCAAATGCCCGATGACCTTCTTTTCCACATTTAAAACATTTACTTGTCCCTTTAAGACAACTCAATCCATGTTTCTTTCCACACATTGAGCATAAGGGAAAGTTCATCTTCTTTTCCATGTGCTCTTTAGATTTTTCTTTGAATTCCATCTTCCTCTTCTTATCAAACCCATGTGACTGATGGGTTACTCCAATCTCCATCTCGACTTTGAGAGCACATCGAACGATTTCCTTGTAGATATTGAAGTCCCTTATGGCTAACGCCCTTCTAAGACTTGGTTTTAAGCCACTAAAGAATCGATCGATCTTACTCTCAGGTTGGATAATAATACCAGAAGCGTACCTTGCAAGTCTGGTAAAATTTTCTTCATAGGTACCAACAGATTCATCATCCCTTTGCTTCAGTTCAAGGAACTCTTTCTCCATCTTTGTTCGGAGAATACGAGGGAAGTACTTATTGAAAAATAAGTTCTTGAACTCGTCCCATTCCATAGACTCAATTTCATCCCTTTGCCTCGTATTCTTAACAAGATTCCACCATTGATCCGCATCTCCTTCCAAACGATACACTGCTAGGATGACTTTATCATGCTCAGAACATTGAAGAACTGATAATATCTTTTCAGTAGTACTAATCCATTGTTCAGCAACTAATGGATCAGTAGACCCGCTGAAAGAAGGTGGACGCTGCCTCATGAAGGATTCAACAGAATTTTTCTCCCTCCTTTGCTCGTTTGGAAATCCTGCATGATTCATAGCTTGAGAAAGTTGTGTGAGCATGGCTACAAGATTTTGCATTCCAGCTCCCATATCGTTTGGTTGCTCAGGGGGAAAATCATTGCATTTCCCATCGCATTCCGCATTAACACGGTTCCTTCGGGTCCCAGCCATTGACTAAAACCAAGAAGAATAGTGTGAGCAACACTAATTATAATAGGAAACCACATAATTCAAGAATAAAATTTTCATGCTTAAGGTATTATCCTAGGTTATTCAAGTCCATTTCTAAAACACTAAGATTGTGTTCTATGCTTAGACTTATCCTTAGGGTTCTTACTAAGGCTTTCACATCCTAGTTTCCAAAGGTTGACTATACCTTTCCTCTGATACCAACTATAATGACCCATACTTTACATACATTGTTAATACTTCGAAATTGAAGCACACTTATTACAACATATGACAAAACCACAAAGGACCGTATAGGTATAGTGTCTTTAGAAACTGGGAAACATAAACAACTGGTTCATAAATCTTCTACAGTGTCTCCCATTTATTTCATCATATCTAGGGTCCCTTTTAGCATATTCTACTTAATATCCATCTTCCGGACCTGGGGAAAAGAAAACATAAAAGGGTGAGCTCAAATGCTCAGCAAGGGCAAATAAAGAAAATAAAAATCATATCATATCTTTTTGAAAATCAAAACCTGCAAAAGAGATCATAATATCTTATCATGGAATAAATCATAGAAGTGAAAATGAGATCCCCATAATCATAACATAAGACTTGAAACTTTTTGTCATGCACACATAATCATGGAAAATCATTTCTTGTTAGTCATGACTCATTGCCAAGACTATCTTAGTGGACAAAGTCCCTTTCTGAACCGAGTTCACTCCTCGTTTCAGTCCTGTATCACTAAACCGAAATAACCTTCTGTTCCAGCCATGTCTATCTCATGAGATATAAAATCTTTACCCAATGCATTGGAGGGAGATATAGGTCCCACCCATCTTATAATGAATCCTTTCTTATGTGTGCCACATAATCATAAAACATACATCATCGCATAACACATATAACAAAAATGGGATTCTTGAAACATCATGACATCATAAATCAATTCATATAAGATAAAGGAATTCATAATTCCATCACAACATGAACAAATCAATTTAATAATAGGGATAAAAACAGAACCCTTTATTATCTTAGATGAAAAATAATTTTGATAAAACACTTGAACTCCATTGTTGAGGAAAATATCCTTTCTTCTTAAAAAACATTTTTCCTTTCATAACATGTCATACAACTTTAAAATAAAAGAAGTTGATTAAAAATAAACTTGAAAACTTGTAAAGGAAGCTTCTTGAAAACAATGTTTTAAAAATCCATTCATGCCGTATGAGTTAAAAAACATTCTTCGTACTTTTCTCGGAAAAGTCAAAAAGTACCTCGTACGAAAAACGACAAAAGATTCCTTTCATACATATTACTAAAAACTCACCAAAGGGTAAAAATGGATTTAAAAAATTGTAGGTGGATGGAAATAATATTACATATTGATGAAACATGGATGTGGATGATAAAATACACCCTAGTAAATACTTATGAATAAACAATCTCGGATAAAAATGAGATTGTAATATTTCCCTTACCTTAGGTCCGATTTGCTTTGTTCGTGTCCGAAGCTCTTGTATAATGGTTTAAATAATGTTATTGACTTATTCCAGAATCATACATATTGATATGATATCATATATGGTCATATTATTAGCTTCTTGTTAGTAATATTTCATTGTTACTTGTTACTCGGGTCTTTATAACTTTTTGTTCTTATGCGTGTTTTGTCGAATAAATTCTTATTCTTATCTTTAGGTTATAAATAATTCATTTACAGAATGTTATTAGTGTAGTATATACCATATTCATTCATTCAATTCATTTATATAATCATTATGAAATGAAGATCATGTAGAACGAGTCGCATCACATCGTGGAGACGGTATTCCGTACGTACGCACGAGTGATGATATCGTTCCTATGATCATGGAATTGTATTGGAGTATATATATATATTATCTCAGTATCAATATTACTTCATAATAATCATATATCGTTACTCATTACACCATTATACCCATCCTTGTAAGGTGATGGTGGAAAAATAGATTACACCACGGCGTGGAGACGGTATTCCGTACGTACGCACGCGCTGTGATTTCATTTTTCCGTAGGATGGATAGAAGGTGAATTAGGGTTGTTTCATATTTATAATAACATATCAGTATGTAAGTAATACTGATGTTATTACTTTATCATGAAAAAACTAAAGAAGAAGAAGTTGAAGAAGAAAGAAATTGAAAAGATCGGTAATGGATATTACCTCTTCTTTGGAACGCCTCTTTGAATCCTCTACTTAAGGAACTAAGATTGGTCTTTGGAGAATACCAGGACCTCTAGGATTATTCTAGGTAAGTGGAGAGGAGAAAATGGCAGGGTTTGGCCGAGCTTGAGTGCTCAAATTGGTGTGAGGAGGAGGGGGAGGAGGTGCCCTTTTATAAGGGAGGAGAGGGGCACCTTAGGAATATCTCAAAATATTATTTTATATTAATGTAAAAATCGGTTTATAATGGTTCCAAATGGTCTTATTTCGAAGATAAAGTGGGTATGGGTCTAAATCCTATCAACCAATAGGATTTAGACAAGTTTAGGGTATTATTTTAACCTTATCAATTAGATTTAACTCTAAGTTAATTAATTTAACTTTTACAGTGTATTTTTGTTTTCTTTCACTATATGGTTAATACACTTACTATAACATGCCAAACGAACCCCAAATTGTTTATTATTAATATATATATCCTTATCCAAGTCATTTGGCCGAACCTTAGATTTTTAGGAATACAATAACAATTAATAATATAATATTTGATTTAAAAACTATTTTGTGTCAATTTTGACACTATTTGATATATGATTTTTGTGAAAGTCATAACAGAATTATATGTTCGAACCAAGTTAATTAAATCAACACTAATATATCATAGTAACCTAGAAATTTTTTTTAATTCATAAAAAGTCTTAAATTACATTTATTTTGGTATTTATATTATCAATTTTGTCAATATTTCATTAATAAGATAATTACTGCATCATCTTTGTGTCATAAATAAATTAAATTATTTGATGTCTAAAAATTACAAATAAACTACCATCATGTAGGAAATATTTTTAGCTTTCTAATGAATATTTACAATCGAATTTATCTTATGTATAACCCCATATTAAAAATTATTTACTTATTAAACTTTGATTTAAACTATTTTAACCCTTCTTTAAATAAATTAATAATAAATGTCCTAATCTAATCCAAGTGGGCCTAAATGGTCATATTTTATTCCTAAGTTTGTTTTTGGTCGAATTACACTTTTACAATAGAATTAGGACATGTGTTAGGGTAATATTAATATCATATTTACCCTTAGTTACCCTATTTACTATTAACCGCGGTAAAAATCGTAAAAAGTTACTATTCACCAAAAAATTATTTTTATCTCATTGAACCACATTTTACTTACTGATATCAACCGTGTCTGTCAGATTTTTGAAATTCCATTCACAGAAGCGGTAAAATTAAGTTTTATGCAAAATTCAGTTTTTAACCTACCACTTAGTGGTTTCACTATTCATCAAAAATTGAAAGTTTTCAGAAAAATACCAAAATTTCACCCTAGGCTAATTTCGATATTCTGAGTCCAAAAATGAAGTCCATTTTGAAAAATAAAATTTATAAAATTTCAAAAAGTGGTTATTACTATTCATAACAGCTAGTTTTAATAGCATATTGTTGTTTAGTGAAACTCGGTATTGCGTACGACGCAAGCTATCGAGGAAGGTCGCGATTGCGTGTAAAGCAAGCCAAGCAAGTGTTGTGTAGAAAAATATTCCTTTGATGATTTATATAACATAAAAGTCTCGGGTGTTACACATATGATGTTGTGGTAGGTACACATGTTTCTAACTCAAATATTACTACCGCATTTTTTTATTACGGATCTACACATTCCTTTATTTCATTCATATTTTCAAAGAATATCAAATCAAAACATGAGAATTTAGAATAATATAAATCAATTAATGTTTTTGGGGGATCTATTCAAGCATCAAGGGTATATAGATATTACCTTATTACCTTTATTTAGTAAAATATCATCTCTAATATAGAGGTCATTCCAATGTTGGAATGGTGAGTATAATATCATCCAAAGTGGTGAGTATAATATCATATCCAATGGTGTAATTTTACATAATACAAGGGATGTATTGGTTCTCAAATTATAATTCTAAGATAAATTATATAATAAAGGAAATTTTAGTTTTATGGGTTTCACTCCCAAGAAACCCATTTAGGTACCTGTGAACTTTATTTTTTTATCACATTCTGTTCCAAACTATTTTAATGTTTTTTGGGTAGTTTTTTGTGTTTTTGGGAGTATTTGGAAAGGTTAATAGTTGGCACACAATTAGTAGAAACCATACCAATTTCCTGGGAAACATTGCAATAAGTTGATGTTTCTTGGAGGGGGACACATGGGTAACTCATGGTTTTAGATAAATTCATGGACATCTCTGGAAAACCATGATCTTGAGATAGTTCCATATTTCATTTTTTGTACATATTTCATTTAACCATGCAATAAAATAGTGTGGGTATCAAGATAGAAAGTAAGACTTATAGTTTGGTGAACAATTTTTCTAATCGTGCCCCAAAACCTTGCTGATAGGTTTTAACAATCCAAAAATTATATTTTTATCTAAATTTCCCCCAAAAATCATAATTCTTTCTCATGTGTCATAGGATCTCAATCATAAGTCTCTTTCTTGATAACTTTGGATATTCATTCCTCTATATAGAGTGATTCCATCGATTCTAAGGGTTGTGGATTGAGGAAATTAATGTTAAGTTTTCATTATTCACTCTCACTTCGTCTGGCTTCTGGATATCCTCTTCTAAAATTGAAATAAATGATAGATCTAGACTTTCATGATCAAATCAATTGTTTTGGGTATAATCTAATGGGAATTTTTATATCTAAGATTAATTATATGGAGATACAATATGGGTATTCTTAAATTGATTTTGTTTTCATCAATAATGTGACTGTTGAGGTATGTGGTTTTGTAAGTACTCTTTTCTCTATAAACATGTCATGTATATTCATGTTTTAGTTGTTTTATATAAAAAGTTTTTAATGAATGTTATAGTTTAATGAAAAAAATTTAATGATGAAAATGTTTTAAAAAAATTCCATAGAAATGGTTTTAAATTGAAATGCAAAGGCTTGTGAAAATGGTTTTGGGGCCCTGTCTTTATGATTGATGAATTTCTTGTGTTTTTTGAATTACCCCAAATGAAATTCTTGAATATGTGATGATGATAGTACATGGGAACATTTGTATTTAAATGGTAAGGAAACAGAAAGCATGCTGAGATATTTCAGGGATACCGAAAAATTTATTTACATGAAAACATTGAACAAATATTTATTAGACATGATGGGGAGACACTAGCCCATTTCGTATCCTTCCCTATGCCTTAACATTTCTCTACCTATGGGGTTTTAGTATGCACTAGATATTCCATCGATTACTGAGGTGTGAGGATCCTAATTGACTAAGACCTAACTTAATTGATAAATTTACCGCATAGTGATAGCTTCATGATATGCATAACTATTTATGCGTTTCAAAACTGTATATGGATTTTGTCATTAAATTGTGGAACATGCATTTATTCTTCAAATTATTCATTAATTCATGGTTTTAAGAGTACTTATTTATACATGTTTCCCTAAATGATATGACAATTGTAACATTCTTCCCCTCATCATTGGCTTGATTTAAGGAAGAGGTTCTACTCAACCTTAGGAAACATCCCCAAGGCGCTAAAGGATATTAATAAATATTGAGGGCTTTATGAAAAATGGGCGAATATTTTACCATTGAAATGAGAAAAACCAACCAAACATTCCAATACCAAAAAGAACTACATAGTGCATGTCAGAAATATTTTACAATACAATAATAAAAAAGGACCAATACAAACAAACCAAAAAAATCCAGAATCAGAGTAACCAGCGAAATACTAAAAAAAATACCCAGGATGATATGAAATCACTCCATAGATCCACACCAATCTCCATGCTCTAACTCTCCAAGACCTCCCAAGCATCACGATGAACCACTAAAGAAATGATATGCTTTACCAGTACATGTGTCCCAAAGTAAAACATTTGCAATAACCAATGTTCCAAAGAAGGTGGTGAGAAAAAATACTCAGCAGGTTTTCCCCAAATGACTTCCCTAGACACACCACTAGGGTAGAACTTTTTGCACATTTATATAAAACAATTTACATAAAACTATCAAAAAATACAATAATTTTCATCTAGCCAAACACACCCTTACCAAATCATTTTACCCAAATCATAACAATACCATGTAAATCTACCAAATATGTCATTAACCATTTTCCCAATATATATTGGCATAACCCATTCCACCTTGCATGGCCACATGAATACTCCAACCATATCCACAAGTTCCCACCACACAAACCTGAGCTAGTTGTTACTATGATGGTGGAACTTCACATCCAAACTCGTCCACTTTTATAGTGGTACTTCATTACACTTTCCAATCCTTTTTGTTGTGGTAATTCACACCACTATACATCCCTTTTTAGAGTGGTTATTAATGAAAATATATATCTCTTCCAACAAATTATTAGCCACTTAATCCAATAATTAAGCCAATAGAATCTACCAAAACCACAACAACATGCCAATAAATAATTTCGAAAATCATATCAACAAACACATGCGAAGTCATACTACCCAACAATTTTCGAACCAAAAAATACCATATGAAAACCAAAAATTACAACAACATGCCAAATCCACTTCAATAAATTTCCCATTTATTGAAAACACCCTTAATCCATTTTCCATTCAAAACCACATAACAAAAAAATAACATTTTTCTTGAAAACCAATTTTTTAAAACCATTTTCCATAAATCTACCAATCCACCGATTTTAAAATAATCATTTTAAAATCCGACCACAAGGCACATTTCAAAATAATAGAAAATTTTTCCAAAAATCCACCAATCATCAAAAAATGGATTTCCACCAAGCTTCGCACATTGTAATCACAATAAATTTCAATAAAAACCAATCAATTTGAATTTAATCATTCTATTTATAGAAAAATAGAGTAGAGAGTAAAGACACCTACCCTGGGGTTTGGTGAAATCTACCAACTACACAACCCCACACCAAATCTGAGTGAAAATTCCAAATAATAGCCTTATATCCCTTTCCCTAACATCAAAAAGCCCAAATCTTACCATTATAGAAAACAAAAACCCTAGATCTACATGCGACAGAAGTCGATCTAGTAAACTAGAAGAGAGAGGATAGTAGATCTAATAAAAACCACAGAAATACCAAGAGATGAGACTTATCAAGGGAGAATATCCTTCAAATCACATTGAATACCATTCGAATCACTTTCCAAATGAGTGTGAGATCCTCCCTAACCCTTGAGAATAAAGAATCCCAAGTTGGGTTTGAGTGAGATAAGAAATGAGTGTTGTAAGAAAAATCACTAAGCCCCCTCTTTTTTTAAACCCTATTTTTAAGCTTTTCATCATTAAGCTGCATGGTTTAGAAAACTGTGTGCTAACCATGCACCCGCTACTACTCTAAAGGAGGCCCTGCATGATTGGACTGCAAGGTTTGATAAACTGTGCACCGACCGTACGGAAACCCACTCTCTCAAAATGCACAGTTTACTTGGTTGGCTACATGTTTTAGAAAACCATGTTCAATATCTGAACTATAACCATGAACCAACCCATATCCCAATGCCTCCTTCTGTATGGTTCCCTAGAGAATCTCCATGGTTTCCACAAACTATGCTCAAACTGTGAACCCATAGAAAATCCTCAAATCCTTCCCAACCCCCCCCCCAACTCTACCAAATATTACCCAACCACTTTATAAACATAAGAACACATAAATAAGTTTTATAAACCACAAACTATGCGTGTAAAATTCTCCCCACCATTGTAATTTATGTCCATGAAAAGCTCAAAACCACTACTATAATAAAAGAACTCAAGCCATTGCTCATCCATTTCTTTCTCATGTTCCCAAGTCTCCTCCGGAATCTCACTATGTTTCTAAAAAAGCATGAACTACATCAATTCTATTACCATGAAAAATAATCACTTATTTATCCACAATCCACACCAACATGTGCACCATTAAAGAATCTGACTCTATCTCAACATGATCCCATCGAATCACATTTTTAGGATCCGACCAATACTTCTTCAACTGAGAAACATGAAACACATTGTTCACCTCACTGAACAATGGTGGAAACTACAAATGATATTCCACCTATCTAACCCACTCAATTATCTCAAAATTATTAATATAACTTAGAGATAACATTCCTTACTTTCCAAAATGATGGTGTTCAATATTATGAGAGATTTTCAAGAACACATGATTACCCTCCTCGAATGAAAACGGTTGTCGATGATGATCCTCATATGATTTCTGATGACTTTGAGTCGTCTCCATTCTCTTATTGATCAATATAATATTCTTTGTAGTCTCTTGGACAAGGCTCAACCTAACCATCGAAGTATCACCTATTTCCACCCAACAAAGTAGAGAATGATATAAACGCTCATACAATGCTTCAAATGGATCCATGTGTATCGAGTCTTGGTAATTATTATTATATGAGAACTCCAACAACAATCGGTTCACCTCCCAGGAGCTACCAAAATACATGACACAAGCTCAACACATGTCCTCCAATGTTTGTATCATACTCTCGAATTTCCTATACATCTAAGGATGATATACCATACTCATCATGAACTGAGTCTGAAGGGATTACTACAAGGATTTATAGATATGAAATGTGAACCAAGAATCTCTATTGGGTACAATTGATACTCGCACACCATGCCTCTTCATCACCTCACGGATATAGATTTTTGACAGATCATCTATCATATGAGATTTATGAATAGGGATGAAATGGGTGACTTTGTGACCTAATCCACTATCACCCATATGGTATCGTGATTACAAACCATTATTGGGATACCTATAAAAAATACATGGCTAGATATTCCTACTTATACATAGGTATAGTTAAAGACTGCAAAATCTCTATCGATCGCTGATGCCCTACCTTGACTTGTTGACAATTCAAGCATATTTTAAAAAACTTGTCCATATTCCTCTTCATACCATCCAACCAAAACTATGATTTAAATTACTTATACATTTTTTGAATTATATGATGGAAATCCCACCTAGAATTATGATAAGCACTAAGAAGTTTCTCTTGACCAGCCAGTGGTACAAGAAACTAATTTTGAAAGAACAACACTAAATTCCCATCTAGTTTACATCCCTCAATGGTCTCCCCACCATTGAGTTTCAACCTCTTCACCACACACTCTGAATTATATATCTACACTTCTTTAACAAAACAAACCAAGTTAGGAACCAATGAAAAATGTAAATAAAACCACCACATGACCCTGATCTTCCCATTCCCATCACATTTTGGCTATAACTAACATCAAATTCCAGTGATCTGATGCATGTTTCACTACTTGAGTTTATGAATTTCTACTTAATGCATATTCCACTTAATTTCTTTTTTTTAGTGTGTACATCCATTCAAAATCAAACATTTCAAGATACTCCATCAATCTATTTTTCCTCAAATTTAAATATCTTTTTGAGAAAATATTCCTCAAGCTATAATGATTGGTACAAACTGTGAATTCATCACACAAGAGATAATGAAGCCATGTTTTCAAATAATTCACCACATACACTATCTCCAAATAATGATTTGGGTAGTTTTTATCATGAAACCTCAACTTTTATGCTTTATACACAACCACATGATCCCCTTGCATTATAACAAACCCCAACCCTAATCTTAATGAATCATAATACACCACGTACCCTTTCCATGGTTCTAGAAAAACTAAGATTGGTGATGATGCATGAAGACCCTTAAGATCTCAAAAATAAATTTGAAACTGCTTATTCCACTGAAAAAGAACATTCTTCCTTGTCAAATATTTCATTAATTAATCTAGTCATGAAAATTCATGAACAAAGAGTTGGTAATACATAGTTAGACCAAGGAAGTTCCATATCTTAATAACATTCTTTTGATGTTTCCAAGGGATAACAGTCATTATCTTATCTGGATCCACTGAAAATAATTTCTCAGAAATAACATGGCCAACGAAATGAACCTCTTATATCCAAAAGTCACACTTTAGTAATTTGGATTACAATCTATGACCTCTCAAGATTCCATACATTGTTTCCAAGTGTTTCTCATGATCCTCCATTGTCCTAGTATACGTCAATATATCATCAAAAATTACCACCATGAAAGAAACAAAATATCTCTGAATTAAATGATTCATCAATTCCATGAAAACCATTAGTTCATTTGTAAGACCAAAGTTTATTACCACATACTCATAATGGACATATCTACTTTTGAAATCTGTCTTTGGAATATCCTCCTTCCACACCTATAATTGATGATATCCTGATCGCGTGTCAAATTTTGGAGAACTGCTGAGCTCCCCTCAACTGATCGAATAGATTATCAATTCATGGAAGTGGATATTGATTCGTTATCATAACATTGTTAATCTTATAATAATCAACACACAAATGTAGTGTTTTGTCCTCCTTTTTAACAAACAAAACTAGTTCTGCCCACAGAGATGTACTAGACCAAATAAACACATTGTTTTCTATCTTCTATAACTTTATTTTCAATTCCCTTAATTCTACTAGTGCCATAAAATATATTGGAAGTGAGATAAAAATTGTCCTTGGAAGGAGATCAAACATAATCTACACTTATCTTATTATTGTAATCCCTGAGAATTATGTGGGAAAGACATCCATAAACTGATCAAGAAATGTTGAAAACCCATTATTATTGATTTCTTCCCTGGATGAAAAAGAAAAATATTCTAATACAAGATCATCCAAACTACTAGATCTAATGATCCAGTTGCACCCACCTTTCCCTCCCCCTCTCCTTTAAATAGATTCTTAACACTATAATATGTCGTGAAACTAACCATTCACACATAACATATGATGTGGAACTTAAATTTTAGCAACCAATACATACCAAGGATTAAATAATAAACTTACATTTCAATTACTACAAAGTCCCATGTCAACTAATCCACATCAACAGTTTTACCACATGCTATACAGAGAAATGCTTGATACACTCTTTGAATGAGAGGAGTTTTATATTTCCAAATAGAAGGAATAATTTCCACATTTAAACCCAAAAAATCAATGATATGATAATCAATAAAAGAATAATATTCACCCTTATCAAACAACACTTACATAAGGGTAGAATTTAAAAGAATCGTAGATCTCATCGTGGATAGTCCTGAGTGATCATCCACCACAACCTTCTCAATTCCATACACTTCCTTAACGGCCATACTATGATCTTCATTACCCTACTAAAACATCCCCTAAAGAGGAGTAATGGTATTCCAAGAATCACCATGATTAACTCTTCCTTGTTGATGAGGCATATGGTACCACACCTATCCCGTCTAGGCATATGGATCCTATGATCCTTGAGGACTGTTATGAAAACCCGACCTCATAGCATTGTGGAAATAATATTGAAGATGGACCATATTCTTGTAGTTATGAAATGCTCAAGTTTATTCCAAACAATCCTAATTCATGTGTCATATAGAACGACACTGAAAATATCATGTCTTACATTGAGGTTTTGAAGAAAGATTCACCAATCCTACCATAGGATTTTGAGCCATACTCCTAGCCTTGAAACAAGTTACTCTCTTCTGCTTGCTCCCCACATTAGAGTTCCCACCATTTCTCACTGGTACCAACATGCTTTCCCTTCCTGTAGCCCCCAAGATATAACTTTCGTCTACTATTTATATATTTTCCATCTCTGTATAATCCATTATACAGATCACCACAATATTTAAACGGATTTTCTTCCTCAACCTTTATTCAAAGATACACGCCTACAATAATGCACTAGCCACCACATAGGGTGAAAACCAGACTAAGTTCATGAATGTTTCTACATATTTTTTCATAAAAAGTTTCTCCTACTTCAAGATAAATAAATCCATCATTCACTAAATTCTAAACGTGTGAGGATATAATTGTTTGTGGAATAATTCCTTTAAATCATATCATTCCATACCTTAGTCCCCTTTAGCCTAAACCACAAAATATCACCATTAACGTTCCATATCTTCCAACATATACACCACTAATGTGACCTTCAACTCTTCTGGTGTTCCTTGGAAATCGAAGATTTGATTCATCATATTCAACTATGCTTCTTCCCTTTCCATTTCTGAATCACCCCTAAAGATGGATGGATTATACTTCTGAAAATAAACCAAGTGATCCACATTCTACAAATCATCCATTATATTCCCACATTCCACGTATTGGAAGTATTTTACAATGCTCTATGTTATATGTTGGTTCACCTAGGGCTTGGGTGAGACCATATTTTCAACAGCATCCACTGGATGGTATCTACAACAACTACCCGATGTCATTTATATCAAGACAACACAAGCACCATAAGTTACACACCATTTAAACTAATGACTTTCAATTTCAAATTATATCACATTTGAGCTATCACAACCATGATTTCCAAAATTCCCATTATTTCATGTTTATTCATTTTGAAAATTCCACCATGTTTTGAAATCAAATTATTTTCAAAATAGGACAACCATTCAATTTTCAAACCAACACATTTGAAAATAATTTTCAGATTTTTAAAAAAATCAACACATTCATACCACAACATAAATCATTGTGCCTAATGAAATATTGAATCCTAATGGGAATTAATTTCTACCATGTATTCCATGATCATCTCATTGGCTACACTCATGAAAAAGATACTCATTGCTACCATTCCAAATCAAGGAATAACCAAGAAAAAATTCCAACTCTAAGACTGAAAACATATGCCAAAGGACAGAACAAACTGATTTCACTTGAGATTCAAGGACCAAACAAATGGATACCTCTTGTGACATCACGCCCATCGTTATTTTCTTGAGTAAAGGTGGAGGTGTGTCTCAGCCTTACGAAACATCCCCAAGGTGGAAAAGGCTGGAAATAAATGACAAGTGCTTCATGATTGGTGGGGTACAATTTTCCCATTTAAATGAGAACAACCAACTATACGTTGCTAAACCAAAAACAACTACATGATTTTTGTCCGTAATGTTTTACAATAAGATATTACCAAAGGATAAATATATCTAAACCAAAAAAAATATAATCAGATTAACCAAAGGAAGACTAAACAATAATCCCCAAGGATGTTATGACATCACTCCACAGATTCACTCCAATATAAATGATCCATCTCCACAAGAGCTCCCAATCATCATGATGAACCACTAAAGAAATAAGATTCTTTACCATTACTTGTGTCTTTGAGTAAAATATATGAAAAATCACCAATGTACCAAAGCAGGGTGTGAGTAATAATACTCACTAAGTTTTCCCTAAACAAATTCCTATATATGACACTAGGATATAACTATTATCACATTTATGTAAAACAGTTTATATAAAACTATAATGTAATGAAACTATTTCCAGCAAGCCAAACACACCCTTACCAAAGCATTTTACCCAAATCATCACAATACCAAAGCAAAAAAAACATCATAATTAACCATTTTCTCAATATACATTAGAATAACCCAATCCCCCACCTTTTGTGGTCATACACATACTCCAACTATATCCACATGTTCCCAACACATGTACCAGATATTGGTGTTACTATGAAAGTGGAACATCACATCCAAACCCATCCACTTTTATAGTGGTACTTCATGCCACATTTCAATCCATTTTATTGTGGTACTGAACACCAAAATGCATCCCATTTTAGAGTGGTACTTCACACCACAATGCATCCAATACAACACATGATTAACCACATAAGCTGACAATCAAGCCAATAGCATTTACCAAAACCACAAAAACATGCCAATCAACAATTTCTAAAATTCTATCAACAAAAACATGCTAATTCATACTAAAAAACAATTTTCAAACCTCAAAATCTTTTAAGAAAACCAAAAAGTTCAACAAAATTCCAAAACCACTTCAATAAATCACCCATTTATTGAAAAAATCCTTAAGAAAATATCCATAACAAACCACATTTCAATAGAATAACATTTTCCATGAAAAAAAAATTCACAAATCATTTTCCATAAATCAACCAAGACACTATTTTTAAAATCACCATTTTAAAATCCAACCATAAGGTACATTTCACAACAATAACCCATTTTCCCCAAAATCCACAAATCATCAAAAAATGGCTTTCCACCAAGCTTTGTACATCATAATCACAATCAATTTCAAGTAGAACCAATAAATTTTAATTTAATACTT
Source organism: Viscum album (assembly GCA_963277665.1). Classification (NCBI taxonomy): domain Eukaryota; kingdom Viridiplantae; phylum Streptophyta; class Magnoliopsida; order Santalales; family Viscaceae; genus Viscum; species Viscum album. The sequence continues at coordinate 563,836,838 of OY728125.1, forward strand.
CTAGTTCTAGATAAATGGATTTTATAGTAACGACAACTACCATAGAGGTTGGTTAAATTGCCCCAACACACAACTATCACCAAATCTGGGTGAAACATTCACAAAATCACCTTAGATCCCTTTTTCTAACATCAAAAAGCCCAAATAGTACCATTATTGGAAACAACAACCCAATATATACATTCGATGGAAGTAGATATAGGAAACAGAAATAGAGAGGATAGTATATCTAAGAAAAACCCCAAATATACCAAGAGATGATACTTATCGAGGGAGAATCTCCTTCAAAGTAGCTTGAAAACCCTTCGAATCACTTCCAAAGTGAGTGGGAGTGCCTCCATAACCCTAGAGAAGAAGTTATCCCTAGTTGGGTACGTGTTGGAGGAGAAATAAATGTAATATGGAATAATAGGTTCCCCTTCCTTTTTTTAAAACCACTTTTTAAGCAACGCATGGTTTTGCTACACAGTTTGGAAAACTGTACGCTAACTGTGCACCTACTACAGCTCCAAAGCGGACCTCACACGGTTGTCTGGCGTAGTTAGACAAACTATGCACCAACTATGAAGAATCCCACAATCTAAAAATGAGAAGTTTACTTAGGTGGACATACTATTTGGAAAACCATGCGCAAACCATTCACCCTAACCATGTGCCAACCCTTAGCCCACTGCCTCCTTGTGTACAATTTCCTGTAGAATCTTCATGATATCCACTAACCGTGCTCAAACCATACAGCCTTGTAAAATCCCTAAAATATTTTAATAACCCCTTGAAACTCTCCCAAACATTACCCAACCACTTTATATAAATAAAAACACATAATAAGGGTCACATAACTAAAACTTGGGGGTGCTACAATAATGGTTATTTCTCCATGTCTTATATAAAATCTTCAACTCATGTTTTATTTTTATTTAACTCCTTAAAATTTGAAAACGTGGATTATTTATTAAAGTATTCTTATAGAACACTTGGTGGGGTCCTACATGTATTTTTATTCTCACAACCTATATATATCATTGGATATATACATACCTTTCTATGTATGGTATAGGTAATGGAATGATTCTACTTGATAAAGAGGATTATGTGAGCTAGAGGGTGTGGTATTTTAGTGGTTTCATGGTGAGATTTGAACCCTCATGTCACACTGAGTTAGGATTTTTTTTTTCTATTTTGGTTTTTCATTGGATAAATTTTTGTTTTGTATCTTGTTGTAATATATACATATGGTTATTGTGTTTCCCTTGTGTTGTTTCTTATTTTTTATGTTATATGTTACATGGAGGTTTTATATATATTGTGTTTTTTTGGGAAAAATATTTCCCAAAGTTTCTCATCAATGTCTAGAAACTTCCTATCAGCCCATGGGGATCATGGATTCCCTTGAATCCTTATTTTGAGCTATTTTGGGTGCTTAGTTTCATAAGTGGTCTGATTTATTTCATGATAAATTTGTCTCAAAGGGATGTTTTTCATTCATTGTTAGTTGGTTTGGGTCAATATGAGTCTGGGTTGTTGAGACTTAAGGGGTAGTTTATGAGATAATGTCTAACCTTTTCATGATAAGGATTAAGTTACCGTGGGGTGTTAGAAAAGATTTATTTGATTCCTATCTTGGTGTGACTTTAGTTTCTTTATTTTAAAATTCCATCTTTTATGATTTCTGGTAATTTAGAGGAATTTATCATTTACTGATTTTCTATATTTCTTTTGGATGTTGTGTAGTAAAATTACTCCTAGAAGACATCTCATGGATGTATAAGAGGGTATTTTAGATAATTATTCATAGGAAAATCCCCTAGTCGACCAGAATATTGTTGAGGTTGAAGTGTACATGGTTTGTACTAGGGATACTTGTTCCAACCTCGTTCCAAATCTATTTAGGGAAGTAGAACTAAAAATTTTAGGGGTAAGAGATAAATCCCAAGAATTTATCCTCTATAAATTTTCATCCTTCTAAGGGATGAATAACACTTAGGAAGCGAATGATTGGTTAGAAAATACTGAATGGATATTTGATTTCTTGAAAACACCAAACATGGTTTCCTTAAAGAGAATTATTTTAAAACTTGAAGGCCTTAGAAGAATATGGTGGTATACTGTAGTTTTAAAAAAATATCCTGGGGGATTGAAGTGGAAAGACATTAAGGCCATATTCTATCAATAGTTTTTCCAATATATATTAATGTTGGAAAATTACATTGAGTTTCTCACCCTTTAACAAAGGTGTCCATAAGGTGGTGGATTATTTCAACCCCTTTATTAATCTTTCCCTTTTCTCACAAGAGGTTTTATCGAATTAATAGATAAAGTATCAGAGGTTTTTATGGGTCTATGACCAGAAATATGTTATTATTCCTCAATGGTGAAGCTTTCCACATATTCTTATATGCATAATAGAGTGCAGTTGGAAGATATTGACCACTAAAGAAAGATAGGTCTTCATATTTTTCCTCTCGCACATGGTGCTAATTATCTCAATTCATATTGAAACAATAAAAAGTATAATGAGTTTTGTCATGGAATTAGTTATGTTATGTAGCATCTGCCTCATCCCATTTATTCTATATCTAGTATGGGTTATCTTACTTACTACCAGTGTTGAAAGATAGTTCATGTGAAATGAAAATTTACAGAACCTCTGAAAAATTATCTTTCATGTGGACGTCGAGGATATTTTAAGAAGTTCCATCATGCACTCTTACCTCCACGTAGCAGTATGGGTTTATAAGAAACTAGAGGTTCTAGAGTACATACTGGTGTCTTTAAGATATTATTTTCTCAGCTATATATAATTTTAGTATGAAATACGAAATTTTAGGTTAAATAAGTTGCATGTAATGGAATAATCTCGAGTGAAAGTGGAGGCTAGTCCTACAGCCATAAGAGGTATTATTTTCTCTTCTTTATCAATATTGATTTCTTTTTCTAATATGGGTTCCTATAAATTTTTTATATTAACTCATTTCAAAATTCTATGAACCTTCAAATGGAAGACGTTCCTTATGTCATCAAACTAGGAACCCTTCTTGTAATGATGAAGGAATAAATATTTGGATGTCCTTATTGTACCTTCTATAAATCTGATTTAAATATAGTATGGGATTTATTAGACCTCGATGTTGATATAATTTATTTATTCCTTGGGATAGACTTGTTAGTTTTCTATAAGTTTTGTATTGATTTTTACCATTTATAGGTGTCTTTTACTACCCATGATGGTAGTTCTATATTGTTTAAAAGGGAATGAGATCTAAGTTCTTATTGAGTGGTACCTTTGTGGTATGTAGATTTTTATATCAATATCATCTTTTTAAATTAACTCTGAAGAGGAACCTTCAGGTTTTTATCTTTCCCCAATTTTCATGGAATTTCCTAAAGTGTTTTTTGGGGACTTCTATGGTCTACCTCTAGGGAGGGAGGTTGAGTTATCAACATATCTAATGTCTGGAACCCAGAATTTATCTATTCCTTCATACCAAATAAAAATGTATGAGTTAAAGGAGTTAAAGATACAGTTTAATTATTTAAAATCCAAGGGATTTATCTATCTGAGTATGTCGACTTAGGCATCCCCAATACTTTTCATTAATAAGATAAATGGGACACTTCCTTTGTGTGTTTATTATCAAAATATTAATCAATTCATGATCAATAATAAAAACTTGTTCCCTATATCTATGATTTACTTGATCATTTTAAGGGTAAAACGTAGTTATCAAAAATTAAACTTTGATCGGGGTATCACTAGTTTACGGTTGAGGAATCTAAAATCCTTAAGACAGGTTTTAGAAGTAGGCATGTCCATTTTAAATACCCTACTATGCCTTTTGTCTTGACTAATGCTATAATAATTTTCATGGATCTGATGACCCATATATTCCACTAATACACTAATTCATTTGTTGTGGTATTTTTGAATAACATTCTTGTCTACTCAAGATCCAAGGAAGATAATGAGATTTCCCTTAGGGCTATTTTGGATATTATAAAAGAATACCACCATTATTCCAAGTTATCAAAATTCCATTTCTAGATCCAAGAAGTTAATTTATTATGAAACATGGTCTCAAAAAGTGGCATCTCATTTTACCTCAATAATGTGATAGTTATCTTATCATGGGAGGACCCAAGGAATTTCTTTTAGATTTATAGTATCTTGGGATTTATAGGATACTACAGGTGATTTTTTTTCGATCTCTCTTATCCTGCATCATCATTGCTTTCTCTTACCCAAAATGTAGTAAAGTTCATATGGTAATTTATGTGTTAGACTTATTTTGATGAGTTCAAATGATGTTTGACCTCAGCACCTATCTTACATTTTCCAGAGGATCGATAAGGCTATGTGGTCTAATGTGAAGCTTCATACATAGGTTTGGGTTGTGTTCTTATATAGGGAGATAACATGGTGGGGTATGGTTTTCATCAGCTTTATCTACATGATAAGAATTTCCCCTCTATTGATTTAGAACATTAAATGTTTAGGCATACCCGCAAGTGTTGGTGACACTACCCTTTTAGATAAAGGTTCACTATTTACTTAGATCATAAGAGTTTGAGTTACATATTTTCTCAAAAGACCTGCATTTTCGGCAGATGTGATAGACGAAATATATTTATTCATTTTATTTCAACATCACCTATACACCAGTAATGTGGAATTTTGTTTAGGTTATCTTAGTGAAATGTTTCCCTCTAAGACCACTAAAAACCCAAGGATAAGTGGAATATCATGGGTCTCTTTTCCACAATACACTTAGATGCAAAGGAAGAAGGAACTTGTATCATTTTTTGAAAGAATTTAGCTCACACCATCTCCTCTTAAGTTGGTTTCCTAGGAGAAACAATGAGATAATTAATTCCATAATATTGTGGATTCTTTATATGGTGGAAATATATTCCTTAAGGGGTCTCACTCCCCAAAACACACCCTTTTTTCATGAATCAGTGGGTAGTTCAATCATTAGTGAGAATAACCATGTTAAAGGAATTTCATTACTCTTAGAGGATCATGCATCCAAGTTCTAGAAATATATACTATGATTTTAATTGTCCATTTTAGTGTCCAGGTTTGAGATGAGATATAGCTGACTTCATGTCTCATGGATAAACCTGTTGAAAAATCAAGGAAGAACACCAACGAACATCAAGGTTACTTTAACCTCTACATGTTCTATTATTGAAATGGTTTGAAGTGTTCATCAATTTTATCATTAGACATACAGAGAATAATTTAGGGATAGATTATCTATGGTTAGTGATTTAAAAACTCACCATGTCGGCTCACTTCATTCCAATTCGAGACAAAACTGAAGTTAAAGAGTTATTGAAGTTGTACATGAAAGAGATTATGAGGTTTCACAATGTACCCCCAACTATATTATTAGATATAGGTCCTTATTTTACATCCCTATTTTATAATGGTCTTCAATAGGTGACGGGATATCAACTTAGGTTGATCATGTCTTATCATACCTATATGGATGGATAGAAAGAGTAATTTGATCTGATTTTGGAGTACATGCTACATGTTCACATCATGAACATTAGCAGATCTTGGGATCGCCATTTGGTATTAGTTGACTTAACTTATTATAATATTTACCAATCATCCATCAAAATTTTTCCATTTTAATATTAATATTGTTGTCCATGAAAATGATCCCTTTTGGGTCAACAATGGGTGAAACCTTCTTTATAGGGGCGAGCATCATTCAGGAGATGTTACCAAAGATCTAGGCCATATGTTGATGGATCCATATGGCTCAGAGTTCGAATAAATCCTATGTGTATCTTCTTTTTAAGCCTTTTAAATTTAATTTTGGTGACCATGTTTTCATCGAAGTGTTACCTTGGATGGGACACTAATAGTTGGGAAATCAAGAAAAGTTGTCTCGAATATATGTGGTACCTTTTGAGATCATTGAGAGGATTGAGATGGTAGAATATTTTGAAGAGTTACCATCTAAGTATAATTACATTCATAACACATTATATGTATCTCATATCAAGGAGTGTCATCTTGCCCAATCTCATGTTCTCATTTTGGAGGATCTCGATTTGGAACTAGATTTATCAAAGATTGAGTATCATGTTTTCATAGTTGATTCTAAGGAGAAGATCTTATGGGTGAAGTATATAATATTGGTCTGAGTACTTTGGAAACATGAGATGTATTTTTATGAGACGTGGGACCAAGAATCAATAATGAGGGACTAATGACATTAGCTTGTTTAGATTCTACCTTCTATAATTTGACTTTCTTTGTGGTAGAAAGTGATATGGTGGGGAAAATTGTCACACTATAGTGCCCCTTTTATTTACTTATGACCTTTTATTTTCACCATTTTTTTCTAATATTTTCTAGTGTAGTTATATATATCTTTGGGAGTTTTTAGAGTATTTGAGAGGGTACAAAGTAGGAAAATGGTTAGTGAAAATTGTGTGAATTCCTATAAAATAATACTATAGGTTGAGGTTTCCAAGAGGGGTTTCATGTGTAACACATGGTTTGGAATAACTATGCAACATTATCAAGAAAATATTACATCTTAGGGTATTGGTTTTTCATGTGTTTAGAACACAACTCATATAACCATGAAACCAAATTTTCTGGATCTCTAGAGAAATAGTAATCTTGGAACGACGAGCACACGGTTTGTCTAATCATGTTTCCAAACTATGTTGATGGGTTTTAAAAATCTTAAAATTGTATTTTTTATATTAATTTTCATCTGAATCCCTCATTATTTCTCCTATCTATTAGGGTCCCATACATAAGGATACCTTTAGAGACTTTAGTGATTTATTCCTCTCCATATAGTGATTTCATTGATTCTAATGGAAGTGGATCTAAAAAATTTAAGGTTTGTGTATATTACTCAATATTATTAATTTCTCTTCTTGGTCATGACTTCTCTACTTGAAAGGAACACTAAATCTAGACTGTAATGACTAGATATATGGTGTTGGGTATGATCTAATGGAAATTATTCTATATTGGTTAAGGAGTGGGAGAAACAATCTAATTTTTATTATATTAGGTGTGATTTAATTAATAACATTACCATTGAGTTAGATAGTTTCATAAGTTGTGTTTTCGTTATAAATTTGTGATTTTTGGTCATAACCCAATTTCATTATAATTTTCTTTAAATAAATATTATGTTAATAGTATGTTTCATTCATAGCACCAAACTAAAATGAAACTATGATAAGTTCAAATAAATTTTACCATTATAATATAACTATTAAATTAGTAGGTATAAAAGGAATTAACCATATTATAAAACCTATGAACAAAAAGGAAACGAATAGCATCATGTAGTGGAAGTCTCCCATATGAAGATAATTTAACCAAGATTGGGATGTAGATCGTTTCTATATGGTTTTATCTAAACCAATCACATTCTAAACACAAACAATTATGGTATGATATAAATCATGTGTGGGTTAAATTCAAGCTTGAGGAAATTACCACAAGATATGTGCTAACAGAATCACCGCCCTCAATTACCATCAGAGTGTACATTATTCTTATATGTTACATGAAGATCATAAGGTTATTTTTATCTATAAATTAGGATGATATTATTTAGTGTTTATTAATTTAATAAGTTATGTATCTCATGTATTTTACACATTTCTCATTTTTAATTTTAAAGGGAAAAAAATGAAAGTTTACATTTCTATAAAAATATTTTTATTAATGTTTCATATCAAAAAAATTATAAATATTATAATCTGAATTATACAAAACAAATTTATGTTTTGGTTTTATAATGTCAAAATTATCTTAGTATGAGTTTTTTATATTTTACTAAAATAATTTATTTTTAGGTGAGTAATGAGAAATATAGTTTTTACCAAAACTATTAATTTTATGACTTTATTAGAAAAATATATAAGTTTATAAAACCATTTAATAGAAATAATTTTTATTTAAGAAGTAAAAAAATTCATTTGAAAAATACTATGTTTAATTTATAAAATCAATATTTAACATTTTTGGAACTTAAGTAATATTTTCCAATAAAAACATTTTTGGGTCTTATCTGTTAATTAAATAATATTTTTCTGAAACTTTATTTTGAATTACATTCTAATCCGTATAAATATTACTTATTTTATAATAAAAAATATATATATAATAAAAATAAAATATCTATTTAATTTTACCCTACACAATATTTTTAGTCTTAAAAATACACTTTTTCTAAAAGAATATTTTTAGAGGTTACATGCGATAATGTTAAAATTGATTTTTCTTAGAGAAAAAAAAAATTGATTGATAAAATTAATTCCTTATATGGAATCATTACATATAAATTATCTAATATTATCATTTTATTTATCTGTATAAAAATATTATTACTTGGGAAAATTTTAATTATAGTGATAATGGTGAAGTTATTTTTTTCAAAGATTTTTGTTATTAATATTGAGTAATTTTTATCAGTTAAATTGAAATATTTTATGTAATGAGTCTAATATATTTTTAAACATTTATATAATTATATTAACCTGAATTTAATTTGTAACCAACGCTAAATAATATTAAGAATACGTAATGGTTAAAACAATATTTTTATACAAAATACATTTTTTCTACATATAAAATGTTATAGAGTAAAATTTAATTTTCTCATTTTTATAAATTTAACTTTCATAAAATTTAGTTTAATAACACCGAAATTTTTTAATAGTTGTTACATTATATTTTTACTAAAATATAAATTACTTTTTTAAATACTAGTTAACAAGGTAAAAATGAAAGTAGTAAAATGTAAAAACATAACTTGAAACATGTTCAAAACTTGTGTGTGATTTTTGTATGAGGCTTTATCAAAATCATTTCACCAAAAAATCCATTATTTATCAATTTTTTTAACCATGTACCCTTTAAGAGTGTTATTACATTATTGAAAAATTATGGGTCTTCACAAAAGCTACATTTAGTTAACTTATAAAAAGGAAACAATTCCACCACTTCATGTCACACCTATCACTTATAAATTATAATTTATAGTGATGTACTAAGAATTTTAAAAATATTAACTATCTAGGATAGTGTACAAGATACATAACACCGGTCTTAAACAAACTATGAAATATTATTATTTAAAAAATGATTTCTATAACCTAACCATTGAATTGGTTGGTATGAATAAAATTAATTAAATTTTGAAATATATATATAAAGGTAAAATTTAAAAAAAAATTAATAATTCTTATTGAGTAATCATTCATGTTTTAGTAAAGTCATTTTATTAATCCAAAATACATTTTTTTTTTCAAAATTAGTTTTTTTTCTTTTTGTGAGAAATTGTTATAATTAATTTAGGGAATATTAAAAGAAATATTTTCTAAAAAGTTTGTAATTTTTTAAATATTCATGTAAAATTTATCTCATTGTTACATTTTTATAATTTTTTGAAAAGCGTTATTTTTCAGTGAATAGTGGAAAATACTTATTTTTATTAAAAAATGTATTTTATTTTAAAGTTTTTACAAATTTGAATTATATTTTAGATATGTTTTAAATATTAATTATTTATTTTGGGTTAAAATAATTCAATTATGGTTTTTAAATTAATTTTAAACTATAATTTAGTATAAAATCAGTTTATAATTTAAAAGAGAATTTTTTTGAAAACCCATGTTCATCATGTTTTTTTGATTTAATAATAATATAAATTATTTCACTTCTATGTATTAAATATTGAAAAATTTATTCCATATTTTTATTCATAAGATTCAAAATTTATAAATAGTTTCCTTTTATTTGTTCGATATGAATAGTAACCTTTGTTTATATTTGCCACATTAGTTGGGGTAAATCGAGTAATTAATGGTTAGAAATTATATGATAGGGACTAGTAAATGGCCCTTAAACTTGACTAAATTTATTTTATGATTTGTTTTCATCCATAACTATCATGTATTCAGTTATATGACATTTTTCCCATTTTTAAGGGATTATGGCCTTGGAAATAATTTATATAAAGTAGAGTAAAAAATGTCACTCTTTTTTTAATTAATAAAAACTTTTTACATGTGAATAAATAGAGGATATTTTCAGGTATAAATATTAATTGTAAATATAAATTATTTATCTTGATTATGTTAATTTATTTTTAATTTTTTATGAATAAATTATTATATTAAATGATTTCATAATGCTAATGTGGTAACTATTCAATTAATGGAAAAATAAAATAAATGATATTAAAAATATTAATAGTGTAATTTGAAGTGAATATTATGATCCAAGATTTTTTTAGATAAAGAATTATTATATATTTTAAGATGAATTGAATTTAAATTCCATGGTTTTCTTGTAGTTTTAAAATTCAAACTAAATGAATAGTTCTAGAATTTACATTAGTTCTATTTTAATATAAATAATATTTTATTAAATGATTTAAAATTAATAAGAATATTATATTTTTTTAGTTAAATTTCGTATGGTTTATTACCTAAAACATGGTTTATTTAGGGGATTTTTTTTATTTTTAGTAACTAGGATAACCCCATTAGTGTAAAAAATGTTGATTTAACCGTAATTGTCAAAAGGGTTAACGAAGGGTTAGAATTAAAAGATAAGTGAATAAATGTGATAAAAACTTGTAAAAATTTTATTTAATGATATTATTTATACTTATCCTCATTTTATCTTCAAATATTTTTAATTTAGATCAATTTGAATGTCAAAATTAATTTATTTTAATTTAATATTTTAATAAATTCCAATAGTTCTCCCTTCTCTTATAAAATTGCACCACAACTAATTTATTAACGCTTTAAAAATTATTTTTTCCCATTATCTACCCAAATACTTTAATAATATCCCTCCCTATATTATATAGGAATTATTTTGGTTAGAATACTAACCTTATAATAATTACGGTGTAATGAAAAAGCGGTTTTTCAAAGAATTGGTATAGTTTTTAACCGAGTGTTTTTATTTTATTTATTCATTCAAATCCTTAAAATATTACTTAACCATGATGATTTAATAAAAGAATTATATATCGTACAATAATATTTTATTATGTTACTTTCATAACCTATATCCATCTCTAACCTCTATAAAATGGGAAAGGAATCTATCGTTCATGTATATGGTGAACTACCGCCTCACGGACTGAAGTAATTCTTTTTCCATAAACACCTCTCAAATATTGTAATAATGATATAATTAATGTATTTATATGATATTAATGGAATAATAATCATTATTGAAAAATAATATAACACCTATTTTCTGACCTTTTCATTCACTAAAAAATGTTAAAGTCATCCGTGAGTACGTGTGGGTGAGCACCTCTATGAAGTAATGTGATTCGTTTTTCTTCCCCAAATCACTTGGATGATATATAATATGATATTAATGGTATTATTATCATTATTAAAAGATTACATAATACTTAACTTCTTTCCATAATTATTGTTGAAAGATGGAAACCTAACGCATGTGCACGTACGACCTACCATCTCCATGATTGTAACGTGGTTCATTTTTCTAAACCATCATTCATGATTGGTTTTAAATGAATTATTTATTTATAAAAAATGATAACTATTTAATGATTACTTATCTATTTATTATTAAATAATTCCCACATTAACCATATTCATCCCACAAAAGTTATTTTGAACATATGAACCGAATATCATCAAAACGGCTGACATTGTCACCACCCATCCCCTGGGGCCTGTGTCGTGACTACCCCAAGCCTGCCTTCCGTAGACCAGGGGATAGCGACTAGAACCAAAAGGCGTATTCCCTACCTGAATGGCCCTAAGGACTTCATTTTTATTGATTTTTGATAACCCCCTCTTTCAAGGGATGAGGGGGAACCCTTACAAGGCTCGTAGGCTCAGAGATTACCTGGCCCATAGGCATAGGAGATTACATGACCCAAAGGTCTTAGGGAATTCAACCAGACTATCTACAAGGAACTGCCCCTCCCCAGCATCTGCATCCTGATTGTATATCTCCACCTTTGCATGACCGTCTGGCTAGGCTTCCCGTGCAAGCACAGGCTGGTACCGATGGCATAGTCATACCCTCTCATTCTGACAATCCATTTGGCTCTTCTCTGGCGAATGCACCTACTCTGAATCATCTTCTGGGGCTTCTCCTTTTTTGTAGTGTGTCTGGGGCCTGCATTCCTGTGGCCCGAAGGCCTTGGGGTGGCCCTAAGGCTTTAAGGTGGCCCAAAGGCCTTGATAATCAACTGGCCCGAAGGCCTTGGGTGGCCCAAAAGCCTTGCAGGACATGAGGACCAAACCGATGGCCCGAAGGCCCAGATGGATGAATAGTTCAGGTGCTACAGTACCTAATAGTGCCTGCTACAGTACTTCTACAGTACCCCGGAAATATGCCTCCACCCGGATTTGATCTCGGGTCTCTTGGATGCACCTAGCGAGTCCTCACCAACTGGGCTGTGGCTCTTGTGCGAAAGGAGTATTCCCTAAAACTAGGAATTCATTGCCTTTATAACCTATAAACACACACAACAAAGCACACAACAAGATATGAACACAAGTAAACTATATAGTAAAAAGAGTGCGGAAAGTAAGAGGGGTCGGAATACAACCCCAGTAGTAAAGGTACAAGTACAACTGAAAATACAATATAACTGAAAAAATAGAAAGATAACGACTAGGTCATCCTCAAAGGTTCCTACCTGAAGGGTAGGTACATATCGCTTCCTCAGCACTCCATGTTCGCCCATCTCCTCTACGTACTGACATGTCATATAGTCCACCTCCGAGCACTGTCCAATCCTGGTACCCTCAACCTCAATCATCGTTGTACGTCGTCTGCACCAAACACAATAAGGTGTGGTGAAGCCCAGGTAGGGGTGAGTATAACGATACTCAGTAGGGATCCTGAGACCCTCAAGGTCTCACAAAATCCTCAAAGGATAATCCAAAAAGCATGTAAACCAGTGAAAACCCTACTTAGTTATATTCCCATAAATATACATAAGTTATCAAATATTATCCATCTCATTCATGAGGAAACACAAGCCCCAACTCCTTAGCCCATGTACAACTATTCCACGAAGGAAAGATTACCACAAAGGTAAATACCACACAGGTACGACACACAGAAGAATACCACAAAGGTTACACCATGAAGGTAAGAACCACTCAGGTATGCCACATTGAAGAATACCACAAAGGTAAGGACTCATCTCACACCAGGTATAACTTATGTACAGAAGTATAGATGATTACATGTAACTACTAAATCATCTTACTCTGTTAAGAGGCACACCCACGTAGGATCCCAGTACATCATCAGACCCACACAAGATCCTAGTACAACAGACCCACATAGGATCCTATTACATCATTAGACCCACAAAATATCATAGTACAATAGACCCACATAGTATCCTAGTACAGCAGACCCACACAGGTTCCTAGTACAGCAGACTCACATATGATCATATTACATCATTCGACCCACACAGGATCCCAATACAGCAGACCCACACTGGATCCTAGTACATCATCAGACCCACATAGGATCCTAGTATAGCAGACCCACACAAGATCCAAGAGTAGTCCCACATGGATATCAAGAGCGTATCCATGTGGGATCCTAAAATAAAGACCCACAAAGGATCCCTTTCTCATGTTACGGCGAGCTAGTAGGTTCCCGCACTAAGCTTTCTTGATTCCGGTAGGTTCCACTCTCCAAGACACAGGTCAATACTCTAACTTCCACAAATACCCACGAAAAAGTGTCCAAAAGTACCTCCACATAATAGGGGTCTCAACGCAATAGACTGTGCGTCAATCGGATGACCGGTCTGTAAGTTATTAGCCTTTTAGTCCTGAGGGCCCGGTTGGATTCATGCTCGTTTGAACCTGATTGTACCCCCAACTAAATTCAAATCTCTATTGGGGTATATAAAAAGGACCGTCTCTCTATGAGGTTTTTAGAGCGACAGATGATTCATCAAAGGGACGCCCGTAGCTCAAGATATGGTCGAAAGTGAGGAATGGGTCAAAACTGGTCCGGGGATGGTCTGACCCGGTCAGACCGACCCAGCCTGACCTGGCCCTACTTGATATAGCCTGGCCCGCGATGGGTGGCATGTCCTGGATGCATGCAGGGAGGAGTCGTGCGCCCCCACTCTCAAAAACCGAATGGGTGAAGTCGTTTGGTCGCCAGGTGGCACGCGGGACCCACCACGGGTCCCGCTCGGTCCAACACGACCATCATTCTCGATCCCCACCAATGTTGGATACCTCCCTCCTCCATAGTGAAGAACATTACAAGAACCACAAAGATTTTGCAAAGGAATCGGGCCATGTTCGTTTGGACCGTACCCTCGACGTTAGGGCAGTATCAAGAGGTTCAAATATTTCTAGAATCATGAAGAATTGTCATGAACAAGAAAGGGGAAAATTTAAAACAAAAATCCCTACCTCGAAGGTTCCGTTGGAGATAGATGAGGAGGGAAGGACGGACGTTTGTTCATTATAGCCGAAGACGTCAGAGTTCGTTGCCTTCGCAAGGTGATTTTGATCGGGGCTCGAGGTCGGTTCCTCATTCTATATTGGAGATGGCGCTTTCTTCGTTGGAGATGAGTTTCTTTCAAGTTCTCTCAATTCCTCCCTTCCGCCAATAATTTCTCCCAATTCAAACTAAGGTGCCAACCCAAATAAAATATTTTTGTCAATATTTATATTGTTGGAACAAATAAAGTTGGCTTTAATTAATTAATGGAATGTGGCACAATTAAATTGGAGGAAGTTCAAGAGACTTCCCCACATTAAATAGGGATTTTTAGGGGGTCAGGTGGTCCCCACCATTGAATTCAAATTGGGGGTTTTAGTTTGGTTGGTCCCCACCTCTATAACCCATGTAGAGATGTTTCAAAAATAAAAATGTTAATATTTTTATTTTTCTATTCCTCCATGATAAAGTGAAAAACTATCTTTCACCCTCGATCTACTGCGGTCAAGGTGAAGGTTTCCTTAAGCAAATATTGGCACTGCGAGTTCAACAGTGTCCTCGTATTTCAATTCCGAGAACCGGTTTAAAAGTTTCAAAAACCCACTTGCACTTTTACTGGACATACTCGAAAAAAAGATTCGAAATTCATTCTTGGCACATCGGGCCTCAGAATCACGCGCAATCAATTTTTGAAGACTCGTAAAATTACCAAATAATTAAAAAAAATACATGGAAATTCATGGTCTTTAAATTTTCACCACCACAAGGAATTGCGTCCCCGTAAGACATAACTCGAAAACTAGGAAAACAAGTGGGGGTACAGAGCATGAATTTGAGCCTCCCGCTCCCATGTTCTCTCTTGGAGGTTCCCGTGCTTCCAGTGAATGCGCACCAGAGGTATCGACCGCCCACGAAGGACCCTATCTTATCAATCCATAGTCTCTACTAGAACCTCCATAAATGTCACCCCATCGTCGATGTCCAAATCTCCATGGTCGATGACATGTGATGGGTCGTTCATGTATCTACTCAGCTGGGATACGTGGCAAACATCATACACCCGATGCAACTAAGCTGGAATATCTAAGCGGTAAGCCACCTCGCCAACTCTGCTGAGGACCTGAAAAGGTTTCTTGAATCTCGGAGATAACTTTTCGCCCTGGCCAAATCTCTTCAAACCTCATCAGGGTGAGACTCGTAGAAAGAGGTGGTCACCATCCTGAAACTATAGAGGTCTCTGTCTCATGTCAGCATAAGACTTCTGCCTTCTCTGTGCAGTCTTCATCCACTCTTGAATGATCTATACCTTCTCTGTGGTAGCCCATACCATATCTAGTCCCATGAGTTTTGACTCCCCTGGTTCAGTCCAGCACAAAGGCAATCTACAAAGTCGGTTGTACAAAGCCTCTAAAGGTGACATCTGAATGGTGGATTGATAGTTGTTTTTGTATGAAAACTCAACCAAAGGCAAGTTATCCTCCTAGATATGACCGAAGTCATGGACGAAAGAACGCATCATTTCCTCGAGGGTTTGAATGGTCCACTCAGTCTGGCCATCCGTCTGAGGATGGAAAGCGGTTCTCAAATGAAGTTGTGTCCCGAAAGCCTCCTGTAACCACTTCCAGAGCTGAGAAGTGAATCGTGTATCCTGATCGAAGACAATCATCGAGGGTACTCTATGTAGCCACAAAATCTCTATAAAATAGAGTAATCCTAATCACTCTACTGAACCATGCTCTCTGATTGGTAGGAAGTGGACCAACTTGGTGTGTCGGTCGACGATCACCCAGATAGAATCATGACCCCTAGATGGACATGGAAGTCCCTTCACGAAGTCCATGGATATCCCATCCCACTTCCACTCTAGGACCTCTAAATGCTAAACTAAGCCTGCTGGTACCTGATGCTTCGCCTTCACTTGATGACAAGTGAAGCACTGAGAGAAAAACTCTACTACTGCTTTCTTTATTCCCGGCCACCAATGCTGTCGTTGGAGGTCCTGGAACATATTCGCCACTCCTTGATATACTGCTAAAGGGTAAGTGTGGAACCCCCTCAACACTTTCTCCCAAAGCGACATGGGTACCATGGTACGTCCTTTGAAAAGGATGACATGATCCCCACCTTTAGAAAATCCATCAGGTGCATGCCTTGTGGATATTTGAGCACATCAAGCCCCGCAGTCAGTGTCCCCACGTTATGCCTCCTAGACTCGCTGAAGAAGTGGGGGAGTGACTGTAAGAGACTAAATCTCGATCCACAAAGGATATCTGCAAAGAGGTAAGTTGTTCCATCGTCTCACCTAGTAGTTGTATACTATATCTCCTACTGTTTCATCATCTACAACGTTCCCCTTTCTAGGAGTGTAGACTATCTAGAATTCATAGTCTTAGAGGAACTCAAGACAACGTCATTTTCTCAAGTTCAGGTTCTTCTGAGAGAAGATATACCTGAGACTCTTGTGATCTGAGTAGACTATAAAACATTCTCCCATAAAGTAATGTATCCACATTTTCAAGGCGAAGACCACTGATTCTAACACCATTTCATGGGGAGCATAGTTCTGCTCATGTTGTCTCAGCTATCGAGAACCATATGCGGTCATTTCTCACTCCTGTATCAGGACACATCCGAGGCTAGTCCCTGATGTGTCACAGTAAACTGAATACCCAACGCCCATCTTTGGAAGCCTCAAGATGAGTTCACTAGTCATCCTATTCCTTATCTCTTAAAAACTCCACTGACATCTCTATGACCACATGAAGAGTTTCCCCATCTCCGTCAATGCTGATAAAGGTGTTGCAACTCTGGAGAAATCTGGCACAAACCTCCGTTAGTATCCAGCCAAACCCAGGAAACTTCGTACCTCTGTCACAATCCTGGGTGGATCCCAAGCAAGTACCCCCTCAATATTCGCTGGATCCACTGCAACTCCAGCCTCCAATATGACATGTCCTAGAAAGTGAACCTCTCAGATCCAGAACTGGCACTTCGAGAGCTTACCATAAAGATGGTGCTCCCAGAGTGTGTCTAGAACTATCTCCAAATGATAGGCATCCTCCTCCTCTGTAGTCGAGTAGATAAGAATTTCATCGATGAAGACTACTACAAAGAAATCAAGTTATGGGTGTAAGATCCTGTTTATGAGTCCCATGAACATTGTTAGAGCTTTGGTTATGTTGAAAGGCATAACCAAGAACTCATAATGGTCGTACCGACATCTGAAAGTCGTATTCTATACATCCTTGTCTCGTACTCTGAGCTGGTCATAGCCTGACCTATGTTCTATCTTCGAGAACCACCGTGCTCCCTTCAGCTGATCAAAGAGGTCTTCAATCCTCAAAAGTGGGTACTTGTTCTTGAAGGTTACCTGGTTCAGGCACCGATAATTGACAAAAAGTCTCAAGCTCCCATCTGCCTTCTTGGACAACAAAATCGGGGATGCCTAAGGAGAAACACTGTGCCAAATGAATCACTTCCCCTGTAAGTCCTCAAGCTGTACCCACAACTCACGAAGCTCTATGGGGGCCATCAGATACACTGGTGTAGATATTGGTGTTATCTCGGGGTACAAGTTAATGTAAAATTCCACTTCTCTGTAAAGAGGTAGACCTGTAACATCATCAGGGAAGACATCTGTGTACTGGTCCACCACTACAGGATAGCTCAGAATCTTCACATCAACCGCTATGAGGGTAAGGCTAGCCAACTGATGAGTGATCGGCTACACTCTCCTCCGAGTAATTCCATCATGTGATGCAAAGGCTCCCTTCTCGCTGGTGAAGGTAAACTTGGTATCATCCATGCGGACACACTGCACTTTGCGCCTAATATAATCAATCTGAGCATGGACTGCAGATAACCAGTCCAAACCCAAGATGACTGTTTCCGACGCTTTCTCTGGGGTGCACACATCCATCTGTGGAGGACGCACTGCTGTCGCCCCGCATTCCCACTTTTCAAAGGCGGGCAGCATCCATTCCATATTCAGGGACATCTGCTTCATGATCAAAATTGGGATGATGGGATGTCGGTTCTTCCTTCCATGGATTCCTCCTCGGAACTCGTCACCTAGTCCGGGTCTCCCTCATAGATTTAACACATTGTTCGTGAAACTCTTCCCAATGTTTCCATGGACGCCGGTTAATTACACAACTTCCGTCGAGATATTCCATGGGATCTTGACATGGTAGCGACCTTCGTTCGGAGTAGATGACAACATCAGGCATGTCAGGGAATCTCTGGGTGCGTGGACATTGGGGAACCTATATTCTTCCTCCAAAGAGAGCATCTCAAGGGTGCAGAACCTGAGGCATCCCATGTTGAATGCGGGGAATCATATGCCATTGGCATGTATCTGAGGTTTTCCATAGCTTCCTATGTTTAACACAGGGTATGATACAAGATTAACATCTAGAAGAGACGGTTACACCAAAGTCATGTCTTCCGAGGTTTTCCTCAGGCATCTCATGTTTATCACAAGGTAGGCCGTGAGTTTAACGTCTTGCGGAGATTATATGAGAGTGATCAGAACATCCCATAGAGACGGATCAGATTGGTATATCCCATGGAGGGAATACTCGAAAGATGGATGGATCAGGACCCCCAATAAGGATGTATCTGAGGTGGTGCGCTCCAAGGAGGGGAGATGTCACAACGTAATGGCTGATCTGAACACCACTGAGGGCGGATCAAGGAGCGTGCACCCCAGAATGGGGAACACCACGGTTTTCCATTGGCTGGGATTGAACCTCATGGAGGTTTCCTACGTACCCTGTGTAGAAAACAGGGATCAAAACCCACGTAGTTCAAAGGGATGATGAATTGGGGTGTACACAGAGGACAACGACCCGGAGACATGCTAGGGATTATGTGTGGAAAGCAGCCTAAGTACTTCTAGGAGCAGCGAGGAGGGTGGATGGAATGATCCCACCGGGATGTGGTGTCCAGGGTAGGAATCAGGATGGATGATGGAGGATTGCATGGAGTGGAGGGGGAATGAATTGGGAGGCCATCATGGAGATGGCGGTAGTGATGGGCTTGAGTCATGGAGAGACTTCCTACGTATCCCCGTGGAAGAGAATCAAAGTTCGCATAGTTCGGGATGGTGCTGGTGAACCGACGTGAAGGTGGACCTTGGCTCGATGGGTGTCGTCAGCAAACCGATGTGAATGTGGACCTTGGTCCGATGGGTGTCATCAGCAATCCGAAGTAAATGTGGACATTGGTCTGATGGGTGTCGTCAGCGAACCGATGTGAATGTGGACCTTGGTCTGATGGGTGTTGTCATCGAACTGACGTGAATGTGGACCTTGGTCCGATGGGTGTCATCAGCAAACCGACGTGAATGTGGACCTTGGTCCGATGGGTGTCGTCAGCGAACTGACGTGAATGTGGACCTTGGTCCGAAGGGTGTCGTCAGTGAACCAACGTGAATGTGGACCTTGGTCTGATGGGTGTTGTCATTGAACCGACGTGAATGTGGAACTTGGTCCGATGGGTGTCGTCAGCGAACCGACATGAATTTGGACCTTGGTCCGATGGGTGTCGTTAGTGAACTGACGTGAATGTGGACCTTGGTTCGATGGGTGTCTTCAGCGAACCGATGTGAATGTGGACCTTGGTCTGATGGGTTTCCTCAACGAAACGACATGAATGTGGACCTTGGTCCGATGGGTGTCATCATCGACCGACATGAATGTGGACCTTGGTCTGATGGGTGTCGTTAGTGAATTGATGTGGATGTGGACCTTGGTCTGATGGGTGTCGTCAGAGAACTGACATGAATGTGGTCAGAACGACCAGGTGATGGGCTTGAACCTCATGGAGGCTTCCTACGTACCATGCCTTCACATGGATCAAAGTCCTCGTAGTTCGGGATACAGTTTAACGTCATGCTTGATGGGGGCATACAGTTTAACGTCATGCTGGACGAGGGTGGAACTTGTCGTGAAGAAACGACGGGTGGTGGGCATGAACCTCATGGAGGCTTCCTACGTACCATGCCTTGACATGGATCAAAGACCTTGTATTTCAAATGGATGTGTAGTTTAACGTTATGCCGGACATGGGCATATAGTTTAACGTCATGATGGACGGGGTGTTGTCATGTCCAATGCTTACTCTAAGCCCATGTGAGTCGTGATCGGTGTGAGAAACAAGAGGTAGTAGATACCTGACGATCATGTCGCGAAGGTTGCGTCCGTGAGAAACGAAGAGGGGCTTACGCGTTGGGAGGCCCATGGTGTTGGGACTTACTTCAGGATGGAGGCCCGGGGAAAAGGATGATGATAGTTTCGGGCTTGAGCCTTGAAGAGGCTTCCTACATATCACTGTGGTAGGGAATCAAAGTCCGCGTAGTTCTCATAATGACGGCTTACCGCCGATTAGGGGTTTCAATGGATTACCGCTAGATTGGGTCACAACGGCTTACTGCTGGATAAGGATGTAAATGGCTTACCGCTAAATGGGTTCTCAACGGCTTACCGCTGGATGAAGATGTCAACGGCTTGCTGTCGAATGGGGTTGCAATGGATTACCACTGGATTGGGTCATAATGGCTTACCGTTGGATAAGGATGTCAACGGCTTACCGATGCATACGATCACAATTGTGGATGGGGCTTACGCGAAGAAGCTACCCAGGTGCTGCTAAGGGGCGGCAATGGATAATGGAGATTTTTCTAGAAAGCCACCCGAGTGCCGCTATGGAGGGGAAATGGTGAATGGGGCTTATGCAATGAAGGTGCCCAGGTGCCGCTATGGAGCGACAATGGTGGATGGGGATTACACAAGGAAGCTGCCCGTGTGCCGCTATGGAGTGGAAATGTGGAATGGGCTTACGCAAAGATGTTTCCTGTGATGTCTTCCTCATCTCTGGTAATGAGGGCATCCCAACTCACTAGTGGGTTGAGGCCTTCACCTATGCGCTAGTGCACAAGCGGGATATCACCAAGGGGCATTGGAATCATGCCACTATAATCATGGCTTTGTGCGTCTTATGCTTGGATCATAAGGCATCTCTCGTATAGGGCTAGAGGCATCCTATCATTTGTTAGATAGGGAGTACTACAGTTTATAGTCATGTAGATAGGACTGTCAGCATCTCATGCTATGAGCATGAGGCATCTGTCACATGGAACAAGAGGCATCCTATCATTTGTTATATATGGATGACTACAATTTATAGTCATGTAGATAGGACTATTGGCATATCATGCTTGGAGCATGAGGCATCTCTTGTTTGGAGAAAGATGCATCCTATGTTAGGAACATAGGGAGTACTACAATTTATTGTCATATAGATGGGACTATTGGCATCTCATGCTTGGAGCATGAGTAATCTCTTGTTTGGAGAAAGAGGCATCCTATGTTAGGAACATAGGGAGTACTACATTTTATAGTTATGTAGATAAGACTATTAGCATATCATATTAGGAGCATGAGGCATCTCTTTCTTGGAACAAGAGGCATCCTATCATTTGTTAGATAGGGATTACTATAGTTTATAGTCATGTAGATAAGACTATTGGCATCTCATGCTTGGATCATGAGGCATCTCTTATTTGGAGAAAGAGGCATCCTATGTTTGGAACATAGGGATTACTACAATTTAGAGTCATGTAGAAAGGACTGTTGGCATCTCATGCTAGGAGCACAAGGCATCTCTTATTTGGAGCAAGAGGCATCCTATGTTTGGAACAAAGGGATTAATATAGTTTAAAGTCATGTAGAAAGCAATATTGGCAGAAGGTTCCTAGAAATGGTTGGTGTAGGGACTTATGCAAGGGCGACCCTTTTTGGTTCAACCTGGCATAGAATCCAAGTGATTAGGGTTTGGGAGGAGTTGCCTGAGGAATGGTTCGACTCAAGGTACTCGAGGAATTGATTATGAGAATCTCAACCCACGACATGGGAATGAAACCGAGAGGAATATGTCGACTCAAGGTGTTTCATGGTGTGCGGAGGAGTATCTCAAATCATGGTATTCCATAGGTGGAAGATGGGTGCACATAAGGGCGCAATGGAAAATCCCAACATCCCGGCCCGAAAAGTTCATGGTGCGACTCTCCATTTTTCATGGGGGTCTGTGACCGTAGCGAAGGGACCGGCCCGGAGGACCGGGGCTGCAGCCCGGCACTAACCCCGTGAGGGGGTGGGGGGCGCAGCCCCTGTGGTATGGACCGGTGGGTGCGAAGGTATGAGCCTCGTGAAGGATAGGTCTTCGCGAAGTAACTTTGCAGAGCAAAGGTCTCACGAAGTAGCTTCGCGGAGCAAAGGTCTCGCGGAGCAGAGGGATCTCGTGGAGCAATGTCCTCTTGCGGAGAAAGGGCGTCTCGTGGAGTAGACAGATCTCACAGAGCATGGGCCTCTTGGGGTTAAGGGTGGATTTCGGAGTACTCGCGGAGCATGGACTCGCGGAGCATCGGCTCACAGAGCAGCAACGCGAAGGAAGTTGCTCACGGAGCAAGGCCTCATGGAGCTGCAAAGTGGACCTCCGTGGACTGGGAGATCGGCCACCCAAGGGGTGGAAAATGGACATCCAGAGAAGGGGGTCAAGCTGGGTATTTATAGGAAATGGGAGCCGTGAAGCAAAGCTCATGCGGCGCGAAGGGGGAATTCAGTTGCTTCACGGCGGATCACGAACGTCAACCGGATTCGCGGAGCAGTATTGCCTCCTCTTCTTCACAGCGGGTTCGTGAACATCAGGGCATTCGCAGAGAGTTTCCACCTCCTTTGCTTTGCAGTGGGTCTTCGTGACGCGTCGCGAACATCATCCGGGTTTACGGAGCATCCCGCCTCATTACTTCACGGCGGCGCTCCACGATCATGGAGGGGGGCTTCACGAATGGGCTTTGCGAACCAGTTTTCCAGCCCAACTTCAAATGTCCATAACTCCTAATCCTTAGCTCCGTTAGGGCCCTACGACCTACCAAATCGAAGCTTGAGAAATGGAATAAGATCTTGGATCATGTATGGAATCATTTGGAAAATTTTTGGGGTCGCGTGTTCTGGTTCCAACAATGACATCGTAAGGCCTCAACGCTGCTACTAGGATATCACAACTGAATATCTCACCTCCCAAAGTAAGCTTACACAACCGACACCAGTGTGTAATTATCAAATCCACTCTCGTAGGAATATCTATCCATAAGAATCGAGAAAACTACTCCATCAAAATCTCCGAGATTCAAACGATGGCAGTGGGAATAAAATAATGCCTATAACATGTGTCTATAAGTACTACAGATAAGGTGAAGTAGACATAAATCGTACCTCATATCATCTCCAGAGTTCCATGGTCGTAGGCCTCAGCTGCCTAGAGCTGAGCTCGACCCTGTCTACCAACTCCCTGTGGTTGGGGTGGATCACCTTGTGGTGGTGGTGGTGGTAACATCTCGAATCATCTCCCACCGCCAGTTGCACGGCCTGCTCCTCTGCCACATCCACCTGCTCCCTGCGGACCTCCTCGGTCGAACCTATGTCTCTTCCTAGGTGGTCCTTCGACCATCTTCTGATCATTCGTATGTCGGGTCAGGTAGTCTCAAGCCTTGTGACCCTTCCGACCACTTGTGTAACACTGTTTGTTTCTCGCGTGACTGGCTCTATCTCCAGTGCCCTGCACAACTGACCCTGAATCCTATGGTCGTCCTCCTATAGGTCGTGTACTCTTAGACCTATGTGACATCTATCTGCTACCAGCTATAGAATACTCCACTACGTGATGACTGGTGGTGGGTCTCGCTGCTGGTGACTGCTCAACAAGAAAACTCTCTACTAAGAGGGCTCGCTCGAACACCCCCACCTGTGTCGGGATGCTGAGAGAAATCATCGAAGCCCTAATCTCCTTCCGGAGTCCCTTCTCAAATTTTCAGGCCCTGAAGAATGGGTCTCGCACCATATCAGTGGATTATCATGAGAGGTCATTAATTTTTCTTCCATGTCCATATTCTTAAAAATCCATTTTATATGTATTTATATGGACATAAATAAATTATAATGGATATTCAATATCAATTTTTAATTTCTTTCAAAGGTTTTAAAAAGGAATATTTTTATATATTTTATGAGGAAATTTTTAAAAAATGATTAAGTAATGTTCTATTTCACCTTATATGGAATAAATGAACTTTCCTACCACCATAACTATTATTTTATGTTTGGATTCCTTTTAAATATTTAATTTTTTTCCTTCAATGAAAAACTATCTTTCCCTTTGTTTTGGGTATTTTCAAAATGGGTTTTAAATGGTATGGATATATTAATATCCATAAATGTTTTCATATGGGTATAAAAATAAATTTTTGTTAGTATGAAAATAGAAATGCAATATTTCATGTGTAGTGATCATTTTATAGTTGTTGGTCATTGTTTATAATGATGTTTGAGCCTGATATAGATCATGGTTATGGGTGACCCTGTTATAGATCATGATAATGGGTGAGCCTGATATAGTTTTCCAATTAATTGGGTAAATGGATAGAGTTAACTGATTGGTTTTATCTTAAAATATTATTATAATTTACCAGGTTAGTTATTCCATTTTTAAGAGTGATTATAAGAGTGGTATGGAAATTATGTCCCAAGTTACCTACATGATATATCTATGCTTGTTTTGGATTTTCAAGAAAACATGGATATATAATGAGAATAAGTTTAACGAAATGATTATTCAACTTCTTAAAGTTAAAATTTATATCTTGGTGAAAGAGTTTCCATGAGTATTCATGATCGTAAATATACCTTTATGAGTTTTATTTTTTATTTATTATTTCATATGAAAAGTTTTATGAAAATATTTTGGAAGTGAATTTGATTTATTGGGTAAGAAAATATTTATTTTGAGCTTTATGTTTATTATGAAAAATTAAAAATTATATATTGAGTATTCAACAACTAACGGGTTTATTCTTTTATTTATTTTATTTGTACCTTACTGATATATTCATTATCATCCTATGTTTTCACATGTTATCCATAGGTTTTTATAGATGTGTAGGGTCAAGGATGAGTTCAAGATAAAAATTATGAAGCTATGTCATGAAAATAAAACTTGTTACTTCATAAAAGTTTTGTATTGTGGGAAAATGTATACTAAGTGGAATTTTTCACTTTATGATGTAATATTTTATTATATAAGGGTAAAACTAATTCTCAAAAACATTAAACTGAAAAGATGTTTTAGAATGTAAGAAAATGAATTCTTCTCTAAGGATTTAATTTATCGATCATTTAAGGTCAGGTCCTTATATTTTGTATTAGAAGAAAGTTTTAGATAATTATAAATATTATGATAGTGTAAGTAAGTACCCTTAATATATTAAAATTTAAATTTATCGTGATATATAATTTGAAGATTATCATGTTTCTTTATCTAAACTATATGTCTTCAAAATGGTTTTCTTTGTAATATATAAGGAAGATGAAGTAGTTAGTCACCAAGAGTCAAATAGACTTCCAAATCAGCTAACTATAATAGTTAAAGATTCAAATTTGTAGTTTTTTGCTGTGATGGATCATTTTTTGCAAGATATAAATAGTGGTATTATCCATGTTAGTGAGAAACTAGATATACCATAGATAAATATATCTATAGTGGATTATTTTATGAGACAACACCCTTCAGTATTTAGTGGATCTTTTTACTCAGTGGTTGTTAAGGGATGCATTAATGCTTTGGAAAAGATAATGTAATTCATGGGTTGTTTGGATCATAAAAACGTAACCCTTTATATAAACCATTTTAAAGGATAATTTGATTAATGGTGGTCAATGGTTAAGAATACTATAGAATGAGAAGAGATTGATGCAATGGGATAGGGAACATTTATGAATTTTTTTCCTTAATAAATATTTTCCAAAGGTTATTTGACTTAGGATGAAAAATTAATTCTTGAATAGATGTAGAAGGACTAGGATTTAGTAGCCACGTATAAAGAAAACTTCACTTTATTGGAAAGGTATTCACCAAAGTTTTTTTAGGATCTTGATAGTAAATTTAATCGATTTTACTCATGATTGAATCCAACATATAAAGGTCATTGACTTCTTGTGAAATCAAAATTTATGAGAAACTTGTTTTATATGTTGAGAAGGTAGAAATGGAGTTTACGAATGATTATTTATTCCATGAAAACAAGTAGATAAATATGTCTAGATGGAAGGAAATGGGGAAATCCATTAAGGAAATCCAAAATTAAGAAAATAAAGTTTCAATATTGTGATAAGTGTGGTAAAAATCACATTGGGGAATGTATTACAAAATCTAGGAAGTGCTACCAATATAGTTAGTTTGTGCATATGGGATGTTATTTCAGTGAAAAATATATTGGCAGTGGTAAGATAAATTTTTATAAGATGATATTAATGTTTTTTAAATGTAATGAAATGGGTCATTACATGGATGTGTATATGAATAAGAGCACAAATGATGGGAAATAGTAATACCATAAGTAAAAGGGTGTGATAAAATACTTTGTAAAAAATTATATAGATGTTGGGCCATTAAATGAAGTGGTAACATGTAAAATAATTTATTATTCTAATTATGCTAATTTCTTGTTTGATTTAGGGTATACACATTCTTTCTTTTCTTAGAAATTTCCTTGTAAAATTAAAATTTCACCTTAAGAGAAATTTTGGTAAAAAGGAAAGGGTTAGTTTTAAAGAAAAAAATAATTTACAATAACCTTCATGTTACCATATGTGGATGGATTATCCTGGTAAACCTTATTTTATTTCCCATTATAGAGTTTTATATTATTCTAGGTATGGATTAGCTTTTAGTTTATCATGTTAGGATAGATAACATAGAAAAAAAATATTTTCTAAAATGATTATCAGTATTTATATTAAAATTATTTCATACCTTAAAAAACATATCCAAAAGATGATAAACTATTTAAGGATGAAAATATAAGTTATCTTGATAAAGTTATTGAAAAAAAAATCAAATTAATGATGTTCCAGTAGAAAAATAATATCTATATGTTTTTTCAGATGATTTTCTTGTAGTTATACCTAATCAGGATGTTGAGTTTATTATTGACTTAGTTCTTGATGTTAAGCCAACTTCAAAACAACCTTGTCAAATGGATCAATTAGAACTTATAGAATCGAAAAATAAGTTACAATAATTTATTGATAAAGGTTTAATCTATGCTATAACTTCACCATGGGGTGATCCTATTTTATTTTAAAAAAATATGGTTCCATGAGGCTTTTCATTGATTTTAGATCATTGAATAAGATCACTACAAGAATATGTATATGATGCCTCACGTAGATGACTTGTTTGATTAACTCTAGGGATATTATTGTTTTTCAATATTTTATCAATGTTCTAGGTACCATTAGATAAAGGTGAAGGGGTGACATCCTTAAGACAATGTATCATAATAGGTATGACCATTATGAGTTGTTGGTTATACCCTTCTAGTTGAAAAATTCTTGAACTATATTTATAAACCTTTGGAATATAGTTTTCTATGAGTTATTGGATAAGATTTTGGTTATGTTTTTTTATTGTTTCCTAATATATTCTAAAATGTATGATATCAAGATAAATATTTGTGAGTTTTTTTGAAAACCTCGAAGCAAAATGAGTTATATAGAAAGTTTAGTAAATTTAAATTTTTGTTGAAGTATATTTACTTCATTTCACATATAATAAATAAAGATGGTATAATCATTGATCCTATTAAAACAAAATTGATAGATTATTGGATAGTACATATAAATGTCATTTAGATTCTTATTTTTTAGGGATTAACGAGATATTTCTGATAATTTATTGAAAACTTTCATGGTTATCTACTTTTCTAACCAAGTTAACATGAAAAGGAGTTAGGTTCATCTAAGTAAGGGAATGTGATAAATGTTTCCAGGAATTGAAAATAAGATTAGTGATTTCTCAACTTTTAGTCCCTTCCATCAAAAAAATGGTGAGTTTTTAACTACAACGATGCTTCTTTCAGGGGTTCGGGTTGTGTTTTTATGTATAACGGTTGGGTAATTTATTTTGTATCTTATTAATTAAAACCCAATGATAAAAATTATACTACACATGAACTTTATTTGGAAATAGTATTTCGTTTCTTTAAAAATTTTGAGGGATCATTTATATTGATTAAAGTATGAAATATATACTAATCATAATATTTTTAAGTATATCTGCACGTAGAAAGAGATAAAGATGAGATAGGATAGATTTCTATAATTGTTAAAGGAATGTGACTTCATAATTAATTACTATCTTGTTAAATACAACAGAGTATCATATTTTTTGATTCAGAAACATAATAATATATTAACTATGTTAGGTTTGGAACATGTCCATTTTTTCAATGATTGAATTAATTTTAGATTATAAATTTTCCATGAAGGTACTCCTTTTATTTTTTTTTCAGGTTTCATATTATGGCCTTTTGTATAGAATTAATAAATATCAAAATGAGGATCATGTTTTATAGGAAAATGTAGAATCTATTAAAAAGGGTAAATTTAATGATTTTAATATTAATTAAGAATGTTTTATTAGACTTGAAAGGAGGTTTTACATCCCAAGTGATTTCTAGTTAAAGAAATAATTGTTGACTAAATCTAATATATCTTTATTTTCTATTCATCCTAGAATCACTATGATGTATAGAGACCACTAAGAGTATTACAGGTGGGATATAATGAAAAGTGATATTGCTGAATTTAGTAAAGAAATGTTTTAATTGACAATAGATTAAAGAAGAATGTCAATTATATAAGAAGATGTTTCATCCTTTTCTAGTGATGAAGTGGTAATTGGAAAATATATCCACGATTTTGTTAGGGTATTTCCAAAGAAATTTCAAGTTAGTAATTCAATTTTGGTTATTGTTGAACAATTAACTAAATCTAGGAATTTATTCCCTATTCTAGATACTATGCCTTTAAATAAACATTCTTTAATATATCTCAGGGATATAATTAGGTTATATGGGGTTCCTAACTCTATTTTATCTTATCATGTTCCTTTATTTACTTCAAATTTTTGGAAAATTCTTTATAATTCATTGGGTGCTGAATTAAATTTCAATACTTATTTTCATCCTCAATATGGTGGATAGACAGATAGAATTATTCATACTCTAAAATACATGCCTTGATATTGTTTAATGGATTACAAGGTAATTTTTTATCAATATATTTAATTATATTAATTCTCTTATAATAACAGTTTTCATTCAAATATATTGATCATATATTTTGATCCATTATTTGGAAATTGATGATGGACTACAGTTTGTTGGGATGAAGTATAGGAATGAATGTTATTGGGACCAGTAAAAACCTAGGTAATGTTAATATAAATCATATTCATGTATTATTAATACTCATTAATTATATTTTATATAGTTATATTCATTATAATAATATTAGGTAAATTTTCAATCAAAATGTAGAGTCTTTATTTCTAACCAAATTGGGTTTTCAGGCCTTATATAGTTTTATATAAAATGTGGATTTCCAAATTTAATAATTTTAATTTTAAAAATAATTAACTTATTTATTGAAATCATCATTTCAAAATTAACTTAGGATGAATTTTTTAGATGTTTTTAAAAAGTTTTTTTCAATAAATAGTCAAAAATACTGATTTTTATAGAAAATTGTCTTTTAATTTTAAGTTTTTTAAAAGTCACATTCTATTTTGGATTAGTTTTAAAATTTAATTAGTTCTTTTTGATTAAAAATAATCTGATAAATTTTAATTTTATTGAAATTATAACTGAGTATAGTATAAAAACATTTGTATACATAAAAAATAATTTTTCTGAAAACACATTTTTCAACATGTTTTATTAGTGTTTATAATGCTTTCTCTAGGGATAGCATAACGTGTGAGCTTCTTGACACCCCACATTACAAATTTAGAAATTTTGGTAGCTTTAATCACTTCCATCGGTGATGTCTAATCCTTGATCAAAATTGGGTGTTGGGATGCTAGTTCCTCTTTCAATAGATTCCTCCTTGTAGCATATTTCCTAGTCCTGGTCTCCCTTATAGATTTAAGTCACCTTCATGGAACTCATTCCCAATTCTATCTTGAGGTGGAAGCCATTTAATTATGTTGATTCTATCTTGATTAGGAAAAAACCTTTGGTCTGGGTGAGTAGTCACAGTCGGTACATATGGGAGTTTCTGAACATTAGGTATATTATGAATCTATAAAGTATTCTTCTTTGGAGGAATCCCATTTTTTAATCATCTTATGTGCCGAACCAAAGGAATACCATGTCTATCATAAGGTAATTAATGCTGAGGGAATATTTATTTGAGTCTTTTTACCATATTAATCCCACATTTATTATATAGGGTAGGGATTCTGTATTGGGTATGAATTTAAGGTCTGGTAGAGATGGGTTTGATCACATGTTTATCATCTTGTAGATATGAATTAGAACATATTATTGGGAGAGATCTGGTCATAAGATTAATGTATTTTGGTATGAATCATAACATCTTTTAGTGACTGATCAAGACACAATCTTAACGTCTTATGGAGATGGATCAAAAATTTCTATTGAGATCGATTGAGTGGTTAAGTTTATCCCAAGGGGAGAAGGATTTGATGGTTGGTATTGAATCTCGTGGTTTTATCCCATGTAACCTATTGGTAAATAAGGATAAAAAAATTTATTATTCGGTATCGCAGTTTAAGGTCATGTGATAAGACCGGTCCATGAATTTTAATGTCATGTGGTATGGATGGTCGTGTTACAAAATGTGTGTAGATGAGGGATGGTGTGGGGATTACACGTAGAAGTTACCAGATGCAAGATGATCAAAATTTAGGGAGATGGTTTGGGGATTACGTGGGGAATATTCTCATATAAGGGGTTCCATCCCACCTAGAGAGAGGATAGTGTGGGGCTTAACTATGTAAACTTTTCATATCAAGGGTTTCATCTGAACTGAAGAGATGACAATGTGGGGTTATGTATGGAAGTTGATCATTGTTGGTGTCACATCCCCTAGTGGGGATGGATGTTGTTGGGATTAGGTGTGGAAGTATCCCTAGTGTTGGGTTGTATCCCTAGTGTTGGGGTTTCATCTCATTGAGGTGGAAGAGGTATCATCCCATGATGATCGTACATGGGGCATCATGTTTTCATCACACAGGGTAAGGTTGTAGTTTTATGTCATGTTCTGAGGATGTTGTCATGTAGTTTAATGTTGTATGAAAATGATGTGTAGATAGGTTGTTTTAAGTCATGTAGATGGGATGTGGATGAGTCTCACTCCTTGATGAGGGGCCATGTTAAGTAGGGAATAGATTCTTAAAGAATCCCCATCGAGATAGTTCGATGGTTTACTATTATGATTCTAGCTCTAGGACTTACGTAACCACTACCCATGCACCTATGGACATGACATGGTGTTGGAAATGTAGTGGAGGAGTGGAAATAAGGACGCCCTATGTTAGGGTTCCAATTATTAAGTTTTATAGGTATTTTAGTATCTATTCTTAGGCTTTGTATGTAGGGTGGAGTCTCGGACCCCAATTAGGGTAAATTGAGCGAACACAGGGGCATGTGGTACCAGTCATACAAGAATTCAGGGTGTAGCTAAACCAATACTAGATTGTAACACCCAAATACATTAAAATGTTTTAATTTTAGAAAATTATTATTATTATTTTCTATATTTATTTATATGCAACCCCATGTTAAGCTTACAATATAAACAACTCTAAGTTAGCTTGTGTTACACGCAAGACCGAGTTTTACCACCTTTTAATGATGAGCCTATTTTAAAAATAAATTTTGACACTTTTATAAATTTTATTTTTCAAAATAATATTAATTTTTTAATTATTAATGTAAAAATTACCTTGGGGTTATTTTTTTGTATTTTTCTGAGAAGTTTCATTTTTTGATGAATAATGAGAATTACTAAATTTTAGTTCAAACTGCCTTTTCATATAAATATTTTTTAATGTCAAATTACATTTTAAATTTGTTTAAAATTCAGAATAGATCAATTATATATATATTAATCTAATTTATGTCATCATAATCATTTTTATGTTTAATTTAGATATAAATACTTATTGAGATTTTGAACATTGTCACTTTACCAACCCAATTTTTCTACCGTCTGTGGGATTAACATTAAACATAATTTTTCCAGTTATGTGAATTGAATAGAGAATATTTTAAATACATGTTTTTAATAAGTATTATATTTATGTTCAAATAATATCAATTTATTTTTTTACCAAAAGATATTAGTGAAATAAATTAAAATTAATTACAGTGATTAAGGTATAATTAAGCTCAACAAGGGACTAAACCTTAATCTTAAGGGGGTAAATGAGGTATAAAATTATCCCAAAGACATTTTATTCCAATAGTTAAACCACATACCCTCTTGGTACAAATTTTATGAATTATTGGGATACCATTCCATTAAATTGACCTATATAATAAGTTACAAAAAGAAAAGATAAAAAAAGGAACCTTCACTACCTTTAACATTTATAAAACATTAGATTATGACATAATCTACATAGTTTGGGGTATAAACATTATTTCAAACAGTAAATAAGTTTTTTTGTCATGTAGATTTATCTTTAATTTTTAGAGATGATATAATTACATTAAATTCTTAATAAACGCTATTGCATGAATTATTTAATTTATAATTGAATAAGATAAATGACACTAAAAACATTAAAAGTAAAGAAAATTTAAGTAATTATTATGTTAAATTATTTTTTTAAGATAAATATATCATGTTTCACATAATTAAGAATAATTTATTTTAATTTCAAAGAAAACATTATAATTTTAAATTAATATTAAATAAATAATTTCAAAATTGGCATTAATACTTTTTTACAATAAATGATATTTTATTAAATGATTTAAAATTAATAAAAATAAAATATTATTAAAAGTAAAGTTTAAGTGTTAATAAATTTAAAATATTGTCCATTCATTGATAAATTGATATTTTATAATTAAAATATTGACCCATATATAGTAAAAACACTTTTATTATTGTCCGGGTTAAAGAAGTGTTTTTTGTGCGTTACGTGCACCTGTTTTAAAATTAATTTGAAACACATATCGTATTTATATTCATAACTTAGATATAATATTTATAATTCATTTGGTCTATATTTTTTAATAATTATCACTTTAATTTATACTTAATGTTTGAATTACAATGGTTATAAAACTAGTTACATAAATGAAAAACCAAAATGAAAAATATAAGGAAACTAAATTATTAAGGAACAAAATTATAAAAATTCAATTATTTTTATATGGTGTAGATTTATCTATGCGATAATTTAAAATTAATCCATTAATTTTCCATTTTTTAAGCACACGATGTAAGGGAGACCTTCCAATAGTGTATACATTTTCGTATTTACAATAATGCCACCCCCTCTCTTATAGAAAGAAATTCACTCTTCCCCTTCCTAAAAAATCTAAAGCCACATTATATTGTTAAAAATCTTCCCAAATAGTCTCCAAACACTCCTACACTAAAAATAGAATCCTTCATTGGGAATAAATCATTCCAAGAAATCTCTGTGGTGAAAACAAAAAGGAGTTACCCAAAAAAGAGGTAACCTTATTTAATGTGCATTTATGGTTTATTTGTTTCTACACTGATTAATTTATTATTATTCCATGATTATAAAATAAAATAAGTATCCTAAAAATTTTGAAATTTTTTAGGTTAATTTATCGACCTATACCTACACACACTTCCTTAAAATGGGTAACAAACTTAATTTTCGGGTACGGCGAACTACCGCCTCACGAAACGATGTCATTCGTTTTTTCCTTTACGACCTTTCATGGTTGGGAATTATGATGGACACATTTATTATATATGATATATATATAATATTTATTATTTTTTATTATTATTTAATTTTTATATAATATATTCCTTTATGTGTTCTATTTGGTGTAAATATAATAACTTTGTTTTTGGTTGTGTTGACTATTGCCTCCTCAAAACGACGTGTTACGTTCACACATTACATGGAATTTATTAAGGGTGGTTTTAATTAAAAATATGAGAAATAAATGAAATATTTATTTTATTAATTAAATTATTACCTTTCATTAAACATAATATGTCACTTTTTTTATTTTCCTTTTCACACACTAAAAAAGTAAAAATGACATCTGTGGATGTGTGGACAATCGCCTCCTCAACACGATCTGATTCCTTTTTCATCAAAAGAATTCTATATATAAGTATATATGAATAAATAAAATGGTATTTATGATATAATAATCATTTTATAATTATATAATTTTACTTACCTTCATTCTATAATGATCATTGAAAAATGGGAACGTTACTCATGCGTACGTACGACTCACTGTCTCTATGATTGTAACATTGGTTCATTTTTCATAACCATATTTAAAGAATGGTTTTAAAAGCATAATTAATGTATATATATGATAATAATCTCATTAGTTTTATTCTTTATATGTTTATATAATGAACCATTTGACCATATTTGACCTACCAAAGTCATTTTTAACACATAAACTGAATATGGTCAAAACACCTGATGTAAACTTAATTATTTAAATAGTTGTTTACAACATTGTAATAAGTGGAATAAAAGTAATTATAAACTTAAAAAAGTTTTTTAATAATGTAAATAATTAACATAATTTTATCATTCATGAATATAAAGTCACATGTGACAATTTGGACTCAAGGTAAGAGATTTCATCTCAATTTCATTTCATTGAGCAATATTGTAATCTTATACACCTAGTTTCTTTTATATGGTGTATATACTTCCCTTTGAAATTTTATATCATTAATATCCTTATTCTCATGATATTATAGGTTTCATATAATTTTTTCTTTCATGGAGATTATGATTAAAATGTTTCCATGTGTTATGGGAGACTTTGAAATGTTAAAACAGTATTTTCCTCAAGAATGTTTTAATGATCTTTAAATGGTATTTCCATTCATCAACATCAACAACCATTGTTGTTACTTATCCTACATAGGGGAATTATTGATAAATCCATATTATTTTTTCAATATGGATATTTAATGTTAAGTAAAAAATTTTATTAATTAAATTGATTATTTGATATATGATGAATGATTTGGAAATGTATGATATTGGTGGGACCCAGTTATAGATAGCCCCTCGATGAATTGGTACTCTCATGGGATAAAATCAGTTGGTGAAAACCCCGTCATGTTTTTTTCTAAGAAGAATAGATTGGTATGATATAGGTTAGGGACTGGTTAATTTAATCCCCTGAATACATCAGTAGTCTCATGAGATGATTCATTTGGACAAATTAGATAGGTTTCTACCCAATATGATAAACCATCTTGTGAGAGTCATTGATGGTCAAGGTACCACGTACCGAGGAAACATGGTGTCTAATAATTTAGAATTTCCTTTAATGAGAATTCAATTATTATTATTACTATCCATGATATTTTTTCTTTGACATTATATATAGTTGTATTTTATTCTCAGTTTTTTTATTAAATAGCATGTGTCGTCAATTATTTACCTTTCCATATTGATTATGACTTATATTGTTTGTTTAAATGGAAAGTTTTTTCAGTTATTTACCTTTCCATATTTACCATTATTATTGTCTCGTGATTAATTTTGTTGAATGGTTACCATTACTGAGAATTTGAGCACACCCTTAATTTCTTTCGTTCCGCAAGATATGAAAATGAATTATTGTAATGAGTTTCAAGGATACAAATTATTTTTCTTTTTTTATTATGTTATTATACCAACGTAAAATGGTTATCATGTATGTAATATGGTTTTAAAAAACTGCTAACATGTTCGGTCCTTTAGAATTTGATTACTGGTAATCATACCAATGTAATAATATAAGCCTCGGATATGGGATTCTAGGGTTGAGGGGTTATATGGATGATCACAGAGGACCTGGGCACTTAAATTTCATGAAAGAGGATCAGTTTAAAGGTGGCACTATGAGGAGGCCTAGAGGATGGGTGTAGTGACCCGACCCCAAAAAGCCCGGAGCCGGTTTCTACTGCCATCACATTGGCATGATTATAAGTAAATGAAAACCGAATGAAAGATCATGTTATTCATCTTGGTAAACCATATACATACATGATTCTTGAATTATAAATGAATACACTAGTTACAACATTATATTTTTCTTTTGAGGATAACTTTATTCCAACTAGCGTATCCCTGTATATCTTTCTTAGTATTCTTATTGTATTACTATGGATGGGAACAATAAGGGTGAGATCAAATTCATCATAAGGGTAACGCATAGAGGAAGAAATAATTGATCAATAAGAATAGTTAATATAGAAATTTAATAGCTAAAGACACATTCCATTTGATCAATAAATTGAGAAGGAAGTGTGTAAACAATATATAAAGGTAAGAAACTAAAAAAACATTCCATTTCAATAACTAGATAAGGAAAATTTAATATTTCAAGGTAATAAACTGAAAACACATGCCATTTAATCAATAAAATGAAAATGAAATGAATCTATAGATTTTATCATATGAAAACTTCCTAGATAATAACAATGATAACTGAAATTTCTATGAAGGAAATTTGAAATTATTAGACATCATGTCTAAGAAATATGAAAACCTATACTATCAAGATCCATCCTCGATGTAGTTTAAAACTATAGGTAGAAACCTATTTAAATTTTGAAACTTATTTTTCTCATGAGAACATATCAATGCATCAAGTGGCCATATAATGTTCAGGCCCCACCCATCATTGAATGTCCAAATCATTCTTCATATTGAGTAATAAATTTAATTAATAGATAATATGGCTTATCAAATATCCATATTGAATAAAGGGTATAGATTTACCAATATTTCCCCAAATAATATAATAAATTTCAAATTAAAAAAGGTGTGAAAATGGTATATGGTTTGGTTAATAATCATATCCATGAAAAATGATATGGATAGTTAGGGAAAATTCAATGTAAAATAATCATAAGAAATTGGGTATTTCAAGGGGCCTAAAAGAAATCAAGGAAGTGAATTTCAATAATATCCTTGGCCAAATAATTCATAAACTATCTATAGGAGGATAAGGATGTTTTCAATAAAACGTATACTAAGTGGAGTAAAAATAAGGGTTTTCTTTTGTTGATGAAAATAAATACTATTGAAAGATATTTTAAAAAAAAGTGTGATGAAAATGTCATTTAGTTTTGAAAAGCCTTTTGAAAAACCATTTCTATAAAAATCACATTTAAAAACATTTTCTTTAAAAAATTAACCCTTTAAACATGAAAATGAATTTTCAAAGAAATTAAGGTAGGAAAATCTGTACATGTCATACGAGGTAAAAATAAAATTCCTTTTGCGTAGCAAAAATATTATAAAATGAATTTTTTGAAAAGAGATAAGAAGATTCCTTTTAAAATATTTGTAAAATAAAAAAGGGTAAAATTTTCTTTAATAAATCATTTTGGAAACGTTAAAAAACTTTTTTAAAACATTTTTAGAAAACTGGGTTTTTATAAGAAATCAAGTTCTCTCAATAAAGAGAGAAATGAAGTCCGGTTTTCATGAAAACATTTTAAGTACAAAAGAGTAGAAAATGGTATTATTGCATGAAAAAGGTCATGAATTCCTAGAGGAGAAGAAAATGAAATATTTTATTATAAAATGATCAAATATTTTCCTCTAATGAAAATTCAAGTGTAAACAATACTAAATAAAATGATATTGTAAATTAAACCCTTGAAAAAATTATAATGTTGGAGTGAGAATCAATCAATGAGTAAATTATATGTATCAACTATAAATCCAAATAAAAAATTGGAAAAACATCAATAGATATTTAATGTAATTATAAACAAAATCATAGAATATTAACAATAATTAGGAAGTAATATAATCCAATGAAAATAAATTGGGTTATGAAATTCTTTTCAACTTCGTAAATTTTAACTCAAATACCCTTACATGAAATAATTCAAATTGAAACTCCAAATTTCTTAAATAATTAATGAAAAAATGTATTATATGAAAACGTGGTAGTATGTACACTATATATACAAAAATAGGTTCACAAAAATAATGTGATTGTTTCAATAGAAATTTAACAATCACAAAATGAAGTAAGATTGCAAAAAATATATTCCTGAGAGGAATAATCTTTAAACATTCCAAAGTGTCTCACACGACTTTGAAACATTTTAATCATAATCCTCATGAAGGGATAAAATTAAATGAAACATATAATATCATTATAATAAATATATTCATTATATAACATATCAAAGGGTGGTATACACACCATATAAAATAATCTAGGTGCATAACAACAAATAACTTTCAATTGAATGTAAATTGAGACGAAATCCCTTACCTTGTGTTTCCTTTTTGGGTGAACATAATTTAACTTATGTATAATGGTTTTAAACACGTCACTAACTAATACCATAACCATAATCATATTTATAATATCATATATTATCTTCTTATATTATCGTATTACCCATTTGTTAATAATCATTCATTATTATCATTATTTTCGGGTGTTAATTGCCTAGTATTTTGAGTATGTTTTGACTTGTTACTTGTTGTTATTCTTACATAAATCCTGGTTTCATCATCTCTATAATGTAAAAAAATATTTATTTATAATATATATTCGGTATATATTTATTTATTATAATCTATAGTATTTGGAGATAAGAAATGAAATGCACCGTTCATGGAGACGATAGGTCGTACATACGCATTAATTCTACTTTCATTTCCTTTTCATATTAAAGAAAAAAAATAAAATTATATATATTTATATTATAATTATAGTATAATATCTATTTCAAATGTGTTACAT
Source organism: Viscum album (assembly GCA_963277665.1). Lineage (NCBI taxonomy): Eukaryota > Viridiplantae > Streptophyta > Magnoliopsida > Santalales > Viscaceae > Viscum > Viscum album. The sequence goes on from OY728125.1 coordinate 563,876,218, forward strand.
AGGTTTATTAAAAATTTTCGTTATACATTCCATGTATAGTGTGAATGAATCGCGTTTTTTTGAGGGGACGGTAGTCCACACTTCCACAAATTATATTATCATATTCCCACAAAATGGAGATAATAAAGGTATGTGTTTAAAAAAATAAGTATAAATATATTATAAATATCATATATAACATATTTAAACATTTTTTCCATCATAATTTGTAACCATGATATGTGGAAAAGTAAAAATGAACAACTTTGTTTCGTGAGGTGGTAGTTCACCGTATACATAAATGGTATGTTCCTTTCCCATTAGATAGAATTGTGTGTAATTATAGTTCATAACCTTAAAATAAAAACAAATAATTATTTCTAGTATACGTTTTTTATATAATCATGTAATAATAATAATTGAATGAGTGGATAAATAAATAAAACTAAAGAGCTTAAGGAAGGATGTTACCTCGTAATCGGGTAACTCCATTTGGTTTGAACCAAAAAGCCACCATGGATGGATTTAATGGCCAAGGTGAGGCTTATAGGATTAGGGGATAGATATTTATGAAATATTTGGGTAGATATTGGTCAATAAAAATTGTTTTTATGGGTTTGAAGAAGGGGGAGGATATGAGTCCTTTTTATAGTGGAGGAGGAATGGCACTCTTATAAATTTTTGGAAAGGGAATTCCACCCACATTTATCCTATGAACAGTGGATCTAATAATAATCAAAATTAAATAAAAGGTATTATAGGGTATAAATATTACCATCCAATGACTTTTTTAAAAGTTTCTAGGTCATTTTGGCCCTTAAGTTTAAGGTTTAGTCCCTTGTTAAGCTTAACTTCACCTTAATCGTTGCAATTAATTTTAATTACATTCACTAATATTATTTATCAAAAACTAAGTTATTCTTATTATAAATTATAAATTATTCTGATTCAAAATATGGAACCCATTTTTTCAAATTCCAATCATAGAAGTGTCAGAAAATAATATAAATTTAATCCTGTAGACGGGATGACAATGCGGGGTTTTAAAGTAAAAATGTTCTAAATTTTACTATGTTTTTATATCCAATTTCAATGTAAAATTTATTATAATGAATAAAATTGGATTAAATGGTATAAAATATTTCTAATTAAGTATTAAAACTAATAAAAAATATAATTTAACCTTCTAAATAAATTATAATAAAACGCATTTTTTAGTTAAACTTCAGTATTATTCACTATTCATTAAAAAATGAACGTTTACATAAAAATACCAAAAATTCACCCTAACCAATTTTTTATGTTCATATTTTAATGATTAAGTTTAGTTTGATATATAATATTTATAAAAGTTACAAAAATTTTATTTAAAATTGGTTATCTATTAAAAGGTCGTAAAAGTGCCTTTATAAAAATATCAGTTTTATGTGTAATATTGGGTTTGTTCTTATCTTATGTATATTGAATCTATTGGATAAATGTTAAAAATGTTTTTTTGAATATGTAATATATATATTTCATTAATATCATTAATTAATTTTAAATAATTTAATTTATTAGGATAAAACATCTATATGAGCATAAGAATAGTTTTATATAGAATATTTTATTTATTTTCAATTGGTTCTTATATTAATTTATAATTAATTAGTAACCAATGAATTAGATTTATGTTTCTTAAAATCATATATTTCCATAAGTAAATTAATAATATTCATAAATTCTAGTATATATATATTGTGTTAAATAATAATATTTTAATAATATATTGTTGTTCGGTAAAACTCGGTCTTACTTGTAATGTAAGATTTTGAAGAAAGTAGTTATTGTATACAACACAAGATAACTCAATGTTGTGTGAATTTAAAGATATCAAATTTATTAAATTTTTTTAAAATATTAAATATTTTATAATGTATTGGGATATTATATTCCTTTATGTGCTTGGTGTTGCATGTCATACACGTTATTGAATACAATATTCTTACTTTATAATTTCGAGGTGTTATAATGGGTTTCATGAAAATTGGGTCAATATATAATTTTGGATATTCACAATGGCTAGAGGTATGATAGAGTCTTAGGGTCTTTGGAAAGAGTATGTTTCATGAAACTCTGTGACCCTGCATCAAGGTAATGTCTAGGTTCCCATGGGGTTGGTTTCACATAAGATAGGTGTCCCGTGAAAACCCAAGTTCCACAAGGGGAATTCATCTTCCACAATGTCTATGAAACTTTGGGAAATTAATATCCACCATGGTTTGAGGTTCTCAAAAATCCTTGGTAGGTGGTTTTGTGAAAGATATATTCCTTAGTAAATCCATCTTCTCTCTCACTCATGAAGCTTTGAAGTATCGAAAACTATGATCTTTTATTCTAAGAAGAAAGGTTATTTCACCTTGAAATTGAGACATTGGGGGTATTAATAGGCCCTATGGAGTCAAGGATGTGGTTTTCGTGAAATATGGAGGCTTTTATGAAACTCTACGATCATCGTGAACAGGTGAGGTTCTGAAAAACAATGTTAACTCCATGAAGCTTACCATCAGAGCTTTACGCATTCTCGAAAGGGAGATATGTGAATATAGACTTATGATGTGATAAGGTTACCATAAAACCTCCACATATATGAGACTTTAATGATCCAAATCCATTCATGAAGGTGGTTCCTTTCATGAATTCAGCCCCTTAAGTGTATTTTTGGCCCATTTTGTCCTGGATTCACTCTGAACTAGTTGTACCTTCCTTTAATCATCCCATGACATGTGTATTTCAGCATAAAAAAATATCCCCCCTTAGAATTGGATTTCATGGTGGGAAATGAGGGTTGGATTATAAGGTAGAAATTCTAGAAATTGGTGGTTTCAATTCCTCTTCTTGAAAATAATTTGTGGAACTTGGTTCAATAGTATTCCTATAAATTGTGTGTAGGGTACCTTGGGGAACCACGGGATTTCATTGAAAGATTGGAATGTGTTTTATTTTCTTCAAACTCAAGGATTTTACAAGAATTTTTTTATTTCAATCCTCACCACTCATTAAACTAAACCCTTTTGTGAATTTACTCTTGAAAATAGGTTGTTGCAAAATTACCTTCGTGAAAAGACCTTAATGAACTAGACTTTATCATGTATACATTCATGGAACAGCCTCAAAGAACTTCTAAGTATTGGATAAAATTGCCATTGAAGGTGTGAATGTGGCTTCTAATAATCAAGAGGAGATGGTTTGGAACCAAATGGTCCGGGGGAGTTTCTGGATCACACCGTACCATAACACACTTACTGAACTACTGATGGAGGCTTATTGGGAATAAACGTTATATAAGAGGCTACCGTTATATGGTTTTAGGATGAGGGAAAACATGTTCATCCCTGATGAAGATAGAGATGATCTCACCTACTGTTTCTAGAGGTCACTTAGAATATATAAGTGGAACATTGTTTTTAGAGGATACATCCTAAAGGATCACGTGTCTCTCATGGCACACACTCTCTGGAACCATCAGAACATCATCAATGGGGAGGATCTAGAGGAAAATTAATCCCCTACTTAGTATAATTAAATTATCATTGAGGGTTTTTGGAACCTTGTAAAGTGGTGGAAAGATAAATGGGACTTATGAAATGGTAGAAAAATCATAGACGAGTGTGTCTGGGTGTATTGGGCATGCCAGTTGTGTTATGAGTTTTAGGAAGATATGCAGTAGGTCAGGCATTAAAAGGAAGCATGGACCTCATATTTCGACATCCACCAACACCTAAACATCATACTAAAACTACTAAGAATGTGGTCACTAGGTACTAACACCTTTTATTAACACCATGGGGAGGTTTTGATCAGATTGTGGGATCTTTAATAGATTGATGGGATCCTGATTCAAGGAGCAATGTATGACGAATTCTTCCCCATATAGAATATAAAGGGGGACCAGAAACAACTTCCATCCATTCAAAGGTAGATTATATGTATGTTTTGGTGTATGATAGAGTACAATCCTGGGATGATTGAAATCATGTTCAAATAGTTTTTTGAGAACTTTCTGAATGAGCAAATGGAAAAGCTACTCTAGAGGCTATGTTAATGCCTCAAGACATTCTATCAAGGTAAGGAGAACTCCTACTAGATGATTATGGAGGCAATATAGTGGATGTTTTGGGGATATAGTGTGATGTATAAGTCTCCCATTGTGAATCTAGTGGGATTTATCACTATGTTGATCTACAGATGAATGCTCTTTTTGAGGGATGCATACTAGGGGTGGGGCCAAAAACCTTCATCAGGGAAAGGATGTTGTCGATGGAGAAGTATATTGACATGGATGTCCCATTATTGGTGACTATGTATAAGGTGATTCACCACATCAGTCAAGGGATGACTCATCTCCATGTGCGTGGGACCTTCCACTTTCTATACATTTGGGTAGTTCCACACATGGGGGATAAAAATATCTAAACATGATATCTCCTCCCAGCACAAACTTCCGACCATTGATGTAACGCCCCGACCCCAGCTACCCAGAGTCGGTGCATTACTTCGTAACATTGGCATGATCACAAAATATCAAGTCCTGAAAGACCGATTAGTTTAGTAGCCTTGGAAATACTAGATACATTCATAAGTCTTACATTACATCATAAAGTGATAAACTACAATAACAAAGTCTCCATAGTCCACACTCATATCCTCTTCTGACTATCCCTGTAGGTCATTCATAAAATACTTCTTCACATCCTGGAAAATATTAAAACATTGAAAGGGGTGAGCTCAGATGCTCAGTAAGGATAACAATATTGCGGAAGCTTTCATAAATAAACATAAACATTTAAGGCAATGTATGACTAAAACAAAAGCCTTTTAAACTTGAACATCACATAATATGGCAAAAGTAAAATGAGATAATGCCATTTACTTCTTCACATGGATATTCTACTGGTCGAATAATCACATGCAATATCAACAACCACTTTCATAATGATGGAATGCATAATTCCAGACTATCATAACCACATAGCCAAGGCCTCGTGCCAAGACCACAAATAAGATTTTGTGAAGACCTCGTGCCAAGACACTAGTTTGTCTCATGAGACCTGCCAATGCATCGAGGAGCTATAGCGGGCTCCACCCATCACTTATTAAGTCCAATTCATTCCTCATATGAATAGGTTTAAACATATCATAAACCATAACATAATCGTATCACATGAAACATGCATAAATGAAACATAACATTTACACATTTCAATCACAAGATTTCAATACAACACATTGATATAATAAAAAAGCTTTCCAAACCATTTTCAATACCAAAATAAAAGAAAGTTAAAACTTTGTATTTATTTTTCATTAAAAAAAATTGATGGCTTGTAGAGGAAGCTGAAACTCAAATAATGGTCACGGTGGCGGAGAAGTCGTTGTCTCCGCATATGTACAGAAAGAAAAAAATTCCCTTTTTATCGTTTAGTAAAACGCTTCGTATAAAAAATATTCCTTTTGAATAAACGTAAAAGTCAAAGAGGTTTATACACCGTATAAAAGAAAGTTGTGTATAAAACCAAATATGCCTTAATGAAAGGAGATTGAGACGAAGTCCTTAAAAAGATCATTTTTAAAATAAAATAGATCTATTATGTGTATTAACTACAATTAAACATAAATAAATTACAAATACAAGATAGTACATAATAATATCATGAAATAATTTGAAAGTAGGAGATTAACCCAATGAATGGAAATTGGGTTAAGAAATTCCCTTACCTTGCGTCCTGTCCTGACTCGACCATTCTTTAACCTCCTGAATAATAAACTAGAGTTAATTAATATTTACTTAAGATCCTTTTTCATGTTCATTATTCCTTTTATATACCTTATTACCATGTTATGAACATTATGTAATTATTTAAGTTTATAACGGTCATTTTGTCGATCTTAGGTACTTGAGTCAAAAATAACATTCTTATAATTACAAGTTGTTCATGTGGTGATATATCCATTATATCCAGAATTATATTCATGATATAGATATCATATATCTCATATATATCCAGTATATACATGCATTTATATTATTACATAACATTTAGAGGTAAAAATGAAATGCACCGTTCATGGAGACGGTAAGCCGTACGTACGCATGAACGCTACTTTCATTTCTATTTCATATTTAATGGAATTAAATCATAATTATATAATGGTATAATACAGTTCCAGTATAATATCATATATAATATCATTTACTCCATCCTTTATACATCCCACATATGGCATTAACGATTCACATCACTTTGAGGGGGCGGTAGTCCGCACTTCCTAAAATGAAATTATCGCGTTTACCCATAATGGAAATCATAAAGTATGCCATAAATGAGAAATAAAGAAGCATAAGTAAAACATAAACATATTATATATATCATATATAAATATAGTGACATCTTAATGGCCACCTTTGAAGGTGTTATATGAGTGTTGAACAATCATCGTTTCGTGAGGCAGAAATTCTCCATCCACAGAAACCGTATGTTCTTTAACCATTAGATGTAGGTGTGTGTAATTGTAGCTCAAATACTTATTATAACAACATCCTAGTATATTGAGGATACTGTTGTTGTTACAAAAGATATGAATAAAAAGATTTTAGGGGGTTGGAGAAGAAAAATAAAACAATACAACATTAGAGAAGACATTACCTCGAAATCGGGTAACTCTTTTTGATTTGAGCCAAAGGCTTCCTTGGGAAGAGTTCAACCCAATGTGAGGCTTCTAGGAGTAAGAGGTGGAAGTTGGGAGAGTATTTGGGCAGAGGTTGGCCGAGAAAAATGGCTTGAAAGTGTGAATGAGGTGGTATAGGTGGGGGCCTTTTATAAGTGGAGAGGAGGGGCACTCATGGAAAGTAAGGAAATTTTACATTATTATACAATGCTTTTCGGATTCTAAAGGTCCCACACTTATATAATTCGTGTCTAATGTGATAAGGGTTCAACATCTACCCATAAAATAGTCTTTGGACAATTTTATGCCTTGGATTGTACATTATCTTTTCATTTTATTAAAATCGTTAAATAATGAGGTCATCGCTGCACCATAATGATGTCATAAATAATTTAATTTATTTAATGTCTAAAAATTATAAAAAAAATACTATGATGTAGGAAATCGTTTTATCTTTCCAATGACTATTTATAGTCAAAATTATGACTTGTATAACCCCATGTAAAAATTGTTTTAGTAAAACATTTCATGTTTGTGTCATTTTTTACTTTAACATTTAATAAAAGGTATTTATGTCTTTTTCTAACTAAAGTGTCTCCATGGGGTCCCCAAGTTGACCCATGGATTGTCTTGGTCAGCCATGGCACATCCAATGAGGTTAGGACATGTGTCAAGCTCATCTCATATTATTAAAACATTATTTTTACCTTAAACTACACTAATTACCTCTAATCGTGATTAAGAACATAAAAGTTAATATTCACCAAAAATTATTTTAATCTCATTGAACCACATTTTACTTCTTAATGAAAACCATGTATGTCGTATTTTTGAAAATCAAATCACATAAGTGGTAATATTTCATTTAAACGAAAAATCAGTTATTTAACTACCACTTAGTGGTTTCACTATTCATAAAAAATTAGAAGTTCTCAGAAAAATACCAAAAATTCAACATAGGATAATTTCGATATTCCGAATCCAAAAATGAAGTCCATTTTGAAATATAAAATTTCTATAATTTTAAAAAGTGTTTATTACTATTCATAACCGCTACTTTGATTAGTCGCGGTGTTTTAGAACTCGAAGTTGCGTACAATGCAAGCCATTGCATTATTGAATGTGAAGCGTATCGTGGAAGCTCGGGGTGTTACAATTGATTGTAAACATATACAGGATTCAAACACTCAAATCGATCTCAATGGATGCACTGGTGAGGATTGGGTCTGCTGACCACTTCATATTCCTCTTGTACCCTCTTCTCAGAGGGATAGTGACTGATGACGGCATGGGGACAACTGAGTCATTATCATACCTATTGGGATTTAGGGGTTCGGTAATCATGGATAGGGTCAACTTCAAAGTGATTTGTGATCTCTATTCCCCACATCAATCCATTAGTAGGTTCTAATTTCTATATTTGTTGACCTAGAAGGTGTACAAAGAGTTTTATTATAAGCATCATCCCTCATCCCTTAGGTAGATTAGGCACATGTTTACGCATGAAGACAAAAGAGGGAGGACTTAGATTTTTCCTACTAATACAACTTCATATGATATCAACCATGATTATAAGTATATTTTTAAGATCGCATATCCTAGATATATGGTGTGGCACTGAACTACTTGGGAAAATTATGTAGGGTCCCCACAACTATGGGTTCGAAGGCGAGTCACTAGAAGAGCTCACTATAGTGGAAGAATCATCATGGTGGGTAGATTTGTGGTAACTATATAATCATAAGATCCTAGTCACAAATAGGAAAGATCCATAGGAAGGGGAATGGAAATAGTCTCAATGGTACTTGGTAAGTAGTTTCAGGAGGAAGGTGAACTCTTTGGGGTGTTCGTGATGGTGCATGTTCATGGTCTATGGAAGAAAATGTGTCATCTAGATATACCTAGATATGTTTTATTTCTCAATGATTGGGAGATTTGGGTGGTCTACATGTAGATCACCACCCTCCACAGGATATAGAAAAACCTAAATAGATACGCGATCTACCTCACTGGGTTGGTACATGCCCTAGAAGGCTCTCACATTCTCTGAGATGAGGTGGTACAATATATAATAGATCTGTAGGAATTGTTCCACTCTTGGGGAACTGTGTATCCACTGACCAACATATTGAAAGTGTTATTAGAAATTTCATATCCCCAGAATCTCTCATCAGATGAGATAGCTACTCATGTGCCTCTACAGGGGGGGGTTTACATGAGTCTTGGGGGAGTGAAACCCATTGGGATTCAATAGGATATGAAGGCCCTTCTATCAATCGGGTCGATGATCTGGTAAATCCTCAAAACTCATAGGTTTTGGAGACTAATAAACCTATAATAGTGTTCTCTAACTCCAATTGTATTTTGAAGGAATCAATAAGAATAAAAGAGGGGGAGGTTTTTAATGAAACATAAGCATGGGGATAGGGAGTCCCAACCCTTTAAGGGGTGAGTGTGGGGCCCCTACCTAATGTATTATCCATGGGCATCCAAATGTCATCCAAAGAAGTTCCTATTATTAAGGAAATGAATTTTGAGGTAATTCCCTCACTGAGTGGATTGCTTATGAACCTCTCTGAGCTTATCCCCGGGATGTATTACTCATGTGAGCCCCCTTTTCCTTTGTAATTATTTGGCTTCTATGTTTGATTGACTCATGCTTAAATGGAAGTTCAAACCATGTTCATGGATCATCCACTAGAACCTAATTCTGAGTTAGTTATTCCTAATGTCAAGGTGGTGAAAGTGGGTTCTACTCTCTTGACAGAGATTTGCAGGGTGGTTACGATAGTCGAGACAACCGCAGAGGTGTCACGGGAAGGGGATACTGAGACTATGGTCTGGATAGAATGGTTCAAGATGATACCGACAATGGGTCTAGCTAAGGGGTCTATGGTTTTCAATCATGGTGTAAAGGTGCCACTAGATGTGACCTCTGGAGTTGAAGCCTCAATATAAGAGGTAGAAATTGAACCAACAAATGAGGTGACCGAGGAGGCTACAATGAATAGGCATATTCTAGAGGTGATTTCATGGATGGATATTAGAGCTGGGGCCTCAATGATGGTGGTCGAGATCACACCACAAACAGTGGAAGTTGATGAGGTTGGGATGGTTACATCTACCTCAGAGGTTCCATAGGAGGTAGCTAGGGATTCTACTGAAAAATGAGGGGGCGAGAGAGGATGTTCTTCCTCTATAAAAGGATTTCATCCTGACCTAGGTCATTCTTATGGATGATCCAGAAATTGAAGTCTTGGAGGTATTTTCTCCATACGAACTTGCACCACTTGATAAATTTGATGAATCTTACTCAGATTCGTCTAAGGAAAACTATGTCATTCATTACAAGGCATGGAGTTACATTCATAAATTTATCACCCACACCCTAACGGTTGACCTTCCAAACCATGTGGGATCTCTACTCCATTCTTTAGTTGGACTAGGGACCAATAGGCCAGACTCTAGTGGCCTCTACACAATTTCTTGGGACTCCTCACTGAATAAGCATGTGCCTATTGGTAGGATTCCGATGATGCATGTAAAAAAAATAAGGATGAGGGAGCCGAGGTGCTTCAACAAGTTTAGGATGATATTTTTATTTTAGAATGGTTATAATAGGATAATATTTCGATGATTATTACTCAATCTAAGATCATCATCCATATGAGGTCCTAGTTGGTAGTAGTTGAGGCTAACGGGCGGAGGTGGAATCCCGTTGGTGGATTGTTGGGATGAATAGGATCAGGCATAGATAATGATCAAAGAGGTACATCCTGATTCTAAGGAATAGGTTGTCAATCTAGAATAATAGCGGTGGACTTTGTAGGCTACTCAATAGAGTTTAGCTAAGATTGGGTGCTTGATCATTAGGGTCGAACCTTAGGGAAATCTACTTTTATCCCTAAAAAGGATAGGCTCCAATATGTGGATAACCCTCCCGAACTGCTGAATTTATTTTTTTAATTCCTCTTATGCATGGACATGTTCTTTTTTCATTCTTTACTATCACACTTAAATCACACTCATAAGACAACCAATGGCTAATCCTTAAGATCACATGAGTCAAGCATGGTGTAAGACATAAGGGGTGACCATGTGATTAATCATTTATATTATAGTCTTAGATAATCGTCGAATAATCACAGTCTATATTTTTTGATTGAACACTATGAGTGTCCAGGCTAAGAAGGGATATAGATGGATGATAGGGTTCTCTAGAGAGCTGACTTGCTTTTCCATCATGTACTACTGCATAAACGGGTTAACACTAGGGGGTTTAAATATACCTAAACAAATGGGAATCAAGAGAATTAATTGAGACTCCCGAGATCTAGAACACAAGGGTAGTGGAGTGACTATGGAAGAAAGTTGATGGCCATGTTTGAAACATTGAACCCATTATAATTGTTCCAAAAATGTAGATAGAAAATTAGGTTTTTACTCTATCCATGTTAGAACGGTGGTACCTAACTCAAAATGTTGTCTGAAGTATTTAATTGAATATTCCCAGGATGGTTGGTGAGCCAGTGTGACATGTGACCTTGTCGTTAAGGGGGACCCATTAGGACATGAAGCGGTATGGGGATCCAAGTAAAGGGATATGTGAAGAATGAAGATGAAGTGATGAAATGTTTGAGTGGAGTCCAACACTCTTGGAATTATGCCACCAGAACATTGAGCACATTGAGTGGGAATATCAGTCTAAACAAATGTTAGAGTCATCTTACTAGGGGAATGTCATATCAAATGCGGAGAAATGGTCGAGGAATACGAACGATGCGGTAGGTGACTGACGCCAGAGGAAAGGGGAAAGATCTTAAGACTCCTCGTAGTTTAACATCGTACAATGATGATGATATATACGTAGTTTAAAATCATAATGTGAGGGAAGTAGACATGAAGTTTAATGTCATATAGTGAGGGTGATGTATCTTATAGATTTACATCATGTGATTTAGATTTTGAGATTTTATTTTACGGTTATAAAGTTTGGACCAATTGTGAATAGTTTAAGTTCGTAGTTCTTGGACCATTTGTGTGTCTCAAAGGGGATATGTGTAGCACATGGGAGAGGTAACTGGATGTGAATGAGGATCCTAAGAGGCCCTTATACACAAGATATCCATGAGAAATATTTCATATAGTTTAAGGTCATCAATATTGGACATATTCTCTTAGTTTAAGGTCATAGAGTTTGAAGAAATTTACATATTTTAAGGTCATAATTTATAGATCAAAGGGTTGTTTGTCTTAGGGGGAATGTGTGTGCTGTAGGGGAGAGGTAACATGATGTAAAATGATAGGCCTTGGAGTCCACCCAATTCCACAAAAAAATGTTTTCGAGACAACCTGTATATACTTTAAGGTCACTTTTCATGGATCATATGGCGAGTATACCAAAAGTATAAGTGTAGCATGACAGAGTGAAAAACCAATGTGAATTGATGTCCAAAAAGGCCTGATGCACAACACACTTCAGGGGATACTTTTAGATTGTTCAAATTCATGATTCTTAGACTTGGGGTAATATTTTAAGTGTATAGAGTTCAAACCAATGGAAAATATTTTTTGGCCATAATGTATGGACCGATGGCTGTGGGTCTTGAAGGAAACTGCACATCATTGAATAGACGTTACCATATGTGAAAAGAGGGTCCTAGGAGGCCACCAAATTCCACACAAAATATCTCTAAGACAACTTTAACATAGTTTAATTCTATGATTCTTAGACCATGGGCTCTTAGTTTAAGTATAAAGTTTTGACTATGGGAACTTCTGCATCTCAACCTTGCTTGGATAGGACTTCGTCCAAACTTCTAAACCAATGTGATATATGCTCGGTCTGAGAAACAAGGAGTAGTATGGATATAACGACCCGAACTTTTAAATAATATTATTTTCTTAAATTTTTGTGTTATTTTATATTATAATCAACAAACTTATATCCTTTAATTAATGATGTGATTATAATTAAAATGAGATCATTTGGTTTCTATTATTATATGATTGTTGGTCAATATGACTGTTGAAAACTAAAATCTTAACGTTATGATTATTGTTTATAAAAATAAGTGATCTTGGTTAATTAATACAAAAAGAAGATTCGATGACCTCATCCAGGAAACTTGGTCCATACAAATCCCATCTAATAGATCATGGGAAGGATGTTGCATCACTAGGATTTGCTCTGGACCAAGCCCAAGCTGAGCTTCAACATGTGAAGCTTGAACAGAATCACCTTCATGAGAAGTTCAAGCTGATAGAAATCACCACTCGGGAAATTTTCTCTAAACCTCCCCAAGATTCTATCAACATAACACATCTTACACTTAGGTCCTATACAGGTGTTATAAGGGTATATGTAACAAGAAATTAGTTACGTTGTGTAATCCTTTTGTATAAATAATTTTTTTTTTCTGATTTTGTTAAATTTGTGGACTTTAAAGGTTAAAATAAATATAGGATGAATTTATAGAAGTTTCATATTATTGGATAATTTTAGAAAAATGGTATTTTAAAATATTTTTGTATACTTTAGATAATTAATAATGTGAAATGATTTTCAAAAAAAGGTATTCTATAGTGGTGATGAGTAAGAAATTCAGAGTCTAATAAGATCAATATAATTTTTATTGAATTGTAAAGTATAAACAGTAATATTACCCTTATGAATAGTAATGTGACCAAGGGAATAGTATAATCACTTAAGAAATTATAAACATAGTTTAGGCATCTTGTTTGGTAATGTGATATTATATCATAAGTAAATAACTATTTCATAAATTATTAGTTAAGTATTAATATTTTTTCGGGTAAACAATGTTTTTCCTTAAAACTTAAAAATCTCATAATTAGGAAATTTCAGTCATAAAATGGGGTTCATTTTTTAATTCAGAGCATCCATATTAGGTTAGGGTAAATTTATAATATTTTTATAAAATGTTTTGTTTTCCAGTGAATAGTATATATATAGTTTTGAGTTTCAGTATGTTTAATGATCATTAGTGATGTAATAATGATGTAATAATTCTGGTTGACTTGTGAATAGTAAGATATTTTATGAGGTGTTCCAAGTGGCCAATACCATGGGAAATTCCATAGTTTTTGAAATACCATCGATGAGGTGTCCCATGGAAATTAATAAAATATTCCCTCCATTTTTCTGTAAATACCAAGTCATTCCTTCATTCCTTTCATTCAAAAATCCTCCTCAATTAGAATCTGATCTTTTTACCTCACAATGATTCCACCCAAGGTTCCCTCAATCCCCCAAGGTCCCAACCTTCATTTTTTTGAAGTCACTCTTCAAGGTAAGGGAACCTTTCACCCTCCTCTTTTAGTCAACACTTCTTATATGTTATGTATATGAATTTCCTTTTTCATATGTTGGGTTATGATAATTTGTATCTCTATTAATGTAAATTTTATTTCCATATTATTATATACCCTTTTTTCATTCATCAAATCATTTTCTGAATTTTTATGTGACGTCGTTAGGCTGCCGAATTTTTGTAAAAGAAATCGCATCTTCTATCTTCTTTTAGGATTCCTTTTCATGTGGTATGTTTTTAAAATATCCATACCATGATATTATTTACATTTTATTATGTACCTATACTTTATTATGAGTTATTTATGAGTGGATTACCCTTTACCCCTCTCTATTTAATGTTTTATAAAACCATGTTATATAGCCGTTATGCTGTAGAAATTTTGATTCAAAATCCCTCACTCTTTTTCTCAAGAAATTATCTTACTTTATTTGTGTGAATAACCAAACCTATTTTAGTTCTATGGGTATTAATAAAGACATAAAAATGGTATATTTGGTTCTATATTTGACATACATAAAACCCTCATTCCTTTTTCATTGTTTATAAATGACATAACGATCAAGTTTTTAAGCGCTTTTAAAACGTTACAATTTTGAAATGAAACCCATTTATTTTATTCTATATGGGTTATTTATGAAATTTTTTATTATGATCTATGTGGATCACATGAAAATAAAGACATATTAAGTGTGATACCTAATATCACTCCAATGCATTGGTAAATAATTTAATCTCTATAGATGACAAGTTTTACGATACCTTAGTGAATAACCTTGGTAATATTTATGAAACCTTGGGGATGGACCATGGTGATATGTTCATGAATGTATAAATTAAATTTTTTAGCCACATTTTCAAGTTATGTTTCAAGTTATTATTTCTATTATATTCCTATTTATCATTCTTTTATGATATCCCTCATGTTTTTATTGATATCACTCAAGTTCACATGTAAACTATTTCACTTTTTTTCCTTACCAGGCCTTCTGCTCACCCTTTCCTTTAATGTATGTCACCAGTTTATGAGATATAGTAATTTTACATAGAATAATGTTTTTTGTTGTTTTAATGTATATTGTTCTTGATTTCCAAGACACTAGACTTTAAAGATCCTCTGTTTGTAAAATGTAATGAAAAGTTATGTGATAAAAGGTGGGATGATATAGTTGGTATCAAAGGATAGTTTGATTATTTATGAAAATTATGCTATGAAAAAATTAGGAACAGCCTTATAGAAAATTTTAAATATAGTAAAACTTCCTGGTATTTTGGTGAAATATTAAGTTAGTGGTTTACGAACAAATAAATACTTGTCTGGATATGAACAAGTGGATGTGTCTCTGGCACAGATGTACCTAGGAGTGAAAACTCTGACAAGAAGTTTTAGTCTTGACCCAGGGTATCCTGGCACACAAAAATGGGTCTTCCTTCACTCCAGGTTTGACACTCTCGGGGGATATGTTTGGTTATTCATAAGCTTTTTATGGATCATTATGATGGATTTATAGAGAAATTTAATTGTATAAGCATGACGTTTTAAGATATAAAATCCTTTATAGTTAAAATATTCATAAATAAAATAAGCTTCTCACTAAGGTTTTATTCTATTATAAAATGTAAGGAAATTGGAGGAACCGTGAAAATATTGACAGCAATAGACCATGTGCTGACAGGCCTCCAATGGAATATGGAATTGAAACTTTCCAAAGAATGATGAACCAACTGACTCAAGTTATGGGAAATAACTTTAATCAAGCTGAGAGACTAATATCACCATGAAGGGAACAAAATTATTTTGATTCCTTTATGTGTCAACGACCACTAACCTTCATTAGATCTACCGAAACATTGATTTTGGAACAGTGGATCAGCTCTATAGAGAAGATCTTTTATGTTCTCTGTTATTCAGAGCAAGAGAAGGTCACCCTGGCTATCTATCTCTTAGAGGGAGAAGCTGATCAGTGGTGGGAATTGATTAAAACACGAGTCTGGGAGTGGAGGTTAAAGCTATGGAGTGGGAATATTTCATAGATATCTTCTTCAATAATTATTTCCCTCATTCTATGAGAACAAGAATGGAGAAGGAGTTTCATGAGCTAAAGAAAAAAGAGAATGAATCTGCTGGAAGCTACGAGATGAACCTCACAAGACATTCTCATTACACCTCAATCTTTCTCATGGATCCAAATGGGAAGGTTGATAAATTCTTTGGTGGACTAAGACCTCAACTATCGAAGAATCTTGGAAACCAAGACTATGAAATCTATGAGGAGATCGTGCGGAGTTCGACGAAAGTAGAACTGGAGTTTGGTGAGATGCAGTGGTCTCATAAATCCAATGAAAAGAATATATCAATAGATCCAAGCTTATGGAGGAACTTCGATCAAGGAATAAGAGGGAAAAAAGTTCAATATCCTACGTGTAATAAATGTGGGAAGAAGCATTCAGGGAACTACCTGCTCGGGAGTGGGAAGAGCTACAAGTGTGGAAGAGATGGCCATATTCCATGGAATTTTCGTAGTGAGGGGAAGCCTCAACTCCCAAACACTAACGAAAATGGGAAGATGGTCCATGCCCTACTTGATGTCCAATTCTATAAGTGTGAAAAACTTCGGCACTTTTCCAATCACTGTCCAAATAAGAGGGTAGTGGAGGGTAATCACCATCAGCCTCAACAAAGGCCAGGGGAGCAAGGTCGTACTTTTGAAATCACTGTAGTTTAATTTGAAGCACCAAATGATGAGGTGGAAGTTACTATTATTGTTCTCTCAAATCTAGAAAGTACTTTTTTTTATTTTGATTATACTCATTCATTTATTTCCTCCAAGTTTTCAAAGAATTTATAATTAACCCCCAATTTTCTAAAATTAGAGTTATTAGTCAAGACTCCTAGTGGGATTATCCAAGCATCGTCAATGTTTAGAAACTCCAGTATTTACTTTAGTGAGCACAATAATAACTCAAATCTAGTAGGCATACCCATGATCGAATTTGACATTATACTAGGGATGGACTGTCTCTCAAAGTTTAATTCTAAGATCAAATTAGGAATCAAGGAAATCTCAGTAATCTTGAATGAAAAACTTACAATTATCTTTCTATGATAGTTATCCCAACCTGATCTTTGTCTAGAAGAACCTCTTATATACTTCTTTATGGAGTTGATCAGTGAGGAAGAAGAAGGAAATGAGAGTATAAGGATAGAAAATGTCCCCATCATCTAAGAATACATTGACCTATTTCCTAAAGAGTTACCTGGACCACCCTCAGAAAGAGAGGTACAGTTATCCATTGAAATCATACATTGATCTCATCTGATATCCAAGACCCCATATAGGATGTAAAATATGGAACTGGAATAATTAAAGAAACAACT
The DNA here is from genome assembly GCA_963277665.1 of Viscum album. Lineage (NCBI taxonomy): Eukaryota > Viridiplantae > Streptophyta > Magnoliopsida > Santalales > Viscaceae > Viscum > Viscum album. The sequence continues at coordinate 563,893,618 of OY728125.1, forward strand.
CCAATATCTTTTGGGGAAGGGGTTTATCCGACCGAGTGTGTCTCATTGGGGAGCACATGTTCTTTTTTGTAAAAAAGAAGGATGGATCAATGTGTCTATGCATTGATTGTAGAGAACTTAATGGGATCACAATGAAGAAAAAATAACCTCTTCCAAGAATTGATGATGTATGTGACCAACTTTGTGGGGATCAATTATTCTCTAAGATTGAACTTTGATCTGGTTATCATCAATTGAGGGTGAAGAAATAAGATATTCCAACAACTGCCTTTTGATCAAGATATAGGGCATTATGAGTTTGTTGTTATGCCTTTTGGATTGACTAATGCACCTACTATTTTTATGGATTTGATGAATAGATTCTTTAAGGACTATCTTGAAAACTTTTTGGTAGTTTTTATTAACGATGTTATGATATATTCCAAAAGTCATGAGGAGTATTAAGATCATCTAAGGGTTATTTTTCAAACTCTATGGAAGGAGAGGATTTTTGGAATGTTCAGAAAATATGAATTTTTTTTACAATAAGTTGCTTTCTTGGGGAACATTGTAATCAATGAAGGAATCACAGTTGACCTTGAAAAGACAAAGGTAGTAAAGGAGTGACCTCAACCTATAACTATAACAAATATTCATAGTTTTCTTGGATAAGCGGTATCTTATAGGAGGTTTGTGAAAAAAAATCATGAAATTATAATCCATTAACCAAGTTAACTCAAAAAGGCGTCAAGATCATCTGGACAAAGGAGTGTAAGGAAATTTTCCAAGAGCTGAAGAAGATATTGGTTACTGAACCCATTCTAACTCAGCCCTCAAGTGGTGAAGGATTTGTTTTTTTAGCGATGAATCTCTAAAAGGGCTTCGGTGCGTCCTCGTGAAAAATAACAAAGTAATTGCTTATGTATCTTGACAGATGAAGACTCATGATCAGAACTATCCTACGGATGATCTGGAACTGGATGCGGTCATTTTTTATCTGAAGATATGAATGTGCTATCTTTATGGGTAGAAATGTGATATATACGTAGACCACCAAAGTTTGAAGTATATTTTCACATAAAAGGAATTGAACCTGAGATAAAGGATATGGTTATAACTTCTTAAAGACTATGATTGTTCAATTAATTATCATCCCAGAAGAGCAAACAAAGTCATTGATGCATTAAGCAGGAAAGTCACAGTTGTTCTTTCCATGAAAAGGATTCAATGGGATCCTTTGATCAATGACCTAGTAAAGCTGGACATGGAAATTATATGGGAAGGGACATCATCAACTCTAACCAAAATGATTTATCAACTATCATTACTAGAGAAGATCGAGAAATCTCCTAAAGAAGATTCTTTGTTACAGAAGAATTTTGATGCTGTGGAGGATGGGACGTTTCTTGAGTTCAGTATTGATCAAGAATTTGTACTGAAATTTCATACAAGACTATGTGTTCCATCTATTCTGTAAATAAAGAAGGAACTGATGGTTGAAGCTCATAACTCTACGTTCTCTATACATCCTGGGAGTACAAGAATGTATAGAAACCATTGTGATCATTATTGGTGGGATAACATGAAAACAAATATTGTTGACTATGCTACAAGGTGCTTGGTATGTCCGCAAGTGAAGGAAGAGTGACAACTAACTAAAGGAGTATTGAAACCACTACCCATACCAACATGAAAGAGGGACAATATCACTATGGAATTCGTCACTGGTCTCCTGAGAACTTCCAAAGGAAACAATGCGATATGGGTTATTGTGAAATATCTCACTGAGACTGGCCATTTTATCTCTATTTGGGAATATTTCTATCTTGATCAAATTTCTAGGATTTATGTTAAGGAAGTGGTAAGTCTACATGGAGTTCCACATTCTATCATATCTAATTGTGATCCAAGGTTCGCATCAAAATTTTGGAGATGTCTTCAACATGCTCTGAGTACCGAATTGAATTTCATTACATCCTATCACCCCCAAATTGATGGCCAATCTGGAAGGACGATTCAAACACTCAAGGAAATGCTGAGAACATTCTCAATGGAACTTAAAGTTGGATGGGATCAACATCTCCTATTATTTGAGTTCTCTTAAACCAATAGCTTTCACTAGAGCATTCAAATGGAACCCAATTAAGCTCTTTATGGGAAGCGATGTAGAACTCCTACTTGTTGGGATGAATCTGGTGAGATAAATATTTTTGGGCCTAATCTTGTGTAAGAGATGACAAAAAAGGTTCATGCCATCCAACAACACATTAAGGCTTCTCAGAGTCGGTAAAAAAGCTATGCCGACAACAATAAAAGGGACTTAGAGTTTGATGTTGGTGCAAAGTATTTCTTTGAATTTCACCTTGGAAGTGATTTATGAGGTTTGGGAGGAAAGGGAAGCTCATCCCTAGGTACATTGGCCCCTATGAAATCCATGATCGCATTGGAGCAGTGGCTTATTGGATTTCACTCCCTCAAAATCTAGCACAAGTTCATGATGTCTTCCATGTATCCCTCTTGAGGAAGTATATACTTGACCCTTCACATGTATTAAACATATAGGTGGTACAATTAGAACATGACATCTCTTATGAGGAGAAGATGGTGGATATCTTGGATTGTAGATACAAGGTTCTTCGAAACAAGACTATCCACCTTGTTAAGGTGTTGTGGAAGAACCACAAATACGAAGAAGCCACGTGGGAGCCAGAGGAGTCTATGAGTAAGAAGTACCCATAACTTTTCTCTTCAGATGGAATGAGTTAAAATTTAAAGGGAAAAATTTCCTTAAGGGGGAAAGAATGTAATGACCTAAAATTTTGAATAATATTAGTTTCCTAAATTTTTATGTTATTTTATTTTATACTCAACAAAACTATATCCTTTAATTAATAAAGTGATTGTAATTAAAATGATACTATTGGTTTTTTATTGTTATATGAACATTGGTCAATATGACTATTGGAAACTAAACTCATAATGTAATGATTATTGTTTACAAATACAAGTGATCTTGGTTAATTAATACGAAAATAAGAGTCGATGTACTCATCTATTAGACTTGGGTCATATGAATCCCATCTATCAGATCTTGGGAAGAAGGTTTAATCACTAGGCATTGCTCTAGACCAAGCCCATGATGAGCTTCAACATGTGAAAATTGAATGGAATCCCCTTCTGGAGAAGTTCAAGGTGATAGAAATCACCACTTGGGAAATGTTGTTCGAGCCGCACCAAGATTCTATCACCATAGCACATTTTACACTTAGGTCCTATGTAGGTATTATAAGAGGCTATGTAATGAGACCTCAGTTACATTGTGTAATCCTTTTGTATAAATAAAATTTTTATTTCATATTATGCTAAATTTGTGGATTTTAGATGTTAAAATAAATATAAGAAGAATTTATATAAGTTCCATATTATTGGTGAATTTTTGAAAAAGGGTATTTTAAAATATTTTGGTATACATTAAATAATTTATAATGTGAAATGATTTTCCAAAAAAGGTTTTCTATAGTTGTGATGAGTAAGAAATTTAGATTCTAATAATATCAACATAATTTTTAGTAAATAGTAAAGTATGAATAATAATATTACCCTTATGAATATCAATGTGACCAATGGAATAGTAAACTCACTTAATAAATTATAAACATAATTTAGGCATCTTTTTTGGTAATGTGATATTATAGAATAAATAAATAATTGTTTCAAAAATTATTAGTGAAATATTAATATTTTGTTGGTTAAATAGTGTTTTTAATAAAAAATTAAATATCTCATAATTAGAAAATTATTTTCATAAAATGGAGTTCATTTTTTAATTGAGAGAATTGATATTTGGTTAGGGTAAATTTATAATATTTTTATAAAATATTTTGTTTTTGGTGAATAGTAAAAATACTGTTTTGAGTTTCGATATGTTTAATGACATCATTAGTGATGTAAACGTGATTTAATAATTCTGGTAAACTTTTGAATATTAATATATGTTATTAGTTGTCCCAAGTGTCCAATACCATGTAACAGTACCATGCTCAAGCCCCTAGTTTTGCAAATACCACCGATGAGGTGTCCCTTGGAAAATAAAAAAATATTCCCTCACTTTTTCTATAAATACTAATTCATTACTTATTTCCATTCATTCCAAAAAACTCCTCAATAAATATTTGTTCTTTTCAACTCCCAAGGAGTCCACCCAAGGTGCCCTAAATCCCCCCAAGGTCCCATCCTTTGAGTTTTAGAAGTCACTCTTCAAGTTAAGGGAACCTTTCACCCTCCTCTTTTAGTCAACACTTCTTATATGTTATACCTTTGAACTACCTTTTCCATATTTTATGGTATGATATTTAGTATCCCTATTACTTTCCTTTTGATATACATATTATGAGATACCCTTTTCTCTAATAAATTCATTTTCTGAATTTTTAAGTGGCGTCATTAGGCAGCCGGATTTTCGTTAAGGAAATTGCATCTTCTCTCTTCTCTTAAGATTCTTTTTCATGTGGTATGTTATTAAAATATCCATACCATGATCTTATTTACATTTTATTATGTACTTATATTTATTATGAGTTATTTATGAGTGTTTTACCCTTTCACCCTCTCTTTTTAACGTTTTTTAAAACCATGTTATATAGTCGATATGCTACAGAAATTTCATCTCAAAATATCTCCCCCTTCTTCTCAAGAAATTCTGTTAATTTTGTTATGTGATTACCCAAACCTATTTTAGTTCTAGGGGTATTCATCAAGAAATAAAAATAATATATTTGGTTCTCTATTTTACATACATAAAACCCTCATTCCTTTTTCAGGGTTTATAAATGACATAACAATCAAGTTTTTAAGCACTTTTAAAATGTCATGATTTTGAAATGAAACCCATTTCTTTTATTCTATATGGGTTATTTATAAAAAAAATTATTATGATATTTGTGAATCACATGAAAATAAAGAAATATTAAGGGTTTTATTTAATATAACTCAAATGTATTGGGTAAATAATTTAATCTATAGAGATGACCAGTTTTACGATACCTTGGTGAATAACCTTGGTAATTTTAATGAAACCTTGGGGATGGATCTTGGTGATATGTTCATGAATGTCTGAATTAAATTTTGTAGCTACATTTTCAAGTTATGTTTCAAATTATTATTTCTATGATATCCCTATTTATTATTCCTTTATGATATCCCTTATGTTTTTATTGATATCGCTCACGTTCACATGTAAATTGTTTCACTTGTTTTCCTTATGGGGCCTTCTACTCACCCTTTCCTTTGATATATGTATCATGGTTAGAAGATGCAGTAATTGTACTTATGATGCACTTATTATGTAGCCTTAAAAGTGTATTAGAATAATGTTTTATGTTTTTTTCATGTATATTGTTGCTGATTTCCAATACACTAGACTTTAAAGATCCTCTGTTTGTAAAATGCAATGAAAAGTTATGTGATAAAAAAGGTGGGATGATATAATGGAGTTCACATTTCTTTAAGGGGAGAACATAGGGAGGGTAAAAATGACCAAAACTTCTAAAAGGTCAATTAAAACTTTCAAGACTTGGATAATAAAAAGGGGTTTAATGATGAGTAGGGAATAATTATTGACCTTGTTAAAAACATAGGTTCCATACCCGTATCGATTTAGGTTGGGGTAAAAAAATGTGGTATTGACTATTGACTGAGTTCAAAACCTAGGTTGCTCTATTTGTTACCAAATGTACTTCATGGCTTGAGACCAGAATGGTAAGTGAGCATGTGTGGTATAGGACCATTGATGTTATGGAGCCCCTTCAAATTGGGAGGATGATGATTATCCAAATCAAAGAAATTGTAAAGCACGGAAGTGGAAATTGGGAATGTATTTAGGGAATATTGAGTGCCATAGGATCTATTATACCATGTTCTCGAATGAATGATGTGAAAATGTAGGCAAGATTGAATCCAAATTGGCCTAGAGAAAACCCCCCAAAATGAATCAATGGTAGGGCTAGGCCCAAGATGAGATATATGGGAATCACTACATATCCCATTGGAATAGAAATAAAACCACACATAGTCCTGGGAGGTGGAATGCTATGGGATTGATGTTGGTGGGGTGATTTTCTCTCTAGAGAGGATAGCAAGACATATCACATTATGAGGCATCCTGATTTTATATGGGGTAAGTATTTTTAATCATCCCGTACTTTTAATAATAGGAATCCCAGTTTCATATTGGGTAATATCATAGTTTAACATCATGAAATGAGAATGTTGGTTGGGATTATGCATTGAGATTCTCATTCTTCCCTTCCTCATGTTAGGTTACGAATGCAACTCATACCACCAATGGGTCAAGGAAAATGAATGGGGATTATACTGAAATGCAAGGCCCATGACGACATTTTGGGATGATAGAACCGTGAGTAATTTTCCAATGAATTTATAGTTGGGCCTAATGATATAATATCTAGACATCACTACATATCCAATGGGAATGGGTATCAAGCCGCATGAAATTTTGGAAAGATATGTGGTCATATAAGTTATAAAACATTGTGGATAAATCAAACCATTATAATGAGGATCCATGGAGGCTGGATGCACATATTTTATGGTCATAATGATTGGAATGGGTCTCCTAGTTTAAGTTCATACAGTTTGAACCAATTTAAAATATTAAGGTCATAATTCTTGGTATTGAAAAGTTAAATTTGAAGTGAAAGGATCCAATAAGGCTCTGAACCACACAAAGATACCCTAAAGATAGTTACACATAGTTTAATGTCATAAGGATTATGCCATGGAAAACAGTTTAAAGTCTTGATACCCAGACTATTGGAAAATGTTTTAAATTCATGATTATTGTATTAGGATAATGTTTGTTTTAAGGGTATTCATGTTGAAAAAAATAGGTATAAGCCATCATGAAAGGAGGTAATGTGGGCCCATGTACTACATAAACACCTTGAAATAAATGGAACATTGTTTATGGTTATAATTTTTCGAACAATGTTACTGTAGAAAATAGTTTGAATTCATGATGATTAGATTGGGAAGATGTTTGTTTTAAGGGAATCACATAAATACTTTGAGATGAACTATGCATAGTTTAACATCATAATACATGGACCATAAATGGTTCAAAGGGTTCAAATTGTTGATAAATTGGTAGATGTTCTGAAATACAAGAGTTCAATGCATCTCTATATATCTCGTGAGTATGGGAGTCAAGCCAAACATAGTTCTGGAATATGGAAAGGTAAAAGACCAATTCCATAAGTCGTAGAAACCCTCTCTATAAAGGGAATTGTGGCTCCCCATGGTTATTATGGGGTATCACATGCTCAGTAAATGGGGTAAGGATATAGTTTGACATCATTTTCTGAGGAAATTGTATTTCTTGGTCATATAACACATTTCATATGAGGCATCTTTCATTCATCGCATGAGATAAGGAAAAATTTTAATATTGTGTGTTGAGGGCCTTAGCTTTTAATCATCCCATATTCATTATATAAGGAAGCTTAGTTTTATGAAAGTTAATTTTCTTGATCATGCCATAATTTTTGTATGTTGAATCCTAGTTTAATACGATTTTAGTTCATAATTTAACATAATGCATCGGGGAAATTGGGCTTTTCAGTTTGAAGTTGTACAACCCAGACTATGGATTCTTCTAGTCTGAATTCATGGATCTTGTACTAAAGGGGCTACAAATAGTTAATGTTTATAATTCATGGACCATGAATCCTTGTTTAATTTTTTAGAGTTTGCACGAATTGCAACTACTTTTAGGTTGTACTACCTAGGAAATGTGGCTTCTATTAGTTTAAGGTCATATAGCTCAGACCCATTAGCTCATGAAAAGTATTTCTTATGAAACTTAGCATTGTTAGGAGGTTTAGTGTTCTCTCCATACATGGTGATGAAAGAGTATGATATGTTTGAATAGGTCATATGGATAATGTAAGGTCTTTATCATTTGGGATCAAAATTTAGTGGATTTTTTCCAGGTATCACTGGAGTTCTGAGATCTTGTACCATATCACATTAGAGGAAGGAGTGGTGGAGAACCTTCTTGTTGAATTCTCTCTCAATCTTATTTTAGTGCCTCTCCAAGTTGTTCAAATCATGCAACATTTTTTCCTCAAGATATTATAGCTCAACTTGATAATATTATTCCATTCTATCTAGGATCTTCTAATCATAAACATCTATTTGATGTGATGACAACTGAACCTTGATGGGAAAGACTTCCTATGTTCCACATACCAGGGACTATGGGGTCACTAGGGTGGAACTCTATGTCAGCATCTGATAATCCCAAAGAGGATTTGGGAGATTGTTAGGATAGATCTTTTTGTTCTATACCACTATTTTCTACAAGATTTTAGAGGGGGTCTTATTGAATTCCATAATCTTTCCATTTTCTTATGCATGGAAGTGAGAAGTATGGTTGGACAGATGTTGTAATAAGTGTAAAATTTCATCAAATTAGAATCCCAAAATTTGGTATCATTATTTTTAAGAATAACGTAAGGAAATAGAAATCAATGGAAATAGTGGGATCTCATGAACTTGATCATGGACTGGGTTTAGAATTCCTTGATGGAAATCACTTCTATCCAACTGGAAAAGAAATCAGTTATGGTTAATATGAACCTCAACTGTTGATCTATTACTGGTGGGTATGGCCCCATAATATCAAGTCCCCATACTAAAAAGCCTTAAGAATACTTGGTTGTGTGGATATGATATAACGGTCGATACACAATGTTGGCATGGATCAGACACATTTGACACCTCTTGGAGAACTCAATGTAGTTGTAGAACATACTGGTTTAGAAGTATCCCAACCTTCAAATTTTGTGGGAGAGATTCAATCCTACATGATGGGTTCCAAAGGACCCAGTATGGATTTATTTCATAAACTGAAGAATCCCATATCCTTGGATGTCGGGGAGGAAAATTCTATAAAACCCATTCCTATAGAGGATTTCATCTAGGCTAGGTCCACTCTAGAGGGTAAATTGTGTTGCAAACCAATGGATTTGCTCATGCTCATCTTGGTCTGAAGGGAGAATTCCACACTAGAGATACTCAACAAAAGGAGTCATCCAATTTGGTTTTTCATTGAATTTAGGGGGGCCTGATGGTCCTGGCATAGAAGCATCAACATCCAGTTGGTTTACCTATTTATTTCTATCTTCTAAAGTGGTGGGGGGTGATGACCCTTCATTGTACCACATGAATGACCAAGTCATTCTAGTCAGGTTTTGTGATATATGAATTCATTCTTTACAAGTTGTAGTCTTGAACATTATATGATCGATAACCTTCGGTTGGGAGGGGAAGTTGGCCATCTTGTTATGGGTACATTCCATAAGGGTCATAAGCTCTTGATTTTTGATTATATAGTCACTATTGATCTACTTGAAGACTGGATTAGAGTCTCCCCTGACATGAAAAAAATGGATTGTAATCTTGAGGGACTACTTGATACCAGTAATGAGATCCTAATAATCTTCCTCATTTGTGGTTAAACCTTCTTACAATAGGAAAGAGTTTTAAAATATTTCCTATTATGGAGTGACTATAAAAATTCCCAGTCCTACTTTGTTAAGCTTGGAATTGTTGAGACTTCTACTTTTTAGGCTCTAGGAGGAAACATCAAAATACATCTTGCAACATAGTGCAGCACAATCCACTGAGAGGAAAGTATCATCTAGAAAATAAACATCCTAATATGGTTTTTAGGGTGAATATGTGAAGCCAGGAAGTCTACCAATGTATGTCTTTTGATGGCCTTCAATAGAAAAAACCTGATGTTGAACTACTGGATAATCGATGCCCAGTGTGTCATTCATCACATCAACATGGGTTGATTGAGTATATACGTAACCATTTCAACTCATGACACTAACTATATCTCATGATTCTCCATATAATGTCACAAATTATGCACCATAAAAACTAGTGTGAGGTAACTTTTTTTGATGGGGGTTATCTAGTATCTGTGTCTAGGAGCATGTAACTGAGATCGTATAGGTTGTTTCCCCCATCCTAATTTTTTTTGTAGAAGGGTGTTGAGGGACAATTTAATTGTGGTCATGTATAAGAAAAATTTATTTACTTAAATGGGTATCATTATAACTATAGGTTATAGAAAATACCGCTTGATATCTTTAAATGTGGTCTAAAACTCCTCATCATACAGGTAAATAATTACTTTCTTCATGATCCTTGAGAAGGGATTGGACTTATTGACTAGATTTTTTAGTACATTGGAATATTTAGAAAAAGTGTCCTTTGAGGCCCCTCAATTTCATGAGATTGCTCAGGGGAGAAATCTAATTGATATCCTTGATCTTTTATGGGTAAATCTAAATTCCTTTGTACCTTACAATAATGCCTAGGAAATTCACAGAGGTAATCCTGAATAAATAATTCAAGGGTTTCATCTTCAAGTTACATGAGTGAAGGAAGAAAAAAACTTTCTCAAGATCCTTGATAAGGTCCTGAAGCTAGTGGTATTCAACCACCAAGTCATCCAAATATCACTCCACTAGTGTCCCAATAATTTTTGGAATAAGTTATTCATTTCCCACTAATAATTGGATCCTACATTTTTCAAGATGAAGGGAATAACCTGATAGAATAAATTACCTTGGGTTACCCTGAAGGTGGTGGGCTCCTCATTAATAAGGGTTGCTCGGATTCAATTATACCCAAAATATCTATCCATGAAGGAGAGGCCCTAAAACCCTATCATAGGATTTATCAATAGATTTATCACTGGAAGGGGAAAATCATCCTTTGAAAAATTGTGATTCAGGTCTTTTAAGTCAATAAAGACTCTGATATGCCCATTTATCTTCCTAACTGGGATGATGTTAGCTATCCATCTCGGATAGTGTACTTCCCGAATGAAATTAGATTTGATAACATTCTTAGCTTTAGCCTCGACCATAGCACCATGAGAGGGGTGAATATTTCTGGGATGCTTTTTGAACCTGTGATGACTCACTAGGAGGCTGAGATGGTGAATGAATACCTCTCAGCATAACTATAAGAAAATATATCATAGTGAATATTCATGAATGACACATACTATTGCTGATCCAATGAGGATGTGATTATACCGATCAATGTTGGGCTCAGATCCTACTCAGTACAATGGTTTTCTTTGGTTAACTCATAAATGGTGGTGGATACCCCCACATTAAATATAGGAATATTTTCTTCCAAATCCTCTTCATCATCTGAAATGGGAGAATAAATGGGAGGAGGAGACTCTTCTAGGATAGTATAATCAAGGTAATCATTGGTTCCTACTCTTATTATCGATACAGAATCCTCTGTGAGGGGTTCCCATTCTATGGAGATTGTGGTGAGAGAAGCTATTAAACTAATTTAATCTGGCTTCCAACTTTGAGACCCACCCCTGATATCAAAGAAATGGAGAAGAGTATACATTCATTGATTCATAAATTTTTTTCAAAACATGTGGGAATTCCTTGTATAACTGGAAATGGGGTGAATTTCATGGTAATTTATAGGGGTATCATCTTTCGGTATAAGCCAATCTTACCAAGTGTAGGAGTATGAGGTAATCTACTAGTGCTTATTTTTATTAGGGACACAAAAACCATTTTTCTTAGAGATAATGAAATATCCCACACAATTCTAGTGTTGTGGGATCCAACCATGAATCGGGAGAATTAATCTATCATTCAATCCTTCTCATGAACTGACTGTAGTTTCCTCTAGATTATTGGAAGCATTGATGCACTTTACCCTATCGGTTTGAACTTTATTCCTTTACCTCTTTTAATTTCCAACATATAGATAATGGGACTCATAGGAGTCAAAGGGGTATATCTCACCTTGGATTCCCCCTACTCAGCCATTAAGGTAGTATTTGATGCACTGATGGTACGAAGAGGGGAACATTACATGCTAATAAATCTAGGGTCTTCATAGTTGTTCATTGTAAGAAGTTTCATGTCATGCTATAATGAATTAAATGCCTAATACCATGTTACAAAAATGAGTCTTCAGATGAAAATTACCATTTATTTTCTTCTCACTCTTATCATAACCCAGAATCAACTAGTTGGAGGGAGTCAGATATGCTTCTTTCAGTCCCATCTTATATAGAATCTAGGTCAGAATGAGGTGGATCCTAGATCCAGTATCCATTAGTAATTGGTGTATCTTTACGATGTTGAAATGATCAGAGATATATAAAAGGTGTATGTAAACTTACATGATGAACCCCTTTTCTTCACTATAAAATGATAAAATGTCTCGACATTCCTCTTGAACAACTTCCTCCCCATAGTAGGCCTTTGTGGAAACTACCTCAGCTTCGAACTGAAGGAGGATTTTCAAATATTTGAGAAGGGACTCACACATTTAATTTGTAAATAAGAGAGTATAGAGGATCAAAACTAATATGTTTATTCTATTAATATAATTCAACACATCATAGTTCCATGCAAAGAGAATGTTTTTCCTTGGAGGGTCACTCTTTAGAAGGGGGCACAACAGATATTTTTTGATGAACTGTTGGGACCTAGATAGTTCTGAAAATATTATGTTACTATCTAGATAACTTTATCTAATCATCCTTTGGTTAACTATCTGTTGTTTGAGTTCGGGCTCTGTCTAGTTGTATATGGCCATAGCATGGTCGCAGCTGATCTGCACGATCAACTAACAGCGTCATCTACAGAGGTGTACTTGACAGAGCGGACCAAGAGGGAATTGCTTATTGGGATTTGAATGATGCTTTATACATGGAATTAGTGGCTAGAACATCCAAGTTTTATTCATGGTCCAAAGAATTCTGTTGGATTGTCTATCCTCTACCTTTCCTTCAATGGCATTACCCGGAGGAACCCGAGGTATTTTAATGGTATTACCCACAGTCAAGCATTGTGAAGTTGTCTTATAGATTGATGAAATTCATAGATTCATACTCCTTATCATCATCATTAGTGGAATAGTTCGAGGTTAGGCATACCCTGGATTCATCTCGCAACTCAGTATGTATACTATCTCTAAGAGTGAGAGATCGTTCCTACACTAGTGAGGGACTATGGTTTCCCTTGCTCCATCAGCATCTGTTCTTCTGTGACATGGAAGGCTATGATGTGGATGTGTAGGTAGCTATCAGAGGATACATAGTGACCCTAAGAGGTTTGAGCTTTCTCAAATAGGCATGGATGATACCATGAGTGAAAGTGATTTTATTTCATTCCAACCAGTCATAATACTTCTACATCCTTTAGTTGGGAACCTACCTCCCTTCACAAGAGTTTTCACTTCCACTAGGGTAAGAGGAGACATGTTTCACTTGTGATCTAATGCTACCAAAATTGAATAATACATGATCCACTTGGTCCCGAATCCAATATTTGAACATGAATCATTTAGTGATGGTGTGTCTTACGATCCTATGGAATGGTAAATGGTCAAGGCGGTCAGTGATTCTGGCCTCTTGGGGTATCTTATAGTCCATAAACTTTAAGATTAATTTCTACATGGAATGGATGAAATTACATGTGACCTATGAATATATAAAAATAATAATCCATTTTCCTTTTATTTGGGAATGTCACTTTAAGATCCTAGAATTGACGTGGGATGGAGACACATTCTCTCATCAAGGTTGTAACATCCCAGTTTTGGAAGCCACCCAGAGGAGCTCCATACCCAGTTGGTCACATGGCCTCAAGAGCATTTCCCTAAACGCCAGAGGCTGCTGACTAGAAGCGAGGGCCTTAGGTCTGATAGTGGGGAAACTATTCCCTCATTGGAAGAGTACACAGCGGAGGTAAACAAAACATGCAATAGTGGAGGTAGTAAATATACAACAACAATAAATAGTGGAAGACTAAAACAATAACAACTGGAGCACACATGTAAATATGAAATGATGCACGATACATATGTCTAGTAAAGAATCCAAACAAGTCACAATACTGAATAGAATACTGAACCAAAGTACAAAATAAAAATAGATAAGAAACTCCTCAGCATCGCAAGCCTCGGCTTGGTCACATGCTCTCCTGCTCCAAGCAATCAAGTACCAAAAGTCGAAGGGCTCTTTCCCTTGTCTATACCTGCAACAACATAGTCCGTTTGGGTCCAAAAGCATGACCCAAACAGGGTGTGAGACTAAATCCCAGTAGGTAACCACCCGAAGATCTGTGCCTAACATTCAGTGATTATATGGCAGGTAATATTACTGTAAGCAGTAAACAAAAATAGTAAAAAGAAAGCAGTAATCAGTAAGCAGTAACAGGATGATATACAATAGTAATCAATCCACAGAACAACAAGCAGTAGAGAAGCAAATAGAAAACCACAACAGGAACCCCTCTGGGGAGTACTCATAGCCAACCCCTTTGGTCCTATCTAAGAAGTACCAACAACCCTCTGGGCAGTGCACTCATCCTAACCCCTCTGGTTTGGTCATACGAAAATTATAAGACTCTCTGGGGAATTTCGCTCAGTCAATTCCCCTTATAGTCTAGGGTAGTCGGGGACTCTCAAAGGAAGATCACGCAGTCTAACCCTATTATATCCCCAAGGTCTAGAAACTCTCTAAAGAGCTCACTCATTCAATCCTCTTATAGTCTCAGGTTTATCATAGACTCTGTAAGGAAACTCACTTAGTCAATTCCTTCTCTAGCCTAGAATGGTTTTAATGAAATTCAACAAAGTAAAGACTCTCTGAGGAATCTCACTCGGTCTATCCTCTTATAGTTTATAATATCCAAGACACTCTGGAAAGCTCAATCCGTCTATCCCCTCTAATCTATAATTTCCAAGACTCTCTGAGGAAGCTCACTCAGTCTACCCTCTTGTAGTCTATAATTTCCTAGACTCTCTGGGAAGATCACTCGGTCTATCCCTTATAGTCTATAGCACTAGGTTCTCACGGTCTCATGCCAGTCAGTGAATATTAATGCTATAAGGAAAAAAGTACACCTATAAAGCTACTTGGATAACCATTCTACATCAAAACAATCATGTCAAGAATATCACTCCATCCTACAGTCACAAGGCATGGAAAACAAGTATCACTACCAAAGGCTAACAAGACCCAAAGGTAGTAACAAGAACAGGACATGGTAAAAACATTCAAGCATAGTAATTATCCATAAACATGATCAAATTACCTCTACACAAGCATACAATCATGGAAGGAAAACAACAGGTGAAAAACAGTAAACACGCAATACTCCGTTCAAGGGTATTGGTGGAATTTGCACATAAAACTCAAAGACATTGAATGGTAAGGCACAAACCACCTACCTTGATCCAAGGAGATTGATATACTTGAACCACGAGGCTTGATTCTCCTTAGAATGATGTAGATATATGAAAATGGACAAAATGCTCAACCCACGATATCTTGAGAAAGAGGAAAAATCATGGAATGAAACTCAAGAAGAAGGAAGAGCTCACCGCTATGGTTACAATGGAATCGAAGGCAGTCGATTCGGAAAACAGACAGAGGCTCGGGGGTTCGGAGTATGTTCACGACAGTATGGGTTCCTCTTGGTCGAAGAACCTGGAGAAGAAGGTGTTTATGTCGGTTATGCACGACCCCAATTCGTTTAATGAAAAAAAAGAAACTACACGGCGTGTACTACTTGGGTACACGGCGTGTACTTAGCTTTTCCGCACTCTGCTTTAAGAAGCCTCCACATCGCCCCTACACACTGTGTGTGTGGCCCGGACACGGCCAGCACATGGCCTTATGTGGCATCAAAGTACATGGTGTGAACTTATAAAGCACACGACGTGTATTTTGAAAATTTCCAGATTTTCCTCTTTTTCTCAAAAACAACCAGAAAAGGAAAAACATACCTGAAATTAAGATCTTGGTTCTTACAAACTTCCCACCTTAAAGAAATTTGTCCCCAAATTTCCCTAGCGAGGCGTAGAAGAAGAAACCCCGAACAGCTCCGGCCACTATGATCGTACATCGGCCTCCCTCTCCCAGGTCTCGTCCTGTACTTGCATGTGCTGCCATAGCACCCGTACCAGAGGAACAGACTATCCACAAAGAGCCTTCGTACTATGATCGAAAATCTAGATAAGATGCTCCTAAAACGATGCATTCGCTTCGAGCTCAACCTCCTCGGGTTGAAAGACATGATATGGGTCTGAAAAGTAATGCCAGAGCTGAGAAACGTGGAAGACGTCGTGCATAGCCTGGTACCTCTAAGTTAACTACAACCGATAGGAAACCGGCCCAACTCTCTCCAACACCTCAAATGGCCTGACGTACCATGTTGAAAGCTTACCCTATCTCTGAATCCTCTTGTGTCCCAACCTCGATGCGACACGCAGGAAAACTCGATCCCCGACCTCGAACTCTAGAGGTCGTCTCTGCTGACCAGCATAAGACTTTTGTCAAGACTGTGTTGTAGCCATCCTCTTCCAAAACAACTATATCAACTCTGAGGTCTCCTGAACAAGATGAGGTCCCAGCAAAGCTGCCTCTCCTGTCTCCTTCCAGCACAAAGGTGATCGGCATGGCCTACCGTACAAAGCTTCGTAAGGTTCCATCTAAATAGTCACCTGAAAACTATTGTTATAGGAAAACTCCACAAGAAGAATTTGCTTCTCCCAAGAACCTCCAAAGTATAAATGTAAGATCGGAGCATATCCTCAAGCACCTGGATCGTACGCTCGGACTGGCCATCTGTATGGGGATGGTATGTTGTACTCAAAATTACCTGGGTACCCAAAGCTTTCTGAATCCCCTTCCAGAACCGAGAAGTAAAACATGCATCCCTATCTGAAATAATGGAGTGTGGAACTCCATGCAGATGTACAATATCTAGGATTTACAACTGCCCAAGCTCATCAACACTGAAGGTCTCCTTGATCGGTAAGAAGTGAGAAACCTTCATAAGCCTGTCGATGACAACCCAAACAGCATCACTCCCTCGAGGTGACCTCGGTAACCCTATCACAAAGTCCATCGCAACATCATTCTACTTCCACTCGGGAATGGGTAACTGCTGTAAAAGACCTTATGGTTTCTGATGCTTCGCTTTCACTTGCTGACAAGTAGAACATCTCATGATGAACCCAGCAACATCTCTCTTTATACCTGGTCACTAGTACTGGCGGTGTAGATCATGATACATCTTGGTGAAGCCAGGATGAACTTCCCAATCTGAAGAATGAAAATCCTGCATCAGATCCTCTTGTATGTCTACTGGCACCCATATGCATCCCTAGAAATGAAATATCTCATCCTCACCAACTATCCATCCAGGAAGAGGGTCCTCTCCTGACACACTCTCCCGCAGGACTAGGTCTTCTGAGCTTGATATCTTCTTCATCCGTACCTCATAAAAAAGGGTAGAGGTAACCACTACAAAAGAAAGGAAAGTATGTCCCTATCTATCAGTCACCTTTAAGTGCATCTCAGATAACATATCCATAAGATGCCACTCACTATTGGCCTCCTGAACTGCCTAAAACTGAGTTCTCCTGCTCAACGCATCAAACACTGTGTTGCCCTTTCTCGGCGTATAGGCAAGCTCAAAGTCGAAAGACTCAAGATACTCGACCCACCTTCACTGTCTCATATTCAGATCACGTTGAGTGAAGATGTACTTGAGACTCTTTTGTTCGGTGAAAACAACAAAGTTCTCTCCCAGAAGGTAATGTCTCCAATAGCGTAAGGCATGAACAACAGCTGCCAACTCCAGATCATGTGTCAGGTACTTCCTCTCGTGTGGCCTCAACTGAAGAGACTCGTATGCAATGACTCCATCTACCTGCATAATAATAGCTCCTAGTACGACACCTGAAGCATCACAATAGACTATATAGCTCTTGACCGGCTCTATCAAGACTAGTATCGGTGTTGACGTCAACCTCCCCTTCAGATTCTGAAAGGATGACTCACAAGAATCTGACCATAAGAACTTTTCCCCTTTCTTGGTCAGACCTGTTAGCGGTGCTGAAAGGTGTGAAAAGTCTTGTATGAAATGCTTGTAGTATCCATCCAGCCCTAGAAAACTCTGAACCTCAAAGACATTATTCAGATTCTCCCAAAAAAACTTCAGCTCTCACTTTCTCTAGGTATACTGATACTCCTGTCTCTGAGATAACATGACTCAAGAATTAAATCTGATCCATCCAAAAGTGGCATTTCGAGAGCTTAGCATATAACGGATTCTCTCTCAGTGTACTCAGAACGATCTCAAGATGGGTAGCATGGTTGTGTCGAGTGTGAGAGTACACCAAGATTTCATCCACGAAAACCACCAAGAAGGAATCCAAGTATGGATGGAACACTCAGTTCATCAGTGCCATAAAAACTAATAGCGCATTCATGAGACCGAATGGCATGACCGTATACTCGTACAGACCATACCTGCTTCTAAATGATATAAGGGGTATACCTGATGGTCTAACACGCAGATGATGATAACCAGACCTTAAATCGATCTTCGAGAACACCCGAGCTCCTCGAAGCTGATCAAAGGGTTCATCGATCCTCGGTAAGGGATATCGGTTCTTGACTATCAACTGGTTTAGCTTATGATAATCCATGCAAAGCCTAAGGGTGTCATTTTCCTTCTTCGCAAACAGGACAGGTGATCCCCAAGGAGATGTACTAGGTCGGATGAAACCATTTTCCTGCAACTCCTCCAATTGCTTCTTGAGCTCCTTCAACTCAGGTGTAGCCATCCTATAAGGAGGAATGGACACCAGTTCTACTCCTGGAATGAGCTCAATTGAAAAGTCTACATCACACTCTGGATGAAAACCTGAAAAATCCTCTAGAAAGACATCCCTGAAACGATCCACCACTAGAGGAAAGTCTTACTGAAAAGTCCCCTGGTCATCCAGATATAGACTAGCAATCTGGGTTGTAACTCCTCCTAGCCCATGATGCTCGGGTCCAACACTACCCGCCTGGACATCCCACTTGCCTCTATAAAGAAAAGATCTACCCTCTGGTGAAACGAAACTCACCCTGCGGTGATAGCAATCGACGATTGCCTGGAAGTGAAATAACCAGTCCATACTGAGAATAAAATTGTAGCCTTTCATCTCTAGGATATAGAGGTCCCATAAGAATTGACACCCTGTAACCTCAAGAGGGAACTCTTTTTACTGATTTATGCTAGATGTACTCATTCCCAACGGTGTGTCAAGATTCAACATGTCGGAAGATGAAAAGATACAGAGCCCAAGGCTCTCCATAACATCAACAGATATAAAGCTATGAGAAGCACCAGTATCAAAAAGAGCTGAAGAAAAAACTGAGGCTACTAAGATCATACCTAGAACTATAGAAGGGCATGGATCATGCTTATGATGGTTCTACTCCACAATGAAAGTATGGCCTGAACCGCGGCCCTATGCCCCTGACTGAACACTTTGAGTTGACCCACTCTACTGTTACTGGTAACCTGGTGACTGACCACCACGGTCGCGACCTCCACCTCAGAAAAATGGCCAGAAGAACTCCAGTTTCCAAAATGGTGAGAAACTGGTGATACATATTCTGAACGCAGGGTCATAGAATAACCCCTACCACCAACTATAGGTGAAAAGATCTGACAAAAATTATGAAAATTGCCCATCTTGCCGCAAGATCGGCACTCCATCGGGTCTCTCTGACACTGAGGCCTTGTATGCCCACTCCTACCGCACGTGTAGCATACAACCTGGATAACAAAGATATATTCTACCTAATATGATCTCCTCGAGAAGACTCTCAGAGGCACTTCCTACTATTAGTAGGAGGAACACTGACTCTGGATGTCTAACCACCCTGGATCACTGCTTCATAATCCCTCAGATTGCACTCAGTGATCAGCGCCTGGTTAACGATAGATGATATCGAAGTCAACCTGAAGACATTCACCTGGGAATGGATTTCCTACCTAATACCATCCTCAAACTTCCATGCAAGGAACAACTCATCACCTGCTGTAATCGGCGTGAAGCATTGCAGCTCGGTAAGACGAGACGAGAACTCCATAAGAGAAAGAGTACCCTACTCAAGACTCCTAAACTCTTACGCTCGGTCGGCCCTAAAGGTCTCTGGATATAATTAATCATAGAAGATGCACTGAAACTCATCCAAAGTCATACTATGCCGGTTCCCTGACTGTGAGATCACCTCCCACCACCTATTGGCGGTGTCTCAGAGCATATAGGTAGAAAGATTCACCCTCTTCATTGGAGGTATCTCCAGATGATCGAAGATCGTCAGTGTGGCCTCTAACCACGACTCTGCAGCCTGGGGTACTCTATCCCCTGAGAAAGTAGGAAGATGATGCTGTTGGAAAACCAGCATCAACTCAGCCATCAACGGGGTAGGAGGCGGCGCTCCCTAAAAGGTTTTCATCATCCTCGGGAAGTCCTCCTTGAACTGTGCATCGGCACCTGCAACGGGTATAACTACTGTTGCCAAGGCTGGCACATTAGGAGGATCCGCAGGAAGTCCCTGATCGGCCATATCTGGTGTCTGATCACTGTCTGGTAGCTGACGTACAACCGAAGGACGTCTTGAAATCATAGCTCTGAAAGATCAAAATCACACCTTAGATTAGGATTATCAAGGACTAAGAACAACAAGAGTACAAAACGGAAACAGAAGAAAAGAACAAACAAGTTCTAAAAAACATGACTACACAACATGTATAACAACTACATAGCATGTCTTCTTAAGCCAGACACATGGGTGTGTACATTTTCCACACTAGTCGTGTAACACCCTAAGCTACATGGCATGTTATTCCCATACACGGAGTGTACTTGGACTCCATTCCCCTGCTCAAGTATCTTTACATGGCTAACCCATATGGTCCTCTAAACCCTAGACTACAAGGCGTGTTCACTAAGAACACGCCGTGTACTAGATGAGGCCTGAGAGACCCGTTTTGTTAGTTATATGACTGACTACACGACTGACACTTACACGGAGTGTTCCGAACAAACACGGTATGTATAAGAGAAGATAACAATGACCCGTGTTGTTCGTGACATGGCCGGGTACCTAGAACAAGGATACACAACGTTTTCATACCAAACACGGTGTATACTACACAAGCTTTCCCAACCGTGTTGTTAGTGGCACGGCTGGTTACACAGCTCACTACTACACGTCGTGTAACGACTGTACACGGAGTGTTCCTGAAAAAAATTTACCACCCCATGTTTCTGCACACACAGTCAGTGACACGGTTTAAAACTACATGGTGTGTAGTCAAGTACACGCCGTGTGTTCTGGGTTTTTCTGGGCAGTAGCTCAGAAACTGCACTGAAGCCCAGAAAACACTGAAAAACAAACATGGAGGTGCCAAATTCCAATCTGTGAGGGCCCATACTCCCCGCGAATCAAAGCTTGGGATCTCTTACAAGTCATATACATGAGAAATAAGTCAACGATCCACCAATTTCCGATTCATGAGGGCCCATAACACCTCAAGAACTAAAATTTGACATTCTCTTAAGCAAGGTACAATACAAACCATTTTTTCTATGAAACAGCAAGGATTCTATCAAGCATCTATCACAACAGCATGCATAATCTACACATCGTCTATCAAAACAACATGTAATCTCTAATGCACCCTAGATGGCATGGAAAGAATGCATGGAATGTGATTTCTAACAAGTGACTATATGATGCATAAGATGTAATACCCTCATCTCATCGGGTTGTGACAAAAATAGAACCGCAATAGAAATAATAATAACAAAACAAGGTAAGTGAATCACTCTAGGTGAAATCATATCAACCGTAAAATCTCAAAACAATAAAACTGAAATAAACGAGGTAGAATGGATTTTCCCTATACAGGGGTTAGCTACTCCTAGGCACAGCTTATTACTAAGTACCGAATCAATCCTATCCCTGGATAAAGGCTCCAAACAGTAAACCAAGAGAAAAGAATTCCTATGATACCACTTTGTAACATCCCGGTTCTGGAAGTCACCCAGAGGAACTCCATACCCGGTTGGTCACATGGCCTCAAGCGCATTTTCCCAAATTCCAGAGGCTGCCGACTAGCAGCGAGGGCATTGGGTGTGATAGTGGGGAAACTATTCCCTCATTGGTAGAGTACAGAGTAAAAGTAAACAAAACATGCAACAGTGGAAGCAGTAAATATCCATCAACAATAAACAGTGGAAGACTAAAACAATAACAACTGTAGCACACATGTATATATGAAGTGATGCACGATACATATGTCTAGGAAAGCATCCAAAAAAGTCACAATGTTGAATACAATACTGAACCAAAGTACAACAGACAAACAGATAAGCAACTCCTCAGCATCGCAATCCTTTTCTTGGTCCCATTCTCTTTTGATCCAAGCAATCAGGTAGCAGAAGTAGAAGGGTTCTTTCCCTTGTCTATACCTGCAACAACATAGTCTGTTTGGGTCCAAAATCATGACCCAAATAGGGTGTGAGACTAACTCCTAGTAGGAAACCACCCGAAGATATGTGCCTAACAGTCAGTGAGTATATGGCAGGTAATGGTACTATAAGCAGTAAACAGAAACAGTAAACAGAAGGAAGTAATCAGTAAGCAATAACAGGATGATACACAACAGTAATCAATCCACAGAACAACAAGCAATAGAGAAGAAAACAGCAAACCACAACAAGAACCCCTCTAGGAAGTACTCAAAGCCAACCCCTCTGGTCCTATCCAAGAAGTACCAACAACCCTCTGGGTAGTGCACTCATCCTAACCCCTCTGGTTTGGTCATATGAAAATTATAAGAGTCTCTGGGTAAGCTCTCTCGGTAAATTCCCCTTATAGTATAGGGTAGTGAGGGACTCTCGGAGGAAGATCACGCGGTCTAACCCTCTTATAGCCCCATGGTCTAGAAAATCTCTATGGATCTCACTCATTCAATCCTCCTACAGTCTCAGGTCTATCACAGACTCTCTAAAGAAGCTCACTCAGTCAATTCCTTCTCTTGCCTGGAAAGGTTTTAAAGAAATTCAACAAAGTAAAGACTCTCTGAGGAAACTCACTCGGTCTATCCTCCTGTAGTCTATAATATCAAAGACTCTCTGGGAAGCTCACTCAGTCTATCCCCTCTAGTCTATAATGTCCAAGACTCTCTGAGTAAGCTCACTCAGTCTACCCTCCTGTAGTCTATAATTTCCAAGACTCTCGGAATCTCACTCGGTATATCCCTTGTATTCTATAGCACCAGGTTATCACGGTCCCGTGCTAGTCAATTCATAATAATGCTATAAGGCCAAATTACACCTATATAGCTACTTGGATAACCAGTCTACAGCAAAACAAACATGTCAAGAATATCACTCTATCATACAGTCACAAGGTATGGAAAAAAAGTCTCACAGCCAAAGGCTAACAAGACCCAAAGGTCATAACAAGAACAGAGCATGGGAAAAACATCCAAGAATAGAAATTATCCACAAACATTATCAAATTACCTCTACAGAAGCATATAAGCATGGTAGGAAAACAACAGGGGCAAAACAGTAAATACACAATACTCTGTTCATAGGTATTGGTGGAATTTGCACATAAAACTCAAAGACTTCTAACGGTAAGGCACAAACCACCTACCTTGGTCCTAGAAGATTGATATACTTGAACCACGAGGCTTGATTCTCCGTAGAATGGTGTAGATCTATGAAAACACACAAAATGCTCAACCCATGATATCTTGAGAAAGAGGGAAAATCATGGAATGAAACTCAATAAGAAGGAAGAGCTCACTGCAGCGGTTCCAACGCAATTGACAGCGGTCAATTCGGAAAACAGATGGAGGCTCGAGGACTTGGAGGATGTTTGCGGTCGTACGGGTCACTCTCGGTCAAAGAATCTGGAGAAGAAGGTGTTTTCGTCAGGCGCAACCCCGGTTCATTTAATGAAGAAAATGAAACTACACGATGTGTACTTCTTGGGTACATTGCATGTACTTAGCTTTTCCATACTCCTCTTTAAGCAGCCTCCACATCGCCCCTACACACCGTGTGTGTGGCCCGGACACAGCTAGCACACGGCCTTGCATGGCATCAAAGTACACGGCGTGTACCTATAAAGTTCATGACGTGTATTTTGAAAATTTCCCAAATTTCCTCTTTTTCTCAAAAATGACCAAAAAAGGAAAAACATACCTGAAACGAAGATCCGGGTTCTTACAGAGGTTGTTCCTAGTGAGGCTACACTAGTTTAAGATGATCCTAGTGGGGATACACTTGGTGAGGATCATCCAGAAAAGGGGAACGTAGTGGTACCAGATTAGGATCCTCTACAAGCATAGAGGATAAAATATCTACTTTCAAAGTTCTTATTTTGTGATATGGAAGGAGAAATGGGAATGAATTTTTTCGAGTCTACTATAAGGATTCTTCCAGACACTGAGATTTTTTCAAGAATTCCTAAAATCCATCTGGGTAGTTCAAGCCTTTTTTAGTTTAACAGGTAAGAGATACTCATTTTATGGATGGTGTAACTAAAATGGTAAAGTAAATTTCATAAAAGATCCTCCAAATCAGTAATGGATCCTATGGGTAGCTGGATGTACCAAATGAACACATTCCCTTCCAAGGTCTGCACAAAACATTGAAGCGCAGAAGCCTCCTACTATTCTAGAGTTCCCAACATCGGGCTACACTTTGCGGAAAAGTGGGCCAGATGTTGTATTAGTTCAATCATCCCATTGAATTTGGTGAATCTAGGATTACCGAACTCTGGGGGTGATCAGGAATTATCCACCCATATTGGGTATGGATTTTTGTCAAGCATTATTTCCACCTGTCATGTTTCCAAATCCTCAAAGAGATAAATGATATTAGATATCATGTCATATTATAGAGGTTCTCCAACCACCAAGGTGTTGATAGGCTCATCAACATGGGGAGAAACTCATCATTGATCATAAGGTGGATAATTATTCTGCTCAGAAGGGGTGGGGGACTCGTATATTGTTCACTTGTCATATCCTCTAGCCTATTCCCTAACCAAACATATGGGGCCACCATGTTTGAATTAGGGAATCTGCCTGAGGAGGAGTGGGTTCCCCACTAGAGGAGATATGGATCATTGTTAGGGTTTGGTCACTGCTTAGCAATGAGATCAGCATTGAACTTTTTTATTCCTTAATATACTAGAGAAATATGGATAATGAGGGTTCTACATATTCCTTTGTAGTGACTTGGGATGGGTTGAAGGTTTTGAAATGTCCATTACCCTTTTCTAAATACTGATAAATAGGAAGAACCATCTCATTAGGGGAACTTAGAAATCCTAGTACCAATCTCTACTAATAAGTGAGGACACATGCCATAGGGTTTTCCTAGTACTATGTCATCCCTTGAGGTGGTATTCATTGTTGTGCCCTGTGAAAAAGGGTCATATTCCTATGATCCTATGGCGGGTTAGTGATGACCATATTTATCATGGTGGTTGTCATAAGGTAATCATCATTGTTAGTAGATAGGTCATGTTATCGATCTTATTGCTATCATAAGATATGGATGAAGTGGAGGGCATCATACTACCACATCCTCTGATCATTACATGTGGATATTCCTCTTCCATAACCTAGAGGAGTACATTGAGGTTATTAACATAGGTTTTCTAGAGTTTCTAGTGGTTTATATATAACTCAAAATATTGATATACTAAGAGTTCATCAATATCAACCTTCTTGAATTGCTTGTTAATGGAATTAGGGTTCTCCTGGATTCTTGGGTAGGTCATTTTTCGATCACAGAGGTGGTAAAACATCGCCCAGATAAACTGGTAAAAACCTCTTTCTTGGTCTTTATAACAGACTCTAGAATGTAAAATTCTAAAGATGTGGGTGTACATAACACAATTGATAGCTGGTTGGTAACCAAGACCTCACACATTCCCTCCTTCTCATAGGAAGGGTCTTGCTCTTAGTCATCCAAAGTCTCGATCGGTGAAGGATGAGATATGGGTGGTGGCCCGAATGTATACATATTTTCGGCTGCTCTACCAGAAGAGGGAGTTCTTCATGGGTAAAATAGTCACTGCACGTTGGGATATCTCTTGGAGGTAGATCCAACTTCAAGATCATGTTCATATAGTATGGATTGTTCACCACTACATCATGTGAGGGGTGGTAGTATCAATTTGCGGATTAGTGGAGTATTCATTTTCATCATAGGGTGTCAATCCATACCCTGAAATCTCTAAAACTTATTTCACGGAGGTATATAGGATAGAAACTAGTGGTTACTAAGTCAGTTGCACTCTGAGTCCCCAAAGGGGGCTAGACCACCCTCCACCTACAAGTACCTGTAGTGGGATCTAGGTATACTGTGGACCTTGTCTTCCCAAATGGTAACCCTCTACTGTTTCTCTTATTTACTATAATTTTAAATATAAGGTGATGTATTAGTCATAAATTCTTCCATTTTTTGGACTCTGAGATTTCAATCATGATGTGACACTTCTTAGGGTTCTCACTTTAATAGTGATCGTTCTCTCTCCATCCCCAATATGGATCTCCAGGGTAGGGTATGTTTTCGGAATGGGGAAGACTACCATGCGGGTTTGACATGGATTGGGGAGGACCTCTACTTTTTTTATAATAGTGTATAGAGTACCTTCATACTATTTATTAATGAAGTGGGTAGGACCTCCACTTTGGTGGATAGTTTCACATGGAGGACCTTCATACTGATTGTTGGCAGTATAGAGAGGACCTCAACATTAATTTATGGGAACACGGGGAGGACCTCCATGTTAATTAATAAGACTATGGGGAGTACCACCATACTAATTATCAATAGTGTGTGGAGGACCTATGATTTAGTTTGTAGGATAACACAAAGCACCTCCATGTTGAATGGTGGTGGTGCGGGGAGTACCTCCACTTTGGATGATGGTGTCATGGGGTGGTCCTCCATACTAGTTAGTGATGGTGTGAGGAGGACCTCCTCACTATTTATTTTTTATCACGGGATTTCCTATAACAACTATCGGTGGTGCTGGAGACTGAGAGAGTTAACCTGGCCTACCTATGAGGTAGTTGGGGTCTCAATCCTAGGTGAGAAAAGATGAATCCATGTTCACTTATTGTAGGGATCTGGTGGGAAATTCAATCCATGGAAGAGGCCACAAGAGCTATAGAAGATTCCCTTTATCAGGTATTGTGTTGATTATACCCCCTGACATTGGTGTCAAGTGATCAATAGTAGGTCTGATAGAGCAGGGATGAATTCAGTTATCTCTTCAGCCTATAATATTGATCGACACTAACACTGGAATGGCCTGGTGGGAGCCTGCCTGGTTGGCTCCCTAGCGGTGGCCATGGTAGGTGTGGCATGAACATTCCTTTCCTCTTCATTGTAGCTAATTGATCTATAATATCTCTCCAAGGAGAGTTTCTCAAAGTATTTTTTCATTAGAATGGGGGGGGGATATTTCCCTCTGTATAACCCTCAGAAGAATTGGTGTCGGTGAGGAGATAATTCCTCTAGGTCCTTGAGGTCTATATCCCTAATGGGAATTATCACTTCCTACTCATATCGGTTAATGAAAGTGTCGATCACCCTCCTATAGATGATCTCATAGGGTGAGATGGGGTTTGGGAACCCAACAGCTGAAGAGAAGGTGGAAGTCGTGGTAGAGGTAATCATGTAGAATTTCCACATCAAATTTTCTCCTGCCCCGAAATTTTCAGGTTCAAGGTTATTGGCTTCCTATAGCTTGATTCCTATAAGGAATATGAATTAATCCATCAATATAGGTATAATGAAACTAATGCCCAATTCTCAAAAATCATCCAATATTCATGAAGCAAAGAAGGATCTATGTTAATGATTTCACAAACCAAGGATGCCCAATGTTAACTATCCCAAACTATCGGTGTGTTTCATGCTAGTACCACCATTTACTTAGTGGGACCTTACACCAAATATCTTGATCTGGTAACATGAAAATATTTTAGTTCTCTAAACTCTACTGGTCCCCATGGTTTAGGAGAAGAGTTTCACATTAGGTTCACTATTTTAGTTTATGACATTTTCACTAGGGACAGTGTGTTATGCAGGCTTCTTATTGCCCAACTTTTCCACTTTCCAAAGTCATGCACCTTTCATCACTTTCATAGAAGATGTAAGCTCCTTGATTGAAATAGGTTTATGGGATGTTGTTTCCTATTTCCATGGATTCCCCCCTTCAAGCTTATTTCCTAGTCCATGTATTCATCATATAATTAAGTTATGTTCATGGAACTCATTCTTAGTGACATCTTGAGGTGGAATCTAGTAAATTACAGTAATTCTGTCTCAATAGGGAAGAAACTCTCAGACAGGGTGAGTAATCACATTGGGAAGGTCTTAGAATGTCTGGACATTGGGTATATTGGGAACTTGTAAAGTATTTCTCTTTGGAGTGAATATCATTTATGAGGAAACCTAGGTGTAGAACCCTAGGAATACCATGTCTGTCACAAGGTATTTAACATCAAGGGAGTAAGTATTCCAATGATTTTTACCTTAGGCATCCCACATTTATTCTTTGTGGTAGGGATTTTAGATCAAGTCATGAATTTAAAATATTTTGGATATGATTATGATCACAAGTTTAATAACTTGTGGAGATGGATTAGAACATCCTATTGAGACTAATTAGGTCATAGGATTGACATCTTGTGGAGATGGATTAAAACATTATATTGAGATAGATCAAGCCACAGTCATAATGTCTTGTAGAGACAGAATAGAACATCTTGTTGAGATAGATTAGGTAACTAATTTTTTCCTCAAGGGGGAAGGATTTCACACTTGCATTTGATGGTTGGGAAAGAACCCTGTGGAAGTGTCCTACGTACCCTATCCATAAACTTGGATCAAAACCCACATAGTTCAATGTCATAATTTCTAGTCTTGTGATAGGACTGATCCAGGAAATTTAGTGTCATGTGGTAAGGACTCTCATTTCATAGAATTACTATCGATGATGGATGGTGTGGGGGTTACGCGTGGAAGATTCATGTGGTAGAGGGTTTAATACCACCTAGATAGAGGATATTGTGGAGCTTATGTGTACATGCTTCTCATGGGAGGAGTTTCATCCCACCTACAGAGAAGACTGTGTAGGGGTTATGCGTGGAAGCTTCCCATTGCGGGTGTCTCATCCCCTAGTGTGGATGAATGGTGTGGGTATTACACATGGATGTTTCCCTAGTGTTTGGGTTTTATCCCTGGTGTTGGGGTTTTGACCCATGAAGGTGGAGGAGATGGAATCCCATAATGGTCATACATGGGGTATCATGTGTTCATCACATAGGTTAATTCTATAGTGTTTCATCATGTTAGGATATTTTTTTCATGTAGTTTAATATCATATGGATAGGAAATGGAACTAGATATATTTATATCATGCAACTTAGATGTTTATAGGGTTCACTCTTCAGGGGGGACCATGTCAAGGTAGGAAGATATTCATCATAAGGAATCCCCACTGAGACATGTCATTAATTTCCCATGATGATTCCACCTCTAGAAATTATGTGACCACCACTAATGTTCCTTTGGGTGGTACATATCATTGTATTTTCATACAGGTGTGGAAATCAAAAGTCATAACATTAGGGTACCTATTCCAGGGATGGATAGGAATTATGGTACCTATGATTAGGATCATCAGGTGGGGTGGAATCCAAGGCCACGCTTGGAGAAAAGTGGATGGACACAAGGGTAGGTGTTACTAGTTAGATATGAATTTGGGTTGTATTTGAACTAGTCCTAGATGATCATAGGGGACCTAGGGACTCAACTTTCATGAAAGAGGAGTAGTTGGAAAGGGGTGCCATGGAGAGGCGAGGATAATGGGTACCACGAAAGTTGGAGTTGCGGGGAATTTTGGAGTTTCAAAAATTCCATGGGTATTTTTTAGGTTAAGGGTCTCACAAAATAATATGTTGCAATAAATAGGGCGGAACTACAGCAAGGTAAAGACCTGGTTCACATGTGGTTGGTTTTATGAAAGATAAGTGTCTCACAAAACTCCACGACCCACAAGGGGAATAATTATTCCTAAAAGGCCATGTACCTTTGTGAAAGTAATATACACTATTTTTTGAGGTTATCAAAATCCCATGTGAGGCAGTTTCACAAAAAATTATACCTTTGGAAATCCATCTATTCTCTAACTCATGAAGATTTAGAGCATCAGGAACTCATATCCTTTCTCGAAACCTAAAAGGTCACATACCCTTGATAGTAAAAAATAAGGGGTATTTATAGGCCCTAAGGAGTTGAGGATATAGGTTTAAAAAAATATGGAGGCTTACATGAAAATTTATGAGATTTTTGAATATATAGGGTTCCACTAACCAGAGTTATTTTATGAAATGGTTACTATTAAAGATTCATATATTCATGAAACGGATATCTGTGAATTTAGACTTACGCACCATGGAGGTTACCATAGAACCTCCAAATATATGGTACTATAACAAGGAAATTTTTTTCTTAAATGTGGTTAATTTTGTGAATCCATCCCTTTAAGTTTATTTTTGTCCTGTTTTGACCCGGATTCACTCTAAACTGGTTGTGCCCTCCTCAACCACTCTCATGACATGCATATTTTGGTTTCAATAGAAGGTTTAATTTTAAATTAAATTCTTCCATAGCTATGAAATAAATTTGATATAATGGATTCCATATTTTTAATCAGTATAATTAATATTAGGTAATAAGGTTGACTAAATTTGTGCTCATGATGAATAGTAAAAATAGTACAAATATGTTACCATGGTTATGGTTAAAACAACTTTATCCGGGGTTAAAATAAAGAGATAAGTATTAAAATGAACTTAAACCATGTATTAATACTATTTTATGACCATTATTTGACCCCATATAATATCATATTTGTAAATAGTTCATTTTTCATCCATTTGGTTTGAGTAAGATATTAATATATTTTAATATTTTTAAACATTACATGTGTTTCCTCTCTCGCACCTATAAAATGAAACCCCTTGTCCTCTCCCCTACATACTTAAATAGATTATTTACCATAAATACCTAACCAAATCCCTTTTATAGGTTGTAGTTAGGGAATAATACCAGCCTTAGATGGCTTAAGGTGTAAATAAAATTAGGTTGTTCGAATATGAAGTATAGATTTTAACCAAATGTTTTTGTTTTATTTCTTCTTCTACCTTATTCAAATATTCTTAAAAAATTATGAAATAATATATATATATATATATATATATATATATATATTACATATATCAAGATTTTATTATGTTAATTTAATAACTTATATTCATCTCCTCCTCCATCAAATGGGAAATTAAACCATCGTTCATGTGTACAGTGGAATACCTCCTCACAAACTAGTATAATTCATTTTCCATCACTGCATCTAATAGATGGTTATAAGGATGGATTTAATGTATATATATGTTTTATATTAATGATATAATTATCATTATTTAAATATAATATATCATTATTTTATTATCTTTCCATCCACTAAAAAATGATAACATCGTTTGTGCATACATGTGGATTCCCGACTCTACAAAGCGATGTGATTCGTTTTTTATCCCCACTACACATGGATGGAATAT
The DNA here is from genome assembly GCA_963277665.1 of Viscum album. Lineage (NCBI taxonomy): Eukaryota > Viridiplantae > Streptophyta > Magnoliopsida > Santalales > Viscaceae > Viscum > Viscum album. The sequence goes on from OY728125.1 coordinate 563,925,222, forward strand.
ATATGTGTATTTAAAAAAATGATATTATATTTATAATAAAATAATAACTTATTAAATATATAATTATACTTACCTTTTTCCCTCGTGCTCTTTGAAGAATGAAAACGTTACTCATGTGTTTTTACAACTTATTGTCTCCATAATTGTAACATAATTCATTTATCATAACCATATTTCATAGTTAATTTTAAAATTATAATTAATTTGAAAAAAATAATATTATTTTATTATTATTATTCTAGATGTGGTGGAATAATTACCCAATTGACCACGGTCAATATACCGATATCATTTTGAAATTATATACTAAATATCCTCAAAACACCTGACCTTGACTTGACTAATTAAGTAATAAAACAAGTCACTAAAATAAATGATATAAATTTTTTAATTATGTGCTATTATACCTATAATAGTTTATTAAGAAATAAAATAATTGATATTAGTTTATTATATTGGGGTTAAAGGACATACATAGCAAGTATGGACTCGTGGTAAGAGATTTCACCAAAATTTCCTTTTATTGAGGTTTATTTTAATATTATACTCCTAATTATTATATATGGTATACATGATGACATTTTAGAAGTTATATCATGAATACTTCATATATTATACAATTCATGTTACTTTATCTAAGTGGTTTTTATTGGGAAGTTACTAAAGCGGTAAGAGGTTTCGTAACTCAATTCCCTTTCATTAGGTTATATCACTTTTTCATTAATTATATTATGAAAATATTATTTTTGAAATGACATTTGTTGGATTTATTTTGTATTTATAATTTTTTATGTGTATTTATAATTGTTACACATAATTTATCCATTTATTAATTCTCAATTCAATGATATGATCCTTATAAAGTTTATTCATATCAAATTCTCTTTCTTGGGGACATATGTTTATGTTATAAAACTAACTTCTTTTATGAGGTTTATATACTACCCTTTTGACATATTATATCATAAATCCAATAATTTTTATGATATTTAAATATTTATTTTAATTTATTCCTTTATGGGGATTATGATTCAAAAGTTACTAAAGTTGTAAGGGGTTTATGATTCATTCCCATTTTTAATCAGGATTATTTATGCTTGAATTTCCATTGAAAAATTGTATGATCCTTATTTATAAAAACTCATTTAATTTTTCTTCTTTGCTAGATATTTCTATAATTTTTATTTTTTTTAGTATAGTATTTCTATATTTATTACTTATAATGGTTCAGAATTTTTTTAAAAAAAAATCCTACCTTTTTCTCCTCCTTTCAGTCATAAAACCATTTTCTTACATATCCATGTTTTATAAAATGTTTTCAAGAATATCCATTTATGAACATTAATTATTTCCAAAAGTTAATTTACATAAAATTTTACCTTCATTTAAAATGTTTTAAAAGGATAATTTTTAACATTTTATATATGTGTCACTTTTGAATCCCTTTACAAAACATTGAAAAGAATATTTAATTTTAACGTTTACGACATGAACGGATTTTCCATCTTCCATGACAGTTATTTTCTTGGAATATTGCTTTATAATTTTAAAAGGTTATTTTCAAAGACAATTATTTTCATAATATTTTGTGAATTTATAATTATTAAAATTTACTTTCAAATTATAAAGGTTATTTTATTCATGAATGTTATTAATGTTGTTTTTTTGTTATTTTTATTCATTAGAAACAATAGCCCTCGATTTTACTTGTGATCCAAGGGGGATATATTGTAATGATACCATCATTAATTTTTATTTAGATGGATTATTATTCTTTCAAATATATTTTCATAGAACTGATTTATTTTATATAGGTAAATCAAGATATGGAAAAACAATGGTTATTGTTAGGTTGAAAAATGAAATCCTTCAAGTGTTATGTTTATGTTATGGTTTTTATAAATTTTTTATGTGAATGATGAGCCAGATATAGCTCCTAGTGATGGGTGAGCCTGATATACCTCTCCAATTCATTGGGTAAAGGGAGGGATTTAACTATTTATATATTTATCCAAATTCATTATTGGAACTTACTAGGTAGTTTAGTCCATTTGTAAGAGTTTTTGTAAGACTGAATTTAAAATGATTTTTCAATTTACCAGGTCATTTTATTTATTCTTTCATAAAGTTATAATGGATCCTTTTCTAAAGGTTTTTTTTCAAAAAGATCGTGACTGTTGACTTATATAACTCTTATCATAGGTTAAATTTTTATACCATGTTTTATGTTTTATGATCCAAGTTTTTATGGGTATGAATTATCATTTGTTTTGAACTTTGATTATGTCATTATTCCCTTCTTATCATCTTATGCTCTCTGATGAAATCAAATCGTTAATGTTTATATTTAACCTTACTAAGTATTTGAGCTTAACATTCATATTTTTCTTTTTCCTCAGGTTGTGAAGAAATTTTTTAAGTATTTTATTCCTAAAAAATTTTATTATATGTGAAGAACTTAGTTTTATATGGTGTATATTTTTATGAACCAGTTGTTCATGTATCCAAGTTTTTATGTAAGAATTTGACCTAATTTTCTAAAACCATAAGCCTAAAATGTATTTTTTATATATTTAATCTAATATTTATGATTTATTTTATATGTTCTGATGTGTTAAATTTTGGTCATGTTTATCAATATCAAATCTATAAATGTAAAGATTGTGTTTTATCACCAGATCCAATTGTGTGGGTTTGGGGTTGTTATAGTTGGTATCAGAACAAATTTTTAGATAAATTTGTTGATTATGGTGTTTTAATGTTAATTTAACTTAATAGTTATGTATACCATAATAGGTTTATAAGTTTAAGGTTGATCGTATGTTCAATGGAATAATCACCCCTTTTAATGGTTTAAATGATGGTTTTTTGAAGTAATTAATGATATATATCTAGATTATTTATGGGGTTGAGCTATATATAACCCTTATATTTATATAATCCTTATTTAATAAAAACATTTCATTTTTCTTATACTCTATATATTTTTTAAATTTTCATGTTTTAGTTCCATATTTTTATCTTTGGTACTCAAAATGATTCAGAAATGTTTTTAAGAAAATCCAACCTTATTTCTTCTCTTTCGGTCAGAAAACCTTTTCCTTCCAAATACATGTTTTATAAAATGTGTTAAATAATTTTCATTTATAAATATAAAATATTTAAAAAAGTTATATTACATTATTATTTTCCTTATTTTAAAGTTATTGAAAGGGAATTTATTAATGTTTTCTACATGTGTCACTTTTGACTCTCTTTACAAAAATTTTAAAGAAATATTAAATTTTTTAATTTAAAACCTGAATTGATTTTTCCTCCATAAAGACCACTATTTTATTTAAATATTACTTTATAATTTTAAAAGTTTATTTTTAAATAAAATTATTTTTATAATATTTAGTGATTTCTTAATTTTTAGTAGTGATTTTTAAAATTGAAGTTTTATTTTACTCAAGAAAGTTTTTAATGATATTTTTATAGTATTTATATTAATCTATAACAAAAACCCTTCATTTATGATCTGCTGGGGATATTTTATAATGATACCATCATTATTATTTATTTTGATGTTTTATTATTATCTAAAATATATTTTCATTGATCTGTTTATTTTCTATGGGTAAATCAAGTTATAAATGAACAATGGTTATTGTTTTGATTACAAATGAAATATTTAATGTGTTATGTTTATGTTATGGTTCTTTTACCTTTTTTATAATGAAATTCAAGTATGATATATCTCATAATGATAAGTGATCCTAATATATCACCCTATATCATTCGGTAAAGGGATGGATTTAATCGGCTATATGTTTCTCCTATGTGATTATTATAATTTATTGAGTAAGTTATTCCATTTGTAAGAGTGATTTTAAGAGTGATATGAAAATCATATTCCAAGTTACCAAGATGTTGTTTTATTGAATAAAGTTCTAACGGATGATTTACTCCTGGATTTGTTCATAGGGTTCATGATTGTTGACTTATATGACTCTTGTCTTATGTGAATGTTTTGTTCCATGTTTTATTTTTTATGATTAAAATTTTGATGGGTATTAATTTATGATAGGAACTTTGATTATGTCATCATACCCTTATGATAAAGAAATCCAATTTTTAATTCCCATGTTTAATCTTACTGAGTGTTTGATCTCAACCTTATTATGTTTCATTTTCTTTATGTTCAGAAGAAAGGTTAAATATGTTATTCCTAATAAGGTAAATAGATATGAAGAAATTAGTGAGAGATGACAAGATTTTTTATGAACCAGTTGTTTATATATCTTTGTTGTTGTTTAAGAGTTTCTCATAATAATATAAAACTATAAACATAAAAGTTCCTCAGGTATATATGTGATTTAATATTTTATATTAATGTTATATATTTTTAAGGGTTAAATTTGGGTCATGTTTATTAGTATCAAATCAATAAATATTAAGATTACATTTTTTTCACTGTATATTGGTGTTCAGGGTTGAGGTTATTATAAGACCAAAATTTGTAGAATAAATTGTTTAGAAGGTTAATATGATTCAGAAACATATGATGATTTATCAAATTTGGTAGAAAAGTTATGTATATAAAAATAAGATAGATCATTCATTCAAGTTAAGTGATTATGTTTTTATTAAAGTATCTACATGGAAAACTGATTTATATTTTTTTTAAAAGGAAATTTATGTATGTGGTTTATTGGACTATATGAAATCCTAGAGAAATTTGGATGATTTTCCTACCAAGTTTCCTTGCCTTTGAGTTTATCTTTGGCATATGACGTATTTCATGATTTATTGTTAAGAAAATATGTGTCAAATATATCTCATGTTTTGATCCCTGAAGTGGTTCAGTTAAAATAAAACATTTCTTATGAGGAACATCCCAAACTAATTATTAAACTCGGAGAGAAATTTTTATAGAATATGTTAATTTATCAAGTTAAGGTTTTTTTGAAAAAATATGTGGTTAAATAAACTACATTGGAATCTAAAAATTCTATAAAGGAAAAATATCCCCACTTGATTAAGTTAGAATAAAATTATGAGGGGACAATTTCAAAAAGAGGATAAGAATATAACAGCTGAGGTAATGTTAATAGTAAATAAATTTATTATATTATTAATATTAATTAATTAAATTTTATATAGTTATATTCATTATAGCAATATTAAGTAATTTTTCAATTAGAATGGAAATAAATTAATTCTTATTAAATTCATTTTCATGCACTATAGCGTTTAATTTAAAATTTTATAATCTAAATTTACGAATTTAAAGTTTAAGAAAATGATGTTATTTTATGAAACCATCATATAAAAATTATCTTGGTGTGAAATTTTAGAATTTTTCTAAAAAAATTATTTTTCAGTGAATAGTAAAAAAATATAGTTTTATAAAATATGGTATCTTTTATGATAACTTCAAGACATAAATATGATATAAAATTTATTAAAATTATATAAATATGAAAATAAGATAATATAAAATATATATAATAAAATAAATAATTCATAAAATATAAATTACACTTTATTTCATAATAATTATAAAAGTCATCTTCAATATCCACGTAGTGCTTGCACAGGACTAGAGAAGTCAAATTTGGCATCCTAAATATACTATTTGAGAAGGAATAATTCTTTTCTAAAACTTTTTAATAAATAATAAGTATTATTGATGGTTTTATGGATTTATATGAATTATGGAGTTATAAAAAGGTTACTCATCCAAATTCGAGGGCATTGCTTATATTAGGCTAGAAAATTCAAATTAACATATTAAATAGATTATTATGACATAGATGTGAGTAAATATAAAAAAATAATGACTATAAAAGTTCATATTGAATTTCATTTATTTAATTTTATGACAATAATTTATTTTTAATTTTTAATTATGAAATAATTACCGTGAATTCTTATGCGGCATCGAGACAATGTCTTTGGAAGCAGTATAAAATCATGTAAATGATATTAAAAATAGTAAAATTAATTTTTTGGGTGAGTTATAGTGTACCATGAATTTATAGATATATATATAATATTTGGGTTGTTTCAAATCATTATATTCAACTTCCACTATTATCCTGATGTCTTTGAAATAAAAGTAAATGAATAGTTTTAAAAATCAAATAAATGATATATTATTATAAATAATATTTTATTAAGTGATTTTAAATTTATAAAAATCATATATTTGGCCAAGTTAATGGTATATGGTAGATAATATCAACCATGGTCCATTTATTTTCCAATTTTCTTTTTATAGTAACTTTCTTGACTTTGATAGTGTAAAAAACTTTGATATCACAGTAAATATAAAAAGGGTTAACATGGATTGAAACTATAAAGGAATGGTGAAAATATCACCTAAACTCTTCCAAATTTTAATATGAGTTGGTTTTGAATCAGAATCATATTAACTTCAAAATGTATCAATTTTGTTCCAATTTTTCAAGAAAATTAACAAATATTAATTTAATACTTTATGTGATTTCAATAGTGCCCCTACTCTTACTTATAAAAAGGAACATCATATCCTCTCTTCCTCATACATTTTGAGAACTCTAGTTTATCCATAACCTATCCAAATCCCTTCCTTACATCTCTCCCCATATCCAACTGGCCCTGTTTTGATCATAAAACCATCCTAGAAAGGATTTAGGTATAAAACTAAAGAGGTTGACTAATAAAGAGGAAGATAAAGAACATATGAGAGGAGTCAGACTTGAGATAGGGGATAATTTATCCTAAAACCCACATTTTAAATGTTTTAAGTATTTAATTTATAAATATTTTCTTCTATTATATATTACTAAAAAAATATTTATTTAAATGGATATAATGAATTATAAATGCAATTTTATGTCTCTTTTAAATTTCTTTAAAATGTTTTCAAAATCAAACATTATACGTATTTTATAGCAAATATTTTGAAAAAAAGAAGAATGAATGTTTTATTTTAACATATAAGGATTGAAAATTTTTTACCATCATTTTAACCATTATTTTATATTTTTCTTTCTTTACAAGAATTCATGTTTTCTCCAAAGAAAAATCCCATTTCCCCTTTTTTGATATTTTTAAAAAGGGTTTTAAATGAAATGGTTATTTCAATATTCATAAAAGTTTTATTAAGAGTGAAAAGAATATTTTTTTGAGTCTAATAATGTAAATTAAATATTTCATGTGTTCTAATTATGTTTTATTACTTGGGAATTGTTTATGGTGGAGTTTGAGCCTGGTATTGACCATGATTATGGGTGATCCTAATATATCTCTCCAATGTATTGGGTAAAGGGGTAGATTTAACTAATTAGGTTTCTCCTAAGATATTATTAAAATTTATTAGGTATTTTATTCTATTTGTAAGAGTGATTTTAATATTGATATGGAAATTATGTATCAAGTTGCCTACTTTATTTATTTATTATTTCTATGTGTTTTCATATAAATCATATTATTTTTCATGGTAAGCTAATGATCTAAATTTTAACAAAAAAAATTATTCTACCTCTTAAACTAGAAATGTATAACTTTGTGAGAAAATTTTCATGAGTTTTCATTATTATAAAGAAACCATTATGAATTTTATTTTTTCCTTTAATATTTCTTAGGAAATATTTTATAAAAATATTTGGGAAGATAATTTTATTTATTGGGTAAGAAAATGGTTATTTTGAGCTAAAATTTAATTATAAAGAAATTAAATAATAATGAGTATTCATATAGTAACGGGTTTCTTACTTTCCTTCTTTTATATGTCCCTTGCAGAAATTTTTGTACTTATGTCATGTTTTAAAATGCTTTTCATAGGGTTTTAAGGATGATTATAGACAATGATTAAGTCAAGATGAAAATTTTGAAGATATTTTATGAAAAGAAATCTTATTATATCATAAAATTTTTATATTACTGGAAAAATAGATATCGAATATAAGTTTCCACTTTTTGAGGTAATATTTTATTTGATAAAGGTAATAACTTAATTTTATAAAACTCTAAACCTAAAAGATAGTCAATAATGAAATAAAATGAATTCATCTAAGGATTTAATTTTTGGATTGTTTAAGGAAGGTTCCTTATAATTACATAGATGTATTTTGTGACATGTCATAACTTTTATTCTTACTTAATTATTTTTTTATGATTTTATATTAATTTTCAATGTTTTGTGATTATAATATATGTTATTATGATCTTTTAATAATATATGTATCATATTCCTTATATTCTCCATCATGTTGAGGATTTGATACATTATGATGTGTTTTTCCCTTATGGAGTGTTTGATCACACCCCTTTATTTTTTTCATTCCCTCTATTATAAATATTAATATATCATGTGATATGTCTAGAAAAGGGTCTATAGGATAATTATTATGGATTAATATTTGAAGTTTTTGTAAAATAAGATGTTTATGTAGCTAATATCAAAGACACGAATCGTTTCATCCTTGGGTAGTGTAACTGATTGTGAGATGTATTATTTAAATAATAAAATTATTTTATTATTTATGTTGTGTTTTTCCTGAGTCACATTATTTGGTTACTATTTTTCACACATTAATGGCAGGTAATTTTCAATAATGGTTTATTTATGGAACTAAAAAAACCCAATGGCTCTCACATCCATGATGGCTCATGGGCCTACTTTCCAAAGGAAGATGATTTTTGGGGAACTTATCCAATGACACTTAAGAACTCACATTGGCCAATAGGATGGGATTTTGGTCTCATCAAAACCTTTTGGGGGGGGGGGAATATTTCCTACTATGGGACTCTCTTGTAGATTTAACACATATTTTTGAATCCATTTCTTAAATTACAAATATATAATTAATCAACCCTATATATTAACAATAAATTATAGACATGCATTGATGGGAAATAATATGTATATATATGAGGCTCTACATTGATGGAACCATTTGTGTGTATCTTAGTTTCTCCGTCGATGGAACAATATGTAGTTATCAGAGGTCCTCTATCTTGGTTATATTTTTTTGTATTTTGATGCTTGTTTAAAGATGCACAGTTAGACACTATAGAATTTATCACCATCCTTGAGATGAGAGTTGTTTTGATGTTAGGATCAGGCCAATGATAGGTTCTTCCTACATATCCCTGCAAGAGGAATCATAACCCACATAGTTTAGTGCCATGTAATGTGACACATCATGCATATTAAGGATATGTGATAAGAACCATACCATGAAATTTAACATCATGCGGTAAGGATTCCTAAGTGAAGGGTTCCTCATAAAGGAAGGTGTGGGACTTATGCCAAAATGGATCAAGGAACATAGAATGAATAAATCCTCCCATGTAGGATATAACTCTACTGATAATATGACCAAATAAGGATGATGACGGAGGGATTGAGAAGGAATATGGCCATCTATTTATAATATGACCTTATTGGGAATATATCCCATAGAATATTAGGGTGAGTTTGGGGTGATGGGTTTGAACCCTAGGGAGGCTTCCTATATATCTCGTTTATACAAGAATAAAATTCCATTTAGTTCAAAATTTTAGATCTTACACCTATGGAAGAGACATGGGGATGCTTCATCTACAATATGGATCTTTGAAGGTTTGTCTCATAGAGAATATTACAATTTGAGAGGGTGATAACATGATTGGAGATTATAATGAGTAGGATAATCGGGTGGGAAATATTTTATCATGGTGATTACATTATTGACACTAACATCATAACCGAGATGATCCACTATTGGTATGATAAACAATAGGAAGTGGAAGATCTGAAAATTTACACAATCTCTTTTATCTACAGGTATATAAGGGTCAGGGTATTGAAGGCAGGGGGATGTCCCGCAAGAAAGACTAGGGTCTTACTCCAAGATGGATGACTAGTTAAATATTCCCCTCCCCTTTCGAAAATTTAATGATAAATTGAGTTAGGGATATAGAAAATAGATGTCATATCCCAGATCAAGAAGTCTCCCACCACTATCCCTAAGGCAGGGATCCTCATTACAATGGAAATGCAAGATTATGAACATTCTTAAGATCCTTCTTATTAGGGAGGTTAAATCCAGGACTTCAATTACCATATGAATGAAAGAACATGAGCCTCAACCCATTTTGGTGTGGTTTCATTAAGTGAATCCACAATACCCAGGTTTGAAACCAGAAGGAGGTATATTTCTTGTACTGTAGCAGTACTGTAGCAGGCACAGTGTGGATTCTGTAGCAGTTACTGTATCAGGTACTGTAGCAGGTATTGTTCAATACTTTAGCAGCCAGGAACTAATCAACTTGGGCCACCGGTTCGTACTTAGAGTCCTTACGGCCTTTGGGACACCCATGCCTTCGGCTTAGTAGGGCTTTCGAGCCACCTTTAAGGATTTTGGGCTACTTTAAGGCCTTCGGGACACATGCAGTTTCCCTAGACAGAGTCTACAAAAAAGGAACAGCCCTAGAGGAGGATTCAGAGTGGGCATACTCACCAGAGTAGAACCAAATGAATTGGGAAAGAATGAGAGGGTATGGATATGCCATCAGGACCAGCCTATGTTTGCACAGGATTCTTAGCCGGATGGACATGCGAAGGTGGAGAGCTACCAACATGATGCAGATGCTGGGAAGGGGTAGTTCCTTGTAGTTATAGTCTAGTTGAATTCCCTAATACCTTGGGGTCATGTAATGTCTCTCAAGCCTATGGGAAATGTAATCACCTACGCCTACAGTCCTTGTAAGGGTTCCCCCTCATCCCTTGAAAGGGGGGTTATCAAAAAATCAATAAAAAAGAGGAATTTGGGCCATTTGTTCATAGGAAAAAATATTGGATAGGGCACACACTATTGTTTCATATCCCTAGTTTTAATTATTTATTCAGCCATGGGGGAGGTCTTAATGAAACCATTCCAGAAATTTGGTATGAGGGATGCAAAGAAATTTGTACAATTCATTAAGGGGATAATATGGGATCAAACACTACTTAGAAAGAGGGGTGGAAGTAAAAAAGTGTAAAATACCCTAAGGATAACCCATTATTTATTCTATACTTTGTTATATAGGATGTGGGTCATTAAGGATTCCTAAAAGGGGACTACTTTCTAGTGAGCTTCTTTTGTAGGAATAAGGGTTCCCTTTGTGGGTGGCCAAGTAGGCTCTCTCTTGAAGGATCCCTTTTTTGAGTCTCCCTCACAGTATATGGTAAGTAAATTACATGTTAGAGTGTTTTCTATTCTTATTTATTTTTCTTACATCTTTATTCATATATATTTTCTATCATTCGAAGAACAGGTATTTACAGGTAGGGTAAATAACCATTTTTATAGGATGACCAGTTGGCCATATAGTATACCTAGTTCCATGCAATTGAATAATAAAATGGTAATCCATAAAGTATTTTTTTGTTAATGGGGTGGTAAGAAGACCACCTCACACTATACAATTAGAATTAATTTGTATGGATTTTAAAGGAATTTCTCACACCAAAAATGAGTTAAAATAATTTATAGGGGCACATTTAATTTTCAATTATCCCATCCAATGAAAAACGTTTTTTTGTTGTGGGATTAATTTCATTGTCTCCTCATGAAAAATTAAAATTAATTCATGTGGGGGGTGGATTCACTGCCTTCTCCAAAAAAATGGATTTTTTTGCAGGGGATGTATCCTTAACGCCTTGTCTTGCAAATGAATCTTTAGTTTTTAGGAGCACCATGAGGAGCAGTGGTCACCCATAGCCTAATAACTACACAGAAGGGGTGGGATACTATACTATTTTGGGTACTTTACCAAATTTAACTCCATGAATATATCATCTTATTTTACTCTGAATTTTTTCCAATTTTATAATAGGTTTATTATATTATTTACAAAATCTACCAAGCCCAAAAAATACCCCCACCAGAATAGGGTCTGTTCAGTATGAAGAGGAGTCAATTATAAGGAAGAAATTGGCATAGTTGAATTCTTTTTTTGGTGCATGTATCCCCAAAGGATGTTACACACCGATAAAAATGTGTTAGGTTGACTCATTTATAACCAAGATAAATAATGTTTCTTTATTAATTTTCTTGGGGCAGCGATTGTCCATCCTTCCCTGCATAGTGATTTCCATTTGTGAACATAATATTCAGCATACTAAAGCCCTGTTATCTCTTAACTGGTATCCCCACAAAATAATTAATTTGATTTATGTTAGAATAATCTCCACATAGAGATTTTTAATTTTCATAGTGATGAGAATTATATATAGTCTTCCTATAAATTTGATTGATCTGACATTTTTTTGTTAATTTTTCTTGCTATAGGAAAATGATTCATGAATAGAATCATTCATCCAGTTTGATGACCATGATTGAGAGTAGAATTACTCTTTATAGAAATATTCAAGCTAACCCCTAACACCATATCATTTCATGGGATGTAATTCTAAAATTTTTCCTTTTTTTGAGCTTAAGGATTATATACTTTCCAAAAAAATACCTATATACAACATCGATCTACAAGACGATGCTCAAATTCCACCACCTAAAAAACCTTCCATATACTTGTTTTGAATTGTTTACAATTCCTGTTTTAAAGGAGGACTCCATTACGATGTTGGAAAGGTGTATAGTAATGAAATCATTGTCTCTTAGGAATGAATATGCCTCTGGTTAATGGACCATGTTTAAGTAACACATTATGCATGGCCACATCTAGGGATAGTATTCTTATTCAAAACAAAGGTGCCCTTTAGATTCATATTTTCTTATCACCAATAGAAAAGTATTTTTTCCCAATTTTACTTTCCCAAAATAATGGATTGTGGTTTATGAAATAGGTAATGCATACAAGAAGTATGATGTGAGGAATTTTGGTCAACATTGGCCATTGATGGGAATCTTCTTACACAAAATTGATTTAAAGGGAGGTATTTTTCTCCAATCATGGGAAACCATACTAAGATTCTTATCATCTATTGAGACAAACACTTTTTTCTAGTGAATGGACTAGAATAAGGAATTCATGTGTCACTATGTATCTCATTGGGATGAGAATCAAACCACACATAGTTCTATGATATAGGTTCCAAACATAGATTTGACCTATATCTAAGGAATTAATACACATAGGAAACCAATCTGAATAGTGTTAGGTCATGTTGGATAGACTTCTAATTCATCATCTTTGGTTATGGACCAACATGATTAAGTAAATCATATCAATCACTCAAAACCTATAAGCTCACGTGATCCATTCTTAGTGTGAGAAACAATGGTATATCATAGGAATATTGGAATTGTAAGAAAATGATTGGTATTAGGTTGTTTCCAATGGGAATTTCATGGATTTTTATCATATCGTGAAGACACCATCCCACAAACCATGTAGTTTTGTTGCAGTGGTCAAAAGTACTCGAGTATATCCCAAACATGATGGTAAGGAAGTTAAGGAAGTCATAAATAATGACATTGAGGGTACTTGGATATGATAGGGTGACATGAGAAAACACTCAAGGGGTGACCATAGACCAAATTTTGAAATCATATTTTATTTATGATGTCATTAGTGAGTATAGAGATAAAAGGGTTTCTTCCTCAGAATAAGCATGCCTATGATTGACAGGTTACATTTCGGGCATACATTATCAAAATTCAAATTTGGAAATATTATGAATAGTAAAAATAGTGGTGTCCTTTGGATTTATATTCTTTTATCACTAATATCCAAAGGAAGCTAATGGAGATCTAATTTTCCCAAGACACGAAGGTGATTTGTGAAAGGAAAATTTTCTGGGTTACACTGAATATATTTAGACCAATGTTGGTCATAACCAAGTGAAGGATGTCTAACATAGAGATAGATCATATTCAAGATAAAGGGTGTTCATGTTTTGAACATGGATGGACCTAGAATTAAGGGTCCAAGACTCACTATGTACGTCATTAGGATGAGAATCAAGCCCCATGTAGTTATTATATGGAAAACTAACTACACATGTTTGACCTATATATATATAGGGAGGATTTTATATTGTATATAGAACCAAGGTTTAAGATCTGGGCAATTATATGTATCCTATGATAATTGGAATCAATAAACATGTAGTTATATAGAAATTTCCCTACACATGTCTATTAATATATAGGGAGGGACATTTTTTTCTTTGTGGCTAGGCCCAGGTTAATCCAGGCATCACTATCTATCTCATCAAAGAGGGAATAAAACTACATGTAGTTATAGGTTCAAGCTACAATGGGAGACTAACACCTAGAATGGTGGTCCTCTCAGGATACTGTCACAACAATATATAATTTTACATCATACGACAGGGATGTGGACCATGAATTTTAACGTCTTATAGTGAGAATGTTTCGAAGAAGTTTAATTTCATGTGACAAGTATGTTCGGAGTGCTTTTTAAGGTCTTGAATCCAAGACTAGCCATTTTAGGGTGATCCAGCCAAGAATTATCCAACATTATTTTTGTGTAAAGAGGGGAGTATATAATCCATGGATTTTTGGTCCTCTAATCCAAAGAAGTAGGACTAGATAGGCATTTAAGGGATGATTACTAACCATATATGTAAATTGGTTTCCATTATAATTTTGTCAGAGTGTATGGACATAAGATGATTTTCTCTACGAGATGAAAATTACTTTGAATGATAAGCCATGTTTGGAGGCATATTATGAAAATCCATGTTTTAGGTCTACTATTCATAGTCACAGAAAAGGTTTCCTTCAATGTTTAACACTCTTATTATTGATAGACAAATGAAATATTATTGATATCCAAATTTTCATAAGGTCCGGAGTATAATTTTTAAAAGGAACGTGCTTAAGTATCAAGGGATCATTTTGGTCGAAATTTACTAGAAATAGGTATAGTGTTCCTTACATAGGTTTGAATTATATATAGTGAAGGGAACATTTTAAGTGGAATTGGGATATGATATCATACATCACTACATATCCTATGTTAATAGTAATCATTCCACATGTAGTTATAAAGAAAGTTCCCTACACAGGTCTCGTCTGTATTTAGGGAAATGATTTTTTTTCTATGCTTTCATGAATGAAATGAGAACCCACCCTAGAATCTTTCGTGTGGATATAAATCATACATATAATAGTGGGTGAAATTAATTATTTTCACATCTAGGCCCAATTTGTAGAATCTAGGCGTCACTATGTATCTCATCAAAATGAGAATCATGACATACATAGTTCTAGGATTGATTTCCTACACTAATCAAGTTCATGTGTGGGGAGGGGGATTTTATCATATTTTATATGGTAAAAGATATTCAATTTAGGAATAACTATGTATCTTATTAGGATTATAATAAATCCACATGTAGTTCTAATACATAGGTGTAGTAAGGGACCAACACTGATAATGCTTATTATCACAGGTGAGGGATACAACAATGGAAAATTCAATTTCATATAAAAGAGATTCCAACCAAGTAGTTTAATTTAATGAGGCAAGGAAATAGGTATCCTAATGTAAAGAGGAGTAATGAAATCCTATATTATATAAAAACCTTTGGAATGAATTATCAACAGTTTAAGGTCATAGTGCTTGGACCGCGAAGTGACCTGACTATTCGAGGATGCCTCTGCCAAGATTCCTAATCCAATGTGAGCTATTATCATTGTGAGAAACATGTAATGGTGAGAGTTTCACTTATCACATGGGGGTATTAAAATAAATCTAGTGAATAAATTAATCAACACTTGTAGGTATGGAGTGGCTTAGTCGGCTGGTAAGAAGGAGTCTGATGTGATTGAATGACAAGAAGTCAAACACTAGAAAATACAATCATACATGAGTCAAAACTTTATATATGGGCCAGAGAAATAAGGTCTAGGTATCATTATATATCCTATGGTTATATGAATCAATCCATATGTAGTTCTGGTTCAAGGTGAGATGAGAGATTGGCACCTGGAACAGTGGTCTTTTAAGGTGAGGACGACAACAACACATAGTTTTACATCATATGATAGGGACATAGACCATTTATTTTAATGTAATTTTGTATGGAAATTTCCCTATAGTTTAATTCTATGTGACAAGGATTTATAGTGTCATTTAATTTTAGTTCATATTACTAAGACCATATGAAATTAATCATATGATCTATTTTTTAAGAAATCCTGCATTGGTAGGGTATGTAATACATTCTCCATCTATGGTGATAAAATAATTTAGTCAAATGAAATAGATCTTATAGATATAAAAAGGATCATCCCATTTTGTTTCAAGATTCATAGGCTTCTTCCAAGGTATCACTAGGGTCTTAAGAACCAAAACTAGTTCCACTTACAGAAATGAGCAAAGGAAAACCTTTTTATTGAAAACTAAATCTATTTAGTTTTGGTGAACCTCTAAATGATGCAAGGTGTGAAGTGTTTCCTCATCCAATCATTCCAATTAATCGAAAAACTCCTAGGACTACTCTTCTATGGAAAATTTATTGCATATAGAAATACAGAGAAAAGGAAACTGGACTTCTATGGGAAGAACTAAATCTTTACCATATACCAATGAATACGGGGTCACCTATATTGTTGTATGGGCTGTGGTATGGTAGGACCAAAAGGAATATAGAAGTTTTTTATCCCTTATTTATTAAAATTTTATACCATTTTCTATATTATGTTTTATATGGTTTTATTTAAAGCCTATATTTGTTCATTTGTCATTGCATGATAGTAGGATAAAAGGTTGGACTTAATGTCATATTCTTGTACAACCTCTTAAATTTGGAATAATATGTGTTGGATTCATTATTCATCGGTATTGTATAAGGGATACCAAACCTAGTTATTATGTTAGACTTCATGAATTTGATAATGATTTTTATCCTGACTTCTTTGAGGGGTATTACTTCAACCCATTTGGAGAAGAAGTCGATAGTAGTGAGGATACACTTAAAATAATTAGATATAGTGGGAGGGTGTGGTCCCATAATATCCTTTGACTCTATAGTGAATGACTAAGAGTATTTGATGGTGTGAAAAAAAACTCTGTGGGTTGATGGATGTAATTTACATGGACTTGATAGGGATGGATCCTTTATGTAAATTGAGTGAAATAATATGTCATCAAAGGCCAAAAACATCCAAGCCTCCTAATTTTTTGAGAAATAATTGAACCTAATTAGTGGGTACCACATGCATTGGCATGCTATTCTCACATAATGGTGATAGTCGCTTCTCCTTCAATTCATCTGATAACAATTCCATAAAATCCTTATTTATAGAGGGCCTTATGATGACCAGGGTTGTCATAGATGATGAATTTGACTACCTGTCACTGGATTTGATCTTTCCTAGCCCTGTCTAATGGAAGAATAACACTCTCAAGGTAGTCTAAAATGGGGGTCATACGTTTTTTTCATAAAATTATCTATTTTAGGGGTATAAGTTAACTCATTTATCTCTTTCATTATACTCTGAAAAAATGGAGATATCATTCTATGATGTGAAATGATGATGACTATTTCATCCCTATGAAAATATACCAAACTTGTGGCTGCATTTTCTAGTGAATATTCTTGAGAATTATACGAACATGGCACATGAGGAAATTTTGGATCCAATGGGAATTTAGTAATCAATCTTAGGACATATTCAAGAAAGGGGACCATATCTTCTTTTCTGATAGAATAATCACCATTTACTTGTTTGATTGCCAACTCTAAATCACCTTTAACATTCAGATAGGTTATAATAATTTTAAATGTGAGTTCTAATCCTACAATGAGGTCTTGGTATTCTACCTCATTATTGGTGAAACCTTTTAACAATAGGAAATAATAAGGCAAGACAACCTTTTTAAGAGAAATAAGAATGGCTCCCAAGCCAGCTTTGTTGATACTGGGGTCTTTCACCCTCTTTCTCATTGGGATTCTAGAAATGCAATCAAAATATAAATCCCATGTCTCTAGGGAGTCTTGGATTGAGAATATTTCTTTATCCATATGTTTGGTATTCATATGAATCTCTTCTAAAGAAGGGTTATCTACAAGTAAATATGCCAAATAATACCCCTTTATTACCTTTTGGGGTATGAACTAGATATCAAACTGCAAAAACATGACTACTCACCATACCAAACATCCATTAAACATAGTATGGTTTAGTTTTTACTTGAGTGGTTTAGTTTGAGTGACCAAATGGAACTCATAATTCTATAAGTAGTGACTTAATTTCTAAACAGCAAATATTAACACCACATAGTTCTTCTCAATATCTAAATAATGAGTCTCGGTATCAATAATGTATTTTCTAAGATAATAGAGACCATTTTCATTTCCATCATCATTATTTTTTGTGAGGAAATTACCGAGTGATCACTCTAAGGTTGTCACGTATAATATTAGTTCCTTTCCTTTTACAAATGGGATCATCACTAGTATAATCAGTTAATACATATTGAGACTATCAAATTCTTCTTTACAGTTTTCAATCCACTGATATGTGTCCCCTTTTTACATCAACTTGGTGAAGGGAAAGTACACTCGAGTAGGATTTTCTATAAAGAATTGAATGTAGGTAATAGTTCCTTGTAGTCCTCTCAAATCTTTGATGTTTCGAAGAGGTAAAATAACAAGAATAACCTATTCCTTCTCAGGATTGACATCAATTCCTTGATGACCTACAATAAAGATGAAAAACTTTCTCAAGGTAACACAAAAAGAACACATTAAGGGGTTTATTTTTAGATTGTGTTTTCAAATCTTGTCTAAAATGGTCATGAGGTCACCAATATGGATAGAATTGTTCCAATATTTTACTACCATATAATTGAAATATCTCTTGACAGACTCTCCTAGAAAGGTTATAAAGATACAGTACATGGAATGCTTGTTTGAGTGCCAGTATTCTTCAGGAAGAAGGGTATCACTTGGTAGAAATATACTCCTTAAGTTAACCTAAAGGTAGTGAATTATTCATATTCAAGGGATATTTATATTTAGTTATAACAGGGATAGAAATCTAAGAAATATGGTTCTAACTATAAAATCATCACATCAATGAAACGTTATGTAATTAGAACTGAGAAGTCATCTTTTTTATAGTGTTGGTTCAGATCACTGAAATTGATGCAAACTCATATTTCTCCATTTTTCTTCTTGACTGGGACTATATATGTGATTCGTTTTGGGTATTAAAATTATTTAATGAAGTTATCTTTGAGGATCTTATAAACTTTGGATTTAAATTTGGAAGCTTGGGTTGGATGTTTCCTTCTCGCTACTAGCTTGTAGGTACAATGGTATTCTAGCACACCCAGGTGGTGGGCGGCCACATTAGGATTAAGGCCTAGAATTTATGTTACATTACAGGTGAATACATATCTATTATACTTTAATAAAGAATTATAGTCCCCTTTCACTTCAATGGGAATATCCACACTAATTATTATAGGCCTTGGATACTCCTGTGTCCCGAGATTTATTCATTGGAGTTCATCGATAGTGGTAGATACATCATCCTCCAATGCTGGAAGAGAGTCTTGAGATCATACTCCTCTTTATCTTTCACCTCCTATTCCGCTTACACTATGTCCACATTATTATGGATGAGTGATTAAGTGGAATCATTAGATTCAACAAAAAGGATCATCATTATTATATTTTGAGGCATATATATCTCTATTTTTTAGTGGTAATACAACAATTCCTTCAAATTCAACTGATGGTATTGGGGAATGTTAAATCCCTACGGATAAAGTGATAGAATATCTAACTATCATTGTTGATGGTAGGATAAAAGAACACTTTCATATTTTTTATTTAAACTATCATGGCTGATATCATGAGGGTCAATGAGTAAAATCCCAATTCTGAACCCATATTCTCAACTTTACTGACTAGCAGCACATACTCATCACTGATATCATTGAATGGGTTATATGGGGTCATTTATAAAATATTCGGGGTGGTAACCTAATGAACATCATTAGTCGTGAGTTGTTTCCCATCTCTCTAATAAAATATTTCATCAATGTATTGATAATCACAAGATTCAAATAGATATTTATCATCTTATAATGTCTCTCTTTTCCCATTGACATAGTAATTTTGACATTGGCGATATGAAAGATGGATTTTTGTATATTTTTGTATTCAAGTCCTTCCAAGAAGGAAATTTAATTTTGTATCTTTTTTGGATAAACATGAATTTAAAATTTGACATTAACTCCCTAAACTGAGTTCTAATTTTGATCCATCCAAGAGGATTTTGTTCACTCTTTTCATATCCCTAAAGTTTCATAGGGGGAAAGAGATAGTTTATCTCTACTGTAACACAACCAAAAAATATTTTGGATCAAAATGATATTGACCCCTGATACAAAATTAATGAAAGGTCATATGATGTCAATGTCATCTAGTCTACCCAATATAAACAAGGGTCTGATGTATCCCTATATCATATCATCCATGTCCTATTTTATAAAGTATATGATAGTATAACATTTCATAGGGTCAATATATTCATATTGTACCTCTATAGTAGTGACCTTAGCTTTAAAATATTGATGTCTTTGTAAAGACTATAAGTTATTCCTAGATATACTTTGATAGGTTAAGAGAATCCAAAATAGAAAATTTCATTTGAAACCCATAAACTTTCTTTAGGATGTCATAATTTTGAGTCAAATTTTTTCCCTTAATATAGGTAGTTATTCCCTATAAGGAACATTAGAGGTTAAAGTGCTTGGGGCAGGCAATTTGTGTGGTTCAGAAGATGTTGAGGGATCTTTTTCTATAGTTTGATTAGTCTAACTTGGCCCTCCTACCCACCTAGGAAGACAAGATTATTTCACCCCTTCTAGTCAATATTCCAAAATAATTAGGCTAGAAATACTTTTAAGGAATTTAGGTACATTTTCCTATTATTTCTATGTTTTCTTAAGGTCTATTCCATGAGTCTCATTAGTGTAAATGTCTCTAGAAAGAATGTGACAAACATATTGGGTTCATTCATGATTATGTCTTTCACTTCCTCCTAATCCCCTGTTATATCTGTCTCTGGTTCCCTGACTTGGAATAGGGAACTCAAATTCATAAGATTTATCATCATCATAAAATGGATCCATAAAGTGAATGATTTTAATGGAACTGAAGATCAACTCTTCATCTGATGATAATTCCTCCTATCAAGGAAATTCCTACGATTCCATTTTGTAGGGTGGTTCTTCTTCTTCTAATATTTGAGGGGAAAATACATGTGATTTGGGTTCATCTTTCACATATAAACAATTTCATCTTTCTATTATTAAATTTTACCCCTTTTTATATGTTTCTTCCTAGAATATCAGCTCTCAGAAGACTGCAGTTCCGATGAAGCTAGTTATACCATGGAAGAAGAGACTGGGGGAAATTTTGGTTGGTTTACTTATTCCTGGAGGATGGCATGAGTCTAATTGATTGTTTTTCTAGTTATTCAACCATTGAAATTTTTTCACCCTTACTCATAACGTATTTCTATTTTCCTTATTCTATTATAATGGTTCTGTGAACACATTCCACTTTTTTCGATCATTTTCCCAAATTCACATTCCCAAAATCAATAACATTTTTTAAGATGCCTTTAAAGAAAAAAAAATCAACGATGGTTTACCCCATTTTTGGTGAAAGGGGTAATAATTTTGGAAATCATTGATTCCAATTTGATTGGACCTCTTGGGATTTATAAGTCGCAATAAATTATTTTACATGGAATCTATAAAGTAACCTGAAACTTATTCATCTCTGGAGGAATTTTTTTCTTCTAGTTTTCAAATGGGTAACATTTATCCACCATTACCTCATTCTAATGGAGTTATTGTTGTTGATTTTTCCATTCAGTTGATGGTGGTGTGTGATTATTTATAGGCTTTGGAACTGGAGTTTTGTAGAGACCGATTTTAAATTGTGGGTTGGGGTTTCAATTCTACCCATTATTTTTCCCCAAACCATTAACACTGATATGTATTTTTCTATAGTTTGAAAAATATAATCCTCTAACCACCATGAAACTATAGAAATATCGTAGAGAATTTGTGGATACCTTACCAAAATAAGTGAAATTTGTAGATCATCATGAAGTTTTTCAATGAAAAGACCCAAAAAATCCTATAGAGAAAATTGGAAGTTTAGGGAGTAAGTCAAACCCTTCCACAAATAAATTAAATCTAAGGCACCCCCATTTTCTCACTATTTTAAATTTGATAGGTTGAGGACTGTTTTCTTCCACATCTTATAATTGAATTGATAAATAAACTATCGGTTAATATCATCCCATCCTTTGATCAATCTAGCTGGTAAACTGGTATAACATACAAATTTTAGTCCCTATAAGGTCTACACAAAACTCCTAATGTTGGATGCATCTTTCTGCTCAAGACTTCTCATCATGGGACTACATCAGGACAAAAATTGTTTCATATGTTTTTCGGATCCAAAAAATCATTGAATTTAGTTAATTTAGATTTGGTGGGGGGAAGAGTTATGTCTACCCATTTAGGGTAAGTCTTCCTCTCCAGTTGTATCAGTGCATATTAACCTTACACATAATCTAATTAGATAGCCAATAACTCAATGGTAATTATGAGATTATGTGGAATGGTTAGCATATAGAGATCTTAAATAGGGGGAACAATAGGGTGGGATAGTTGTGGTGTATCTTACTATATCCATAGTAGATGAGAGGCATAGGCTGTCATGTGATGTAGTGTCTAAAAAATCTCTTGTTGTATCACTAATGGAGGGAAATAATGGCATATCACCTTCATGGGATATAAATATATCAGTTATAGACATCCCGCATTGAGTGGTGGTTATGTATCTACTTTTTTCTAACAAAAAATTCACTTTACTAAGGTGTGTTGGTTTTGGGAGCGATACAAGGCTAAAATTGAAGAATATACCTGATAGGGATGTTTCATCTGATACATTCCACTTTAAGTTTCCTCATCTACCTTATATCTTCCTAATATTGAGAAAATATTTCTTCAAGCATATGTGATTCAACATCTTCAGGTATCAGGTGAGATGTGTTTGTGCCTTTACGTTTTTCATTGGTTGATTCTTACCGAGGAGGCAGTAATGGAGAATTTGAGGGAGCCCTAAATTTATTAGCAATCCTCTGGTTTCTAGAACACATGCCTTCTTCGGTCATTTCCATGTGGAACATATTTTGGATGGAAACATTCCCATCCTTTCTCCCTATATTGTATTCCTGTTATGTAGATCCTAAAGGGGTGGTACTAATGGTGTTCACCAAGATAATACATTATAGGCGTCTCATTAGCACTGGAATTATAGGATGATTGGATATTATATGGATATCTTCAGGGAGATTTGTGATCTTCAAGAGAAGTTTCACTCCTAATAGATCACTTTTTATTATGAAAATAGTGAGGTCTTATTCTTCCCTTAACGTATTTATTTAGAGTCGTATTATGAAGGATGATTCTTAGGGAATCTCCTTACACTTCATTCATATGTGTTCCTAGTGATGAAGTTGGGTCGCAAGATGGGGAAAACTAGGAGGGTCCATCTTATGACAGTCCTCCTAAATGGGAAAATACAAAAATCCATTGGATAGGAGGTTGAGTCAAAACATCCCCTAGCCCTATGGGTTGGGGTTTCTATTGATCCATGTATAGGTCACTTTGAACTAGATTTTTCAATCTTAGAGGGGTTTTTGTGGAAAAAATTCATCCATCCCTGTGTGATGGGGTTTTCCACATTTTATAGCCACGACTAATATAATAACCCTTTTATGTTGTGAAGTTCCATTAAATCATTAGTGGGGTGAATTTTATAATATACATGTGAGATAATTTCTTTTAAAGGCCTTTCTATTATTTAAAAATTCTCCTTCCTTAAGCGAGAAGCTTGCTCAACCTTATCAGATGCTTTGGGAAAGATCCTCTCAATGGATATCTCTCACAAGGATCAATGTTTAAATGATCTGTTTAAGTCCAATTCCTATTAATCATACCATATTTCATGAATATAACAAAATCTTGAGATCCTAATTATAATGATGACAATACATGATGTCATATTTGGTGGGATTTGTTGATCGGGGAGTAGGGTGAAGTGAAACGCTCCATGTTTTCCCCATCCCCTAATACAAACACTGGGTGGGGCATGGATGATCAGTTGTTGTAACCTTTTTAATGCATCATGACATGTGTTTTGGAGAACCTCCTATTGTTTTCACTATTTTAGGAATCATGCATTTAGAAGGGAAGTTGAGTATATTTGATGGTGAAGTTCATTGATTTCCCTGAAAATATTTATATATATATCATAAGATAAGAATTTATCTTTCAAGTTTTGAAGAGTTTTCCATAGGTTTATTAAAATTTAATGAACAAACTATTCTGAAAACACCTTTTAAATTCTATGTTAAAGGGTGGATAATGGAAAAAACATTATTGGTATATTGTATTTATCTAATTTTTTACTCATGATGAATGAATCTTCTTCACCTTCTATAAATTATTCCTCCACATGATATTACCAAAGCATATTTTTCTCATATTCTTTACTGTAAGTGAATGGATTATGGGGAATCACTTTTTCTAGGTTGGAAGGAAGACAATCCAAGGGTGGTTCAAATAATGAATGATCCCTTTCTATATCTTCTGATTAAAAAATATATCACTTCTCAATGATAAATAATTATGAATAACTAGCCCCATCTTCCCAAGAACCTCACAATATTAGGTCTTTTTCATAATTGATTAAATAAGGGGAGGACCTTCTTACCAAAATAAAATTCCCCTGTAGGGAGGACCTTCATAGTGAATTCAATTATGTAGAGGACTATCATCATGGATTAACATCAGACCACATTCATATTTCAAATAATTTATACCCTAGGAAGGGCCTTAAGGGTGGATGATAGTAAGGGGAGGACCTTCTTGTCGTATGAACTATAGAATATGAGGAGAGATTCTGTGGATCTAATCAAGAGATGGATTCTCATGATCAGTTATTTCAAAACCATTAAGGAGGCCTTCATGGTAAATATTATGAAGAGGACCTCTATATTTTCTAGTAGTAGTTTTGTGAGAAGGTCATTAACAATTGAAACTACATCTTTCATAATTTGGTAAGGAATGAGTAGGATTATAGGCCATCATTGATAGATGTTTTATATCTTCAGGAACACCATCCTTATGGAGAGCATGATTATGATATTACCCTTTTATTTTTTTATTTAATTTCATGAGAATATTTTTTAGACATTCTTCATGGGGAGGTTGGAGTTATAAGTTATGGACACCAACTTTCATGAACAAGAGCTTGTCTGAGTATCTCTTTTTTCTTCCAAAATATGCCAACAGGATTCTGGAGTTTTTTATGGGATATATTTCTTCCCTGAAGTAGCGGTTGAAGTGGAAAAATAATATCTAGTTGTAATGGGTTAGTGTGTCTGATCCTATTTTCCATTTATGATGGCATTTTACCAATGACTCTCCTAGATGAGAGAATGAATAAGTGTCTATTCCTAATTGGACATCATGTATTGGTGATGGGACACTTCAAATGAGTAATCGAGGTCATGTTCCAAACTCCTAGTCACTTTTGATGAAAACATTATATCCCGTAATACTTAAAGAATGTGGACATAAATATATGCATGCCTTTCCTTTATTTCCATGATTCAAGGGGTGAATTATGCAGTTGGAATTGGAATATATGCTCATTTTTTGTCTAGATAAGCAATGTATTAATAATCTTATCCTCCACTTCCTATTAGGATATACTGATAAT
Organism: Viscum album; assembly: GCA_963277665.1. Taxonomy (NCBI): domain Eukaryota; kingdom Viridiplantae; phylum Streptophyta; class Magnoliopsida; order Santalales; family Viscaceae; genus Viscum; species Viscum album. Next base: position 563,950,984 of record OY728125.1, read on the forward strand.
CATCATATGTTGGGGAAAGATATAAGTATGCCCTCTATTTACTATCAGGACATTCCAGTAAGATTATATGGTTTCTACCAAACTGTATTGGAAATATTGAGGTATGAGATTAATTTTATAGGACACCTTGTAGGTTGTACCATATATTATTAGTGGGATTATCTAATATGAATATGGATGTGGTCTCATTATTGGTTGTTATATCCCCCCCCCCCTCGATAGGTTGTCTTATGTGCTCGGGTTTGAGTGACCTGATTCGAATCCCATGGGGTGACATCCCCATCATGCTGAGGACTTGGAATCGAGTGGAATTGGAGGGTGGTGGTTATTGTAAGGATCCCTTTGCAGTGACTCCAATAGTGTGGAAATATTTTCCATGGATTCCTCTTGATCTTCCTTCATAAGTTAAGGGAGGAGCATGTTGTTGCATTTTGTGGAAAGGCTCACAAAACCATTTGATACCGCAATGGGCCTCATCATATTTTTTTCACTATCCATTACTAAGTGTATGGTTGGTGGGGATTCATGTCTTGGTGTTATTATTGTGTATCCTTCAAGGAGAGAACTATTTCATTGAGGTTGTACTCCCAACCCAGTGTATTCATAACCTGATGTTGAAGACATTGGGTTGGTGATGGGTTCCTTTAACTATATGAGGACCTGGATTGTGCAACAACCAAATCATAAGTTTTTTTAGCTTTTATAGTTCCATTTAAATTTAATATAGTTCTATCAAATGTTCCTAAATATTTATACATAACAAACACCAAAAATAAAACCCATCATGGTAGAATCGCAATAAAAAAATTATCTGTAATAGATTGTCTTAAAGGATCTATGTGTGGCCACTTACATTTTTTGAGATTATACAAGGGAAACAAATGTGGGTGAAACATATATTTTTATTAATAAAATGATTCATTTTGGGTTGAAATTTTTATTTCTCACCCATTCATGGTGGGCCAGTTTCCATCCGGGTTTTTTCGTGGAACTGGAAACACACAACATTTCTCATATCAACGATGGATCATGGGACTACTTTCTAAAGGCGTGCAGTTATCGAGGAACTTAACCAAATACACTTAAAACCCCAAATTTGATTATTGGATGGGAGTTCATGCCCATCACACCCTTTTGGGGGAGGATTATTTCCTAATATAGGACCCTCTTATAGATTTAAGACATATATTTGAATCACTTTTTAAATTAAAAATATGGAACTAGTCACTCCTATGTATTAACAATCAATTATATACATATATTAAAATTAAACCATCTATATGTATCCAAGGATCACTATTAATGGAACCATCTGTATGAATCTGAGGTTTTACATCAATGTAACCATCTATAAGTATCAAAGGTCCTCCATCTTGGATACATTTGTTGTTTTATGATGCTAGTTTTAAGCCACATAGTTAGGTTCTTAGGAATTTTTCATCATCCAAGGATACATGAGTTATTTTAATTTGGGTATTGGGCTTGGGATATGATCTTCCTACATATCCTCATGAGAGGAATCAGAACCCACATAGTTTGATATTTCTTAACAGGACACATCATACCTTTTATGTTTATGTGATAAGTACTAGATCATATAGTTTAACATCATATGGTAATAACATCTAGGTGAAAGGGGAATAGAGAAGGATAGTGTGGGAATTACATTGAAACGGTCTGAGGGACCCAAAATGAATATATCCTCCTAGGTAAGATATGACCTAAATTTGAATATAGACTAATAAGTATGGTGATGGAGGGACCTTAAAGGAATATGGCCCTTCATGTCTGATAAGACCCTATTTGGAATATGGACCAGAGAATATTGGGGTGAATTTGGGGTGTTGGGTTTTAACATCGGGGTAGATTCCTACATATCACATTTGGACAGAAATAAAATCCCACGTTGTTTGAATGATTGTGGATTACACTTATGGAGGAGTCCCATGGTTTATTCATCAAGAATATTTTCCTTTGAAGTTTTTTTATAGTAAATGAGGCCCTTTGTGGGGGTATTAAAATGATTAGGGATTATGTAGAGTAGGAGGATTGGGTGGTTGATATTTGATAGTGTTGATGACATGATAACCACTAAACTATAATCCCACATTATTCATGCTTGGTGTGAGAAACGATAGGAATTGGAATATCTGTAAATCCACACAAACTCTTTTGTCTGCTGGTGGATTAGGTTGATGGTACTGAACATGGGGGGATGTCCTGTAAGAAATAATAGGGGATTACTCTAAGAGGGATTCCATATTAAATAGCCCTCCTCCCATCTGCTTTTAACATGTGTAAAATAGGAAGAGGGTAGGGATATGGGAAACATATGTCGTATCCTGACCCGAGAAGTTAACCACCACCAACCCTTTTGGGGGGTACTGAAATGATTGGGGATTATACCAAGTAGGAGGCTCGGGTAGTGAATATTTAATCATGTTGATGACATGATACCCACTAACCTCTAATCACATGTGAGTTATGATCATTTTGAGAAACAATAGTAAGCAGGATATCTGCAATCCACATAATCTCTTTTGTCCGCTGGTGGATGAGAGTGATGTTATATAAGGTGGGGTATGTTCTATAAGAAAGACTAGGGGATTACACTAGGATGGATTCCTTATTAAATATCCCCCCTCTCCTCCTATTTCAATAGGTGTAAGAGAGAAAGAGGGTAGGGCTACAGGAAATAGATTTCACAGCTCAGCCTGATAAGTCATCCACCATCATCCCTAAGGCTGGGATCCTCATTACTATATAAATACAAGATTGTAAACATTTTGAGGATCCCACCTAACAATGATTTTAAATATAGGACTTTGATAACCACATGAATGAAATATTGGATATGGGACTTACTGGTGTGTCATATACCTAATTTGAATGAATTGGGTGGCTTTGGTTGAGGCCTTAATGAAATTATTAATGATTTTATGTAGGAGGGACGTGAAGATATTTGGGTAGTTCATGAAGGGGACAATATGAGGTTGAACGTTGTGTAGAAAGAGGGAAACAAGGTTGGAAGTTAAAAAGACCTTAAGGATACCCCATTCTTATGCTATAATTTTCTATATATGATGAGGGTTTGTGGAGGGTTCCTTGAAGGGGACTACTTTACAGTGAAATTCTTTTGTAGGTGAAACGTAACCTTTTATGGGTTTCTATGTAGGTCCTCTTGTGAAGGATCCGTTTTGTAGTTCTCCATCATAGTATGTGGTAGGTGAATTATTTATAGGATTATTCTCTAGTGTTCTCTGTTGTTTATACATTCATTTTCCTATATATTTTATCTCTTTCAAAGACCATGTACTTATAGTCATGGTTAATAACTATTTTATCGAGATGGCCATTTGGCCTCATAGTATACCTAGAACCATGAATTTGAGTAATAAATACATCATCTAAAAGTTATTTTATTATTTTTGGGGTGGTAGGGTGACCACCTCAGACCATAGAATGAGAATTTTTTGGGGTTGTGAAAGGGATTACTCACAATGAAAATAGCTTAAAAACATTTTCAGGGGATAATTGCATTACCTCCTACCTGTTCAAATGAAAAAAGTTTGTTTTCAAGGTATGGAATAATTTCATTTCATCCTCCAAAAAAAATTTAAGTTCATTCAAATGGGGGGATTAATTCACTACCTTCTCCCAAAAATGGAAATTCATTGGTAGTGGCAGTTTCCTTACCACCATGAATCACAAATGATTTTTTTGTTTACGGGAGTTCCATGTGGAGTGGCGGTCCTGTATATGATGTGGGATATGTGAAAGGGATGGGATGATATTCAGTTCTAGTAATTTACCAATTTTAACTCAATAAATGGATTAGATAATTTAATTCTCGATTTTTCTTAAATTTATAAGAGAATTCTCATATTATTTGTAGATTTTACCAGGCCTTGCAGTATCATAGGAGGGTTTCATCATTTTTGAAGATTATTTTAGTTATTTTAGGGATTATTTTATATAAATTTATAAAAAAACCCTAGATATAAGTCTAAATGAAAATTCTAATTATATGATAATATATTTAAATTTTGGTAAATTATATATTTTTTGGTTTTCTTAGTATAACATACCTATCTAGATACCAAAATTAGATGCAGGTTCTAACACTGATGTACATAGGGATAGTAACCCTAAAAATTATTTGTTGGGTATTAAATCAATAATCTCTTGGGGAATGAAATTTTTGCCAAACTGTACACCTATTTTTACAATCTTGAGGTATATTCTTTGGTTAATCACATTCTCTTTACAATCCAATATGAATAATTTTTTATGTTAAGTAGTTATGATAATAAATATGAGAGAACCCAACCTAAATAAACCTAGATTAAACCAAGAGTGATTTATATTATACTAAAATAAAATTTAATGGTTTTAAAGTGTAATAAATTTCAAGGTTTATTTTAAATGGGATCATCTATAATAATTCTATTATGTTGTTAATTTTACATCACCCATTTTAACCCCTTTTAGTTTTAGTAATGGATGAAGCCAGAAGGAATCAAGTTTATGATGAGTTCAATGGATAATATAAAGATTATGACGACAAAAACCCTAATGGGATATGATATGGAGTTATAAAAATAGTGATTATCCCAAATAATCTATTAAGAATAATGAATAACAATGTGAACATAATTGAAATCCTAAACAAACAAAATAAGAGGAAGATGAAGTATCATGAAAATTCAAGTGGAAAAGATGATGAAAGAAAAATTTTCAATTTTATTCATGTTAAAATTTTGGGAAGTGTCACCCATGGAAATATCTAAAAGAAACATAAAGATATTTAGTTTTTTGTAAAAGGGGGTAATAGTGAAACATACTGTTGAGGAAAAATGAAGATCTCAGTAGATATGGTGAAGTGAAAATTATTTCACCTCAAAGTGCCACTAACAGTTCAATGTCTTAAATATAGGTGAATTTTTAATTATCTAATACAATACCATAATATAAAGGAAAATAAGAATTATATGACTTTTCAACATCCAAGACAAAGGGAACTAGGGAAATCCAATACATCCACAACTATTAAAGTTATTTCTGAAAATGATGTGGAGGGACAAACATTGATCATCCAATCAAAAACTATAAGTGATGTATTTTTATCTTATTCAACTCACTTCCTTGTACTTATAATTTTTTATAAGGACATAAAATCACCACCCTAATGGATATACTTTTATTTATTAATAAAAAATATCAATGGCATGGCTATTATTCCTAAGTAAATAAATCCACTCCAATATATGTTTATTTGAAGGTGTTTCTTATAAAAATATAATTTTACTTCGTGGAGTAAAATATGATTTTATATTGGAATTTATAGTATCTCTTATAAATGATAAATTCCAATATAGGAAAATCATGTTTAAAAGTCTACCCATGATCACCTGTTGATACGAGGCTGACTCTAAACTCCCTATGAAAAAATCCTCCCATTATATTGGGGTATTTTTCAAAAATGGTTAAAGAAAAAATCAAAATTAGTTATATTACTATTATAAGGGAAAATATGAGTTCACTATTCAAGTGTGGGATAGTGAGGAAAAGACCTCATCAGAAATTAAATCTTGATTCATGGAAGCTCTTATCTTCTTAAGTGAGTAATAATCAAAATTTGAAGGGTGAAAATTATTTATGGTGGAATGTAACAACACAATATTTCACTACATATTTTCATTAAATAAATATTATATTAATAGTTTGTTTCACACATAACACCAAACTAAAACAAAAGCATGATATTTTGAAAATAAAATTCTACCATTATAATATATTCATTAAATTAGAATTTATAAAACAATGAAACCATATTACAAAATATACAAACCAAAATGAATCAAATGGAATCATATAGTGGAAGTCTCCCATATGAAGATCATTTATCCAATATTGGTAATTAGGTAGTTTATATAAGGTTTTATCTAGACCAATATTAATATGAACTCAAATAATTATGGAATGAGAAATATCATATGCAAGAGAAATTCAAGTTCATGGAAATTTCCAAGAGATTTATGCTAGTGGAATCACTACCCTCAATCGCCACTAGAGCCTACCTTATGATTAGATATTATGTGAAAATTTTAATGGGATATTTAACTATAAATGAATATGATATAATCATGAATTTATTAATCTGATAAGTTATTGCACATGATCTACAACCCAATTTGTGAGGTATCCTTAAGTGTGTCCACAAGAACCAAGTTCAAAACTAGGTAGAGGCATATTTTTTGGGGGGTACTGTAGAAGGTACTATAACAGGAATTGTAGAAGTACTGTAGCAGTATTTTATACATTGTATGGGTACTGTAGCAGAACTGTAAACCGTGCAGGTACTGTAGCAGAACTGTACATTGTAGAGGTATTGTAGGCCTGCAGGGCACGGGTGAGTTGGATCAAGGCAGTGGCGTCCTGACCCCGAGGTTCTAATTTCGAGTCCTTGCAAGGAAACACGCACTATATCATAGTGATCCTCTCATGGGCCCCTCTACCCCATTGGAACTAGACTAAGCCCAAGGTTTGTCCACCTTGGGCCTTATTGGGGACATGTGGCGCACAGGTGGGAAGGCCCGCCCAATACCTCATTACCCAAAAACACATTTTCCCGTGGGGCACGGGTGAGTTAGTTCAAGGAGACGACGTCCTAACCCCGAGGTTCTGGGTTGGATTCCTCGAAAGGCAACACACACTATATACCAGCGATCCTCTCATGGGCCCCTCTACCTCATTGGGAACTGGCCTAAGCCCAAGGGTTGGCCACCTTGGGCCTCACTGGGGACGTGTGGTGTACAGGTGGGCAGGCCAGGCCAATACCTCGTTACCCAACAACACGTTCACCCACAGGGCACGGGTGAGTTGGTTCAAGATGGTGGCGTCCTGACCCTGAGGTTCCGGGTTCGAGTCCTCGCAAGGAAATGCACACTATATGTCAGTGATCCTATCATGGGACCCCTTACCCCGTTGGGAACTAGCCTAATCCCAAGGGTTGTCCACCTTGGGCCTCATTGGGGACGTGTGGCGTGTAGGTGGGCAGGCCATCCCAATACCTCATTACCCAACAACACGTTTATCCCATAGGGCACGGGTGAGTTGGTTCAAGTCGGTGGCGTACTGACCCCGAGGTTCCAGGTACGAGTCCTTGTAAGTAAACACGTACTGTATGTCAGTTATCCTCTCATAGTCCCCTCTACCCCATTGGGAACTGGCCTAAGCCCAACGGTTAGCCACCTTGGGCCTCGTTGGGGACGTGTGGCGCGCATATGGGTAGGCCAGCCCAATACCTCGTTACCCAACAACACGTTTTCCCATGGGGCATGGGTGAGTTGGTTCAAGGCAGTGGCGTCCTGACCCCGAGGTTTCGGGTTCGAGTCCTCACAAGGCAACACGCACTATATTCCAGCAATCCTCTCATGGGCACCTCTACCCCATTGGGAACTGGCCTAAGCCCAAGGGTTGGCCACCTTTGGCCTCGCTGGGGACGTGTGGCGTGCAGGTGGGAAGGCCATCCCAATACCTCGTTACCCAACAACATGTTTGCCCGTGGGGCACGGGTGAGTTGGTTCAAGGTGGTGGAATCCTGACCCCGAGGTTCTGGGTTCGAGTCCTCGCAAGGCAACGTGCACTATATGCTAGCGATCCTCTCATGGGCCCCTCTACCCCATTGGGAACTGGCCTAAGCCCAAGGGTTGTCCACCTTGGGCCTCGCTGGGGACGTGTGGCGTGCAGGTGGGCAGGCCATCCCTATACCTCGTTACCCAACAACACGTTTTCCCATGGGGCACGGGTGAGTTTGTTCAAGGTGGTGGCATCCTGACCCTGAGGTTCCGGGTTCGAGTCTTCGTAAGGCAATGTGCACTATATTCCATGGATCCTCTCATGGGCCCCTCTACCCCATTGGGAACTGGCCTAAGCCCAAGGGTTGGCCACCTTGGGCCTTGTTGGGGACGTGTGGCACGCAGTTGGGTAGGCCAGCCCAATACCTTGTTACACAACAACATTTTTTCCCATGGGGCATGGGTGATTTGGTGAGCGTCAGTGGCGTCCTGACCCCGAGGATCTGGGTTTGAGTCCTCAAAAGGCAACGTGCACTATATGTCTTTATCACCTCTCATGGGCCCCTCTACCCTGTGTGGAACTGGACTGAAAGCTCGAGTGTCATTACACCTGGGACTGAGGTTGGGGGAGTACATACAGGTGCTCGGTGGAGGGTGACGGCCCACCTATACCGTGTAACCCCTTGGGCCTAAAAACCCAGTGTACTTTTTTTGTGGAAGGGATGGGGCTCGAGTTTCAGGGGGTGTGGGTGACTCGCAGCCGTGGCCGTCGAGGTTCTCCTGTCTAGGGTTCAGCATGACTCTTCCTTGCTATTTTCACTGGACGCTCATGGTAGGAGAACTCGGATCTTCCTGGAATTCAGACGTGATAGTGGTGAAAGACTCGCTTCCAGATCCGAGGTGCGATGCTCGGACTGTTGCTCATCGGGATGAAGGATCCTCATATGTGTTTCCTTCTATTACTCGCTGGGTTGAAGGAGATCTGCATGTTGCTCACTGAGCTGAAGGAACCTCAGATCTTCCGTCTGTTTTGAATGTGGTTCCCTCATCCAATTCCCATGATGGATCTATGCCGGTCACTGTTAATGCAAATATGGTTGACGGTGTGCGTTTTTTTGAACTGTTGCTTGTGAATCGCCAAGCTGTGGCTGATGAATTTAGATCTAGGGTGGATAATCGGGCCATAGGTGTTCATTGGGTAGATGGAGTGGGGTGGGATATGGATTCAGCTGGGTCATTTCTATCGAAGAGGTTGTTGCTGATGAGTCTGTCCAATCTCCATTTGAAGGCTTCTTTGGTGAATTTGAAAGCTGTTTCAGATGGAAGTGTAAAGGATCCGAGTGGCCAAGCAGGTTGTCCTGCATCCACACCTTCGTTTGATTCATTCATTGACTCACACTCAAGTAGTATTTTTCGAAAGGGTTCAACAAATCATTTTGATGTCAGTCTTGAAATATTTTATGAGAGGATTGCAATTGGTAGGAACTCTCTAATTGCATGTCTTGTTTTAGAAAAGAGTGTGACAACTAGGAAATTTGATGATCTTGTCAAACAGGTTTCGTTCTTGTGGGGTTCCTCTGATTGGTAGTGAGTTTCACTTGGTCATGGATTCTTTCATTACATTTTTTCATCAAATTCTCTCAAGGTTCATGCATGGAGTATTGGGTCCCTTTCTTTGAAACCTAGATGGCTTTATCTTCATGAATGGTCCCTTGATTTCAATGCCTCTCATGCAAGGAATTCCTTTTCGCAGGTTTGGGTTTTTTGCATGGGCTTAACTGGGTCCTCTAGCATCCAAATATTCTTCATGACATTGGCATGGAGATTGGATCCCCTATTCGCCTTGATAAGGAAACTGAAGTTGTTTGGTTTGGACATTTTGCTAGAATGTTGGTGGAGGTTGATTTGAGCTCCACCTTGATTGATAAGGTAACTCTTTCCACTCCCAATGATAACATTAATATTGATGTTGAGTATTAAAGGAAACCACTTTTTTGTACCGAATGCATGGCTGTTGGGAACTCGTTGGAGTTATGTTAGAGGAAGATCTCTTGTGAGAGATGTGGGATGAAGGGTTATCTGACTACTCTTTGTAGAAATAGACTTGAGGGGAAGAATGTGGAATTTTCAAATCATGAAATAGATTCTCTCAAAAAATCATATGCCACTCCAGCTATGATTTTGGCCTCTAGAAAACCTATTTCTCATCTGAATGGGAAAGGGCTGATAGTGGATAAGTCTCCAATGATTGGCCCCTCTAATGTTCGGTTTGATCTTCACAAGGAGATTAAATCGAAGGATGGTTGTGTTGTTACTCCCACTAGGTTAGTTGAGGCTGGACATACTCCTAGCCTCTCTGTTTTTGGATCCCCTACTTTCATTGATCCTCCAAATGAATGTATGAATGTTAGTCCTGATGCAGGCTTGATATGAGATGAGACTATTGAGTTGGCTCCTTCAGGGACTTCTCAAAATGTTGGTTTCCATCGAGAAATTCAGAATCTCTTGATCTACTCTAAGATTTTTGGGAAGTGGGGTGACTTCTCTGAGGCGGAAGAGATGGCGACGGGTTGCGGCGGACCTAGCAATTTCAAAGATACACTTCTTTCTGGGAAAGGGAAGGCTGATGATTTCAGATTCTTTGATCCCGCTCCTTCGAAGAGACGACCAAGGAAGTATTATTCTAACATACATCGTACGGTGTCTACATTATCTTCTAAGCTCTTAGTCGTGTTCAATTCTGATATTCTTAAGATCCTGAATCAGGATAAGTCTCACTCTGAATGGGAAACTGCTGATGACTCTGATTATGGGAATGATATGTCTTATTATGATCTGTAATATTGTGTTTGGCGGATGAGGTAATGTTCCTCTGTTTGACCCCACCCGCCTCCTCTATACCTTTTTCTTTATTTAATAAATAGTCAGAAGCTTAGATTATGGTTGGTCTTGCTGGTACAGGTATTTTAGCAGACTGTACATTGTACAGGTACTATAGAGGACATGTACACTATGTGGGTATCGTAGCAGGCACAATAGTAGTACTATAGAAGGTATTGTTGGCACTATAGCAGTTGGAACTATTCACCTTGGGACACCGGTTTGGGATTTGAGACCTTAAGGATTTCGGGCCACCCAGGCCTTCAGGTCAGTAGGGATTTTGGTCCACCTTTAAGGCCATCGGGCCACCTCAAGGCCTTAGGGCCACATGCAGTTTCCCCAGACACACTAAAAAAAGGAGCTTCCCCAGAAGAGGATTCAGAGTAGGTGCACTCACCAGAGTAGAGATAAATGGATTTGTCAGAATGAGAGGGTATGACTATGTCATTGGGACAAGCATGTGCTTGGGTGGGAAGCCTATCCAGATGGCCATGTGAAGGTGGAGAGCTAGTATCATGATGCAGATGCTGGGGAGGGGCAGTTCCTTGTAAATAGTATGGTTAAATTCTCTAAGACCTTCGGGTCATGTAATATCCTAAACCTACGGGCCATGTAATCTCTGAGCCTACGAGCCTTGTAAGGGTTCTGCCTCATCCCTTGAAAGAGGGGTTATCAAAAATCAATAAAAATGAAGTCCTTAGGGCCATTCGGGCGGGATAAGTTATTTATCACATGTATTTTAAACATTTTGTATGTTTACTTTTTGAAGAAAAAATAGAAAGTTTATTCTTCTATAAAATTAGTTTTATTTTATATTTCATATTTAAAAATTAAATTCATAAATTTAAAAAATATATATATAAAAATGATTTCATTTTTATATTTATAATGTTGAAATTAGCTTATTATAAATTTTTATGATTTTTCAAAAATAATTTATTTCTAGGTGAACATTGAAAAATATAGTTTCTACCAAAACTATAAATTTTATGAATTTATAAGAAAAACCTAAAAGTTTATAAAAACTTTTTATTATTAAAATATGTATTTAAAAAGTAAAAAATGAACATTTTAAGAATAAAATATTGAATTTATAAAATTTATTATCTAAATTTTAGGAAATTAAATAATATTCTCCAATAGAAACTGTTTTGGGTCTTTTCTACTCATTAAATAATATTTTGTTAAAATATGTTTTTGGATTAATTTTAAATCCACATAAATTTTAATTATTTTATAATAAACCAATTAATATCATGAAATTTTATTACAAGTATTATTTTACACTACAAGTGTATTTTAATCTTAAAATATACTTTTTCTAAAAATGGGTTTTTACATCTTACATGCACTAAAGTTAAAATTTATTTTTCTTAAATATGTAAATTTTATTTTGTAAAATGGATTAAATATTTTAAATAAGTATTTAAAAATTATATACAATGTATCATTTAATTTTTTAGGTATAAAAATAATATTTCTAATATTAGATTTTATTACAGTGATAATGGTGAAATTGTTATTTTTAATGATTTATTTTATTAATATTGTGTAACTTTTATCTATTAAATAAAAATAGTTTAAATAATTTATATAATATTACTTTAAAAAAAATTGTAATTATATTAAAACACATTCAATTGGTAACCAAATCTAAATAATATTAAGAATGCATAATTTTTAAAACATCATATTTCTATAAAAAATTGTTTTCTTATTTATAATATGTTTAAATTTAAATGTTAATTTTGAATTATTTATAAATTTAATTATATTAAAGTTATATAAAATTCTTATTCATCACAAAAAAAAATTTGTTAGATTTTTTACCTTATATTTTTAATAAAATCTTAATTACATTCTTAAAACTAGTTAACAATGTAAAAACAAAAATGGTAAAATGTAAAAACATAATATTAAATGACTTGAAATATGATTAAAATATGTGTGTAATGTTATTTTTTAAGGTTTATCAACATTATATCAATGAAAAATCAATTATTTATCACTTTTAAAATCATTTATCATTGAATAGTTTTATTCCATTGTTGAAAAGTAATGGGTGTTCACAAAAGTTCCTTTTTCTTAACTTATAAATGGGACACACTTACACCACTTCATGTCACACAAATACATTTTAATTTCTAACTGAATTTATTAAATTTTTGTCCCAATATAATTCACTCTCAGATTCTTGGTCCTTTCTGTCATTAATATTTCCCAAACCCCTTCAAAATCAAGGAGGTTTCCAAGAGAATTTTAATTTCTTCTATATAAGTGTCTCTCTTCTATTTAGTTTTTATTCCATATTTTATTATTTAAACACACAAAAATCTATTTTAATATACTTAATTTTGTATTAATACAATTATTATATTTTATTATATTTTTGTAACAAACCATATTTATTCCTTTATATCCACAAAAATAATGTTGATCATTTGTTTGTGTCGATTGTCGCCTCTACGAAGTGACATATTTAATTTTTCACCACCACCAATATTAATTGGTTATACGTATGGAATTTAATAAATATATGAAAAATTTAATAAAAATTTTATTATTAATATAAAATTTATAATCTTCCTTCACTCTTTTTCATTCATTGGGAAATGAAAACTTTAACAATACATTGTACGAACTACTGCCTCCATGATGTAACGTGTATCATTTTTCATCTAGTTTATTTATTATTTATTAAAATATCATAAAATATTATTTTAAACCTTAAAATTATCTAGATAATGTCATTATTATTTACTAATAATTATATTATTTACAAAATAAAACAATTACATAAACATACTCATCCATTAATTATGATATGTTCATGTTTGGGTCAGTCTAAGAACCTACTTGAACAATGATACAAAATCATATCATAAATGACTATTAGAACATAATTAATGATGATGTGTGATATAAATAATTAAATTATTATTATTATTTGTTTTTTAATTCTAAAATTAATAATAAACTCATTAATTAAGATACCACTATTCATTTGTAAAAAAATACCGAAACATGTTTGTCGCTAATTTCATCTACAAGGACTGTAACTAAAAATATCATAGAATAAAATTATAACATTATAAATTATAATAAAACCTAAATTCCAGTACCTTGTTTTATTTTTGAAATTATTAAAGTTGGGATAATACTGAATAACAACAATTCTTTTATGAAATTAGTTCAAAACAATCAAGATTACTCACACCCGATATTGAAAATAGATAACAACTAAAAATATTCATGTAGATAATAATTGTAAATGAAGTTTAAATAAGGATATATACATTAATAAGGAAATTAAATAGTTAATTAATATGTTTATTTTTTTATACATGAGGTTGGAGTGTGATCAACTATGTGGGAAATCAAGGTAAGGCTTTCTTTGTTTCATTTTTAACTCCATATGACATGTCTGATATCATTCATCATTATTTATTTTATATGGTTTATTCACTTACCAATTTATTACACATGAAAAAATATATTCTATTTAATGAGATTTTAATATACATCTATTATTATTCCCCTCAATAAACTTTAATTCATACACCACCAATACCGTATGGGTTTCATTAACTCAATTTTGGATTCTTTGGGTCATAGTATTTTTTATTTGAATATAACATTAAATATCTATTTGATCCTTCCATTTCCCTATTTAATATTTCATTTCCTATTTTTTCTAGGTAAATTACTTCTCATAATCAATAACTAATACTTTCATTATATGTTTTTCAAAAATAAAAGTATACTTTTAGTAAGAATAACTCGCATTCTTATCAATGGATATTTTTCATCCATGTCTAAATTTTTTCTACTGAAATTATTTTCTTTAAATAAATCAAAATATGTTTTTTATTTTATATTATTCGTATTTTTATTTACCACTTTTATGAAACTAATGTCTTTAAACATTATCATGATTTGGTTTTTTCTTTAAAACAGCCTAAAGTGCTTAATAAAGTCATTTCTTTTCATTATTTACCACCACTAATTTATTAGATGGTTTTTTTGTTTATTTTTAAAGAAAAATTATTTATAAATATTTATAATAAAGTTTTAAAAATATTCTATTTCCCTTATAAAATAAATTGAAATTATTTTTTCACTTGATAATTTGTAAAAAAATAAATGGTTTTGTGAAAGATTTTGTATATTCAGTTATATTTTTTCCTCCAAGGTTAATCTCTTATTTAGTGATTTTTTAGTCACCCTATATATTTTATTTGATATGATTCCTTTTTTAAAATGATATTTTTGATACCCTGTGATTTATTAGTTTCATGTTATGTGATGTTTTGAAAGGTTTAAGAAACCCATTCTTTTTATGGGATCTTTAAGATATGATGATGATTGATTTTAAGTGAAAAACATATATATGGAAGATGATGGGTTGGGTTTGATATAACTCTATAATGAATTGGTTTGAGTTAATATCTCATGAGATATTCAGGCATTAAAATAATTATTTTGTGCACACACTCATGGGAAAAATGAGTTTTCCAACATTTTCATGTGCAGTCGTAATAATTTTCTTCACATATTCAAGGGAAAATTATTTTTTCCACAAAGGTTTTCATAAGCTTATGGTTGTGGAGCATTAAAATGTTGTTTATCAAGTTATAAAACATTTCAATTATTCTTTTAATTTTCAATATATTCCATTTTTTTATGTCACACCTTATTTTTATAATGTTCCACACTCTTATGTCATGCTCATATGTTTTATGATTACTAAGATGTATTTTGAGTCCTGTCATAACATTATTCTTCCTTAATGATATTTTAATGATTCTATATTTTTCTAATATGTTTTATGATTATCATATATGGTCTTATGATCTTTTAATAAGATCTTTATACTCTTCCTCATGATCCTCTTCATGTTTATGATTTGATACATTATTATATTTTTTCCCTTATTGGATGTCTGAGCTCACCCAAATATTATGTTTCCATTCCCCAGGATATGAAGATTGTTATATATTGTGATATTTCTATAAAAAAATTTATAGGAGTGTGATTATGTAGTAATGTTTGCAAGTATTGTAAAATAGGATGATTATGCTTCTAATGTTCAAGACACTAAACATTTTGGTCCATGGGTTGTAAGACTAGTTGTGATATTTATTATTTAAATCATGAAATTAAGGTATCATTTATGTTATGTTTATCTTAGTTTTCTTTATTCTTGAACATCTTTTAATGTTTTCTCATAAATGGTTTTTTAATAATTTTATAATTATATAAAATTCGTTTTGAATGATGAAAATATTTGAATGATATTTCTTTAGCAATGATTTTAAATTGAAATGTAAAGTCATGTGAAAATTATTTGGGATTGTGTGTTTTTGATTAATGAACTACTTATATTTTTTAAAATTATCCAAATGAAATGTTTAAATATGTGATGATGATAGCACATGGGAACCTAGGTATTTAGATGGGAAGGCTAGGAAAATCATTCTAGTTTTGTTAGAGGATCTATGGTAATATATTTATGCTACAAAATTGACTAAATATGTATTAGACATGATGGGTAGACAATAGAATGTGAGTTATCCTTCCATATTCATTAATTTTTCACACCCTTGGGGGTTTACGTTCACACTTAATATGTCACGGATCACTAAGGTGTGATGATCCTAGTTGAGTAAGACCTAACAGTAGGAGTTAGTTCCCTAGAACAGAATTTTTTATACTATATGATAACTCGTATTTAGTGTTTTGAATATTAACAGACTTATTATCACATCATGATTATTATTATATATAATATAGTATGTAATAATTTCCTAAGAGTAGTTATCACACTAAATGGTCATAGTAGTCTCCCACTATGATGAGATCCCAGAAAGTCCTCATTAGTGTTACTAAATATATATTCTATATCCAAATGAAATAATTTGGGGGACACAGATCATATAGGCTAACAATGATGGAGACTCACAGGACATTGAGGCACCTTCTCATAGTGAGCACCCTAAGTAATTTCTTCTGATGTAAATTATGATAACGAGACCCAGCTGTAGGAAATCCATATTTATATGTTTCATTGTATGTTCCAATATACATACATGTGTATTGATATATAGAATTTAAGATTATTATTAATGGATATTAAGATACATGTACATTGATGTTTTGACAAAAATTGTGATGACATATGTTCACAATAAAGTAGGACACATTGGGTGCATCATGATTAATATTTCATTGATGAATAATACAAGAAAGTATTCTACCCTTATATTACAGAATAGAAGATGATATCTCAAGACCAGTAATGGAAATGATACAGCCAAAATAAATCTATATCTATGGTGTTCTGTAGGAAAGTTCAATTTCCATAAATTCAAATAAAGAGACATCATGTACTTAGGTTAATGGTACCATCATGAAACCTTCCTGATTTGAGATATCACGATAAAGGGATTATATTACACAGTAAGTGTCTATATGAGGTTTTATGTTAGTGTGAATTTAACTTCTATCTCTATGGGTAACTCGGCTTGTTACTAGATTTTAACCTTAGACTTTGGGCTGCTTAACCGTTTTCAAGTGATTAAGAATCCTAGAGGGTCACATACTAAGTACATCTAGGACCTTAGTAAAATAATAATATTAATAATTATTAACAATTTGAATAAATATTATTCTCTCATGTTGATTAATAAATAATCATGTTTTCTTGATTATATATATTATTTAACTGGTTATTCTTGATAATATTTTGTGACCAGAATATTTAATAAATATTTACACAATATTTAGTGAAAATAATATTAATTTATTTATTGTTGAATAATGAAGTGTTATTTACTTATTAAATAAATACTCATCATTTAAGGTTTGATAAATATCTTTTAAAAAATTGAAGACTGAGTTTAATGGCCTAGTGAGAAATAATATATATAGGATATTATTTTAATAAAAAATATTTAGTTTTCAAGTTTAGTACATGTCAAGAAATAATATTATTATTATTATAGAGATGGGGTTCCATGGGAATTAAGGGAAATAATAAGGTCACATATTCAATTATTATTTTCTAACCCTAGTGGTATATAAACCCAATTATATTATTTCTTTTGTGGTTGAATTTTCATTTTTTTCACAGTGACTTCCAAATAAAATTTTCTTGAATCCCTAGAGATATACCTCTCCATGAATTCTCTCAAAAAATGGAGAGTGATCCTCTTTCACCACCCATATCAAGACTAGATAGATCAAAGAGAATCCCTCTTCAAAGATATTATTAGTGCGATCAATGAAAAATAACACAAGCATTAGGATGTACCACACTAGCACCCATAGATTACTATGGTGAAGTTTAGAAGTTTGTAGAACACGTATGGATCACTACTGAAGGAAATATATTCTTAATTACTATAATTAAATGATGGTTTGATGTGGATATGTTTTCAGATTCATCAATAAATAAAAAATTCATCACAAGGTAATTATTTAATTTTTTTAAATTAATTATAAATAATATGTGATGGTTCTATGTTTTGGTTCTACTGTTCTCTAATCAATTAGTATTTGATTCAATTCCTTTGGTCATGGAATTTATCATCGATGAACATCTCAGATTAATCATTGATTATGAAAAAAAATATGAGTTATTAATTTCACATAGGGTGCTTTCTCTACACCTATAACATTCAACTAGTATTCGAGTTGTCATATAATTATTTATAATTATTTAAATATCAATGATTGATTTACACATTTATCATTAGTTTTCAATTATAGTTTAATTTTTCTTTATTTTGAATCATGATATCTTCTCTTCTTCCTCTTTTTTCTTACAAATATAATCAAATTGATTAATTTTATGAATGAATAAGATTTCAAGAACTCATTTGGAGGTGTCGATGATTTTGGTCGTATAGAACAAGATTACACATCATGTAGCCTATTGGTACATGTCATTTACCCATGTTCAGTTCACCATGAATTAATTTTTAATTAATTTGAGCCATGTGAATTTATTACACATGGTTTATATATAAATACACCATGTATTAACTAGGCCATGACATTTCATGATCATATGGAATACATGGCATGTAACATTCATACATGACATGTAGTCCATTAGTAAAAGATATATCATGTATTCTCTTACACCGATTACATGAATGGTGTAGTGTAACTTAGAGTCTACACACCATATAGCCTATGTACACACTATGTATTCCCTAATTTATGAGTTAGGATTAAACACTGAGTCTCTAGTCATGTTCTGTGGACATATGGTGAGAAATATATATGTAGTTTCACTGGATAGTATACGCTATGTATATTACTAAATTATATATAATTAAAATTTTATTTATTATACCACTAAAATCTTTCAACACATGTTTTGTGTGGTCATTAATTTTATAGTACATTACATATAATATTTTATATATATATATTAAATGTATAATTAATTTATATGTAATTTTAATAACTAAATATCATTTATTAGTCGTAATACAGTGATTACTCTAATCACATTGAAACATAACATGCTATGTAAATACCATGTGTTCTGTGTGGTCATCAATTTGATGGTATATTCCATGAAATTATGTGATAAGTGGTGTATACTATATGCCACATGAGTAAATATTATAAAAATATAATAGACAGTAAATATTTTGAATGGTTACTCACCATGTTATCTCTAAGGTACATAATTTGGTACATAGTTAATTTTTAAAAAAAAATTATATTTGTTTAAAATTATGATGGATGTGAATATTACGAAAGTTTGGATGAGAATTAAGATAAAATAATGGATTAATTAAAGGGATAATTAATTGATTCAAGCATAATTTATCTTAAATAATATCGGTTAGAATTGAATTTTATTTTATTAAATGTGTAATTCGTTGCATATATGTGGATGATCAGGAGCATAGTCCATATATTTATATGTGATTGGTTTTATTTTATGTTATTAGTAAATTAAATTAATTAATTTTGCATCATCTATCCTATCATTATGTGACATCCTATGTTCCCATGGATTCCTTTTATGTAAACTAATTCATCAATCCTTTGGTTCCCCACACCTACATGTGAGTAAAATCTTACGTAATGGATAAAGCTACCAAGCGAGTAGAGTTAATTCAAGATTAGAGCTATGTAGAAACCAATCCAAGAGATATACATAGGTTAAGAGATGGAAATATGCAACATGAACCAAGTCATTGTTCAAAGTGTTTTTCCCCTACGTCAGTGGTTAGTTTATTATCTTCTTGATAAACTAATCATTTGTAAAATCCCATGATAATAACACTTTATTATTTTATTTATGTCAAGTTACATTTTTATTTAATTATAGATAATTTTTTATGATCACATGAATTAACGAATTAACAAGCATGCAAGATGGAACTAAAATAAATTTTATTATATGTAAATTTTATATATGACATCGTTAATCACTTAAGTAAATCTATTTAATATTAATAAAAATTTAATAAAGATAAAATGAGAAACTTACACATAAAGATAAACCCCAATATATATATATTAAGTCAATATAGACTTCCACTACTTATATTGAAATTGAACAATAGTTCAATGTTCTTGACTAGACAAATTCGAGGTGCTTTCAATTATCATGGAATTATAACTTGAATTTTTAGGTTTACTTAACTTAGTTTTCATCAAGGGTTGACTACTAAAGAAGGAATTAGTATAACTAAGATAAAAAGGCTAAGGAAATAAAATTTAAGGATTTCAGGATTTAGGATTACACTCAATACATTAAGAAACTATGAGTTAATATAGTCATCATTTTAATGCTTACCTAAAACCCATAAAACTTACTAACCGTTGAAAGTTGGGATGATGAGAAGAGGAAAAAATATCCTTGATAATCGAATTTACAAGAAACATGATATTCCCAGAGTTAATATAGTCGTTATTATCCTACACCAAGAATGGAAATTGTATATGTTGGAAGAACCTATTATGAAAGCGCCTAGTAAAGAGGCTAGTGAGGAAGAATTTTTTCTCTATGAGAAAAATTTGAATGATGAAAAAGATGTTTAATGTTTCATTTTATCAACTATGAAAAATGATCTTCTAAAGTAACATGAGGATATGGATTCATATATCACAACGTCGCTCCTTTAGGATCCCTATCATGGGAAGGCAAGACAATAGAGATACAATATCTCCTATGTTATTTTTACAACAAATCGTGGAGTGTCGTTTCTAGTTGGTTCTAATGTATTCAATCCTATTGGATACATTGAATTCTTAGATGTCATAGGGACTAAATTCCTAGATGAGTTCCACACATATCTCATACTTGCCTCACTACCTGAGTTTTTCTCCGGTTTTATTGTTAATTATAACATGATAAATAATGAGAATAGTATTTTAGAACTTCTTAATATGACTTAACTAGTAGAAAAGTATATGGGGTGTGACAAACCCATAATCCTTATAGTGTATAAAAAAATAAGAACAAGGAAAAGGGGCCTAAGAAACCTAAAAAATCTAAAGCTCTCGAGAACCATCCTTCCAAGAAGAGGATGATATAGAGGTTGGGAAAGGAAAAGGAAGTAGTATATTTTTCATGTGGAAAGAAAGTCCATAGAAAGATGGATTCAACTAGAAGAAAGGGTTAGCTAAAGGTGTATTCATTATCAAGTGAAATATTTCAATATCTACACATTGGGTATTATCAATAGCTTATTTTGATCATATTTTTATTCAAATGAAGAAAGAAATTTTATTCTAAAATATTTATAGAGGAGATGTGGATTTGGGAGTTTCCAATGGTGTGAGGCTAGCTACTCTAGCCATTAGAGACTACCACCTTTCATTGCCCGCAGGAATGATATTGGTTTTAAAAGATTGTTATTATGTACCTACCATTACTAGGAACATAATTTATATATCGTTACTAGATATAGATGGTTATGTTTTAAAATGTTGAAATAAAATTTGTTTCTTATATAAAGACAGCATATGTTATTGTATGGAACATTAAATTAATGGTATTTATGTATTGATTTATGAAAACCAAGTATTGTAAATTCATAATGAATCATGTTTTTCGGAATCATATAACACCTAGTTATGGAGTTACAATATTAATCAAGTAAACATGATTTTTTTAAAAAAACTTTGTCAATATATTTATTTATATTATTTTGAGATAAAACCACTTGAAATATATCATGATTTTTATAAGAAAAAATGAACAAACCTATATTTGATGGACAGGGTGAAATGGCCATAGAAATTCTAGTATTGGTACAAATTGATGTGTGTAGGTTATTTCCAGTAGAATATAGAGATGGGTATCCTTACTTGATACCATATATTGATGAATTGAGTAAATATGGATATGTTTACTTGATGAATCATAAATCTGAGTCCTTTTATAAATTTAAATAATTCAAGAATGAAGTAGATAATAAACTTTGAAAGAAGATAAAAAAATATTTGATCAAATTGAGGTTGTGAATATCTTAACCAAGAGTTTATCATATTTCTATAAGAGTTTGGTATTATAACTCAACTCACTCCACCTTAAACACCATAGTGGAATGGTGTTAGTGAAAAAGAAGAATCATACCTTGATAGACATGGTAAAGTTGATAATGATTCATGCTGATCATCTATTATACTTTTAGGAATAATCATTTCAAACTATGGCATGCACACTAAACTAAGTACCAAATAAAGAGACCAATAAAATCTCTTTAAGTTATGACTAAAAATTAAATTTTTTATTTCCAAACACGTTTTGTGAAAAAGTGAGAAACCATGGTTCAGACAAAAAAGGAAAAAACTGAACCATTAAAATACAATTTAATACTACTAGAATTTGGCTCCCTAAATAGTTTCCAGGAGATATTGCATACCTAAGTTTTGGGTTTATCCATTAAGATGTCTTCAAGTCTTAGCGTCAATTTATCCCAAGTATGAACGTACTCCTTAAGGATGATCTTCCCATTGTTGAAACCCCCAACTAAAATCAAGTCATGTCTGTTGATCCAGTTATACTGTTCCTCATTAAGATTCATCCTCAAAGACCTTCTCATCGCTATAGCATCTTCTTCTTTAGTAGCATTAAGAAACAAAACATGTTCAACTATTTCTTCATCTGAACTCATTAGTAAATCTAATGGTTGATCAAGAGCATCATCATCCATCTACTTGGTGTTTAATTTTTTTTCTGAACATGTCTCCATGGGAGGTGTCAAATATGATTAATCTTTATACTCTTTACGAATTCCCTTCATGTCCCTATCACTAGTCACACTCCCCTGGGCATGCTGCTCATCCATAGTCTATCTGCTCTGATTAGTTTCAACCTCCTACACCGGATCTTCATTAGTCAAACCATCAATATGATTGTCGAGCTCAATATCAGACACTTCCTTTCTAGGACCTGATCTGGTTGGAATTTTAGTGGCTGCAACCTGTCCTCCAATAGGTGACCAAATTTCCTCCGCATAAGAACCAACACCAATAGCCATGGGAACTCCCTTAAGAGTTTCATCAATAACTCATTCCATCTCAGAATGGGTACCATTTAATCCTGAATCATTGAAAACACTTGTTTCATTACACTAAGAAGTCACTTCCACTGGGTGTTTCATACCATTAAGATCTCTGATCAACCTGTTGAAAACATCCTTGACCTTGGGCTCAGGAAATAGAGGTACTAACTTTAAAGACTCATCAATTTGGTTGATATGATTTGGAATTAAACCATCCCGCTTCACAGGAGGAACCATATCTTCAACAATCAAGCCCATACCACTGTCAACAGGGGAATTGCACTGGGTATGTCTATTCAACAGGATAATTTGCAATGGCTCGTCCATGGATGCATCATCCTTCTGTAGAGAGACACTAGTATCTGTGGGATCTAAGGTACCCACCGATTGTTTCTCAAGGGGAACAATTCTGCAATCAACCAAATTTGAAGATTTTCAAAACAATGAATGACAATCTCATTGAAGATGACCCAATCGACAACACGAATCATAGAAATCATACCAGTTCTCAAAATCCACCAGTTTTTGGCACCGAATCTCATTTTCAACCTCGATCCATATTTATTCAATAGGGAGATTGGAGACATAGACTTCCATGCAAATTCTGGGTGCTATAGGATGGCACAAAGTCCTCGACCACTCATCGAAAGGAAAAAACCTTCCAACCATATTTCCTAACAATTGGAGAATAGCGGGATTTTGGAAGGGAAGGGGGCAACCCAAAAAAGATCACCCAGATCATCGTAGAGGGGGAATCCCTCTTCCAATGGAAAATGATGCAAATCCTATTGGGTGAAAATGGTTATTCAAGATAAAACTAGATATGGAAGATAAATTAAGTGCCTATAATGAAAGGCTAGTGGATAAAGGGTTTAAATAGTGATAAGGAATTAACTATGAGTAAACATTTTCACCAGTATCCATGTTTAAATCCATAATAATAATACATGCTATTGCTTCTTACCATGACTATGAAATTTAATAAATGGAATTTAAATCAGACTTCTTAAATGGGAACCTTAAGGAAGATATCTATATGACACAAATATAAGGTTTTGTGACTCTAGGTGATACCAAAATGATATGTAAGCTGAAAAGATACATTTATGGATTGAATCAAACATCCAAGTCAAGGAAAATAATATTTCATAAAGATATAAAATATTTTTTTCCATAAGAATGAATGTAATCCATGTGTTTACAAGAATTTTAGTAGTAATTCAATCATTATTCAAGAATTATATGTTGATGATATATTAGTTATTATAAATCACATTCTATTCATAAAAAATGTTAAGGACTAGTTAAACAACTATTTCTATATGAAGGAATTAAGTGAAGTAGCCTAAATTCTAGGGATTAAAATCATTACTGATAGATAAAATATGGTTATTGGACAAAGTTGTGGTATATACATTGACAAAATACTAAAAACATTAGTATGGAACAATCCAATAGGGTATTGGTTCTAGTATCAAATGGTATACATCTTTCTTAGAAAATGTATCCTCAGAAACAATAATAGAAAAAGATAATGAATAATATCACATATTCTTAGGTGATATGGTCAATTATGTATTCCATGTTATTTACTATACTTGATATTTTATATACAATGATAATGGTAGGAATATATCAAGATAATATAGCTGAATCGTATTGGTCCTCTGTTAAGGTTATCCTTAAGTGTCTGATAAGAACTAAGAATGTGTACCTAGTGTATAGAGAAGATGAGTAGATAGTCATCATGGTTTATACTATTGATAGTTTTTAAATATATAAATATTATATGAATTCATAGTAATGATATGTTTTTAGTCTCAACAAAGGAGCTGTGAGCTGGAAGAGTTCAAAGAATCTAGTTTTTTTATGATTCTAGAGTTGAGTCTGAGTATATAGCATATTTTGATGCATTTTAAAGAATCCATTTGTAAGAAAGTATCTTTATGTAGTACCTTTTAGAAAATACCCTATTACATTGTATTGTGATAATACTACAGTAATGGATCTTAAAAAAGACCCAAGGTCACACCAACAGACCAAGAACATACTCTGGAAGTATCACCTATTGATGAATTTTTATTAAAGAGGTGAAGTTAACATAAGAAGAGTTTACTAGGAGGAAAACATGGTAGAACCCTTTAATAAATATTTGTATTATTAGATGCATGAGTATCATGTGATATATAGCATACTAAAGGTTATTGGAATTTGGATCTAGTGCATGTGGGATTCTACTGGATTTGGTTCCCTAGAACAAACTACTATATATTTTATGATAACATGAATTCTTTTTTTAATATTAATAAACTCTTTATCACATAATTATTTTTCTTATACATGACATAGTATGTGATAATGTCTTAAGAGTATCTATCACACTGAAAGGTCATAGCATTTCTCTACTATTTTGGGAACCCAAAAAATTCATGATAGTATTCTTAAATATATGGTCTATAGCTATATAAAATCATTTGAGGGACAAAAATGATATTGGCTATCAGGGGTAGAGACTAATATCCTCTAGGGAATTATTAAATCCTATAGGGGCTACACAAATATAATAAAATATTAAAACTCCAAAAAAAGCTAAAAAATGTATAAGTTGACAATACTAACTGCTAAACCCATACGGACGGTCCATATGTTCTAAAATATTTAAAGAAATTAAAAACCAAATTTATTGATTAATTAGAGTAAGAGATTAAAAAGTTGTTATGGTTGGGTTTAAATCAATATGAGAGGCATTTTAGGTTCAGTTATTTCTAGGTTCATGTGTTAGGGATTCAATTTATTTTAGGTTCTTTCATGTTTGGTGTTGGAATTGGGTCAGTAGGGATCCTTGTTCCGGGTACCCTATTCTAAATATGTAGTTTCACCATTGGAATAGTTATATACCAGGTGAAATTGCAAAAATAGAAACCCAAAACCCTATTTAAACATAAATAACCAATATTTCATAATTGTTATACACAAAATAGGGAAATAAATTGATGTAATGAAATAAAACTCCTTGAATCAAAAGAAATGGTCATGAAATTGAAAAAATAGAAATAATGGAATTGATCATCAGAGTTTCCACAATCCAAATTAGGAATAATAAATAGAAAATCTCTAACATCATATCACCCAAAAATCACATCACCTGACACAAAAATGACTACTCGCTCATGCTAAGCTTAATGAGAATGATAAGAATATATACCTAAGATAGAATGGGGGAGAAAAATAATGAATCAGGTCTATGGATCATTTGGAAGTCATCCCTATCTCCCCTCAATCATATATCTCTCTAAATCATCATCCCATGCATGAATAAATAGGTTTTTACATCAAACTCACACACCCTCATATCTTTATTTTTTAGTTTCCATATACATTCATGACATGTATGCTTACATGATGTGTTATCTACATTAGAAAAGAAGTCTTCATATCATCCCATGTCTTGAAATTCTCACGGTTGTGTACACGATGTGTAATGGATTTTCACAATGTGAAATCCTTCACAACATGCATTAGCTATAGTGGTTCCTCCTGATGAACTCACATCATGTAAAGAAATACATGAAGTGTAAATTTATTCCTCTAATTTTTCATCATGTACGCCTTTATGTAATATTGGAATTTTGATTTAAAAACTTGGATCAATACCTTTATTTATGAAAATAATCTCTCTCTAATCCTTTTCCAAGTATCCAAGAAAACAAGTAAAACATTCCCAATATTAGAAAGATTAATCAATTAAATATCAAAATCAATGTATTAAAAATCCATAAAATACATGCATGAAATATACATATCGGAGATTCATAGGAATTTGATGCACCTTCTCAGGGTGTACGCCCTTGGTAACTTTTATTGTATTCAATTATGAGAAAGATACCCGCCAATAGGAAATCCACATTTATATATTTTATTATATGTCCTTATACGCCGACATGTGTATTGATACTTAGACTTTAAGATTATTACTAATGGATATTATGAGTCCCGTACTTTTATGTATTTATGAAACCCATGAAAACATAGGTTTTTGGAAAAGTATGATGTGTTGGGTGCGTCATGAGTAAATTCCATTGATAAATAATGTGAGAATAGATGTTTCCCTTATATTAATTAATGGAAGTTGATATCTTAGGCTCTTTAATGGAAATGATAGAGCCTAAATAAATCAATGTACATTGTGTTCTATAGGTAAGTTAAATGTTTTGAAATTTAAATAAAGAGACATTGATCACATAGGATGATTAAACCAGTATACAACCAACTTGATTAGAGATGTCATGATAAAGGGATTATATTACACAGTAAGTGTCTGTGTGAGGTTTTATGTCATTGCGACTTTAAATTATTTTATTATGGGTGACTTAGAGTATTTCTAGATTTTATCCTTGGAATTTGGGTTGCTTCACCTATTTGTAGTGAGAAAGTATCTAGGAAGGTTACACACTAAGTTTATCCAGAACCTCAATTAAATAATAATAATATTTATTATTTAAAAAACTGAATAAATATTATTCCTACACATGGTTTAATTATTATTCATGTTTTTTTGATTTAATATATTCAAACATTGGTTATTCATGAAAATATTCTGTAATTAGAATATCTAATAAATATTTATTCGTTATTTAGTGAATTGAATATTTATTTATTTATTAGTGAATAAAGTAGTGGTATTTATTTATTAAATTAATAGTCATTATTCAAGATCTAATAAATATTGTGGAGAAATGGATGATTGAGTTTAATGGTCTGGTGAGAAATAATATATATCGAACATTATTTGAATAAATAGTATATGATTAATTCATGAGTTTAGTGCATGTTAAAAAATATTATTATTATTGTAGACATTGGGTTCTATAGTAATTATGAAAAATAATAAGGGTGAATTTGAAATTATAATTTTATAACCCTATTGGTATATAAAAACAATTATATTATTTATTTTGGGGTTTCCATTTCATTTGTTATGAAAAATGACATCCAAATATAATTATCTTGAATCCTTAAAAGCACCCTCTCCAAGAATTCTCTTAAGAATGGAGAGCGATCCTCCACCACCACCACTCTCAAGTCTAGATAGATTAAAGACAACCCTTCCTTGAAGATATTCTCATGGATATCAAAGTTAAATGATGTAAGCATTATGATATACTATACTAGAACCTTTAGATTCCAACATCAACATTCAAAAATTTGTGGAGCATGTGTGGCCCACCGCTGGAGGTAATCTAATCTTGATTCCTATAATGAAATTTAAGTATAATGTAGTGACATTTTTATATCCATCAATAAAGAATGAATTCATCCCAAGGTAAATATTTAATTATTTAAATTAATTATAAATAATATGTTATAATCTCACACTTTGGTTCTAGTGTTATCTTTTCAATTAATATTTGATTCAATTCTATTGGTCACTATGTTTATCATCAATGTACATATAATATTAATCATTGATTATGATAAAAATCCAAGTTAGGTATGTCTCATGTGGTGCTTCCACTACACATAGAACCTTTACTAACTTACCTAATGGATTTAACCCATGGTGTAAGATTGATGATATGATTAACTATTTATACCTTTCAAATATGTTTATAGAAGTTATGATTAAAATATGTGAATTTTATTTATTTTTAAAATTATTAATTCATTTATTTGGGAATACTTATTGAATATATGGTTCCCTAAATGCTATCAAAATTATTATTTCTCCATGTTTATGTAAAATTGTGAAAATCGTGTTTTATTTGTATTTGACTCCTTAAAATTACAAAGGTTAGTTTATTTATTAAAGTATGATTATAGAACACTTTGTGGGATCAAACTGGTCTTTTTGTGCTCACACCCAATATATACCATTGGATATATGCAAAACTTATGGTGTCAGGTTCAAGTAAAGTCAAGGTGTCTCTTGTAACAGCGGGTATGTGGTCTAGAGGGTGTGGGATATTAGAGGTGGCATGGTGGGATGTAGACCCTCATGTCACATAGAGTTTTACTTTTTGTTTATCTTTTTTGGTTTTTCATTTGATAAGATTCTATTTGTTATTACATTATGGACATGTTGTTTTTTCATTAATCCAAAGTTTTTTTATTTTTTATAATACATATTACATGTATGTTTGATATATATTACCTTATATGGAAAAAAAACTAATTCAAAAAGGTGTTCATTATTACCCAAGAACATGTTTCCAAACTATGTGGGTCAGGAATTCCCTTTAGGCCTTATTGAGAGCCAGTTCATGTGAATAGTTTTACAAGTGATCCACGTTGGTTAAAGACACCTAGAGGGAAACAAAAAAAATTATTTTCAAAGGAGATATATCACATCCTGATGTTTTTGAATAACTTCTATCAATATCCTTATTTATGTAAATGATTGTTTAATAATGGGGAAGTGAAAGTGAAAAAGACAAAATTTGTAACCATTATTCAAGAGTATATTAATGTATTTCTTGAATAATTATCTAGACCTAACCAAGAAAAATAGGTATAATTATCAATTGAACTCATACCAGGATATAAAAGTAAATAAAAATCCATGTATATAATAGAGTACATTGAGTTATAGGAATTGAGGAAGAAACTGTAAGATCTTTTTTAAAACTGATTCATCTTTCCAAGTGTGTATCCTTGGGGTGCACCTATTATCATTATTAAAAATATGGGTGGATTAATAAATTTATACATTGACCAAATAGAAATTGATGGGATTTAAACTTAGAGAAAATAACCTCTTCTTATAATTGATATTTTATTTGACCAAATTTTTCAATATCAATTATTTTCTGATATTTTCCTCCGATCGGGGTATCATCAACTGAGGGTAAATAAGGAGGATATTGAAAATATAGATTTCCAATAAAGTTATGAACATTATGATTTGTTTTATATCCTTTGGTTTGACTAATTCTACCACTATATTTATTGACTTTTTGAATAGATTATTTAGAGAATACCGTGATAAATTTGTCGTGGTCTTTATTGATGATATTCTGGTATATTTCAAAATTTTCAAGGGAAATTAAGAACACCTAATGGTTATAATACAAACTCTAAGAAAATAAATAATTTTACTAAATTCATTAAATGTGATTTATGGTTGCAAAAAGTTCCATTATTAGGATACATTTTATCTTTAAAATGAATATACATGGATCTAGATAAGTCTAAGGTAGTAGATGAGTAGCCTCATTCAACTATATTAACAAAGATTCATAGTTTTATTGTTCTCTCATGGTACTATCGAAAGTTTGTGAAAAAACCATGGTTTTTTAATCCACTAACCATATTAACTTAAGAGGTAGTAAATTTCAAATAAATGAAGGAATTTGAAGAAATATTCTAGGAACTGGAGAATAGGTTGGTTAGTGTAAATTTACTAACATTAGCCTCTAATGGTTAAGTATTGCCCATTTATAGTGATGTATAATTGAAAGGACTTGGATGTGTGCTTATCTAGAATGACAAGTTTATTGGTTATGCCTCCCGAAAATTAAATTTACGTGATAATAGTTATCCTACAAATTATTTAGATTTAGTCATAATTGTTTTCTTTAACAATATGAATATTCTATATTTATGGAGAGAATTATGATATATACACAGAACACTAATGTTTGAAGTACATATCCACATAGAAGGAACTTAACATGAGAAGAAGAATGTATTTGGAGCTTCTAAATTACTATAATTGTTCAATTCATTATCACTCATGTAAATTAAACAATATCACTCATGAACTGAGTAGTAAATACCCTAGAGTTCTTTCAATGATGATAATTGAATTAGATCCATAGGTCACATACTTGGTAAAGATGAACCTATAAGTTATAAGGTAAGGTGAATCCTCAATTATATCCTAAATGATTTCCAATCATAATTACTATATAGGATCATTAAATCACAAAGATATGATCCTACGATACAAAGGAAGATAAAAAATTATGAAAATGGGAAGTTTCCTAATTTATTTCTTAATCTAGTGGGAGTAATAAGGTTCAAAACAAGTATTTGTATCCCATATATTTAGGAATTAATTAAATAACTATTTGATGAATATCATAGTTCTGTATTCTCTATACATATGGGAATCTCCAAAATGTATAGACATTTGTGTGACCATTATTGGTGGTAAAACATAAAATAATTTTTTTTTGACTATATGACTCGATGATTGGTATTTCAGAAAGTAAATATAAAGTGTGAAATTCTTAATAGAGTGTTTAAATCACTACCTATACCTTTATAGAGGTGGGATAACATCAAAATATTTTTTTACTAGACTTATTAATATGTCAAAGTGTAACAATATGATATGGGTAAAATTTTATAGATTATCCAAGTTTTTACATTTCATTGTTATATTAGGGGATTCTTCCCTTAAGTAACTCGATTGACTATATATTCTATAAGTGGTGGGTATTCATGGTATGACGATATTAATTATCTATTACCATGATCCAAGATCTACATTAAAGTTTCGTAGGATCCTCCAAAATTATATGAATACTAAATTTATCCTAAGTACAACATATCATCTTCAAACTAATGGGAATTCTAAGAGGACTATTCAAACATGGGAGGACATATTAAGGGATGGATCACTTGATTTTAAAGGTAGTTGGGGCCAAAATATTCCACATTTTGAATTATCCTATAACAAATACTTCCAATCATGTATTCAAATGGCTCAATATGAATTACTTTATGGGAAATGTTATAGAGATATAATAAGATGAGATGAATTTAGATAAGGAAAACTATTAGGACTAGACCATGTGAAATAAACTATAGGGAAGATATGCAAGTAACCTTAACACATATCAAGGTTTCTTAGAGTCGTCAAAAGAGTTATGTAGGAAATCAAAGGAAGGATATATAATTTCATGTTATTGATAATTTATTTCTCATAGTATCACCATGGAAATGAGTCATGAGATTGGGAAAATGGGAAAGATAATTCAAATGTACATTGGAATATTTGAGAATCTAAGGCATGTTGGAGCAGTTGCATATTGGTTTCCACTACCTCCTAATATTCCAAATGGCAATGAAATATTCCATGTGTCCCTCCTATGAAATTATATATCATACACAATTCATATAATTGACATTAATGGTGTGTAACCATAACCTAAATTTTCATATGAAGAAGAACCAATACATATTCTTGATAAAAGGAAAAAAATATTGAGTAATAATATAACTCGGCTTGTGAAAGTTCTATAGAGAAATCAAAAGTTTGAGGAAGCAACCTAGGATCAAGAAAAAGAGATAAAAGAAATATATCCCTTTTATTTTTAAGTATGGTTAAAATTTTGTGGGAAATATTTTTTAAGGAGGAATGTAATGCCCAAATATTATACTTTGATTATATATTGCCTCTAAATGAATCTAATGAGTTCATTAGCTTTCTCCACATGAATCACTAAAGGAAAATGAACTATGACACCTTTTATTAAAATTAATATAATCATTTAAAAGTATACATATGATTTTCAGGTGTAAATATTGGTTAATGTATTATAAAATTTATATAGAAATAAAATTAATGGTAATCCATTAATAAAATTCAATTTGTATATCCAAATAACTAATAAATTATTTTTTCAAAAAATATGTTCTTCTTACAAAATTATAATTTTATATTCCAGGTATTCTATGATATTATTATTAAATAATTATTTTAGATAAAATATTTAACAATATATACAATAAAATAAGTTACAAAACCCCCAATATTTTTTACTAGATAGATAATAAATTTATTTTATGATTAAAAATTTCATTTTTATTAAAATTGATTTATGCGGAGGTATATTATTTTTTCAAATTATTTTATAATATTTATAAGAAATTTAAATTTATTTATTTTAAATGATAAAACTAATATCTTGTTTAAAATTACATTTAAATAAATAAAGAGTCATCTGAATTTGATGTTAAATGATATTAAGAACACCTAATGATTAAAACATCATTTTCTAAAAAATTATTTTTCTACAAATTATATGTTTTAATTTAAAAGTTAATTTACTCATATTTAGAAATTGGATAAGGTTAAATAGAGCCCAAATTCAGATTAATCACATCACAATTTTGTAATAAGGTTTATCTTATATTTTTAGTGATAACATAATTACTATGGTTAAAATTTAATCAAGATTAATAGGTGTTAAAATGGGTAATCTAATGTGGCTCTAATTTTAATAAATCAATTTTACATTTATACCTTCTAGAATACCTTTTTTGGGTTATAAATTCATAAATATATGTTTCAGTAACATTTACCCACATAATTCACCTAACTCACCAAAATTACATAATCCTCATACGATACCAATATTACCTCTTGCCTAACTTTAGTTTCTATGAAAATCCCCCTCTTTTCACATATAAAATGATCTCACTCCCACCCATTATCCAATCCCTCACCATCCCTAAGAAATTGATCATACATTTATATTCTCTATAAATCATTAAATCCCTCCTGAGGAGTTCTTAAGATTCTATGGATTCCTCTTGAGTTTTAATTATCTAGTTAAAAAATTAAAGGTTCTCCTCCTCCTCATTTTGATTCTAGAAATTATTTTATGATAAGCCCTATGAGTTTCAATTTATTATGCCACCATGTGTTAATAAACAATAATTTCACGTTGTTAACACACTAATATATTTTCATTCAAGTGTATTCACCAAGATATAAGTATAATTCATTTATTAGGGACTTCCATGTATAAAACTAACATTCTTGAATCATGGGATTGAAATTATGAAATAAATTATTGTGTTATATGATCGATGTTGCACACATAATGATAGACATATAAAGGGTGTACCATGACAGTTATCTAATGAATTTGGTAAAATATTGATCTCTGGAGATGAAATTTTGATGATACCTTGGATGCATTACTTGGTAATTTTTTTTCATACCTTGGTGAATAACCTTAGTAATATGATTTTACAAATCCTTAGTGATAAATTTTTTTGACATTCTTATGAACGTCACATGTTTATGTTGCAGCAACATTACCATGTTATTCCTCATGTACTTATGATCATGTTATACCTCTATTAATTATATTCATGTTCTTATATTATGCCTTAATTATTTTCTATGATGTTAATTTATGCTCTTTCTTAATTATCTATCCCTTACTAAGATTTTTTCTCACCCATTTATTTTTAAAATTTCTCCATGAAATCTTATGATGTGAGGTGATCTAGGATGGGATAATAAATATTTTTTTAATAAAGTTAAAATTTATTTATCTTTTCTTAGGTGTTCCATATATTCCATGTATTATGTCCCTATTTCAAAGACACTAAACCTCAAAAATATACTAAGAAATGAGTAGTGTAATAATTTTGTTAAAGAATTATGTTTAAAACTCTGTATGAAATTATGGGTCATTTTATTAACCACACAGTTTCCACAAAAATCATTGGCAGAACCGTATTGGACTACACGATGTGTATGTGGGTTACATGTTGTGTACTCCCTAAAGAAGTGGTCGAGTCTAGCCTATCAACATTTTGTGTACTAATTACTTCACATGTTGATTTTTTTTTGTGAACTATGAATCTCATGGATCATCCAGATGTGGTGAACTTCATTATATGGCATGTACTTTTCAGTTACACACTATATAACTATGTCATCCATCCATAAACCTTATCACTTTCAGATGGAACCTTTGATCATTATTCAACTATTCTTCATGTGTTTTTGATCATATAAAGATGAATGAATACATAATAACCAATTTCAAATTAAAATAATGAATAAAATAGAATGAAATTCCAAAAACAAACATGTGAAGTTACTGAGGCACACATTGGATGCATATGGGTTAGGGATTTAAAATTTTTCATAACTGATTGAAAAAAATACATTATTGCCGATGATTCATAGACTGGTATGAAATTTGAGGATCCCACATGTATATATTAATAATGAAAATTAAATCATAAATTACCTTGTTTTATTTGATGATGCATTCATCAAACATTCATCACTAATCCCTCTAGATCATAAACATACACTTCAAAAGTTTATGGGATGATCGATCATTGAAATATGGGTGCTAGTGCATATATTTTATGATGTCTATATTCCTTGATGATTATCTCTACGTCGATTCTTTGATCCATAAAGAAGAACTTGAATCAATCACTCGTATTGGATTAATCTCTCTCTGTGAACTGGGATAGAGGATATAGAGTCTCTAAAAAAATCACACATGAAATAGTTACCTAAATGAGAGCTTCCTACTCCTTGTATAGTGAAGTTCCAAATACTCAGAAATGGATCCCTGGACCCTAAATATATATTTCCCACTAATAAGATTATAAAATATTTCTTATGACTGAACTACTATAATTATTCATAAATTTTATTTATATTATTATCACTTACTTGTAATATAGTAAATATATTATGTGATAAAAGTGATCCATTACCTCTACTATTCATTCCTATAAATATTAAACAAACCTTGAATATTAAAATAATATTTTTTTGTATAATATTTTTCCATGTATTTACATTAATTACTTGTTAGTACATTAAATAAATATATTCAAATCTAATTATTATATACTTGAAGAATAATTAATTTATTTATTACATGGAGATCATTTATACTTGGACATTTCTTGGACCCCGTATTTGGTCCCACCATGTCCATACTCAATTTCATAAGAATAGTTCAGACTTTTGAATACACAAATTACATGACCCTCTAGGACCTTATATTGATAGAAGTGAATATTATTCATAGACTAGTACTAGATTCTAGAAACCCATTAAATCCCCTAATGACATAAATAAAATTTATAGTAGCAACAACTTTTCCTATGAACACACATTTTGTAATACAACCTATTTTTCATGTGATGTCTCATAAATCAGGACACACACTTTATGTTATCATATATTTCTTTATAGTTCATTGACCTAACTCAAAGTATTTACCTTCTTATACCATGGACATGTATTTTTGGAAGTTACTACAATCCTGATTGATTAGGCTTGAGATATCACTTCTTTTCAGAAGTAACAAATTCTATCTTGATTATTCAATGAATTTCATGCCACCAATGCCACACCTAATTCAAGATAACTATATACAACATCAATTTTTTAGTTTTCATCTTGCATAAGATTATATAATCAAATAGTATAAATTTTTAGTAATATAAATTCAGAAACCATTATATGTGTCTACAGATAGGAACTACCAATGACACTAGAAACATGTGGTGTTCTTATTGGTAGTTCAATACTCATGATATCATATACTAAAGATCACAAAGTACAAACATCATGAGAATAAGACTTAATGATTATGGTCCCCCATCACCTAATAGTCACACATCATATATGTCTAGTCAATATGATGTATCAAGACCATACGACATATGTTTAAGATTAATTTCATAGTATCATTAGGTTCTCATTATCTATTAGAAATTGTTATAACCTTTTGATATGAAGAGTAATCTAAGGAAATTACCATTAAAATAATGGATTGAAAAATATCTACACAATTATGGTAAGTTTACATCATTAATAACTCAATGTATATATGATATGTTATCCAAAAAAAGTACTTTTAAAATTGGTTCTAGGGAACCCACTTTTACAACACTCCTACATGCACTAGATCCAACTTGATAACTATCCTTGTTAGCTCTCACATAAAAATATTATGCTTATGTTGAGTTATGGATATAGTCATTAATATTTCTATGTATCTACTGCATGTTTATTCTATAGTCTATGACTTCACCACCTTGAGTAATACTCCTAAGGAGATGAAAACCCTAAGTGTATTTTTTTAAACTATCAAAACATTACATCTTGTCTGGTACTAGTAATATAATTTTCATAATTTATATTATGATAAAACTAAAATTACTAGGTTTGATTACAAAAACTAGAAAAAATCATTTCATATTTTAAACTACTTATTTAGCTGCATCATAAGCTACAACACACTCCGTAATTTTAGATATGGATACCACTGGTTTGAATGATCTTCTCTGGGTCATTACCTTAGCCTAAGTGTGATATTTCATTATATTGATTTAAAGGAAGAATATTTTGTTTCCCATTATAATTATTTTCTCTTCCTCTCCATGTACCAAGAAGATATATTTTATACTCTCCCAAGTACAATTAAATAGTTCTAACTCCTTCCCATCTAGTTCTCTTGTATTATGATGATATTTTCCTAACGTAAATTATATGTCGGAAATATCACATCTAGTGCATATCATGGAATATATTATTGATCCATTTTATAAGTGTATGGAATTATAACCACCACATTAATATCCTATTATGTCTCATACATGTCTTCTTGAAGATATTTATACCATGTTATGTTAGCAAAAAAATATCTCTCGAATTATACCAACTTGTATTTTTCAATACCTTGTCATCATCTGTACTTTTAATTGGTCTGAGAAACCCATTAGATTTACCTCATAAAATATTGTTCTCTAAAACATAGGTTCATAATTTAATTTAATATTTGGAGGGATACATTTCATTATATTCTTAACTAACTATAAGACTAAATAATTATTTACTATATGTTATCAAAATATTTTACTTGGAAAATGGTTGTTCTCTAACTAACATCATGTGTAAACATGGTAAAAATAATTCTAGATGAATCTTCTATGGTATTATTTATTAATTCGATCCAAAACTAGATTTTAATAACTTTAACCCCTTATTATATTTCTATAGTGTCACCAAATATTTATGGTTGTAACATATAAACACTTTGAAAGAAAGTTGGTCTAGATATCCAATACCGAATAAAATAATCATAGAAAGTATCTTTGAAAAGTGTAATTCTAAGGGATTTAGTCTATAAGAATTATTATAACCAATCGATTATTATTGGTACCACTCTTGTACCATCCATGTAATGTTTATCTTTAATACCACCACAAAATCAATATTTTAAATAGTCAAAATACATAGTGCATGTACTTTGATACATGAAATCCATTATTGAATTTTAATTGAAGTTTTAAATATTATCTTGTTTCCATTTACTTATTCATAGTAGAATTTAATATTCTCAATTAATAATTTATCAGCATCCATGGTGAATGTAAAAACATTACCAGGGTTGTATCCCTCCTATTCAATATGTGTCTTTAGAACATTACTTTTCTATAAGCTATTATGTAACTTATTCCTATTCCAACTACTTGTGTAACTATAGATTTGACTAAATAAAATTCAATGTTTCTCACACTATCTCAAATAGATATGTTCACTATTTTATATAAATAGATTCTATAACTTGAATATAACTTTTCTATCTAAATTATTTTTGTAATATCCTTCGAAAACTTTAGGATAATTACCTTAGATTTATAATGTGTTATTCTTGATACATTTTTCTTATTAAGTTAGCCTTAACAAAATATTTTCATCTAAAGACATGTCATTATGAAATTATGGATTTTCTTGATATTATATCTCATATGAGATTCGTTTTTCATTGTATTTGGAATTTGGTTATAGGAACGTGTTGTTATTTTTGAATAATGTCTTGAAAAAAATAGAATTTTCTATAATGCATATGTATCTTAACATTGTTTTCCCTTTTAGTTATATTATAACACTAATGTGAATAAGAACATGTGAATTTAAGAATTACTCCACACTCCATTTTATTGATCAATGTTTGCATGTAGGACTTATCATTGATCCCTCTTACTTACATCATATCTTTTATGTGTATAAGGAAATGGGAGTTTAGGAATAAATCCCCTCTAGATTTTAATGATTTATGAATGCATGGTTCATATAGTATTCAAAAAATAGTCCCAAAGAAACTTATATATTCTAAATGGGAAAATTCAACACTTTACATTTACATTCCTTAATACTCTTAAAGGAGTAATATGAAGTATATTTACCACTAGCTTAAACTTGGAATATTTCATTCACTCAATAAAAACTAATTTCAAAATATTTGTGGCCTACCTTTATTTTAAAATGTTTCTTTGTTCAAAATCTAATAAGTAAATATGTCAATAATACCTATGTTTTTTTACTCTAAATATTCTAAAACCATTCTATTCATATCCTTTAAAACAACATAGTTTCAATAGACAAAGAATTATCTTTCCACAACTGACCATAACTGAGTCTTACATTTTTTATATTCAATAGTTATTTCCAATTATTCAAGCCTTAATTAAAATTTAGTTGAGTACTATACACCACATAAAAAATTAATTCCAAATATGGTATAATATATCCTTGTTTCCAATGTACATGTGTGATAAATGTTTTGGTTATACCCAATAAAAGTTCAAATGGAGTCATTAAACATGGTAATAATAAGTTGTTTACTTGTCAACAATAACATTGGAATCAGCCTTTCTCATCCACTTGGAGAATTCACCATTATTCTTATAACATTTCTTTTTTACTAGATTAATGTATTTCAATGCACATGTGTGATAGGTATGTTGCAGTTAATACCCAATAACTATGATAGAAACATCACAAACAATGAAGAATATATACTAAGTGGAATCCTCTTATTTCTTCTACTTAAATTCATTTGATTTTATCTTTCATAGAATTATCCCATGAAATGAGAATCAAATAACTTCATGTATGATGATTTACCATAGTTCATTGAAGTTCATTATGAAGGTGTCTTTATCATCACACTTTCCTTTAGAATTTTCTTCTTGTATCACCCCATAATATTCATTTTGTAATCATAAATAATATTGGATTAATTTGGTAAAATTGATATAATAATGGGATGTATTGAACGATTATGATCCATTTTTAATTTAAAATTATTAAGTGTAATCATCATCCAATTCATATCTTGCTTCACTTTCTCATTGTAATCTTCTTGGAGATGATACAACATGTAAAATAATTCATGTCTTGATGTTGTTTCCCTAACTCATTGGACACTGATGATGGAATTTTTATGTAAATATAAAATGAATTATACATGAGTCTCCTATAATCATCTTTCAAACTCTCACTTCCTAAGATGAGTCAATTGGTAGTGGGGACACCAGCACATAGAATTTCCATTCATTTCATAGTACTTTGTGCATGTGCCTGAACTACAATTTGGAAATTGGTTCAAATTTGAACATGTTATTTTTATAAAATTAATCGTAGTGAACTTGTTGCATTGATTATAATTATATATTAAAATAAAATTTTATAAAATAATTTCTTGTAATTTATTATCTATTAGACATTAATTATTAGTTAAATCATTAGTGTCTCCCACTATTTTATCAAACACTAGTATCTCGCACTATTAGATTTGTAATACCCAATCTCTTGAGTATTCCAGTGGTAAGGATCCTTGAAACCTCTCCTCAAAGTCTATGGTATGGATACTCTACTACTTAGAGAGTTTTAGGGTAGGTGTTTGATTGGAAGACCACATTAATCAGCAACTCCATGA
This sequence comes from Viscum album, assembly GCA_963277665.1. NCBI lineage: Eukaryota > Viridiplantae > Streptophyta > Magnoliopsida > Santalales > Viscaceae > Viscum > Viscum album. Next base: position 563,991,496 of record OY728125.1, read on the forward strand.
ATTATCGAGTGAAATCCCAGCTTCTAGAAATCGTAAAATTTATTTACTCAACTCTTTTCCTCTAAAGATGAAATAAGCTAGAAATGGATATTTATTTGATTTTATCTTTATTTAATTTGACCCATCACTTTCATAATAACACCCTAGTAGTAGAAGGAACCCTCAACTATGCTTGATGAGTACCCTGCACACTTAGTTTTATTCAAATACAAATGATGGAAGGTATTATAACTTAATATCTCTGTGAGAGATTTTATTATTTATCAATGAATAAAATCATTTTCTATAAAATATTCATGTATTATGTGATCGCACTCGCAACTTGACCATGAAGTAAATAGAAAACATTCACATCTGGATTTGTTTAATATATGTATTTTATATATTATTTTATATGATCATGCTCACTTACATACTCACAAAACAAAAATAAATAATTGATAAATTAAATAAAAACATGACTAATCTTGAGCATTTTTTATTAGTTGATCCATTTATTCTCAATGAATCATCCATGACCCTTGGGGTATAATATCTAAGTCATTTATAACTTGTATCGCAGATTGAACCCTAATCTAATATATCTGCATCTCATCTAGAATACCACCTCATCTTGGCATAGTCCACATCTTTTTTTATCTTCTTCATAATACATAAATACTCTCATGTAGGTTAGAGGGTATCATGAATGCATAATACACATGAAATACAACTCTTGTGGACACGTAGGACCTTATTCATATAATGGTACATATAGATGATGAGCAAACCATCTAAAATAAATTAATTATTACATATTGCATGCTATTACAGTAATTAATTAATTAAATAAATTCCATGCATACATTGGTCATTATATGTTCAAGATCAGTAGACCCAAAAATTAAATGATAAATAAAAAAATATGATAAATATATGTTGATTACAATTAAATGAATTAAAATAATTAATTTTAATTTTAATTTTAATTTTAATTTTAATAATTTTTTTCCTCATTTCCAAAATTTAATTTAATTTTATTCCAAAAAAATTATCTTAATTTTTGAAATGTTTAAATTCTTCTTGGGACCCTAGGTGGATCGGATGGGGCCATATAGGTTAGGCATGGCCTGACCTAGGCCGTTCCAAGTCGGGATGACCTAGCTGGAATGCTGGGTTGTCCAATGGTGCTACCTCATTCAACTGTGGCAGGTTTAGCTGAGCTGGTATGGAAAGTCAAATGACGGGGAACTGGTGGGAGGTCATTTGATGAGTGGTGTGTGGTTGGGATGGTTTGAAACTATGATGGGAGGTTATGGATTAGTATTTGGCAGTGTTATGATGTTATATTATTCATGTGTGATAGGAGGTGAGGGATCATGTTTGGTCGGGGAAGGAATTCATGCGATGGGAGGTCCAGCGGCAGGCCGATGTATGACAACCTATATCTTTAATATACCTTAATTAGTGATTTATTACATAAAGATGCACATAATACAATACTAGAATATCATGAGGTCTAGTTTCTTTATTAAATTAGTTAAATAGCACATTAACTTGAAACATGGTAACAACAAAATTATTTAAAAACTTCAAATGATGAACTTATATTTGATCGATCTTCTAAAAATGCATGGGATAACCTAGGGACATCCATAAAATAGGGTGATATATAAATCCTAGTAAGGGAATAATCAAATAATAACATGATGAAAGAAAGGCATGTTAGTCAATAAGAATATCAAGGTTACATAAAGGGGGTGAGAATCCTAAAAATAATCATCATAACATGATATATGATAATAACATCAAGGAAACATAAGAATGTGGAAACATCATAAAACATGACCTATTAAACATAATTCAAGGCTAAAAACAAACAAATCATAACATAGTGTTCCTATTATAACCTCCTATTCACTATACATGGAATATCATGAGATAAAAGCATTACCTAATTTATTCGAGGGATATATAATTTCCATCCCACCCATCACATTCATATCATGTCATGAATTTGTGTGCCACATATATCATTCAAAATAACAACATATTTTATCTCATTTAATCCCATTATTAAGGATTTTAGGTTATAAACATGGAATTCCTCAACAAATTATTGATTTTTAAAACTAAGTGGATACCCTTGAGTTGAAATGGGGATGAGTATTCACTACACAAATGTATGGCATGGAAAATCACAGGATAATTTTGATAGCTAACAGGTGTACATAAAGGTTTATAGAAGAGGTGAATTAGAGTGAAAGGTGGTATCTTGTTACATGGGAATCATAAGAATAGTAACTAGATATGGAATAACACTTTAAAAATTGGATAATTGGAAATAAAAAGGGCTTAGTACAAAGAAATTACTTTAAATAAAAAGAAGAGAGAGTTTAATTCCTTGAGAGGGAGCTTATAAAAGCATGGGAAGAGCTTCTTAAGGGATTGGGAACACCTTGGGAGGGATTTAGATTGGTTTAGAGAGAGTAAATTCATGATAAATGGGTTTTTAGTGAATATGAGTGGGAGGATGGTAGTTATTTGTAGTAAAGGAGGGGGGATTCTTTATTAATTTATAAACATAGGTTTTGGACTCTATATGATAAAATAATCAAATCCACAAACCTTACCATGTTTCTTTCCATATTTTCTACCAAATAGAAGTGAATTTAAATATTTTATAAGTAAAATAACCAAAATTATAAAAATAATACCCTTTAGGATGTGGAAGTGAGTCATGTTTATAAATAAGTGATCTTAAAACCTTAAAATATAATATAGTTTTTTGAAGATTCATTTAGGGTTTCTAAAATTAATCAAATAACTTCAAAAACACATTATTTTAAAGGGGAAATCTATATTTGGTTTTTAATTCCTTTTATATCATTTATTACATCACTTTTGGTTTATTATGATGTCATAATACGAACTATATATTTATAACATATTTAACTTTTACCCAAAAATTCAATTGCCTAAAAAATTATGAAAGCATACAAATGGGATAATTTTAACATTCTGATTTCAAAAATTATATTTATTTTACCAAAATAATTTTATGAATAGGATAATTTTCGCTTTTAAATAAAAATTCTTATTTACTGAAAAATACTAGCATTTATGATATTAACCACTTTTTTGCCCTTATAAAATTTACATTGGACTTAATTAAATTATATTATAATTTATATTTAAATAAATATTATTTAATAAGAATATTTATTAAAATAAAATTTATATCAAAACTTATCTAATTTATAAAAAGGACTGTCTTAATAGAAACTATATATTTTCCAAAAATATAATTTTGATTTCTTCATTTCAAAATATATTTTTTTATCAAACTCATTATACGATCATTTTTAAAGTAATAATGAAAAGAGATAAATATAATAATTAGTTTATGAAAAATGAAAATATATAAATTCATACTACTAGGGTCGTGATACATAACCCCTTATTACACCAGTGTTCACCCTAAGGGTAAGGTCTGTGATGGTGGGGATTTCTTGGGTGGTTTGACAAACATAGTTTGAGTCATGATATCAATAATATTGAACTTATCCCATAAATGGTTTTTATCATGATTTAATTATTAAATTTTATCTATGAATTGTTTAAGGGAAAATCCAAGTGAATATATCTCCCTTGGAAGATCTAATAAATTAGATTCATAGGGTACAATCCTACTGGTCGAGGTTATTTCTCCTTCCATTTGTGTAAATTAGACTTTATCGTAACCCTTAATGCACACCAATGTTATCAGTTGTTTTAAAATTGATATATTATCAACAATTAATATTATTAATGTTCTTCTAATTCTAATAGCCTATATTTTATAATTGGTCTAAAAAACAAATTATTTCATGTGTTTTCTATGACTAAAATACTTAATAAGGAATTTATTAATTCAAAATGAATTTTCATTTATAAAATTTTGGGTTGTTACATTCTCCCCCTTCAGAAATTTCACCCTCAAAATTTCATTTTGTACACTAGAAGATATAAGGGTACTTTAGTTTCATCACCTCTTATGGTTCCTAGGTTGCTTCTATAGACTTTTGGTTTTTACACAACACTTTTACCAGGTGAGATATCATGTTTTTATAAAATTGTCTCTATAATATAATATCATCACTTTCTGGTCATCATATGAGACAGAATTCTATAAGGGTACCAACTTTGGATTTTATTCATGTAAGGGGTCTGGTATATACTTCCTCAAGATGGATACATGGAACACATCATGTACTTGAGATAGGTTAGGTGGGAGTGGAAGTCAATAATCCGCATCTCTGATGTGACCAAGTATCTCAAAGTGGATAATGAATCTTGGAATAAGATTTAAATTCTTCCCAAACCTCATAACTATTTTTCATGGAGATATAAAAATGAAAACCTTATCTCCAACATCAAACTGTAGGTCACATTATTGATTTTATCCATATATTTTCTATCAAATTTTCATGGATTTCATATGATACTAAATGGTTTGAACTTTATCTATCTTTATTTCCAATTCTTTCCCATGTGCTCATGCATCACATATAGTTTATTCCCCACATTATTTCTTTCAAAAGATAGGTGACCTCTTCCACCATGGTTGGTGATGTCAACTCCTTGACTGAAACAAGATGTGGGATGTTAGTTCCTAATTAAATGTATTCATCCTTTGATATTTTCTCCTATACAATGTCTCCATAAAAGATTTAAGTCATTTTTGGGAAACTCATTCCCAATTCCATAATATGTTGGAAACTATTGATTATGTTATTTCAATATCGAAAAGGTAGTAACCTTCATTTAGAGTAGATATTAATGATGGGAATGTCTTGGAATCGTTAGATGTTGGTCTTGTTAGGAATCTTTAAAGTCTTCCCCTTTTGAATTTAGAGGCATCCCATATATGATTAATCTTGGTCATGGATCCAAATTAATCTCATGTTGAACATAGGGTAGTTGACACTAGGGGTGTACACATCTTAGGATTTTTACCATAGGCATCCCCTGTTCATTTAATGGGTAGAGATTTTGTTTAGTTGGGCTATTGATTTAATGTCTTTTGTGGATATTTTGGTCAAGGGTTTAACATCTTATGGGGATAGGTGGGATGGAGGGGTTTTGGTGTGTTCCCATGGGGAATGTGATTACACCTCGAGGGTTTAATGGTAATGAGAGAGTGTTCACTCATGGGAGGAAAATGATCACATGCTATTTTTCAGTGTGTTTCTATGGGGAAGATGAACATGCTTTTGGATTTTATAGTGGTGATAAAAAGTGCTTCCCCATGGGGGGAGAGGATCACATGTGTTACTGAGATAAAGTGTTCCCCTAAGGGGGGGTGATCACACTGGGGGATTTTATGGTGTTGTTAATATTTTGGTATTGAACCTCAAGGAGGTATCCATTTTTTATTGATATGTCTGTATTGAACATCATATAGGTGTCCTATGTACCCTGTTGGGAAATAGAGATCAAAACCCAAGTATTTCACTTCACTTGGTTAAGATCATGTGAAAGGACCAGTCCATATAGTTTAACATCATATGGTAAAGACATTAATTTCATGGAAGGAGCATCAATGAGGGCTGGTGTGTGGTTTATGCATAGAAACTTCCCAAAGTAGGGGGATCAACCATTGATGTGAGAGATGGTTTCATCCCATGATGATCATGAATGGGAATCCTATGTTTATAAAATAGGGTAAAGCTACAGTTTAACATCATATATTGAGGATATTTTCTTTCAATTTAACATTTTATGACTATTATGTTGGGTTATGTAGTTTTATGTCATATAGCACAAATGTTGTCAGGAATTATATATAGGGATATGATTCCCAATTTTGATATGACGATATTAAAAAATTCCTCTCTACTAGGAATGGTTGGAAGTTTCCCTTGATGATGAAACCTTTGGGGATTATGTATCTACTACTCATGTTCCTTTGGGTGGGGAATAGAGTAAAAACTATCATGGAGGAGTGGAAATTTGGGGGGCCAATGTCAGGTTTACTATGCTTAGTGTCAAGGAAATTAGGGTACCTATGCTTAGGATAAAAAGGCAAGGTAATGGTCATGAACATGCTTGAAGTGAAATGGGTGGACATAAGGGTATATGGTACTAGTCACATGATAGTTTGGGGTATGGATGAATAGGTTTTGGATGGGTACAGGGACCCTGAGCACTCATCTTTCACAAAAGGGTTTTTGCCTAAAAGGAGGCACCCTGCCTTGGAGAGAAGTCTTGGTTCCCATGGGGTTGGTTTTATAAAGGATAATTATCTCACAAAACCCCAAGAGATGAAAAGGTATTTCTTATTATGTGAAGGCCATAGACCATTGTGAAAGGAATATCCACCAAGGGTTGAATTTATCAAAAATCTATGGGAGGTAGTCTCTAAAAATATATCTATCTTGGGAAATAAATCTCTTCTTTGGATCAAGATGGTTAGAGTTTCGTGAATTCATAGCATTTGTTGGAATTCCAAAGGTTGTATACCCTGAAAAGTTAGAAATGGGGAGGTATTTATAGCACCAACGGTGGGGGGGAATCAATTTTTTGAAAAATTTGGTCCTGCATAAAAGGTTACAACCTTATTTAAATAAACGGTGTTCTTTGAATAAATATATGTTTCATAGAGTTTACTGCCTTAACTTTACTGAGGACGGAATACCTCTCTAAATCGGATTTATGTTGTGCAGAGGTTGCTACCTCCACCTCTTCATGGACCAGAGACCTCTTTGAATCAGAGTGTACATTGTGAGGAGGTTACCACCTCTACCTCTACATGGATGATTCACCTTCTCAAGGATACACTCATTCATGAATGTTTTTACCTTCTAGAACACATCTCCTTGGGTGGAATTTGGAGTTGTTTTGGATCGTATTTTCTTCAAAATAATCATTCCTTCCTCAACCTCTCCCATAACATGTGTATTTAAATTTCAAAAAATTCTCCAATCCGAAATTTATCCAAATAGGGATAGGATGGTTGGATTTTTAGATAAATGTGCTGAAAATTGGTGATTGGTATAATCTATTCATGAAACTCACTCTAACTATATTTCTACAAATAGGGGTAGGATTCCCTGAGGGGACTATGAGATTTTGGCAAAAAAAAATATATTTATACTTTTTAACACAACTCAATACTTTCAAGATCATTTATTGATATTTATCTTCATCGCTCATGAAACTATCTCTTTCACAAACAGCACTTTCATGACAATACTTTTGTGATCTTGTGAACTTTAAAAAACATGACCTTTGAAAACAGACCTCTATAAATTTATATATATGAACCAAATTATAAAAAAATTAAAGTATTTAATGTTGTCCACTAAAGGTACAGATTTTGTTGTGACTCTACGACGGGAGATGGTCATGAACCTCATGATTAGGGAGAGACTCAGAGTGATGGTAGATCACAACACTCTCACTAAATTATTGATGAAGGCATAGAAATAATATTCACTATGAAAGAGGCTACCACTATAGGGTTTTGGAATGAGGGATGATGTGTTCATCCTCAGTTCTAATCAAGATGAACCCACTCATTGGTTTAGGATCACACCTAGGTAGTACCAATGGAAGATAGTCATCGGGGGTGACAGTGTGAAGGACCACTCATCGCTTAGTTCACACGTCCTATGGAACCACATGAAAAATTTCAATGGGGATTTATTAGAGGAAGAGGATCCCTCACCCTAAATATGAGATCATTCTTAAGGTGGTTTTGACAGACCATATCTAGTGTTGGTCTGAGGAATGGGACTTGCGCCAGGGAGGAAACTTTATGTATGAGTGGTCCTAGGCATACTAGGTATTCCAGTATTACCACAAATTCGAGGTATATATGAAGTGGGATGGGATTTATGAGGTCTAATGGACCTCACAGTTTCATGTTTAATGTCACCAGGACATCATAAAAAATCTATTGGATAGGTGGTTATTAGGGACCAATACATTTCACATGCATCATGGGGAATTTAGTATTAGTTTTAGGGACCTCTACAACATCACAGGGATCCCCATCCAAGGGAAGATATATGATAATTTTATCCTATTTGAGTACATATGTGATTACCAAGATCATCTGTTGGCCTTCATGAGGGTTCTTCTATACTTGGTACATGGGGAGAGCAAGAACAAATCAGGGATGAAGGATATCCTATTCAAAAAATGGTTTAGATCTTTCCTTAATGAGTTCACGATAAATCTAGTTGGGATTACATGTTAATTTTTAAAGTTATCAATGTGAGGAAATGATAATTCATACTATAGGATCCTATAGGTCAGCTAGTGGGAACTATGGGTCTATAGTTTGAAGCCTGAGGCTCCTGTAGTTACGATGGGAAGATTTATTTTTATGTTGTTCTATGGGTGGATGATCCCAGTTTGATATTCTCACATGGGGTTGTGTGCAAGAATCCTCAACATGGAGGTGATATTGGATATTGGTTAGCACATTAACTAATAATTCTCAGTGGTAGTGAAGTTGTATGAGGTTATCTATTTCATTAATTAACATAAAAACCCCTTTCATGTGTGTGGTGCTTTCCATTTCCTATATGATTAGGTTTCCACACACATTGGGGGATATGAATACCTAAACATGGTATTATCTCCCAACAAAAACTTACAAATATCAATCCTCAACATCATAAGGATTCAGCCTCTTGAATTGGGTTTAATTTATGTGTTAGTGAAGATTGGGATGGAAGACGACTTCTTCCTCCATCCATATCCCCTTCTCCTAGGAATAGTGAATGATGATAGAATTGGGACCATCGAATAGTAGTCATACCTCTTGGCCTTTAAAGGTGGGGTATTGGTGGCCAGGTATGATTTTATAGTGATTTGAGACCCATACACTCCACAACTACATGGTATTTCTACTTCCTCTTGAGGCTCACCTCAAAGGTATATATAAGGGTATGTTGTGAGAACCACCCCTCAGTCCTTAGAAAAATATGGTTCATATTTTCACATGAGGATGGGAGAGGTGAATTGAGATTTTGACACCTAGTTATTCTTATGGGATCATCCATGAATACATTATGATATGGGAGGGAACATATCCTATAGACATTCTAAGGAGACTAGTGACTTAGTCGGCTAAGGAAGAGGCCCCACAACCACATGGTTAGGGGGGATTAGTGAGTAAGGCATACTATGGAGGTAGAGCTAGGATAGTAGGAGGGGAAGTGGCTATAACTCTAGAAATTCATGGTACTTCACAAGTGGAATCTTTAGGAATGGGAGTAGCAACAAGCTCAATTTTCTTAGGCAAATGGCATTAGGAGGAAGGTGGAACCTCAAGAGAAGTTCTAAGGGCACAAGTCCAGGGTCCTGGGAAGTGATTTTATCGCCCAAATTTACCCAATGACGTCGTTTTCCCTAATTTATGGTTTTCTTATGAAAGGGTAGGTTTCAATGTATAATCCCTACACCATCCCTCATTGATTCTCCTTCCATGATGTGATTATCCTTATCACATGATGTTAAACGGCATAAACCAATCTTGTCACACAACATTAAACTAGGAAAACAAACTATATGGGTTTTGATCAATTTTTTCCAATAGGGTATGTTGGACACCTCTATCAGGTTCAATCTCTACAGCTCAAAAAATATGGGATACCTACCTGAGGTTCAATCCTGATATCTCAAAATCACTATCAAATCCCTCAGTGTGATTATATCCCCCCCATGGGGCACACTTTCTCCCACCAACATTTGTGATCATCTCCCCCTATATGGGAACACTTTTTTCTCACCACCATTAAATCCAAAATTATCATCATATTCCCCAAAGTAACACACTAATAACCATAGTTTGATCATTTTACCCTCATGAGATAACACTCTCTCATTACTATCAAACTCTCATGGTATGATCATCTTCCCCACATGAACACACCAAAACCCCACCATCCCACATGTTCCCACAAGATGTTCAACCTATGCCAAACCTATCCCCACAAAAAGTTAAACTTATGACCAATAATTCCCTATAAGAAATTAAACATATGGCCTAATTGTCCCTACAAGCCATTAAAGATGTGGCCCAGCAAAACAAAATCTCTACCCCATACAATAAATATGGGATCTCTATAGTAAAAATACTCACATACCTACACCCCTAGTGTAAAATACCCTATGGTAGAAAAGGGATCTCTTAGGTTCTGTTCCCAATATGCCTCACATATGGGATGCCTCTAACTTCTAAATTGGAATACTTTACAGATACCTAATAATACCAATTTACAAATATTCCCATACATTCCCAACATTACTATCTACTCTAATCAAAGGTTTCTGCACTATTGAGAAATAAGTGGTGTGATTAACTGATTTACACCTCGATATGGAACTGGAAAAGAGTTCCATGAACATGACCTAAATCTTTTAGGGAGACCCGGACTAGTTGATGAGATCCTAGGAGGAATCTATGTAAGGAAGAACTGACATCCCATAATCCCATTTCTATTAAATAGATAACATCACTAACCATTATGGAAGAGGTCATCTATCTTTGGAAAGGAGGAATGTGATGCCAAAACAAAATGTGATGTGTGTCCCCAATGGAAATTTATTCTCTCTAATTATAATGAGAGATTGTTCCCTCATGAGTGGAAAATGATCACTCTCTAATTTTCTGTGTGTTCCTTTAGGGAATATGATCACACTTTTGGATTTAATGGTGGTGATAAAAAGTTTTCCCTCATGGGGGAAGATGATCACACATAGTGGTGAGAGAAAATGTTCCCCCTTGGGGGGGATATGATTTCATTGATGGATTTGATGGTGATATTGAGGTGTCAGGATTTACCCTCATGGAGGTATCCCATATTTATTGAAATTTCAGGATTAATCCACAGGGAGGTATCCCATATTTTTTGATATATAAGGATTGAACCTCATAGTGGTGTCCTACATACCCTATTGGGAAATAGGAATCAAAACCTATGTAGTTTACTACCTCAGTTTAACGTCGTGTGATATGATCGATTCATGCAGTTTACCATCATGCGATAAGGACACTAGCATTAAAAAATAAGCATCAACGAGGGATGGTGTGGGGATTATGCATGGAATCTTACTAAATCTGAAGAATCATACCATGGTGGGGGATAAGGTGGAATCCCATAATGATCATGCATGGGTAATCCTATGTTCATCACATAGGTTAATGATATAATTGAACATAATGTACTGAGGATGTTGTCATATAATATAAAATCATATAACTAGGGTGTTGGGTTATGGATTTTTACATCATGTAGCTCAGATGTAGTTAGGATTTACATCCTGGGATATCATTCCTAAGTGATATTGGGAGATTAAGAAAAAGGCCTCTCTATTAGGAAATTTTAGCAAATTTTCTTGATGATGTCACCTTTGGGGCTTACGTGTCTAATGATCATGCACCTCTAGGTGGGGTATAGCATAAAAACTACTATGGAGGAGAGGAAATCAGGGGTCACAATGTTTGGGGGCCTATGCTTATAAGAAATAGACATTAGGGTAAATATTCTTAGAATAAAAATGCAAGGTAATGGTCTAGGATAAGATTGAAGAACAAAGGGAAGACACCATGGTAGATGGTATCGGTCAAGCGAAAATTTGGGGTGTGGATGAACTAGTTTTGGATATCTACAAGGTCCTTGGGCACTCGAATTTCATTAAAGGGATTTTTATGAAAGTAGGAAACATATAGAGGCCTAATGGATGGGTTTCATGAAGGTTGGGGTTTCAAGAAATATTAGGTATTCATGGAAGATAAGGTTATCACAAAAGTGAATGATTCACGAAACAAGGTGACCCTACCTCAGAGTGAAGTATTATGTCCCACGAGGTTGGATTCATAAATTATAATTATATCATAAAACCCCAAGTTCATCAAAGTTATTTATTCTTATATGATCAGAACATTTTGAAAGGAATGTCCACCATGGGATGAGGTTATTCAAGCCATGGGAGATGGTTTTGTGAAATATAGGTACCTTGGGAAATCCATCTCTTATTTGTATCATGATGGTTTTAGTTCTATGAATTTATAGATTTTGATGGAATTATAAAGGTCAAATCCTTTGAAAATTCAAACATGGGGAGGTATTTATTGCCCCAGTGGAGGTGGGGCATCAGTTTCATGAAATCTAGGGGAATGTGTGAAAGATTGTGACCATTTCTACATCAGGGTTGTTTCATGAATAGATGTACATTGTTCATAGGTTATCACCTCAACCTCAGTGAGGACTTGAGCCCTCTACAAATTAGAGTTACATTGCACAAATGTTACTACCTCCACCTCTGTGTGGACTGAATACCTCTATAAATTAGGGTTGATGTTGTGGGGAGTTTACTAACTATACCTATAAATTGTTAGTCCAAGTTCATGAGGATATGCTTATTCATAAAGGTTTTAGCTTTAGAAAACATATCCCCTTAGGTATATTTTAGAGCTATTTTGGAATTTACGTTCTGCGTACTGGTCGTTCCTTCCTCGACCTCTCCCTTGACGCCTTTATTTCAATATAAAAAAATCAACCCCTCAAAATTAGATCTGAACAGGGAGAGTAGGATTGTATTACAAGAAAAAAACATAAAAAATTAGTGATTGGAATGCTCTATTCATGAAAACTGGTCTAAACCTATGTTTATAAATAGTGGTGGGATTCCTTTGGGGACCATGAAATTTTAATGAAAGAAAGGAAAGTTATCTCTTTTTTTGAAACTCAAGTATTTTTCAAGAATTTTTTTATCTTGATCCTCACTGATTGTGAATATTTCCTCTTACGTGAAAAACTCTTTCACAACAATACATTCATAAGCATGTGAACTTTCACAAACATAACCTTCTAAAATGGACCTTCATAAACTAAGATCTATGGCCTAGATTATAAAAACTTTTAATGTATTGAAATATGTACACTAATGGTGCAGATGTTGTTATGACACAATGAAGGGGGCTGGTTGGGAGCTTAAGATTGGGGAGATCCTCACAGTGAGGTCATATCATGACACTCTAACTGAATTACTGATGGAGGTGCATCAAGAATACCCAATATGAAAGAGGATTTCACTATATGATTTTGGGATTAGGGATGATGTGTTTGTACCAAATTCTAATTGAGATGAACCTTCTTATTGGATTAGGTTCACTCCTATGAAGTACCAATGGAATAGAGTTTTCAGGGTTCACATTATGAAGTGTTAGGACCAATAGGGGCATATATACCGGAGAGGGGGGTGAATTAGGTTATGGATATTCTTTTTCAAAGTTCTTCCAGCCCAACTGGATCTTGACCTCTTTATTACAAGGTTCACTTTGTTTGAACTTGGGTGTTTATTATGATCACTTATTTTCTTCTTTATCTGATGATGATTCTTTAAATGCAATGCAGGGAAGTAAGCAGGCAGACACAGATATTTTTACTTGGTTCACCCTCATTGGCCTACGTCCAAGAAGCATACGCTGACAAGTTTTCAGTCATACCAAATTCCACTATTCTTCACTAGATGTGGATACAAAGGTTTGGGAACAGTCACTTTGTCCTAGGCTCACTGCCTTTACAAGGTTCAGGGTCATCTCACTGCTTTCCGAAGGGTAACTCCCTATTTCTCTCTCTCTGGCTCACTGCCGATGGAGAGGATCACCTTCTTCCTCTTCCTTTGCTCACTGCTCCGGAAAGAATCCACTCACAGTTTATATACTTGCAGGTCTCTTCATTTGAATGAATGAATGCATCTTCCTCTGTATGTAGATGCTATGTTGATGTCCAAATTTCTCCCGTAGATGAATCTCTCTTTTCATCGAAGGTATCGGGAAAACTTCCAGCTTCCACACAGCCCGAAAAAACGATCGGGGAATCAACCTTACTTAGTTCGCAAGTCTAAGCCAGCACGCAAGTATTGACGCGCAAGTCACAACTGGCATCCAGGTCTACCTCAAACACCTATTCGGCACAATCTTCTGCAACTCCGAACCTGCGCGACTCAACCCCTTTTATGTCCAAATCAATATTGGCGCGCAACTACCAATCGGCGAGCAATTTCAAACACTAGCGCGCAAGTCCACCTGCATGACCACACACCACCTGTGCGACCACCACACCAACGTGACGGGAGATCTTATTTTTATAAGTGTTGAACTCCGTTGAAAATGAGGATGGGTGGTCCAATATTTATAGGCATTTGGTCAACCTTACGCGACGGCGTGCAAGTCTACCCTCGACGTTCAAGTCTCGGCGCGCAGGTCTCTGCCCTTGCAAGTCAACTGCGCAACCAACCCAATACCTGCGCGACCCTCTTTACTTTTCCAAATTTTGATCTTCTAATCTTGAAAAACAATAGGCGTGCAAGTTCTTAATCCTTCTAGGCATCGGTGCGCATGTCTCTTCATGGCGCGTGAGTCACCTGCGTGACCACACCAATACCTATGCAACCATCTTTTCTTTTCCATATTTTGACCTTCTGATCCTGAAAAACATTAGGTGCGCAAGTTTCCTCTCCTTCAATTACAGGGCGCGCAAGTCTCTTTTCCAAAACCACTTTTCTCTTTTTCTCCATTTTCAGGCCCAAAAATTTAGCAAACACTAGAAAACGGTTCCACCTTATATCTGTTCATTTTGTACCACCTCCAGGTCGTCAATTCCTTTGTCGACGTTCTTGAATCAAAATTGGATCATTTAACATGGATCTTGAACTCGACATTCCACCATGAAATCCCATTTTTCAACCAAAATTTATATCATGGTTTTCTTTTTCAACAATCACAGCACAGATGTCCACTTTGTCAACAAACTCAATCACCTCAAAAATGCTTCAATGATACCTTGAGGGATTTTTTCCCCACAATCTCCCCCTTTGGGTTTTTTGACAACTCTTCCATAAAAAGATACATCATTAACTCTTCATCCACCATTTGCCTATTAAAATTCTGATAGCGATCAAGGATTCACTCAACACATACTCTAAGCCCACATGAGTAATGCTCGGCGTGAGAAACAAGAGTAAATGAAAAGTTCATCGATGAATCACTTCAACTCTGACACCCACTGTTGACACCAAACTGATACCAATTTTTGGAATACCAATTGTTGGAAATATTCTTACCGCATTCCAACACTACCCTTCTGCACCACTATTCTTCTTTTATCATGATCCTCAGTTGGCGTGATATCTAGTCTTTGATCGATCACTTCTAGCATCGTCAGATTTAATACTCTCCCCCTTTCTCATTGCTATCCCTATGTCGATGCTCCACTTGTTAGAATCTCCTCGAATCTGTCATGATTTCTCAAATAGCCACATTGTCTCCCCCTTGAACAACCACTATTTTCTCCCCCTTTATCAACGAACCCAAAGGTCACTTCTTTGCAGTCTGTAACAGAGTAGAGAACACATATCAGCAAATTAGGGAAAACACATCATACCTCGGGGAGAGGGGGGGCACATCCACACTTTTTCAGGTGCGATAAGTTGACTGGACTCCTAAAGCCAGTCGATGTCTCTCAAAAGCTTCCTTGCGTAAGGCCTTTGGAAGAATGTCTGCAACTTGTAGTTTTGTAGGCACATACTCCAAATTCATGATTCCCTGCTCAACCTTCTCCTTGATAAAATGGTACATTATCTCAATGTGCTTTGTACTTGAGTGATGGATCATATTTTTGATGATATTGATATCACTTGAGTTATCTCACTAGATTCTGATCGGAGACTTCACTTCAATGCCCATATCATCAAGTTGCTGCTTCATCCACAATAACTGTGTGCAAGCTTGAGTGGCGGCAATATATTCAGCTTTTACGGTGCTCAATGAAATGAAATCTTTCTTCTTCCTCAGCCAAGAAACCCACAAGACACCAAGATAGAATGCACCTCCTGACATTGATTTCCTATTATCCGCTGAACCAGCCCAATCTGCATCAGTATATCCCAATAACGCTGTCTGAGATTTTCCATTATACATAAAGCTGAAATCCACTATGCCCTTGATATACCGAAGTATTATTTTCACTGCATGCATGTGGATTTCTTTGAGATTACTATGATATCTCACTACTTGGAATGTGTAGAATACAATGTTAGGCCTTGTTGCAGTCAAGTATAGAAAACTTCTAATTATTTTCATGTATTCTGTGATATTAACTACCTTGTCATCCTCATCTTTTGATAATTTCATCCAGGTAGTAACTAGAGTATTCATATTCTTAGAATTTTCCATTCCAAATCTTTCCAAAACCTCCTTGATATATTTGGATTGAGAAATGAATGCTCCATTCCTTCCCTGTGTCACCTGTAGACCAAGGAAAAACGTTAGCTCACCAATCATAGACATTTCAAACTCATGTTTCATGAATTCAGAAAACTGTCTGCACTGTGATTCATCTGATCCGCCAACAACTATGTCATCAACATAAACCAGTACCAACATCCTTTGATTACTATTGAGGTTGAAATAGATATTTTAATCAACTCCACCACGATGGAAACCATGTTTCTTCAAATACTGATACAGCCTTGAGTACCATGCTCTTGGTGCTTGTTTCAGCCCATGTAATTCCTTCTTCAGCCGAAATAACATTATTATAATCCTCATGAATAAGAAAAAAATTTCGCTACTCGATATGCACTTCTTCCTCCAGAATCCCATTCAAGAATGTACACTTGAAGTCCATCTGGAACACTTTGAACTTCCATTTCAAAACACCCATTTAGTCCTGAAGACTTTCTTATATGCTGGCCTCAAAACAATCTCCCACATCTGATTCTTCTCAATCTTATTTAACTCTTTATTTCATGGTCTAAACCCAGTTTTCATCTTCAGCTGCATCAGCAAAGCATTTTTGCTCAACTTGAGAAAGAAAAGATGATTGTTGTAGTGATTTCATTTTCCTCGTCTCAACTGGAGCTAACTAATCACTGATGATATTATTCCTGTCAATTTCAGCTCGACTCTTTGGCTTCTATGCAGATAAGGATTTTACTTCCTCGTACTCACCATTAGTATCTTCTTCTGAATCAACTTCATCCACTTCTGCTCTCCCTGAGTCTCTTACCACTTCCTCACTTTTAACAGAAAACTTTTCACTGTGTCGTTGTTCAATGACGCCATTTCATTGAACATATTCTCTCAGATATTTGTTGACACACCTTTGATTTTCTCTCGTAGCTTCTTGGTATCCTGAAAGCAGTCAGCTGATACCGCATTGTTAGAGAAAAATAAATAATAATGAAATGATTGATTATTTCTACTTCCCCCGCAATATGTCTTCTTGATCAGAAACACTCATCCTTTATATCCCATTGATATCTTTCATCTGATTAGGATATAGAGATATCCCCCTATGTTACACAACACTTCCTGTGGTTAGAACCAACTGTATATACCCTTAACCATTCTTCTCCTCATGCATCTTTTATTATTTGGCACTCAACATTGAGCCACTAACAGAATCTCTAAGCCTACTGAGATGGAACTCAGTGTAGGAAACAATAGATAATGTTAATAACCCAATCACTTCCTATTGTACTCTGTTGATCCCTTTATTCTTCACCTCTGTTACCTGATTTGAATCAATTAATACACTGGAGCATATCACTTATCCACTTTGAATATAGATTCCACTTCCCCTTGGATCATATCTCCCTAAAACTTGAAACACTTGAATAATTGGTTAACAACATTTATACACATAAATAGAGGGGTTTACTTCTGAAATCCTCAAGATGAGGATTGTGGTTGATCTTGATGGGTCAACCCTTTGATTCTTTCTTGCAGAGCATCACACTCTTTCCTTGCTTCTTCTATCTACCTAGCCAACTTCAACTGACCTGGCCATATGACTAAGCAATCATTACCCGCATGCTGAGTCTTTTTCTAATATGAAGATTCTGTAGGCCTGGCCTTTCTCATCATTTGGGGTTTAAACCCACTAGTACACATTTCTTTCATTGATGTTCCACCAAAATTCCATTTCCCTTGATTCCTTCTCTGAGCAAGAATATCTCTCCTTGTCATCTTCCCTCACTTCTTCTTCTATTGTAGGGACCTTCCTCTTTCCTCTACTTCATGTGGTGGCACACGACATGAAAATTTGTCAATTAATTCTTTGTTTATTTTTCTTTTGTCATATTTCTGAGTTTACACCCTATTTTTCATTGGTGGTGGGTCCTCCAGTGAATTTACATTCTTCTTACTCACATCTATAGCGTTTCCTCCCTTTTTCTTCCAGATTTGTTCATGTTCATTCTTAGAGGGCAGTTGTGAGTGTGGATGATACATCTTTAATTCAGCTTCATGTGACTCCCCTAAGGCTCTAAGCCTATTCTCCAACTTACCACTTTGTCTCGCAATGAAAGATGTCTCTTTATACATCACTGGATTCAAGATTCTCTTTCTGGTCTCCTTTTCCATTATCGCATTCTTCTTGCTGCAATTTCATGCCAAATTCCCTTGATTGGAACATATGAAACATCTTCTATTGAAGGCATACCTCATTTCATCATCTCTTATCCAAGATGTTGATGCAGCTTGAGTTCTTCCTCTAACATTGATCTCCTGAGCTTCCTGACACATATTCATGGTGTGTCCCATTTTTCCACAGTAATAGCATCTTATGAATGCCTTCCTATGAGATACTCTTCTCTTTGATTTCTCATGATGCTTCTTCTTATCCTCATATTTATCAAAGTTTCTATTTTCACAGCCTGAAATGTATTCTAGAGCCTCTGGATAGAATTTTGATGCGTGGCCATGAATCCCGCATAAATAGCACATGTTTCCACTACTTCTTGAAACTGTCCTCTTAGGCCTATCTCCAGCACCTACAATATTTTCTCCACTTCTGGAACTACTCATGACTCGCATTCTATCATGAAAGGGAGGGTATTCATTAAATCCAATGCCAACTTTTCCCAAACTATATGGTCTTTCAGATGAGAAAATATTTTGTTATTTCTCCTCAGAAATCTCATACTTCCTTTTCACTTTATCATCACCTTCTGAAGGACAATTGAATAGTAGGTGCAGTGCATCCTTCAACTTAGGTTTTACTTTGTCCTTTGATATCTCCATTTCCTTCTTGGATTTTTCTATCACATCCTCCAATTTTTGAATCTTCTTGTCTCTTGATTCAAGTTGAGCATTTAGTTCTTTTTTGATATTCTTTCCACACCTCATCTCATCTTCCAATTCTCATGTAATCTTTTCTGCCATGTCACCTTGCTTCATTACTTTCAATTTTTCCTCAAAAACAGATTCAGAGATAGATTCATTCTCTAGTTATAGCCTTTGATTCTTCTGAAGTTCTTCAGACAACTGTGTTGCAAGATCGTCATTTCTAGCTTTCAGATTTTGAACTTCATCTGACTTATGACTCTCTTCATAATCACCAGCCTTTTTTTTCCTTTTTTTAGCCTGATTTTGTAGTTCCTTACCTTGAGAATCATTCTTCTCCTTTAGGTCAGTAGCCACATCAATAAGCCTTTGATTTAATACTCTAAGATTTTTTACCTCAATTTCCAATACATGGATCCTGATATCTTTAGATTTTACTTCTTCATCCAATTTATGATCCAATTTCTTTTTCATGTTGTCAACATCTACTGGTGGCCTCCTTCTTGAAACTTCTTCATCATTAGTTGTTTCGGTATCAATTTGAAGTTCTAGTACTTCACTCATTCATACATCATGATTGAGTGAATCAATATTTTACCTATTATATTCATCTAGGCCTTATTTTAGTATGTTATTTGATTCTTTTAATTTAATCACATTTTTCCCATACACACTTCCACACTGAGGAATACCACCTGACTTCTGATTCTTCTTTGATGTTATTCTCTTTGTCATGGAACACCTAGATAAGAGCAGACTGATTCTTTAGCCACACAGATCGACTACACCAAGTCAGAGCAAAAAAATATGATAAAAGCAACATTCACTTTGATACCAATTGTTAGGACCAATAGGGGCCTATATACCCTGAGAGGGGGGGTGAATCAGGGTATGGATATTCTTTTTCAAAGTTCTTCCTGACCCACTGGATCTTGACCTCTTTATTAAAAGGGTCACTTTTTTTGCACTTGTGTGTTTATTAAGATCACTTATTTTCTTCTTTATCTGATGATGATGCTTTAAATGCAATGCAGGGAAGTAAGTAGGTAGACATAGATATTTTTACTTGGTTCACCCTCACAGGGCTACGCCCAAGGAGCATACGCCGACAAGTTTCCGGTCTTACCAAATTCCACTATTCTTCACTAGATGGGGATGCAAAGGTTTGGGAACAGTCACTATATCCTAGGATCACTGCCATTACAAGGTTTAGGGTCAGCTCACTGCTTTCCCAAGGGTCACTCCCTATTTCTCTCTCTCTGGCTCATTGCCGGTGGAGAGGATCACCTTTTTCCTCTTCCTTTTCTCACTGCTCTAGAAAGGATCCACTCATAGTTTATAGACTTGTAGGTCTCTTCATTTGCATAAAGTAATGCATCTTCCTCTGTATGTAGATGTTATGTTGAAGTCCAACTTTCACTCATAGATGAATCTCTCTTTGCACCGAAGGTATCGGGAAAACTTCCAGCTTCTACACAGCCCGAAAACACGGCCGGGGAATCATCCTTACTTGGCGCGCAAGTCTAAGCCGGCGCGCAAGTATCGGCACACAAGTCACAACTGGCACGTAGGTATACCTCAAACACCTGCGCGGCACAATCTTCTACAACTGCAAACCTACTTGACTTAACCCCTTTTATGCCCAAACCAATATTGGTGTGCAACTACTAATCAGCGCGCAACTTCAAACACTGGCACGCAAGTCCACCTGCGTGACCACACACCACCTGCGCGACCACCAAACCAGCACGATGGGAGTTATGATTTTTCTAAGTGTTGAACTCCGTTGAAAATGAGGATGGGTGGTCCACTATTTATGGGCATTTGGTCAACCTTACACGACGGCACGCAAGTCTACCCTCAACACGCAAGTCTCGGCGCGCAGGTCTCTGCCCTTGCAAGTCACCTGCGCGACCAACCCAATACCTATGAGACCCTCTTTCCTTTGCCAAATTTTGATCTTATGATCTTGAAAAACAATCGGTGTGAAAGTTCCCAAGCCTTCTAGGTATCGACGCGCAAGTCTCTTCATGCCATGCGAGTCACCTATACAATCACACCAATACTTACGTGACCCTCTTTCCTTTGCCATATTTTGACCTTCTGATCCTGAAAAAAATTAGGTTTTCAAGTTTCCTCTCCTTCAAGTACAGGGCTCGCAAGTCTTTTTTCGAAAACCACTTTTCTCCTTTTGTCGATTTTCATGTCCAAAAATTTGGCAAACACCGGAAAACGGCGCCACCTTGTATCTGTTATTTTTGTACCACATCCATATCATCAATTCTTTTGTTGACATTCTTGAATCAAACATGGATCATTGACCATAGCTCTTGAACTCGACATTCCACCATGAAATCCACTTTGTCAACAAAATTGTATATCATGGTTTTCTTTTTCAACAATCACAGCACATATGTCCACTTTTTCAACAAACTCAATCACCTCAAAAATGCTTCAATGATACCTTGAGGGATTTTTTCCCAACATGAAGGACCGCACATTTCATACTTCTCACACCATGTGGAACCATATGAACAACATCAATGGGGATTCATTGTAAGAAGAGATCCACCCCCCCCCCCCCAATATGAGAGAATTATTAAGGCAGTTTTGATGAACCATCTTCAGAGATAGACTAGGGAATGGGACTTGTGCTAGGGTGGAAAATTTATAGACGAGTGGGCCTAAGCATACAGGGTATGCTAGTACTATAATTAATTCAAGGTAGATCTGAATTGTCTTGGGATTTATAAGGTATAATAGACCTCACATTTTCATGTTTACCATCACCAGGTCATCATTCCAAATATGTTTAGAAGGTGTTCACTGGGTGCCAATATGTTTCACCTAGTTCATGGGGAGGTCAACATCAGTTTTTGGGACCTCTACTATATCATAGTGATCCCATTAAAATGGGAGGTGTATGATGAGTTTCTCATAGCTGAGGATGTTTGGTATGACTAGGATAAGATTCCAAAAATAACGAGGGTCCTACTATGCTTGGTATTGGGTGAGAGTGAGCACAAATGGAGAATAAAGGATATCCCTTTCAAACAATGGTTTAGCTATTACCTGAATGAGTCCACGAACAAGATTCCTGGAAGGTCATGCCAATGTCCATAGGAATCAATGTAAGGTAGGGATCATTCATTCTAGAGGATTTCATAGGTGATCCAATGGTAAATATGGGGCTATAGTGTAAAACCTAAGCCTCCCATAGTTATGATTGTAGGATTATTGTCATGATATTTTGGGTGGATTCTCCTATTTTAGGATTCTCAAATGGGGATGTGTCTATAAACCCTCATCATGGAAGAAATGATAGTGATGGGATAGTGCATAAACTTAGTAGTCTCGGTGTTGGTGGAGTTGTATAAGGTGTTTCCCTGCATCAATCAGTGGAACACCCACTTCCATATGTATGGGCCCTTCTATTTCCTATGAGGTTGGGTTTCTTCACACATGGGGGGATATGAATACCCAAACCTGATCTCCCCTTCCAGTAAGAATTTCTAATCTTGGATCCTCAACATCACCAGGAGTCTACCTCTCAACCTAGGTTCAGTTGATGTATGAGCAAGGATCGGGTTTTAGAAACAATTATTCTTCCACACATATCCCCTTCTCATAGTAACGGTGACCAATGATGGTATAAGGGCCACCGAGTAGTGTTCACACCTCTTGTCATTTCAAGGAGGGGTATTGGTTCCTAGGGTATATTATAAGATTATTTTTGAGTCGTACACCCCCAACTATTTCACACAGAAGTTCAACTGACTCAAATAGATCACCCCAAAGGTGTATATGGGGGTACGTAGCAAGATCTACCCCTAAATACTTTTGTAGATATGGTTCATGTTTTCACATGAGGATGGGAGGGAGAGAAATGATATTATGCCAACTATTGTTTCTTATAGGATCATCCATGAATACGGTATGAGCTAAGAGGGCATGTATCTTGTAGACATGTTGAGGAGACTTGTGACTTTATTGACAGAGGAAGGGTCCCCATAACCATGGATTTAGGGGTGAGTATAAAACAGGGCACACCATGGAGGTAGATATGGTCCAACAAGTGGGGAAGTGGCTTCATCTACATAAATGTCTGGTTCTTCATAGGTATAATCATTGGGGAATGAAGTGAAAACAAGCTCAATGATCCCATGAAAGCATCTTTGAGTGTAAGGTGGAACCTCTAGAGAAGTTATGAGGGCACAAGTTCGGGTTCTAGGGAATAAATTACATCGCCTATATGTCTGTAGTGATTTATTTTTCCTTAATGTAAAGTTGGTTCATGAAAAGGAAAGTTTCAATGTATAATAATCACATCATACCTCATTGATGCTACTTATGATATGCAAGAGTCCTTACTTCATGATGTTAAATTACATGGACTAGACCATTTATATGACCTTAAAATGGGGTATAAAACTTCATGGTTTTTTATCTTTTTTTCAATAGGGTATATAGGACACATCCATTAGGTTTAATCCTCATATCTCAAAAAATATTGGATACCTACTTAAGTTTCAATCCCAACATCTCAACATCGCCATCAAATCCCTAAGTGTGATCATATTCCCCCCCCCACGGGGGTACACTTTATCTCACCACCATGTGTGATCATCTCCCCCCATGGGGGATCACATTTTCTCACCACCATAAAATCCAAAAGTGTGATTATATTCCCCATGGGACAACACTAAAAACAAAGTGTGATCATTTTCCCCCCATGAAAGAGCACTATATCATAACCATAAAACTCTTTAAGAATGGTCATCTTCCCCACAGGAACACATCGAAACTCCACCATCCCACTTGTCCCCACAAATGGTGTTAAACATATGACCAACTTGTCCCCACAAGGTGTTAAACCTATGACCAAATTGTTCTCACAATATGTTAAACTAGTGAACCACCTATCCCCATGAGACATTAGACCTTTGGACCACAAAAATAGAATCTCTACCCTGTATAATAAATAAGGTATGTTTGTGGTAAAAATCCTATGATTCCTACACCCCTAGAATCAACTACCCCATGGCCCACACGGGATTCCTTAGGTTCTACACCCAAGATTCCTCACATATGGGATGCCTCTAACTTCAAAAATGAAATACTTAACAGAGGCACAACAATCTCAACATCAAAAGATTCATAGACATTCCCAACATTACTATCTACTCTAACCAAAGGTCACTCCCCTATCAAGATGGAAGAAACATAATTAACCAACTTCCACCTTGAGATAGTCCTTGGAACGAGTTTCACAAGCATGAATTATATATTTGAGGGAGACCCAGAATAGGTGATGATCTCAAAGGAGGAATCCATGAAAAGATGAATCAGCATCACATCACATTGTTTCAATCAAAGAGCAGACATCACCAACCATTTTGGCATAGGTCGCTTCCTTTGTAAAGAGGTAATGTGGGAAAAAACCAAACATGATGTGCGGCCTTGATGGAAATTCTTGCTCTCTTATGGTAATGAGAAATTGTTCCCTTGTTATGGGAAAATGATCACACTCTTATTTTTAGTGTGTTTCCATGGGGAAGATGATCACACTTTTGGATTTAATAGTGGTGATAAAAACTTTTCCCCCATGGGGGAAGATGATCACACATGTTGGTGAGAGAAAGTGTGCCCCCAGGGAGAGGATATGATCATACTGAGGGATTTGATGGTGATGTTAAGATTTTGGGATAAAAAATCATGTCGGTATCATATATTTTTTGAAATATTGGGATTAAACATCATAGTGGTGTCCTACGTACCCTATTGGGAAACAAGAATCAAAACCCACATAGTTCACTTCCCTAGTTTAAGGTTGAGTGATAGGATCATTCCATTCAGTTTAACATCATGTAGTAAGGAAACTCACATCGCGGTATGATTTTTAATGAGGGTGGTGTGGGGATTATGCATGGAAGCTACCCGAAGCAATAGGATCATCCCATGGTGGGAGAAAATATGGAATCCCATAATGATATTTCATGGGGATTTTGGTGTTCATAAAACAGTGTAAGACTACATTTTAACATCATTTAATAAGGAAATTTTAATGCATTTTAACATCATATGATTTGGATGTTGGGATATATAGTTATACATCATATATCTAGGATGTTATTAGGACTTACATCTATTGAGATGATTCCCAAGTGGAAGAGGAAGATCCATTAAAATCCCTCTCTATTGGGAAATATCATAAGTTTTCCTTGATGTTTCCACCTTTAGGGATTATGTTTCGAATAATAATGCACCTTTGGGTGGGGAATAGTATAAACACTACTGTGAATGAATGGAAATCAGGGGTCCTAATGTTAGGGTTCTCATTCTTAGGAGAATGAGGCATTAAGGTACCTTTTCTTAGGAGAAAAAAAATATAATGAGATAGACCATGCTTGAAGAGAAAGTGTAATACATAAGGGTTGATCGTTCTACTTTCATGGGAATTTGGGTTGTGGGTGTACTAGTTTTGGATGGGTAGAGGGGCCCTGGGAACTCAAATTTCCTAAAAGGGTGTTGGCAGAAAAGAGGCACTATAGAGAGGCCTGGTGGATGGGTTTCAAAAACGTTTGGGCTTTATAAATGTTTTGGGATTTGTGAAGGATACGGGCCTCATGAAATTTCATGGTTCATGAAATAGGGTTATACTACCTTGGAGTGAATTCTTGGTTCCCATGGAGTTGGTTTTGTAATGTATAATTATATCACAAAACCCCAATAGCTGCAAAGAGATTTATTCTTACACGAAGGTCATAGATCTTCATGAAAGGCATCCCCACCATGGGCTGAGGTTCTCAAAACCACATTGGAGGAAGTTTCACAAAATTTGAATACCTTGGAAAATCTATCTCCTATATGGCTTAAAAAGGTTATAATTTTAAGAATTCAACGATTTAGCTATAATTATAGGAATTCATCACATACCCAAAAAAGTTAAGCATGGGGAGGTATTTATAGCCCTAAAAATGTATGATAATCAATTTCATGAAAGATAAGAGCCTATATGAAATATTATAACCTTTGCTACATGAAGGGTGTTATGAGAATGGACATACATTGCACAGAGGTTGAAACCTCCACCTCGATGTGGAATGGAGACCTACGAGAATCAGGGTTACATTGCATAGAGGCTACCACCTCCACCTCTGCATAGACTGAGGACCTCCTCAAATTAGAGTTCACATTTCATGAAGGATACTACCTCTAACTCTTCATTTTGAGTCCACATTTATGAGTATACACACATTTGAAAATGTTTTAACCTTCATGAACACATCCTCTTAGGTGGATTTTGGAGTTGTTTTGGCCTAGATTTTATTTGAACTGGTCATGGATTCCTCGACCTCTTTTATGACATGTGTATTTTTGGCATCAAAAAATGCCCCCCCCCCCTCATAATTAGATTCCAAGAGGGATATAATGGTCACATTCTAATATAAAACCATCAAAAACTAAAAATTGGAAATCTATGTTGGTGAAACTAGGTCTAGACCTATGCCTATAAATAGGGGTGAGGGTTATTGAGGAGACCATGATCTTTTTTAGAAAGATAGGCTAGTTATCTTTTATGTGAAACTAAACAATTTTAGGACAATTTTATAATATCGATCCTCACCTCTAGAAAAATTTTATCTTCTATGAATAACACTTTCATGAAAAAACTTCCACAATATTTTAAACATTCAAAAAGTAAACCATCATGAATGGACCTCTATGAACCAAACTCCATGAACTACATGATAGAAAATTTACATTCTTGAATGATTGTCACTAAAGGTGTAGATACTTCTGTGACTCAATGAAAGGAGATAACTGGGAACCTCATGATTAGGGAGAGCCTAAGCGCGATGTTAGATCATGAAACTTCACTGAATTAATGATGAAGGGGTAGTAAGAATACACTCTATGAAAGAGGCATCCACTATATGGTTTTGGGAAGGGAGAAAATGTGTTTATCCTTAGTTTCAATCGAGATGAACCCACTTATTGGTTCAGGATCACACTTCGGTAGTATTAATGGAATAGAGTCATCAGGGGTCACATTGTGAAGGACCACACATCACTTATTTCTCAAACCTAATGGAACCACATGAAAACAATTAAGAGGGAGGTGATGTAGAAAGAGGCATCCCACCTGAATATGAGAGCAATCTTGAGGAGGTTTTGATAGAACATCTCCAGGGCTAGACTGAGGAATGGGACTTTCACTAGGGTGGAATCTTTACAATAGAGTGGGCCTAGGCATACTAAATATTCTAGTCCTATCATGAATTTTTTGTGGAACTAAAGAGATTCAAGATTTATGAGGTAGCTTAGTCCTCACAGTTTCATGTTTACCATCATCATGATATAATTCCATATCTATTGGTTTGGTGGTCCTCGAGGACCAATACATTTCACCTATATCATGGGGATGTTGGAATCAGTTTGTGGGACCTATACAACATCATTGGGATCGACATCCAATGGTATATATATGATGAGGAATAATAAAACAAATTTTTATTGAATATTTTATTGATAATAAATGATATAATTTCCTCACATTTTGGTAAATGTGTTCATTTATGAAATATTTGGGATTAGATCATTCATTTGAAAATTTGATGAAAATTTCAGTTTTACCCTTTAAAATTCACTATAGAATTTCGAACATAAATATTTTACTATGTATTATTTAAACTTAAAATTTTGTAAATATGTTACTCACTTAATGGGATACAACTTTAATTTTTTACATTGAAGATAAATCATGAATTTGTTTGGTGCAAATGAGTCATGAAGTCAGAGTTGGGCTGGACTCTCCAGATTGGACATGGGTTCTTTATTTGGGACATAACGTCTTCATTCATTCTTGTGTTAGGGACAAATATTTAGAGGAGCTCTAGAACTCATTTTTAAGAAAATCATCCTTCTAGAAGGACAGTTGATTCATGCGTTTTAGTGGTCAAATGGGTAGTGTAAGTTGGCTTAAAATATTTGGCCGAGATTCCTCATTCATACTTTAAACCACTTTGAACATAGCCTCCTCACCACTCTATAAATTGGTTTTTTTCTCATTTTGAGGGGTTGGGACGTTCATTGGAAATTTTAGGGCAGAGTATAAGTGGATCCACTCGAATTATCTGACCATTTCAATAAGGTTATCTCCTTAATCAAAGATGTCTTCGATGAAGCCTTCTTCTTCTCCTTCTTCTTCTCCTTCTCCTTCTTCTTATTCTTCTCCTTCTTCTCCTTCTTATTCTCCTTCTTCTTCTTCTTCATGTTGTAATACTTTTTTTTTTGTAATAAAATCCTTTTTTCTTATTTAATTTCTTCTATTTCCTTCTATTTTTTCATTTATCTTCCTAATTATTCTTCCTATTTGGGTTGGAATTCAAGAGTAGAAACGAGATTGGGTTATACCCTTTCTATACCTTTTCACACGAAAAGCATTTGTACAATGAATACACTGCCCATGGAAGCGTAGTTCTTTTTAGTAATAGATCTACCTCTAAACTTATTCATTCATTTATTTTGAATCAATGAGCTACTGTAATTCACTTAATATGATTTATTAATTGATTTTTTAAATTAGAATAAACTAAGTAATCAATTGAACAATTAACACAAAAACATGTGAGGTCGATAATTTGTGTAAATTGTGAGAGTGCAAACTAAATCAGTAAAACAAGACCATGCAGGATAAATTTGTAGAGTTCAAATATAATCCCTATGGTCAATTCATTCTCATTTTCCAGAATGGACATGTACCTTAATTTACCACTGATCATAATCTAGATTTAGAACATTAATCAAAACAGGGTGTCGCGATTACATGTTTCAAAGCTAGCCTAGGGTGTAATTAATTTCATCTTGGGGGTTAAGTTAATTCTCGTAGGGTTCGGAGGTTAACATATTAAGGGATTATAATGAATTGGATATTTATTTAAATTATAATGATAAATACTTTAATGAATATGTGGATTTAGATTGATTATTACTTTTAAAATATTTTATAAAAAAACATCTTCTTGTTGTGACTTTTTAATCAAACTTCATTTCAAAAATAAAAAAAATAAAATATTATAAAATATTCTTCCAGAAAAATTATTCTATTTTTATGAACTGTAAACGACCCCCCCCCCCCAACATACATTCAAGTAGTTTTATTATTACATTTTATATTATTTTCATAATACCTTTAATAAGTTTCCAAATTTACATCCTCCTTTGAGATACGACCTTGTCCAGCCATTCTACTACACCTAAATACCCAAAAACCACTAATTATTTGAGGGATCCCATGACAGTGCCTTTCAAATTGGTGTCGTTTCTAGGGAGTCAATTAATTATTTCAACCAATTAGAGGTATATCATTTATTTTTCATTTTATTCTATTCTTCTCTTATTTCTTACTTCTTTACCCAATCTGGTTTTTTTCTTCTTCTTTTATTTTCTTCTTTCTTTTTGAGCATCAACTCAAACTTCTCATTTTTATTATGATCCACTTTCCTTAATTTTATTTTTATATGATTTATTACATGAACAAATCCTGAGGATCTATTATATATTTACCCTAATATTGAACGTAGCCTTCGATCTTGAATTAGACACTCTAAGTATATGGGAAGTTTCAACATTCAACTAGTTGGATAATTCCTCCACTCCAAGAACATTGAAATTGGAAAAACTTCTAAGTCCAACTTAAAACAATAACCAATGGATGAAAATAATGGAAATTAACATAATAGAACCATTCTATAATTGGATGCACCTAATATTAATTATCAACCAAATTGTATTTCATAACCAAATCTTGATTCGGACTTTGAACTGAAATCTGGGTTAATTCACCGACTTCCAAAGTTTCATGGATTATCTGGTGAGGACCCCAAAATACACCTTAAATAATTCAATGTGGTATGGTCAACAATGAAACCAAGATATGTTTCCAAAGATCAAATCAAACTAATAGCATTCCCATTCTCACTTGATGGAGATACAAAGAATTGTATGTATTATTTACAACCTAAAGATGTAACTTATTGGAATTATTTGAAACTTCTTTTCTTACATAGATTTTTTACAACATCAAGGACCACTTCCATTTGTAAGGATATCTCTAGGACAATTCAATCCCAAGGGGGGTCAAAGTATGAGTACTGTGAGCGATTCAAGAAGTTGTGTTCAAGCTTCCCACATCACCAAATCAGTGAGAAACTCTTCATGAAATACTTCTATGAAGGACTCACACCTATGGAGTGGAGCATGTTGGATGTAGTGGCTGGAGGAGAATTGGTGGACAAGACACTAGTAGCTGCACATTCATTAATTGACAAGATGGCCCAAAACTCCCAACAATTTGGAAATCGAGGTACACCACATGCCAGGGGAGTATATCTGGTAAGTACTTCTTCTCTTTAGAGTCATTTTATTGATACCAAGTTGGAATAATTGACCACTATGGCGAGGCATATTTATTTGGCTCAAAAAACATCCCAACCCACTCTTATGAGGTCATGTGGCATTTACACTGAAATAGACCACCCAACTAACTGTTGACCCCCGTTACAAGAGTCTGAGGATTGTGTAGTAGTATTCCTTAGGAGACCATATTAGTAACAACTACCACATCCCCAAAAGAAGTTTGATTCCTTTACACCATCATAAAACCAAGGTTGGAAGGGTCAATAGGACATTAGGTATGCCTTTGGACAACAAAAAATTCCCCCTTTTCAACAAAACTTCCAGTAGCCTCCACCTTACCAATAGGGTTTCCAAAAACCCCAAAGGTGATTTGAAGCTCAAGCATCAACAACTCAACAACAAGGGAATTCTAAACCAAATGTAGATTCTAATATTGATGATATTTTGAAACAAATTTTTCTTAATCAAAAGAATGAGTTGAAGAGTCATGGTTCGAAGCTGAGGGAGTTGAAGACTCAAATGAGCCAGATTGCCACTGCCCTCTATAAACTGGTAAGTAAGAATTATGGAAATCTACCTTCCCAACCTACTCTAAACCCCAAGGGGAATGCCAGTGCCATAACAATGAGAAGTGGGAAGAAATCAACTGATACATCTGCACCTGTTTTTCCACTAGGATTCACCTCAAATCTAGAGAATCCTCATTCCATACCAACATATGAGAAATATAAGGAGAAAGATAAATTTAAGAAAAATATTGATTATTTTCCTCCTAAACCCCTTCTATTTCCGAATAGAGTTATACAAACCAAGAAGATGGCTGAAGTGGTGATGAAAAAAAGAGGTTTTAGACACATTAAAATGTGTATAAATAAACATTCTCTTGATCAAGGCCATTAATAAAATCCCAATGTATGCCAAATTGTTAAAAGAACTTTGTACCAATCTAAGAGGACTTAAGGGAAATGACAGGATCAATCTTGGAAGGAATGTTTCATCACTCATTACACCAACTCTAGCAATGCCAAAAAAGTGAAAGGATCCCGATACATTCATCATACCATGAAAAAGGGGAGTTACACTTTTTTTATGCTTTATGTGATTTAAGAGCTTCCATAAATGTAATGCCTCACTCTTTTTTCTCTTCTTTATAGGTTGGAGAGTTGAAGCTGACGAGAGTAGTGGTTCAGTTGACAAATAGAGCTATAACGTATCCAGAGGGATTTCTTGAGGATGTACTTGTCTAGGTAAGAGGCATGATCTTTCCAGGAGATGTTAGCGTGCTTAAAATGGAGGACAATCAGGTAATTTACCATGATCCCATTAACTGACGTAGACCCTTCCATAAAACTGCAAAAACTATTAAAAAATTTAATGAGGTTACACTTTCCATGGAGTTTGGTGATGAAGTTGTGATATTTAATGTCATGGAATCCATGAAGTACCCATCAGAGGACCATTATGCATTTTTATCTCCCATTTTGAACCACCAAGTAAAAACCACAAGGATTTTGATCTTTCTATGCTTAGGGAGATTATGATTATTGGTTCTAGTTTTATTTCTATGATTACTTCCACATATGTTTCAAATTCACAAGACTCTCTTAGATTTGATTTTTAAATGGATTCATATTCTGATTTTGATCATGTTCACTCTGACTATGATATGGAAGATGAGTATTCTGATGGATTTGATGCTTTATTATCTGATTTTTATGATGTATATTATGATACTGATGTTCATTATTCACATATTTCAGTTCCTTCAATTTCTCCATCCAGACATCACCACCCCCCCCCCCCCTTCATTGGAACTCAATCCATTGCCACCAAATCTCAAATACTCATACTTGTTAAGCGGTGAGATATTACCTTTTATAATTTCTAATAATATTCCTTTTGAACATAATGAAATGATTTTTAATCTTTTGAGGGAGAACATTAGGGAAATAGGGTGTACCTTGGGTGACATATCAGGTATTAGCCCCTCTATTTTCATTCATAGGATTCTCTTGAAGGATGGGGATAAACCGGTTAGGCAGCCACAAAGGAGACTGAATCCAACACTTTTGGAGGTTGTTAAAAAAGAGGTTGAAAATTTGCTCGAGGAAGGTATAATCTATCCCATTTCAGATTCCCAGTGGTTGAGTACTATTTAGGTTGTGCCTAAGAAAATTGGTGTTACTGTTGTTAAAAATGATCAAGCGGAGATAGTTCCAATGAGGGTGAAAAATAGTTGGTGTGTGTGTATTGATTATAGGAAACTAAATCAGTCCACTCACAAGGACCATTTCCCCCTCCTATTTATTGATCATATTCTTGAGAGACTAGCTAGGAAAATACACTATTGTTTCTTGGATGGATTTTCTAAATATTTTTAGGTTCCTACTGCTCCAGAGGATTAGGATAAGACAACATTCACTTGTCTATTCGGTTTATTTTACTACTGAAGGATGCTATTTAGACTTTTCAATGCCCCAGGTACCTTCTATAGATGCATGGTGAGTATTTTTTTTGAATTTATTGAGACCTACATGGAGGTATTTATGTATTATTTTACATTGTATGGGTCTTCATTTAATGATTGTATATATATTTTGGGAAAGGTGTTGAATCGTTGTATTGAGAATAATTTGGTCTTGAACTTTGAAAAGTTTCATTTTATGGTAGAGCATGGAATTTTCTTAGGTAATGTAGTTTTAAAACATGGTATAGAGGTTGATAGATCTAAGGTAGACATAATTTCATCCTTACCCTATCCTTCGTGTGTGTGTGATGTTAGATATTTCTTAGGGAATGAAAGATTTTATCAGCACTTCATCAAAGATTTTAGTAAGATTTCTATTCCTATGTCATGATTACTTCAAAAGGATTCTAATTTTGTGTTTAATGATTCTTGAAGAACTTCCTTTGATGAGATAATGAAGTCTCTGACCACTCCACCGATCATACAGCCCCCAAAATGGGATATTCCTTTTGAAATTATTTGTGACACATCAAACTTCATGGTTGGAGCTGTCTTATCTCAGAGGGTGGAGGGACGTTCACATGTGATTACCTATGCATAAAGGACACTATATTAAGCCCAATAAAATTACACAACCAAATAAAATGAGTTTTTTGTTGTTATATTTTCTTTAGATAAATTATGTTCATATTTATTAGGCTCTAAAGTAGTTATTTTTTCTGACCATGCAGCTCTGAGGTACATCTTGAAGAAGCCAGATGTAAAGATCAGACTTATCTGATGGATGCTCCTTCTTTAGGAATTTGATATTAAGATAAAAGACAAGAAGGGGTCCGAAAACCTAGTGTAATACCACATGATTAGGCTTACTCACACACTAGAGGTTGATACCTTGGACCCGGTACCACTTCAGAACACTTTCCCTGATGAGCATCTTTATTCCATATCAGGTACACATCCTTGGTATGCTGATTTAGTGAACTACCATGTTTCATCTTAAATCCCTACAAATTTAAAGAAACATCAAGTCCAAAAATTAAAGAGTGAGTCTAGATTTTATGTATCGTATTATCCCTACTTAGGGTGCATGTCTAGTGACCAAGTTATTACAACGTGTGTTCCCGATCATGAGTTTGAGTCTGTTCTGCAATTCTATCATACACTTGATTATAGTGCACACTTTGGACCCCAACGGATAGCTAGGGAAGTTTTGGACTCTGGATTATATTGGCCTAGTTTATTCCATGATGCTCATGTGTTTTTTAAGTCGTGTTCACATTGCCAACACACTGGTAATATTTCTAGGAGACACGAGATACCCCAACAAACCATATTATTCTGTGAGATTTTTGATGTATGGGGAATTGATTTTATGGGTACTTTTCCTAGTTCATTTGGTTTCTTTTATATTTTGGTTTTCATTGATTATGTGAGAAAATGGGTGGAGGACAAGGCCTCCAGGACTGATGATTCTCATGTTGTTGTAGAATTTTTCAAAGCACAGATTTTTTGCAGGTTTGGAGTACCGAAGGATATCACCAGTGACCAAGGGACACACTTTTGCAATAGGAATTTTTCTTCCCTCCTTCGGAAGTATGGGGTGACACACAAAACATCAACACCATACCACCCCCAAACAAATGGCCAGGTTGAGGTTTCAAATAGGTTGTTGAAACAAGTTTTTGAGAAAATTGTGCAGCCAAATATGTAGGATTGGAGAAAGCACTTGGATGATGCATTGTGGGCTTATAGGACAGCATACAATACCCCCATCAGTATGTGCCCATTTAATACTATTTTTGGGAAATCGTGTCATATCCTCATGGACGTTGAGCATTAGGCTTATTGGGTTATAAAGAAATGAAAAATGGATTTGTCCCAAGCTAGAATTCAACGGAAGCTGAAAATTCAAGAGCTTGAGGAGATTCTATTATCTTCAAAGGAGAACTAAAGGATCTATAAGGAAAGATCCAAAGAAGCTCGTGACAAAATGATCCAGAAAAGGGAATTTCATGTCGGAGATAAATTCCTTCTCTACAATTCACGACTTAAGTTGATGACTGGTAAGTTGCGTTCTAGATGGTTATGTCCTTATATTATATCTAATGTTTTTCCTTATGGTGCATTGGAGATCTCAAAAGAGGACACTGGAAGGAGCTTTACAGTCAATGGGAAACGTTTGAAGAAATACATTGAGGGGATTCCAATTGATGTAGTGTATTTCATCACACTACATAACCCCATCATCACTTGAGCATATCTGGTTGTTCCTAACCCTTTCACTTTTATATTCTTTGTCCTATTTAAAATTATTCATTTCATGTGCATATATCATCCCATAGGTTCACATTTAGGACAATGTAGTATTTTAAGTGTGGGGGAGTGGATAAAATTTTTGGGTAGATATTTTGGATTTTCATTTGTGTGTTTTTGGTGTATTGTATATTAAGTTTTTGGTTAAAATTTTCAAAAACAAAAAAAAAATCAAAAAATCAAAAAAAACAATAAAAAAAGAAACAAATATATCATGTAACATTATCATGTGAAACATATGGAAAATGAATGTTTTCAAAATTCATTGGTTGAATTATAAGCATAAGTAAGATTTCATTATCAAGGGTTAATTTTTTTAAAAATTTAAGTCATCGATGATATGAATGATTGTGTCATTATAAAACCTTTTAGATTTTAACATCATTATTTTTTATATTTGTTCTTGGTAAATTGTGTCATTGATTTCTCCACACAAATTTTCACTCAACCATGACTTGTGAAATTTTTCCTACTCAATTGAAGTTATAGTCAAGTTAGGTAAAAAAATCATTAGTTGATCTATATGTTAGTTTCTCTTACAATTGGTTTCATTACTATACTAAATTGACTTATGTGTGTGTACCTGTTATTCGACTGTTGTACGCCCTCAAAAAAATGGGTTGTGTCTTGGACAGGTCAAAAACCACTCTTCATCGACCTTTGATCTTGTTATAACTATTACAATTAGTGTTGTGAGGAGATAAAACATGGGTTGAGAGTTGATTGTGAGATTTTTTCTAAGTGAAACTTAAAAAAAATAAGGGTAGTTATGAAGCGTACAACATATGGGGATATCTAGGTTCGGAGCTTAAGGTTTGACTTTCGAAAATGCTTAAGTGAGTGGGTCTTGAATTTTGATTGTAAAGGAATGTATAACATGTTCAATGAATTAAACTAGGTAAGAATAATTGTTTTACTTGACCTGAATATAGTGAATAATGGGTGGATTTATGAGCTTGGAATGGTTGGCACACACACACGTCGAGATTTAGTGGCATGGAAGACCCATGACTTGTTTCGCTATGATTAATGTTATGAATCCCAATAGATTTTGTTTTGAAATAATTTATGATACAATGACATTAAAATTTATTGATATTGACTCTTGATGGTATTCTTACTTTTCCTATATTTTCACTATGGATTTAGAAATTTCAATATGCATATCTTGTTGCAATTATTTTTTAAATACATGATATGAGGTTTTACCGAGGATTTCAAAAGGGTAGGTGTGGGGGAATTAATAAAACACATTTTTATTGAATATTTTATTGATAATAAATGATATAATTTCCTCACATTGTGGTAAATGTGTTCATTTATGAAATATTTGGGATTAGATCATTCATTTGAAATTTTGATGAAAATTCTAGTTTTACCCTTTAAAATTCACTATATAATTTCGAACATAAATATTTTAATATGTATTATTTGAACTTACAATTTTGTAAATATGTTCCAAACTTTGTGGTATTCAACTTTCATTGAGTACATTGGAGCTAAATCATTCATTTTTTTAGTGAAAATGAGTCATGAAGTCAAAGTTGGGATGGACTCGCTAGATTGGGCATAGGTTCTGTATTTGGGTTATAACTTCTTCATTCATGCTTGGATGATGCCCAAAGTTTTAGAGGAGCTCTAGGCCTCATTTTTTCTCAAATAATCCTTTTTGAAGGAAAGATGATTCACACGTTTTGGTGATCAAATGGGTGGTGCAAGTTGGCTTAAAATATTTGTCCGAGATTCCCCATTCACACTTGAAACCAATTTAAAACTAGCCTCTCCACCAATCTATATATTGGTGTTTTTATCATTTGGAGGGGTTGGGACGTGAATTGGGAAGTTGAGGGAAGATGAGAAGTGGATCCACTCCAATTCTCCAACCATTTCAATAAGGGTAGCTCTTGAAGCAAGGATCCCTTCAACAAAGCCTTCTTCTTCTTCTTCTTCCCATTCTTCTTCTTCTTCTCCTGCTTCTCCTTCTTCTTCTCCGTATTCTTCATCTTCGTGTTGTAATACTTTTTTGTGTAATAAAATCCTTAGTTCTTCTTTATTTTATTCTGTTTTCCTCTATTTTTTCATTTATCTTCCTCATTATTCTTCCTCTTTGGGCTGGAATTCAAGAGTAGAAACAAGATTGGGTTATACCCTTTCTAAACCTGTGCACA
The DNA here is from genome assembly GCA_963277665.1 of Viscum album. Lineage (NCBI taxonomy): Eukaryota > Viridiplantae > Streptophyta > Magnoliopsida > Santalales > Viscaceae > Viscum > Viscum album. The sequence goes on from OY728125.1 coordinate 564,028,976, forward strand.
TGTAAAACGTTTCTACGATGACTACACCACCCATGGAAGAGTAGTTATTTTTAGTAATTGATCTACCTATAACCTTATTAATTCATTTATTTTGAATCAATGAGCTATTTTAATTCACTTAATATGATCTACTAATTTAGTTTTTAAATTAGAATAAACTAAGTAATCAATTGAACAATTAACACAAAAACATGTGAGGTCAAGAATTTGTGTCAATTGTGAGAGCACAAACTTAATTAGTAAAACAGGACCACATGAGATAAATTTTTAGATTTTAAATATAATCCCTAAACTTAATTCAAACTCATTTTCTAGAATGGACATGTGCCTTAATTTACCACTGACCATAAGCTAGATTTAGAACATTAATCAAAGTAGGGTTTTATGATTTCAGGTTTAAAAGCTAGCCTAGGGTTTAATTAATTTCATCTTGGTGGTTAAGTTAATTCTTGTAGGGTTCAAGGGTTAAATAATTAAGGGATCATAATGAAGTGGATATTTATTTAAATTATTATGATAAATAATTGAATGAATTGGTGGAGTTAGATCGATTATTCCTTTTAAAATAATTTTATAAAAAACATCTTCTTGTTGTGCCTTTTTAATCAAACATCATTTCAAAAATAAGAAACAAAAAAATTATACAATCTTCTTCCAGAAATCTTCTTCTAGTTTTATGAATGGTAAGAAACCCCCCACATCTTTTTAAGTAGAGTTATTATTCAATTTTATGTTATTTTCAAAATACCTTTAATAAGTTGTCAAATTTACATCCTACTTTGAGAGACGTCCTTGGTCAGCCACTCTGCTGCACCTAAGTACCCAAAAACCACTAATCATTTGAGGTCTCCCAAGACAGCACCTTTCAAGGACATTTGGGACGACCAGTTTTAGAAGTCGGTGATCGTGAGGGTTATTCTTTGCTTGGTATAGGGGGAGAGTAAGCACAAACAAGATATTAAGGGTATCTCTTTCAAAAAATGGTTTTGATATTTTTTGAATGATTCTATGATCAAGGTAACTGGGAGTTCATGCCATTGTCCGAAGGAATCAATGCAAGGCAAGGATCATTTGTATTGGAGGATACTGGAGGTGATATAGTGGTAACTGTGGGAAAAAAGTGTGAATTTTGAGTCTCCAATAGCTAAGCTGGTAGGATTTATTTTTGCATTGATCTATAGGTGGATACTCCTGGTTTGGGATTCTCACATGGGGGTGTGTTCGAGAACCTTCATCATGGCAGTGATGTTGGTTATGGGGAAGTAAATCAAATTAGTAGTCCTTGTGCTAGTGAAGTTGTACAATGTGTTTCACTGTATTAGTCGATAGAAAATACCCTTCATTGTTTGCAGGACCTTCCATTTCTTGTATTAATGGGTTTTCACAAACATAAGGGGATATAAATAACCAAACCTTATCACCCCTCCTAACATAAATTTTTGACTATCGATACTCAACATCATTGGGATTTGGCCTCTCAACCTAGGTGCAGTTGATGTGTTACTGGGGATTCTTATTCCATCCATATCCCTTTATCATAATAATGATTATCGATGATGGAAAGGGGGCCATAGAGAAGTGGTCATACCTCTTGGGCTTTTGATGTAGGGTATTGGTAGATTGGGTAGATTTTAAGGTGATTTTCAAGCTGTACACCCCACAATATTTTTCATTGAATTTCAAGTTCCTCCAACAGCTCACCTAAAATGTGTATATTGGGGTATATAGCATGATCCACCCCTCGGTCCTTCAGAATATATAGTTCATGTTTTCACATGAGGATGGGAGGGGTGAAATGAGCAACTTCCACTATAACTCCCTGACCCCAGTTGCCTAGAGTTGGTGCATTATTTCATTACATTTACATTATTATAAGGAATTAAATCCCAAAGGACCTGGTAGTTTAGTATTTTTTGAAAACCAGATACATAAATATATACAAAAGTTAAATATTACAACCTGAAATTAAATACACAATATAAATTCCACTAGAAACATCCACAACTCCTAGATTATCCCTGCAATTCAATCATAATATACTTCCTCGCATCCTAGGAATATAAAACATAAGAAATGGGTGAGATTAGATGCTTGGTAAGGGTAATTAATATAGTATAGGATATTGTAAGCATAAATATTAGTCATGGTGAATAACAAAATAATGCAAGCCTTTAAAAAATAAACTTGAGTATAACATGGAAGGAATAAGAGATGAATAAATAGTTCCATAATAAAACATAACCATAATTATTCTACTAGTTAAATAACCACATGGAATATCAATGACTAGTTTCATAATGATATAATGCATAATTTTGGACATCATAATTATTCTATTAAGGCCTCGTTCCAAGACAATACATAAACAGGAAAAACCCCAAACTAGTTTGTCTCATAAGACCTGCCGATGCATCGAGGGGCTATAGTGGGCCCCACCCGTCACTTACTAAGTCTAATTAATTCCTAATATGAAAGGGTTGAACATAATAAACATATAAATTCATATTTAAACTAACATATTATATGTAAATAACTTTCTCCAATCATTAAACATAAACACTAACCATTCAGAGTAATATGTTAAATGGTATCAAGATAGCACATCAAAAGTCAAACTAATCAGAAACACTTCAATAATATATTTTATATGATATCATAAATGATAAACCTCAATGAATTAAAATATTAAAAAAAATTATTTTGACACAGATGAAGATACTTGGAAATGAGATCATTGAAAAATTCTTGAGGAAATAATCCTTAAACAATCCAAAGTGTCACATACCACCTTGAAACATTCAAATAATAATGACTTATAATATCATGTGAATAAGGAGACTCTTTATATAATATACCAAATGTAATTACATACACCACATTCAAGGAATAAGTGGTGAACAAGGTATATATCTCATAAAATTTAAAGTGAGATGAGAAAATTCATTTTTACATTGGAAAGAAGATTTCTTTTGGAAAATCATGTGTATTTGTCAAGAAATAATATTATAAACATGTATATACCAAAAAATAAAATATAATGATGTTAAAATTATATTTTAGGCAAAAATTATTTCCCACTGAAGTGAAATCATGTAATATTTGTTTTTAAGAAACTTTCGAAATAAAACATTTTAGTGCGGTTTAAGGGAAATATTAAAGAGATTTTAAAGTAGAAAGGCATGTTTGATTTCATAAAACCATAAATGAAAAAATTTATTTTTTCATGATAAAATGATTAATTTTATAAATATAATTATTTCTTAAAATATATGATGTAGTGCACTTGAAAATGGGTAAGAATTTGAGAAGTTCCCTTGAATCGGGCATGTTTATCAGGAATAATTGAGAAGGGAACCATTTTAAAACATGTATAACCCTATAAAATAATGATGATCTGAACTCGATATATGATTTTGTAACATATATATAGAATTTATAACAAATATACAAAAATAAATAAGCATTACATTTGAGTAAAGGTAGATAAAGAGTAACTCAAAGGAAAAAATAGGGGTTTGGGTAGAATCACATACCACATTATAATCAATTGAATCATATGCCCAAAAATTAATAATCATAAAGTGATAAATTTAATACCATTAAAATAAATATATTCATGATATGATACATAAATGGGAAGTATTCATACACCATACATAAGAAATGGTGGTGAATAAGGAATGTCACACAAAAATGGAAGTGAGATGAGAAAACCCCTACCTTATGTCTAAACATGTTCTACACTTGAGATTAACATCATGGATAATCAAATTAAATCCATTAATTAATTAATTAATAAAATTATATATATTTATTTTATTTATTAAAAATTTATTAAGTTCATTCTTGGCCTTTTTTATGAGTTATAGAGTTTAATTTCATCGTTCTAGAGCATTAATTTTCTTGGTTTTCATGATTGGTCTGCTTGTTTATAAGTAATGGAGCTCATGTGGAATGGATATAATTATATAGAATTTAATTTTTATATTATTAATGAACATTCAGAAGTTTAAATGTTTATATATATCATTTGGTTACATGGTATGAGGATGAATCATTAGATAAGTCATTTAGAGATAATTATTTAGATTTTTACGGCGGTTTTTCGATCACAATGAACTAGTTTTTTTCTATTATTTAGTATCATGTAAAATGATGGTTCCAAAATCATTAAATAAGATATAATAAATATTTTAGAATCTTTTTAAACCATTAAAATGGTTTCATTACCATCCTTGAATAAGTAATTGAAGAATGAAAGTTCTTCATCCATGAAGGTTGTAAATCAGTGCCTCCTGAACGATGATTTTGTTTTTAAGATAAAAGAGAGGCAGAGGGAGAGGGAGAGTAAAGATATTGATGATGGTTATTACATTAAAATGTTATAATTCTATTATATATATGATACTGGAGTTATCATGATCATTTTTATAGAGGAGGTGAGGAGAGGATAATAAAATAAAGGAACTTGAAATGAAATTAAAAGAAAAATGAAGTGGATTTTACCTCTTGAAATAACCTCTTTGAGAATATCTTTAAGGGAAGGGGTTTTGTTATCTTAGAAAGACCAAGAGATATTGGAATTGGGGGTGGACTAGGTAAGAGTATTTGGGTATAACTTTTATAAGATTCAAGGCGTAGAGGAGTGAAGATAATTGGGGTGAGGGGTGGTTTTTATAGTGGAGGAGAGGGGTAATTGTTTAATGTCTTATTTATTATTTTATTATTTTTCTTAATACAAGAAATATTGTTGATTATTGTGAAAACAAATAGTAATAATTTCACATGATTTATAACCAATGTCCATTTACATCATCCATGATTCAAACATGATGCCAAAATTCATTTACTTAGCATATTTTGTAAATTGTCGAATTTAACTATTCACCAAAAATTCATGTATTTCAGAAAAATCACAAAAAATCACCCTAACTATTTTATTATGTGTAGAATACAAAAATGAAATCAAATTTATGAAAATAATTATATAAATATTAGAAACTTAATTTTTAATTAAAATCCCCATTTACTCGAAAAATGCAGTTTTTAAAATAATAATTGATTTTATAATACCCTAAAATTTTAATAGAGGTCTCACTAAATTATCCCAAAATAATAAGACAAAATAATATTTATTTTTTAATACATTTTATGAAAATTAATTATCTTTTAAATTATTTTTTAATTATAAAATTATAATTAAATATTTATTTCTCACAAAAAAACCAACACTTAATTATTAATTTTTTAAAATATTCACTCTCATGTATAAGGTGCCTAAATTTTATTTATACTTATATGGGTGAAGTTACTATTCATAATGGTACATTAATATTCATAAGGGTCATGTTTCTATTCATAATGGTGTATTACTATCCATTAGGATCAAGTTACTATTCACCAAAAATTAAGTTGATTCTATCAGAATCTAAATATCTTACTGAAAGAAACTATGTATGTCTTTTTTTCGAAATTCAAAACAAATAAGTGGAAATATTATGTTTCACGGATAAGTTATAACTATAAAAAAGTTTTTTTTTTCATAGACTCAATGTTGTGTGTATATAAGATATCTAATGAATTGAAATTATTCATGAAGAAACATACCATAAAATATTGGAGTGTCATATTAATAGTGAATATATTTGTAACATAATTTAGTATTTATAAAAATAATTATAATATTAAATATATATATTATTCTTAAATTATTTAATTAAATAATCTAGTAAAAATGAACTTTGTAATAAAAAATAATCAAATACATATATTCATATTAAAATATTCTTTTACAAAAAATAATATTGTAAAATAGTATTTTTTTTGGAACATTAATTTAAAATTAATTTGAAAGATATAAATTTGAACTATAAGTATTATTAATTAAAAAATGTTAATTTTAAATTATTATTTTTCTTAACATAATATATTTAAAAATATTAAACAAATTGCTGGGGTGTAACATCCACCTACCGCTGCTTATGCTCTCATTTATGAATACGCACTGAATCATGCTCGGTGTGCGAAACAAGGGACAAAAAATTATTGGCCATTTTTATGAGAGTTCTAGAAAAGGACTGAACACTTAGGGCTTGAATGTTTTACTAACCATGAGGAGTATCCTGACTAGAAAAGATTTGAATGGACAGAGGGAGCCTCTATACATCAAACTTTCTCTCCCTGTGTGTGCTAGTGCACAAATCGGGTAACTCTAGGGTCATTGAATTCTCCCCAAATAAAGGGGATTGATTAAGAGTGTGAATAAATATTCCCAAGATCTATAACACAAAGGGGGTGAAAAGGCGATAAATGATGGACTCTAACCATGTTTAAAACATTGATTCTGCTATCTTTCTATCAGGGATGGGGATATATGACTGAGGGTCCTCCATTGAACTTCTTTGAAACATTATACATGTCAAGATAGCTTGGAGTCTTTTGAAGCATGTTCCTAGTAAATTAGTGTTTCTAGGAACCATTTCCATTATGGGGCCTATTGTGACATGAATGATGATAGGGATACAAATCAAGGAGGAGATGAGGCATGGGGATGAACTGATGGAATGTTCAAATAGAGTTGAACACTCTTAGAATTACACTAAAATGTTTTTTAGCACATTTGGTAAGTGTATTGTAATAAAATAAGATTAGAATCATCTTCTAAGGGAAGAATCTTCATGGATATCGGGCGATAGTCGAAGAATATGAATGGTGTGATATTATATTGGAACTGGAGGGGGAAAATAGATTCTCAAGAGAGGGCCTAATATTTTTTCAGTTTTAATTCATGCCCTAAGGATGAAGGGCATGCAGTTTTACATCCAGTAGTAGAGATGTTTAATGTGGAGTTTAATATCATATGGTAAGGAAACTGTGTCATACAATTTAATTTCATGTTATTAGAATGTTCAAAGAACAATTTAGCATCTTTTGATCATGACATGTGAATCAACATGAATAAATCTTATTTAGTTAGGGTAGTTGGATGTACAAGCAGGAGACACAATGGGTGTCACCTCATAAATGATCCCATGAGGAAAAGGGGGATGGTATTTGGGTCTAATGTTTTTCTGAACCAATGGGGTCTAGTGATCATAGCTTGATTTTTTTTAGGGATCATAGTGGTTCGCATTGGTTTTCTACCATTTTATTTATACCCCAATTTTTTACCAAGTCGTGAGAGGGACTTGGAAAGAAGGGGTATGAAATTTATAAGGTTTCTACTATGGATTCTCAACCTCAAAAATGTATGTTCCCCTTTCCTTTCATATTTTATGTTCATACCAATTGGACCAATAATTAAAAAATAGTTTAAGGACATAATTCTTGGACCAGGTGTTGAAAATAATTTAAGGTTGTAATGTTTAGACAATGGGGATGAAAATAGTTCAAGGTCATAGTGCTTGGACCTGGACACCTAGTTTATGGTCCAAGAGTTAGAACCAAATATGTTATGCTTTTATTCAAGTGATGCTCATACTTCTCAACCTTGCTTAGGGAAATTCCTTCCCAAATTCTAAGCCCACATAATCCATCCTCTATGTGAGAAATAATAAGTGATGAATATTTCCTATTGCATGGGAGAACACAATAAGTTGAAAAATTTACCTATGTGAGGAATTCACGAAAGGTATCAACTTATTTAGTCCTCATACATGTTTTTATGAGGAAATGTCAAACAGGTTGTTGGGGTTCTTTCTAGAGTAGAGGGAAGTGGAATGGAAGTTAAATCTTGACCTTTAAGACCTAGATCATGAATGAGAGTGACTAATGGGTGTGGAAAGACATATTACCATGTTTGAATCATAGATTTCACAACTTCATCGGTCAAGGATGAGGTGGAAAAATGTATATCAATTTTGGACCATGTTCAAAATGTGGGAACTATCATTTTTCACCAGGATGCCATCGAGGCATGTTACCATGATGGTAGGTGGGCCAGTGTGGCAAGGAACCATTGTCGTTAGGGAACCTATTTAGATGGGGAGGATTATAAGGATTCATATTGAAGGTAACATGAAATATAGAAGTGGAGTTATGGAATTTCCTTAGGGACAATGACTCTAGGGATCACTCCACTCTACGCTAAAACACATTGGATGATCATAATAGTTGGTAAGGATTAATCCCAATGTTAAGGAGGGAGAACACCAAGACAATTTTGTGATGGGATATGGACCCAAGATATATGATCTGGTAATCACTACATTTCTCATGAGAATGAAAATCAAGTCATACGTAGTTCTAGAACATGGCTTGGTAGGTGGCCAATGTTGAAAGGGTGGTGTCATCTCCAGAAAGGTTGATGGAACATCTAACAGACATATTATTAGGTATCCCATTTTCATCACATAGGGTAAGGCTACATTTTAATGTCATGTGCTAAGTATTTTTTTGGTTCATCTCATATTTTTCAAATGAGTCATCCCATATTTATCATATAGAATTAGGATAAAATTTAACATAATATGTTGAGGAAGTTTTTTTTAGTTTTTCTCACACTTATTATATGAGGCGTCCTTTTTTATCACATATGGTGATTCTACAGTTTAACATAGTATACTAACAAAAAAATTTTGGTTCATCTCACATTTTTCATATAATCCATCCTAGTTTTTTACAGGGTAAGGCTATAGGATAACATCATGTGCTGAGGACGTTCGTCTTTTAATTTTAAAGTCATACAACTCGAACTAAGTTTGTATCAATTTTATGGTCATAGAGCTCAGACCAAAGGGGGATATTTTTGTTTAATTTCATAAGGCTTATACCAAAGGTTATAGGTTTTTCTATAGAGGAATGTGTGGTATGAAAGAGGGATTAGTCTATGTAAAGGAGGTCCAAGGATAGCCTTTTCCACAAACTTCCAAGACAAATTGTGCACAATTTGATGCCACGATGATGAGGTAGGAAAGACCACACAAAGCGTTGATGGTGGGGGATGGACCTAGGATATGATATCCAAGCATCACTACATATACCATGGGATTGGGAATCAATACATACATAGTTTTGGACATGGAGTGGATGGAAAGTGATGTCGGTAAGTGAATTTCCTCTCGAGTGAGAATATGATGAAAAAGAGATGTGGTGCACATAGTTTAAGGTCATAATTATTGTACATGTAGGGGTGTAGGTAATTTGATGTTTTTAGGAGGTGGAAAAGGATTTAAAACTAGACATAAAGGAGGACCTAAGGAGGTCCTTCGCCACATAAAGAAATCCTAACATTATTTGTACACAGTTTTAGGTCATGAGACATGGACCGGGGGGAGGATCCAAAATATGTTAGTGTTGAGGATGGGACCATGAAGTTAGATAAATATTTCCCTACATATCTTGTTGGGCATGGGAATCATGCCAGAAATATATTTGGAACATGTTGTGGTAGAATAATGATGTTGAAAAGGTGGATTCCTCTCTAGTGAGGATATTGAATCATCTCATACTAGTCATATGAAGCAACATATGTTCATCACATAGGGTAAAGATATATTTTAATGTCATTTTTGGAAGAAGTTTGTTTTTATTATACCATATTTATCATATGAGGAATCATATATTTTTCATACAGGGTAAGTCTGTAGTTTAACATCATGTACTAAGGATTTTGGTTTTGGTCATATAATATTTTTCATATGGGGATTTGTATGTTCATTTCATTAGTTAAGGCTAAAGTTTAACGTTGTGTGTTAAGGATGTTGGTATTTTTATTTTAGAGTCATATAGATCATACTATGGTTGTTGTTGGTTTAAGTGCATAAATCTCGGATCATAAAGGAAGATGTTAGTTTAAATTTGTAATGCTCAAAAAATGATGTGTTACAGTTTAAGGTCACTAATCTTTGACCAAGAACACTCAAACAAAGTACTATTTAATAAACTTGGTGTTGGTGGTGGTGTGATATACTCTCCATCCATGGTAATTAAAGAGTATTCTTCATTGTAATAGACCATATGAATAATGTAAGGTCCTTCTTATTTGGGATCCAGCTTTAGTGGTTTTTTTCTGGGTATCATCGGAATTCTAGGAGCAAATACCATGTCACCCTGAAGGAAGGAGTGGAGGAAAACCTTATTATTGAACACATATTCTACCCTATTCTGGTGCCTCTCCAAGTTGTGAAATTATTGAATCCTATTTTATTCAAGAGCTTCCAACTCATCTAGAAAGACTTCCACCATTCTATCAAGCATCATCTAGTTATAAACATCCATTTAGAGTAATGGAAATTGAACCTAAATTGGTAACACTTCCTCTGTTTCATACACCATGAATTATGAGGTCACCTAGGTGAAATTTTTAGTTGTTGTATGATAGTCATAGAGGAAATTAGGGAGTTTATCAGGACAAATCTTCTTTTTAAGGTCTAAAATCTTCAATTTTTTGTTATATTTTTCTTTATTGAATGCCTCGATCTATCCATTCACATTTTTATGGTAGTGGGAAGTGTGGTTGGACCAAATGTTGTACTTTGTGTACAATTTATTTATCTAGGAAGCCCAGAAATTATTGTATTTTTTGTGAGAATGGTCTATGGAACCCCAAATCAATTTAGGATGGTGGATCAGGTTTTATATTCTTTTAGGGGAACTACTTCTACACACATTGATAAGAAGTGTGTTTCAATTAAAATGAACTTTTAGTTTCAAGCCGTCACTAGTGGTTAAGGACCCACAAAGTTGAGTACCAAAACATGAAAGAGATTATAATTTTTGTTAGTGTGTAGAATCTATGTATTTGGATGCAAAAAAGTTGGAATGAATTTGATATGCATGAAACCTTGGATAAATCAATGTAGTCATGAACTATGGTGGTCCATAAGTAATAAAACCTCTGAACTTGGTGGGAGAGATTCAATCCTTATTGATGGGAACCAAAATATCTGGTATGGAACTATTATATAACCTATCTCATATATTTTTATGAAATGAAGAATAATTCCATCAAAACCTCTCCTATAGAGGCTTTCTTCAAGGATAGGGATACTCTGGAGGATGAAATGTGATATGCACTGGAAGATTCATGCATGTTCATCTCAGCCTAGTGGGAGGATTCAATGTTAGAGATAATCAACAAATGAAATTATCTAATCAAGTGTTTCATTGATGGTGGATGAATTTTAGGTCCCTAATGAAGAAGAAGCATAAGTATCCAGTTGGTATACCTATCGATTACTATCGTCTTAAGAATTGGTGGGGGTGATGACACTCTAATGTGACACATGAATGACCAGGTCATCTTCATTAGGTTCTAAGAGGGATGAGGATAAACTTTAGAGAGCATCATCTCAACAATTTTTCAGACAAAAAACATGTGTCACTTTGGATGGGAATGGAAATGGTTTATTAGTTGATGAGTCTATTCTAGAATGGAAACAATATCTTTATTTTTGATGATGTAGTCACCCCTGATCTTCTTGATGGATAACTCAAAGTCTCCCTTAACATGTAGATAGGGGACACCAATATCAAGGGCCTATTGGAGACTAATGATGAGGTCCTGGTACTCTTTATCTTTATTAGTAAAACCTTATAATTATAGGAATGAGTATAGCAGAATGACCTATGTTGGACTAATGAAAATACTTCCCAAGACCACTCTGTTGAGTTTGGAGTTGTTGAGACTTCTACTAGTAATACACTAGGAGGCACTATCAAAATGCATCTTCCAACATGATGCAACCTAATCTATAGAGATAACCGATTAATCTGGTAAATTAATGTCCAATGGTAGTTCCTCAAGGGTTAGATGTGTAGCCAATAAACCTTCCAGAGCCTGTCCCTTGATAGATTTCTATGGGAGGAATCTATTGTTAAACTATTATAGGATTACCACCCAACATGACAATCCCCTATCTTCATGGGGTTATTGAGGATGTACTTTAATGGGTCACCTCATGAAACAAGTTGTATCTCATGGTGTTTCAAATAATTTTAAAAATTCTACACTATGAAGACCAATGTGAGAAACTATTTTCAATGGGGGGTATCTGGTATCTATATCAAAGAGAATGAAGTTGAGATAGTATAATTTGTTATCTCTTTCCTCATAGTTCTTGTAGGATAAGTGGGAACCAAATTATCCTTCCACAGTAGTCATGTAGAGGACCAAAGGATTTCCTAAGATTGGTGGCATTAGAACCGAAGGTTGTAGTTGATACTGCTTAATGTACTCAAAGAAAGTCTAATAGTCCTCATCCCACTGGAAGGTGATTCCTTTATTCATGATACTTGATAAGGTTTTACACTTTCCAGTTAGATTTTCAATATATTAGTGAATATAGGATTAGTGGCCTTGAATTACCTAATAATCTTAGAGGTTTCTTGGAGAATTTAATTGGATGATGGACTTGATTTTCTTAGGATCAATCTCGATACCACTGTATCTGATGATGAATGAAAGAAACTTTCTAAAGGTAACCCTGAATACACAAAGGTTTTGTTTTTATGTGGTGGGGATAGAGGAAGATAAACACTTTCTCATGCACTTTAAGATGGTTTGGTAACAAACATTATTTAACCCCCAGATCATTAATATAACACTCTACTCAAATCCCAAGGAGTGGTTTGAAGATATGGTGCATGGAACACTGGTAAGTGGATCCATAATTTTTCAAGACGAAAGGAATCACAAAGTATAAAAAAGATAATTAGGGTTCTTTGATAGAATTAGACTCCATTTCCTTAGGATCCATATAGATCTGATTGTACTCAGAATAACCATCCATTAAGGAGAGGTCCTAGAACCCAACCATAGGATCAATCAATAGATCTTTCACTGGAAGGGTAAATTCATCATTTATAAAATGGTATTTAAGGTCTTAGAAGTCAATAAATAATATGATATTCCCATTCCTCTTCTTTAACAGAACAATGTTGGCCAACCATTTAGGAAATTAGACCTCTCTAACTAAGTTTTCTTTAAAGATATTTTCAACTTTAGCCTCGACTATGGAACTATAAGAGGGGTTCATTTTTCTTGGAGGTTGTTTGAACCTAAGGTAACCCGTTGATAAACCAAGGTGATAAATGTAACCATGAGGTTCAAGCCCTAAAATGTCATCATAGATCTAGGAAAACACATCATGGTTCTACATTAGCAAGGCCACATTCTATTATTTCTCATCTTGTGACATGGTTTCACTGATTAGTGTCATCCTTAGGTCTTTTTTAGTGCCAAGGTTCACCTGCGTCAACTCATAAACAGTGGTGGAGACACCCTCCTAAAATGAAAGAGGTGAATTTTCTATATCCTATTCATCATCTAATATATGAGGATCATAGGGAAGAAGTAACTCTCCAGAAGTTTTAGACTATAAGATAGCGTTGGAACTCGATGTGATGGGAGAAGAGTCTCCAACAAGGTACTCTTTCTCCATGGAGACTACAGTGGACAAAGATGGTGATCCAATACTATGTGTTTTTTGACCATGAGATCCACTCCTGATATCGAATAAATGAATATGGTTAAAATTATGTATAGTTATCCCCACTTTGTGAAATATGCACGAATGTTTTGGATCAGTGGAAATGGAAAAAATCACTAGAAACTTTATAGGGGTAGGGTCTTCCGGTATTGGATGGTCCTATCCAATGTAGAATTATGAGGTAATCTATGAGAAATCCTTTTTGGGACTATCAAACAACCTCCCCGGATTGATGTTGAGGGTTCCAACTGATGAATTAGGTGAAAAAAAATTCCCTTCATGTTTTTGCAAGGATCGGTTGTGGTAACCGTTAGATCATTAGTGGAATTGATGTAATTGATCCCATTGGTCTGGATTTTTTTCCATCCTTTTTTTAGTAACCGTTGTCTAGATAATAATCCTAACATGAGTTAAAGGGGTATACATCACCCTGGAGTACCCCAACTCATCCATCATGGGATTATTTTAGGCATTTTTGGTATGTGGAGGGAATTGTTTCATGTAAATGAAGTAACGACCTTCCCAATGGTGCATTGTAAGAAGTTTCATGTGAGACTACCCTAAATTCAGTTCTTATTATCTATCTAGTGAACTGAGTCTGAAGTCGGATCTTTCCATGCAACATCTACTCACTCTTATCATTCCTAATAATTTTTATGTTACAGGGAATAAAATTTTCCTCTATAATCCTAAGTTTGTGGAGTTTTTGTGTTGGGATGTGGTTGATCCCAGACCTAGTATCCATGAGTAAAATTAGGATTTCCATGCCATTGAACTGGTCTATGACATATAATGGGTTTATGTACCTCAAAATGGTAACACCCTCATCTTCTCCAGAAAATGTGATGATGGATTAACATTCCTCCCTTTCAACCTCTTCTGCATAATATGACTTGGTAGTAGCTACCTTGGTCTCAAACTAGAGGGTGATATTCAAATCTTCGATTAGGGATTAAAACATTTCCTTTAACAAGTGGAGAGCCTTGAGGATCAAGAGCCTCAAAGGTATGTGGAAGAGGTGATTTAACGCACCATAATTCTAAGTGAGGGGCGTGTTTTTTTTGCAGAAGGTTTTTATTTAAAAAGAAGCATATATGGTGTCATTGGCTAAGGTACTAGGTCCTGTATAGTGTTGATGATATTCCATTGTTGGTTATCCAGTTTTCTCTAAACATATGATGGATGGGTACCATATAGTTGACGTTGGGCCCTAGCTGGATGTGGCTAATCATGATGTGGTCATTTATTAGTCACATAGTTAACCAATATGGTCAGTTGTGGAGGCGTAACTAATGGAGCGGACCATGAGGGTTATTCTTGCAAAGTCCAGTGTAAACCCTGATGTCTATTCTCAATGGCATGAATAGTCTAGTCTAAGATATTAGCCTTATTATTCAATATACTAATAAATCATTTTCCTCTCCATATATAGCATTAGATGGAAGAGCCTAAGGGGGTTACATGTCCTTCCTTATCACTAAGTATCAAATATTGGTCCACCAATTCAATAACATTCATAGATGTGTACTCTTCCTCCTCGTTAGTGGAATAGTACGAGAATGAAAATACCCTGGGCATGAATACCAATTGAAAAGACATAAAATAACTGAGGGTGTAGAATAGTTTTGGTACTAGTGGGGGTCTTCAGTTGCCTATGTGATATTAATGCTTTTTATTTCCATGCATTAAAGGCTGTGATGCGGATTCAGAAGTAGCAACTAGTCGAGGGGCAGTAACCGCAGGAGGTTCTGCTTTTCTCAAGAGGTAATGGATAATACCATGGACATGAGAAACTATCTAATGAGAAAACTAGTCATTTTAATTATGTGTTCTACATTCAGGGTTCTATTTCCACACATTGGATTCTTCACTGTCACTATCATGTTCTATGAAGATATAAGCTACCTATGTCAGGACGTCACCCAATTTGACTAGGCCACAATCCACTAAGTCTTAGAGGAAATATTTGAAGACAAAGAATTATTTTATGGGGTGTAAAAGGATCCTTTGATACATAAAATGATTTTCATGGTTTCTAATTTCATCCTTTTAGGATCTCTTGTATTCTCAAAGGTTCTTAGTCCATTTTTCTAGGGCACATATGAAATAACATAGGACTTGTGCATCTTTTAAGGGGTAAATAATGTTTCTTATTTCTATGAAAGGAACCTTGTCTAACACCCTAAAATTATATAATATGAACATAATAATTGATATATTGTATGAAATTATATACTAATTTTATCTTGTGCTCCATGTAAAAAAATTCCTTAAAATTTTGCATTATAGGCAAGACCGAGTTTTATTGAACAATGATATACTACTAATATGATTATTTAATATAAAATTATCACCTAGTCATTAGAATTGTGTTGAATAATTGAATTAACTAACTTATAAAAATATATAGCTTACACACATTTATAATTTATCTATTTATTACTAATAAAATGAGAATCATTTAAAATAAAAAGAAATATTTTCTAAAAAACATTTTTTTTCTAAAACATTGTTTAATCAGGATTTGTGAAAATAATAAAAAACTAATTTTTTCCAATTTTAAAACATTTATATAGAAAAAAACTATTTAAATTTTAATTTGGGATACCAAAATTATCTTAGGGATAATTTTTTTTATTTTTCTGAGAAGTTTCATTTTTTTATAAAGAGTAAAAATACTAAATTTTAATTGAAAACTACCTTTTCATTTAAATTATTTATAATGTTAAACTATATTTTTAATTGGTTTTAAAGTAAAATTAGCTCAATTTTATATCAATTAATATAATTTATTTTATCATAATCATTTTTATATGGAATTTTTATATAAATACTCTATTAACTGTTTGACATTTTCCCTTTAAAAACATGCTTTCTCATCACGTCTACAGGATTAATTTGAAATTAAAATTTTCTACTTCTATGAATATAATTTGAAAAAAAATATTCCATATTTGGAATCATAATAATTTATAATTTCTATTAAGGTTAAATTATTTTTTTGAAAAACATGAATAGTGAATGTAGTAAAAATTAATTAACATGGTTACGGTAAAAATGGGTTTATCTAGGGGTTAAACTAAAAAGATAAGGGTAACAATTACCTATAAACATGTATAAAAATTATTAGATTGAAATATTTAGACCATTCCACCTATAAGGTTCTATAATTGTCCATTTTTTACCCTTATTTACATATGAAAAATGTGAGATCACTCAATTATTTTTAAAAATATCAAGTGTGACCTCTCCCCCACTTATAAAAGGCCACCCACTATCCTATCTTCTTTACACCTTAAAACCTATTTGTTTCCACCAATACCTACCCAAATCACTTCCCAAATTCCCTCTCCTAATCCTATAAGCCTTATTTTGTGTATAAATAAAACCTTTGATGGATTTATTGCAAACCTAATGAGGAGACTAGAAGAAGATGTAATATTCTTCAACGAGCATCTTTATTTTACTTATTTATTCATCTCCTTAATTTTTTTTAAATCATGATGATATAATAAAATAATTATATTACATATATTTTTATGATTTTATAATAATTTCATGACCTAAAACCACCTCTACTTCTATAAAATGGGTTATTAAATCATTGTTCGAGTGTACGGTGGACTACAGCTTTGTGAACTGATGTCGTTCATCTTTCTATTTCCACCTCTAAAGGTTGGGTATGATGATGGATATAAAGTATATATATATTATATTTATAACATATTTATACATATTGAGTCATTATATCATATATATCTTGTTATCTTCCATTTAGTAGGAGATACGATATCATCGCTCATGTGTATGGTGGACTACCGCCTCAGAAAGTGATGTGATTCATCATTCACTAAGCTTCACATAGAAGGTGGTAAAGATAAATTAAATGATTATATATGACATAAATGACATAATTATGATATTAATATCATATTAGTAATTATATAAATATAATATATCGTTACATTTATTACTTTTTAACTTACTTAAATATGATAACATCGTTTGTGTACGTGTGGACTACAACCTTCATGAAGTGATGTGACTCTCTTTTTATCACCATGCCACATAAATGATATATATAATTATATAATATAATATATATAATATTATTATCATTATGGAAATATTTTATATTAATTATCTTCTTTCAATAATGATCATTGGAAAATGGAAATGTAACTCAGGCGTATATATGATCTATCTTCCCCATGATCATAACATATTTAATTTTTAATAATCATATCTAATGATTGGTTTTAAAAGTAAAGTTTAAATATAGATATGATAATTATTTCCTTATTATTATGTATATTATGGAACTATATAATATTCACAAGAATCGTAACTTTCATAATAATATATGAATGAGAAAGATATGAAATTAATGACCGAAAAAATTAAAATAATGAAAGATTATTAATGAAAGGGTGATGATATGTCATAAAACGATCATATATGATATCATAAACACTAATATGGAAATTTTATAAGTTATTAACAAGTTTTAATCTTCTATACATAAGGTTAAAGAATTTTCTCCTAAAATGGCGCGTGAGGTAAGGGATTTCATCTCAATTTCATTTCATTGAGGCAAATTGTAATGTTATGCACCTAGTTTTTTTTATATAGTGTATATACATCCCCTTTGAAATGTAATATCCTGAATAATTCATTTATCATGTTATTTTAAGATTCAATTTTAATTTTTTCATCCAATGGTATTTTACTTGACAATTACCAAGAGGTAAAAGTTATTGTGAAATCTCACTTTCTTTTGTGATTGTTAATTTTCTCTTGAAACAATCACTTTATTGAAAATATTTTTCATTATAAATTAAATTTATATTAAATATATATGTTATTGTGTGATTTATATGATTATTTCATAAACTATATAACATTTTTACATACAGTGTTTAATTTTAATGTTATTTAATTAACTGATAAAATATTGATAAATATGTATCCTTTACTCAATATGGATACTTTATTATAAGTAACATTGTTTATGAATTAAATATATTATTAAATATATGAGGAATTATGTGGAAATTCATGACACAGGTTGGGTACCATTTATAGAAATCCCCTCGATGCCTCAGTAATCTCGTGATATGAATCAGTTGCCCAAATCAAATGGGTTTTCACCCAACATGTTTTAAACTATTTTCTGTAAGGTCTTGTTGGTAAAGGTATCATGTTCATGGTAAACATGACATCTAATAATTAATAATTTCCTTCATTTAAAATTTTGTTATTATTATCCATTTTATTTTGGATCTAATATTTTCTATGTATGGATTTCATTCTCAGTTTATTGATTTAATGGTATGAGTTTTTAGTTATTTACCTTACCATATTGATTATTCTTTAAATATTAATAAAGTAGAGTTATTTAAAAGAAATATGTGTTTAGTTATTATTTTTTATTGATTCATGATAGATACCATTGTACTTAACCCTTGCTGATCATTTGAGCTCACCCATATTTTGTTTCGTTTTCCCAAGTTATAAAGAATGTATTTTTGTATAAGTTTTCAAGGATTCATTTTATTCACGGTTGTTATGTATTATGTGTTATTTTCTATTCTAAATGTAAAATGGGTATCCTTTATGTATCTAGTTATCCAAAACTGCTAAACTGGTCAGTCCTTTAACATTTGATTCACTGTATCTATGACAATGTAATAAAGTAAGGCACTGAATCTAGGCTACTGGGGTTGGGGTATCTACAGTTTATATCAGAGGAAGTTTAGTATAAACCTTGGGAACTAGATTTTGGAAAATAGATAATATGGATCATAAAACTATGATGGAATTTTATTATAAGTATATAAGAACATGCTAATGTTTTTTTAAGGTTGAGATTATATGGTTTTTCCTTTCAATGCATCTCTATCTGGATACTAAAAGTGGATGTGGTTCTAGAAAAAATGTGCCCAGGGGTAATAAATCTGAAAATGGTATATTGGGATTGACTCGATTGTCACCTGGTGTAGGATAATAGGCCTTAAATCACACCTAGTTTGACACTCCCATGATATATGCTTAAGATAATTCAAATTTTATTTTCAAACCATTGTGAAGGTTTTGAAAAAAAATATCCCCAAAGAAACCATGTTTATGATTATTATATTGGGTATACATAAAATTTTAAATTTATGTTAATTATTTAACTAGTATTGGGATTATCCTTTATTTTTTATAATTTTATAATTTAATCTAGTGTATTCAATCACTTATAAATATCACTTAGTATAAGGAATTAGAACTACATAAATGCATGTAGTCTAAAGATTAAGAATGATTATTTCTATGATGTGTTTAAGCCAATATTTTGAAGGGAAATATTCTCCTAAACATTCTCATCATATGAGGACATATTATCATGTACTAAAAAGATATATAAAGAATAATATAAGTATTATTGATTCGGATATAAGCACAAGAACAATATGATGGTTAGGAAAAATATGGATAAAGGGATGAATAGAAAGAAGGATTTTTTTTCACATGTGATAATTGTGGAAATAAACACCCTAGAACTTTATTAAAGGGAATGGGAGTTTTCCACAAGTGTGGAGAGAAATACCACTGTGATTTTGATTTCAAGGGTAATAAAAAAAATTCCAATTTACAATGCTTAAACTATATGTAAATGGGGATCTATGTAAATACATTTCTCAAGTGTCAATGGAATGTACCTCAGAAGAAGTTAAGTGATCAAGGATAGGATTATGCTATTGATACAAATGAATTGTAATTATTAATGTTCTTATGTATTTTTATCCAATATAAATTTTGTCAAAGTATTGTATTGATGATATTCTCATCCTGAGTATTATGAAATATATAATGATTGTACTATAACACAATTTCATGAATGACTTGAGGGAATATGTTAAATGATAATGATTCTCAAGAAAAATGATTTAGTGGAAATTTTAAATCCTTGGAAAATAAATAATTTTATAAAATATAACCTTTAATAGGTTCCTAATGTTAAGATAATGATGTTGGGATGAAGATATGATTAATACATATAAAGTAAATTGGATAGTAATGATTACTTGGGAAGTGATTAATGATTTTTTTGACAAAGTGGTTTATGCTATAATTTATGGAGTTAACAGAATTTTTGGATTTAAGTAATATATCCAATAATCTATGTTATATTTTAGTAATAATTAATCATTAATTTTTTCCAATATGGTTTTATGGTAATTCACATCATTGCCATGTTTCAAGAGAATACATGATGAGGGTATTCACATATTTGGTATGTGACAATTAAGACCCACTTTTTTTATTTGGGGAATATAATGTTAATTTAATAAATTCCTTCTAAATTTTTTCAAAAATATTTTGTATGGGTTTAAAGGTTAGCTATTTATGGAATTGATTAAGTTTAACGACATGTGTTATTCAAAAACCTTTTCTAACCATTTTGTTTTTAGTAAATATTGGAGTAATATTTTGTGTAAAGAACCCAACCCCAGTATCTCAGAGTCGATGCCTTAATTTATTAAATTGGAACTATGAACCTGAATTAACATACCAAAGGAATGAATAGTTTAGTAAAAATGGAAAAATATATGAATACATAAGTTTTAAATTACAACTTTAAAGGAAAACAACATAGCAACCCCATTGGTAACTCCTATAAACTTCTATATTATACTTGGAAGTCATTAATAATATTAATCTTTGCATCTTTGGGAAAATTAAAACATAATAAAGGGGAGATATAAGATGATCAATAAGGGTAATAAATAAATATTAATCTATCGAAAACATAAACAATAAGGTAAGGTGAATAACTAAAAACACATTCCATTAAAACATAATCTTGAGCATAATATTGTAGGAATAAAAGATGAATAAATAATGTCATATAAATATCCATATGAGAATTAAACTTAAACATTTTATTCTTATGGTCTAATAATCACATGGATTATTAATTACTAATATCATCATGAGGGAATGCATAATTCTGGACATCATAAACATACCGTCAAGGATTTGGCCAAGAAACCATATATATATGGGTAAAAATCCGGTCTAATTTGTCTCATGGGACCTACCGATGCAAAGAGGAAATATAGAGGGACCTAACCATCACTTAATAAGTCCAATTTATTTCTATAATTAATGGTTTGAAACATAAACAACATATACATATGTAACATAAATAACTTTCCCCAATCAATAAACATAATCACTAATCGTTTTGAGTAATATAGCGAATGGGATCAAGATAGCACATTCATAGTCAAACTGATCATAAACCATTTAATAAAATATAGTATATTATATCATAGAAGATCAATCTAAATTAATCATAATATTAAATAGATTATTTTTCAATAGAATAAAATATTCCAATAAAATCATCGAGAAATTCATGAGAGAAATAACATTTTTACTTTACAAAGAAGAGTTCTTTTAGAAAAACCATTTGTATTTTTCATAAAATCAGATTTTAAATATGAATATACTAGAAAAGAAAATTTAACAACAATTAATTTTTTTTGTAGGAATAAATTATGTTCAACTGAACTGAAAACATGAGAAAAATAGTTTTTAAGAAACTTTTGAAATGGGCCACTTCAGTGTGGTTTAAGGGAAAATATAAAAGAGTCTTTAAAGTGGAAAAGGAATAATGGTTATCATAAAAACATAAATTAAATAATAATGTTTTTTTATGATGAAATGAGTGATTTTATAAAAATATTGTATTCTTAAAATATATTATGGATTATACTTGAAAATATGTATGAAATTGGGAAATTCCCTTTAATCATGCTTGCTTTTCGGGAAGAATTGAGAATGGATCATTATAAAACATATAATTACCCATAAAATAAGGATAAACTGATATAGAAACATGAGTTTGGGACATATACACATAATTTAGAATAATTATATAAAAATAAATAAGAATAAAATTGTGGTAAAGAGAGATAAATTGTAACCTGAATGAAAAATGGAGGTTTGGAAAGAATCTCTTAGCTTATGTTCGAAAGTGTTCTCACCATGCACTTAACATCCTGGATAATGAAAATAGATTAATTAATAATTTAATTTAGAACCTAATAAACATTATTTTATCTATTATAATTTTATTAAGATTTTTATGGTATTTTTTATGAGTTATAAGATTCAATTTCATCATTCGAAAGTGTTTGTTTCCTTGGTTCTCATGATTGGTTAACTTGTATAAATGTACGAAAGATCATGTGAAGTGGAAATAGTTATCTAGAATTGAAATTATATGTTATTAATAAACTTACATAAGTTTTAATGGTCCTATATATCATTTTTTCATATATTGTGATGATTCATTAGATAAAACAGTAATGATAACTATTTGAATTATTTTGGTGTTTTTTTATCGTCATGCCCAAGTTTTGTTTTATGAATTAATATTATGTATATATAATTATTACAAAACATTAAATAAGTTTTATTAAATGATTTAAATTATTTTTTAACCATAAAAATGGTTTTATTACCAGCCTTGAAGGTGGAATTGAAAAATTAAAACTTGTCGTCCACAAAGGCGGTAAATCGACACCTCACGGATGATGTTTTCATTCTTAGAATAAAAAAGGGGAGAGAAAATAATTAATAATAGATAAAACATTATCGTAATAAAATTATAGTATATATAGGATACTTTACTTATCATGAATTTTTTGGATATAATAGGTGAATAAATGATTAGAAAAGAAAGAAATTGAAAGAAAGTTAAAAGAGCGAAAGGGGATTCTACCTCTTGAATTCCTCTCCTTGAGAACCTCATTAAGGAACTTTGAGATGGTATTTTCAGTGAGACCTGAAATACCAAAACATGGGGGAGATTTTTGGAAGAGTTATTGGGTATAAATCATACAATTTTTAAGGTTTTGTAGGTGTGAGGAGAAGTGGTGGTGAGGCATCGTATTTATAGTGAAGAAGAGGGGTTTTATATTATTTTATTATTTTGGATCAAGAATATGAATGGTTTGAAGATTATCACTAAATATATTAAAATAATTAAGAATAGTTTGATATTATATGGAATAAATCATCTATACATAATCTATGACTCAATAATTCATGTATTTGTTAAATACTGTAAATTACTGTATTTCACTATTCACCAAAAATTCAACTATTTTAGAAAAATCCCAAATGTCACCCTAACTATTTTTTGACATGTAGAATTCAAAAATTAACTTCATTTTATGAAAATAATTTTCTAAATATGAGAACATTAATTTTTAAATAAAATCATCATTTACTTGAAGAATACCGATTTTAATATTATAACTATTTTTATGAAACTTTGAAAAACTGATTAAGGTTTCGTAAAATTGTATTCTAATTATAAGAAAACAAAATATTAATTTATGAATCTATTTTATGAAATTAAATTTTCTTCTAAATCATTATTTTAATTATAAAATATTAAATAAACATTTATATTTCACAAAAATTCCAACACTTAATTTATCATCTTTAAAACTTTTTTTTACTTATTCCATGATATAAATATACAATATTTTTATTTATAAGATACCTAAATTTTATTTATAATTTCATATTTTATGATTTACTAATCTATTGGTCATATTACTATTCTTAATGGTCAAATTACTATTCCATTGGTCATATTTAATAGTATATTACAGTTTTAAACTCAGTGTTGCATGAAGCATAAACTATGGAAGATGTTAAATTTTAAAATATGAATACCATAAAATCTTGGGGTGTTACATTATCCCCTCATTCAAAAAAATATTTCCTCAAAATTACCACAATTTTACCTCATAAAAATATTTGGGTAGTTCTTTATTATAAATTCCTTCAGTTCCCAGGTCGCCTCTTCAATTTTATAATTTTTTTAAATTTCATTTACCATCAAAGTCATCTGATTCCTCAAACCCTACTCTCTAGTGTCTAGAATATCTATAGTCTCTTAAAAGTAAGATAAATCATATTCCAATTCTATTTAATTAGAAGTGAGGTCATGCATTGGGCCAGGCATCTACTTCCTTAACAAAGAGATGTGGAACACAATGTGTAATTTATAAAGGATATGTTGAATTGCTAAATGATATGCCAAAACACTAATTATAACCAAGATTTAAAAAGGTCCAATATATCTAGGGCTCAGTTTCCCATTCTTTCAAAATCATATAACACCCTTCCATAGAGATACTTTCATGAAAACATGATCTCCCACTTGAAATTACAAATCCTTCCTTTGACTATAATCATAGATATTTTTCCTACATTGAGATTCTTTGATATGGGTTTGAATTTTATTTAACTTCATTGGTGTTTCCTCAAAAAGTTTTGGTCCTACAAGCTTCCTTTCACCAAATTCATCCCAACAAGTTGGTGTATAACATCTCTTTCCATACAATGCTTCATATAGTGTCATTTTAATACTTGAATGGAAACTGTTATTATAGGAAAACTATACCAAAGGGAAATATTGATCCCAAATACCTTGAAAGTAAAGTGAGAATGATCTCAAAATGTCATCTAATGTTTAAATGGTCCTTTAAGACTACCCGTCAGTTTGAGGGTTATAAGAAGTGATCAAATGAAGCTCAGTATCCAAATATTTTTCAAGAATTTTCTAGAATTTCGATGTAAATCAGGGATCATGATCATAAATAATTGAAATATGTGCTTCATGAAGTATTAAAACTCCACTAATATATAGTATTTCAATGTGTTCCAGTGTAAAATCCTTCTTTATAGCGAGGAAATGTGAATATTTGGTCATTTGAACAACAATTACTCATATTGTATCATTCTTTCTTGGAGTTTTTGGTAATATAGTGAAAAAAATCATAGTAATGTAATCCCATTTGCGTGTAATAATAGGCATAGGTTTCATGAATTCTCTAGGATTTTTTCTTTCATCCTTCACCTTTTGATAGACTAAACATCTTCATACATAATCATCAATTTCCCACTTTATGTTATCTCACCAAAAATGTTCCTTCAAATCTCTATACATCTAAGTGATTCTAGGATATGTAGAGAAATTAGAGCTATGGCCATCATCCAATAACTCCCTTTTTCGCTTGGGTATTGAGGGAGCACAAATTATCTTCCCAAAATTCATAATTTTATCCTCATACATGAATTATGACAACTTCTCATCATTCAAAGCTTTAATTTTCCTTTGAAAATTCTCATCACTAGACTGAGAACTTTTAATCCTTTCCAATAAATATGGTTGGGAAACCAATTGAAAACATAATGATGTTTCACCTTCCTTTATAATTCCCATATCCAAGTTATCTAGATCCATTCACAAAAGATCCTTATAAATAATCATTTTGTTTATAACTCCATGATCCTTCCTACTCAATGAATATGATACTTTATTTGCCTTTCCCGAGTGATAGTGTATTAAAATATCATAAACCATGAGTATCTAGAGTCATTGACTTTGCCTCATACTGAGTTCTTTTTATGATAAGTTATATTTCAAGCTCTTGTGATCTGTATATATCTCACATCTTTCACCATAGAGATAGTGTCTCTATATCTTTAGATCAAAGATTATAGCTTCAAACTTGGGATCATGAGTTGGATAGTTTTGTTCATTGGTTTTTTACTTCCTTGATGAATAGGTAATAACTCTTTCATTTTACATAAGGAGAAATCCAAGTCCTTTATTTTTTATATAACTATAAATCCCAAGTCCACCATTTCTTAATGGTAGAGTCAATATCGTAGAATTAATTAATATTCTATACAATTCTTCAAAACATTCTTTACATTATTTTGTCTATACAAACTTAACCCCTTTACAAGTAAGCTTGGTTAACAGGTTAACTAATCGGGAAAAATTCTGAACAAAACTCTCATAGTAACCTACTAATCCAATGAAACTAGGTACCTCAATTATGTTCATTGGTGAATTCCATTCTTGAAATTCCTTTGTCTTCATAAGATCAACTGAGAATTCATCCTTGGAGATAATATGGCCATGAAAATAAACTATTTGAATCCAAAATTCACACTTTTTAAACTTCCCATATAACTCTTTTCTTCTAAAATTCTCCAGAACAAACCACAATTGGTGATCATAATCCTCATAGATTTTTTAATATATCAATATATCATCAATAAATACCACAACAAAATTTTCAGTATATTTCTTTAACACTCTGTTAATTGGGTCCATAAAAATAGAGGGTACATTAGTTAGTCCAAATGGCATTACTTTAAACTAATAATGCCCATATCTTGTTCAAAATGAATTCTTTGGAATATCTTCCTTCTTAAAATTCAATTGATTATATCCATATCAAAGATAAATTATTGAAACAATATTGAGCTCCGTGAAGATGATCAAATAAGTCATCAATATGAGGTAGTGGATACTTGTTCTTTATCATAATAGCATTGATCTCCCTATAGTAAATGTATAGCCACATAGATCCATATTTATTCTTAACAAAAAGAACAGTATCTCTCCAAGGTGAAACAATAGGGATTATAAATCCCTTATTAGGCAATTTCTCTAGTTTTTTCTTCAGCTCCACTAATTCAAAAGTGGCCATTCTATAAGGAGTCTTTGATATTGGCCTTGTGTCAAGGATTAAATCAATTGAGAACTCAACTTCCCACTATAGAATATGTTTAGTTAAATCCTATGTAAATACATCAATGTATTCTTTCAAAATAGGAATATCCTCAATTTGAAGATCACCTTTTTAATTAGTAGGTATAATCTTCTCTTCTTATCCAAGAATCTCATTCAGTAGAGCTATAGAGGTGGATCCAGATATGACTTGGATGATGAAGTCACCCCTCTAAAGATAATAAATTCCATATCTTCATCACAAATCATAATTTACTTCTCTTTTCAACAAATTATTTCATTATATTTTGAAATTCAGTCCATACCAAGGACTATATCAAAATCAAACATATGTATGATGATAAAATCAGTAATTAGATCTTGTTTATGTGTCATAATAGGAACTGATCAACATATTTTAGTTGCAATAAGGTTTCTACTAGGATTATTTACTAAAAACTCCATTATTAATGTGAATTGGAATTATATAATTTTTAAAGAAAACTAGGAACATATAAAGGAATGAGATGATCCACAATCAAATAAATCTTTACTTAAATTTGAGGATATGATTAAAGTACCTACCACCATTTTATTAGGAACATCAATCTCATCTGTTGTGACTATATAAGAATGACCTTGATCCCTTGGCCTTTTCTGGGTAAAGTTTTTTTTACAATTATGAAAATCATTTTCATAATGTTCCATATCTTTAAAATTGTAGCATTGAACATTGGTAGCGTATTTAATTCAACTCCAATTGTGGGCTTGGTGGACTTTTTCTCCACACTTGTAACAAACTCCCATCCCCAATAGGCATGTTCCATGGTATTTATTTCCATATTTATTATAGGATAGAAAGTCAAATATTCCCTTATTTACCTTTTCCTTATTTCATTTTTCCAGAGTGTTCGGCAACCCTCTTCTTCTCTTGAATTCCTTTAAAGTCAAAAGACCTAAAGAATCCTTTCTTATTATTGACAGCACATAAGACTATATCTTCATATAATGAAAGGTTTTAGGAGACTAGTTCCCTTCAGAGTAATGGTTTTAACCCATTAAATAATTGATCAATATTTCTATTTAGATTTGGTATGTAATCTGTGGAATTCCTTTCTAACCATGTAATGTTGTCTTCATACATAGAAACATTTACATACTATTTCTATAAGAGACTCAAGAGTTTCCTCTCTAGATCCTTTCATTGTTCGAGAGGAAAATATTTCTCCATGAAAATATCCTTAAAATCCTTCCATTCTATATTTTCAATTTATTCCTCCACCTTTGTGTTTGTAATTAATGAAAACTATTTATTTTTACCTCTTAATAGATGATAAATTGTCATGATAACCTTCTCTCTTTCATTACTTCCTAAAAAAAATATCTTCTCTAAGGAACTCATCCACTACTCGGCTACAAATGGGTTTGTAGTACCATCATAACAACAAAATAGGCCTTTAATAGTTCTAGAAATATCATTTATGAGTGTTAGAGAAGATCTGACTACTTGAGAAATATTAAAAGACCTAGTATTTTATTGATGCTTATATAATAGTTTATAAAAGGTTACCTTTATCAATGCTTTTAAAATCATTGATAAAGGTCCATACTGCAGTGTGCTACAATAGCACATTGTAGCACTAGTGCAATGTGTTGTAACAGCACACTACTTCACCAGAAAACAAAAAACAATATTATGCCACTACATAATTTAAATGAAATGAAATTTAAAAAAAATACAAGAAAAAACACAATATTATAGACATTTAAAATATTTGTTTATAAAATTACATAAGAATAAATTATTACATACATTAAAAAACTTCAATGTTCTTTTGTCTTTTGATCTTTAACTCGAATCATTCTATTTTTGAAAAAAACACCCATGCTCGAGAAAAAGAACACACCTTTATAAGAAAACAATTCTTATGTTAGTAATAATATAAATAAATAAATTAATAGAAGATTTTAATTTTATTAAAATTGATGTCAATTTTAAATAAAAAGAAACACTTGGAGTCATACATGCCACACCATGAATCGGATTGAGGTTTAGATTCTTCCAACATGTCTTAAATGACTTTTGGATCATTTTACTAAAGTATCAAAACAAAATGAATGTGTTTTCTTAGTTTTAATCATGTCACTTGTATTTTTTACTAAAATGTCATTTTAAACTAAAAACACACACTTTGAATCATACCAGTCACATCGTGTCTCAGTGTTATGTGTTAATGATTCTTACATGACACAAATGACATAAAATTATTTTACTAAATTATTAAAAGAATCTGAGCACATTTTCTTGGTTTTCAGTGATTGTAGATTTTGAACTAAAATGTCAATTTAAAGATGATAACAAACACATTGAGTCATACCAGGAACATCGTATATTATATTGAGTTTTGGATGATTCCTACACATCACAAATAAATTATGGATCCTTTTCCTAAATTATCTGAACAATATGAATGTGTTTTCTCAGTTTTTATTAGGTCAGTTTTCCTTTTTACTAAAATTAGTTCCAATTTTAAATAAAAAGATGCCCTTGGAGTCATACTGGTCACACCATGTGTCAGATTGAGGTGTGGATTATTCCTACATGTCTCAAATGACTTATGTATCATTTTTATAATGTATCAAAACAATATTAATGTGTTTTCTTGGTTTTGAGAACATCAATTTTCCTTTTTACAATTTTTTTTTCAATTTTAAATAAAGATACACTTAGAGCCATATCGGTCACACAGT
Organism: Viscum album; assembly: GCA_963277665.1. Classification (NCBI taxonomy): domain Eukaryota; kingdom Viridiplantae; phylum Streptophyta; class Magnoliopsida; order Santalales; family Viscaceae; genus Viscum; species Viscum album. Next base: position 564,058,760 of record OY728125.1, read on the forward strand.
GCATTATATTGAGGTGAGGTTGATTTATAAATATCCCAAATAAAGTATGGATTATTTTCCTAAACTATTAAAACAATCTAAATGTTTTTTCATGGTTTTGAATGTCACTTTTCTTTTTAACTAAAATGTCATTTTAAACTTGAAATACTCACTTTGACTCATACTGATCACATCATGTATCGGTTTGATGTGAGACTAATTCCTACACATCACAAATAATTTATGAATTAATGTTCTAAATTATCCATAAAATCTTAGCATGTTTTCTCAGCTTTCAATGAGTGACACTTTTTGAACTAAAATTTCAATTTTAAACTGTTAATAGACACTTTGAGTCATACCGGGAACATCATTTATCATATGGGAGTGTAGTTGATTACTACACATCAAAAATGACTTATGGATTGTTTTATTAAAGTACCAAAACAATATGAATATTTTTTATCATCTTTGAGTATTTCAGTTGTTTTTTTTTTACTAAAATAAATGACAATTTTAAATAGAAAGAAGCACTCAGAGTCATACCTGCCACACCTTGTGTCTGATTGAGATGTAGATTCCTTATACACATCCCAATGCCTAAAAAAATCATAACTATCAATGTTATAATGGTTTCAATTTCCTTTATTTTTTTAACTTCTTACACTGCATATTGAGTGATGTTCTTAGCAGAAAAACCTTTCTCGTTGTTGAAACTCAGAAGAGTAAAGGAATCTCATGTTCTCATTATATGACGAGAAGTCACCAAAATGGGCACATGAGCTTCCTATACTCTTTTATATTTCAACAATGAGAATGGGTTTTTAGATAAGAACATTGACTCAATATGCAGTGTTTCCAATTTGAAAAAAAGAATCAACATGTATAAGAAAATAATTATTATATGAGTAACACTAAAAATAAATAAATAAAACATAAATATGAAACAATAAATTAATTATATGGATAATTATAATATTGTGAAAACATAAATATTACCTTTTTGATTGAGTATTGAAGATAACTTAAAGGAAAGTGATAGATTCCAACACTACAGGGGTGAAAAGGATTTGAGGGAGAAGAAGTATATGGAAGTTTTGGTGTAGAAAGGCATGAAAGATGGATAAACCAAACCAACTAAAAAATAATAATCCACTTGTATAAGAAAACAATTATTATGTGATTAATACTAAAAAAATAAACATAAATATGAAGCAATACATAAAATCTATGGAAAAATATTTTACTGTGCAGACATCAAGAATTCCTCTATGATTGAGTAAGGGTAATGTCTTTGCTCTTCATGCAAAGGAAGTGGATAGAACTTAAAGAAAAGTGATAAATTTCAAAACTGCAGAAATTCATGAAATATGGATAGACCACCCCAACTCGAACAAAAGAATCCATATTTTAAGAAAAAAATCGTATGTGAGTAATACTAAAAATAAATAAATTAAACATAAATATGAAACTATACATTAATTCTATGGAAAATTATTTTACTCTAAAAACATCAATATTACCTCTGTGATTGAGTAGAGGCAGTGTCATTTCTCTTCCTACAAAGATAGTAAAGGGAACATGAAGGAAAGTGATAAATTTAAACACTGCAGAAAGGCATTTAAATTAGAAAGATAACTCCAACATGAAAAAAAGAATCAACCTATATTATAAAACAATTCTTATGTGATTAAAAATAAAATAGATAAATTAAATCATTACATTAACTTTATATCTTCCCAAAGTTTTTCCTTCATTATAGTGTGTTCTTCCATGGGATTGGTAATATCATCATGTGCAGAAGACATTGTTTGCATGAGTAGTCAAACATTTAATTTAGATTATGTTAATGTAGTAAAAAACATATAATATTATGAGTAAAAACATATTATATTAAAAAAATTACCATCTCATTGAACTCTATTTTTTTAAAGTTTTTAACGATTTGGTTCCTCTATCCAGAATTAAAATCCCCTCTTTATGGTCCCCTCTAATGTATAAGACATTGTCTATATTGGGACCGACAGTAACTGATTGTGATCTTCCAATAAAAGCGATAGCCTCGATTGAAGTTTCATCTGACCTGACATTTATTTTAGTCTCCAGTAGAATAATAGACTAATTCTTTTTTTATGGATCTGAGACATAAAATACTTTCACTCCTTGTGATTTCATTATGAACATCTCACCTTTTCACCTTCCACACTGTAATTCACCTTCACAATGCTCATTTATTTAACTTTCCCTGCACTCATATTGTCAACCCATTTGCAACGGAAAATCATCACTTGAAATATTGTATAATCAAACTCGTATATCTATTTGATAATTCCAAAATATCATAAATTTGATTTCTATCCTTAGAACCAGATATGTGCAACGCTTCCACCACAAGAATAACACTACTATTTTGTATCATACTATATTAATAATATTATTTTATATAAAACATATAACCATTGATTACAAAACCAATGTAAGATATAACATTTTCATTATATCTTATGGCTATCCATTGAATTCATTCGGCAATTGAATTCGGATTTTTAGATGACTCCTTATAAATTTGATCTTGGAACCATCCTATAAATTGTTGATTATGTGTATCTAAAATACATCCTTCATCCCTTGATGGATTCAAATATCTATGAATTTATTTTTGGGATTTAATGTATGGATCAACATCTTACTATTATGTAAAATGTAAAGGTGAAATTTCTCCCTATATATTAAGGTAATTATAAAAACATCTCTTCTGGAAATTCCTACGCCCATAAGGTATCTGTTGTAACAAGATTTTGGGATGCTGATTTTTTCAACATCTGATAGGTAATTGGTATATAATTCAATAGATCCTTTAAAAATATATCATTATGCAATACAACATTCTAATCAACTTCTATTATAGACATAACCTTCAAAATCTTCATATTCCATTCAATTGGGTACATCCATATATAATGGATAGGACCACATAGTTGAACTTCTCTAACCAAGTGAACCATCAAGTGGACCATTATATAAAAGAATGATTGTGGAAAGAACATATCTAATTCACATAGTATGACTTCAACCTCCTTATTAATGATTGGAAACTCCACCGGGTCTATAACTTTACTGCATATGTCTTTGAAAAAGAAGATGAGTTTGGTTAATTTATCTCGTACATTTTGAGGTAAAATGTAACAAAAATTAACATGCATAAAATCTTACATCAAAACATGATAGTCATGTGATTTTAGTCCTTGTAAATTCAAATTATTCATTAACATTACATTCTTGGTATTTGATGAATACCCCTATAGAAATTTTACACTATTAAGGAAAATAAAAAATTTCAATTTTTCCTATCTAGATAGAGTGTAAGAAACTTGAGGAAGAAAAGTATTCCTTTTACCCTTTACTAGTTCCAAGTCTTCCCTTATCCCCATGTTAATTATTTCCAATCTAGACTTAATTTAATCATTCATTTTTCCATGAAAATTTTTTAATGTTCCAATAACAATATCAAATACATTTTTTCTATATGCATGACTTCAAAAAAAATTTAAAATACAAAAAATTCCAATATTGTAATTCAAAGAAAATTTATCTCTTCTTTCAACCTGATTTTGTAAGGTTTTTTTAAAATGGTTTACCAAAAACAATGTCAATAACTTTTACTTTATCGTACAGTTGATCACCCATTACTAGAGATGGTTTTGTACCTTGTTCAATATTCCCATATAATGTTGTCGTCCTGGATTGGTATTTATTTTGTCAAGGTAAAAAAAATTAATGTCCTAAAAATACAGACATTAAGGAATATTTCAACAAAACTGAGTGTGTGAGTTTTTCACAAATGGGGCACCCCATCATTCCTTTAATTCTATAGCCTAATAAATTTCCATAAGTAGGGAAATCATTTATCATCCCATACAACATGGCCCTCAATATGAATTCTTCACTTCTATGAACATTATAAATTTTTACACATGTACCCCACATCAATTTTAGATCTTCAATCAGGGGATCCAAATAGACATAAATATAATTAACGAGTTTATTTGGTCCAGATATAAACAAATACAACATAATGTATTTGGGCTTCATACATAACCATAGCGGCAAGTTATAATTTACCATCATGATGGGCCATGTACTATTAGTACTACTTTGTACACCAAAAGGATTTATTCCAACTTTATATAATGCAAGATGAATGTTTCTTGTCACATTTCCAAATTCAGGGTACTTGTAATCAATTTTCTTCCACTAATGAAAATTTTCTAGATGGAATAGGTTCCCATATTTAATTCTTGTATCTGTATGTCATGTTAATTGTCTCATGGTTTTCTAACATCCATATAGTCCTATAAACCATGGACTGATAGGAAAGTACCATACATATTTAGAAGGACTTGATTCATTTTTATTGTATCAATATATGACACACTTATGGGATTTTATGAGTGATTCATGGTCATTGTAAAACAGTATGCAATCATTTGGACAAGAAATTATTTTTTTAGAGATCATGCCCATTGAACTTGGAATTCTTTTAGCATCATATATTCGACATGGTAGTTCATTTTATTCTGGTATCATATCATTCAGGATACCAATTAGTTCTATAATGATGGTGTCACTCCATCCACTTCCATCTTTCAAATTATATAACTTCAATACAGCTAACAATGTTGTGTATTTAGTACAACCGGTATACAGTGGCCTCTTGGAACATCTATTTAACTTCTCAAAAAAATTATACAATCATGAATGTAATATTCAATTACCACTATCATTTCTTTCATGAAATCTTCATCATCATTTATGCTGGTATTCATATCAAATGATCAATAAACCGTAGTATCATCCCAATTGGTGTGCGCGTTCAATTTTTCCCCATTTTTAGTCCAAAATTTATATCTTTGGTATATTTTGTGACAAATAAAATGTACTTCCAACACTTTAGAGCTTTTTTTTGAATAACAATAATGTAAACACAGATAAAGGATTTGATAACGGTCATATGCATGCTCAATTGAAAACTTAAAAAACTCTTTAACACTATATTCATACTATTTTGTAAAATGATTAGTATGCATCCATTTTCGATTCATATCCATCCTATTAGGTCCATAAAATACTATTTTTTACAATAAATAAATAAATACCCATAAGATATTCATTATAAAATGTGAAAGTTATTGGAAATTATAATAAGGGAAACCCAACATTTTATTGTTTCAAATAATTTCAGTATGCTTTGAATAAAATGGGTAATTGAATTTAAAAAAATTATTACTCCACTATGGTAGGTGTTATCCTCTAAATTCATTTAATAGTGAAAGTTATAGACAACAATCATGCTCATCAAATCATCTCCCAAACATTTATCATTGCATTTTTTTATTTGACACACATCCTCCATCTCTTGTGTACATGCACATATTTTTATTGAAATACTCTAAGCATTAGTCATCCATGGGATGACTACTCCTCAGAGTAGTACAAGAAACAAAAAAGAGATGGGGGAATAGTCTCAAGAAACAAAATTCAATAACTATTCAAGAGATCAAATTGATGAGGATGATAGTTGTCAATATAATATATGGGGGTGATTCTCAAGCAAAAAATTACAATAATAACTATTGTTTGATACACATCAAGTCTTCATTAAATCCCCTAAACAACTAAAAATATAATATAGGCAATTAAAAAATAATAAGAAACCCAAATATGATAAACAATAATAATAAACTTTCATTCAATCAACTAGAAGATATTAAAATGTATTGATAAAAAAATTAATAAATAAAGATTTATTTCATATACATGGATGGTGATCAAAGATTCCTAGGGTTGGAACTAGTACATCTTGACCTAAAATGATGAATACCTAAAAATAATTTACAAAATATAGAATTTTATAACCTTAATTCAATTTTTTGGAAGTATTGATATAACAACCTAAGAAAATAATACATTTAATATTAATGGTATATCAATTATTTGAAAAATATCAAGACTCTTGGGATGTCATATCGCCACACTGACCCATCCCAAGGATTTTAGGGAGGTCACCACATAATATTTACCTATCTAAAGGATTCTAGGGAGGTTATATAATGCACATTGACCCATAATTAATATTCAAGGGAGGCCCATAACAAAGTTGGCATAAAGAAATAATACACATCAATAAGATATATCACAAAGAAGGGAGAAAAACACACCAACCCTTGAAAAATCTATCCCATACATGCTATCCTATAATGAGACAGAACTACTCCCATGAGGTCACATTTTCTAAGTTGACTACCCTTACTTCACTTAGAAATCTATGTGGAATCACAAAATTAACAGATCTATAAACCATCACTCCCCTTATAAAGTCTATACTACAAAAATAAAAAATTAACTAGTCAATTTAATGTGCTTGGAAACAGTCTCATAGGCTACCAAACAACCTTCATGGAAATTGATAAATAAAAAATTATATAAACAATTTAAAATGGAATGGGACTTCTAATATATGGTCAATTCCACTTTTTATCTAATGAAAATAAAGCATGATTCTTCCACACTTTAACATAAATAAAAGTGTCGCTCACACATCCTATACATTAATTCACATTTGAAATTGATAAGGAAGGATATGCTTGTATGGTCTTGGAACGAAGCTGGGAAGGCTCGCAGTATAGGTGTTTCACACTGTAAAAATTCCAAGAATCAAAATGGATGATCTCCATGGAAAAATCTCTAAAATGGAAAACTCACCACACATACATTTGCAAAACATCCTCTACCACAGCTAGAACCATTGATGTTTTACACCCTAATTTCCCTAAGAGAAAGTAGAGAATGACTTACATTTTAAAGAAGTTAGAGAAAGACTTACATTCAAGCCTTGGATTCATTCGACCCTTGAATCGTTTGAGCCTCATATTTGAGTCTTGGAATTGTTTGAGCCTAGATCTGAGCCTTGATTCGAGCTTCGATTCACCGAGGAGGTGCACCAGCATAGGTTTTCTTCCATGGAAAGATTCGGATATCACGATGATTTTACGACTTGTTAGGGTTTTATAAATAGATCAGGACACTTTTATCAGCGCTTCCAAAAAAGCGCTCATAAATTTCCTTTTTATCATCGCTTATTACTTAATCGCTGATAAATGATTTATAATTATAATTATAAAAAAAATTATAAATATATTTATATAATTATATATTTATACATATTAAATAAATATATATAAATATAAATATAGTAAATATATTGTTTATTTAAATATATTTATTATAATTTTATAATTATTTAAATATATATTTATTTATTTTTAATTATATAAATTATTTTAAAAAAATAAAATTTATATCATTATATATAATTATATATATAATTATATATATATATAATATATATATATAGTAAATAAATTTATTATTTAAATAAATTTATTATAAATTTAAAATTATTTAAATATTATAACTATTTATCTATAATTTTATATATACTTTATTAAAAAATAATATTTATTTAGTTATAATTATAAATCTATAAATCAATAAATATAGTAAATGTACATTTATAAATATATTTATTCATAAGTATTTTTTACAAATATATTTTTAACATTATTAATGAATATTTAATCTTAAGTGCATGTATGTTAAATATTTGTGAAATTGAATAAATTAAAAATGAGTACACTTTAACAATATTGAAAAAATGGATAATTGTTTTTAATTACCTATAAATTATTAAAAAAATATTGATATATATTGAAATAAATATGAATATATATTGAAAATATTAAAACATAGTAAATATATATATATATATAATAAAAATGCATTAATTACATATATGTGAAATTGATATAACACATTTGGTCTATGTTAAATTGAAAATCAAACGACATTCAATTATATCCATTACTCGATGAAATTGGTTAGTATTTTTAATTCATTTTCATTTTTAATTTTAAACCATTATTCACTAAATATATAACAATTTAATGTATAGCATAAACATTTTGTATTATATAAATCTTATTTAGATACATTCATATATATCAATATATTTAATATATACTATTTATTAACATTAACAAAAATTATTTAATTAATAAAATTTTTAATAATTTTCTCAATTTACTTATTTTTTAAATTTATTTGTTTAATTTTCATTTTTCATTTATCTATATATTTAATATATACTATTTATTATTATTTATAATTTATATATAGTATAATTAATTTATTCATTTTTATTAATAATTATTTAATTAATAAAAAAATAATATTTTTTAATAAACTCATTTTAATTTTTTATTTATTTAATTTTTTAATTTTTTCGAACCTTTATCAGTGCTAAAAAGGCCCTGATAAAGGGTACCCTTTATGAGAGCTAAAAAACATTCATAAAAGGTACCCTTTAGCAATGCTAATAAAGGCTACTTTTTATCAGTGTTAAAAAAGCGCTGATAAAGGGTACCATATATCAATGCTTTTTTAGCACTTATAAAGGTTCCCTTTATCATCACATTTTCCTAACACTGATATAAGGTCATCGCAGTTAAATACCTATTTTGTAGTAGTGCATTGAATGATTTTGGTTATTTTCTCATAAAGTGATCTAACATTGTTCCTCCATGTTTTGGATTAGGATGCTACATATGGGTAAGGTTATTATTCATAACCTGATTCAATTATCCCAGTATAGTTAAAAGTTGCTCAACTCTGGTTGTAGTTCCTGCTCCAACATGATTATCTTGAATAAGAAGAAAATCCCTACATGGGATATGCAACTTGATACGGTTTCCATTCCTTCTACTAGGATCCATTTCTGAACAATATAATACACTAAATTAGGTTATGAATCATAATTCATAATTTCAAACTAGAAAAAAAATACATAAATTGGAAAGTTGTCCATATCTAATCTCATAATCATAAACATGGTTTCTTTGGGAACATGTTTACTTTTAAATCCTTCATAATGGTTTTTAAATAAATTGTGAATTATCACAATCATTCCCCCTGGGAGTGTCAAACCTGGTGTGCAGTAAGGCCTATTTCATGTACCAAGTTATGCCGAGTCCGGCCTGACGCACCTTGTCGAAGTTGTTACCCCTAGGTACATATGTGTCAGAACCAAGTCCACTTGTAGTATCTAGATAGGGATGTTTTTCTAAGAAGACTCACATAATCTATACCTTACACTACCACAAAACTGGGTTTCCACAGCACCACCCTTTAACAACGCCAAAAAAAGTGCTAATAAAGGGTACTTCTAACAGGGCTAAAAAAAGCGCTGTTAAAAGTGGCCCTTTATTAGTGTTTTTTTAATGCCCATAAAGGCACCCCCTTTATCAATTCTTTTTTAGCACTGTAAAAGGGGCCCCCTTTATCATCTCTTTTTTTAGTAGCATTGATAAAGAGGGGGTTTGTCAGTGCTTTTTTCCCTAGTGCTGATAAAGGGTATATTTCAAAAAAATATAAAAAATAATATATTGATATATAAATATATAAGTATATTTATATTGATATAAATATAATATATATTTTTTAAATATGTTTTAGATAAGTATAAATAAATATTTGCACTTAATATATAAGATATGTAGTGAAAATGGCTTATAAAATATCTTTAAAAAAATTAATTAATATTTTTCTAATTATCATCGACTAATAATCATTTAATAACAATTTTAAGACATAAAAAATAAAAAAATTAATAAAATATCTAAAATAAGTTGAAAACGTAACTCAAACTTCAAATGAACATAACTTTTGATCCGGGTGTCCGTTTGAGCTATCCAATATATCAAATCGAATTCGGTGATGATCTCTACGTGCTAATAACCTAAGGGAACCTTTTGTCACGTTTTTAGAGGCTAAAAGAGGCCCAGAAGGCCTCCAAAATTGAGTTTTTAGTTCGGATACCCAAATTTTTAACATTCGATGGAATTTTATCCTCATTTTAGGGGGTCTTTTTGACATTTTTCACTGGGGACGGAATTTATTCTAAGGGGTTACTTTTATAATTATATTATGGTTTTGAAATTTTATCATTTTTCACAATGTAATGTTATTTATAATCAATTATATAATAATATACACATATTTTTTATATATTCACACATAAAATTTTTATTTTACACATAAATAATTAAACATATTTACATATAAAGTATATTTCTCAATATATAAGGATTATCAAAATAAAAGACTAATATCCATTTTATTTAAAATAAAAATATATTAATATTTATATTCCAAGATGATGTGTGTATGTGTGTATTTGTGTGTGTCTGTATTGGCAAATTGATATATATTATCTATATATTCTAAACATACGTATATACATATAAATATATAATATTTGTAAATATATATAAATATGTATAATTATACTTACAAATACACATACAATATGTGTGTGTGTGTTGTATATATATATTTATTTATTTATAACCACACACAAAAAAAGCATATTTTATAAATATATTTAAAACTGATCTTATAAATATATATTAATATACAAATAAATATATTAATATATAAATATAACTGTATATATTAATATATGTGTATATATATATTAATATATATATATATATATATATTATAACTATATATATATATATATTAGTATAATTAAATAAATAAATAAATATATATATATATATTAATATCACTAAATAAATATTAATATAACTATATATATATTAATATAACTAAATATATATATATATATATATTAATATAAATATATATATGTTAATATAAATATATATTAATATACGAGTAAATATAAAAACATATATACATAAATAAATAGATATATTAATAAATGAAGAGCAAAGCACTATGGTGGAGTTGTAAAGGCTTAGGTGCACAGGCAGCAGGTCTAGAGTTCGAATCTAGGGGAGGTAGGTCGTGTGCGTGGGTGGAATAAAGGCTATCACTATTAAAGGGTTAATGGGGGCACTATTAAAGGGTGGGTGTAGGTGTGTTGGCTGGGGCACACGGGCTGGGTGGGGGCGTTGTTAAAGGGGGCTTCAAGCACTCTTGAAGACCCTCCCTAATTGCAGAATTTTTTTTTTATTTTTTTTATTTTTTTAACTTTTATCATCACTAAAAAAACAGTGATAAAGGACCCATTTATTAGATCTCTTTTTTACCACTGATAAAAGACCCCTTTTAACATCACATTTTTTTAGTGCTGAAAAAAGGGTCCTTTATCAGTGCTTTTCTGAGCATTTATAAAGGGGACCCCATATCTTCGCATCAATTAATTGGTCTTTTCTGGCATTATTAATGCCCTTTTCTGGGGCTGATAAATTCTATATTTATATTTGTGTTACCAGAACTATAGGATTCTCTTTTATTCTTATCATCAATATCTATCTTAGGTTTATTTTCCTTAATATACATTTTATAAATCTAGTTTCTAAGGTTTCTACTAAACTTTCTCTTATACCAACTGTAAAGACCCCAACCACAGAAGCCCGGAGCCGGTGACTTACTTTATTACATTGGTATTATGAACAAGCATTCGCATCCTAGAGGGCTGAATAGTTTAGTAGATTTTTAAAACTAGATACATTCATAAGTTTTAGATTACATCATGAAAGGAAAAAACAACATAAAAACTCCATTGGAAATGCCCATAAACTCCTAATTATCCCTACAAGTCATTCATAATATTCATCTACTCATCCTAGGGAAAAATAAAACATAATAAAGGGGTGAGATCAGAATCTCATCAAGGGTATAAAATAGAGTGGATGTTATCATAAACATAAATGATAAGGCAAGGTGAATGACTAAAAACACATGTGATTAAAACATAATCTTAAGCATAACCTACCCCCACCCCTAAACCGCCTTCCTCTCCTCATGGAGAATCAGCTAGGATCTTCTTCTTATTGTCTCATTTCGGCGGCTCATGGCGTGTGGTGTCTCTCCTGTGGCGGTGCTTCATAGGCTCGAATATCTTGGCAAATCCCTCTATTTTCTAGCCTCTTCTCACCATATCTGACGATCTGGACATGGCTTCACTGGCGGCGCGGTGAGGGGCCTGGTTTGAGTTTACGATTTGTGCGATGACGGTTATGCTATGTTTATAATCGGCTGGGTTGTGTTGGGCAGATTTGGTCGCCATTTGCAGTCTTGAAGGCGGTGATGGGATGCTTCAGGCTGGTGGTGGGTCTTCTTCGTCTTCTCTCGCAGGCTCGGCTACGGCGGTTATTGTGGTAAAGGGTTTTGTGATTGATTTTTTTATATTTTAAGGTCATGAGGTTTTTTGTGTGGTGTATCCATCATATGTGGTTACCCACTCCTCCTTTTTTACCATGTGTAGTTCAAAATCCGGTGGAATTGTTTCTCTGGCGTTCGCGGTTGGTTGGGGATTGGATGGAGGTGGGGTTCCAGCCTCAATTCTGGTGACTGGTGAATGCTCCATGGTGTATGGGTTTTTTATTCAGGGTGTGTTGCGGCTTTTGGGACTGCAATTGGGAAGTTGGAGTTTTGGTAGGTGGTGGTTTCATGGTATTATATGATCTATTTCGTTGAATGGTTGGTAATGGTGGAGAAAATGGTTGAATGTGTTTAATTGGGGAATGGAATTTTGGTATTGTGAGTCTTTGGGTATCTTCTGGTTTGAGGTTTGTGGGTTGCTGCATCTGTCTCACAAGGGGTTACTCCAAATGATGTTTAGAGCAGAGGGTTTCTCTTGGTCTTCGCTATGGATTCAGATGTTTGAGAGGTTATGGCTTTTCCAGCAGTTCCAATCCTGTGCATTCATACACGGGACAGTTTTCTGGTAGCAAGGAGCAGGAGGAAGTTGGTTTTATTGTCTTTGATGCTGGGTTGGAGCTCTTTTGTGATGGATTGGTTATTTTTGGCCTAAAAAATTTGTTCCACAGTGATCTGGTTGTTTTAAGTCATGGAGTCTTGTATGGTTTCTTAATTTTTCCACAAAAGTGTTTGAATAATAAAAATTAAATTTTCAGTATGTCAGGAATAAAGCTGAATAAATAATGTCATATAAATAATCACATGATAATGAAACTTAACCATAGATATTATACTAGTCTAATAAAAACTTTTATTATCAATTACTAATATCATAATTTTGGAATGCATAATTTTGGACATCATAAACATATCATCAAGGCTTCGACCAAGACACCATACATAAATGGGTAAAAATTGGGTTAAGTTTGTCTCATGAGACCTGGCGATGCATCGAGGGGCTATAGCAGGCCCCACAAGGCACTTACTAAGTCCAATTCATTCCTCATATTAATGCGATGAAAAATAAACAACATATACATATGTAACGTAAATAACTTTCCTCAATCAGTAAACATAATCACTAACCATTCTGAGTAATATGGTGAATGGTATCAATATAGCACATCCACAGTCAAATTGATCATAAACCATATAATAAAATATGATAAATGATATAATATAAGATCAATCCCAATTAATCATAATATTAAACATAGTATTTTTAAATGGAATAAAATACTCTAATAAAATCATTGATGAATTATTGAGAGAAATACCATTTTTACTGTGCAAAGAAGAGTTATTTTGGAAAAACCATTTGTATTTTTCATAAAATCATGTTATAAACATGTATATCATATAAAATAAAATTTAAGGACAATGAAATTATGTTTTAGGCTTAAATTATTTCCATCTAAAGTGAAAACATGAAAAAGAAATTTTTTTTTAATAAACTTCATAAATGGGCCACTTCGGTGGGTTTAAGGGAAAATATAAAATAATCCTTAAATAGGGTAAATAATAAGGGTTTACAAAAAACAAAAATGAACTAATATATTTTTTCATGATGATTTTATCTATTTTAGAAAAATAGTTTCTAATTAAAACATATTATTGAGTATAATTAAAAATGGGTATGAAATTGGGAAGTTCCCTTTAATCAAACTTGCTTTTCACGATGAATTGAGAATGGATCCTTATAAAACATGTATTTCCCCATCAAATAAGGATGAATTGATATGGATATGTGATTTTGGGATATATATACAAATAATTTATAGTAATTATATAAAAATAAAGAATAATTACATTGGGATAAAGAGAGAGAAATCATAACCTGAATGAATAATGGAGGTTCCGAAAGAATCTCATACCTTATGTTCGAAAGTGTTCTATACTTGCAATTAACATCCTAGATAATGAAATTATATTCATTAATAATTAAATTCAGAACTTATTTCACATTTATTTGATTTATTATAATTTTATAAATTTCATTTATGGTTTTTTGATGAGTTGTAAGATTCAATTTCATCATTAAAAAGTGTTTGTTTCCTTGGTTTTCATGATTGGTTCACTTGTATACATGTATGAAAGATCATGAGAAATGGGAAGAGTTATCCATAATTAAAATTATATGTTATTAATGAAATTATAAAATTTTTAATGGTATTATATATCATTTTTCTAATATGAGTATGATTCATTAGATAAAACGTTAATGATAACTGTTTGGATTATTTTGGCCTTTTTTCAATCATCACACGGTAGTTTTGTTTCATGAATTAATATTATGTATATATACTTGTTAAAAAAAATTAAATAAGTTTTATTAAATATATTAAAGTCTTTTTTAACCATAAAAATTGTTTTATGACCAGCCTTTAAGGTGTAATTGAAAAACGAAAACCCATCTCCCACGAAGCCGGTAAATCGGCACCTCACAGGCGATTTATTCATTTTTAATATAAAAAGGTGGAGAGAAAAGAATTAATAATTGATATACCATTATCAAAATAAAATTTCAGTACATATAATATATTTGAGTTATAATGCAAGTGTTTATAAAGGATTTAAGGAAAATATAATAAAAGAAAAGAAATTGAAAGAAAATTAAAAGAGCGAAAGGGGATTTTATCTCTTGAATTCCTCTCCTTGAGAACCTCCTTAAGGAACTTTGAAATGGCCTTTCGGGTGAGACCAGTAAGACCAAAAAATGGGGATAGGTTTGGGATAGAGATTGGAAAGAAATTGGACAAGATTCAAGTCTTTGGAGGTGTGAGGAGAATAGGTGGTGAGGGGTGGTATTTATAGTGGATGAGAGGAGTGTTTTTTTTATTTTATTCTTTAGTTTATTATTTTAGATCAAGACTATGAATAGTTTAAAACATATCACAATATATATTAAAAAAATAATGATAATTATATATTATGGTCTTACATCATTCATACATCATCTATGACTCAACAATTCATATATTTGTTATATACTGTAAATTATTGTATTTCACTATTCACCAAAAATTCAACTATTTTAGAAAAATCACAAAAAATAACTGTAATCCTTTTTCAACCAGTAGAATTAAAAAAATGAACAACATTTTTTTAAATAATTTTCTAAATATGAGAAATTTAATTTTTAAATAAAATTATCATTTTCTTTAAAAATAATGATTTTAATATTATATCTTTTTTATAACACTTTGAAAAATTAATTAAAATCTCATAATATTATATTATAATTATAATACAACTAAATATTAATTTATGAATATATTTTATGAAAATAAATTTCTTTTAAATCATTATATTAATTATAAAATTATAAATAAACATATGTGTTTCACAAAAATCCAAAACTAAATTTATCATTTTTAAAACATTTATTTAATTATTCCATGATATAAATATACCATATTTTCATTTATAAGATACCGAAATTTAATTTATAATTTTATAGGTTGAGTTACTATTATATTGGTCATATTACTATTCTTGATGGTCACATTACCACTATAATGGTCTTATTTAATAGTATATTATGGTTTTAAACTCAATGTTGCGTGAAGCATAAACTGTAGAAGATGTTTAATTTTAATATTCATATCATAAAATCTTGTGGTGTTATATATTGTTACTCTTTTATGGATCATATGATCTATTAAACGGTAATATTAGTGCTTTAGGCATAAAAATTCATTTTTGGAAGTTCATTTCTAGGAGTAATGGATGGATTGGAAATTGATCGAAGTAAAACCAAATGATGAAATTTTGTTTATAAAATTAAAGTGTATCAAGTAAGTGTATTTTCTTATATTATTAGACCATAAAATAATTCCTAAAATTCAGGAAGTCGATATTGAAACAAAAATGTTTTCCTATTATCATCATTGTTATGATATTGATGACCTTTTTCAAACCTATTTTATGTATGGTTTTATGGTTGTTAACATTCTTTGGATCACCCACTTTCTTGTGATCAATTAAATCTATCACTCTTTATTAATTCTTTGGCATTAATATTTTCTTTCATATACATGTTTTCATTTCCCACCTATGTTCTCCTACTTATAAACCTAATTATGTGATTATTTCAAATGACATTCATTCTCCCCTTTTCTCTCTTATTTGGATGATTTTTTATTAACCCTTTTATAATTTGAATTTTTCAACAAAGTAATTTTCAAATATCAAACCTTAGATTACTAAGATCAATTTTAAATTGCAAGGATATAGTTTATTTAAGGTGGGGAGAAGTAACACCCTGAAATTATAAAATAAAAACATCATATTTGATAGAATTTATGACATGAAACACTGATTTTATATTTTTCTACATTTAATAATGAATTTCATTGAAATATTGAATTACAGAAAAGACTCAGTTTTACCGAACAATAATTTATTATTATTATTATTATTTAATATGAAAATTATTTCTTAGTAATTGGAATGGTGGTAAAGAATTTAATTAACTAATTTATGAAAATATATAGTTTAAATAAATTTATTATTTATCTATTAATTACTAATAAAATGTGTTTCATTTAAAAGAAAATGAAATATTTTCTGAAAAACATTATTTTTCCTAAAAGACAATTTAATCTCTCTTTGCGCACTTACATTAAAATTAATTTTTACCACTTTTAGAAATTTTATATGATAAAATAAACTTCATTTTTTAATTTTGGTAACCAAAATTATCTGAAGGTGATTTTTTGGGATTTTTTTGAGATATTTTGTTTTTTTATGAATATTGAAAAATAATGAATTTTAATTGAAAAATGCCTTTTAATTTTAATTATTTATAATTTCAAAGTATATTTTAAATTGGTTTTAAATTAAAATTAGTTATATTTTATATCAGTTAATCCAATCTAGGTAATTAAAATTGTTTTCATATTTAATTTAGATATAAAAACCTTATTAGTTTTGGACATTTTCCCTTTCAAAACATGTTTTCTCATCACATCTATAAGATTAATTTTATGTTACATTTTTTCACTTATGTGGATTAAAATTGTAAAATTGGATTTAATATTTGTAATCAGAATAATTTCTAATTTCTAATAAGTTTAACTTTATTTTTTATAAAAATTAGAAGTGAATTCAATAAAAATTTATTACCATAGTTAAAGTGAAAAATGGGTTTACCTGAGGGGTAAAAAAAATGATAAGGGTACAAATGACCTATAAAATTATATAAAAATTATTATATGGATATATTTAAACCACTAAACTTATAATTATCTATAATTTTCCATTTTTTACCCTTTTGACATATGAAAATCGTGGCAGCACTCAATTCTTTTCAAAATTACCAAGTGTTTCCTCTCCCCCACTTATAAAAGGTCACCCCCTGTCTTATCTTCTTCACACCTTAAAAACTCTTTGGTTAGGAAAATTAATGCCCAAATAACTTCCTAAATTACCTACCATAATCTTGGAAGCCCTATTTTGTCCATAAATTTATCCTTTGAAGGATTTAGTACAAACCTAATGATGATACCTAAAGAAGTGGTAATGTTCTTCAATGAGCATCGTTATTTTACTTCTTTCTCTGCCTCCTTTAATTTGTATTGAACCATGATGATATAAAAACATTATTATATTTCATAAAATGGGATATTTTTATAAAAATGTTATGATCTAAAACCATCTCCACTTCCATCAAATGGGTTATGAAATCATCGTTTATGTGTACAGAGGACTACCGCCTTATGAACTGATATCGTTCATATTTCTATTGCCACCTATCAAGGTTCAGTATGATGATGTATATAAAGTATATATATTATATTTATAACATATTTATTTCTATATAGTCATTATATCATATATTTTTTTACCTTCCATTTCATAGGAGATGAGATAATGTTGCTCGTGTGTACAATGGACTACCGTCTCGCAAAGGAATTTGATTCGACTTTCACAAACGCTTCACATGGAAGGTGATAAAGATAAATTTAATGATTATACGTCACATAAAAGAAATAATTATGATATTAATGACATTTTTATCATTATTTAAAGATAATATATCATTTTATTTATTATCTTTTCACTCACTTAAAGATGATAACATTGTTCGTATATGTGTGGACTACCTCCTTCATGAAGCGATGTGACTTTCTTTTCATCATCACACCACATGGATGATATATATAAGTATATAGTATGGTATATATGATATTATTATCATTAAGAAAATAATTTATGTTAATTAACTTATTTCCATAATGATCATTGGAAAATAGAAACATTGCTCATGTGTACATAAGTACTATCATCTCCATGATCTTAACGTACTTTATTTTTCAAGATCATCTTTCATGGTTGGTTTTAAAAGAAAAATTGATGAATAAATTTGATAATTAAGTCATGATTATTATTATGTATATGATGGAACTATAAAATATTCACAATAACTCTAACTTTCATAATAATGTATGAAGGAGAAAACCATGTAATTAACACTCGAAACAATCAAAATAATGAAAGATTATTATCAAACGGTTGATAATATGTTATAAAAGGATCATATATGATATCATAAATACTTATATGGTTTTGGTATAATTTAATAACATTTTTAAAACCACTATAAAATAGGTTAAATCATGTTCACCCAAAATGACACGTGAGCTAATGGATTTCATCTCAATTTCATTTCGTTGAGTAAAATTATTATTTTATACACCTAGTTTCATTTATATAGTGTATATACATCCACTTTAACATGTAATATAATTAATACTTCATTGATCATGTTATTTTAAGTTTCAATTTGAATTGTTTTATCCAAGGGTATTTGATGTGAAAATTACCAAGTGGTAAAAGTTATTTTGAAATCTCACATTCTTTTTTGATTGTTAACTTTATATTGAAATAATCACTTTATTGTAATAATTTTTCATTGGAAATTAAATTTATATCAAATATCAACATTATTTTGTGAGTTATATTATTATTTCCTAAACATTATTCCATTTTTACATATGGTGTTTAATTTTAATGTTATTTTATTAACTGGAAAATATTGATAAATTTGTATCCTTTAATCAATACAGATACTTTATGATAAGGTGCATTATTTATAAAATAAATCAATTATTTGATATATGATGAATTATTTATGAATGCATGACATGGTTTTGGGACAATTTATAGAAAACCCATTGATGAATCAGTATTCTTGGGAGATGAATCAGTTGGAAAAATCAAATGGGTTTTCCCCTAGTATGTTCTAAACTGTCTTTTGAAAGGTTTTGATAGTAAAGGTATCATGGGTTTAGGAAACATAATGTCTGATAATTAATCATTTCATTCATTTATAATTAAGTTATTATTATCTATGATATTTTTGCTATGATATTATCTATGTAAACATTTCATTCTCAGTTTATTGATTAAATTGAATCAGTTTTTATTTATTTACCATGACATATTGATTATGATGTAAATGTTTAGTCAATCAAGTTATTTAAATGAAATGTGTGTTCATATATTATTCTTTATTGATTCATGATAGCTTTTTTGTACTTAAAACTTACTGAGAATTTGAGACCACCCATATTTTTTCCCTTTCCTCAGGATATAAATAAGATATCTTTGAATAATTTTTCAAGGAGGAATTTTATTTTTTATCGTTATGTATTATGTTTTATTTTTAATACCCAATGTAAATTGGACATCATGTGTGTATATGGTTATCCAAAATTCTAAACTGATCTGTCCTTTGAGATTTGATTCCATGTATCTATGTAAATGTAATAAAGTAAGGCACTGGATCCAGGATACTAGGATCAGGGTGTCTATAGTTGGTATCAAAGGAAATTTTAATAAAAACCATATGAACTAGATTTTAGAAAAAAAAAATATTATGGATCATAACCCTATGATTGAATTTGAGTATAAGTGTAGAATAAAATCCTATATTTTTGTTAAGGTAGAGATTATGTGGTTTTTTCTTTCAATACATCCCTATCTTGATACTACAAGTGGACGTGGTTCTTGCATAGATGTACCTATGGGTAATAACTCTGAAAAGGGAGCATTGGGCTTGAACTGATCATCACCTGGAGTGTGACAATAGTCCTTAATGTTCACCTATTTTGACACTCCTAGTGTATTCCATCATTTATAAATTTCTCCTATAAGAAGGAATGGGAAGCATATCAATTCATTTAATACAAAGTGTAAGAATTATAATTTCTTTAATGGATTTAAGACAATATTTCAAAGGGAAATATTCTCCCAAACATTCTCATCACATGAGGACATAGTATAATGTCATGATAAGATAAATAATCAATTATCTAAGTATTATGCCTTCATATATAATCAAAAGAACAATAGGATGACTAGGAATAAGATGGATAAACTAAATAAGATAAAGAAGGATTTAACCACATGTTATAATTGTGGAACGAAACACCCTCGTACATGCTTAAAGGGAATGAGAGTTATCTTAAATGTGTGGAGATAAAGGATATCATACTTGTGATTTCAAGGGTAATAAAAAATTTTCCAATTTACAATTCTTAAAATAAAGGTAAATGGGGATCTATGAAAATAAATTCCTCAAGCATCAAGGGAATATGCCTCAGAAGAATCTAATGGAACAAGGTTAGGCTTATGATATTGATACAGCCAAAGTGGAATGATTAATTTGATTCTGTATTTGGATCCAAGAGAAATTTTGTAAAATTATTTTATTGATTATATTCTCGTCATGAGTATTATGAAATATATAAGGATTGTACTAATGTACTATTTCATGAAGGATTTGAGATCATATATTAACTGGTATCGATTAATAAGAAAAATGATTCAATGGAAAGTTGAACTCCTTATAAAACAAATGATTGAAGGAAATGTAACCTTTAATATATTCATGATATTGAGATAATGATTTTGGGGTGAATATATGATTGATATGGTTAGAGTAAATTGGATAGTACTAAGAAATTTTGGGGGAAACACCTTTATTAAAAAAACACAAACCTCTTTTATGGGAGAAGGGGGAACCCAACAGAAATCTATAGACCCGAAGACACATAGGCCTAAGGATGCAATGAACCAAAATACCAATGACAAAAAGTCATTAAAAATCAAACCAAACATCAACTCTACACATCCCAAAGACCCAGTAATCATAAGACCAAAAATCAGTAGTCTGAATACCCAATGGTGAAAACAACCATTACACAATCCATTGTCAAGAAAATAATGGGACCAAATAGGCCAACACTAGCCCAGTGACACATCATGATTCCCTCGTTGCACCGCCAGCTGACCAGTGAACCACGCCGCCTCTAAGCACCAGATCACCAACTATCACGTTGATCTACACAAAACATCATCCACCGTAGATAGATTTTTCATCGCACCCGCTCGCTAAGGTGATCCACTGAGGACCATCTGGATGGCTAACCTCCATCACACCTGATTTGCCACTATATCTAGCCCCCCACAGCCAATGCAAGATCCAGATGAAAAATAACCGCCACCGCCCATTTCCATGAGATGGAAATTCTAGATCTGAAACATATTTGTGCACAGAGGAAAGACACAAGGCTAGCGCCTCCCGTTGGAACACCCGCAACTGCTTCGGATGAACCCGAGTAGATCCCACCACCAAATCTACCAAGGGGGGATATGACACTGAGTAAGCAACTGAAATTGCTGAAGAAGCTGTCATGGACCGCTGTGGATGAAACCCTACTAAATCGTAAGGAGCTCTCAGCCGAATCTGAGATCCCTTTTCATAAATTGGATAGTACTAATTACCTTGGAATTGATTAAAGATTTTTTGAAAAAGTGGTTTATGTTATCACTGATGGAGTTAACAAAATTTTTTATTTACATTATATATAAAATAATATATTTTTTAATTAAGGAATTAGTAATTATGCATGTTTTCTATATGGTTTTATAGTAATTCATGTCATTTACATGTTTTGAGAGAATACGTGATGAAGGTATCCACATGTTTGGTATGTGGCGACTAAGAGACACTTTATTTTTTCAAGGGAATATAATGTCTATTTATTAACCTTATAAATTTTGTAGGACATGTTTTGTAAGAGCTTTAAGGTTAACTATTTATGGAATGGATTGAGTTGAACTTTAGGTGTTATTGGAAAACTTTCTCTAACCATTTTAGTTTTCGTAAAGACGGGAGGAATATCTTTTTACTCTTTTATGGATCATATGATCTGTTAAAAGGTAATTTTATTACTTTGGGAATACAAATTAATTTTTGGATATTCATTTCTTGGAGTAATGGATTAATTTTAAATTTATCTAAGCACAACCAAAGGATGAAATTTTTCAAGTGAAATATAAATGTATCAAGTAATTATATTTCCTTACATTCTTAGATAGTAAAATAATTTCTCAACTCTATGAAAAGGATCCTAAAAAAATGTTGTCCTATTATAATCATTTATGATATTATTAATAACCATTTTAAAACCAATTTTATTTATGGTTTGTTTTTCATTAACCATCTCTAGATCTCGCACTTTTTTATGGTCAATGGCCTCTGTCACTCACTATTAATCCTTGTGCATTGATATTTTCTTCCATATCCATGTTATAATTTCTCACCTATGTTATCCTACTAGGAAACCTAGTTATGTGATTATTATATATGACATTTAAACTCCCATTTTATCTCTTATTAATGGTATTTTTTATGAACCCTTATATGATGTGAGTTTTTCAACAAAGGAATTTTGAAATATCAAACCCTGGATTATTGAGATCAAGTTTAAATTGATAGGGTGAAATTTATTTATGTTAAGGAGAATTTAATACTATGAAATTATATAATATGAATATCATACTCAATAGAATGTATGACATGAAATACTAAGTTTATCTTGCTCTACATGCAATAAACACTTTCTTCGAAAACTTGCATTACATGCAAGACAGGGTTTTACCCAACAATAATATACTATTAATATTACTATTTATTATGAAAATTATGACCTAGTAATTAAAATGGATATTAATAATTGAATAAACTAAATTTTTAAAATATATATTTTACAAAATTTTATTATTTATCTATTGATTACTAATAGAATGAGTACCATTTAAAAGAAAAAGAAATGTTTTTTGAAAAACATTTGTTTAAATATAGTTTGATCATACTTTGTGTACTTAATTTAAAATTAATTTTTACCACTTTTATAAATTTTATATGAAAAATAAATTTCATTTTTGAATTTGGGATACCAAAATTATCTTAGGGTGAATTTTTTGGATTTTTCTGAGATGTTTCATGTTTTGATGAATAATGAAAATAGTGAATTTTAATTCAAAACTGTCTTTTTAGTTAAAATCCATTATAATATTAAAATAAATTTTGAATGGTTTTTAAATTATAATTAGTAAAATTTTATATCAATTAATCCAATTTATTTCATTATAATCATTTTAATATTGAAATTATATATATATACTTTATTAACTTTTGGACAATTTCCCTTTTAAAACTCGTTTTCTCATCACATCTATGGGATTAATTTTAAATTAAATTTTTTATATTATATGGATTGAATGTAAAAAAAATTATTCCATATTTGGAATCATAATAATTTCTAATTTCTAATAATATCAACTTAATTTTTGACCAAAATGAATAGTTAATGCAGTAACAATTAATTACCATGATTAAGGTAAAAATGTTTTTACTGGGGGTTAAACTAAAAATATAAGGGTAAAAATGACCTATAAAATTGCATAAAAACTATTATATAGTATTATTTAGACAATTAAACCTCTATGGTTTTTATAATAGTCCATTTTGGACCCTTATGGCATATAAAAAGCATGGGAGCACTCAATTCTTTTCAAAAATACCAAGTGTGTCATATCCCCTACTTATAAAAGGCCCTCATATTTCCTCTCTTCTTCACACATTCACACCTCTTTGGTTTAGACAATATTTACCCAAATCACTTACCTAATTACCACCCATCATCATCGAAGCATTATTTTGTTCATAAATCCAACCTTTTAATGATTTAGTGGAAACCTATAGAGGGTGCCCGAAGAAGAGGTAATGTTCTTCAACGGGCATATTTATTTTACTTCTTTCTACACCTCATTCAATATTTATTAAAACAAGATTATATAAAAAACTAATTATATTCCATTTAATGGGGTGTTTTTTGATAATTTTATGACCCAAAACCATCTCCACTTCCATCAAATGGGTTACAAAATCATCGTTCGTGTGTACGGCAGACTACCGCCTTGTGAACTGATGCCATTCGTCTTTCCATTTCCACCACTCAATGTTCAGTAAAATGATGTATTTAAAGTATATATATGATATTTATAATATATTTATACCTATTTAGTAATTATATCATATATATATTATTACCATCCATTATTTAGGAGATATGATAACATCGCTCATGTGTATGGCGGACTACCACCTCCTAAATTGATATGATTTGTCTTTCACTAATGATTCAAATGGAAGGTAATAAGGATAAATTTAAGGATTATATATTAAATAAATGAAATTATTATGATATTAATTAAATATTTATCATTATTTAATGATAATATATCATTTTATTTCTTACTTTTTGACCCACTTAAAGATGATAACATAGTTATTATACGTATGGACTACCGCCTTCATGAAGTGATGTGACTCTCATTTCAGCACCACACCACATGGATGATATATATAAGTATATAATATAGCATATATGTTACTATTATTGTTCTGAAAATATTTTATATTAATTATCTTATTTCCATAATGATCACTTGAAAATGGAAATGTTACTCATGCATACATACAACCTACCATCTCCATGATCATAACGTACTTCACTTTTCATAATCATATTTAATGATTGGATTTAAAAGTAAAATTGATGTAAAAATAAGATAATTATGTCATGATTATTATTTTAGAGATGATGGAAATATATAATATGCACAAGAACCATAACTTTCATAATAATTCATGAATGATAGAACCATGCAATGAACACCCAAAATAATGAAAATAATGAAATATTATTAACAAATGGGTGGTGAGGTGTTCTAAAAAGATAATATATGACATATTAAATTCTAATATGATTATTTTATAAGTTACTAACATGTTTAAAATCGTTATATAGGAGGCTAAATCACGTTCACCCAAAAGGAAATGTGAGATAAGGGATTTTCACTCAATTTCATTTCATTGAGGAAATTTGTAATGTTATACACCTATTTTATTTTATATGGTGTATAGTCATCCCCTTTAAAATTTAATATCATGAATAATTCATTCATAATGTTATTTTAAGTTTTAATTTAAATTATTTCATCCAAGGAGATTTCAATTTAAAATTACTAAGTGGTAAAATTTATTTTGAAATCTCACTTTCTTTTGTGATTGTTAACTTTCTCTTGAAACAAATACTTTAGTATAATAATTTTTCATTGGAAAATACATTTATATTAAATATACATATTCTTTTAGGATGGATATGATTATTTCCTAAACCATATATCATTTTTACATATGGTTTTTAATTTGAATGTTAGTTGGCTAACTGGGGAAAGATTAATAAATCTATATCCTTTACTCAATATGAATACTTTATGATAAAGAACATTGTATATCAATTATATTGATTATTCAATATATGATAAATTATTTGAACATACATGAAATAGGTTGGGGTCATTTATAGAAATCCCTTCGATGCATCGGTATTCTCATAAGACGAATCAGTTGGCCAAATCAGATAGGTTTTCACCTAGTATGTTTTAAACCATCATATGAAAGTTCATGATGATAAAGGTATCATGTGCCTAAGAAACATGAAATTAGATAATTAATCATTTCCTTCATTTAGAATTTAGTTCTTATTATCCATGATATTTTTACTTTGATATTATCTACGGATACATTTCATTCTCATTTTATTATTTAAATAGATTAGTTTTTAACTATTTACCTTGCTATATCAATTATTATGTATATGTTCATTAATTAAAGTAATTTAAATGGAATGTATGTTGAGTTGTTATTCTTTATTTATTCATGATATCTTAGTCTTTACTTAAACCTTACTGGTCATTTGATATCATCCGTATTTTTTTCCTTTCCCTAGGATATGAAAAGGAAATATTTGAATAAGTTTCCAAGGATTCATTTTATTTTTTGTTGTTATATATTATGTTTTATTTTCTATTTTCAATGTAAAATGGGTATAATTTATGTATCTATTTCTCCAAAACTTCTAAATTGATTAGTCCTTTGGGATTTTATTCCTTATATCTATGATAATACAATGAAGTAAGGCATTGGATCTAGGATATTGGGGTTAGGTTCTCTATACCTTGGGTGATTAGCCCTAACAAGGGATCAGGGAAATGTTTTCTCTATGAGGTTGTGTATGTGTTTGACGAGGTTGCACCAATTGAGACTGCACCTAGTGACACTTCATTTGGAGGGGATCATCTGGTAAAGGGGCCAGTAAGTGGACTAGCTAAAGAACCTATCCATGAACAATAAAAGTTATATCTACTTTTATGGTCCTTCTCATGGGAGATGGAAGGGGTAATGGGAATGACCATTACTTTGTCCACTACATGGATTCTTCCAAATGATGAGCCTGTTTTGGGAACTCTCATAATCTTATCAAATAATTCAAGAAGATTAGGTTAGTGACCAAATCATCTTTTAAATTATCTACACATATCGTGAGAAGTTATTCTTAATAAACTAACATGTCAAGTGAGTACATTAGTACCTCCCATCAGTATTGAAGTTAGTAACTCACTCATAAAACCTATTTTTTCATTTGGAGATACAATAGATTCCACAATTTTATTTTATGGAGATGAAATGTTAGAGGAACTATCATTAGTGATCCTCCTAGTTAGTAATGTATCTTGGGGCCAGCTATATTTAACACATGAAAATGAGTCCTTATAGTGTTTGGACAAAACATCAGAGCTTAGTAGCTTTATGTTGTTCCATATTCATCAACATTGGGTCTCACATTGAGCTAAAATTGGTCATATTTTTCAGCGGATCTCCCATACCATTGAGTGGGGTGTAACTAATATTTTCAAATTCAAGTGTTGGGTGAATCTGGTCTACCCATGCCGAAAAAGGCTTTCCCCTAGTTGGAATTGACACTTGTCTCATTTTAAGGGCCTTAATGTGGGAAGTGAGAGAAGCTATTACATCATCATATTGAGTATTTGTGTTCATAAGAACATTTGACCACTCATTAGATCAGTAGGCTGCATGGCCATGTTATATAAGAGTATAAGTGTGTTGATCATACAAAGTGAGTGACTCGTATCTCAGTCATTTTCTATAGCCCTTGGTTTCTAACTTTATTAGATACATGGGGACACCTGGTTTAAGTATGAGCACCTATACAAGAAGGAATGGGTTCCCAAATAGAGGAGATACAAGGTCCCTTTTTATATTGTCACATACTGGGTACTTCTATGACATAAGATCTATAGGAATCCTCTTATAGACCTCTAAATCCTTAATCAAAGTGGTTATCCTAGCATCCAAATCGATCTCTGGAATAGTATCGGATGGATCAGTAAGATCAATAGGACTCTTTCCTTTTTTGATATATCAGTAGGTAGGCAACAATGTCTCATTGGGGGAACTCCTAAGCCCCAATGACAGTGTCTGGTAACGATTACGGGATCCCATCAGGGGATCTTTCCGGTATTGTGTCACCCCTTGAGTGGGTTTTCCTTATCATTCCCTGTATCGGTAGCCTTGTTTCTATAATCATTAAGAGGATAAATTGTGATAATATTCACTATGTTGGTGGTCAGAGAGGAACCTTCACTAGTGGGTAGGCCATATTGATGGTCCCACTATTACCATGGGATAGGGTTGAAATGGAAGGAGGTATATTTTCCCCAAATTCTAATCTACATGTGTTGAGATGACTCTACTATAACTATCTAGAGAATATTAATTATCTTGATATAGGTTAGCTTGAGAATCTGGTGTTAACCATACGATTCAATGTGCTAAGATACTAGTAGCACTGTGATGTCAATCCTCTTTCACTTTTGGTGAATGGCATTGAGGTACTAATGGATTTCTGGGTAGGTCAGCTAACAATCCTGAAGGAGTTTTATTGTCACCCAAATATTCTTGAAGAAACAAACCATATGGTCCTCATTAAAGGATTTTGGGGTGAAAGGTTTCAAGGTTTCTAGTGTCCAAAACGTGGCTATTAACTAGTTTATGACCAAGAGTCTCTAAAAGTCCTCTTTTTTATTACCATGAGGGTGATCCTTCTCCCGGTCATCCCAAGACCTGATTGGTGTAGGCTGAGAAATGAGCAGTTGTACTGATGTAGATTTTCTTTGCTACTAACTTATAGGTAGAGGGGATTCCATGTGGTCCAGACATCCATTACATATTGGAATGTATCTCAATGGAATATCCAACTTCTTGATCATATCCATATATGATTGGTTGTTTACTACCTCTTCATGTAAAATATAAGATACATCTCTTTGTGGCTCAGTAGAGTGGCAACCATCATCTGAGGGTGTCAACCTAGACCCTGAGGTCTCTCCAATTTCTAGTGTGGATGTTGAGAGTATGGAAACTGATGAAGAAAGAGATAGTTGCACTGAGATACCTTGGAAGGAGGCCAAAACATCCTCTACTTTTAGGTACATATGAATGGATTTGGGAATTTTGTAGAACTCATCTTTAGGGATCATAATCTACAATCTATGGAATTATGCCTCCATCTGGAAGGGGGGTGAAGGTTTCCTCATCAAGTCATTAGTCTTCTAAAAGTTTGAGAGGTCAATGGTGAAATGATGCTTCCCAGGGTCCTACCAATATTTTCATGACACTTCTCCAAGTGAAAGTTTTTGAGATTCACTTGGTTTTCCTTCATAAGTGTTGAAACCTACACCATGGGCACATCACCTATAGTGGTTGTTCTCCCTCTTCCCTTGGGATGGATCTTTAGATAAGGGAATATCTTGGGAATAGGTGGGACCTCTTTGATGGTTGGTGGTATTGAGGGGAGGACCTTCGCAGAAAATTTCCTCATTATGGGATGTCCCATAATGGTTTCTGGTGGTAAATATGACTGAGAGAGTCAACCCAACATTCCTGAGAGGTAGCTAGGGTCTCAATACCGAGAAAGAAAAGATATATCCCTGCTCAGAAATTGTGGTAACAATATGGGATGCATCAACAGTGGTAGGAGACACTAGATTTGTATAAGATTCCCCCTATCATGAAATTTTTTGGGCCTACCCATGGAGTCTGTGTTGAGTTTTCTAGACTAGGGCCAATAGAGCGGGAATGGGATCGATCTTCTCATTAACCTGTGGGGCCGGTTAGTGTGTGTGTTGAAGCATCCATGTGGGTGACCTTTTATATATCTCTCAGGCATTGGTCATGATGGTTATGGCTTGAATATCCCATACCACCTTGGCATAGGGCAGTGTGCTATCATAACACTCCAGGGAGAGGCTCCCAAAGTGGTTTTCTATTGGAAAAAGGGTGGTTTCCCCCTCTGTGTCCCTCGTGGGTAGCGGTGTTGGTGAGGTTCCAAAGATTCAAGATCCTGGCGAGCCATATCCCTAGTGGGAATGGCCCCTTCAAATTCATATCGATGAACAAGATTGTTGATCACACTCCTCTACATGAACTCAAAGGATGATATAGGGAATGAGTTCCTAGTATCTAAATATATAGTAGACATCATGGAAGGTATATAATCATGAAATATTACTACACCAACATTCCTCCTACCCCCATGCTTGTTGGTGTTAGGTCATCGATCTCTTATAGCATGAGTCCTTTAAGGAATATGGAATCAGTTTTAGTATATATCCAATGAAAGTGATTCCCAATTCCACAAAATCATTAATTATTTATTTATCAGATAAATAATCCATGTTGATGGTGTCATAAACTAGGGATTACTAACTTTATATACCCCAAGTCACATATGAGTTTCATGTTGGTCCCATAACTCTTTAGTTGGGACTTGGTACTGAATATCTCGATCTGGTGAAATGAAAATATGACGGTTCCCCAATGTTTCTAGTTCTCACAGTTGAAGGAAAAAAGCTTCAAATCGGTTTCACCATTTTTTCTGATTATTTTTACTAAGGCCACATGTCGTGTGTGGTTTTGTCCTGACATTCCTTCTTTCCAAATGGCGGCGGCCTCCTCTACTATAGTTGGTGACATTATATCCTTAATCAAAATTATATGACGGGGTGTTGGTTACTTCTTCCATGGATTAATCCTTGGAAATAAACTCTTAGTTTTTGTCTCCCTCAAATATTTATTCCATGTTTGTGAAACTTGTTCTTAGTTCCATCTTGAGTTGGATGCTAGTTAATTATGTTTCTTCTTTCTCGATGGGACAGAAACCTTTGGTTAGATTAGATAGTAATTTTATGCATGTTTGATCATATCTAGACACCGGTCTTGTTGGGAATCTTTAAAGTCTTCCCCTTTTGAAGTTATAGGCATCCCATATGTGAGGCATCTTTGGTGCAGACCCTAAGGCATCCCATGTCGGACACAAGGTAGTTGACACCAGGGGAATAGGAATATAAGGATTTCTACAAAAGGAATACCATGTTTATTTTATGGTGTAGAGATTCTATTTAGATGGGCCACAGGTTTAATGTATTGTGGGGAAATTTGGGTCATGGGTTTAAAATATAGTGGGGATAGGTTGGTCACAGGTTTAATATCTTGTGGGGACTAGTTGGTAACATTTTTAGCATCTTTTTAGGATAGATGGGATGGTGGGGTTTTGGTGTGTTTCCATGGAGAATATTATCACACCTTAAGAGTTTGATGGTGATGATAGAATGTTACCTCATGGGTGGAAATGATCACACTCTAGTTTTAATTATGCTCATGTGGGGATGATGATCACACTTTTGGATTTTATAGTGGTGAGAAAAAGTGTTTCCCATGGGAGGAGATGATCACACATTGTGGTGATAGAAAGTGCACCCCCATGGGGGGAAATGATCTCACTGGTGGATTTTATAGTGATATTGAGATGTTAGGATTTAACCTTAGGGAGGAATCCCATATTTTTTGAGATGTCGGGATTGAACCTCATGGAGGTGTTCTACATACCCTATTAGGAAAAGGAATCAAAAACCACATAGATCGATGCCCTATTTAAGGTCATGTGATATGACTAGTATATGAAGTTTAAAATAATTTAGTAAGGATTATCACATCACATAAACAGAATCAACATGGGATTGTGTGGGGATTATGCATAGATTCTTCCCAAAGTAGGAATATTATCCCATGCTGGGGGGGGGGAGGTGGCATCCCATGACGATCATACATGGGGAATCATGTGTTCATAGAACGGGGTAAATATATAGTTTTAGTTCATGTACTAATGATTTTTTAATTTATTTTAACATCATATTACTAGGATGTTGAGCTACGCAGTTTTATGCCATCTAGATCAGATATTTTCGGGACTTACATCCAGGGAGATGATTCCCAAGTGTGATAGTAAGATCCAACAAAAGGCCTATTTATTATGAAAGGTCAATAGTTTCCCATTATTATTCTAGCATTTGGTATTTTGTGTCTATTTTTCATGTGCCTCTGGGTGGGTTATGGAATAAATAGTGTGGTGGGAGAGTGAAAATTAGGGATCCTGATGTTATGGTGCATATTCTTAGGATCAAGAGGCATTATGGTACCTATGCTTAGGAGAAAAATGAAAGGTAATGGTCCAAGTCATGCTTCAAGAGAAAGGGGTGGAAACAAGTGTTGATCATACCAATTGCATGGGAATTTGGGGTCCATATGAAATAGTTTTGGATTGGTACAGGGCCCCTGAGAACTCAACTTTTTCAAAAGGTTGTTAGCGTAAAGGTGGAACTATGGAGAGGCCTGGTGGATGGGTATTTTGAAGGTTGTGGTTTCAAAAAATCAAGGGATTCATGAAGTGTGGAGGTCTTGAGAAATTTCATGTTTCATGAAATAAGGTGAACCTACCTCATAGTAAAGTCTTGGTTCCCATGGTGTTGTTTTTGTGAAGGATAATTATCTCGTGAAACCCCAAGAGATGTAAAGGTTTTTCTTCTCATATGAAGGGCATAGACCTTTGAAAAATGAATCTCTACCATGGGTTGAGGTTCTCAAAAACCCATGGTATGTGGTTTTTTGAAAGATGTATACCTTGGGAAATCCATATCCTATGTGGCTTGTGAAGGTTAGAGATCCAAAAATTCAGAGATTTGGCTATAATT
Source organism: Viscum album (assembly GCA_963277665.1). Taxonomy (NCBI): domain Eukaryota; kingdom Viridiplantae; phylum Streptophyta; class Magnoliopsida; order Santalales; family Viscaceae; genus Viscum; species Viscum album. The sequence goes on from OY728125.1 coordinate 564,091,340, forward strand.
TCAAAGGTCACATCCCCTAAAAAGTCGAACATAGGGAGGTATTTACAGCCCCAGTAGAGCCGGAGACATTGATTTCATGAAATATAAGGTCATGTATGAAATATTATAACCTTAACAACATTAGGGGTGTTCTAGGAATAGGAATGTGTTCTGTGGAGGTTAACAGCTCAACCTTATCACAGATCAGAGACTTTCTCAATTACATTGGGCATAGGTTACCTCCTCCACTTCATGCAGATTGAAGACCTCCAAAAAACAGAGTTTACATTTCATGGAGGTGTCCACCTCTACCTGTACATGTTCAGTCCAACTTTGTGAGGATATTCATGTTCTTGAAGGTTTTAACCTTCATGAACATGTCCCCTTTGGTGTATTTTGGAGCTATTTCTCCCCAGATTCACCTTGAACCAGTCATTCATTCCTTGACCTCTCCCACGACATGTGTATTTTCTTGTCAACAATATTATCTTGGATAATTTCAGGTACCATCATCTTCTACTCACCAAATTCATCCCAACATGTTTGAGTCCAACACCTCTTCCCATATAGATCGTCATAAGGTGTCATTTGAATTCTAGAATGGAATCTATTGTTTTATGATAACTCCATTAGGGAAAGGTGTTTATCCCAAAATCCGTGTAAATCCATTGAACATGATGTTATTATATCCTCTAGAGTTTGAATGGTTCAATCAGACTATACATCCATCTAAGGGTGTTATTTAGTACTAAAACTCAGCTTTGCATTCAACGCTTGTTGAAGGATTCTCTAGAACCTCAAGGTAAACCTAGGATATCAATTAGCTAAATTGGGGAGTGGAACTCCATGAAATCTTTCCACTTCCCTTATGTATATCTTGGTGATTTATTCAAGAGATAAATCTTCCTTGATAGGAATTAAATTCCTCGACTTTATAATAAAATCAATTACCTCCCAAATAGTGTTATTTCTTTATATATTATATGGAGTCCTATAACAAACTCCATGGTAATGTTTTCCCATTTCCATACTAGTATGGGAAATAGATTTATCAATACCTTAAGTTTCTTCTGATCAACCTTAACTTGTTGGCATACCAAGAATCGAGATACAAATTCTATAATATCTCTCTTCATATTATCCCACTAGAAGTTTTTCATCAGTTCTTTATACATCTTAGTTATTCTTAGATGAATAGAGAAGGATGAGATATATATATCATCTAAAAGTTCCCTCTTAAATTCTAGTTTTTATGGGACATATATCTGGGTTACATAACTTATAAATCCATCTTTAGAAAATTTGAACTCTAGAATAATCATCGCCCTTTTTTGTAGCTCCACATCATCTTTTGGGGGATCATTGATCCTGTAAAAAATGGATGGTTGAAAAATTATTTAATCAAGGTAGGATAGAATTTCTTTTACGATTACCATGTCCATCCTTTACATGTCCAAGAAGATTAAATCCCTTTAAATCTTTATCATGGCTAGGGTTGAGGGATCCTTTCTACTCAGATAATCATCCACTTTGTTTTCCTTACCATGATGGTAATAGAATGAATAATCATAATCCTTGACCAGATCTAACCAAATTCATTGGAAAATATTTATCTCCTTTTGTGTGAATATATACTTGAGTATTTTATGATCCATATATATTTCACACTTCTCCCCATAGATATAATTTCACAAAATCTTTACCGCAAAGATCACTATAGCCAATTCTAGATCATGTTTTAGGTAGTTTTACTCATGGATATTTAATTGGTGTGAGGCATAGGAAATCACTTTGTCATATCTCATGAGTACACAACTAAATAAATTTTTAGATTTTGTGTTGTAGATCAAAAATTCTTCTCCATCGATGGGTAATGTGAGCAATGGTGTAGTGATTATTCTATTTTTAAACTCTTTAAATATCTCATAACATTCATCAGTCTAGAAAAACTTCACCCCCTTTAAAGTTTCCTTGGTTAGTTGGATTGACAATGAGAAATTTCTCACAAATCGATGATAGTACCCAACTAGTCCAAGGAAACTATGGATCTCCATTATAGATGTTAGTATGGGTCATCCTTCATTTGTCTTTATTTTTGAAGGATCTATAGATATCAATTTTCTAGTGATAAAATTCCCAAGGAATGTTACTTTCTCCATCCAAAACCCTCATTTAATATACTTATCGTACAACTTTTCCTTTCATAAGGTCTTAAGTACAGTGTTCAAATGATCTTTATATTCCTCATATCGTTTGGAATAAATAAGAATATCATTTATAAAGACTACCACAAATTTATTCAGGTAATACCTAATGATTATTTTCATTAAGTCTATGAAGATTGTTAGAGAATTAGTGATTCCAAATGGAATCACTATGAACTCATATTTCCCATAATATGTACAAAAATATTCTTTGGGATATCCTCCTTCTTCACATTTACTTGATAATATCCTAACAAAATATCTGACTTAGAGAAGTCCTAGGCTCCATGTAGCTGATCAAACAATTCATAAAGTCATGATAGAGGATACTTATTCTTTATCATGATGTTATTGAGCTCGCAATAATCAATGCAGATATGCATTGACCCATTCTTATTTTTGATAAAGAGGACCAGTACATCCCAAAATGAAGCACTTGGGCGTATGTGCCCATTATCTAGATTCTTATGTAGTTTCTTCCTCATCTATTATAGTTAAATAGTGTTCATTCTCTTTGGATTCTTAAATATTGGAAAAGATAAAGGTATAATATTTATTGAGAACTCAAACTCATAGCTTAGAGGATGAACAGACAGTTATTTAGGAAATACATCAACATATTCCCTTATAATGGGCATGTCATCATGGATGAAACTTTTATTAGTCTCAATCATTTATGCCAGATATGCTTGGTCATAATGAAATAATACCCATTTTTGATATGATGATAACAAAGGATATTCACCCTCATCCTTAAACTTTTATATAATTGGATGGAGATTTGTGATATAGAGGCTGATTTCCTTCTCTCAAAACTTTATGTTAGATCTTTACAAGAAAATCCAATCCATACCCATAATTGCATAAAATTATTCTAAAGGGGGTATCATATGGTTCATTGAGAAGTTAATATTTCAAATATGGATAGGGGATAATTTATATACTTTGGATGAAATAATTGGACCATTTACCATTTTCAAAGATTGCACCAATTCCATATTTTGAGGTGGTGTTTGAATAGTTCTAATAAACTTGCATGGTATGAAAGAATGCATAGAACCAGAATTAAATAGTATATTCACTATTCTTGAATGAATAACTAGCATACCTATCACCACATCGTTGTTGAGATCTACCTCAATAGTTCTGATGGAAAAATATCTCCCTTGATCTCTAGTTCTTAGAGATTATTGGAGTCATTTATTTTTGATAAACCTTGGATTAGTGAATCTATTTGTATAGTGTCCTTGTTCCTTGTAAGTTGAAACATTGGAAAATAGGCTGAGAGTTTACTGGAGCATTCCTTTATTCCATCATATCAGTGTGTTTACCCCATCGGATTTTTTTAGCTAAGTTCCCTTCTTTCCAACATCTAAATAATTTCTGTGTCCCATTTATGAAATTTTTAGGATGCTTCTTCCCACACTTTTGATAAGTGGGGTGTTATAATTTCATTCTCCCATGAGATTTCTCCATCGCACCACCAAAATTAAAATTCATTCTCCACTTTCTATATTCTAACCCATTAGACCCATGAGATTAATTGATCTCCATTTCAAACTTGATGTAACATCAGTCAATTTCCACTTTGTTTTCAATATCTTAAATCACCATTGTTTTTATAGACTTGTATTTAGACCACTAAAGAAGTGGTCAACTTTACTTTTGAGGGAAATGAAAAACCCAAAGGTGTATCATGAAAGTATTTTAAATTTTTCCTCATATGACCCATTGGATTAATTTTAATTATGATTAAGGCCAAATAAATCCATATCTATTTTATGTTGGAGATTGTGAGGAAAATATTTATCAAAAAAGACTTTCTAGAATTATTTCCACTCTATTCGTTTGATCTCTTCTGAAAGCATCATATTTTTTATCAACATTCACTATTGATAAACTTCTCCCTCCATATGATGAAGATGCAGCATAGCCTTATCATTCTTGGAGCATTAAAGGATGAAGAAAATAATTTCATTAATGTTTATCCATTATTCAGTGATTAAGGTATCAGAATATCCACAAAAATTTAGATTCCTTTTCACATAAAGGAATCAATTTAAACTTTCTCTTTCTTAGGGGGTAAGTGGGTTTTCTTTTTGATTGAAGTTTTTATTAAGAAATTGAGTTAGTTAATAAAGTAGTTTCATAAGGTTATCGATTCCTACTCCCATAGAGCGAATCTCATTTGGGAATCCATTACATTTCTCATCACAATGGTTGTTGACTCAGATCCTCCTATTCCCAAAAATTGACTAAAATAAAGGAAAAATAGGGATGAAGATTTTAAAACTATTAAATACAAAAAGTAAAACAATTAATAATGAAGGGATAACTCATAAATAAAATAAATTCATTAAACTATGAATTTCTAGGTTTCAATATAACTTATCCATGGTTTATTTACTAACATAAATTTTTTTAATAATTTTTGTTCACTTCGTAATGTTTCATAGAAATCTTGTGAATTTATAAAATCATACCCCCTGGGAGTGTTGAAATACATCACTTTTGATTTATAAATGATTAATTATTTCCTTTTTATTTAATAAATTTGTTTATATTTGTAAGGATGTAATGTTTTGTGGGAAATGAGAAAAGGAAGCCAAAAGTGATTAAGATATCCACTAAAAGAAGGATTACTATGATGAAGGGTACCTATGGAACACTCATGAGGATAAAAAGTAAATAAATGGGGTGGAATAGTGGCCAAGATGATAGAAAAAGATAATTAAATACATGTAATGGATACAGGACTTGAATATAGGATGTAAAAAAACCAACTTAGAGGAGATTCAGTAACTTTCAGAGTATGAATCCTACTTTCACACCATTAAAGTATTTAGGAAGACCTAATAAATGCATTTTTCTTACACGAATTTCAACTGGACTTCACCATAATTATCTAGACATCCATTTTACATGGGTATTGACATGGTAATTAATTAATATGAATTTATGGTCTAATTAAATCCTACCTGAGAAACCCTAATCCTTATAAATTGAGGATCAAGGCTCCACTCCAATATTCATTCGGGACACGCCGCCACTAGGATCAAAGACCCTTGCCATAGTGATGAATAGAATAATATTTTTATTTTCATACCCCCTTGTGGATTGTATGAGGGGGTGGACATTTTTACATGTGATTGAAATGAAGGTGGATTTATTATATTAAGGTATTTTATTTTTGAATGCAATTCATTTTGGGTCTTTTGCTGCAAACCTAAAATTACTAAATTCTCTTATTCACTTTTATCATACATGGGCATCGCATGATAGGTGAGGGAGTAATACAATTTGAATAATTAAATAGTGAATGATCCTCACCATGACCATTGGGTAGATTATTCACTATGTTTAAATATGGTTTTTAGTTAACAAACAGTCGAAAGAACCTAAGTAAATTGACCATTGTGAATAGGGTAAATTGGTGATTTGGGAGTTTTTTACCATGATAATTGGATTCACCCTAATTTGGTTCCAACACCACATGTTTTAATATTCATAATTTTATACCCTAATTAATCATGAACCTAGATTTTCAATCACTATGCATGTTTTCTATTTTTTCTTAAACCATAAACATTCACCATTATATCTCTTCAATCATATTAGTATAGATTTCATTCATTAAATTGTTAAGTAATTATTATTTAAATTAATATTTTCTACAAACCTATATTTTTGGGTTCAACCTCAAACTTCCATATCCTATACTACCATACATTTTATTGTTTTTTTTTATTTTTGTTTTAAATTTATAAATTCTATAACCCTATGGAATTAATGATGTCTGTGGGGCTATAAAATATTTTAGAGCATACATCAAATGGAAATATCAAATCCCCCATGTTTAAATTCATATTTATCCTTAATTATATAATCTCAACATAATACAAATGATGTTAACCTTATCATTATTTAAATTCATTATTAATATAATCAATTGATAAAATGATAAATTAAATATTCAAGTATCACACAAGTAAATTAATTAATGCCTCTCTTTTCAAAGAAAAATAATCAACCAAGTATTTTAATTTTCTTCTTTATAAATGGAAAATCCTTTTCATTAACCCATTTTTATTTTTCAATTCATTATTAATAAGCATTCCAATTTAAATTTACCTTATTTCAATTTTTCCACTCATTATCAGGGTAAAATTATAAATAGAATTCAGCATGTACCTCAAGAACATGTCACTTACCATAGGATTTCAATACATCTATAATCTACACAACATAAATATAAAATCCACATTTAATCATGGGGGATTCACCATTTGGGATCAAATAACTCTGAGGCTTTAGGGAGGGTAGGTAAATGATGTAAAAATTAAAGCTCAAAAAGGAGGTTTGTCTCTAAAACATAATGAATGAAATAAAAAAGATAAGTTCGATAAAAATACCTTCTTATAGATTTCATCTATCTCTTCCCATAAAAATCTCAAAGTGGGCTCATGAAAAAATAAGTAAAATGAATGAATCGTCCTCACATTCTCTTTTCTTATTTTTTTTATTTTTTTTATTTTTTCAAAAATTTTGTTTAATAAAAATATCACATTCACCACCTAAACACATATATTCAAAATATCATCAGTTTGGTAATGGTGATTTTTTATCCTCCTAATATAGAATCCAAAAACTATATTTTTTATTTTTTATTTTTTATGCAATAGAGGTGAATAGTGATAATGTGTGGTGAATAATGTCATGGATTCTCCCCAAATCACAATTAAAACCCCCAAAAAAGTCTTCTAACTTTAATATATCCCAATCCAACATGAAAAATGTCTCCTATACACTTATTCTTTACAATATCATGAAAAATATTTAGAGGAAGGTAGGAATGGATAAAATAGACATGCAACTCAGGACATTACCTAACATGGTTATTCATGGATTTTATGGGACTTAAATGATTAATGTAACGTGGTTCCAAGGATAAAGGGTTAAAAAAGATTCCTTAATCATATTAAAATTGATTTTAATGAAGAATATATGTGATAAGATTCCAAGAAAGTTATAGAATATAATATACCTGAGTCTCTCAAGAAATATACTTAAATAAATAATGGGAAATTGGGATTAGATTATTTTTTGGGTATGAGAGTGAAGGGTTGGTACAACTACTCATAGAAATGAATACGAATAATAAAATAAATAAATGTAGATATCTAAAAGTAAAATCATCACCAAATATCAGAAAATTTTCATTTACAAAAATCAGCATGCTCCCCTAAATCATAATTTTTCAAATCCTGATCCACATGTTTATCCCTACTAATTATTTTACCAATTTCTCTCATTAAACTTTATTGACAAAGAAATTTATAAAATCATGGGATAGAAAGTATCCTAGTTAGTTTATATACCCTAGTTTAGTTTATTAAAGTTAGAATTAAATTTAGTTCATTCAATTGAAAGTTTAAAGTTATCAAAAAATTAAATGTGGGAATTATAATATAAAATCACATAATTTAAATGCTTACTCTCCTTTTGAATAGTTATTTGAATTTGTCTATTGGGTTCTACCTACACTGGATTCACAATATTAATGTATTTCATGATGTGTATTTCCTAGGTTTCACCATGTGAATGTGTTTCATGACTTGATTTTGTCCTACAGCTTCTTTTTATGCCCCCTACTACTTTCTATCCATTACTTTAATATTTGGACCTAAAAATACTAATAAACATTGTGGAATCATATTACATTCAATAATTCTCAAAAATGTAAGGGTAATTGAAATTAACTCCTAATATAAAATTAAATTCTAAGAAAGCGATAAATCTATATTCTAAGAAATCGATAAAATACCCAGGTTTCCTCTTGAAATTTGATTTTTTTAATGTTAATTTCGCTTAACCATACCTGGGTAAGATGATTAGAGCGTGGTATGAGCCTAATCTCCTTTTGTTAACCTAATTTTCATTTTTTCTGCATCCATCTCAGCTCTTCTCTTCATTGATATAATCGACATGAAAATTTATAAAAGGTGACCAAAATATGTATTCTTTATGTTGAGTAGGAAGAATTTTTCATCCATTAAGAATTGGTAGAATACTTTTTCTTAAATATCTAGTTGTGTTTGTTGAATTTCATTAATTATCACTTCTTTTCTAGTATATCTATCTTCAACCTCTTCTCATGTTGGTACTTTTTTTGTTCTATATAGTTAGCATAGGGTGAAGCTAGTTCTTCTTCTACTTCTTTTGGTGCACTTAAATCATCTAAAAAATTAATAATGAATGTGGAAAATATATTTTCCTATCCTTCTTATTCTTATGCTTCTTCTTCCTCTTACTATTGTAATCCCAATTTTGAGAGAATATATGAAAGATTGTAGATGATGTACCTTATCCTTATAGTTCTCTCTCTTTTTCTTGATGTGGTTTTCTGGCTTGGGCATTAGTACACTCAAGTTATAAAGCAAGGTTTCCTTCTCAATCATCCTATGATCCTGAAAAATCAAGGTAATCTTGAGTAATATCAATTTCATATTTGGAATTGGTACTCACCTATGCTTCATTTTTTATGCTTATTTTCATGTGATGTTCCTCTTTAAAATTCATCTCCGGGAAATGGGGTGCTCTATTGGAGTTTTTTCCCTTGATCTAACTAACTTTTACTTTACATTACATGTAAATTGAAATAATTAAATATTAATTTAAATATCTTGTCACATATTTATTGTTCTTCTTCATAACATTGATGCAATAACGTTCTAGGGTATTTGTCACATTAATAAGGTCACAGTAGTTCCCCGCTATGATGATAACCTTAAAGTTTCTTGATGATATTATTAAAATATAGTTCTATGATTGGATAACATAATATGGTTGGGCACATATTACATAGACTATCAGGTGAAAATATTCTTAAGCGGATGATAATTTATCTCATAAATTTTTCACTTGGTAATATCCAAGATGGGAGGTTATGAGAATATATCCTCTAATAGAAATTTTTCATGTTTTGGTGTCATCATATATTCCTATATGTGAGTATTAGTAATGGTTCTTAGAATTTAATATTGTCATAAATTCATTACATGACTTGTTAAATTATATTTTTTGATGAAAAACATGAAAAAATATGTTCATGGTGAGGTAGGGAATGTTGGGTGCATCATGAATGACATGTTATTAAGGGATAATTTGAGGAAGTATTTCTCTTCCAGTTTATAGAAGTTTATATCTCATTCATTTGATTGAAATAAAATTGTCACATAAATTCCACATCCATGGTGTAATGACATTTATTTCTGATAGTCAAAGAAATACGTATCAAGGAAATAGGTTAATGAAACAAATGTGCAACCATATTGATGATATATTGAGACAAAGGGATTATATTACATAATGAGTGTTTTTATGTGGTTTTAGTAGTTGTGACATTAATTTCTTTCCCTTGGGTTCCTTGACTTGTTTCTAGATAGTAATCTTGGACTTTAGGTAAGCTCGCCTAATGAGAACAAAAAAAGAATCCTATAGGGTCACACACTAAGTGTTTTTGTTGATCTTAATTAAATTATATTTGAAATTAATTATTGGAATAAATATTATTCTCAAGAAATTTAAATAATTTTATTCAATTTTATTAATTTCTAATATTCATAAGTTAATAAATAATTATTTCATTATTAATAAATAATTTAATTTATTGTGTGAATATATATAACAAATATTTATTTCTTAGTTTGTGAATAAAATATTTATTTTTTTTATTGAATATTTAATAAATATTTATTTATTGTTTTGTAAAAAAATATTTATTTAAGTAAATAAAATAATTTTATTTGGGTATTCAATAAATGTTGAGGAGCTTGAACAGACTAAGGACGTGTCTGACGAAGAATATTTATTTGTAATCCGGTAAATAATATTCATCACTACGCAAGTTAGCGCATGTCATAAAATAATAATACTATAATTATTATTTTATAGAATGGGGTTTTTATAATGGTCATTATATTATTTAAGGAATGGGGTGTAATTAAATAATATTTTAACCTAAATTTTAACTCTATAAATAAATGTTTATGTCTATTGTGTAAGGTTAGTTGAAAAGTTGATAATAGATAATTGTTGCACACAATGGAATTCTATATATATATATATATATCCCTCTCTCTATATTTAATTACTCTTATTTCTCTATTCCTATAAAGAAAGAGAAATATAAGAGAGATTTTTTCATGGTTAAAGGATAAGCGATCAACATGAATACTGCATGATAATTGATTCTCCATGCTAGCACCTAGAAGTCAATTATTGTTTCTATGAGATAAAAAGAGCACATGTGGATCACTACTAGAGGTATTATATGCTTCAATTATAACACTTCAATGAAGGAAATATGAAAAGTCTATTTTTTAATATCAACAACATCACTGAACAAAGGATCCTAAGAAAAGGTATTTATTTTCTTTAGATATAAATTAATTAAATAAAATTTTAACATGACATATCCTCTCTCGGGGTTTCGAGAAACTAAATATTTAAATAAATTTTAATATAACACTCAATAATCAGTGCTTCCACTATTTCCAAAACCAATAGTTGGTATCATATGGTTCCCATTTAAAATTTATAATTATTTATTTGATTGTTAATCTATGCACAATAGTGGTTATATTTTCATTTCATATTATTCTTTCCTTAAATATGATTTGAATTAACATGTTATCAACATATTAAACTCATTAATTTAGTGTCTTAGAATACATGACACACCGAGCAGTTAATTACACATGGTGAACTTATTGCACACCATGTGTAGATTAGGCCAACTTGGCACACAGCATGTCAGATTACACTCCATTTAGTTAGAGTACACACTATGTAGTATACATGATTTAGTGGTGAAATTCACATAATCCTTGTAGTCATTATACATGTTCAAACCACATGATACTGATAGGTAATAGAATTTATGATATACACATTCTGTATTTGGTTTACACGATGTGTAGTTCATTATTTCCAACTATAAGGTCTCGTGTTTTTTCATACTAGAATTCTGAATAGAAATTTAAATTTTTTCTCTTAGATTCTTATAAGGGTTAAAATGGTATTTTTCTCCTTGTATATGATCTTAGATAATTTTTTTGAGCACTTTATTGATCCCAAAATAGGGTATTTACCCTAGTATAGGAGTTTGGTGGAATTCTGAGCTATTCAAATTTTAGTAGAATAATAAATATTTAATATTTAATAAATTAAATATTAATTTATTCATGTTGATTCGTTTGATCATATATTTTGAATGGAGATTCGGATTGATATTATTTCTCCATCATTGAGTTTAAAATGAGTATTTTTTCCTAGGTGGGGTGTAAACTCAAGTTGGGATTTGGGGCTAGCCAGGGGGGGCCTCTTCTTTTTCATTTTCTTTTTAGTTTATTTTTATTATTATTTTTCTTTTTTTTATTCTTTCCTCCTGTGTATTATCATGTAATCCCCTAGGGGGATTCCTTCACCGCATAACTAATAGAGGGAGGGAGAGGGGGAGAGAGAGAGAGAGAGAGAGAGTGTGTGTGTGTGTGTGTGTGTGTGTGTGTGTGTGCGTGTGTGTGTGTGTGTGTGTGCGTGTGTGTTTGTGTGTGCATGCACATGAGAGAGAGAGGGAAAAGTAGGTACCACTTTGGAGCTCGAGATGCGTTGGATCATCATGAGGCTGTTGTGGACTGTGGAAATGGATGAAGATTCGGTGGATTCCACCCAAATGTAGGTTATTTTAATTTTTTTTGTAGATCCTCATAAATTTTCCATTTTCAAGTTTTAATCCCCTTATATGCTTGCTTATGGACCCTTGTGGCCTGTTCTACTGCCTTTGGGGTGAAAACAGGGGTTTCTGGGCATTTTAGAGGCTTTCTATTTGGGAAAATCTATCCACATGTCATGTGGTTCAGGGAACACATGTGGTGTGGTATTCTTGTTTGGGGAAGGAAAAAAAATTAAGTACGAACCATGTATAGGTATTCTTAAATGTAGTTGAGTACCTAGTCAGGATACCCATGTTGGGACACATGGAGGTGTAGTGTACATGGCCAGACCTCGTGTAGGTCGCACATCATGTATAATTACACAGTTGGTCCAATTACATGGCCAATCTAGGTGAGGGACATGGCCAGGTACCCCGTGTAGGTTACATGCTATTTACCCATCTTACACACTGTGTACTTGGGTGTTTATATTCCAAGTACAGATAGAAGTACACACCCTAGCAGATTTTTGAGGGTACACACACTTTGTACTCTTCCTTTTCATCCCTTTGTGGTTTTTTCATATCTTTTACCTAGGAGTCATAATTATACCCATGAGTAGTCCATTGTGAGTATATTTTTACATATATCGTAATAATAATACCCTTTATGTGTTTCGAGGACTCTAAGGTAGTGTTTTAGGATTTTTCTTAGTGGAGAGGTTCTTCCTCTAGTAATTATATCCAGTTCTTCCTAAGAGTGAGACCTGGTCTAAGATAATCCATGAGCTATCTCTCATGACTGATTCCTTATAGCCTTCCTATAAGGACGTATCCCTTGTGATATTTTCCCTTCTCGCCTAAGAGGCTATGGGAATAGTTGTCTTTGAGGATCCCTTGTAGGATTCCCTTTATTACATTTAAACCTAGAGGATCCTATGTAGGATGCCTTTATCTTCTTCATATTTCCAAGGGTCCCCTATGGGATTCCTTTCTTTGTGTGATGTCCTAGGTAATCCCTTGAATAGAACTTTTCCTTTTTATCATTCATAGGATACCATATAGTATTTCTTTTCCTTCTTATATGGTTATAGAGGTTCCCTTGTATGATTCCTTCATCTCTTTGTTTTTAAGAGGATCTCGTGTAGGATTCCTCGGCCTTTCTTTCTATTTGAGGATCCCAGATAGGATTCCTCCCCTTACCGTTTTAGCTAAGGATCCAAAATAGGATTCCTTATCTTGTGTTTAGACCACGAAGATCCCAAGTATGAATCCTATTCAGTGTTTTTGACTTGAGGGACCTAGTGGTTGCCCTGATGTTTGACTAACCCTGAGTTAGTACATCGGGTTTGTGTAAAGATGATACTGGGTTTCACCTTAGAACCTATGCCAAACTTGTAAACCCATGGGGTTGTGGAAGTAGTGTTGGGTTTAGTTATTTGAGCACCCTCACACTTTTTTTATGATTTCACTTATTTATTACTAGTGCAATAATGTTAGCCATGGGTTCTTTCTAACTGATGGTTGTTGAGCCTAACATGAGGCATATTTCTTTCTCTTTGGGACGCCTAAACGTGATTTCCTAGGATCTAGCTTTTAAGCCATGTTATTTTCATCTGATATTTGTATACCCAGAGGTACTACCTGGGACTTGGCTGGTGAAACTTCATATTTGATTATTATATTATTGGTATTTCCAAAGGTGCTTCCTAGTATCTGTCTGTTGAGGCTATGACTATGATATAATGGAATAGAATCCCTAGTAATGATACTCATGGATGATTCGTCTCTCTAGAGTGATGAGGATGATTATTCTCTACTAAGATCATGGGTTAAATGAGGATGATTATTCTCTCCTCAACCCAGGGTTTTTAGTGGATGATTATGCCTTCCTCAACTTATGGTATATAGAGTATGATTGCTCTCTCCTCTACCTGTGGCTTATGGAGGATTACTACGCTCTCCTCGATTTATCATATGATGAGGATCCCTAGAAATTTTATTTGGGACCAGGCTTATAATACCTTATCATTTTTAGGGTTATTTAGAAGGAGTCTCACACTTATGATTGAAATTCACATTTAGAGACTCAAGGGTGAGAATGACATCTCACAGGTGAGCTCTCTTACAAATATCCTAAGGTTCAAACCCTTAGTGTTCATCTGAGTCTCAATGTTGTGACCACCTATGGACTGAGACCTTGGGGTTAGTCATTGGATTGGATTTTCATGGAATGAGTAGTATGATTACTATCGTAGTGACCATTTATAGGATGTCCAGATGTACTACCCTGGAATCCTTATTTATAGTGATTGAAGGCAAGTACAGGTGAACCCAGGTGTAGGATGAGTATCCCCCTGTCCTGACGTAGCTTTCTTAGAGAAATTTCCATCATTGGATGAAGTGGATATATTTAAATTGGGATTATGAACCCATAGAATGAATTAATGATACATGGATTGAGTGGCATGACATCCAGTTCAATGCCCTTTCACAATATGTACAGGTAATCAGGATTACGGACATAAGGACCGACAAATGATTGGTTTAATTTTATTTTACTCACCTTACTTAAGAATATTCATATTTGTGTGTGTGTGTGTGTAGGTATGGGAATATAAATGTATAAACATATAGATATGGACATACATGGTGTAACTTGTCCAATTGACCTGGATTACAAACCTGGAGATCAACTACGGTTTCACATTTTTGGCATTACTTTTCTTTTCAGTTGTGTCTCATCTAGGCAATGCATATTTGTTTTTCATGCACTTATGGTTGAATATTTTCATATGTTAATCATTGGGGTGGCCTACTTAGATTAGTTCTCACCCCTTTACATGCACCTTAGTGTACATGTAGAACTTATATCTGATTTTGAGGTTGACCATAGTTGCATGGTGGATAGGGTTGAGGCCCAGCATTTCATGATCAAGCAGAGCCGCTCATGTGGATTCTTCTGATTGAGATGGTGTAGTTCGATAGTGTCTAGAGACTGGGTATGTGGTTTGGAGCAGAGTTAGTACTATATCCCTATACTTTTATTTCAGTTTCTTATTGTACTCCTATATCTTTATGGTCTTACCAGTGGGTGACCAGTGTTGTTTGTATGGAATAGATATTCAGGCATTTATAGCATTTTCATTTATTATTACAGCATTTTCTATTTCAGTTTATTTATCGATTCTAAACTCTATTTATTTAATATTGTGTATGATACTCATCTATTTCTATTGTTTTATTACTTTTATATGAGGTCATAGTATCCCCACTATCACACCCTAAGCCCTCACTTTTAGTTGGTAGCCTTGGTTTATGAGGAGGCACACTTGAGGCCTCATAACCAACCAACTTAGGGCACTATTTTAGTGTCATCTGGGAAGAAACAATACAAAGTGGTATCATAGGTGTTCTTTTCCTAGTCTTTTACTATTTGGTATATGGTAGACATAAGTATTATAAATGTGTTGGAACCTGTGATGGATATCTGACTAGTGTATCAAGAATACTTGTTCCAGTAAGAATTCTTGGTTTCCATGGTATGGGATTGTTGTTCTGATTTTCAATGTTATAGTTGTATATTATTTTCACCTTGAGAGATGCACATGTTTTGTGTATGTTATGATTTATTGTGGATTTTTGGTTCTTTTACAATTGGAAAGAGTTCAGAGATGGATTTTGACTCTTGGTTGGAAAAGTCAAGAGGTGTCTCATGCATCATATTTGGCATGTAGGATTCACATCATATAATCCTACTAGTGTGTGATATTTACTAATGACTGAGGAATATTATTTAGTTCCTACTTATATATATATTTCATTTTGATTGTAGGTTATGTGGATCTATGTTGAGGCATTGGTGTTGATGTTGATGACTAAATCCTCTTGCACGGGAGGTGCAGCGACCCTAGTAGGTAGATATGGCACATTATTCCCTTCTATTGTACCACTTTTAAGGTTTTTTTATTAGTTCATGGTTATCTAGTTAGATCAATGAGTATGATTTCAGTGGATACCAGGAATTTTCTTGTGAACTGGACCTTGAGTGGGTATTACCATATACGAATTCCTGATGAGTGTTATTTCAGTCTTTTTTTCTGTGTTGGTATCATGAATTACATGGAGTAATTATTTATGATGATTCTTGGTGGGGATCATGCCCTTGTAGTCCATGTTCTGGGTTTTGACCCTTGTAAGTAGTTAGGATCTTTACATTCTTCAGATAGGTTTGATCTTTTGGGCAAGGTGGTTATGTTGTGTGATCCAGTTATGATGCTTGATCTATAGGGCTAGGTGGGATACCTAGAGACCCTTAGTTTGACTCAAAAACTAGTACATACATGTTCATTTTGATCGAGGGAAACTTGTGTAAGATATATTGGACCGAGTTGTTGGATGTATTTTTAGGTATTGATCTAGGTTATACGCTCTTTTTGAGATCAGTGCACGATAGGTTCATGAGTTCTCCAGTATAGGAATGTTGATGCATTAAGATTTTTATAAGAACCTAGGGTGATTTGGTTTCAAGATTAGCTTCAATAGGTGTGACTGTTCGGGTGCCTATCCTATTCAACCAATGTTTCCACTAATTCTAATGTTGTCAAAGCACAGGTAGATTCTCGTGACTAGAATGGCATTGTGTGTCAGGTGGTCGTGGAATAAATTATGGCACGGGTGAGGTGATTGATTTTGAAGATGAGTTCCAAGGGAGATTCTAAATTAATGAGACTGGTGTACTATGTAGCAAGTTCATCTTATCCTTATAATGGGTGACTCACTAGAGTGTGAGTTGGGTGACAAAGGTACACACTGGTTGTGCATGGTATCATTTAAATCTTAATTGGTGAGTGGTCGGGTTTTATCTGAGTATCGATGTTTTCAATACTTGTCAGGGGTATTGATTCCTGGGAGTTATAGTTAAATGGATAATGTCCCACCATAGTATAGGTGACATCAAGAATAAATCTGTTGTTTTGAGACGGTTGACCCGGGATTGGACCTAGACATGAATTTTCGGAAGATGTGGTGTTAGGGGTTGGTTAAAAACAGTTTTAACCGGATGTTGTGAGTGTGGATTGGAGAGAGCATTGCATGAATTCCAATGAAATCATAGTGTACTCCTTTGTAGATATGATTATTCTCTATCTTAACTTTTTTTAGTATGCTGAGAGAGTGTCGGCCCTACACTGAGCTTCTTTTGTTTTAAATTTTCTTCCATGTTTGAGGAAGGGAACATGTTGACGTTATGATTGAGGAGTGGTGTAAGGTAAGACATGTATTGGGGAGTTCAACATTGGATTTTTTAGTGTGGTGACTCTCATTTTCCATTTAAATTCATAATTTTTCATGGGTTTTTTATCTCAGAGTGGGTTTTGAGATAATGATAAGGGTATTCCTATGGTGGGTAGTACCATATCGGTTACAGTTAGGTGTCTTTCAGGTAGGAGACATTTGTTGATTCTATGAGGATATTTGTTGGATAGTCTAGATATCTTGGTTGTGCAGATGATCAATTATAGATCATGAATGATGTTATTACCACCAATCTTCTCAGGTATGATAAGGTTTATGGTGGGGAGATTGTAAGGTCACATGTTTTTTCAGATAGGAATTCTGAGCAGAAATTTAAATTTTTTTTATTTGAAGATTTAAGGGGTAAAATGGTCTTTTCCATAATTTGATGATCATAGGTAATTTTTATAACCACTTTTTTGGTATAGAAATATGTTTTTTACCCAAATATAGGAGTTTGGTGTAATTCCAAGTCGTTCTAATTATAGAGGAATAATTAATATTTGTTATTTGATAAATTAAATATTTATTTATTCTCGTTGGTTCACTTGGTTATATATTTTTAACAGAGATTCATATTGATATTTATTCTCTTATATTCAGTTTGGAATGGGTATTTTTACCTAGGTTGGGCATAAACTCAAGTTGGTCACTAGGGTTGTCTAGGGTCCCCCTCTTCTTTTTATTTTTATTTTCTTTTATTCTTTTCTTTCTTTTCTTTTGCTTTTCTTATTTACTCTTATGGATTCTCGCATACAACCTAATGGGTATTCCTCTACCTCACAACTAAGATATATATATAGTTAAATAAGGAGGTACCTCCATGGAGCTTGGGACATTCCAGATCATCGTGAGGCAACCGTGGACAGCGGAAATGGGAAAAACTTCAGCAGAATCCTCCCAAATGTAGTCCATTTTTAAGTTTTCCTATAGATCCCTATATATTGGTTGTTTCAAAGTTTTAATCTCTATATATTCTTGATTATGGACCCTTGTGGACTAATCTACTTCTTTTAGGGTGAAAATAGGGGTTTCGGGGCATTTTAGGGTTTTTATGTTTGGGAAAAGCCATCTACATGGCATGTGGTTCAGGGAACACTTGTCGTGTGGTCTTCCCGTTTGGGGAAGATAAACTTTTAAAAGTACACACCATGTAATTGTACTCAATCGTGAAGTCGAGTACCCTGCCAGGCTACCCATGTAAGGGAACATGGTCGTGTAGTGTACCTGGATAGACCCCATGTGGGTCGCACGCCGTGTAGAAGTACATGGTCGGGATAATTAGATGACCAGACAGGGTGAGGTACATGGGAAGGTACCCCATGTAGTTTACATTTCATGTACCCACTTACATGTCATGTACTTGGTCATTTACATTCCAATTATAGGTAGAATTACATTCCCTGGTAGATTTTTTAGGGTACAATCCATGTGTTATGGTACACACACCGTGTAATCCTCCATTGAATCCCTTTGTGGGGTTTTTCATATCTTTTCACCCATGAATCAGAATTGGACCCATGAGTAGTCCATTATCAGTGTATTTGAACATAAAATATGATGGTAATACTATTGATATGTTTTGAGGAATATTAGGTGGTGTTTTAGGATTTTTTTTCTAATGGAGAGGTTCTTCCTTTAGTAATTATATCCAGTGACTCCTAAGAGTGAGACCGGATCTGAGATTATCCATGAGATATATCTCATGACTGATTCCTTTTAGCCTTCCTCTAAGGACGTCTCCCTTGTGAGATTTTCCCATCTAGCCTAAGAGGTCATGGGACTAGTTTTCTTTGAGGATCCCCTATAGGATTTCTTCTATTAGGTTTCAACCTAGAGCATCCTGTGTAGGATGCCTCTATCTTATTCTTGTTTCCAACGTTACCCAATGGGATGTATTTTCTTGAGTGTTGATGTAGAGAATCCCATGAAGATCCCTTTTCCTATTTATCATCAAGAGGTTCCCATATAGGATGCCTCTGCCTTAGTATATGGTTATACAGGGTCCCCTATAGTATGCCTTCACCTATGTTTTGTTCTGAGGATCCCATGTAGGATGCCTCAGTATTTCTTATCATTTGAGGATCCCAAATAGGATTCCTCTCATTACCTTTTCTTCTAAGGATCCTGAGTATTATGCCTTCACTTGTTTATTCATGATGTAGTAATGTTAACTATAGGTGCTTCCTGGTTGGTGGTTGTTAAGCCTGATGTGAGGCATATTTCTTTCTCTTTGCGATGCCTAGACATGCTTTCCTAGGATTCAGCTTCTGATCCATGTTATTTTCATCCATTATTTGTATACCCATAGGTACTACCTAGGAGTTGGATGTTTAGCTTGTATATTTTATTATTATATTATTAGGATGTCCATAGGTGCTTCCTGGTATCCATCTGTTGAGCCTATGACTATGATATATAGGCATATTATCTCTAGTTATGATACTGATGGATGATTCTAATCTCTCAAGTGATGTGGATGATTACTCTATCCTCATATCGTGTGTTAAATGAGGATGATTTCACTCTCCTCAACCCAGGTTTGTTAGTGGATGATAACTCTCTCCTTATTTTGTGGTATATATAGGATGATTATTCTCTCCTTGACTTTTGGATTATGGAGGATTACTATATTCTCCGTGATTTGGCATATAATAAGGATCTCCAGATGTTATCTCTAGTATTAGGCTTATAATCCCTTATATTTGTTAGGGTGGTTGATCATAGTGTCAAAAAACTATAATTTACATTCACATTTATTGACTTTAGGGGTAGGAATCAAGTCTCACTGATGAGATCTCTTACAGATTCCCTAAGGGTCAGACCCTTAGGGTTCATTCGAGTCTCAATGTTGAAACCACCTATGGACTGGGATCTAGGGATCCAAAATTGGACTAGATTTACATGGCATGAGTAGTATGATGACTATCTTAGTAAAAATTTAAAGTATGTTCAGATGTACTTCCTTGGAATCCTTCTTTATAGTGATTGGAGGAAAGTGAAGGTAAACCTAGGTGTAAGACGAGTATCCCCCTATGGTGATGTAGCTTTCTTAGATATATTTTCTACCACACTCAGATTTTTTCTTTTCATCCTTTTCACTCTAATATCATTTGGCTCTTGGGTTTTCTCTTGAGTTCAGGGTGTTCCAGATTTAAATTTTTTATTTTGGAGGTTTTGGGTGCTTTTTTTTAGAAATTTTCTTGGTTAGTGTGAAAGGTATGAGGAATTGGTGGTTTGGAAAATGATTTTTCAACCCTCCTAGTGGAACCTGTTTATGGGGTATACTTGTTGAATGGTTTACCCCCTTGAGTTAGATGAGTTTTGGGGTGAAAATGGTGATTCATGAGGATTTCTTCTAGGTCGCACGGTTAGGTTTCATGGTTTATTTAACTTTGAAGTAAGTGTGAAGGGGATCGCACAATTTTTACACATTTTAACAAACCATGCAACCTGAATGTGCATCCCATCCATCACTAGATAGTGGTAGATTGCATGGTTTTCACATGGCTTGTTAAACCGTGTGAGCTAACCGTGAAACCCACTCGGGAAAGTGTATTGTGGGATTTTCTCCTTCTATTTAATTGGGGTTTCTTCCCTTATCCTCCGCCATTAGAACCCTATGACTAAAACTCCTCTCATAGTATTCTATGAAACCTCTAAGCCCCTTCAAGTGATATTCAAGGTGTTTTCTTGGTGATTCTTTACCTGGATCAAAAGGTTAGGGATTTCTTCTTATCCACTCTTTATTTTATTCCAATTTCCTATTCTTCTCTAACCCTAGGGTCCATGTTGATTGTTTTTCTTGTCTGGTGTTTTCTTGTTTGGGGGGTTTCCTTCTTATGGATCCTTGAGATTGGACCTAGCATCCCTTGGGTGCGTTTGAGGTGCAGTTACAGTTTTGCAATGTTTTCTGGAAGGTTCTTCATGTGAGGTAGGTGATTCAATGTGTAGACATTCTTTGACAATTTTATCTTACTTGATTAACCTATTTAGCATGTTTTTCATCTATTTTTTGTGGTTTGAAAACCATTTTTAGTAGCATTGATTAAGTGTTTAATTTTAAAGTTTCATTTTGACATGTAATTGGGTGTTTTCCATGTGTATTCCAAGTTGTGTCATTGGGGGTTATTTTATGATTCTTGAAATTGATTTATTAAATGGTATTAGGGATTCCAATTCTATTTTGTTATGGTAATGTTAGGAATTTTTCCTTAAAAATGATTTTTAAATGAATTTTTTGTGCAAAGCCTTATAACACCTCTTGAAGTTGTTTTATAAAATTTTTATTGAGTATAATGAACTACATTGAGGGTGTAGAACATGTTTGGGGTACTATTTTGTGTGTGTGTGATTTAGAAATGGATTTTTGATTTGGAAATGGTATTTTATAACATGTGTAACTTTATTTATCACAAATGGGAATCCCAGGTATCTAGGTGGGCGGACTAGGACAAGTATGCTAGTGATCCGGTAGTGGTATCATACTTGTTTCACTTACAAAGATTTATGATGACAACACTAACTAAACTATGATAATGTTTGGGGACCACTATACCATTGGGATCCCCCCTTCTAGTGGATTTTTTATGATAAAATTATTGATTATGGTTACTTTTACACCGAGATACGATGTACCTAGGGCCCCACATCTAGCTAGTGCCTAGGGGTGTTCCCATGACTAGTGCTCATTGATTATATTGTACCTAATATCATCATACGGTGCATTTGGATGGTAATTTCAGTAGAATATTTGTTTTATTTAAAAAATTTCATTCTTTAAAGTTTCCCTCTTGAAAACTGTTATTATTTAAAGTTGTGTCTCCTATAAATTGTTACTAGCATTTCCTATTTATGAAAACTTGAAATATTTTTGTCTTAAAATGTTTATCACGTTGAATCTTTTTGGGTGGTATCCTATTGGTATTAGGCTCACACCCTACTTACATCTTTCAGTGTAAGTAGTCTTGGTAATGTTTTACATAGGTAAGGGAAAGGTCCTTGGAGACGGCGGTTTGGGTTGTATGATTCCTTTCTCGTTGCGGATTTGAGAGAGATGGACTGATGAAGATTCCCCCTTGTAGTGTGGTGGTTTTTTTGAGTCATACTTGTTGTTCCCTTTTATTTTTGGACCTCTTGTGTTTTATTTAAAACTATGTAACTCAATTCTGAATTTTTTTTAAGACTTGTTTGGCATAAATTTTCAGATTCGGTTTATTGATTATTATTAGTTGTTTTATGATTATAAACTCGGGTGAAATCATTTCCAAACATTATTTATGATACCTGAGCATATGTGTCGGCCCGTGGGGATAGGTAACACCCTTAAGGACTTTCCACATATAGGGTCGGGCACCGGTTTGAATGGAGACCCATCTTGGTTTGTGAAAAAATGGTATCAGATTAGGTTGGCTCTTTAATGGACCTTCATTTTCAGAGCGCCCATCATTACTTGGGGATGTCAAGGTAGAAGGAGTAGGATTTTTAGGGCTCTGGATGTAGGAATCAGAAGGACTTCATGAAACCTTTCCCATTCTGAACCTCATGTTACCATGGGATGTCTGAGTTTGTTGGTTTCTTTGGTCTTTGTGGATTGTTTGGTGTTGGGAAATGAAAATGGAGTTGGGAAATTAGCCTCCATGAGCTTGCAGGGCCTGGAAAGACATGTGGATCTAGGGACATGGTCCTAAATTACTTCCCATGGTGGTGACATGACTGATATAAGGCTACCAACCATATGTCCAAGTCACCCATCAACACTAGTTTCCCCTTGTGATTTTTTTTTGATTCTTCCTTGATTTTTGAAAATTGTTTTGAAAAATCTTGTTTTGGAATTGTGAAAAGATGAATTTAAAATGGTAATGGATTTATTTTGCAAAGTGGAAAATGGATTTTTCATAACTTAATTTAAAGAAGTCTTTATTAAAGTGGTTTTTTTAAAAATTATTTTTTTGTTGAAATGGAAATGGTTTAATGGGATTGGATTTTTATAATTTAAATCTGGAGTATATTGAAATAATTTTTTTATAAAATACAAATTTGTTTTGAAAAGACTTTTGGAATTCATTATAGATAAGAAGAAATGAGTTTTTAGTTAAACGATTCTTGACAAAATGAGATTTTTTGAAGTAGTGTAAATATTTTGAATGAGATGGATTGGTTTTTTTATGATTCATTATTTTGTTCTTGGTTTCTCTTTTGAGTTTGGTTTTATTCAGATTTAAATTTTTGAGTTTTTGGGTGTTTTCCCATAGCGCACAGTCAGCTCACGGTTTGGGAAATTCATGTGGCTTGATCCAGGTAACCATGTGAGCTTTGGTTTTCTTCTGGTTGAGGGTGTATGTCCTATGAACATTTATTCAAACCGTGTTTAAAGCATATGGGAAGCCACTACCTCAGGACAGAACCATGATGCACGGTTGGTACACGGCTTCCCAAACTATGTGGCCAAACCGTGCAGGTGATCATATTGTCCAGTAAGGGGTGCATGGTTGGTGTATATTTTGGTAAACTATGTGATCTAATCATGCATTGTTCCCATGTGTCTTAAAAATTTGAAAACTTTGGGTTTATGGAAAACAATTGTTTGAAAGTGGATGTTTGTTTTTTAATTTTTTTTAAATAAAAATGTGTGGGTTTTCTTAAAATTATTTTGGATGAAATAGAATTTGATGAGTTACAGAAAAAAAATGTTTTGAATGGGGTGAAAAATATTTTCAGATGGAAATTCATGGGATCTTATTTTTGAGTATGATGAAATGGTTTATAATGTGGAAATTTAAAATGGTTCTTGAGTTGGTAGTTAATAAGTTTTTGGAAAGTTTTATAAATCATGAGATATGAAGTGGGTTCAGATTGTGAAAACGTTGGTGGAATGTTTTTTTTCAAATAGAAATGTTTTTTTTGACCTTTGGTACTTACTTGAGTACTCACATGAATAGATATGTGTGTAAAGTGGATGGAAAATGTTATGAGAGGATGAGTGCCCGGTATAGAATGGTTGATGGGTGCTCGGGGTGGAACGATAATGTTTATGTGAGTGAGACTCTATGGAATACCATTGGTGAGTATGAAAATCCACCAAGGTTGTTTTTTTCAAAAGTGTTTTTAAGTTGGAAAGTGTGGTGTTTTTTGTAATCCAATTTTCATTTGGCTTGTTTTTCTACGATTTGGAAGTTTTGTTTATTTTGTTATCTTCCTCATGATTTGGAGGTGTTGTTTATGATGTGTTTTGAGATTGAAAATTTTGTTGGTATTTTGGTCTTGAAGTGGTGTTTATTGGGTCTCTAGAATGGTTTTGGGAATCTTTAAGTTGGTTTCCCTTTGTGTTAGTGTTTGTTTTATGTGATTTTTGGTTTATGATTTGGTTTTTATAGAGATCTTGGTTTTCTTTTATCCAAGTGTTTTCCGACGGGTGATTCCCCATTAGTAAGCATTCTAGTTGATCAACCTAAGGATTTCATTCTTGAGTCTCGAAAGTTAGAACAACCACTTAAAAGGATAACCCAAACCATTTCTTGTTGTATAAATCTATATGGGATCGTTTTAAAGTTCATTACTATTGTATTGCTTCTATTGGTTGTAGAAGTTGTGCTCGATGGTGTTTTGTGTGTTTCTTTGGGTTCCTTGTTCATTCGGTTCCCTATTCGGAGTGAGAAAGAGTGGTGTGTGCGTCTTCTAAGTCCCAGTTTTGGGTAAAGGTGTGTTTTTTAAGGAAGTGAGTTTCCTGGTATGCCTTGATCTTCTGTTTTTTCTTGGAGTGTCGTGTGACCACTTATGGAACCAAAATAAGGAGCTCTGATTATGGATTAGAAGATACTAACTGTGAGTAAGTGTATGCTTCAAACATCATGGCTCTATCCAAAGGCCTTAGAGTGACGTTGGCACATAATTAGGAATACCACTAGTGCGGAGAGTCTAGTTAAGTTTGTGCCTCCACCGTTGTGGTGAGGTAGTTCTGGTATTCTATTATGGGTTCTTTTTCGATGTGAATTTTCTTTGGTCCCAAAGAGTGTGGTGGAATTACCCATAATTTAATTTTTCTAAGTATTTCATCTAGAATGAAAGTTTCTAATTTGTTTTCTTGGGTGGGTCTCCTAGGTGAATCGAGTGAGGTCTTGAGTGGGTATTTTTTGGTTGTGGTATTAGTGTTCCAATCATTAGACCCCTTTCCTCCCCTCCTCGGGTAGTGGGGGGTTTTGGTTCATGTAAAAGGTGTTGGATCTGTTCCAATCCCCTCTATTCAGGAGTGGGTATTTTGAATGATTTTTCAAGTTCTTCTTGGTCGGGGTTGATTGGCCATTGTGAGGGTGTTCTGGTTTTCCTGTGTGAAAAGGCCTGGTTTTTATTCAAGTTGAATTTTTGTTTGGTCATTATTAGTTGGTTCTTAATGGTGGAGAGACCCACCATGGGTCTCATTGAGTTTTCTCTTAAGGTTTTATCAGATTCTGGTTGAATTTAAATGGTGGGGAGTCTATTTGGGCCTCCCCTCTGCTAGCAATCTGTTTCTGGTTGGGTTTTAGTTTGATCTAGTTGAAGTGGCTTTATTTTGAGGTTGTTTGATTTCTGAGTTTTCTTCTTGGTTTGGGTAAACTTTGGGATCTTTTCAGTGTTCCCAATAGTTCTATTTGAGGTATTGTTGTGAAGGTTGTAGCTCTAATTTCCCATTGATACTCAGGAAGTGGTTCCAATTTTTTGGTCTATTTCGGACAAGAGGCATAAGTTTTGTTTGACTGTATTGGGATGTTTTTAGATAAAGGGGTTGGATCTTGTGGTTTTGAGAATCCTTAGTCGTTGATCGATCAACTGGGAAAATGTTGTGGCTTTTCGAGGGCAGAAAGAATTAATGGTGGAGAGAATTGTCACACCTTTATTTTTTCCATCATTTATTCTGGCATATCATTTGGCTTTTGGGTTTTCTCTCAAGTCTCAGGTGTTCCATATTTAAATTTTATGTTTTGGAGATTTTGGGTGCTTTCGTTTAGACCCATTCTTGGTTAGATTTAAAGGTTTAAGGTGGAAGTGGTTTGAAAAATGAGTTTGTAACACTCCTAGTGTCACCTCTTTATGGTGTATGTTTATTGGATGTTTTATCCCCTTCAGTTTGATGAGTTTTGGGGTGAAAATGGTGATTCTTGGGGAGATTTTCTAGGTCTCACGGTTTTTTAACCCTGTAGTATGTGTGCAGGGGGTCGCAAATTTTGCGCATGGTTTACCAAAACATGTGTCTTAAGTGTTCAGCCCATCCAGCACTAGATAGTGGTGGATTTCACAATTTGAGCATGGTTTGTCAAACCGTGCGAGCTAACCATGCCACCCAATCAGGAAAGGGTATTTTGGGATTTTCTCCTTCTTTTTAATTGGGGTTTCTTCCCTTAGCCTCCCACATTCGAGCCATATGACCAAACAACCTCCCATGGTGGTTTTTGGAACCCCTAATCCACTTCAAGTGGGATTCAAGATGTTTTCTTGGTGATTCTTCACCTGGATCAAAAGGTTAGGTATTTCTTCTTCTTCTCTCTTGTTTTTCTTCCAATTTTCTCTTCTTCCCTACCCCTAAGGTCCATGTTAGCCGATTTTATTATCTAGGGTTTCTCAATTTTTGTGGTTTTTACCTTATTAGGGCTCCTTGAGGGTTGACCTAGCCTCCCTTGGGTGCGGTTGAGGTTCGGTTGCAATTTTGAAATGTGTTTTGGAAGGTTCTTCATGTGAGTTAGGTGGTTTCATGTGTAAACATTCTTTGAAGAATTTATCTTGCTTCATCAACCTATTTATAATGTTTATCATCTATTGTGTGTGGTGTGCAAACAATTTTTGGTAGCATTGATTAAGCGTTTAATTTTAATGTTTCATTTTGAAATGGAATTGGGTGTTTTTCATGTGTATTCCATGTTGTATCATTGGGGGTTATTTTATGATTATTGAAATTGGTTTATTAAATGGTGTTAGGTCTTCCAATTCTGGTTTGGTATGGTAATATTGTGTGTTTGGCCTTAAAAGAGTATTTTTAAATGAATTTTGTGTGCAAATACTTGTAGCACCTCTTGAAGTTGTTTTATAAAAATTTTATTGGATTTAATGAACTACATTGAGGGTGTGGAACATTTTTGGGGTACTATTCTGTGTGTTTATGATTTAGAAATGTATTTTTTATGTGAAAATTGCATTTTATAACATGTGGAACTTGATTGAGAACAAATGGGAAGTCAGGGTATCTAGGTGGGTGGACTAGGACTAGTATGCTAGTGATCTCGTAGTGACCCCATCCCTATTTCACTTAGAAAGATTGATGATAACAACACTAACTAAAATATGATGATGTTTGGGGATCACTAGTCCATTAGAGTCTCCCCTCCTAGTGTCTTGTGAATGGGAATATTATTTTTATAGTTACTTTTGCACCGAGATATAGTGTACCTAGGGCCCCATAGCTAGCTAGTTCCTAGGGGTGTTCCCTTGACTAATGATCATTGATTATATTGTACCTAACATTGGAATGTAGTGTGTCTGGATGGTAATTTCAGAAACATGTGTGTTTTCTTTAAAAAATTTCATTCTTTAAAGTTTCCCTCTTGAAAATAGTTTTGATTTAAAGTTGTGTCTCTTAGAAATTGATACTAGTATTTCCTATTTATGAATACTTACAAGCTTTTTGTCTTAAAATGTGAATCACATGGAATATTTTTGGGTGGAATCCTATTGGGATTAGGATCACACCCTACTTACACCTTTGTGTGTAAGTAGTCCTAGTAATGTTTGACACAAGTAAGGGAAAGGTCTTTGGATACGGTTGTTTGGATTGTTAGCTTCCTTTCTCGATGCAGAGTTGTGGAGATGGCTTTAGGGTGATTCCCCATTTCCCGATGGTGGTTTTTGTTTTATTCAAACGTTATACTCCCATTTATTTATGTCCCTCTTGGGTTTTGTTTAAAACTATGTAACTCAATTCTGAATTTTTGTGAAGACTTGTTTGGCTTAAATTTTCAGATTATGTTTATTAATTATTTTTTGTTGTTTTATGATTATAAACTCGAGTGAAATCATTCCCAAACATTATTTATTATACCCAATAACTTGTTCCAGCCTATGAGGATAGGGAATGCCCTTCAGGACTTACGACGGACTGGGTTGGGCACTGGTTCAGATAACAACCCAGCTTAGTTCGTGACATTTTTGGCATTGGAAGAATCAAGTATATGTCAATTGGGATTATGGACATATAGATCGACTTAATGATACATGGCTTGAGTGGTATGAAATCCAACTGAATTCCCTTGCACAGGATGTCCAATTGATCGGTATTACAGAACCAATGATTGACTGCTGATTGGTTTAATTTTATTTTATTTACCTTACTCATAAATATTCATATTTATGTATATATGTATTGGTATGGGACTATACATGTATAAGAATATAGATATGGACATCCATGGTGTTGCTTTCCCAGTTGACTGGGATTACAAACCCGATGATCAACTATGGTTTTGCATTTTTGGATTTAATTATCCTGTTAGTTGTGTCTCAGCTAAGCTAATAATATTTCTTTTTCATGCACTTATGGCAGTATATTTTTATAGGTTCGTCATTGGGGTGGACTACTGAGATTATTTCTCACCCCTGCACTTGAACCTTAGTGTATGTGTATACCTTATGTATTAATTTCAGGTTGAGAACAGGTTCATAGTGCATAGGGCTGAGGCCTTGCGTTTTATGATCAAGTGGATCCACTCGTGTGGATTATTCTGATCGTGCTGGTGTAGTTCAATAGTGTCTAGAGACCGAGTATGTGGTCTAGATCAGAGTTAGTAGTAGATCCATGTACTTTTATTTCTTTTTCTTTTTCTACTCCTATATTTGTATAGTTGGACCAATCGGTTACTAGTGTTGTATATATGGCATGGTTGTTGGGGATTTTATAGCATTTTCATTTATTATTACAACATGTTCTGTTTAAGTTTATTTATTTCTTCATCACTCTGTTTATTTTTTTGATTTATATGATACATAGTTATTTATTTTGTTTTATTACTCTAATATGAGGGAATAGTCTACCCACTATCACACTTTATGCCATCGCTGCTAGTCGACAGCCTCTAACATATGGGGAGGTGTGCTTGAGGCCTCGTAACCAATCGGATTAGGGCACCGTTTTAGTTGAATCTGGGCTGAGATGTTACACACATGTCTAAAATACTCACCAACCCATTTATTGAGTTATGTGGACGCATGATATAAGTGATTCATGGTGTGTATCTAGCATGTTCACATTGCATAATCATGACTGATGAACATATAGAGCACTTTAGCAGGTTGTGCGGTCCCACTGCATTTGCACCACATGGCATGTATATAGCTTGTACATGTTATGTATTCTATTCGAGATACAAGCCTAAGACCCGGCGTTTATCCTGGTCATATGGAAAGTGGATACACAGAATGTATCTATCATATACACTCTATGTATTTTGGCCAAGTTAACATGCCGAAGCTTGAGGTGTGTAACCTGGATACACAGAAACTGAGATACACTATGTGTAACTCCTAAGTACACATCATGTAGTATCCTAATTAATGGTATAATTAAATTAAATTAAATTGAAAATTTAAACATTAAAACCTTATTGTTTTTATTAGTACTTTAAGTATTTTAAAAAATAATAAGGGGTTTAAATAATTTTAAATTCTAAATTTATTTATTTTAATAAATATGAAATTAATAGTTTGAATGTTTATTTTCATTGAATGTCATTAATTTTGGGTATATCCAAATGAATTTGGATGATAATTAAGATTAAATATAATTATTTAATGAAAGTGTTTTTATCTTAAAAATTAAGAATGAATAGAAATGAATGTTAAACAATTAAATATTCCATATATGTTGTATGTATGACTATTCATGAGCATGACTAAGACCTGTGTATGTGTTGGATTTTTTAATTTAATTTTTTGAATGGGTTTTCAATTATTTAATATGAAATTAAATGATTTCCTATGATTAATCTCTCCCTCCATTATTATATAGGACCTATATGTCCAAGGTTATTTATTTAATCCCCCTTTAACCAATCCTTTGGTTCCCCTCACCTGTGTGTGAGTTAAAAATACTTGTAATTAATAGAGCATCCTAAGGCATGTGGAGGCAGTTTGAAAAAGAACTATAATTATTCCAACCCAAGTAATAAACAAATGGACAGGTTGAATTCTTTAACTCATGCCAAGACCAGCAACAAGAGTTTTTCCCCTTTGTCATAAGTTTATTTATTGCCTACTCAATAAATCAACTGTTAAAAAAGCTCATTAAAGGGTCATTTATTATTTATATATTTATGTATTATGAATTATTTATTATATGTATACAATACTCATATCACATAAATAATTAAATTAATTTGAAAAGGTAGAATTTAAATAAATGGATTATGCGTATATATTTTTTCTAGTATGGTTAATTAATTAAGTAAAATACACTTAATATTAACAATTTTCATAAAGGATTAAAGAAGATAAAATTTATGCATAATAAATTAAAATCCCTAAAATAAATATTAAGTCTTAATTGTACCTCCATTACTTGATTAGGAATAAAATCCTTAGAACTAAGTGTTTGACCTACCCTTATTGGGACACTTACTTTTAATGTGGAGTTCTTATGATGGTTTTAGGTTGAATTAACCATCTTATATCATGAAAAGTATCCCTCGCTTGAGGCAAGGGTTAAGAAAATATAAGTTGTTATTTCAAGATTGGGGAGTCCAATCAACGGATCAAGGAGTTTCAAGCCCATAGTTGGAAAAGTCCTACCTACCTAAATACCTTCAAGTTTTTTGAGCAATCCTTATTGGGGTTATTCAAAGGGACATATGGATCATTCCCAATAGAATGTCCTAGAAAACTAGAAATTCCAAGTTAAATGGTGAGGGATATTGGGACTTGATAAAATAATTGGGGAATAAATAAAAATAATATTATTGTTATGTCTCACATAATTTTTAATCAAGTTAAGTATTTATCATTTGTTTTAAATATTATATAAAAATGGAAAGAAAAACCATAAAATCACTGAAATCATTCCTTAAGTCATGGTATGACCTTAAAAATAGAAATTTCCAGATATGGTAAAAAAATATATGGTTCATTATTATTATAAAAATTTTATTATGTGTTGAAATCCCCTATTCCTATTTTTTCACCCTGGTAGGTGAGAGAAGGTGACAAGGATGCCTACCAAAGATATGTTGAGGATAGTTCCTATATCTGTTATAATATTTAATCAACTATATCTTAAGATTTTTATTACACAACATAATTACATGGATGATTAAACTATAATATCTCATATTCTTTCTCTTTAGAAAGATATGTAAAGGATTGAAATAAATAAGATTTCCAATGCACTATATTAGTATAAATTGTAAAAAGTCAATCTAGATACTAATCATTCTATCAAAATGTCTAGGTATATTGATCAGTTAGAAAAATTGGGTTTCCACATGGATTATAAATTATATATTAATCTTATCTTAATATCATTACCACCAAGATTATCCTTTATTTTACAAACTAGGATAAATGAAATGGATAAGTCTCTCGGTAATATTTTCTCCTTAATTCACCAAGATGATAAGGATTGTTTGAAATCTATTTCTCTACCCATTATGATTAAAATATTGAAATAAAAATATGAATATCCAATGGATAATATAAATCCAAAAGATCGTTTATAGATTCCCTCAAAGATATAAAGGGTTCAAGGGCCGAAGAATGAACAAGAGGCTATTTGCTTCTTATATGAAAATCTTCAACACTAGAAAATAAATTGCAATGAATTGAAGAATAAATCAATTACATGTAATTTAGGTATATTCATCAAATTTTCTATTCACCTCTTATGTATTAAATAAAAATATACTTAAAACGTATATTTATTTGAAAATACGAAAAGAACAAGAATATAAATGTTACAGAGCGAACTCAAAGGGAGATGAGAAGTGGTGATTCCTATGCCAACCAAGGGGATCTCACTATTTATCATTACTAAATGGATTGATTCAAGTTTGTAATAAGTGTTAACAAAACATTCATCTCAGTGTTCTTCTATACATAATGATACATTATTTATTTTTAGAATAAATGTTTTTATGGTGCTTTAATACTAAATTAATGGTTCAGTAACACTTGAATCACAAATATCTATTGTAATGAATGATGAATATAAAAATATATGATTATTACCCAATAATGTAAAAATAATTATTTTTCAAATAAAATTGAAAGTAGATGATTTTTTTATATCCATTAAAGTGTTTTTGTCACAATTGAACTAAGATATTGTATATATAGACAATATACTTATCATGTTTTTGATAAAGAAACATTTTAAATAAAAATATGTCATAAGACTATTAGAGTTAGTTTAACATAGCCATGTGAACTATTTTAAATCTAAAGGTAACTTAATAAACTTCATGAGAAATTTTAGAACTACCTAGTGAAGTAAATGAGTGTACTTGGTAAAAGTAATCTCTGATTTTTAATGTCATAGTATGTTTTATCCAAGTAATCATTTATCATAAATGTGGATTAAATTTTATCCCTAACTCACATTTTCTTATATAAATAAATGTTATTATGTTTGTAAAAGGAATATCAATAATGAGTCTTATATATATTTCAAATATTCCATTATCCCTTTTCAAGACATGTTTTATAAATATAAGTGAAACAACTAAACATATGTCGACTATATTGTCTAATGGATATCATATCAAATGTGATATGATAAGAATAAATTAGAACACTTTCACAAGTGCATTGAAAAATATTTGTTAAAAATTATCCTTAGCTACAAACAAACATCAAAACACTAAGGCACATCTAATTTAATTATCATAAAGCCGCTAAGGATATTAATTTCTAGTAAATATATACTATATTTCTATAAAGTAATTATGTCTTTTTAAATATAGTGTGAGAAGACTTAAATTCTATTAGTTAAGGCTCTGGATACACATGATTTAGCATAACAATACTAGACTCCACTGAGCTTAGAGGGTGGAATAGTTCCATTGACATATACTATGTAGGAATTCATAACCACAAAGGTGGTTCATGTTCACTGTAGTGGGTGATACATGTATTATTATTTATGAATAATTATTCCTATAAAGAAGTAGTAAATGGTAATATTATAAGGTTGAAAAGAATATATAAATTCAAGTAATGGACCCCATGTATCAAGAGTAGGGACTTCATATTTTGAATGTTATTAATACTTGATACTTTTGGTGAGTATTCAAGAGAAATTGGACATGGATGGTACAAGACGGTACCAATAAAGCATGATTGATTATCGAATTTCAGTCTATGACAAAACATATTCACCTCTCATCATAAATAAAATCATTTTTGAATTATAATTTTCAAATAATACTTCTATTATCATCATATTAGGCTACTAATTTCCAAGGACACCTCATTTAGAGTAATCCTTACAGAATATGTATATATAATGCATCCAAAAGGAGACTATATAGTATATCTCTACTAGGCATAACTAAAATAGTAAGTGACATCAATAAATTAAAATAAGATATGAAAATTATATAAAATAATTTATGAATAAATCATGCATAGTGGTCATAGAATATTAATTTGGAAATTAATGAGTGGCATGTGTTTATATCTAGTTAGCGGGAGAACTATAAGTTTTCAAGTAATATATGTTGATAACATATGGAAATAGAATATTGTGTCTTACTAGTTTGTTAATACTAAAAAATTAAAATTTCTCTAAGTATGACTTGAAGTAATAAACATGTTCCAGGGATCAAGATATATAAGATAGATCCATGTGTTTTCTAAATTTAATCACAGTACATATATTAACAAAGTATTGAAAAAATACAGGTTGAAATAATTCAAGACTGAATTTTTGTTGGCATATAATCCTTTTAGTAGAACATGAAAATAAATAGGAATATATTATGAAGATTAAAATAATTTCAAAAGCATAAGTACTGGGAATTAATCTCATGTTCCATGATATATACTAAATTTTTATATTACTGATACATAAAGAATAATAGAGTAATATCAAACAAATCCAACATAATTACATAGATTTGCAGTTAGAACTATCTGATGGTACTTGGAAAAGTAAAACTATATGAGTTCTTGGAGTCTAGATAAGTAAGAATACTAGTTATCAAGGGAATTTAACACTTATCTTTATTTAGTTCAATTTTATATAGTACCACAGATAAGGCTATAGTAATATGAAAAAAAACTTATTTCAGCTAGTGGTTTTCATATCCACAATATCTGAGTATGTTTTGGATTTTGATGTAGATTAACAAGTGGTTTAGAAACATCTTTGTAACACCCCATTATGATTTTTAGGTACTCTCTTGTTTATGATTTGTTCATTGTCCTTGTTTAGGTGAGTTTGAGGGATTATTGGGGATGGAGGGAGTTTTTTGGTAAAATGGCCTAAATTTTAGGGTTGTATGTTTTTTTTCAATTAGTGGAGTCTGGGTATAAACATTTTAAGTACTTATCAGGGTTCTTCCCAAGTTTAGAGAATACGTGGAGTGGGGACTTTGAATTTTTATTCCTAAACTGATATTTTTTGTTGTTTTTTGGGTGATTACATGTTGTGTAAAAGTTTTACATGTTGTGTAATGTTTTCTAAGAATATGTAGTGAAACAAGTTTAGGGAATGAAGTGTTTACATGTTGTGTACTAGGTTCATGTTGTGTATTATCAAAATTTGATATTTAAATAAAAATTCAATAGGTTTTTCAGCATACTTGAGTTTCATGTATTACATGATGTGTAATGGTATTACACACCATGTAGACTTTTTGAGTTGGGATTTAAGGGTGTTTCATGGATGAATTGTCATTTATTCATTTTCATCCCTTCTCCCTTTTGACCTAGATGCTCTCATGGGTGATTTTGGAGACCTATGACCCTTCCAAATATTTTCGTTCAATGATTTATCATTTTTGAGGATGTAGTGTATTTCTATTATTAAGAATTACCTCCAATTATTCCTTCCTTTGGTCATATAAATTTAATTGGATATGTTTTTTGTTCATATTTGGGATTGGATATTGTTTTATATTGATCCCTTTTAGTTACTTGGTGTGCCTTTTCTTTAAAAACATATTTTATTAATTTGGAAATGGGTTTTAAAACATCAAAGTGGATTGGATTAGATTTTAAAATGTTTTATAAAATTAAGAACATGGTTTTAAAATTTTATTTTAAAAATTAGAACATTGAGAACCTTGGGTGCGTTGGGAAAGAGACATGGGTAGCCTTAGTGTGTGTGTGGCACAACTAGGAGGTAACATTTTGGATATCGATAGACTTTGGTAGGACTAGATATTGGTTGGATCCAATGATATACTTGTTTAGGATCTTGAGTGTCTAGTATTTATTGTACCATAGGCTAGGGCCCAATATGAGGTTCTTTTTCATTTATATTATTTATCGCATGGTTTTTTTATCATGGATTTTTTCTCATAGGTTTTTATATTAGGTTATATCACATAGCTTTGAATGATAGGTTATTTCATGGATATTTTTTTACTTTCATACATCTTTATGAATGGATATGATATCCTATTTATATCAATTATACTTTCCATATTTCTAGTTTGATAATATGAAAGGATTTTATAGAAAACCAAATGAAAAGGATTTAAAAATGAATTGGATTTCTGAAAATTATTTATAAAACTATTTTTGTTTTAAAAGCTATAACTATTATATTCTTGATATTAGACCTTGTATAAACACTGTGTTGGTATCCTACTAGGATTTATCCTCACAACCTACTTTTTTCCTTTGGGAAGTTATAGATATTGTATTACAGAATATAGGTAAAGAGAATTGAATCTTTTAGCACGTCATCTTTGCCTTTGGTAGTTTCCTTCAATTCAAGAGGTATTATTGATCAAATATAGACTCGTTGGTCTTGTTTATTCATAATTTTGTGTTAAATGGTTTTTCTTGGATTGTATGGATCTGGTTATATCTTTTTTATCCATATAGTACTCTGGTTGTATGTGTTGTTTCTTTATATTCATGACATGTTCTGTTTTCTTACTTCACCTCACCATTTGATGGATAGATGGAGTGTATGGTTTGGTTGATCCAGGTTGGTCTATTTCAATTTGGTATCATAGGTAAGGCCCGACCTAAAGTGTGTTAACACTTCCTAAGTTTGGTTTTGTGTATTAGGTAGACAATAGTAAGGACCATCATAATTTTGATTGTAAGTTCAGAAAAGGGGCCTAACCAACTCACTTCCATGAATAAACTCGAGTTACCATGGGTGGTTAGGGAATTTTATCAGGTTTGAGACTTTTGGTTTATGTTCATTTGAATGAACTTTGTAGGGATTTTATTTAAATTGACATATTCCTTTTTTGAAATTTCTTTTTTGGATCTAATTCTTAAATTGATTTAAATTATTGTTATTTTAATGCATTTATTTGAATTATGAAAGGGTCTTAAGATTTATGGAATGTGCTCAAGATATAATTGGTGATTTTATTATGTTTATTAGACAATGCCTCTAAGAATATATCTTCAAAATACAATAGAGGAAGCTACGATATAGGTTCTATAGGTGAATCCTCTAGTGGACCCTTCTTTGGTAGAAGCTATTATCTGCACTATTCAGACTCTAGGTCAAATGGGTATTGGAAACCAAGGATGTGTGATGGATCATAGTGCTGAGTTTACTATAAATCATCCACCCATATTCTATGGAAACAAAGAAAAATATTAATCTAAGGATGTGATAGGATATTTAATTTATTTAATACTCTTGAAGACTCAGAGGTGGGTTTTTCAACTTAGGGTCTTGAGGGACCGGGAAGGAGGTGGTGGGACTCTATTTTGTAAGCTAAGTTATGTGAGGACCCTTCCAAGGACTATTTTAAGAATATATTTAATCAGAAGTTTTATCCTGAGATATTATATGTGGAAAATATCTATGATTGTTTTACCTTGGAACAGGGGGAACATATCTTTCTGGAGTAATCTACCCATTTTGCTGAGTTGGTGCATCTGGCACCGGAGCTTATCACTAATGAGTAGCATAAGGATCAGAGATTTGATTTGAGACTAGGTCCTGATATCAGGTTGATGTTGATTCTCATATTCCTTCTGACCTTTGTGTAGGTCATTGACAAAGCATCATTTGTTGAGGCAAACATATATAGGATGACATGTTTGGGTGGATCTTTAGTTGGTGAGGCTGTTATCCAGAGTGTATCTTCTATCTAGAAAAAGAAGTGTAAGTGTGATAATTTTTCTTTAGGACTAGTTCTAGGGGATTTTATAAGGTAACAGTAGGTTTTTTGTTATCATTTTGGGTGATCTGGTCATACTAAGATTAACTATATAGAGGCTCCTATTACTTGTCATCATTAGAAATTATCATGCCATCTGAAGCATTTTTGTGAAAATATGTTCTATGGGAGTAGGGAAGGATCCTATCTCACCAAGGGTTTTCAGGTTCATACCGATTCTTCTAAGGGTAGTGGTGCAAATCCTCAATCCAAGGGGATTGTTCTTGGGGTTAATATCATACATCTATATATGACTGAGTATGTGTAAGAGGAATTTGAATCAGGTCCGATTATTGTTAGAGGTATGGTGTTTATTTCATATTATATGGTTCTAGATTTGTTTGATACTATTGATACTCATTCTTTTATATCATCAAAGTTATTTTACATGTTAGGTTTATTTGAGGAGCTTATTCATTACTTTTTGGATATTTCCACACCTTTTGGAAAGAGGTTTGAACAAGGTTTCAAGTGTCCCTTGTGTTGGGTGATGATAGACGACTTTGAGGTAGAATGGAACTTCATGGTGTTCAATCATGAAATCGTAGACTTGATTATAATAATGGATTGGATGATAGGTGTTAAGGACTATATATACTATTATCACATGTGGGTGCATTTCTTATCTACTAATGGGGTCACTCATGTCTTTTAGGGTGAGTGGGACTCTAGATCGGGAAGGGCGGAGCCTATTGTTCCTTATGTTGGGGTAATCTCATGTCGGTCATCAGAGGTGTTTCATGATATATTTAACCTATTTTTGAGTGGTTTAATTCTTATAGTGGTTAGTTTTTACCTCACGGTATTTTCGGATGATTTTTTTATTTTACCACCCTAGAGAGAGGTTGATTTTACTATTGACGTACTACCTGGTATGTGTTTGGGATGTGTCTTGATGCAGGGGAAGTAGGTGGTGCTCTATGACTCATGCCATTTATGACCTCATAATAAAAACTATCCTACCCATGATCTTTAGTTGGAACCAGTTATGATTTCAATAAAAATGCGGCATCAGTATCTCTTTGTAGAGCAGATTATAGTGCATTTCGTTCATAATAGATTGAAATATATTTTTACCGGAAGGTATATAAACTTGAGATAGAGACACTGGATAGAGTATATTAAGACTTTTTAGGTTATTTAATACACTCTTAGGAATGTAAATATGGTATTTGATGGATTGAGTAGAAAATTACTTACAAAAACCATGAAGGAATCAGATAAAAAGCAGTCTATGATGATTTTTTTTCTAAGATGAGCTTGGGAGTGGATGAGTTTTCTGGATATGTATTATTGGATTCAATGAAAGTTTAATTATATTTTTATGAGATATTTTGTATCAATTAGGTGGTAGAAACATAGTTTCAATGATTTAGTGAAATCCTTTATGGTGGGGATACCTCAGGTGAGTGGTATCGGTCTCCCAATGTCACTTTGTTCTTTCATGGTAGGTTGGTTATTCAATGGAAGTGGGATAATATTTCCATGTATTTCTTCATTATTTTGATATAGAATCTTAGTGGGAAGGATTCTATTTGGGTTATCATTGATTGATTCATGAAATAGTAATATTTCCTCCCTATCAAGGAGAAGAATAAGTTAGAATAGCCTAGGGACTTGTATATTAAAGAGATTATGAGAAATTATGGGGTTACCTCTATGGTTGTATCTGAAAGGGACCCAAAGTTCACATCTAGATTCTAGAAAGGTTTTTTGGAAGCGATGGGTTCCCTAATTACATTGATCATGACTTATCATCTACATTTTGATGGATAGATAGAGAGAATTATCTATGTTCTTGAGGATATGCTCCAGTCTTGTGTCTTTGATTTTAGAGGATCTTGTTAAAGGCATTTTACTCTGGTCGGGTATTCCTATAAAAATTGTTATTAGTCCTTGGTTAGGGTAAAAATCATTGACTCTTTGTATGGGAGGACATGTAGATTTGGGAGGACATGTAGATCTCCCTTGTGATGGGAAGAGTTGGGATAGTGATCCTTGGTTGTAATGAGTCTTGTTCAAGAGACAACGGAGATGTTGCATTTGATCTAGAGGAGATTAATCAAGGAATAGAGTCTTCATAAATCTTATGTGGACCATCGGCTATGACCGCTAAAGTTTGATGTTGGTGATCAGGTTTTTCTTAGAGTTTTTCCTTACATGGTACATTTTCGGTTAGTTAATTAGGGTGAGTTGGAACTGGGGTTTGTGGGCCCCTTTGAGATCATGGGATGACTAGGGGAGGTGAAATATTAGTTAGACTTGTAATCTAGTTTGAATTCTATCAACAATGTGTTTCATGTCTCTTAAACGATGAGGTATATTCCGAATCCTTCCCATGTGATTTTATGGGAGTATATTGATCTTGAGATCGACACCACCTTGGTTGAGAAGCCAGTTTAGATTATAAATCACAGAGAGAAGGTACTACATGGTAAAATGATTCCTTTAATGTAGAAATTATAGCCAGGATACGTGGGAGAGGAATTTATTGATGAGGTAGAAATGGACTTAACTTTTTGTGAGCCCAATAATCTAAGTGCTTTCTAGAGGAGAAGAATTTATAGTGGGGAGATTGTAGCACCCTGTTATTCTTTTCAGGAACTCCCTTATTTATTATTTATTCATCATCCTTTTTTGGGTGCATTTGTAGTATTATAAAGGATGGAGAGTATTTTCTAGGTAAAAATTACCTAATGTTTAGGGATTTATGTTTTTTTGAATTAGTGGAGTCTAGGTATAGATATTTCAAACACTTAACGAGGTTTTTTCCAAGTTTGGAGAATGTTTAGAGTGGATTATTTTGCTTTTTTATGCCTAAAACTATATATTCTGTATTCTTCTGGGGGATTTCATTTCGTGTGATGGTGTTACATGCCATGTAATGTTCTCCATGAAGATTTCATGAAATAGTTTCAGGTCATGAATTGTTTACATGCCATGTATTGGGTTCATGTCGTGTACTATCAAAATCACGTTTTTAATAAAAAAAGCAATAGCTTTTTCAGCGTAATTGTGATTCATAGATAACATGACGTTCAATAGGATTATATGTCATGTAATCATCATCAATTGGGTTTTATGGGTATTTTACTGATTATTTCTCATTCATTTTCGGCACTTCTCTCTCTCAACCTAAAAGCTCTCAGGGGTGATTTTGGAGACCTCTAACCATTCTGGATTTTTTCTGTTGGTGATTGCTCATTGTTTCATTTGCGGTGTGTTTCTATGGGTAAGTTTTCCTTCTAGTTCTTCCTTTATTTGGTTATAGAAATTTAATTATCTATGTTTTTTGTTTATATTTTTTATTTGATAGTGTTTCTAATCGATCCCTTTCAGTTTCTTGGTGTTTCTTATCTTTTGAAGGTCATTCACATGGTTTCCAATCACCATTGTCGAAGGTAGTTAGGTTTATACCATTTAAGGGTAGTTGTTTCTATACAATGGGTTAATATAATGAATTTATTAATGTTTTTGGTAAATTCCATTGGGTTTTTCATTGATTTGATGTGATATGTGTTTTAAAGGATTGATTGGAAATGAAAATGTTTTCAAAAAGGTTTTTTCTTTGAAAATGGATTTGATTGATTTGGAAAATGGGTTTTTAAAGAATGAATCAGATTAGATTGGATATAAAAATGTTTTATAAAATTTTGATCATGGTTTTAAAAATGTATTTCTAAAATTGTCACATTAGGAACCATGTGTGCATTGGGAAAGAGACACGGGAAACCTTTGTTTGTGTGGCACCATAGGTGGTAACCTTTTGGATATCAATATATGGTGGTGGGTCTCAATATTGGTTAGATAAAATATTATACTTGTTTAGGATCTTCAGTGTCTAATACATTTTTTCCCATAGGCTAGGTCCCAGTATTAGGTTCTTTTTCATTTACAATTATTTATCACATGGTTGTTTTTACCATGGATTATTGTTCATAGATTTTTATATGAGGTTTTATAAAATATATTCACATTATAGGTTGATTCATGTATATGTGTTTACTTTCTTACCTCTTGATGCATGGATATGATATCCTTTTTATATCACTTATACTTTTCATAATTCTAGTTTGATAATATGAAATAATTTTATAGAAAACCAAAGGGAAAATGATTTACAAATGAATTGGATTTATGAAAATGATTTGTAAAACTATTTTTGCTTTAAAATATAGAACTATTTCGTTATTGATATTAGACCTTATATAGACACTATGTTGGTATCCTAATTGAATTATTTATCACATACTAATTTTTAATTTGTGTTGTAGTAGATTTTCTATTATAGGATATAGGTAAATAGAAGGTAATATTGTAGAATTTCGAATTCTACTTTGGCCTTTACCTTCGGTTCGGGTTGGTCTGGAGGTGACTATTGGTCACATGGATACTTGTTGTTCTTTCTTTATTCATAACTTTGGGTTATCT
This sequence comes from Viscum album, assembly GCA_963277665.1. NCBI lineage: Eukaryota > Viridiplantae > Streptophyta > Magnoliopsida > Santalales > Viscaceae > Viscum > Viscum album. Next base: position 564,133,333 of record OY728125.1, read on the forward strand.
AGTTTGGATTGGATTGTATGGATCTGGTTTTATCTTTTTCTTCCATATAGTACTCTGGTTGTATGTCATGTTTTGTTATATTCAATACTTGTTATGTTTTCTTACATCACCTCACCATGAGATGGTCGGATGGGGTGTATGGTTTAGTTGACTCAGGTTGGTCTATTGTAGTCTTATTCCAATTTTGGATTATACCAAAAGAAATATATTTGTCATTTTATGATAATCTTTGAATATGGATTTAGTCAGGATGTCAAGATTCTGAAATAGGAAAAAGAGGTGGATACTCAGTTATATCACTACTTGAGGGATTTTCTCAAGATAATAATGTTGTAATAAATATATTCACCAAAATTTCATGTTGATCTACTAAATATATCCATGAAAAGGTGATAGGCATATAATTTGTATCCATACTCAGTAGAATCATGTTTTTTCATGTGAGAAGTAATCGATCATTAACAGTTGTCTCTATTACATTTGGGATTTTGTTGGATTTGGTGCCCTAGATCCAACAAATTTGTACTTTAGATTACATGTATATTTAAATAATTGGATATTAATTTAAATATATTTTCACATATTGATTTTTCTTCTTTATAACATTGATATGATAATGTCCTAAGGTGTTTGTCGTATTGATATGGTCATATCAGTTCCCCACTATGATGAGAACCTTGAAGTTCCATGATGATATCTTAAAATATAGTTCTATTTTCAGGTAACATACTATGATGGGGAACATAGTATATATAATTTAATGTGTGAATACTTATAATAAAATGGGACTTCATCTCATGAATTTCACATTTAGTAATCTTCAATATATGAGGTTATGAGAACAAACCTGCCAATAGGAACTTTGCATGTTTTTTTATCATCAAATATTCTTATATGTGAGTGTGTGTAATATTCATTAGACTTTAAAATTATTATTAATGCATGTCATTACTCATGATCTTATATTTTATAATTAAAACCATGATTCAATATGTTCATGATGAGGAAGGGTATGTTGGGTGTGTCACGAATGACATGTTATTAGTGGATATGTCTATGAAGGGTTTATCCCTTCCATCTTTATGGGAGTTGATAACTTGTACCATTGATTTAAATATAATCATTGCATAAATTCCATGTACATGGTGTAATGATGTTTATTTTATATAGTTAAATAAATACATATCGATCAAATAGGTTGATGACACAGATGTGAAACTATCTTGATGAGATATTGAGACAATGGGATTATATTACACAGTGAGTGTTTATATGTGGTTTTCTTCATTATAACAGTAAGTTATTTTTATTGGGTGACTTGACCTATTACTCAATAGTAATCTTGGACTTTAGAAAATCTCACCTAATGCCAATGAGAAAGAATCCTAGAGGGTCATACACTAATTTTTTCCACTAATCTCGATGAAATTCTATTTGATTATAATTATTGGAATAAATATTATTCTCAAGACCAATAAATGATTTTATTCATGTTTTATTGATTAATAATATTCTCAAGGTAATTAATAATTATTTATTAATTAACAAATAATTTATTTTATTGTGTGAATTTATATAACAAATTTTTATTCAGTGGTTCGTGAAAAAATATTTATTTAATTTATTGAATATTTAATAAATATTTGTTCTCTAGTTTATGAATAAAATATTTATTTAAGTGAATAAAATAATTTTATTTAGTTATTAAATAATTTTCGAGGAGTTCTAATGGACCAAGACCACGTACGATGATGAATATTTATTTTCAAGCTAGTAAATAATATTAATCATTATGAAAGTGAGCACACGCTGTAAAATAATAATAATAATATTATTATTATTATTATTATTATTATTATTATTATTATTATTATTATTATTATAGTATGGGTTTTTATAATAGTCATTATAATAATTAAGGGTTGGTGCGCAATTAAATAATATTTTAACTCAAACTCTAACTCTATAAATAGATGGTTATTTCTATTGTATATGGTTAATTGAAAAGTTGAGTATAAATAATCATTACGGACAATAGAATTATTTATCTCTCTATCTCTCTCAAATTCCTCCTATTTCTCTATTCCACTCAAGAATTAGAAATGAAAAAGTTATTAGTTAAATATTAAAGGATGATTGATCAACACGAATGATGAATGATAATTGATTTGCCATGCTAGCACCCAGAAGTTAATTGGCATTTCTCATAGGTCAAAGGAACACGTGTGGATCACTGCTAGAGAGATTCTACCCTTGGATTCTCAAATCACAACAAAATAAATCTATAAAGGGTCTTTAAAGAGATCAATAATTTCATTGAAGAAAGGATCCTAAGATAATGTATTTATTTTCTTTTGATATAAATAAATTAATCATAAATTTAACATGAAAAATACACACTCAAGGTTTCATGTAACTAAATATTAAAATAAATTTTAATATAATGCCCACCAACTAGTGCTTATACTGCACTCGAAACCAAAATGTTATGTATTCAAATCTTAGGTACATCTGTGGGTGCTCTTTGAATTCATTTTTTATCATTTTAGTTTCTTTGAGTTTTTTCATCATATCCTACAGTAGGAAGGTGAACCTGTCTTTGGTAGCTATGATGCTATACAACCTTTCCATCATAACCAAAACTACCTAGTCCAGTAAAAAGTGATAAAAATAAATAAAATAAAAATCCTAAACTAAAATTAGAGAACAAAAAGATAAGAGAAAAGAGTTTTACTAAATTAGTAAACTAATAAAATATTTGTTTATATCCCCTGAAACGATGCCAGAAATTTGAGATCCCCACAGATGTCGTTAATTCCACAGGGTTACCAAATTTATAAATTTAAAACATGAATGAAAAAACCACTATACTATTGGGTAGTATAGGATGTGAAAGTCTGAGGTCGAACCCACGAATATAAGGTTGGAAAAAATATTAATTTAAATAATAAAGACTTAACTATTTAAGGAAGGAAATCTAGAATAATATTATTGAAGAGAGAGAATGGTGAATGTTTGAGGTTCAAGAAAAAATAGAAAATGTGTGTGGAAAATGAAAAAAATAGGCTCATGGTTAATTAGGGTATAAAATTATTAATTAGAAAGCATGGGGTGTTGGAACTATATTAGGGTTAATCTAATGGTCATGGTAAATAACCCCCAAATCACTTATTTCCTCTTTTTATGATGGCCATGTTACTTCGGTTCTTTTGATAGTTTTTCAACTTGAAATCATATTTAAACATATTCAATAATACACCCAATGGTCATGGTGAGGATCGAGAATTTAGGAATTTTAGGGTTATATCAAAAGTTCCAAAATAAATTACATTCAAAAATAAAATACCTTAATACAATCAATCCACCATTATCAAAATAATGTCTCGCAAATACTACCCTCTCATGCTATCCATGAGGGGCTAGTAAAATAAAAATATTATTCAAATAATTATAGTAAAGGTAGTCTTTGATCCCAGTGGGGGTGCCTATCTAAAGGATATTGGAGTGGATGTCTGTCTCTCATTTATAAGGATTGGGGTTACTTGGGTTGGATTTAATTATCTCATAAATTCATCATTAATGAATTCCCAAGTCAATAACCACATTAAATGGTTGCCTGGGTCATTATGGTGAAGTCCCAATGAAATTCATGTAAGAAAAATACATTTATGGGGTCTGTCTCACTACTTTCATGGTGTGAAATTTTGCTTCATGCCATGAAAGTTGTGGTCACTCCTCAAAGTTGGTTTTTTCATGGCATGTGTTCGCCTCTTATATCCATTACATGTCGTGAACTTGATTCACATCATGAATTGTCTTTTTCCATCATCATGGAAACTATTTTACCCCAGTTATTCACTTTCGATCTCCATGAGTGTTCCATAGGCACCCTTCATCATAGGAATCCTTCTTTTAGTGGATATATTTGTCGCTTCACTAGTAGAAATATGATTTTCAATGTCAAAAATATGGAATTCGTTTCTTATAAATCGATGAAAAATATGTTTGCGGAGACATTTGGCAATATTTTTTTTCAAAACCGATTCAAAAAACTCAAAAAATAATAATTTTTTGTGTCGGTTTTTTTCAAAACCGATGCCAAAACATAAAAAAATAGAGTTGGTATTCAAAAAAACCGATCACATAAATAAAAATATGTATTTTTGCATCGGTTTTTACAAACAATGATGCCAAAAATTAAATATATTATTCTACTATGTTTTAGAACATTCTTAAGCTTTGATTTGACTAGTCTTGGAGCTAAAATGAAGTTACCAATTAAAAGTTATGGATGTCAGAAGTTTAACTTCTCTATGACAAGTATTAAAGAAGTCCAACTTTTGAAGGCCATAACTTTTAATATGTAACTCTGTTTTAGCTCCACGACCATTAAAATCGAAGCTTAATAAATTATCTAAAACATAGTAAAAATATATTTTATTTTCAAGAATTTTTTTTTAAATAGACCCCAAATATAATTTCTTTTATATATAGCATCGGTTCTTTTAAAGACCAATGCGAAAAATAATTTTTTTACATTTTAGCATTGGCCTTTTCAAAAACCAACACCAAAAATAATTTTTTTTTATCTTTTTTGCATCTTTTTTTTAAAAAACCAACACCAAAAAAGATATTTATGAGCATTTTTTGAGTTATTTTTGTAAAAACTCAACTCTAAAAAAACCAATTTAAATCCTCTTTTGCGTCAGTTTTAAACAAAACCAATGCCAAAAAATATCCACAAAAACACGTGATCAAAATTTCAATTTTTTTTCACTATGCGTGTTTCACTTTTTAATATCCCACTTAAATTTTAATATAATGTCATTGAAAATATTTTCATTTACTATATATAAATCAATTCTCTCTTTCGTTCATCATTTTGGACATCTTCAATTCAATCAAATTTTTAACGTGGATTCAATCGATGCTTTGAACATGGAATTTATTCAAATCCTTTAATTTCATAATTATTATTTTCTTTCATTTATAAACATCTCGAAACTCTAACTCATTATTATGATTTATTCTTATGATCAAGTTACAAATATAAAACATCCAGATGAGATTTACCTATGGTGGTGAAAAATTTATTATCATTCACTATTTTTCATTACCGCATTAGTTCTACCCTAAACTAATAGATATAGTGATAAACAACATATTATTTTGAAGGAAACTTGAAAAATAATTGAAATATGTTCAAATACTTAAATTTATTTTATTTCATTTGGTTTACATAATTTCTATTCATGTCTCTCATGTTTTTTTTAAATGAGTTATATATATTTAAACATTGATATGTTCAACTTCTGACGATCGTAACTTTTGATCTGTAACTCCATTTTTACTCTACGACTAGTCAAATCGAAGCTCAGAAAATTTTATAGAACATTGTAAAAAAATTTATTTTTGGCGTCTACTTTTTAAAAACTAATGACAATAAAAATTTAATTATTGGCATCTGTTTTTTTTAAACCAACTCCAATACATTTTTAGGTTTTGATATTATTTTTTTTAAACCGACATTAAAAATAATTTTTTTATCTTTTTGTAATCAATTTCCATAAAAATTGATTCCAAAAATGACACCGATAGTTATTTTTTGGCTTTGGTTTTGTAAAAAAACTGATACCAAAAAAATGTGAATTTGTTTTGGCATCAGTTTACAAGAACTGATGTCAAAAGTAATATTTTAAACATTGGTGGCTTCAATATTGGTTAAAATCCAATGTTAAAATTAAAAAAAATAAATAAATTTAAAGACCATTTTTCTGCTAGTGATTTTGGCTTATTTTTCTCATTTCCCACAAAACATTTCGTTCTTCCATATATGAGAAAATTCATTAAATAAACATGAAATAATTAATCATTTATTAATAAAAACTGTTGTATTTCAATACTAAAAAACATGTATGAATTTGGCTTATCATGTTCCAAAACTTGGTGTGCATCAATTCCTACTTATCATTTACTATGTGATGATTGATTTAAATCTCAATGTTCTATTTTTTGTGTTATTTTCCCAAGGTACAACTATACCAGAGCCACATCCACTAATAGTATCCAAATAGGAATTTTTTTTTCTTTGAAACCACTTACTCTATACTTTACCATAATTTAGGGATGTTTTCCTATGTATATTATTATCCTTAAGGCATGACTAAGTTTTTCTGATCCTAATCCCTAAAAATAACTATACTTTCCTATCATACCAACTATGACACCCCATATCTTTAATAAATCTTAATTCCTTATTTATTACATAAATATACACATAATACAATCCTAGAAGATAATGAGGCCTATTATATTTTTTAAATAAGGTACATAAAACATTAAATTAAAATTTTGGTGCAACAAAATTATTTAAAAACTTTAAAACATGCCCTTATATTCCATAAATCTTCTAATACTTCATCGGATAACCTGGGGATGTGCATAAAAAGGTGAGTTATAAATCTTAGTCCGGGAATAATCAAAGCATAACATGATGAAAGTAAGACATGTATATCAACAGGAATATCAAGGTGACATAAAAGGGGTGAGAATCATAAGAATGGTCATCAAATCATGATATAATATGATTACATCAAGGAAACATGGTATTGTGTAAACAACATAAAACATAACATCGTAAGAATAAGTCAAGGATAACTACCAAAAAATTATAACATAGTGTTCTTAGGATAACCTACAATTCACTATAAATGGAATATCGTGAGATAAAAACACTACCCAATTCATTGGAGGGATATATAATTCAAGGCCTACTTATATCATTCATATCATGTACATGTATTTGTGTGCCACGTAGATCATTTCGCATAAGAACACATTTCATCACATTTAATACCATGATTAAAAAGTGTGGGTTACATGAATGTAAGTCCCCTAAAAATTAAGTATAGGTACAATTAGGTGAATTCCCTTGAGTGAAAATGGGTATGGGTATTCACTGTACAAATTTTTGGCATGGAAAATCGCAGGATAATTTCGGCAGCATAACAAGTGTACATAGAGATTTATAGAAGGGGTGAATGAGAGTAAAAGTTTTATATAATTACATTTTCATAATAAGGATAGTAATTGGATGTTTAAGAATATATTAAAACATGAAAAATTTTAAATCAAAAGGTTATAGTACAAATAAATTACTTGAAAAAGAACAGGAGATAGTCTCTTACCTTGAGAGGGAACTTTTAAAATCTTAGGAGGGGCATCTTAAGAACATGAGGACACCTTGGGAGAGATTTATAGAGGGGTTGGGAGAGTAAATTAATCATTAATGGGTTTTTAGTGAAGGTTAGTGGGAGTATGGGTGGGTATTTATAGAAAAATAGGGGGAAATCTTTATTAATTTCTAACCTAAGGTTTCAGACTCTATATGATAAAATAATCAAAACCAAAAACCTTACAATGGTTTTTTACCATGGTTTCAACCAAAGAGGAATGGTTTTAAATATTTTATATGGTAAATAACCTAACACTATAGAATAATATCATTGGGATGAGGAAATGATTCATGTTTATAAAGAATTTATTTTAAAAGCATAAAATAAAATATAGTTTTGGAGGATTCATTAAGGGTTTATAAAATTAATAAAATAACTTCAAAACCCCATTATTTTAAAGGTTAAATATATATCTATTCATGTATTAATTTTATATAATTTATTAGATCACTTTTATGTTATTATGATGTTATAATATGAACCCTATATTTGTACGGTGTGTAATTTTTATCCAAAAATACGATTGTCTTATAAAATTATGAAAAATTCACAACTTGTTATTTTTGACATGATGATTTAAAAAATAATATTTATTTTTCCAAAATAATTTTCTAAATATAAGAATTTTAACTTTTAAATAAAAATCCTTATTTACTGAAAAATAATAGTTTTTAAGATATTAATCAATTTCTGACCCTTATAAAAATTACATTGGACTTCATTAAATTATATTATAATTTATATTTAAATTATTATTATTTAATAATAATATTTTATTAAAATAATATTAATTTCAAAAATTCTTGAATTTATCAAAGAAGCATATTAATGGAAACTATATATTTTCTAAAAATACAATTTTTATTTCTTCGTATCAAATTATATTTTTTATCAATCTCATTACATAATCATTTATAAAGTAATAATGAAAAGGGATAAATATAATCATTATTTAATTAAAAAGTAAAATATTAAAATTCATACTACTAGGGTCAAGATACATAACCCATAATTACACCATCGTGCGCCATAAGGGTAAGGTGTGTGGTGATGGGGAATTCATGTGGTGGTTCGACGAACATGGTTTGGGCCATTATCTCGATAATATTAAACTTCTCCTATAAACTCTTTTATTCAGTTATTGAATTTCATCTTGGGCTTAGTCAAGGGAAAATCCTAGTGATTTCAACTCCCTTGAAATCTATAATAAATTGGATTTATAGGGTATGATCCAAATGGTCAAGGTTATCACTCCTTTCGCGTGTACAAATTAGACTTTATAATAACCCTTAATATAAACTAATTTTATCAGTTATTGTACAACATTTATATTATCAATGGTTAAAATTATTAATGGAATTTTAAATTTGATGGTCTATAGCTTATAATTGGTATAAAATAACCAAAGAAGTGCATTTTTTTTCTATAACTATAATACTTAATAAGGAATTTATTTATTCAAAATTTAATTTCATTTATAAAAGTTTGTTTCATTAAACAATGAGTGAATTTTAGCACAATGGGAGGTGGTGTGTTTACTCGATGGGAAGGTGGTGGTCATGGAAGAGGATGGCCAATGAGGGTTGAGTGGTACGGAGTGGTGGAGCAATGTGGAGGTGGTCAAATGGAAATTCGATGTTGGGGAGGCCGACAGTGGGTTGGCACTAGGGAGTCTTATAGTGATTTTAAGGGGGATATCAGTGGAGATTAATGGTGGTTCAAGTAGTCATAAGATGGGGAGTAGGTAGTTCTACCCCAATTTTAAAAAAAAATATTTGTTTTTTTTTCAAATTTCAATTGCACCGAAACTTCCCCATTTTTCAAAACCCATTTTTGTGGTTTGTGTTGACCCAACCCCACCCTATCCCATGCTAATATTTTTTTTGTTTTATATCAAAATTAAAAATCATGGTTTTTAGGAAAATATAAAAGTAATTGTAAAATCCAAATACATTTGGAATATTTTCCCACAAGGAAAAACTATTCTGAACACTGAAATCGAGCCATAACAACCACTACTAGAAAAAAAACAATTCATATATATATATATATGTGTGTGTGTGTGTGTGTGTGTGTGTGTGTGTGTTCTTCATAAAAAACCCAAAAATACCTCATTGGTGATGTGTAACCCAGTGAAAAATATTAGGATCTCTCATGATGATTTTAATCATGAAAATTAAATCAAAAATTACCTTGTTTGATTTGACAATGCGGTTGACAACCGTTCATCAACAGTGATCGTTGCTCGAAGAAACCAAATCTGTATCCCTCTATATCATCCACACACACTTTAAAAGTATTTGGGAGCATCGATAATAAAAATATGAGTTCTATCATGGAGATCTGATGATGAATTCTATGTCTCAATGATCACTGCCACATTAATCCTTTGATCCATAAAGAAGAACATAGATCAATTTCTTGGATCATATGATTTTCTCTCAAGGAAGCGGGTGATAGAAGAGAGAGGCTCTCAAAATCACACAGTGAATAGTTACTTAAATGAGAGCCTCCTCCTCCATATATAGTGAGTTTCAAAAATACCTAGAAATGGATCCATAGCCCTCGAATATATATTTCCAACTAAATAATCTATAAACAACTTTTTATGACTAGCTTACTGAGGCATAAATATCATTTACATTTTTATCACTTCCTTATAATATAATAAATATATTACATGATAAAAAAGGATTCATTAACTCAATTATCCATTCCCTAAAATATTAAATGACCCTTGAATATTAAAATTATATTTATTCATATAGTATTATTCCATGTATTTACTTTAATATTTATAAATACATTAAATAAATAAATTCAACTACAATTATTCTATACTCTAATAATAATGAATTTATTTATTACTTGGTGATCATTTATACATGGAAATATCTCAGGACCCATAGTGGGGCAAACTATTTACTATACTCTTATTCAAAATAATAGGCCAGAATTTTAAATACACTTAGTGTGTGAACCTCTGGGCCCTTATCTTGATAGTAGTGAATACTATTCATATATCATGAGCGAAGTTTAGCAACACATCCAGGCCCTTAAGGATATAAGGAAAAGTCATAACAGTGAAAACCTTTCATATGATCTCACATAATTGTTCGAGGTTTTTTGTTCCTTTTTTATATTTTATTTTATTTTATTTTTTGAATATTTCAATACCTGAAAAATATTTTATGTTAATCATTTTTTCTGCAAATCATTTTTTACTAGCTCGTTGTATTTATATAATATATTGTTTTATATTGCTTTGAATTTTATAATTCTTATTTCATATGAAATGTACTAAAATTATTTACATTTTATTTAACAATGAAAAAGACTAATTTAGTTTATAATATTTTTATAGTTTTGGTCCGAACTTACTGCATGCTTTTCATTATATACCATTTTTTTAGTTTAGAGTTTTTTAAAGTTTTCTTTAGTTATCATATTATAACTTGAGTTATATAGTGCTTATATTAATGAAACTTATTTCATTGGATAGTTAATATATTTATTAACATTTATTTAAACTAATTGGATGTTTAAATCATTTTTTTAATGATTTTAAATATGCCCAATGTCATTTCTATAGTTCTAGAAGTCGGTAATTTCCAAAATTAGTATCTTTTGTTTTTTGATGATAACTATCACAATATAACTTGGAATCACATTAAATTTTTTGTGATGAAAAGATAAGACTTTTTTATATATTTTATTACAATTAATTAAATTCTTAAAATTCCATTTATACATCTTAAAAATGGATGAAGTCATACAACTTTCCAGTTATTTTTTCAGCAGTTTTCAGATATTATTTCAACTATTTTTCAATGATATATCATGATATATATGTCAGATTGAATTTTTATATGATCCAATGAAAATATATCAAATTTATCTACATTTAAGTCAACTATAAATTTTTATAATTTAGATTTTTTGATTATTTAAAAAATCATCCAAACTTGTGTTGCCTACTAACTGTGAAACACTCCTGGATACCTACTGTGGAACCTCCTATAAACCTACAGTTCCCCTTTTATACCTAAAATAAAATACTTTTATAAACCTACCACATGAAGGAAACTAACTACCATGAAATCTATTTTAAACCTATCGTGATTTTTGAGTTTTTTATTGGGTTTTACGCTATAGAAAAAATTAAAAAATGGATGGGGTTCATTGTATTTTAAAAAATAAATTGAAGGAGGTGTGAACATCATTCGCATCTCCACTACTATTATAGAAGTTTGAAAGGGGTTCAAAGTTCCATGGGGGAGTAAAGGAAGCATAAAACTCATTCATACTTCCTTTTTAAAGTTTTCAAAGGAGGCATGAATGAGGTTCATGCCTCCCGCTGAGAAATCTTATGAAAGGAGGTCCCCCCCACCCTGCCATTTTATTTACTCTTATCCTATATTTTGTAGTGAATCTCTATCGGGTTTCTTTCTTAGCATATATCTCCGGATTTCAAGAAGGTAAATTTTCTATTTAAAAAGTTTGATTTTCTAATTGCTTTATTTATTTTGTTTGTATGATTTCTTTATTGAAAATTTTTGGTTGTATAAATGTATGAATTAATGTTCTTTGTATTATTTAATTTCTGTAAGAATTAATTTTTGTTTTTATGATTTAATTTATATTGAATGATTTAGTAAAATTAAATATAGTGTTTTCATAATTTAAATTGTATAAAATAATATAATTTATATTTAGGGAAATTTTATTGTTTAAAAAATGTATATATTTATAATTTAAATTCTAAATAATTATATTTGAATATATTTGTATGTATATATTATATTATATATTATATTTAAATTATAATAAATTTAGAATATAATATTCTATAAAGATAGATAAATAAAGTAAACTTGCCTAAATATTTTATAAAATTTATTATTAATAATTATTTATAATAAATATTATTAATGTTATTTGAATATAATTATATATATATATGTTTTATATAATGTATCATATTTAAATTTATTTAAATATACAATATATTATTTGATATATGTATAAAAATAATATTATTTTTGTTGATGGAACTAAAAAGGTTAACTATTAATAATAATTTTTAATTATATGAATTATAAATAATTATTATTCCAAAAAATAATATATAAAATGTAATTATTTAAATTTTGGGAAGTTTAATTACATCAAAATTTGTATATATAGTTATTTTATTATATTTAAAGTAACATAAGTTTGTAATATTTTAACGACTATTTAAGTGTAAATTATATTAATTTTTTTAATTAAATTTAAAAAAAATTACTATTAATAATATTTTGGGTAGTTATGCATAAATTAATAATTTTTTTATTTAGAAAACTATTGTTTTTTGCAAAAATATAGATAATTATATTTAAAAGTATTAATAAATACAGTTAAATATATTTAAATGTATAAATATAGTAAATTTAAAATTAAATAAATGTACAATATATTATTGGATGCATAAATAAATAAAACAATTATGAGTAATTATTCTTTTAAAATATATTATTAATAATCTTTACATACAAATATATATATCGTAAATTAATTGAAAAAATGTATATCATTACTGAGATAGTATATTTTATATTTTTTGAATATAATATTTGAAAAATAATATTAGGCATATTAAAAAGACATCATTAAATAGAAATATATATATATATATATTGATATTTTAAACAAATTATTATAGATAGATATTTATATATATATATGTATGTATAAATATAGTTATAGGTAAAGTTATAATATGTTGAACATAATAAGTATCATGAAAACATGTTAAGAGTATTGTGTGATGAGTGATCTTGATATGAACGACCAATGTATGAATGAAATTGAATGTCATATTTTTTTGTATTTAGTTATGTAATTTTTAATTATTTTATTTTATTTTCTTCATTGATGATCTATGTTTCATCCCACTTTCTATGTATATAAGGACCTACATGTCCATGTAAAAATGTATTGTATCCCAAACCCCTAGACCTCTTCACATGCATGTAAGTAACATTGTAAAAAAGGGAATTCGATAAGAGACATTGATATTTAAAACAATATTTTTACATCAGGAGTGAATGGAGATTGATGGTTGCTAAAATCTGAGATAAGAGAGGATCCAAGAGTTTCGCCCTAGATTTTGGTTGGTTTATCAAATAATGATAATCCAATCCATAGAAAAAGTCTGAAGATCTAGTCACAATTATTTAATCATAACTAATTAAAACATGTTAAATATTTCATGATGTGGTATAAAGTGTTTGAATAAAAAAAATTGTAGGTAATCATGTTAGAGTCAATATACTTCAATAGTGAGGTTATTTATATTGATTAGGGTTTTAGATATAGTTTTCCACCTACTATAGTGGAAAATTTTCATGAAAATTTGAATATAAATAGATGAATATATTTATAAATAATATATATATATATATTATTTATTATATATATTTATAAGTAAAGTTGTAAGATATAGAACATAATAAGTATCCAAAAAACATGTTATCAGTATTGTATGATGACTGATCTTGAGATGACCAACTAATGTATGATTGAAATTTCATGTTGTATTTTTTTGTATCTAATTATTTAATTTGTAATAATTGACTGATCTTGAGATGACCGACCAATGTATGATTGAAATTTCATGTCATGTGTTTTTTTTGTATATGGTTATATAATATTTAATAATTGTATTTTTTTCCTCATTGATGACCTATGTTTCATTCTTCTCGCTAAGTATGTAAGGACCTATATGCCCACATACAAATTTTATATATTCCAAAACCCTTGACCTCCTCACTTTCATGTGAGTAACATTGTATTAAAAGGGTGTTCAATAAGAGGCATTGCAGTTTGAGGATGGATTTTTACACCACAAGGAGACCGATGACTGCTTAAATATTAGGGATTAGAGACTCCAAGAGTTTCCCCAATGGATTTTGGTTGGTTTATCAAATAATGTTAAATTGATCCATAGAAAAAGTCTCAAGAAAAAGTCATAGTTATTTAATATTAAACAATTAAAACATGTTAACCATTTGATAATGTAGCATAAGACATTTTATTAAACAAAATTCTAGGTAAACATGTCTGGTTCAATATACTAAAATGGTGAGGTCATTTATACTGATCATGATTTTAGCTATAGTTTTTCACCTGTAAGAGTGTAAAATCTTCATGAATGTGTGAAATTGGATGAAGTTCATAGGAAGATTCATATTCACATAAAATTTAGGGTTTATAAATCAATTACTTCAATTATTTATCGACATATTCAATATCATGATCATCTATGGCACATTGAGTATCCTATGCTTGATTATAAGGACTAGGTGGGTGCATCATTGTTGTTCTGGAAACAATATAGTAATGGTTTGATGGAATTATATGTAGCTATTTGAAATATTGATGAGGTGTGACCTACTACTACAAAACCATGTTATGGGGGATTTTTTGAATTCAATCCTTCACAATATTCACATTCATTTCCTTCTCAAATGAATCCAATAATAGAAACGAATTATAAAGAAGATGATTAGAATATGGAAAGAACTACAGGGATATCCCCGTAGATAATCCTGATTTAATGAATGAACAATTATCTAATGAGAAAGTATCAGATGATTCAACATTATATAATATAGGTGAGGATGATGTGGTCAATAAACCTTCTGAGGTTCCTTTGATAGCTAGGAAAAAACCAGTTAGTGGTAATCATCCTACATTATTGAATTCCTTAGTTTTAAAAATTTCACGTGCAAAAATTTTTGATTGGGATGTTAATACACCAACTACCGAATTCCCTAGCATTATAGGTAACACATCTTCATCAACCAATAACATCATATATATTGGAAAAGAGTTTTAAAGTAAAATTGTATTGAAAAATGTGCTAAAGTAGGAGTGTATTTTTCCATTTATGGTTGATGAGTCCAATAAGGAAAAATACCTCATTCGGTGTGAAAAATACGAACCACAATGTAAATATTGAATACAGGAAATATATGATAAAAAAATTCATTTTGGAAGATAACTAAGTTGGAAGAGCGACATACTTGTGTACATCCAAGCTTGTCACAGGATCACTATTCACTTGATATAGTGTTTATATCAAATTTTATTGTAGAGTTGATATGAATGTTTCGAAGCATTCATGTGTCCCTTGTCCAGGAACTAATACAACAGTTGTTCAAATACAAGATATCTTATGGAAAATCTTGGAATGCAAAACAAAAGGAAATTGTAAAAGTCAATGGTGATTGTTATGAATTATATGGATTTTTTTCACAGCTAATAGGATTATTTCCTCTCAAAAATTAGTTTATTTATCATTTGGACACTATTGAGAATGTCTCCCTAGATCACTGAGTAGATCAAAAAAAGGTGAAGTTTCATAGGTTGTATTGGGAATTCATTCCATGTATCACTTCTTTTCCTTATTATAAACAATTTATTCAGGTTTATGGAACTTTTATTTATGGAAAGTATACAGTTGTTCTACTTTTTAAAAAAAATTGTGTTATATACACATTCATGTTGCACAAATCCAAGGAGTGTGTTTGATATCTGATCACTATCAAGTGATTATATGGGCCACTAATAGTGCTAGAGTTTCATGGTGAGAATTAAATTCTTATCACTAATATTGAATTAGATATATTTATAGTAATGTGCATAATAATTTCAAATATGAGTCAATAAAGAAGGCAGTAATCAAGTTGGGTATGTTTTCTTAAACTTATATTTATTAAAAAAAATACCATTTTAAATACATTGTTCTCTTCTAGTTTCTTCTTATTAGCCTCAACAAGGAAATTTGGATCAATTAATTGAATAAATTCTAAGAGCTAATCAATATGTATATGATTATATGATACATGTTTCGAAGTAAAAAATGGTTATATAATGTGATGGTGGTTGTAAATATGTCCTTATGACTACTAATATTGTGGAGTGCATAAATGGATTCTTCAAGGGTGTGTGTAAACTACATATCATAGGGTTGGTACATTATTCATTTTATATATGTGTGATGTACTTTGTTGAATGATCCCAGCAGGAATATTAGAGGATACATCAGGGAATGTTTTTTTGTCAGAATTTCCAAAGAGATATTGAAAAGAAATTGCAGGAAGCGTCATCATTTCATGTTTGAAACTTTGACCGAGTTGGGAGCCACTTTCTGATAACAAAGTGCCATGACCTACTTAAAGGTAATAGAGTTTGAGTGTAGGTGGTCATATTTGAGTGTAAGTATTATCATTTTGGTTATTTCCAAGCATTATAATATCCTTATGCACATTTCGTTGCAACTTGTTCATTAGTAAACATATCATGGGAACCCTATGTTGACCTGGTGTGTCGTGTAAGCACTCTGGTTGACTATTATAGTGTAACTTGGATGTATTTTTGTTATTTTCATACTATTACCTTGCATTCTAATCAACCTAATGTAGTCCCTGGTATTAATAGGTTTTGTATTTTAAATTTTTCATTTATGGATTCCTTCTTTTTTTTCTTTTTTCATTTATGTATTGTTACATTTCTAGTTTAAATCCAAAAAAAATATATTTTATACTTTTACCATGCCTACTCATCAACTGATTATGGTGCCTAATATTACCAGGTTGTTCCATCAGGGATAACCAAAGTCTACACATGTTAGAAATGAGATGAACTAGCCTTGATAATGGGGAGTGGGGCAACGATGCATCATTTTTCATATATAAGTATATACTCATAAAATATGTCCCCAAGTGGGGGTAAGGTTTCCACCTCATAGGATATTTGATTTAGTTTATGTATTTTATCATGACCGTGTATATTTTTTCATATTCAACCTTTTTCATTTATGGATCCTTTTATTTATGTCTTGTTTCATTTTTTTTTGTGTTTTATCTCTGGATTGTTTTTTTTTTTGGTTTTGATTAGAAATAATTTTGTGATATTTCAACTATTAATAAATTAAACAGATAGTGGAAATGAATAATAAAAGGTTCAACCTATAAACAAATTTTCTTTAAATCTATCTTTAAAATCACACAGTTGGTTAAATATATCATGCAAATTCTGGATTTTCATCAAGATCAATATACACATAATTCTCTAGAAATAAATTAAGCCTTTTAGAGATCATTAAAGAGATAAATTTAAGGAATATTCTAATAACATTAGTCACATATATTTTTTACATCATTTTTCATCATAATTATTAATTATTAATTCTAATTATCTACCTCATTTTTCTTCTTGTGGTTTTTTAAAAAATATTTCACAAATTTTATTGAATTAACTATAAAAATTTACAATGATATCATATGTAGAGATAGTCGGCACTCCATTACTCACATTATATGATAGACGTGTTTTATGACTAGTCATAGAGGGAAGTCTGGTTACTTATTTGAGTGTATAGAGGTCTCATCATTTCTATCATGTTGTATCACATCCTACCATCATCCCTCATCTTTATTATGTTGGGTTCTATGGCATAGCGATGTGAAACTTCACATTCATCGATCATTAATTCATTATTGACCAAATTTTGAGATAGAGTCTATAGATACGTACATTTCATTTTGTAGAGGGAGAGATAACTATTAATCCTAAGGATGTATCCATTATGTTAGGTCTCCCCATTGACAGTACAGTTGTGATGGGCTGAGTTGGTGTAGATTGATTTGATCTAGTTCATAGACTATTGGGAATTGAGTTAAAGGATGATGACATGTCATCGTTGGGAGTTGATTATGCATGTCATTGATAGATGATAATTTTTCCCATATATCTAATGTTGTTGATAATATCACTATGATGATATTTTCATGTGTATACATTCTGAGACTTATTGGAGGCACGATCTTCATTGATCATTCAAATACATTTGTCCCCTTGATGAATTTACCATTACTAGATGATTTGGACCAAAAAGGGATGTATATTTGGGGGTCTGTATGTCTTGAATATATATACAAATCACTAAGAAGCACATGTCACATTGATATGATATAGATTACCAGATTCATTATTCTTATTCAGATGTGGATATGGGAGTGCATCCCTCGCTTCTCTCCACATGCTTTCATGCCATTGTCTGCCGATATTTTACAGGAATCCCCGTATGGATGATGTTATGCTTTTCCTTGATTATTATGCAAAAATCAAATGTATAAGTTTCTATTATGAAATATAATTATAAAAATGTTATCTAGAGGTGGATTTGGGTACATTGATATTCAAATACTGCTAGACATGATGTCCATGCTTACAGACTTATGATGGATAGTCTTTGACCGGATGACATATGTGATTATTAATTATATAGTTAAATTATTATTGTGTACAATACATGAATTTATTCATTTATTAATTTATTATTCATTTTTTGATATTTAATGTTTCATAGATGTCATATATTGATCCTATAATTCAAAGTCTCTCACCTTACTGTATGGTGATGCTTGTTGCCATCTCATATATCATACCTATGATTCGTCTTCTATTAACCCATTCCTACACTTCCCATTCACTTTTCTACACTTCATTCCCTAAAGATTTTAGGGAAGCAACACTTAGACCGGAGGAGATATCATGCACATTGTATTGAGATGTGGGAAATATGAAATGATTCATGATTATGAGGGGTTGACATAGTACATAGCATTTATTAGATCAACTGGATTATGGGATTTGGTACCACATGTACCTAATGAGATATCTTAAATGACACGGATGGGCTATCATGTGTTGTAAATAATTCTTCCTTCCATGATATAATAATTTTTTTATTAAATTTAGTTGACTACATAATTTCTTTCTACATGATGATCATATCACCCAGCTCATTCACATCTCCAATCCCATAGAGGGAGGTTCATTTGATTAGAACTATTTTCGTAGAGTAGTGATAGAGATGTTTATTCTTATGGATGAGATTTATTATGGGATTTTCATTGATGATTCAAGTGATGCTAAGGTTGATGAACTTGATATATTTGATCTTGGTGGATATGAGCATGTTATGGATGTAGATATGGAATAGGAGGAGGATGTTCATCATGATCATCCAGATGATCCTCTACTTCCTATTACATGCGATCCATAGCCACAATCATAGGTTATTCATCCAGAGGGCCCCAATGCATCACGGTTTGTTAGTGTGTAAGATTTTACTACATTGATAGATATTGATTTGTCTATTTTGAAATATTTATTTTTCTTTGATCCATAGATATTCTATACATAGTACCCATATTCTTCATGTGTTGGAGAGAGTTCCAGTGAGCAGCCACTATACTTAAAGATAAGATAGGGTATGGATGAGTAGATTGTAGATCTGTCGCCTTTCATATAGGATGATGTGGAGGTAGGTGTCGGAGATTCTACATAGAAGGTGTGTATGATATAGGATGGACATCGACAGACACATCATTGACACGTTATCTATATACCTAGTTACAGCACAAAGGAAAACCTGAGACACCAACATAGAATAGATTGATACATGTTATGTGCTTTTTAAATCATTACATGTACATTAATTAAAAATCTAATAAAATGTTATACTTTTTTACATAAAAAATTGATATAATTGTAAATTCATAAAAATATTTCTGAACGATTAAGAAACATTCATATTAATAACTACATTGGTAATAATAATAATTACTACATGTTATTTATATTTACACTTCTTAGTATTATTATCTATATTATGTATAATAAATAATCATATTAAATATTTACAATTTATTATTTTGAATTCTATAAATAATATTAATATTAATAATAAATATTATTTTATTTATTATATAAGTAAATAATTAATAATACTATATAATATATTAAAAGTAATATAGTTATTAACTAGTAAATATATTTATCAATACGAATCATTTTATTTATATTATTAAACAATAAATATTAGTTATTATACAATTAATTATATTAACATAAAAATAAATTATTAATTAATAATAAGTAATATAATTGATAATTAATAAATATATTACCTATTAATAAATTACTAATAATTATATCAACAAAAATTTCACAAATATTTATAAATAAAAATTTATATATATATATATATATATATATATTAGTTGTATACTATTGATTAATTAATAACATAGTAATATAATATTAATTAATAATATATAATAAAATTTATAATTAATAAATATATTACTTATTAATAAATTACTAATATTTATATCAACAAAAATTACACAAATATTTATAAATAATAATTTATAAATATTACAATTAAGAAATATTAATATTAATAACTAAATTGGTAATCATAATAATTAATCTATTAATTATATTAATAATTTTTAGTATTATTATATCTATTATGTATAATAAAAAATCATAATAAATTTATTATTAAATATCATTAAAATATTATTTTGAATTCAATAATTATTATTAATATTAATAATACACATTATATTATTAATTATATAAATAATAAATTAATAATACACAATGATATATTAAAAATAATATAATTATGAACTAGTAAATATATTTTTCAATACAAATTGTTTTATTTATATTATTAAATAATAAATATAGTTTTAGTACTCTTAATTATATTAGTAACATAATAATATATTATTAGTTAGTAATAAAAAAATATAACGGATAATTAATAATAATATTACCTATTAATAAATTACTAATAATTATATATATATAATTCACAAAGATTTATAAAAAATTATAAATATTACTTATTAAATAAAATTGCAAAAAAATAATATGAAGAGGCATGAATGGGGTTCATACCTCTTTGGTCATGGCCAAGAAGCATGAACCACATTTATGCTTTTTCTCCAAATGGAGATGTGTGAATGGGGTTTGTGCCTCCCTTGACATAATTTTAAAAATATATAAAACCCTAACCCTTTTTCAATTTTTTCAATTGCATAAAACCCATTAAAAACTTTGGAGTTCCCATTGTAGTTATTACAAGTTGTTTTTTCAGTTACCACAATTATAAGTTGACTATATGTGGTAAGTTTCAACAAATAATGTCTTGGAAAAATGATAACATAGTTTATAGTGAAACGGCTTGTTTCTTTCACAACAACTCGGATCAACTACATATTTTCCATTATTTATGATTTTTTCATGTTGTTCATGTTGTATCAGTTTTGAAAAACTCATC
The DNA here is from genome assembly GCA_963277665.1 of Viscum album. NCBI lineage: Eukaryota > Viridiplantae > Streptophyta > Magnoliopsida > Santalales > Viscaceae > Viscum > Viscum album. The sequence continues at coordinate 564,154,759 of OY728125.1, forward strand.
AGTGGTATGAATGCTTGTATAAATTGGACGTTTTCCTGCATGTAGAATGAAGTTTTTATGCATTGAATTAAATCCATCCTTTTTCAGTGAATCTTGGTTGCAGCACATGCAAAGTATTGTGCCATGCAGTGGAATAGGTTGCAAGCATGTGTTGTACTTCACCCTCTATACACCTTGCGTAGGTTTTTTGTAGTGAAGATGCTGCAAGAAAAATGTTCTCATGGTAAATACAATTATCGCATATTATGTTTATTCTCATGGAAACTATACTTACCGTACAACGAAATTCCAATCAACCGTGAAATCATAGTAAGTATACCTATTGTACATTGATATTTCAACTAACTATGTATTCATGGTCAGTATAGTGATTGTGTATTATCAAGTGACTACATGATATATTTTCCACACGGTCAGTATAATGATTGCATGACTATTTGAATATATTTCATGCTTTGAAGGCACAATAAGTAAAGTGAATGAACATCATAATAATCTCACAGTTATTATACCGACTGCAAGACCACTTGGTGTGCACGGTCAGTTATTACTATCCATATTTTTTTCTTAAATCTAGAATTTTTAGAATGCTCTATTTTTCTTCATTTTTGATAATATGATTAACTGTATCCTTATTTTAATTATTTTAAGTATTTTATTGATTTATAAAATTCATATATTTTATATGACTATCATGTTAAGTATTTTTAAAATATTTTAATTAATTTTAAGACCTGATTTAATTTACTCAATATTCAAGTATATTAATACATAATATATTTCTAATATTTAAATTTTTATATTTTAAGTTAATTTATTTGTCTTGTTCATTTATAATTTAATATTTATTGACATTGAAATTATCCAAACTTGTTTAGCATCATTCAATTTAGTATATTTAAATATTTTAGTAATAATTTGTTGCAAGTAATTATAGTCTTTTTAATTTAAATAGTCAAATTATCTTATGATATTCATGGGATTGCTTTGACCTATTATTATGGAGTCTATTTGAATTATATAATGGGTAATTCAATTTTTTTTGAATTATTCTTTAAGTTTTAAATAAAAATGATATTTGTTATGATTTTTCTGGATGATAATTTTCTCTCTCCTACATAATTCCTTATTTGAATTTGAAATGCTTTACCTGGTTGGAGATTTTCTTAATTGTTTTTATATATCCTATTTAAAGGCTTCAGGATGGATTCAAAGAAAATATATATATACAAGTTATGATAACACAAACATTTTATATTCAAAAAAATATTTACTCTAAACTTTAAAGTGATGTACAAGTGCAATCAAGTTTTCATTTGTTAGACAATCTTTCAAGCACTAAATGAAAAATTCTAAGACTTTTTCTACTACCTTAATGAAATGTCCTGATACTTTACTCAAGAACTGGTAATTTTTATTCATTTTTTTATATTTTACATCATTATGGTTTCTTAATTTTGTAACACTTTTTCTCATCTCTCACATGTTTTCTCGCTTTTTTGTTTATTCTTTTATATAAAAAAGAATTCTTATTCTATTTATTTGGGTTGTGTCTCCCGGATTCTAAAGTCAGAACCATTCGGGTTGTGACCCCCATAGTCTAAATTCAGTGTTTTAATTGGGTTGTGACTCCTCATATAAAATTTAGGTGTCTTGTTTATTCTTCCACTAGAAAAGTAGTTTATAATCAGGATATGATTCCCCTTTAAAAATGATATTATTACACAATTTGTCTCTTAATGAGTAGAAAGGTATATGAGTATACTAGGTCCACTTTAGATTAAACTACTATAAATAAAATCCTTGTGTTCTCTATTTCATTTCCGCTACTAATTAAATATTTTAATTAACTCTAATAATTAATTTATATAATTAATATTTTTCTTTAAAATTTGTAATCTCGTCTATTCACCCCCCTCAAAATCATCTATTATAACCCTATCCAACATAATAATTAGTATCATAGGAAAACCTGCATAAGTATTTTTTTAGATCTATTATTATTTTTTCTAATACCAAACAATTGGTATCAGAGGGTTACCCTTTTAGTAATTTTCAGTTTATCTCTATTTTCTAATTATTGATGCCAAATATTAGTATTAGTTCTTGTTTCTATTAAGAATTTTTTTATTTTATTTGTTATTTTATTGTGATAACAATTTTTATACCTCATAGTATAAGGGAAATATCCTTAAGATGGCGGGAATAAATGTAAATGATGCTTGGATTCCTCAGAAGTTGCCTCATTTTTATTAAACTTATTATAGCTACTAGAAATATGAAATGGAGGCATGCCTCATGAAGTTAAGCATAGAACACTAGTTGATCATGAATAAATTGTACAAAATACCAAAATCTAAATCATATACTCTTACAATAAATGATGCTATTAGATATGTTTTGAATTAAAAAGTTTTGAATATTATATATTGTGCTATTAATAGAAGTCCGTTTATTCATGTTTATGCATCTAATACAACACATGAGATTTAGAATATTCTGTAAGTTATTCACCTTGGATCAAAAAAATTTATATGAACCAAACTTATAATGTTGTGATCTAAGTATTAATACATAAATATGGGTGAACATAAAATTGTATGTTCCACCTATTCACAATCATTATGAATGGAATTTATTACCTTGTATAAACATTGTAAAATTAAGTACTTGTTGAACCATTCCTATTAACACTACTAAATAAATGGAATTTAAAGAAGGTATTCATTAACAAAACCAAGAACTTCAAAGAGTACACTCTTGATGAATTGATTGGATCACTACTTTAGTATGAATTGGAATTGAAGGACATTTCTTAAGAGGAGAAAACAAAAAAGAAAAGGTGTAATATTTAAATCTATGGATTTTTTTCTACTATTTATTCTAATTCCGGACAATGGGATAGAAAAAAGAAGAAGATATGGCTTAGATTGTGACTGAAGTCTACAAACAAATGAAAAAGAAAGGATTCAAAAACTGATTTAAAAGAAACCCTCAAAAGGAAAAAAGGAAAGAAAGATAATAAATGAAGTATTAATTATAATAATTTAGATGTTACTTGTTTTGAGTGCAGAAATAAAGGGAATATCAAGCTAGGCTACCCAAAATTAAAGAATAAAGAGAAATAAAAAAAGGAGGATAAAAAGGAATTGAGAACTAGTTTGAGTTTCACTAAAGAATTCAATTATAATAAACAATATGGAAATAAAAAATAATTTTCTAACTTTTACATCATGGAATTTTTGAATGAGTTTAGTGATTCTAGATTTTATTTTGGATGTTTGATTCTGATTATGATTCTGAAAATCTGAATGTTTCTGATTTAAATGAAGAAATTAAAAGATTGAGAAAATATGTTTTCAAATATAGTGATTTATATAATAATCTTAAAGAAAATAATGAGAAACTTGTTTCTGAAAATAAATTGTTTTTATAAGATAATGAAAATTTAAGAAATACTACTTCTGCTTCTCATTCTAATGTTTAGGATGATTTGAAATCCACTCCAGATTTGAATTAATATTTAAAAATGAAAGTTTAAAGTCTTGAAAAAAAATGTCCTCTTTTATTCATTGTCATAAAAAACATCATAAAATTATGTCTTTAAATAAAATAAATGAAAATAAAAATGGTCTTGGATATGATATGGGATTAAATAAAATGTATCAAAATCATTTTGTTAAAAGTAAAAATGGTTGTACATCTATTATTACATGTTTTCAGTGTGGAATGAAAGGTCACAATTAAAATGATTGTTCTCTTATATTTAAATAGTATCTAAAATTTAATAATACTCATATTTATAGATTTTTTTATCTAGAGTATAATAAAATACTTTTAAAAATTATTTTTCGGTGCTTAAAATTTGTTTTACTAATATGATTGGACCCAAAGTAGCTTGGGTACCAAAATTTTCAAATAATTGATTTTTATAAGAAAATAACTTGGATGTCTCAATAATTACATATAGTACATGGAAATAGGATGATCTAGGTATATGACTAGATACCCATAAATTTTTATTACTTATAATAAATTTTATGGAGGCGCTGTTACATTTGTAGATAATTACAAAGGCAAAGTAAAAGTTTTTTTTAAAGTGGGTATTTCTAATTCTACTTTTATTTTTGAAGTTTTATATTTTGAAGGAATAAATTATAATTTAATTAGTGTATCTAAATTATGTGATGATGAAATGAAAATTAAATTTCAAAATTATAAGTGTTTATTTTTTAGGGATGATTATTTATTATTCTATGATAATCGAAAGGAAAATATTTGTACAATTGATTTTGATGAACTAACTATTCAACATGTTAAGTGTTTGAATGTTGTGCAGAGTGATACCATTTTTTGGAATCAAATATTAGGTCATGTTAATTTAAAAATGTTACATAATATCTCTAAACATAAGAATGTGTTATTGTTTCTTACTATGAAGAAATAACAACTTCATGTTTGTGATGCTTACATGAAAGGGAAATAATATAAATCTACTTTCAGACCTATTAATCATATATGTAATAGTATACCTTTACAATTAGTACATATTGATCTATTTGGTCCTACTAAAATTTCTATCCTTGGAGAAAAGAAATATACTTTAGTTATTGTTGATGATTACAGTAGATTTATGTGGGTTTATTTTCTTTCACATAAAAATGATACTTTATCTATATCTATTGATTTTTGTAATTTAGTTCAAAATGAAAAGGTATGTATGAGTATTTATATTTGAAAAGATAAAGGATTTGAATTTAATAATTTATAATTTGAAAAATATTGTGAAAATAATGGTTATTTTAATAATTTTTCTAATTCTAGTACACCATAGAAAAATAGTGTTATAGAACATAAAAAATTTTATTTAAATGGGCATGACTATGTTAAGTGAATATAATTTTCCTAGAATTTTTAGGTTGAAACTATTTTTTATGTTTGTTTTATTTTAAATATAATTATTCTTAAAACCTTGTTGAAGAAAAATCCTTATAAATTTTTTAAAGGTAAAAATCCTAAAGTTGGTTATTTTAGGGTTTTTGTTTGTAAATATTTCATTTTACATTCAAATAATAATTTAGATAAATTTAATTATAAATGTGATGAAGGTAATTTTCTTGGTTATTTTAATAATAATAAGGATGATATAGTTTATAATAAAATAACTATGGTTATTGAATAATTTTTTCAGGTTATGTTTGATGTAAATAATAATGAATTCTAATTATAATTATAATGTTTTTTATGATGAGTTTAGATATTTTAATTTTAGTGAAGGAAATACTCAAGATAAGGATGAATCAATTGAGGTAGGGAAATACTCCATCTTGACCTGATCCAAGGTCAAGGAAGATTCATAGAGATCATCTTGTTGATAATGTTATTGGTAATATTGATTTTGGTAAAAAACTAGAAATTATGTTATAATTTTTTGTAAAAATTAAGCTTTTATTGCTATTTTTTTCTTAATAATATTGATGATGCTTTAAATTATTCTAATTGGATTTTTTATATGCATAATGAGAATAATTAATTTTATAGAAATAATGTTTTTTATTTAGTTGAACAACCTTAATATAATAATGTTATCAGAACTAAATGGGTTTTTTGAAATAAGGTGGATGAATCTAGACAGTTTATTAAGAATAAATCTAGACTTGTTACTAAATGTTATTATCAAGAAAAAGGTATTTATTTTGATAAATCTTTTGCACCTATTTCTAGATTTGAATCAATTATAATTTTTTTATATTTTAATCCTTTTAAAGGTTTGAAGTTATTTCAAATAGATTTAAAAATTGAATTTTAAAATGGTTTTATTTATGAAGATGATTATGTTTCTCAACCACCTAGTTTTGGAAATAAGAAATTTTATAATAATTTTTTTAAGTTATCAAAATATTTATATGGTCTTAATCAAGCACCTCATTCTTGGTATTATAGAGTTACATTGTTTTTATTGAAAAATTATTTTAGTAAAGGTAAAGTAGATCCTACTTTATTTATTAAAATAATTTAAAATAATATTTTAATTGTTCAAAATTATGTTGATATTGTTTTCAGATCTTCAAGTACTTTTATTTGTAAATAGTTTTCAAATTTGAAGGAAAGTGAGTTTGACATGATTCTTATGGGAGAATTAATATTATTTTTAGGACTTTATATTTTTTTAAAAAATGATAGAATATTTTTAAATCAATCCAAATGTGGTAAATCTTTAGTCAAATTTTTTGGTATTAATCCTTGTAAAACTTTTAAAACACCTATTCATGTTAGTTGTAAATTATATTTTGATATTTCTGGATAATCTGTTGATTCTAAATTATTTATAGTGATGGTTGGATATTAGTTTTATTTAAATCCTTCTACACCTGATATAATGTTTAGTTTTTTTATGTTCTATATTTCAATATGATCCAAAGGAATCTCACTTAAAGGTAATTAAGCGTATAATTTGATATATTAAAGGATGTGTTAATTGTGGATAATTTTATTCTAGAAAAAATTATTTGTATTTAATTAATTACTCCAACTCTAATTTAGTAGGATATTGACTTGATAGAAAAAGAACCTCAGGTATGTGTCACTCTCTCAATAAGAATTTTGTTTAATGGATTTAATGAAAACCAAGCTCTATTGCTTTTTCAACGACTAAAAGTGAGGATATATCAATTACATCTTATTACTCTCAATTTTTAGGGATTAAAAAACCTTTGTATGACTATGGTTTTACTTTTCAAAAAATTCCTACATATTTTGATAATTATTTTGTTATTTATATTTCAAATAACCCTTTAATTCATTCTAGAACTAAGCATATAGACATGCACTTTCATTTTCATCATGATTATGTTAAAAAAGGTGCTACTATTCTTGAATATATTCCTACTGAAAATCAACTGGTGGATATTTTTACCAAACAGTTGGATAATAAAAAAATTGAGAAAATTAAATTTGATCTTGGTATGTTATAAATTTAGTTTGAAAATATACTATTTTTTAACTTACCTTAATATTCATTTATTAAGGGGTTTTGTATTTCTAATTTATTGTTGTAGTTTCTTTTACTTCTATTTTCAAATAGTTTTCTTTTCTTAATTTTTTCTTTTTGAAAATTTTCAAAAATGATAGAATTTTATAAAATCTTGTTTTGAATTTTTAATTTTCAAAAAGGGAGATTTTTTGAGTTTTTTTTCTTTTTTATATTTTATTTTATTTTATTTTTTTAATATTCTAATACCTCAAACAATATTTTATGATAATAATTTTTTCTGGATATTAGTTTTTATTAACTTGCTATATTTTGATAATATCTTGATTTATAGTAATTGAAATTTTATAATTCTTATTTTATATTAAAGATGCTAGAATTATTTAATTTTTATTAAACTAAAACAAATTCTAATTCAATATGTAATATTTTTTCACTTTTGGTCCGAACTTACTACATGATTTTTGTTATATAGATTTTTTAAAATTATAGCATTTTAAAGTTTTCTTCAATTGTTCTATTATAACTTGAGTTATATATATTAGATTTTCACGAAAGTTGTTTCATTGGATATTCAATAAATTTATTTACATTTCATTTAACTAAAAGTGGTAGTCTAAAATCATTGTTTTAATGATTTTAAAAATTCTCAAAGTCATTGTTATAGTTCTTGAAGTCTATAATTTCCAGAATTAAGTAGATCTGTTATTTCATGATAAAAATCATGATATAACTTGGAATAACATTATATTTATTATATTAAAAAGATAATATTTTTTATACATTTAATTAAACTAAATGAAAGGATTAAAATTATATTTAGATACCTTAAAATGGATGAATTTTTGTAACTTTATAGTTATTTTCTCTACATTTTTCAGATATTTGTTTCCACTTTTTTTATGATATCTAATGATATAGATGTTGGATTGATGTTTTCTATAATCTGTTGGAAAATTCTCAAATTTATATACATTTAATCCAAATGGACCATTCACTAATTCGTATTTTTAGATTTTCTAAAAAATCATCCAAACTTATATTGTCAACTGACTGTGAAACTCTCCTATATACCGACCGTGAAACCTCATGTAAACCTACCATGACCCTTTTATACCTACCGTGAAGGCCTTTTATCAACCTACCACATGAATTCAAATACCAACCATGAACTCTATTTTAAGCCTACCCTGAGTTTCAATTGTAGTTACCACAAGCCGTTTTTTTAATTACTACAAGTGTAAACCTACCGTATGTGGTAAGTTTAACAAGTAAAAAATACCCTATAAATAGTGGTACCCTTTATTAGTTCTAGATAAAATTACTAATAAAGTTTAGCCTTTATCAGTGCAAAATAAAAGTACTGATAAAGGCAGACTTTATCCATGTTAAAAAATACTGATAAAGGGTTCCCTTTATCGATGCTTTTATCTAATGTTGATAGATATCACCCTTTATCAACACTTTTATCTATCATTGATAAAAGATATATTTCATTAAAAATCAGATATTAATATATAAATATATTTATATTGATAAAAATATAACATATTTTATTAGATGTGATTTATATCCAAATAAATATACATTTTTACTTGATATATAAGTTATTTAGTTAAAAATTGTATATAAAATTATATATATATATATAATTTTCTTAAATATTATTTATATAATACCGAATTTTTATTATAAATTATATAAATTTATATGTCATATATTTAGTGAAAATAGTTTACTAATTTGATTAAATATAATTAATATTAATTAAAAATATTTACTAATTAAAAAAAATTATCAATTTCTTTTTTTTTCAATTTTACATATATATCAAATAAAAAATATTTAATTATTAATTAAAAAATGACTAAATATGTTACACTTAATATCTCATTTAATCATTTCAAATGTATATATATACGAAATTAATTTAATTTTATAGAGACAAACATAAAAAAAATATGTAATTTTAATATTATCATTTTATATTTTTATTTATTAAAATTTAATATTTAATATAATATTTTTTAAATTATTAAATTTTATTCATTTTCTATATTTATATCTAATATATAGTATTTATTAATATTTAATTAATATATACATATATTTTTTAAATTTAATCATTTTTATTAATAATTATTTCATTGATAAATTTTATTAACATTGTTTTTAATTTATTCTTTTTAATTTTTATTTTTTAAATATTTTTTTTAATTTTATTCATTTTTTAATATTTATTTATATTTACTGCTTATAATTTACTATTTTTATTATAGTTTTAATTTACATAATTAATATATATTCATTTTCTCTTTAATATATATTCATTTTAATTTTTTAAAAAAATTATATAATTTATATCTTATTCATTTTTTTTATATGTTTTTAATCTATCCATCTTTTAATTGAATTTTAATAATTTTTAGCATGATTCAATTTAATATTATTTATTCATTATTAATGTTAAGTGTTTTTTACTTTTTTTATAATTTGTATATTTTAAATATTTAGTCGTTTAATATTTTTGTAATTTATTCATTTTTAATGTTTTTATACATAATTATTCATTAATATTTTTAATATTTTTAATATAAAAATATATTTATATATACATATCAGTATATATAATATTTTTTTAAATATGATTTATATAATACAAAAATGTATATTTACATAAAATTCGTATATTTAGTGAAAATACTATTAATTAAAAAAATTGACTAATTATATCGAGTAATGGTTGTTTAATAAAATGTCATTTATTTTTTAAATTTAACATATATCGAACTTTTATTACATTAATTCCACACATACATATACGTAATTAATGCAATTTTATATAGAACACACATGCACGTAATATTTATATAATTTATTCAATTTTTAATATTTATTTTATAATTTTATTTATTAACAAAATATACTTATTATTTATTATATTTTTAATTGGTAAATTTCATTGATTTGTTATATTTTTATTCAATCTATATTATTTATTACTTTTTAATATCTGTTCAAATTTATTCATTTTTAATATTATTTATTCATCAATAATATTATTAATTTTTAAATTTTTTGTGATTTATTCATTTTCAATTTTTATTATTAATAGTTTTTCAATTTTATCCATTTTTAATATTTATTTTTACATGTTTATTTATTATCATTTAATATTTTTAATATGGTTGTAATTTATGTGATTAATATATATTCATTTTCATTTTTATATATATTATTTTTTACTTTTTTTAATAATCTATATAATTAATAACACTTGTTCATTTTTAAATGTTTTTTCAATCTAATGGTTTTTTAATTATTAAATTTCACTCTTTTTTATCATTCATCAATTTAATATTATTTAGTATTATTTATTCACTTATAATGTTATTTATTTTTTACTTTTCCTTATAATTTATTTAGTTTAATATTTATTCTTTTAATATTTCAGTAATTTCTTCATTTTTAATATTTATTTATACATATTTATTCATTAACATTTAATTTTTTTAATATGGTTGTAATGTACATATTTAATATACATTCATTTCATTTTAATATATATTCATTTTTAATTTTTTTAATTTTTTTAATAATTTATATAATCAATGAAACTCATTCACTTTTTTAATATTTTTGAAGTCTATTCATTTTTATTTATTAGATTTCACTCATTTAAAACATTCATGCATTTTATATTATCTATTCATTAATAATGTTAAATAATTTTTACCTCTTTTATTATTTATTCATTTTTTATATATATTCGTTTAATATTTTTAATTTATTTTATATAGTTTTTATCATCACTTTTTGAAAATCACTAATAAATATATGTTTTTTCAATGATTTCTATTTTAGCACTGTGAAAACCTATATTTAGCATCCCTTTTTAGAAAATGCTGATAAAACCTTTTCAGCCTTTTAAATTGAACCCTAATAGAGGACCCCATCGCTCATGTCATTCAAGCTCTCATGGAACTGAAGCATTGTCATCTCTCTACCTTGAACTTCTCGGATGAATCGACACTTTCAAAACCCAAAGTATGTGACTTGTGATATGTCATTCAATCTATTGCATTGCTTTAATATTTTTTGTTCTTCTTTTGTGTTTCTAATTTTTCCCATATGGTTTGAATGGCACAAGAGATCTTATTTTTCCTTGATCTAACTCCCTAATTCTCCACCTGATCTCCCTCACCTCGAGTCATTGTTGCTTCACCCTCTTCCTTTCCCTCATATTTACTTTTTCTTGATCTACATATACCTCCCCTTATCACTGGTTCGTATATGCTACCTCTTTGATCTACGATCCCCCATACCTAATATCCCCAATCCACTATTCTTTATAACTCCAATTGACTCTTAAAATTAGACAGTTATTTCAAAATCCAAAAAACATTTATTAGAAAGAGGTTAAGTCATTGGTTTGATTCATTTTAGTTTCTTTAATATGTTACTATGTACTTTAACTATTGATATATTTGGAAAAAAATTATAAAAAATCCTATAATAATGTATAAAATATTAATCATGTTTGAATCTGAATGTGTTTGCTCAGTTTTGAGTATGTCACATGTATTTGTTTTACTAAAATTAATGTCAATTTTAAATAAAAAAACACACTTGGAGTTATACCAGTCACACCGTGTGTTGGATTGAGATAAACCTGATTCCTACACGTCACAAATGACTTATGGATCGTTGTCTTAAAGTATCAAAACAATTTGAATGTGCTTGCTCGGTTTTGAGTATGCCACTTGATTTTTCTTCTTCTAAAATGTCATTTTAAACTAAAAACACACACTTTGAGTCATACCGATCACATAGTGTATCAGTTTGATGTGAGATTGATTCCTACACGTTATAAGTAACTTATGAATCATTTTCTTAAATTATTGAGACAATTTGAGAGTGTTTACTTGGTTTTTAGTGAGTGCCGTATTTTTTGAACTAAAATGTCAATTTTAAACTGATAACGGACACTTTAAGTTATATCAGGCACATAATGCATCAGATTGAGGTTCAATTGATTCCTACACGTCACAAATGACTTATGGATCGTTGTTATAAAGTATCAAAACATTCTAAAGGTGTTTTCTCGGTTTTATGTATGTCACTTGTCATTTTTACTAAAATTAATATTGGTTTTAAATAAAAAGACACGTTTGAAGTCATATCGGTCACATCGTGCGTCATATTGAGGTCTGACTGATTCCTACACGTCACAAATGACTTCTGAACCGTTGTCTTAAAATATCAAAATAATACGAATGTGTTTGCTCGATTTTGAGTATGTCACTTGTGTTTTTTACTAAAATTAATGTCAATTTTAAATAAAAAGTCACACTTGGAATCATACCGGTCCCACTGTGTGTCAGATTGAGGTGAAACTAATTCTTACACATCGCAAATGACTTATGGATCGTTGTCCTAAATTATCAAAACAATCTGAATGCGTTTTTTCGGTTTTGAGTATATCACTCAACTTTTTTTATTAAAATTAATGTTAATTTTAAATAAAAAGACACACTTTGAGTTATATCGGTCACACCGTGTGTCATATTGAGGCACAATTGATTCTTACACGTCAAAAATGACTTATGAATCGTTTTTCTAATGTATAAAAACAATCTGAATGTGTGTTCTTGGTTTTGAGTTTGCCACTTGCCTTTTTTATTAAAATATAATTTTAAACTGGAAACACACACTTTGAGTCATACTGGCTACATCCTGTGTCATTTTGACATAAGACTGATTCCTACACGCTAAAAATGACCAATCAGAGCGTGTTCTCTCGGTTTTCAGCAAGTGATACACTTTTTGAACTAAAATGTCAATTTTAAACTGATAACTAACACTTTGAGTTATACTAGTCACACTATTTATCAGATTAAGGTGCGACTAATTCCTACACGTCAAAAATGACTTATGGATTGTTTTCCTAAAGTATTAAAACAATCTGAATGTGTTTTCTTGGTTTTGAGTATGTCACTTGTCTTTCTTTTTTTTAAATTAATATCAATTTTAAATAAAAAGACACACTTGGAGTCATATCGGGCACACCGTGTATCAGATTGAGGTGTGACTGATTACTACACATCACAAATGACTTATGGATCATTGTCTTAAAGTATCAAAATAACTTGAATGTGTTTGCTCGGTTTTGAGTATGCCACTTGTGTTTTTTACTAAAATTAATGTCAATTTTAAATAAAAAGACACACTTGAAGTCATACCGGTAACACCGTGCATCATATTGAGGTGTGACTGATTCTTACATGTCATAAATTACTTATGGATTGTTTTCCAAATTATCAAAATAATCCGAATGCGTTTGCTCGGTTTTGTGCATGTCATTTGTGTTTTTTTACTAAAATATCATTTTAAATTAGAAACACACACTTTGAGTCATATCAGCCACATCTTGCGTCGGCTTGACATGAGACTGATTTATACATGTCACAAATGACTAATAAATCATTGTCTTAAATTATCAAGACAATCTGAGCATGTTTGCTCGGTTTTCGGTGAGTGATACACCTTTTGAACTAAAATGTTAATTTTAAACTAATAATGGACACTTTGAGTCATACCGGGCACATCGTGTATCATATTGAGGTGCAAATGATCCATACACGACACAAACGACTTATGAATCATTTTCCTAAAATATGAAAACAATTCTAATGCATTTTATTGGATTTGTGTATGTCATTTGTATTTTTTATTAAAATTAATGTGAATTTTAAATAAAAAATCACATTTGGAGTCAACTGGTCACACCGTGTGTCTGATTGAGGTGCAGCTGATTCCTACACGTCAAAAATGACTTATGGATCGTTGTCCTAAAATATCAAAATAGTCTGAATGTTTTTGCTCAGTTTTGAGTATGCCACTTGTGTTTTTTTACTGAAATTAATGTCAATTTTAACTAAAAAGACACACTTGGAATCATACCGGTCACACCAAGTGTCCGATTGAGGTGTGACTGATTTCTACATGTCGCAGATGACTTATGGATCGTTGTCTTAAAATATAAAAACAATATGATTGTGTTTGTTCAGTTTTGAGTATGTGATGTGTGTTTTGAACTAAAATGTAAATTATAAACTAAAAAAATACAATTCGAGTCATACTGAGCACACTGCGTATCGGATTGAGGTGAGACTGATTGAGTATGTGATGTGTGTTTTTCTTTCAACTGTTTGCAACAAGCTAGAAAATAAAGAATACGTTATCTCTTTTCTAGCTTGTTATATAAAGTTGAAAGCAAAATATGACTTCCCAAAATATTTGTGAAAAAACCGAATAATTCTTAAATAAAAATGATAAGGAAATTAACTTAAAAATAGTACATAAAATGATGAAAAAATTAATTAAATTAGTAGGAATTCACCTTTTCATGATGTATGTATACATTATTGACCTATTTATTTGTTGCCATTATCTCAGATGCAACCTTGAAGTATAATCTCTCATGAGTACGAGTAGCTTCGAACAAACCACTTCAACTTGAGCAAAAGAATCCAGCTGTATAAGAAAACAATTCTTAAGTTAGTAATACTATAAAGAAATAAATTAAACATAAATATGAAACAATACATTAATAAAATGTCAATTTTAAACTGAAACCTCGTAGTTTGAGTCATATCGGGTACACTGTGTTTTCAATTGAGGTATGGTTGATTCCTATATATCGCAAATGACTGAGGGATCATTGTCCTAAAATATTAAAACAATCTGAATGTGTTTGCTCGGTTTTGAGTATGACACTTGTTTTTTTTACTAAAATGTCTCAAACCACACAGTTTTAATAATACCGATCACACCGTGCATCATATTGATGTGCGATCAATTTCTACACGTGACGAATGAATTATGAATCGTTTTCTTAATGTTTGAAAACAACCCAAGCTCGTTTGCTCATTTTTGACCATTTTGACACGTTTTAAACTAAATTAGTGCATTTCTATTGAAAACACATACTTCGGGTCATATCCACCCCATCGCGTCTTAGATTGGTCAATTTCTACATGCAACAAATGAATTATGGATCGTTTTCCTAATGTTTGAAAATAATCTGAGCTCGTTTGTTCATCTGTGACTATTTGATTATGTTTTATACTAAAATGACACTTTTGTATTGAAAACGCGTACTTTGATTCATACCGACCACATTGGGTGTCCGATCGATGCACGGTCAATTCTTACACATGAAAAATTAATTATGGATCATTTTCCTAATGTTTGAAAACAATCCAATCTTGTTTGCTCGGATTTGACTATTTGACGTATGCATTAAACTAAAATGACGTTTTTGTATTAAAAACATGTACTTTGAGTCATATCGACCACATCATTTGTTGGATTGACGTACAATTAATTCCTACACATCATAAATGACTTATGGATTGTTTCCATAAAGTTTGAAAACAATCTGAGCTCGTTTTCTCAATTTTGAGCATGTGACTTCTGTTCTGAACTAATGTGTAAATTTAACAATATAAGTATCATATAAAAATGACAAAGAAATTAACTAAAAAAACAGATAAAATGATGATAAAATTAACTAAATAAGTAGTAGGAAGTCACTTCTTCATGATCCTCATATACATTATGATACCATGTATTTTTCCCATCTGTTTCTAAGCAAATTTATTTCCTCCATTATACTTCTCCTTGAGAAACAGATCAAAAATAATATATATGCATTCTGATACTAATTCTTCACTCTCCAAATATATTTCTATGGTCATAGCCCGTACTAGATCACAAACATAGCAGATAATCACCTAAATTTGATGTCTTCAAGCATTCTGACACCATGTACGTTGTCCACTCATCTCTAAAAAAATTACTTTTTCTTTTGAGTATGAAGGTTTTCGACAATCTTGGTAGTGCTGAGAAAATATAGACAAACAAACAATTAAGAAATATTTTTAATGAAATTGTAATTACCTTCAAAAATTACCTCTTTAGGGATGCTGGTCTTTTCATGATTTATGATCTCTCTCATAAATTTTCAAACATAATATTGTAATAGTGGGTGCCCTGACCTAACTTGAACAATACTTTTGATTAGCATATCGCGTATACAGTTAGATATACATTATGAATACTTACCATTTTAGTGTAAATATTTCTGCGTCCACTATTTAATGGTAATGTCCATAAATTAATTATTGTATCAAAAGGCTATAGCATATTCCAAACTATAACGAAAACCTTGAGATACTATGACATTAATCTTAGACAAAGATCCTATGGTCTAGGTACATAATACTGACTGGGAACAATTGATGTGTGACTATCAGGTGCTGGAGGCTCATAAGTATTGAGACTTCTTCTATGAAGTTCACACTTAGTGATCTCTAGTAGTGAGATTATGAGGATAGATCCTCCAATAGGAACACCACATGTTTTAGGTGTCATTGATTGTACCTATTTTGACGGACATGTGTATTGGTCTCTTGACTTGAGATCATTACCAGTGTGTGATATTTGATTGCGTACTTTGATGCAAGACAAAAACCATGATAATGAAATCGTGGCGAGATAACTTGTGTTAGGTGCGTTATTGCTGGCATGACATTGGTTGAATGGTCAAGAAAGGATTCGTCGCTTCCAAGTTAAGGAAGTAATATATCTCAGGCCCGATTGATCAGGATGGTACTACCTTCATAAGTCTTTGGCCAAAGCAGTCGAAAGACAAATCTATCCAGTTAGATCAACAAATAATAAAGCAAGAAAAAGGCGATGACATAAGTGTGCGTCATGATTTATGAAATATTTAAAGACAAATAAATTATATTACACAGTATGTGTTCATAGGTTGGTTTTTGTTGCTATGACTATCTTTATACCTTTAGGGGCCTTGATGAGCTGTTAGACTCTACTCTTGGTCTGTGGTTTTTATTCACTACTATTGAGATCAAGGCCTAGAGGGTCACACTCAATAGCGTATTCAAGAATCCGTCATATTCAGCTAAATAAGCATATTGGACATGGTGGGTCCCACCACAGGGTTCAAGTATTGTCCAAGTTATTGCCAACGAGCATGTACCCAAGTGGTATAGGCTCCTGCATGACATCCAAAAGACCCAGGATCAAATCTGGGTAGGGAAAAATTTCTGGGGGTACTGTAGTAGTGGCGACAATGTAGCGGTAATGGTGTTGTAGCAGCGCGGGTACTCTAGCAGCACTGTTCACCGAGGGGTCCTTTGGGTCAAAAAATGGGATTTCAAGCCTTGTATTCAGGCCACTTGTCCTTAAACTTTCAGGCTATGTAATGAGCGTCCCTTTACCCAGACAAAAAGAGGTATTTTCTCTAATAATAAATTGAGGCTTCGGCCCCAACCTTTAAAAAAAAGTAAATATGAGAAAATATTAATCGAACGAATATTATATTGATATTTTAGGTTCATTTGATATTAAGCGGGAATTACGAGTTGAGTTAAATGACTCGATTTTATCATGTTATTTAGTCATAATTATTCATTTAGTAGACGTTTAAATAAACGGGGGTCGAGGAACCCTGGTGGGTATTTTGAACATCCACTATTTATAGGAGAGAGGCTCTCGCTATGTACTGTTCTCAACATGAATTCTAGAGCCTCTCTCTCCTCTCCTGTTTTCTAGAGAGAGAGACTCTCGATCTAGGCATTCATATCGAGTTCTCCCTCACACGTCGCAAGTTCGACGATGCAGTGATTTCTGGGGTGTCGAAGGCGTTGTCAGATCTTCGCGCTAGCACCCAGAATTCGACGATTGATGCTCCAATGGTTTCTTGTAGCATGTGTGGGTGATCTAGATGGATCTTGCTACGAATCATTCAATAAATGATCGTAGACGACAATCAAATGTCGAGCACGACTTCAGATCAGGAAAATGTATGTTTTTTACTTTTAATTTATGTTCTCTTTTAATTTACGCGAGATCCTTGGACCGTACTGAGACTCGGATCATCGATGACGGAAAGTTCTGTCGTCCCGACGAGGAAATTTTTTCAAATCCCCGACTCACCATTTTCTGTTGTGCACCCATGTACCTTCAATTGGTATCAAAGCGAGCACGTAAATTATCTGAGGCTAGTAAAATTAAGTAGCTTTAAATTTAAGTAGAGTCTTTGATTTCAGTTCCAACGAATTTGACCGCGATTCGATCTGAGATCGGATGACCAAGTTATGGTCATCTTAATTTTTTTTATGGATCGTTTGCGGTTTGTTCACGGTATTATTTTTGAAGAACTTTTATAAATATGTTCATTCCGCTATTATTATCAGTTTATTACAGTTATAATATAATAATTATTATTTTTATAATAATAATAATATTATTAATTTATTCAAATTATAAATAATACTAATTATTATTATATTAAAATTCTATTAAATGGACTTAAGAAATTTTATGAATAAGACCAATTTTATGACTTACTAGTGAAAACCACACAAACCACCAAAAGGGGGTCGGCACCCAGGTCAACAAATCAAAACATAAAAAAAGAGGAAAGGATGACTATAAGGGTGGGTGGTCGGCACAGGGTTTGCTCAGCCCGTTACAGGGGTCAGGGCGGGTTTCTGAGGCCTGGGTAACCAATATTAATTTAATTAATTAATTTAATTTTAGTTTTAAATTAAATTAATTAAAGTATTAATTTTGGTTTAAATTAATAATATTAATATCTGGGAATAAAATGAATTTAATTTTGAAATTAAAATTAAATTAATAGTGGAATTATTAAATTATTTGAATTATTGAATTTATTTAATTTAATTAATGTCCTCATACTTTATTTATTGCAATTTAATTTTTTTAGCGCGCTTAAATTTTACCTTTGACTGGTCTTGAGCAATGACATGACCAATGTATGTCTATTTTTATTCAATCAATTATTTAACCATGTGTGATGATTGTAATTAATTAAGACAGTTTGCACATCATCTTTTATTTTTCGGTCAATATGTACGAGGGTCTGCGCGCTTAGATTTATCTAACGTACATTACACACCTATCCCCCCTCGACTGTGCGTGAGTATATTTTTACTTTGACGAAGATGGTGAACCGCATGGACCCCGCCATAACAAGGTGATATGCCATGACGAGAACGATGTAAGACGCAGACAATGCCAAGTCCAGAAGTTACTTCAGATGAGCAGTGGACATACTGGACGGGGGCGAGCTGCATCACGAGTCAAGCGACGACTCAGGTATGATTCCCCTATGATGCGAGACGCACGAGGTGACCCGATCTTCACGAGGTAGAGCGACAGATGAAGGATGTGGTTCGGGGCTAAGTGGCAGATGATATGTATGGATAGTGATGCATGCGCTATAAGGAGCGTGTCCTACTACTCGACATCACACTCAATAGAGGGATGTGATAGCCAATCCACACAACGCACTTATATTGAGACACAGAATTGAGGGCTTTGTGATCTTGGATCTCCAACCAAACTTGTAGATTTACAAGACAAGAATGTATAAGAGCAAAGGGGAAACCAGAACAATCCTTGCACAATCGAGAGAAACAAAGCATAAGCCCACTATTATAATTTTCAATGAAAATACAATGGTATGTGGTACCTATTTATAACCAAGGTGTGATACAATAGTCAATGGTCTAATATCCTAAATTCATAAAGGTTAAACCTATATTGTCGCCTTAAAGTCAAAAATATAAAGTATAACAAAGACTTTTGGGAAAAGTAGCACATGCCTTTCCACCTATAGCCCACTGGATTTGACTTAAGAGTACCTAACTCACCAGATTTGACTTCGGTGTCCAAATATGTCATTCTAGAATCTTTAGCAAGGTTTCCAAAATTCGTGCAACCATGTGGGCCAAGATTAAAACACCATATTTGGGCTTGAATAAGTGAGATAATAGACCCATTTACTCCTTCCATGCATGTACATTGGGTTTGTGCCTTTTAATGCAGCGAGATGATCCCCTGTTGTCTCTTGTGGTATCTTTAATCTTCCTTGCATCATTGGGCCTTTTTAAATCCAACTCCGCACATTCGATCTAGTTAATTTCATCCACCAGATTCATATCATCCCCCTCTTGAAAAGGAGTTGTCCTCGACTCTTTATTGTCTACATCCAAATATGAGGAAAGATAAGAAACATTGAGTTTAAAAATAGCATGAAACTCACCTTGCAATGAGATTTTGTAATCTTTCATACCAATCACTAAGTCCAGTCCATCTCTATGTATCTTGAACTTTGACTTCCATTTCTTTTGATACCTCCCAAGTTTCTTTGATTTCCCAAGGTGTTGCTTAGCATGCCTTCTTTCATACTTTCCTGCAAAGGCAATGAAACTTGATCAATAGGGGTACGAAGTCTAAATCCAAAAGGAGTTCCATACGGATAAAATTGAATGTAGAGTCATCTCCCCATTTTTAAGAAAACTCCAAATGTGGTAGACACTCATTCCAATCCTTTAGACTCGTGATGTTGTTAATGGATCTTTGAATTTCTTTTATCTCTCCAATAGATAGCAAACATGGTGCCTCCTCAAGAATGACACCATCGCACACATGTGACAAAGATTCCACAATATTTGAAAAAGAATATATTAGGTCATTAGTGTTCAACAATACCTCTTTGTATATCAGTACTAAAATCTTTTGCCGAGAAATCAAAGATTCATTAACCTCTCTCTTCTCTATCATCACATTTTCCCACTCAATGACCTCTCTTTTATCTTTTGATTTTTCTTTAAACTCAATATCTCTTCTTTTATCATTCTCACCTCTCCCATCTTCTATCTTTTCTCACTCTCATTTTTTCATGACCACTCATTTTTTTATTCTCTCTCAAAATATGATCTTCCAAAATTTGTTTGGGTGATATCAGGATGAGGGTTATAGGTTCCCCTCAGAGTACAAATAAATGATGGTTTAGAAAACCATCATGTGTCACATGTCAATCATGTTTCCTTGGCTGAACTTGAAGTAAGTGGCATGCCATCATTGGTACTACATCACATAATACCTCATCATTATAATTTCCAATGGTGAACAAGACCATAACCTATTTTTTGACCTTCAGCTCTCTGCAATCATTCAACCACTGAAGTCGGTGTGGATGTTGGTGCTTCAAAGTCGGGGGTCCCAGCTTCTCCACCAACTCAGTGCTCACCACATTGCTATAACTTCCCCCATCTATGATGACACTACATACCTTCCTATTGATTTGGCATCAGGTATGGAAAAGGTTCTTCCTTTTCTTCTCATTAAACATCATCTGAGCACTCAAAATATGCCTTGTGATGAGAAGATCACCTTCTTCCACAAATTATCCATTATCAATTTTCCAGGAATCCTCCACCTCTTCCTCTAAGCTCTCTCCACCATCTCTCATTCTCCATACTTGGTGAGAGTCATGATTTTCTAATTTGGGCATTCACTAGCTCTGTGACCCCTTAACATTTGAAACATCAAATATCCTGATTCCTCATTTGGTTGGCCTCAAAAGTAGGTTTCTTAGGTGGAAGAATTACCTTGTCACTTTTACGATCAACCACCTCATTTAGATTTGAGGATTCTTCAACATCCTTCCTTTAATTTCTCCATGGAGTGAATGGGGTAGTGGGTTTCCTCATATTTCTCCTCCTTTTGATTTGTTGCTCAATCTTGGTGGCTTGGTAGACCATATCTTGTATCTCCACATGATGGTATATCTCCACTTGATTGACATTCTCCCGATTGAGTCTGTGTAAAAACCGCATCATGGTTGCCTCCATATTTTCTTCAATGTTTGCTCGAATCATGATAATTTGAATCTCTTTGTAGTAATCTTCAACACTCTTACCCCATTAGGCGAGACGTTCAAGTTTGTTGTTGAGATCTCTATGGTAATGTGTGGGAACAAACTGCTTCTGTATGACAAACTCCATGTCGTCCCAAGTGATGATGTGACGTTCTCCATATCTGGCACTCTACTTTTTCATGTGATCCCACCAAATTAAAGCATAATTAGAAAATTCAAGGGAAGAAACGTTGACCTTTTTCTCCACTAAATATGCATGACATAAAAACACTTTCTCAATCCGCATCTCCCACTTCAAGTATGATTTTAGATTGATTTTTCCTTGAAAAGAGAGAACTTTCATCTTAATTCATTCAAGGATGTCATCATCATGTGGTCTCCTTTGGCCTCCTCTAGGTTGTTGGAACCCCTCTCCCTTTGTGGGACATTCTCAAAATCATCATCAAAGTTTTCTATCTTCTCCATGATGTGGGGGTGATGTGGTGCCAGAATGCGTCGCGGGTTACCATGGATCATCCTCAGGCTTGGTTTATTCTCCTGGTCGTCAATCCTCTCATGAAACACCTCAAAATTCCTATCAAGAAGCTTCTTAAATGGATCTCCAAAGCTTACATTTGGAGTTTCATAGATTTTGGTGTGATATATCTACTTTAGCTTCCTTCATCGCTAACATGAGCGATTATCTTTCCACGATCTTCTATCATGATAATTAACACGAACACAAACACACACTGGGAGAAAAACAGGTGAAGACACACACACTCACACACATGAAGAAACACACACACATGTAAGGATACACACTCTCTCTCACACACACACGAGATATACACACACACACACAATATGTACACACTCACACTCACACACACAAGATTTACACACACACACAGAAGTTGTACACACACACACACACAAGTTGTACACACACACACACACAATATTTATACACACACACACAAGGATACACACTCACACACACTAGAATGTCTTTTTTTCTGCTTATTTATCTCTCTCAACACTCAGTTCAAATCCCAAACTCTTATGAAGTCTAATACCTCATTTGGTGAGATCACATACCACTAATCCTTCCCAAATCAAGATTATGTCGTAAGATGGTTTAACACAACTCATTTGAGAGGTCAAAGGTTATAAAATGGTAAGGGGTGGAAAAAGGGTAGAAAATATGGGTAAAAAGGTGGAAAATAGGGTAGAATGGTGTAGTATGTTTTCCCCAATTGTGTAAAATAAGAAAAATTAACTATATAAGCCAAATATGATATGGTGATGAAGTGAAATGATGGAGAAAGTGATGTATGAAAATTGAAAGTGCTAATAATGTAAAACATTAAGTAATTGTATCTTTTTTTAAAAAACATTTTATTGTCAAATCTCTCCAAAAGATTTGTGCTTGGTGTTTTAAAGCACAATATGATGACTGAAGAGCAAGATGATTTTTTTTAAATCTATCAATGGATGTGCTTAGTTTTGAAAATCACAAAATGACGAGGTGACAAAATTTGTTTTCTTTTTTTTCTAGATACAAATCACACATAGGGAATTAAAAGCGAAAAGAAGATGAATGAATAATTGGCTCAATGTAAAATATTTCAATCTTGCACAACCTAGGCCAATTTTGGAGGTTTTCAATGCAAAAGGACTTTTTTTTGTTTTTTTTTGAATGAGAGGATAATATGGAAAGATAGGAAGGGTAATGGGTAAAATTAATATAAATGAATGGATAGATGCCTATCGTGTCAATCGGAACTCTGATACTAACTGATGTGAGATGTACGAGGTAACCTGTTCTGCATAGCGTAGGGCGATAAGGATGTGGTTCGGGGCTAAGTGGTGGATGATGGGTATGTATAGTGGATGTAAGTAGTGAATCAACACTGTAAGGAGCATGACCTACTACTTAGACAACACACTCAAGAGAGAGATTTGATAGCCAATTCACACAACAATGCATTTGGGTCAAGACACAAAATTGGGGGCTTTGTGATCTTGGATCACCAACTTAACTTGTATATTGAAAAGACAAGAATGCACAAGTGCAAGATGGAAAATCGGAACAATCCTCACACAATGGAGAGAAACAAAGCATAAACTCTATATTATAATCCTTGATGAAAATATAATGCTGGGTGACTATTTATAGCCAAGGGGTGATACAATAGTGAAGAGTCTAATATCCTAAAGTCATAAAGGTTAAACCTACATTTTCCCCCTTAAAGTAAAAAATATAAAGCATAACAAAGACTTTTGGGAAAAGTATCACATGCCTTTCCACCCATAGCCCACCAAATTTGACTTTGGTGTCCAAATATGCCATTCTAGAATCTCTATGTGGGCAAGGTTTCCAAAATTCATGCAACCATGTGGGCTAAGATTAAAACATCATCTTTGGGCTTGAATAAGTGAGATAATTGGCCCATTTTCTCCTTCAATGCATTCACTTTGAGTTTGAGCTTCCCTACTACAAAATAAATCTATAGCGACGGTTTGGAACTGTGGCTATAGGCCCAAAAACCGTGGATATAGGTTATAGCCATGGTTTCATAAAACGTGGTTGGTATTGGCGTGGCTATAGGGTAAAACCTATATCCACGGTTATAAACCATGGATATAGCCCTATAGCCACGGTTTGAACCATGGCTATATCCCTATAGCTACGGTTTTCAAACCGTGGCAGAATCTTAAGTCTGGAAATATATATAGCCATGGTTTAAACCATGGCTATATGCCTGTTTCCATGGTTGAAATCCGTGGCTATAGTCATGTTGCCACAGTTTCAAACCATGGTTATAGGCCTTTTGCCACGATTTTAAACCGTGGCTATATGTCCCTCCATTCCATAAAAAAAACAGCTCCCACCTTCCCCCTTCCCCAGTACTTCCCCCTACACTCCCCACAGCCCACTGCACACACCCCTGCCCCCTGCCCACTGCACCTCCCCCCCAGCCCACTGCATCCCCCCACCCTGCACACACACCCTTCCCCCAGCACACCCCCTTCCCACTGCACTTCCCCCCAGCCCACTGCAAACCCCCTGCCCCCAGCAAACCACCCCTGCCCCCTCAGCCTGCCCCCTGCACACAATCCACGAGTTTTTATGTCTAAAAGGAAAAGGAGAAGACCTCACATTTCTAGCACATACATCAATTAGGATGGGATTATGATCAGAGTGATGCTTTGGTAAGATGAGTCCATAAATAATCAAGGGCTCATTCCCTTCATCGATGCAGGCCAAGCATCTATCAATACTGCTGGCTTGCCTCCCATTAATGGTGTACCTACTCCAGGTGTAATCACCCCCATGGTGGTCACTTCAACTAGCCTACAATTGTCAATGCAAGAAAAAAGTCAGAAGTAGCCATCCTGTTGAAGTTATCACCAGTTTTATCCTCTAGTCGGAGCACAGTATTACAATCACCCAATAACATCCAGCTATGTGACATTTTCTTAGAAATATAAGTGATATCTTGCCAATGCTCCCTTCTGTTGAGATGGGAGTTAGAATCATAAACAAAGACTATAGATATCCCAATATCATGGAACACCATATCAACCAGGACACTCTGATGATCATTAGTGCAGGAAAGAACATGAACGATTTCATGCTTGAGGACCTATAAATCTGTTGCGGAATCGCTGGGAGACACAATGACAGAAACAAGGAAAAACGAAGGAAATAAAGTAAGGGAAACAATGACTTACGTTGTTCGGGAAAAATCCCTACGTCCACGGCAGAGGCAGAATTCACTATATCAGGAGAACGAAATTACAGAGGATTTTTGTAGTAAATCCTAGCCTAAAATGGGCTACATATAAAGAAGACGGTCCACTGTTCCGAAATAGAAGTCTGCATTGCAACAGTGATCGGCGGCCAACTTTTTCAAAAGCGCTACAGTGTCTGCCAGCTGGAAGTCAAAAGTGCTACAGTGAAGTTGACCCTGAAGTCTGCACCGCTACAGTGTCTGTCGGTGTCGGTTGGTCAGCATTGCTACAGTGGTCAACATTGATACAGTTGCGGGCCACAAGCATTCAGCCCAACCGGATCAGGCAACACCAATCCAACAAAATCCTCATCCGCATTTTCATTCACATCTTATGAGATTGGTGAGTATCTAATTGAATACCATTTTATAGCTTTCCATCTTGAGAACTTCATTTTCAGTTCAAAAATGCTAATCATTAAAGGTTTGTTGGTCATAAGAATGTGCCTAAGGGCTTTAACTATGGGAGGGTTCCCATGCCCATGGAAATTCAAGAAAAAATCTTCATTTATTAAGAGCTGACTTGCCTCTGGTCTGAGGCCCCCTTTCTTCATGTTGTTCAGTTTATTGGATTTAGTGTTCTCTTTAGCCTTGCCTTTAGAGGCCTTATCCTCAGGACATTCATCAATTTCCTTAGTGGAAGGGGGAGATTCATCCTTACCATTTATTTAAATTGTTATATCTTTGGATGAAGCACTGTCATCTACATCTTCCACCCATGATTTCCCACTTAGAGGCAAGAATTTCTTTAGAGAGTGAGCAAAGCCTACATCTGCGACTCTTGAAACTCACCTTTTTCCTGATTTCATAGGCTCTACCTGAGTAAAAGTGTCCCCTTTATTAGAATCCTATCCAACCAAATATGAAGTAGGCAAGGAAGATGCATGCCTAGAACCAGCACTACCCAATTGTGTGTCTAGGACTACTTCATCATAGCCATATATAGTAGCACTGAGGTTCTCCTACTATCCACCAAGTGACTCGCCTGAACCATGTAGGTCCTACCCTGAATTGTTGATTTTCACCTTATGTCTAGGCATGGTCGCAGTAGGCATTTGTGAGTCTGGGAAAACTTCATCAGAGCCACATTTAGTAGTTCTGAAGTTCTCCTACTTTCCATCAAGAGCCTGGTCTTAGTCGTGTATTTCCTGGCCTGAGTTGTGGGTCTACTCATTCTATTCCAAACAATCATTAGATGGGGACTTATAAGCCTGTTTGGAGACCACAATCAGTTTATGCTGCTGGGCAGTCACATAGGACACTAGGATATCTTCAGACACACTCTCCGGATTGAAATAATCATGATACTACATTTGATTTATCGAGCCCTCATGTTGTAAACCAATGCAGATATCCTGCATGTCAACAACCATAAATGGATTAACTGCATGCTGGAGGAGAACCTCTTTGTTAGCCCCCTCTAACTCTACAATGTCAATAAGTGAAACCAAATCAGGATCCAGTCCATCCTTATACTGTGAGTCCAGATTATGTTCCTCACCATGAAAGTTGGAACCTGCATTAGATTTTGTGAAAGTAGTATCATGATCCATACCCTTGACATTTTCCAGGCCTCTTTTTCATGTTTCCTCAACATGACCCTTCATATCGCATTTTTCATAGACCATTGAGCAATTTCACTCAGATAAGAGATGTCCAAATAGACTAAAACCATCACAAAACATAGGCTTTTATTCATAAACAATGTCTTAGTTAAATCTATCATCTCTTATGGTAATAACAACTTCCTCTACCAATGTACCTGCCATATCAACTTCAACAAGACTCTTGTAAAGTGACCATACCTTGGATTTTTTGTTTGGTTATCAATTCTGATGGGATTTTCAACTGAGGATGCAATACCCATAAAATTATAGGATGCCAATATAGCCAATTGAGTTTAAAGATGCATATCCATAAACGATTATGTTTGTTTTGGATAGTAAATGGATCAAATTCTGCCCCCCAGCCAGCACCAGTCCCCCTGAACCCCCATGGATGGATTCTCATTTATTTAATCACACCCATATTTGTACAGAATTTGTTTTTAAACCATGGTTAATAGATAAATATGCATGAGTAACAACGGATTTATCAGGATAGTCTGTCACATTCTTCCATGAGCTTACAGTGAAAAAAATAGTGGATCAATTAAAGTAATTTTGACACAATTATGAGTCTTTTTGTTAGTAATATTAGCATCATTAGTTTGTGTGGTAGCTACTCTTATTTTCCTAAAAACATGTAATGATTCAACTTGGGTGACTTCTTGATTTAAGATCGCTATTGTACTTTAATTGAGTGTAGTCACTAGAATGGAGCATGCTCCTCTAAGAATGTGTTAAAAACAAATGGATAATGAAGACCACCGATGATGAAAAATGGAAGAAAACTTCCTTTGGAAAATTTTAAGAAAATGAAGTTGGAAACACTATTCCCAAGAATTTTTAAAGAAGGAAGATCATACATCCTTGGGTAATAAACCTAAGAAGTCTAAGCCAATTGCTAAATATAAAAGGATCAGTTCTTATATTATGGAAGAAGGATAAAAACTTAGATTCATGCCAACAAGCCTTGCTTGTATGTGAAAATAGAGGCAAGAAATAGCATAATTGAAGATTTGTCCAAGGAGAATACAAATGTAGGTGGAAGGGGGATGGTGTGGGCTGGATGTGGCTGGAGCAGGGCCAAATCATGGCATTACCACGGCGTGACCGCGGCGTCACCGCAGCGTCACCGCGGCATGTTGGCCTGGTCCAGCGACATCCGCGGGGCAGCATCTTCCGTCCAGGAGCGAAGGGAGCGGGAGGAGGCTAGAATGTTGGTGGAAGGGGGCTGGTTGAAGGTGTTGGGGGATGGTGCGGGCTGATTCGAAGGTGGTAGGGGGGGCTGTTGTGGGCTGGAATGTTGGTGTCAGCGGGCTGAAATGGAGGTGGAAGGGGGTGGTGTGGGCTGGATGTGGCTGGATCAGGGCCAAATCACGACATTACCACGGCGTGACCGCGGCGTGACCGCGGCGTAACCGCAACGTTTTGGCCCGGTCCAGTTTCATTATGTTATTTTATGGGCCTTTTGATGAGTTATAGGGTTTAATAACATTGTTCAGGAATGTTCATTTTTATGGTTTTCTTGAGTGGTTCACTTGTATTCTTAAATGAATTTTCATGTAGAACATGGATAAACATCCAGAAATGATATTTCAAGTTACTGATGATATTCTAGAAGTTTAAATGATCTTATAATAAATTATATAATATTCCATGTGAATGAATCATTAGATAAGAATTAAATGATGATTGTTTGGGTTAATTTGGGCAGTTTTTCGACCACAAAGAAATTGTTTTGATTAATCATTTAATAATATGTACATAAGATAGTTAAAGAACATTAAATAGGTCACCCCCTACCAGCCCCCCCTGCCCTCCTCCCCACTACCCTACAGACACCCCCTTGCCCTCCTTCACCCTCCCTCTCTGCCAGTTTTCCCTCCCCACCCTGCCCCCTGCCTTCCCCATGCACCCCCTGCCCCTGCCCATTCCCCCCTGTCATCCCCCCACCCCCTGCCAGTCCCCCCCTGCCCCTGCAAATTCCCCTCTCCAGACCCTGGACACCCCCCACTCCCCCTTCCCTCCTTCACCTCTCCCCTGCAGAACCCCTTCCCTCCTGCACCCCTCCCCTATGCCCTGCAGACCCTCCCCACTTGCACCCCTCCCCACTTGCACCCCTCCCCACTGCCCTGTAGACCCCCCCCCCCCCCCCGCCCTCCTCCCCACTGCCCTACAGACACCCCCTGCCCCCCTGCACCCTCTCCCCCTGCTAGTCCCCCCCTCCCTCCTACACCTCTCCCCTACAGAACCCCCCCCCCCCCCCACTCCCCCCTGCCCTCCTCCCCCCTGCCCTGCAGACACCCCCCCTACTCTCCTGCACCATCTCCCCCTGGCAGTTCCCCCCTGCCCTCCTGCACCTATCCCCTACAGACCCCCCTACCCTTCTGCACCCCTCCCCTATGCCCTGTAGACCCCCCCCCCCCCCCTACACCCTCCCCCCACTTCCCTCCTCCCCACTGCCCTCCCTCACCCTCCCCCCTGCCAGTTCCCCCCCCCCCCCCCCCCGGACAGATCCCCCCACACCCGGACAGGACCCCTACCCCATGCCTACCACCACATCAAAATCATCATAAAAAATGAAGAAAAATGGAGTCTTGAATCTACTGCATTGAACATCCTGCAATTATAGGACATACCTGACTATATAGACTTTGAGAGAGCTTCCCAAGTAGGATTTGCAGCATGAAAAAATAATAGGTACCATCCTCAATCAGGAACATTCCTAAAATCGATGATGAGTGTAGCCCTTCACTTCTGCAATACCATAAACTACTTAATATTAGACAATTCATAACTAAATATTAGAATAATACATGAATGATTGAATAAAGGGACTAAAAAAAGAGGCATAAACACTTACATAATAGGCCATTTAATCATGTGGTTGGTCAAAGAGGTGAGTGACACATAACAAACAAGTTTGTTGGCTTAAAAAATCATTTCATACATAAATATACAACTCACAAGGCCTAGAGGATTTGTCTACAACTCAATTCAATGTGTAGAATTCACTAATTGTAATTTACTGTGGAAAGTGTAGGTGGGTTTAAAGAAAGTAGTTCTAAAATTAAAAATAACAAAATCTAGAATTATTCTATCCAACAAGGGGACTAAGGTATGAAATTCATATTTGGAGGCATGAAAAGATGTTTTTTTCCATCATATATCTTGTGAAAGAAGTTTCTTGAGAAAGGGGGAGTAGAGCAGAGAATGAACACCAAATGGGGAGAATTTTTTAACCAAAGAGCTTTTGTGTTGGTTTTTTTAAAATAAAAAATGATGTAAAATGGTTAAAGCATAGGAATATATTAATGAAATTATAAAAAGAGAATTATTAAGGAGATATAGAGAATTGGTTCACATGGAAGTATATGGATGCGCATGTGGAGGTGGAAAGTCAAACGGTGTTTGATGTTTTTTATTATGTTTATTAAATAATAATCAGTAGTTGGAAGGATTTGGAGCTTACAATGAATTATCAGGAGCAAGATAAAAGTGATATGGTGAATGAAAATTTCACAACAGCCTGCCCCATTCCATGGTGAATGAGGTTGAGAAATTTTGGAGATGGAAATGGTTGGATATTAAGGGGACTAGTTATTAACAAAGATCCATGCCATGAAGAGGAAGAAACATTCCATAATTCCAGATATGGGTAATGATCAAAATAAAGAACAAAGGGCATGGAGTTTGGGGAGTAAGCTGAACCATTTTATAAGACCACACAATAACGGACATCACAACACTAATATGAAAAGGAGCAGATCATGGAACAATATCCTGAGAATTTATATGAATTAACAGGAAATGTCTTGAACAAAATAATACACCGTTCCACACCTAGAATGAGTGTGGAAAAATTATAATAGGAGATTAATTATCAAACCTTGAATGAAAGGTGTATGTTGCTGGAATATATAAAACTGATATAGCAGCAGCTATGGAAAAGAAGAGGAGAATACATAACATATTGAAAATCTAATTTGTTAGAAGTTGTAGAAAAATAGTAGCTTAATTATTTTTCAAAAATAGATTTCATAGAATGAAAAAGGAGTTTCACCAATAAAATGTGAAGGTTTACATAAAAAAATTGTGTTCTCAATATAAACTTGAAACATAAAGAAAATTAAATAGATCATACTATTGAGTATGAAGATGGAATTATTGTAGTACTTGAAATAGATTGTCGAGAGGTTGCATTAGAAGTCACAACCTGTAATACAATGGAATTTATAGTCAGACCACAAAAATAATGATCCATCATATGCAAAATGGGGGTTTAATAATGTATTGCTAAAGTTTATTATACTAACAATATAAAAAACAGCAATGTATAATAATCAAATGTATTTATTATGATAACATCAATTATTGGATGTGAACATAAATGAGTTGGATCAATTATGTTATTAAATCAATGTATAATTGTGGTGTACTATTCAAAAAAACAACAATACATAATAATAAATATACCAACATAATTGAGTTGGATCTCTTATGATTAAAATATCAATTGTAGTTTAAAATTTTTGTGTTAACAAACTTGATTTTAAGTTTGTTTTTTCTAAAGAAACTATAATCAACTCCTCTAATTGAAGAAAGAACACTTCCTTGGTTATTATAAATACATCTGATTATTACATTCTATGTATAATTGATGTTATAAAAACAGTTTAAAATACATCATTGTATATTAATCACAATGTATTTCTATGATTTAATCAATTATACATTATAATTTATTAACATACAAACTCATTGTATATTAATCACAATGTATTAGTACCTTGAGAATTTACAGGGATAAAGGAAGATCCCACGCCATCGGCCATGATACATTTTGCTTTGTGCAGTTTTTCATCAAGCTGCGATAAAGTAAAAGCATAATGTATTTAGAGATTAAAACATTGGAATAATATATCACTCCAGTAACATAAATTTGGGTGGAGACACCCCTTCTGTCAAATTGAGGCCTACAGCAGAACTAATCGATTATTAATTAGAAGAAAACGGACAAGATAAATCAGAATAGAAGGTTTGAAGCATATTAGTTAAGGAATTCCAACTTTATCAGCTAAAAAAGAATCCAAGGATTTATTATCAAGAAGAGACCTCGTTAAAGAGAACATCCTTTTGATTGTAAAGTCAAGATAAATAGCACGCTGAAAAAGAGCCTTTTCCTTGATGGATGCCTTTAAAAACGTCCATGAAAAGTGTATAATAAGACAGGATACCAGAATCTCTTAATAAAAAAATGGTTTCTAAATAAAATGAACTTCATGAGGCAAAATCTAGGTATCTTAAATATGGAAACACCTTAAATAATATGATATAAGTATATGAAAATGCGGTGGATATTCAAGCTAAACCATCCAAGGATGATGAGAAAACCATCCCCATGAAAAAGGTACAACATTTTTCTAAATTCTCATGTGATACTAAATCTGTTTCCTTTCATTATAAAGATTGTGAAACATAATTTGAATATTTTTAGGATGATTAATGGTGTAAAAATTTTCCTCCTATGGATGAACTGATAATGGGAAAACCCTAAGGAAATGGGAAAATAAAGGCTGGAGGATGTCTGGAAAACAAGCAGAATTTTATAAAAAAATCATCAATATAAAGGAAGATCAAGTTTCAAGGGATATTAATATTGTTGTAGAAGTTTTCGGTATAAATATTTTGAGTACTGGTACAACATGTCATTTCACTGGAACTGGGACGAAAAAAGGGGGAGCAGACCTGAGAAGAATAGAAGTGGTTGTAATAGAAGTAGGAATACTCTTAGTAAAAAAAATTCCCAACCTGAAAAAACTACTGGAAAGGTATCACCTATTTATTCCCATTCATTTTATGTATACTTTCCTATAGGTAATTAAAGAAAACAATTGGGGAGATGGATGACAGTTTTATTATTTGGGTATAACAAGAATGAAGTATCCTTCCTAGAATACCATTGAAGTTAGATTTTCCATGATGAAGAAAGTGAGACCATCCCTCAAAGGGTGAAAGGCATAAATTAACTTTTTCAATAATGAAAAACTGTATGGAATCTCAAAATCTGGACAAACTAATTCTAATTATTCATTGAGGTTATGTTGAACAACCCCAATATTAATTTTTATATTGACATCACATACTCAATGATTTATGTACTGCATTGATTACTTATTTATAAACTCTTGTTTCTATAAAGGTTTTTTCCTCATAGACTTATAGTTGAATATCTCAAGTCTGTTTTCCAAGAATATCATGTGATCCTATCATTCTCTCGTAAGTGGATAAGTTTGACACTTCAAATATATGGGGAGAAGAAGATTTCATGATGGGAGTTCTCGGCATCCAGGACCACTATCAGTGAGTTCTAAAAATCCTACCGGACAGAAGCCCCCCCGGACAGAACCCCCCCTGCTGGACACCCTGGACAAAAACCCACAGCCCCCCCCCCCCGGACAGAACCCCCCCTACTGGACCCCCTGGACAGAAACCCACAGCCCTCCCCTCCCCCCCCCCCCCCGAACAGAAACCCACAGCCCCCCCCCCACTGGACAGAACCCCCCTGTTGGACAGCAGCCCCCCCCCCCCCCCGGACAGAAACCCGCAGCCCCCCCCCACTGGACAGAACCCCCCCTGGACAGCAGCCCCCCCCCCCCCGGACAGAACCCCCCCTGCTAGACCCCCCTGAATAGTTACCCCCCGGTTGGACCCCCCTAAACTGCTGCCCCCCCCTGCTGGACCCCCCTGGACAGCAACCCCCCCTTACTTTGGATGCTTCTTAAGGTTGAAGCTGGGAGATGTTGAGTTTATCCAATAGAGACTTACAAATATTCTCATAGTGGGGTTATAGGTTTCTTATGGAGGATTTAAGAGGTGAGGTTGTGAGTTTCAAGTTGCTGTTTGGAATTATAGGGCCATTGAAGATGGGTTTCAGTTGGGGGTATTGTTGTTTGGATTTTTCTACATAGTGTAGTCCAGGACACACTTACATGTTTCATGGTGCTGGTTGGTTTGTGATTTCTACTATGGTTGGTAACATGTTATGGGTGCATAGGGGTTGGATTTCTGGTGTTTCTTCTTTGTTTTGTATTACTATTGTAGGCTTCTGGTTCTCTCGATTGTCTAGTGTGGTGGATATAGTTTGGGTTGGGTCTTCAGGTGGTGGTTTGGAGTAAGTTTAGTTGTCTTGTGCTCAGTTTCCCCATCTTGTGTATTCTGGTTGTTGATGGTGTAGGGATTTCTATGGTGGAGGTTCTAAAATTCCCTTGAGATGCTGGATGTTGCAGGTTGGGAGGCATGTTTCTGGTAGATAGGTGGTTCTCTTTCTAGGGTGGGTGCATGTTGACTACTTGGTGGGTCTAGAGGTGTTGGATTCAGGGTGGGTATTAGCTCACATTTGGATCAGGAACTGCTTGGGGATTCATTAGGTTGTATGATGGGTTAGGCGTGGGTGATGTGGGCACTTCGTATGGATGGTACTAGTTGACTGTTGGTTTTTTAGAATTTCTTATGGTGGGGTAGTCCATTTTGATGCAAGTTGTTCAGATGGTGATGGATGGGGCCAGATGGTGGTCTGGGGATGATTTGGTTTCTAGCTAATATTTTGGGTGTTGTGTCTACTATAGGTGCTTATTGTGGTTGGATCTGGTGTGTTTTAGGGTTCTTGTGCAAGTAGGTTTTGATGTAGTGGCCATTAGTTGGCATGGTTGTCTAGAGGTCTTTCACTCTAGGTTTTGTTTGGACAGATTCCCCTCCCCCTGGACAGATTCCCCTCCCCCTAGACAGATTCCCCCCAGACCCTAGACAAATTCCCCTCCCCCTGCCAGTCCTGCCCCCCCCCAGACCCTGGACAGATCCCCCCCCCCAGAACCTGGACACCCCCCCCCCCCAGACCCTGGACGTATCCCCCTGGACAGATTCCCCTCCCTCTGCCAATCCTGCCCCCCCCCCCACACCCTTCCCCCCTCCCCACACCCTTCCCCCCCCCACCCCCACACCCTGGACAGCTCATACCTATCTTAGAGGGTGTTTTCTATTTTAAGGAATTTTCTATTGTGATAGGTGGATACATTTCTATTTGGAATCATTTAATCCTCGAAATGATGGGTTTTCATGTAATCAACAGGATTGATTTACTAGTTCCCTATTGATCCTATATTAACTGCTGTCATTGGAGGGTGATGATTAAATCCCCATAGGGAAGTAGGTATGTGAATAATTTGTAATCAAATGTCTATGTGACTCAAGATAGGTATGAGCTGTAAAGGATGGGTAGTGTGATAGATCAGATCACTAGCATTTTCCTTGACTACCAGGGGTTACAAACCTTTGTTTTCCACTATTAGTGGGAAAATTCAGTGAAGACTATCCTAACAACATCTATGGTCTATCAATAGTATGGGAGGTAGAATACAATATCGAAATTGTTCCAGGAGCAGTACCAATAACCATTACTCCTTATAGGATGGCACCTATGGAGCTTCTGGATCTCAAGAAGATATTTGAGGACCTAGAGGCTAAAGGCTTCATATGACCCAGTACATACCATGGGGTTTCACTAGTTCTTTTTTTACAAGAATACAGATGGCACCCTCATACTTTTCATGGATTACTACCAATTAAACTAGCTCACATTAAATAATTGGTTTCCACTACATAGAATAGACGACATATTTGATCAACTATGAAGATATAGAGTGTTTTCAAATATATATTTAAGGTCAGGATATCATCATGTTTGTTTCAGGACTTCATAGATACCTCACACAGTTTTCAAGATTGTGTTTGGTCTGCACAAGTTCCTTTTCTTGCCGTTTGGACTGACAAATGAACCTACAGTATTTATAGATCTTATGAACTGATTTTTACACCCATATATAGATTCATTCATGGTAGTATTTATTGATGAAATCTTATTGCATTCAGACTTGAAACATGACCATGAAACCCATCTTGATATCATGTTGAAGCAAATGATTTTGCATAATATCACGGATAATTATACAGAAATAATTGCAAAAGAATTAGCAAAACATTCTAGCCAAGTAATCAGAATGCCAAACATAGGGCGCATTGAAAATAAGAGTTCTCCATGATATTCTATGAAAACCAACTACTTTAAAAACAATGATTAATTAGTGAAAAGAAAAATCAACAAAATTAAATTAATACTAACATTAAAATTATTCAAATTTAATAAAGGATACCCATATGTATACCATGCAATAAGGTTCTTTTTGACAACACTTGTTGAACACGACTTACAAAACTTATCACTTATGACAAGCAGTTCAAAAAAATAAGTGGCATTTATTCTGTTTCTAGAAAAAAACACTTAGTACTTAAATTACAAAAGAAAATCACATAAATAGGTGTCAAAAAACACTTTTTCAATAAGAAAGCAGGAAACACTTATATAGAAGCACTTATCATAAGTGATAAGTGATGTAAGCAGTTTTCTATAAATATTTTCAAATAGTCCCGAAGCATATAACCAATTAAGCTTCCACCAAAGCTTACTCGTATTCATCAAAATAGCCACCACGACCATCAATTCCAAATTCCTCCCTGAACACAATCTACCCAAGAAACAAAGGAGAAAATATAATGGTATAGTGAACCACGATTACTGCACAAATAAGCACAGCAGATCCAATCTAAAGATTAGTAAAGAATTCCACAGTAAAGAATCCACACCTGTACATTATCAATGTTATCAAGATTCCAAAGAGGTAAAAAGAAGCGATTAGCAACCCGAAGAACCATCTGAAAATTTAGATGCCATTAGAATAAAATATTGAGATCCAAGAAATAAAAAATTATATAATTCAAGGTTTGGAAATCATTGACATGAATCTCACCAAATTTTGAACCAATTCCTTCCCCAAATAGTGATCAATCCGATAAACCTGTGATTCATCAAATAATTCTCCAATTTGGGAACTAAGTTGCTCTAGAGTATTCAAATCCCTTCTGAAATTCTTTTCAACAACAATTCTAGTCCATCCACCAAGATCAGCTGAAATGGATAAGGAGAATTGATAAAAATTAAAATAAAATACACAACTACCATTATTTATTTTGTGCAATGTTATAAAACATCAATTGCGGGCTAGAATGCTTACTGACAACATTTTGGGATAAGGGCAACTTACTTTGTTATTCTAAAAACTCAATCAAGGCTAGGAATAAAATGGAAAAGGAGAAAACCTAAAACTTACATTTGTTCATGCCATATTTATGGATCATCCTGCACACAGATGGATATACAGATAGGGGAAGCGCGAGATAAAACAGTCTTTGAGAGGATCCTTCAACACTATTTTCGGCATCTTCATGCTCAAATATGTTCCTATCCAATGCTTGGAATCCCTCTTCAGAATCATAAGAACCACTTATGTATTTGATCTACAGATTACTCAGCAATGTAACTTTCCAACACAACAAATAGAATAAACAGAATTTCAATTAATAATAACGGTAATAACCAGTTGCAAAAACCTAGACACAACTTCTGAGTGCTCTGGTGAAGCACCAGCATGGTCAAGATACCTACAGTTATCAGAAAAAATGAAATCAAGTAAATAAACTCATTACATAAAGAAAAAAAATAAATAGAAGAAGTGGCAGCCTAAAAAGAACCTCTTCGGAGGTGATGAAAGCTTCATATCATCAAATTAAATGACCTGAAGAATCGCATATTCCTTAGTATTCGTCAGGGGAGAGGTTCAAGGGTGGGAGGAGAAAGTCGAGTGCGAGGGTGGGGAGGCCGCCATGAAACACCGATTGTCGGGAAGTGTAGCAGTGACGTCGGGGAGAAGTGCGTGGAGAGCAGGTCGAGGTCAAGGGTTCGAGGAGTCATGGATAGTGGGGAGAAGGAGCTCGCAGGTCGGGGGAGGAGGGGAGGAGAGCATTTCTGAGAGCGTCGCCGAGAGCGTCGTTGACTGGGGAGGAGGAGCTCGCGGATCGGGGGAGGAGAGGAGTCGCGGAATGGGGAGGACGAGCCCGATTGATAGTCAAAAAAATAAAATAAAAACATTTCTATATATTTTTTTAATCCGTGGCTATAAATTATGATATAGCCACGGTTTTAATAGAATTTTGGCTATAAACTAAGCTATAGCCATGGATTTATAAAATCGTGGCTATAGGTCCATGGCTATAGCCCTATTTTCTAGTAGTGTCTCGTTGTCTCTTGTATTCTCTTTAATCTTCCTTATATCATTGGTCCTTGTAAATCCAACTCCATATATTCCATCAAGTTAATGTCATCCACTGATTTCATATCACCTAGACAATGGTTGGTCCATTTAATTTAAATGGATGAATCAATATTAGATGCTCAAGACTAGTCGGGTAATATATTTATTTTATGCATTTATTTATTATTTTATGCATTTTATAACAGCAGAAAAATAAATAAAATAATAAAAAATAAAATGCATAAAGAAGCAGTGAATGTATTTTCTATTAATGTTCAGTTGTGAGTGCGACAACATAGATGAACAAGATTAATAGAAATGGATTACATTTGTCGAGAGAAAAACATAAAAACACTCAAAGAAATATTAAGTTGTAAATTCCTTCCATCATTCGAATTTGGATAAAATTGGGTGTTCGGGGTGCTCGTTAGCCAAAATTGAGGGTGCCTCTTACTACCAGGGAGTTCTTATGAGAGTGATGAGGTGACTTAACTAAAATGGTTGTAAGGATTAATCAAAGCTAACTTGCTATCATTGTAGAGGTAAGTGTTGAGTAAATCAAATTATGATTTTATAAGTTGAGACTTCACTCAAAAGATCAAGGAACCATGAGTTAATGTGGTTGGTCAACCAAACACCTACCTTGAACCTTCTGAGTAGTGGCATAACCAAAATTTGTAGGCTACGAGGGGAGGTTCAAAGATACTTGCCACTAGAATATTCAAGCGATAGAGTATTCCGATTCTAGTACAAAGAGTTCCTAGAATTCGATAAAAAGTTGAAGGTATAAGGCACGTAACAGATGCCCCAAAAATGGGTTTCTAATTTTTTTTCACCGATGATCAACGTGAACTCGTCGTCGTCGGCAAAGTGTTGCCGGGTTACCACCTGAAGATCCTTCTTGAGGAATTTTAAGCACAAAATAATAACCATAAATACCTTGTTCGATTTGAAGTCGTGCTTGACGTTTGCTCGTCATTGGTGATTGTTGTTAAAAGAATCTAAAGTCTAATTCCTATAGATCATCCACACGCGCTTCAAGAAACTGTGGGAGCACCGATCATTAAATTTCAGGTGCTAGAACGGAGATCCAATGACGCATTCAATGCTCCAATGATCACCGCATCGCCTTTCTTGGGATACACGAGAGGGAGTTTGATCCAAACTCATAGATCCAGAGCCTCTCTCTCTAGAATTCTAGAGAGAGAAGAGATAGAGGCACTAAATAGTAATCAGTGAATGCCTCTCTTCTTCTATATATAGTGAAATAATAAATATCTGGAATAAACTCCTGATACCCAAATATTTATTTCTCACTAAATAAACAGTATATTATGACTATTTTACTGAGTCATAATAACTACTTATATTATTATCACATTCTTTTAATATAATAAATATATTATTTGATAATACCCGAGACATTAACTTGACTTGTTGTTCTCACAAATATTAAATGAACCTTGAATATTATGAACTAATATTCGTTCAAATAATATTTCCCATGTATTTACTTTAAACTTGTAAATACATTTAATAATTAAATTCAATGCCAATTATTCTTAACTTGAATAATATGAATTTATTTATTACTTTGGTGATCATATCTCATTGGAAAAATCTCAGACCCAAGTGGTGGGGTCCATCATCTCCAATATACTTATTCAACTGAATAGAGAAAATTCTTGAATACGCTATTTTGTGTGACCCTCTAAGCTCTTATCTCGATAGTAGTGAATACTATTCACAAACCAAAAATGAGATCTAGGAACCCATCATGACCCCTAAAGAGATTATGATAATTATAACAACGACAACGAACCTACAAACACGCGTTGTATAGTATAATCTCTCTGTCTTTAATTTCTCATAAAGCATGACGCACACCCATGCCATTGCCCTTTTCTTGCTTTATTATTTGTTGATCTAACTGGACGAATTTACCCTCGACTGTCATGACTATGGTCTTATAAAGGTACTATCATCATGGTCAACTAGACCTGAGATATATCACTTCCTTAATCTGGAAGTGACAAATGATTTCTTGACCATTCAACCAATGTCATACCATCAATGATGCACCTACCACAAGCTACCTCACTATGATTTCATCATCATAGTTTTTGCTTTGCATCAAAGTACGCAATCAAATGACACACAGTGGTAATGATCTCAAGTCAAGAGACCATTGCGCATGTCTGTAGATAGGAACATCCAATGACAACCAAAACATGTGGTGTTACTATTGACGAGTTTTTCCTCATGATCTCACTGCTAGAGATCTTCAAGTGAAAAATTCATGAGAAAAAGTCTCAATGCTTATGAGTCCCCAACACCCGATAGTCAAACATCTACTACGTCCAGTCAGTAAGATATATCTAGACCATAAGACTTTTGTTTAAGATTAATGTCATAGTATCTTAAGGTTCAAATTATAGTCTGGGATCTGTTATAACCTTTTGATATGACACTTAATATATAGACATTACCATTAAATAGTGTACTCATAAAAGTCTATACTATAATAGTAACAATACATCATGTATATCTAACCGTATACACGATATGGTAATCAAAAGTATCGTTCAAGTTGGGTCTAAAACATCCGCTATTACAACACTCCCACTTGTACTAGATCCAACTTGATAGCATACCTTGTTAGCTATCACTTGATAAAGATCATGTTTTGACTGAGTCACGACTTTAGTTGCTGGATCTTCCATGTTTCTGCAGTGTGATATTTCTGTTATATGCGACCTCATCTCCTTGAGTAAAACTTATCACGAGATGGTATCCTTGAGTATATCACTTTTTTCACTTTTATAACT
This sequence comes from Viscum album, assembly GCA_963277665.1. Taxonomy (NCBI): domain Eukaryota; kingdom Viridiplantae; phylum Streptophyta; class Magnoliopsida; order Santalales; family Viscaceae; genus Viscum; species Viscum album. The sequence goes on from OY728125.1 coordinate 564,195,950, forward strand.
TGACATCATATCATAATTTACATTATGATAATGATTTACTTACTACGTGTGATTCTAATAACTGGAACAAATCGTTGTGTATAACTGCTTCTTAGTTGCCTCAGAAGCTACAACGTACTCGGTATTTATAGGTATGACTACCACTGACTTTTATGAACTCGTATTTCTCAACACCTTAGCCTAATTGTGATATTAGATCACATGGATTTAAGGAAGACTAGTTTGAATCCCCTAAAAAACTAGTAACATTTCTTCTCCACATCCTAGGTACATATCTTTTGCACTTTCTAAAGTACAATCAGATAGTTCTGACTGCTTCAATTGCAGTGCTCATGGATATAACTGATATCTGCCTACTATAAAGTATATCTTGGCAATATCAATTCATGTACATATCATGACATACATGATTGATCCATCGCTTAAGCGTATGGATTACAACTCACCACATTAATCTCCTCCCATATCATGGGCATGCCAACTTGGAGAGATATATTCCATGTGACATTGGTAACAATTATCTCTTGAATTGTTCCAACATGTATTTTTTCAATAACATGCCACAATATGAACGATTTATTAGGTATAAGTAACTGTTAGATCTACCTCAGTAGATCTTGTTCCCTAGAACATAGGTTGTTACTTTAAGTCAATGAATGAATAATTACTTCATCCTGGTCTTAACTAATTGTAAGACCAATATATGTTTTCCATATGTTGTCGAACATATTTTCTTGGAAAACATCAGTGCTCTTAATAACCTCTAGTGGACACATTACAAACATTCATTCCAAATGAATATTCTATGATCTAGTTTCTTACTTCAATCCTAAACTAAATTTCAATAACTTGCAACCTTTATTAGCATTATATGATGTGACCATCCCTTTCTGGTTGTGTCGTATAGACGCCTTCCATGAATGGTGATCATGACATTCAATGCTCAATAAAATGATCATAGATATTAGCCATGACAAGTAAAATTTCAATGGATTTAGACATAATGACTTTGTGTATCCAATCAAGCCTTATTAGTACTACACTTATACCATCCATGTATAAACTCATTTGAATACCTATCACAGTATTCAAAATAATAATCCCCTTTTCACTTTAATGCTTATAATCCATTATTGAATTTTAATTGATCTCGTCAATTTTAGCTTATTTCCATAAAATGCTTGTAGGAATTATTATTCTCACTGAATAATGTAACACAAGATGCACATTTGTGTTTTTCTTGATGCAAGTTTTTTTATATCCTAACAAACTCTTTGCATATAAACACATGTCCTTATGACATAATGGATTTTAATCATAGTATGACTCATATGACATCCATTTTTCATTATAGTTGGCATATGGTTATGGGATATCGCTTTTATTTATGAAACACGTCAGAAATATAATGGAAGTTCCTGCAAGTTGCAACATTAATACTACTTACATCATAACTATGATGTATAAAATGCACGTTTATGAATTGCTTGACGCTACATTTTTTCGATCAATGTTAACATGTAAAACTTCATCATCGATCCTTCTCATTAACATCAATGTCATGATATAGATAAGGTAATGCGTGTTTAGGAAGTACTCCACACTACATTATATAGATTGATGAATGCTTGGTCAAGATATTCTTTGGCATGTCGGTCTGAAGCAACGTATAACTTCTAACTATTCATATTTCATAATTTACTTTCATATTTCTTAAATCAATTGAAGGAATATAAAGAAGTATGTTTACCACTAGCTTTCTATTGGAATAGTTCATGCTCACTTGTTGAACTAATTTCAAAATCCTTATGGCTTACCTTTATTTTTAAAGATTCCTTTGTCTAAAACTAAGTATATACATCAGAAATACCTAAGGTGTTTGGCTTGGTTGAGTCTAAATACCATCTGGGGTGTATCCTTGACGTTCACTTGAGTTTTTCTTAAAAAATATTTATCTAGCCACAACTGGGTAAACGATTCTTACAATTATATTCATCACATATTGCCTTTGATTCATGTATCACTTGAACTATTACTTTAGTATTGAAATCATAAACAACATTCATTCCTAAACCTGTAATAATGTCTCATTATGTCTAAAAGACACATGAGATAAATTTTTATGGTTATACTCAATTAAAAGTGTCACGACCTGACCCATACCGGGCTCTAGCCGCTGCTACCCCAAGCCTGCCTCCATAGACCAGGGGGTGGTGACCAGTGTCAAAGACATAACTAACTCGGGGAGGTCTTGGCCTAAGTACCTGTACACATGCACACAACCAAGATAATTCAAAAGTGCAGAAGGAAAGAAATAAAAGATGCAACACTGCTATAAATAAACCAAAATATGCATGGACCACTAAACAGAACAAAGTACGGTAGTGTAAACTGAAAAGAAAATGGCAAAAATACATGAACAACCAGAAATATGTCCCAACCTAACAAAATAGAAAAGATTAAAGAAACTAAGAGCTCATCTCTTGTATCCCAAGCTACGACCACCATACGCGGTCTAAGCAATTCATATCCCTAAGCCCCTCTGAAGTCACGATCGACCTGTCTGCCATCTGCAAAAGACACAACGAGTGTTGGGAAAATCTCATGCAGGGGTGAGTATATACATACCCAGTATAATGCCCCGAAGAGGTGAATGAGGAGCAGTAATAGATGAAACTGAAGAGGAAAGCAGTAGATAGAACAAGGTACGGTAAAAAAGAGTATAGCTTAACCCAATAAGAGAGTGAAAGTGAACTCATCCAAATAAAAGGAGCTCGACACGATGAGAAGATGGACTTCTCCTCGAGTCTTCGCTACCTATAGCAGGAGAGTGAACTCATACAACCATGAGAAGCTAGACACAAAAATCATGTGACATTCCCTACGCATCTTTTCCTCCCCTAGAAGGATAGTAACTATACACAAAGAGTGGGTACTGAAGTAGGATATATATATGCTCAGTCAAAGAAACCCAAATGAGAGAGTAAGGGGATCTACTTCTCACAGCTCAACCCAAAAAGATGAGTAGACAACAGTTCTAAAGTAAGTCCATCTTCGATTCCCAACACCTCATGCATCTGCCTAGGACATACAAGTCAAAGGGACTCAATAACCACACCTTGATACTATTCGCTTGGGACGACACTGACTCGTCCACACAGTTTTAGGTCGCATCATAAGAACACGTCTTGGTGGGGAAAATGTCCCTCTTTCTCGTGAGTCCAAATGTTCGTCAAACCACGCCTCGTCACTGTGCCACACAGTTGAGGGGTCACCAGTTTAGGAAAGGATCTCGTGCCCTGGTACGACAGGAGGTTTTTTCTCTGGTAGTCACCGAGGAACACCACTACCTAGCCCAACTGGATGGTAACACTTGAGAAGGTTATCAAGGAACTCCACTGCCCATTCCTATTGGAGGGTAAGCTCGGTGAGTCATCAGGGAAATGCCACTGCCCATCCCATCTAGAGAGTTACGCCTGGAAGATGTCATCGAGGAACACCACTGCCCAGCCCCATTGGAGGGTAAGCTCAGAACGTTGAGGAACTCCACTGCCCAGTCCTACTGGAGGGTAACTTGGAAAGATCATCGAGGAACGCCACTGCCCAGTTCTACTAGAGGGTAAGCCCAGAACTGCCATCGGGGAACACCATTTCCAAACCCAGCTGGAGGGTAAGCCCGATACTACTCTGGTGGTTCTGTATATTTGTTGTCATCATCGGGTGTCACCTTTGTGCGTGCCAACCTAGAACATTCACATCGTATCTCGAAAGCCACTTCTTGAGGGCACCATCGTGTTCTACGTAGAAAAACACTCAGGATAGACATATTGTGAACCAAAATCTGAGTTCAAATGAAGGAGATACAGACGTTTGAAGGTTTCTTGAAAGAGATCAAGTAGAACATGGCGTGTGGTCCCTCTTTATTGCCTGGTCGTGTCTCTGGTCAGTACACAGGTCCAGTCCGTGTAGGCGTACATGTCGTGCAGGTGGATTACATGTCATGTTCCACCCATCTAGGGACTAGGTCGTGTCTCCTAGTCGTGTTTGTGTACCCAAACCCCGTGTTCGTGTACTTTGGTACACGACATGTGGGTCCACATAGGATGCTGCACGTGTCATCCTTATGATTTCCCAAACCCTAACGTCGCTGCGGAAAGGGGCTACACATCGCGTGTTCTTAGTTTCACATGACGTGTAGTCTGGATTTTTCCAGAACTCACTACTAGAATTATTGGTAATTGCGATGGGATTTTTGCAACGGGATCTCATCGCAAATAGGCTTTAGTGATGGGGCCCCATCGCAAATAGCCCGTTGTAGAAAACGTTGTCTCAAATACAATTAGTTGCGACGAGCCCATCGTAAAAAATGTTATTTGTGACGATAAACATCTCTGTCGCAAATAAGATCCGATTATATGTATTATAGATACATAAACGTTTTCGCGACGAGCCCGTCGCAAAAACTATTTGTGACGGGCTATTGTCCCGGCACAAAAAATATATATATAAAGCTTTCTGCGACGGGTCTGTCGCAACTAATTATTTGCGACGGGACTGCTTGACCGTCGCAAATATGGTTTTAAAAATATTTAGTTAGGCTATTTTCAATGGGACCCCGTCGCAAAAGGTCTCGTCGCAAATAATGAATTAATTTTAAAAAAAATTAATAAAATTACGATTAATGAAAAAATAATATTACTATTATTAAAACAATAAAAAATAAAAAATATTAAAATTCTCAATATTCACAAAAAAATATAAAAAAATATTAAAATATTAAAAATTAAATTATTTAATATTTGCACCGATATAAAAGACAGAAAATGTAAATAATTATATTACAATGTTAAATTCAAATGTTTGTAACATAAAAAAATCACAGGAGGGTCGTCTTCTGGAGGAGGTGGAGGAGCTGAAGGAGTTGGTGGAGGAAACTTCATCCCTAAACTACGAGTCAGACGGCGCATGTACTTCATCTGCTCATGATGCTGCTGCTGCCATCAAAGCATCTCCTCATGCTGCTGCTACTACTGCTGCCACCGACACATCTCTTCTTGCTGCTTCTGAAAAATCTCTATATGCTCAGTTTGTGCTCGCAACTGCTCCTGATACTGTGAGCCAGAAGATGATGCCTCTCTACGAGCTCCTCTCGAGCTTGACGCCGACATCGCAGCAGTACCATAATAAGTACCAGGAGTCAAATGAGAGTTGATGCCAACTACTCTGCCCTTCTCAAAGCCATACTGAGTCGCCTACATCCATGTTGCCTCATCGAAATGGTGAGCACTAGTCTGCTCAGTCATCTCATCCTGACCCTCAGCCTGTGTCTGAGACATCGCAGTCTCATATGACTCCTTCAATTCCAATTTAAAATTAAAATTGTAAAAATATTATATGCAGTTAATTATTAAACTGAAAAAATAATACTAACCACAATCTGACGCTGACGATCACCTCTAATCTCTCCAGTGGTTGGATCACTGTACATCCTCCGATAAACGTCGAACTCCGTAATATCGGGATGCTCGACTACCTACAGAAATATAAAATAAACTGTTTATATTTAAATTTATATAATTTTTTTTAAAATATACTTACCAGATGCTCTCTATGAGAACTAAATGTACGACTACCAGCTCGATGTGTCACCTCCTGTCTCCCCCGGTTATGTCGTCCCACTGAAGATCTCCTCTGAAATCCACCATCCAACCAGTGTAAACATAATCCATCTCAAACGTGAGATGAAATGTACTCTGGTTGGTGGGCTCTACACGACTCATCAAATTCTGTCACCCCTGATTTCTTAATGGATGTCCTTCTCAAATTGTTCAAAAACTGGCGGAAACGGTCACGCATAGAAACCTGCCATGCCGTGTGGATAGCATCGCGCATTCTATCATCAATAGGATTCCATAAACCCTACAAATAATTTATAATATCAAGTTAATAAAATAAATTTCAAAATAAATATTATTTATTTACGTACCAGCCAATGATGGAACATGTCGCATCACACATCAACAAGAATCTGTTCCCATGTGATCCATGGCTGAGAAAAATAATTGCGCAATATAGCGCTCCCCTGTCCAATAGCTACATGCTGAAAACTGTGAAAAATAAATAAATAATCAAATAATTAGTATATATATATAAATAAATTAATGAAATCTAACTATAATATACAGGTTACCATACCTCCGTGTGCGTGGATCGAAACCAAGATGTGGACGTCGCTTGGGGATAGGGTCAGGAATCATCAATCGCGCAAGACTGCGCCCCCTCTGCGTACCTCCTGAACCACCAGTAAGATGAGGGTCAGATGATCCCACATCCACATCATCCAAAGGTAGCTCAGCCTCCTCTAACTCACGCAATAGATCAGAGTCCATCTAAAACACAAAATGATTGTTGTTAGCAGATAGTTGAAAATAACTATTATATATAGATATATATTAGTTATGATTATAACCAGCATTTAACTGTGTCAATGTTCATCTTCATCCTCTTCTCCATAGCTGACAATGTCAATGTCTTCATCTTCCTCATCAGCAACATCAATATCCATATGAGTTTCATTTTCAGCATCTCTTATCATTTAAATTCATTTCTAATATCATTAACATCTTCATCATCATCGATCCTTAATTGTGGGGTCTCATCATCGATATTCATGCCTCTTTGTGAATCAGATGGATTTTGAGTCATCTCTTGAAAAATTTCAATTCCCTCTACTTCAGCGGAACCACATTCAGTTTGAGTAAACTGATTTTCCCGAGATTTCATTTTTATTATGCTCCACCAATCGCTCAAGTCTCTTGAAATAGCACAGTACTTTGCATAATAAATTTGATGTGCTTGTTGAGCCAGTAAAAATGGTTCATTTACTGTTCATTTACTGTAAGAAGACTTTTATATTTAATATCGACGATTCTATGAGTCGGATGAACACGCAAAACTCTTTCAGAATCCAACCACTGACATTTAAACATTGTTATGTAATTCTGTCCTAGATAACACAGCTCAATAATTTCATCCAAAATGTCATGAAAGTCAACTTCAGTTTCTCTGTGATGTGATCCTCTCAAGCAAACTCCATTGTTTGTTGTTTTTTTATTCCCCGTATGCATGTGTATGAAATCGAAAATCATTCACCACATATGCATTATAAGATTTAACCATTTTGGATGATGGGTTACTCAATATACACAGTTTCTTATCAATTTTATCAGCATATTGAGACACCTAAATTTTTTTAAAATAATTATCAATATAATAAATAATAAACAGAATTGATATTAAACCACCAATAATTTATGTTACCAGTTTTTGAAACAATTGAGAAAAAAAATTGTCTGCGTTCTTCAAAAGAAGCTGTTGTAATTTGTTGAAGTTGTTTCTTGATATGATTATCATATAACCTACAAATAAAATAATTTTAAATATTGTAACATAAATTTTAGAATAAGTGATAGAAGCACTCACAGGACAAATGATGTCATTTCTTCACAGTTGAGCAGAACGTATGTATGAGCTCTGTGATGTTCATCATCTGAAAGTCAACGTTAATGAACTCCACTAAAACAAAGATTTGTATGATTAAAAACTGTTAATTGATTGTCCATTTCGTCATTAACATTCCCCTCGTTTCCTAATTATTCCTAATTATTCCTAATTATTCCTAATTATTCCTAATTATTCCTAATTATAGCTAATTATAGCTAATTATAGCTAATTCTTCCTAATTCTAGATAATTGTTGCTAATTATTGCTACTTTTATCTAATTATTCCTAATTATTGCTATTTATTCGTAATTATTTCTAATTATTCCTAATTATTACTAATTATTGCTAATTATTCCTAATTATAACTAATTATTCCTAATTATTACTAGTTATTCCTAATTATTACTAACTATTCATAATTATTACTATTTATTCCTAATTATTCCTAATTATTCCTAATTATTCCTAATTATTACTAATTATTCCTATTTATTCCCATTTATTCCTATTTATTCCTATTTATTCCTATTTATTCCTAATTATTCCTAATTATTCCTAATTATTCCTAATTATTCCTAATTATTCCTAATTATTCCTAATTATTCCTAATTATTCCTAATTATTGCTAATTATTCCTAATTATTGCTAATTATTCCTAATTATTGCGAATTATTCCTAATTATTGCGAATTATTCCTAATTATTGCTAATTATTCCTAATTATTGCTAATTATTTCTAATAATTGCTATTTATTGCTAATTATATCTAATTATTCCTAATTATATCTAAGTAATCCTAATTATAACTAATTATTCCTAATTATTTCAATTTATTCCTAATTATAACTATTTATTCCTAATTATTCCTAATTATTCCTAATTATTCCTAATTATTCCTAATTATTCTTAATTATTCCTAATTATTGCTAATTATTGCTAATTATTGCTAATTATTGTAATTTATTCCTAATTATACCTATTTATTCCTATTTATTGCTATTTATTGCTAATTATTCCTAATTATTCCTAATTATTCCTAATTATTCCAAATTATTCCTAATTATTCCTACTTATTCCTAATTATTCCTAATTATTCCTAATTATTACTAATTATTACTAATTATTACTAATTATTACTAATTATTACTAATTATCACTAATTATTCCTAATTATTCCTAATTATTGCTAATTATTCCTAATTATTCCTAATTATTGCTAATTATTCCTAATTGTTGATAATTATTCCTAATTGTAGCTAATTGTAGCTAATTATAGCTAATTCTTCCTAATTATAGCTAATTATTGCTAATTCTTGCTAATTTTTCCTAATTATTCCTAATTCTTGCTAATTATTCCTAATTATTCCTAATTATTTCTAATTATTCCTAATTATTGCTAATTATTGCTAATTATTCATAATTATTCCTAATTTTTGCTAATTGTTGCTCATTATTGCTAATTATTCCTAATTATTGCTAATTATTCCTAATTATTGCTAATTATTACTAATTATTCCAAATTATTGCTAATTATTCCTAATTATTGATAATTATTCCTAATTATTGCTAATTATTCCTAATCATTGCTAATTATTCCTAATTATTGGTATTTATTGATAATTATTGTTATTTATTACTATTTATTGCTAATTATTCCTAATTATTCCTAATTCTACCTATTTATTCCTAATTATTCCAAATTATTCCAAATTATTCCTAATTTTTCGTAATTATTGCTAATTATTCCTAATTATTGCTGATTGTTGCTAATTATTGCTAATTATTCCTAATTGTTGCTATTTATTGCTAATTATTACTAATTATTCCTAATTATTCCTAATTATTACAAATTATTACTAATTATTACTAATTATTACTAATTATTACGAATTATTACTAATTATTACCAATTATTTCTAATTATTTCTAATTATTACTAATTATTACTAATTATTACTAATTATTCCTAATTATTCCTAATTATAACTAATTATTCCTAATTATAACTAATTATTCTTAATTATTACTATTTATTCCAAATTATAACTAATTATTCCTAATTATATCTAATTATTCCTAATTATAGCTAATTATTCCTAATTATAGCTAATTATTCCTAATTATATCTAATTATTCCTAATTATAGCTAATTATTCCTAATTATAGCTAATTAGTACTAATTATTGCTAATTAGTACTAATTACTACTAATTATTACTAATTATTACTAATTATTACTAATTATATTTATTTATTGCTAATTATATCTATTTATTCCTAATTATATCTAATTAATATTAATTTTAACTAATTATTTATAATTATAACTAACAATATCAATTAATTAGTAAAACTAAATATAAATAAAAATCAATTGAAATCTAATTAAATTAGAACTAATAAACAACAATTAAAATTAACTTAAAAAAATAAAATATAAATACCTTAAACTTTGATATTCTGAAGATATTGACGCCCTCCGATTGCTCTCGTCTAAAAAACTTAAACTAAAAAAAATTCTTTGAAACTGAAGAATGAAGAGAGAGAGAGAGAGAGAAAGCAAGATGTGAATGATTTGGGAAAAACGGATGGGGGTATATATAGGTTAGATTATTTGCGACGGGGTTATTAGCGACAGACAACCCGTCGCAAATGGTGGTAATTGCGACAGGCCCCGTCGCAATTACCCTCACCCGCATTAATTACAGTCGGCGGTTAAAAGGTTATTTACGACGGGACCCATCGCAAATAGTACATGCCGACAGTCTTTTTGCGACGGGACGACATCCTGTCACAAAAAAGGTATTTACCGTCGTCGGGTATTTGCGACGGGACGACATCCTGTCACAAAAAAGGTATTTACCGTCGTCGGGTATTTGCGACGGGACCCGTCGCAAATAACCCTGTGTGGTTTGGCGTGCAAGTCGCGCCAAACTATTTGCGACGGGGGGGGGGGGGGGGGGCGAAATCCCGTCGCAAATAACCAATTATTTGCGACGGGAACTTTCCCATCGCAAATAGTCGTTTTCCCGTAGTGACTTCCAAGTTTCCGTGGATTTTCGTTCGTGCTCCAAATCTAGTCAAACCGCTTCAAATCACGAATCCTTCCAAAAACTTTGGATCTTGCCACGAATCGCGCTCTCCGGCTGTCGTTCGCTGGGAATCAACCATCAGAATGGACAAGGGTTATGTTCTTTGTACTGCTCGTTGCCGCACCTCTGTTTGTTGATGATCTAACATAAAATCTTCGGATCTACCATCCATTCATCGCGGCGATTCCAGATCCATGCTTTGCTCACGATTTCGTCGTCGTTTCGTCAATCCGCCGCAAATTCGGGCACCCAATCGGGCTCAAGTTGCCCGACAACTGTTGAACCGGGAACCGTGAGGTTCCATCGACGAGGAACGCGAAGAACAAAGAGAGGAAATGCACAAGAACAAAGGTTTACAATCGTCGGCCAATCGTTATTGGCCAACGATTAGGAACATGCAATTTAGATTAGAAATAACTGACAAACAAAGGAAAATAATCCAGTTTCAAACCTTTGGCACATGCGAAGGGGGCGCAAATTGAAGAAATAATTATCAATCTACTCAAAAGTTTAATCTAAGGCTTAAAAAATCACTAAAGATGAGTCCTACATGGATTGGATCGATCGTTGTTGACGAAGAACGCGCTCACCAAGATTCGTTGCATTCGTCGCGCTTCGAATCGCCTCGATCTGTTGCGTTCGTCGTTCATCGAGGGAATTCTCCAGAGGAAGGAGGTGCTCTCTCCGGCAAATTCAGAAAATAACGAGGCTAACACTATATAACAAGGAATTTATAGACATTTGGCCTAGGTTAAATGAATTAAATTAAATAAATAAACTCACTTAAACGCATTGTCAACAAGTGAGGGGTCCGAACGTCCTCCATCAACTCATTTTATGTCCCGCCTAGGGTAAACACCGCATTCCAGACCTGATTGTGGTCTCATATTTCCGATCTGATCAACCGTTTGAGAGTTATCTTGTTTCCCTTAATTAACCACGCATGGGCAATAAAAATATATTTAATTTTTTTTATTAAATAAATTCCGAGTACACCGGGTCTTAGAATCACACGCCATCTCAGCGCATAGCCCTAGAAATATATTTATAAATATTTCAAAGTCTTACAAGGCAAAAAAAAACTAGGTCTCTAGAAAAAGTTCTACCAGAATCATTCACTTGACAATATAGAAGTTGTTTACTTCTCACCGCTAACATATAAATCATCATTTCTTAGATGCTTGGAGAATACACCTTACTTCTAGTAACGTTTCTATACTCACTTGGTTATATATTTCAATACACATGTTATAGACATATTGTATTTAATACCCAAGAAGATTGAAACATTACTTTTATATTGATGAATATACCTGAAGAAGAAGTAGATACTTGCTTATTCAATTCAGTTTATTGTCTTTAAACCTCCATAATTATTATTTCATGATATGCAAAGAAAATGACCTCCTGTTAATATCCAACATTATTGCATTGAAGGACGTTGCGAATGTGCTTTTGACATTTCTTGTCATTGAGCTTTTCGCCTTGTCTTTCAATTTGTTTTCCATAATAACTAAAATTAATATGTCTTTTATATTCTTATTTACTTGGTGAACCTACCTAAATAGGTAATGAGGTGTTTACTCAGTTACTGTTTGTTTTGTAACCTAAAATGAAACTGGAGTAAATGAGTGAAAATGATAAGAGAAAGTGATCCATTGAAAGATCGTGATTCATCTTTCAATTTACACATGCTAGTGTAATCATTACTTTATTCATATCTTGCTTCACTTTCTCCTCAAAGACTTCTCGAAGACGAGACTACATGTTATATCATTCATGTCCTGATGTAGTGACTGCAACTAGCATCAGACGTTGATGATAGCATTATGAAATAAGCATATTTCTCACCCTCACCCTTGAGGCAGCTTAATAGGTGTAGGGACACCAACACCTTAAATTTACGACCTAGTAGTATTGTACGCAAACACCTGTACTACACTTGGAAATTCGTGTTGATTTGGACATTTACTTTTTCCAATATTTATTGCAGTATTAATTATGGTATAACTTGCCATTTTTTACAAAATAAAATTTTTGCTGATAAGTACTTTTATCTTAATTACCGATTTAGACATTTGGATTAATAAATTAAATCATTAAATATCTCTCACTATTTTATCGAATTCTAGGAACCCTCTATACTAGAATCATAATACTCTGCCACTTTAGTATTCCAGTGGCAAGGTTCTCTGAACCTCCACTCACAGTCTTCACGCTTTAGCTACGCCACTACTTAGAGGGTTCAAGGTAGGCATTGGACTGACCAACAACATTAACTCGCGACTCCTTGATCTGTTGAGTGAAATCTCAGCTTCTAATCATAACTTCATTTTCTCAACGCTTTCCGATAAAATGATAGCAAGTAAGCTTTGATTAATCCTTACCAATACTTAAGTTAAGTTAACCCATGACTCTCATAAGAAATCCTCGGTAGTAAGAGACACCCTCACCTTTGGCTGACAAGCACCCCGAACATCCGATTTTGTCCAAATTCGAATGGTGGAAGGCAATTACGACTTAATATTTTTTTTAAGGGTTATATATTTTTAAGTGATGAAAGAAATCATTTTCTATTTATTAAGCATGTTTTATGTGACTGCACTCACAACTGACTATGCAATAAATAGAAAAATCCATCGCGTCACATGTTTATTTTATCTGTGCATGTTTGTTTATTATTATATGTGATCGCACGTAAACTACACATTCACAAAATAATATACCATGAAAATATAAAATGAAGACATGATCAAATGAGACAATACTAGTGGTTGATCTATTGAGTGAAGAATGAATCAACCTAGACCCTAGGGGTAATACCTTGAGGCACGTCACTTGCTTCTCAAGTTGCATCACATGCCCATCCAATGCATCAAGCTTCTGTCTAGTGTGTCTCCATAACTTGACATGAAGTGCGTCACTGCGCGTCTCATCATTATACAATAGTACTCGCATGCAGGCGAGAGGATCTCAGGAGTAAAAATACAACTGAGAAAAATGGGTGTGCATACCCTTATACATATAACGACACTTGGACGACACACATATCACATCTTAATTAAACTAATTATTACAAACAAACATTGTAATAATAAATTAAATAAATTTAACAATCACCAAACATGTATTGGTCGATGTTAGGCTCTTGACCAGTCAATATTCATTAACTCGCGTATTTAAATTAAATGCAGAAATAAATTAAAATTTCATTAAAATTATACCCGAGGGTGATTTATTAAATTAAAATTCACTCTTTTTTTAATTAAATATTTACGTCATTCGGTCCCATTATTTAATTTAATTTTAAAACTAAAAACTAAATTAATTAATTAATTTAATTTTAACACAAAAAATTAAATTAATTTAACCCGAAGTACTAATTTTAAACTAAAAATTAATATTTTACTAATTTAATTTAAAACCAAAATTAAATTAATTACTTAATTAATTTTTTATTATAAAATTAGGACCCCAAAAATTCCGATCAAGACATGTGTGGGTTGGCCTGAACTCACGCATGCCCATTCCGGGCTATCCACAGACCCCGTGTATGGGTATTTTGGACTGGGCAGGCCCGCCCAAGCCCGTTTCAGGCTTGGCTAACCTACCTAGGTCCGTTTTGGGGAAAAGGGTGGAGAGTGATTCACAGGATACCTTGCGATGAGGTCTCTTGAGCGGTTCGAGTGGGTCGACGACTGGATCTGGATTTGTCCATATCTGGGAAGCAATGCAGACCACCGAGGCAACGAAGGATCTTGACCGGGCATCATCTCGGCTTCGTAGGTGCGGGCCGCTCGAACCCGCCGAAGATGCCGTGAGAGAAGGGGCATCAACGAAAACAAACAGGGAGGGGAACGACCGTGGTCCCAGCTATCAGTTCAGCTGGATCTAGGGCTTTGCCGACAAGAGAGGTGGTGCCCGACGGGGAAAGGAGGCGGTTTCAAGCGGTTTCAGCAAGAGGGCGGTTGAGCGAGAGCGACCCGCCGTATGATGGAGGTTGGCCTGGCGAGACCTCATGGAGGCAGTGACTTTACACGTGGCCTGCACAGTGTGGTCAGGTGGAGGAGCTGACCGAATGACGCCCTCAATTAAAATTAATGCAAATTTAATTCTTATTTGGGTTAAAATCTTCACGCATCCTTTTGATACCAATGGAAGGTATCAGACATAGACACGCAACAGAAGCCCCAAAAATGGGATTTTAAATTTTTTTCACTGATGATCGACATAAATTCATCGTCATCAGTGAAGCGTTGCTCCATTACTACCCGAGGATCCCACGTGAGGAATTTTAAGCACAAAAAAATAACCATAAAATACCTGGTTCGATCTGAAGCCGTGCTTGATGTCTGTTCATTGTTGGTGATCGCTGCTCGAAGAATCTGAAGTTGAATTCCTCTAGACCGTCCACATGTGCTTCAAGAAACCACGAGAGCGCTGATCGTCGAATGTTGAGTGCTAGCGCGGAGATCCGATGATGTCTTCAACGCTCCAACGATCACCACATCGCCTTGCTTATGATGCCCGAGAGAGAGCTCGATCCAAACTGCTGGATATAGAGCCTCTCTCTCTAGAATTAGAGAGAGAAAAGAGAGAGAGAGATAGTGAATAGTAATTTATGAATTTCATTCTTCTTCTACATATATACAGTGAAACAATAAATATCTGGAATAAACTCCCGATACCCAAAAATTTATTTGTCACTAAATAAACCATATATTATGACTACTGTACCGAGTCATAAAAACCATTTATATTATTATCACATTCTTGTAATACAATAAATATATTACGTGATAATACTCGAGCCCTTAGCTCGACTCTTCGTTCCCACAAATATTAAATGAACCTTGAATATTATAAATTAATATTCATTCAAATAATATTTTCCATGTATTTATTTTAAACTTGTAAATATATTTAATAAATAAATTCAATGTCAATTATTCTTAACTCAAATAATATGAATTTATTTGTTACTTTTATGATCGTATAACCTTGGACAATTTCTGGACCCCTGTGGTGAGACACACCATGTCCAATATACCTATTCAACCGAATATGACAAATTCTTGAATACGCTATTGTGCATGACCATTTAGGCTCTTATCTCGATAGCAGTGAATACTATTCATAGACTAAGAGCGAGATTTAGCAAGTCATCATGATTCCTAAAGAGATAAGGATAGTCATAACAACGACAACCAACCTATAAACACACACTATGTAATATAACCTCTTTGTCTTTAATATCTTATAAAACAGGACACACAATTGTTCCATCACCCTTTTCTTGATGTATTATTTGTTGATCTAACTGGACGAATTTACCCTTGACTGCCATGACCATGGTCTTATGAAGGTACCATTATCCTGATCAACTAGGCCCGAGATATATTACTTCCTTAACCTGGAAGTGACATATCTTTTCTTGACCATTCAACCAATACCATACCACCAATGACGCACCCAACACAAGCTACCTCGCCACGATTTCATTATCATGGTTTTTTTCTCTGCATCAAAGTACGCAATCAAATGACACACATTGGTAATGATCTCAAGTTATGAGACCATTACACATATTCGTAGATAGAAACATCCAATGACACCCAAAACATGTGGTGTTCCTATTGGGGGGTCTTTCCTCATGATTCCACTGCTAGAGATTACCAAGTGTAAACTTCATGAGAAGAAGTCTCAATGCCTATGAACCCCCAACACCTGATAGTCAAACATCTACTGTGTCCAGTCAGTAAGATGTATCTAGACCATAAGACCTTTTTTTAAGATTAATTTTATAGTATCTCAAGGTTCTCATTATAGCATGAGATATTCTATAACATTTTCATATGACAATTAATATATGGACATTACCATTAAATTGTGGACGCATAAAAGTCTACACTATAATGGTAAAAATACATCATGCATATCTAACTATATACAAAATATGGTAATTAAAAGTACTATTCAAATTGGGTCTAGGGAACCCACTATTACAACAATAGTGAGAGACATTTAATGATATAATTAATCAATAATGTCTAATTTGGTAATCATGATAAAAGTACAATCTGTTATAATTTATATTGTAGAAAATCAAAATAAATACCACAAGAAATAAACTGCGTTCATTATGGACAACTTTAATGTCCAAACTAGCACGAATATCCAAGTGTTGTACGGGTGCTTGCATGCACTACTGCAATATCGTAAATTCAAGGTGTTGGTGTCCCTATACCTGTTACAAACTACCTCAATAAGTGAGGATGTAAAATTGCTTACATGAGACTCGTGTATGAATCATATGATTGTTATGTCAAAATCTCATCACCAACATCTGATGCTTGTTGTGGACACTAAATAAGGACATGTGTGATATAACATGAAGTCTCATCTATGAGAAATTTTTGAGGAGAATGTGAATCAAGATATGAATAAGGTGATGATTACATTGGGCACATGTAATTTGAAAGATGGATCATGATTTTTTAATGGACCCCCTTCTCATATCATTTTCACCTATTTACTCAAGTTTCATTTAAGGTTACAAAAACGAATAGGATGGAGTAAATGATTCATTATCTATTTAGGTAAGGTTCTCCAAGTAAATAAGAATATAAAAGACAACTTAATCTTTAATTCTTATGACAAATAAATTGAAACACAAAGAAAAAAGGCCAATGAAAAGTGTGACGCCAATGACACATTCACAATGTTCTTCAATAAAATGAGGTTGGTTATTAAACAGGAGGTTATTTGCATCACATAACTTGAAAAAAATTCTATGGAAGTTTAAACACAAAGAACTGAATTTAGGAAGAAAGTACCCGCTTCTTCTTCAAGTATATTCATTAATATAAAACTCAATGTTTCAGACATACTTCTTGGGTATTAAATATAATATGCCTTTCACATGTATATCAAAATATAGTAACCAAGTAATAGAAACATTACAATAATTAATGTGTCTTCTTCAAGCGTCTGAGAAAGGGTGATTCCTAAGTCAGCAGTGAAAAACACTTAACTTCAAATTGTAAAGTTAACGATTTAAGTCAAACTATTATTGAGTACAAAAAAATATTTATCTCATGTGTTCATTGGAAACTAGGAGACATTATTTCAAGTTCAGGAATAAATGTTTTTTGTGGTATCTAATACTCAACCAATAGTTCAATGATACTTGAATCATAGGTAATACACGATGAATATAAAATGTAAGACTTATTTACCCAGTTGTGGAAAGATAATTCTTTTTCAAGTAAATCTAAAAGTTGATGTTAACAATATACCTAGTTTGGTATTTAGACTCAGTAGAGCTAAACATCTTTGGTATCATCGATGTATTTAGTTTAGACGAAGAAACCTTTAGAAATAAAGGTATGCCACAAATATTTCAAAATTAGTTCAGTAAGAGAGGGTGAACTATTCCAAGGGTAATTTAGTGATAAATATACTTCATAAGATTCCTTTAAGTAATTAAGGAATGTGAAAGTGAAGTATAGAATCTGTATGGTCAGAAGATATAAGATGCTTTGGGCTGGCATAATGAAGAATATCTTGACCAAGCATTCATCGATCAATGTAATGTAGTGCAGAGTAATTCCTAAATGCACATTACCTTATCCACATCACGATGATGATGTTAATATGGAGGATAGATAATAAGTCTTACATGTTAACATTGATCAACAAAATGTACCGTGGAATAATTCCTTAACGCACATTTTATACATCAGAGTCATGATGTAAGGAGTATCAATATTGCAACTTGCAAAAACTTCCATTATATTTCTAGACGTGCTTTGAAAATAACGGTGAAATCCAATAACTATATTCCAACTATAATGACAAAAGGATATCATATGAGTCATAGTATGATGGAAATCCATTATGTCATAGAACATGTTTTTAGTTTCAAAGAGTTTGTTAGGATAAAAAAAACTTGCATCAAGCTAAACTCATCGTGCATCTATGTAATTATCCTAATGGTTGGTTAAGATATTACATAAATCTCTAAGTTAGAAAAGTGGTAGTCAAGTGATAGACTACATTTCTATATAAGGGTACACATATCTATTAGAGATAGTAGGAGCAAGATTGACTTGAGTTTAGTCGATGCTAGAGGTGCACAAGTAGTTGGGCATTGGAACAAGTTCCACAAGTGCATGTGGAACAAGACTGTTCCAGAGACACATACTACGTAAAAAGGTTAAAACCATAGTGATGGTTTTATATTCACCATGGTCAGTGATAAACTATTCATTGAGAATAATAATTCCTACAAGAAGTATATGACAATCAACTAAGATTGACAGGGTCAATTAAAATTCAATAATGGATACCATGTATCAAAGTGCAAAGAGGCTTATGATTTTGAATACTGCGGTGGGTATTCAAGTGAGGTGATACATGAGTGGTAGAAGTGCGGTACCAATAAGGCTCGGTTGGTTATACTAAGTCGTTATGCCTAAATTCATTAGAATTTTACTTATAATAGCTGTTGAACTCTTCATTTTTTTTATTAAGGTGGTGCATCAGTCAAAGACCGAGACACAATTTATACAAAAAAGGAGAAAGGGAAATTATATGAGTCTGAAGTAAGGAATCTTATTACAATCTTTGTCATAAAGGGGGAGAAGATCCACCAACAAGGCATCCTTCCAAGTTAAGCCCTGGTTGAATCCCTTTCTAGCAAGACCATCCACAACCATGTTCTCTTCATGAAAGGCATGTGTGGCAATGAAGTTAGTCCCCATAAGTGAATCAAGGAAGTTCATCCAACGAGTAGTCAGTGGCCAGGAAAGATGCATCACAACCTCCCAAAGAGCATGGACAGCAGTCATTGAATCACTTTCAATCCAAAAATTATTCCAGCCCTTTTTCTTGGCAAAGCTAACGGCGTGTATCACACCCATCATTTCTGCCTCTAGAGACGATTCAATACCACAACTGCCAAAGAAGCACCCATGGAATTGACCAAGATAGTCTCTGAAGATAACACACCCGTAGGACCCGAGTTGCCTTTCAAAGCACCATTCACATCCACTTTGATCCACCCTGGGAGCGGGGCTTGCCAGAAGACCTCAAAAGTGTGCCACAATTGTTTGTAGAGTCCTTCTATCCAAAGTCGACAAAGTATCTCAAAGTCTCCAACCGTGTTGTCACAATGAGCATTCTGGATCGAAGCAGTATCCTTAATGGAAATGAGAATTCACGTCTTACCTGCATTAAGAATGGATGAGAAATTTTTGTGAATAATGGAATTTTTTTCATACCAGATCACATGGAGAAGTTCAGAAACTGCGGCTAGGAATAGGTTCTTGATCTATTGAGAGGAATCTAGTTCTGCACAACATTTTAATTGAGATCTGATAGTGTCAATGAGTAACCATCTGCAATCAAAAATGTCAAAAATATAATTCCAAAGAGTAGAGGTTGTAGCACAAGATAAGAATAAATGGTTAGTATCTTCTCTGTGATGATGACAATAAGGACACCTGGAGCAAAGTTATACCCCAAAATACTGCAGACAAACCTCTGCGGGAACACGGTTGTGGGCAAGATGCCGAATAAGAGTAACTCTTGAGGTTTTAATCCAGGGTTTGTCAAAATATTTTAACTAACAAAAATCAAGATCAGAGTTTGAGATATTATGATTATAGAAACTTTTGGAATCTAGGAAACCATTGTGGGAAGGCTCCTAAATAAGAAAATCCTCAGAATTAGTGAAGGAATAATTATCAATAACATGAAGGATGTTATTAGGAAAGTTGAAGCTACGATAGTGCATAACATCTTTTATAGAGGTGTTGGTATTTTATGGTAAGGAATCCGGAGATACCATAGAGATAAGAGGGGTGCCAGACCAGTTATCCATCCAAAAGTTTAGGGAAGAGTTCATGCTAACCATCCACTTAGAATTATTCATAATATTCGCAAAAGAATGTCTAATGGAGGGCCAGATAGAAGAATTAATGTAGTTCAAATTTCCCTTCTGTAGTTTTAAAATGAATCTTTTTTAGAAATTGAATGGAGTCAGAGTTATTATGAATTATCCTCCAGGTGAGTCTAGCTTGTAGGGAATCATTAAAAAGACTGAGATTTTTGATGCCTATACCACATTTTTATAAAGGTTTGAAACATGTGGCCCATGGGATGGTCACTAGCTTCCTTTCAATAACACTGCCATTCCAAACAAAATTCTTGATGTAAACATTGATTTTATTCAGAAGACCTGCATGCCATTTTTAGACCATCATCAAGTTAACCATTTTGGAGACAATAGTGGATTTCACTAGAAAGATCCTGCCAACCATAGAGAGGGACTTACCCTTCCAGGATGAGAGTTGGTTTATGACCTGATCAACAGCGTTGAGGAAGTACATGGATTTGGGACTTCTCCAAAAGATCGAAACTCTAAGATATGTGAAAGGAAAATATCCTTATATGATTCCTAGACTATTGATGATTCTATTTTTTCTAGAATAAGAGAAATTTTTTCCAAAGAAAACATAGGATTTGTTCCATCTTATAAATTGATCAGCGATTTCTTTATAACGAGACAAGGTATTCTTTAAGTTTTGAATATTCTTTTTATCGCCTTTGATGAATAAGATGATTTCATCAACATATAGAAGATGTGTAGGGACATTTAAGTTTCTAGCATCCTGAATAGGTTTGATTTTATTTTGATCCACAAGGCGGGTGAGCAGTTTGCTCAAGTAATCCTTTGCAATAGCAAAGATAATGGCAGATAAGGGATCTCCCTGTCTGACTCCCTTGGTGCATTTAAAGTATCATTTAGGGGAACCATTAACAAGGATAGAGATGGAAGCTGAATTGAATAAGAAATTTATCCTGTTGATAAAAATGTCATTAAATCCAAAGGACTTAAGGACTTTGAAGATGAAGCCCCAATCAATGGTATCAAAGGTTTTCCTAATATCCAGTTTAATAGAGATGTTGCCTCCTCTGGTGGTTTTATTGAGGGTGTTAGTACATTCATAGGCTAGGAAAATGCAGTCTTGTATAAACCTTCCCTTTATGAAACCAAATTGATTCCAAGAGACAATTTTATTGCATAAAATAGAGAGTTTATTGGCGAGCAGTTTAGCAATGATTTTGTAAATAGAATTAATAAGAGTAATGAGTTGAAAAAGATGAATTTCAAAGGCGCTGTCCACTTTTGGAATTAAATTAAGAAATTGATTATTAAGGCCATGAGGAAGATTACCATTAGAAAAGAAAGATCCGACAAGTTTGAAAACATCTGTGTGAATAATCTCCTAGTATTGTTGGAAAAAACCATTGTTAAATCCGTCAGGGCCCAGGGTACTATCAGTTTTAAGGCTAAAGACAGTGTCTTTGATTTCGTGTTCAAGGGGGATGCTAAGAAGATAAACATTGTCTTCCTCGTTTAACATAACTAGAATGACCTCAGGAAGGAGGTCCCTGTTTATATTTGGGCCATTGAAAACCTTATCAAAGTAAGCAACCACATGATTGACAATCCCTTACTCAGAGTCAATGAGGACATCATCGTCTCTGAGAAGAGAAAGGGGTCTACAGTCATTTCTGATTCTTTGAAGGGAATTATAGAAGTTAGTATTTCTATCACCATCAGAAAGCCATTTTGTTTTAAAAATTTGTTTACATAAGTTGTATTTAAGGGTAATAAGAGAATTGAGATTCATGGAAGTGTTGATTTTAAGCTAGGGATCCAAGGAGAAATCAGAGTTGGTGGAAGTGGTTTGAATTTGAATAAGATCATTCTCAAGATTGGATATTTCCTTGTCCATTTGTTTATATTTGTCTTTACACCAAACTTTGAGACATAGTTTGAGGTGTTTTAATTTGGTGGACGTAGGGATTTTTCCCGAACCACGTAAATAGCTGTGTCCTTTTTTGCTTTCATTCGTTCGTTCTTTCGTTTTCTCATTTTTGTCGTTGTGTCTCCCGACGATTCCACAATAGTGTCCAGAGCAGGGATATTTTTGAAAGCCCTATCCAATTTTCTAGAAACAACCCTATTGTATTGTCTTCTATACCATATAAATTAGGCACCAATGAGGTTAATTTCTACAATGTCACAATATTCAATTGTAGTTATGAATTCTCTTGAGGAGATGGAAGAATGGGATGGGCCAATTTTCTCACTAGAGGAGAGAATAACATTAAAGTCACCGATCACAAACTAGGGATCCCGAAGGGTGCTAGCTAACCCGTAAAGATCATGCCAAAGGGACCTGTGATATTGATATATATTCTTAGCATAAATCACGGTGAAAAAAATATGTGATCCATTAAGGGAAAAATCAAAAGTGAACATTTTTTCAGAGCTTTTAAAAACATGAACATTCTGTAAGAAAGCATGATAAAAAACCCAAAGAGATTCTACTTAATTTCCCTCTTTCCTAGCACCTAAAAAATTACAATCATAAGTACAAAGGTGCCTAAAATTCAAGGAAAAGTTGGTTTTTGGTTCGACAATAGAAAACATTTTAGGATGATGAATTAAAAGAAATATTTTAAGAACATTACAAGTATCACGGTTAGCGATGCCCTGGAAATTCCAGAAGAATAAATCCATTAAAACCTGGTTTTGGAGGCAGAACCCCCCCTTTTTATTTTTTGTGCCACCCGAGACCTTCTTATTCTTGGATATTATAACAATTTGAGAAGTAGCCAGAGTGGATTATTGGATTGGATCTTGTAACAATTTGAGAAGTAGCGCTTTTGACAAAGTTGGTCACCGATCACTGTAGCAACGTGGACTTACTATTCGGAACAGTGGAATGTCTTCTTCATATGTAGCCCATTTCAGGCTAGGGTTTTACTACTGAAAATCCTCTGTAATTTTGTGCTCCCAATATAGTGAATTCTGCCTCTCCCGTGGATGTAGGTATTTTTCCCAAACTACGTAAATCGTTGTGTCCTTATTTGCTTTCTTTCTTTCGTTTTCTCTTGTTTCTGTTGTTGTGTCTCCCGACAATTTCACAACATGGATTTCCTTTCCTGTTAACTTATAGAGGAAATAGAATAACTGTTAGTAGCACCATCCTTTGAAGTGGTCTGATTTGTATCAGTAACAGGTTCCGAGGGGGCCCAAACAGTGTCAGAGCATATACCAGGTTGAGGTTGTATTTTCACTGCCACTGTTTCCTCGTTAGATAAGTTCATGCATGGTTGAGGGGTCATACCTGAGTTTCCATCTAGGAGGACCAAAGAAACAGATTTATCAAAGGATTTCCCATCATTAGTTCTACGAGCAAAGCCCTCTATGGTGCCCTTATCATGTGACAATGGATTTCCAGAGTAGGGTCCAACGCCCGTGGGTGTTGCAGAATTAGAAATAGATGGGTCATTGTTATCAGCGGAATGTCCATCACCATTAGTGGGGTCAATGAGAACCTGCTGCTTCCTAGTGTAAGAATATATATTGTTTTACAATACGGTGTCCTTGGTTCCCTCACTGGAAGAAATCGCATGAAATGAAACATGATGTTCAGGTTCTGAAGATGACAAGACTCCAGTTCCCTTGAGTGTAGCAGATGCGTGGCTGGCTGGAGTCCTGTTATCAGATTCAAGGAGATCACCTTTATCAACATTAATTAACTCCTCATGCTCCTTAGTGTGAGGAGGATTTTTGTTTTCCAGTTCTGAGTTTCCAACATCCCCACTGGGTGGAACCGCAAGACCTACATTAGTGTGTCCAGATTATGAGAAGATCAAATTGTCAAATTCTTCAACCATCGAGTTATCTTTGGGCTGATCACAAGCAACCAGATTGGGTTTCTCACAAGAATCCAGAACTAAGCTCTCAATTTTCTCTTGAATGCTTTGGTCCAAGGTGGCCTCCTTCTCTTCCTCAACAAGCATAACCCAATTCGAACCCGAAGTCTCTCCCAAGTGAGTTTATTTCTTCACCCATATTTCTGATTTTTTCTTGAGTGGTTCCGACTTGTCAAAGGAAATATTCTTCTCCTTATTTCCCCTTATAATTTCAGTCCACCCATCATCCTTTGGTTGGGAAATTTGGCCTTTCATAACTCTACAATTCATCAAAGAATGACCTACAATTTTACAGAGATTGCAAAATGGTGGCATGCGCTCAAATTCAATCCGGACCTCTGTTTTGTAGTCTTTAGCATTGAAACAAATGACCTCCAGTCGCTTAGAATCCAGATCAACCTCAACCATGACTCGACCGTATAAGCCAATCTCATCATTTAAGGTACGCTGGTCGATCTTGGGAGGGGTTCCAATGCAGGACGCCAAGTCATTCAAGATCTTGGGATGCTAGAAAAACCAGCTCAGACCATGTAGTTTAACTCATATTTGGGCCGTATTATTCCTAAAGGAATTCATGTTAAAGGTATTGTTCCATTCAAAGATCCTTAACACATCAGGTTTAAGTTGCAGGTTCCCTAATTTCCAGACTCTATCGATTTCTTCTTGGGATCTTAGAAGCAAATGAAAAAAACCCCTTTTGATTGGAATAAGTTTCCAGTTGGAGAAACCCCAGACATGGGTAATCGTACTCTTCAACTCAGTAGTAGAACATGGACTCTTCATGTTTTAATAATGTTTTGATGATCACAAATCCTTTTAAATTTGCTCTAACTATCTTAAATCATGTGTAGAGATGGTTTGTTTCCCTATTCTTTAATGTTTTCAACTCATGGTATAAACTTTCACAAGATCCTGATTACTATAAACCATGTTTGAATCATGATTGAATATTATAAACTATATTTTGTTCTATAATGTTTTATTATATTAATGCATAAGTCTAATTCATTCTATGAATATTATTTTCTAAGACAGCTTTACAGATATCTGGCTAAGTCTAAGAAACTGTAAGTTTGACATCGGTTTTGGATTTTGGCAAAGTCCCTGACACCGTGACCCTGACACCGTGACCCTGACACCGTGACCCTGACACCGTGAACCAAACACCGTTACCCAGACACCGTGACCCTGACACCATAACCAGTTTCAGATCTCATGAATTCTGTGACACCGGTTCCTTGCTACCATCACTAAGACACCGTTCAAATTTTGGAAAAGGACCAGACACCGTGATCCAGACACTGCATCTGTGCTACTGGTTCCTGATCTCAATCCAACTGTGGCATCATGACTATCTCACCGCTCAAAGGAAAATAAGAAGACACTGTTTCCTGGTGTTACCATTTCCAAGTGATATCATTTCAATAAAAATCGTGACACTGTTCATTAATCCATTTTGTCATTTTCAATTGAATTTCTAACGGTCATATTTGAGTCATTTAAAGGCACTGACATAATTAATGTTTCTTTGTAGACATATCATCTAACAATATGTAGTATGAGATGTAGAATACATGTATCCTGTCATCTCCAACACATGCACCCCATAACAAAAAGGAAAGTACGACATTGGAACAAGGTGTAGAGGAATGAGTTTTGAAAAGTGAACAGATACATGCAACAAGATACAATTGAAGAACAAATGAATCACTCTCGATTCCCAAAGACTGGACTACTGTAGATCAGAGCCAAAAACGTCTTCGTACCAACTCAAAGAAGAACACATGCTACATAGCTTACACCATCAAACTAGAGATCAGAGCACTAGACTTGCGATACTTTGTTTTTCATAAGAGGACTCGACACTTGCATATGATTTATCCTACAAGTCCAGAGATGCATAAAATAACACTTAGAGCACTTCTAACCCATTCTCATCATCTTTGATCTGTTGTGTACTGTTTTTAGCTTTCGAGCAGTGTGTGTGTGTTTGTATTAAAACACACACTATATCCTGTATTAAACTGAAGGATACAAGATATCCTTCCTCTCACATCTTCTTACATCTGTTTACTCCCACATATAATTGTAGAAAATTTCCTTGTGTGACCTAGTAGTTTATACCCACGAAGAACAGTGGAAGAGGTTCTGTGACCTGGACAGTCCTATGTACTGTTGTTTTACCCCGATCCAGGGTGTGGATCAATCTCATATCTATTTTTCTACTTGGTGGTATGTTATCACCAAGTGGAGTGGATTAAGTCTCGGCTTGAGACTGAACTACTTGTTTTATACGCTATGTATTTTGATTTAGTTTTTCTCCGCTTTACTTTATATTTCAAAAAACTAAATTTTACTTTGATAGTTAGTCTTGGATAGAAGTTATAATTGTTTTGACTTATTATAATAACTCCAAAAGTTGTATCAATAACTCACATTGATATTACTGAGAATTAATCAATCTTCTAAGAAGTTATTTGAACAGTCAAACTATTACAACCTTATTACCTTGATTAACTGGCATGTATTCATTTTTATTGGGGAATCTTTTTAAGTGAACTTTTTGACAGAAATTTTTATAGATACTCAATTAACCCCCTCTTGAGTAATCTACCTCGACCAACAATAGATATTTTCTATGATCATTTAATTGGCAGTTGAATGTCAAGACCATCTTTCATGGAAGGTTTCAATATGATGCAACCAGAAAGAGATGATGACATCACATAATGCCAATAAGGGTGCAGGTTACTTAAATCCAGTTTATGATTAAAGTATCTCAATCATAGAATATTACTTTAGAATGATTGTTTACCATTTTTCTACCAAAGTTTAGTGTGAGTGCCATTGTTTTTCAAGTAAAATATGTTCGACAACATATGAAAAACAAATATTGATCTTATAGTTAGTTAAGATCAGGATGAAAGTAATTCTCCAGATATTGACTGAAATAACAACCTAAGTTTTAGGGAACAAGATCTACTGAGGTAAATCTAATGGTTTCTTGGAACTAGTCAATCATACATATACTGACATGGTATTGAAAAATACAAGTTGGAACAATTCAAGAGAATAATTTTTGCCAGTGTCACATGACATAGATCTATTCAAGGCAATGACATAGGAGGATATTAAGTGGTGGGTTGAGTTTCATACACTTCAGCGATGGATCAATCACATATGCCATTATATGTGCAAGATATGATATTGAAAACATATACTTTATGGTAGGAAAATATCAGTTGTATCTAGGAGAACTACAAGTAAAGTAGTCAGAACTATCTGATTGTACTTGGCAAAGTACAAATGATATGTACCTAGTATGTGGAAAATAAGGGATACTAGTTTTAATGGGACACAAACTAGTATTCTTAAGATCAAATTGATCTAGTATTGCAGTTAGGTTAAGGTGTTGAGTGGGACAAGCTCATAAAAGCCAGTGGTAGCCATACCTACAAAACCGAGTATGTTGCAGCTTATGAGGTAGCTAAGAATCAATTATTAAATACAATGATTTATTTCAGTTCTTGGAATCACACTAAGTAAAGATTTATTATTATAATACTTTTTATTATCATATCATGTATATATTTAGATATAAATGATGAATACTTACCATTTTATTATAGATATTTATGCGCCCACTATTTAATGGTAATGTCCACAGATTAATCTTTGTATCAAAATGTTATAGTAGATCTCATGCTATAATGAGAACCTCAAGATACTATGAAATTAATCTTAAACAAAGGTATTATGGTCTAGGTACATCATACTAATTGGACACGGTTGATGTTTGACTCTTAGGTGCTGGGAGATCATAAGCATTGAAAATCCTTCTCATGATGTTTTCACTTAGTGATCTCTAGTAGTGAGATCACGAGGATAGAACCACCAATAGGAACACCACATGTTTCAGGTGTCATTGGATGTTCCTATATATGAATATGTGTATTGGTCTCATGACTTGAGATCATTACTAACGTGTGCCATTTGATTTCATACTTTGATCTAAGTAAAAAACCATGATAATAAAATCGTGATGAGGTAACTTGTGTTGGGTCAATAATTGGTGGTATGACATTGGTTGAATGGTCAAGAAATGTTTTGTCACTTCCATGTTAAGGAAGTAATATATCTTAGGTCTGGTTGATGAGGATGGTACTACCTTCATAAGTCTTTGGCCAAAATAGTCGAAAGGTAAATCCATCCGGTTAGATCAAAAAATAATAAAGAAAGAAAAGGTTAATGACACAAGTGTATGTTCTGCTTTATGAGATATTTAAAGATAAAGAGATTATATTACACAATACATGTTTGTAGGTTGGTTGTCATTCCTATAATTATCCTTATATATTTAGTGGAATTGATGGGTTTTTAGACTCCGCTCTTGGTGTGTGGATTTTATTCATTGCTATCGAGATAAGAGCCTAGAGGGTCACACACAATAATGTATTCAAGAATCCGCCCTATTCTGTTGTATAAGTATATTGGATATGGTGGGTCCCACTATGGGGTTCGAGTGTTGTCCAAGTTATCAATCACCGATAAATAAATAAATTCATTATTATTCAAGTTATGAATAATTGAGTTGAATTTATTTAAAGTATTTACAAGTTAAGTAAATGTGAGAAAATATTAATCGAATAAATATTATATTGATATTCCAGGTTCGTTTATTATTAAGCAGGAATTACGAGTCTAGTTAAATGCCTCGGGTTTATCACGTAATATATATTTTTATATTACAAGAATGTGATTAAATAGTAAATAATATTTATGACGCATCATAATTAATTATTTATTGAACGTTTAAATAAACAGGGGTTGGGGAACCCTATTGGGTATTTTGAACATCCACTATTTATAGGAGAGAGGCTCTCGCCCTAAACTATTCACAACGAGAATTTCATAGCCTCTCTCTCCTCTCCTGCTCTCTAGAGAGAGTCTCTCGATCCAGACATTCAGATCGAGTTCTCCCTCATGTATCGCAAGTTTGACGATGCAATGATTATTGAAGCGTCGAAGGCGTCATCAAATCTCCGCGCTAGCACCCAAAATTAGACAATCAACACTCTAGAAAATTTTAGAAGCACGTGTGGACGATCTAGATGGATCTTGCTATGGATCCTTAAAGCAACGATCATTGATGACAAACAGATGTCGAGCACGACTTCAGATCGAGAAAATGTATGTTTTTTTATTTTTAATTCACATGCCCTTTTAATTTATGAAAGATCCTTGGACCGTACTGGGGCTAGGATCATCAGCGACGACAAGTTCCGTCATCCCGATGATGAATTTTTTTCAAATCTCCGGTCCACCGGTTTCCGCTGAGTGCCCTGATACCTTTACATAATATCCGCAATCATTGATTTTATCTTGCTTCAGACACTGTAGAACCATTGACCAAAATAAGTAAATTATTTTGAAATTTGTTTTGATAGTTGAGTCATTTTATATATACCTCAATATGTTTTCATTTTAAGTAATCCACATAATTTTTAATTTCAATCATTGACTTCATGCCACGATTTAGCCTATATTTAGCGTTCACCCTATCATAACATTTTTTTTGTTAAAATATAGACTAAAACATATAATTAGATGGTTATCTATAAAATGTCGATTGCAATGTATTACAAATTCACAATACACATCATGTGTGGTCAGTTTGTTGGATATCCATGCATTAGATCCAAAAAATAAATATTTGGGGTATCCAGATTGAGTGCTATCAATATCCAATGTTTCATAAAAAAACAAAATAAAATAAGTAATGAAAAAAATAAAAAATATATTTTATGTGATTATATCGTTGAGTTTTACCCTTGAATTGTAGGCATCAAAAATATTCTTTCATCTGCTATTTTTTTCTCAAACATGTCATTTAGATCATTTTTTTCTTATCAATTTATTTTTTCTCTAAAGATTTTTCTTGCGTAGAAATGATATAGGTATTAATAAATCCAAATCATGGTTCACACCGTTTTCTATTTATATAGTAGTAATATAAATTTTTGTAGAAAATATGAATAGTTATAAACTTTAATGAACATATTATATCATTTTTTGGATTGACATATTATGAAAATGTACCTTATGTATGTATTCACAATTGAGACTCCCAACTATTCAAATATGAGAATCTTATTTATACTCTCGAGACCAATTTCATCTATAATGAATGTTCCAAATATTTATTCTTCATATGGAATGTAAGACATATCTCCATCTTTAAATGTAGTCTCTGCATGAAGTTGTAATGATAATAAATGTTGCAGTGGAGTTGGTGAGGAGAAGGTACTCCCAGAAGGTCCTTTTTATTTCTTGGTCGATTAACTAGATTGTTTTGATCCAGCCTTCCGTTTCCCTATCACTTTATACATCTGTAACACCATTCCTCACTTCAGATCTTTTTTCATCGAATGTTACAGTTTTTTCATATGAAAAAATTGTTAAAAACATACCTCATGTATCTTTATAAATATTAGGCGGCCATGCTACAAATGTTATAATATCATCATTGACCATTGTAATATCCAGATCATCAAGTGGAACAAATAACTCAGCGGTTGACTCTCGAGCTACCTCAATCCTCACTCTCATGAGATATTTTGGGAGTTATTTATTGTGTAGCTTGTATCCTGGGATATTATACATCACACACTTTGAAACATGGTGGTACGTGAGTGTTGATAGATAAAAACCACATACAACTTTCCCTACATAATTTTAGTAATATAAATTTATCGAAAGTTATTTGATTCACTTTTAGGAGAAAGAGTAATGACAAAACTGATTACCTCGGGTAAGGTATGCAGTTGAGGGGAATGATTAGCCTCAAAGCTGGCAGGGTCATTTGGTTGTTCATGTGCGGATCTTTGTTCCACTACTGATTCGCTTTGATCCTTTCTCATATATTGGTATGCCAAACTAGACAAGAAAATAATATCTTGCAAAACATCTGTTTGTTCCTAAAATTATTTCATCATTTTATATGTATTTTCTTATGGTTTTTTCTACTCAAAATATGTTCAAGGAGACACTCCAAAACCTACTCCTCTAACATGATTATATTGTTTTGGACACTTAAAAACTACTAAAATTAGTTTTTCTTTGGGTATGGTCGCAGCTGATTCTTGTGTCTAAACTTAATAAAAAAAATGAGCATAAATAGATATTTTTATGTAATACTGTTATAAAGAATAATGAATTACTATTATGTCATACTTATTCATGTTTCTCATACTGCATTTGTGTTTTCATCAACTAGTTTACTCTCCTTATTTACGTGAGCCTCATTCCAATGCACATGACGTGGGATGGAAGTGACTTTAGATTTTGACTCATCAATCTACATATAAATAAAGGAACATATATTTCTTCATATCACATAAAAATTTTATTGTTGATTTAAAATACATATTAATTTATTCTCTAGTGAAGTGTACCTCATCCTTGTTTTTTGACATGGTTCATTGGTTTTGATGCAAGTGTTTTATTTTTAAGACTCCTTCTCCAGTTCATAAATTAATAATTTTGAATCAAATTGGATAAAAAAACAATATAAAACAATATATTATCGACTACAATACACCTAAAATGATTTCTCATCATGACAAATGATGAAATCATTCAGTGTTTCCTATTTTATAATGTGTGTATAAACTGGTGGGTGGGACTTTACTTTCCCATCAACATCCCTCAGATTAAATTTGATAAGAAGAGTCTAGAGGCCTCTATGGGCTTTTCCAACGACCATTAAGACATATTTCGTACGGAAATCGTTTAAAATAAATGAACTCTATAAGGAATGATGAAAATTAAATCAATGTTTCATTATATAATTTTTCAGTAAAACAAATAAATGTTGTCATAACATTACCTTTATATTTTTTTCAAAGGGTTTACTTTGTTATAGGTTGAAGATAGTGCCACAAATTTATATCAATCGACACATTCATCCTCATTGTAACCCAAAAATAATTAATGAACATTGATTTATTGGGGTTAATAGGTTGACCGTGTTGATTCCAACAAAACTCAAATTTTATACCCTTACTTCTTGCCTTGATAATTATAGTCAACACTATGGTACTGTTTCGTTCTTATTTTTTTTCATCAACATGCATTTGATCCCCTAATCATTCTGTAATTTCAGCATTAACAACCAGTTCTTCCTTGGGATTGGTAATATCATCATGCGAAGAAGACATTGTCTGCATGAGTAGTCAAACATTTAATTTAGATTATGTTAATATAGTAGAGAACACATAATATTATGAGGAAAAATATAGTATATTAAAAAACACTTTAACATTCTCATTGAACTCTATTTTTTTAAAGGTTGAATGGATTTGGCTCCTCTATCAAGAATCCAAGTCTCCTCTTTGTGGTCCTCTCTAACATACAAAACATTACCTATATTGAGATTTTCATGAACTGATTGTGATCTCCTAATTATAGGATCATACTCAATTGAATTTTCATTTGACCTTATAGTTGTTTTAGTTTCCAGTAGGACAATTGATAAATTCTTGTTTTCTAGATCTGAGACATAAAATACTTGCACTGCTTGTGATGCCATTACGAACGGCTCATCGTTTTCCCCTTCCACACTGAAACTCACCTTCATGAAGTCCATTTCATCAAATTTCATTTCCCTCATGTTGTTAACCCATTTGAAATGGAAAATCGGCACTTGAAATGTTGTATAATCCAACTCGTATATCTATTCGACAATGCAGAAATACGACATATTCACATAAATTGGATTTCTATCTTTGGAACCAAATATGTGCATTGCTTCCAACACAAGTGTAACTCTACTGTTTTTCACCATACTACAGTCATCATGTTTTTTTGTATAGAATGTATAACCATTGATTACAAAACTAGTGTAAGATATAACATTTTCATTTGGTCTCCTAGATAGCCATCAAATTCATTTGACAATTAAATTTGGATTTTCAGATAACTCCTTATAAATATGATATTTAAACCATCATATAAACTATTTATTATGTGTTTGATATCAATATTTTAGAACTTGATGGATTCAAATCTCTAAGAATTTCTTTTTGGGTTTCAACATATGAATCAACATCTTCACTATTATGTAAAATGTAAAGGTGTGCTTCCTCCCACTCTGTGATGATAATTGTAACAACATATCTTTTGGAAATCCCTTCACTCATAATGTGTCTGCTATGATGAAACTTTGGGAGATTGATGATATAAACATATAATAGGTAATCAGTAAAAAATTCAACAGCTTATTCAACAATATATCATTCCACAACACAACTTTCTGGACAACTTTGATTTTTGACATACCCTTTCAAAATCTTCATATACTATTCAATGAGGTACATTCATCTGTAATGGACATGACCACATAGTTGAACCTATCGATCCAAGTGAACTATCAGGTGGACCATTATATCAAAGAATTATGGTGAAAAGAACATATCTAAATCACATAATATGATTGCAACATACTTATTCATGATTGAAAACTTCATTGGGTCTATAATTTTACTGCATATGACTTTGAAAAAAAAGAAGAGTATGGTTAATGTATGTCATACATTTTGAGGCAGAATGAAACATAAAGCAACATACATAAAATCTTACATCAAAACATGATAGTCTCATGATTTTAGTTCCTATAACTTCAAATTAGTAATTGACGTGGCGTTCTTGATATTTGATGAATATTACTTTGGAAAATTTACACCATTAAGGAAAATGAAAAATTGTAATTTTTCCTATCCAGATAGTGTAAGATATTGGAGAACGAAAAATATTCCCTTTACCCTTCATCAGTGCTAACTCTTCCCTTTTACCCATGTCAATCATGTCCAACATAGCCTTGATGTCATCTTTTGTTTTTCTAGTAAGATTTAGTAACACGTCAATAACACTATCAAATACATTTTTTTTCTGCATGAATGACATCAAGAAAATTTCTGATGTACAAATAATTTCATTACCATAATTCAAAGAAAATTGATCTCTTTCCAACCTGATTTTGTAAGGGTTTTTGAAAATGGGTTACCAAAAACAGTGTCAATATCTTTTACTTTATCGAACAGTTGATCATCCATTAATAGAGACAGTGTTGTACCTTGTTTGGTATTTCCATCAAATGTTATCATCCAGGATCAGTATTTATGTTGTCGAGGTAAAAATATTTGTTGTCCTAAAAACACAATTTTTGAGGAATGTTTCAACCAAACTGAGTGTGTACATTCTTCACAAATAGGACACCCCAACATTCTTTTAATGCTATAGCCTGAAAAATTCCCATAAGCTGGAAAGTCATTTATCATTCTGTACAACATGACCCTTAATGTGATTTTTTACTTCTATGAGCATCATACGTTGTAACACCATCATCCCACATCAATTTTAGATCTTTGATCAATCGAGCCAAATAGACATCACTATCATTACTTGGTTGCTCTGGTCCATATATAAAAAGAGACAACATAATGTATTTACGCTTCATGCATAACCCTGATGGCAAGTTATAATTTACCAACATGGTGGACCATGTACTATAAGGAGTGCTTTGTACGCTAAAAGGATTTATTCCAACTGTAGAAAACACAAAACAGAAGTTTATCAGCTCATTTTTAAATCCAAGATACTCGTAATCAATTTTCTTCCATTGAGGAGGATCTGTTGGATGATGTAGGTTGTCATTTTTAATTCTTATATCTGCACGTCATGTCAATTATCTTCCAGTTTCTCGACATCTATAGAGTCTTATAAACCATGAAATGATAGGAAAATACCATAAAATTTTTGAAGGACTTGATTCATCTTTCTTGTATCGATCCATGCCACACTTAGGACATTTTATGAGTGATTTATAGTCCTTGTGAAACAATATGCAATCATTTGAAAAAACATGTATTTTTTTAGAGATCACGCCCACTGAGCGTAGCATTTGTTTAGTGTCATACGTTCGACAAGAAAATTTATTTTCTTCTGGTGGCATATCATTTAGGAGACCAATTAGTTCTGTAAAGCCGATGTCTCTCTATTTGATGTCTTCTTTCAAATTATATAACGTCAATAGAGCTAAAAATGTCGTTTATTTAGTACAACCAATATACAATGATCTCTTAGAACAAATATTTAACTTCTCAAACAACATTTAACAATAAAAAATGACATCTTAGATTTCCATTATCATTTCTTAAATGCAACCTCCATCATCATTTACAATGGTATTCATATCAAATGATCCATAAACTATTGTATCATCTCAATCGGTGTGCACATTCAGTTTTTCCCCGTGTTTAGTCCAACATTTGTATCTCTTATCTATTCCTTGACAGTTCAAATGTTTTTCCAACTATTCCAGACTAATTTTTCTTGAATAACAACAATGTAAATATAGATAAAGGATTTGAGAAGGGTCGTATACATGCTCTATTTCAAACTTGATTAACTATTTAACTCCATCTTCATACTCTTTTATCATACGATTAGAGTGAATCTATTTTCGATTCATATCCATCTTATTGAGTTCATAAAATATTCATTTTGTACAAAAAATAAAAAAATACACATAAGATAATCATTATAAAAGGTGAAAGTTATAGATAATTCTAATAAGGGGAACCCAACATTTGATTGTTTCAAATAATTTTAGTATGCTTTGAAGGAAATGAGTAATTGAATTTAAGAAAAGAATTACTCCACTATAGTAGGTGTTATCCTATGAATTCATCCAAAATGATCACTGGTACCCGGTCTGGAATGAATACTTCTTAGAGTTGTTCAAGAAACATGCAAGATGTCCAGAAGAGATGGGGAATGAGAAACAAAATGTAATAATAAATGTTCGAGGGATGAAGTTGATGAAGATGAAAGTTGTCTCCTTAAATCTAAATGTTCCCAGGCTAGGAGTTGGTGAAGAACCGAAAAACACTTCTTAGTTTGTTGCATAAAGATGAAAAATCACCAACATCATTCTGATCCTTACAAGGGGCTCCTTGACTAGTGTGATCGTGAGAAGGCTCAATTGGATGGTCTTACACACACTCATGCTGAGATAGTCATTGCGGTTGCAACATTCAAAACAAGTCTTCAATTACTATATGAAAAGGAAAAGACCTTTGGTATGAGGACTAAATTTCAGAAGCGCTTAGCATCTCGTGATAAAATAGTGGTAATTCTAGGATAGTTTCTGTAACCTTGCTAGGTGGAAGTCCAGTAAGTGGGAGGAGTTGATATTTATTCATTTCTTCACTTGGTATGTGGTGGGTTAGGTGGTGTCTCATTGACAGTCTGAGTGGATATTTAAAGGAGTGGGAAAGTTCAAGCGACTGTCACCTATCAGTGGAAAAATGTCACGTATGATTAATTCAAAGATCTAGAAAAAGAAGTGAGTAATTGAAATCATACAAAACATTTGACCACTGAAAAGTATCAGTCGACCCTTGACCATTCTTTCCTTTAACTATGACATCTTACCAATGACAGGTAGCCACTTCAAGCATAAATATTTACCCTCTCATTTATTATCATTTACTATGTTCTGATACACTTTATATCATAAATCAAGGGCTTTCAAATCATTATTTCATGTATAATTATAAAACATCTTATTAACAATGTTAATAAAATGGATTTCTTACTCAACTAAATCACTTATAGACATATATTAATCTAATCATCACTAATAAATATGTTGGAAAAAAAATTAGTTAAATGGTTTGAAGATGTATAATTAAATTTTAGAGGAGGTGGCTAAAATTATTTAATATTAAAAATATTTTATTTTTTCAAAGAACTATTTTTCTTAAGTACTGAGAATTTTAAACATAATAAATTAAATTGATCTGTGAAGTGTCCATGTGTTGAAGTTATATTTGTTATGAATTGGTTGTCAATGTAAAGGAAAGTCAATGTTTTTTAAAGAAGAATGAAGTTGAAGTTGGAAATCATTGGACATGCAATGGAGTAATTGTCCTATGTTGGAAAAGTAATGTGGATGAGTTGGCTTCTTGGTGAGAAAACCTTCATTCCATAACCATCGTTCACAATAATTTCCATTGGAAATATAAGTAAAACTCCAATAAAGATCACATTTTCAAATGAACAAAGTCTTATATAAAAGAGATTATAATCCAAATTGAAAATACATCCTATGCCATCAATATAAACAAATAATCTACCAACCTCAAGGTAGATTTAAAGTTTTAGACCCTACATATAAACAGAGAATCTAAAAACCTTTGGGTGGGGCCTTTGTCCCTTGTTATAAATAAGGAATCTACTAGACTCAGGTTGATACTATTTCTCAAGACATCATTTTGAAATCATTTTTCAAATCAGTCTTCAAAAACTAGAAACATTATATTAAATAATTTCATGAACAAAACATACATTATTCATTTGGTTCATAATATCATTGCAAAAAATTTTATCATTTTAAATTTAAATCCATTTTTTACGGTAAATTGTAATATCATTCTTTTATAATGACATTGATTTATCAAAATAAAATAAACCATGAAATGATTTTCACAAATAACATTTTCAAAAATTCTGATAGACTTTTAACATTAAAAAAATAAATTTTCTAGAAAAACAATTATGATGTCTACAAAAATCGTTAAAAAACTATTTTCATCAATGAATATAAAAATTATCAAGAAACAAAGAATCATTAATTTTAAATAAGATTATAATTTATATAAAATTAGAAGAACAAAACAATAAATAGATCATCCACTAGTATAGTAAAAGATTAGATTCACCTATGAGTTTTCAAAATTCAATGGATTCAATAAACTAAATTTTTTTTCATATTTAGATTTTTCATCAACCCTTAGCATATAATAATTATAATATTCATTTAACATCTTCAATAAAAATGACCAAAATTGTAATTATAATATTTTTGGCATAAAACTGTTTTGTTTTTTTGAAACTCCCACAAAACATTATGCATGAAGAGAGTTAACATTCTACCAAGTGGAACAATACTCATTCCATATAGCAGGGAACATGTTTCATTAATAAGGGAGCTCTCATGACACAAATCACTGCACAGGGAAAAAAAGAAGAGGAAAAAACTAATTGCATACATAAAATTCCTAAGGAATCCAAACCAATTTTAGGGGTCTTGATGGACTTAAAGGGAGAGGTTTTGATCACCCAGGCCTGTGAAATCAATAAGAGTCTAACAATAAGGTGTAGAACCCTAAACTCAGAACCCACGATAGCATTGAGCCAAGAAAACGATGTACTAACATACAACACAGTAACCAAACAAGCAAGGACCGAGAGATGAGAAGAAAAAAATTATATACCCTAGATTTGAGGCTTGAGCGATGGTAACGGTGGAGTTCCACGAGATCTTGAGAGGAACGACTAAAATCATTTCAATTAGGGTTATTCTAATTATTTGTGTGTGTGTGTTGTATATAAAAATGCATTAATTACATATATGTATGTGTGAAATCAATGTAACACACGTTTGATATATGTTAAATTGAAAAATCAAATGATATTCAATTA
Organism: Viscum album; assembly: GCA_963277665.1. NCBI lineage: Eukaryota > Viridiplantae > Streptophyta > Magnoliopsida > Santalales > Viscaceae > Viscum > Viscum album. The sequence goes on from OY728125.1 coordinate 564,234,890, forward strand.
ATGTCCATTACACAATACTATTAGTCAATATTTTTAATTAATATTAATTTTTAATTATAAACCATTCTTCACTAAATATATGACTTATTTAATGTAAGCATAAATATTTTGTATTATATAAATCATATTTTAGAAAATATTATATATATTGATATATATATATATATGAATATATTTCTATATTAAATATATTAATGAATAATTATGTATAAAAACCATTAAAAATGAATAAGAAATTGATATGTTTTTAATTATTACATTTTATTCATTTTCTATATTTATATTTAATATATATTATTTATTTCTATTGATAATTAATGTGTATATATATATTAAATTTATTCATTTTTATTAATAATTGTTTCGTTTATAAATGTTTTAATAATTTTGTAATTTATTTATTTTAATTTTTTTTGATTAATGAAATTTATTCATTTTTAATTTTTTTGTATAATTACTACAATTTATTCATTTTATATATCTATATTTACAATATACTATTTATTAATATTTATAATATATATATATATATTATATACTATTCATTTTATTCATTTTTATTAATAATTATTTAATTAATAAAAATTTTAATATTTTTTTAATTTACACATTTTTAATTTTTTAATTTAATTATTTCAATTTATTCATTTGAATTCTTATTTGTTTAATTATCTCAATTTTTTTAATATTTTTAATACTTGTATTTTTTTTCATTTGTTAAAAAAATGGGGGACATACCATGTATAAGGCCATCAGGTAGGTGGGCTGAGTTCTATAGGACCTGACCGTGTATATGAGGGTGAGCCAATGCCCGAGGGAAGCATAAAGTGAGCCTCGACCCGCATGGACCCTTGAAGGGGCCCATATGGAAGTGTGTGTAACGTGTATGCAGGAGCTCATTCCTGTAGGAATTTCGATGTGGGATTGACATGCATTTTTAAGATATTTATCAGTGCTAAAAACATGGTGATAAAGATTACCCTTTGTTAGCACTAAAAATAAAGCGCTGAAAAAAGTATCATTTATTAGTGCTAAAGAAAGTAGCCTTTATTAGCGTTGTGTAAGTAATCAAACCAACCTCAATAGTGACACTTATGGGACCCATGCAGGCGGTAGAGGTGGAAAAGAATAATGGTACATGATATAGGAGGGAAAGAATAATGCCCGCAAAGTGCATGGGCACTGTGTATAATGCCCGTAAACCGAGTGTGGCCTAAATTAGGAATTTCGATGTGGGATTGACGTGCATTTTTAGGAGATTTATCAGTGCTAAAAACATGGTGATAAAGATTACATCAGCACTGCAGAAATTATCCTTTATTAGTGTTGTGTATTAGTGCTGTGTAAGTAATCAAACCAAACTCAACAGTGACACTTATGGGACCCAGGCAGGCGAAGTGCATCGGGACTATGTATAAGGCCCACAAAGTACGATAATGTCCGTGAAGTGTGGCACGACCCGTGTGGGAAAGGCATGTGAAGTGAACCTGGGTGCTGACCCTAGTGCCATCTCAAATAACAGAGGTCACCATTTAGCTGATATACTGGATGAAAGCTGCATGTGGAGTTCGATGTGGGACTGTTTCATCAGGTTACTGTTCCTGCGATTAGAAATTTACAGATATAACAAGAACCATTAGACCCGTGTAACTGACACTGTCTAATCTCCCGTGCTTGTGTGTTTAAACGAGCGACGTCATCCTCTTATTCTAACCTCATTGGAGGATGTATGTTCACTAGTATCTTCATGCCATGATGATGGATAAATCGGATCGAGGCCTTCTCTGATAACGAAGCTCGAATTAAAACACATGTATGATTGAAATGATTGGTGCATGTAGTTACATTTTCATGCAAGTAAATCGAATGAAGGTTAAAATTAAATGAGCATCAACCAAATGCAAACGACAGTTGCAGATGACATTCAAGTTGTGAATGAACATCGAGTTTTTGGGAAAATTATTATCATGCGATCCTCATCACATGCATGTGAGGATATCACTACAAGATCATAAAGAAAAAACACCACCATTTTCGGCATCATTTGAAACTGATCATTTGAAGATTTCAAATGCCGAGTCATTCAGGCATTCAAAGGCATGATTATCATGACATGATTTGTGGGGATTTGATTCGGTGATTAAACTAAGAGAGGATGTGAAAGCCTCTATAAATACCTGGGCATCGAGATGTGGTGTTGTGCTACTAAAAATATTTTGAGAGTAACCCCACTAGTTTGTGAAGGGAAAAAAGATATGAAAGTCTCTTTGGCACCACAAAGTGGGGTGTTCCGTGCATCTGTTGCATGAAGAAAGAAGTGTCGTGCACATTCTGCATGAAGAAGATCCACGGGCACAATACTAGTGTGTTTATACACACTCATCATGCATCATGAAGATGACAAGTTTCGTGAACCACTGTATAAGTGATATACTCTCACTGAGTTACGCCATGAAATGATGAACTGACCATGAGCCAGTGTATGAGTTGTGAACTCACACTATGCTTCATGAAGACGTGTTCTGCGAAGCTTTCTGCTTGCGCGAAGCTTCTTGGACACATGTAGAATCTTGATATCTTGCATATATCGCCTGTCTACGTGAAGGCGAATAACTAACGCACACTTAAAATCATACTTAGGAAAGGAAGAATAAGAACTCACATACCTGTTCAGGTTCACATGTAACAGTGAGTGTATGCAGTAAATACACATTTTTTTCACAAGGAGTGGACAGTGTGTGTATTGAGAAAAGGTAATAGGAGGAGGAGTTCACATGATACAGTGAGCACAAAAATATAGGGTGTGTGTGTGTATACCTATGTGTGCGAAGATAAAGTGAACAATGCATGCATGCATTGATAAGTGAATGCATTAATGTGAATGCATATACACATGAAGGATTAATGAAGACAATGCGTGCACTTTCGTGGAGAATATTAAGAAGATAACATAAATAAAAGGAGAACATGCATGCATACGTGAACCCATATGCACATGAGAATATAAATTCATAAGCTCTTGATTTTGTGTTAAGGTTCACAAGTTTTAGAAGACCCATGAAAATTGTTATACATGCATAAGATGATGTGGTCGATGTTGTTTAATTAGTATTTCCAAAATATTCAGTTACACTAAGAATAATGAATACAATCAATTGTTGATATTGTGTATCAAAGAAAGATAATTCGACACTACTCCACAATTGCATATTATTGTGTATCGAAGAAGAAGACAATGGCCTATATATACTTAGTTTATTATTATCCAGACCAAAGTAATTACGATGATGCTATGATGAGATGAGCTTATAGTGTTTCAATAATCAAAAAGTGTTTGTGATTCTAGCCAGGAAGAAGAAGAAGATTCAGTGTAGTCTAGTTTTCACTGAAAAAGAAAGAGACCAAGACACTACAAAACACTACTGCACATATTTTTGTGTCACAGATCAGTGGCAAAAGAAGTGACTAGAAAAATTTTTATCAGTTGATTATAATTTGGTTCAAGAAGAATTTAGTGATCATTATTCTGCAAAAAATTCGTATTATTGTGACTGATAGAAGAAGAAGAAAGTGCAGCTTTCAATTTTCTACTAGGGAGAAGTAAGAACTATTTATTGTTGGCTTCTGTGAAAGTAATAAAGTGAAGAAGAAGTTAGTAGAAGAACTAAGTAGCACTGTGACATCCAACAGTAGTATCAATGCATGGAAGAGTTTCTTGGTGTTTCAAAGAACCTTATCAACAAGGTAGTGATTGTCTTCAAAGGTAGTATAAAGATCCAACCAAGTGTTTTAAAACATGCACTATCAATTGACTATAGTGCACTACAGGTGAAAGGGTATTTCCTACTTGTTGTAACCAAATTCAAATAATTACTTTCTAGTAATTGTGTGGTTTTATTATTTACATACCATGATAAGGACTAACTACTCTTATTGATTAGTGAACCTTGTAAAAAATCATGTTCTATTATTTACAGATTTCATATACTTTCATGTGATAAAGAAAAGAGAATAATAGAATCGAGATCCTAATAGGTCAAATAGGTAAAGAGATAATAGTTTTAAAAGTCCCCAACACCAACTCACCCCCTCTCAGTTTTAGGCATATCCCAAACTAGTCATTTCAAGTGATATCCGAGCCAAATTTCACCTCTATTGGATTCTCTACATTAAAGCTATTCTCTTTTGAAGTTTTGAGTTTCTTTCTTGAGTTAACAATGAAGTGATGTTTTGGTGATGTTTCAGTTATCTCTGACTAGAATTATATTTCTTCCAAAACCATGTTGAACAGGAAAAAGAAGGAAAATAGAAAGTTCAATTAGAATTCCCTCTCATCTAAATAAGAGGAATTATATGTTTCTCCATGACTTGGAAATAATAAAGACATATCAGGCTTGGAAAGTAATGAGCAAGTGGATCAGGTTTCCACCAAGAAGATGGATAACCTTCCTACCTCTAGTGACCAGAAGATATGTATTAGTGCATTTGAAAACTATCCTTAAGATGAAGATGCTAACACAAGTGGTGATGATGATCAATCTACAACTTCTCAAGAATTATCAGTTGGTAGATAGATATTATGCACTATGTTTCTATAGATACAGTCTCCCTTATTTATGGAGTCTTTCAATCTATAAAGGAAGAGATCATTCATCTAGAAGGAGAAACTAATGTTATAGAGAAGGGATTGCAATAAAAAATTCTAGAATGTTTAAATCTCCTTAGACAGTTTGGATCCCATGCAGCAACAAAGAGGTAACTTGAAATAATTTCCTCAAAATGTATCAAAGAAGTTGATGAGAAAGATGAAGTCAAGAAAACTCTGGAAGAAAAGATCCATACACTTAAAGAGAAATTGAAAAACAACATTGATGTCAAGGATTTATAATTGGATGAAAAATTCAAGAAGATCAAAAAACTTGACTCTTTGTTACAAAACAAAGTTAATTTGTATAAAGATGAAGTTGAAATAATGAAGAAATATTTTGAAGAGAATATGATTATGATTGAAGATCAAAAAAACATTATCAATATGAAATATCTAGAATTAGAAGTTCAGTTTTCCAATATGGAGAAGGAACATATTAAGTCTTCACAAAATAAGGATACCAATGCTCATTGGAGGATTCTAATGTTAAAATACCTCTAACATGTGATAAGAAGATAATGAAATCATTTGATGATCTATCTCAAGCTGCTGTAAAGAAACATGTACCATCCATACCAACTTGTATTAATATTTCTAAATCTGTGTTCATGAATATCGCGGGTTGGAAAACAAAATATAAACAAGTATGAATAAATAAAGGTGATGAGAAACCCACCACCATGAATAGGGTGGATAGGCAAAAGAGTGTGGAATCTGGTTCCCCATGAAGAGCCCAAAAAGTTGTGAAAAAGACTCAAAAATCCCATAGAGAATAAATTAGAAGATCAATATTTGTGGGTAAATGTTGGTGCTGTAATAGATTCGAGCATTATGCACAAGATTGTTGGTACAATCCTCTAAATTATAAATCACAAATAAGCCCCATATCAAGGGGGATCAAGTCATAAATGATTAAGAAACATCCACAGGTCCAGAATAATCTGTATAATGAAAAAAAAATTAGAATGATTGATAAAATCTATGATGTATTCAATAGAAAGGTTGGTACATGTTCATCTCAACATGAATCCAAACCTAACAAGAAAAGAAGACCACATAAGCTGTCTAAGAAAGAACAAACTATCTTGGAAAGAAATCAGAGAAATGTTGTGATTAAAAATTACCCCAAGAATATTTGTAGTATGAAAGATGAGAAGCCCTTGGATTTCAAATCTATGAAGTTAAATAAAAGTGCATCCAAAATAACTAATAAAAAGTATGACACTCATAAGAATCCATGTGGAAGATTCAAACTTATTTCCACAACTCCTAATGATATTTTAGTTATTTAGCCAGAAGATTTGGATAGAATGAGGAAACTTAAATATGAACAAGCTAATGCTAGTGCAAGAGGAAAATAAAAGATTCCACATGATGAAGAAAAAGTGTATGAGAGTTTTTCAAGAAAAGGAAACTCTTATGTTAAAGAAGTTCTATGCGAGAGATGAAAGAAATTTGGTCACATTGCAAAAGGTTGTTTAATCTTTCTACCAGAATAAGAAACAATTCTTAAGAAGAGTAACGATGTATCATCTATGAAGTCTATTAAGAATAAAAGTTCTCCATACAAAATAGAAGTGAATGTGAAGAGATCCATGATGCCCCCACATAAATCAGAACAGAAGTTCACATGTGCAAGCATGAAGACTGGAGGAAATAGAGCAACTTGGTTGAGAAAACTACTTCAACCTTATTGTTCAAATTGAGAAGAAAGGAAGGATCCACCTTATTCCCTTAAATATTTGTGTATTTTATTTATTCTTATAATGTAGGGAATATATGGTGAAGCAAGTTCTCAAGGGGAGAACCTGATAAGCAGTGGGTGTTGTCAATTCTTGATAGCAAAGCCGAAGAAGTCATCATCCTTTAATGATTCCTCAAATTTTTATTCAAATACAAATATGATAGAGGATAATCTTTGATGAAGTTAAAGAATGTGATGTCCTATTCTATAAAGCCAGGATAAAAACGATACCATATTATCTTGATCTTATTTTTGGTATCCTGAAGAACAAGTGTTCAAGAAGATCATCCTTGGTGAAGTTGAGAAAGTTGTCCAATTTGGACAGTCACAAGTTGAAGATCCATTCTAGTGTATTCTCCATATTAGAACATCTTGAAATCCTTTCTTGAAGTTATTCACCATTATAAAGATGATGAGGAGTGTTTCCTTTTAGGGGGAGACAAATGAAGAAAGATGAAGAAGCTTCTAGAATCATTATTTCAATTGGTATCAAAATTGATTATTTTGGAAATTACTTGAAGATCATATCATCAATAAAGGTATGTCTCTCTTAATCTCTCATCCCCGGTTATCAAAAATAAAAAAAAAACTTTTACAAAAGGGTAGAAATTGAATTAATCAATGGAATGAGAAATGTGGAAGTGCCCCAATGCCACTTGTCCTTCCTATTCACTTAAATATTTTTGATCTATTTATTGAAATGAGTGCAGGAGTTTCAGGTTTATTGTTTTTAAAAAGTTTCATATCACATTTTGTATCTTCATCCTAAAATGAAAGATAATAACCCTTGAATACAAGTATATGTGTTCTAATTTCATGAGGTATTAAGATCAATTGGTAATGGAAAACTTTGTTATCTAAATCAAATCCTCTTATTTTCTACACCGATCATCACTCAAGTAGACTTAGACTGAAATGATGGACAACACATTGCTTAAGTATGAACTAATACCCTTTCCTATGAACTTTTTATTTCTTGTAAAGAAGGGGGAGAGGAATTTAAATGAAAGTTAGAGAATTAACGGGGAGAGAGAAGATAAATATCCACATATTGATGCATTCATTTAGAAAGAACTTTGAAGGTATTGCTAACAAATACAAAGGGGGATATTGAAGAGACCACTTTTTGTATGAGTTTTATTTGTTGTAAATGATTTTCATTGGTTGAAAATGATGATCAATGAGATAGAAAGATTTCATTTATGTTAATATGAAAAAGAATTTACAAAGTTAATGGAGCTTGGATGAAGTCCTCATGTCCTGATATTTCAAGAAATATTTTTTAAAGAATTTGATTTTCACAGTTGATGCTTGGATAATTATTATGGATTCATTAAATGACATTGAATGTCATGCTTGAATAATTCTCATAGTAACTATAATGATTGATGATCTAATCTCCATGTCAAAGACTTGTTTCAATACTGACACATTGTTTACAACAAATAAAAAGGATGTTTTGACATTGAATAAAATATTTGGAATTTATATTCCAAAAAAGAATAGAGGAAGATGAATTGAATAAAGCCCATGATATTATTTAATTTCATGAAGATACTTTGAATAAGGTTTAATGGTGCCCATGCAAAAATAAAAGTTCAAATAATTTGCGTGGAGATTGAAGAAGAGGTGGCCATGAATTTATTGGATTCTATTCTATACTTAGTAGTTTACTAAGTTATTTTTTGTCGAATTATATTAAAAATATGGTCCAACCGACCAAGTAGCCAATAAAACCTCAACCATGGCACTTGTGGGACACAGAGGTCTACCACACCATTGGGAGGTCAGCTTGGGCCACCTAGTAGGTGGCAGAGGAGGGTAGACATAGTGCTCGTGAAGTGCATGCGGGACCATGTATAAGGCATATGGAGTGCATGCCCGAAGGTACACATAGGTTGGGCTAGAAGATTGTGGACCATGTGTGGCGCAAATCGTGTGGGAAAGGTGTGTGTAGTGAATCTAGGTGTCGACCCTAGTGCCATTTTGAAGCAATAATGGTCACTATTTTGTTGATATACTAGAGGGAAACCCCATGTGGAGTTTTATGTAGGACTATTTCATCAGGACACTATTCCTTTGATTAAAAATTTATATATATAACATGGAATGTTGGATCCATGTAATCGAAATCATATAATCTCCCATGATCATGTCTTTAAAAGAACGACGTCCTCCTCCTCCAGCCTCATCGGAGGATGTTTGTTCTTCGGTATCTACATTCCATGATGATGGATAAATCAGATCGAGGCCTTCTTCGATGATGAAGCTCGAATTAAAGTACAAGTATGATCGAAATGATTAGTGCATGTAGCTATAATTTCATGTAAGGTAATCAAATGAAGGATAAAATTTAATGATCATTTCCTGAATAATAATGATATTTGCATATGGAATCATTTTAATCTGAGCATTTGAAGATTTCAAAGGCTGAGTTCTTCAGGAATTCAAAAGGATGATTATAAAGTTATGATTTGTGAGGATTTGATTTGGTGACTAAATAAAGAGATGAGGTGAAAACCTCTCTATAAATATTGAGGCATCAAAATGAGGTGTGGTGCTGCTGAAAATATTGTAAGAGCTCTCATTTTTATAGAAAACAGAGCATCCATGAACCCCACTGGTTTACAAAGGACAGAAAATATATGTGATCCTCCTTAGAATTGCAAAGTGGGGGTGTTCTGTGAATATGTTGTCTGAAGAAAGAAGTGGCGTGCACATTTTGCATGAAGAAGATCCATAGACACGCGACCAGTGTTTATAAACACTCACCGTGCTTCGTGAAGATGACAAGTTCCATGAACAAGTGTATACGTGACATAATTTTACTGAGTTACGTGAAGAAATAGTGAACTACTCGTGCATGAGTTGCAAACTCCCACTGTGCTTCACGAAGACGTGTTCTGTGAAGATTTCTATTTGTACGAAGCTCCTTGGACACGTGTAGAATCTTTCTATTTTCATATATTACCTATATATTGAAAGGAGAAGAATAACGAATGCCCACTTAAAATCATACTTGCATAAGGAAGAAGAATAACTCACATACTTGTTCATGTTCACACGTAATAGTGAGTGTATGCAATACATACACACTATTTGCATGAGGTGTGGACAATGTGTGTATTGAGGGAAGGTAATAGGAGGAGGAGTTCACACGATAAAATGGACACAAAAATAAGGTGTTTGTGTGTATATACCTGTGTGTAAAACATAAAAGTGAAAAATTCATGCATGCATTGATAAGTGAATGCATTGATGTGAATGCATATGCACATGAAGGATTAATGAAGATAGTGTGTGAACTTGCGTGAAGAAGATTAAGATGTGAACAAAAATAAAATAAGGAGACAATACATGTATACGTGAACCCATATACACATGTGAATATAAATTCATAAGATCTTAATTGTGTGTTAAGGTTTATAAGTTTTAGAAGACCCATGCAAATTGTTATACATGCATAAGATGGTGTGTTCAGTGTAGTGTAATTAGTGTTTCCAAAATATTCAGTTGTACTAAAAAGAACCATGTAACATTCTGTTACTGACCTGATAGGTACACATTTAAACTTGTCATGGTTTTTCCTATTCTTTGACTGGGTAGGGTTGATAATGAATTGGGAGGATACATATAATGGTTAAGTCATAGATTTGTTGGACTCTCATCTTTAACCGACCATTTCTGCAGGAGGTTTACACGCTGTGTAACTAGGTTACACAATGTGTAATGGTCGCTGAGTTCATATCATGAAAGTTACATGACGCGATGAGTCATTACAAATCATGAGTCAATTAATGATCTATTTTTAATTTGAAGTGAAGAGTTTTTTAGTGGTTATGAAAATTAAATATTTCATGGTGTAAAGGGGTTTCACATTATGTAATACCATGACTGCAGTTTTTAAACAGGGAGCATGAATGAGATCATCTTTTCTCATCCACTCTAGTTTCTTTTCTCTCGACCTAAAGCCTTCCCCAGGTGACCATGGAGCCCTCCAACCCTTCTGGGTCCATTTATTTGGCATTCAATCGTCATTGCATTGGCGGTGTGATTCCTAGGTAATTTTCTCCCTCATTCATCATCTTTCTCTCTTCCTCCTCCATCTATATTTCAATAGATCATCTTGAAATTGATAGATCTATACTCTGTGATATTGGATCTCATTTCTAGGTTGAGTTTTTAGGTCTTCTGCGCCTTCGTTCTCATTGGTGGGTTTCATTGTGAGTGTTGAGTTTCAGGAAAAAGGTAGGTGGTTCCATCCCGTTTGGCCAAATTGATCAACCTTGAATTGCTTGAATTGTTTCAATTGTTGATTTAAATTCAATTTCTTAAACTTTCTTTCAATTGATTTAGTAAAACCCAATTCTAGTGAATTGGGAGGTTTGAAATGGTTTCAGCATGAAAATTGGGAAAACCCCCAATTCCATTGAATTGAGGCGTGTTTATGGAAATTAGATAATTTAAATTGTTTAATTTAAATTGTTTAATTTAAATTGTATATTTTATGGAAACAATTTTGATTAAATTTTTGAATTTAATTATGTAAATGAATTGTGAAGTTTATGGAATTGGTTTTGAATTGATTTCAAACTTGTGAAAATGACTTAAAAAGTTTTGATAGAAACCCAATGGTTTTATCTTATTGGAAATGCATGTTTTTGATTAAAACCTATTATGATTTTAAATACAAAATTATCATTTGAAATGGGGGAATGTGATTTAATTGTATTTTAAGCATTCTTAAAATAAATTTTCTATCATTGATTGTGTAAGAGCATATGCAAACCTTAGGTATATTGTGAGTTATTTGAACACACTCTATGATTATAAAAAATTCTAAAAGATAAATTTAGTATGTTACATCCCCGATGAGATGGTGATGATTCACCTTTGGCCAATGTTATAGGGATGTGTGTATACACATATTGTCATGATCACTGAGAGAGCATAGAGTCCTATAGACTAGAACTTTCGTACCTATTTGGAAGATGACCATGTTGTTCGTTTGTTTTATATTTGAGATATAAATGTATGCCAATGTTGTTAAACTTATTTACATGGATTATAAATTTATATAAACTATTGTATATAATTTTTTTTATTTAATCCATTGCTTTAGAAATATTCGATCACTTGTAAAGCCTTTTCTTAGGGTATTTTCCATCTTTTGAACAGTATAGCATGATTTGTTTAAATATGCTTTAAAATTACAAACCTATTTATTTTAAAATTGAAATCATTCCTTTGGTTAATCTATTAATGAAATTTTTTATGGAATCCTTGGTGAGACCATACTGGTATTTTTATCTCACACCCTACTTATGCCTTTAGGTGTTTGTAGATTATCTCCTTCTAGCTTCGAGCAATGGGAAATGATCTCTTGGATGTGGATCTTGCTGTTGAACCTTGTACTTGGTGAGTTGTGTCCTTAGATACTTGGTATGTTCTTCCTTGTTTTGGTACTTGGGTTGTAGTACTTTGGGATTTAATACCTTGTTGACTTCTAGTACATTAATCCTAGTGGAGTTTCTTTTGTATGCATATTGACTTGCTTGTCTTGCTTCCTCTATGTTTTTTGGCCAATTCGTTCTCACTTGAATGTTGTATAATGCTAGATGCTATTCATTGACCCATGGAGATCGGGGATGCCCTTCGATCTATGTCAGGGCTAGCTCGGTTATCGGGTTACCCAGGCTGGTTTGTGACAATGTGGCATCATAGGGAGGCTGTTGAGCTTCTTGTCTTGAATTCAATATACATTATGAAATCTTGTTAGGATTTAGGGGGTAGTTTCAATTAAGTGCCTGACCAGATCTCACTATAATGAACTATAAGTCACTAGGGGTGGTTAAGGAAAGTTTTCTTGTGGATTAGTTATAGTATTTTCCCTATTTTTATTTTGATGGAGTGAAATACAAATCTTGTTTGTTCTACTGGTCAGAATTATTTTCCCCTCACTACTCTGTTTGAGAATTATCTGATGTCTTTCTTGTTGTGTCTTGATATTTTATAGTATCATGCCTTCAAGAAGATGTGCAAATCAGTTTCAGAAGGAAGCTTCCATTGAACCACAAAAAACGAATCATCTAGTGGACCCAAATCTAGTTGAGGTGATTGTGCACACTGTCCAAGATCTAGGAAAGGCACCACCTCCAATTCCCATTTAGGCTCCAACTATGGAACCTCAGAGGGACACTATCAAAGTTAGTTCTTAAGAGTTCCTTCACTAGAATCCACTAGCTTTCAAAGGAACCACTGATCCTCAACATGCTGAGGAATGGTTGAGAAAGATAGAATGTCTATTTGTGTTCTTGGAGACACCAAACGTGATCAAGGTGAAGTGTTCCACCTTCATACTAGAAGGAATAAGAAAGAGATGGTGGGATATGATGGTGACATAAAAGAAACATGAGGGATTAGAGTGGAAAGAATTTAGTGTTCTTTTCACTGACCAATTATATCTAGATTCAATGGTGTTGGACAAGGTTGTGGAGTTTTTCATGCTTGAGTTGACCAACAAAACTGTGATGAAGTATTCAAATCACTTTGCTGAACTCGTATAGTTTACACTTGAGATTATATCTAATGAGATGAAGAAGGGTCGATGGTTCGAGTTAGGACTTTGATCAGATATTCGTTCTCTATTTTCTTGCTAAAGATTCCCACTTATACTGATGTGCTGTATCGGGAGATGATGATTGAGATGGACCTGAATAGAAATTCAGAGTTGATGAGAGTTCATTTTCCTCCTAGTGGCAGCGTGAGTTCCTTCAAGGGGAAGAGTAATCATGAGGATTCTCACAACAGTTCTCGATGGTGGTGTCATTCCAGACTGCCTACAACACTAGGAGGAAGTAATTTTATTTTCTATCAGTGTGGAAAGATAGAAAATTCTAAGAGGGTTTGTACTAATTCACCCAAGAACTGTGGCTCCTATGGATGTTTAGGGCACTAAAAGATATTTTTCCATATTGTTTCTACTTCGCATAGTGGAATGGAAACATTATCTCCTACTAAAACTGTGGGGAAATCAGATGCTTCATGTATAAAAGGGTTCTATCCACATGCATCCAGAATGAATCAACTTCACACAGTGGAAGAGTCTCTAGAGGAAACAGATATGGGTCCAGTGTCTATGAGGGGTACCATTACTATAGATTCATCATTAGTTACTGCTCTATTTGATATTGGTGAATCTCATTCATTTATTTATCCTATATTGTTAATATGCTAAATCTTCATATGGATCTTTTATCTTGTGAAATGGATATTACTACACCCCTTGAAACAAAGAGAGAATAAGGTCTCCATAGTAATACTTGTATCTTCTCTGTATCAGATTTCAAGATGGCTTGGAGTTTTCTGGTCCTTGACATGAAACCTCTTGATGTCATTTTTGGAATGGATTAGCTCATTGCCAATAAAGCCCAGATTGATTGTTATATTTGATGGGTCTACCTTAATACACCCATTGGTGTGTCTCTTTTCTTTTAAGGATAATGGGACCTAAGGTCGAGCTGGGATAGACCTTATTATTTAGAGTTGGGGAAGGTAATATCAGTGTTTGTTTTTGATCTGTAGCAGAAATCTTTGATCAGTGATCTCCCTCCAATTGTTGTCAAGTTTCCTGATGTGTTTCCTTCTGATTTCTATGGTTTACTTCCAGTAAGGGAGTTCAAGTTTTTCATTAACTCAATGTATGGTACTCAACCACTTTCCATTCCCTCTTATCATATGGATCCAGATGAAATGAAGGAGCTGAAGTACCAGTTGGAAGATCTTCTTGAAAAAGGATTTATACACCTAAGTGTGTCACCTTGGGCGGCCCCAGTTCTCTTCGCTAAGAAATATGATGGTTCTCTTTGCCTATGTGTTGATTACCAAAAGCTCAATCGAGTTACGGTAAATAAAAATTATCCGTTTTCACAGATTGATGATCTATTTGATTAGTTTAAAGAGGAAAAGTGGTTCTTAAATATCAACCTTCAGTCTAGTTACCATCAGCTAAGAATAAAAGAATCTAACATTCAGAAAACCTCCTTTTAGATTAGGTATGACCATTATGAGTACCTTTTTATGCCCTTTAGTATAACAAATGATCCTACAGTTTTCATGGATTCGATGAATAGGATTTTCCACAAGTATCTAGTAACCGTTGTAGTTGTCTTTTTGGAAGACATCCTCATTTACTCTAAGTACGAGTAGGATCATGTACTTCAAATGAGAACATTTTAGAGTCTACTAAGTAATAACCGACTTTATGCCAATCTTTCGAAGTGTGTTTTCTGGATTCAAGAAGTGAAATTATTGGGACACGTGGTGTTATAATAAGAAATATTAGTTTATCCTGAGAAGGTAAAGGATGTTATTACTTTGGAGAAACCATGTAATGTCTTCAATATTTATAGCTTCTTAGGTTTATCTGGATATTATCATTGGTTTGTGAAGGACTTATTGAAGCTGTCTTTTCTGATGACAGCTCTATCACAGAAGGGAGTGATGTTTTCTTGGGATGATAGACGTCAAAATTATTTTGTTGAGCTGAAACGCCTTTTGACTACTGCGCTGGTGTTGACTCTTCTAGAGGAAGGGCAGTGCTATGTGGTTTTTTGTGATGCATCGGGTTCAGGCTTGGGCCACATTCTTATGCAGGGTGATCATGTAGTTGTTTATGACTCTCATCAGTTTAGGCCACATGAGATGAATTATCCTACCCAAAACCTTGAAATTATAGTTGTAATGCACACACTTAAGAGTTAGTGACATTACCATTACAGAGAAAAGTCTACTTTGTATTCAAACTACAATAACATGAGTTATATCTTCTCTCAAAAAGATTTGAACCTATGCTAGTGGCATTGGGTAGAGTACCTGCAATCTTTTGACTTTGACATTGCCTACATCATAGGGAAAGGGAATGTCATTGCAGATGCTTTGAGTAGAAAACTTCCAAACCAGGTAGTGAAATAATCTTCGGAAGAGTAGAATCTGATGGACCTCTTTGCATAGTTGAATATTGAAGTTCAAGAATTAGGGGCTGAGGTTTCTTTAGACAACATTCAGTTACCATCTTCTCTTCTCAATATGATTCTTTATTATCAATAGTTTGATGATGAATCCCATAGCATTAGAGACACTATTTATGGTGGGGAGACGGTTTCCTAATGATCTTTCTCTAAAGAGGGTGTTCTATGTTATCAGAATTACTTTGTTGTGATGTTAGAGACAAGAAAGGCAGTGATGGGGGATGGTCATAATTCCCAATGGACTGTGCACCCAGGAACCACTAAGATGTTCTATGATATGTGGTGACATTTCTGGTGTCTAGGTATGAGATGGGGCATTGATGAGTTTTTTCCCACTGTTATACATGATAATAGGTTAAGGCCAAGCACTAGAAACCTTCAGCTTAACTTCAACCACTTCTAGTTCCTACTAGGAAGTGGGATGAAATCTATATGAACTTTTTGGTTGGATTGCCTCATACCAGGAGAAGGAAGAATGTGATATGGGTTGTGGTCAACAGGTTGACCAAGTCGGCTCACTTCATAACCATTCATGATAGAGACAAAGTTGAGGAGTTACGAAATCTCTATGTGAAAGAGACTGTTCATTTTCATGGAGTCTCATCTGCTATAGTCTCTAATAGGGATCCTTGGTCCACTCATCACTTTTAGAAAGGCCTTCATAAGGCACTGGGATCTTAGGTCTATTTGAGCACGACCTACCATCTATAGTCGGATGGCTAGATAGAAAGAGCTATACTAATTCTAGAATATATGCTCCGTACATGTGTTCTCGACTTCAGTGGGGCTTGAGATAATCATTTGGGGATAGTTGAGTTTTCTTATAACAATTTTTATTAGTCTTTGGTCATAATGGATCCTTTTGAGGCCTTTTATAGATGACCTTGTAAATATCTGCTATGTTGGTTGGAGATTGGTGAAAGTTCCTTGATTGAACCAAGTTTGGTTCATGAACCGATAATAAAGATTCAATTAATTCATCAGAGAATTTTAATGTCCTAAAGTTGATATAAGACTTATGTTGATCATCATTTTACACCTTTTAAGTTCTCTGTTGGTGACCATATGTTCTTGAAAGTTTCACACCAGTTGGGTTATTGATGACTTAGGAGGCAAAGGAAGCTTGCTCCTCATTTTGTGAGACCTTTTGAAGTTGTTGAGCAGGTGGGGAAAGTTACACACCATTTAACACTTCCACCAAAACTGATGTCGATACATAACATGTTCCATGTATCGCATCTGAGAAGGTATATCTATGACCCATCTCATGTTTTGAGCTGGAGTGATCTTGAGATTGAACCTAATTTATCTTTGACTGAGCAGCCAACTAGGATAGTTTATTCTGAGACCAAGGTAATTTGTGGGAGGATGATACCTTTTTTGTGTGTGTTATGGAAGCATAGTTTTGATATTCATGAGATGTGAGAACTCAAGACACTGATGAGAGAGCGGTGACCTCATCTTTTTTTAATGGAAGCTTCTTCATAGGCTTTCTTGGGACAAGAATGTTTTATGGTGGGGAGGTTGTAACATCCTTTTACCAACTCGAAAGGTACACCTTTAAAAATTTCATGGTTTTTACTTTTCATTGATTGGGTAGGGTTCAAAATTAATTTTAGGATACCTATAATGGTAAAGTCAGAAATTTGTTGGACTCTCAACTTTAACCGACCATTTCTGTAGGTGGCATGAGGGTTACAGGCCGTGTAACTAGGTTACATGACGTGTAATGGTCGCTGGGTGCATACCATGAAAGGTTCACACCATGAAAGTTACATGATGTGATGAGTCATTATACATCATGAGTTAATTAATGATTGGTTTTTAATTCGAAGCAACACGTTTTTTAGCAGTTATGAAAATTAACTATTTCATGACGTGTAAAGGGGTTACACGTCAAGTGATACCCTGACTACAGTTTTTTAAACAGGCAGCACGGATGAGATCCTCTTTTCTCCTATACTCCAGTTTTGTTTCTCTTGACCTAAAGCCTTCCCCAACAAATATTTGAGCCCTCCAACCCTTCGAGGTCCCTTCATTCAGCATTCGATCATCGTTGTGTTGGTGGTGTGATTACCAGGTAAGTTTCTCCCTCATTCTTTGTCTTTATCTCTTCCTAATATATTGGGATTTCAATATATCATCCTAAAATTGATGGATATATGCTCCGTGATGTTGGATATAATTTCTAGGTTGAGTTTCAAGGTCTTCTGCACCGTCGTTCTCATTGACGGGTTTCATTGCGAGTGTTGAGTTTCGAGAAAAAAGTAGGTGGTTCCATCCCATTTGGCCAAAATGATTAACCTTAAATTGATTTATTTGTTTCAATTATTGATTTAAATTAAATTTCTCAAACTCTATTTTAATTGATTTAGTGAAACCCAATTCCAGTGAATTGGGATGTTTGAAATGGTTTTTGCAAGAAATTGAGAAAAACCCAAATTCCATTAAAATGGGGTGTGTTTATGGAAATCGATTAATTTCAATTTTTTAATTTAAATTGAAGATTTTATGGAAACTATTTAGATTAAATTGTTGAATTTAATTGTGTAAATAAATTGTGAAATTGATGGAATTGGTTTTCAATTGATTTCAAACTTGTGAAAATGACTTAAAAAGTTTTGATAGAAACCCAATGGTTTTATCTTATTGGAAAGACATGTTTTTGATTAAAACCTATTTTGGTTTTAAATGGATAATTGGAATTTGAAATGGGGGAATGAGATTTAATTGTATTCTAATAATTATTAAAATAAATTTCCCATCATTGATTGTGTAAGAACACATGCAAGCCTTAGGTAGATTGTGAGTTATTTGGACACACTCTATGATTATACAACATTCTAAAACATAAATGCAGTAGGTTACATCCCCTATGGGATTGTGATGAGTCACCTTTGACCAGTGTTAGAGGGACGTGTGTATACACATATTGCCGTGATCATTGAGAGAGCGCGGGGTTCTATAGACTAGAACTTTCGTACCTATTTGGAAGATGACCATGTTTCTCGTTTGTTTTATATTTTAGATATAAATTTATTCCAATGTTGTTAAACTGATTTACATGTCTTATGAATTTATATAAGTTGTTTTATATAAATTTTTTTATTTAATCCATTGTTTTAGAAATATTCCATCACTTGTAAAGCCTTTTATTTGGGTATTTTCCATCATTTGAAATGTATAAAATGATTTGTTTAAATATGAATTAAAATACAAAACCTATTTATTTTAAAATTGAAATAATTCCTTTGGTTAATCTATTATTGGAATCTGTTATGGAATCCTTAATGAGACCCTACTGGGCTTTTTAGCTCACACCCCACTTGTTCCTTTGGGTGTTTGTAGATTATCTCCTTTCAGGTTTGAGTAAGGGGAAAGGATCTCTGGGAGGTGGATCCAGCTGTTGAACCTTGGAATTGGTGAGTTGTGTCTTTGGGGGCTTGGAATGATCGTCCCTATTTTGGTACTTGGGTTATAGTACTTTGGGCTTTAATGACTTTTTGACTTCTAGTACATTACTCCCAGTGGAGTTTCTTTTGTATCCATATTGACTTGCTTGTCTTGCTTCCATTATGTTTTTTGGAAAATTCATTCCCACTTGCGTGTTGTATGATGTCAGGTGTTAGTCTCCGACCTATGGGTATCGAGAATTCTCTTTAGGCTATGTCGGCTCGGTTATCAAGTTACTAGGGTACCTGGGCTGGTTTGTGACAAACTGATACGGTCAATTTTAGATATTGTGTATCGAAGAAAGAGAATTTGACTCTACTGCACAATTGCATATTATTTTGTGTTGAAGAAGAAGATAGTGTCCAATCTATACTCTGATGATTATTATTTAGGCCAAAGTAATTGTGATGATGCTAAGCTGAGTTGAGCTTAGAATTTTTCAATAATCATAAAGTGTTTGTGATTCTAGTCAGGAAGAAAAAGAAGATTCAGTGTAGTTTATTTTTCACTGAATAATAAAGAGATCATGAAACTACTATACACTATTTCATATATCTGTGTGTCACAGATCAGTGGAAGAAGAGGAAGTGACTGACCAAGTTGATATCAATTTATTATAATTTGTGTTATGAAGAATTAAGTGATCATCAGTCCACAATACATTCATATTATTATGATGGATAGAAGAAGAATAAAGTGAAGCTTTCAATTTTCTACTAGGAAGAAGTAAGAAGTGTTTCTTTATAGCTATTGTGAAAGTAACAAAGTGAAGAAAAGTTAATATAAGAACTAAGTTGTATAGTGACATCCAATAGTAGTCTTGATAGGTTTAAGAATTTCATGGTGTTTCAAAGGACTTTATCAATAAGGATGATACTATATTCATAGGTAGTATAAAGATCCATACAAGTGTTGTAAAACATGCACTATCAATTGACTACAATGCATGAAAAGTGAAGGGTATTTCCTACTTGCTATAACCACATTAGAAGGATTACTTTCTAGTGGTTGTGTGGTTGGATTATTTCCATACCATGATAAGTACTAGCTACTCTTATTGAGTAGTGAACCTTGTAAAAACATTTTGTGTTATTATTTACTTCTTCCATATACTTATAGGTGATAGGGAAAATAGAATAAGAAAATAGAAATTCTAAAAGGTCAAATAGGTAAATGGATAAAAGTTTAAAAAGTCACCAACACTGATTAACCCCCCCTCTCAGTGCGAGGCATATCCTAAACTGGTCCTTTCACTAAAGGGTATGATGGAAAAGAAAAGAGTGTTGGGACCACCAAGTTATGATGTAAGACCCATGAAATGCTGAGTGGGGGGGGGGTCCATCAAAGTGGTGAAAATATAAATCTCTTTTCACTCAACCCTCAACCATCATAGATCTAGTACACTTGTAAGTGGGAATAGTGTTCATTCCATCACTTACGTGATTACACTTGCATCAAATTTCAAAAACATATATAGAAATTAAAGTACATGAGAACACAAGGATTTTACTAGGTTCAACTATACAGGGATTCATCTAGAGAGAATATACATGGAAATATTTTAGTGTACCAAAATATGCCATTAATATATTTTTTTTATGGATACAATGTTTAGGTTATGTCCCCTTCGTACCAGGGTGCATTATCCTTACAAGAGATGTAGATAAATATCACTACTTACCCAAGGTCACTCTATGAACCGCTTCTAAGAAATATTCCTCAGTTTATAAACATGAAAAAATTTCAAACATTATAGGGTAATAATATTATTTTCATTATATAACTCCATATATTATGCTTTGTTGATGTCCACCTTGTTGCGTTCTTTATCTTTAAGTCAGGTTTGATCAACTCCTTGTTAAGAGAGTTGAATCATCACATAACAAATGACCACTACTTAGAATTTACCTTCTTTTAATGAAAATAAATAATATAATAAAATCTAGAAAATAAATTGTCTTTGTTATGCTTTATCTTCTGTAAAAATTTATATGTAATCAATGAGATTCCATGAATCACGAGCCTTTAACAAATCATACGTTTTATGAATTCTAATACAATGGATCTTCTTTTTCTCTCTCCTAAAAAACTGAATATATCAATGATGTTCCATATTCCTATAGTTCTATCATAACATATCCTATAAAAACTTTCAAAATCCAATCCATTCAACCTATGATTGAGATTAATTCATGTTATCCCAACACTCCATAATTGTGACATACATCCCACACAAATTAGCATTGTCAAATTCATCTAATTGAGTCAAGTCAATCAACTATATCTCAAAAACATATATGTTCTATTTTAATTTAAACCAATTTTTCAAGATATATTTATTTAAAAAAACAAAAACACATTGTTTCATCATCATGGTATGGATGATTTCAATCAAACTATTGGGTCCATGAACTATGGCTTTCATATCTCAATCTTCTAAGGACTACAACCATTTCCAAAATAAAACTTTCATATATGAATCACAACATTATGTTGTGTACATAAACCCAAGGTGTTTTTTGATCCTTCTTCACTCTATATGTTCTTTTTAGAAAACCATTGAGGGTCGTGGTTTGTACTATGGAAAGATTACCCATTTTTTCATAAAATGGTCTAAAAAATGTCCATTTAGTCTTCACAATCTATTTCCATCAAAACTCCAAAACACTTGATATTCCTCCACGATTTCCATAATATAATGGTCAATTCCAACTTCTCATTTTTCAATCCATATGCGAGAACCATGATTAAGTTCCTTTAGGTACCATGAATAACTCATCAGTTTAGCTTACTTTAGTCTACTTCTAGAACCATGACATGTAAAATAGCATGGAATTCTTGAGCATCTTATTTTCCATCAACCCAACAAACCACAACTAGACTTCTCTTAAAACCACAAGAATCACCTCATTTTTACCTACCTTATAATGTGATTTACCATCTCATAGCCTACAAGTATTTTCTTCTTGAAAATGACTTCCAACACAACTATGGTTCCAAAATTTCATTGTGGTCAACATAACCATGATGTTGTCAACGTTACATTATAGTTTAGTTTTTTATAATTCCCCAAAAAACGTTTATCCCTCTATAAGGTTCTTAAATCAATATTTTATTTCTTCTAATGCATTAATATACCAAAATAAATAGTGTTACCTCATCAAAAATTCCATTAAAACTAGATAGTAATATATTGTTCTTCAATCAACCACTTATTTAGATTTACTATGTGAAGGTGTTATCACCTTTAATTTTCTATATAATCCATGTAGTCATTGTGTTAACTTCAATACTTGTTCATCATGTCTTTTAAGTATCACCATATCCCCTCACATTATCATCTTCATGGTTACAACATTCTTCTTTTTCTATGATCTTTCATCATATGACCATTGGTTATCAGTCAATGTTTTCATTTTTGTATTATGATAATTAATTGATAACCTTCCTTAGCTAACAAAAAATCCAACTTTAATAGACATGCTTAATTATTAACAAATTCAATATACAACCTCTTGGTTGTAACATTCCCCCGCTTTTGATTTTGTTGAAAATTATTCCATGAATCCATGAAACTTTATAATCCATGATCCATTAATTTTAAGGAGTGTATATTTTTTACTACCCCTTTCACATTCAACCCAAGAATCCAATAATCATATGGATTTATAGACTTATTTTCTCTCCCTTTATTAATAAATCATAATGGATATCTTTTCCATATTTTTAGGAATTCATATTCCCTCCCTTTGACAAAGAATGTTTTCTCCAAATTTAAAATGGGGATTCTAACACCACTTTCCAACATTTAACTCTTTTAATGACCTATAATAATGATATTTTAATTACATTTTCCACCTTCTAATACAAAAAATTTTACTCAATAGATTTCCCCCCTTAGTCAATACTATACATCCTCTCACTTGCTCCATGTTTTGAGTCCTCTCATTATGTTACCAAGGGGCCTATTACCACTTACTTGAACTATTATAGATTTACCTAAAATATCATAATTCTCACAAAACCAACTGCACTTCCAAGATTTTTTAGTGAGTTAACAAAAATTCTTGTAATGAGTCATCAAAAAGTTCATTAAGACTAACAAGTCAAAAATCATTGTAATAAACAAGAGTATAAGTCAATAACTTTAATTCTTTCCATTACAATCTCTTAATTCCACAAATACATGTGTCTTGAGGCTTTACTTCTTTCAACTATAGCCTAGTGATCTAAATCATGATTTTACAAGTTTTTACACTAATAAACAATAAATTAAAAAGTTTGTGATTCATACCACTTAGAAAAATGACGCTAACAACCTTTACACCTTCTTTTAAATTCCCCCTGAGTTATTTTAATTCCATCACCAATTTTATGAATGATTTTCACTAAGGCATTCTCCATTAATCATCCTTAAACTTCATAAAATAGATGATACCACTTTGATATCCAAAAAATAAATTAATTAAGAACTTGTGCTTAGATATTGTGGATGCCCCTTCATATTCAAGTTTTCCCCCTTATTCCTCAAGGTTGGAAAATAATTGATATATTATTCATACCAATTGGGATATGACATATTCGTATTGATACAACATAATTTTTCATATTATTATTTTGATACTAATCTAATTATTTCAATACCACTTGAAATTAAAGACATGACCTTAACACCACTTCAAATTTAATATTTAGAAATTCAATTTTCCTTTAGTTCAATAATAATTTCTTAATAATCATGCCTTGAAATACACTCATCCCATAGATTGTATACCCCCATTAAATATGTATTTATCCAATAATAGTTATGATAATTAAATACATTTTTAGAGGAATACTTCTCAAATATATCAATTTGAGGAATATGGTTGGTCTCAATGAACAACCCTTTTCTCGCAAATTAATTCCAAGACTTTTATAGTTATCCATTGATTGATACCACCGATACAATATTCATTCCTTATATTTGAATTTGTATCAAAACTTATCTTTGGGTTGTAATACATCTATAACGTGAGTGTAATTCCACTAATGCATGTTTCCACTTTTGTTGAGCCTGTATTTCATTCTTCTTCTTGATTCCTTGCCCATGTGTAATATATTCCATAGGTCTTCCTCTATTACCATATAAAAGAATTTATGAAACCACTTAAGCATGATTTATGCTTCTCCTCTTCAATAGTTGTTAAAATCACCTTAGACCAATTCATACTTGGTGGGTATTTATTCAAGAATTTATCCATATTTTTTTCAATAATGGCAGATTTATTCCTTTTCCTCTTATCTTGATTTTATTCTCTCCATAATGGTCGTTTCATAAACATTGTTAATTTTGTATGATGTTAACTCTATTACCCTACATCTTTACAAAACACCCAACACCATAAACCTATTTTTCAGGACAATAGGTTTTCTTTCAATGTAAACTTGCCTCTCCATTGGAATGGGGTGGGAGTATCCCTCTTTATATCTCCATTAACTTTCATGTTATATAAATTTTCCATATAAATATGCTAATAACAAATAAAACATATTCTTATAAAATCATACCTTATATATCTTTATCTAGGTTAAGCTATTACAACAAGTTTCCTTCCATTATTGAGTATTTTGGATTACAATTACACATCCATAGTGTGTATAATAGATCCATAATAGTATCACTTCAATGAAACCTTTATTTGAGGGCCATTAATTATATATTTAGCAAAAAACTTACTTTTTTTTATAGAATCTAGTTTCTTTATAATTGTCACTTTTTGAGACTATCATGAGAGGGATATCTATATTTTCTTTTGAGGATTTTAGCCTCTCTTCAATATTTTTAATTTTCAATTCATTTTATTTTAACTGTGTACCCATATCCCCCACCTCTTTACTGAATTATCACTTATTTCCATATACATGTGGGAACCTGAATTTCCAAAATTTATAAGAAACTTATAATACAATGTTATATTTAGATAAATTAATGAAACCAATCTCATTCACCTCAATGGAGTATATGTCTCCTCAAAACTATTCTTATTTTTTATTCTTTTTCCTTCTTACCTTTTGATGTAAAATAATTTTATTCATCTTTTTCCATAAATGACTCATCATTTTTAGATTTAAAACTTATAATTGTAGTGGGTGTAACAATAATTTATCCTTTTAGTTATTTTACATAAATCACATTTATAGTTTCCCACAATTCAAAAGTTGTAGCATAATGAAAAGTTTTCTTGAATACCACATTAGTTATAACACTAACGCAAATCCTTTGTGCCTTTCCATCATAAAATATTTCACTCTACATTTTTAAATTAGAATAATGTTACATAGGCTTCAAAACATCATCTCCATGATCCTATAGATATAAATGCATCACATTTTTCCAAGATTAAAAGTTAGATCCATAAAAAACGGGAGTCTTTATAAATGAATCCATATATGAAACAAACTTTAAAACACATTTGATAAATTAAAATCCAAGTAAAAACCTTTAGGTTTTGGTATTAATTTTTGGGATCACCAACCTATAATGTGAAATCTAAGGTATCCTAGGAGATAGGTGAATTAGAGTGATGAAAAATTAAAACTCCTTTCACTTAACCCTCACCCATTATCAGATCTTGTTACTGTGTAAGTAAGAACAATGTTCAATATATCACTCCCTTGATTTAACTAGTAATGAAAGTCAAACACATAAATATAAATTAAAGCATATAAGAACACAAGGATTATAATTGGTTCACCTGCACTGGGGTATGGTCATGGAGAATACACATGGTGATGTGTCAGTATAATAAAATCCAATATTAATGTATTATTTTCATGGATATAATGTTTAGGTTATAGTCACTCCACACTAATGTGCACTAACCTTATAATAAATTTAGGGAAAGTTTATTTCTAACTTAAGTATCACTCATTATTATCACTCCACACAATTTTTCAAGGAAGTCTTCCTCGATTTCTTTTCATGGAGATCCCTTAAATCATGAATGGGTAATAATCTCCTTTGCCTCACGTAACTCTAGATCTAATTATTCATTTATGTCTACCTTACCTCCTTCTTGTTCATCAATCCAATTATGACGACCTTTTTATTAAGAGAGTCGAATAATTAAATTATAAATAATCATTATAGTATTATTAATATCCCACTAATTATAATTCATGATAAGATCAATTCCGGAAAATAAATTGTCTTTTTTATGCTCTGTCTTCTTAAAATAGATAGATGCAATCAATGATATTCCATGAATCATGAGACTTCCTTAAATTAACTAGATGTGTCAAAAACACACACATAATTTCTCTCTATTTTTTATCTCCTAAAAAATTGAATATATCAATGACATTATTTCTTCCTCCAATTATTCCATAGTTGATCTTATATAGGCTTATAAACTCCAATCCCTTCAACTGACGGTTAAGATTAATTCTTGTTATCTCAATGCTCCATGATCATTCCATGTTTCCCATATAGATTATTATGTTCAAATCCATCTAATTAAGTGGATTCAATCACCCATATCTATAACCATATATATTCCATTTGAATTTAAACCATTTTTCAAGATATTCATATTTTAACAAAACTATTGAATGTTGTACCACCCCTATGATGTGGTTGATTTCAATCAACCCAAATACTCTACAAACCATTGATTTCATATCTTAATATTTTGTAAATTTAATCCATTTCAAAATTTAAACTTTTATTTCTAGATCACACCATGATGTGGTGTTCATGAAACCACAAAATGTTTTACTCCTCTACTCTAGATGTGTTTCCTATAAAAACACCTAGGGCCATAATTAAAACTATGAATAGAAGTCATTTTTCAAAAATAAGTCTCCTGTATTTATTATTTTATTATTTAAAATACATTTCCTGCAAAGATATAGGATACTCAATATTCCACCTTGATGTACACTATGGCATGGTCAACTCTAGCTCCCTGTTTTTCAATCCTTACTTGAGAAATATGATTAATCTCCTCCAAGTACCATAACCATATCATTGTTTTAGCTTGATCTATTATACTTATAAAACAATCACATGTAAAATGGAATGGAATAATTGAACATCCTATTTTTCTTCAGCCCAACAAACCATGACTATCCTTCCATTTAAACCAATAGAAACATCTTATTTTCTCACAAAACACAAGATAAATTATGAAATGGTTTAACATATCATAGATTATAAAGATTTTATTCAATTAAAAGACTTCCACCATTACTATGGTTCCATGATTTCATCATGGCCAATATAACAGTGATGTGTTCAATGCCATGTTATAGTGTTTTATACAGTATATTCACAAAAAAACATCTATCCTTCTCTAATATTCTTCAATCCAGCTCAAATTTATCTCAATGCCTTAATAGAATGGAATAAATAGTGTTACCTCATCAAAAATTTCATCAAAAAGAGATTATAATCTATTATTCTCCAAGGAATATCTTCCTTGGATTTTTCATGTGAAGATACTATCACCTTTCCCCTTCCATAGACTCTATATAGTCAATGTGGTTACTTTAATACATTTTCTCTTGGTCTTCCAAGTATCACCATACTTCCTAATATCATCATTTTCATGGTTACAATATTCTCATTTTTCTTTTATCTTACATTTCTAACCCATTATAGGTTAAATTATAATATATATATATATATATATATATAACAACACCCTATGTGGTCATCAAAAACCGTTCATTCTACCCAAATTTCCCAATAACTCAAAATTCACAAGAAAAATGTTAGCTATGCATTTTTATGGGTATATTTTGAGTTACAACCTTTTGATTCTCTATGATTACCATAAATTCCCAATACTCAAATGAAAACCCCCACTTTAACACCATTTCATACCACTTTTTCCTATGAACTAAAGTCCCATGACTGAGTCAAGATACCACATGGACTTGAATGTATTTATTAGTTATTAAAAATTATAGAAATATAGTTAAGGATAATAATAATTCATTTGGGAAATGATTTAAACTAAAAAAATACATAAACTGAAATAATTCACGTAGATATAAAACCACATTAAATAAATAACTTTTTAAAAATAACATCATAGTTGATTTTTTTTATTTTATGAAACCAATAAAAGATAATAATAAAATATGACATGTGGATTGTCCATCAAGTAGTTTTGGGATATCCCTACTTGGGTCGTCCATCAAGTAGTTGCAGTGGAGCTCTGGTGGTGGCTGTTCGTTGGGTCGTGATTATTTGGGGTCTTCTTTGGGATGCAATGCTCATTTCCTAGGTAGTTGTTTGGTTGCCTTTGGTTGGTGTTATTGGTTGTATAGCAGTGGGAATTTTTTAGAAGTTAGTTGGGATGTGCGAAGCATTTATCGGCGAGCCTAATGGACGATTACAGGAGATCATGTGTTTGATTGTTGCAGAATCAGGTTGTCAGTGGTCTTCTGGTTAGTGGTAGGTTTTGATGTTTGACAATGTTGCCAGTGTTCCATTGATCGGTGGTGGTCAATAGACATTTTTATTCTCTAGTGGGTTTAGACTGGTTCCTTTTATTGATGATGAATTCTATCAGGGATGGATGTCTTGTTGACAGTTGATCTACTCAGTGGTCTATTCCTGATTACTGGATCTATTTTGGTTTGTTCTTCAGTAGCTGGAGAATCATTCATGGTTGTCTGGTTGCTATTGGTGATTTTTTGGTCTTGGGACTAGCTGTATGATGGGTTTCATTTTTCATTGTGGTATCGGTCTTTGTATTGTTTCATTTAGAAGGTGGTTCTGCGTTTTGTAGGTCTTTTTGGGTGGGAGGCCTTGAAAGAGGGATGGGTGTACTGACACCCATCATTCAACCATCTGTCCTCATGTTTGATGGATGGATGGATACTGTGTCATGATTTTTTTATGGTAATTTCTATCTGATTTTTCGGTGCATCAGGTTGAAAGTGCAGCGAGTGCCTCAAAAGCACTATCAGGTGGGTGGCTCGAGAGAGAGATAGGTGTGTTGGAACTTATCATCCGGTACTCCTCCCACATGTCAGTGAGGTATGGAGGAGTGATCTAAAATGTTGTGTCACCATCACACTGCAATTCTTGGCAGGGACAATGCATCGTCTTTAAAAGGAATCACTACTGTATTGTCTAATAGGGGGGCAACAAGACTTTTGGCTAGTACTTTTCATGATTTATGTTTCTTATTGGGAATTTGGGACCACGTAAAGGACTTGAGTCATGTTTTTTTGGATTTTTTTCATCTAGGACATGTAATAGGTTTACCCTCTTTTCAGTTTTCAAAGGGGGATATATTTTTTTTCTATTTAATAAAGGGGGATTGATCCTCAACCTTTAAAAAAAATGGATCCAAAAATAAACGAAATAAATAAAACTCCAAGCCAGTAACACTTCCTACCATAGCACCAAAATGGATCTAAAACTTATGACTGATAAAGAATGAATTCTTCACTTTCCCTACATCATGAAAAATCATGTCTACAAGTCCATTGAAGTACATGTTTATGGGGTGAGTATAAGCACAATAGTATTTCCACAATGACTCCAATATGCTTCCATACATGAGCAATCTAGTAACATAATTTCAATCAATAATGATAAATAAAAAATAGTTTTAACAAAATAATATCTATCCAAATATTCTAAAACCAAGTTATAAAAACCAAGAGTAACCATTCAAAATCAAATCCCATATTTTTATAAAAAACACAAAACAAAACCTGTAAAAAGAATCATAAATGGTGTTTTTAATATGAAAAAATCATTTCCAAAAAATTCCCCATTTTCTCATAGTCCACTAAAACTCCCTATTTTACAAAATATAAGGGAACTTCCCATTTTCTAGCATCCAAATAAAATTCCATGGATACTACCTACTTTATAATAATCTATTCATGATAATTCATACATAGAGAATAATCTAATAAAATAATCCACTAAAAACTAGTAATTTACCCAACACAAATTGTTATTCACTAATCCAGAATCAAGTTGTAACTAATCTAGTTAATCTATGTGTTATAGTTCATGCATCTAACCCCAAAATCATAGGGTGTCAGTCTGGAACCTATTCAACATGACCATTTCTCACCTTAATTCACACTCCATAAGTAAATATTTTACCATAGATAAATCTTAAATGTTTAAAAAATAGTTCTCATTGAAATTCATTTTTCACCTACGTGCACACCCATGAATGAATTTACAAATCAATCACATCAAATTTTTTTAACAAATATCAAACCCCTTTTGAGGAGTATTTCCATAAAAACACATTCCATCAAAAATCCAATTTTCATAAAAAATAATTATTAATGGATGAAAAAAATTATCTTCTATCAATTGAAAAAAAAAATTCCAATGAAAATTTTTTATTTTCAATTTTAAAACACCGATGGATATATAAACCCCTAATTGGTGAAAAAATTTAGTTCATGTATAAATCACCTTTTGTACAAAATTCATTAATTCATACAAATAATAAAATTAAAATCAATATTCAATCACAATAGATTATCCAATCTCATTGAAGGTATTATATCCACCTACCTAGACATGTCATACCAAAATTCTAAAAATTCAATGCCTAGGATCTCATAATTGAATAAATCAGAAAAATACTTTTCAATATAATGATAAATAACGATTAAAAACTATAGATATATTGATCTGACATCCCCAAGTCCAGACTACTAATATAAAACTAGAAAATCCAAGTGATAAAAGTTTGATCAATGTCTTATTTAAGATCCAGCGTCAAAGCATCAATGCACACCAATGACCCATCAAAGATATACTGATATACCTACAAAATTATCTTAATAAGTCTAAAGAATTATCTAATAAGTTTTTAGAGAATAATGATATGGTTTGGAATATTTTTGGGTGGTTTAAGGAAAAATCTAGTAACTTAATCCCATCTATGTGGTCTAGTTGCACAGTCTCCAGGACCGCATAGCATACTAGGCAGTTACCTTTTAATCGAAATCCGAAATTCATGGGTAAAATGAATAATATTTAAGACTATGTAACTAGTCAGGAAAAAATATACAATAAAAAAATAAATCATGCACTTTTGAAATACATGATATCTAGGATCTTGTAGGGATCTATAAACAAACCCATTATCTCTAAAACCATAATTAATATACCAACGGCATGGTCTCTAGGACCATGCAACCTTGTTAAAACATCTCCCAAATTCTCTCCAAACATTTAATTCCTATCAAACTTTGAACCCCAAGTAAACACATAATTTTGGATCCTAAGATACTATAAAATTCACTTTTCAGATTATCTATATCTCAACTATGTAAATTAAATGCATAAAATCTATGATTCGCCATTAAAACATCAAGATTACATCCAATATTAAAAAAAACAATACACATACTAAGTCTAGTGTTCTATATTCCAAAATAATGATCTTATTCCTTGTATATTCTAAATATAAAACTAAATTTATACAACTCTAAACTTGGTTTTTTTATGATAATCATACAACTAGCTTCCACGTTGATAAATGATGGAAGTGAAAATTATTTAAAGAAATAAATATCTTACTCAAAGCACCATATTACTTCCTTTTCTCTCTATCCCTCCCTAAGTTTCATGGTAATTGATAATGGATAACCCTAAATAAAAATTATAATGGGTATATTTATAATCCTTAATTAGGGTTACTAGGTATTTATTTTAAAGACTATAAAATCAACCTGACCTTAATCTTGAAACCCACACAGCAAAAATGCCTCTCTTAAACATAACCCCTCAATTTGGACACAATCATGGTGTCAAAATTTTCATCTAAGCTTCCATTTAGGAGAAACTAATATTCTCACTTGAAAAATAAATATTTATTAATTTAATAAATATTAAATATCCATTAAAATTCAACTATATTTAAATTTCACCAAAACATATCTCGAGGTTAACTAACTTGTTTTTATAAAAAAAACCCCAATTTTTTTCCAAATACATTTTCTAGGGTAAATTCACCATTTTTTACCCTTAAGAGTCTTGGGACTTTGAAACTCAAAAACGAGTCAGGTGTTGACTAAGGAAAAATCTGGTTCGCTACATCCTTCCCACATTTAACCATTTTCTCTAGAAATAGAACAAGTATAGTTGTTAAATAAGAAATATCATAAGAAAACCTCGTATAGATGGATAACCTACCCTCACACATTTCACATCCACCATTAAAGGTCTAAATTCCATGTTAACCTAAAACAAAAACTACAAAGGGGTACATACTTCTTTCTATAACCCTCATTCCTAGAATTTTCTCCTTGAGTCTCTATTTAGTCACTAGAATTATCGACCTGAGATTGATCTATAAAATTCCTCAAAAAAATAATAAACTCACATATTATGAATCTCAATAAGATACCTTGCCAAATACCTTTCTATCCATAGGTACCCAACCCCTTAGAAAAAAGAAGGAATAATGAACCGTTGATTTAAACATGGTTTTGGTTCGTTAATATGAGCATCTCTTATAAGAGCATTATGCTCCCCAACTTTAAGGAGAGTCCCATAAACTACCAAAAAATAACCATAAATCCACACTAGACCTTTCTATCAGGGAATCAAATAAATATCCCACACTAATCCACAGAATAGAATCTAAAAAAAATCCCTTTCATGTATACTTAAATTCATTATCACTATCCTATAGGGAACACATAATAGTGTTGAAAACACCAAACATAAATGCATCTCTAGTCCGAAATCTTGACCTTTTCTCTACCACCAATGGGAGCCACACAACTACACTGTAAACTCAAAAAATATATCATTCACCACTGAAGATGATCCATTTAGGTTTTGGTCACTCTTCGTGAAAGAATCGGATGAGAAAATCAAGTAATGACATTAACTTATTTATACCACCGAGTAACTAACCCTTATACCATCAGTGACCTATTCCAATCTAATATGAATTGGATAGTCTCAACTTGTTGATATGAACCTACTATATAAGCTCTAGAACCTGGGATACACTTACCAAAACTCAAGTGACCAAAAAACCTAACCCATAGAGTAACATCCTTCATTATAGGGATAAAGTCTCCATGAAATGAACATAAATACTTGTTAGAACTACACTGTTAAGGTATTATACCTCACTAGATAAAATTACACATAAAAACACTCAAAATGATCCTCATGGGTGTGACACTATACAACCCTAAAAAAGGATGATGTACTCCCCAAATTTATGGAAAATATTTTTAGGTGAGCTGCTTGGGAATATCTAGTTATACAAGATCCTACAATTGAATCTATCTTCCCAAAAAAACTCTATCATATTAGCATATAATTCTTGTTAAGGGAATCATCTATCACACCACTATTATACTGATCAAATCACATGAGCTATAACAACATCAAACATTATGATGGTCAGCTACTACATCATTATCCTAGATAACATGAAAAAATGGTAGTTCTCTCAATTATAGGACTCATTACTTACAAGTTCACCATACCATGGATGCTTCCGAAGGAAACCAAGAATAAAACACCCCAAAGACTTAGAATGATCACCCTCTAATTCAGTTTAACAAAGGGAGACATCATGTAACATCCCGTTACCTTTAATAGGTAAGTTTATACCTTTTATAAGTCCCCTCTTCATTAAAAATCCTTTTATGTGGTTTTTCTGGGTTTTCTAAAGATCGAAGAACAAGTACACTCCATGTACCTAATGTACACATCATGTACCTGAAGTACACGCCGTGCACTTAGAGATGGTTTCTGGTCATAAATGGGAAGGTCACACTGTAAGCTGGTACATTCCATGTACCATAAGTACAGATCATATAAGGAATAAATATCAAATTTTTAACTTGAGGCGATGGGTTTTTTGGCGTACTTATCCAGTGTGGCTGACACGTCGTGACCCCAAGGTACACATCGTGACTCGGACCACACCCAGCTTAAAGTCACACGTTTGGCTGTTTTTCTTGGTCCTTTTCATTCCAAACTTCATGCCTCTCGACCTAGAGAAGTTATGGTTCATTTTTGAGAGACTCAACCCCTTTCAAATCGAACCAAACAACTTGGGATCTTCATTCTTCTTGCGGTGTGATTCTTGGGTAAGTGTTCCCCCTTGTTATTCAAGTTTCTCTCTTCCTATCCTCTTGGGTTTTTAATGGATCATCTTGGGATTTATATATCCATGTATTTTTGTGTTGTATCTTACTTCTAGTTATAGTTTTGAGGTATTCTACACCTTATTTCTCATTGACGGGTGCCGTTGTGAATGTCGTTCTTTGGGAAAGAGGTAGGTGGTTCCATCCCGAATTTCCAAATTGATTAACATCGTATTGCTTGATTTATTTCAATTGATGATTTAAATTCAATTTCTTAATTTTTCTTTCAATTACTTTGGTAAAAACCTAATTCTAATGAATTGGAGGATTTGAAATGCTTTTGGCATGGAAATTTGTAAAACCCCCAATTCAATTGAATTGGGGTGGGTTTGCAGAAAGTTAATTGATTTAAATTATTGAATTTAAATGGTGGATTTTGATGGAAATGTTATCAATTAAATGGTTGAATTTAATTTTGATAATGAATTGTGAAAATTATGTAATTGGTTTTGAATGGATTTCAAACTCGTGAAAATGGATTAATATGATTTGATAGAAACCCAATGGTTTTATCTTGTGAAAAAGGCATGTTTTTGAATAAAACCTATTTTGGTTTTAAATCGAAAGAAATTGGCATTTTTTAAAATGGAAGAATGTGATTGATCTTATTTTAAGAAGTCTTAAAATATTTGTCCTATCATGTAAGCACACATGCAAGCCTTAGGTAGTTAGTGAGTTATTTGGATACACTCTATGCTACGATAATGTTTTAAAAAATACATGTGGTGGGTCACATCCCCGATGGGTTGGTGACGAGTCTCCTTGGACAGTGTCATAAGGACGTGTGTATACACATTTTGTTGAGTTCACTTAGAGATTACAGAATCCAATAGCTAGTTAATACTATTGTACCTTTTGGAAGATGACCATATTTCTTTCTTGTTTATTTATATTTGAGATATAAATGTATGCCAATGTTTGTTTGAACTGCTTTAAATGCCTGCTGAATTTATATAAACTATTTTATATAAATGTTTTACTTAATCCATTTTTTTAGAAAGGTTCCATCATTTGTAAATCCATTACTTAAAATATTTATTTCCCTCATTTGATATGTATATAATTTTTTATTTAATTATGCTTTAAAATGAAAAACCTATTTATCTTTAAAAACTGAAATATTTTGTTTGGATAATATATATTTGGAATCTGTTATGGAATCTTTGGTGGTATCCTACTGGGCTTAGGCTCACACCCTACTTTCACCTCCAGGTGTTTGTAGACTTTCTTCTTCCAGGATCGAGCAAAGGGAAAGAATATCTTGGAGGTGGATCTAGCTGTTGAGATTTGGACTTGATGAGTTGTGTACTTAGGGAATTTGGGTATGTTTTCCTATTTAAGTACTTGGGTTTCAGTACTTTGGCTTTATGCCTTTTTATATCATGGTAATTTTACTGCCAGTAGAGTTTTCCTATTAACATGTATACTGTCTTTTATCTCTTTCTTTTGAATTATTATGGAAAAATCATTCCCAATTGTATTTTTTATGATGCTATGTGCTAGTTTCCAACCTGTGGGGATCGAGAACTCTCTTTGGGTCATGTCAGGGTTGGCTCGGTTATTGGATTACTAGGGTACCCGAGATAGTTCGTGACAAATTAGTATCAAATGTCGAGCTATCTTGGAGTTTTTTGGTTCTTGATATGAAATCTATTGACATCATATTCAAGATGGATTGGCTCATTTCCAAAAAAGTCCGAATTGATTGTTATCTTTGACGAGTCTACTTTACTACACCTAGTGGTGTGCCCCTTGTTTTTCAAGGAGAATGAGACCCATGGTCGAGCATAGCTGGACCATCTTATCCAAATTTTGGGAAAGTGATATCAATATTTTCTTTTGACATGGAGTGAGATTCAATGGGTGGTGATCTTCCTCCAGTTTTCACAGAGTTTTCTGATGTGTTCCCTTTGGATTTCTCTGGTCTACCACCAGTGAGAGAGGTTGATTTTTCTATTGAATTAATGCCCGAAACTCAACCGGTCACTATCTCCTCTTACCACATGGCACCAGCTGAGATGAAAGAGTTGAAGTCTCAATTGGATGACCTTCTTTAGAAAGGATTTACTCATCTAAGTGTGTCACCTTGGGAAGTTCCAGTTCTCTTTGATAAGAAGGATGATGGTTCTATTTACTTATTTGTTGATTATTGAAAGCTCAGTCGAGTTAAGATAAAGAAAAAATATCCATTGCCCCAGATTAATGATATGTTTGATCAGATAAAAGGGGAGAAGTGGTTTTCAAAGATCGAACTTAGATCTGGTTACAATCATTTTAGGATAAAATAATCTGACATTCAAAAAATCGCCTTTCAGAGCAGGTATGGGAACTTTTATTACCTTGTTATGCCTTTTGGTTTAACAAATGCTCTTGAAGTTTTCATGGATTTAATGAACAAGATTTTCCATGACTATCTGGATACCTTTGTGGAAGTCTTTTTGGATGACATTTTTGTCTACTCCAAGTCCGAGGAGGATCATGTGAAGCATCTGAGAATAGTTTTTAGTTTTCTAAGAAATCACCGCCTTTATGCCAAGCTTTCAAAGTGTCATTTTTGGATTTGGGAAGGGAAATTATTGGGACACATGGTGTCTGAACATGGTGTATCAGTTGATCCTGAGAAGGTGAAGGATGTTATGACGTGGGAGAAACTAAGAAATTTCTTTGAGATCCCGAGCATCTTGGGCTTAGCTGGATATTACCATAGGTTTGTGAAAGACTTTTTTAAGTTTGATTCTCCAATGACTACTCTGACATGAAAGGAGGTGAAGTTTGGATGGGGTGATTAATATCAGATTTCTTTTGTCGAGTTGAAATTTCTATTGACTACTGTGCCAATTTTGACTCTTCCAGAATCTGGGTAGGGCTATGTGGTCTTTTGTGATGCCTCAGTTTCAGGTTTGGGTTGTGTTATTATGTATGGTGATCATGTTGTAGCATATAGATCTTTTTAGATTAGGCCACATGAGAAGAATTATCCTACCCATGACCTAAAGCATGAAACTGTGATGCACATGCTTAAGAGTTGGTGGCATTACCTTTTTGGAGAAAGTTTTACGGTGTATTCAGACAACAAAATCCTAAGTTATATCTTCTCCAAAAAAGATTTGAATATTCAGTAGATACTTTGGGTGGAGTACCTGTAGTCTTTCTAATTTGACATCACCTATACCCTGGGGAAAGGGACTGTCGCTGCTGATGCTTTGAGAAAGAAACTTCCAACCCAGGGAGTGAAAGAATCCTCGGAAGAGTGGAATTTGATGGATCTCTTTTCATAGTTTCAAATTGGAGTTTAGGAGGAAGGGTATGATGTTTCTTTAACCAGTGTGCAGTTGATGTCTACTATTCTCAAGATTCTTCTTCAAGATCAAGAGCTTGATGATGATTTCTATAGAATTAGAGAATCCATTTATGGTGTGGAGATGATTTCCTAGTGGTCGGTCTCCAAAGAGGGTGTTCTATGCTATCAAAACTACTTCATTGTTCCATTAGCAGTGAGAAAGGTAGTGATGGGGGTTTGTCATAGCTCTTAGTGGGCTGTGTGTCGAGGAACCAAAAAAATGTTCCATGACAGGAGGTGGTAGTTTTGGTGTCCAATTATGAGATGGGACATTGCTGAGTTTGTCTCCCATTGCTTTACGTACCAACATGTGAAATACAAGCATCAAAAACCTTCGGGTTTACTTCAACCACTTCCAATCACTACTTGGAAGTGGGATGAGATCTCTATGGACTTTTTGGTGGGGTTTCATTGTACCCAGAGAAGGAAGATTGCGATATGGGTTGTGATCAATATGCTGACCAAGACAGTTCACTTTATACCCATTCATGATACGAACAATGTTGAGGAGTTAGGTAATCTCTATG
Source organism: Viscum album (assembly GCA_963277665.1). Lineage (NCBI taxonomy): Eukaryota > Viridiplantae > Streptophyta > Magnoliopsida > Santalales > Viscaceae > Viscum > Viscum album. Next base: position 564,272,790 of record OY728125.1, read on the forward strand.
TGAAAGTGATTGTTCATTTTCTTGGAGTTCCATATGATATAGTCTTTGATAGGGATCCTTGGTTCATTTCTCGATTTTGGAGAGGCCTTCAGGAGGTACTGGGATCTCAGGTCCGTTTGATCATGTCCTACCATCCGCAGCCAGATAGACAGATAGAAAGATCTATACATATTCTTGAGGATATGCTTTGTAATTGTGTTCTTGACTTCGGAAGGACTTGGGATGATCACTTAGGGATGGTTGAGTTTTCTGACAACAATAGTTACTAGTCCATGATCAGAATTTAACCTTTCTAGGACTTTTATGACTAACCTTGTAAATCTATATAGTGTTGGTAGGAGGTCGGAGAAAGTTCTTTGGTTGGACCAAGCTTGGTGCAGGATACAAAAAAAAAGATTCAGTTAATTTGTTAGAGGATTTTGAAAACATAAATATGATATAATTCTTATGCTAATCAACACCATAGACATTTGGAGTTTTCATCTGGCGATCAGGTGTTCTTAAAGGCATCACCCCAGTTGGGTCATCGACGACTTGGGAAGCAAAGAAAGAATGCACCTCGCATTGTGGGACCTTTTGAAGTTGTTGAGTAGGTGGGGAAAGTTTAATACCACTTTTCACTCCCACCACAACTAACATAGATACATAGCGTGTTCCATGTATCACGGTTGAGGAAGTATCTATCTGATTCATCTCACGTTTTGAGGAGTGATCTTGAGATCGAGCCTGATTTATCTTTGACTGAGCAGTTAGTCAGGATAGTTGATTCTGAGACCAAGGTACTTCATGGGAGGATGATACCTTTGGTTCATGTGCTATGGAAGCATGGTTCTGATTCTTGTGAGATGTGGGAGAGGGAGGCATTGGTGAGAGTGCAGTGGCCTCATCTCTTTAGAATGGAAGATTCTTTATAGGATTTCTAGGGATAGAAAGTTTTTATGGTGGGGAGGTTGTAACATTCTGTTACCTTGAACAGGTAAGTTTCCACCTTTTCTAAGTCCCCACTTCATTAAAAATTATTTTATGTGATTTTTTTGGGTTTTCTGTAGACTGTAGAATAAGTACATGCCGTGTACTTGGAGCTGGTTTCTGGTCGTAAATGGGGAGGTCATTCCATGTGCTGGTACACACTTTGCACCTAAATTACACATCATGTAGGGGCTAAATATCGAATTTTTAACCCGAGGTGATGGGTTTTTAGGTGTACTTATCCAGTGGGGCCTACACGTCATAACCCCAAGGTACACATCGTGACTCGGCCCACACCCATATTAAAGTCATGCGTTTGGATTTTTTTCTTGGTTAATTTCATTCTAAACTCCACGTATCTTGACCTAGAGAATTTCTAGTTCATTTTTGAGAGACTTAACTCCTTCCAGATTGAACCAAATGGCTTGGGATCTTCATTATTCTTGCGGTGCAATCCCCAGGTAAGTGTTCCCCCTCATTATTCAAGTATCTCTCTTCCTCTCCTCTTGGGTTTTCAGTACTTTGGATTTATGCCTTTTTGTATCCTGTTACTTTTACTCCCAGTGGAGTTTTACTATTGATATGCATACTATATTTTATATTTTTTTTTCTGCATTCTTGTAAAAAATCATTCCCACTTGTATGTTTTACAATGCCAGATGCTAGTCACCATCCCATGGGGATCAGGAACAAACCTAGGTCATGTCAGGGCCAGCTCGGTTATTAGGTTACTAGGGTACCTAGGCTGGTTCGTGACACATAAAATAAGTCCACCAAAAATAATTCATGGACATCTTGAATACTAAATGGGAATTTATTACCGCAAAAAAATCACTAGGATTTAAATATATTCATAGAGATGGTTAAATATTTCCCATATATTATCCTCCTTATGAAACTGAAGAAGATGTTGATCAGGCCATAATTTGACCTCTAAGAACTACTTTTCTCTTTCCCATCCACTGATAAGGTCACATTGAACCTAATGATTCTTTCTTCTAAAAGGGTATTTGATATATAAAATAAACTCCCCAAGATCCACCTAGATAACCAATACATTTTAGAATAAATTTTCATGGCTCTAGAATAAATTTAATATAGAAACCAATCTCTCATCAAGGGGAACCCTAGAACATCCTACAGAAAAACATTTGCATATTCCTACAGAAATATGGGAAATCTATCCTCCATAAAATATATAACTCACCATGATAATATCAACAATTAGTGGGTAAGAATTTAAAATGTTTTGAGGGTTATCCTACTAATCCTACCTAAGGGACATACTCATCACTGAGGGTGGATTCTCGACCAATTTTCACAACTTCTTATCACCTTGAAATTATCATGAATCAAACAAGATCAACTATCAATAGTTATTCTAAATCATGGATAATGTCATAGGGTCTTATACTGACATGGTGTTATCCTAAAAAATATCTCTATTACTTGAGATCAAACTCACACTATCATTAAATGTGAGCATAAGAATGATTTACAATTGTAGGAGTCTTTAGATGAAGTGGTATTGGTGGAACCTCTATTGAAATCTATAACTCTTCAATAGTGGTATAAGAATAAAGGAACATACCACATTGGTATTGCTGGGTATGTGTGTCAATTAGGAAGACACAAATCATACCTTGAGAACTATTGAATCGAACCTGAATAGAGTCATTCATCATGCACACCTATATGTAGTTTGATCAACACCCTATGCCTGATGAGTAATTATTATTGGTTGTGGTTGAGATAGTTTAAAGCATCAACTACCTATATCTAATCCTACACCAACATATACTCTACCAAAAATTTATCCTACAAGGAAACTAATCCTGCAGAATATTTTTTGTTGATATCAATAACATATTTAACAATGATGGATATCCATGACACCTCTCTGCCTAATCTCAAGAAAATGTTGATATTCCTTGAAACCAGGGTGTATCTCTACCAGGAAGCTCTAAACTTTGAACACTCTCCCAAAGACTCCTAAAGTTTCTAGGGGATAAAAAATAGCTTAACCACAGATTGGATCATGCCATAAAGGCCTCCCTCAAACCCTTAAATTCAATGAAATGTATTATAAATCATTTCCACATAGTACCTCATCTATAAACCTCAAAACATACCCATTCATGTTCATGATTCACAATGAGGGTCCAACATATTTCAAACTCAAACCATTCTTAACATCACTATATATAACTTCTCAAAAATATCTCAAACTCCAACCATGGTAGAGTAACAGCATTGTGAGTTCAGGTAGTCGATGTCTAATAATGGATTGTTATTCTATGAAGGTTTCTCACTATAAGAACCACCGTCTGGTTAGTGGGTGTCTAAACTAGATGAAAAACATGAGTCTTAGACTCCCTCAAATCCTCTATCATATAAGTAGTCTAATTTTGATAATCCAAAACTACCATACACTCTAAAAAGGTACTCACTGAGCATAAATGATGAAGAATACACTCTCTACTCATGGGAAAAGATACCTCTCAATCGCTTCCCTAGATTTATGACTCACCACTCAACTTATTAGTGATGAGAGGATTAAGCACTAGAACAATATTGTTGAAACCCTATCTCTAAATATGGGATGGTTTTCTAGGGGTGGAAACTTCTGTTTGATGGGATAAACCAAAAACCACTGAAGAAAATATGGGTGAGCTAATATAAGGAAATGAAAATCATAATTGGACACTTTATTATGAATATACCATAGTAATTAGACTCTATAACTAGTAACTCATAGTTCCAAGTTGATCCATAGATTTTCAGAGTCTTGGTGAATGGATACATTAGCCACTACACCAATACTAGGTTTCCTAGTATGAAAATAAAATTAAAAAAATCTTAATAACATTTCCCTTATATCCCCAAACTAATCCTCACAAGTTTTGAAACTCCAAACTCTTCACCTAGGACTCGAACTCTCTAATATAACTCTAACATGACCCAACCCGCTTGGACCCCTCTAGGGTCAGTGGTAAGTTGAGTGTGTCATCCTAATCCCACCTCTAATAGGTTATGGGATAGTATCTAGAATCAATAAGTAATAAAATACACAAGAGGTCTTATCTAATAACAACCTAAAATAGACATGAAAATCCAATTAATGATATAATAAAAATATTCCATCAACATATACAAATAACTAGAATGTATAATAAATACATACATGAGACAATGGATATCTAGCAAAAAAACACATAGGGAAACCCTAAAGGAGGATATAAAAAAGAAATTATCCCTAACCACTATAGATACACGATAAGGGGAAATAATTTCTCATTGCATGAACCCTGTTTAGAGAACACCAATAACAACTACTGCCATCAAGAATCTTTGAGAACCACCAAGATATGACTCCACACAATTTGCAACATCACCAAATACCCCAATGAAATCTCCTAACAGTGAAATGACTACACATACACAACACATGTGGGCACACAATACATGCATGTATGAGTATAAACATACCCATTAGGATTCCATAGAAATACAAGGGATGAAAACACAAAAGGTTATCTCAAAATAGAGGTAATATCTAGATATTATTTATAATAAAGGCATCCAAGGATGATAGAATAATCTTAGTCTTCATAGCTTTAATCTTTGAAGGATTTTAACCCATAAGTAAATAGAGATAACCAAAAAAATTAAAATACCCATAAATCCCAAATTTGGTGACCTATATGTATATAATATCTTAAAGGAAATAAATAATGTTAGACATGTTTCAAGACCCATAAAATTTGTATTGATCATTATCACAACCACCAAAACCTCATAACTTTCTTTCTCCCTATTGGTAACCATAATAGGGGACCCAAACCTTTTCAATGAATGGTTTTTAGTAAAGAGAGTATTGAACCATATGGAGGACTCTCACCTTATTAAGGGGAAGAGTCAATTAATGGAGTACTGACTCCAATGGATAAAGGACACTCACCTCATAGCACGAGAGAACATACACCTCAATAGGTAAAATACCCACGCCTTAATATATGTGGGTTTACCTATTGGAGTTGGTTCCCTAGAACCAACTTCTATTTTTATTCCCTATCGGTCACAAGTATGTCTAATTTTGATCTTGGTTCATCTCTTTTGAGGATCTAGAGGTTTTTGGGAGTCCGAGTTTAAAAATTCGGAGTTTTGGGAGAAATAGGTTAGGTGAATGATTTAAGCACATAGTTAGAAGTTAATATTCAGTATCTGTATGGGATGGATCTATAAGTTCCAGAGATGTTTTTTATGATTTAAGAATGGTTTGCCTAACTATGAGAGTGATCTTGAAAACTATATGGGTGAATGGTTTTTTTTCAAATGTTTTCAAACAACTTGAGAACAATTTTTCAAACCATGAAACACTCCCTAGAAAACCTTGAAACTTGGTTTTGAAGGCATAGTGGTTACCACATAATTAGCACACATTTTTTCTAATCATGTAGCCTAATTGTGCAAACCGATTCAAAATTCTCAAAATAGAAAATTACCCTGATTCCCTCACTTGATTTAACCTCCAATCCCCTCCTAATTCCTCATTAGGAAGAAATAGAATATCTTTGATTCTCTAAGAGTTTCTCCACTTGACACCATTGTTTAATTAAATGGGTTCTGAATCAAAGTTAACCATGACATACAATCATTAGAGGGATGGTTAAATTAGACGAATCATCAAATTATTGAGGATATATTTCAAGTGTGTGTGCTTGATTTTAGGGGATTTAGTGTTTAGTATCTGCCTTGATATTCAATTAAGGTGACACACTTTGAGGTGACATAGGGGAATACTTGTAGATCTCTTTGATGATAGGAAAAGGTATGTGAATGGTATGTAATAGGACCAAGTCTCATCTAAGGGTGATGAAGATAGTGTGGTTATCTAGGTAAAGGTTGGTGGTAGTTTTGAGAAACTAGAAATGTTTTTCAAAACACCTTCATTGTCCATTGGAGTTGTGGTAGGTGATTTGGTTTTTCTTAGGGTTTCACCTAATTTGGGATTTATTTATTGGGGTAAGTAGGGTAAGTTGACATCAAGGTTGTAGCAGGTACTGTAGCAGGTACTATAGCAGGAACTGTGGAATACACTGTTTGTCACTGTAGTAGCCGGGAATATGCCCCTGTTTGGGCCTTCGGGCCACCGATTTAGTCCCTGAGTCCTGTAAGGCCTTCGAGCCACCCAGGCCTTCAGGTCAATAAGGCCTTAGGGCCACCTCAAGGCCTTCGGTCCACCTTTAGTGTAGATGAAAACCAAACAACCTACAAGTAACAAACTCTATAAGGAGGATGAGCAAGGAGCTTTCACCACATCAGAGCTAAACGAATTGTAAGAATGAGAGGGTGTGAAACTTGCCATCGGGACAAGCCTGTGCATGCACGGGAATGCCTATCCGAAAATCAAAGCGAAGGTGGAGATCTGATTTCATAATGAAGATGCTGGGGAGGAGTAGTTCCAAGTAGTTAGTCTGGGTTGTATTTAATGTTTGAATCCTATGGGCAATAAATTCCATTAAGACCTACAGGAAATGTAATACTTACACCTACGGTCCTTATAAGGGTTCCACCTCACCCCTTGAAAGGTGGATTATCAAAAATCAATAAAAAATGAAGGCCTTCAGGCCATTGTAGGCCTATTAGTTGGAAATTTTATCCCTATTTATGTTGATTCGTGAATTGTTTCATGTATTCTAATTAAAGAGTTATTAACTAAACCCTTATTGTGTGATTGAATGAGGGGATGTTGTTCTTGATTTTGATATCTCCATGATTGAGAAACCGGTTCAGATTATGGATTTCCAGGATAATATGTTGCATGGTAAAACAATTCCTTTGGTCCGTACACTGTGGGAGTGAAGATGGAATAGCCACAAGATGTGGGAGAAAGAATCATTGATGAGGTAGTAGCGATCTTCACTTTTTGTGAGTGCATAATATTGATACTTTTTGGGAATATAACGTTTCATGGTGGATGTAACTATAACACCCTTCAGGTCATAGGTATGTTAAAATTTGAGCTCGGTTCATATCTTTTAAGGCTCTAGAGGTTTTAGAGATTCAGTGGTTAAAAATTTTGAGTTTTTAGGGAAACATTCTAGGTGAATGGTTTAAAATCATGTTTAGTAGTGACAATGAGGTAACCGTGCAGGATGGATCTATAAGTACCAGAGGATATGTTTATGGTCTAAGCATGGTTTTTATAATTGTGCAAGTGATCATGAAAACCATATGGGTGAATGGTTTTTTTCCCATAGGTTGTCACATGGATTGATCATGGATTTTCAAACTATGTGGCACTACCCAAGAAATCGTGTGACTTATTTTTCAAGGGATAGTGGATACCAATCGGTTAACACATGTTTTTTCTAACCGGTGTGGCCTAACCATGTGTCCCAATACAAAATTCTTAAAAATAGAAAATTACTTTTATTCCCTCACTCAATTTGACCAATAATATCATCTTAATTCCCCATTAGGTTGAAATATCCACTATTTTCCACTCTATTAGGTTCTCCCCTTGTCCCCATAGTGAATCTCCATCGATCTAGATGGATCTCTTTAAGGGTTTTGTGTTTTTTCTGTTGTTTTCTTCTCCTCTTTCAAGATCTACCTCTAATATCTAATATTCTCCATGTAATGAAAACCTATGTGAGGTGTGATGAACTGATCTATGATTTAGATAAATAATTGATGGTGTTTCCTTTGGATATAGTCTTATGATAACCATATCTCTTTGTTTTCCATCACTGAATTCGAAGGTGCTGACGTTTCCTCCATTGGTGAGGTAGGTGTCTCTATACAATGATGTTAACCTATGAATTAATTAATGTTCTTGTAAATTAATTTTGATTGGTTTGTGAAATTTATTGGTTTGATATCAAAGATGAATTGTTTTATGATATGCAGCTTGGTTGGCATGAAAAAGTGGTTTTAAAGGTATTTCTATTTAAAAATAGTTTGTGCACTTTATGGGTTTGATGAAATTCATTAAAAATGATTTTTACTTGAAAATGGATTTTCAAGCATGAGATAAATGACGATTCTCAATGAAAATGTTTTATAAAATTATGAACATGGGTTTCCAATTATTTTTTGGAAAACATAACACATTGGGAACCTTGGGTGCGTCAGGTTATGGACACATGTAAACCTTAGTTAGTGTAGTGTTACTAGGGGTTATTCTTGTGATATCGATAGACTATGGAAAAACTTGACATTGATAGTATTCATGGTAATATTAGCTTAGTGTTCCTTCATATGTTTGAGTATGTATTCCCATAGGCTAGAGCTCACTTGTTCTTGGTTTTATATATGATGGTATTGTTTCATGTTTTATTGATCACGTGTTTATCATATGGTATTTTCAAGGATGATTCTATTTATTCATTTATACTATCTTACATTTACTTGACATATTCTTGGTTTATGTGAATATGAAATACTCTAAAGTAAACCAAATCACGTTTTACAAAATTGTTTTCTTTTGAAAGCGCTTTATAAACTTGTTTTGTTTTAAACCTAAAACTAAATGTTGCATGGTTATAGACATTATATAGATTCCTTGGAGGTATCCTATTGAGATTTATTGCTCATGAATCACTTTTACCTTTGGGAAAATGTATTAATAGTTTTTTAGGATATAGATAAAGGGAATGGAATCATGTGGCATGGAGGATCTTCTTGGTTGATATCACTTCCATGGTGGTCTGGGATGGTATAACAACCCTGATCTTTATTTCACATTAACACTTGATTTATTACATAAGAATAAACTTAATACAAATCAGAGGATCTATGGGTATAGTTTATTTGGGAAATTAAGTGCGTTACATAACAACTTAAAACATAAAAAACAACATCTTTATTGAAAACTTCCTTGACATTATCAAAATGTTCCTTCGTACTTAACACTGCATGAGATAACTTAAGGACATACACAAGAAAGGGGTAAGCTATAAAGCCTAGAAAGGGAATAAACAAGGAATAACATGAAGAAGAGAATACATGTTAGACAATAGGAATATCAATGGATCAAAAAAGGAACATGAATAACAAGGCATAATATAACATGATAATCATAACATAGAAAATGTGGCAATAACTTAAAACACTGCATCATAAACATAGGTAAAGGCTAAACCCACCAATACATCATGGTGGAAAAAGTACCATAAAGAATAATGTCAACCCTCTATCCTAATGTGATGTATCATGATACTAAACATTACCCAATTCATTGGAGTGTGATTAAGGCGCACCCTTCATAATTATTTCATTCTCATGCTTAAGTGTTCCACATAGATCATATAACATGGATTCATTCAACATAATAATTTATTCCATGATAATGGAATGTGGAATACATACATGTAAGTATAAAATCAATAATTATATGTTCATAAAGGTGAATACACTTGGTATAAAAATGGGTATGGTATTCACTACACAATTATTTTTCTATGGAAAATCGCGGTGCAATTTTGGCAGCATAATGACATCATATAGAAATTTATAAAATGGGTTGATGAGAGTGAAAAGGGTATATCATCATTTATACATGGAATTTATATTAATAGAGACATGTTAAGACATTCCACAACATAATTAATTGTAAATATAAGGTGTAACATAATAAATAAACATTGAAGAGAGAGGAGAAAGGAAAGAACCCTTACAAAATTTCAGCATGGTAACGGGTGTGCATAAAAGTTCATAGAAGGGATAAATAAGAGTAAAAGGGGATATCATCATTTATAAATAAAGTATATATTAATGTGGATATGTAATAACATATCCCAACATAATCAAATGGAAATTAAAAGGCATAACATTAAAAGTAGTGCTTGATAAAAGAGGAGAGTGGAGGACGAGGTTCCCCTATAGAGTTTCAACAAAGTAATGAATTAGGAAATGATAAAAAATGAGAGAGGTTAAATGATATATCACTAAAATAAAAACCATTGGAAAATAAGTTAATATTAATAAATTAAATTCAATATAATCAATTGAAATTAAAAGGCATAATTTCAAAGGAAGTTCTTGAATTGAAAGGAGAGGAGAGGAATACCTTACTTGAGTATGTGACTACAAAGGCTTGTGAGGGGATTATTAAAAGCTTGGGGGAACCTTGGGAGGTCTATATGGAGTATATTTCAGAGTTTTGTCTTTATATAATGAGTTCTAGTGAAGATAAATGGGAGATTGGGTGTGTTTATATAGGAAAAGAGGGGGATTTCTTTATTATATTGGTTTTGGATACAACATAATAAAATATTCAAAACCAAAAATCATCCCATGATCTTTGCCCATGGTTTCTACCAAAGGGGAGTGGTTTAAATTATTTTATAAGTCCAAGGGCCTAAGATAATAAAATAATTCCCTTGATTATGTGGAGGTGAGTCACACTTTCAAATAAATGATTTTAAAATATTAAAATATATTATAAGTCTTGGAGGATTCATTAAGGATTTATAAAATAAATAAAATAAACATAAAACTACATTATTTTAAATTAAAAAATATATATTTGGACGAGGATAACTTTTATAGTATATATTATACCATTATTGGGCCATTATGATGTCATAAAATATACCATATATTTATACGACATTTAATTTTTACCCAAAAATTTAACTATCTCAGAAAATTATGAAAAAATAATTGTTAGATAATTTCAATGTCCTTATTCTAAAAATAATAATCATTTTATATAAATAATTTTATAAATATGTGAATTTTTACTCTTAAAAATAAAAACAGACATTTATTGAAAATGACTAGTTTTTGACAATAACATTTTTTTGGAACCCTTATAAAAATTATATTTGAATTCATAAAAATTATATGATCATCTATATTAAATAAAAGTTATTTAATGATAATATTTTATTAAAATATTATTTATTTTAAAAAACCATTAATTAATTAAATGAATTTGAATATCAACCAAAAAATACAATTTTTGCTTTATTGAATAAAAAATAAAAAAAATTATAAAGTAACAATAATAGGATGAAAATATATTCATTATTATATAAAAAATAATGTACATATTCATATTTATAGGGTCTTGATACATATCCCTTTAATACACTAGCATACACCCTAAGATTAAGGTGCATGATGATGGGATTTCATGGGGCTATTCGGTGAATATATTTTGGGTCATGATCCCGATAAGCTTGAAATTCTCCCATAAACAATTTCGCTCATGTTTAAGTTATTGGATATCATCTTGGGATTGGCCTAGGGAAAATCCCAGTAATTTTATCTCCCTCAGAAGCTCTGATAAATGGGTTTCCTAGGGTACGATCCTACTGGTTGAGGCCATCACTTCCTTTGTCTATGCCAAAAGGATTTGTTAAAACATTATATTTATACTAGTCATGTGATCACTATTCAATGACTATAATAGCAATGGTAAAGATACTTAATGATCATTTAAATCCAATTGGATATAATAAAATAAAATAAGTGCATGTGTTTTTTATAACCATAACACATGTAATTAAATCAAAAGGGGAATTTTATTATTAATAGTTTGGGTCATTTAAATCTTACCCCCTTTATAAATTTCACCCTAGAAATTTCCTTTTCCCACACTAAAACAGATGAGGGTAACTCTGATTCATCACCTTCTCTAGTTCCAAGGTTTCTTCTTCAAACTTGTGGTTTCTCCATAACACTTTGATGAGGGGCATTGTCTTATTTCGTAGAACTTTTTATCTATGATCTAAAATCTTCACCAGATGATCCTAATAGGAAAGGTCATTATTCAATGGTAACACCACTAGATTTAGTACATGTGTGGGGTCTGGTATGTACTTTAGCAATAGGGATACATTAAATACATCACGTACTTAGGACAAGTTCACTGGGAGTGGTAGTTAATAGGACAATGCTCTGATGCGATCACAGATCTCAAAAGGGCCGATGTACCTTGGAATCAGATTTATCTTCTTCCCAAATCTCATAACTCTTTTACATGGATATATTCATAGTACTACCATGTCTCCAACATTAAACTCTAGGTCATGTTGACAATTGTTAGCATAGCTCTTTTGTCGACTATAGGCAGCCCTGATGTGTTGCTGAATGGTCTTAACCTTCTCCATAATTTCCTCAACCATTTTAGGACCTTGAAGTTTTCATTCCCCAAATTCATCCCAACATACTAATGTTTTTCACCTCTTCCCATAAAGGGATTTATAGGGACCCATTTGGATGCTTGAGTGGAAACTGTCATTGTAAGATAACTCTACTAGAGGGAGATGTTGGTCCCATCCTCCTTTGAATTCAATTGAGAATGATCTCAACATGTCCTCAAGTGTTTGGATAATCTGCTCAAATTGTCCATTAGTTTGAGGGTGATAGTCTATACTGAAGTTCAGCTCATTGTTTATATCATGGAAGAGACTTTTCCAAAACATAGAGGTGAATATTAGATCTCGATCAGACACAATCGATAGTGGTACTCCATGAAACCTTAAAACTTATCTGATGTATATCCATTCTAGTTGATCCAGTGAGAAATCCTCTCAAATCATAATGAAGTGTGTAGTCTTTGTATAATGATACAAAAAAACCTAGATAGCATTGTTTCCCTTGGATGTATTTGGAAGTTCGGTGAAAAAGTACATGGTGATGTTTTCCTATTTCCACTTTGGAATGGGTAATAGTTATATTATCCCCTTAGACTTCTTCCTTTTGGAATTCACTTGTTGACATACTAGGCACTTTTATGTATAATTAGGGATCTTCTTATTCATTTTATCCCACCAATAGTGCTCTCAGAGATCTCGATACATCTTTGTGTTTCCTGGGTGAATGGAGAAAGTTGAAATATGTGAATCATCTAGTAGTTTCTTATTTAACTCAGGATTTTATGGAACACATATTCTTGACCCAAATCTCACAATTCCTTCTTCACTAACATTGTACTTCAAGGATATCCCTTTTCTTATAGTTTCCACTTTCTTCTAAATTTCAACATCATCTATTTTAGCATCCTTTAACATTTCCAAAAGAGATGGTTGAGAAATAATTTCTGAAAGGATTGATGATGTTGTTTTCTTTATGATTCCCATGTCTATCCTCTTCAATTATAAGAATATCAGATCCATTTCAATTCTCATAAATGATAGAATTTTTGGTTCTTTTCTACTTAGAGCTTCCACCACTTTGTTCGCTTTCCCAGGTTGGTAGTAGATTGAGTAGTCGTAATCCTTAATGAGCTCTAACCATCTTCATTGGTGCATATTCAACTGTTTTTGTGTGAATATATATTTAAGACTTTTTTAATCCATATATATTTCACACTTCTCCCCAAAGAGATAATGTTTCCAAATTTTTTAAGCGAAGATCACCGGTTCCAACTCCAGATCAGGCGTGGGATAGTTTTTCTCTTGAACTTTCAAATTCCTTGAAGCATAGGCTATGAATTTTTTATTTTACATCAACACATATCCTAATTCCTTCTTCAAAGCATCACTGAAAATTATGAAAAGTTCCCCACTTATTGTTAGTGTGGGCATATGGGTAGTGATAGGCCTCCTTTTCAACTCCATGAAACTTTCTTCACATTCATCATTCCAAGAAAAATTTACTCCCTTCTAAGTTATCTTGGTAAGAGTGTTTGAAAATCATGAGAAATTTATCAAAAATTGATGATAATATCTAGCTAACCCATGGAAACTATGGATATCTGTTATAGATGTTGGCCTAGACCATCCTTTAATTGTTTTTTTCTTTTAATGATCCACATATATCCCATTTTGTGTGATGATATTCCCCAATAATGATACCTCTTTCAACCATAATTGACACTTTTGATACTTTGTATAGAGATTCTCATTTCATAAGGTCTTTATCATAGTGTTCAGATGCTTCTCATGGTCCTCCTTAGTTTTGGAATATATTAGAATATCATCTATAAATACTACCATGAATTTGTCAAGATAATATTTAAGGAATTTATTCATCAAGTCCACGAATATTTCTAGAGAATTAGTGAGTTTGAATGGCATCCTTATGAACTCATAGTGCTCGTACATCTTACAAAAATTAGTCTTGGGGATATCCTTCTTATTTACCCTAACTTGGTAATATCCCAACAATAGATCCACTTTGGAGAAGTATTGTTCTCCACATATATGATAGAATAACTCATAAATCGGTGGCAAAAGATACTTGTTATTTATCGTGATCTTGTTGAGATCATGATAATCAATGAAAAGGCACATTGACCCATCCTTCTTCTTTATGAAGAGGACTAGTGTACCCCATGAAGAAGCACTTGGGTGTATAAATACTTTATCCAAATTCTCCTATATTTGTTTCTTTAGTTCCTCAAGTTCCACAATATCCATCCTATACGGAGTGTTGGATATTGGAAATTCCCTAGGTATAATATCTATTGAAAATTCAACCTCTCAGCTATGGGGAAGACCAATAAATTCCTTGGGAAACCCATCAACGTATTCCCTCACAATAGGCATGTCTTCAAGGATGATCTTTTTCTTAGGCTCAATCATTTGAGCAAGATAGGATTTTTTCATTGGGAAATAATATCCATTCTTGAGATGATGGTGCTAAAGAAGATTCATCATACTCCTTTGAATTGTATAGAATCAAGGGTCAATTCGCCCTATGGAGAGTGATTTGCTTATCATGGAAATTTATGTTGGCTCTATATAGGGAAATTTAATCCATGCCTAGAATTGAATCAAATTACACCAAAGGTAGTATGATAAGGTTTTATAGGAAGTTTAGCCCACAAAAATGGATAGGGGAGTTGTTATATACTCGCTATGAAATAATTTCCCCATTTTCTATTTTCACTGGAATCTCTACTTACATTCTTTGTGTTAGTGTTTGAATATTTCTACTAAACTTTCGTGATATGAAGGAATGCGTAGAACTATGGATAATAACCCTACCTTTCAATTTTTGATTATATTTCTAATCTATCCAATATAGACTTAGGGATGAATAATTTTAAACTATTAACCATATAAATGATAATATAATGATATTAAAGGGATAAATTATAAAATACATTTATCTTATTAACTTATGAGTTTCTAGGCTTATATCTATTTTATCCATGATCTATTTCCTAACATATATTCTTATTAGATATTTTTTGTTCCCTTAATAATGGTTCATAATGAGATTATGAATTTACCAAAGCATATCCCCTAGGAGTGACGAACCAGGTGTACATTAATTCCCATTATCGTGTACCAGATTACCCTGAGTTAGTCTTAGAACATCTTTTCGGAGCTGTTACACTTGGGTATATCTATGTTAGAACCATGTCCAATTGTAGTATCCAAACATGGATGTATTTTATTAATAAAACACTTACTCTATACTAAATTAAATTTAGTGATGTTTTCTTATAATTAGTTTTATCCCTAATGAATTAACTAGAGTTTTCTAATCCTATGGATTTCTCTAGAGTTTTCTAATCCTAATCCCAAAAATAACCAAACATATCCTCTGATACCAACTATAACAACCCTTCTATTTATTACTCATTAATAGAAGTTTTATTACATAATAATACACTTAATACAACCCAAAATATTGACAAGTATAGTGTATTTGGGAAATTAAATACATTACATAACAACTTAAAACATGAAAACCAATATCTTTATTGAAAACTTCTTTAAAATGATCAAAATGTTCCTTCGTACTTAGAACTGCATGGGATAACCTGAGGACATACATAATAAAGGGGTGAAATATAAAGTACATTAAGTAAATAAACATGTAAAAACATGAAGAATATAATTCATGTTAGAAAATAGGCATATCAATGGATCATAAAAGGGATATGAATAATAAGGCATGATATAACATGATAATCATAACATGGAAAATGTGGCAACAAATTAAAACACTATATCATAAACATAGGTCAAGGATAAACCCACCAAGACATCATAGAGAACAAATTTCCATTAAGGAATCAGGTAAACCTATTTTCCCAACGTGATGTATCATGATACTAACTATTACCCAATCCATTGGAGTTCTATCAAGGTGCACCCTTCATAATCATTTCATTCTCATGATTAAGTGTGCCACATATATCATATAACATGGATTCATTCAACATCATAATTTATTACATGGTAAAGGAATGTAGAATAAATACATATAAGTCTCTAATAAATAAGTATATGTGCATAAATTTGAACACCCTTGATAGAAAAATGGGTATGGTATTCACTACATAATTATTTTGGAATGGAAAATCACGGTGCAATTTCGACAGCATAATGAAGTCATATATAAATTCATAAAATAGATATATTAGAGTTAAAGGGGTATATAATAATTTAGAAATGGAATTTATAGTAATAGGTACATGAAAATACATTTCAAAACATAATTAATTTTAAATAAAAGGCATAACATAGTAAAGAAACTTTTAAGAAAGAGGATAAAGGATAGAACCCTTAAAAAAATTTCGGCATGGAAATGGGTGTGCATAAAGGTTAATAGAAGAAATAAATGAGTGTGAAAGAAGATATCATAATTTATAAATAAAATTGAAATTAATGGGGATATTTAATAACATATACCAACATAATAAAATTTAAATTAAAAGATATAACATTAAAAGGAGTGCTTGATAAAAGAGGAGAGTGGAGAGTGAGGTTCCCTTATGGAATTTTGGCATAGTAATGACTTCGGAAATGGTAAAAAATGAGAGAGGATAAATGATATCTCATTTAAATAACAACTATTTTATATTAAGTGAATATTAATAAATTAATATCAATATAACCAATTTTGGTTTAAAGTAATACTTTCAAAGGAAGTGCTTGAATTGAAAGGAGAGGAGAGGAATCCCTTACTTGAGTGTGTGACTCCAAAGTCTTGGGAGGGGATTATTGAAAGCTTGGGGGTGACTTGGGAGGACTATATGGAGTATATAGTAGTGTTTTTTTGTTCTAAAAGTATTTTTAGTGAAGATAAATTAAATATTGGGTGGATTTATATAGGAAAATAGGGGGGTTTCTTTATTATTTTGGTTCTGAACACTACATAATAAAATATTCAAAACCAAAAAATATCACATGGTTTTTTCATATGGTTTATTAAAAATGGGAGTCTTTTAAAATATTTTATAAGTCCAAGGTACAAAGATAATAAAATAATTCCCTTTCTTATGTGGAGGTGAATCACACTCTTAAAGAAATGATTTTAAAATCATAAAAAATATTATAAGTCTTGGAGGATTCATTCAGGAATTATAAAATAAATAAAATAAACATAAAATTAAATTATTTTAAATGGAAAATATATATTTTTCTGATTATATTTTTTATAGTATTTATTACATCATTATTGGGCCATTGTGATATCATAAAATACACCATATATTTATACGGTATTTAATTTTTACCCAAAAATTTGACTGTTTCATAAAATTATGAAAAATTCACCATGAGATAATTTTGAACTTATAATTCCAAATATAATATTCATTTTATCTAAATAATTTTCTAAATATGTGATTTTTTACTTTTAAAAATAAAAACTGACATTTATTAAAAATGATGGGTTTTTTGACAATAACATTTGTTCGAACACTTATAAAAATTACATTTGACTTCATAAAAATTATATAATAATCTATATTCAATAAAAGTTATTTAATTATAATATTTTATTAAAATATTATTTATTTAAAAAATCCATTAATTAACAATTGATTTTAATATTAACCAAAAATACTATTTGTGCTTTACTGAATCAAAAATAAAAATCATATATAAAGTAACAATAATATGATTAAAATATATTCATCAGTATATAAAAAATAATGTACATATTTATATTTCTAGTGTATTGAAACATATACCTTTAATACACCAAAAAACTCCCAAAGAGTAAGGTGCACGATAGTGGGTCTTGCATAGGGTCATTCAGTGAACATGGTTTGGGTCATGATCATGATGAGCTACAAATTCTCCCATAAACAATTTCTCTCATGCTCAAGTTGTTGGATATCAACTTGGTATTTGTCTAGGGAAAACCCCAAAAATTCTATCTCCCTAGAAGCTCTAATAAATGGTCTTTGTAGGGTTCGATCCTGCTGGTTGAGACCAATAATTCCCTTGTGGCAAAAGGATTTGTTAAAACCCTATATTTATAATTTTCATGTGATCACTGTTCAATGACTATATTATAAATGTTAAAGATACTTAATAGTCATTTAAATCCAATTGGATATAATAAAACAAAATAAGTGCATGTGTTTTATATAACCATAAGACATTTAATTAAATCAAAAAGGGGAATTTTATTCATAATAGTTTGGGTCGTTATAGATGGTGGTGATATATAGTCACATAAAGACTTTATTTTGGCCTTGGTTGGTTTTGATTCCAATTTTATCCTTTTCAATTGGTTTTTTATGTCTCATGCTTGTGTAAATTTTCTTTCTCATTATTGTGAATCCCTATACCCATGCTTCTGGATCTAGTATAAAATAATGTTGTATATTTTTTTTATAAAACTTGACTAAAAAATATATAGTCATTTACATATGTGGATCCTTTCTGATATAGTCTTTGGAAAAAAATGAACATTCTTACAAATTATCAAAGTTAATATGATAATTAAAAAGGCAGTGATTAACCTTTTCTCGTGATATCCCATTAATGAAGCTAAACTCCCTAAAACCTCTAAATGATCCTCAAAACATATTATAAAAACATAGGGTGTGAAAAATTGCTTATTAAGAGGTTTCTAAAAAGACAATGAAAAACCTTTTTGAAAATACATTTGAATAATACTTTTGAAAATACTTTGGAAAATACCATTGAAAATACCTTAAAAAATTCCATTAAAAATACTTATAATTTTGAAAACATAATTTTGAAAAGACTTTTCAAAATATAATAGATTTTTGGAAACTCTTTTGAAAATCCTTTGAAAACATGATTTTGAAAATTCCTATCAAAATTCTTACACCATTGAAAATATTATAATACTTTTTGAAAATACTTATGCTTTTGAAAATTTTATAAAGCCTTTAAAAATACTTATAATTTTTGAAAACATTATAACACTCCTTTGAAAATATTTACACTTTTTAAAATGCTATAAATCCTTTCAAAATATTTATACTTTTTGAAAAAATTATAATAATATTTTGAAAACACTTACTCTTTTGAAAATTTTACAAAACCTTGGAAAATACATACTATTTTGAAAATAATTTAAAATAATCCAGTGATTTTTCAAAAAATATTAAGCAAGATTTTGAAAAAAAACAATGGGGCTACTTCAAACATTAAAGGTTGTATGGACTTACCCACTTTTCTTAGTAACGAGTTCATTACCCACTCCCCTTTCATGTTTATAATTTCCAACTTCCATTTTTTTCTAAAAACATTTTGAGCATGCCTTAAATATATATACATTTTTCACTAGAGTTTTTGTTTTCAAGATATAACAATGCATTAAATACAAATATACACTTATATTTATATATATAAATTTATAAATATGATCTTTCATTAGAAATAACTTGTGAGATTTGGCAGAACCAAAATTCATGACAATTAGCCTTTGTATGGTCTGTTAATAAAAATAATAATTAACATCCATGTATTAAAATTCTCATTCATAAACTCATGAAATACATTTTATTGAAAAGGGATATAAAATGTTAATATTTATCTTTTAAAACTCATCCTTTAATAAGAATATGAAATACCCATTTACCTTATTCAAAACATGATTATTTTATACATAAAATAGTAAATTCATGGACCCTTCACATAAAATAATAGCAATTGTAAATTTCCATTGACATAAAATAATAGATATATAATTTTTTCTTCTTACACTAATTATAAGTAAAACATTTATATAAACAAATAAGTTATAAAAACTAACATTTTAAAAATAATCATTTCATACTTGAATATATATATATATATACACACATCATAAGTATATGAAACCTTATACATAAAACTTAAAGGGGTTTAAAAAAATCCATCATGTTATATAATTTCTTAAAATGAAATTATACATGCATAAATGAAATCTCCTTGCATAAATTTAAAACACTTTCATTCATAATTAGAATACTTGAAAATGATATAATACATATAAAAACTTGAATTTTAGAAATAATATATCTATAAAAACACATAAATGAAGAATATAAACTTGTAAGTTTTTGAAAATAATATAATACATATACACCTTTAATTACTTAAATATAAGTATGAAAATACTTATACCAATGTAAGAATTAAAATAAATAAACTTGATGTTTGAAAACATATGAATATATAAACTTAAATTTGAAAATAATTTATAAATACATAATAGTTTTAAATAAAAATACGTCCCCTAACCTATTGAAAAACCAGTGGGAACTCTCAAATGGGGTGCTTGGACTAAATGGAGATAGTGGGTTCTTCTTCAAACCGACTGAATGCGTGGAGTTCTTCCTTGCTTGAGGTGGGTGATCGAACTCGTGGAATAAGAAGAAGTGATGAAATGAAGAGTGGGGCTTGGACTATCCAATGAGAGGTTATCCCTATGAAATTTACTACTTATATACAGGTTTGGGTACCTACATGAAAGGGTTGACCAAGATTACTATTTAAGTTGGGATTTGAAGGGGTGTTTTGGATGATAGTATCCTATATCATGGTGTTTTAGACCATTGCTTCATGAATTTATAAATAGAAAAATCAATGGTTTTTTTAAAAAAATGAAATGATTTTGTTTTGAAATATAAAATCCTATTTAAATTATACATATTTTTTTATGTGTATTGGCTATGATTTTTCAAGAAGCAAGAAATGATTTTGGTGGATGAGGTTTGGTGTAGGACGATTCCTATGAAGGTAATTTTGAGAATATGTTTTACCATCAAGGAAAAGAAGTGACAGTCGTAGAACACTGTGCTTAGGGATTGTGATTTTGATGTCTTGCACTGGAAGGGAAAGAGGAAGACAAACGAGCCAGTGATAGCTTCAGCCTTAGAGGTCTGGAGAAGCTATATGAACAGCGAGTGTTGAGATGGATTGTGGGATAATGATCTATGATGAATAGTGAAGGGATGAGGGAAAAAGAAAAATTTAATGAAGAAAAAGAAAAGAGGATGATTAGATGGTTGAGGCATATTGTCCCAATGTTTAGGATTTAATTGGATTGAAAATTTAGATCTCAAATCGATATAGAACATGAATTACCACTACATATAAGCTAAGCTGTGACTTTCATTTAGTAGAATAAAAGCATAGGCCTTAAACAGGGGCCTACGTAGGTTGACTCACCTAACTCTCTCACGCACTAGGTCATGGCCCAACTAAGATATACTCGGCCAGGATATAGCCAAATCTATACCTCCATTGCAAGGCACCTTTATCCCTTTTTCGCTACTTAGGATAAGTTGGGGTTAACCTATCCACATGGTCAACCCACTTGGTTCCCACGATGTGTTTAGGGGTTTCCAATAGTCTTAGAGTGTTTGTCCTAAATTTCTTGATGCCTTATAAAAATTATAAAACATAACTATTAAGTAAAAAATAACTTTAGTATAAATTAAACGGTCTTATTCTATTTATTTTTTTATTACATTCTAACAATATATTTCAATATTTGAAACTACTAAACTATTCAAAAAAAATTCAACAAAAAGATTACTTTTTATAATTATTAAATATTATTATTATTATTTTGTGAATTACATCTTAAGTAAAACTTTATAACTTCAATTTTATTACTTTTTATAACAATGTACCAAAGAATAATTTACAATAGGGGTTTTATTATTATTATGTTATTACTCAATTAAGTCACATTTTTTAATTTTTCAAAAAAATAAATAAATAAAAGATCTTAATTATCATAACTCTAAATTTAATTAATTGTCTATATGTTAAAACAATAATATTGGGAAAATTATAAAAATATATTTGAATATTCTTTTAAATAATTTAAGAATTAAAAATAACTTTTGATTTATGAAATAACATTAAAGGTCTTGAAAACATATTAATAAACTTAGAGTACAAATACATTTATTCAAAGAATAAAAATATTAATATACTTATATATTCCTTAATAAAATGAAGGTAATATCTTAATTTTTTTTAAAATTGATTAGGGAAAAAATTTAAGTTGAGGTTAAAACAAATCATTTAATAAACATTTATTAAAAGATTAAATTATTGTGTTGTTACTTTCTACCCTCCTTAAACCGAATTTCATCCTCAAAATTCATTTGTCGTACATAGTGAAAATTATGAAATCCATTTTCAGAATTTGGAAAACTAGAAACAATGAAGTTTTATATTCTTAATGGTTACTTAATTTCCTACTAGTTCAAGAGTTGATTTATATCTCTTAAATCTTTCCCCAAATTAAATGTTATAAAATATAGGTTCTACAAAAATAATATACTTAGAAATTTAACATATTTTTAACCAAACTTCATAATCTCCAAAGTTATCTAAACTGTTCCTTTGATACCAATAGTGAGGTTCTAGACCCGTGCTTCTGGATCTGGTATAAAACAATAGTGCATATTTTTTTTATAAAAAGTGACTAAAAAATATACATTCATTTACATGTGAGGATCTTTTCTAGTCTATGCTTTGGTGGAAAAGGGTTATTCTTACAAATTATCAAAGTTAAAACAATAATTCAAAAGGTAGTGATTGAAATTTTCTTACACCAGCTCCTTATTGAAGCTAAACTCCATGAAACCTCTAAATGATCCTGAAAACATTTTATAAAAACATAGGGTGAGAAAAATTTCCTAGTAATGGGTTTTTAGAAATCCAGTGAAAACCCTTTTTGAAAATACTTATACCTTTTGAAAATAATTTTTAAAAACAATTTTTAAAAACAATTTGGAAAATACCGTTGAAACCACCTCCAAAAAGATCCTTTGAAAATACTTATAATTTTGAAAACATAATTTTAAAAACACTTTTCAAAATATAATAGCTTTTTGGAAACTCTTTTGAAAATCCTTTGAAAACATGATCTTGAAAATGGATCTGAAAATACTTACACATTTGAAAATATTATAATACTTTTTGAAAATACATACGCTTTTGAAAATGATATAAAGCCTTTGAAAATACTTATGCTTTTTGAAAACATTATAATACTCTTTTGAAAATGCTTACGCATTTTAAAATGCTATAAAGCCTTTGAAAATACTCATACTTTTTGAAAAAATTATAACACTCTTTTGAAAACACTTACACTTTTGAAAATTCTATAAAGCCTTTGAAAATACTTACGCTTTTGAAAATAATTTAAAAAAATCCAGTGATTTTTCAGAAAATATTATGCAATATTTTGAAAACAAAACAATGGGTCCAGTTCAAACATTAATGGGAGTCTAGGACTACCCACTTTCCTTAGGAACGAGTTCACTCCCCAATCCCCTTTCATGTTTACAATGTCCAAGTGCCAATTTTTTTATACATTCTTTTTTATCTTTCCTTAAATATATATAAATTTTTCACTAGAGTTTTTTATTTTAAAACATAACAATACAGTAAATACACATACACACTTATATTTATATATATAAATATATGAATATGAACTTTAATTGGAAATCACTTGTGATATTTGGTACAAACAAAACTCATGAAAATTAGCCTTTGCATGGATTTTTAATAAAAATAATAACTAACATACATGTATTAAAACTTTCATTCATAAACTCATGAAATACATTTTATTGAAAAGGGATATAAAATGTTAAACTTTATCTTTTAAAACCCATCCTTGAATAAGAATATGATATTCCCATTTACCGCATTCAAAAATAATGCTTTTATACATAAAAAAATGGTGTAAATGCATGAACCCTTCACATAAAATAATAGAAGTTATAAATTTCTATTCACCTAAAATAATATATATACAATTTTGTCTTCTTAAAATAATAATAAGAAAAACAATTATATAAAACACATAAATTATAAAAAGTAACATTTTTAAAATAAACATTTCATCCTTGCATACATATACATATACATATACATATACATATACATATACATATACATATACATATACATATACAAATACATATACATATACATATACATATACATATACATATACATATACATATACATATACATATACATATACATATACATATACATATACATATACATATACATATACATATACATATACATCATAAGTATAAGAACCCTTATACATAAAATATAAATGGGTTTAAGTGAAATCCATCAAGTTGTATAATTTGTTAAAATGAAATTATAGCATAAATGAAATCCCATTTCATAAATTTAAAACACTTTCATTTATAATTAGAATAATTGAAAATATTTTAATACATATAAAAAATGAATTTTATAAATAGAATATATATATATATATATATAAACACATACATGAACACTATTAGAAATTGAGTTATTTGCGATGGGATCCCATCGCAAATGCCCCGTTGTAGAAAATGACGTCGCAAATAGTATTTTTTGTGACATGAGAATTTCCCATCGCAAATAGTTTCTTCGAGTTTCTTAAAAAACTTTGTTGTGATGATCTTGTCACAAATACTATTTGTGACGGGAAAACCTACCCGTCATAAATAACTTAAAAATTAAAAAAATTGTTATTAATAAAATTTAATAAAGTAATATTAATAAAATAATAATAATAATAATAATTATTATTATATAATAATAATAAAATAATATTAATAATATAATAAATAAAAAATAATAATATTAGTAAAATTTAAAATAATAATAAAAATAAAATAACTAAAAATTATAAAATAATAAAAACATCAATATTCGCAAAAATATAAAAATAAAAATAAAAATAAAATGATAATAATAATTAAATATTAAAATATAATAATTTTAATAAAATAATAAATAAATAATAAAATTAAAAAATTAAAAAATTAAATAAATAATAAAAAATATAATATCTGCAACAATATAAAAAACCTACTATATAGAAATGTAAATATATAATTTTACAAAAAAATTACACTCAAATGTTTTATCATAAAAAGTAAATACATCACTGAGGGGGAGTGTCTTTTAGAGGAGATGGAGGAGATAATGGAGAGAACTCCATCCCTAAACCATGAGTCAGATGTCACATGTACTCCATTGTCTGCTCATGCTTCTACTGCTACCATCAACGCATATCCTCCTCATGCTACTGCTATTGTCAATAGAGCTCTTCCTACTCCCTATGCATACTCTCTATATGCTCACCCTGAGTTTGTAGTTGCTCTTAATACTGTGCAGAATATGATGATGACTCTCCACGATCTCCTCTCGAGCTTCACACCAATATCCTGGCAGTACTATAATAACTCCCAGGTGTCAATCGAGAGCTGATACCAACAACTCGGCCATTCTTGAAGGCACACTAGGTCACCTGCATCCATGATGCCTCATTAAATCTTGTTGCACTGGTCTTATCATATGTCTCGGCTTAACTCTTAGTTTGTGTTTGAGACGTTATAACCTCACATGACTCATTCAGTTGTAATTTAAAATTAAAATAGTTAAAAAATTATTTTTAGTTAGTTTTAAAACTCAAAAATAAATTATACTGACCATAATATGATGCTGGTGATCACCTCAAATATCTCTAGTGACAGGATCACTATACATCCACCTATAAACATCGAATTCCGTAATATCAGGCTATTAGACTACCTATATGAATATAAAATAAACAGTTTACATTTAAAGTTATATAAATTAATTAAAAAAGGTACTTACCATATGTTCCCTATGCATACTGAATGTGTGACTACCAGCTCGATGTGTCACCTCTAGTCTCCCTCAGTTATGTCGACCTACTAATGATCTCCTATGAAAATGACCACCCATCCAGTGTGAAGATATTCTATCCAAAACCTGAGATGAAATATAATTAGGTCGGTGCGCATGGAAAGACTAATCAGACTCTGTGACTCATTCTTTCTTCATTGTTGTCCTCCTAAAATTGTGAATAAACCCGATGATAATGATCATGATGACAACCCTTCCATGCCTTGCATATAGAGTCACACATTCTCTCATCAATGAAATACCATAAACCATACAAATAATTAATAATATCAAGTTAATAATTAAATACATTTCAAAATAAATATTATTTACTTATATACCGACCATTGATTGAACATGTGGTGCTGAACATCAATGAGAATATGATCTCATGTAACCCATGCTCTAGAAAAATAATTTCACAATATATCACTCCCCTATCCAATAGCTATATGAGAATAGTTGTGAAAAAAGAAAAAATAATAAAAAAATTAGTATATAAATAAATTAATGATACTTAATGAAAATTAACTAAAATACACAAGAAAACATATCTCTACATGCATGGATCAAAGCCAAGACATGGACATCGCTTGGGGATAGGGTTTGGATTCATAAATCACTCAAGACCACAACCCCTCCATGTCGTTACTGAACTGCCAGTAGTGTGAGGGTCATATGATCCAACATCATGATCACCATCAGGTAGATTAGCCCCCTCCAACTCATGAAATAGATCTGAGTTTATCTGAAACACAAAATGACTATTGTTATCAAATAGTTGAAAACAACTATTATAAATAGATATATATTATATATGATTATAACCATCATTTAACCTTGTAAATCTTCATCTTTATCCTCATATTTGTATATGATGGTGTCAATATCTTTATATTCCTCCTCAATATCATCAATTTCCATAGGAGTTTTAGTTTAGTCATCTCTTGTCATTTCAAATTCATTTTTGACATCAATAACATCATCATCACCATTGAACCTTAACTATGGGGTGTCATCATTGATATTTGTGTCTCTTTATGGAAAATATATATTTGGAGTAGTCTTGTGAAAAAATTCAATTCCTTGCAATTTAACAGAATCACATTCATGAATAAAATAAATTTCCTGAGCTTTTATTTTTATTATGATCCACCAATCACCCAACTCTCTTAAATTAGCACAATAATTTGCATAATAAACTTGATTTTCCTGATGTGCTAATAAAAATGGTTCATTTACTACAATAAGGATTTTATATTTAATATCAATGATTCTATGGCTCAGATGAACACACAAGCCTCTCTCAGTATCCAACCAATAACATTTAAACATCATTATGTAATTCTGGTCCAAATAACATAGTTCAATTATTTCTTCTAACATGCCATAAAAGTCAACTTAAATTTCTCTATAATGAGATCATCTTAAGAAAACTCCACTATTCATTATTCCTCATATGTACGTTTATGAAATCAAAAACCATTCACCACATATGCATTATAATATTTAACTATTTTGGATGGTGGGTTACTCAATACACATAATTGATTATCAATTTTATCAGCATGTTGTGATACCTGACATTTTTATAATAATTATCAATATAATTTCATAAAAATTGATTTTATATGTTAAACCATAAATAATTTATTTTACCAGTTTCTGAACCTAGTAGGAAAAATTATTTTTTCAACGTTCTTCAGGAGAAACAGCTGTAATTTGTGGAAACTGCTTCTTGATATGTATATCATATAACCTATAAATAAAATAATATTAATTTACTATAGAAAATATTATAGAATAAGTGATAAGATAACTCACAGTACAAGTGGTGTCATTTCTTCATAGTTGAGTAGAACATATGTATGAGCTCTATGATGTTCATCATATGAAATCCATCGTTCATGAACTCCACCAAATCCAAGATTGGGATAATTAAAAATTGATAATTTATTTCTCATTTCATCATCAATATTTCCCTCATTACTTCCCATGTAGTTGTGTTTTGAGGAATATTCAGATTGAAAATAATGAGAGCATAAAAAGAAATTTCCTCCTATAAATAAGCTTCTGCAATTGATCCTTCAACCAATACTTTGTTACGTACTTTTTTCTTCAATTTCTGTATGAATCTCTCGAATGGGTATATCCATCAGAACTATACGGGACCTCCACATTTTGATTAATGCGACAAATGTAATATCAAATGTTCCATTGAGTTAAAGAAGGCCGATGAGAATATTTTCCGGTTTACATAAAATTAAAACAATATCTTCTTGCAATATACTTAGTATATCCTAGTCTATTTTCACAACACAAATATATTGAAAAAAAATGATATGTCTGTTAGTACATCCCAAATCATATAATTCAATAAACCTCTTAATCCAATCGGTAGAAATATTTCCATTATAACATGACAGTTATGACTTTTTATTCCAAAAATATGACTATTTCTGACACATCTTCCTAAATTGGAAATATAACCATATATAATTTTCAAATATTCAATCCACTAACAAAATAAAAATTTATTTTCTTTGGAAAGTGTATAAGATGCTTTTGGATTCATTAACTTATGTGATCTGACATTTTCAAACAGTTCAAGTTCTGGTCACCGGAAAATTTGGGAAAGATCTAATCATGCCTTTATATTATCTTTGGTTTTACTTAGTGTATCTAAAACTATATAAAATATATTATCAAAACAATTCTTCTCAATATGCATTATATCCAACATGTGACGGACCAACAAATCAGACCAATATGGAAGATCCCCAAAATTGATTTGTTTTATCCAATTGTGTTCTTTCCCAAAGCCATAAATTTTCTGCTAGTTTAGAGTTTGTACAAATATAATGTAAGGTAATGAAGACAAAAATTATTTTAACTCCATACCTAATAACATTATCGGAGGTCCATCTTTTTCAATTGTACCTTTTCTGAAATGATATCTGGTCTTCTGAAAAGGTTTATCAGTTGGAAGGAATTTGCGATGATAGTAAAAAAACAAGGTTTTCTTCCATTTTTGAGCATAAATGATTTTTTGTCTATCATATAGTATGAACATGATTTTGGACCATGTGTATTGCAGTTAGATAACATGACATATATTGGGAAGTCACTAATTGTCCACATCAATACAGCTTTCAGTAGAAAATTTTGTTTCGTATCAACATCATATATACTGACATTATTAATCAATAATAAATTTAACTCCTCATTCAATAGATTCAAATAAACATCAATATTATTTTTTTGGATGCCCTGAAATTAATAAGGTCAAAAAGATATATGGTTCCTTCATCAACATCCAAGGAGGTAAATTGTACGGAGTTATAAAGACATTCCAATAAGAATATTGACTACTGTATGAACCGAATGGATAGAAACCATCAATTGAAAGACCCAATCGCACGTTTTGGGATTCTAAAGAAAAATATGGATGTACTTGGTCAAAATGTTTTCATGAATCACCATCAGATAGATGATTTATGCTTTTACCAGTTTAAATATTGGTTTTGTGCCATGTCATCAATGAAACTGTGCTCTAAGACATAAATAAACGCTGCACTTTGGGTGTAAGAAGAAAATACCTTAACTATTTTATAGGAATCAATCAAAACTTCCCTAGTTGAGCCTCTTTATACCTAAATTTTCCACATGTAGGATAACTATCCAACGACTCATTTTCACCATAATATAAGATGCAATCATTTGAACAAGCATGAATATTATGATAACCAAGACCTAGATTACGAGCCATCCTCTTACTCTCATTGAAATTTATAGGCAAAAAAGTTTCTTTAGGTAATAGTGTTTTAACCAAAGAAAATATCTAATCAAAACAACTATTTGACATTCCATTATCTGATTTAATAGCCCTAAATTTTTTAACCGTTTGAAATTTTATTATCTTTCACCTTGGATATAATGCATCCTCAGGGGATCTCAAAAAATCATAAAATTGTGATGGTTCCAACTCAGGAGTTAAATCAATATCATCCCATGTTTTAGTTTTTTTAAAATATGAACATGACACATCATGTACTAAATTTTAAAACCGTGACGGATCTGAAACCAAATATTAGTATCTTCTCTGGACTATATTCACCATGTTGATACCAAAACAAATATATCTAAAAATCAAAACATAATATATGACCCTCAACATTGTCAAATGTCCTCATACCTCATTTTTTACATGGAAACTTAATTTTTTTTTGAAACAAATTCTAGTTTTGATGATGAAAATGATAAGAAAGTTTCAAGAACCTCAATATATTCAAGATTTATACCTAAAGCATTTGGATCCCTACACTAATTTATCTAAGCATGATCATCTAATAATGACTATTATCTACTTCATTGTTCCATATTTCTCTAAAGAATATAAAATAATTAGTTTTTTTAGATTAATCTAATATAAGAAGAATACGAGACAAAAAATAAAAAAATTGTTAATTATTTCTAAGTATTCATAATTATTAGTAATTATTCCTAATTTTTTTAATTATTGGTAATTATTTATAATTATTGGTAATTATTGGTAATTATTTCTAATTATTTATAATTATTTCTTATTACCACTAATTATTCCTAATTACTACTAATCACTGCTAATTATTACAATTTATTATTATTTATTACTAATTAAGACAATTTATTACTAATTATTACAATTTATTACCAATTACCGATATTTATTTCTATTTATTACTAATTATTGCTATTTATTAGTATTTACTACTATTTATTACTATTTACCACTATTTATTACTAACTACAACTAATTATTAATATTTATTACTATCTATTAATATTTACAACTATTTATTTATATTTATCACTACTTATTACTATTTACTGCTATTTATTATCATTTATCACTAATTATTACTATTTACCACTAATTATTATTATTTATTGCTAATTATTACTATTTATTACTAATTATTACTAATTACCACTAATTATTACTAATTAATGCTAATTATTACTAATTATTAATATTTATTACTAAATATTACTAATTATTACTAATTATTACTAATTACCACTAATTATTACTAATTGTTACTAATTACCGCAAATTATTACTAATTATTACTAATTATTACTATTTATTACTATTTAGTACTATTTATTACTAGTTATTACTATTTATTACTAATTAACATTATTCATTACTATTTATTACTCATTACCCCTAATTATTACTAATTATTAATATTTATTACTATTTATTACTAATTAATACAAATTATTACTTATTATTACTAATTATTATTGATTAGTATTAATTACCACTAATTATTACTAATTATTTTTAATTATTACTAATTACCCCCATTTATTACTAATTACCGTTAATTATTACTAATTCTGCTAATTACTGCTAATTATCGCTAATTATTACTAATTATTACTAATTATTACTAATTATTACTATTTACCGCTAATTATTACTATTTACTGCTAATTATTACTATTTACCTCTATTTATTACTATTTACCGTTATTTATTACTATTTATTACTAATTACCACTAATTGTTTCTAATTACCACTAATTATTACTAATTACCACTAATTAATACTAATTATCGCTAATTATTACTAATTACAACTAATTATTACTAATTACCGCTAATTATTACTAATTATCGCTAATTATTAATATTTATCACTAATTATTAATATTTATTACTATTTATTAATATTTATTAATATTTATTGCTATTTATTAATATTTATTACTATTTATTACTATTTATTAATAAGTACCACAATTATTACTAATTATTGCTAATTATTACAAATTACCACTAATTATTACTAATTACCACTAATTATTATTAATTACCGCTAATTATTAATAATTAAATCTAATTATTACTAATTACCACTAATTATTACTAATCATTACTATTTATCACAATTTATTGCTATTTATTACTAATTATTACTATTTATTACAAATTATTACTATTTATTGCTAATTATTACTATTTATTGCTAATTATTACTATTTACTGCTAATTATTACTAATTATTAAATAATTATTAGTATTTATTACTATTTATTAATATTTATTACTAATTATTACTATTTATTACTATTTATTGCTATTTATTTATATTTACTACTATTTACCGCTAATTATTACTAATTACCGCTAATTATAACTAATTACCGCTAATTATTACTAATTACCGCTAATTATTACTAATTATTACTAATTATGGCTAATTATTACTAATTATTACTAATTATTACTAATTATTACTATTTATTACTATTTATCGCTAATTATTACTATTTATCGCTATTATTACTATTTACCAATAATTATTACTATTTACTACGAATTATTATTAATTATTACTAATTACTGCTATTTATTACTATATTTTACTAATTATTACTAATTATTACTATTTATTACTAATTATTACTAATTATTACTAATTGTTAGTATTTATTACTATTTATTCATATTTAGTACTAATTACTGCTATTTATTACTAATTACTGTTAATTATTAATAATTACTACTAATTATTATTAATTATAGCTAATTATTACAAATTATCACTAATTACCACAAATGATTAGTATTTATTAGTATTTATAATTTTTATTACTATTTATTTCTAATTATCGCTAATTTTTACTAATTACCGTTAATTATTACTAATTATTACTAATTACTGCTAATTATTACTAATTACCGCTAATTATTACAATTTATTGATATTTATTAGTAATTATTTCTAATTAATACTAATTACTACTAATTAATAATAATTAATACTAATTTCTCATAATTATTATTAATTAATGATAATTGACACAAATTATTACAAATTAATACTATTTACTTGTAAATAAAAAATTAATTCTTAATAAAATAGCATAATTGTAAAAATAAATAATGCAAAATAAAACTACCCAATTCTAATTTAATTTAATTGTCGCTAATTAACAATAATTATAACTAATATAAAATAAAATGAATTAACTCAAAAATAAAAGCAATAGATAAATACCTTAAAACAGAATCTTTCGTATGACACAGGGCTTGAAAATTGCTTCGATGGACAATTTTAAATTTGAAAAAATTTAAGAGAAAAATATGAGAGTAGAGAGG
Source organism: Viscum album (assembly GCA_963277665.1). Taxonomy (NCBI): domain Eukaryota; kingdom Viridiplantae; phylum Streptophyta; class Magnoliopsida; order Santalales; family Viscaceae; genus Viscum; species Viscum album. Next base: position 564,305,781 of record OY728125.1, read on the forward strand.
TAGAGAGGAGTTGAGAATGTTGTGAAATATGAAAAAATCAATGAGGTATATATATGTTACATTATTTGCGACGAGAGTATTTGCGATGGGATGCAAATCACAAATATCTACCTGCCGACATATCATTTGCAACGGGCGATAAATCCCGACGTGAATGCTAAAAACCCACTGAAGGGTATTTGCAACGAGAACAAGGTCCTGTCACAAATAGTACCTCCCGACGAACTATTTGCGACGGGACCCTTCCCCATCGTAAAAAGCCCATCACAAATAACTCTTTTTCCCGTAGTGGAAGAATATGAACTTAGAAGTTTTTGAAAATAGTATAATACATATACACCTTTAATTAGTTAAAAAAAGTATGAAAATACTTATACCAATGGAATGCTTGAAATAAATAAACTTGAAGTTTGAACACATATGAATATATAAACTTAAATTTGAAAATAATTTATACATACATAATAGTTTTAAATAAAAAGAATTCCCCTTACCTGTTGAAAAACCAGTGGGCACTCCTAAATGGGGTGCTCAGACTAAATGGAGGCAGTGGGTTTTTCTTCAAACAGAGTGAAGGTGTGGCCTTCTTCCTTGCTTGTGGTGGGTGATCGAACCACTAGAATAAGAAGAAGTGAGAAAACGAGGAGGAGTGATCATGCTATCCAACGAGAGATTCTCCCTATGCAATATGCTGCTTATATAAAGGTTCAGGTACATATTTTCAAGGGTCGACCGAGCTTTCTAGGGAAGCTGGGCTTTGAAGGGGTGTTGTGGATGACAATATCCTATATCGAGGTGTTTTAGACCATTGCTTCATGAATTGCTAAATGGACTAATCGAGTTTAAAAAAATCAAAATGATTTTGTTTTGAAAGGGAAAACCCGATTTAAATTATACATATGTGTTTTATGTGTACTCACCAAGCTTCTTCAAAAAGCAAGAAATGCTTGGGGTGGATGAGGTTCGGTGTACGACGAGTCCTAAAAAGGTAATTATGAAAATATGGTTTAATGTCATGGAAAAGAAGCAACAATGGTAGCACATTGTGCTTAGGGAATGTGTTGTTGATGTCTTTCATTAGAAGGGAAAGAGGAAGACAAACATGCTGACAACAAATTCAGTCTTCGCGGGTTAGAGAATCTGTATAAATAGTGAGGGCTCGACTGGATCGTGGGAGAAGGACCTGTGATGAACAATGAAGGGATGAGGGAAGAAAATGACTCGAATGAAGATGAAGCAAAGAAAATGATTAGATGGTCGGGGCATGCCGATCCAATGGTCGGGATTTAAAAGGATTGAAAATTTTGATCCCACATCGAAACAAAACATGAATTCCTACTTGTATATAAGCTAAGCCATGACTTTTGTTTGGTAGAACAAAAAAACAGGCCTTATACACTGGCCTATATAGGCAGACTTGCCTAACTCTCGCACGCACCGGGCCACAACCTACCTAAGCTATACTCGGCCGGGTTATGACTAAACCTATGCCTCCATTGAGAGGTGCCTTGGTCCCTTTTTGCGGCTCAAGCTAATTTGGGGTTGACCTCTCCATGTGGTCGACCCACTTGGGTCCCACAATGTGTTGAGGGGTCCCCTAATAGGCTTAGAGTGGTTGGCCTAAATTTTTTTATGTGTTATAGAAATTCTAAAACATAACTCTTAAGTAAAAATTAATTTAATTATAAATTAAATCATCTTCTTTTATTTATTTTATTGTTACATTCTTACTATAACTTTCAATATTCGAAACTACTAAACTATTCAAAAACAATTTCAACAAAAAGATTACTTTTACTATTTATTAAATAGTATTTTTTTTGTTAATTACACCTTAAGTAAAACTTTATAACTCCAATTTGATTATTTTTTATAACAATATACCAAATAATTATTTTACAATAGGGGTTTTATTATTATTATGTTATTACTCAAATAAGACACATTTTTTCATTTTTCAAAAAAAAATTAAATTAAAGATCTTAATTATCATAACTATAAATTTAATTAGTTGTTTATATGTTAAAACAATAATATTGTGAACATTATAAAAATATATTTGAATATCCTATTAAATAATTTAATAATTAAAAATAATTTCTAATTTAAGAAATAACATTAATGGTCTTGAAAAAATACTAATAAACTTAGAGTATAAATACATTTATTCAAAGAATACAAATATTAATATACTTATATATTCATTACTAAGATCAAGTTAATATCTTAATTAAAAAAAATTGATTAAGGAAAACATTTAAGTTGTGGTAAAAAAATCAATTAATAAACATTTATTAAAAGATTAAATTCTTAGGCTGTTACATTCTACCCCCATTAAACAGAATTTCATCCTTGAAATTCATTTGTTATACATAATGAAAATTCTAAAACTCCATTTTCAGAATTTGAAAAACTAAAAGCACTAAATCTCTATATTCTTAAAGGTTACTTAATTTCCTAGGAGTTCAAGAGTAGATTTATAGCTCTTAATTTTTTCTCCAATTGAAAGGTTATAAAATAGAGGTTCTACTAAAATAATATACTTATAAATTTAATCTAGTTTCAACCAAATGTCCTAATCTCCAAAGTTATCTAAACCCTTCCTTTGATACCAACTATGAGGCCTCAGACCCACGCTTCCAGATTCGATATAAAAGAATACTGTAATTTTTTTTTATAAAAAGTGACTAAAAAATATACAGTCTTTTACCTTTGAGGATCTTTTCTAGTCTATGCTTTGGAAGAAAAGGATCATTCTTACAAATTATCAAAGATAAAAAAATAATTAAAAAGTAGTGATTGAACTTTGCTCACGCTAACTCCTTATTGAAGCTAAACTCCCTGAAACCTCTAAATGATCCTGAAAGCATTTTATAAAAACACAGGTTGAGAAAAATTTCCCAGTAAGGAACTTTTAAAAAGTGAGTGGAATTTTTTTTTGAAAATACTTATACCTTTTGAAAATAATTTTAAAAAATAATTTTGAAAATACTTTGGAAAATACCTTTGAAAACACCTTTAAAAAATCATTTAAAAATACTTATAATTTTGAAAATATAATTTCAAAAAAACTTTTCAAAATATAATAGAGTTTTGGAAACTTTTTTGAAAATATTTTGGAAACATGATTTTGAAAATGTCTTTGAAAATACTTATGCCTTTGAAAATATTATAACACTTTTTGAAAATACTTATGCTTTTGAAAATTTTATAAAGCCTTTGAAAATACTTATGATTTTTGAAAAAATTATAATACTTATTCACCTCTTTGTTTTAATGATAAAAAAATCCTGATTCTAATGATACTAATGAATTTAATGTTCTCTATAAGTATTTTATAATCTGAGATAAGTTATGAAATTGACTAAGTATGAGTCACCTCATGTCACTACTAAGGTTGAGTCACTGTTGAGGTTAAGACACCATCAACCTGTATCTTCCCCAGATAAGGACTCATCATTAGGATGTCATACAGCTGAAATGGAAAATTGAAAAATTCTGAGACACCATCACATATGAGTCACCATTTTCTATGGATCACCATCAATATGAAAATCTCACTAAAGCCTGAGATGATGTCAGATGACACTCTTCCAATGTGAAATTTTGGTAATGTCAGAGACACCATCAGAATGACTCACTTCCAATCTGACCTACCGTTAGAAGGATAATATACCGTCTGATGACTCACCACCAACATAAATGTTGGATAAGCATAAGACACCATTAGTATCATGCCTCTAGAACAAGTCATCACCACTTCGAGCCATTTCTATATCCTAAGACACCACCACTATTTATAAACTTATTTCTCATTTAAATATTTTATAACGGCTATATTATTGAAGTTAATGCCAATTTATATTTTAATGATTGTCTCTTAAATGATTTTTGGAATGTATTGAATATGATGTTAGATGTGTTTTATGAGGAAGTAGGTTATCTGGTTTCACGTAGATATTATTCCCACTACTACTGTTAAAGAAGGAAGAAAACTCCCTTGTGCAACTGAGATACTTGAAGTAGTTTGTTAGCAAGATGAGAGCTCACGATTAATGAACACACACATAGAGCTGAAGATCTGAATAGCTACATCATAGAAACACTCAACATAGAAAGATGAAGCTCAAACACAACTTATTCTTTCCTCCATTCAAGAAAAATAGTCTAGGATGGTCTATTATACTGAAGTTTTTCAAGAAAAATAAAATCAAGATTCATTTAAAAATATTTTACTAGAGTCAAAAGCTATAATAAAACAGACTGAGCATTTCTATCTCTACATTTTTTAGATTACTCAGTTCTGTTTATTAATTCTATCATTTTGAGCAGTGGGTGTGCATACTCTGTTTTATCACACACACACTATCTCCTATGCTGATCTAGAAGATACTTGATATCTTCTCTTAACCTTTCTTACATCTGCATTCCCATACATAATTATGGTAGAGGTCCCTGTGTGACCTGTTTGTTTCTACTCCCACAGATAATAGTAGAAGAGGTCCTACATGACCTGAATAGTTTGTAAACTATTGTAAAACTCGATCCAGGTTGTGGATCAACTTGTTTATTTTATATAAACTGCAAGGTGGTAGGTGATCACCAAGTGGAGATTACTAAGTCTCAGTTTGATACTAAACCTCTTGTATTCAATATTTCCACTGCATATTTTTTGTTTACTTTATTTACACTTTTAAAATTGAAATTGTTTTAATCTAACAAAAACTAATACATTGATAGTTAATATTTATTAGTGTTTTTATAAGATTTTAATTAAGTAAATTTATTTAAAAGGAATAAGTAATATTGTATATTGCTTACCTGAGAACTAATCAATCTTTGAGAAATTTTTTGAAATATTAGGACTTATAATGATCTTATATATTGATTAAATGGTCCATTTCAAATTAATTATGGGATTTCAATTTAATCCTTTATAATAGAAAATTTTATTGGGTACTCAATTCACCCCCTCTTGAGATACTGACTCTAACCAACATTTAGTATCAAAGGTTCGTTTTCTTTGGTATTAAAGTTTTGAAAATATTTTTAAATGTTATTGCAGTTAAGATTTAAAGATATTAAATTTATGTTATTTATAAATTTAATTCTTTAAATGGGTAATCAACAAGAAGGTTCTGATACAAATATACCTCCTTTATTTAATCTAAAAAACTATGCTTAATGGAAAATTAAGATGTGAATGCATATAGAAAGAATGGGTTTTGATATTTAGTCTACTATAAAATATGAATATGTTATACTTGATACTGATTGAAGTACTTGGGATGATGCTACAAAGTTATCCTAAAAAAATTGTAAAGCCATGAATTCCCAATACTATGCACTAGGAGATGAAGAGTTTAATATAATTTCTGCATGCAAAAATACTTATTAGAATTGGGATACTTTTTCGATTTCCCATGAGGGAAATTCTAATGTTAAAGATATGAGACTTAACACATACACTATTAAGTATGATAATTTTAAGATGAATCCTGATGAATATATTTATGATAAGTACCTCAGGTTCAATGAAATTATTAATACCATGAGCTCACTTGGAAAACCAGTATCTAACAATGATCAGATCATGAGGCTATTAAGATGCCTACCTAAAATATGGATAGGCACGTCTGTATCAATTGGAGAGTCTTTTGATATTATCAAGCTTCCAATCAAGGAGTTGATTGGTAAGATTTTGGTGTATAAGGAAGAGATAAAGGTAAACCACAAAGAATAAAAATATCCTAAAAGAAGATCTATAGCCTTCCAGACTACTACATCTAAACAAAAGGAAACATAAAATCAAAAGGAAAAACTGAAAGTTGAAAATTTGAGTGATAGTGAATCTCAACCAGACAATGACGAGAAGATGGTTCACTTATATAGAAGGTTTAATAAGTTTTATAGGAAAAATAATTTCTTCATAAAATCAAATTTTAAAGGAAAATTTGACTCCAAAGGAACTTGTAAGAAAGAATAGAAGAGGGATGATGATCCAAAAGAGGTTGTCTGATTTGAATGTAAGAGGAAAGAACATATAAAATTAGACTGTAAAAATCACAAATATAAGAATAAAAATTATGAAAAGGACTAAAGATACAATAAATCTATGAATTCCACCTGGAGTACTTCTGAAGACAACTCCAGCGATTCTGATTCTTCACTTGAAGAAAATTCTGATTGAGCAAATATGTGCTTTATGACAAAATTAAATGAGGTACCTAATATCTCTAGCATTTCAACTATGCATAATGATAATATTTTTGAAAATGAAAATAATGATGATGATATGTATTAAGAATATATGTTTTAATATTTTAGAATGATGGAAGAAACTTTTAATGAGCTAAAGGATAAATAAAAGGTTCTCAAAAGAAAACATGATCTAACTATAAATAGTAAATATGAACTATCTATTTAAAAAGAGATAAATGCTCAAATGCTCAAAGTTAATACCAAATTTAAAATTTCAGATGAGAAATTAAATAAATATCTATAGAAGTTTAAAAATGGTAGAGAAAATGTTACTCATATTTTTGGTAACCAAGTTTCACCTAAGTATGCAACTAGAATTGGATATCAACCTGGACAGAGGAAAATAATAAAGAGTAATTTTGTTCCTAAATCCAAACTGGAAAGTTATTCTATAAAATATTTTTTAAAAGACCCAATAATTTTTTTTTATTTCTAAAATTATTCAATCTATTTATAGGAAACCCATTAATAAAATGTGGGTTCATAAATCTTTGATTACTAACATTTCTGGACCCAAATAAATCTGGGTACCAAAGTCATTTCTTGCATAAATTTTGTTTTGTTGGAAAAATGTTTGAAGATATCTTATAGAAGTCTATGGTACTTGGAAAATGGTTGTTCAAGACATATGATAGGATATTATTCATTCTCCAAGATCCTAATTAAGGTTGATGGTGGTTATTTCACCTTTGGTGATAATGAAAAAGCGAAAATCATTGGCCTTATCCAAATGAGCAACCATAATTCAGTTTTAATTTCTAAAGTTTTATTTGTTGATAGTTTAAAGTATAAGCTTCTTATTATTTCTTAGTTATGTGATGATGGATTTTATGTCAAATTGGAGAATGATGCTTGCAATGTTTTTGATTCTAAAAATAATTTAATTTTTACTACTTTGAGAAATGATAATTTCTATGTTGTTGACTAAATTCTTTAGTTTCTCAAAATGTTTCATGATTAGGTTCCATTCACAAAGAATCTTGGATTTGGAATAGAAGAATAAGACATTGCAACATTCACTCAGGAAAATTACTTGGAAAGTGTTAGTTAGGGATCTACCTAAGCTTTATTTCCCAACTGATAAAGTATGAAACCCCCACCAAAAAGGGAATCAAAACAAAGTTTCTTTTAAATTAAAGAAATAAGTGTCAACTTATTAACCTATTGAGTTGGTTCACATGGATTTATTTGGACCATATTGATTTTCTAGCTTAAATGGGAAGCACTGTTTTTATGTTATTATAAATGATTTCTCCAGGTATACTTGGGTATAATTTCTAGCCCATAAAAATTAATCATTCTCTCACTTTACCAAGTATGCTAAGTATGTATAAAATCTTAGTGGACTTAAAATTAAGACCTTAAGAAGTGACCATGGTCGTGAGTTTTAGAATAAATATTTTGAATATTTTTTCTCAAAAAATGGGCACACTCATAACTTCTCTGATCCTAGGACCCCACAACAAAATAGAGTTTTAGAAAGGATAAATATGACTTAACAAGAAATAGCCTAGACCATGTTTAATAAGTATGATCTACCTGTTTATTTTTTGGAAAAAGCTATCAATACATCATACTATATCATAAATTGAGTCTTGATCAGACCTATCATTAAGAGGAACCATTATTAACTTTTGAACAATAGGAAACCTAAGGTTAATTACTTTAGAGTATTTGGCTGCAAAGTCTTTATTTTTAACTCTAAGGATAATTTGGAAAAAATTACTTCCAAAAGTGATGAAGGTATTTTCCTTGGTTATTCAATCTCTATCAAATACTATAGTGTTTTTAATAAGAAGACAAAAACTATGGAATAATCAATTCATGTCAATCCATTAGATGCTATTGTAAGATACCTAAACAGAGGAACACAAACTAGAGATTCTTTTAGAAATTAGGTTGAACATCAAGTATTATTGTCTCATATTGAACCTAATAACATCAATGAATCCATTAATGATGAATTATGGGTAATAACCATGAAATAATAATTGAATCAATTTGAAAGAAACGAAGTATGGGAACTTGTGGACCCAAGGACAACTTGACTATTGGCACTAAATGGGTGTTTAGAAACAAGGTTGATGAGTCAGGTACTATAGTTAATAACAAAACTAGACTTGTTTCACAATATTATATTCAGGAATAAGGGATAGACTATGAGGAAAATTTTTCACCTATAACCAAACTTGAATCCATTCGAATCATTCTCACTTATGCAACACATTTAGATTTCAATATTTATCAAATGGATGTCAAGAGTGAATTCTTGAATGATTTTATAATTGAGGATGTTTTTGTTGAACAACCCCCTGGTTTTCAAAATCCCCATTTTCCAAATCAATTTTTCAAATTAACAAAATATTTATATGGTTTAAAACAGGCTCCTAGAGATTGGTATGATAGGCTCAAAAATTTTATTATTTCCAAAGGATTTTCAAAAGGTATAACCAACCCTACTCTTTTCATAAAATTAATTTCAAAAGATTTTTTAGTAGTAAAAATATATGTTGATGATATTATTTTTGAATCTTTAAGAAATTATCTATGTACTATTTTCTCTAAAATGGTGAAAAATGAATTTGAAATGAGTGTAGACGCCGGAAAAGTCCGTTGCTCCCAAACGAAGCTCCGGATGCGGAAAGCGAGGTCATATTTGGAGTCGGAAGGATGTTTCGGAGGGCCCGGAGGCCGTGCGCGGAATTTCAGAGGCCCGCGCGCAAAGGTGATGGCCCGCGCGGAAAACCCCCGGGATGCGCGCAATGCGCCGGCTCGGCGCGCAATTCTGCGCGCCGCGGGTCCGCGCGCCTCCCTTACGCGCCGCGCCCGATTCCGCGCCCGCGAGAAGAATTTCGCGCTCGCACCCTGGATTCCGCGCCCGGGGTTGCCTATAAATACAAGGCGACCCCCAACGTTTCAAAGGTTGCTGGAAGTCGAAACGTCTCCCGTGCGCGCAATTCAACCCCTTCCGCGCGCAATGACGAACTTCAGGTAACCTCCTTTCTTTCGCGCAAGAAAGCCTCGGGGTCCGCCTTCGCGCGCAATCCCCGCTGGCTCCTTTCATTTGAATAAACACTCACCCTAAGGCCTTTGCGCGCAAAAGAACCCGCTTGCGCGCAATTGCCCCGGGGTGCGCGCAATCCGGCCCGATTGCGCGCACCCCCCCTTCTTTCAAGTGGCCATTCATTAGAGAATGAGCCGTTGCCCCCGCGCGCTATCCGAAGCCCGGTGTGAGCAATCTGAAGCATCCGCGCGCAAGGCGCTGGCCCAATTGCGCGCCAGCCGCCCCGATTGCGCGCCGGCCCGCAGTATTGCGCGCAAAGCTTCCTTTTTGCGCGCAATCTTCCAGGGTCGTCCCCGTTGACCTCCTAAGGTTACCCGCCTGTGTGGCACCCGATGATTCTCATCCCGGGTGCCCGCACCGTGCGTTGTCTTCCCGTGCGGCCCTCCAGGCTTGCGCGAAGTGACACGCACCGATGTCCAGCATGACGTTAAACTGCATACTCGTCCAGCATGACGTTAAACTGCATATACGTCCTGCACGACGTTAAACTGTACATCGTCCGCGCTGCAAGACGTTAAACTGCCAAGTGCTTCGTCCGGCAACCTATGCCCAGCATGACGTTAAACTGCACACCCGTCCAAGCTGCACGACGTTAAACTGCCTAGCCCCCATCGTCCGTGCTGCAAGACGTTAAACTGCCAAGTGCCTCGTCCTCAACACATGACGTTAAACTGTACTTCGTCTGGCAAGACGCTAAACCGTCCGCAACCTGATCCCGTGCTCCGCACGCAGGGTCTCCCCCGGTTTGGACGTGGCCCCCACCCGCTCGTCTCTGCAGGGATGTCGGGATTGTCCCCCTTTTGGGACGATTTAATGGGAGTGGCTTTTCCCTACGGGGGCAGGGTATTACAAACCCCTAGTTTCTCGTGGGAGGCTGCACATGTGTATCTCCATTGCACCTCCCCACTGCCGAAGCCAGTAGAGGGTCTGACTGGGATCGAGGTGTCTTTTGCTTTCGGTCCAAGTCCCTTCCAACTGAGTTTTGCAGTATCCGGGCTGCCCCAAGTGCGTAAGTCCTGACAGATTGAACTACGTGGACTTTGATCCCTGTCTTCTATACAGGGTACGTAGGAAGCCTCCCTGAGGCCCAAGCCCACCACCTGGTCGTTCCGGTCGTATTTACGTCCGTTCGTCCATCAGTGGACCCCTCCAGGGTTCACGCTTGCGTTGATTCACCTATGAATCCGCCCCTGTGGGAGGCTGCCCGTGTGTATCTCCACGGTGCCTCCCCACAGCCCCCCTTTTCCATTTCCCCTTTTATCGTCCAGCATGACGTGAAACTGTGATCCACCCGGCCGTTCCATCCCCCTCCGTGCGAGGTGGTTCGGTTCAATCCTCCGCCCGGCGGCCTCGACCTCTTCGTGAGTCGGCCTGCCGACGTCCAGCATGACGTTAAACTGTATGCCCGAACTACGTTGACTTTGATCCGTGTTAACGCGCGGTACGTAGGAAGCCCCCCTGGGGTCCAAGCTCTTTACTCCATCATCCATCCTGATCCTTACCCGGGCCGCCACATCCCGGTGGGGTCATGCCACTTCACTCCACTCCACGTTACTTGGGAAGCCGCCCATGTGCTGGCCCCAGCGTCGGAGGTTCCCCGCAAGGGGTTCCGTCATCTGATCCACTTTTCGTGTTGATCGGTCCTATGCCGTCCCCGCTGGACGTTAAACTCGCGGCATACCCCGTGTTAAACACGGGAAGCTGAGGAAAACCTCAGGTGACACAGTTCCCCGCACCTAGTACGGGATGCCTCAGGCCATCGTGCCTTCGAGAAGCCCTATTAGGGACGGAAGACAGGCGTGCAGAGCCGCAGTGTTACAACACGCCCCCAGCACCCAGAGCCACCCGGCCTTCTCACCGCAGGTTGCTGCCCCGCCCAGACTCCTTGGAACGTCCGGGCGGAAGCAGCGTAATTAACCGGTGTCCATGAAGATATGGCGCCGGGAACGAGATTCACGAACATTCTTAAGTCTATGAGGGAGACCCGGATTAGGCGACAAGTTCCGAGGAGACGTCCAAGGAAGGAGAAGCCGACATCCCATCATCCCGGTTTCGATCAAGGAGCAGACGCCCCTGAATAAGGGACGGATGCCGCCCGCCCTTGGAAAGCGGGACTGCGGGACCACAAGCCGCGCGCCCATCCCCTCGGGTTGACGGGTGCACGCGCGAACGCGTCCTGGCGGAACAGCGTAACCCGACGCACATCCGCACCGAAACAGAAAAATGGTGAACCCGACGTGAATCTCTTCTCCTCGATACGAAGACCGATGGCTTTCAGAGGTGTTGGAAGACCGGCGTGTTGCCTGGCCAAGCATTCAGTCTTACCCGCCAGGGGCTGGGGAAGGGACATCGGGCACTCCGTCTCGCAACGTCGAGGGCCTGGGTTCCCCCCACGGAAGGCGTCGTGGCGCTAATGGTTGGTTGTCGATTCCTTTTTCCTGTCAGTATTAATGGGTCATTCTCCCTGCTTTCAGAAATCAGGTCGCCCGATCTAGTGCCCGAACGCCACCCGCCCACTGGCGCAGGGACAGGGGAAACACCGACGCGGCTACTCCGCGCGGTCCCGCCCGTTCCACAGCCGTCCCAGCAGCCGCAATTGCGGGACGACCACGCCCTCTCTCCCCCTCGGAGGTCATCCAGAGAAGGGTGATCAACACCCTGGTGCGGAGATACGAGGAAGAGGGAGTCATCCCCACTAGGGAAATGGATCGCCTAGACCTTGAGGAGGCTGCGCCTCGCCACCACCGCCGCCCCCGAGGGCCGCGCAGGGAGGCACCGCCGCCCACCTCAACGTCCAACCGCTTCGGGAGCTTATCCCCGGAGCGCTCTGACAGTTCCCTTCCCTATGCGGATGAAGTGGAAGATGCCCAGGATCACCCTATCCGAGGTCCGCTCCAGGGATCCACGATAAGGGCTCCCGCCAGGCCACGGCGACATCGCCGCCAGGCCCCTCAAGTCGAGGAACAGGCTCTCCACCTGCCCGCGCCGCTCATCCCGGCTCGTCTGTCTCGACGCCAACGTCGGGCACGAGCGGAAGAGGATGCCCACCTTGGGGCTCTAGCAACAGCGGCCGCATTGGCCCAAGCCACTGCTGGCTCCAGTCGCCAGGCCTCTGTGCATCCTGAGCGGGGGAACTCCTATGCCCGACCCGGATCGAGGCCCCGACCGCCCCAAAGGCAGGTTGGGTTGACTCTCCCGGTTGCTGGCACTGGCAGTAGCCACCGCGGACCACCTCGCGGTAGCGCTATTCACCGGCAGGATCTACTCTGTGTGGCCGATCCAGGAGGCATGGGTCCTCCCACCTCCCGATCCCGGCCCGGAGTCCTGCCCGGGATCATCTCTCCCCGCGTCCCCTTTGATATCTGTCCCGGTGCCCCTCGCACCTTGGTTCCCAGTCCTCTCGGCCCCAGCACCAGTGCGGCCGGAGGACGCCAGGACAGAGATCAGCCCTGCCCCGAAGAACCACCCAGGGGCAGGAAGGCAAGGCGTCGACGCCGAGGGAAGAATGTTGCGGAGTTCCGGACAGAGATCCGACCGGTTTGCTTCTCTGACTCAGAGGCAGAGTACGATTCGGCGACAGAGCCCCTTCCCCAATCCCGCCAGTCAAGGGCAGGGGTAGGAATGCGGCACGTCAGCCTCGTGCTCCCCGAGAGCGAGATCGATGTGATCCCCGCGTCTCTCCGAAGGTATATCCGGAGTAACGAGGGCCTGGTAGACCCCCAAGGATCAAACTTGCGGTTGGTACCGGCCCCTCCGGAAGTGCCTTCCGTCTCGATCAGAGAAGCCGGAGACTTTTTCTGGGGACCGACGGTCGAACCACGATCTGGTGCGCCCTCGGCGAGCACCGATGCTACGGCAGGATGTTCGCTCGCCGGCCCGTCCTATCGTGATGTGGTAGCTGGGGCACCGCCACCCTCAGGGGGAGGCCCGGGATATGGAGGCCAATCGGCCTGCTCGCCGTATTCACCGCCGGCCAGCCCGTCGGCCCGACGGCCCGCCTCGGCACCACTACCAGTTCCCCGTCCGTTCCCAGCCATGGAAGAGGACCGAGGAGATCTGGGTCCCGAGTTTGAGTCGTGGAGCTTCTGGACCGTCCTTGCAGAGGGCCACTTCCCTGAGAAGTTTTGGCCAGTCGCAGGACCGGGCTTTGATGCACCCGAATCGCTCACCCCGGATGAGTTCGAGTGCTTCCGCCGAACTCTCCGGGAGACTCACTCCCATCTTCACTGCCTACAAATGCCATACCCCGGGAGTCAACTACACCTGGAGGATATTGGTGAGCAGTGCCGTCAAATTGACCTGGCCATGCTCCCCGCGGTTCGGCACCCCGGGTCATTTGGGCACCACGAGGCCCTCCAACAACGATGCGTTGAGTGCTTTCAAGTACTCAGCAAAGTTATCGAGGAAGCCACTCCCCACGTGTATATCCGTGGATGGGGGCAGTACGCTGCCCTACGCTTCAGTGTGATTCGCCGACAGCCCGATTCGTTGGGTGGCCCTGAGGGTATATCCCCAGGGACAGGAACAGTCAATATGGCTGACCTGTCGGGAGAGGGGAACGACTTGGAACTTCTCGACGGGGGCTTCCCCCCCGAAGACAAGCCGTCGTCAGACCCATCAGTGAGAGTTACTCGTCATCAGAGGAACCTCCTGGGGCTCCCCGCACCCACTGAAGCACTGACGTTGAGCCGAAACGTCAGCAAAGGAAAAGAGCACAGCGAGGCTATAAGGCCCGCCGACCCATCTGCCTCCATGCGGAAGGCAGAGGAGGATCCCGAGAAGGCTACGCTACGTCAGCAGCTCGCCGAACAGAAGAGGCTGGTTGACCAGCTCCTCGCCGAGCGCGCTGCAGAACGGCGGCCTGACTACGGTGATCCCAGGCCAGGGCAGCAGGGACCGGAACAACCACCCCTCGATGAGACTCTCCCGGGCAACCGTGATTACGCCGTGTTCGCCGACAGGAGAGAGGCCATTGCCTACGGCAAGAGGGCGCGGTATGTTTCGCCACACCCTCCCGAGCAACGCGACTACCCGAGAGATCCCGCTCGGATTCCTCCCGCTGCCCCAAGGGCCGCTCCGCCAGCCATCCCACGAGCTGCCGAGTTCGACGATCCGGTCGACGACCCGATTGAAGGGCCATGCAATGCGCTCGTGGTTAGAGATCCTCGCCAGGACTGGAACCCATGTCCGGACGATCCGATGGCGGCACTCATTGCCCGCTTGGAAGCCTTGGATACTCGGCAGGTGGCGATCCCACCGGACGGCAAGCCATACCCAGCATGGGTGGATGACATGCCGGCGCCTCCGGGATTCGGGAATCCCACTTTCGCCCCCTTCAACGGGACCGGAGATCCGCCACAACATTTGGCCCATTTCAACTCGAGGTGCGGGCCTATGTTGGGGACTCCGGCGCAGCAAGAGGCCGCTAAGCTTCGCTGCTTTGTCCAGACACTGGAAGGGCCAGCATTTGTCTGGTACAGCCAGCTTCCCGTCGGGTCGATAACTAGCTGGGAGGACCTTCGTAGACAATTCCTCTACCAGTTCAGTTCCACGACCCGGAAGACGAGTATCGCAGACCTCTTCAAGTGCAAGCAGAGGCCTGATGAGCGAGTCGCGGACTTCGTCGCCCGATGGAAGGGTCTCACGTATTCCCTTGACATGCCATTGACTCAGGAGCAGTTGCTGACAATGTGCGTCGGGAACGTCAAGACCGAGCTGGTCCCTTCCCTGATCACTCAGAATTACCCCGGAGGGTTCAGGGACTTCTCAGACAAAGCTCAACGTCTTGAGGAAGCCCTGCAACAGGCCAGCCAGGCACACCCGCTGCCTCCTATGATTCCTGCAAGGAGAGCCAGCAGGGCTGAGCCCGCTGCTGTGGCCCAGATAGAGGCTCCCAGGCCGTTGGAGCTGCTGCCGATGAGGCCAGCTCCGCAGCCTCACAGGAATCCGCCTCCACGGGCTCAGTTCCCGGCCCAGCAACGGCAGCCTCAGAACCGGCCGGCCCCTCCGCGTAATGTACCGCCGCAACCCCGGCGAGATAATCAGGGTCCACCTCCTCGGCAGGCCCCTCCGGCCCCTCGTCAAGACCGCGCTCCCAGGGGCCCGCGACACCTGACGTACTCATTCCATGAGGATCAGGTCCCCGGTTATTTCCGGAGCGCCCTGGAGCAGAGGATTGTGCGATTGCCTGAGTGCTGGAGGCCAGAGGAGGCACATCTCACGGATAACCCCCGCTACTGCCCCTACCATCGGGCCCTGGGGCACACCATCCAGCGGTGCTATGTGTTTAAGGACTGGCTCCAAGACCAGATTAACAACAATGTAATCAGGTTGGGCCCAGCTCCAGCACATGTAGCGGGCGTGTTCGTGGGATCAGATGACGATAGTGGCAACGAGGACGAATGGCAACTGGTCTCCGACCGCGGGTCCCAGAAGTATAATAACTGGATGGCCCGCAAGACGACCATTCGTGCCCAGGGAATCATCCGTGCGCGCTTGAATCAGCCTGAGCCCCCAGAACCTGCGGGTGCTGCTTCGGCATCGTCGTCCCAGTCTGCCTCCTCCAAGAGGAGCAAACGGCGGCAGCGCAAGAAGGAAGAGCGCGCCCCGCCAGTTCCGCCACTATCCCGTACTCTCGGCGATTTCATGCCCCCGGAGATGGGGGTCCCTCCTCGGATCCGCCCGGTGATGGATGATTCGTCCGATGACGGTAGTGGGTACGCTTCGGTTAACACCGTCGAGCTGGTAAATCCCTTTTCGGTTCCCGACGTTGAAGAACACCAGGTGGACCTCCCTAGCGTCCCCGGTCGTCGCCACCGTCGGAAGAACCGCAGCAGCAGGAGTCGCCGGGGCACAGCCGTCAGTACCTCCGGCCAGGCCGTGCACGCCACTGAGACTAGGCGGCAGGCTCAAGATCGAGCTCAACGTGCGCAGGCTCCCCATCCGGGGATGACGGATTCGCCTCCGCCACTGTTTGTGGTATGGGACCGGGCAGAACCGCCTCAGCCGCGTCGCGACCAGCTCCGCCCTGCCACAAGTCCATCCCGGCCTCCTGACTCCAGTACGGTGACCATTTCCCGGACTGCGACCAGTGAACAGCGAGATGCGCCAAGTACCAGTCGGCCGCCGATCCAACCGGTAAGGCCCGTCATGCCACCAACCGCAGAGCAATCTCCTGCAACCAGGAGCTCGCGCTTGGCCAAAAAGTATGATGTCCTGAAGCACTTGGCCGACATCCCAGCAAGGCTCTCCATCCTTGAGGCTCTGCGCATGTCATCTGAGATGCGCGAGGCACTCGCTGAAGCCCTGAAGAGCCCCCTCCAGTTCGAGACAGAGGTTGCGGCTGCAGAGGCCTTCCACGCCGAAACGATCGAGGACGCCGAATGTCAGGCAGTTATCTCGTTCTCTGGTAAGGATGAGGACCCTCCTATACAGGGACACATCCGTCCGCTGTATGTCACTGGCCAGTTCAATGGCCTTGAAGTCCGGCGTTGTCTTGTCGACACGGGGTCCGGGATTAATCTGATTCCAACTCGGACGCTCCGGAGATTGGGGTTGTCTGAGGATGACTTGATTCCCTCCGACCTCAGGATCCAGGGGTACGACCGCACCGAGCAAACCCCGGTCGGCAAGATACGTTTGAAGACCCAGTTCGGTGACTTGGTTGCCAACACCGAATTCATGGTAGTCTCTCAGGACACTGCGTATAACGCATTGATGGGCAGGCCATGGCTTCACCTTCATGCGGCGGTTCCCTCGTCATACCACCAATGCCTCAAATACTCCCTTAATGGTCGAGTAGGCGTGCTTCAAGGAGATGCCTCTCCTTTTGCCTCATGTGAAGCCCGCTATCTGGACGCGGACTATTACAAGAGCAAGGATAAGCAGATCCTGGCAGGTGAGGTTGAGCCTGTCACTGTTGCAAGCGATCCCTGGGCAAGTCTGGATGACGCTTACGTCCTCCCGATTCACCGGTTGGACGTCGCCATGGTCTTGACGGTCCGCGAGTCTCCTGATGAGACGGCCGCGACCGCCCGCGCCAGCACCAGTGGCCCAGCAGGATCTGGTAGCCCCAATGCAGTTTCCAACGCAGTCTCTCCCGTGGATGATCCCTCCCCGAGTGGAGAGGACGTGGAAGATGCACCCCCAGCCTTTGAGGAGGGCGTCCCCGCCACGGTCGATGAGTTAATACAGGTGAACCTTGGAACCGAGGCCGATCCAAGACCCACGTTGGTTAGTGCCGCCATGCCCTCTGAGGAGCGGCAGCAGTACGTGGACTTTCTCAGGCAGCACCGTGATGTGTTCGCTTGGGGCTATGACGAGATGTCGGGGCTAGATCCTCAGGTAGCCGTCCACCGCCTAGGTCTCCCGGCGAACCATCGCGGGTTCAAGCAGCCTCCCAGGAAAATGCACCCATCCCATGGTGCCATGGTTGAGGCCGAAGTTGACAAGCTTATCAAAGCCAACTTCGTGAGGGAAGTTCAGTACCCCAAATGGCTGGCCAACATTGTGCCGGTCAGGAAGAAGAACGGGCAGATTAGAGTCTGCATCGACTTCCGCGATCTCAACCGCCACTGTCCGAAGGATGATTTTCCCCTTCCAGTGACAGAGCTGTTGATTGATGCCACGGCAGGGTTCCAAGCCCTCTCCTTCATGGATGGATACTCCGGATACAACCAAATTCGGATGGCCCCTGAGGATGAGGAGTTCACTGCCTTCAGGGCCCCCCAAGGTACCTTTTGCTACCGGGTCATGCCCTTCGGCCTGAAGAATGCAGGTGCCACCTACCAACGGGCGATGCACCGCATATTCAAGCCAATCCTCGGCACACTGGTGGAATGCTACGTCGACGACTTGGTTGTCAAATCGCGCCAGCGTCAGGACCATCTCAAAGATCTTGAGAAAGTGTTCAGCTTCCTCCGGTCTCGCTGCCTGAAGATGAACCCGTTGAAGTGTGCCTTTGGGGTCACCTCCGGAAAGTTCCTTGGATTTGTGGTAAGATACCGGGGTATTGAGATCGACCCAGAGAAAATCAGGGCGATTAGCCAGATGCCTCCCCCGGGTACCGTCCGGGAACTGCAAGGGTTCCAAGGCCACTTAGCCTATATACGCCGATTCATCGCGAATCTGGCCGGCAAGTGTAAGCCCTTTTCTCGGCTTATGAAGAAGGGTGTCACCTATGTATGGGATAAAGAGTGTCAGACCGCTTTCGAGGAAATCAAGCAGTACCTGCTTCAACCTCCGGTCCTGATGCCGCCCGTATCCGGAAAGCCGCTGGTCCTTTATGTGACCGCCCTGGAACGGTCCCTGGGTGCCCTTCTCGCCCAGAAGAACAACGAGGGAACAGAGAATAGCCTCTATTACCTCAGTCGCATGCTCCTCGATGCGGAGGTTAGGTATTCCCCCATCGAGAAGAGCTGCCTGGCGCTCGTATTTGCCGTACAGAAATTACGGCACTACTTGCAGCACCATGAGGTACAGTTGGTTTCTCGGGTAGACCCGTTGAAATATATCCTGAGCCGACCTATGTTGACTGGCCGTCTAGCGCGGTGGGCTGTGATTCTCCAGCAGTTCGACATCAGGTATGTGTCTCAGAAGGCCATCAAAGGGCAAGCGTTGGCAGACTTTCTGGCCGCTCACCCGACCTCCGCGGATCAGCCGCTGGATCTAGGCTTTCCTGATGAGACCATTCTCTCGGTTGATCGAGCCGATCCATGCTGGCAGATGCACTTTGACGGTGCCTCCCGGAGCCCCACCGGTAGAAGACTCGATAATCCTAAGCTCAACAGAGTGGGCCTGGGTATCGTCTTCATTACCCCGGAGCGAGCCGTGCTGCCATACTCTTTCCTGTTGTCAGAGGGCTGTACCAACAATGAGGCGGAATACCATGCCCTCATCACCGGCCTCGAGTTAGCTCTCGAGATCGACGTGCCCCATCTGTGTGTGAAAGGGGACTCCGAGCTGGTCATTAAGCAGATCAATGGCGACTATGTTGTCAGGAAGCCGGAACTTGTGCCATTGTTGGAGTGCACCCTCCTTCTGATGGCCCGGTTCCCTTCTCGGCCAGAAATTGTCCATATTCCCCGGTCGCAGAACGGTCGAGCAGATGCTTTGGCCAGCCTGGCTGCGTCACTTGCGGAACCTGAACAGGACAACCTGATCGTCCGCGTGACGCGCCGCAGGCTCATCGCTCCCGTTATCCCGGAAGAAGATCGCGGCCCGTTGGTAAGTAATCTCACCACGGTTGCCCCTATGCCCGGAGCCCCGAGTACCCCAGATATAGCAGTCGGATCAGCCCCTGATTGGAGGACGCCTTTGGTTGAGTACCTCCAACATGGCATTCTTCCGTCAGATCGGGCCGAGCGCGAGCGAGTTCGACGCCGCGCATCGCAGTTCGTCCTCCAGAGCAGTCCCGGCCTGGAGCAGATCCTCTACAAACGCGGGTTTGATGGTGTTCTCCTCCGTTGCCTTCAGGGAGTTGAGATCCCACGAGTCATGCAAGAGGTTCATGCTGGTTCATGCGGCGCCCACCAAACTGGGCCGAAGCTGTCCCACCAGATTCGGAGGTTGGGATACTTCTGGCCCTCTATGATCCATGACTGCATCGAGTACGCCAGGAGGTGCCATGCGTGCCAGGTTCACGCGAACTTTGTGCATCGGCCGCCGGAGCCTCTCCATACCACAAGGTATTCCTGGCCCTTTGCAGTCTGGGGACTGGACGTTGTGGGACCTTACCCGCCGGCGACAGCTCGCCAGTGCCGGTTCATTCTGACCGCCACGGACTTCTTCTCCAAATGGGCAGAAGCGATTCCGCTCAGAGAGGTCAAATCCTGTTCGATCGCTGACTTCGTGACCTCCAACATCATCTATCGATTTGGAGTGCCTCACGCTATCCTCACGGATAATGGAACCAATTTCCGAGCAGCCGAGTTGAAGAAGTTGTACGCCAAGTATAACATCCGCTCGAACCATACATCTCGCTATCATGCGCAGGCGAATGGACAGATCGAGGCGTTTAACAAAACCCTCTCTAACATTCTGCAAAAGATGGTTGGTCAGAATAAGAAGAGTTGGCCGGACAAGCTCCCCAACGCCCTCTGGGCTTATCGGACGACGACTCGCAATTCCACCCAGATGACCCCTTATTCCCTGGTGTATGGAGCTGAGGCCGTCCTGCCCATCGAGATCCAGTTACCGTCCTTGCGCACTGCGGTCTACGACCAGCAAGCGCCGGACAGAGTTGCTGAAGCCCGTCTAGTCGAGTTGGAAGCACTGGATGAGAATAGACTTCGCGCTTTGCACAACTTGGAGAGGCATCAAAGCAGGATGGCTCGAGCTTTCAATAAGAAGGTTCGCCTCCGCTCCTTCCTACAGGGTGATCTAGTGCTAGCCCTAAGAGCACCGATGATCCCCGGCAGGAAGCCGCCCAAGTTGGAGCCCAAGTGGGAGGGACCTTTTGTTGTCCACAAGGTCTATCCCAATGGCGCGTACTCCCTAGCGACTATGGATGGTGAGCGTGTCACTCCTCCCACCAACGCTAGGTTCCTCAAGCAATACTTTGCCTGAGTGTCACCACGTCCTGCACGACGTTAAACTGCATTCGTCCAGGCTACAAGACGTTAAACTGTTTAGCATTCGTCCGCGCTGCAAGACGTTAAACTGCCAAGTGCTTCGTCCCGCATGACGCTAAACTGCACTACGTCCGAGCTACAAGACGTTAAACTGTTCAGCATTCGTCCTGCATGACGTTAAACTGCCTCTCCAGAACTACGTATGGCTTGATTCCCATCCTTATGGGATACGTAGGACCGCCTGAACCCTCGTGTTTCAGGCCCAGCCCCATCCTTCGGGAATTTCCATCCCATCTCGGGCCCTTGGCCCAGTTGCCCCGGGGTGTGCGGCGTATGGTGTGAGTGCGGGGCTATGCCCTCATTCACGTCGGTTTGTTCGTCACGCTGTACGCCCCCCTCCACGTTTGGGGATGCCTTCTGCTCCCCCCTTCTTTTTTCCTCATCGTCCTGCATGACGTTAAACTGCCTTTCAAGAACTACGTATGGCTTGATTCCCATCCTTATGGGATACGTAGGACCGCCTGGACGCTTGTGTCTCAGGTCCAGCCCCGTCTCTTGGTTGATCACGGGGACCTGCCCCCCTTCGGTTGCTCTCAGGGTGAGTCCTCCGACCCTTTCCGGAGATCTGTTAACATGTTTTGGGGTGCTTCGGTCTATGACTCGTAGTGTCAGATTCAATCCCGACAAGTCCTGTGTTGCTTGTCAGGCCTCGCGCTTCCTCTTGTTCGAGCCTTCACTCAAAGGGATCCTCGTTAGCGGTTTGGGTACGATGCCTCAGTGCTCTCCCACCGCTCCGGGTCGATTTACCGGCGGGTCTTGGGCCGCAAATCGATATGAATCCTGCGATTGAGCGGTTGATGCTCGTTTGCTTGCCCCGTCTTAGGCTGACGCGATCGGATGTTGTGTTGCGAATGCGTCAGCAACGTCCTTGATCGCCATGTCAGCTCTCTCGGGCTCTGAACATTGGTTGCGCAGTCCTCATCACACTCCGCCTTTGTGCGTTGTAGTGGGATCTTGACACTCTCTTCATACCGACCCCCGGTACGCCTCTACACGTTAGGCAGACCAACCAGGGTAATGATGTCGTTCGAGGCTCCCATGATCTGAGCACCAAGGATATATGCAGATATCCTCCCTAAGGGCCATGCGTAGCTGGACCCTCGTCCCCATAAGGAGGAGGGAGTCGCCCGAACAATTGCGTTCTGGGCCCAGTATATCTGGAGGCTAGCATCTCTGCCCCTCGGGTGATGGACATACGCAGACCCCTATCCCAAGACTCTTTTCCTGGAATCGTGCGTGACCGCAGGGCTGGGTATGTTCCCACCTCCGCCGTGTCCGCCGTACCGCGATAAGCGGGTTCCTCCATGGTCCGAACCACACGACCTTAAACTGTGTTGTCTGGTCCTACCACACGACCGTAAACTGTGATCGTCTTGGCCGCCCGACGAGAAACGGCACTGCATCGTGATGTCCTCCTCAGGGGACACTCATGTTGGGCGCTGGTTAATGACCACGCCATTCATCAATGCCTTCCATGGCTTGATTATTGTGGCGACGCCAGAGATTTCTCAATCACGGGCATGTCGCCGCACAAAGAAAAACCATTCATCTTTAAGGACAAACAAGAAATATCAAATGCCGCTCCTTTTGTGTGCGAGGGTCAGACCCGCACTCTTCCCCGCGCTGGTGCCCGATTGTGTTGCACCGCGCTTCAAGAACTACGTGCGGCTTGATTCCCATCCTTATGGGATACGTAGGAACGCCCGGATGTTTGAAACTTCGGGTCCAGCCCCCCACCTCTTAGAGATTCCCCCTTCTCTGGGGAATCCGCCGTCTTCAGGTCACCCTCAAGGCGTGTTCCCCGACCCCTTGCCGTGGTCCACCGGTGTCAAGAGTACTCTGGTTTATTGCCAGGAGGGTCAGGATCCGCTTGGTCAGGTTTCCTCCACTTTTCAGGCTTCGTGCTCCCTTTCATTCGTACCCATCGTCTACGCCCTGGGTGGAACCCCCGTGAACGGTTCGGACACAATGCCCCAGTGCTCTCCCACCGACTCGGGCCGGTACCCCCAATGGCCTCGGGCAGCAAATCGATATAAATCCTGCGATTGAGCGGTCGATGCTCGTTTGCTGCCTCATTCCACCAACGGTTGGTGCGATGTTGATGCTGCTTTTCCGCCACGGTCGGCAGTATTCTCATATCGTCACGCCGGTGCTCCCGGTCCTCGAGTGAATGGCCGCATGATTCACATTTTCCACCTCCCATTCTGACCAGGCGAAACCTCGACACTCTTGACACTATCCCTCAGTGCATCTTCGCATATCCAGGGGATATGACCACGATGTGGCGTGCTTTGAGCCCTTATGGTCCGAGCTCTAAGACCTTAAACTAAGATCTCCCCTTATGGTCCGAGCTCTAAGACCTTAAACTAAGATCTCCCCTTATGGTCCGAGCTCTAAGACCTTAAACTAAGATCTCCCCTTATGGTCCGAGCTCTAAGACCTTAAACTAAGATCTCCCCTTATGGTCCGAGCTCTAAGACCTTAAACTAAGATCTCCCCTTATGGTCCGAGCTCTAAGACCTTAAACTAAGATCTCCCCTTATGGTCCGAGCTCTAAGACCTTAAACTAAGATCTCCCCTTATGGTCCGAGCTCTAAGACCTTAAACTAAGATCTCCCCTTATGGTCCGAGCTCTAAGACCTTAAACTAAGATCTCCCCTTATGGTCCGAGCTCTAAGACCTTAAACTAAGATCCCCCCTTTATGGTCCGAGCTCTAAGACCTTAAACTAAGATCTCCCCTTCTGGTCCGAGCTCTAAGACCTTAAACTAAGATCTAGCCCTTATGGTCCGAGCTCTAAGACCTTAAACTAAGATCCTCTAGCCCTTATGGTCCGAGCTCTAAGACCTTAAACTAAGATCCTCCACCTTTATGGTCCGAGCTCTAAGACCTTAAACTAAGATCCAGCCCTTATGGTCCGAGCTCTAAGACCCTAAACTAAGATCTACCCCAAATGGGGTCCTACGTCCTGCATGACGTTAAACTGCACTCACAGAACTACGTGTGGCTTGATCTCCAGCCTGATGGAGTACGTAGGAACGCCCGGGCATTTCGACTCGGGTCCAGCCTCAGGGATCGTTAAGTCCCGCCCCTCCTCGTCGCCGGCCGTCTGGCCTGACTTCGGGTAGAGTGGTGCAGTTGTGATATTCTCCCCGATTCAGCTCGGGATGCCCCATCGCAATGATGGGAAGCGACAGTTTCCTCGTCAGAGAGGTGCTGTCTGAGAATTGAGGTGACTCACGGCCAGATTAGTGCATCCGCCCAATACGCTTTCCCCACGGTGGCGCAATTTTGAGAGCGTTGGATTCTGTCCGAACAAATCGTCACTTCGCCCCACGCTTCGCATGCCCTGTTGATCTGGATTTTCCACCCTTGTGTCTGAAGGAACCCCAAAGCGGTATTCATGATGACATGTGGTCCGCCTCCTGCAATATGAATGATGGCCTTTTTCGGTCCGTCTATTGCAGTTGTTATGGTCGATCCACTGTCCGCCTACCGTCTTGGGCATTTCCTGGAAGGCCGATCGTTGTGGACGTCTGGATTCGGGACACGCGATTCACCCTTTCTCATTTCCCTATGTTCGGATAAAATCTCAACGCCCCTAGCGTTGTCCCGCTCGTGTGTTGGAACAAGTTGGGGGACGATACATTGGTTAGGTCTGAGGTCTCCTTTCCCAGGAATGACCTCCCTCTTTTCTCCAGAAACCCAGGCCCAATTATGGATGCCTGATGCTTGGTTAACACTCCCGCAAGACAACGAATTGTGGTTGAGCATGTTAAACCAAAAGACGCAGATAAATATGGCGATTCATACAAGTGGATCAAAATATTAAGTAGCGGAAGCAAATGTTCTGGGAATGGCAAAAAACAGCCCTTAGGGATTAGCGTGCTGAATGAGTCTTTCTAATGCCGCTACCCTTTGGCTGGCGGCCTCCAGGGCTGCTTCTCGTTCTCTGCGTGCCCTCTCCTCGTCGGCGGTCGCAGCCCGCAGTTCGTCAATCCTGGCCTGTGCACGCTCCCGCTCGACTTGGAGTGTGACCATCTGTTGGCCCGCCTCCGTCAGCTGTACCTGAGCGTCGATCAGTTGTGCCGATAGTTGCTCCACAAGCTCGGTACATGCTGCGACGAAGGCCTCCTTCTCTGCCGCCTGCCCTTCGAGGCGCCGGACTTCCTGCTCTGCCGCGATGAGCGCCTGCGTGCTCTCCGACATGTCCCGACTTTGTGCGACGTCGGCACGCCGGCGGCTCTCGCGCATCTTCTCGGCCATGAAATCACGGACCGTCAGATGGAGGCGTTGAGCATCAGCTCCCCCGGCACACAGGAAGCGCAGCCAGGTCTGAAGTGATCCCATGCGCCCCAGCCATTCCGATGGGTCTCGCTTGAGGAAGCGCTGGATGCACTTCCACCCCCTGCGTCGCGTTACCCGGCTATCCTCGACCGCCTCCGCGTCCGAGTCATCCATCTCCTCTGGGTCGGCAGGCCGGTAGGAAGGGAAGGCAGCCAGCAGGTCTGCTGCAGGGTCCGCCCCTGGGAGGTCCTCACGAGGGATAGGTTCCCCAACATCCGGGCAACCTTCTTCTCTCTCCCCAGCGGCGCTGACACCCTCGTCAGCCCCCAGCCTCTCTCCGGTGGCAGCACCGCCGACGTCCGCAGCCCCTTGATCAGCAGTTGGTGGGGCCGGCTCGGTTTGGGAAGCCTGTTCCGGAGCAGGCGGCATGTCCACCACTGGTCCACTCGTAGATGGCCCGGGTTCGGCAACCCGACGAGCCTCCGATGTTGAGATCACTGCGCAGGGCATGCCATGGTTAGTCACGGATCGTCAATGGCAAGTACCAGCAGTAAAGTAGGGAGACTTACGGGAGTTCAGGGCATCATCTTCCGCTACCCCGGTCGCCGCAGGAACAGTTGCAGCAGGGGACCCCTTAGCGCTTGTCAATTCGATAATGGGTGCCTGGCCCCCGCCTTGTCCTGCTGGCGCCTCTCCTACTCCTGTTGAGGACGCCTGACCGACGTCCGTGTGCTCCTGAGAAGGATGGAGAAACGGGTTAGAAGCTGCATAAGAGAATGGATGAAGCAAGTTGAGTAGGGATAGAAGCGGACCTCGAGGAGCTCAGTGACATCAACGTTGTCAGAGCCGGCCACCTCGCCGCTCTCCCGTGGGCTCCCCCGATGGGACCTTCCCTCGGAGCCTTCATCCTCCCCCGTCTCCTCCTCCTCCTCGGAGTCGTTACTGTCATCTTCTTCCGGCGGCATCTGTTCCGGAGCGGGCTCGAGACCGAGCATCACCTTCACCAGAAGGGATGGCTCCGCACGCTGACCACGTTGGCGCGCGTACTCGTCCATGGCCGTCAGATATGCATATTGCCGGTTGAAGTCCACCCTGTCGGTGATCTGGAGGCGCCCGACCTCTGGCAGATAGATTCCTTCTCTGAGTATCTTTCGCCAGATGACGTCGGTCCCCAGTGACTGCCGCAGGGTCATCCAGGCCGACCACAGCGCCGGGAAGACTGCATCGTGGGAGGGTTCGAGCAGACGTCTCACCTGCTTCCCGGGCCGCTCCTCGACCGCCGCATGTGCCCCCTCTCTGGGCGCTGAGGTCGTAGCGGCAGCCTGCGATGCGCCCGCCGCCGAAGTCCCTGCTCGCGCCGGCCCCGCTGCTTGGCGCGCCTCCGTTCTCCCCCGTGTGGCGGCGCCTCGCCTCCTTCCTTGACGCCCGGTCTCCGCACGGGTAGCCTCGAGCCGCCGAACTAGCTTCCGCAAGAGCCCCTCAGGGTACGCGATGGCCCAGTGTTCGGCGTACTCGGTTGCCAAGCCTGCGTTAACTCCGGTAGGAGGGAGGGTGATGACGTCGCCAGAGCCGAAGGCGACGAACATCAGCCACATCTGGCGAAGGACGCCGGGGTTCGTCTCCTCCCGGACAGCAGTGAATACCCTCTTCGGCATCCGCTGAAGGCACCCGAACTGCCTGGCGAACCGGGTCGGCACGTAAGGCTCGCAGATCACCTTCCCGTCGATCCGAGCCACGAGCACCCCGCCCCGCATGTTCAGGAAGTATTCATGCTGCTCCAGCGGGCCCTGTCCGTTGTCGATCATCTGGCCGACGGGAGTGGGGAACGGGCTGAAGTTGAAATTGGCATGATTGCCAATCCGAACCCTCACGCCCTCCTCACTGAGGGTCATCGGAGCGACCCCCGCAATGTTCAGCAGGGAGGGTCGCAGGCCGTTGCCCGGAGGACTGATGGCATTTGGGAACGTATACCCACCAAGGTGAGCAGCCACCCAGCCGTGGAAGAACTGAAAGGGCCCACAGATCCTTCGTGGCGACCCCCCTCGTGAGATGCGTCCCAGAATGGCATACAGCCTCGCCAGTACTGGGACCCCGAGGTTGTACCTCTTATTGGCAGCCATGGCGCCCGCCATCGCCAGCGTCGCCGGACGGACGCCCATCCTCGCATCCCGCACTGGCAGGAGCCACCCGCTCAGAAAGGCGGCCAGGAACGCCGCGTACCGGACGTTCGGGTCCCGGGCCTCGATGACGCGGTACCCCCATGAGCGGTAATCGCCCGTCTCCAGGACCCGCCAGTACGACCCGTTCCGGCTCCTCTGAGCTGCGGTCGGGCACCGCTTCCCCCTGCCTGGCATCTTGACCGCCGGGTCATGCTTCAGGAACTGGCCGAACCAATCCTTGTAGGCTATGTCCTTCTGGAAGTCTTGGATCCCGAGCCGCTGCGTAGCCAGGTCAAGAAGATGCCAGGTCAGAATGGGAGTCCGTGACCTGTCCTCCCAGATGTTCTTCGGTGGCAGGAACTCATCGTACTGGTAGCCCTCCAGCGGGATACCTCCGATGCAGTGGATGTCCCAGAGACCGATGCCGACCTCCCCATGGTGAAGATGGAAGGTGTTGGTATCCGGGGACCAGCGAAGTGAACAGCTCCGGCCCGAGCTCAGACTGCTGGTAGAAGTGGAACTGCGACGTCCACACCGCCTCGAACAGGCCGATGTACCGCAGCTCCTCTGCGAAGTGATCGCAAGTGTGGCGTACCCAGAACGCCCAGGCCCATTCACTGGTAAAGTTTCCCCCGGATCGCAAGTCCCAGTCCTTCAGCCAGCCCTTGGTGTCGTCAGTGACACTCTGACGGTATGTGCTCGAGTAGAGGGCTGGAGAATTCTCCGCTGTAGGCTCACCCCCATCAATGGTTCGCGTCCTCGGGTTCAGGACGTAGACATCCAAGTGCCTGGTTTCCCTGGCAGGATGCCCATTGTTGGTGATGTTATAGCGGTGAAGCTCGTCCTCCCGAGTCACCCAGGTTCGCGGCGCATCAATCTCGAACCCTGGCACCGGAACCTCATCGAGGATGCCGAAGTTCCAGAGCGGCAGGTTGTCCGACAGTGGATATGTCTTCTGGGCCGGCGTTAGTAAGTCGAACAAGGATTGATTGTTGGAAACAATCTCCTTGGCTCCGTAAACCTCCTCGTTCGTCGCCATCTCAGCTCTGCGAGTGGCGGCATCCCCCTCATTTCCTCTGTGCGCGGCCATCTCAGAAGTTTCGGGAGTCGTGCGGGTTAAGGGATGAAGAGTGCGGGATCGGACGAGGCTGGTGGAAAAGTTTGAAGGTTGGCGCGCAATCCAAGTGGACGGCGCGCAATTGGGAAGACTGTCGCGCAAAGTTCCGGGTTTTCGCGCAAAAGCAGGCGAAATCCGGACGGTTTTGCGCGCCGATCGGGCGAATTTCGCGACCGGAAGAGGCAATTTCGCGCACGAGAGCTTTGGAGCTTATCGCGCGGAAGGCCAGAGTACGGAACGCGGGACCCAGCGCCCCTATTTATAGGCGAGGCCGGGCCCGCGCTGCGCGGAAAGCGCTTTGCGCGACCGCAGCGGCGAATTTCGTGACCGGTGCCCCTTTTTGCGCGCCTAAGTCCCGCGCCGCCCAGGACTTCGGCATTCCGGCGTCTCCCTCGGAACCCGATCGTTGCGACCTCTCGCCGATCAGATTCCGAGGGGGGGCTTTTGTAGACGCCGGAAAAGTCCGTTGCTCCCAAACGAAGCTCCGGATGCGGAAAGCGAGGTCATATTTGGAGTCGGAAGGATGTTTCGGAGGGCCCGGAGGCCGTGCGCGGAATTTCAGAGGCCCGCGCGCAAAGGTGATGGCCCGCGCGGAAAACCCCCGGGATGCGCGCAATGCGCCGGCTCGGCGCGCAATTCTGCGCGCCGCGGGTCCGCGCGCCTCCCTTACGCGCCGCGCCCGATTCCGCGCCCGCGAGAAGAATTTCCCGCTCGCACCCTGGATTCCGCGCCCGGGGTTGCCTATAAATACAAGGCGACCCCCAACGTTTCAAAGGTTGCTGGAAGTCGAAACGTCTCCCGTGCGCGCAATTCAACCCCTTCCGCGCGCAATGACGAACTTCAGGTAACCTCCTTTCTTTCGCGCAAGAAAGCCTCGGGGTCCGCCTTCGCGCGCAATCCCCGCTGGCTCCTTTCATTTGAATAAACACTCACCCTAAGGCCTTTGCGCGCAAAAGAACCCGCTTGCGCGCAATTGCCCCGGGGTGCGCGCAATCCGGCCCGATTGCGCGCACCCCCCCTTCTTTCAAGTGGCCATTCATTAGAGAATGAGCCGTTGCCCCCGCGCGCTATCCGAAGCCCGGTGTGAGCAATCTGAAGCATCCGCGCGCAAGGCGCTGGCCCAATTGCGCGCCAGCCGCCCCGATTGCGCGCCGGCCCGCAGTATTGCGCGCAAAGCTTCCTTTTTGCGCGCAATCTGCCAGGGTCGTCCCCGTTGACCTCCTAAGGTTACCCGCCTGTGTGGCACCCGATGATTCTCATCCCGGGTGCCCGCACCGTGCGTTGTCTTCCCGTGCGGCCCTCCAGGCTTGCGCGAAGTGACACGCACCGATGTCCAGCATGACGTTAAACTGCATACTCGTCCAGCATGACGTTAAACTGCATATACGTCCTGCACGACGTTAAACTGTACATCGTCCGCGCTGCAAGACGTTAAACTGCCAAGTGCTTCGTCCGGCAACCTATGCCCAGCATGACGTTAAACTGCACACCCGTCCAAGCTGCACGACGTTAAACTGCCTAGCCCCCATCGTCCGTGCTGCAAGATGTTAAACTGCCAAGTGCCTCGTCCTCAACACATGACGTTAAACTGTACTTCGTCTGGCAAGACGCTAAACCGTCCGCAACCTGATCCCGTGCTCCGCACGCAGGGTCTCCCCCGGTTTGGACGTGGCCCCCACCCGCTCGTCTCTGCAGGGATGTCGGGATTGTCCCCCTTTTGGGACGATTTAATGGGAGTGGCTTTTCCCTACGGGGGCAGGGTATTACAAACCCCTAGTTTCTCGTGGGAGGCTGCACATGTGTATCTCCATTGCACCTCCCCACTGCCGAAGCCAGTAGAGGTTCTGACTGGGATCGAGGTGTCTTTTGCTTTCGGTCCAAGTCCCTTCCAACTGAGTTTTGCAGTATCCGGGCTGCCCCAAGTGCGTAAGTCCTGACAGATTGAACTACGTGGACTTTGATCCCTGTCTTCTATACAGGGTACGTAGGAAGCCTCCCTGAGGCCCAAGCCCACCACCTGGTCGTTCCGGTCGTATTTACGTCCGTTCGTCCATCAGTGGACCCCTCCAGGGTTCACGCTTGCGTTGATTCACCTATGAATCCGCCCCTGTGGGAGGCTGCCCGTGTGTATCTCCACGGTGCCTCCCCACAGCCCCCCTTTTCCATTTCCCCTTTTATCGTCCAGCATGACGTGAAACTGTGATCCACCCGGCCGTTCCATCCCCCTCCGTGCGAGGTGGTTCGGTTCAATCCTCCGCCCGGCGGCCTCGACCTCTTCGTGAGTCGGCCTGCCGACGTCCAGCATGACGTTAAACTGTATGCCCGAACTACGTTGACTTTGATCCGTGTTAACGTGCGGTACGTAGGAAGCCCCCCTGGGGTCCAAGCTCTTTACTCCATCATCCATCCTGATCCTTACCCGGGCCGCCACATCCCGGTGGGGTCATGCCACTTCACTCCACTCCACGTTACTTGGGAAGCCGCCCATGTGCTGGCCCCAGCGTCGGAGGTTCCCCGCAAGGGGTTCCGTCATCTGATCCACTTTTCGTGTTGATCGGTCCGATGCCGTCCCCGCTGGACGTTAAACTCGCGGCATACCCCGTGTTAAACACGGGAAGCTGAGGAAAACCTCAGGTGACACAGTTCCCCGCACCTAGTACGGGATGCCTCAGGCCATCGTGCCTTCGAGAAGCCCTATTAGGGACGGAAGACAGGCGTGCAGAGCCGCAGTGTTACAACACGCCCCCAGCACCCAGAGCCACCCGGCCTTCTCACCGCAGGTTGCTGCCCCGCCCAGACTCCTTGGAACGTCCGGGCGGAAGCAGCGTAATTAACCGGTGTCCATGAAGATATGGCGCCGGGAACGAGATTCACGAACATTCTTAAGTCTATGAGGGAGACCCGGATTAGGCGACAAGTTCCGAGGAGACGTCCAAGGAAGGAGAAGCCGACATCCCATCATCCCGGTTTCGATCAAGGAGCAGACGCCCCTGAATAAGGGACGGATGCCGCCCGCCCTTGGAAAGCGGGACTGCGGGACCACAAGCCGCGCGCCCATCCCCTCGGGTTGACGGGTGCACGCGCGAACGCGTCCTGGCGGAACAGCGTAACCCGACGCACATCCGCACCGAAACAATGAGTTTAATGGGTGAAATCAAGTTCTTTCTTGTATTTAAGATTTTTAAAAATAAATATAGAATTATTTTCAATCAAAGTAAATATACAAGAGATCTTTTAAAATGATTTAACTTGGATAACACTAAGAGTAGTGATAATACTATGAGTACCACCTATAAATTGGATCTTGATGAATCTGAGAAACTAGTTGATCAAACCAGTTACAGAGGTATGATTGGAAGTCTTCTATATGTTATTGCTATCCAACCTTATATAATGTTTAGTGTGTGTATGTGTGCTCTCTTTCAAGATAATCCAAAACTGTCACACTTAAATGTTGTCAAAATAGTTTTCATATACCTCAAGTATACAACCAATTTAGAATTATTTTACCCCAGAGGACAAGAATTTGACTTAGTTAGCTATTCTGATACTAATTTTTGTGGATGAAATTTAGATAAAAAACACCTCTAGAACATGTTAGTTTTTGGTAAAGTATCTAGTTTGATGGTGTAGTAAGAAAAGAAATTCTATTTCATTGTCCATTGCTGAATCTAAATACATAACTGCTCGTAGTTTTTGTGTAAACTTTTTGTGGATAAAACACAATTTACTAGACTATGGTTATCAATTCCGACATGTCCTCATAAAATGTTCTAACACAAGTGATATTAAAATTTCCAAGAATCCAATTTCACATTTTAGGACAAAAAACATTGATATAATACATCACTTTTTGAGAGATCATTTTCAAACAGGGGATATCACTCTTGATTTTATTAGAACAAAACATCAGTTAGCTAATATATTTACCAAGTCTTTGAATTTTGAGAGAATTAACTATATCAAGCATGAGTTAGTAATAATTAATTTTGGTTAAGTCTAATTGTTTAGGTGACACACTGTTGGGTGAAAAACCATTGGGTGACACACCGTTGGTTTTATGTCTTTGAAATTTTTTGATTCTAATATTTTGATCCTCTGGTTTATTTTTTCAGTTTATGTTATTTTCATGACCTGATATGTATTTTTCACAATACCAAATTCAAATTTGATTTTTTAGTATGAGTTTGATTTTGATTTTTTTAATATACCTCAATCCCAAATGATATGAAAATGATACCGTGTCTATTTCCAACACACCTTGAGCCTATCATGATACTCTCGAGCCCCAGGCGACCTCTCTTCTCTCAACCTTTGCCTACTTTTACCTTCAATTGAGCTTACTATATTGAACAGATCTATATTCCAAAGATGAAGTGTCCTTATAATAATTATCCAGACAAGTCACAATCAACTAAGAAGTGAAAAGGTGAATCAAGTGCTCCTTCTCTAGTTGCACAAATTAACCCTAAGATTGTAAACATAGTCATAGTAACTAAAGGGAAGTCAAAGAAGAGTGGTTGTTTTCTAGTAAGTCTCTTGTATTGAAAGTGCTACCAAACCAAGGATGGCTAGATTATTTTTCCTCAAATGAGATACATTTATATCCTAGTTTGGTGAGTCTATTCTACTGGTATTTTGAGTTTGGATTAACAATGAATAAGAGTACTAGATGAGAGCTAGAATAGATGGCTAAAAAGTTTTGTTTTCTTCAAAAAATTGGGCAAAGTGTTTGGGTACACCCAATGAAGGAATTTATGATGATTATCAAGTATCTGTTCTGGATGGAAATGAATTTTTATATATTGAGAAGGTCTTTTAGAACTTACTGTTAATGAGTTAACTAGAATTCATATTGCCTCAGAGTTGGATGGGGAGTGTAGGTTGTTGTTTAAGTTCATACAACACATGCTATGCCCTAGGAAAGGTGATTTTTACACCTTGAGATACCAAAATGTGTACTTGATTTGTCTTATGAAACATGGTCATAGGACCAATTTTTGTAGGTATATCATGGTTAATATTTATGATATGATAAATCCAACCTAAATATCTAACTCCTTGATTTATCCAAAGATGAGTTCTATAATGTTAAAGGGCAAGGGTCTAGTTGCTGAGAATGAAGAAAAAATTACATAATATGGTGGTTTCTGTATTTAAAAAGCTATTTATTCAAGGATGAAGATTTTCTGGAATCCCTGGAAACGAAAATGGGTTGGAGAAAGTGATAATCTGTATGTAGAATTTAACCTAGTGGATCATCCTACTAGACCAAGGGATGTTTTTGATCTAGGTATAGATCCTGATGAGGTTATTGAATACTATGATGAGGAAGAAGAGGGTTCTTCAAAAGAATAAGTTTAAAAAGAACCATCTATTGATGAAGGTAGTGACCCAGAATTGTCACCTCTATCACCACCAATTACATATGGATATCCTAGTCCACCTAAGAGACTACCAAAAAGAGAAAATCTTGTGAGAAGTGATGAAGATACAACTGAGGTCTCTAAAGAAGAGAAATACAGAAGTTAAAAATCAACTGAAGATGACTATGATGATAATTTTGATGATTAACAAGAAGATGAGAATGGAAATGGAAGTAGAGATGATAAAAATGGTAATGATAGTGAAGCTAATGATGAAAAATATGACCTTGATTACTCAAATAGAAGAATTAGAAGGAGTGTTTCAGAGATGACTCCAAAGATTCTTACTTCACCTGGTGAATATAATGAAAAACTGGAGTTGAATGAATAATTAGACCCAGATCTTAAAGACAATGATTCACTTGTGTAAGGGGGGAAATCCCTATCTTTAGAATTACTTCAAAAGGATAAGTATGTTGATGAAACTGAAGTAAGTTCTATTGGTGATGGTCATACATTGTCTGATTATACTATGATTGAGAATATGAGTGCTATTGCTACTATAGAACAACATGTGACTAATAAAAATAAAAAGAATATGCTTTATTCTGAGTAAGGAAATGATGAAAATTTTGGTGTTTTGGTTACTGATGATCCTCTAGTTGATAGTTGTGTAGAAGTTGAACTTGTTGTCGTCTAGAAAACTGATGAGAAGAGCTCAAGTGTTCAAAAATATGATGTCCATATGGAAGAAGTGCCAGTTAATGCATAGATTGATACATATCACAGTGTCGAGACAACTTCTGTTATCCCTACTGTTGTTGTGGTACCTCCTACCACTACACCTATTGTTGTTGTAGCTTCAAATTGTTGGGTTTATCCCATGTTTGAAGAGTGGGATAAGTTTTCAAGTGGAGTAAGGTTTCCACCAAAGATGGTGGACCTAAGGTTTGAGATGAAGGAGATCCCAAAGGATCATTTATTTCTCAAGTTGATTTTTATGGGTTGTTATAAAAGTTTTCCTTAGTGAGAGAACTTGAATCTGCACATACTGCTCCTATCCCAGTAGACTTAGTCACCAAGGGTGACTTGTAAAATTTCAAAATAGAGTTGTTTTCAGACTTTGATAACTATTTAAAGACTCAAGATCCCTTAATAACCAAAATTAGTGAAAATTATGTCAAATATATCTTTGAATTGGTCATTCAACACATTTAATCGAAGATGATTCATCACATCCAAGAGGTTGAAACTGAAAATAAGTGGATAAGTGGTGAGCTAGAATCCATGAAGTCTTTTCTTGAAGGAATTTTATCTACATTTTAAGCCATTATGAATGATCTACATGAAAGGGTTTAAAATATTACCTTATTGGCCTCTCTCTCAAGTGCTCCTACTCCTCCAGTGTTTGATGCTGAAGTGATCAGATCTACTGTCAGAGAAGATTTGAGAACTACCTTACCCAATGCTTTCGTCATTCTTCCTGATCATCCCCAAGAAACCCTGAACATAATAAGATACAACAGTGAACATGTGCTTAATTTGATTACCTATTATTCCCATGACATGAAATATGATAGGGAGACTATCACAAAACCCATCAAGTATTAACTATCCAGGATCTACACAAAGCATTCCATAAATGAAAATTTCAAATTTTTAGCTGAAAATTTGAGGATTCCCTCTGTCACTCAAGATTTTAAGGAACAAGTGAGACAATTGGAGGATATGAATCATTTTTTGAGTTGGTTTATGGAATATAATGGTGATTTATTTAGTGAAATGTAAAGATGTTTCTAGATTATGATGGACTTCATCAATCTGATGAAGCCATTTATTCATGTTTACAACACTACAATTGTTTCTCAATAAGCAATTCCTATTACTCCACAGCTATCCTTCAGACGAGGAGTGACTATAGAACCTTTTGTACCTTTTCCTACCTAGTTAAAACCTTTTAAAATTCCTCCTACACAAGCTATAAGGAAGATCAGGCTAGTTATTATTGTGGAAGATCATCCTCCTCGACTTATTAATGGACTTCCAACTGGCATTCCAAGTACTTTACCTACAACTTATTTAGATCCTACTACTTTAGATTCAAAGAGAGCCAAAGATAAGGGAAAATAACCACTGGATCCTTCTACCCAACCTTGAGGGTGTTGGAGTAAACATTTTGTTTTTGATGGGACACTATTTTTGTAATAATTTTTTTCTTAAACGTTTCTCCATTATCTTTGATCAACTTTTGAATATTTATTTGTTATTTCTATTTTATTCAGAATTTCCTATTTTATTATTCTTATGATTGCCTTTTTAATAATCCTAAAAGGGGGAGAAAATACCTATATGGAATTTATTTTTGATCACATTCTGTTTATTACTATGATACCATTTAATGTAATGTGTTATATTTTTGATATATTTGATGTCATGATTTGTGATCATAAAAAAAGGGGTGATTATTGACCTCATTGTTTTAATAATCAAAAAATCACAATTATAATGATACTAAAGAATTTAATTTCTCTGTAAGTATTTCATAATCTGAGATAGTTGATGAAATTGACCAAGTATGAGTCACCGTCAATCACTATTAAGGAGGAGTCACTGTTGAGATTAAGACATTGTCAACCTGTCACACCGCCCGA
Organism: Viscum album; assembly: GCA_963277665.1. Classification (NCBI taxonomy): domain Eukaryota; kingdom Viridiplantae; phylum Streptophyta; class Magnoliopsida; order Santalales; family Viscaceae; genus Viscum; species Viscum album. Next base: position 564,342,315 of record OY728125.1, read on the forward strand.
TAAGGACTCACTGTTGGGATGTCATACCACTGAACTAGAAAATTGAAAATGGATGAGACACCATCACATATGAGTCACTATTGTCGATGAATCACTATCAATATGAAAATCTCACTTAATTCGGAGACACCATCAAACGACACTCTGCTAGAGTGAAATTTTGGTAAAGTACAATACACCACCAGAATGACTCACCACCAGTCTGAACTACTATTAGAAAGATGATATACCATTAGACGACTAATCTCTAGAGGATTCACCACCCACATAAATTTTGGCTAATCATAAGACACTGTTAGTATCATACCCCCAGAATAAGTCACCACCAGTTTGAGCCATCGCCATATCCTAAGACACCGCTACAATTTCTAAACTTATTTCTTATTTAAATATTTTCTAACAGATGTGTCACGACCCATCCTAGTGGGGCCCCTGCCATGAATCCCCAAGCCCACCTCCAATAGGTCAGGGTCTAGTGAATAGCACCGAGGAGGCATATTATTAACATGGGAGGCATTGCCTAATTACCTGTACACACACACACACATCTCCAAACACAAAAATTCTGAAATGTAAAAAAATCACTGAGGAAAAAAATGCATGCATACATCTAAACCCAACCAAAATAGTACGACAAGAAGTAAAGTACTGAAAGTAAACTGGGCCAGAATACAAGCCCGCCAAAAACAAGAGTCTGAAAACTATAAAGTCCAACCTATAAACACAAAGAGGTGCTGGGACTATTGCTCGTAGGCGTAGGAACACCTTAGCCTATAGGTAACTTAGAAATCTTGGTCTTGTCTTGGTCCACCCTGGACTCTGTCAAAAGGATGCTCTTCTGTACAAGACATGACACGTGCAGGTAAAGCCTGTGCAGGGGTGAGTATAACAATACTCAGTAGAGGAACCCAAAAACCACAAAGCAATACATAAAGGAAAGGTACAATCATATCTACATAGTATATGCCCACTGAACATATAATAGGTGAACACAAACAAGATATACTAAAAACCCATAACCGTAATCTAGGGATAAGTCACACAACCGCTTTCCCCCGCTAGGGATTCAGTTTGAAGATTCCATGAAGCAATCATCCTGGAGAACTGACTCCAAGAGTCTAATAGCTCTGATGATGTCCATTCGAGAAGTAATATCCATTGGGAAAAGTCACAAGAGATGGATACACTCATTCCAGGAGAACACACTCCTGAGTGGGGAAAGATCACGATACACAGATAAGGATCACTGCCAGGGCCTTGGAAGATACCGTGACTCATCCGGATTCACCTACTAAGTAGAGGATCAATGCCCTGTGGGGATAGTCACATCGATACCTGACTCTACCTAGGTTCAAGAATGGATAGAGGATCTCTCTCCCGACCTCTCGGAGGGATACCTGACTATATCTCGGAAAAACCTGCTGAAGGGATCATATTCCTAAAAAAGGAGACGATACCTAACCTTTAGGGGAATGATAAAAAGGGGGAACTAACCCAAACAAAATATGTCCAAGATACTATGGACAAGAAGATCAATCTATGTATTGAAAAGTACACGATGTGTATAAGTTTCAAACTTTGTGTCTTCTGACCCCGGGTACTTCCTGTGTACAACAACCCATATCGCAAGGCTTGTCGTGTAGAAAGGATAGTACACGACATGTAGTACAGATCACATGCCGTGTCTGAGTAACTGGGGTCGGCTCTGTGTACGCAGCCATGTTCCCATACATGGATTTATCCCATGTGAGCTATCCTGTGTAACCGGTATACAGGGCAACCTGTGCAGTCGGCATGGTCTAGCTGTGTGGTGGAGTACACGACTGTGTACTCCATCCCATGTCCATGTATCACCTGGGATAGACACTGAGTCTGCATAAGGACCCTCACACTATGTTCTTTGGATAATATTCCATTTCATCACTTCGTTCATCCCGGAACCCTAGTCGCTACTTAGTCGGTCCCACATGGTGTGTTCTTAGGGATACACGCCGTGTTCTTCGGAAATTTCCAGAAATGATGCCTGGCACCACCGCGCCTTGGTTTCTCATCTGATTTTTGATCTGGACACCCGATCGCCTCAAAAACTAATATCTGGGGTCATCCTACCATCACAAAGTGGATTCCATCAGTTTCGGGCCTCTGATCGGCCCTGAAAACACATTCAGATCCACCCGCGCAAAGAACGCTCGAAGAATGAGAACTCTTGAACCATGTTGATTTGTCTGCTACCATTGTCGTCGCACCTCCGATAGGTCATCACAATGTCAGATCTCCAATTTGGGATTGTTGTGTTGTAGAATGGATGTGAAACGATCCGTTGTACGTTTCCCCATGAAGAACGCGAAGAAAAAAAGTAAAAAGGGGAAAAATCCAAAAGAAAATCGAGAAATGAACCTCCACCATCGTTCGTCACGATGTTGATCCACTCCCGTTAGTATGATCAAATGGAGAAGAATCAAAAAAACGAAAAAATAATCTATCATGGATTAAATCCCTGAATTAGAAACCCAAATAGAAGAAAATAATAACCCTCCCGCAAGAACATACAATCCGCAGATCAACCTGTTCATGGGTTGATCCACATTCATTATTTTAATCAAAGAATGGGGAAAAGAAGAATCAAAATAACAAACCCCTACCTCTAGTTGAAGAAGAGGGAGATTGATCATCGGTTGGGATTCAACCTCGCTGCGCAACGATCCATGCATCGTCGTTCATTGGCGTTCGTCAAAAATCCTCCAGGGTTGGATCTTCTCCAAATCTCAAGAGGATTCTTGGGGAAAACTCTAGGGTTATGAGTCTAACCATAGGCTTCTACTCATTTAAATAAAATAAGCGTTGATGCATTATGGAAACATTTTAGAATAAAATAAAATATTAATTTATTTTATTTCTTCTAAAATGTTTCCTCTAAAACGCCCAAAAACTAACTTTTGCAGTTGACCCACGTCGGTCGATGTTAGGCCCCACCTAAGGTAAAGTCACTACTCTGAGTGCAATGGTGCCCTCAAATTTCTGATCCAAGTACCCATTCAAAAGTTATTTCACCTTTTTAGGAATACTGATCGCGCATGCTGTTTAAAGTTTAAATTAATTCAAACATTTATTCTGGGAACACCGGGCCTTAGAATTGCATGCCATTGAAAGGTATGGTCTCGAAATAATTCCATATAATATTTAAAAATAATACATGAAAAATATAATACATTACATTCTCCCCACCTTGGGGATTTGCGTCCCTAAATATCCAAAACATGGCTACTCAAAAAGATATGGGTACTGGGCACGGATCTGAGCCTCCCGCTACCACATGCTCTCCTGAAGATTCTCGTGTTTCCACCGAACATGCACCAAGGGAATCAATCACCCACAAAGGATCCTCTCCTACCGATCCTCGATCTCCACTGGGTACTCAGCAAAGGTCTCTCCATCCTCGATATCCATCTCACCCTAGTCGATGATGTGCAATGGGTCATGCACATACTTCCTCATCTACGACACATGGAAGAAATCATATACCATGTGCAACTGTGGTGGTAGAGCTAGGCGGTATGCCACCTTGCCAACTCTGCGTAGTATCTAGAAAGGTTTGATGAATCTCATAGATAGCTTGCCACACTGACCAAATCTCTGCAACCCTCATTGAGGTGAGACCCTAAGGAAGACATTGTCTCCCTCCTCGAACTCCAGAGGTCTCCATTGTCTATCCACATAAGACTTATGCTGGTTTTCTGCAGTCTTCATCTGCTCCTAGATGATCTTCACCTTCTCGGTGGTAGCTCGCACCAACTCTGGACCCATGAGTGCTGACTCTTCAGGGTCGGTCCAGCAAAGCGGTGACTGGAAGGGTCGCCCATATAAGGCCTCGAATAGTGCCATACTAATGGTGGAGTGGTATCTATTATTGTATGCAAACTCCATCAATGGTAGTTGGTTCTCCCAATTACGACCAAATTCCAATATATAGCCCCAAACATATCCTCCAGAACCTGAATGGTCCTCTCCATCTGACCATCGGTCTGGGGATGGAATGTGGTGCCCAAGTGTAGCTGAGTCCCAAAAGCCTCCTACAATCCCTTCCACAATCGGAATGTGAAACAAGAATCTCTATCTGAGACTATAGTCTAAGGGATGCCATGAAGCCAAACTATGTCCTACACGTAGAGGCATCCCAATCTCTCTACAGAACTTTTCTCTTGGATGTCTAGAAGTGGGATGACTTGGTGAGTTGGTCAATGATCACCCATATGGAATCGAACCCCTTGGATGTCCGTGGTAAGCCTATCATGAAGTCCAACGCTATTCCATCCCACTCCCACTCTGGAACTTCTAGTGGGTGAGCTAATCCTGCTGGAACCTAGTGCTCAACCTTCACCTGCTGGCATGTAAGGCATCGAGAAACGAAATCTGCTACTACCTTCTTCACGCCTGACCACCAGAACTATCATCAGAGATCTTGGTACATCTTCACCACTCTAGGATGTACCACTAAGGGGGATGTATGAAACTTCCTCAGGACCTCCTCCCGCAAAGCCATTGGTACAACAGTGCATCCCCTGAAAAGGACCACGTGCTCCCCACCTTGTGAATATCCATCAGGAACACGTCTTGTGGATAACTAAGCACGTAAAGCCTCACAGTAGACATCCCCAAGCTATGTCTCCCTAACTCGCTGTAAGAGTGAATGGGTGACAACCATCGACTGAAGGTAAGATGCATCCTCTCTATCCACGAAGGATAACTACAACGTGGCTAACTTCTCTATTGCCTCGCTCAATAGATACAAGCTCAAACTTATGCTAAGATTATCTTCCACCTTGTTCCCATTCCTAGGAGTATAGATGATATCAAAATCATAGTCCTGGAGGAACTCTAGCCAATGCCTCTATCTCAGATTCAGATCCTTTTGTGAGAAGATGTACTTGAAGATTTTTTGGTCAGAGTAGATGATAAACTATTCACCCATAAGGTAGTGTTTCCTCATCTTCAATGTCAAGACTACCGCTTCTAACTTGAGATCAGGGGTCTCATTGTTCTTCTCATGTGGCCTAAGCTGGCGAAAACCATAAGAAATCACTACCTATCTCTCCATCAGGACACAACCAAGCCTGGTCCTTAATGCATCGTAGAAAACTACGTACTCGACACCCTCCTCTGGAAATCTCAAAATCGGGGCACTCATCAAAATCTGCCTCAACCGCTCAAAAACCTACTGGAACTTCTCCGCTCACATGAAGGGTTGACCCTTCCTAGTCAAGGCTATCATCGATGCTGATATTCGAGAGAAATCATGAATGAATATCCAGTAATATCCTGCCAACCCAAGGAAGCTCTGCACCTCATTCATGCTCCGAGGTGGCTCCTATGCTAACACTGCCTCCACCTTGGCTGGGTCCATAGCTACTCCATCTGCTGAAATGACATGTCTCAAAAAGTGGACCTCCCAAATCTAGAATTCGAACTTTGAGAGATTCCCATAAAGTTGGTTCTCTCTGACTATGTCCAAAACCATTCGCAGGTGTCTCGCGTGCTCCTCCTCTGACGCCGAGTACACAAGGATGTCATCGATGAAGACCACTATGAACTAGTCTAAGTATGAATGGAAGATCCAGTTCATCAGTCCCATGAACACTATATGGGAATTTTCCATGCTAAAAATCATCACCAAGTACTCATAGTGACAATAGCGCCATCTGAAAGTCGTCTTTGGTATATTTTCATCCCGTACTCATAGCTAGTGGTAACCTGACCAAAGCTCAACCTTCAAGAACCAATGTGCCCCACTTAGCTGGTCGAAGAGGTCATAAATCCTCGGTAGTGGATACTTGTTCTTCACCGTTACCTGGTTCAGGCACCAGTAATCCACATACAACCTCAAAATCCCATATTCCTTCTTGGAAAACAATACTGAGGCCACCCAGGGTGAAACACTAGGTCTCACAAAACCCTTGCTTTGCAAATACTCCAACTACACCCTCAACTCGTGGAGGTTTGCGGGAGAAATCTGATATGTTGATGAGAAAATCGGTGTCGTACCAGGTTGTAATTCGATGCCAAAGTCGATTTCCCTAGTGGGGAGGTAGTACTGGAACATCTTTGGGAAAGATGTCCTCATAATCCGCCACTACTATTGGGAACTGGAATCTCACAACATCTACTACTCTGAGGGTAAGGCTAGCCAACTCACCCATTTTGTGATTCCTGAGTCTCCCTTTCACTGACAAAGGAAAACCTCATCCTATCGCTGCAGACACACCACACTCTTCACCTAAATCAGTTAATCTGGGAATGGACCAAGGATAACCAATCAATAATGAGAATGATGTCGTAAGGCCTCGACGCTGCCACCAAGAGGTTCCAACTGAAACTATCACCTCCAAGGGTAAGATCACACTGTCTATAATGGTGCGTGATCATCAAGTATCCTCCTGTAGGTGTCTCCAACTGTAAGGATAGAGTCAAGGACTCTACCAGAATATCAAGGTTTCGCACAAGACATGGAGCGAGGAAGGAATGAATGGAACCTATGTCTATAAGTATGACAACTAAGGTATATAAGACATAGATCATACCTCAGATCATCCCTGGTGTCCCTGGGTCATATGATTCGACCACATGTAGTTGTCCCCACCCCTATACTACAGCTCCCTGAGCCTGGTGTGGACCTCACGGGGGTGGTGGTGGAAGTAGATCAAAGCATCTGCTACCACCTACAGCTCTCACTGCTCCTCTTCCACATTCACCGCCTGGTTGGTCTATCCGCTCCACTCTCTGCCTCTACCACGGTGGTCCATCCACTTCCTCCCTGCCAGCAGCTCGACGGGTTGGAAAATATCTAGCGAGATGTCCCCTACCGTCGCTCGCGTAGCATCGTCTCTACCTAGGCTGGCCGGATTCATCCTGAGATCCCTGGAGTGCCAAACCCCTATCCTAGGTCCTCCTTTAATGTCTCCCAAATCCTGATCCCTGTGCTTGATATCAGCTCCCTACTTCTGAGGTCTCTGCACCTGCTTGCCTGCTGCTGACTGCCGTCAGCTGTCTATGCTCTTCCAAGAAGCTCTCGATCACTAAGTCTTGCTCAAGAACTCCAGCATAAGTTTGAATGAGAATATGCACAACACTAGCTCGAATGTACCATCGTATACCTTTCTCAAAGGTCCGAGCTCTGAAGTACTGATCCCTGACCATATTCATCGAGTACCTGGCTAGGTTGGTGAACCTCGATGAATAGTTATCCACCATCAAACTACCCTACTAGATCTGAAGAAGCTCCTGGATACACATTGATCTCAATGTAACTGGTGAGAAATCCTCTCTAAAGAGTCACTCAAACTCTATTCACGAAAGAGTATCATTGTCGTGAGTATGTGTGGTCAGACTCCACCATCGTCCTGGCGAACCCTGAAGAAGAATCACTCCTAGGATCACCATCTGGTCCACCGATGTCCTCACGAGATGGAAAATTTGGTCACCACCTCAAGCCAGTCCTCAACTGCCTGAGGGTCGAGCTCTCCTCGGAACCTGATGGGTCTCTGTCTCTAGAACTCATGGAATGTGCTCATCCTCCACCCCTCGTTTTTCGGTACTGCAGGTACCACGGGCTTCTCCACTGATGGTGGTATAATAGGTGCTCCACTTAGAGGAAACGCTTGGGGAACTGGTCCCTGTATCGAAGCCTCGTCACTGAGGGGGTCATCCTCATGATCACACTGCTGAATCCTAGCAGGTATGCATCGTTAAGGCATCCTGTAAGGAACAAGATGTACCATGGTCAAAGAGTATATTTGGATATATGACACAAAGGACATAGAAAACACAACCCATTCCAACATGGTTCATGTACCAATATATTATTTCCCCACAAATAGTGTTTTTATGTATCGAGTCGAAAAGTAGGTTATCAGAGTCCTGGTGTATGGATACGTTGGCTGCCCGCACTAACACTGGAGTCTCTGGCCTGAAAGCTGAACTCGAAACACTTAAGATTTTTTCCCTATACCAATCTCATAGACTCTTGGTTCTAAGGTAGAACCGACCACCTCTGATACCACTCTGTCATGACCCGTCCCAGTGGGGCCCGTACCGCGACTCCCCAACCCACTTCCAATAGGACAGGGTCGGGTGACTAGCATCGATTAGGTATATTACTAACATGAGAGGCATCGCCTAAGTACCTGTACACACACACACATATCCAAGCCCACAAATGATGAAATGTAAAAAAACCATTGAGGAACAAAATGCATGCATGCATCTAAACCCAACCAACAAAGTACGACAAGAAGTAAAGTACTGAAAGTAAACTGGGCCAGAATACAAGCCCAAAAAAAAGAGTCTGAAAACTAAAAAGTCCAACCTGTAAACACAAAGAGGTACTGGGACTGCTACTCATAGCCGTAAGAACACCTCGGCCTATAGGGAACTTAGAAAGCTCGGTCCTATGCTGGTACGCCCTGGACTCTGTCAAAAGGCAGCTCATCTGCACAAGACATGACATGTGCGGGAAAAGCCCATGCAGTGGTGAGTATAACAATACTCAGTAGAGGACCCCAAAAACCAAAAATCAATACACAAAGGAAAGGTATAGTCAGATCGACACAGTATATGTCTACTAAAAATATAATAGGTGAACACAAACTAGATATACTCAAAACCCAGACCCTTAATCTAGAGACAAGTCACACAACCACATTCCCCCACTAGGGATTCAGTTTGAAGATTCCACAAAGCAATCATCCTAGAGAACTCACTCCACACGTCTGACAGATCTGATGAAGTCCGTCCGAGAAGTACTATCTGTCGGAAAAAGTCACAAGAGATGGATACACTCATTCTGGGAGAACACACTCTTGAGTGGGGAAAGATCATGATACACAGACGAGGATCACAACTAGGGCCTTGGCAGATACCGCAACTCATTCGGATTCACCTGCTAAGTAGAGGATCAACGCCCTGTGGGGATAGTCACGTCGATACTTGGCTCTACCTAGGGTCAATAATGGATAGAGGATCTCTCTCCGGGCCTCTCAGAGGGATACCTAACTCTATATTAGAAAGTCCTGTTGAAGGGATCATATTCCTAAAAAAGGAAACGATACCTGACCTTCAAGGGAATGAGAAAAAGTAGGAACTAACCCAAATAAAACATGTCCAAGATACAGTGGACAAGAAGATCAAGCCATGTACTGAAAAGTACATGGCGTGTAGAAGTGTCACACGCAGTGTCTTCTGACCTCGGGTACTACCCGTGCACAACGGCCCATATCGCAAAGCTTGTCATGTAGAAAGGTTAGTACATAGTGTGTAGTACAAATCACACATCGTGTCTGAGTAACTGGGGTCAACTCTTTGTACGCGATCGTGTTCCCGTACATGGATTTATCCCATGTACTTCATCCCGTGTATCCAGTACACGGGGTAACCTATGCAGCTGGCCTAGTCTGGACGTGTGGTAGAGTACACAATGGTGTACTCCATCCCGTGTCCGTGTATCACCCGGGATACATGATGAGTCGGCATAAGGACCCACACACCGTGTTCTTCGGGGAACACGTAATGTAATCGATTCATTCATCGCGAAACCCTAGATACCACTGATCTGGTCCCACACGGCGTGTTCTTAGGGATACATGTCGTGTTGTTCGGAAATATCCTGAAACGACGCCTGTCACCTCCGCGCCCCATTTTCTTCTCAGATCCTCGATCCGGCCACCCGATTGACTTAAAACCTAAGATCTAGGATCATCCTACCATCACGAAGCTGATTCCATTGGTTTCGAGCCTCCAATCAGCCCTAAAAATGTGTTCCGATCCACTCATGTGAAGAACGCTTGAATAATGAGAACTCCCAAATCGTGTCGATTTGTCTACCTCCATCCCCGTTTAACCATTTCTAGGTCATCACGATGTTGGATCTATAATTTGGGATCATTGTATTGCATAACGGATGTGTAATGATCCGTTGTTCGTTGACCCATGAAGAACGTGAAGAACACAAGTAAAAAGGGGAAGAAATCCAAAAGCAAATCGAGGAACAAACCTCTTCCATCATTTGTCATGGCATTGATCCACTCCCTTCAGTAGGATCAAACATAGAAGAATAAAAACAACCAAAAATAATCTAGCATGGATTAAATCCATAAATCAGAGACCCGAGGAAAATAAAATAATAACCCTCCTGTAAGAATCTATGATCTGTTTGTGGGTTGATCCACGTTCGTCGTTTTAATCCAAGAACGGGGAAAAGAAGAATCGAAATAACAAACCCCTACCTATATCATCGATGAAGATGGAGATCGGTCTTTCGTTGGTATTCAATCTCCCTGCACAACGATCCATGCGTCATTGTTCGTCAAAAATTATCTACAGTTGTCTCCTCTCCAATGCTCTAGATGATTATAGGGGAAAACTCCAGGGTTATGAGTCTAACCCTGGGCTCCTACTCATTTAAAGAAAATAAGCGTCGACGCATTATGTAAACATTTTAAAATAAAATAAATTATTAATTTATTTTATTTCTTCTAAATTGTTTTTATAAAAACGCCCAAAAACTAACTTTTGCAGCCGACCCGCACCGGTCGATGTTAGGCCCCATTTAAGGTAAAGTCACTACTCTGAACGCAACGGTGCCCTTAGATTTCTGATCTGAGAACCCATTCAAAAGTTATTCCACTTTTTCAGGAAAACCGCTTGTGTGTGTTGTTTAAAGTTTAAACTAATTCAAACATTTATTCTGGGCACTCTGGGCCTCAGAATCGTACACCATCGAAAGGTATGGTCTCGAAATAATTCCATATAATATTTAAAAATAATACATGGAAATCCAAGACATTACAAGTTGTATGATTAAAGTTAATTCGAATTTACATTTTAATGATTATATCTTAAATTCTTGATAGAATTCATTGAAAAGGATGTCAGATGTGTAGTACAAGGAAGCAGGATATCTGGTTGCACATGGATATTCTTCCTACTACTACTGTTAAAGAAGGGAGAACACTCCCTTGTGCAATTGAGATGCTTGAAGCATATTGTTAGCAATACGAGAGCTTCTTCTTAATGAACACGCACATAGAGCAGAAGAGCTGAATTGCTATTTCCCAGAAACACTTGACTGAGTAATCTGATGCTCAAACACATCTGATGCTTTCCTCCAGTCAAGAACAAGAGTTTATGACAATACTTTTTACAGAAGTTTTTCAAGAGAACCCGACTCAAGATGAACTTCCAAATTTTTTCCAAGAGTCAATAGATGCACTAAAATAGACCAATCATTTATATCTTTGCATTTTTTAGATTTTTTAGTTCTATTTATTTATTCTTACATTCCGAGTAGTGGGTGTGCATACTCTATTTTATCACAAAAATGCACTATCTTCTATACTAAACTGTAAGATACTTTATATATTCTCTTAACATTTATTACATCTACATTACCTTGCATAACTGTGGTAGAGGTCCTCACATGACCTGTTTGTTTGTACTCTCATGGATAAAAGTGGAAGAGGTCTTGTGTGACCTGGATAGTTTCTAAACTGCTGTAAAATCCAATCCAGGTTTTGGATATACTTTTTTATTTTATATAAACTGCTTGTTAGAAGGTGATAACCAAGTGGAGATGACTAAGTCTCAGCTTGAGATTGAAATTATTATATTTAGTCTTTCCACTGTGTGTTTTTTACTTTATTTCTACTTTTAAAACTGAAACTGTTTTAATATAACAAAAACTAATACTTTTATAGTTAATATTTATTAGTGTTTTTATAATATTTTAATCATGTAAATTGATCTCAAAATACCAAGTAATATTATATATTTATTACCCGATAAATAATCAATCTTTAAGAAATATTTTGAAAGATTAAGACTTATAATGTTCTTTTATATTGATTAACTAGACCATTTTAAATTAATTGGGGGATTTCAATTTAATCCTTTTTAATAGAAATTTTTATTGGGTACTTAATTCACCCCCTCTTAAGATACTCTATCTTACCAATAATACTCTTTTGAAAATAATTATGTTTTTAAAAATTCTATAAATCCTTTAAAAATTCTTACGATTTTTAAAAACATTATAATACTCTTTTGAAAATACTTAAGCTTTTTAAAATTCTATAAAGCCTTTGAAAATACTTATTCTTTTTTAAATTATTTAAAATAATCGAGTGACTTTTCATAAAATATTAGGTAATATTTTGAAAAAAAAAACAATGGTGCCACTTAAAACAATGAATGTTGTCTTGGATTACCCACTTTTTGTAAGAATGGGTCCAATTCCCAATCCCCTTTCATATTTATAATGTACAAGTGCTAATTTTTTTTATAAAAACATTGTGATATTTCCTTACACATATATACATCTTTCACTGGCGTTTTTTTCTTTAAAAACATAACAATGCATTAAATACACATACACACTTCTATTTATATATATAAATATGAACTTTCATTGGAAATAAATTGTGAGATTTGGTATAACCAAAACTCATGAAAATTATTCTTTTCATGGACTGTTAATAATAATAATAATTAACATTCATGTACTAAAACTTTCATCATAAACTCATGAAATACATTTTATTGAAAAGGGTCATAAAATGTTAAAATTTATCTTTTAAAATTCATCCTTGAATAAGAATATGAGATACCCATTTACCTTATTTATAAAATTATGATTTTATAAAAAAATAATTGTGTAAATGTATGAACCCTTCACATAAAATAATCACAATTATAATTTTCTATTCACATAAAATAATAGATATAAGATTTTCTATTCTTAAAATAATCCTAAGAAAAAATTTTCTATAAAACACATAAATTATAAAAGTAACATTTTTAAAATAAAAATTTCATCCTTGAATATATACATATACATATTCATATACATGATAAGTATAACAACCCTTATACATAAAATATAAAGGGTTTTAAGTGAAATCCATCATGTTGTATAATTTATTTAAATGAAATTATAAATGCATAAATGAAATCCTATTACATAAATTTTAAAAACTTTCATTCATAATTCAAATACTTGAAAATGATGTAATACATATAAAAACAAGAATTTTATAAATATTATATATATATAAACACATAAATGAATAATGTGAACATGGAGGTTTTTGAAAATAATATAATACATATGGACCTTTAATTAATTAAACATAAGTATGAAAATATTTATACCAATGGAAGACTTGAAATAAATGAACTTGAAGTTTGAACACATATGAATATATAAACTTATATTTGAAAATAATTTATACATACATAATAGTTTTAAATAAAAAGAAGTCCCCTTACCTTTTGAAAAATCAATGGGCACTCCCAAATGGGGTGCTCAAACTAAATAGAGGTAGTTGATTCTTCTTCAAACTGAGTGAAGGCTTGGAATTCTTCCTTTCTTGAGGTGGGTTATCAAACCAGTGGAATAAAAATAAGTGAAAAAACAAGGAGGAGGTCTTGGTATATCTAATGAGAGGTTCTACCTATGCGATATGTTGTTTATATACAGGTTTAGGTACCTATTTTCAAGTGTCGATTGATCTTGCTGTGGAAGCTAGGATTTTAAGGGGTGTTGTGGATGAAAATATCTTATATCAATGTGTTTTAGACTATTGATTCATGAATTACTAAATGTATGAATCAAAGGTTTTTTTGAATTTTTTTTAACTGAAAACCTGATTTAAATTATACAAATGTGTTTTATGTGTACTGGCCAAGCTTCTTAAAGAAGTAAGAAATTATATGGGTGGATGAGGTTCGGTGTAGGCCAATTCCTATAAAGGCAATTCTTAGAATATGTTTTACCATCATGGAAAAGAAGAGATAGTGGTAGCACACTGTGCTTAGGGAATGTTGTGTTGATTTCTTTCACTGGAAGGGAAAGAAGATGAAAAATGAGCTGGCGGTAGCTTCAGTATTGGCGGGGTAGAGAAGCTGTATAAATAACAAGGGCTTGGATAGATTACAGGATAAGGATCCATGATGAACAGTGAAGGTATGAGGAAAAAATATCACTAAAATGAAGACAAAGCAAAGATGATGATCAGAATATTGAGGCATGCTGATCCAATGGTAGGGATTTAACCAAATAATTTTTTTTGATCCCAAATCGAAACGGAAAATGAATTTCCACATTCATATAAGCTAATCCGTGACTTTTGTTCAGAAGAAAAAAACCCAATCCTTATACATGAGCTTATGATGGGAGACTCGCCTAACTCTCACACACACCTGGTCATGGCCTACCTAAGTTATACTTATTCGGGTTATGGCAAAACATATACCTCTATTACAAGGTTCCTTGGTCCCTTTACCAATGCTCATGCTAAGTCGGGGTTGACCACTCCATGTGGTCAACCCACTTGGGTCCCACAATGTGTTGTGGGGTCTCCCAATAGGCTTATAGTGGTTGGCCTAAATTTTTTTATGTGTTATAAAATTTCTAAAACACAACTCTTAAGTAAAAATTAACTTAAGTATAAATTAAAGTATCTTATTTTATTTATTTTATTATTACATTATATCTATAACTTTCATTATTTGAAACTACTAAACCATTCTAAAACAAATTCAACAAAATAATTACATTTAATAATTATTAAATATTCTTATTTTTATTTTTTGAATTAAACCTTAAGTAAACCTTTATAAATTAAATTTGATTACATTTTATAACAATGTACCAAAGAATAATTTTACAATATTGGTTTTATTATAATTATTTTATTACTATAATAATTCAATTTTTTTCATTTTTCAAAACAAATTAAATTAAAGATCTTAATTATCATAAATATAAATTTAATCATTTGTTTATATGTTAAAACAATAAGATTTTGAAAATTATTAAAATAGATTTTAACATTATTTTAAATAATTTAATAATTAAAAATAACTTCTAATTTATGAAATAATATTAAAGGCCTTGAAAACATATTAATAAACACAGAGTGAAAATATATTTATTCAAAGAATAAAAAAATTAATATACTTATATATTCCTTAATAAAATGAAGGTAATATCTTAATTTTAAAAAAATTAATTAAGGAAAACATTTACGTTGAGGTTAAAACAAATCATTTAATAAACATTTATTAAAATCTTAAATTATTTACCTATTATAATTGTAATATGGTTGTTTTTATTAGTCTTATTATACATGAGGCTTTTCTTTGTTATTTTACGATAAAACCATTCCCATGGTTTGTACTTTGATACCCAAGTGCTTGTCACCAACCCATGGCAATCTAGGACGCACTTCAAGACTTGTGGGCTGACTTAGGTTATGTGACAGGTCAAACCAACTTGGTTTGTTACATATATGTACTCTATGATTACTTGTATTTATTTTTTTTGAATATTAATAAACTTGTTATCATAATATGATTGTTATTATTTGTGACATAGTATGTGATAATTTCTTAAGAGTAATTATCACATTGAAGGGTCATAGAATCTCCCTACTATGATGAGAACCTATAATTTCCTTGATAGTATTATTAAATACAAAATATATTAGCAGATGATATTATTTTATGGAAAAATATGATACGGGCTATCAGCGATGGTTAATCATAGGACTTTGAGACACTTTCTCATAGTGTACACCCTGTAAATCTTTAGTGTATGAGATTATGAGAAGATTGACCACCGGTAAGAAATCCACATTTATATGTATCATTGGATGTTCCTATATGTGAATGTGTGTAATGGTTCTTAAAATTTATGAATGTTATTAATAAATACTACAAGTCATGTACTTTTATGTACTAACTAAAACCGCGACATCATATGTTTGTAGGAAGTAGGGTATGTTGGGTACGTCATGAGTGATATTGAATTAATGAATAATGTAAGAAAGGATTTATCCCTTCTCCATTTAGTGGAAGTTGATATCTCAAGACCTTTGATGGGAATGGAACTACCTGATTAAGTCTATTTCCATGGCAATGTTGTTGGAAAGTTCATTTATGAAAAGCCAAAGAAAGAGATATTGAGCATATAAGTTGATGACACTAGCATGAAACCTTATTGATTAGAGATATCATGATAAAGATATTATATTACATAGTTAATGTTTGTATGGGGTTTTATGTAATTTCAATATTAACTTCTTTCTCTATGTGTTTCTTAGCGTATTTCTAGACATTAATCTTAGACTTTAGGTGGTTCTACCTAATGCCAATTAGAAATAGGCATAGAAGGTCACACACTAAGTGTATCTAGAATCTCAGTAAAATTATATTTTGAATTTAATATGTCAGAATAAATATTATACCCACTTTGTGGTTTAATATTTTTTTGGGGTTGGTTGATCATTAAGATTTAATCACAAGTTATTCAGAAGAATAAATATGTGAGTTAAATAATAATAAATTTTTATTCAAAAGATTCATTGAATGTAATGTTTATTTTAATTATGGGAAAATAATTTAGTAATATTTATTTATTAAATAAATATTCATTATTCATGGTTTTGTAAATACTGAAGAGGATTGGTGAGTTGAGTTTAATGATATGAGTGGAAATGATAAATTAAATATCATTTAAATAAATAAATATTTATTTATTTAACAAATTATATTGATTTATCTATAGGTGTTTCATGTGTAATGTGAATAATAATATTATTTATATTATTATTAGACATGGGATTCACTAAGGAATAGAGAATTGTTTATGGCACTTTGTGCAATTACCAACCTTATCCTAGATTTATAAATACCTAGTTATATCACATTCTAGGGATAACTTCTTATTGTTCACAAAAAACCTAGAGAGAATTATCTCAAGCCCTAGAGAGAATCCTCTTAGGAACGTGCTCAAGAATAAGAGCATCATTCCTCTTCCACCCTCTTAAATCATAAAGATAACATAAATAATATTTTCCCATGACGTGATTCTTGTTACGATCAACTGAGAATGACACAAGCAATCAGAACTGACTGTGCTAAAACCCAATGATTCTACGATGATCTTCTGAGATTTTGGTGCATGTGTGGATCACCACTAAGAAGATTAAACCCTTGGATCATATTATACAATGATGGTATAATTATATTGTTCTACCAAATCATTAATTAAGAAAGAATTACAAGACTAGGTAATTCTAAATCTATCTATAAATTAATTATAAATTTTATGTAATGGTCTTGCCTTATTGGTTATATAATCTATCTTTAAATTAATCCTTGAATCAATTATGTTGGTAAAAATTTTATTAATCATGTATATCTCAAATTATTCATTTATTATGAAAAAAATTGAGATGGTCATGCACAATAGGCACTTACACTATTCCTGGAACCTTTAGTACCAACTCTGTATATAGTATGAGGGACCTATACATCAGCATGATTGAAGGAGTAACGACCCTATACCCAAAATTATATGATATGGAGGACTCATTACAAATAGTATTATAGGATTAATGACTATATGATGCATGTAGGGGACCCACTTACTCTCATTGGAATTTCATATGGGGAGTACCCATACCCCATTTCTACACTAAGTGTCTCGCTTGAACCCTATCATCACATCTATAGATCTAAGAGTATCGAACTACCCAAGATTCCTTGTAAATAGTATCTAATGAATAAGAGGATCATACCATAATTACCTACATGGAAAATCAATCAAAATGGACTATTTACTTATTTTATTCTGAAACACATGTGAGAATAGATGGAAAGCATTGACCATTGTACAATATACAACATGTACTCTTCTAGACACAACGTGTGAGGCTAAAAAAGTGCCCAATCATGTACTGTCATGGTTCTTCTATGTGGAGTTTACCTATATGGTGTGCCCTAATATTGTACACGGTGTGTGGGACTCATGATATCCTCAAGTGTGTACCTTCAGAAGTTTGAGATGTGTGGTTTGAAACTACACGACATGTCTTGATGTCAACATGGCATGTGAAACACATGGGATGTCATGGGTGTGTACTAAAACCCATATCATGCCATGTAGGTAAATAATATTATGTACTTACAACTATTCTCCATGTATGTCAAATGAGGTATATTTTCATGTGCTCTATGTAACGTCCCAGATCCGAGTGCCACTCAACGGGTGCCCCGAACTCGGTTAGTAACACGACCTCAAGCGCATTTCCCCAAACGCCAGAGGCTGCCGACTAGCAGTGAGGGCCTAGGTCTGATATTGGAGAAACTATGCTCTCATTTGTCAAAGTGTAGTACAGTGGCGAAAATACAAACATACCAAAAGCGGAAGTAGTAAACAATACAAAGCTGAAATGGAAAACAATACAGAAGTAAAGAAAAGACCAAAAGTCATATATAATGATGAAATATGTCCCTAAGTCTAATAAAGCATCCAAAACAAGAAACACTACAGTCTGAAACAATACAATACAAGGGACAAATACTACAAAGCAAAGTAAAATAGAAACAGTGCAGCAGAAACTCAGCAGCATCATAAGCCTAAGCTTGGTCCCATGCTCCCCTACTCCTCTGCAAAAATAAAGTACCTGTATAGGGACTCTTGCCCTTATCCACACCTACAACAATATAATCTATTTGGGCCCAATACATGAACAAAACAAGGTTTGAGAAATAAATCTCAGTAGGAAACCACCAAATTTCCATGCCCAACTGTCAGTGAATTTGTGAAACAACAGTGTGTAGTAATGAAAATGCAGTAAACTAGGAATTACTCAAAAACCAGATACTCCTACCACTTCCATTTCCATTAATAATTATTTAAAAATTCAATATAATTTAATTTTAAGTTCCCGAGACTCAGCCTCAGTCGAAAATCTCTTATACAGTGCCGCAACAAACCTAAAACCATCTATCTAACAAGTATAATGTGAAACAATACCAAGCTTGTGCTTTATCTTGGTTGGTATAACCTTTAAAATCACCATAGTGAATCTACGAAGTAAACAATGTCCTCATACATAAAAAATCCTTTTCCCTCGGGCTAAACAGAATCATACCCTCAGGATAATCAGAACCCTGTCCTCAGGCCTTTCCCTCAGGTGAAACAGAAAAAAAAACCCTCAGGTGATTGTCCTCAGGAATGGAAGCTACTACCGTCAGGCATATGAAACGTTTCCCTCAAGCTAAAAAGCACTTTCTCTCAGGCTTCATAGAACCTTGCCCTCAAGATGAATAATACCTTGCCCTAAGGCTAATCAAAACACTTCTCTCAAGATAAGTAAGTAACCGGGCCGATCCCAACACATAAGCATACAATTTTTTATTCATTTTCTCTCAAGAAAACTCAAATATTACTAAATCACAACATACCCTCGGGTAACCTGGCCAAACAGCTAAACAAGGGAATGCACCCACGGGGTGGCCTTGGATCCAAGCAATGATCCCAGGCAACATTTATACATATTCATTAAATTGCCTATACAATTCTAGGTATTTAATTAATCAAGGCCTCAGCCATACGACACCCCCAAACATGGGCGCGTAGCACAATAGTACACAAAAACACTCAACAGTTGGAATTAAATACCAGACCACCTACCTTGATCTACACTAATCAATATACGCAAACTGCGCCTTCTGAAACATCTGAGAATGACGTAGATCTGGGATAAATGAAAACGCATTCAAACCTAAATAACTTCCCCTCAGAAAAGAATTGGAATTAAGGGTTCAAGAAGAGTGAATAAATCACCCGCGCGGTTCAATAGAGACTGTCAGCGAAGGAATTCGAGTTCCGGTGTGTGGTTGGGAGCTCCTCCAATCTTTGACCGTCTCTCCCGTGGCCTCCTGGAGTTCTAAGCTTCCTCTGTTGAAAGAGGTTTCTACTGACCATTTTAAGAGAAAAAACAAACTACAGGGCGTGTGCTCTCAAGTAAACGACGTGTACTTTTCATTTTTTAACTGTTCCCCTAGAGGATACTTTTCACCACTACACTGTTCATCTGTCGACATGAGTACACAATGTGTATTTCTGACTACACGGCGTGTACTATCGCTCCACTGGAAGCTACTCTCACCGCCTTACTGTTCACATGACGACTGATTACACAGCTTGTAAATACCAAGTACACGACATGTAGTTAGTTGTTACACCCTTAATCACCGATAGGCCTACACACCCTATGTACTCATCCCACACGGACTAAATACATGAAATGTGGAAAATTACACGACGTGTACCCACAAAATTTTGGATTTTCCTCATTTTCCTTATTTTCTAAAAAACACTTAAGGAAGGAGAAAAAGAAGAAACTTGTACCTTAAGAATAAGAATCGGGTTCTTACACTCTACTACACCCCATGACATATAACTAGTTATATAAGGCGTTTAGTTTGACACCATGCCCCATGTGATATTTTACACCCTAGTGAAACCCTATCTACAATTGAGAAGGATAAACAAAGTGTGTGTTGGATAATCACATACCATGTGATACTTAACATTATGAATAAGCCATAGTGTGAGAACCAAACCTACCCATGACATGTGTTTTATAGACTACACAATGTGTGGTTAGGTTTTCTTCACCAGTTCTACCACAAACCCCAGATCTCACCATTAAATCACTAGATTCTACACTGATTCCATCTCTCACACCTTGTGCATCATGCACCATGCTTTAATGCTTCCATATCACCTCACATAGTTGTTTTTATCATCTCATAATCAAATCCATATTGGGTCACCACTTAGAAGTCCTACAATACATGCCATATACTAGTATTCCACCCTAGTGATGGCCCTCACACAATTTCCCCTTACTCTCAATGATGTCCCCATCCCATTTTCAACCATTTAGCTACCCTGCACTGTTTTTATCAAACCACTGGTCATTATGAAGGCTAGAAATTATCATTCATTGTGAGGAATAAGAAGAAAATGGGATAAGAGAAAAGGTTTTTTAGCCACGTGCAATATTGATAACCCAAAACAATATTTTCAAAATATTCATCAGGAAATGTTGAACTCAAGGATTTATGTTTATTTTCATGCAATGAAAAGAAAAATCCCAACTATAAGCGTAATATAACAAGATTTTACTATATTTTCTCATTAAATAAATGATATATTAAATAGTGTGTTTCACACACTATAGAAAATTAAAATAAAATAAAAACCTATATATATTTTGAATATTAAATGTGACCATTAAAAATTAGTTGTTAAATTACTAGTATAAATGAAAGTAACAAAATCACAAAATCAATAAATAAAGTAGGAGGAAATAAAATCTGGAAGTGGAAGTATTCCATACCAAGCCCATTTTTTTGATCTCGTAATTGAGGTAGCTTCACTAGGATTTTCCCTGGACCAAGAAAAATCTAAACTCAAGCAACTATGAATTGAGAGAAATAGATTACGGGAAAATCTTAAGCTTATAGAACTCGATGAAAAATCCATGATAGTGGAATCACCACCCGTGACTACCACTACCAGTTATCTTACCCTTATATCTTATTTAGAGGTTATAAGAGGTTATGTGAGTAGAAATTAATATAATATAAACATGTAGTTTTTATCTATATAATTGAATGGATATATCAATATAAAAGTCAATTTAAGCTTAAAATTATTTGTTTTTCCTTCCTGTATTAAAATGAAACTATATAACTTTTTGATATGAATATACATAAAAATAAATTACCATACATTAGATATATATATATTCCTTTATAATAAATAATAACAAATAATAGTTATTATTATTTTTAAAAAAAGGTCATATTGACCAATGCGAACAATTTTCCATTATATTTTAGGATTTTATTTAAATATTAAATTATAAAATTTTTTAAATTTTATTTTAAGAAATTAAAATCATTTTTTATTTATTATTTTCATATTATCTTAATATTAATTTTTGGATTTTTTATAAAATATTTTTTAGGTGAATAGTTCGAAATACCATTTTTTTTAAAATATTATGGATTTTGTAAAATGAAACAAATATAAGAATAACCTAAAATTTAGGAAACATTTTTCTTGAAAAAATATTTATTTTTTATGTAACACTATATATTATTAAATATCATGTTTAAATTAAAAACTGATATTTTATATTTTAAAACATAAGCAATATTTTCTAAAGAATTATTTTAAATACATTATAAATTATTATTTTAAAGTTTGTTTTTATCAATTGAATAAAATGAAATGTATTTTAAATTTATAATCAATGATTAAAATTTATCTAATATGTTTTACTTTATTTTTAAGCATGAATATTAAGTTACCTTGGGTAAATATTATTTTCCCTGGTAAAATGATTATTTTTCAAAGAATAATACTTTTATAAATATTTTTTATTTTTAAAATTCAATAAATAAATTTTAAAATAAAGATATAATATTATTTTTAATCATATATAAAAAATAATTGACACTCATTTAATGGGTATTCAATGTTTAATAATACTAATAACACTTAATGATTAAAACAACTTTTTCTTCTTCTAAAAAACAGATTTTTCAACACATTATATGTTTTGATTTAATAGTCAATTTTATCCTAATTATAAATTTAATTAGAATAAATAGATCCCAAATTCAGATTTATAACATCAAAATTTTCTAATAATGGTTTACTTATATTTTTAGTAATAAAATAATTGACACGATTAATAATTAATTAAGAGTAATAAGTGTTTAAATGACTAATCTAAGGTGGATCGATTTTTCCTAAATTAGAATGACCTTTGGACCTTATAGAAAATAGTTTTTAGGTTTTAAATTATTATCTATATGTCTTACAAACATTTACTCACCTAACTTATATAACTTTATTGTCTTTCCATTCTTACCCCTTGCTTACCATTTTTTCCATGGAAAGTCCCTCTTACTCATTTATAAAAGGGGGATCACTTCCACCATCTCAATACCCCAATAATATTTCAAAATTATTTGTAACCTGACCCAAATTTCCTCTACTTTAAGTACTTTACACACCCTAGTTCCCCTGGTCACCAAAAATTATCCTAAATCCAACAAATCTAAGGCCTTCACGAGGAGGAAGTTCAAGGTCTCAACATAGGTATCACATATTTCTTAACGTTTCATTCTTATTATTTCCTTTATAAACCAACCAAAACCATTATATAATAATAGACTCAATATCATTAGTGTGTTTATATTTTATTATAATAATGGCACAACCATTATTTATTCTCTTCCATCTACTATGAAAAACAAGAATTATTGTTAGTGTGTATGCAGATTACCGCCTCCACAAAGTGACACTTTTATTTTTTCAATACCACCTCCCATGGATGGAATTAATAATGGAATTTTTGAATAAATATTATTTATATAATATATTTATTATTCTAAAATTACCACTAACTTTCCACCTTCACTCCTCTCATTCATTGGGTAATGAAAACACTAGTCGTGTGTTACATGGACCACCACCTCTATGAATAAACTTGCTTTGTTTTATTTCACTTAAAAAATGAATGGTTTTAGTTTATAGTGTATGAGTATATATAATATATATAATTAATATATATAATTAATATGTTTCTTTTTTTATAATACAAATGTAGGTTTCGGGTGCTGCAGAAGCGCAGGAGGGATAGTGCCCGACTTAAAATTTTTCCATATTCAATGAAAAATATGGGATCTATTCTAAAATGAATTCCATGATCCACAAAATTGAATCAAAGAAATAAAAAAATGAATACAATATCAGAAACAAGAGATATGATAAACATATTTTGTTTATAATTAATTTACTTAAATAAGAATTACCACCAAGGTGATTCTTTCTTCATTGATGCGTCCAACCAAAGATTTGTAGTGCGACTTAATTGTGTTATATAGATCAAGGGTAGATCTACTCTAGTGGTGATACACATTTTCTCCATGAATATTAGGATGTCACTGAAGGAGTATCCAGATGCTAGCATGAAATATCCTTGTGCTTTCATTATCTTCCTTTGATTATCTTGAGAACCACCTCAAAAGTGTTCTCCTTGATGTGGTGGAGGAGGATCAATTTCATTATAGAGAGAGTTCTTAGAGAGGAAATAACTCCATATTCTTGAGATTTTTTCTCTAAATGTTGTGCACAACAAAAAAATGGAATCACTTAGCATTCCCTTGGCTAATTAGGAGAATAATATAACCGAGCATTTATTTCACTAGGGAAATAATAAAATAATAAGAAAAAGTACCTTTAATTATTTCATTAATCCTAGAGAACCCCCCATGTCAAATAATAACAACAATATTATTATTTCCTAACATTATCTTAACTCATGAGTTATAATTAAATATTATTTAATCAAATAATATTCAATATTATTATTTCTCACTAGACCATTAATCTCGGCCCGTCAATCCTTCTCAATATTTATTAATTGTTCCTCCCACAATATATTATTTCGAATAACTAGAAAAAAAAATAAATGCAATAATGATTACATGAATAATTATTAAACCATGAATGAGAAGAATATTTATTCAACATTTTAAATAATAAATTATTTAACTGAGATTTTGGATACACTTAGTGTGTGACCCTCTAGGCCTCTTTCTCGGTGGTATTAGGTGGAGTAGGCTAAAGTACAAGGTTAGTGTATAGAAACACACTAAGGCACCAATAGAGAAATAAGTAAATGAAATAATGACATGTCAACTCATACAATGTTTTACCATATAATATAATCCCTTTATCATAATATCTCGAATTGAGCAAGTTTCATGCCAGTGCCATCAACTTATATGCCCAATATCTCTTTATTTGAATTTATGGAAATAAAACTTGCCTATAGAACACCATGTCCATGGATTTATTTAGGCTATATCATTTCTATCAAAGGGACTGAGATAATAATTTCTATTAGTGAACAGAACGGATAAATCCTTTCTCACATTATTCATTAATGCAATATTACTCGTGACACACCCAACATATCCTACCTCTCCGCAAACATTTGTTGTCACAATTTCCATTAATAAATAAATTTACATGACTCATAATATCCATTAATAATAATATTAAATTATAAGGACTGATTTCCATGTCTGCAGATAGGAACATTCATTGACACTTATAAATACGAATTTCCTACTGTTGGGTCTGATTCTTATAATATCTGACTGGATATCACCAAGGGCATACACCATGATAAGGTTCCTTAAAGTCTTTTGAGTCTCCACCCATGATATTATATATCATTTATGTCTCTCAAATGATATCATATGGCCATAGAACATATATCTAAGAATAGTTTTATAGCACTTCCAGGTTCTCATCATAGCAGGGAATTTCTATGACCATTTAGTGTGACAACTACTCTTGGGACATTATCACATGCAATGTTACACAGAAGAACAATCATGATGTGATAATGGGTTTATTGATATTAACGAAACGTGAATATAAGTTATCATAAAGTACATAAAATTTGGTTCTAGGGTACCAACTCCAACAACAAAATGTGATGATCATTATAAGGTAATTCATCAATATTAGTAAATAACCCAAAATTAGTTCATTTCCATTTTCATTTTCATGAAACATGACTAAAACTACCATTTAATGGTATTATAAAATTATAATTTTTTATAAAATATAAATTACATTCCCTTTAATGGTTTTTAAATTATTATCTTTGGGATAAAAGGGAAGATCAATGCCACTTTTGTGAACCTAGTTCAAAATGATTAAGATTATTAATGTTCGAAGTTTAAAAGAGATTACAACAATATAATACATGAAGAGAATTATCAAAAATGAAGAGTATAAATATAAATATATGATAATAAGGTTCCAAAATAAGTAATTAATATTTTTATCTTTATGATACAAGAGTTTAAACCATTATGTGGAAATCAAGGGTAAAAGTAAGGGACTTGGTAGATAAAAATCCTTTATTTGTGTTACATAATTTATTATTGACCATAATGTTTCCAAGTATTTCCATTTTGATAGATAATATTTTTTTTATTTTTTGAGAAAAATATTTTTCTTGTATGAAAATAAATTTCTTGCAAGTTATTCTTTTCATTTCACTTAAAAAATGTGGATTTTTGAAAAGGGTCTTATAACTATAACTTCTATAATGATGAATACAAAATGTTTTAAAAAAACTATTTTCTTGATTTGGTTCTCATTATCTTCAAAATATCTATCTCTCATGATGTTATTTTCTATATTTTATGACATTATTATCCCTTTTGAATAATTATATTTTGATATCATATGTGTAAGATCCCTTCTTTTCTAGGTACGTCCCTATTGAGTTTTGGTTGAGCCTCTTTTAGTTAGGTTTTCTTTTCTCTTTAAAACCTTGGTGGTGGAAAATTTTCTTGGGAGTGGATAAATTGTTTTTGGGGGAAATGACATAAAGTTAGGGGTTGTATATTTTTTTAATTAATGGAGTCTGGGTATAAATATTCCAAAGGATTATTATATTTATCCTTGGGTTTGGAAAGCTTCGAAGGTGGTTCAAGTTCTTTCTACCGGATCTGGGCTGAATGCTGTCTATTTGACACTTTCATATTGTGAATGGTTTTCATGAAATGAACCTATTTTCGGGAAGATTATGGGAACTAGTTTAGATCATGAAATGTTTACACACTATGAAACTAGGTCATGTCGTGAAAAGATCAACCAAGGTTATTTTAACCCGAGGGGATTCATTTTTCAATGTATCTTATAAATCACAAAATTCATGTCGTGAAAGGGGTTCCCATTGTGAATATCTCAGGACCTACAATTTTAAATGATGTTGGGTGTATTATTTTATTTCATTCACTATGTAGCTTTCTATCTAGAATCTTAAGGTGATTCTATGTGATTTTGGATCCATTCTTTCCCTTTCAGATGTCTTAGTCTAGCGTTTAATATCCAGTGAGTTTCTTTGCTTTGGTTTTCCCCTTTCTTACAATATTCTATCTTATGGAAGTGTAATATCTTGACCACCATTGAATCATATTTTGATCTTGATTTTTGTGTGATCTAGGTTTTCCTTATGATCACCATCACCTTCTTCCTTTGTTAGTGTTACCAATTGAATGTGTTGCTTTGATTTCCAGATAAAGGTATGAGGTCTATAAAAAATCCCTATGGTATTTTCTATTTGTTTGAGTATGTACAATATTATGTGATTGTGGAGAATTTAAATGTGCATTAACTAATGGAATAATGGGTGATGATAATCATGTTTTTGGATTATTCCTTGGATCCCTTTAGATCCAATATTATTGAGACCTGGATTTTGGATACTCATAGGGTGATCCTACCCTTGAACAATATTGAACTGGATAATGGATTAAAATATGTTTTAGAATTAGATAAGATCTCACGTGGTTTCTTATGATAGACTCACCTTGGAAAATTTATTTATTGTTTAATGAAATGACAAGTGATAATTTGATATGAGATGGGTGTGTACAATTATATAATAATGGATTAAAATATAATCTTAGGAATGAAAGTGTAATTGATAGACAAATGGTTTTGAATGAATTGACTGTTGTGCCTTATGATGTTATGTTATGTTATGTTATACTTGTCATTATAAATTATGTCATGATTCATGTTGTAATTATTATAGGGCTTGGGTTAGTTATACTAAAATTCTTATATAAAGGGTTTGACCCAGTTATGTTGTAAGGCTTATAGGGATTGGTCTAGTTATACTAAAATTCTTATATAGAGGGATTGGCCTGGTTATGTTGTAATGTTTATACGGATTGGCTTGATTATGCTAAAATTCTTATATAGAGGTATTGGACTAGTTATACTGTAATTATTATAGGTATTTTCTATGTTATCCTGAAATGCTTATATAGAGGGATTTTTTCCAATTTTGTGATTATACCATGGACTTGTGGTTTCGGTTGGCTTGGTTATGCTACATGCTTAGAGATATTCCAGCATGGTGCTGAATCAGGTTGATTATTGTATTGTATTAATTAATTAATAAATAAACCTATTTTATTTCATATTCTCATGCACTTATTATAAAACTTGTTTTTTTAGACATGGTGGTGTCAACCTACTAAGTTTCACTCACACCCTATTCAGGCCTCAGTTTGTTACCTGAGCGGATTACATAGATGTAGGTTTGGGCAAGGGAAAGAAACTTTGTTATTGATTGTTGCTCGCTGGTTACGTTAGAGTTTGGAGATGGGAATGATCAGGTATTCGAGACTGAGAAATTTTGGGGTTATTTATGCGAGCTTGTTCTTTTATCTAAATGACATCCAAAATGTCATTTGGTTACATTTCAGTATGGCATTATGTGGTTCATTTTTATTTGGTTTAATTTGTTTATCTTTTATCTTTGAGTTGTATATTTTATTGTTTTTACTATTTTTGTTACTTTGATATATTTTTATTTATGCTATATTGTAACTATGTAATATGGGGTATATTCTCTCCATTACATTATCTGTACCCCTGCTGACAGTCAGCAGCCTCTAGTGTATGAAGAGGCGTGCTTGAGGTCTAGTAACCTACTTAATTTGGCCACATGAGAGAGTTTTAGATCATGGGATGTTACAAAGTGGTATCAGAGGAGGTTTTTATTTTATATTTCTTTATTATTTGTGTAATAGATCATCCCAGGTCAACTAGAAAATCCGCCTATAGAGACCCAAGATTGACATACATAGATATTACATCATTTTAGATGAATATTCAGTACATTACAAAAATACATGCCTGAGGACCCTAATAGTTTAGTGTATTTAGAAACTTAGAAACAAAGTCTTATATCTCGATAAAAGATCTTAAATATCTCCCATAAAGATCTCCAACTTTAATAGTTCTACCTAAAACCTTTCCTCATAACCCGGGGAAGGAAACATAAGAAATGGGTGAGCTCAAATGCTCAGTAAGGGTAAACAAGGGAGAAATATAAGCTTAAACATGATCATAAGGGTATGAAAATGTGATCATGAAAATATAAGATCATACCCTATAAATAAAAGATCATAATAGAGATCATGGAATAAATATTAAAAGTTTATAATACATGAATCATGATTAAATAGAGAGCATAATCCATGAAATCATAACATAGGAATAAATCATGAAATTGTGGAAACACATAAGCATATAATATGATTTCCATAGTATCCAAGGCATCAATTCCAAGACCATATTAGTGGAAAAATTCCTTTAATAAACCAGGTGAACCCCCATTCCATTCCTATATTATTAAACAGAGTAAACCCTCATTCCAGCCCTATATTAATTAACCGAGTAAAACCTCATTCTAGCCCTGTATTACTAAACTAAGTAAACCCTAGTTCCATCCCTGTATTACTTAACTAATTAATCCCTCATTATAGCCTTGTCTATCTCATGAGATACAAATATTTACCCCATTAATTAGAGGGAGATATAGGACCCACCTATCACATAATAAAATCATACATACATGTGCCAAAAGACCATAAATAATCAAATCATAACCCATGAAATAAAATGCGTATCATAAACAAGTAAAAATATCATAACATATGGAAGGATACATATTTCATAATCATTTCATCATAAACATAACCTATGAAAAGAAGAGGGTTATAAAAGCATATAACCCATGAAAGAGAAATGGGTTTCATAAACTTATTACCCATGAAGGAGAAATGGATTTCATAAAGACCATATAATTAAGAATAACTCATTCATAGAAAGAATATGAATGAAACCTTTATATCATTTCCTAGAAATGCATTGGTAATAATAATATATGCCATCTTAGATGGAAAATAATTTTGAAATATACTCTAAAAATGTTTCTTAAGGAAAATATCTTTTCTTGTTTCAAAAAATAATTTTAATACATAAAACCATTTGAAAATAATTTTCTTAGAAAATAACTTGAAAACTTATAAATAATACGTGAAATAATTTTGAAAACCTTTTTCCTTGAAAATTTGAAAAATAAGATTCAAAATATTTTAGAAAACCTTTTTATTTGAAAACAATTGAAAACTTAAAAATAAATCTTGAAAATGTTTTGAAAATCATTTATTTGAAAATAATTTGAAAACTAAAGAAATATTGAAAATGTTTTGAAAATATTTTTTCTTGAAAACTTATAAAATAATACTGAAAATGTTTTAAAAATAATTTTTCTTGAAAACTTATAGAAGAAGTTGGAAAAAATTTGAAAATCATTTCTTTGAAATCACTTTAAAACTTGTAAATAAGACTTGAAAACTTTTTGAAAATAGTTCTCTATGAAAATATATAAAAGAAGTTTGAAACCATTTTGAAGACAATTTTCCTTGAAAATTACTTTTAAAAACAATTTCTTAAATATTAACCTTTTTAACAATGAAAAAGGGAGACTCAAAGAAATGACATCGGGTAAATCCGTACATGTCGTACGAGGTCAAAAGAATATTTCTTTTGCTTGGTAAAAAGGATAAAAAATTTCCTTGTTTGAAAAGAGACAAGAATATTCCATTAAAGATATTGGTAAAAGAAAAAAACGGTAAAAATTTATTTTAGATATTATAGGGTAATGGTATAATATTCTTGGAAACCCTTTTTATAAAACATATATTTTCGACTGAAGAGAGGGTAAAGTCGGGATTTCCTAAAAAACACTTCCTTAACTAATTTATGTACCAAATAGTATAAAATGGTACCAATACATGATTATATCATGAAATAATAGAAGATAAGGAAACTCATGAATATTCTTGAGATATGGATCATAATATTTATCCAAATGAAGAATAAACATAAACAATCTCGAAAAGCAATGAGGTTGTCTCAATAAACTCTTATAACTTGGTATCTTGGGATAATGCTCTCCATTTAAGGAAAATAAATTAAATTAATCATATAATATCATAAAAATAACTATATTCATGATATTTCATGTAAAATAGAAGTATATTAACCTCTAAAAAGAGTTTAGGTTCATAAAAATACTTGAGTCTCAACGAAGGCAAATTGAGACAAAACATTTTTACCAATTTGGTAACCTTTGAAACTTAAACCCCATGAAAGAAGGATCATAAAATGGGAATGTGAATACCCATAAATTTAAGTAAAAGGTACATATAATACAATCATGGGTAGTACATACACCACAAAAAAGGAAAGTGTGGCGAACATAGCTTGTATCTCACATAAATTAAAAGTGACATGAAATCCCATTACCTTGTTTCTTGACTCTCTCTATACTCATACAAGATTCCTGTATAATAAATATAAGTTTATTATAAATCTTTAATGTAATAATATTATATACATAATACCATATATGTTTTGATTATGACCTTATATTACATGGTTATTAACGATCCTATGTTAAAGTTTCACTTTGTGTAATATTCGCTTTGTTCTTCGCATGTGTCTTAATTTGTTATATCTTTGGTCCTTATACATATATTATGATTCTAGAATGTAAAAAATTATATAAATATCATTTATATCCTGTATATTTTTATTATAATAATCTATATAATATAGGAGTTTGAAATGGAATACACTGTTTATGGAGACGGTAAGCCATATGTAGCATGAACATTGTTTCCATTTTTATTATCGTATTGAAAGAATGAAAGAAAATGAAATATATATATATCATAATTATAGTATCATGACTATATAATATTTATAATATAATTTCATTAATCCCATCCTCAATACATTCCATGTGGTGTGTGAATGAATCACATCGCATTGAGGGGGAGGTAGTCAACACTTCCTCAAACAGGATTATCGTATTAACACCAAATGTAAAGTAAAGTTATATGTGTTGTAAAAAGGAATAAAGAAGATTAAATACATAATAAATATAATATATGAAATATATAAATAGATTTTAGATCATAATGGCCACCATGATTGGTGGTAAAGTAGAAATGAACAATCATCGTTTCGTGAGGCACTAGTTTTCCGTACATAAAAACAATATGTTCAACATACACTAGATGGAGTTTTGTGTAATTTTTGGTCAGAAAATTTTAATAAAAATATCATAGTATATGGATGATACTGATTTTTTCACACAACAAGGGAATAAAGAGAGTGGAGTGGGTATAGAATGAAAATAAAGGAAATGAGCTTGAGAGAAGAGGTTACCTCTTAATCAGATAACTTCTTTTGGTTTATGCAAAAGGATTCCTTGATAAGATTTATGACCAAAGGGAGGGTTAAAGGTAAAAGGTAGGATTTTTATAGGCTAATTGGTTATATATTGGATGAACTTAAAAGGTTTTATAGGTGTGAGTAATGGGTAGAGGTGGTGGCCTTTTATATGGAAAGAAAAGGACTCTTTTGAAATGTCTAGAAACAAGTCAGGTGTGCACATGTTATTACCTAAAACAAGTCTTAACAAACCAAAAAAACTAAATAATGGAAGTTTTATGGATGAACTGTGGATAGAAAATGGGTTTTGAACAAGTGTCTTAATTTTGAGGTTAAGTCCCTAATTAAGCTTAATTCGGCCTTAACTTTTGTGATTAATTTGAATCACTTTTACTAATCATTTTGGTCAAAAACATAACATGGTATTATTAGAATATAAATATTATAATGAATACAATTTTTATAATCATATTTTTTAAATTAGATTCATATAATCATAAAAATTAATATTAGTGATAATCCCACACACAGGATGAAATAACAAGGTTTTAAAGTAAGAAAAAGTTCAAAAGTTTGTTAAGTTTTATATTCATTTACAAAGTGAAATTGATTATAATGAATTAAATTGTATTAATATATGTAATATTTATCTAATTTTACCTTAAAAATATATACAATATTATTGAGAATTAATTACAGAAAAAGGCATTTTTCAACTAAAAAGTTGCATTTTCACTATTCATCAAAAAATGAAGTTTCTTAAAAAAATAAAAAAAAATTCACCCTAGGATAATTTCAAAATTCAGAATTCAAAAATGAATTTTATTTTATAAAATTTAATTTATAAATTTCTCTAAAATTAATTTAATTATTAGAAGCGGTTTATTCAAGAGAACGATATTTTTTAACATAAAAGGACTTTACCAAAAATATTATCTTTCATTATCAATATGTTATATTTATATAAAAAAATTATAACCAATATTTGTAAAGTAGTTATTAATATTACTATGACAGTTTTTAATGGTTAGGTTATAATTATCTAATTTAATTAATTATATATATATAAATATGTTTCATAGAAACTTAGTGTTGCCTGCATCGTATGCCAAGTCGGTATTACTTGTAGTGCAAGAAAAGTTGGTATTACTTGTGAAAGGAATGTTTTACTTAGTGTTTTAATATATATAATTATATATATATATATAAATAACTATTTCTAGTGTCTTTTGAAATGAAAAAATATTGAAAAGATAAATTACTTTGAAAAATTTAATTCTCAAAATCTCGAGGTGTTACATTCTACCCCCCTTAAAATGAATTTCACCCTCAAAATTAATCTAGATTATCAAATGTTTAATACTTAAAAGGTTCATTAATAGAAACCCACATAGTAAAAATGAATACTAAAACTCCCCTTAAAATGTAAATTTGGAACCATAACGGTTACCCAAAGTAACATATAACCGGATTTCCACATAGGAGAACATAGGTTGGGAGTAAATATTGGACATGGAGTAAAAGAATAAATATTTATTGGGAGTTATTGAGATAATAAACCACAAACAAGTGAATTATTAATGGAAAGTTGAGGGCCTCAAATTCATAAATCTGTGAGGCCATCATCTCAATAAAGATTAATGTATTAGGAAAAAAAATTGTTCACTTTTAGAACGTTTAGTAATTCCTGATAAATTTCTATAAATAAAATTTCATTCATGGGTTGTGCTTTGAATACTTTATAATACATTAATTACCAAATGTAATGAATGTTAAGAAATTAACTTTGATGAATAAAGCACTAAAATATGATTTTAACGGATCTTAAGGCCCATCAAGAACAAAAATCCCAACTATTTATCTCTTAAAAAATCAACATGCATTAATCTATAAAAATAAAAAGTGAAACTAATAGTTAATCATAAATATTTATTCATTAAAAATAAATATACATTAACCAGGACATCACGTAGGCCATTGGTAGGTGTGAAACCCTTATCGTCCTTCGATCATGGGTTCAAGACCCACAGCCTTTACAGACTTGATTGGTTGTCACCCAACATAAATGATGTCCTTTTTTAAAACCAAACTAATATATTATATAATATGGACATCTTGAAAATATGTTTAATCAATGATTAGCCTTTTAACCAAAGTTTTCAACACTAACTCAGTGAAAAAATACTTCTTTCGAAGATTAACTTAAACTTTTCATGAATGGTTAACCTTATAAACCTTCTCAAATGTGAAAATACAAGAGTTTAGAAAGAGAGTCACAAAATTATCTTAATATTGATCCACCTGTATAACAAAAAGTAGCTATTGGTTGTCACATTCCAAGCATGTGAATACCCTCATCATATATTCTCTTGAAACATGGTAACAACCTGAATTACCATAAATAATTTTGGAAAACATGCATGCTTCCTCATTCAAAAGTATATTGGATTTACTCCTTAAATCCAAAAATGTTGTAAACTTCATTAGTGGTATCATAAACCACCTATAAACAAGTCCTCAATTAGTTATAAGGTAATCAATACTGTCCAATTTACTTATTCATATCCCACATATCTTTATCCATACAACATTATCTTGAAATAAAGAACATGTTAATGGTTACCTTCCCTTAGTCAAAATGTTATCTTTCACGAGATAAACTTTCTCGTCCATCATGACCATTCAACATATTCTTGTAAATACTTAGCAAAAACATATACTGAACAATCCATACATAATTCACCATTCTTAATTCTGGAATCCAAATACATAAATACCTCTATTACTTCATCATTAATCATTTAACAATAATAACTCTTTACTTTCACATTTTATCCATAGTCTCATCATCATCCAAAAAGTAACCATTACTCACACCACCTTGCTGATCCTCTTCGGGGAGTTTCCTCTTGGAACATTGGGTTTCATAATGACCATCTTCTCTACACTTAAAACACTTAACCTTCAATGATGACTTAGGGAGGACAAAATTCCCATCCATTTCGTTAACCAAACTCTTAATTTTTCCCTTGTAGCCACTTTATTTGTGTCCTTTTTGTTCCTCTAAGACATTCACATTGGTGATTATTTCCACATTCTTGACATAAAGGAAACTGAATATCATTTCTTTTATGGTCTTTATTACCCGAACTCTCAGTGAACTTCTTCTTTATCTTCCTTGGTGAGTTCGAGAGTTGGTTAAGGTAAAAATTGTTAATCATGTTCCATGAAAACTGGTTAGGCATGATCACGAAATCTTTCACCCTAGTGATAATCCCACCTGACTTCTCATTAGAAAATATTCCATCACATTCAACATTAATCCAGTTCCTTCCAGTTCCCTCCATTTACTAAAACTAGAAGCATAGTGTGATCATTAATTATCATAGAAGAAAAACATATAGGCATGAAAAGAATTATATACAGGATTTCTAAACCATGACACCTTTAATAATCTATGACACCTTGGGTTTATCCTAGGTTATTCATGGATAACTTGTATCTAAATCCTTCATGATGGTTCAAGAGGAGTTTTTGAATTCCCAAAGTATATACCCTAGGAGTGTTAAACCAGGTATGTAGAAAGGCCCATTGGCGTGTACAAGATTACCCTGAGTCAAACCCAAAACATATTTTCGGAGTTGTTACCCCTAGGTACATTTGTTCTAGAGCCACATCCACTTGTAGCATCCAGATAGAGATGTATTACTTGGAAACCACTCACTTTATCCTTTACCAAAATTCAAGGACATTTTTCTAAATGTTAAATCATCCTTATTCTTATCCTTAGAGACATCCCTAGACATATCCTTAAAAATAAATCTAGGGATCTCACTAATGTTTTCTCATCCTAGTTTCCAAATTTTTACTAAACCTTTCCTTTGATACCAAGTATAATGACCTAGGATTGACATACATGGATATGATATCATTTTAGATTAATATTCAGTACATTAAAAAAATACATGCCCAAGGACCTTAATAGTTTAGTGTATTTGAAAAATTAGAAACAAAGTCTTCTATCCTGGTGAAAGATCTTCAACATATCCCATAAATATATATACCTTTATTAGTTCCACCTAAAACCTTTCCTCATAACCTGGGGAAGGAAATATAAGAAAGGGGTGAGCTAAAATGCTCAATAAGGGTAAACAGGGGAGACATGTAAGCAAAAACCTGATCATAAGGGTACGAGAATGTGATCATGAAAATAGAAGATCATACCCTGCATATCAAAGACCATAACAGAGATCATGGCATAAATATTTGAAGTTCATATAACATAAATCATGATTAAATAGAGAGAATAATCCATGAAAGCATAACATAGGAATAAAACATTGAATTTTGGAAACACATAAGCATATAATATGATTTACATAGTAGCCAATGCATCACTTACAAGACCATCTTAGTGGAAAAAGTCTTTTATTGAATTGGGTGAACCTCTATTCCAGACCTGTATCACTAAACAAAGTAAAACCTCATTCCATCCCTATATTACTGAACCAAATAAACCCTACTTCAATTTCTATATTACTGAACCAATTAAACCCTCATTCTAGCCCTGTATTACTGAACTGAGTAAACCCTCATTCCAGCCTTTTCTATCTCATGAGATATAAATATTTACCCAATTCATTGGAGAGAGATATAGGTTCCACCCATCACATAATGAAATCTTACGTACAAGTTCCACAAGATCATAAATAAACATATCATAACCCATGGAATGAAATGGGTATCATAAACATGTAAACATACCATAACCTATGGAAAGATGAAGATTTCATAATCATTTCACCATAAACATAACCTGTGAAAAGAATTAAGTTACAAAAGCATATAACCTATGAAAGAGAAGAAAGTTTTATAAACATATTACCCATAAAGGAGAAATAGGTTTTATAAAGACCATGGAATTAATAATAACTCATTCATAGAAAGTATGTGAATGGAAAATTTATATCATTTCCTAGAAAGGCTTGAGTAACACCAATAGATTCCATCTTATATGAAAAATAATTTTTAAATAAAATCTAAAAATGTTTCTTGAGGAAAATATCCTTTCTTGTCTGAAAAAGGCTTTTTAATACATAAAACCATTTGAAAATAATTTTCTTATAAAATACCTTGAAAAACTATAAATTAGAAATGAAATATTTTTGAAAACCTTTTTCCTTGAAAACTTTTAAAATAAGCTTCAAAACATTTTAAAAACCTTTTTATTTGGAAACACTTGGAAACTTTTAAAGAAAGATTGAAAATGTTTTGAAAACCATTTCTTTGAAAATACATTGAAAACTAAAGAAATATTAAAAAAAATTGAAAAGGATTTTTCTTGAAAACTTATAAAATAAGATTGAAAAAGTTTTGAAAAACAATTTCTTGAAAAGTTATAAAATAATCCTTAAAACTTTTTGAAAATCATTTCTTTGAAATCACTTAGAAAACTTGTAAATAAAACTTGAAAACATTTTGAGAACAATTTTCCATGAAAAAATATAAAATAAGTTTGAAACCATTTTGAAACAATTTTCCTTGAGAATTACTTTTAATTTTTTTCTTAAATATTAACCTTTTTAACATTAGAAAAGGGATATTTAAATAAATTATGATGAGTAAATCCATACATGTTGTACGAGGTCAAAAGAACATTCCTTTTTCATGGTAAAAATTATAGAAAAGTGCTTTATTCAGAAAGCGATAAGAATATTCTATTGAAGATATTTTTAAAATACAAAAGGGTAAAAATTTCTTTTATATATTATAGGGGAATGGTATGATATTCTTGGAAACCCTTTTTATAAAACATAGATTTCTGACTGAAGAGAGGGTAAAGTTAGGCTTTCCTAAAAAACACTTCCTTAACTAACTTTTGTACCAAAGAGTAAAAAATGGTACCAATACATGATTATATCATGAAATAATATAGGATAATGAAAATCATGAATATTCTTGAGATATGTATCATAATATTTCACCAAAGGAAGCATAAACATAAACAGTCTCTAAAAGCAATGAGGTTGTATCAATAAAATCTTATAACTTGGTATCTTGGGATCATGATCTCCATGTAATGAAATGAAATTAAATGAATCATATAATATCATGAAAATATTGAGATTTATGATATTTAATGTAAAATAGAAGTATATAAACCTCAAAGAATTGTTTAGGTGCATAAAAAAACTTGAGTATCAAATAAGGCAAATTGAGACAAAACATTTTTACCGATTTGGTAACCTTTGAAACTTAAACCCCATGAAAGAAGGATCATAAAATGGGAATTTTAATACCCATAAATTTAATTAAAATATACATATAATAAATTCATGGGTGGTACATACACCACACAAAATTAAAGAGTGGAAATATAGCTTGTATCTCACAGAAATTAAAAGTGAGATGAAATCCCCTTACCTAGTTTCTTGACGCTCTCTATACTCATAAAATCTTCCTATATAATAAATATAAGTTTATTATAAATATTTTATAGAATAATATTCTTATAAATAATACCATATATTGTTTTACTATGGACTTATATTACCCACTTATTAACAATCCTATGTTAAAGTTTCACTTTGGGTAATATTCACTTTGTTCTTCGCATGTGTCTCAATTTGCTATATATTTGGTCCTTATACTTATATCATGATTCCAGAATGTAAAAAATGATATAAATATCAGGTATATCCCATATATTTGTATTATAATAATCTTTATAATAGAGGAGTATGAAATGGAATACACTGTTCATGGAGACGGTATGTCGTACGTACGCATGAACACTATTTTCATTTTTTATTATCGTATTGAAAGAATGAAATCAAATGACACACACACACACACACATATATGTATATATATAATAATAATAATTCCAATATCATGAATATATAATATATATCATATAATTTCATTAATCTCATCCTCAATACATTCCATGTGGTGTGTGAATGAATCACATCGTATTGAGATGGCGGTAGTCCACACTTCCTCAAATGAGATTATCGTATTAACACCAAATGTAAAGTAAAGGGTTGTGTGTTTTAAAAATGAATAAATAAGGTTAAATACCTAATAAATATAATATATGACATATATAAATATATTTTTCATCATAATGGCCACCATGATTCATGGTAAAGGAGAAATGAACAATCATCATTTCGTGAGGTCGTAGTTTTCCATACACAGAAACAGTATGTTCAACAAACATTAGATGGAGGTGTGTGTAATTTTAGGTCATAAATTTTCATAAAAAAATCCAATTATATGTAGGATACTGGTTTTGTCCCACATTAATGGAATAAAGAGAGTGTAGGGGGTGGAGAATGAAAATAAAGGAAAGGAGCTTGAGAGAAGATGTTACCTCTTAATCGGGTAACTCCTTTTGGTTTATGCCAAAAGGATTACTTGAGAATATTTATGCCCAAATGGAGGTTTCATGGTATAAGGCAAGATTTTTAGGAGTCTAATTTGGTAGATATTTGACGAACTTAAAAGTTTTGAGAGGTGTGGGTAATGGGTAGAGGTGGTGGCCTTTTATAGGGAAGGAAAAGTACTCATTTGGAATTTCTAGAAAGAAGTTAGGTGTGCACATGTTATTACCTAAAAAAAGTCTTAACAAAAAAAAACTAAATAATTAAAGGTTTTTGGAAGAAATATGGATATCAAATGGGTGTTGGAAAAATTTCTAGGTTTTTTGGAACTTAATTTTAAGGTTTAGTCCCTAATTAAGTTTAATTTGACCTTAATTGTTGTGATTAATTTTAATCACTCTTACTAATCATTTTGGTCAAACATTAACATGGTATTATTAGACTTTAAATATGATACTGAATACAATGGTTTATTTCTTATTTTTGAAATTCAATTCATAGAAGCAACAAAATTATTATTAGTGCTAATCCCATAGAAAGGACAAAATAATGTGGTTTTATAGTAGGGAAAAGTTCAAAAGTTTGTTAAGATTTTATATTCATTTTCAAAGTGAAATTGATTATAATGAATTAAATTATATTAATATGTTTTATATTTATATAATTTGACCTTAAAACACATTTACAATATCATTTAGCATTAATTAGAGGAAAAAAATTAATTTTTAACTAAAAAGATGTATTTTTCACTATTCATAAAAAATGAAGTTTCTCAAAAAAACCCCAAAAATTCACTCTAGGATAATTTTGAAATTATGAATTAAAAAATGAAGTTTATTTTATTAAATTAAATTTATAAATGTGTCTAAAATTACTTTAATTATTGAAGTGGTTCATTCAAGAGAATGGTATTTTTTTAACATAAAAGGACTTTACCAAAAATATTATCTTTCATTATCAATATGTTTTATTTATATAAAAAAATTATAAACAATATTTGAAAAGTATTTATTAATATTAATATGAAAATTTTTAATGGTTATGTTATAATTATCTCATTTAATTAATTGAATATATATATATATAAAGATGTTTCATAGAAACTAAGTGTTGCGTGCATCGTATGCCAAGTCAGTGTTTCTTATAGTGCAAGAAAAGTTGGTATTGCATGTGAAAGTAATTTTTGGCTTAGTGTTTTAATATATATATATATAAATAACTATTTCTAGTGTCATGTGAAAATAAAAAATATTTAAAAGATAAATTAATTTGAAAAAAATTAATTCTCAAAATATCAGGGTGGTACACCACCCGAGCCGGCCCGTCACTGTTAGGTATAACAAAGAAAAAGGAAAGAGGTCTTGAATATAACTAAAACAAGACATAAAAATAGAGTACAATTCAAGAGAAAAAGTTACAACAAGATCTATATAAAAAAATCCAAATAGGCTAAACCAGAAAAGTATGAATCAGACAAGACTAACAAGTCTCCATGTGACCAATCGTCACCTCCTAACCATCCTATACCAATGTAAGTGACAACAAGAGAATCCAACATGCTACAAGATTCCATTACCTTTACCAAGATCCTATAATACAACATATAAAACCACTCAAAGGAAAAATTAGGGGGTGAGAAAAATCATAGTAGGATACCACCATAGAGTCTATACAAGTTCTAATATCAAGATGCAACAGTTCTAACTTTTAAAATAAAATAGTTTACAAAGAATTTTCATAAATCTAAACTCATTTATAAATCATTTTCCTTTGTATTTTCATTAAATCCTTTAATATCCAAAAACATAAAAACATGACAAGTATAAGGGTTAAAATAGGAAATCATATCCATATACCAAAATGTAAACAAGTAAACACACATCCAGGATGTAATCCATCATGTGAAACCATGTGATACAACCACATGTGAAAACATGTGATCACTAATCCATGATAAAATTCATCATGAGATAAATAAACATAAATGAAAAATCACACAATACTAGGACCTATCATATGGGAATATATACTAGACATAAAATATCATAAACCAGACATAAGTTGGTACCGACCAATATTGAGTCCTACCATAGTCCATAGATATCACAAAACCTCTAGTGGCATTATGCACAATATGAGTAACATGTCTATTCCTGACACACCCAAGGTTCCCAATGTTCCTAGTTTTTCAAAATTCATTTCAAAACAATGTTCACAATTTTAAAACATTTTAAGATCCAATAAAATCTAATTCGATGTTTGAATAACCATTTTTGAATCAAAACCACCATTCAAGATTTTAATCAAACACTTGGTGTAAAAAAACCCATTTTTACATAAAACACCCTTTAAAAACATTAATCTGTTAAAGAAATACCTTAAAACAAAAAATCACTTAAAATAAATTAATATTTCAAAGTAATTTTACAATAACAATAAGAAATTTATAGAATTAGTCCATTTCATAGAAACACCTACCTCAAAACAGAGGTAACACAATTCTACTTCGACAATGGAAATCGGGGAATAGTAGATCATGTCATCATGATCCTAGATCCATAAGAAAATCTTAAATCCTCCAACAAAACCATTATATTCTTCATACAAAACCCCTTTTTATTCCATGATATGGGAGGAGAATAGATCTAGTGAGGATCTACAAAGTTGAGGATAAACCAGATAAAAAATGAAACATACCTCAATGTGATCTATAAATAATGAAGGATTTCCACCAATAATTCAATAGTAGAGACCTAAAAAGTTATAGGGAAGGTTTAGAACAATCCAAAATGATATTAGTGTGTTATTAGGATTTAAAAATACTAAGGGAAAAAGGTAAAATCCCACTTTTTAACAGTTCAGTAGTGGGTCATACAATTTTATGGAGGAGGCCGAGTAGTTAAACTAACCATGTTCCCCTAATATCTATTCTGGGTGGGGGTACGGTTTGGATGCAATGTTAGTTTAACCATGTACTAACCATGAAACCCCCTCTATCCAAAGGGTGCAGGATTTGGACCGGGGTCAGAACGGTTTGGGAAAACTATGTTCGAACCATGTGACACCCCAAGACAACCACCATAAAACCTGAACAGTTCCTGGGTGCATCAAAAAGTTTTTTTGACCATGAAAAAACCATGAAAAATTCCATTGGAACATCACATAGGCAACCACATTGTTACTGTACAGTTAAACTAATAGTGTTCCTTGACAGTTTCCCCCAAAATACCTTGTTTTCAGCCTCTGATCCCCTAAAAATTATCAGGCCCCAAAATAGAAAAACCAGGACTTGACTAAGGAATACTTATAACCCAAAGGGAATCAAAATTATCCTCACCATAAGTTCTTTTTATCCCCATAAATTCCTCAAGATTTTGCACCTACAAAAATAGAAGGCCACTACTGCCTCATCAATGATTCCCACTCCCACATCACATGGTTATCCCTTACACACTTATATAGTACATAGACTAGGGTAATTATTTTACCATGTAGTAACTTATATTAATGATCCATAATCTAAACTAGTAACTCAACAATGGTGGTACCAGGATCAAGATCAACATAATCCCATCCCATCACATGGGAAGGATTCGGGTGATACCTCCTCAGTAGGGAAACATGAAACATGTCATGAATAAAAGTAAAATGAGATAGTAATTCTAAAATATATACCACCTTTCAAAGTCACTCCATGATCTCAAAGGGTCCAATAAACCTCAGTTCCAACTTACCCTACTTACCCAATTGATGATCTCCCAAGCGAGGTGAAACTCTGAGAAAAACCTGATCACTAACCTCAAACTCCAATGGTTTATTAAGATGATATGAATAAGATTTATGACAACTCAGTGCTATGAAAAACATCTTACAGATCAACTACATATTTTCCATTGTTTCCTGAATGAGATTCAGCCCAAAAACAGACTGCTCTCCCAAATTTTCTCAGCATAAGGGATATCTACATGTCTGCCCATACAAATATTTAAAGGGTTCCATCTTTATTTAATACTAATAACTATTTTTATTGGAAAATTTAGATATAGGCAAATTATTTTCCCAAGATCCACCAAAATCAAGCATGAATACCCAAATCATATCCTTAAGAACCTGGATAGCTCTCTTTTTCTGTCCATCCATCTACAGATGATAAGTCATGCTCAATTTCATCTAGAAACCCATCACCTCCTATAAAATTTTCCAAAACTTGGATTTGAACCTCATGTCCCTGTCAGAAAAAACCGTAGAGGGAACCCCATGATGTATCACAATCTCTCGAACATAAAATTCCCCAAGATGTTCCACCTTCATCATCTTCATGATTAGTAAGAAATGCAATGATTTCATGAGCTAATCAATGATCACCCAAATCAAATTATTCACACTCAGAATATGTGGTAAACCAATTATGAAGTCCATAGAAATATTAGATCATTTCCATATCATAATGGGTAAATGTTTTAAAAAACCAGTAGGTCTATGGTGTTCCACCTTAATTTATGACAAGTGAGACACCACGAAACAAAAAATTCAATCAACCACCTCATCCTTGGTCACCAATACCAACATATCAAGTAGTGATGCATATTTTTATCCCCAAGGTGTACAGACCAACACCACTGGTGTCCACTATTCATCAACTTTTATGTTAGGGAAATCAGAACAACCAACTAACTATTGAAGCACAAAGCTCTATGGGGAGACTGAGACCACTCACCCAAGGTCTCCCCACCACAAGGCTTTTACTAAAATGTTAGAACTCAGTTTCTTTCACCTTCTCAATCCAAAATTTATTATCCAAATGTGAGTCCACCTTCATCGAAGCTAAGAACACCTATCCACCAACCTCTTCCACTCCCAATCTCATCTCAGCGAAAAAAATCATTATAGACCACTCCTCAACTGATTCCTTCATGGATTGTGTTGACAATTATTTTATCAATTCATCAACAACCACATTCCATTTCTTGTGAGTGTATGTGATATCAAAATCAAAATTATGATGATA
Source organism: Viscum album (assembly GCA_963277665.1). NCBI lineage: Eukaryota > Viridiplantae > Streptophyta > Magnoliopsida > Santalales > Viscaceae > Viscum > Viscum album. The sequence goes on from OY728125.1 coordinate 564,386,770, forward strand.
CTCTACCTAGTGTCTTTATTTAAAATTCATATCACTCTGATTAAAAATATATTTCATGATTTTATGATCTGAATACATCAAAAACCACTCCTTAAATAGATAGTGATGACATATTTTGAGTGCATGCATAACCATTGGAAAATTAAGATCATGGGTATGGTAGTTCTTCTCATGAGGGCATAATTGGTGAGATCTATATGCCACCACCTATTTCCCCTACATCAAGAAACATCCCAAAACTGTAGTACAGGAATCAAAGAAAACATCAAAACCCGAACCCAGTTCTAGAAGAATCAAAATTGGTACTGAAGTCAACCTCACTTTAAGATCTTCAAAAGATCTCTGAAATTTGTCTTCCCATTAAATCTTTATACCATTATAGGTTAATTCTATAATTTAAGACATGATCTAGGAGAAATCCTAAACAATATTTCTATAGTAACCAGCCAAACATAAGAAGATACAGATCTCAATCATATTATTGGGATGCTCTTAGGACATAACTATCTGTATCTTTACAAAATACACTATGAATCCAATCTTAGATATCACATGCCATAGAAAATTCACTTCCTGAATCCAAAAATCGCATTTGGAAATCTTTCCATATAGATGACGTCCCTTCAAGGTTTGAAGGATGATGTCCAAATAGACCTTATGCTCCTCCACTTTCTTTGATTACACAAAAATGTCATCCATGGACACAACAATGAAAGAGTCTAAGAATAGATGAAATATTTAGTTGATCAAAGCCATAAATACCACAGGAGTATTGGTGAGACCTAATGGAATAACAAAGAACTCAAATTGACCATATCAACTCCTAAATTTTGTCTTAGGTATATCCAGTTCTTAGACTCTCAACTGGTGGTACTCTGATCCAAGATCAATCTTTGAAAAATAACATTCCCCTCTAAGCTGGTCAAAAAGATCATTAATCATAGCCAAATGATATTTTTTCTTAACATTAACCCGATTTAACTTTCGATAATATATGAAATGTCGGAGACTCCCATATGCCTTCTTAGAAAATAGGACAAGAAAATACCACAATAAAACACTAGGAAGAATAAATCCATTATCCTCTATATCCTCAAGTTGTACCTTAAGTTCCACCAACTCAGTAGGTTCCATTCGATGAGATGACATAGAAATGTGCATCATACTAAGGATCAGATAAATAGTAAACTCAAACTCTCTCTATAGTTGTAAACCATAAAAATCATCCTAAAAAACCTTAGGGTACAAACACACCACTACAAGAAGTGGTCCACCCAAACAAGGGTCCATGACATCAAGAAACACATCTAACATATGACACAAGATTACCTCAGCATAAGGAACACCATTCCCCTCCCTTCTTAATTTAGAGTCCCAATATCCCTAAAAAAGATGAGTGAACCCATCGAAATATAAAAAATAAACTCAATAATGATAATATTATATTTGGGTTTTAACAATAATCATATAATCCATGCTAAGTGTCAGGCCAAAAATGTCAATATTGAGAACTAAAACTCCCATATCACCTCATAGTTGGCTATCATCACCCAACACATGGGGCACTTGAAACCTTGTTTAGAAATCCTTCCCAAAGGAAAGAAAATATCCAACAATTATGAAATAAGTTCCAAACATAATCCCAATATATCAACTAACTTTTATGATATAAAAGAATGAGTATCACCGGTATCAAACAAAACTAGCATCATAGAAGGTGAAATAAATAAGTACCTCTAATAGTAGTTTTCACTAATTCAGATTCCAATAGTTCATTCTTAGTCGCATAAATCTATATGGTCTTATCCACATGAACATACCCCTTGACCCAATGATTAAACACACCACACTTGGAAGCATCAGTATGAACTTGTGAACCCTTAGTGAGAGTGGATCCTACCTCACTGCCCTGGGACATCCTTTAATTTTCAATGACAAAAAGTCTTAGGATAATACATATAGTTTTCATGGTATGACCACACATTCCATACTGATAGAAGAAAAATGATTGTTATCCTAATGAATCTCCTAAAACCGGTCCTGAAGAAAACTAACCACCATTATGTTTCCTTTTCTAGCCAAAAGACACACCCTAACTAACAATTGCACCAACTGAAGCTCTATAACGACCCATACTTTACATACATTGTTATTACTTCATAATTGAAGCATACTTATTACAACATATAAAAAAACAAGGAAAGGACCGTATAGGTATAGATTTTTTAAAAACTGGAAACATAAACAACTGGTTCATAAAGAATCTACTTTGCCTCCTATTTATTTCATCATATCTAGAGTCCCTTTTAGCATATCCTACTTAATAACCTTCTTCCTAACCTGGGGAAATAAAACATACAAAAGGGTGAGCTCAAATACTCAGTAAGGGTAAACAAAAGAAATATCAATCACATCATATACATAAGAACATAACTTTTGGAAATCTTAACCTGCAAAAGAGATCATAATTTCATAACATGGGATAAATCATAATAGTGAAATGTAATCCCAATAATCATAACTTAAAACAAGAAAATTTTTGGCATACACACATAATCATAGAGAATCATTTCTTATTAGTCAAGACTCATTTCCAAGACTATCTTAGTGGAAAAATTCCATTTCTGAACCGAGTTTACTCCTCGTTTCAGTCCTGTTTCACTGAACTGGTTTAACCTTCCGTTCTAGCCATGTCTATCTCATGAGATATAAAATCTTTACCCAATGCAGTGGAGGGAGATATAGGTTCCACCCATCTCATAATGAAACCATTCTTATGTGTGCCACAAAATCATAAATCATACATCATTGCAAAACCCATGTAATAAAAATGTGATTCTTAAACAACATGACATCATAAAACAATTCATATAAGATAAATGAGTTCATAAAAATAATTCCATCAGAACATAATCAAATCAATGTAATAATAGAGATAGAAACAGAACCCTATATTATCTTAGATGGAAAATAATTTTGATAAAACACTTAAACTCCATTCTTGATGAAAATATCCTTTCTACTTCAAAAACATTTTCCTTTATTAACATGTCATACAATTTTAAACTAAAAAAAGTTGATTAAAAATAAACTTTAAAACTTGTAAAGGAAGTTTCTTGGAAATAATTTTTTAAAAATCCATTCATGCCGTATAAGTTAAAAAAACATTCTTCTCGTACTTTTGTCAGAAAAGTCAAAAAGTACCTCGTACGAAAAACGACAAAAGATTCCTTTCATATCTTTTACTAAAAACTCACAAAAGGGTAAAATTGGATTTAAACAATTTTAGGTGGATGGAAAAAATATTAAATATTTAGGAAACATGGATGTGGATGATAAAATACACCCTAGTAAATACCAAAGTATAAACAATCTTTGATAAAATGAGATTGTGATATTTTCCCTTACCTTAGGTCCGATTTGCTTCGTAAGTGTCTGAACCTCCTATATAATGATTTAAATAATGTTGTTGACTTATTAAGGAATCATACTTATTTTTATGATATCATATATGGTCATATTCTTAGCTTCTTATTAGTAATATTTTATTACTACTTGTTATTCGGGTGTTTATTACTTTTTGTTCTTATGCGTGTTTTGTCGAATAAATTCTTATTTTTCTTTTTAGGTTATGGATACCTCATTTCCAGAATGGTATTAGTTTAATATATATCATATTAATTCATTAAATTCATTTATATAATCATTATGCAATGAAGATCATGTAGAATGAGTCGCATCACATCGTGGAGACGGTATTCCGTACGTACGCACGAGCGATGATATCGTTACCATGATTGTGGAATTGTATTGGAGTGTATGTATACTATTTCAGAATCAATATCACTTTACAATAATCATATATAGTCATTATTTACACCATTATACCCATCCAAGTAAGGTGGTGGTGGAAAATAGATTACACCATAGCGTGGAGATGGTATTCCGTACGTACGCACGCGCGGTGATTTCGTTTTCCGTAGGATGGATAGATGGTGAAATAGGGTTGTTTCATACTTATAATAACATATCAGTATATTAGTGATACTGATGTTATTACTTCATAATGAAACAACTAAAGAAGAAGAAGTGGAAGAAGAAATAAAGTTGAAAGAATCAGTAATGGACATTACCTCTTCTTTGAAGCGCCTCTTTGAGACCTCCTCTTAGGGAACTAAAATTGGTCTTTGAAGAAGACCAGGACCTCTAGGATGTTTCTAGGGAAGTGGAGAAGAGAATTTTTCAGGGGTTGGCCGATCTTGTAGGCTCAAAGTGGTGTGAGGAAAAGAGAGAGGAGGTGCCCTTTTATAAGGGAGGAGAGGGTCACCTTTGGAATAACTAAAAATATTATTTTATTATAAAGTCAAATTCGGTTTTTAATAGCTCCAAATTGATATATTTCTAAGCTAAGGTGGGTATGGTTCAAAATCCTCTCATACAATAGAATTTAGACAAGTTTAGGTCATTATATTAACCTTATCGTTTAGTTTTAACTCTTAGTTAATTAGATTGACATTTACCATGTCACTTTGTATTTTTATATTATATAGTTAATAAACTTACCATATACATCCAAGAGACCCCCAAGTGGTCCATTAATGATACACCTATCATTATATAAGTATCTTGGACGAACCTTATATTTTTAGGAATATAATAACAATTAATAATATAATATTTGTTTTAAAAACTATTTTATGTCAATTTTGACACTATTTGGTAATTGATTTTTGTGAAAATCATAACAGAATGATTATTTCAAAAACAAATTAATTAAATCAATAATAACATGTCATATTAACATAGAAAATTATTTTAATTCATAAAAAGTCTCAAATTACATTTATTTGGGTATTTATAACATCAATTATGTCGATATTTCATTAATAAGATAATTACCGCATCATCATTGTGTCATAAATAAATTAAATTATTTTAAGTCTAAAAATTACAAATAAAATAACATTATGTAGGAAAGCTTTTTATCTTTCTAATTAATATTTATAGTTGAATTTATCTTATGTATAACCCTATATTAAAAATGATTTAGTTATTAAAATTTGATTTTAACTATTTTAACCCTTCTTTAAATAAATTAATAATAAATGTACTAATCTAATCCAAGTGGGCCTAAATGGTCATAATTTATTCCTAAGGTTGTTTTTGGTCGAATTACACTTATCCAATAGAATTTGGACATGTGTTAGGGTAATAATAATAACACTTTTACCCTTAATTACCATATTTACTTTTAACCGTGGTAAAAAAAAGTAAGAAGTTACTATTCACCAAAAATTATTTTCATCTCATTGAACCACATTTTAGTCCTTGATATTAACCGTGTGTCTCAGATTTTCGAAATTCTACTCACAAAAGCGGTAAAATTATGTTTTATGAAGAATTCAGTTTTTTTTAACTACCACTTAGTGGTTTCACTATTCATCAAAAAAATGAAAGTTTCCAAAAAAATACAAAAAATTAGGCCTAAGATATATTTGATATTATGAATTCAAAAATGATTTCTATTTTATCAAATTAAAAACATATCAGTTACATTAACTAATTTAAAATTTAATTCCCTTCATCAAAACAAATAGCGTGTTTTTAAGAGATAATAACTATCAAAAGATTGACACTTGTTTATATCTGGTTTAAATGTGAATTTACATCCAATGACCAACATTGTATTAAATTGTAAAAATATATTCTAAATATAATTTAAAACCACTCAAATTAATAATTCATCACTATTAATTATTTCGATTAAAAAAGTTGTTTTTAATTAAAATTTAGTAATTTTCACTATTCATCAGAATATGAAAGTTATCCGAAAAGTACCAAAATTTCACCCTAAGCTAATTTCGATATTCTGAATCCAAAAATGAAGCCCGTTTTGAAAAATAAAAATTTTCAAAATTTCAAAAAATGGTTATTACTATTCATAACGGCTAGTTATGATAATATTTTAATAGTATATCGTTGTTTAGTGAAACTCGGTATTGCGTACGACACAAGCTATTGAGGAAGGCCGCAATTGCGTGTAAAGAAAGCCAAGCTAGTTTTATGTGTAGTGAAAGATTCCTTTGATGATTTATATAACATAAAAACAAAATATTTCTCATAAAAGTCTCAAGTGTTACATTCTACCCCCCTTAAAATAAATTTCGCCCGCCAAAATTCGTCACTTTGTAACAAAAAGATGAGGATACCTCTCCCTCATCATATCCTCAAGCTCCCATGTAGCTTCTTCTAATTGGTGGTTCCTCCATAAAACTTTCACCAAGCGAGTGGTCTTGTTCCATAGGACTTTTTCGCTACGATCCAGAATCTCTATTGGTTGTTCTTCATAAGAAAGATCTTGCTCTAGCGGTACAACTTCTGAGCTGAGTACATGTGAAGGATCGGGCATGTACTTTCTCAGGAGAGATACATGGAACACATTGCGAACTTGAGAGAGATTCGATGGAAGCGCTAATCGGTAATCTACCTTCCCAACACGATCCAGTATTACGAAAGGACCAATATATCTTGGGCTTAACTTTTCCTTCTTTCCAAATCTCATTACTCTCTTCCAAGGAGATATTTATAAGAACACTTTATCACCCACTTCAAACTCTAGGTCTTTTCTTCGGTTGTCGGCATAACTTTTCTGTCGACTCTAAGCTGCTCTTATGTTTTTTTGAATAGATCGGACTTTTTCTGCCATCTCATCAACAAGATCAGGTCCTAATAGCTTTCTTTCCCTAACTTCATCCCAGCAAGTTGGAGTCCTGCATTTCTTTCTGTAGAGAGCTTCATAAGGATCCATCTGAATACTGGAGTGAAAGCTATTATTATAATAAAATTTCACCAAAGGTAGGTGTTGATCCCAACCACCTTTGATATCCATAGATCAATCTCTCAACATATCTTCTAGAGTTTGAATTGTTCTCTCAGACTGACCGTCTGTCTGAGGATGATAAGCAGTGCTAAAACTCAAATCTATATCCAAAGTATACTGAATACTTCGGTAGAACTTCAAGGTAAATCTCGGATCTCGATCAGATATAATAGAAAGTGGTACTCCATGCAATCTTACCACTTCCTTTACATATATCCTGGAAAGCTGATCGAGAGAGAAATCCTCTCTAATAGCAATGAAGTGTTCAGACTTTGTAAGATGATCAACTATAACCCAGATAGCATTATTGCCTTAGGATGTTTTAGGAAGTCCCGTGACAAAGTCCATAGTGATGTTTTCCCATTTCCATTCGGGTATGGGTAATGGTTGTAACATCCCCTTAGACTTCTGTCTCTCAGCTTTAACTTGCTGACAAACCAAGCATCGAGAGACATATTCAGCAACATATCTTTTCATGCCATCCCACCAAAAGTACTCATTCTGGTCCCTATACATCTTTGTGCTTCCAGGATGAATAGAGAATGAAGAACTATGAGCCTCATCCAGCAGCTCCTTCTTTAATTCGGGGATGGGCGGAACACAAACCCGATTCCTAAACTTTATTATCCCATCACAATCAAGGTTGAATTCAGGAACATTTCTCACCTTCTTTTGTAACTCTACATCTTCTTTCTGTGCCTCTTTAATCTTCACATGTATATATGGTTGAACATTCATTTGAGAAAGATACGATTTCCCCCCTTCCATTATAATTCCAAGATCCATCCTTTTTAAATCCATAAATATTGAATCTTTTGTGATCCTCATCATGGATAAGCTAGCATGGTCTTGGCGACTTAATGCATTTGCCACCTTGTTTGCTGTCCCAAGGTGGTAATGAATTGAGCAGTCGTAATCCTTAATCTGCTCTAACCATCTTCTTTGGCGCATATTTAGCTCCTTTTGTGTGAAAATATACTTTAAAATTTTACGATCAGTATAAATGTCACACCTTTCTCCATAAAGATAATGCCTCCAAATCCTTAATGCAAAGATTACCGCAGCTAACTCCAAATCATGAGTTAGGTAATTTTGCTCATGGAATTTCAACTATCGTGAGGCATAAGCTGTCACCATATCATTTTGTATAAGAACACACCCCAATCCCTTCTTGGATGCATCACTGTAGATCACAAACCTTTCTCCACTACAAGGTAGTGTGAGCACAGGTGCACTGGATAACCTTCTTTTCAACTCCTTGAATTTCTCTTCACATTCCTCTGTCCAAACAAACTTAACTCATTTCTGGGTCAACCCGGTGAGTGGATTAGATAATCGTGAAAAATCTTTCACAAAACGTTGATAATATCCAGCCAAACCAAGAAAACTTCGGATCTTGGTTACTGTTGTTGGTCTCGACCATCTTTCGATAACCTCTGTTTTTTGCTGGATCCACAGATATCCCCTCTTTTGAGATTATGTGACCCAAAAATGAAACTTTTTGAAGCCAAAATTCACACTTGGTAAATTGGGCATAAATCTTCTCCTTTCTCAGGGTCTTCAATATAATTCTCAAGTGATATTCATTTTCTTCCTTACTCTTTGAATAGACAAGAATATCGTCTATAATTACTACCACAAACTGATCAAGATAGTCTCTAAAGACTCTATTCATAAGATCCATGAAGATATCAGGGGAATTAGTAAGACCAAATGGCATCACTATAAATTCATAGTGTCCATAACTTATAGGTAAAGCCGTCTTTAGTATATCATCCCTTTTGACCCTTAATTGATGATACCCTGAACGAAGATCAATCCTGGAAAAGTATTGAGCTCCTCTTAGTCGGTCAAATAAGTCATCAATGCGCGGGAGAGGATATTTGTTCTTGATAGTGATCTTATTAAGTTCTCGATAATCAATGCAGAGTCTCATTGATCCATCTTTCTTCTTAACAAATAGAACAGGTGCTCCCCAAGGTGACGCACTAGGGCATATGAATCCCTTATCAAGATTATCTTGGAGTTGCTTCTTCAATTCTTATAACTCAATTGGGGCCATTCTATAAGGTGTCTTTGAAATAGGCAAAGCACCTGGTACGAGTTCTATTGAAAACCCAACTTCATGATTTGGTGGAAGACCCGAAAATTCCTTCGGAAAGACATCATCAAACTCCCATACAATGAGAATATTCTTAATTGTGAGTTTATCTCCAGCCATTTGAGATAAATAACCCTCATTTAGTGGAATCAAGACCCATAAGATGGAAGAAATTTCCACTAGAAGGTTATGTTCATCCTTGCATCGATAGACGATCATAGATTGATATGGAATATGAAATATGACTTCCCTTCTTTGGAAATTGATATGAGACTCATATAAAGAAAGACAATCCATGCCAAGAATCACATCAAATTCCACTATAGGATGGATCACAAGATTTGCAGGAAGCACTTTCCCACAAACTTCAATCGGGGAAGAATTATAAACTTTTGATGCAACTGTTGTGCCATTAGGGGTTGTCACAGCTAACTCAACATCTAATTGTTGAGGTAATACGGTGATACTCTTAGAAAATTCTTCAGAAATAAAAGAGTGGGTGGATCCAGAATCAAATAAAACATTTGCTACTTTAGAGTGGATGGTAAGTGTACCTTTCAACACATCGTTATCATACTCCACATCGCTGATAGGAATTTCATGTGACTTTCTTTTGTCTTTAGCCTTAAGAGTTTGTTGACGTCAACCATCATCATCAACCCTTGGATTTGGGCATTGATTGGCATAATGCCCCATCTCCTTGCACTTGAAACATTGAATAGTAGGTTCATTCTGTGTATCCCTTCCTTTGTTTGCATCATTAGACATCTTCTTCCCATCATTGCGGCATTCAAATTCCCAATGACCTTCCTTTACAAATTTGAAACATTTACTTGTCCCTTTAAGACAACTCCCCCCATGTTTCTTTCCACACTTTGAGCATAAGGGAAAGCTCATCTTCTTTTCAGTGTACTCTTTAGATTTTCCTTTGAATTCCATTTTCCTCTTCTTATCAAACCCATATGACTAATGGGTTACTCCAATCTCCATCTCAACTTTGAGAGCACATCGAACGATTTCCTCGTAGCTATTGAAGTCCCTTATGGCTAAGACCATTCAAAGACTTGGTTCTAAGCCACTAAAGAATCGATCGATCTTACTACCAGGTTGTATAATAATACCCGAAGCGTACCTTGCAAGTCAACAGATTAATAGGTACCAATAGATTCATCATCCTTTTGCTTTAGTTCAAGAAACTCCTTCTCCATCTTTGTTCAGAGAATACGAAGGAAGTACTTATTGAAAAATAAGTTCTTGAACTCGTCCCATTACATGGAATCAATTTCATCCCTTTGCCTCGTATTCTTAATAAGATTCCACCATTGATCAGCATCTCCTTCCAAATGATACACTGCTAGGATGACTTTATCATGTTCAGAAAATTGAAGAACTGAAAATATCTTTTCAGTAGTACTAATACATTGTTCAGCAACTAATGGATTAGTAGACCCGCTTAATGAAGGTGGACGCTGCCTCATGAATGATTCAACAGAATGTTTCTCCTTCCTTTGCTCGTTTGGAAGTCCTGCATGATTCATAGCTTGAGAGTGTTGTGTGATCATGGTTACAAGATTTTTCATTCCATCTCTCATAACATTTGGTTGCTCAGGGGGACAATCATTGCATTTCCCATCGCATTTCGCATTAACATAGTTCCTTCAGGTTCCAGCCATTGACTAAAACCAAGAAGAATAGTGTGAGCAACACTAATTATAATAGGAAAACCACATAATCAAGAATAAAATTTCACACTTAAGGTCTTATACTAGGTTATTCATGTCAATTTTTAAAACACTAAAATTGTGTTCTATGCTTAGACTTATCCTTAGGGTTCTTACTAAGTCTTTCACATCCTAGTTTCCAAAGGTTGACTATACCTTTCCTTTGATACCAACTATAACAACCCATAATTTACATACATTGTTATTACTTCAGAATTGAAGCACACTTATTACAACATATAACAAAACCAGGAAAGGACCGTATAGGTATAGAGTCTTTAGAAACTGGGAAACATAAACAACTGGTTCATAAAGAATCTACTTTGCCTCCTATTTATTTCATCATATCTAGAGTCCCTTTTGGCATATCTTACTTAATAACCTTCTTCCTGACCTGGGGAAATAAAACATACAAAAGGTTGAGCTCAAATTCTCATTAAGGGTAAACAAAAGAAATATCAATCACATCATATACATAAGAACATAACTTTTGGAAATCTTAACCTGCAAAAGAGATCATAATTTCATAACATGGGATAAATCATAGTAGTGAAATGTAATCCCAATAATCATAACTCAAAACATGAAACTTTGTGGCATACACACATAATCATAGAGAATCATTTCTTATTAGTCAAGACTCATTTCCAAGACTATCTTAGTGGACAAAGTCCATTTCTGAACCGAGTTTACTCCTCGTTTCAGTCCTGTTTCACTGAACCAGTTTAACCTCCCGTTCTAGACATTTCTATCTCATGAGATATAAAATCTTTACCCAATGCATTGGAGGGAGATATAGGTCCCACCCATATCATAATTGAACCATTATTATGTGTGACACAAAATCATAAATCATACATCATTGCATAACCCATTTAATAAAAATGGGATTATTAAACAACATGACATCATAAAATAATTCATATAACATAAAGGAGTTCATAAAAATAATTCCATCACAACATAATCAAATCAATGTAATAATAGGGATAGAAACAGAACCCTATATTATCTTATATGGAAAATAATTTTGATAAAACACTTGAACTCCATTCTTGAGGAAAATATCATTTCTACTTCAAAAACATTTTCCTTTATTAACATGTCATACAATTTTAAACTAAAAGAAGTTGATTAAAAATAAAATTGAAAACTTTTAAAGGAAGTCTCTTGGAAATAATGTTTTAAAAATCCATTCATGCCGTATAAGTTAAAAAAACATTCTTCTCGTAATTTTGTCGGAAAAGTCAAAAAGTACCTCGTACAAAAAATGACAAAAGATTCCTTTCATATCTTTTACTAAAAACTCAACGAAGGGTAAAATTGGATTTAAACAATTTTAGGTGGATGGAATCAATATTACATATTGAGGAAACATGGATGTGGATGATAAAATACACCCTAGTAAATAACAAAGTATAAACAATCTTGGATAAAATGAGATTGTGATATTTTCCCTTACCTTATGTCTGATTTGCTTCGTAAGTGTCCGAACCTCCTGTATAATGATTTAAATAATGGTATTGACTTATTCCAGAATCATAATTATTTTTATGATATCATATACAGTCATATTCTTAGCTTCTTATTAGTAATATTTCATTACTACTTGTTATTCGGGTGTTTATTACTTTTTGTTCTTATGCGTGTTTTGTCGAATAAAATCTTATTTTTCTTTTTAGGTTATAGATACCTCATTTCCAGAATGGTATTAGTGTAATATATATCATATTTATTCATTCAATTCATTTATATAATCATTATTCAATGAAGATCATGTAGAACGAGTCGCATCACATCGTGGAGATGGTATTCCGTACGTACGCACGAGCGATTATATCGTTCCCATGATCGTGGAATTGTATTGGAGTGTATGTATACTATTTCAGAATCAATATAAGTTTACAATAATCATATATAGTCATTATTTACACCATTAAACCAATCCAAGTAAGGTGGTGGCGGAAAATAGATTACACCACGGTGTGGAGACGGTATTCCGTACGTACGCACGCGCGATGATTTCGTTTTCTGTAGGATGGATAGATGGTGAAATAGGGTTGTTTCATAATTGTAATAACATATAATTATATGAGTGATACTGATGTTATTACTTCATAATGAAACAACTAAAGAAGAAAAAGTGGAAGAAGAAATAAAGTTGAAAGAATCGGTAACGGACATTACCTCTTCTTTGAAGCGCCTCTTTGAGACCTCCTCTTAGGGAACTAAAATTTGTCTTTGAAGAAGACCAGGACCTCTAGGATGTTTCTAGGGAAGTGGAGAAGAGAATTTGGCAGGGGTTGGCTGAGCTTGAAGCCTCAAAGTGGTGTGACGAAAAGAGGGAGGAGGTTCCCTTTTATAAGGGAGGAGAGGGGCACCTTTGGAATAACTAAAAATATTATTTTATTCTAAAGTCAAATTCGGTTTTTAATAGCTCCAAATTGATATATTTCTAAGCTAAGGTGGGGATGGTTCGAAATACTCTCATACAATAGAATTTAGACAAGTTTAGGTCATTATATTAACCTTATCTTTTAGTTTTAACTCTTAGTTAATTAGATTGACATTTACCATGTCACTTTGTATTTTTATATTATATAGTTAATAAACTTACCATATACATCCAAGCGACCCCCAAGTGGTCCATTAATGATACACCTATCATGATATAAGTATCTTGGCCGAACTTAGATTTTTAGGAATATAATATTTGTTTTAAAAACTATTTTATGTCAATTTTGACACTATTTAGTAATTGATTTTTGTGAAAATCATAACAGAATGATTAGTTCGAAAAAAATTAATTAAATCAATACTAACATGTCATATTAACATATTTTATTATTTTAATTCATAAAAAGTCTCAAATTACATTTATTTGGGTATTTATAACATCAATTATATCAATATTTCATTAATAAGATAATTACTACATCATCATTGTGTCATAAATAAATTAAATTATTTTAAGTCTAAAAATTACAAATAAAATACCATTATTTAGGAAATATTTTTAGCTTTATAATGAATATTTATAGTCGAATTTATCTTATGTATAACCCTATATTAAAAATTCTTTAGTTATTAAACTTTGATTTTAACTATTTTAACCCTTCTTTAAATAAATTAATAATAAATGTCCTAATCTAATCCAAGTGGGCCTAAATGGTCATATGTTATTCCTAAGGTTTTTTTTGGTCGAATTACCCTTATCCAATATAATTAGGACATGTGTTAGGGTAATAATAATAACACTTTTACCCTTAATTACCCTATTTACTTTTAACCGTGGTAAAAAAAAGTAAAAAGTTACTATTCAACAAAAATTATTTTTATCTCATTGAACCAAATTTTAGTCCTTGATATTAACCGTGTCCCTCGGAGTTTTGAAATTCTACTCACAGAAGTGGTAAAATTAAGTTTTATGAAAAAATCAGTTTTTTTTACTACAACTTAGTGGTTTCACTATTCATCAAAAAATGAAAGTTTCCAGAAAAATACCAAAAATAAGGCCTAAGCTATATTTGATATTATGAATTCAAAAATTATGTCTATTTTATCAAATTCAAAACATATCAGTTACATTAACTAATTTAAAAATTAATTCTCGTTGTCAAAACAAATAGCGTGTTTTTAAGAGATAATAACTATCAAAAGATTGACACTTGTTTATATCTGGTTTAAATGTGAAATTATATCCAATGAACAACATTGTATTAAATTGTAAAAATATATTCAAAATATACTTTAAAACCACTCAAATTAATAATTTATCACTATTAATTATTTCAATTAAAAAATTTGTTTTTAATTAAAATTTAGTATTTTTCACTATTCATCATAATATGAAAGTTATCCGAAAAGTACCAAAATTTCACCCTAATCTAATTTCGATATTCCAAATCCAAACATGAAGTCCATTTTGAAAAATAAAAATGTAAAAAATTTCAAAAAGTGGTTATTACTATTCATAACGGCTAGTTTTAATAATATTTTAATAGCATATCGTTGTTTAGTGAAACTCGGTATTGCGTACGACGCAAGCTATCGAGGAAGGCCACGGTTGCGTGTAAAGAAAGCCAAGATAGTTTTGTGTGTAGTGAAAGATTCCTTTGATAATTTATATAACATAAAAACAAAATATTTCTCATAAAAGTCTCAGGTGTTACAAGCTCCACCCAAATATTTCTTTCCATGTATGTATGCATCAGCCAAATATTATTTTTCAAAAACCTCAATGAAGGTCTGAAGTCACATGAGGATCAACATCAACCAAATATCTGGCCTCAATCCTTACTCAAACCTTTGAGCATTAGGTACTCATTGGTGACTATATCCGGTCCCAAATGCACGAACTTAGAAAAATAGGTGGAATACTTCAGAACAGTACACTCCCCTTACTCCAAGGCCAGAAAATCTCAGGTTTTCACCAAACATAACATCTCAGGGTAAAAATACTGATTCAATATTTTCCTAAAATAATTCTAGGTAAGATCCTCATGCAACTTATCTTTCACGATGGAGTCTCACCTTATCCTCCCTGATCCTTCAAGCATATACATGGTAAAACCCACTTTAGAGTCCTCAAGAGTCCTTAAGAAGTTGAATATCCTCCCAATCCACTCAAGTTACTTATTAGATTCCAGAGATCCTTTATCACCATAGAATATGGGTGGATGATGCTTAGTAAATTATGATCCATGATCCCTTACTCATCCTGGGTTCCTGATACCCACTTAACCCAGAGTCTGAATTGTATGGATTAACTCTTCAACCAAAGAGGGGTCTACTGGAGGATTATTTTATTGATCTTGTATCATATCTTCCATTATCAAATTTGGAAGATCTCTTCTCATAGTAATTGTCAGCTAAGCATAGGACAATGACCAATTACATTTAGAGAATAACCCAAAAACTTAGGACCAAAATCAAGAATTCACATCCATTCTTTAAAACATCCATAATTTAAAGCAATTATTAATTACATAAGTTAAAAAAATATTTTAATAAGGGAGAAGTCCATTTAAATAACCCCCATCCATTTTACTTAAATGACCTCAAACACTAAGTCTCAAAATTGGTAAAAACTTTTTGACCACCCTGGTAACTCAATTTTAGACACAGAAGTGAGCTGTCCAAGCACCCTCCCACACATACTATATGAATTATAATGATCCTAAATCCTATATAGACAAGTCACAGAACCAAACCCACGTAGTTTTAACACACTTCAGACTGATTATCCCTCTGAAAACAAATTGTAACAGACCAACCTGAGTCAACTAGACAAGCCACCTGAGTCGGCCCATCACTGTGAGGTATAATGAAGATAATGGAACAAGTCTTGAATATAAAAAAAGACATACAACCAGAGTAAAATACCGGAGAAAAATATACAAACAAATCCATAAAAAGCAATCCAAACAGAATAAACTAGAAAAGTTTTAATCATACAAGACTAACAAGTCTCCATGTGACCAACTGACACCTCTAAACCATCATGTTCTGAAGGTAGTGAAAATAAGAGAATCCAACATGCTACAAGATCCCATTATCTTTACTTGGATCCTAAAATACAACATCTAAAATAGAACAAAGGAAAAATTAGGGTGTGAGAACAAATCCCAGTTGGATACCACCATAGATTCTATACAAGGTCTAAAATCGATAATGCGACTGTTCTAAATCTTAAAACAAAAACAGTTTTAAAAAGAATCTGTATAAATCTAAACTCATTTGTAAATAATTTTCCTTTGGTTTTACATAAAATAATATCATATATATAAATTCATTAATATGAAAATTATAAGGGATAAAATAGGAAATAATATGAATACACCAGGTAAACAAGTAAACACATATCCATGACATAATCCACCATGTGAAACCATGTGATACAACCTCACGTGGAAACATGTGAGCAACAATCCATAACAAAATCCATCATGTGATAAATAACCATAAATGAAAAATCAAACCATATTGGGACCTAAACAATGAGAATACATAATATACATAAAATATACTAAACTATGAATAATTTGGTACCAACCAATATCATGTCCTGCTATAGTCCATTGAAATCAAAAAACTTTTAGTGGCATTACACACACTACGAGTGACATGTATGTTCTTGATGCACCTAAGGTTACCAATTTCTATGTTTATCAAAATCCATTTCAAAACCATGTTCAAAATTTATAAAAAAAATTCAAATCTAATCCAATCCTATTTAGTTTTTGAAACCCCATTTATGAATCAAAACTACCATTCAAGAATTTAATCAAACAATTGGTGTGAAAAACCCCATTTTTAAAGAAAAACTCATTTAAAAACATTTATCCTTATAAGAAATAAATTGAAACCACAAATCACTTAAAATAAATGAATAAACAAAAAGAAATTTACAATAATGTTAATAAATTCATATAATTAACCCATTATATAGAAACACCTACCTCAAAATGGAGGTAGAACAATTTGCCTTCTACAATAGTGAATGAGGAAGAGTTGATAAAGTCCTCATGATCCTAGATCCATAAGAAACAATGTCAATACTCCATAAAATACCTTATATCCAGAAAAAATATCCCTTTTGGGTTCCATGATATGGGAGGAGAAGAGATCTAGTGAGGATCTACAAAGAAGAGGATAAACCAAATCAAATGCACAACATACCTCAATGTAATCTATCATAAACGAAGGATTTATACCAAGAATACAAGGTAAGAGACCTCCAAATCACTGGGGAAGGTTTAGGATGATCCAAAATGAGATTATGGGGTGATTATTCTTTAAAAAGACTAAGGGAAAAGGGTAAAATCCTACATTTTAATAGTTCATAAGGGGGTCACATGGTTTCCCAGAGGAGGTTGCATGGTTAAACTAACCGTGAAATAACCATACAACCCCCCATGTCCAAAGAGTGAATGATTTTAACTAGATTATTCTTGGTATGAGAAAACCATTATCAAACCATGTGACACCCTTGGAATACCACTAAACACCCCACATGGTTCCTGAGCATGTCGCACAGTTTGTCTAACCATGTGTAAACCATGAAAAATTCCACTGGAACCTCATTGAGGGATACAAAATGGTTATTTAATGGTTAATATAACCATGATAATTTACCAAAAACCTTTAAATTTTCTCCCAAATTCCCTTGTTTTCATCCTTCGATCCCTTGAAACTTCTCATACACCAAAAGTTAAAAACCAATTCTTGACTAAGGTGTACTTGTGACATGAAGGGTGTGACAATTTTGTAAAGTTTCAAAGGAGACTAGGATGTGTCGAGACTTTATAATGATCTTGTGCATGGGAGTTGCTAACCCATATACAAGAAAAAACTTGAGTGCCTAGGTATGGGATTGTTTTTCATGATGTTTTCTTGTTATAGTTAATATTATTTCACCTTGGGTGATTAAAATGTTGTGTGATATTATTATTTCTTTAGATTTGTACTCATGGATCAATACGACAGAAGATGAGTAATCCTGCCTCATGATAGGAACATAAGGATATATATTGACATGAATTTTTCATTATAGGGACATATTTATTGAATGTGATATATTTGCATATATGAACTATGAAATGATATCCCTATTATATTTGATAAATGAAATGAAAGAACTATTATGTCATGTAAATTAACTTGTTAATCAATGTTTATAGAGACCATGAGCTAATGGTTTTCTATTATTTATACCTTTTAGGTTGAAATTTTTGCTATCCAGTGTTCTAAGGAGTGCATTTTTCTTGTAGAGAAAATTGCTACTTATTGTCTTCCAATTGAGAGTCAAGAGAGAGGAAATCAGCATGCTCCTAAGGCAGCTAAACCAGATCTTCCTGTAGCTCCCAAGGATAATATGGATATCTAGCTTCACAACAGATACCTGAGGGTCATGTGATCCATTTAAAAGGATAATTTTTACATGATACCTTCAATGTTTTAGACGATGAGAGAGTTTTTGCTACAACATCCACCTGAATTCACTAGGGAGGGAGGCCATAGAAAATCAAGTTCTAGATCGAGTCAGCCCAAACAATCTTCAAGCACCTTGAGACACCCATATATAGAAGTGTGAAAGTTTCTAAATACATGTTTCATGGACCATTCAAGCATTTTTGGGACACTTTATAGAAAGCTGGGTAGTAAGATGAGTTATATTGAAAGGACTTTGAGATGATTTTTTTGGGACACTTCTATCCAGATATGTTGAGGGATGAGAAGGCTTGAAAGTTCATGCACTTTAAATAAGAGAGATTATCAGTGATTGAAATGCTTCACCAACCTGCATTGCTTCACTCCATCCTTATTAGATGTTGATATATCTAGGGTGATATATTTACAGGTTGGGATTCAATATGATATTAGATTATAGCTGAACATTTTTCACTTGAGTAGAATTTCATACATGGTGAATCAGGATATCATCCTAGAAAGGAATCTAAGAGATTACCTAAGTAGCGATCAAGCTGTTTTAGTTGGGGAAATTGGGAACTCTTCTTCTGTTAGAAAGAAGCACCACTAAGATAGTTATCGCCAAGCCAAGAGTAGGAAGAGAAGTCAGGTAATTCTGCATTCATCTCAAGACCATGTTCTATTTTAGTGCTATTAGTGTGGAAATTTTGGCCACAAGAGACCTTGATGTCCATAACCTAATTTTTAGTATCATCATTACAATAGGTTGGGCCACCTGTAAGGGTTTTTTAGAGGCATGAAACATCAAAGCAGTGGCATGGGATCATGATAGGTACCAAAGTTTGGGAAGGACTCAGTTACCCATCAATAGTCTGGTAGCTAGAGTTCCACTAGATGTTCATGTCAAGGAAGGGGATGTGGTACCCTAGTGTAGGATCATAATTACTAGGTAGAGGGAACAATTTAGGGTAGTCATACTGAAGCACATGGAATAGGGGAAAGTCATTTTCATGTTATGTAGTCTACCCTAACTAGTCTGGTTACAGGACCTTCTTCCATCAGAGGTACGATTATTATATCATCTACACTTTCATACGTTTTCTTATATAAGAGTATCAAATTTATTTATATATTCTCTTTTATTGAATGGTTTTTTATTGGTTGTAAAAATCTTGGATTGTGTTTTTATCATCATTACATTATCAGGAATATGGAAAGAGAATATAAAACATTGCAAGGCATGTTCTCTAGAAATTAGTGGTTACCATTTTATTTTGGTAACTGTTTGTGATAGAAATTATAGGATTAAACTTGATTCTATGTATGGATTGGTTAGTTATATACTAGTCTCACATCTACTGTTACATTATAAGAGTTACCTTTTTATCTTCAGAAGAAGGTAGCATTTTTCACTAGGGTGAGTGGGATCTTTGAGATGTTTGTGCAGAACCAAGTTAGTGTAGATTGGATTGTCTCATGGATTAGATAATAGTTTTTTCTCTATGTGTTATAATATAGTAGGATACTTTTCATCTAGTAGTAGACCATTTTCAGGATGTTTTTCCTTAGGATTTCTAAGGATTACCACCCAAGCGGGAGATAGAGTTCACGATTGAGTTGGTTTTAGGAGGAGAGCTAGTTTCAATCATGATTTACTAGATGGAACCGACAAAGATTCATGATTTGAACGTTTATTTAGAAGATATAGAAGTTAAGGTTTTCATACAACCTAGTACAGCACCATGAGGTTCTCCATTTATTTTTTCTAATAAGGTTGATAGGATGTTTCACTTGTGTGTGGACTATTATAGATTGAACC
This sequence comes from Viscum album, assembly GCA_963277665.1. Lineage (NCBI taxonomy): Eukaryota > Viridiplantae > Streptophyta > Magnoliopsida > Santalales > Viscaceae > Viscum > Viscum album. Next base: position 564,407,223 of record OY728125.1, read on the forward strand.
AGATAATAGTTACGAACCGGTATCCCCTTCCACGCATTGATGTTCTATTTAATCAACAATGAGGTGTCTAGTTTTTATCTAAGATTGAATTGAGATCAGGGTATTATCAATTGAGAGTTAGAGCATCAGACATACCTCATACTTCTTTTAGTAGTAGGTATGTTTTGTATGATTTCATTGTGATGTCGTTCAGTCTGACGAATGCACCAGTGATATTCATGGCCTTGATGAATTAAGTATTTCATTCCTTCCTAGATTAGTTTGTGCTGGTTCACATTGATTACATCTTATTTTACTCTCAGTCTGCAGAAAATCGTGCTCAACAACATGACATCATCTTGAGTATATTGAGAGAGCATCAGATTTATGCCATTCTATCCAAATACAATTTTTGGATCGATGAAGTTCACTTATTAGGACATTTCATCTCAAAGGATGGAGTGTTAGTGGACCTAGATAAGGTTATAGTTTTGGTATCTTGGGAGCGACCCAAGAATGTCTTTGAAATTTGGAGTTTTTTGGATTTAGAAAGTTATTATCGACATTTTATCTTAGACTTCTCCCATTTTGTAGAACTGATTTCTAGGCTAACTAAGAAATGGGTGATGTTTTCTTGGTTAGATTCTTACAAGAGAGATTTCCAAGAGTTGAAGAGTATGATGAACTTAGTACCGATCCTAACTTTACCTATTCTAGGTAAGACATATACCATATTTTTCGATGAATATGAAGTCAGACTTAGAGCGATTCTGATATAGGAGGACTGAGTGGTTACTTATGGATCTAGATAGTTGAGACCACATGAGAGGAATTTTCTTACTCATGATATGGTGTTATATGTAGTGGTACACATCCTAAGATGCTGGAGACACAATCTTTTGGGTGATGGGTCTTTGGTGTACATAGACTACAAGAACCTAATGTACATCTTTTCTCAAAAATACATGAACCATTATAAGAGGACATGGGCTGAGTATCTATAGTATTTTGAATTTGATATGGATTATACACTAGTCAAGGGAAACTTTTTTTTCAATGCCTTAAGACAATAGACACATATGGATGTAGTGTGAGAGTCTTGTGATGACCGGTGGATGATGTCACTCTTTGTAGACAGACATCTATATGTTTATGAATCCCAATGATGAGTAGCTATGACTTCAAAATATATTATTACCATGCTTTTGGATTGGATCAAGACTGAGTATTTATCTGATCCATAGGTTTTATATCTGAGGGAAATCATATATGATGGGGATACACCATTACAATGGTCTCTTTATAGAGAAAATTCTATTCTTTTCCATGTCCATGTATGGTTTCCTACAAATATCACAAGGAGTTGATGAGAGAGTTTCATGCTTCTAGATGGGCGGCACACCTAGGTCTTAAAAAGATATATCATGATTTCCATAGATAGTACTGGTGGACAGGAATGAAAAATGAGGTAACAGGATTCTTGGTGAGATGCTTCACCTGTCAATGGGTGAAAGATGAGCACTCAAGGTCAGATGTGTTATTACAACCTATTCCTATTGTGTAATTGAAATTTGATTATGTATCTATGTATTTTATGACAGGATTACCCAGTATACCTCATAAGAATGATACAATATGGGTGATCATAGATCGACTGAAGAAGGTATCCCACTTCTTTCCCATCATAGATACCTTCAATATTGATGATATGGGTAGTCTTTACACATGGAAAATAGTTTAGTTGCATGGTGTACCAAGGAGTATCATTTCTGATAGAGATCATAGTTCACATCCCAGTTCTGGAAGAGTTTTCAGAAGGCTCTAAAATCACCAATTCTTTTGAGCACATCCTATCATCTAAAAAATAACAACCAATATGAATGTGCTATTCAGAGTTTGGAGGACATTTTATGATCCTGTGTTTTAGATTTTAGTGGTTCATGGGAGTATCATTTAGCACCGTTGGAGTTCTCTTATAGTAGTATCATCTAGGCATCGATCCAAATGGCACCTTTTGAGTATTTGTAAAGAAGGTCATGTTGTTCACCTATTTATTGATTAGAGACAGGAAAGTTAGTGATTGTTAAACCTAGTCTCGTAGTGGAGACATCTAAGTATGTTTAGTTGATTAAAAGGTAGTTGGTGACCATGAAAATCGGGTAGAAATCTTATGCTAAAAATCAGACATAACAACTAGAGTTTGGAGGTGGGTAATCATGTTTTCCTTTAGGTGTTTCCTAGGTTGGGGAAACACCATATTAGAAAACAGGGGAATCTTGAACCTATGTTTTTTGGGCCGTTTGAGATAGTGTAAATGGTTGGTCCAGTGAAATACCAATTATTCCTTCCATGGTTCTATAGTACCATTCTTGATGTTTTTTGTGTACCACATCTTTGGAGATATCATCCAGACCTTTCTCATTTGGTATAAATTTATGACATTGAGATTTTTGTAGATGTATCCTTTGAGGATAATTTGATATAGATTGTGGACTATAATGAGAAGTATCTCCATGGAAAGACATACCTCTATTTTGAGTTCAATGGAAGCGTTGGTTAGCTTAAGAGGATACTTGGTAGAGGGAATCTGATATACGAGCACAGTGGCTAGACTTGTTCACTTATACCCTACAATGATGCTTATAGTATCTCAGAGATGATATGTTATATGGTGGAAAGTTTTTAAGATCCTGTATTTTTTAGGTATTTTCCTCTTGAGTTTTGGTTGAGCCTCTTTTAGTTGGGTTTTATTTTCTTCTTAAAACCTTGGTGGTAGAACCTTTTCTTGGGAGTAGAGAGCTTATACTGGGTAAAATGAATTAAAGTTCAAGGATATATGATTTTTTTAATTAATAGAGTACATATATAAATGTTCCAATGGATTAAAATAGTTCTTATTGGGTTTGGAAAGCTTTGAAGGTGGTTTGGGTTCTTCATGTGGGAGCTGGGCTAAAAGCTGTCTACTGGACACTTTCACATCATGAACAATTTACATGATGTGAACCTATTACCTGGAAAATTTTGTGAACTGGTTATAGTGTGAAGTTTTTACATTCTGTGAAATTGGTTCATATCATGAAAAGTTAAATCATGGGTTTTAATCCAATATGATGTGTTTTTTAGTGTATCTTATAAATCAAGAAATTATCATCATGAAAGGGGTTCAAATCATGAATATCTCAGGACATATTATTTTAAATGATGTTTTGCATATGATTTTATTTCATCCATCGTGCATATTTCTCTCTCAAACCCTAAGGTGACTGTAGATGATTTTGGAGGGATTATTTCCCTTACAGACGTCTTGGTCTAGTGTTTGATCTCTATTGAGTTTCTTTGCATTGGTTTTCCCCTTTCTTCTACTATTATCCATTATGGAGGTGTGTTCTATTAACCACTATTTAATAATATTTTTATCTTTATATTTGTGTGATCTAGGTTTTCCTTTTGATCACTATCTCCTTCGTTCTTTTTTTGTGTTACCTATTAAAATAATTGATTTGATCTTAAAATAATGGTATGTGGTCTGGAACAACACCATATGGTTTGTTTTTATTTGATTGAGTATGTAAAATATTATGTAATTATGCCGAATCAACATTCACATTACCTAATGGAATAATGGGTGATGATAATCATGCATGTGGATTGTTACACGGTTCCCTTTGGATCCAATATTATTGAAAATTTGCTTATGTCAACCCATAGGATGAGCCTAACCATGAACAATAATGAACTGACTAATGGATAAAAATATGTTTTATCATGACATAAGAACTCAAGAGATTTCTTGTGATAGATTCACCTTGGAAAATGACTTACTTTTTTAATGAAATGAATGGTGATAATTTGGTATGAGATAGGTGTGTACACTTTCATGATAATGGATTAAAATATAATTCGATGAATGAAAGTGTAATTGATAGAAAAATGGTTTTTGGATGAATTGAAAATTTTTCCTTATGATGTTATGTTGTGTTATATTTTCCGTTATAATTTCTGTCGTGATTCGTGTTGTAATGATTATAGGGTTTGGCCTAGTTATACTGAAATACTTATATAAAGGGTGCATACCTATTATGATGTAATGATTATATGTCTCATCCTAATTATGCTAAAATTATTACATAGAAGATTTGGCCTGGTTATGTTTTAATGCTTATAGGTATTTTCCCAGTTATGCTGAAATGATTATATAGAGGGCTTGTCCTGATTATGCTGTAATGCTTATAGGACTTGACCCAGTTATGTCGAAATTCTTATACAGAGGGATTTTTATCGGTTGTGTGATTATTCCACGAACTTTTTATTTCTATTGACATGGTTATGTTACATTTTTAGATATATTTTGGCATAGTTCCAAAGAAGGTTGATTTTTGAATTGTATTAATTGATTAATTAATACACCTGTTTTATCACTTATTTTCATGAACTTATTATCAAACTGGTTTTTCTTAGACATGGTGGTGTTGAACTACTAAGTTTCACTCACACCCTATTCAAGATTACATTTGGTACCTAAGAAGATTACATGGATGTAGGTTTGGACAAGGGGAAGGGACCTTGTTTTTTATTGTTGCTTTATTGTTGGGTTGGATCTTGGAGATGAGATCGACGAGGGATTTGGGACCAGGGAACTTTGATTTTATTTGTGTCATCTTTTTCTTTTATCTATATAACTTCCAATATATAATTTAGTTAAATTTCATCCTCACATTATATGGTTCATTATTATTTGGTTTACTTGGTTCATTCTATATCTTCCAGTTGTATGTTGTATTGTTTCTACTATTTTAATTACTCTAATATTTGTTTTTTCTACTGTATTTTAACTCTATACTAGGGCGTATAGTCTCACCACAGTGTTCTGTACATTCCTACTAATATTCAGGAGCCTTTGGTGTATGGGGAGACATACTTGAGGTCTAGTAAACTACCTAATTTGGTCATGTGAGAGAGTGCTGGATCGAGGGTTGTTACACTATTATTTATTAAGTCTATGTTATGTGATATGTTTAAGAAACCCATTATTTTTACATGGGACATTTATGTTATGGTGATGATTTTTTAAGTGGAAAACATATGTATGGATGATGACGGATGGGGTCCTATATCACCCTCCAATGCATTTCTACATGTTTATATCACATGACACAATCATGCATGGAAAAAATGGGTTTGTTTACATAGGAATGGGCATGATGATTTTCTTGAAACTGAAAGGCATGGACATAATGAGTTTGTTCACATAGGAATGGGCATAATGGGTTTTCTCACATAGATTTTTCTATACTTATTTTCTCCAAAATTTTCAAGTTTATCATGTTATGAAACTGTTCACCTTGAAATTTTCACCTCATGGTGATTTTCTATTTCCAAATGGTTTCCAATGGGTTTGTTCATGGAACCAGAAACACCCAATGGTTCTATATCCAAAGGGAACTTCTTACCAAAGTTTGGCACTCATTATGGATTTTGTACAATGATGCTTATGAACTCACATTGGTTGGTAGGATGGGAGTTCGGGCTCATCACACCCTTTTGGGGGTGTTGGAAATAGAAAACACGTCCATGTAATTGACATAATGATTCCATACATGATCTTGTAGTGTAGCCCGTACTGCAAGATTCAATTTTACTGGTCGTGGAGCCCAAACAGAGTTACATATTAGAAGTTATGGCCGTTCGAAGTCAGGCTGTTGGAAATGTCCATCCAGGACGATTTTGGGGAAAGTATGGATTTGCGTGCAAGAATTGAAATCTTGCGTGCAATAATGGATGTTTTTCATGAAAGAATGGAATCTTTACCACAATAGTAAAATCTTTCATGCAACATGTCTCACAAACCTTTTACGCACCCAATGAGATGTCATCTTCTGCCCAGGCCACCTGAAAAACATCTAAGGAAGGTGCACACAAGTTTTGAGAGGTGCACATAAGATTAGCATCCACGCACATGATTCTTAAACGCCCAATGTGATGTAAAACTCTCATTTTCATGTGCACTCGCTACAGGGTGTGCATAAGATCACTTTTGCACCCAAAATATTACGTGCAACCGCTCCCGGGTTTACCTATAAATAAAAGTGCATCCCCAACCCCTCAATAGAGGTCTATGGAGGTCGGACGTCACTCTGTTGTGCATAAGAATGCCTCTTCCATGCATGCGTGGAAGAATGGAACCCTCCATGTGAGATATTTTGTAACAGGTCCCATATGGGTCTGCTTTTGCGCGAGCCCATAGTGGTTTGATCCTCACCCAACCTCTTTTCTACATAAGTCATGTGCACACAAGATTCCATTCTTGCACACAAAACTTCCAATCTTGCATGAAAAACTTCCAATATTGCATGCAAGACTTCAATCTTGCATGCAATAGTAACAAGGTGCCAAGTCTTGCACACACCTATGCCGCACAATCCAATATTGTGTGCAACCCATCCTATGTGTAGCCCATCTTACACGCAACAGTTTCCAGGCCTGCTCCTGCTAGTCCATACCACAGGGGTTGCGCCCCTGCACCCCCGCTCGTGATTAGTGCCGAGCTGTGGTCTCAGCCCTCCGGGCTAGTCCATTCGCTACCATCACTGAACCCCATGAAAAATGAAGAGTCGCACAATGAACTTTTTGGGCTGGGGTGTTGACATTTTCAATTGCACCCTAATGTGTAGTTGTCTTCCACCTATAGAATACCATAATATGAGATACTCCTCTAAGATCTATGAAATAACTTGAGTCAACATATTCCTCTTGGTCCCTTGCACATGTCATGAGTTGATATTCTCATCATAAATTCCCCCAAGTACCTTGAGTTGAACCATTCCTCAAGCAACTCCTCCAAACCTGATAACCTGACTCCTATACCAAGTTGAACTAGAAAGGGTCGCTCTTGCGTAAGTCCCAACACCAACCATTTATAGTCTCCTTATTCCTAATAGTATTATCTACATGACTCTAAACTGTAGTAAACCATATGTGACAAACATAGGATGCCTCTTCCTCCAAACAAGTGATGCCTTATTTGCCACACATAAGAGGCTAACAGTCCTCTCTACATGACTTTAAACTATATCAAATACTATAGGAAAAAATAGGATGCCTCTTGTTCCAAAAAAAAGATCTCTTATGCACCATGCATAAGATGTCAACAATCCTCTCTACAAGACATTAAACTATAGTACACCCTATAGGACAAACATATGATGCCTTTTATTCTAAAAAAGAGATGCCTTATGCTCCAAGCATAATATCCCAACAGTCCTCTCTACATGAATATAAATTGTAGTATTACATATCATTCAATAATAGGATGCCTCTTGTTCCAAATAAGAGATGGATTATGTGACAAGAATAAGATACCTCATGCCATGAGTACAGTGGCATAATTTCAAGAGCATTGAAATTCGTTCTAACATTCAATCACTCCAACTCATGCTTTGTGTGTCCTTAATTTAGATATTCATCCTCTTTCATATCTGAATGGACCCCCTAATGGACGGGTCCCATGCTGCATCAACTCACCTACCATTTTGGGCCAACGCCCAGACTTTAGACAACACTTTGAGTCAGGTCCTGTGTTTCGAACACAGTCAGTAGTCAACCCTCATTTGTTTGTCGCCATTTCAGGATAACATGATATAGATGTCGCGTTTCAAACATGGTCAACAGTTATCTTCCATTTTCACACCAGTCTCACCTCATTCCGAATGTGGGGCATGCGATTCACACTTTTTATCTCCCTTTATTCATACTGATTTCAATGCCCTTGGCATTATCCCACTTGTGAACTTGTGCATAGGTGTTGTCCCCAATTATATACCTCAACCCACCAGTGAGTTGGGATTCCCTCATGGAGAGACATGTGGAAGAAATCTGGGAAGCTCCCATGCATAATCCCCATTCACCATTGTCGCTCCTTAGCGGTACCTGGGCATCTTCCATGTGTAAGCCCCATCCACCATTACTGCTCTTTAGCGACCTCCAGGAAGATTCCATGTGTAAGTTTCATCCACCATTTCCGCTCCTTAGCGGCATCTGGGTAGCTTCCATGTGTAAGCCCCATCCATCGTTTTCTCTCCTTAGTGTCAGCTGTGCAGTTTCCTTGTGTTAGACCCATTCACCATTGCCGCTCCTTAGCAGCACCTAGGCATGCTAATGGATATTACTTATTCACATAGCCACACTAACATGTTCCCCTCATTGGATCACTCCATGAAGCCCCATCACTACAACATTTCTGATGTTGTCCCTTCCCCAAGGGCGGGCGGGTATCAGTTTTGTAAGTCCTAGGGGTGCGGAGTGAACCCACCTCATCCGAGCTACATGACATTAAAATTAAAATAACCATCATCCTCATCACATGAAATTAAACTATGACCTCGCCCCATACATCATACGTAGGGTTCCCTGTCTCAGACATTCTAAACGTCCGCTCGTCTCCACGGGAGTGAAATTTTCTTCACATGGAATGATATCCTCTTTGCTGGAGAAACGTCTGTCCATGGGGGAAGGGCAACCATCTTGGTGTAAGCCCCTAGCCTTTCTTGCAGGATGTAGTTCCTTACTCCTCCTTTCTTATTTCATGCAAAGGACCAGAGGGGGGGATGGGCAATGAGACCTTCATCATCCCATCCCTCTCCCTCTGGGTTTTGTCACCACTCGGGGCTCCATCCTAGAGTAAGTCCCAATCTCCATCTCCTTGGGCTGCTAACCACGCGTAAGACCATGTTTCCTCTTTGGGCCGCTAACCACCCGTAATCCCCTATTTCCTCTCTGGGTGGCTAACCATGTATAAGCCCCACTCCACTTCCCATAAATGCACATTTCGCGACGTGATCGTTAAGTCTTTGTTGCCTCTTGTTTCTCACACTGAGAATGACTCACATGGGATTAGAGTGAGCATCGACCATGAAATCCTCTCCAGGACACCCTAAAGTGTAATCCCCAAACACCATTCTGAACTACGTGGACTATGATCTTTTTCAAGGCAAGGTACATAGTAAGCCTCCTTGAGGTTCAAGCCTAACACCTATTAGTCCTGATCCCCTTCATGTTAGCTCAAAAACACCATTCCGAACTATGTAGACTTTGATAATTTCCAAGGCAAGGTATGTAGTATGCCTCCCCAAGGTTCAAGCCCAACTCCCATCAGTCCTGACTACTTCACATCGGTCCACCCCTATCTTGCATGATGTTAAACTATACACCCCTTTTTGTCCCGCATGACACTAAACTATCCCCAAATTAGTGTTAAGACATTGTCAACCTCAATCAGCGGTAAGCCGTTGTGTTTTCAACTGACGATAATTTTTTTTAGTCCCCTTTTGTTGGGCCCCACATCCCTGGTCCACCCTCGACCATCAGTCGAACCTTGGGATTCTAACTATGTGTAAGCCCCAGAATATCATCAGGTCATTGTCCCCTGTGCACACCCTGATTCTATGCCCCCATCTTGAACTATGTGAACTTTGATCCTTTCCAAGGCAAGGTACGTAGGACACCTCCCTGAGGTTCAGTCCCATCAATCATGTCTCATCCTGGTCTTTCCCTCAATCCTATTTGTTTTGGGAAGGTCATGTCCCAACCTAGAGGTTCCACTTACTCCGAGTACCCTTCATACGAGTTGCCTCCTTAGGTGTCCCATCGCCTCAACGAACTATGGAGACTTTGATTCCCTGTGATGAGGATAAGTAAGAAGTCTCTTCGAGGCTCAAGACCAACTTCACTATCACCCTCACGTTGGATACATTTTCTCTCCATTCAACAATCCACGTCCCTCCTAATTCTTACACAGGCCGCCACATCTCGGTGAAATCATGTCACCCACTCTCTCACTACTCCCAACATCAGTGATCCCTCCAGGGGATTTGGTGGAGGTTTCAAGTTGGTCCCTCTCTAGAAAAGGATACAAAGGAAGAGGATCCCAACCATTGGTGGATTAGAAGAGGTCTCAATGGTGGCCTTGCGTAGGTCCTATTTTATAGGGCATAGGTACCTTGAGTAGGGATAGGGAGGAACTGAAAGTGCTTAGTGTAGGGGGTATAGGCCTACGCTAGTTGGGTATCCCTTGTGTAATGGAACACCTGGGTAACAAAACGTGGGATAGGCTTGATCCTAGGCACCACAAGTCTCCTTAGGTGCCCCTGGATACGTCTTTTGCATGTCCCTAGTAAGGGAAGGGGCCTCTCATATGTGGTTTTTCACTAGGGGATAAGGGGCCCTCATGTAAGTGTCTTGTGTTTTAGACCCTAAAGGGAATTTGATCTCACTTATCCCATTCAATTCTCTCTTCTACCAGGTTTTGGAGAGATGCCTAAGAAAATTTTGGAGACCTAGGTGAAAGGGTTGCGTGACCAAATCTTAGAGGCTTCTTCTAATTTTCTAGTTTTGAAAATAATGATCCATAGGGTCCTATTTATAGGAAAATAGGGAACCCTAGTTAGAGAAGGTTGTCCACATAGGTCCCTGGTGTAGGCATCCCACACAGGTGTCCCGTGTAGTTATCCCATACAGGTGTCTCATATGGATATCCCATGCACGTGTTTCACATAGTTGTCCCATAAAGGTTTCTTGTGTAGTTATCCCACACAATTTCCTATACAGGTTCCCTAAAAAAATTTCTGTCCTTATCAAGGATGTTTTGCTTCGTGACACATACAACTTCACCTATTCCATAATAAAGATGTATTTCTACTCAAATTCAAATTTTGGTGTCCAAGTGAGGATCACATCAATAATTATGTGGAAAAGTGTATGGAACACATATCACAGTGTCAACATGCTCCATACACCCCAAACAATGGATTAATAGAAAGGAAGAATAAAATTTTGATGGAAATGAGAATAACGATGTTTGAATAACACAAAATTTTAAAGTTCTATTATAGAGAATCTATTTGTACTATTTTACATGTTTAGAATTTTTTTTATTGAGTCCATAATCTAACACGATTCCCAATAAAATGTGGTATAACAAAAAAACCTTCATTAAAATACTTTATGGTTTTTGGAAGTCAATGTTTAATAAAAATTAAAAAACTATATCTTGGAAAGTTTGATAATAAAACTGAAGAAGGAATATTTATGGGGTATTCACCTAATGGAATAAGTTAAAAAAGTTGGAACAAACTTTTAAAAAAGTTGTTGGATTCATATGATGTGAATGTTATTGAAAATCCAACAAAATTTGTTGAGAATGTTGAGAAGGATAAACTGAAGGTTTCCAATGAAAGTAAGAATGATAAAAAATAGACTTATCAAGATTATAAAGAATCATGTGATGAGGAGAGTGAAGTTGGAAAAGAAACTTTGAAATTTCTTAAATTAAAAAATCACGTTGATACCAAAAACATCATTAGGAATTAAAAGGATCCCATTGAGACTAGAAGAATGTTGAGATTAGAGAATTAGACTTCACTTAACTCCAAAGTTGAACCAGAATTAGTTTTAAAAGTTATTCAACAAAAAGAATGAGTGAATGATATGAATGAATAATTGGATCAGATTGAGAGAAATAAAATATGGGAAATTTTACCATATATGAAAGGTAAAAAATTTATCAAAACAAAATGGGTTTACATAAACAAGTTGAATGAACATGGTGAAGTTTCAAGAAACATAGCAAGGATTGTTTGTAAAGGCTATACACATGTGGAATGTGTTGATTTTTAAGAAACTTTATACCTGGTTTCAAGATTAAAAACTATTAGAATGTTTATATAATTGGATGTACATAAAAATAACAAATTTTATTAGATGGATATAAAGTTAGATTTCTTAAATGTAGAGATTGAGGATGATGTTTTCATTAAAAAACCTTGTAGTTTTCGACTTGATAATGATAAAAAAAGCTTTTATAGATTTAAGAAAGATTTTTATGGGTTGAAACATGACCCATGTTCCTGGTATTAAAAACATTATAGTTGATTGATAATATTTATTTTTTATAAATGAAAGGTTGATGTAAACTTGTATGTGAAATAAGTTAACTCTAGTACACTGATTGTTATTTTGTATGTAGATGATATAATTTTTTTCTATATATGAAGATTTTTTTGTAAAGAATTTTATGAGGAAATGAGGAAGAATTTTGTAATTTAAATGTTGAGATAATTAAATTAATTCCTTGTCTTATAAATTCAAAAAAAAGGAAAAGTGCATTTTCTTATCTCAAGAAAAGTATGCCAGGGAATTGTTAAATAAGTTTCGGATAACAGAATCCAAAGATGTTTCTTCTAATATTTCAATAAGAAAAAATTTGAATAAAGATTAATTAGGAAAAAGTGTGAATTAGAAATAATTTTGAAAGATAATTGGAAGTTTTTTTTATCGTACATCCTCATGACCTGATATTGTTTTTGCTACGACTTTGTTTTCCAGATATCAGATTGATCCAAAAAGTCACATATGTTGGAAGCAAAGAGAATTCTGGGGTATGTTAAAGGAATAAATTCACATGGGATTTTATATAAAATAATTTTTAATATAAACTTTCATGGTTATACTAATTTCTATTGGGTTGGAGGTTGTAATAATATAAAGTCAACTTATGGAGGAACATTTTTCTTTGGTGAATGTTGTGTGAGTTGGCATAGTTTGAAAAAGAGTTCAGTAACTTTGAGTACATCGAAATAATTATATTTTACAACTACTCAAGCTTGAACTCATATATTTTGGATGAAAGATCAGTTTAAATATTTGATAGTAAAATTTTCTAAACCATTAAAGATACATTATGATAATTAGAGTTCAATTTATCTCTCTAAAAAACACATCCAACATTCAAGATCAAAACATGTTAATATAAAGTTTCAATTTATAAAATAGAAATTTGCTTCTGGATATGTTTTTTTGGAGTATATCTCAATGAAGTATCAAATTGCTGATATCTTTACAAAATAAATACCAAAATAAAGGTTTGTTGAATTGAGGTTGTAACTTCATGTTCAGCCTCCTCCAATGAATTCCTAATCCTCATAAGGAATCCCCCCCACCATGCTTTGGATTATGTTGACAAAGTGGGGGAAGATGTAAAAACTTTGTACTCTATAAGAAGTTTTTACTTATCTTTATTTTATGTATCTGAAGCTATGTTTATCAGATAATTGGTGATAAGAAAATAAAATTTTGAGAAAAAATGAGAAATGATAAAAGTTAGGGGGAGTTTATCTTAACATGCCCACAAAATTTTCATATCACCAAGGGATGAAATTACTTCAAAAACAATACTTTATCCTATATTTTTGTGTTAGGACGCTATATTTTAAGAAATGTTTTGTTTTTTAACTCAAAAAACATGATTTGTTTACAAAAGGTGATTTGTAAAAGTTGTTAACAAAAAGTGTCAAAAAAATCCTAAGGGGGAGATTGGAAAACCATTGTGATATTTTGTTTAAAAAGGTTTTCATATTTTTAAAAAATAATCTTTTATAAAATGATTTTTTCTGAAAAACAGGTGAAAGCTTATGAATGTTTTAACCTAAACACAAAGGGGGAGAAAAGTTTTGTTTTTGAGAAAGATGTTTTTCAAATGCTTAAGATCAGACTGAGTAGTACCAGATGCAGAGTATCAGACTGAGTAGCAACGATCATAAAATTTATTAGAAATATAAATTTGTTGATTAGATGATCTATATATCTCATTTTAATCATCATGATGTTCAAGATTTATCATACATTGTGGTTGTTGGAGAGTCAAAATGTTTCTAAAGTGGTTGAATGAAGATAGTAAGGCTAGGAGTTTGAATGTTCTTAAACTTTCTAACCTAAAGTCAGATGATGATTTTTTAATCTTTAATTTATCATAAATAATGTAAAATCTCATGATAAAATCTTTTTAAGAAATAGAGGAATCATAAATATTATATCAGTTCCAGGAATCAAGACAAAGTTCAAATCAGATCTAGGAGTACATAACACAAAAGTTTTTAGAATTCTGAATGAGTTATAGCTGATGAGATTTGGGGAATTTCAAAGCTGCAGAGTGGATTTCCATCGTAATGAGAATTAAAACATAATAATAGTTCCATAATTATGATTATTCCATCAGAATGAAGATCAAGATGTTCCATCGGGCTGGATCTGAGAAGTAAAGACAATCAGACTGACTCTGAGGAGGAAAATCAATCAGACTGACTATGAGGAGGAAAGTCAATCGAACTGAATCTGAGGAGGAAAGTCAATTAGACTGAATCTGAGGAGGAAATTCAATTGGAATGACTCTAAAAATGAATTTCAATCAGACTAACTATGATAATGAAAGTCAATCAGATTGAATCTGAGAATGAAATTTAATCAAACTAACTCTGATGAGGAAAGTCAATTTGAAATGAGTTGAGGAAGTTATATCGTAATAAGATGAGGAAGTTCCATACAAATGAGTTGAGTAAGTTCAATAATACTAAATAAAATTTATGAAGTTATAGAAAGCTTATTACTAAGAATAATCAAAATGATTTAATAAGGTTCCGAAAGAGTTGAAGTGGTCAAACAAAAAGTTAAAATATGAGTTAATTTTGAGGTTTTTGAATTTGGGTAAGAAAAGAAAATATTTTTAGTTTCCCAACTTTTCCAATCTTGGATGACTATAAATATATGCACAATAACTTTTTACTTTTCAACATTTTCATGTGTACAAAAGGTAGAGAAATGTAGAGTTTGAGTAAGATTTCTTTCTAGAAAGAGTTCTCGTTAAAAGATCAGATAGCTAAAAGTTTTCTTAACAGACTGACAAAGATAGAACTATGGAAGATCTAACTGAGAATATTGATTAGATTTTGGCAAGTACAACTTTAGAAAAGGGTTTATCATAATGAGTGAATCATATTGAGGAAATCCAATCCATGGGAATCAGATAATGGTTCTGAACAAAGTTTTGTGGATAAAAATTTTTTTTAATGATTTTTAATTTGCAGAACATTTGTTTATTAGAAAGCTTTTTAAACTTATGGGAGTCAGTATAACATTCATATATGGAGATAGAAGGTATATAATGAGATTTGGTACAAGTTTTATTCACTTATTTAATATAGATAATTTCCATAGACCCATAGGAGTGGCTTTGACAATGATTTTGGTTCCCACACTAAGGCCAAAATTTATAAAACCCATCTACTTTACTTGCTTTCTAAAATTTTAATTCATGATTATTTAATAAAATATTATAAGTATATAAAATTTAATAGGTTTCAAGGCTTAAAGTTATAAAAGTATTGAAACTTATAAAAGTGACCAACTGATTCAACCCCCCTTCTCAATTGTTGTTTGATCCTTTGGAACTCTAGAATGTAAGGACCTAGTTCTTAATAGAGGTATGCAATCCATTAATTTCCATAATTTTTTATTAAAATTATTTTTAAGGAATAAATGGAGTACCCAATGTGATCATGGGTATATCAGGGGTGTCTAAGGCTTGTTTGGAGCTCGGATCCTGACTTTTTGGAAAAATCGGAATGGACGCACGGTTAGGAGATACCATGTGGTGCAGGCCGCACAGTTACCCCTAACCATGTGGGGAATGGATAGAGGAATTTGAGAGATTCGTGGTTTGAGGGAACCTTTAGGAGGGAGGTGCATCACTGTTTCCTCTAGGATTTGGAATGACCTTGTTGGTTTAAGGTTCAAACATTCCAAGCGGTTTCTAACGGGTTTGTTCATAGAACCGGAAACATACAATGATTCCATATCCATTTGGACCTACTTTCCAAAGGTAGGCGCTCATTAGTTATGCACTGATGAGGCTTAGGAATTTTCATTGGTTGAGGGGATGGGAGGTCGGACTCATCACACCTTTTTTAGGGGAATTATTGTCTACTCTGGGACTCTCTTTATAGATTTAAGTTATGTTCGTAAATCCTTATTAAATTACCAAGTACAAAATGAGATTTCCTTTAGATCTGACAATCAATGATTGATATGTAGGAAATTTAGAGAATCTTTTATATGTATTCGAGGTTCTTCATCAATAGAGAATCATCTGTATTTGTTAGAGATTCTTAGTCAATGGTATCTTTAATACATTATATAAAAGTCTCTTGGTCATTATGATGACCATACTAATTTTAAATCCACTCAGTGGGGAACTTAAAGTTTATTGTCATTCAGAAGGTCAAGGATTATTTCAAAGTTGGGATCGTACCCGCAGATGGGCTACCTACGTATCCTTTGTATAGAAAAGGAATCAGAACCCACGTAGTTCGAGGGAGGGAGTATGATGTTTATGCATGATTGATGGCTCAAAGAAAGATTTCATGATTACTTTTACACTCTAAGCTCACGTGATTCATGCTCGGTGTGAGAAACAAGAGGTATTGGTGAAACCAGACAATTGTGCCATGAAAGATGCAATGATGTGGGGCTTATGTATGTATGATTTCCCAAAAATAGATGAATATTGGGTTTTACTTCAGACAATAAACCCAGGAACAAGGTCCATAAAGGTATATGTGCATTATGGAGATTTGGATACTCTAACTTGGGGCTTACTCCTGAGGAAGATGCTCAAATTAGGAGGGTAATTAGGGCTTACTCCTGACGTGGATGCCCAAATCAAAGGAAATTAAGACTAGTTAAGAGAAATTATGACTGGGGCTTATTCTTGAGAAGGAGGCCCAGGTTAAAGGGACTTGAGAACTGGGGATTACTCTTGAAAATGAGGCCCAGGTTAGGGAACTTATGACTGGGGCTTATTCCTGAGAAGGGGTCCCAGGTTAAAGGTACTTGAAATTTGGGAACTTGGGGCTTACTCCTGAGGAGGATGCCCAAAATTAAGGGAATTTAGAAGACTGGGGCTTACTCCTAAGGAAGATTCCCAGGTTAAGGGACTTGGGGCTTACTCCTGAAAATGATGCTCAGATTAGGGGACTCGGGGATTACTCCTAAGGAGGATGCCCAAATTAGGGTACTCGGGGCTTACTCCTAAGGTGGATTCCCAAATTAATGAGGATTTGGGGATTACTCCTAAAGAGGATTCCCTGATTTTTGGAACATTGAGACTGGGGATTACTCCTGAGGAGGATGCCCAGATTAGGGGTTCTCTCATCTTAAAGGATGAGGTTGAACGAATGAACTCTCTAGCCTTAGTGATGTAAAAGATGTGTAAATCACTAGGTTTTGAGAGATTTTCCACATAATTCCTTTTAGATAAGGAAGCAAACAAATAAATCATGCCATGAATGGCTTTGGAGAGAATTCTGAAGGCTTAATATTTAAGAGGAGAGGTGGATAGGTATAGGAGGGGTGAAATGGGCAGGAAGGGCACCCAAAAAGTGAGGGGCGCGCAAGTACTGTGTGGGAGCGCAAGTCCTGTGTGGGAACGCAGGTATTGGTCGTGCAGGTGTACCTATGTGACACATGTGTACTTGCACGCCGCTCAACCCTTAAGGTAGAACTTGGGCGAGGCTTGGCTCAAGCCTTTAGTACTACCCCTGAAGGCTTCCAGACGAGGGGCGCACAAGTTCTACTGAAGGGGTAAGGCGGCGTCCAAGTGTGGCCATTTCCCTTAAGGGCTGGCCACTCAGGCGTGAAAATGTTGATGAGTTTCAACACTTAGGCCTTCCTCCCTCTCTTTATATCTTTCGTTCTAGGTAATAAATTACCTTAGAAGTGTTCGGAAGCTTTGAGAATAGACTAGGGTGATGGGAGCTCAAATCTGAATTTCTGGAAAAATACCCCTTTTAAATGGGGGGCCCACATAGGGTATTTATAGGCTGGTGAAGAACCTAGAAAAAATTCAAAGAGGGCACGCAAGTCACATGCGCGACCACTGGGAGGCGTGCAAGTATACTTGCATGACCTTGCTGGAACTTTCACGACCCGAGTGCATTTGAATTTTGGTTCATGTCTTTGTCAATTTTTTATGTTTCTTCAAAGGATGAATCAGTTTGGGTTCAAGGTATTTCCCTTTACATTCCTTTTTCAGTCATTTAGACTCTATGATGGAAAGGAGTGTCAAAAAAAGCCCCCCCCCCCTTAGAGTTGGGTCTGGAGAGAAAAGAGGATTTGACTCTGAGGTGAGAAGAACCAAGAAATCTGCCAGTTTAAGTCATGCATGTCGGATATAAAAAGGCTAATGTTTAAGGTCGAAAATAGCTTTGACCGAATGGATTAAAATTGACTCCATTCCTTGACAATTTATCTAAAAACATATTACCACACTCAAGTATGAGGGAAAATATGTAAACCATGACTTAAGAAATTTTGATTCTGAGGAATGATATAAAAAAGGGCTAAAAGGAATTAAAAAGTAGTTCCCAAGAATAAAGTTCCCATTATTTAACAAACCCTTTAGGGGGTTGAATTATGCAGGGCCACCTAAGGGCATTGGATGCATAGTCAAATAATAGCATCTTTTGGCTGACAGGTATGTTATGTGGACTACTTATGCAAGGCCACCTAAGATAACATGCTGCATAGTCAGGCAAAAAAATTCTCAGAAATTTACTTTTCTACTACTAAAAATCCAGTGAAAGTTTATGAGGATTCAAATTTTCCAAAGCATAGAGTTTGCTGTAAGGAGAGAGGTACTTGAATATGGAGAAGATATTTCCAAACAATATTTTCTAAGAACTGGATGAATGTTACTCCTATGAAGTTCTGACCCAAGCGTAGGGAAGGAAAATATAAACCATAAACTTGAATACTTTCAGATCATGAAAAAAGAACATGGGAAAAAATTTGTTAAGGATGGCTATTTTTTGCAGATCCCTACATATTTTCATTAAGACCAATAATGACAAAAGAGGTTTTCTTTCCAAGAATGAAGTTACCACTATTTAACAAACTCGTCAGGGGGTTTAATTATATAGGGCCACCTAAGGGCATTGTCTGCATAGTTAAATAATAGCATCTTTTGGCTGACAGGTCCGTTATGTAGACTGTTTATGCAAGGCTGCCTAAGCGCATGTGCTGCATAGTCAAGAAAAAGAACTCTCATAAATTGTACATTTTGTGACCATAAGTCAAGAAAAGGTTTATGGAGATCTGAAAATATTTAAGGTTAGGATTATGACACATAAAAATGGTCATTTGTTTAATTCATGTAGAGATACACAGACCAATGCTAACCAAAATCATGTTGTGACTGGGTCCTGAATTGAAATGTCAGACTTCACTACGTATCCCATATGGATGGGAATCAAGCCATACGTAGTTCTTGAAATACAGTTTAACATCGTGTGGGACGAAAGTGTAAGAGAACTTAGTTTAGGGTCTTAGAACTTGGACCATTATAAGAAATACACAATGTGTGTTTTCATAGGGACATTTCAGCCAAGGGACTGAAAGTAGAATTTAGGGTTAGGCCCAAAAGACTTGGGGCTGGATTCGAGGGACACTCAAACATTCCTACATATCCCATAAGGATGGGAATCAAGCCCACATAGTTCTAGAAATACCCTCTGCATAGATTTGGTTCGTACATTTGAAGGGTGGAAGGGGACTTTAGTGCAATGATGGTTTTACCCAAGATAAATGGCTTAGGTATTTCCATGTATGTATGTAGTCTTTGGAATATAACATGATTGGAGATTAATGTAAATAATGATTCCCTCTCTGGTGAGGGTATCAAAGAATATTGTAGTTTATTGTCATACAAGACAAAAAATGTTGAACAGTTTAATGTCATATAGTAAGGACAAAGGTGAACCAATGTGAAGAGATTCGTTTTGGGCTTGAACCTGAGGAGGTTGCCTACGTACCCATCCTGGAAGGCAAGGATCAAAGTATGCGTAGTTCAATTAAATAATGAATTTGTGATCAAGTTAGTTTTTAGGACAACGATCTAAAAAGAAAGTGTTGGGACTTATGTATGGTTCGCGGCCCAGAGAAAGTGTTATGGTTGAAGTTTACTCTAAGCTCACATGAGTCATACTCGGTGTGCGAAACAAGAGATAGAAACAACCCTAATAAAGCACAGTTTAATGTCATATAGGACATATGAAGGGACTATGCAATTTAAAGTCTTGCAGTGAGGACTATTGGTTCTGCACAGTTTAGTGTCATGTAACAGGGGAAAAAACAATTTAACGTCATGTAGGACATATTAAGGGATTTCTGTACAATTTAGTGTTACGTAGTTAGGACGATAGGGACAATACAGTCTAATGTCATGTTGGACAAAAAAGGGGATTGTGTAGTTTTAATGTCATGTAGTAAGGACAAAAGAGGACACAATTTAACATCATGTTGGACGTATTAGGGAATTTTTCACAGTTTAATGTCATGTTAGATGATGGACATTGACACAGTTTAATGTTATGTTGGACTAAAAGGGACGATATAGTTTAGCGTCATATTGGACGATGGTGCAAATAGTTTAAGGTCATATGCATGGGCTGTGAGGGGGACACAGTTTAACGTCTTGCTAGAAGAAATTGAGAATAGTTTATGGTCATATGCATGGACCGTAGTTATGTAGTTTAACGTCTTGCTGGATGTGTAAGTATTTTCTTTACACAACATACTTCTTCAGAAATCTGACATTGGTTGGAGTCGTGATGAGTTCTCTATCCATTGAGATTAATGAATAAGCTCCATTGGAGTAGACCTTATGTATTGAGTAAGGTCCTTCCCATTTTGGCTCAAGCTTGGGAGGTTTCTTTCCTGGTATCATTGGAGTTCTGAGAACTAATACCAATTATCCCTGAACGAATGAACGAAGATGAATTTTTTTTGAAAGCTCGTGCTATTCGATTCTGATAGACTTCTAAGTGGTGAAAGGTGCACAATCTTTTCTTATCTAACCGTTCAAATTCATCCAATAGCTTTTGAGATTGTTCATCTGTAGATGATTGATCACAAATGGCTACTGTGAGGGAGGGTAATTAAACCTCAATGGGAAATACTTCTTCTGTTCCATATACCAATGAATATGGAGTTAACCACGTTGCAGTTTGGGTGGTGGTTCGATAAGCCCATAAAGCATGAAAGAGTTTATCAAGCCATGACTTCTTATCTTTATCCACCATCTTTTGCAGTATATTTAACAGAGTCTTGTTGAAGGATTCTATCTGGCCATTGGACGTTGCATGATACCGATATGAATGATTGGATTTGATGTTGTATTCTTGATACAACTTCCTCACCTCGGATGAACAGAATTTGGTGCAATTTTCCGTCAATATGGTATGAGGGACACCAAATCTGGTAATGATGTTAGACTTGATGAAGCTAACAATGCATTTAGAACTGACTTCTTTGAGAGGTATTGCCTCTGACCATTTGGAAAAGAAGTAAGTAGAAGTAATAATGTACTTAAAATGCTTGGATGTGGATGAAGGATAAGGTCCCACTACATCCATTCCCCATGTGGAAAATGGCCACGAGTATTTAGCTGTATGAAGCAACTCTGGGGGTTGATGAATGAAGTTGGAATGTACTTGGAAAGAATGAAACTTCTTTGTAAAATTAACACAATCTTGTATCATTAAAGGCCAAAAGTATCCAAGCCTTCAAATTTGATCAGATAGTTTGTGTCCAGACTGCTGGGCACCACAGACTCCTGCATGCACTTCTTTCATGACAGTCATTGTCTCTTCACCATCAATGCATTTGAAGAGAACTCCATAAAAACCATGCTTGTAGAGAATTTTATCTAGGTGATCTGGGCTATCATAAAGTGTAAAATTGACTACACATCTCCAGACTTGTTATTTCCTGGCTCTATGAGGTGGAAGTGCTCCATTTTGAAGGTATTTCCTGATAGGTGTCATCCATCCTGTAGTATGGATATATGATTCAGGAATGAGACTAATTTTATTGATTTCTGGTTTTCCTTAAACTGGTTTGGGGTACCAGAACCCATAAACCGGCTTCTGAAAATGGAAAAAAATTATTTGTAGAAGATTTTAACATAAGGTGAAATTGTACAACGGTGGGCAATACTGATGGTTGTTTTGTCCCAATTAGGATCTGCCAGAGCTGTGGCTATATTAACCAGTGCATCAGCTTGTGCATTTTGTAATCTCGAGACATAATAAAATGTCGGTTCCGTAGGAAATTCTTCCATTAACTCTCTAATATAATCATACAAAGGGATTATTTCTTCTTTTCCGATTGTATAATCCCCATTGACTTGTTTGATTACCAGGTCTAAATCACCTTTCACCTTTAAGTGATTCACCTGTGCTTGATGCGCTAATTCCAAACCTGCGATAAGAGCTTGGTATTCTGCTTCATTATTTGTACCGCCTCCCAACAATGAGAAGGAATAGGGTAACACTGCCTTTTCTGGAGAAATGAGCACAATTCCTAACCCAACATTGTTGAATTTAGGATTTTCCATTTTCCTCCCTGTTGTACTTCTGGAAGCACCATCAAAGTACATTTCCCATGTTTGAAGACTATCTTCAATAGAAAAGACTAACTCATCAGGAAGTTCAATATATGACGATTTATCTTCTACTGAAGGATGTTCAGTAAGGAAATCAGCCAGATCTTGGCCCTTTATTGCCTTTTGATACACATTTTGGATATCAAATTGCTATAAAATAACAGCTCACCTTGCCAGATGTCCTGTAAGCATTGGACGACTAAGGATTAATTTGAGAGGGTTATTGCGAGATACCAATTGGACCTCGTGATGTTGCAGGTAGTGTCTCAACTTCTGAACTGCGAAGATTAATGCTAGGAAGCATTTCTCAATACTTGAGTATCGGGTTTCGGCTTCAAGCATAGTCCGATTGAGATAGTAGAGGATGTTTTCATTCCTAGTATCATTCTTCTGAGCAAGAAAGGCACCCAATGATCGATCTAAAGCTGTCACATACAGGATAAGTGGCCTTACTTCAACAGGTGGCATAAGTACCGGTGGACTCAAGAGGTATTTCTTGAGAATATCGAATGCTTCTTGACATTCTTCGGTCCACTGGTAAGTAACTCCCTTCTTCATCAACTTGGTGAAGGGTAAACTTTTTCCTACCAAATTGGTGATAAAGTGCCAAATATAGGCTAAGTTTCCTTGAATACCTCTCAGTTCTTTCAAATTTCAAGGAGGTGACATACCAAGTATTGAATTTTTCTTCTCAGTATTGACTTCAATACCATGATGGCGTACAAAAAAGCCGAGAAATTTTCCTGAGGTTACCCCAAAATCACATTTTAAGGGGTTCATCTTCAAATTATGTTTCCAAAGTTTGTGGAATATTACTTCCAAATTAGCCAAGTGATTATAATGTTTCCTGGATTTAACCACCAAATCATCCACATAACATTCAAAAAACTTCCCTAAAAAGGGTTTAAAGATATGATGCATAACATGCTGATATGTTGTGCCCGCATTCTTCAGGTCAAAGGGCATTACCCAATATCAAAACACACCCTGAGGGGCTCTGAAGGCTGTAGATTCTTCATCTTCTGGATCCATTTGGATTTGATTATATCTAGAATATCCATCCATAAAGGAAAGTGCTTCATAGCCAGCTGTTGCATCAATTAAGAGTTCTGTGATCAGAACTGGAAAATCATCCTTAGGACAATGCCGATTAAGATATCTGAAATCAATGAAAACTCTAATTTGTACATTATTCTTCTTCACAGGGAAAATATTAGCCAACCATTTGGGATATTGAACTTCTCTGATGAAGTTAGCTTTGATAAGATTATCCACTTCATCTTCAATTTTGGAAGCATAATTTGGGTGTGTTCTTCTGGCAGCTTGCTTGAATCCTCAGTGTTCTTCTGGAAAACCCAAACAATGAGTAGCAACATCAGGATCAAGGCCTGACATCTCTGTATAGTTCCATGAAAAAATATCTCAATTTTCTTTAAAAATGAAACATACATCTCTTTCTCTTCAAGAGTCATGGCCGAACTAATTAATGTGGGGCGTGGATCCTTTTTTGTACCCAGATTTATTTCTCTGAGTTCATCCACGGTAGTAGAGATACCCTCTTCAAATGCTAGAGGAGCATCCCTGAGGTCTTCTTATTCTACTTCAACACGTGTTATTTCTTCTGATTATACTTGCATAGTAGATGATAAAGTATAAATTTCATGATCAGAAGAGATGTTAAAATTTGAACATCTTGAAGAAGAAGCTTCCATTTCCGACCCGATTGATGATGAAGGGGATTTCTTGGGTATTAAGGAGGAGATGATGGATTGAGAATTGACATCATCATTCACCTCTGACATTGCTATAACTTCTTCTGGCCAGGTTGGTGAAGTATAGAATTTCTGGATTTCAGTA
Organism: Viscum album; assembly: GCA_963277665.1. Classification (NCBI taxonomy): domain Eukaryota; kingdom Viridiplantae; phylum Streptophyta; class Magnoliopsida; order Santalales; family Viscaceae; genus Viscum; species Viscum album. The sequence continues at coordinate 564,431,386 of OY728125.1, forward strand.
GATGAAATTAAGACATCCCCATTTGAGCTTTCATCATTGCTTGGTGAATCACAAATTTCTACCATGCTGTCTGGCTTGATTGCTGTAATTGAAATTATGGAAGTTTCCATAAGAGTATTTGGATTTGGGTCTATCCTGTCAATTTTAGTGATAGGCAACACATAATCTGTACTCGCATGTGTAAATGGATTTACTGGAATCTTTTCCAAACCGTATGGAGCATTAACTTTGGTAATCTCACTTGTTGTTGATTTCTCCTTTCCCATCATGTGATAGAATTCCGCCTCAATGTATTGAGACTCACATGACTTGAACGAGGCCTTATCACTATACAATGTCCAAACTTGACTATTGAAACAATATTTGAGACATTTATGCTATGATGAAGGGATAGCCGCATGTTGATTTAGCCAGGGTCTTCCAAGAAAGATGTTGAAGGATGAGTCTTGATCGAAAACCCTGAAATCTGAATTTGATACAAGATCTCCAAACTGAGTTCTAAGTGTAATATCTCCCAGTGGTTCTTGTTCATTTTTATCATATACTTGTAACATCATAGTAGAAGGAGATAAATCAGATTCCATGAGGCCCAATCGACGAAGTGTACGAATGGACACGAGGTTGACTCTTGAACCATTATCAATTAAAGCTCTTCAGATGTCTACACCATTGACCTTTCCAGATAAGTAAAAAGGTCTAATATGTCCATGAATGGAATCATCTTCATCTTAATCTGTGAAAGATATCACTACATGGCATTCTGCAAGATTATTCTCTACATGGTAGGCTTCAGCTGCAAAAATTTCAGTTTCAAATTCCTGAGGACTTGAAAAAGCCTCAATAAGTGCCTCCTGAAGATCCTTTGATAAATTCAAGGCATCCAGAATTGATAACTTGGTCGGTACTTGGGCCAGGTGTTTCAATACATCATACTTTTGATCCAAAGTTTTGCGTTTCCCAATAGGAACATGTGGTTTTGCAGGTGCCTTGGAATTTGATGTTTTGGAAGTTGATGCATCTTGTATCGGGGTAGGAGTTGGTAATACTCCTGGCTTGGGAAGATTAGACCAAACAGGTCTATTTACTTGTTGAGAGGAAGAAGGTATAATTTCCAACTGATCTTCCAGAATAACTATGCCAGCACTGAATCTGCCTCGTGAGGAAGAACTTGCTTGTTCTTGTTGAGCTCGTTGAAGGGATCTTCCACGAGTTTCTGCCACATACACAATTCTAGCAGGGGTAGAATTAGAATAGTGACCTCTGAAATATCCACGTCTTCCTTTATATCCTGAGCATTTGTAAATTCCTTTGATTCCTTTATTTGATACAGGGAACTCAGGTTCATCGAGATCGAAACTGTTATTGGCATAAGGATCTGTTAAATGAATCATATTAACAGAACTGAAGATCAACTCCTCATCCGATGAAGACTCTGCCGGACTAGCCAATTTAGGCTATGCCGTTTTGTGGGATGGTGCCAGTTGCTTAGAAGTAGATAGCATAAAATCTTCCAGATTCAAAGACAACTTGGGCTTTGATACATACTCATTTTCTTCTGATTCTTCTTCTTTCTTTGAATTATTCTGTTTCTTTGAGAATTTTCCCTCTGATAAAGAGGGTTTCGCTACGACATTCATGGAAGAAGACACAATTGGTTTCTTCAATTGTGTTTGAAAAATAGCGTGAGTTCGGTTGATCGTTTTTTTGACCATCCAATCATCATATTTTTGTGCATTTTTGTTCATGACTTCTTGCCACTCACCTTCCTCCTCTGGATCTATAGCAGTAACACATGCTACCTAAGCTGAAGAACCTTTCAGTTTGACTTGTCCCAAGTCAACCATTTTTTGAAGGAGGTCCTTGAAGACAAAACAATCCTGAATGGGATGCCCCAACATCTGATGAAATGGGAAAAAATTTGGATGGTCTTCATCTCCTTCCTTATTTGGCCTTTTGGGCCTTGGCAATTGGACCAAATTATTTTCTAGAGCCGAAATGAAGTAACCAAGAACTTGTTCATTTTAGAAAGAGTAAAATTTTCTTTTCAAATCCTCAAATTGTTTCCGTATTTGATCTCTTTGATCGTCTTGAAGAAACAACCTCTGTTGATGACGCTCAGGAGGTGGAGCCCTTCAGGAAGATGAAGGTTTTGAAGTAGAAGTAGGTACAGGTGCTTGTTTAAGCATGACTGTAGCAGTCTCTTCTCTACACATTCTCCTTCCTGGAGCTGATGGAATTACACAAGCTTTATCCTTAGTCTTTATAAGAGAATCTTCATTCTGTTGAGCGATTGAAGTAAGGTATCAAAACCCTCCTGTGTATCTCATAGGGATCAACAGTGTGCGTAACTCATCACGAAAATTTACCACACAAATGGGCAACAATTCCTCTTGAGGGAGTGCTATGCTTGGGGAATATGTTAATCCCTTCTAGCGAGCAATGAAATCTGAAACCCTTTCATTCTCCCTTTGCTTACAGTTTGTAAGATCAAAAATTGTTGTCTTTGGAAACGTTGAGCTGAACTGAAGAAGGAATTTTTGGTGAAGATCCTCCCATCCAGTAATTGACCAGGATTGCAAGCTTGTGTACCAAACAAAGGAAGGCCCTTGTAATGATTGTACAAAACACCTGAGCTTAACTACTTCTTGTTGCTTAAGGGTTCCCATCAGAGGATCACAACGAGAAAAAAAATGTGTTAAGTGTTGCTCTGGGTCTCCCTAACCATTAAAGATTGGGAATGTGGTACTTGCAAAATTTTATGGGGGAGGAATTTCATCAACCCATTCAGGGTAATCTCTCTTTTCTGGTTGAATTTGAGCTCGTTTTCCCTCCATAGCTTCCAACCGAGTTGTTAATTACTCAATAGTAGTTATTAACTTTTGAGAAACATCCAGTTGAGCTTGGACCTGAACAGGTGCAATGACTAGAGCTTGGGAAGATGTGGCAGCTGGTACTGCAATCGATGGCAGCACTGTCGATTGTTGTTGCACCTGACCCGTAGAATTAGACCTGTGAGGGTGTACTGACAAAGGAGGATATTCTTGATCCATATCAATAGCTGAAAAAAATTCCCTTGGCTTACTAACTCCAGCACGCTTAGGAGGAAGACTACCCTGAAGTAGTTCTACATTCATCCTCCTCAATTCCTTTATTTCTTCCTCTTGTTGTGCAAATAATTGCTCTAGTGAGAGTGATTGGCCTTCTCCAGAGGAAGGGTATGTAACCTGATTCTTTCCTTTCCCCTTGTTGGATCCCTTTCAGAGAGGGGGAAGTGGGTTACTTGAAGGAATACCCAGATTCTGAGTAAGCCTTTGATTTTGTGTATGCACACCTTCTTTATTTTTGTTTGTGCGTACAAATTCTTGAGCATGAATCTCTTCATCTAATCCCTCTGAGTGAACCTCATCTGGTGGATCAGCAACAATGGAATTAATGACATTAATTGATGCATAATGCATTTCATCCTTTCTATTGGCATTTCTGCGATATTGTCTTCTTCCATGTCTTTGATGAGACATCACCTTTTGTTGATTTGAACCCTCAGGAACTTCTTGACGAACCATAATTTGGAGGGAATCTCATGATAATTTGTCTCTTCGTTCCTCTGGAGTATTCTTCCCCAATCGAGAGAAGACTGAATTTCTCTAAGGGAGAGATTGAGGATTTGAATTAGTCCCCAGTCCGATGGACTGGGGTTGTTCCTGCTTAACTGCTCGAATCCTATTTGTTGATTCTGAGGGTTGGTTTAAAAGAGTGCCCAGTCTGCCAAGCTGGGGTGGTTCTTGACATGCTATATCTGAGACTTTCTTGAAATCTCTCCTAATCTTGCGGACTTTAGTCTGGAAATTAGTTGGATGCATCAACTTGCATCCACTTTTATCACCCGGCTCAAAAGACCGTTGGATGATTTCTGAGACTTTTGTCACTTGATGATGTGCTTGCTCCAAATGAGAGGATTGTTCAATATTCTCGTTTGCTTGATGCAGGAGTAATTCAACAACTTTTTATCTGTATGCTTGATTTTAAAAAGAACTAGTTGAAGCCTATTCTTGAGAAAGCCTTTGATTACAAACAAATCCAACTGACTGTGGCCGACCATGGGCAATAACATTGCATGAGACCATTTTTGGTGGACTTTTCTGACTGGAGAGTACAGTGAAATGTAGTGCTCCATGAACACTCCATACCCTGATATGAAAACCAGATGGGGCATTGGAAATTAATTGGTACAATCTTATTAGTGCGCTAAGGCATGAATGCTGAAGGGCTCTCTGCTTCTTTTCAGCCTTCAGATATCGAGAAACTGAGAGAGATGCCAATTCAATTTGGCGATGTAACCCTTCTATTATCTTGACATGATTTTCATATTCATCATAAGACAATATTTTCTTTTTCAACTGACAAAGAGTTTTCTATATGTTGAGACGAATGTCATGAATTCCATCTTTCGTCAACATATCTGGAATGTCATACTGAGAATCAGCCAAAGGCCAAAACATGACTGGAACTTCACCTTTCTCCAGTTGTTTTCTCATATTCAACATTTCCTATTTATCATTTGATGAAGGTTCTTCTACTTATTTGGACCAAAGCTGGTGATTCCTTGTTGCTTTATCGGATTCAACAATATTGGTAGAGAACTCATTGATCAAATTAGAAGATGCAGGACTTAGGGGTGGTTCGGAGAATGACCTACACCCTGGGATATCTCCTGGTTGAGAAATAATTTCACCTGCTATTGGTAAAGCATTAGACATGACTGGCTTCACATTTTCAAGTGCCTCAAGATAAGAGGGCTTTCTCGTTACTACATTGTCCATTAGATAATTTTCAAGGCAATGTGAATTACTACTATGGAGAGGACTTTCGCAGCTAAAATCATCATCATGGGGAGGACCACCATGGTGGGTTACAACAAAAGATGAAACATTTTTCTCCTTGGTCTTATGACCCCACAGAGTGTTCTCGTGGCTCTCATTTGAAGATGAAACTTCGAGATCGACCGCATTGTCATGAAGCAAGCCTTCATGAGAAAATATCTAATGCAGACCTTCGAAATTAATGTTCCCACTATTGGGAACTGAGAGAGCAGAATCTTGAGTTGCAACAGATAATTGTCTGAGTGCATCAAGAACTCCAGCATTGAGTAAGGCCTTGTTACAGATTGGCTCTTCATTTCTTGACTGTGCTAGGAGGGTCTTCTTTTTAGACGCCTTCTTACTCAATTTGGGAACCACTCATTTATGGAAGTGGTTATTATGGGCAGGTGTATGTTCCTTCTCAGGAGAAATGATCAGGTTAGGATGATTATCTCTGCTGAAATCAGGTGTATGTGCCTGACTGGGTTGTCCGTATGATATGGGGGAGTATACCCCACAACCCTCTTGGACTGGAACAGAGGTGTGTGTCTGTTCTAGAGTGAAATTTTGATGTGTCACTCCACTGGTAGGGATAGATTTATGTGTCTTTCCCTGAGATGTTGTTGAAGCTGTTATAATATCCTGACAGGCATCCAGAATATGAGCAGGGATTTTCTTATGCTCTTTCACCATTGAAAGAATGTGCTTGGTGACTTCAGCTACCAGAACGGGGATATACATCCATTCTGTGCTTGGAGTAGGTGTATGTGCCTGCTACTATCCTCCTTTTCCTATCAGTGAATTCTGACAGTACTCATGTGTGGGGGCAGAGAGTTTAGTCTGCCTCCTGTTTATCACCGGAGCTTCCCGACTGACTTCTCTGAATGCTACCAAACGAGACTATTGGTAGGCTTGATCAACACTAGTAGGTGTATGTGCCTACTGATTGCACTCCGCCGAACGTGGTTGACGAGCTTCCTTCAATACTGACAGACGAGGCTGCTGGCAGGATTGATGAGTGTAAGCAGGTGTATGTGCCTATTTACCAGTTGTCAACACATTGGGTTGGCGGGCTCCATCGTTTGTAGTCAGACGATCCTGCTGACTAGCTGATGATTTATAAACAGTTGTATGTTCCTGTCTATAGTACTCCACTGGAATTGCCTGATTGGATTGGCGTGCTGCTGCCAGAGGAGTCTACTGGACAATGAAATTAAAACGGATGGGTGTGTGTGCCCGCTCATTGCTTGCCACCAAGTTAGGTTGGTGGACTTCTCCAGAGATGGAAGAGATGATAACCTGCTCACTGTTGGCCTGATTTATCCTCTGGCGGTTCGTCTTGCTTTCTCGGGTTCGAGGAACCTGAGCCGAATGCCTGGAGACAATACCCTCATCATGTTGAGGGCGCACTACCGCACGAGTCTGGCGGCGATTGTTGATGGGAGCCCTCAGGAAGGACTCCTGTCTCCTTAAATTAAGGCCCTGAGAGACCTTCTCATTCACCTCACTAGAATATGGGAGTGAATGGTGATTGTGTTCCAGGGATAATGACCCAAAATTATTGGAGACGTTGGTTGGCACCACCTGCTTCTTGACCGCTGGTCGTCGTTGTCCGGACGACCAGGGTGAATTATTGACTTGGAGGGCTTGTCGAGCAGTCTCCAGAGTCAGAATAGTACCGTTTTGATGGTACTCCTTAACCAGCGCATTTGATATCCAATGTTGAAGACACTGAGTAGGTGATGTCGTCCTCAGAGCAGAAGACGATCCAGCAGGAGTAACAGTAGAGGTATTCACGGGGGTGAAATTAATAGAAGCCATTTCTGTAACGTAGAAGATCTTGGAAAAGAGTGCCTATTTGATATAATAGACGTAATCAAGATAAGTCCGACCACTAAATATTTTGGATAAGCACACGTGTTATTAATTATCTTGTTGGCCCTCTCATTGAGTTTAAATAGGGGCCTAACAAATAAGAAAAACATCATTTTAACTTGGTTAAGGATTCACGTCGGGTTCACCATTTTTTGTTTCCTCTAGAAGTGGGAATGACCTCATTGGTTTAAGGTTCAAAAATTCCAAGAGGTTTCTAATGGTTTTTTTCGTAGAACCAGAAACATCCAATGATTCCATATCCATTTGGACCTACTTTCCAAAGGTACGCACTCATTAGTTATGCACTGATGAGACTTAAGAATTTGCATTGGTCGAGAGGATGGGAGGTCGGACTCATTGATTATTCACTAAAAGTGGATAATATTCATTTTTAAGATCTTAATATTAATGTGTTTAAATGTTCATAAACATCAATTTTATTCCAATTCAGAAATTGAACTTCATTTCCCATCAGTGTGCAATTCCTGCTTAAAGTGTCAATTTGGGCCTGCTCAATAATTTGCTTGTGGAAATTACAATATTCATCATTTTAATTTTATATTTTGGTATATTATTCATCACTGTATTTGGAAAAAAATTTATTTTAGGTGTGATGGATGAATCATAAGTGAAGATGGATATTTTTTCACCTGAAGGCAGAAACTTGCTGGAAAAAGTATAATGGGCCTAAGGCCCATCAAACAAATGTGGGGCCCATAAACCAAGCTCAATGATGCTCAAATTTATACAGTAGAAAGATAAAAATATTAGGATCATTTTATTAAACTGTGGATGGAGCTAATTCTGATTTTTTCATGATGGTAAAGGGATCTGAAGTTGAGATTTAAATGGTGGACCCGATATTAACGCACAGAAATCCGTCCCACCATTTAGACCATAACTTCCAAACGGATGAGCAAAATTTCCTGAAATTTTTAAAGATCATAGAGGAAATATGGAAGAAGATATTTATCTTCTACAACCCCTCCGTATTCGGCCTTCTTAAATTAAAAATTCACATGTTAATATGGTGGACGAATCTGGATAGTTTTCCGGGTCAAATTCAAAACATCAATTTCCTTTTGATTATTCACCATCCTTTTGACTCTATTAATTGTTGGGGGGTGAATTAATTTTTGGGGGATGTACCTAAGGCTCCTAATATTCCTATATAAGGAGCTATTGGTGAAGGGAATAAGTGTGGATATTTTTCTTATCATCTTTTGTTGCTTGTTTCATTGTAAGGTTATGCTTCCAAATTTCCATTGTAATGTTTTCCATTTCCATGTAAGTTTATTTTTTGTATATTTATATTATTAATCAAATTATTTCTCTTATATATTTTCCATTTCATTTATTAAAACTTTATTATCACAAAGCACAGTGATATCTCTGTGTTTTTGTGAATTAGTTCACAGATAGGTGTGAATTTCATTCACACACACGGTGGAGTGCTCGTTATTTCTACTATTTTAATTTCTTCAATCCAATTATTGTTAGCCATATTCCGCCCACCATTGAGAGTATACCATCAATTGAGGGATAACCCTTTAATGGGTTGATCTTAGGAGGATGAAAAGTATGGATTGAATGTTATTTTATGAACTAATTGTTGTTAATTGGATAATTAATTTAAGACATCCATTCTTCAATTATTTCTACTCTTCATCTTTACTGTGTTTGAGAAAATTAAATTCAATTACTAAATGACCATATACCTTGGAAAGATCATGAATTTGGTTATATAAGTGTATAGGGGATTAGTAATTGTGTTTAGTAAGAAAAAAACCAGAAAATGATGAAGGTAGTGTTATTTTTGAAGAATGGATTCATCAAAAATTAATAAAACCAAAATTGTCTAATGAAGTAAAATTCATTCAATACACCCTGAGCATAATCCTAAGATCAACCCATTTCCATTTAATTTAATTCAATTAGGTTTATTAGTGTTCTTTAAAAACATCCAAAATCAAAACCAAAGTTGGCCACTTCACAGCCCATCCTCCACCAAATCATAGCATCTCAAGGTTACTTCTTCGGTCCCTGTGGACTCGACCCCTACATGTACTACATCGACCACTTTTACCAGTAGGGTAAATTTGGGTGCAACCAAATTTTGGCACCGTTTCTGGGGACCAAGTAAGTTCCTTAGACCAAGAACCTTCTTTTCTTACCCCCATTCTTCTATTCTCATCCCAATTCTCTTATCTTTTCCCTTTCTTGCTTTTTTTTCTTTTGGTGCATGTCCGCCTACACCCGCGATAACTCAAACAGATTAGTTAGGGTGGATACTCCTAGGGCTGGGGAGTCAAGCACTAAAATAGGTCTATTTCCTTTAGATCCAAATCTTCCTAATACTCCAAATTCAGACGTTGAGTTTGATACAATGGAGAATCTCCCACAAAACCAAATCATAAACCGGGGAGGGAACCAAAATAACGGGCAAGACCCTAACTTGGGAATTGTTGCATACTCGACCATGAATGACTACCTCACACCAACTTGGAACAATGCACCCTCATGCATTAGGCATGATAACATAGGATATGCCCAATATGTTTTCAAACCCCATGTCCTGAACCACCTTCCAACCTTTCATGGGATGGAGTCTGAGATGCCTTCCCTTCATGTTAAAGAATTTAATGATATTGTCGAAACCATGTGCCAACCAAATCAAATTGAATCTGCTAAAAGGAGACCTTTTCCTTTTTCTATTAAGGAACGAGCAAAGAATTGGTTAAAAAATTTGAGTCCAGCATCCATTCACTCTTGGGACCAACTTCAACAAGAATTTTATAATAAATAATTCCCCCATCACAAAACAATTGCACTTAAAAAGAGCATACAAAACTTTTTTGAAAGAGAGGGATAAACATTCTATGAAACATGGGAAAAATTCAAGGACACATTAAACATGGTACCGCACCATGGTTTCTTAATCCTAGAACAAGTGATAATTTTCTATGAAGGGTTGGGTCCCTGAAATAAACAATTCATTGATATGATGTGTAATGGAACCTTCAAAAACAAAGCCCCAAATGATGCTTACAAGTATCTAGAAAATCTTGCTGAATAGAACCAAACATGGGGAACATCACCATACTATGAGAAGCCACCCAAATCTGGTGGAATGTACAATCTTGGAGAAGAAGAAAACCTTAGATAAAAACTTACTACACTCACAAGGAAAGTTGACGAGATTGATCTTAGGAAGGTCCACAAAACCCAAACTGTTGAGCTTGTTTGTACAATTTGTGACAAACATGACCACAAGACTGATAATTGTCCAACCATTCCTTCTATCAAGGATGTTCTTTTAGGAGGACCACCAGAAGAAGTTAATGCAATGAACTTTCAAAATCCACAATTCACAAACACCTTCAATACAAGGTATAATGACCATCCCGAATTTCGTTGGATGGACAATCAACAACCAACACAACAACAATGTATCAACCCATACCCTCAACAAAAATTTCAACCTCATAATCAGTTCCAACCACAACCGGTACAATTCCAACATCCTCATGTCCAATATCAACAACCTATCCAACAAACCAATCAACAACCTATCCAACAACCAAAGTATCCTCCTGGGATAAACCCACAAGCTCAAGCACCAACCCAAATTGTTCCACAAAGCCTACTAGAACAACTGTGCAAAAAAATGGACAAAATGAACTCAGAATTATCATCCATTAAACAAGAACTTCAAACCATCATAATTGGAAAGGCACCCATGCCCACACAGGCCATTCCACAAAAAATATCAAGGGGAGAGACAACTTTCACTCAAACAACTCACGAACAACTAAAGTCTGTGACAATTTTAAGAAGTGGGAAATTAATTGAAAAACCTGAACAAATAAGTCTGAAACCATGTGAAGCTTCAAACTCTAATAAAAATTCAAATGAACCACAAGATCAAACTGAAGATACTGATAACAATGTGAAAGAAACAACACTTCAACAAAAAACTCCACAACCTGCACCATTTCCTCAATGCATGAGGGGGAAAACCAAGCCTGAATTGAGTGAAACATTGAGGGAAATCTTCTCACAAGTCAAGTTGAACATTACCCTTATTGATACTGTCCAAAACATACCTTCCTACTCAAATTACCTTAAGTACTTGTGCACTTTTAAAAGAAAATTTTCACATAAAAACCAAGTCCTTTTGGCTGCTAATGTGAGTACCACCATTCAAGGGACCATTCCTCCTAAGTTGAAAGACTCAGGATTCCCTTACATAAATGTTGAACTAGGAGAGAACAAAGTTGTCAAAGCCTTTTGTGATCTAGGTTCCAGTGTGAACCTCATTCCTTATTCCATGTATTGTCAGTTAGGGCTCGAAGAACTCCAAACCACATCTGTCACTCTTCAACTTGTTGATCGTAGTGTTCGAGTTCCAAAGGGGATCTTAAAAGATGTTTTGGTGAAAGTTGAAAATTTCATTTACCCAGCTGACTTCATTGTTCTGGACAATCACCCAAGCTTAGGTCCTAGGGATCAAACCCCAATCATCCTTGGTCGTCCCTTCCTTGCAACAATCAACTCTGTTATCCGAGTCTGAAATGGGAACATGACCATCACCTTTGGAAACATGAGTCTAGACTTGAACATCTACGATGAAAACTCTCAAATTGGGGATGATGAAGAGATCAATGGGGTTAATTGGATTGGTAGTGTTGATAATGAACTCAATGAACATCAAGGAATTACCGAAGGATGGTTAAGTCAAGAAGAGATTGATTTTCTTTATTCACATGAGGGAAATTTGTCTCCTTGGATTGAATCTCTTTCAGACATCTCTATTGATGAATTTATATAATCACCAATCAATGATACCATGGTTGAAATCAATAACATTGAGTCCATAGCCATTCATGACGCTAATCTAGAAAATTTAGTGGATGAAAATTCTATTCACAAGGAACCAATTTTGTTAAGAAATCTGAAAAAAGAAACTAAGTTCAATACAAAGTCTCATCCTTTCTTGGAAAGTCATGACCAATCTGATCTTGAATTTAAAGTCTTACCTTCATCACTAAAGTATGCATTCTTAGGGGACAATCAATCCTTTCCTGTTGTCATTTCTTCCTCTCTTGAAGCTGATCATGAGAGGATGCTTCTAGATGTCCTTAGGAGACACAAGAAAGCCATTGGATGGACCCTATCTGATATTCCTGGGATTAGCCCACTTATCGGGACTCATAGAATTATTATTGAATCTGAGTCAAAGCCATGTCATCAACCTCAGAGGTGACTCAATCCTAATCTCACAGAAGTAGTGAGAAAAGAACTTTTGAAATTGTTAAAAGCTGGTATCATCTATCCTATAGCCGAGAGTGAGTGGGTTAGCCCAATCCATGTGGTTCCAAAGAAGGATGGAATCACAGTAATAACCAACAAGGATGGAGAGATGCTTCCAACAAGGGTCAGTAGTGGATAGAGAGTTTGTATTGACTATAGGAAGCTCAACTCTTGTACCAAGAAAGACCATTTCCCCTTACCCTTTATTGATCAAGTCCTCGAGCAAGTGGCGAGTCATCAATTCTATTGCTTCCTAGATGGATTCTCAGGGTATAATCAAATCGATGTCTCCTTAGAGTATCAAGGAAAAACAACCTTCACTTGTCCATTCGGCACTTTTTCCTTCAAGCGCATGCCCTTTGGGTTATGTAATGCCCCTCGTACCTTCCAGTGGTGCATGATGGGAATATTCTCGGATATGGTGGGGGATTTTTTAGAGGTCTTCATGGATGAATTCTCCATATTTGGGGATACTTTTGAGGGATGCCTTATAAATGTTGAAAAGGTTTTGTCAAGGTGCGAGGATAAGAATCTCATACTAAATTGGGAAAAATGCCATTTCATGGTAAGTGAAGGACTTGTTCTAGGTCATCTGGTATCTGGTAGAGGGATTGAAGTTGATAAAGCTAAGGTTGACATCATTCGTCACCTTCCCTCTCCTAAAACTGTTAAGGAAGTGAGGTCCTTCTTAGGACATGCTGGATTTTATAGAAGGTTCATTAGGAATTTCAGCTCTATTTCTCGACCACTTTGTGCTCTATTGGTAAAAGATGCTCCATTTTTATGGATAGAAAACTGTGAGGAATCATTCTCTACACTCAAGTAAACTCTTATATCTCCACCTATCATGAAATCTCCAAATTGGAAACTTCCTTTCGAGCTCATGTGTGATGCAAGTGACTTCACTATAGGAGCAGTCTTAGGACAACAATGTGAGAAAACTCCACATGTCATTGCTTATGCAAGAAAATCTTTAAATGATGCACAAATAAACTACACCACCATTGAGAAAGAGTTGCTTGATGTTGTCTTTGCCTTAGAGAAATTCAGGTCTTATCTCTTAGGATCACCCATCATTGTCTTCACTGACCATTCAGCCCTAAAATACCTTTTCCAAAAACAAGATGCCAAGGCTATATTGATTAGGTGGGTCCTTCTTCTTCAAGAGTTCGATTTAACCAATAAGGATAAAAAGGGTGTTGAAAATATTATAGCTGATCACCTCTCTAGGATGGAATTAAAAGACAACTCACACCACCTCTCTATGTCTGATTCATTTCCCAATGAGCACCTCTATTCAGTGAGTGATTGCCCTTGGTATGCTGAGATAACAAATCATTTGGTGACAGGTGACATTCCAAAATTCTTGGGGACCCAAGCTAAGAGGAAATTCCTTTATGATTTCAAACATTATGTGTTTGATTATCCTTACCTCTTCAAGTTATGTCCTGATCAAATCATCAGGAGATGTATTCCTGAGTCTGAGAAAGAGTCTATTCTAAAATTTTGTCATGGAGAGGCATGTGGAGGACACTTTTCTACAAACAAAACCACTACAAAGGTCCTCCAAAGTGGTTTCTACTAGCCTAACCTCACTAAGGATTCCTTCCAATTCTACAAAAGTTGTCCTCAGTGTCAGCAATTAGGATCCATTACCAAGAGGAATCAAATGCCCCTCACTCCCATTCTGGTCGTTGAAATCTTTGATTGTTGGGGAATTGATTTCCTGGGACCCTTTCCAAACTCTAATGGATACCTCTACATCTTCTTAGCTATTGATTATGTCTCAAAATGGGTTGAATCTATTCCCACCAAGTCCAATGACCACCATGTTGTGATCCGATTTCTGAAAGACCATATATTTTCTCGATTTGGAATTCCTAGGGCTATAATCAGTGATCATGGAACCCATTTCTACAACCACCCATTCTCTTCACTCATGTATAAGTATGGTATTACTCATAAAGTTTCCACTACATAACATCCTCAAACCAACGGTCAAGATGAGTTGGAAAATAGAGAAATTAAGAAAATTCTTGAAAAACCGTCAATCCCTCTAGGAAATATTTGTCCGAGAAACTCTTATATGCCCTTTGGTCATATCGAACTGCTTTCAAAACTATCCTAGGCATGTCACCGTATAGATTGGTTTATGGAAAAGCATGTCATTTACCTGTTTAAATTGAGCATAAGGCCTTTTGGGCCATAAAAAAATGAACTTTGAAATTTCTTTGGCTAAAACAAAAAGGAAATTAGATCTTAATTAACTCGAGGAACTTAGGATGGAGGCTTATGAAAATTAAAGGATCAATAAATCTAAAGTTCAAGCCTACCAATCTAGGAATCTCAAAGTCAAACACTTTGAACTGGGAACATTTGTGCTCTTGTATAGTTAAAAACTTCATCTACACCCAGGAAAGCTAAGGTCCAGATGGTATGGTCCATACCTAGTGTATCATGTGTACCCTCATGTGGAAATAGAGATTCAGGATTCCACAAGTGGTCATGTTTTCAAAGTAAATGGTCATAGGTTAAAACCATTCATTGAATCATTCAATAAACAAGAAACCAAGGAGGAGTTAACTGAGCCAACATATGAACCAGAGAAAAATTGATAGATTTAGGGTACAAGTCGGGCTAACGACGTTAAACAAAAGCGCTGCATGGGAGGCAACCCATGGTGTTCATGTTTCCAATCACTGTGAATCATCTTTTGTTTCCTTCTACTTAATTTTGTTATTTTTTTATATACTGTTTACCTTTTCTTCTTTTATGAGTAAGGATGGGTATTAAAGGGGAGCACCGTATTCCTCCGTGTCACGCGGTGTGATCCCTGAGTAATACCTTACCCAAAAAATATAAAGAAGACAATGTATCATCATTTTATTTTATTTTATTTATGTTTTTTTAGGTTAAAAAAAATTAGACTCTTGACCTGTTCTTCTTTTATGAGTATGGATGGGTATGAAATGGAAGCATCGTATTCATCTGTGTCACGCAGTGTGATCCCTAAGTAATACCTTACCCATAAATTTAAAAGAAGACAATGTATCATTAGTTTGATTTAAAAAAAAATAAAAAACCATAAAAATGATGATACTTGGAATTAAATAAATCATTGTGTTGTTTTCTTTGTCCTTATTTTTATGGTTCAGGAACTATTTTGTGTGAAACATGTTAAATCAAGGAGGTTCCTACATCCCCCAAGAGATCAAAGGAGTAATCTGGAGCATCATGAACTTTAACTTCAAAAACCAGGTGAATTTGTTCCATGTTTATCATTCTCAATTTCATCTTTGAACTCCTCTCCTACCCCCTTCTAACTTTTCTTTTTTTAAACACTGGGGACAGTGTTATTCTAAGTTGGGGGAAGATAAAAAATGATTTTTTTATTTTGTGAATAAAAACATGCATGAAAAGAAAAATTGCATTAACCATAAACATGATAACACACATTGCATACTCTAAAATTGGATATCAAATAAATTTTGCATGCCTTGATTCTGATTTTAATGCAAGTTTAAGTTTATGAGCATAGTTTTTGGAAAGTGCGGTTGTCCAATGTGATTTTTCAATGTTTATATTTTCATCCTCTTAATAAAAATGCCACAATGCACGTCTACTGGATCGTGGGTGTAAATTTAAGTTCTTGGGTCCCTTTCATTATAGCATAGGGTTCTGGGGTCACTTTTAGTTTAATTTGAGTATCTAAAAAAATAAAAACAAATAAAAACAAATAATTTTGACCACATAGAGCAATGTTTTGTCCAAATGTGTGGCGTCCAGCACTTGGGGATCGTGACTCCATAGTTGTCTTGCCCAGAGTTAGGCTTTATATCTCTATTGTAGAGCATGAAATTGACAATATGTGTGGCGTCCGGCACTTGGGGATCGTGACTCCATAGTTGTCTTTCCCAGAGTTAGTCTTTTCATATCTATTGTGGTTAAAAAAATCATCAAGAAAAAATGGATACTCATATTAAGGTTTAATGTTATTCCCACCTAGCGCTTCCATTTTTTCCCCTTGAATAATACAATGGGCCCCATATCTTTTGTGATGCACAACACTTTATCATGCTTAATTGAAATTGGATGAAATGTGGTGATGAATTTGAATAAAGGAATGGGATTGGGATTGAGATATTCTTATGAACCTATCTTGTTTTAAATGATTTTTATGGGTTCCATAATTTTTTAGGTATGAGATATTTGGGTGAGCAATGTGTATTAAAATGTTTTTGGAAAAGGGGATTTGAATTTCATATTTGTAATATATTTTTCTCGGGACTACAAAAACTCAAGTTGAGGGGTGTGATTAGTCACTGAAAGTGGATAATATTCATTTTTAAGATCTTCATATTAATGTTTTTAAATGTTCATAAACATCAATTTTATTCCAATTCAGAAATTGAACTTCATTTCCCATCATTGTGCAATTCATGCTTAAAGTATCAATTTGGACCCACTAAATAATTTGCTTGTGGAAATTACAATATTCATCATTTTAATTGGATATTTTGGTATATGATTCATAAATTTTTTTGGAACATTTTTTCTTTTAGGTCTGATGGATGAATCACAAGTGAAGATGGAGATTTTTTCACCTGAAGGCAGAAACTTGCTGGAAAAAGCATAATGGGCCTAAGGCCCATCAATCAAATGTGGGGCCCATAAAACAAGACCAATGAAGCTCAAATTTATACAGTAGAAATATAAAAATACGAGGATCATTTTATTCAACTGTTTCCAGAGCTAATTCTGATGTTTTCATGATGATAAATGGATCTGAAGTTGAGATTTAAATGGTGGACCTGACATTAATGCACAGAAATCAGTCCCACCATTTCGACCATAACTTCCAAACGGCTGGGCCAAATTTTCTGAAATGTTTACATATCATAGAGGACAGATTTAAGAATATATTTAGCTTCTAAAACCCCTCTAGATTCGGCCTTAGTCAATTACAAATTCACACGTCAATATGGTGGACGAATCTGGACAGTTTTCCGGGTCAAATTTGAAACATCAATTCCCTTTTGATTATTCACCCTTATTTTGACTCTATTAATTGTTGGGGGTGAATTAATTGTTTGGGGATGGACCTAAGGCTCCTAATAATATTCCTATATATGGAGATAGTGGTTAAGGGAATAGATGTGGATATTTTTCTTATCATCTTTTGTTGCTTGTTTCATTGTAAGGTTATGCCTCCAAATTTCCTTTGTAATGTTTTCCATTTCCATGTAAGTTTATTTTTTGTATATTTATATTCTTAATCAAATTCTTTCTCTTCTATATTTTCCATTTCATTTATTAAAACTTTATTATCAAAAAACACAGTGATATCTCTGTGTTGTTGTGAATTAGTTCACACATAGGTGTGAATTTCATTCACACACACGGAGTGCTCGTTATTTCCACGGTTTTAATTTCTTCAATCCAATTCTTGTTATCCATATTCTGCCCACCATTGAGATTATACCATCAATGGAGGGATAAACCTTTAATGGGTTGATCTTACGAGGATGCAAAGGATGGATTGAATGTTATTTTATGAACGAATTGTTGTTAATTGGATAATTAATTTAAGACATACATTCTTCAATTATTTCTACTCTTCATCTTTACTGTGTTTGAGAAAATTAAATTAAATTACTAAATGACCATATACCTTGGAGAGATCATGAATTTGGTTCTCTAAGTATATAGGGGATTAGTAATTGTGTTTAGTAAGAACAAAACCAGAAAATGATGAAGATAATGTTATTTTTTAAGAATGGATTCATCGAAAATTAATAAAACCAAAATTGTCTAATGAAGTAAAATTCATTCAATCCACCCCGAGAATAATCCTAAGATCAACCCATTTACATTTAATTGAATTCACTTAGGTTTATTAGTGTTCTTTAAAAACATCCAAAATCAAAACCAAATTTGGCCACTTCACATCCCATCCTCCACCAAATCATAGCATCTCAAGGTTACTTCTTTGGTCCCTGTGGACTCGACCCCTACATGTACTACATCGACCGATATTACCAGTTGGGTAAATTTGGGCGCAACCACTCATCACACATTTTTTAGGGGAATTATTGTCTACTCTGGGACTCTCTTTATTGATTTAAGTTATGTTCGTGAATCCTTATTAAATTACCTAGTATAAAATGAGATTTTCTTTAGATCTGACAATCAATGATTGATATATAGGAAATTTAGAGAATCTTTTATATGTATTTGAGGTTCTTCATCAATATAGAATCATCTGTATTTTTTAGAGATTCATAGTGAATGGTATCCTTTAATACATTATATAAAAGTCTCTTGTTCATTATGATGACCATACTGGTTTTAAATCCACTCAGTGGGGCACTTAAAGTTTATTGTCATTCAAAAGGACTTGAATTATTTCATAGTTGGGATCATACCCATACCCGCAGATGGGCTACTTACTTATCCTTTGTTTAGAAAAGGAATCAGAACCCACGTAGTTCGAGGGAGGGAGTATGATGTTTATTCATGATTGATGGCTCAAAGAAAGATGTCATGATTACTTTTACACTCTAAGCTCACGTGATTCATGCTCCGTGTGAGAAACAAGAGGTATTGGTGAAACCAGACAATTGTGCCATGAAAGATGCAATGATATGGGGATTATGTATGTATGATTTCCCAAAAATAGATGAATATTGGGTTTTACTTCAGAGAAGAAACCCAGAAATAAGGTCCATAAAGGTATATGTGCTTTATGGAGATTTGGATACTCTAACTTGGGGCTTAATCCTGAGGAAGATGCCCAAATTAGGAGGGGACTTAGGGATTACTCCTGAGGAGGATACCCAAATCAATGGAAATTAAGACTAGTTAAGAGAAATTATGACTGGGGCTTATTCCTGAGAAGGAGGCCCAGGTTAAAGGGACTTGAGAACTGGGGTTACTCTTGAAAAGGAGGCCCAGGTTAGGGAACTTATGATTGGAGTTTATTCCTGAGAAGGAGGCCCAAGTTAAAGGGACTTGAAATTTGGGAACTTGGGGATTACTCCTGAGGAAGATTCCCAAAATTAAGGGAATTTAGAAGACTGGGGATTACTCCTAAGGAAGATGCCCAGGTTAAGGGACTTGGGGCTTACTCCTGAGGAGGATGCCCAGATTAGGGGACTTGGGGCTTACTCCTGAGGAGGATGCCCAGATTAGGGGACTCGGGGCTTACTCCTAAGGAGGATTCCCAAATTAATGAGGACTTGGGGCTTACTCCTAAGGAGGATGCCTAGATTTTGGGAACTTTGAGACTGGGGCTTACTCCTGAGGAGGATGCCCAGATTAGAGGTTCTCTTATTTTAAAGGATGAGGTTGAACGAATGAACTCTCTAACCTTAGTGATGTAAAAGATGTGTAAATAACTAGGTTTTGAGAGATTTTCCACATAATTCCTTTTAGATAAGGAATCCAACAAAGAAATCATGCCATTAATGGATTTGGAGAGAATTCTAAAGGCTTAATATTGAAGAGGATAGGTGGATAGGTATAGGAGGGGTGAAATGGGCAGGAAGGGCACCCAAAAAGTGAGGGGCGCGCAAGTCCTGTGTGGGTGCACAAGTCCTGTGTGGGCATGCAAGTATTGGTCACGCAGGTGTACCTGCGCGACACATGTGTACTTGCGCACCACTCAACCCTTAAGGTAGAACTTGGGCGAGGCTTGGCTCAAGCCTTTAGTACTACCCCTGAAGGCTTCCAGAAGAGGGGCACACAAGTTCTGCTGAAGGGGTAAGGTGGCTCGCAAGTGTGTCCATTTCCCTTAAGGGCTGGCCACTCAGGAGCGCAAATGATGATGAGTTTCAACACTTAGGCCTTCCTCCCAATCTTTAGATCTTCTGTTCTAGGTAAGAAATTACCTTAGAAGTGTTCGGAAGCTTTGAGAAGAGACTAGGGCGCCGGGAGCTCAAATCTGAATTTCTGTAAAATTCCTGCTTTTAAATGGGGGGCCCATAGGGGGTATTTATAGGCTAGTGAAGACCCTAGGAAAAATTCAAAGAGGGCGCGCAAGTCACCTGCACGACCACTGGGATGCGCGCAAGTATACTTGCGCAACCTTGCTGGGACTTGCGCGACCCAAGTGCATTTGAATTTTGGTTCATATCTTTGTCAATTTTTTATGTTTCTCCAAAGGATGAATCACTTTGGGTTAAAGGTATTTTTCTTTACATTCCTTTTTCAGTCGTTTAGACTCTGTGATGGAAAGGAGCGTCAACAATCACCATGAAAAAAACGAAGAGTTTTTAGTAGTGATATTTTTCAGGGGTTGCACACGGTTAGGCTAATTGTGTGCACTAACCATGCAACCCAATATATGTTTTTTGGAAAATGATCATTTTTGCCTTAAAAAAACTTAAAACTTAAATTTATTTATTTCTTCTTTGTTAGACAGATTGGGGGCCTTGGGAACTCATGTGAAGGAAATCCATAGCTTTTTCTCCTGATCATCCGTTTGAACTCAGAATTGAATGTTTTTAGTCTCTTTGGATTCATGTCGGTGAGTAATTCAATGATTTTGTGTTGTTATTAATTTCACTTTGTATTGAATAGACTATAAATAAGTGATAAAATATTCCCTAATTATAGTATTTTCTTCCATTATTCATTTTTCTTTTGATCTAGGTTGAATTAGGTCTTGATACTGGACAAGCACTCAACTATGGACCTACTATATGTGGTATCATGATTTTAACTTAAATTTTAGTTTATATATATATATGTTGATGTGTTGTGTGATAGATTATCCAAGAGACACCCTTGAGATGAAATTATTACTTAACTAAAATGGATAGGTATGACCTATGTAATTAACGAGACCCATTGATAAATGATTAAAGGTTTAGGACCATGAATTAAAACCACACCATGGGTGAGTTGTTTAATTAATTGGACCACCGTGGGTGACATATAAATTTGATCACCTTTAAACTGTGTCGTTTACCCATTTCCATGGGATGTTGAATGATGAGTTGTGATTGTAATTTTAATTTATTAAAGAAAGTGAATGAAAGACCATGTCCCTAGGCTCTAGCCTTGTAATTGATTTCTCAAGCATGAGTTTCTTCTTATAATGAAATGCCCACATGGGATAATTAATAGACTGCGTATTTTAAGCTTAGACCTTTCCTTGAACCACCTTCTGAGGTGAGGTTGGATTGAAATGATCATGGTGATGAACTTTGAAATAATTAAATGATATGGATAGAATGTTTATTATATTACTTGGGTGACGCATGGGTTAATATAAGAACACCATGGATGGAATCATTTTTATATTACTTTACTTACACCAGAGTGATACTTGGACTCCTTATGGACACCCAAGGATGGACTTAGAGGGACTATTCTATATACACTAGGAGTGAGACTTGGTATCCCTTAGTGGACCTCTAAGGACGAACTCAAAAGGTTATGATGTTATACCACACCTAGAGCAATACCTAGGTTTTGATGAGGATTTCCATGGATAGGATTGTAGGGTGTTTGGTTCATGTCATGCCTGAAGTGATATCTGGATTCCAAATAAGGAACAGTAAGGACGAGCTGAAGTTCTTAATTGAATAATTAATAAAAGGATATATATGATGAATATTTCAATCTAAAGAAAAATCTTGTATTAGGTCAGATCCTTATACTAAATTGATCATCTGGTTAGGAAAATATTGATCACATAGAATTATGGGGAACACTAGGCTACAAGACAGGTCCCAAGACTTATTTATAAAATGATATAGGATTGATTATTTATCTAGAGAAA
Source organism: Viscum album (assembly GCA_963277665.1). Taxonomy (NCBI): domain Eukaryota; kingdom Viridiplantae; phylum Streptophyta; class Magnoliopsida; order Santalales; family Viscaceae; genus Viscum; species Viscum album. The sequence goes on from OY728125.1 coordinate 564,453,220, forward strand.
TTCCATGTAAGGACAAATCAGGTAGCAGATGACATGTGTCCAGGGGAACCTGGACCTTTATGGGTTGTTTATATACATCACTTCTTTTACATGTTATATTACAACTTGAACATTGTTACTATTATATATTAATTGACTGGATGACATTAGACACTGTTGGTGATGGCCTACTAGGATTTTATCTCAAAACCTACTTGGGCCGCCTTTGGTATGCGAGTACATTATATTTCTATATTTATTTATAAGGTAAAGTTCCATGCTATATGTTTTTTTATTGTTGCTTAGGATCAAGGGAGCACAAGACCGAGATGATTCTCATGATGCTAGCTGTATATAGATCATTTGGTCTTTTGTATATTATGTATATTTATTGTACTATATGAATTATTATTATTATTGTATAGTTCATGACATAATCATTATTTTATATATATGATACTGATCTGAATTTTATTATTTTAGTCATTTACTTATTACAGCTGTATTTTATGCTTCTTCCATGATGGTTTATTTGACCTATCATTCATAGTGTCATATTCTGCTGTGTTGATTCTCATTTATATTTGTATTCCCCTATTTCATGATATGTATATATTCTTCACCACTTTGATATAAGAGAAAAATATCTCCACTATCACCCCTTTTGACACTCACTACTATTCGACAGCCTCTAGCATATGGGGAGGCGCGCTTGAGGCCATGTGGCCCCCCGAATTAGAACACCATTTAGTGGAACTTGAGTCTAGATGTTACAAAGTGGTATTAGAGGGTTATTTTAATTTCTTCATTACTATTTGGTTATAATAGATAGGATATTAGAAATCAATTTGGTTTTGGTAATGAGTTGTGCTTGGGAGTAGCTAACCCATGTATAAAGAAAAGGCAAATTGCCTCAAATGAAAATTGTTGTTTTTTTATTGTGATATTATAGTTGATTTGATTTCACCAATGGGTAATGCACTTGAATTATGATATTATTATTGATATGATTATGTATTTTCATTCTTAACTCAATAATGTGAGTGAAACTAAGCATTGGTCTCAAGCATCATTTTAGGAACCTATTAGAATTCACTTGCCATGCATCATGTCATGCCATATAGGTGCATTTCTTGATAGCGTGGTTTGATTATTTTTCCTTGTCTGATATAGAACTATTATCTTGTTAGTGTTATGATAGGTAATTGAGAAAATACGGTTGGTACTTAGCATGTCTGTCATAACCTAAATAATGTTTTCCTAATTAGGCTTCAACATACACCCTAATCAGCCTATTATGGCACATTGAGACATGAACTGAAATGTGTTATGGTTAGAATTAAATTCATGACACCTTTAAATTTATTAGGAGTATGGGAACTTATAAATTGGAAATGGTGATCTGTATAATTAAACCATCCATGAGAATTGTTATAGAAATATGAAATAAATGAAATTGAATTGTTTATAGAAGGGAAATTGACCTAGGCCCGACCTTAGTAGTGGGAAGTAGGCAATATCTCTTGATTTCTTATGATCTATATGTCACACAGACGGGATTGAAGGAGCAGAAATATGGGTGTGATTCCTATATATGAAGTATTATACCTATCCTATTTTAATATTTGTTCTTTTAACGGTTGTTTACTATTGTTTGAGGCATGCGCTTCACATTTTTAGAGATATGCCACTACAACATACTCTAGTTGCATGACAATAGGGTGGCGGTGACCATGCACTAGAGGTGGTGGGCCATGGGATACCAATAGATCCCCCTATAGTTCCAACTGAGGCACCAATGATAGTTATAGACACAGGATTAGAGTCATAGTCCCAAGAAGTATTTTGTTTGTTTCATGTAGACTATTCAAGGAGCACCACGACATGTCCCGACTATGGAAGAATTGACGCCTGAGTTCCAAAAGATGCATCCACCAACATTTTTTAGGGATGTCATATTATAGGCTATGGATTCAATGATAGATTCTATTTTTTCTATCATTGAGTTTCTTGATACACCTACCAATAGGAGAGTGAAAACCACTACTTATATATTGCGTGATTCTTCTAAGAGATGGTGAGATGTTATTACTCAGAAGGATCATCATCAGGAGATTTCTTGGATGGATTTTTATATAGCCTTATATGATAACTTCTATCTTGATATGTTTAGGGCTGATAGAGCCTGAGAGTTCATGCACTTGGAGCAAGTAATGTTATCTGATATGGATTATTCAACCCATATTACATTTCTCTAGCACTTCACAACTATTTTGATGGGTGATGAGTTATCTAAATCCAAGAAATTTGAGGATGGTATCATGTATGAAATTTGATCATAGGTGAATGTCTTTCACATGAATACCATTTCTGTAATAGTGAATTAGGTGATCATCACAAATCATAACTTGAGAGATGTTGGGGGTGCGATCTAGGGCGGTTGAACACCTAGATCTAGTGCTACATAGACTAGTAGTATGAAGTTTCATCTGGAGCTTTCGTGTGGTGATATTAGTAGCTAGATCACATACTCATGTAGCCATGTGAGGTGCCACTAATGTGGTATACTGGGACATATAAAAACTCAGTTCACAAGAGATCTAATTGAGTTCTGATCATGCGACAAGATGGGCCATCTAAAATGCCTTTGTTGAACGTTTCCTCAGGTGGCTTGTGAGAGAGGGTATGGACTAACTCCACATATAGGAGTGGGGTCATAAGATTCTCTTCAGGTAGGTATCAAGAGTACATCCAAAAAATTATGATGAGGTGGTGGTTGTGGTTGTGGTATTCAGATTCCAGATTTATAGAAAAAATAGAGTAGATCTACTTAGGGTATTCAGGTTTTATCACAGGGCCACAAATTAGGCTAGATATATGCAGTGAAACTAACACCTGTGGAGAATAATCCCAAACCTCATACTATGATAGGTAATATTCTTATAGCCTCTAATTTAGAATATTCTCTTTTTTATATAATCACTTCTCATAGCTTTATATATATTCCCGTTGTAGAGAGACTTGGGAACAACATTCAGTGTTCTGATGTAATTATGATGCTTGATACTCCGTTGGGGGTTTTGATGGGGATACATATTAGTGCAGGGAGTTCCCCATTGATATTGGTGGGTACCACTTTGTATGAGACATATTTTACCTCGAGATGACAGGCTTTGACATCATTCTCATGATGGACTAGTTTTTTCCCTTTTATGCTTTCATTGATTACTATTGTTGAAAGGCAACATTCACATCACTAGATGGTAAAGAATTTATTTATAAGGGTGAATGAGATGTCCAGGTGAGACGAGATGGATTCAAACATCATGGTATGGTTAGGATGATAGGATATATTATAATTTTATATCTGGATGATCAAGGAACATATCAGAAAGATTTCCTTATAGTGGTCAGTCATTTTAGGGATTTTTTCCCAGATAACTTTTCAGGGCTACCTCTAATGCAAGAGGTAGAGTTATCTATTGATCTAATTCTAGGTGTTACAACCATATCCATTCCTACTTATAGGATGAAAACTATTGAGATGAATGAGTTCAAGGGAAAACTAGAGGATTTATAGGCAAAGAGTTTTATCCTACCTAGTACTTCTCCATGCGGTTCACCAATTTTTGTGTGTGTAAAATGTGGAAAAAACTCTCAGGATATGTGTGGATAACTAAAAATTAAACCAACTGATGGTTAAGAACTGGTATCCTCTACCATGTATAGATGATCTTTTCAACAAGCTCTATGTATATCAGGTGTTCTCAAAGATTTATTTAAGACCTAGTTATCTTCAAATGCATGTTAGATCATCAGACACATCACACATAGCTTTTTCATATTAGGTATAGTGTATTTGAGTATTTGGTTATGTTGTTCAATCTCATGAACGTGCCAATGGTTTTCATGGAACTAATTAATTGATTTTTTCATCCTTATCTAGATTCATTTGTTTTGGTATTTGTGGATGATATATTAGTGTATTCTCATAGTCAACATGACCAAGCTAAATATCTTGATATCATATTGGATACAATGATAGAGCATCAGTTATTTCCTAATATCACAAAGTTCCACTTCTAAATGGATTATATTCAATTCCTAGGTAACATTATCTTAGAGACAAGAGTATCAATTGACCTAGAGAAGGTGAGAGATATAGTTTCCTCTGGGCAACCCAAGAACGTCTTTGAGATATAGATTTTCTTTGGTATAACTGGCTATTACACGCAATTTATACAGGACTTCTCATGCTTATAATCACCTCTATGGGTTTGACTAAAAAGGGTGTCAAATTTATATGGTCATATTTCTATGAGACAAATTTTCAGGATCTGAAAGAGATATTGACTTTAGTGCCCATACTAATTTTTCCAAAGCCAGATATGAGTTACATTGTTCACTATGATGTATCAAGTATCAGGTTTGTAGCTATTTTGATTCATGAGGAGAGAGTCGTGGTGTATGGGTCTCATTGGTTGAGTTCACACAATAGTAACTACCCAATGCATGATCTTGATCTAGTCATTGTTGTACATGCCTTTCACTATTGGAGGCATTATTTATTGGGAGAGCGATTTGTGGTGTACACAGACCACAAAATCCTCAAATAAATCTTTACACAACACGACTTAAATTTGAGGAAATGAAGGTGGGTTGAGTACCTACAATATTTTGGCTTAGATCCTATATATATGACTGGTAAAGGCAATTTAGTTAACGATGAATTGGACAGGAGGACTTAAATAAAGACAGTTTAGGAGTCTAGTAATGAGTGACAACTTATGGATTGGTTTTTATAAATTCACTTGGAGGTGCAAGATAATCGTGATCAGACTTTTCTTTCATCCTTAATTGTGACTTATATCCTCCTAGATAGAATGAGGATAAGAAAAATATCTGATTCCAAAGGATTATTCTTATGGGAGAGTGCGGCTGGTGAGGACCCTCCTCCTGTTTGGGTTATAGGCAATGATGTAATTCTCTATATACATGGTCATGTATGGGTTTTAGAAGAAATATAAAAGGAGATGATGCGAGAATTTTATGCTTCAACTTGGTTAGTTCATCATGGCACTACCAATATGTATTGAGATTTATGTCTCTAGTATTGGTGATCAGGTATGAAAAGAGACGTAGCTGGTTTTTTCATGTGGTGTTCCACCTATCAGCATCTAAAAACATAACACCAATGACCAACCAGAATTGTATAGAAACTTACCATTCCCGAGTGGAAATGGAATGATGTTGTGATGGATTTCATTATTGGGTCATAAAGTTCATCATGAGGTAGTGATTTCATTTGGGTTTTTGTGGATAGGCTCACAAAGGTTTCTTATTCCCTACCTATCTGGGAGACCTTTACAATAGATGAGATTTTGCGGTTTTATATCCATCAGATTTTGCACCTTCACAAGGTCCCTCATACAATCATTTTAGATATGGATTCCTAGTTTACTTCACAGTTCTCACAAGGTTTGCATAGGGTATTGGTTACACAGGTGTTTCTGATCACAACATACCACCCTCAAACCAATGGCGAGCCAGAGTGCACGATTTTGGTGCTTGAGGACATGCTCTAAGAATTTGTCTTTGATTTTGGAGTCTCTTGGGAGAAACATATACCATTCATTGAGTTCTATTATAATAAAATATTTCAAGATATGATATATATGCTGACTTATAAGGATTTGTTTGGTAGGACATGCCGATCAGCCCAGTGCTGGTTAAAGGTGGGAGAGGCAGCGATGCTTGGTCCATGTCTCGTTCAAGAGACTACAAGGCAGTTTTGGTTGATTTAGAAGTGGATAACTATTTCACAGTCTCAATAGAAACATTACACTGATCACCATCAATGAACTATAGAGTTCAGGGTTGAGGATTAGGTCTTTTTATGCATCTCACCGAGGTTGGGATATAAGAGGATTAGAAGATAGGGTAAGCTTTCACCACGATATGTCAGGGAATTCAAGATTATGGGTAGAGTTAGGCTAGTAACCTATCAGTTGCAGTTACCTTAGAGTTACCAATCCATGCATGATATCTTCCACATATCTTATCTCTACCATTATCATTCAGACTTGTCTCATGCTTTTCAGCCCAAGGAGGTTGAGTTATAGGTAGATGTATCTTTTGATGAGTACCCTATTAATATTTTGGATCATAGCATGAAGGTTATATGTGGTCGGGTAGTTCCTTTAGTATGGGTTCTATGGTAGTATAACTGTATATAGGATAAGAACTAGGAGTGGGAGGTTGATGTACAAGCATAGTGGCTGGAGTTGTTCATAGATGATTCTTCACCACTCTTGGAAGGGAAACTTGAGGATGAATTGCTTTAAGGGGGAAGTTTGTAAGAAACCGATTCTTCCTAGAGTTATGAAATCCTATAAATTCCATTAGTTTTTGATTTAAATTCTTGTTTATGGCCTAAAGAGAGTACCCAATTTGATCATGGGTGTATCAGGAGTGTCTGTGGATTATTCGAAGCCCAAAGGATGACTTTTTTTGGAAAAATCAGACTGGCCACATGGTTAGGAGAAACTGTGCAGGGCAGGTCACATGGTTACCCTGAACTATGAGGGGATGGAAAAAGGGATCTAGGAGCCATACTATTTGAAAAAACCATATAGAGGGAGGAACACATCTGTGAAAAAACTGTATATTTTTTTATCAATGGGATCTTACACGGTTTGGGCACAGTTAGGATAACAGTGCGCACTAAATGTGCGACCTAGTATTTTTTTTGAAAAAATGAACATTTTTCAATTAAAACCACTTAAAACCAAAAATCTATTTATTTCTTCTCCATTAGAAATATTGTATGCTTTTGGAGATCTTTTTAAGGTGATCCATGTGTAGTACCCCCGGTTTCTGGTATGTAACCCTTGTTTTATGATTTTTAAGCACATGAAGCATATGAGAAATGGTTGGGGAAAGTATGGAGACTTTTAAAGCGTAAAAGGGAAAAATGTGGGGATATACAGGCTGCGCACGGTTTTCCCAAACCGTGCGGAAGCCGTGCAGGTGGTGGTCATTTGGACAGAGGAGACCACACGGTGTGCGCACAGTTTGGGAAAACCCCACGAGGAGGTCGTGTGGAGCGCCTCTTCCAAGCAGTGACTACCGCATGGTTAGCGCGCGATTTGACTAACCGTGCGGACTAACCATGCAAGAAGTCAACTTAGATCCTATTTTTAAGGATCTAATCCATTTTATCCTTAAACCCACTCGTTTTTGTTCCTAGACGGCCCTAACATGGGATTTATCTCTAGTGAAGGTGGGAAAAACTTACCAGGCATTTTGGAAGCGATCCGGAGGGTTGCCTTGGCGTTTAGAGGCCAGTTGATCGAGTTAAGTCTCATTTCCTTTAGTTTTCTTAGATCTCGTTCTTCCCTCTTGATGGATACTTAGATCTACGCCCAAGGTGGGTAGATCTAAGGTAGTGGATGACTTTTAAGTTAGGTTTTTGTTTTATTGGTGACTAGGGGAAGGAATCTAAAAAGGTTTCGGGGACTAGTTGACTCGGTTTTGTTGGCCTTCTTCTTCTGTTGTTGGTTTCACCTAATTTATTGAGGTAGGTGTCTTCACTCTCAATTACTCTCTCTTATAACTTGAAGTCTTAGTTTCAAATTTTTTTCCTTGTTTGGAATGGTTTTTTTATCTGTTGTGAAAGAATGGTTGAAACCCCTTTTTAGTAACGGGTGATGGAAATTGTGTGTTTTTTGGAAAGTGGTTGTTGAAGTAAATTTAAAATGGTGATTTTAAATTGGCTATGGCTTTGCTGCTTGAAATAAATGGTTTTCAATAAAAGGGTGATGCTTTATTGAAAGGTTTTGAACACACGTGGTTTGGCCATATGTTTTCATGGGTTGTGGTGTGTGTTCATGTGCATTGGGATGAATAAGGGTGAGAAGTCCCCCCATCAAAAGGTTGGGATGGATAAGGGTGAGAATTACCCCCATAAAAAGGTTGGGACAAATAAGGTCGTGAAGTACCCCCGTCAAGGTAGTCCACTAAGTGACGACTTAGTGGAAGGATAACTCACCACTCGTGAGTATAGGGAGGTCCAAGTTGCATGCATGGCTGGTTGTGTGGATTTGTGAAATGGAATGAATGTTCCAAATGGAAATGTGAATTTGATTGGAAACTTTTCTTGGTTGATTTTCTTGAGAAAGATGGGTTTTGTTGGAAAATGGTTTCGATATGGAACTTGTTTTATTGTGAACTGTTTTGGAATTTTTTTTATATAAATTGTTTTATATAAATGTGCTAACATGTTTTATCCTAGAGGAATGGGTTGGGAAGTCATCGGGGAAAGCCTACTGAGTTTCATTACTCACCCCCTGCTTTGGCACGTTGGTGCTTTTGTAGATGTCATGTACTGGGATGTTAGAAAAGGTAAAGTGTTGTATACTGCTTCGTGATGCTTGGGCTGGTTCGTGATGTTGGAGCTTGGAGCATTTGGAGCATAGAGTTGGGTTGTTGTCTTGTAGTCTTTGAGTTTGTCTTTCCACTTTTTACTCTGATTTAGTGTTGGTTTCCATTGTGGTACTCTTGGTTGGTTATGATAATATAAATGGTTGAGTTTCCTTAGCTGTTATCGTGCATCATTTAGTTGATCAGTTTGGTTATAGTTGTTGGTTTGGTGGTATTTTCAAAAAGGGTAAATCGTCCCCCACTTGTTTTGAAACCCTTCGGCATTTATTTCCAGCCTTTTGCGCTTTAGGGATGTCTCTTAAGGCCTAGTAATGACTCGTTGAGCTCTCAAGCCAATGGGAATTGGCGGGTCATTACAAATGGTATCAGCTTGTTCGTTCCTTGCCTAACAAGTGGTCATCGATGATCTTGGTTGTGGAGTTTAAATTCATTTTCATCTATTCCTTGGGTTGGAATCTTAGACAGGAGTAGGATTGTCAATACTTGAAATGTATAGCATAAAAGGACGTAGCTAACCCGTTTATGCTGAACTTCAAGTTACCAGGGTGTTGGGTACATAAGTGTTTTGGATACACTTCTAGAATGTTGGAAATCTCATTATCATGGGTTTAGCCAGTGAGATTCACATGACATGCATTTTAGAGGAATTAATTCCCACTGGGATTTCATATCTCACTGTGAGGAATGAGTAAGAACTTCGTGTAAGGCGCCAATTTTTGAAAAATGAAAAAATTGTTTTCAACTGAAAGACTTTGAAAACATGGTATTCAGGGTATTTTGAAAATGTATTGTTTTTAAAAAAGTATGTGGGATGTTTTAAAAAATGGTTGAACATGGGAAAAAGGTTGTTTTGGAAAACAACATGGTGATAGTTGATGTGATAGAATTTGAAATGCTAAGCCTCCAGTTGCTTGGAAATGAGACTAACGGCATGCGTTGTTTGTATAGAAAATGGCACCCGTTAGGCGTCATAGAAACCAACCCAAAGAAGCTGCGGAGAATGTGGTTACACCTGAACCATGTGTGAACCAAGAGCTAGTTCAGAGTATAGTTCAAGCATTCCAGGCTGTGGACATGGGGAATTAGAGGGATGAGTCAAGGCATGTAGACCATTCCGTCCAGTTCCAGAAGCATAATCCACCCATCTTTCGGGATAATTCTGAACCAGAAAGGGTGGAGGTGTGGCTGAGTAGGATGAATCGTATCTTTGATTTCATCGGCACACCAGCAGAACTGAAAGTAAAGTTGGCGACGTATATGCTGGAGGATCTTGCACAACAGTGGTGGGAGCTAGTGGTGTAGGCTAAGGTGGATCAAGTCCTGGACTGGGAGGAATTTTAGGAATTGTTCAATAAACAATTCTATCCTCACACGTTCAAGATGCAGAGGACGATGGGATTTTTCATCCTGAAGAAGGAGAATATCTCTGTCACAGAGTATGCGACTAAATTCATGAATTTAGTTAACTTTGCACCGTAAGTTGCTGCAAGTGCGTCACTGAAGGCATGCATCTTTGAATCAGGGTTTTGACAAGAGATTCACTTGAAGATAGTTGTGCTATGTATTACGAATTATACGAAAATGGTAAACAGAGCAACAATAGCTGAAAGAGACATCGCAGGATTTATGGGAGGAGGAAGTATGATGATACCCACGAGAACGGGTGGGAACTCTAATGCTGGGAATAAGTGGAAGAGGGACACTTACTTCCAAGGTGGGAGTGAGAATCAGAATCAGACGACTGGATCAGTGAATCTTCCTCCACGACCCATGATGAAAGCCGGGTGTTTTCAATGTGGCTCAACTGATCACATAAAGTGAGATTGTATGATGAAACCTAGACAATATCACAATTGCAAGAAGATGAAGCATCTACAGTGCTATTGTAGGAATGCTCTGAGGTCGGGTGCTTGTGAAACTTCTCAGGCGTCGCAAGCATCGTATGCTTCGACAGGATGAGGACAACAGAGTCAGTCTCATCAGCATAATAGAGCTATCCATGGTGATTCTCGAAATACCATGACTCCTCAACCAGGGAAATCTCAGTAAGGCAATAAGGAGAACAGTGCAGCGACAAAGAAATTGTTAAGAAACTCTTGATCACATACCATTACGGGGAACATTGGGCTATGTGCTAGGTCTGTAGACTTATTTATAAAATGTTACAGAAGTGACCGTTTATCTAGAGAATTTAGGGATAAGTTTGAATCAGGAAGCAGAGGACGGGTTTCCATGGGAACCCAAACCATTATGGGTTGTTTACATACAACATTTATTTTACATATTCTGTTACTACTTGCACATCGTTACTATTATATATTCACTAACTAAATGGCATTAGATACCATTGGTGGTGGCCTAATGGGATTTTACCTCACACCCTACCAGGGGCACCTTAAGTACCCAAGTAGATTATATGTTTATAATTATGGATAAGGTAAAGTTCCCTATTATAGATTTTTTATTTGTTCTTAGGTTTAGGGGAGCACATGACCAAGATGAGGCTCATGATGCTAGCTATAGGTAGATCTTTTGGTCTTTTATACCTTTTGTATGAATACTATACTATATTCCCACCTAATATTTTTTATAGATCATGGAATAATCATCATATTATATATATAATACTGATCTGGCTTTTATTATCTCATTTTTTTTACTTATTACTGCTACATTATATGCTTCTTCTATGGTGGGTTACAGAACCTTTCATTCATACCATCTTGTTTTTGTGTTGTTTCTCATTTATATTTTTCTTCTGCTATTGCATGTTATGGATATCGGTTGTGCCACTTTGATATGAGGGTATAGTCTCCCCATTATTACCCCTTTTGACCCTCACTGCTAGTCAGTATCCTTTTGTGTATGAGGAGGTACACTTGAGGCCATGTGATTCACCGGGTCGGGGCACTCGGGTCGCGATGTTACAAAGAAGCTATCTAAAATGAATCAGATACATTTGAATATGGAAATATGAAAATATATTTAAAACTAAAAGTTGAGGCACAGAAAAAAAATTCCTCATCCTTGTTTTGGACCATATCATATATGATTATTAAGTGGGGGTGTGTGTTGAACTGAAAAATGGTGGAAAAGAATTATTACACTTGATTTTTTAATATGTTTGTTGAAGATGAGTGAAAGTGTTTATGAGTAAAATTTCTTGGGAAAGCGCCCTATTATAGGTTTTTTATTTCTTCTTAGGAGCAGGGGAGCACGTGACCAAGCTGAGGCTCATGATGCTAGTTAACCAATGACAATATTGAGAAAATACGTTTGAAGAAGAAAAAGGTTGAATAGAAGTTCAAAGAATCCATCCATGGGGTATTGAGTATGAATATTGGTGTATCAGGTAAAGAATATCCTTTAGATGGTGTTTTGGAGTGATTGGAATGCCTTGGGGTGTTTTGGTTGGGTTGATTCCAATGGACATGAATTCTAGATTTATAGGTTGTTGAGATCTATCTAAGTTCATGATATATAATATATTTTTCTGTCTTCAAAATTTGGAAAATAAAATATCTTACTTGAGATACGTAAGATATTTGGTTCGGAGAGGCATTGAGAAAACAATAAAGTCATTGCATACACATAATTTTCTCATATGCATAATATATTTTCCTCAAAACTAAAGAATCACTTAAGTCCCAAGATTCACCCCATATACATAACATCTTGTATTGGGATGGATGAATGCTTTGGCAAAGACATTGGATATGTAACATTTTATAAGTGGTATGTATGTTTTTCACTAGAAATGTGGCCATGCCTAAAAATTGACACAATACATAAGATTTATAAAATCTTATGTATACGATATAGGTTTGATGAAAATGAAGCAAAGGACAAAAGATCGCTAAGATGCATAAGAGTTTTTAGGAGCTCAAACAAAATTCAGTTGAGGTAAAAAACTTACGCAATGAGTAATTATTATAAAAACTTATGTATGAATCACGAGTTTGAGGAAATGTGGAAAAGTCTCTGATTTCAATGTGATATGTAATATTTTGTAAATCTTATGTAATATTTTGTAAATATTACATAAGTTTTTTATAGTTATCCAAATGTGAAAGTGTTGAATAATTTTTAGAAGGAGGATTAAAAAATAAAAAGATGGTGTACAATATGTTCTCCAAATGAATAAATATCACAATTATTTAAAGGGTTGTGATTCAAGCTGAGAATGAAGAACAAGCTGAAGTCTATTTTGTGAAAGGAGATGTAGTCACACTGCAAAGGAGTTTTTCATGCCGTGATGAAATTTTATGTGTGTGAGCATGCATTCCATCATGGATTAAAATGATCATGGGTTTTTAAAGAAAAGCGAGTCATGATATTTGTAGACATTGCATGGAAATTAAAAGTTTGAGTAACCTTGAGGATTAAAGAGATATATTTTTTCCCAAATTTAAATGAATCAAACTAGAGGATTTTGATGGGAAATATAAAATATGAGAAGGTCTTGCTGTTGTAAATTAAGAAGTTTCCATACATCAAATATTGGAAACATTATCCATGATATTCTGTGAATAATAAATAGGGAATAAGTAGATGATAAGTGTGAGAGATTGAAGAGAACTCGATAATGCTATTCTAAACAAGACACTTTTTTGTATCATAGAAGAAGAAGAAGCCAATGTCATCCAGTGACAACAGATATCATGCATTGAGGAAGTAGAAGGAGGAGAAACAAGTTTGAAGCCATGTTTTGCAATATTCATATACCTTGAAGGAAAAATAATAAGGCAATAAGAAGAGTCAAGAAAGCCTAACATTATTGTTGTAATTCATGATACTTGTGTGTTGGATTACTTGAAGAAAAATAGAGGAAGGAGATTGTGTGAAGTATCTTGATATTTAAATGTGTTGATTATTCTGAAATTAAGTTGAGAGAACGAAGTCGACATACATGCAACACTATCAATTCCACTCTAGCTATCAAAGACCTGTTGCTTGAGGATGAAGATCTTACCATCAGGATGCAATGACATCTGGAGCTCAAGGAGGATCATATTCAAGAGTTCTTCGAGGAAGGCCACTGAACACTGAAAGGTATGAGTATAAGCTAAGTTGAATATTGGAGTGATCCACTATAAAAATTTCCATCCAATTGGTTGGTTGAAGAACCATTGAGAGATAGTTGTTGTTGGACCTTATTTTGCACTCACTTGTGTATTATGATGAAAAAAATTCTAGGAATTGAGGAAGAACATTTCCCTCTTCTTGTTGTAACCACTCTTCCATATCAGTGATTGTCCTATTTCCGAGAACTCGATCCGAACACTAAGGATTGAGTATCCACATTGGAACCAGACCTTATAAATCTATACACTGTTTTGGTTTTCTTTATTCTCTACATTGCATGTTGTGGTGGGCGTCAATGACGCATTAATAGATCCTTATTAATTGAGACAAAAGTTCAAATATCAAGATGAGATAATTCAAAAGAGGAAGTGAAACTCAGTAAAACAGAGAAACACTGATTCACCCAGCTCTCAGTGTTCCCACGAGAACAACCGTAGATTTCAAGACACACACACGCTCATAAACACACACACACATAACATAAATAAACATGTTACAAGTGTCTTTTCATGATATGGAAGAGAAGTGTATTCAAGAGTAGGAATATATTTCACCCTGCTTTTATTCTATTTATTTATTTTAGATTTATCCTATAAACAATCAATCATTTAAGAATCACTGATCTTTTAAAATAGTGACAAATTTATAGATTGATGATGAAGGATGCACATGGGGCTGAGCTGACATTCTTGGTTGGGCCCACGATGAAGCCCAATAATGAATCTAGCCAATGGGAGACACGTTGCTTCTCAGATTCAAAGGGTTTCAATATGAATCTGTATTCCATGAGTCAATGCGGATCCGAAAGATCAGCTCCAAGGGATAGTCTGGGTGTCACGGTTCGGGAGTCGTTGGTTCATAACGGTTCGCTGGTGGGTACGTTCGAACAGGACACTGCTGCTGCTATTGTGGGCTTGCAGGAGGTGGCCCACTGCTCGACGCCCACTGCGCACTAAGGGGGGCCTCTGCTCATCCACTGCTATTGTCAAGTTTGAAAGGCCACTTAGCCACTACTATGGTTTTTGGGTGCTGTAGATTGGTAAAAATAGGCTCATTCGTATTTGTTGCTAACCCATGTGTGTCGTGGTTCAAGTGAACATAGCACTGTTTGATTTAAAGGAGGTTCAGGGCTGGTTCGTTAGGGGCTGTCATGCCGGTCAAGCTACATTTTTGGCTGTTGGGGGTCCTCCTGACGTGGGGACCCCACTAGGTTCATTAAAAAAAAAGAAACATAAGAAAAAAGATATGGTGGAGGCCAGCTACATACTTCTCAGGGGGGAGGTTTTGGGAAGTGGGATATCTCTCTTCATTCCATGCACAAGGTGTCGTAAGGGTTTTAGATATTTGTTTTCAGATATACAACCGGTGAAATTCTATGGGTATGATTGATTTTTATATGAAGTTCTTTTTTTATTTGGCCCTCATGTTTTTCATCAAGATCTTTTATTCGAACAAAAGACATCCTCCATTCATGGTCATATTTATTTGGATTTCCTTATCTGGCTACATTCTTCATTTCAGGCGCTTTCAGACTACATCTTATTTCTACCTTCGACCGAGTTTTATTTTTGAGATATCGCTCATCTTTGAAGTCTGTATGGTAGTATTGATTATTAGTAGATTCTACTTTTTGGACCAGGTCTCGTGGTTTTTCTCTATTGAGTTTTCCACGTTAAAATTTTCGGATGCCATCATTTATTTTTTGCACAATTTTTTTTGGTTGTTGTACATCTGCATTAAATTTTTAGGCTTGTTTGAAGAGAAAATGAATTTATTTTCACTACGTGTTCGCTTGGTTATTTATTTGTGCATTCATCACTTTACGTCTTTCCCAGCATTTTGTATCAAAGGGTCTAGTTCTTGTTCAGATAAATTATGAAATATAATTACATTTGGATGATTTTTTTGAATGATGGGACCTATCATATGTGGCGATTAAAAATGAAGGATATTTTTTTTCAAGAGAATGCATCTATCGATGTTTAGTACTTGGAAGCCAGAAAAAATATCTAATGAAGAATGAAAATTTAAGTATGAGATGATTTGTAGTTTCATTCGTCAGTGGGTTGAAGACAATGTGATAAACCATATTGTAAGCATCTGTCATGTCATAACTTTTTGGGAGAAACGTGAGGCTACCTATGCTTCCAAGATAGAAAATAATAATTTTTTTCTCCTCAAACAAGTGTTGAATTTGAAGTACAAAAAGGTACATCTATTTTTGACTATTTGAGTGGATTTCAAGGATTTTTTGATAAATTTTCTAGAATGAGTATTACTTTTGAAGATGGGGTTTTAGCGCTTTGGTTGCTTAATACTTTACCCAATTCTAGGGATAATTTGTTTGTTACTCAAACAGGGTTTACTCCTAATGGGGTTGTCAGCTTTATAAAGCCTGCTATTTTGAATGAAGAAGTCAAGAGACATACTCAGGAGAAAATTTCTTCAAAGATTTTAGTCAGAGAATAGATAGAGAAGTTAGGAAATGAATGAGGGAAACATCAGTCAAGATAAGAGCAAAGACATAAGAAAATCCAGGTCGAAGTAGAGAGAGTTTGAATGTCATCATTGTGGTAAGAAAAGACATGTTAAGAAGTTTTTCTATCAGCTGAAAAGAGAAAATCAAATGAAAGAAAATTAGAAAAAGAAAAATGACAATGGAGATGATCATGTCACCGTTGCAACATGGAGTGATATTATTGTTTATGACTCCATTAATATTGCCTCTAACGATTCTTGCTAGGTTGTTAACAGTGATGTCTATTTTCAGATGACATCAAGTAAGGAGTTTTGTACATCTTATAGCCCAAATAATTTTGGGATTTTGAAGATGAGTAATGACGGTCATTATGATGTTGTAGAGATCAGGACTGTTTGTTTGGAGACCAGCATATGAAGTTATCAGATTTTGAAGAATGTTCAACATGCACTTGAGGTTCTTCTGAATATTATTTCTACTAATGTTCTTAATGATTACAGTTTTATTAGTTGTTTTGGTGATGGTCAATGAAGCTTTTCAAATGATACTTGATTGTGGCTCGAAGGAAGAAGTAGTTAGGTCTATACTAGACCAGAAATTCTATTTATCGTGATATTGCTTGTGTTGAGTGCATTTTTTCTTCCAAGTTATGGCATAAGAGGCTGATCTACATTAGTGAGAAAGGTCTTGGTTGTTTGGTCAAGATAAATCTACTTCCATATTTGAAGAGTGTCAAATTGGACACGTGCGATCACTGTATGGATGAAGAAAAGCAGAGTGAGTTTTAACAATCATAATTTGTAC
Source organism: Viscum album (assembly GCA_963277665.1). Classification (NCBI taxonomy): domain Eukaryota; kingdom Viridiplantae; phylum Streptophyta; class Magnoliopsida; order Santalales; family Viscaceae; genus Viscum; species Viscum album. Next base: position 564,470,009 of record OY728125.1, read on the forward strand.
AGGAAGTCATGGATACTTAAATTAGTACATTATGAAGTTTTTAGTCCTTTGAAATCTAAGACCTTTGGTGATGGTCTTTATTTTTTTACTTTTATTGATGACTGCTCATGTAATATTTGAGTTTATGTTTTGAATTCCAAAAGTCAGGTGCTCGATGTTTTTAATCAATTTTAGGTTTTAGCTAAGAGGGAATCTGGTAAGAAGTTGAAATATATTCACACTGACAATGAGGGTGAGTATTGTGGTCCGTTTGATCAGTATTATAAGCAAGAAGATATTTTTCATTAGAAGACTCCTCCTCAGACACTTTAGCTAAATGTTGTAGCTGAGCGGATGAACAAGACTTTATTGGAAAGAGTTCAATGTTTTCTTTTGGAAGCAAAGTTTTCTGGACATTTTGGGGTAAAATTTTATTTAGTGCTTCTTATATTATCAATTTATCACATGTGGTTTCTTTGTAGATAGACACTGCCAAAAAAATTTGGAATGGTAAAGAGATCAATTATGACCGTTTATGTGTTTTTTGGTTGTGAGGATTTTGTATTTCCAAGGTGCATCGACAAACAAAACCAGTGTCCACTATCAAGAAAATCTCGTCTCAAGGAAAATAGAACAACCAACCAACTACAGAAGCACAAAGCTCCATTGGGAGGCTGAGACAACTTGAACGAGGTCTCCCCATTATTTAGTATTTCTTCTAAGAATCGACTCTCGGTGTCTATCATATGATTGAGTTGAAATCTATCATCAAAAGAAAAGTAAACCTTTATTGAAGCCAAGAACACATGTCCACCAACCTCCTCTACTCCTAAGCTCATCTCAGTAAACAAGCTCACCAGAGACCATTGTTCAACTTATTCCTTTATGACTTGTGTCGATAATTTTCTTCTAAATGCATCAGCCACTACATTCCCTTTCTTGGGGCTATATATGATATCAAAATCAAAGGTCTGAAGATACTCAATTAGAATATCTATCGCAAGTTCATATCTCTCTAAGTGAAAATATACTCCAGGCTTTTGTGATCATAATATACTATAAACCACTCTCTAAAGAGATAGTGATGAAATGTTTTTTTGATCTTGAATAATATCTGCAAACTCAAGATCATGGGTAGGGTAGTTCTTCTCACGAGGGAGTAACTAGAATGATCCATAAGATATAACATGTACTGCTGCATTAAGACACATCTCAAACCCATACCAGAAGCATACCAGAAAGCATCATTACCCAAACCTGATTACATAAGGATAAAAACTGAAGATAAAGTCAACCTTATATTAATCTCCTTAAAATATCCCTTAAACTTGTCATTCCACTCAAACCTCACACTCTTATGGGATAAAGCTATCATTGAAGATGCAATTTTGGAGAAGTCCCAAATAACTCATCTATAGTAACCTGCCAAACCCAAGAGTCTTCAAATCTCAAACATGTTTCTGGGATGATCCCAAGACATAACTGCCTGCACATTCAAGATCAAGAACTAAGAAGTCCCAAACAACCCTAAAGTCCCATATCACCACCTAACATGCAGGACAATTGAAACCTTGCTCAGACCTCTTTCCCAAATGCATGAAAATATACAACAATAATGACATAATCTCCGAACAAAAAACCAACACATTAACCCACATTGATGATATTAAAGAATGAGTAGCACTAGTATCATTCAAAGCCAACACCATAGAAGAAAAAATAAACATTGTACCTCTTATAGTAGTTGGCCCTACTTTAGATCCTCTAGAGCACATTATTCTGCATAAATGTTTCTAGAATTTTCCACCTGTACATCCCCTTTTCCCGGATAATGAGACCCACCACCCTTAGAAGCTTTAAAATGAACATGCGACCCATTGGTGAAAGTGGATCCCACCTTACTACCTTGGGATAACTTATCATAGAAACGTTTCATATGACCCGATCACCTACAAAGATGAAATTTTCTAGGAGCCTCTATACAATGATGCTTTGTATGACCAATCCTCCCACACTGGTAGCAGATAATCCATTGATACCCTATAAAACCCCCCAAAACTGGCTCGATAGAAAATTGACAATTCTTTCACTTTATTTTATGACCAGAAGAAGCACCCTGTCTAACTATTTCATCCACTAAAGCTTCGTCCAAGCCCATCCTTCCATATATATCTAACTCAACCAAAGCTGACTTATCCAATACCTATACAATGTTCGAAAGGCACAAAAGAACAGACATTTATCGAACATCAACCCTCATCCCCATCACAAACCTCTGAACCTTTAGGTAACCATTGGGTACAAGCTTCGGTTCTAGATGCACCAACTCAGCAAAGTGGGTGGAGTACTTTATAATAGTATGCCCCCTGCTCCAACATCCAAAATTTATGAGTCTTTTTTGCATGTAAATTATTAGGATAAAATCAATGATTAAAGATTATCTTGAAAGAAACCCTGGTAAGACCTTCTTACAAATTAGCTTGTACTATTGAGTCCCATCGTCTTCTTCCCAGTCCTTCAAGAATATACATGAAAAACCCACCTAAGAATCTTCAGGAGTCTTCAAGAATTTGAATATCATCATAATCCATTCATGACACTCCTATGAATCTTGAGGTCCATTGCCACTACCGAAGACTGGTGGAAGCTACTTGGTAAATTGTCACGACCCATCCCCCGGGGCCCGTGCTGTGACTACCCCAAGCCCTCCTTCCATAGGCTAGGGGCTGGCGACTAGCACCAAAGGTGTAAATCCCTAAGCTGGGAAGGAATTGCCTTTTTAAATTGTAAACATACACAATCAGAGTACAAACTGGAAGCAAAAACTAAGTAAAAACTATATACAAAGAGAGTGCTGAAAAGTAAAGGGGCCAGAAATACAAGCCCAACTGTAAAGTACAAATACAACTAAAAAGGGACAAAATGACTGAAAGGTGAAAGCAGCTCTAGTATTGTCCACCATGGATCCTACCTGTAGGGTAGGTACGGATAGCCTCCTCAGCAATCCACGTCCGTTAGTCTCCTCTGGGTACCGACTCGCCGTGAGGTCCACCTCCGGGTACCGTCCAGTCCTTGTACACTCAGCCTCGGTCAGCGCTGTCTGTCATCTACATCCAACACAACAAGGTGCGAGCATAGCCCATGCAGGGGTGAGTATAACGATACTCAGTAGGGACCCCGAGACCTCCAAGGTCTCTCAAAATCCACCAAGGCTAAACCACATAGTATGAAATCAACAGATAAGCATTACTTAGGTATATGCCCATACATATACCTAATTTATCAAGTAACCAATCTCAATCATGAGGAAAACACAAAAGTCACTGACTCAGCTCACACAGGTATAAAACTTATGGAGAGAGATGGAGATGATTAGATATAGTCACTGAATCATCTAAGCTATCGGACCCACATAGGATCCAGGACCAGTAGTTAGAACTGTCAGACCCACACAAGATCCAGGAACAATAGTCGGAGCTGTCAGACCCACACAGGATCCCGGACCATCTACTCTGTCGAACCCACACAGGATCAAGGAACAAAAGTCAGAACTGTCAGACCCACACATGATCCAGGAATAGTAGTCAGAGCTGTCGGACCCACACAAGATCCAGGAACAGTAGTCAGAGCTGTCAGACCCACATATGAACCAGGAACAGTAGTCAGAGTTGTCAGACCCACACAGGATCCAGGAAGAGTAGTCGGAACGCAACCAGCCTCAAGGTTCAGCTCAAAGCATGCTTGATTCCGGGAGGGTACGCTCCTCAAGACAAGTGTCGATACATAAACTTCCACAAAGTCCAAATTTTATGTATCCAATAGATCTGTATTTCCATAAGAAACTCAACGTGGCAGATGGTATGTCAATCGGACGCCCGGTCTGAGAGTTATTGACATTTTCGTTCTGAGGACCCAGTTGGATTTACGTTCGATCCAACCCGTCTATACCCCAACTATTTAAAAACCTCTATTGGGGTATACCACAATAACCGCCTTAATCCAAGCTTTCCATCACCACAGATGATTTGTCAATCGGACACTCGTAGCCCAAGTTATGGGCGAAAATGTTAAAATAGGCCATAACAGGTCCGGACTGGGGTCTGACCCGGTCCGCGGGGGCGACCAAGCCCGCGGAGGCGGCCCACCCCGCGCTGGGCGGCTCGGCTCGCGCTGGGTCCGGCCCGACGTTTGGCGGCCCACGCGGCTGCTGGCTCGGCGGCCCACGCAGCTGGCAGCCCGGTGGCCCGTGGGGTCCGCCCTAGCCGCGTCCAGGGGGAGGCCGCGCCCCCTGGCGTTACTGAACGGCTAAGCCATTCGGGTGGGAGACAACCGGCACCACGTGGCTCCAGTCCGCATCACGTGGGACCCACTGGGTCTCGCTCCTCCCAGCTGGTCGAGCGGCCAGTTGACTCCTGCGCGGCGCCGTTGCGTCGCGCCGCCTCCGGCAACCCGGCGGCTCGAGCCGCCTATCTTCACCGAGGCCGGACTAGTGTCGGCCGCCACTGCATCGTCACAGCCCCTTCTTCTCCACTGCACAGTGTGGTTGCGCCACATTTTCTATGGCGACCCGGTGGCTCGGGCTGCCGGTTTTTTTCACAGTCGGCTTTAGGCTGGCCGCCGCTGCACTGCCATGACCAGTCGGTTGTGGCCTTCTCCTCTGGCGGTGCGGTTGCGCTGCTGCTGACCATGCGGCCGACCGGAGCGCCGTCCGCCCTTCCCTTCGTTGCCGGTTCCGATTGCCGGTGAATCTTTCACGAGTCACCGGACGTGTTCTGGTGGCATGTTTCTCATTCCGAAAGAAGTCTCACTATCCTCAAGACGTTGCCTTTGATTCGCAACCGATGTTAATGAGAAACGCTCAACCCAAACTCATGCCACATTGGGCGTCAAATCCATAAGAAATTCATAGGGTTCGGGCCGTGTTTTTTCGGCCTGTTCCCTCCGCGTTAGGGTGATATCAAGCGTCTTCGAATTCTAAACCACGATGGAAAAATGAAGAACACACAACAATTATCAAGCTCAAACCCCTACCTCGAATTCGTTGCTCGTTGACGATGTCATGGAAAGGAAGAAGTCAATTCGTTGACGTCGGGAAAAAAGATGAAGAAGTCAAGGACGACGTCGTTGGTGTTTTTCAAGGACGGTGCTTCCTCCCTTGTTCCAGTTGAGGATCGTTCTTCGTTGGCGGAAGAAGTGTTCTTCGTTGGAGAATTCCTTTTTTCCAAAGTTCTCCTTTCCCAAGCTCCACCAAGTGAAAAATTCCAACCCCAAAAATAATGGATTAAGTTAATCCATTATTTAATTTTTGGCCCAAATATTCAAAAATATTCAAATTAATTAATTAATTATCCATTAATTAATTTGTGTGGATTGGCACCATAAAGTGGGGAGCTTAAGAGGCTCCCAACTAGGGTGGTCCCCATCAAATTAATCCTCACATGGGAGGTTGAGTTAGGGTGGGCCACACCACCATAACCTCTCATGGGAGCTTAAGGTGTGGCGGTCCCCACCTCCAACCTCCACATGGTGGTTATAACAAATAAAATAAAATAATACATGCACTTATTTTATTTTATTATTCCACATAAAACCAAAAAAAACTATCTTTTATTTCCAACCATCTGCTGTCGAGGTGGAAGTCTTCTTAAGAGAATACCGGAGATGCGAGTTCAACGATGCCCTCAGATTTTAATTCTAAGAAGCGGTTCAAAATTTATAAAATCCCACTCGTACGTTTACTGAACGTACCCGAACAAAACTTCAGAAATTGATTCCGGGCACACCGGGCCTCGGAATCATACGCCGTCAATTTTCGCAGACTCGTAAAATTCACATGTATTTAAGAAAACTTTTCCATGGAAATTATGGGTCTTTAAATTCTCCCCACCTCAGGGCCTTACATCCCCATAAGCTACAACTCGAACTAAGAGAAAAATGGGGATACTGAGCACGCATCTAAGCCTCTCACTTCCATGTTCTCTCCTGGAGGTTCCCATGCAGCCATCGAACGCGCACCAGAGGTATCGACCATCCATGAAGGACTCGCTCCTATCAATCCTCAATATCCACTGAAAACTCCGTAAAAGTCACCCCATCGTCGACATCCATCTCCCCATGGTCGATGATGTGAGAAGGGTCATGCACGTATCTCCTCAGCTGAGATACGTGGAAGACGTCGTGCACCCGGTGCAACTGATGTGGAAGAGATAAGTGGTAAGCCACCTCGCCAAATCTGTTGAGGACCTGAAAAGGTCCAATGAATCTCAGAGATAACTTGCTGCCTCGGCCAAATCTCCGTAGACCTCGTTGAGGTGAGACCCATAGAAAGACGTGGTCACCATCCTCGAACTCCAAAGGTCTCCATCTCCTGTCGGCATACGACTTCTTCCTGCTCTGTGTAGTCTTCATCCACTCCTGGATGATCTGAACCTTCTCCATGGTAGCTCATACCATCTCTGGTCCCACCAGTGCTGACTCCCCAAGGTCTGTCCAGCACAAGAGTGATCTACAAGGTCGTCCGTACAACGCCTCGAAAGGTGTCATCATAATGGTGGAGTGGTAGCTGTTATTGTAGGCAAAATCCACCAAAGGTAGGTGATCCTCCCAGCTATGACCGAAGTCGAGGAAACATACTCAGAGCATGTCCTCAAGGGTCTGAATGGTCTGCTCAGTCTGACCATCCATCTGAGGATGGAAGGTGGTGCTCAAGTGAAGCTGCATCCCAAAATCTTACTACAACCCCTTCCATAGATGGGAAGTAAATCGTACGTTACGATTGGAGACAATCGTCGAAGTTATACAATGTAAACGCACAATCTCTTGCACATAGAGGCATCCCAAGCTCCCTATTGAACCATTCTCTCTGATCGGTAGGAAGTGGGCCAACTTGGTGAGTCGGTCGACGATCACCCAAATCAAGTCATGACCCCTGGATGTACATGGAAGAACCATCATGAAGTCCATGGATATCTCATCCCACTTCCACTCTGGGACCTCTAAAGGCTGGACCAAACCTGCTGGTACCTGGTGCTCCGCCTTCATTTGCTGACAAGTGAGGCATCGAGAGAAAAACTCTGCTACTTACTTCTTCATACCTGGCCTCCAGTGCTATCGCCAAAGGTCCTGGTATATCTTGGCTACTCCTAGATGTACCGCTAGAGGGGAAATGTGGAACCCCTTCAACACTTCTTCTTGAAGTGCCACCGGTACCAAGGTATGTCCTCTGAAGAGGATGATGTGCTTTCCACTTTCATAAAATCCATCAGGTGCCTGCCCTGTGGATATCTGAGCACGTCGTGTCTCGCAGTCAGTGTCCTCATGCTGTGCCTCCCTAACTCGCAGAAGAAGTGGAGGAGTGACTGTAAGAGACTGAAGGAAAGCTGCTCCATCTCGGTCCATATAAGAAATATGTAAAGCAGCCAGCTGCTCTGTTGCCTCTCCTAGTAGCTGTATACCAGATCTCCTACTAAGTGAATCCGCAACAATGTTCCCCTTCCCAGGAGTATATACTATCTCTAAGTCATAGTCCTGGAGGAACTCAATCCAACGTCTCTGTTTTAGGTTCAAGTCCCTCTGAGAGAAGATATACCTGAGACTCTTGTGATCAAAGTACACAGTAAAACGTTATCCCATAAGATAGTGCCACCACATATTCAAGGCTAAGACCACTACTGCTAACTCCAGGTCATGGGAAGCGTAGTTCTACTCATGTTGTCTCAGCTTCCAAGAACCATATGCAATCACTACTCTCTCCTACATCAGGACACACCTGAGTCCGGTCCCTGATGCGTCGTAGTAGAATACGTACCCTATGCCTTCCTCTAGAAGCCTCAATATGGGGGAACTAGTCAGCCTCTGGATCAACTCCCGAAAGATCTTGTGGAATCTCTCTGACCACATGAAGGGTTTCTTCTTCTTCTTCAAGGCTGATAGTGGTGCTGCAACTCTGGAGAAGTCTGGAACAAACCTCCGGTAGTACCCAGCCAAGCCCAAGAAACTCCATACCTCTGTCACATTCCTGGGTGGCTCCCAAGCAAGTACCACTTCAATCTTCACTGGATCCACTGCAACTCCACCCTCCGAGATGACATGTCTTAACAAGTGAACCTCTCGGATCAATAACAGGCACTTCAAGATCTTACCATAAAACTGGTGCTCTCAGAGTGTGTCCAGTACTACCCGCAAATGGTAGGCTTTCTCCTCCTCAGTAGTCGAGTAGATCAGAATGTCGTCGATGAAGACTATGACAAAGCGATCGAGGTATGGCTGGAAGGTCCTGTTCATGAGACCCATGAACACTGATGGATCATTGGTTACACCGAAAGGCATAACCAAGAACTCGTAGTGGATGTACCGACATCCAAAGGCCGTCTTCTGCACATCCTTGTCTCGAACTTTGAGTTGGTGATAGCCTGATCTGAGGTCTATCGTCAAGAACCACCATGCTCCCTTTAGCTGATCAAAAAGGTCGTCAATCCTCATGAGTGGGTACTTGTTCTTCACGGTCACCTGGTTCAGGTGAAGGTAGTCAACACAAAGCCTCAAGCTCCCATTCGCTTTCTTGGTGAATAGAATCGGGGCTTCCCAGGGAGAAACACTGGGTCGAATGAATCCCTTCCCCTCCAAGTCCTCCACCTATACCCGTAGCTCGCGAAGCTTTGTACGAGCCATCTGATACGCTGGTGTAGATATCGCTGTCGTCCCAAGGTACAGGTCAGTGTAGAATTCCACCTCTCTGTGAGGAGGTATACCTGGGACATCATCAGGGAAAACATCCGTGTTCTGATCCACCACTACAGGATATCTTGGACTCTCCACATCAACTGCTCCAAGGGTAAGGCAGGCCAACAGATGTGTGATCGGTTGCAACCTCCTCTGAGTAAGTTCGTCCTATGCTACAAAGTCTCCCTTCTCTCCGGTGATGGTGAACCAGGTCCCATCAGTGCAGACACACCACACCTTGTGCCTAATAAAGTCGATATGAGCATGGACTGTAGATAACCAGTCCATACCCAAGATGACATCGTAAGGCCTCGACGTCGCTATGAGGAGATCCCAGCCAAAGCTCTCGCCTCCTAGAGTAATCTCACACTGCCGGCACCAGTGCGTTATCATCGAGTATGCTCCCGTAGGAGTCTCTAGCCATAAGGATCGAGCCAACGGTTCCATCAGAATCTCCGAGCTCCGAATGAGGGTAGTGGAAATGAAAGAGTGACTGACACTTGTGTCTAAAAGTACTGCATCTAAGGTGGAGTAGATACAGATCATACCTCGAATCATCTTTGGAGCCCCATGGTCGTATGACTCAGCTGCCTAGAGCTGAGCTCTCCCCTTTCCATCTGCTCCCTACAGTCGGGGTGGACCCCCTGGTGGTGGTGGAGGTAACACCTCGAATCGTCGTCCACCACCAGCTTCACGACTAGATCCTCTACCACGTTCTCCTACTCCTTACGGTCCTCCTCGATCAAATATATGTCTCTGCCTGGGCGGTCCTTCGGACGTCTGCTGATCGTCAGTACATCGGGTTAGATAGTCACGATCCATGTGACCTTACCCGCCGCAAGAGTAACATTGCCCGCTCCTGGCATGACTGGCGCCATCTCGTGTGACCCGCACAACTGAACCCGTATCCTGAGGTTGTCCACTGGATGGTCTAGTCCACTTGGACCTCTGTGACATCTGTCTACTGCCAGTTGCAGAAGACTTCGCTGCATGTCGACTAGTGATGGGTCTCACTGCTGGATATTGCTCAGTAAGGAAACTCTCCACTAGGAGGGCTCACTCCAACACCCCCGCCTACATCGAGATGCTGATGGAGATCATAGAAGCCCTAATCTCTTTCCTAAGCCCTTGTTCAAAGGTTCGGGCCCTGAAGAATGAGTCATGCACCATATCTGTGGAGTAGCGCGAGAGGTCGGTGAACCTCGCTGAGTACTGTGCAACTGACATGCTACCCTGTTGTAGATGTAGTAGCTCCTATATCTGCACTGCACGTAGGGTGGCTGGGGAAAACTCCACCTGAAACAGGCTCTCAAAGTCTGGCTAGAGAAGTGTCGCCAAATCATGAACCTGGAGCATCAGGCTCCACCATCTGCCTGCTGCTTCCTGAAAAAGACTCGCGGAAAAGATCACCATAAGGTTAGTTGGTGTCCCTGCTAGCCTGAAGACTCTCACCATAGCCTCCAGCCAATCCTCATCTGCCTACAGATCAGTCTCACCCCTGAACCTGGGAGGCCTCTGGCACTAGAACTCATGCAATGCACTCAAGTGGCATGTACTCTCTGCTGTTGGGGCTGGTGGTATCGGTGGACCAATGGGTAGTGGTACCGCTGGTGCATCCACTATGATAGGGCCTTCCACCGAGGCCTCGTCGCTCGGTGAGCTTCCATCTCGTACAAATCCTGGAACCCTGGATGACTATCTACGTGGAGGCATCTTATAAAGAAAAAGGTGTGCCACGGTCAATAAGTTATACCTGGTGGGATGACTCAAAAGATATCACAAAGTAAACTCTTGAAACACACACAACTAGTGTTTTCATGCACTGAGTCGGAAATCAAAAATTAGGGTCCTGGTGTATGGATACGTCGATCACCGCACCAACACTGGACTCCCTGAACTGAAAACCAGACTCAGTACCCTTAACACTATTTCTTCACAGAAAAGATCATATTTCTATGTTCGGCGGTAGAACTGACTCCTCTAATACCAATTTTTCACGACTCGTCCCCCAGGGCCCGTTCCGTGACTACCCCAAGCCCATGTTCCATAGGCCAGGGGCTGGAGACTAGCACCAAAGTTGTAAATCCCTAAGCTGGGAAGGCATTGCCTTTATAAATTGTAAACACACACAATCAGAGTACAAACTGGAATCAACCAATATGTAAATACTTTATACAAAGAGAGTGATGAAAAGTAAAGGGGATGGAAATACAAGCCCAACTGTAAAGTACAAGTACAACTAAAAAGGGACAAAATGACTAAAAGGTGAAAGCAACTCCTGGATCATCCACCACAGACACTACCTGAAGGGTAGGTAAAAATAGCCTCCTCAGCACTACACGTCTGTCAGTATCCTCTGGGTACTGACTCGTCATGAGGTCCACCTCCGGGTACCATCCAGTCCTCATACACTCAGCCTCGGTTAGCACTGTCTGTCGTCTGCATCCAACACAACAAGGTGTGGGCATAGCCCGTTCAGGGGTGAGTATAACGATACTAAGTAGGGACCCCGAGACCACCAAGGTCTCTCAAAATCCACCAAGTAAAAACCATATAGTATGAAATCAACGGATAACCATTACTTAGTTATATACCCATACATATACCTAAGTTATCAAGTAACCCATCCCAATCATGAGGAAAACATAGAAGTCACTGACTCAGCTCACACAGTTATACAACTTATGTAGAGAGATAGAGATGATCAAATATAGTCACTGAATCATCTAAGCTATCAGACCCACACAAGATCTAGGACCAGTAGTTAGAACTGTCGGACCCACACAGGATCCAAGAACAGTAGTCGGACCTATCGAACCCACACAGGATCCAGGACCAGCTATTATGTCGAACCCATATAGGATCCAGGAATAGAAGTTAGAACTTTCAGACCCACAAAGTATCTATGAATAGTATTCAGAGCTGTTGACCCACAGAATAGGTCGGACCCACAGACCAGGTCGGACCCGTGGACTGGTTCGAACCCGCGGACCGGGTCGGACCCCAGTCCAGATCCATTTTGGCATGTTTTTACCTTTTCTCCCATAACTTGGGCTACGAGTGTCTGATTGATGAACCGTCTATGGAGATAGAAATATTGGAGAAATACGGTTCTTTTGGTATATCCCACTTGAGGTTTGGACACAGTTAGGGTATAGCTGGGTTGGATCGAACGTAAATCCAACCGGGCCCTCAGAACGGAAATGCCAATAACTCTCAGACTGGGTGTCCGATTGACGTACCATTTGTCGCATTGAGTTTATTATGGAAAGATGAATCTTTTGGATACATAAACATTAGACTTCATGATAGTTGATGTATCAACACTTGGTTTGAGGAGCGGACCCTCCTGGAATCAAGCATGCTTTGAGCGGAACCCTGAGGCTGGCTGCACTCCGACTACTGTTCCTTGATCCTGTGTGGGTCCGACAGCTCTGAATACTTTTCCAGGATCCTGTGTGGGTCTGACAGCTCTGACTACTCTTCCTAGATCCTGTGTGGGTCTGGCAGCTCTGACTATTATTTCAGGATCCTGTGTTGGTCCGACAGTTCTGACTTCTGTTCCTGGATCCTGTGTGGGTTCGACATAATAGCTGGTCCTGGATCCTGTGTGGGTCTGACAGCTCCGACTACTGTTCCTAGATCCTATGTGGGTCCAACAGTTCTAACTACTGGTCCTGTATCCTTTGCGGGTTCGACTGCTTAGATGATTCAGTGACTATATCTGATCATCTCTATTTCTCTACATAAGTTGTGTACCTGTGTGAGTTGAGTCAGTGACTTCTGTGTTTTCATCATGATTGAGATGGGTTACTTGATAATTAGGTATATGTATGGCAATATAACTAAGTAATGGTTATCCATTGATTTCATACTCGGTGGTTTGTCCTTAGTGGATTTTGAGATACCTTGGTGGTCTTGGGGTCCCTACTGAGTATCGTTATACTCACCCCTTCACAGGCTATGCCCACACCTCATTGTGTTGGATGTAGATGATGAACAATGCTGACCGAGGCTGAGTGTATGAGGACTGGACGGTACCCGAAGGTGGACCTCATGACGAGTCGGTACCCGAAGGAGACTGATGGACATGGAGTGATGAAAAGGCTATTTGTACCTACCATTCAGGTAGGATCCGTGGTGGACGATCCAGGAGTTGCTTTCACCTTTCAGTCATTTTTTCCTTTTTCAGTTGGGCTTGTATTTCCGACCCCTTTACTTTTCAGCACTCTCTTTACATACAGTTTTTACTTAGTGTTTTCTTCTAGTTTGTACTATGATTGTGTGTTTTTAAAATTTATAAAGGCAATGCCTTCCTAGCTTAGGGATTTACACCTTTGGTGCTAGTCGCCAGCCCCTGGCCTATGGAAGGTAGGCTTGGGGTAGTCACGACACGGGACCCGGGGAACGGGTCAGGACAAATAGTATCAGAGCCAATACCCAGCCGAAAGTGATTAGGCACTGCCTGGGTTTGAGGCTTGGGGTCCACAACGAGGGTGTTGTGATTTAAAGAGGTGAATAATGTAACACCCCTAGAAAAGTGAGACTTAGCAGGATAAATGTTACTACCCATGTCAACAAGGTGCACCTTTTTTTCGGGAGCCTACCTAATTAGAATTCCACAGTTAGGCATGCTTGGCCTGGAGTAGTAATCAAGATGGGTGACCTTTTAGGAAGTTTCCTAGGGTGTGTGTGAGTGAGGACAAAACACACTGAAAGAACATGTGTTGGCCTGTGGGGACAGTCATTAGTCTGATAAGTGACCCTATTGAGTAATAGACTATGGTGTGATGGGAAGACAACCAAGGTATTACAGGATACCCATGGGGTCAGATGACAAGGTTCATGGACAGGGGAGGCGGGTCATGACATAAATTCTGAGCCACGATCCACTGCCCGTCTCGGGTTCACTGCACCCACTAACCCCAGAGTATGAGTAGTACAAATCACCGATTCAACCAAATAATGGTCCACTGGAGGGTCCACCTATGGGAACTACCTTATGACTTACCCTCTTGTATTTGGAAGTGCTCTTCTAGGATGCATTGTCTGTTAAATAGAAGACAATAACCAATAAACCATGAGAAAATTCCAAAAACATCAAACTAAAATAAATATTCCAAAACAATGATTTAAAACAATAAGTTAAAGTATTTATGAATCCCATAACCAAAAGGAAACACCTTTTTTAAAGGAATAGGTCCATCCAAATAAACTCCCCACTTAGTTTATTCAAATGACCTTACACACACCAATTCCTAAAAAATTACACATGTGTTAATTTAAATAAAATTCCAATACAATTTATTAAAATGAAACTAAATACTCGGTCTTGGACTTAGTCAGGATTATCTGGCCACCCATGGAAAATTGGATTCATTAATGGGAGTGAGCTAGCCAGGCCCCTTTTCCACACCTACTGTCTGAATTCTGACAATCTTACTCTTATTTATCCAATACAAAGAACCAACTTATAAATTGCTAATGAACTTTAGGCTGAGTAACCCCTCTAATTCCAAAATGCAACAGACCAACACAGGTCCACTAAAATAGTTACCCAAGATAGACCATCATGGGGTGGGGGTAAAATAAAGAAAAAAATAGTCTCATAAATAATAAATAAAATACATACAACCAGAGTACAATGAATAAATAATACGAGATAAAACTAATCCAAATAAAATAAACCATATAAAAATAAAATTCTAGACAACAGGTTTTCATGTGACCAAACGTCACCTCCAAACTATCCCAAAACAAAACAACAACGTAATGAGAAGACTAAATTATACAGAATACTCTTCCATTTACCTGAATCCTATAAAACAACATCTACAACCACCCACAAGAATATTTAAGGTGTGAGAAATATTTTCTATAAGGATATCCCCAAAAGATCTATACAATTTCTAATAAAAATAATGGACAAGTCTAAGCTTAAAAAATTGTTTTACAAGTAGTTTTATAAATAATTTTTTTTTCAAATAATCCTATAGTTTTCATAAATTTCATTCCATGTTTCCAAATCTAGAAACAAGTAGGTAAATATACAGAAATATAAATATACTTGTGAGAAAAAATCCATGAAATAAACTATCATGTAATAAACAACTAGAAACAACATTGCACCTACCAGCTAGGCTCCATCCTTTGGGATAATATGTATTAGACACTCACGATCCAAATAAGGAATAAAGTTGGATATGAATTAACATCATGTCTTTCCATAGACCATTTTCATATAAGAGGTTACCTCATAATGGTGTCACACACACTAAGGCTACCTATGTCTCTATCTCAACATACCCAAGGTTCCCGCTATGAAATGTTTGTCAATTTTTGTTTTAAAAACCATGCTCACATTTTTATAAAACAATTTCTAATCCAGTTCAATCTACTTCAGGGTTTGAAAATCCATTTTCCATTTTAAATCAAGGAAATTATATTTTCAAAGAAAACCCCCTTTTTAAATTCAATCCCATGCCCCTTTTCAATTTCAACACATGAAATTCCATTTAAAATATCTAGAAGTAAATATGAACAACAAGAAATTCAAGAAATTATAACAATTGAACAGATCCACATACTTAAGAGCATAGAAAATCAAACCACCTTTAGAAAAGGGGATCAAAAACCACAAGATCTTCCTTCAGAAGACAATGAATGACTAGAGACTGAAGTGTATTGATAGAAAACACCATCCAATAACCAATACCTACAATGAATGGTGCCACAACCACCAATAAGTGAGAAACTGAGAGGATGTATTGCTTGGAGAGACAAATCCCCTAACCCTGTTGACCGATCATTGAACAGATTAATTAGAATAGAATGAAGACACCTAAAATCACAAAGGGTAAGAGATTTGGCAGAGAGGAGAAGGATTCAAAAACAAATGATCCCTAAAACACCCACCTAATAATATAAATACTATAACTTTGGGAATTACACTGTGTGTAATCTTTTACACTTCTTGAATCCCTCTCATTCTATGTTACATTGAAAAACACATTTCCTTTTTAATTTAAAACTACATTTTCACATTACACTATATGTAACCATTACATGATTTGTAAATTTTCACATTGTTAATTTAACTCATGGGATGAGTTTGTATAGAATTACATGTCGTGAATAATCATTAAATGTCATTTAACTACCTATAGAATAGCAGAAAATTTGAGGGAAAAGCTGAAAATCCAACAAATTCGAGACTTCACCAATACAGGTATCATCCCAATTCATGGTTGAAAATAATCACCCAACGAAATACGAAAACCCAAAATCAAAGATCAAAACATACCTAAAATAAAGTTAATGGGGAGTTATATGGCCTTAGGATTTCAATTTTCAGTAGATGGGTGATTGATGGCTAGGGTATTCATGTGATGTGGATTTTGAAGTCCTAGTTCCATATTGTGTCTATTTGTTTCCATGTTTACTAATTTTGGAGTTCTAGTAAGAGTTTTATATCCATACTAGTCAGTTCATAATAGGTTTTTGGAATAATTTCTAAATGGATAAATTTTAGTGGATTTGGTTGAAGTATTATATCACGTGCCAATGGGATCTTCAACAATTGGACGTACTTATTCGGTGCTTGAATCCATTAAACTGGTGCAACTAAGATTTTGATCGGGATTATTCTAGATTCAAAACAGATATTTTTTGGAGATAACCAAGAGGATTGATAGAACCAAGATGAGTCATCTAGGTTATAACAAGACCTAGACTTCAAGGTTGAGCTTTGGGAGGGAATTTTTCATCAAAAAGAGAATATTTCTAAATCCTTACTCTCTATTTTCACTGTATATAAGTAGAATGTTTTTTATTTTTGAGATGGATTTTCTAGGATTGATGCGTGGATAATCTTTTTAAGGGTAATTTCAATTGATAAAAATTAAATTGTTTTTATTGAACCTTTAATTCATTTGAAACCTTTTTCAATTATTCTTTAGAGCCTCTTTCTAAATATTGACCATGGGAACATGCAACCTTTTCCACATATCAAGAATTAAGAATCCTACATTAACTAAGACTGATGAATCTATATGGTGTTCATTTGATAAAGGATTATTCTATTTTATTCTTATAATCTCTATGTTATTTTGTTATAATGTGTTTTTCTAAATTATTTGAATAGATGCATCTTTATCTTTACAGGGATAATTGTATCTATTTTTGAGGATTTGAAAATTAAAAATTCATTTTATCATTTATGAATTTACTTTTTCTAGCTCCATTTTCTAGGATGAACTCATGTTTTTTAATAGATAAACTCATAAAAAACCGTGAAAATGTTATGATGATAACATTTATGGTTTAGTGGTTATAGAGAGTATAATATCAAGGGATACGGATTTACTGATAAGTTGAATCAATATGTTGTATCTCATTTATTAATCTTGTTTTTTCACACTATCTTATTTATCTTTAGTGGTTTATATCCTTATTGCTACCAATTTTAGTTTCATTATTTCCTGCAATGTTTTTCTTTCTTTCTCTACTGCTTAAAGAATAATTAATTCATGGTTTTATTATGACATACAATTTCATCACTAAAACACATCTTTTTTTTACTTATCTTACTCATACACAACCTGAAACTATTTAAGTCCATAAAATAATCAACCGTGTTCAAGGGATCGACCCTACTTCCATTATATTAGGTCAGAGCAAGATAAAAATATTTTAGTAATCAAAGGAGTGATTAAAATTTAACGCCTTTTCCTAGGAAGTGTGGATGTGTTTATTATTTATAATAATCTATAATAGAAAACAAATTAGAGAAAACATCATGAAAAAGATACAGAGGGATTATGTGACTAATAATAATGAGACAAAATGAAATAAAATAGTTTGGAGAAATCAATGGACAAAAGGTAATGGCAGTGAAAAAATAATGAGTTTTAGGAGACAAGATTGATATTGTAAGATCCTAGGTTTTCCAATGAGGTATGGATCTTTTATTTTTTTGGTTTAAGTGGTTTTTATGGCCTAATGTGAGTACCCAATGTGATACTAGGAGTATTGGGGGTGTCTGGGACTTGTTTGAAGACCGAAGCCCTACTTTTTGAAAAAACAGGGCATGCCACAAGATTAGTAGAAACTATGCAGGACAAGCTGCACAGTTACTCTAACCATGTGAGGCATGGGAAGTGGACTGAAGGATCCCACCTAGTTTTATAAATTGTGCGGATGGGGGTTCATTCCCATTCAAAAACTAAAGAAATTTTAATATAGGGATTTTCATGGTTTTCACATGGTTAGAAAAACTGTGTACAATAGCCATGTGGGGTTTCCCTCTAAGTAATAAACGTTTCACGATTAGTGCATGATTTTCCCAACCATGCAACCTTGTATTTTTTAGGCAAAATAACCAAAATCCCTCAAACTATTTTAAAACATAAATACATTTTCTCCTTCCTCCATTGGATGGCATATTATGTGAGGGGCTCTCTTTGAATACTTTTCATAGTTTTTGATCCTGTTTCTCCATACGAACTCGGTTTTGAGCACTGATTGCCTCATTGGATCCATGTTGGTAAGTTCTTTGACCCTATTGTGCCATTATCCATTCATCTTGGAATCGATGGAGTTGTTTAAGTGAAAGATAATAAGCACTATTTTCAGTTTCTTCATTCATTCTTCAATTTTCTTCTGACAGGATCGAATTAGAAGTCGATACTAGACAATCACTCTACTACAGACCTATAGTGGGTGGTATATACCTTTACCTATTGGTTTGGTGTCTTTATAACTAATTTTCATTGTACCTCATGCCATAATTTCAGGAAATTCCCCTAAAATGAGTTGAATAACTGAATTTAATGTAATAAAACTTTTTAGGGAATATCACTAGTTCCTTTGTGTTTGTTGGAGGTTTTTCCCCCAACCTAAGACACCCATGGGGTGTTCATTTGACGTTTCCCTTTGTTATACCACCCATGGGGTGTGAATTTGTGCTTTCTTTGTTAGTGGAATCCCTTAATGAATTTAATTAAATCAGTTGAGATGATTAGGATATGGTTTTCCTCCCATTCCATGATATTATTGATGTGAATTGTTTGAATTTTTAAATGTGAATTTGTTATATGAGTTGGATGAACTCATGTAATGTTATGAAATGTGAATTAATATATGAAAGCGATGAATTGAATGGTAATGGATTCCTTGGTTGGTATACCTTGGATCCAGATTCTATTAGATCCCATGGATGATTCTTCCATGGATCTTTCTAGTGAAGTGGATGCCTTGGATGATATCTCACCTTGGGTCTTGATTTTGTGGGATGCCTTGGGCTATGCTACCCCTTGGATCTGGCTTTCACGGGCTCGCAACAGACACGGTCTGTTGACATGCTCCTTGGACCCCATTCCAAGTCTAAATGAGTCTCTATCGAGATGCTCCTAGGACTCAACGAGGATGCCTTAGTCTTCTATACCTTGGATCTAGCCTTGCAAGATCTGATAATTCTGATTATACGGCTCAACCATTGTTAATATGACACTTATGGTTATATGGCACGACCCTAGTTGATATGATGTATAGGTTATATGGCATGGAAATGGTTGATATGACACATCTAGTTTTACAAAATGGTCATGGTTGATATTATGTACAAGCTATACATCATGGACATGGATGATATGATATACTAGATATACGACTTGGATGTGGTCATTATTTATATTTTCTTTATAGCTACCTTAATATAGGATATTGACCCTTGTTTTATAGGGAGCCTTATTTGGATAAATAATTTCTCTTTACTTGTTTTTCACATTCCATGGGAACTTGTATCATTTCTAATATACATTGAACACTATTTTTCTTGTATTTCATAGCCTGGATTTGTTATAGATACTATTGGTGGTGACCTACTGAGTGTTATCTCACACTCTGTTTGGGCCATCGTTGGGTACCCAAACAGACTATATAGATGCATGTAGGGATTGGGGAAAGATCCCGTAGTTTGATGATTGAATTTTTGCTATGCTTAGGAGAAGTGGAGCATAGGACTGAGTTGAGGCTTGTGATGCAATCTTGGAAAACTCTTTCGGGTCTTTTTGGTAGTTGGATACATGTATTGTACTATATGATTGTATACATGTTTTCCAGATTTATAGAGACATGAAATGTATCGTCATAATTTTTTATATTATTTATTTTCTATATTATGAGTATTTATATCAATTTCTTAAGTTTTTATCCATTTCTACACTGCTTCTACGACATCAGATTACCGGTCCAGTGTTTATAGTTTATGTTTCTATTGTGCCATCTGTTTAATTTTTCTTCCACTACTTCTCCATTATTCTATAAACATTATGATATAATTTGGTAATGAGGGTATATTCTCCCCATGGAAACACTCTAGGCCCTCACCGTTAGTCGACAACCTCTAGTGTTCGGGGAGATGCGCTTGAGGCTATGCGATCCATTGACTCAGGCACCAGATAGTAGCACCCGGGTCAAGACGTTACAAAGTGGTATTAGATAATGATTTTACTTTTGGGTTGTATTGCTATTTTGAGACGATATACAGTGTTTAAAAGGACTTGGAATTTGGTAATGAGATTTTTCTAATATTAGATAACCCACATATAGGAATAATCTAAATTTCCTAAAATAGAAATTGTTTTTTATGGTTTTTTCCAATGACAGTTGATTTGGATTTCACCATTGGGTGATTCACTTGAATTGTGATGTTATCATTGAAATGATTGAGGATATATTTTAACATTTTCTTGTGAGATGAGGGTATTCACCTCATTCATTATTTTAGGCACCTTTCAGGATTCACATGTCATGCATTATGCCATGCCATATAGGATGCATTGCTTGATTACATGACTTTTTTATATGTGTCGTGTGTGATATTATAATGACCAAACATTAAAAATTACTTAATATTTAGTTAATTAATTAATTTGTTTTTATTTAACTTTGAGTATCTTTTTAGGTTTAAATCTTTAGGGAAATAGTCCATAACTCATACATAAAAAAACTAGAGAAATAAAAAGTGGACACTTCCAACAGTTTCCATTTCTTCCATAAAAAAGAAACTTTTAAAATGAAAAATGGTTTCTTTTCATGTTTAATCATCATAAAATTTCCCTGATTCCATCCTTGACTTTATTATCCCTTAAATACTATGAAAAATATTTCAAAAACTTTGTATGAGTACAAAAATCTCAGTAAGGGATATAAAAAAGGAATGAAACCATCAGTCCATGAATATTTTAAAATCATGAAAACATTTTAAAAAAAGCATACTTTTCACCCAAAAAAAATAAACTCTTTATATTACCTCATGAAATCATAAGATTCCTATAAAACTAAATATAAATTATACAACATAAAGTTAAATTATGACATCCATATCATTCTTACATTGTCGCTTTCACAACTACATAGAGAGTACTCTACATGGTTACGTTAGGAATAACCATCACAATATATTCCCTAAACCTCTTAAGATAAACCCTATAATTTAACTCTGTATCATTACCCAGTGTATTAGAGAGCTATCACGAGGTCACCCTCCCTTTATTTATCATGGAACCACCCGTAAACATAAGAAACTCTCCAGAACCAAAACATAAACACAACGCATAAATCATTCATAAAGGAAAAATAACATTTCCACACTGCATTAAAAAGATATAATTTCAAGATATTGACATAATCAATCACTTATCAAAATAATTTTCAATACCAAAATACTTTTAAAGAGAATATGGTATTTATTTTCCTTTTAAAAACATTAAGGCTTATATAGGAATCCAAATATCAAATAATTGTTACAATGGAAAAGAAGTCATTGTCACCATATACGTAAAAAAAATTATTTTCTTCATTTAGTAAATTGCTTCATAGAAAAAAATTCTGTTTGAAAATTTTCAATGAAATTAAAATTCAAATGGATTAATTATAAACTACATACAATAATGTGGTGTATAATATCAAAATATGCATAAATGAAAGGAGATTGAGACAAAGTCCCTTACCTAAAGTTTGATTCATCATGTATGTTCCTTGTTATTCATGAATAATAAAATTAGGTTAATTTATACTTTTTCAAGAACCTTTTTAATGTTTATTATTTCTTTTATGTCACTAATTACCATGTTATCAAAATTAAAAAATTCTTTAAGTTCATATCAGACGTTTTGTCGATATTCGGTACTTGAGTCAAAAATGAACACGGTTTGATGTCACTAGTCCATATGGTCATAATACCATAATATATAGAATAAAATTAATGAAATTATTATCATATTTATATATAAATTATAACTTTAAATCAATCCATGAAGTGTGGTTATGAAAAATGACCAATTTTATAATCATGGAGACGGTAAGTCGTACGTACACATGAGTAATGTTTCCATTTTTCATTGACCATTATAGAAATAAGGAAATAATTATTTTATATTTCCAAAATTATAATAATATAACTAAAATCATAATAATAATTTAAATATACTTATATATATCATACAAGTGATGTGGTGAATAAAAATGACTCACATCGCTTCGTGGAGGTGATAGTCCACATGTACGTACGAATGACATTATCATGTTTATGTGCATGGAAGGTAAAAAAATAATTGAAATATTATTCTTTTAAAATGATAAATATTTCATTAATATCATATATAAAAATTTATTCCATCATTATAACTATTCTTTATAGATGGTAATGAAAAACGAAATATATCGGTTCGCGCGGCCGTAGTCCGCCGTACACAAGAACAAAAAGTTCATTTCCCATTTGATGAAATTAGAGATGGATTAAGGAGATGATATCAAAATAATAACATCTCAGTATATTTAGGATACTTTATTTATTATTTCATCTCATTTTGAGGATATTTAAATGAATTGGAAGAAGAAATAAAATAGAAATACATAAATAAAATGATACCTCTTATTCGGTTGATCACTCTTGAAGAACACCTTAACACCTATAAAGAGGATGTTCTGCCTAAAATAAGGTCTCAAGAATGTGGGGAGGGGTTTTAGGAAGGGTTTTGGGTAGATATTGGCCATACAAAAAGGATTTTGAAATGTGAGTATTAGATAAGAGTGTGTACCTTTTTATAGGAGAAGGGAGGGGCACCCATGGAAACTCTTAAATATTAAATTAAAATAAATTCAATTTTAGTTCTGAATGGTCCGAAAATAATTTATTTATAAGATAATATGATTTTGGGTCTATTAATTATTAAAAAATTAAAATTATACAAGTTTTTAATAATTTTTAATCCTTATCATTTTGGTTTAACCCTTATTTTACCTTTTTTAATCTTATCGTGACATCATGTTATTTACACTATGTGGGATAATGTAATTACCATAACATGTAAAATGATAAAAAAGTTTAATTTATGAAATATTAGGACTTATCAAAACCATTTTACCAAATCTTAGTTTTTTAGTAATTTTATAACATTTAATAAACTGTTTTATATTTTGAAATACCAATAGTGTCAATTCTCACACTATATATTATTTGCATTTTAAAAAATATTATAACAGTAAGATAAGTTCAAAAAACTCCTTTAAATAATAATCCACATATCCAATATTTCCATAAAATATTTGGATGACATTAATTATGTCAAACAATATTTATTTTTATATTTATAATATCATTTATTGGATTCTTTCATTAATTAAGAAAAAACTACATCATCTTTGTGGCATAATTTAATATAATTAATTAATTTATAAAAATTATAAATAAATTACCATGATTTAGGTAATATTTTTATATTTCTAATGACTATTTATAGTTGAAGATATCCCCATTATAACTCCGTATGAAAATACTTTACTTTTTAAAAACAAAAGCGTAACAAAAATGATTATTCATTGAATATAATATTATAAAAGAATTAATGTCATCCAAGTGGCTTCTAGTGGTCCTAAAATAGACGCAAGGATTATTCTAGTTAGGATACACTCATATAATTAAATTAGGACATTATTTAGGGTAGTTTTATATTATTATAATATTATATTTACCTTTAATTACTCGATTTACCTTTAACCGTGGTAATAAAAATAATTACTAAAGTTACCATTAATAATGTATAAAAATAAAAGGTAACTATTTACATAATTTGGATCTTCTGATTATAAATATGGAATCAATTTTTCTAAATTCAAAACACCAAATTTGTATAAATTACTTAAAAATTAATCTCAGTTGACGAAATGAGGAAACAAGTTTTTTAAACGTAAAAACCATCAAAAGATTGACATGAGTTTATATATAATTACAATGTAAAATTAATTCCAATGAAAAAATTTGTATTAAATGATAAAAAATTAATATAATTATACTTTAAAACCAATTTAAAGTACAATATAACTATAAAAAAGTTAGATTAAAAATCAGTTTTTAAATAAAATGCCGTATTTTTCAGTATTCATTAAAATATGAATTTAATGAGAAATAATTCCAAAAATTCAAAAAAAGTAAATTTTTATTCAATATTTCAAATAATAAGTTTATTTTTTAAAATATAACTTACGAAATTTTCAAAAGATATATTTGAAAAGGGTTCACCATCGAAATGTGGTAAAACTACAATTTTAGAAAAATACTCTTTTTATATGAAAAATTGAATATGTTATTATATAATTTCTATAAAAAATATAAGAGGAATTATAAAAATTACATTAAATATTTTATATATATATATATATTTCATTAATAAAATCCAACTAGAGTGATTTTATTATTTTATAAACTCACTTATTTTCATTTAAAACGTTTTTTTAGAAAAACACATCCTTTATATTCAATTGGTTTTTATTTAATTTCCTAATTTATTTAGAAACCAATGAATCATTATATCAACATGTGTAAACCATATTTTCATAATTTGGTTAATCCTTTTCATTACCACCATTCTAATGGCTATTTGATAACAATCGTATTAAATAATAATAATAATTTGTTCATTTAAGCTAAATGTGGAATATCATGTATGCTATCAAATATAGTGTTTCCTTTAAAAAACTCAAGATGTTACATTATCCCACCCCCTTTGGAAATTATGTCCTCATAATTTGAATTTGAGGTTGGTAACTAAGATGTGACTTTTCAAAATACCTTTATTGCAATCCCATATCTGAAAAATGATTAATTAAACTACCACTTTAAAATAAAGAAAAGATAGTACAAAGTCACATAAGGTAACACAAACTAGGATTCCATATTGGAAAACATAGATATATAAGAATAAATAACCATCATGTTCTGATAGAGAGTGATAGAAAACATGACCAGGAGAAATTTAACAATCATAAAACCAAAAATTTGTGATTGGTTATATAGTCATTGATTTCATTGTAGGAAAAGAAAATGGAAAAAAGTTTTTTTAAGAACATTTTCATAAATTTTAGGAAATATTTTACTACTTAGAATAATAAAATAATGAAATATACTTACATGAGAAGTATATTTTCATCCATTAATCAAATTCCACCACAAACGGATCTTTTTCTCTAAACGATGAGTATTTAAGATGACTTGGTCACATCTGAAGCACTATAATCGAATTCTAGAAAATCACATAAACCAAAAAAATATGATCTATATATTTAACTTGCCTTTAGACATTAACCAAAACCAAAATGGTTAGTACAAGATCATATAATTACCCCCAAAATATTACTCCTTTATAAAGAGATGTACTACTTTTAATATCCAAAATTCAATAGTAATACCCAAGTTATACATAGACCATTCAACAAACAAATGTCCTTAAAATTCCTCAAAATAATCCAAACTAAGATTATAACCCAAAATTGAGATGAATTTGATAATATATAATTCCAAGATAAATTATAAAATTTATCTCCAAATAACATAAATCACTCTTAATGTCTCATACCAAAAAGTAATTTCCTAAACCCATATTCTCACTGATAGGTTAATCATTTCCATAAATTACCTAAATAGATATAAGTCCACAATAAAATCATATATTCTTCCAAAATATTACGGCTCCATTAAAATCCCATAGTATTCTATTTAACTTGATCATATAGGGTTCCTAAAATGATGAACTTCCTATGAAATAACATTAATCACTTAATCACCAAATCATTTTCCAATCCTATGGTTATCTATTCAAAAAAATATATGTATCCCAAAAAAAATTATTATTAATCCATAACATTATTTAACTAAAAATAAAAATTAATACTAACCAGGTAATTCACGTAGGCCAATGGTAGTTGATTCACCCTTGTCTCCCTTAGGTTGTGGGTTTGATTCCAGTGGCCTTTCTGGACATGAAGAGTTGTCACCCATCCTGTAGGTTGTCCTTTTTGTAAAACTATATCAATATTATAACATTCTCAAAAATAATATAGTTTCCTCGAAAGTAACCATAACCTATTTTATCCTCAAAGTTTATCTCATACCTTTAATTGTGCATCAAAAAATGTAATAACCCTTAATCAACTCAAAAAAAAGATCGTATGAACCCTAAAGGTTATCCATTAATTTTATTATTATTTCCACACAAGAAAAGATAATTCTTCATTGAATTAAATTTTCAAATAATAAACTTCAGTGTTACACATAATAGAAAAATTCTTCCAAAGTAATCCCATCATCAAAATAGAATTAATACGTTTAAAAATTTCATCATCCTAAAATATACCATAACTCTTGAATCCATTATATGGAGACTTCTTAATCATTCTACATTCTTTATGATACCCTGGCCATGATTTTACATCTAATTACTTAATAATTATTTCCTGAAAACAAAAAGATGAATCATGTCATATGATTAAATAATTTCAAAACATGAGACAATATATAATCCCTACCATTCATAGGTCATTTTCACTTTCCTCATCTTCAATATGAATGAAATTAGGTATTACTAAACATATATTTTAATAGTCCTAATAATACCATTCTTGAACCTTCTTCATAGGAAATCTGTTTTCATAATGACCATACTCCCCACATCTAAAACACTCAATTGATAGCTTAGAAATAAATTCTTTCCCTTTCATGGATTCAACTGAACACTTCCTTTTTCCTTGGCAGGTTATTGCTTTATGACCTTCATTGCCACATCTATAACATCTTACTGTCCCTTTAAAAAATTATTCTAGGTGTTTCTTACCACATCCTTGAAACATATGTTGTTTAATATACATAAATTTATGATCATTATTACCTAAAATTCCATAAGGATTCGTTTCTCTCATATATGATGCATTAGAAAAATCACCAAGGTTTAAGTGGTTAATCATGACTCCTGGTAGTTGGTCAGAATAACCATGAGAGTTATCATTATATCTCCCATTTAATTTGGTTTCGTATTCATAGAACCAACACATTTTCCTTCACATCCATTGTTACTTTGGTGCTTGTTGGATCCAACCGTTTACTAAAACAAAAAATGTTAGTGTGATTATATCAACAAAATCATCATATACTATCATATGAGGAAGATAAAAACTAAGATATACTTATTCATGTTATCTAAAAATCATTCAATTTTTCTAAAACAACTATGAATCTTTCTAATATGATAACCATTATGGTTATATAACACTTTTCACTTATGCTTAAATAACACCCAAACCTCTAAATTTATCTAAACCAACCTCTTATACAAACTATAAGGTAACAGACTTAAACATTACTTAATATTTAGTTAAGTCCTTAATTTTAATTTATTTCACTCTGATGATCATTTTAAGGTTGGATCTTTAGATAATTAGGCCACAACTAATACCTAAAAAACTATATAAATACAAAGTGGACACTTCCAATAGTATCTATTCAACCATAAAACAAAACTTTTAAAATGAAACGTGGTTTATTTTCATGTTTAATCATCACAACTTTTCCCTAATCCCATACTAGACTCTATTCTCCCTTAAATCCTGATAAAAACATTTCAAAAAACATAGGATGAGAACAAAAATCTCAGTAAGGGATATAAAATAAGGAATGAAACCGTTAGTCCATGAATATTTTAAAATCATGAAAACATTTAAAAAAACCATAATTTTCACCCATAAAACATAAACTATTTATCTTACCTCATGAAATAATAATATTCCTATAAAACTTAATAGAAATCATAAAACATAAAGGTAACTTGTGGCATCCATATCATTCTTACATTGCAGCTTTCACACCTATATAGGGAGTAACCTACATGGTTACGTTTGGAATACCCATTATCGTATATTCCATAAATCTCTTAGGAGAAATACTATTATTTAACTCCATCTCATTACCCAATTAATTTGAGAGCTATCATGGGCTCACACACCCTCATTTTATCAAGGAACCACCTGTATACATAACCAATTCCCAAGAACCAAAATACAAGAACAACACATAATCCATGAATAAAGGAAAAATACCATTTCCATATTACAATCACAGGATATCATTTAAACATATTGACATAATAAGTACCTTATCAAAACAATTTTTAATACCAAAATACATTAAAAGGGAATACAGTTTTTATTTTCCTTTTAAAAACATTACAACTTATATAAGAATCCAGATATCAAATAACGGTTATGGAGACAAAGAAGTCATTGTCGTCGTATACATAAAAAAATTACTTTTTTAGTTTAGTCAAAAACTTCATAAAAAATATTCCTTCTAAAAAACTTTTAATTAAATTCAAATTCAAAGGGTTTAATTATACACCATATAAAAGAAGGTGGTGTAAAATATTGAAATATGCCTCAGTGAAAGGATATTGAGACGAAGTTCCTTACCTTAAGTTTGATTCATCACATATGTTTCTTATTCTTACTGAATAATAAAATTAGGTTAATTTATAATTTCTGGAGAACCTTTTTCAAGTTTATTATTTCTTTTATATCACTTATTACCATGTTATAAAAATTACATAATTCTTTAAGTTCATATCGGACGTTTTGTCGATATTCGGCACTTGAGTCGAAAATGAACATGGATTGATGTCACTAGTCCATTTGTTCATAACTAAATCATATCTAGAATAAAATTAATGAAATTATTATCATATTTCTAGATAAATTATACCTTTAAATCAAACCATGAAGTGTGGTTATGAAAAATGAACTTTGTTATAATCATGGAGACGATAAGTCGTACGTACGCATGAGTAACATTTCCATTTTTCATTGATCATTATAGAAATAAGGTAATTATTATTTTATATTTCTATAATGACCATAATATAATTAAAATCATAATAATAATTTAAATATACTTATATATATATATCATAAAAGTGATTTGGTGAATAAAAATGATTCACGTCGCTTCATGGTGGTGATAGTTCACACGTACACATGAATGACGTTATTGTGTTTATGTACATGGAAGGTAATAACATAATTGAAATATTTTTATTTTAAAATGATAAATATGTCATAAATATAATATATAAACATTTATTCCATAATTATAACCAATATTTATAGACAGTAATGAAAACTGAACTATATTAGTTCGCGAGGCGGTAGTCCACCATACACACGAACAAAACGTTCATTTCCTATTTGATGAAATTAGAGACGGATTTAGGTGATGTTATTAACATAACAAAATATAATTATAATTAGAATATTGTATTTATTATTTCAGAATGGTTTTAGGATATTTAAATGAAGTGTAAGAATAAATAAAATAGAAATACCTAAAGAAAACGATACCTCTTATTCGGTTGATCACTCTTGAAGAACACCTTAACACCTATAAGGAGGGTGTTCTGCCGAAACTAAGTCCTAAAGAATGTGGGGAAATATTCTAGGAAGGGTTTATGGTAGACAGTTTCCATACCAAAAAGCTTTGTATGTGTGAGTATTAGATAAGAGTGGGTACCTTTTAATAGGGGAGGGGAGGGTCACCCTTGTAAACTCTTAAAATATTAAATTAATATAAATTGAATTTCGGTTCAAAATGGTCCCAAAATAATTTATTTTAAATATTAGATGATTTAGGGTCGAATAACTATCATGCAATTAAAATTAGACTAGTTTAGAATATTTTTTAATCCTTATCTTTTTTGTTTAACCCTTATTTTACCAATTTTAATCTTATCGTGATATCATGTTATTTGCACTTTGTGGGATAATGTAATTACCATAACATGTCAAATGATAAAAAGTGTAATTTATGACATATTAGGACTTATAAAAACCATTTCCCGAAATCTGAGATTTTTAGAAATTTTATAACATTTAATAAACTATTTTATTTTTTGAAATACCAATTGTGTCAATTCTCACACTATTCATTATCTTCCTTTTAAAAAATATCATAACAGCAAGATAACTTCCAAAAAAATCCTTTAAATAATAATAAACATGTCCAATATATCCATAAAATTTGTGGATGACATTAATTATGTCAAATAATGTTTATTTTAATATTTAAAATATCATTTATTTGATTCTTTCATTAATTAAGAAATTACTACATCATCTTTGTGGCATAATTTTATTTAATTCATTAATTTATAAAAATTATAAATAAATCACCATGGTGTAGGTAATATTTTTAAATTTCCAGTTATTAGTTATTTTCTAAGAGACCCCCCAATATAACTCCATATTATAATACTTTACTTTTTAAAAACAAAAGTGTGACAAAAGTGACTATTAATTTAATATAATATTATAAAAGCATTAAAGTCATCAATGTGGCTTAAAGTGGTCCTAAAATAGACCCAAGGATTCTCCTAGTTATTATACACTCATAAAATTAAATTAGGACATGTGTTAGGGTATTTCTACGTTATTGTAATATTATATTTACCTTTAATTACCTGATTTACCTTAACCGTGGTAATAAAAATAATTACTAAAGTTACTATTTATAATGTATAAAAATAAAAGGGAACTATTTACATAATTTGGATCTTATGATTCCAAATATGGAATCTATTTTTCTAAATTAAAAATGCATAATTGGTATAAATTAATTAAAAATTAATCCATGTTGTCGTAACGAGGAAACAAGTTTTTTTAAAGGTAAAAATCATCAAAAGATTGACATGAGTTTATATCAAATTTCAATGTAAAATTACTTCCAATGAAAAAAATTAGATTAAATGATGAAAAATTAATCTAATTATACTTTAAAACCAATTAAAAGAAAAATATAATGATATAAATTTGTTAGATGAAAAATAAGTTTTTAATAAAAATACATTATTTTTCAATATTCATTAAAATATGAATTTTATCAGAAAAAAATACCAAAAATTAAACCAAAGTAAATTTTTATGTATCTATTACAAAGAATAATTTTATTTTGTCAAATTTGAACTTATAAAATTTTCAAAAAATAGATTTAAAAAGGGTTCACCATCAAAATGTGGTAAAACTACATTTTTAAAAAAATACTCCTTTTATCTGAAAAATTGAATTTGTTCTTATATAATTTATATAAAACATAAAAGATTAATTTTAAACATTAAATTTAATATATTATAAATATATATTTCATTAATAAAATCTAACAAGAGTGATTTTATTATTTTATAAACTCACTTATTTTCATTTAAAAAGTTTTTTTAAAAAACACATCTTTTATATTCAATTAGTTTTTATTTAATTTCATAATTAATTTGGTAACCAATGAATCATTTTATAAACATGTGTAAACCATATTTTTATAATTTAGTTAATCCTTTTCATTCACATCATTCTAATGGATATGTGATAAAAATCATATTAAATAATATTATTAAGTTGTCCATTTAAGCAAAATGTGTCATATCATGTATGATATCAAATATAGTGTTTCCTTTTAAAAACCAAGGATGTTATATTCTTCCCACATTTTGGAAATTATGTCCTTGAAATTTTAATTTGAGGTTGGTAACTAAGATATGAATTTTCAAAATAAATTTATTGCAATCCCACATCAGAAAAAGGTTTAATTAAACTACCACTTTAAAAGAAAGAAACGATAGTACCAAAGTCAAATGAGATAACACAAACTAGTATTAAATATAGAAAAAATGGATATGGAAGAAAAAATAACCATCATGTTCTGATAGAGATTATTAAAAAAATATGATTAGTTTAAGGTTAACAATCAAAAAACCATAAATTTTTTATTGGTTATAAGGTCATTGATTTCATGGTAAGAAAAGTAAATGATTTTTTTTGTTTTGAGATAATTTTCATAAAGTTGGGGAATTATTTTACTACTTATTATATGAACATATTGAAATATGATTACTTTTCAAGTATAGTTTCATCCATTAATCAAATTCCACCACAAAATCATCTTTTTCTCTAAGTGGTGAGTATATAAGATGACTTGGTCACACCTAAAGCACTAGAATCGAATTCTAGAGAATCACATAAACCACAAAATATGATCAATATATTTCCCTTGTCTTTAAACATTATCCAAAACCAAAATTGTTATTAAAATATCATATAATTCCACCCAAAATAATAACCCTTTATAAGGAGAAGGACTACTTTTAATCTTCAAAATTAAACAGTAATACCCAAGTTCTACATAGACCATTAAACAAAAAAATATCCTTAAAATTCCTAAAAATAATCCAAACTAATATTATAACCCAAAATTGAGATGATTTAGATAACATATTATTCCAAGATAAATTATAACATTATTCTCCAAATAACATAAATCACTGTTAATGTCTCATACCAAAAAGTAATTTCCTAATCACATATTCTCACTGATATGTTAATAATTTACATATATAACCCAAATTGAAATAAGTCCGTAATAATAACATATATTCTTCAAAAATATTAATCCTCCATTAAAATCTCATAGTATTCTATTTAACTTGATCACATAGGGTTCCCAAAATAGTGGAACTCTTCTGAAATGACATTAATCACTTAACCACCAAATCATTTTCCAATACCATGGTTATCTATTTCAGAAAATATATATCTTTAAAATCAACTAATTATTAACCCATAACATAATTTAACTAAAAATAAAAATTAATACTAACCAGGGAATTTAAGTAGGCCAGTGGTAGGTGATGCACCCTTGTCTCCCTTAGGTTGTGAATTCGATTCAAGCAGCTTTTCCAGACATGATTGGTTGTCACCCATCCTGTGAGTTGTCCTTTTTTTAAAACTATATCATTCTTATAACATTCTAAAAAAATAAGATAATGTCCTGAAAAATAACCATAACCTATTTTAACCTCAAATTTTATCTCATACCTTTCATTTTGCATCCCAAAATGTAATAACCCTTAATCACCTCAAAACAAAAGATCATATGAACCATAAAGGTTATCCATTAATTTTATTATTATGTCTACACAAGAAAATATAATTCATCCTTGAATAAAATTTTCACATAACAAACTTCATTTTACACATAATATAAAAAGTCTTCCAATGTAATCCCATCATCAAAAGATAATTAATACTTTTAAAATTTTCATCATCCTATAATCTACCATAACTCTTGAATACCTTATATGGAGACTTATTAATCATTCTACATTCCTCATGATACCCTAACCATTATTTTCCATCTTATTACTTAATACTTATTTACTAGAAACAAAAACATGAATCATGTCCTATGATTCAATAATGTCAAAACATTAGACAATATATAATCCATACCATTCATAGGTAATTTTCACTTCACTAATCTTCAATTAGAATGACATTAGGTATTGCTAAACATATATTTGTATGGTCCTGCTGATCCCATTCCCAAACCTTCTTTGTTGGACACCTATTTTCATAATTACCATACTCCTAACATTTTAAACATTAAATTGATAACTTGGAAATAAATTATTTCCCTTTCCTGGATTCAAATGAATTATTCCATTTTCCTTGGAAGGTTATTGCTTTATAACCATCATTACAACATTTATAACATCTTCCCATCCCTTTAAAAATTTATCCTAGTTGTTTCGTGCCACATCCTTGACACAAATGATGGTGAATATGCATACATTTATGATAATTAGCACCTGTACTTCCATAAGGATTTTTTTCTCTCATATATGATGCATTAGAAAAATTACCAAGGTTAAAGTGGTTAATTGTGACTCTTAATAGTTGGTCAGAATAACCATGAGAGTTCTCATTACATATCCCATTTAATTTAGTTTCTTATTCAGAGAACCAACACATTTTCCTTAACATCCATTGTTACTTTGGTTCCTGCTGGATCCAACCATTTACTAAAACCAAAAATGTTAGTGTGAGTATATCAACAAAATAATCATATACTATCTTATGATGAAGATAAATACTAAGATATACTTATTCATTTTATCTCAAAATCATCTATTTTTTCAAAAATAACTTTTAATCTTTCTAATATGATAACCATTGTGGTTATATAACACTTTTCAATTATGCTTAAATAACACCCAAACCTCTAAATTTATCTACACCAACATCTTATACCAACTATAAGGTAATGACCTTAAAAATTATTTAATCTAGAGTTAATTCATTAATTTGAATTTATTTCACTTTGATGATCTTTTCAGGATTAGAGATTTAGAAAATTAGGCCATAACTCATACATAAAAAAACTATAGAAATTAAAAGTGGACACTTCCAATAATATCCATTTCTTCCATAAAACAGAAACATTTAAAATTAAATGAGGTTTATTTTTATGTTTAATCATAATAATTTTTCCCTGATTGAATAATTGAATCTATTCTACCTTAAATCCTATGAAAAACATTTCAAAAAACTTAGTATGAGCACAAAAAATCTCAGTAAGGGATATAAAATAAGGAATGAAACCATTAGTCCATGAATATTTTAAAATCATGAAAACATTTAAAAAAACCATACTTTTCACCCATAAAATATAAAAAAAATTTCTTACCTCATGAAATAATAATATTCCTATAAAACATAATATAAATCATAAAATATAAATTTAACTTGTGGCATCCATATCATACTTACATTGCAGCTTTCACACTTACTTAGGGAGTAACCTACATGGTTAAGTTTGGAATACCCATCACAGTATATTCCATAAATCTCTTAGGAAAATACTATTTTTAACTCCATATAATTAACCAATGCATTTGAGAGCTATAATGGGCTCACCCACACTTGTTTTGTCATGAAACCACCTATATACATAAGCAATTCCCAAGAACCAAAATATAAGCACAACACATAAATCATGAATAAAGGAAAAATAACATTTACACATTACAATTACAAGATATAACTTCATGATATTGACATAATAAATCCATTATAAAAACCATTTTCAATACCAAAATAAATGAAAATAGAATATGGTAATTATTTTCCTTTTAAAAACATTAAGGCTTATAGAAGAAGCTAGATATCAAATAACAGTTATGGAGAAAAAGAAGTTGTTGTCGTCATATACATAAAAAATATCTTTTGTAATTTAGTAAAACAATTCATAAAAAAACATTCCTTCTAAAAAACTTTGAATTAAATTAAAATTAAAATGGGTTAATTATAAACCATATAAAATAATTTGGTGTAAAATATCGAAATATGACTCAATGAAAGGAGATTTAAATGAAGTTCCTTACCTTAAGTTCGATTGTCACATATGTTACTTGTTCTTCCTAAATAATGAACTTATGTTAATTTATACTTTATTGAGAAACTTTTTCAAGTTTATTATTTCTTTTATATCACTTATTACCATGTTATAAAATTACATAATTCTTTAAGTTCATATCAGACATTTTGTCGATATTCGGTACTTGAGTCAAAAATGAACATGGTTTGATGTCACCAGTCCATGGGTTCATAAGTCCACCATAACCAAGATAACATTCATGAAATTATTATCATATTTATATATAAATTATACCTTTAAATCAAACCATTAATTGTGGTTATGAACAATTAATAATGTTATAATCATGGAGATGGTAAGTCGTACGTACGCATGAGTAACGTTTCCATTTTTCATTGATCATTATGGAAATAATGTAATTATTATTTTATATTCATATAATGATCATAATATAAGTAAAATAATAATAATTATTTAAATATACTTATATATATCATACAAGTTATTTGGTGAATAAAAATGATTCACATCGCTTTATGGAGGTGATAGTTCACATGTACGCACGAACGACATTATTGTGTTTATGTTCATGGAAGGTAAGAAAAAATTGAAATATTATTATTTAAAAATGATAAATATTTCATAATTATCATATATAAACATTTATTCCATATTTATAACCATTCTTGATAGAAAGTAATAAAAAATAAACTATATTGGTTCGCAAGGTGGTAGTCCGTCGTACACACAAACAAAAAGTTCATTTCCCATTTAATGAAATTGGAGATGGATTCAGATGATGATATTAAAATAATTATATTTATGTGTATTGAGGATATTGGATTTATTATTTCTGCATGGTTGGAGGATATTTAATGGGAGTGGAAGAATAAATAAATTTGAAATACCTAAAGAAAATGATACCACTTCTTCGGTTGATCACTATTGAAAAACACCATAACACCTATAAAGAGGGTGTTCTGTCAAAAATAAGGCCTCAAGAATGTGGGGAGAGATTCTAGGAAATATCTATGGTATATATTTCATATAACAAAAGGCTTTGTATGTGTGAGTATTAGAGAAGAGTGGGTACCTTTTAATAGGATAGGGGAGAGACATCCTTGGAAACTCTTAAAATATTAAATTAATATAAATTCTATTTTGGTTCCAAATGGTCCCAAAATAATTTTCTTATAATATTAGATGATTTGGGGTCGAATAACCATCATCCAATTAAAATTATACAAGTTTTTAATATTTTTTAATCCTTATCTTTTTGGTTTATCCCTTATTTTACCAATTTTAATCTTATCGTGATATCATATTATTTACACTTTGTGGGTTAATGTAATTACCATAACATGTCAAATGATCCAAAAAAAATTCATTCATGACATATTAAGACTTATAATAACTATTTGGATTAATATTATATTTTTAGGAATTTTATAACATTTGATAAACTACTTTATATTTTAAAATACCAATAGTCTAAATTCTCTATTAATTAGTTGACTTTAAAAAAGTAGCATAACAACAAGATAAGTTTGAAAGAACTTTTTAAAATAATAATAAAAATGTCCAATATATCCATAAAATCCATGGATGACATTAATTATTTCAAAATATATTTATTTTAATATTTATAATATTATTTATCTGATTCTTTCATTAATTAAGAAATTACTACATCATCTTTGTGATAGAATTTAATTTAATTATTTAATTTATAAAAATTATAAATAAATTATCATGATGTAGGTAATATATTTTTAGAATTAAAATGACTATTTATAGTAAAAAATATCCCCTTTATAACTCCATATTAAAATACTTTACTTTTTTAAAAACAAAAGTGTAATAAAAATGACTATTCATTGAATAAAATAATATATAATAATTAAAGTCATCAAAGTGGTCCTAAAATAGACCCAAGGATTCTCATGGTTGGTATACACTCATCTAGTTAAATTAGGACATGTTTTAGGGTAGTTTTATGTTATTACGATATTAGTTTTACCTTTAATTATCTGATTTACCTTTAATTGTGGTAATAAAAATAATTACTAAAGTTACTATTCATAATGTATAAAAATAAAAGAGAAATATTTACATAATTTTGAAATTATGATTCAAAATATGGAATATATTTTTTCAAATTCAAAACACAGAATTAACATAAATTAATTAAAAATTAATTCCTGTTTTCAAAATGAGAAAATGAATTTTTTTAAAGGTAAAAACCATCAAAAGATTGACATACATTTATATCTAATTTAAATGTGAAATTACTTCCAATGATAAAAATTGGATTAAATGATAAAAATTTAATCTAATTATAATTTAAAACTAATTAAAAATAAAATCTATCTATATAAATAAGTTATTTGAAAAAGTTGTTTTGAACTAAAATGTAGTATTATTCACTATTCATTAAAATATGAATTTAATTAGAAAAATACCAAAAATTAAACCAAAGTAAATTTTTATATCTTGATTCCAGATAAGAAGTTTATTTTTTCAAATAAAATGTATAAAATTTTCAAAAATTAGATTGAAAAAGGCTTCACCATCAAAATATGGTAAAACTACATTTTTAGAAAAATACCCCTTTTATCCGAAAAATTGAATTTTTTTCTTATATAATGTCTATAAAAAATATAATATGAATTTTAAGAATTAAATTTAATATATTAAATATATATTTAATTAATAAAATCTAGCATGGGTGATTTTATTATTTTATAAACTCACTTATTTTCATTTAAATAGTTTTTCAGAAAAATCACATCTTTTATATTCAATTGGTTTTTATTTAATTTCCTAATTAATTTGGTAACCAATTAATCATTATATAAACATGTGTAAACCATATTTTTATAATTTAGTTAATCCTTTTCATTCCCACCATTCTAGTGGCTATTTAATAACTATCATATTAAATAATATTATTAAGTTGTTCATTTAAGCTAAATGTGG
The DNA here is from genome assembly GCA_963277665.1 of Viscum album. Lineage (NCBI taxonomy): Eukaryota > Viridiplantae > Streptophyta > Magnoliopsida > Santalales > Viscaceae > Viscum > Viscum album. The sequence goes on from OY728125.1 coordinate 564,508,269, forward strand.
CATATCATGTATGCTATCGAACATCGTGTTTCCTTTTAAAAACTTGGGATTTTATAGATATACTTAAAATTTGATAAATTACTTTTGAAAATAATTAAGAAACATGGTTGTTACTTATAGTTTTTTCTATAACCTAAGTAGTTTTTTCCTGGTTAGGCTACAGTAGAAACCCTAAGAAGCCAATTGCAAAAAATTGAGTCATGGACCATCAATCGCATCGATTGGAATGTGTTATGGTATGTATTAAGTAAATTACATATTTAGGTTCATGAGTTGTATAAGATATTATGGATCATAAGTGGTGAACCATTTGGTTCAACCATTTAAATTGAGCCGTGAAATGATTATGAATTCAAATGGAAATTGAAATGTGAAATGGAGAACTTGACATTGATAAGGATTTTGAGTGGGATTTAGGTAGTGTCTCTAGTGATGTTATGACAATATCTTTTTACCCTATCCTAGTTTTAGGAGTAGGAAGAGGCACGTGAACTATTTATAGGAATGTTTTTACCTGTCATATTCTTTTAGCTGTAAGATTCTAGTTATCGACCTTTTATGAGGTATGTATTGGCATTATAGAGACATTCCACCATGATGACCTCTAGTCATACTCCGGGAAAGTGGAAATGACCATTCTCAAGAGGCGGTGGTCCATGGGATACCGATAGATCCTCCTATAGTTCTAGATACAACACCAATGCTTTTACTAGAATAGGTGTTGAGGCATAGTTCTGCGAGGGTTTTTTACACTATATACAGAATTTTCAGGGAGCACCACAACATGCCTTGTCTATGGAAGAGTTGACATGTGAGTTCCATTAGAAGCATCCTCCCATGTTTTTAGGGTATAGTGGTCCATGGGCTACTGATTTTCTTCTTGAGACTACATTTTTTATATTCTAGCATTTGGAGGCACCTCCTGAGATGAGAGTGAAGCTCGCGACTTACATGCTTTGGGGAGTAGAAAATCACTAGTGGAATGTTTTGATCTGGAATGGGAGGATATGAGATATAGTTTGGGTGTATTTAAAAATTTTATTTTATGAATACTTTTACCCCGAGACTCAGAGAGCAGAGTAGGATAGTGATTTCATACGTCTGAAGTAGGGTGTGATGATGTTTATGGAGAATTCTACATGATTTACAGAGAAGAATCATTTTAAACTGATATATCTTCCTGAAGAGGAATCGAGGGAAAGATTCTTCGAAGAAGGTATTAGATATTTCATTTGATTATAGGTCAACATGTTCAGGTTTACCTCTATTATTAAGATATTGAATCAAGAATTCATTACAAAGAAGAACCTGAGGGAAGTTGAGGGTGCAAAGAAGATAAGTTCAATCTATCATATTAGTGGTTTATATTCTAGTGGTAAGAAGTGAAATTTTGAGTCTTCATCAGAAATGAGTACTATAAATACTGTTAGTTCTAGTAGTTTAGTATTTTTTTCATCAGTGTGGAAGATGAGGTCATAGAGGAATCAATGTGACCAGGACCCATTCGATTGTTGAGCTTATAATGGGATATTCCAAATGCATCATTTTTATATGACCTTCATTCCAATAGTAAGTGGAAGGGGGTAATCTATGACTTCAGGTTTGGGAGCAGTTTTTATAGCTCTGCGTCAGGCTGGGAGCTGGAGCAGTTTCAGTCAATCAGGACGAGGTGGTGTTTGTGGTTGAGCCATCCAGGAACTGGTTGTACCTAGACAACAAAGCATGCCTACTCTAGGAAGATAGGTTGTGTCATAGGGTCATGGTTTTGGCCAGATATATTTTTTACAACCTACACTTGAGGAAAATAGTGTTAGGCCATCTTCTATTTTAGATATGATCATAGTAACCTCTATGATAGTATATTATCTTTTTGATATAGGTACTTCACATAGTTTCATATATCCACCTATTTTGGAATTCCTTGGGCTCATTATATAGTTTTATGATGGTGTCATGACACTCGATACTCTGTTGTGGATCAAAATAGAGAGTGTACACTAGTGCATGGAGTTACCCTTGAGATTGGTGGGTATTACTTCGTATGTAATCTTTTTTCCCTCAAGATAACCAGGTTGGAATTCATACTCAGAATAGACTTGATAGTTTCTTATCGAGCCTATGTTGATTTCTATCATCATAGGGTGACCTTAACATCACCAGAGGGTATAGTTTATATTCACAATAGTTAATGGGATGTACAAGCAATATGATCTTGACCATAGCATTTTTGGGCTAGGTGGGATGAAATCCCAGGTGTCTAGTTTGTATTTTTATGATCAGGGAGCACGTACAATAGTTTTCCCTCCAACATTTGATCATTTTGGCGACATTTTCCTGGATGACTTTTCTGGTTTACCTCTAGATAGAGAGGTTGAGTTCTCCATCAAGATTATTCCAGGAGATTCCCCAATATCCATTCCTCTTTATGGGATAGCTACTACAGATTTGTAGGAGCTTAAGAGGAAACCAAAGGACTTGGAGGAAAATGGGTTTGTTTGACCTACTACTTATCTATGGGGTTTACTGAGCCTTTTTGTAAAAAAAAGGCATATGGTACCCTTAGGCTATATGTATATTATCGTAAAATGAACCTTTTGAAGATTAAAAATTGATATCATTTTTCATGGATATATGAAATTTTTTATCATCTCTAAGGAGTTCAAATATTCTAAAAAATTGATTTTAGATATGGATACCATCAGGTGTGTGTTCAACCTGCAAACATACCTTTTAAACCTTTTCGTAATAGGTATAGTCTATAAGAGTATCTGGTCATGTCGTTCGGTCTCACAATTGAGCCATCCATTTTCATGGTGCTGATGAACTGGGTTTCCCATCCTTATCTATATTTGTTTGTAGTATTATTCAGGGATGATATCTTGATGTATTCTCACAATCAATATGACCATTCCAAACATCTTGAGATCATTTTGGATATACTGAGAGAGCATCAGTTACATTATAAGATAAAAAAGTTCCACTTCCAAATATATAAGATTCACTTCCTGGGTTATATTATCTTATATATAGGAGTATCAGTTGACCCAGAGAAGGCGAGAGATGTAGTTTCCTGGGAAAATCCCTAGAACATCTTTGAAATACATAGTTTTTTTTGGGGATAGCTAGATATTGTAGGCATTTTATATAGGACTTATCACTCTTATCAGTGTCGTTGATGGGTTTCACTAAGAAGGGTGTAAAGTTTGTATGGTCAGATACTTATAAGATAACCTTTTAAGAGATGAATGAGAGATTTAATTTAGCACCAATATTGATTCTTCTAGAGCCATGTATGAGCTACAATGTTTATTGAGATGTATCAGGTATCAGGTTAGGAGATTTTCTAATGCAGGGGATAGAGTCATGGAATATGGGTCTTAGTAGTTAAGGCCACACGAGAGGAACTACTATATGCACAATATTAAGTTGGATATGGTTGTTCATGCATTGTGTTATTGGAGACACTATTTAATGGGAGATTGTTTTTGGTGTACACAGAACACAAAATCCTCATGTATATATTTACATAGCATGATCTGAATCTGAGGTAGAAAAGATGGGTTGAGTACCTATAGTCTTTCAACTTCAAGCTTGCCTATATTCTTGGGAAATGCAATGCATTGGCCCATGCACTGAGCAGGAGGACTCAGACACATGCAGTTCATGAGACCAGTAGTGAGTGGTAGCTTTTAAAATTGTTTTTAGAGATGCACTTGGATGTGAAGGATAACCAAGGGATGAACTTTATTTAATTATTAGATGTAACATATACCCTTCTGTAAAGAGCGAGGATGAGGTATATTTTGGATTCTGAGGGCCTAGTCATATGAGAGAGTGTAGAAGGCGAGGACTCGCCTCTTGGTTGGACTATATGTGAGGATGAGATCCAACATATTCATGGTCCCGTATGGGTTCCGTTGGATATATGTGAGGAGATGATGTAGGAATTTCATGCCTCGTTTTGGGTAGTAAATCCTGTTTTCACCAAGATGTATCATGACTTAGATTATTAGTACTAGTGACTGTGTATAAAATGAGAGACAACTGGTTTTGTTATGAGGTGTTCCACCTATCAACAGGTGAATACAGATCATTAGTGTCCAACCATACTTTTATAGTAGTTACCCATTCATGAGTGTAAATAGGATGATGTCATAATGGATTTCAGGACTGTTTTTCTAAAGTCACCTCGAGGTATTGATGTTGTGTGGGTTGTTTTGGACATGCTCACTAAGGATTCTCATTTACTATTGATTAGGGATACCTTCACAATGGATGATCTTGGGAGGTTATATATCCATGGGATAATATGACTTCATAGGGTCCCTCGTACTATCATTTTAGATAGGGACTCCCCATTTACATCTCGTATTTGGAAAATTTTATAGAAGGAATTGGGTACACAGGTGCTTCTGAGCACAACATACCAGCCTTAGACTGATGGAAATTTAGAGAATATAATCTAGGTGTGTCACACCCCGACCTAAAAAAATTAAGAATAACCTTGCAACAACCATGCGTGAGGGTCTATTGTTGATCAGTGCCATTTGGCACGATTAGAGCAAGGATTTATCAACCATGCGTCTGCCTATTGGTAAACTGTGCAGGCTACCTACGTTCAACAAAAATAAAATAAAATAAAAATAAAATATGGAAATAAAATAAAATTTAAGCAAGAGTTTTAATAATAATAATAATAATTTTTTTATCATTATTGATATTATTATTATCACTATTATTAATATTATTAAGTTCGGTTTTTTATTTATTTTTATTTTCCATTTTTCTTTTTTTCTATTATTTTATTTTCTCCCTTTCCCCTCTTTTATTTCTATCCTCCCCTATCTTGTGCATCGTGCGAGGTGAAAATCCCCATATCCCATGGTTGTGTGCCACCCTCCCTCAACCCTCTCTTTCTTCGGTGATTTAGACTGGATTCCTTCTGGTTATGTGGTCGGATCTTGAGTTAAGTGTTCTCCTCCCTCCCTTCTCTCTATTTAAGATGATTTCTCCCTCTCCTAGTTTCCTTTTGTGGATTTATTGTACCCTAGGGTTAGGGTTAACATATGTTTCTATTTTTTCCAATGTTAGGTCATATAGAAGGCCCATCGGGTCCTATTTGTGTGAGTTTCAGTGTTCGCCCATAAAGGTGGGGTGTTTTGGGTTGTTTTAGTTCACCGTCTCCATCTAAGGTGAGGTTTTATTCTTGTTTTTTTGGTTTTGAACAATAAAATTTAGAGTCTTATTATGTATATGTGTCCTTAGTAAGTTAATTAGATGTGAGTTGGTCTTTTCCGCCTTAATTTTGATTACCTTTTGATTTTATTGTGATTTTTGGTCAACGATAGAGGGATCAAATTCATATACTTAAGTTATATCTATATATATATATGTCCTCCATGTATGTATTCTCTCATTTCATGGGTAATATGTGCATTGGATTAGAGATATATGTATATATATATGTATGTGTGTGCGAGTGCGGGCCGATTACGAGTGCTCACCGTCTAATTTTTCCAGCATCGAAGTGTCTCGGCTTGGTCCGCCCCTTGTTGAGATAGGTTATCTATACCCATGCCTTTAATTTAAATTTCCAAATTTATTATTATTTTAAATATGAGTTTTTATATTTATGTGGTATATATATATATTTACATAACTATGTATTCGGTAAAATTGATTAGGCCTTTTTTTAATTGGGTTCTCATTTATTTATGTAACTACTCCTACTTACAATATGCTTTTAAATATAAAGTATACTAAGTGTTTTAGAATAGATTCATAAAATATTCCTATCTTGTGAAATGTGTTTTGTAAAAAAAAGGCTTTGGTTAAATGTGTTATGTAATACTTGGCTTGTTTTCCACCTTGAAGAGATTTTAGTGTTTCTTAGAAGTTCCAAATGTACCATTAGATGTTGGCATATCCATGGGTTCACAAAGTTCACACATGGGTGTGCCTTAAAATGAAAATGATAATTTGAAATAATGGTTATTTGATCATTAAATAGAGTGTTGATATATTCGGGAACTTTAAAATGGATCTGAGTATGTTTCTTAAAATTCATCCCATTTTGTACATTAGAAAGGATTGTTGATTTCTAAAAGCTGTGACAGCCTGTTTGGCCTATTGGGTTGTTTGGTGGGTTTTCATTTTTGGTTTTGAGAAAAATAATGAAAATGGAATTGGGTTTGAAGGTGTAAAGACCCATTTGGAAAGATGTTGTAAAAATATCATTTCAAATTTTTCTAGAAAGGGTTTTTAAAATGTTTTGATAAATGCATTTGGGTGTGTAAAGATAAAAGCCTTTGATAAAACTAGTGTATTTTATTGAAATGGTTGAATGTTCATATGATTTTATGGACCGATTGGAACCTTCAATGATGTTAAATATGTATATGTACATAGTGGGCACCTGTACCTAGGATTTATCTTTATGGGTTACCGTATAAGGGATGTCCATGTTTGGGGTAGGGAAGTGTGGTGACAGTAGGTAAGGTGAGTCACTTATGAGAGGGCCTCCTACTTACATAGTATATTTTTACCATGGGTTTCTTAGGCATATTTCAGAGGATCGAGTGACAGTTGTTGATCAACCCTGATTAGACGGGTTGGTACCCCCTAGATTGGTCAGTTGAGGGCGGCAAGTGGTTATAGACATAGAAGCTTCACCATATGCCTAGAGTTGGTTCAGAACTGAGTACGTTCAGGGATCTCTCTGGGGTTATTTAGGAAATTCCCATGGTTGCATACCTGTATGTTATTATTTTTTTGTGGCACTTTTGGCTATTGGATTTCAGGGAACCTATACATGCTTTCAAATTTAAAACACTTATTTCAATACTAGTTATATTTTAAAGAAATTTATGGGAATGAATTATATCCCTTGGAAATTATTTTGAAAAAATGGAAATGGAAAGGGGTTCTTCTTGATTTTAGAAGCATGTTACTTATTTTGGTAAAATAATGAAAACATTATTTTTATGTAACCTATTTTAAAACTAGAAATAATGGATTTAACTTTAAATGTGTGTCATAGAGAGTGATTTATATTTCGAATCCCTACTAATCATATTGGTGCTCATGCCTACTCTATATTTTTACTTTCAGGTTTTATTAATTTTGGATCACTCTAGGAGCGAGTTTGGTTCCATGGTTTGTGGTGACCCATGAGGTCATCTGTATGTATGTTTAGCCATTCCTTTTTATTCTATTTCCAATTATAGAGTTTAGTTTTATTTTTATGTTTATTATTGTTTATTTATTTTTCTTTTATGGGACAAATCATTCCCAATATCTCTATTTTGATGCTCATTACTAGTTTCCATCTCGTGGGTATTAGGAAAACCCTTCATCCCTTATCGCGGGCTAACTTGGGTGACCAGTTTATGATTGAACCATGTTGGTTTGTAAAAAAATGGTATCAGAGGAGGACCATTGTTATTTATGATGTCAGTTTGTTAGAGACAAGGACTTTCAAAACTCGAGAGGTAGGTAAAAGAAGAGAATTGTGAACTCTTGGTCATTCTGATCCTCGAGTCGCTAGGCGTAGTATGGGATTTGAGTCTTTGGTTTTTGTTTGTGTTGATGGGGGATTAAAAAGGGAGTGAGATGGTGTTCCACTGTGAACTTACATGGAGTAGTGATCCATGTGGAGCCTGAGGGTATGGTTTGAGACACTCCTAGTGGTTGGTTCTTTCTAGGAGAATGGTCTACTAAACCATGTTGTCAGGTTAGGCATGACCACTAGTTCCCTATCTAGGTGATTCGATGCGAGTTTTTTTTTGGTTGGTGTTAATTTAAATTGGTTTTGGGGTGATTTATTAATTTATAAAACGATACATTATTTTCAAAGGTTGGAATCAAAAATGAATACCTTGGTCTGTTTTGAGAATGAAGTTAAATTATTTTGAATTTTGAAAAGTTTTATAAAATGTGAAATGAGAGTTATGTTGGAAATTATTGGTTTTGATGGTGAAAGGGTATGTGTGACACTTGGTGATCCTTATATACATTTAAATATGTGTGTGCATGTAGGGAAAGTGCATGTTGGTATGTATGTGTGAATGATATAAGAGGAAGTGGGGAAAACACATATGTGAAAATTCATTGGATAACATGGGTGATTATTTGAAAATCAAAGATTGTTATGATTTTCCAAAGTTGTTTTTGAAAAGGAAAATGGTTTCTGATAAAAAGAGGCTTCATTAAGAGATTTTTCATTTTAAAGGGAAAATTATGATGGTGTTTTTAATTTTAAAGTGGATGTGATGGAATGATCTTTTAAAAGGAAAATGATTTTTTATTTAAAAAGGGGGTTAAATTTGAATGTGAGTGAATTTGGAAAATGGTGATTTTAAAAATAGGATTCTTGGATTGTTTTGTGATGTTTTTTGTGGTTTTATTTTGGTTGAGATCTGATATAACTTTGATTTGGTTTGCGATGTGTGTTGGTTGGTGATTTCCCTTTTTGATGATCTTTGGTTAGGTGTTGATTCAGTTTTGTATTCTTTTGATATTCAAATTATTCCACCCAAAAAGTTCTTAGATTTTTATTGTGTCTTTTGGTATTTGGTCTTGTATAAAATCCTAATGGAGTGGTGTAATTGAGTTCATGTTGGTTGTTTCCAATTTTCTATGGTGATTGAGGTTTGTTCTAAGTAATGGAGTGGATAGAAAAAGTCAAAAGTGTTTTTAGAAACTCTTAAAGTGGTGAGGGTTCAAGATGTTTTGAGTTTGTTTGGAGACCCGACTTTGGACCGGTGTAGGGTTGTCGTCCCATTGTCATTGCAATTTGGGTTGTCATGGAGAGTTTTTAAGACCAATTATATCTAGTGATGTGTGCCTAAGTTGGTAAAGGTGAGGAATGTGATAGGGATCATGAGTATTTATTAAGGTCAGTGGATGATGAAGGCTCCTATTCACCATATTGAGGAGTTGATTTCCTTTTCTTTAGAAGTAGCATGGGAAGATCAGTTTGGAAAGTTGGTGGTTGAAGTGTTTTTAGCTGAGTTGGTTTTATGAGTGTAGATAATTGGAAATATAGTCTCTTTTTTCCTATGAAGGTTCCCCATCTGGCGAGAGGAGTGTGGAAAAGGAGCCTATTTTGGAATGATCTCCTTCATTGGGTCTGATCCCTAGTTCTTTAGGTTATTCAACTATTTTCCATAAGTGTAGCCAGTTCGGGCATTCAAATTACATCTTATAAAAAAACCTCCAGATGTTGGTCGATGATGTGGTTGTTTAGGTCACTTAGGGAAGTTCTGCAAATGGAGTCATTTAAAAGAGAAAGTCCTGGCTGGAGGATGTCTACTCCTGACCGCAGGTCAATAGATACTTCATGACATCAGAGCTCCAACCACAAGTCTTAGAGTGAATCTCTTCACACTGTTAGGAATCACAAGGAGTGTGGAGGACCTTGTTCTGAATTTTTTCTCCGCTATGGGATTGAGACAGTTTAAGTCTCCATTATAGCATCTTCAATATTTGAAGGTTCTTTTATAGTAAAAGGATTAGGGGCCTCGTTTCTTTATTGTGGTTTTTGTTTTTTGAAAGTTACCTTTTGGATATGAAAGGTTTTGTGGCCTTGTTCCCTTGTGAACCTTTGTAGTTGTAATCATTCCTTAGGGTTGTGAACCCTTGAAAAGTGTTCTCTTCATTGTTCGGGTTTTAGCTTTTAGTTGTGATTATTTTGGAGAATCTTATTTTATTTGGAGGTGAAAAATCATTGTTTGTATTGATTCTCTTTTTGGGTTTTCCTTTTCATCTAGGACCTTCATAGTGGTGTTTGGTCTGTGCGATAGTTCTAAGGTTGGTTCTTATCAGGGGTTCTCGCTTCTATTCGTGTTGGTAGTTCTATAGTTGGATAGTGCCAGAAGTTCCAAGTGTTTGTCTAAGTTGGTTGGTTTTTATATAGTGGGGAGACCCACCATGGTCCTTGTTGTGGTTTCTTTTTGGTAGTAGTTGGTACTATCTAATTTATTATGGTGGGGAGAACCCCTGTTGTGTTCTCCCCTCATTCTTGTGTTTTGGATTCTTCTTGATTGATTGGGTGTGAATGGTAGAATAAAAGGTCACACCGAGTTCATGGTTTTATTTCCCTTTTTCAATTTTGATCTTGAGTTTTATTCCTCATTTAAATGAGTGAATTTATGGGGAAAAAGGTTTTTTGGTTGGGATAACTGTCACACCCTGACCTCAAAAAAATTAATTATTTTAATTATTTCTTTCCTCGCTTTTGTTTTCGGGCCGGTATGGGTTGAATTTTAAAACTTTCATGTGAAGTGGGGTCTTAAGAATAAGTTTCACATAGTTAATATTAACCTTGAGGCAACTGTGTGTGAGGGTCTATCGTCGGTCAGTGCCATTTGGCACAGTTGGAGCACATTTTTCTCAATCGTGCCTCTGCCTGCTGGTAAACTGTTCGGGCAGCCTATGATCAAAAATAAAATAATATAAAATGAAAACAAAATATGGAAATAAAATAAAATTTAATAAAGAGTTTTAATAATAATGATTATTGTTATTATTATTGATATTAATAATTATATTATTATTACTATTATTAATATTATTAAGTTAAGTTTTTATTTTTTTTTATTTTTTTTTATTTATTTCATTTTACTTCTTTCTTTATTGTTCTGGTATCTCTTTCCCCTCTTTTCTTTCTCTCCTCCCATCTCCCATGGTCTTGTAAGGTGTGCCTCTCCCTCTCCCATGGTCATGAATCTCCCCTCCCTCGGCCCTCTCCTTCTCTGATGATTTCAATCAGATTTCTCCCAATTATGCATTCATCTCATCGAGGTAAGTATTATCCCCCCTCTCTTCTCTCTATTATGGTCGATTTTCCCTCTCCCTGTTATAACAACCTGGACCCGGCCAGCCACCCGAACAGTGCTAAATGGGTTGGGTGTTACTACCTTAGGCGCACCTCCCCTAAACGCTAAAGGTTGTCGACTAGAAGCGAGGGTCTGTTAGGTATATTGGGGAGGCTATACCCTCTAGGAGGATCATAATAAGGGTACTAGTCCGAGTATAACAGTAATATGCAGCAGAATTAAAGACTCAGCAGACTCGAACCATACCCGCAGAGTGGAAGAATAATCAATATAGATAAACAACGGAAGCAGTAAATATAACAACATCAGTGGAATTAAACACAACAACATGCTGATAACATGTAACTACTTCTGAATAGTAAAACATGCATACAAAGAAGTTCATACCCAAATGAATATAAAAAAAGTGCCAATGTCTAACCAATCAGTAGCTACAACAAATAAGCATGATGATTTAGAAAAGAAAAAAGAACAAAGTAAACCCCATCTAGGCATGACCTCGAGTTCCATACCATCTCCATGCAACAACTAATGTAGCCCAGCTCCTAAAGCTGGCCTCTTTCCTTCACGTAGATCCATAAAGTCTGTACGCATCCCAAAGGGCCCATGCAGGGTGTGAGACAATTCTTAGTATGATACCACCCAATGGTGCATACCAAATATATGTGTTTAAGCAGTCATGCATTTACAAGGAAAGAAGTAAATAGTACAATGCACAAATAAACACAAACTCCACTAGTGCTCAACAACCCCATGGAGTGTCACCTGCTTTGGCCAACGTCGGAATCTCTGTCATATAACCTGGCACCATGTTCCACCTGACACCTCGTGTCTCAAGTACCGACGTCCTGAAGGCACGCCCAAAAATAGTAACTCGACACCATGTGCCTCCTGACACCTTTTGTCTCAAGTACGGACGTCCTGAAGGCACGCCCAAGAATAGTAACTCGGAGGAACAACGATGTCTGCCCTCAAATCACGGTGAGCCTCAGCCCCCAACCCGATAGTCTCAATGCTATCCCCATAAGGCTCCTCACCTCCCACTTGGATTTCTATGGCAAGCACACCCAACCAAAAATACCTAACCGCAACTACGGGGGCCTCTAACCACACAAGTGGTCAAAACCACCTCATCACGGAGTATCTCTCAGTGCACACTACTCAAAGTTCCTGGTGAGCGATAATATCCAAATAGAACCTAATCCATCAACACATATGACGCCTCGTGTCCCTGCAACCATGTCGCTCAAGTCTGATGGCATCTCCATCCTAGTAACCTGGGCCATGCCCAACCTGACAGTTGTACTGCCTCAAGATGATGTCCATGATGCCCAATCCCGTTGTCAAAACCACCCAAAGTAACCCGGGCCAAGTCCAACACAACCCAGAGGGTCCAACAGATGCAATTCAGAAATTTCATATATAACATATTTAAACATAAAACATAAACAGGCAAAACAAACTAAACGGTTGAATTTCACTATGCAAGGTGTTGTCCCATACCAGCATTGAGGTCTTAAATGGATCTAACAATTTACAATGGGCTTTAATAAATTAAACTCAACAGTTTAACACATTAATATTTCAATTAAAACTATTCTGGAGTTCCCCGGCCAAAATGCCCCGACGAGCAACGACCCCTCACCCGGCCCGTTCAAGCAAACTAGTAACAGGGCATACTCAAAGGCATCCCATAGGTCCAACAAGCAATTTAATAATAAACAGTAGATAAAATGGGTCCTGCTCAAAATACCTGAAACGCGCCAAAAGTTGCGTCACCCAAACAACCACGAAAACAAAAAATGAGGTATGCACCACCTACCTGAGACTCGTACAATTCTACTCCTCCGGTAACAGCCGCCAATTCGGTCTAAAAGGCGGTAAATATACAAAAGATTCAAAACTGCTCAAACCCCTATAACTCATTCTAGAATGAAAATAAAACAAAACTGCCAAAGTGGAATCGAGGCCTTACCTAGGGGGTTCCAACACATCTATCAGTGATTGAAGCGGACTTCAGACAGACGATCGGGAGAAGGAAAGAGCTCCGACCGGCTTGGTTCGCCAAACCGGGCGAGATATTGAGGTTATGCCTCAATACGAGGCTACTTCCCGTTTTAATGAAAAATAAAAGAAAGTACATGGCATGTACTTCATGACTACATGCCAGTAAATATCATTTAACTGTTCATAAGACGGCTGAATTCTGTCGCCTTACTTTCCAGACCTGCCGACATGAGTACACGGCTTGTACCTATGGGTACACGGTGTGTACTTGGTTTCTCTTCTCTTCCTCGCCGACTTACCCACATGCCATGTATATCCATCATACATGGATATACTACACGGTGTGTCCAAGGGGTACATGGCGTGTACCTGGTTCTATCTGGCCAACAGGCCTACACGCCATGTATGGCCTCTACACGGTCGGGGGTATACAGCGTGTTTAAAACTACACGCCGTGTAGTAAGGAATTTCTACATGGTCATCACACAACATTTACTTGGTGAGAACATGGCCGACACTCGCTTAACATATAAACAACGTGTACTTAAAAGTACATGGTGTGTAGTCTGGAAATTTCCAAAAACTTCCCATTTAATCCAGTTTCCTCGGAAACAAGTCAAAAATTCAAACAGGGTCGAGATTTTGACCCATTATAAAAACTCGGGTTCTTACAATCTCTCCACCTTAACATAGCTCATCCCCAAGCTATCAAACGAAACCCAGAGATAACACCAAACATATCACCCTGAAAAAAGTAACCCGGACTTCCCTAGTCTCAAAGGTCCTGGCAAAATTCCTCAAGGGGCTCCCCACCTTAGGAATCACCTAATCCGGTCTCAACCCACAAAACTCAAAGAAAATGAGTTTTACTAACCTGTTTTCCAGACGTATAGTCCTCCCGTGATGCATTGTCACCCCTGCACCCAATTGGTGATCCTATGTCGCTTTCGACACCCAGCGTAGCCCGCACCGCAACGGTGTCCGCCTCCATGAGGTCCTGGTGCCTAACACCTCAAATAACCCGCATCCTCGATGCCCCGATTCCCACGACACCTCAATTAACCAGCATCCTTGATGCCCCGATGCCATCGGCACCTCAAGTAACCTGCATCCTTGGTTCCCCGTTGCCCTTGACACCTCAAGTAACCGGCATCCTCGATGCCCTAATGCTTCACATCTCATACACACATATATATAGAATATATCACGCACCTGATATGGTACCAATACCACTAACTAGAATCTAGTCAGTCCACATAGATCTTATGCACCACATGAACTCAAAACATACATGACTCTACCGGTCATGCCAAAAGGGAAACATGGTGATCATAGCCACACCGCAGTGTACCTCAAACTGTCATCATCTCACCAGCCTGCTTAGCCTCTGGCAACTCCACGGTGTGCACCTGGCCTGAAACACGGCTGCCTGATGCCTGACCTCCCTGAGGTGCTGCTCCAGTCACCGGCCATTGGCCCCTCAACTGGGTCCCACCGTCTCTTTCTCAACCTCCACGCACAGCTGAACCTCGACTACCCTCTCTAGTTACCGAACCTGAACCAACTCCACACGCTACAGTCTATCCTGGTCCCTGCCTACCATCTATCTGAGAAGGTTTCCTACAAAACCTCTCCAGATGCTCGTCCTGTCCACATGCCCGACACTCCTTCGGAGGCTATTGACACTCCTTTCTGTCACAGAGTCTAATGACTAAAAATGGAAATACCTTAGTCCAAAGTGATCTATCCTTTGAAGAAATATCAAAAATCGACAAAGGCATGAACAAATATTTCTTTGAACATGGGACGCGCAGGTTTTATCATGGTCGCGCAGGTATACCTGCACGCCACATTTTTGGGCGCACAGGTGACTTGCGCGCCCTATTTGATTTTCTCCTAAGGCCTTCAGCAGCCTATAAATACCCCTTGTGGGACCCCCAATTAAGGATGGAAAAATTCCAAAACTCATATTCGAGCTCCCGATGCCCTAGTCTCTTCTGGAAGTCTTTCGAACACTTCTAAGGTAATTTCTTACCTAGAATGGAAGATCTAAACAGGGGAAACAAGGTCTAAGTTTTGAAGTTCATCAAAACCTGCGCGCCTAGGTGTTTAAACCATTAAGGTAAGTAGACACACCTGCGCGCCGACTTATCAGTTCACCAGAACCTGAACGCCTCTCTTTTGGAAGCCCCTTGGGATAATACTAAGGGCTTGAGCCAAGCCTCACCCAAGTATTATCATATGGGTTGGCAGTCACACAGGTACCTATGTGTCACGCAGATATACCTGCGCAACCAAGACCTGTGCGCCCATGTAGGACCTGCACTCCTACTTCTTTTTAGGTTCCCCTCCTGCCTATCCACCTCTCATATTCATGATTTAGCCTTCAAAACCCTCTTCAAAGCCATTTTTGGCATGGTTACCTTGTTATACTCCTTATATGGAAAGAATTATGTGGAATATATCTTAAAACCTAGTGATTTACATATCTTTAAGTCACTAAGGTTAGAGATTTAATTCATTTCAACCTCATCCTTTAAGATTAGAGGATCCTAAACCTGGGCCTCCTTTTCAGGAGTAAGCTCCAGTCCAAGTTCTCTTAACCTAGTCCTCCTCCTTACAAGTGAGCCCCAAGTTCATAATATGGGCCTCCTTCTCAGGAGTAAGCCCCAGTCTCAAATTCCCAAATATGGGCATCCTTCCTTAGGAGTAAGCCCCAGGTTCCCAAATATGGGCATCCTCTTCAGGAGTAATCCCCAATCATAATTACTCTTAACCTGGGCTTCCTTCTCAGGAATAAGCCCCAGTTTTTAAGTCCATTTAACCTGAGCCTCCTTCTCAAGAATAAGCCACAATCATAATTTCTCTTAACCAGTCTTAATTTCTTTTTTATTTGGACTTCCTTCTCAAGAATAAAACCCAAATCATAAGACCCCTCTAATTTGAGCATCTTTCTCAGGATTAATCCCTAAGTTAAGTATCCAAATCTCCATAAAGCACATATACCTTTATGGACCTTGTTCCCGGGTTTCTTCCCTGAAGTAAATCCTTATCTCCATCTATTTGGGAAGTCATACATACATAATCCCCACATCATTTCTTATAATGGAACAATTGTTAGGTTTTACCAATACCTCTTGTTTCTCACATCGAGCATGACTCATGTGAGCTTAGAGCGTGAAAGTTATTATGACATCTTTCTTTGATCCATAAATAACACATAAATCTCATACTTCTTTACTCGAACTACGTGGGTTCTGATTCCTTTTCTAAAAAAAAGGATACATAGGTATCCCATCTACAGGTACGATACCAACTCTGAAATAATCTATGTCCTTCTGAATGACAAGAAACTTCAAGTGCCCCACTAAGTGGCTTTAAAACCAGTATGGTTATCATAATGACCAAGATATTTCTATATAATGTGTCAAAGGATGCCATTGACTAAGAATCTCTAACAAATACATATGATTCTCTATCGATGAAGAACCTCGAATACATATAAAAGATTTTATAAATCTCATACATACTAATCATTGATTGTCAGACCAAAAGGAAAGCTCATTTTTCATACTTGGTAATTTAATAAGGATTCACGAACATAACTTAAATCTATAAAGAGAGTCTCGGAGTAGAAAATAATTCCCCTCAAAAAGGTGTGATGAGTCCGAACTCCCATCCTCTCGACCAATGAAAATTATTAAGCTTCATCAGTTCAAAACTAATGAGCACCTAACTTTGGAAAGTAGGTCCAAATGGATATGGAATCATTGGATGTTTCCGGTTCTATGAACAAACCCATTAGAAACCACTTGGAATTTTTGAACCTTAAATCAATGAGGTCACCCCCATTTCAAGAGGAAAAAAAAATAGTGAACCCGATGTGAATCCTTAACCAAGTTAAAATGATGTTTTACTTATTTGTTAGGACCCTATTTAAACTCAATGAGAGGGCCAACAAAACAATCAATAAAATATGTGCTCATCCAAAATATGTAGTGTCCAAACCTACCTTTTATTATGTCTGTTATATCAAACATGCACTCTTTTTCAAGATATTTTGCGTTACAGAAATGGCTTCCCTAAAGTTCATAGCTGTGAATACCTCTGTTGTGAATGCCTCTACTGCTACTCCTGTTGGATCGTCATATGCTCTGAGGATGAAATCACCTACTCAGCGTCTTCAACGCTGGGTATCAAATGTGCTGGTTAAGGAATACCGTCAGAACGGTACTATTCCGACTCTGGAGGCTACTCGACAAGCCCTCCAAGTCAATAATTCACCCTGGTTTTCTGGACAGTGATGACCAGTGATCAAGAAGTAGGTGGTTACAACCACCGTCTCCAACTGTTTTGGGTCGTTATCCCTAGAATGCAATCACCAATCCCTCCCATATTCTACGGAGGTGAATGAGAAAGTCATTGAAGGCCTTAATTCAAATAGATAGGAGTCCTTACTGAGGGATCCCATCAACAATCGTCGCCATACTCGTGAGGAAGTGCGCCCTCAACATGATAAGGGTATCGTCTCCAGGCGTTCGGCTCAGGTTCCTTGAACCCGAGCAGGAAAGATGAACCGCCAGAGGCGAAATCCGGTCAATAGTGAGCAGGTTCTTATTTCTTCTTTTTTCGGAGAAGTCCACCAACATAACTTGGTGGAAAGCAATGAGTGGGCACACACACTCGTCTGTTTTAATTCCGCTGTCCAGAAGACTTGTCTGGCAGCAACATGCCAATCCCGCCAGGCAATTCCAACGGAGTACTATAGACAGGAACATACACCTATTTATAAATCATCAGCTAGTCGGAAGGCTCGTCTGACTACATATGATGAATCATGTCAACCCAATGTGTTGACAATTGGTAAATAGGCACATAAACTTTCTTACACTCACCAATCTTGCCAGCAGCCTCTTCTTTCAGTATTGAAGGAAGTTCATCAACCACGTTCGGCGGAGTGCAATTAGCAGGCACCTAAACCTGCTAGTACTGATCAATACTACCAACAGTCTTGTTTGGTAGCACCTGGAGAAGTCAATTGGAAATCCCCAATGACAAATAGGAGGCAGACACAACTCTATGCCCCCAAACATGAGTACTGTTGGAATTCACTAACAGGAAAATGAGGATAGGAGCAGGAATACACACCTACTCCAAGCACGTAATGGACGTATATCCACGTTCTGGTAGCTGAAGTCACCAAGAATTTCCTGTCAATGGTGAAAGAAAATAAGCAAATCCCTGCTCATATTCTGGATGCCTGTCAGAATATTATAATAGCTTCAGCAGCATCATAGGGAAAGGAGTGCAAATCTATCCCTAACAGTGGAGTGACACATCAACAGTTCACTCCGGAACAGACACACACATCTTTTCTAGTCCAAGAGAGTTGTGGGGCATACTCCCCCATATCATACGGACAACCAAGTTACGCACATACACCTGATTTGAGTGGAGATAATCAGCCTAACCTGACTATTTCTCCTGAGAAAGCACATACACCTGCCCATAATAACCACTTTCATCAACAAGTGTTTCCCAAAGTGAGTAAGAAGGAATCTAAGAAGAATACCTACCCAACACAGTCAAGAAATCAAGAGCTGATCTGTAATAAGGCCTTGCTCGAATTTGGAGTTCTTGAAGCCCTCAGACAATTATCTGTTGGAATTCAAGATTATACTCTCTCATTTCCCAATAGTGGGAACATTAATTATGAAGGTCTTCATCAGACACTTCCTCATGAAGGCTTGCTTCATGAAAATTCGGTCGATCTCGAAGTTTCATCTTCATATGAGAGACACCGGAACCCTCTGTGTGGCCAGAAGATCAAGGAGAAAAATGTTTCATATTTTGTTGTAACCCACCATAGTGGTCCTCCCCATGATGATGAATTTATCTGTGAAAGTCCTCTCCGTAGTAGTAATTCACATTGCCTAGAAAATTCTCTAATGGACAATGTAGTGACGAGAAAGCCCTCTTATCTTGAGGCACTTGCAAATGTGAAGCCAGTAATGTCTGATGCTTTACCACTATCAGGTGAAACACTTTCTCAATCAAAAGATATCCTGGGGTGTAGTTCATTCTCTGAACCACCCCTGGGCCATTCATCTTCTAGTTTGATTGGTGAATTCTCTACCAATCTTGTTGAATCTGATGAAGCAACAAGGAAGCACCAGCTCTGGTCTAATCAGGTAGAATAATATTCAACAAATTATAAAGAGGGAATGTTGAATATGAGAAAACAACTGGCGAAAGGTGAAGTGCCAGTTATGTTTTGGCCTTTGGTTGACTCTCAGTATGACATTCAAGAGATGTTGATGAAATATGGGATTCATGATATTCGTCTCAACATATGGAAAACTCTTTGTCAGTTGAAAAATAAAATATTATCTTATGATGAATATGAAAATCATTTCAAGATAATATAAGGGTTACAACACCAAATTGACTTGGAATATCTCTCAGTTTCTTGATATCTGAAGGCTGAAAAGCAGTAGAGATCCCTTCAACGTTCATTCCTTGGCGCACTAAAAAGATTGCGCCAGTTAATTTCCAATGCCCCATATGGTATTCATATCAGGGGATAGGGTGTTCATGGAGCACTACATTTCACTGTACTCTCCATCCAACAAATACCGCCAAAAATGGTCTTAATCAATGTTATTGCCCATGGTCGGCCACATCCAATTGGTTTTGTTTGTAATCAAAGGCTCGCTCAAGAACAGGTCTCAACTAGTTATTCTCAAAGTCAAGTATACAGAGAACAAGTTGTTGAATTACTCCTACATCAAGCGAACGAGAATATTGAACAAGATTCTCGTTTGGAGCGTGCACATCATCAAGTGACAGAAGTGTCAGAAATCATCTAACGGTATTTTGATCCAGGTGATAAGAGCGGATGTAGGTTGATGCATCCAGCCAATTTCCAGACTAAAGTCCACAAGATCAAGAGAGCTTTCAAGAAAGTCTCAGATATATAAGCTCAAGAGCCACCCCATCTTTCCAGACTGGGGACTCTTTTAACCAAACCCTCAGAATCAATAGATAGGATTCAAGGAGTTGAGCATAAACAGTAGGAACAGCCCCAGTCCACAGGACTGGGGACTTTTTCAAATCCTCAATCTCTTCTTCATAGAAAGTCAGTCTTTTCTCGATTAGGGAAGAATCCAAAAGAGGAACGAAGAGCTGAATTATCAGGAGATTCCCTCCAAATTACGGTTCGTCAAGAAGTTCCTGAGGGATCAAATCAACAAAAGGCAGTGTCTCATCTGTGACATGGAAGAATACAATATTGCAGAAATGCTGATAGAATGGATTCAATTCATTATGAATCAATTAATTTCATCAATGTCATTGTTTCTGATCCTTCAGAACATGAGGTTCACTCAGAGAGATCAGATGAAGATATTCCTGCTCAAGAAGTTGTATGCAAAGACACAAATGAAGAAGGTGTGTGTACACGAAATCAATGGCTTACCCAGAATCTAGGTAATCCTTCAAGTAACCCACTTCCCCCTCTCTGAAAGGTATCCAACAAGGGGAAAGGAAATAATCAGGTTACATACCCTTCCTCTGGAGAAGGTCAATCTCTCTCATTAGAGCAAAGATTTTCACAACAAGAGGAAGAAATGAAGGAGTTGAGGAGGTTTAATACAGAACTACTTCAAGGTAGTCTTCCTCCTAAATGTGATGTAGTCATTCATCCAAGGGAATTTTTTGCGGATACTGAGATGGATCAATAATATCCTTCTTTATCAGTACACCCTCATAGGTCTAATCCTATGGGTCATGTGCAACAACAATCAGCGATGCTACCATCAGTTGCAGTACCAGCCACTACATCTATCCAAGCTCCAGTTATTTCACCTACTCAGGTCCAAGATCAACCGGATGTTCCTCAAAAGTTAATAACTACTATTGAGTCATTAACAGCTTAGTTGGAATCTATAAAGGGAAAACGTGCTCAAATTCAACCAAAAAAGAGAGCTTACCCTGAATGGGTTGATGCAATTCCCCCCCCCCCATCAAATTTTGCAAGTACCACATTCTCAATATTTAATGGTTAAAGAGACCCAGAGAAAAACTTAACACATTTTGTTTCTCATTGTGATCCAATGATGGGAACCCCTCAGCAACAGGAAGCAGTTAATCTCAGGTGTTTTGTACAGTCATTACAAGGACCTACTTTTGTATGGTATACAAGCTTGTAATCCCGGTCAATTACCAGGTGGGAGGATCTCCGTCAGCGATTCCTTCTTCAATTCAGCTCAACTTTTCCAAAGACATCAATTTTTTATCTTACAAATTGTAAGCAAAGGGATAATGAAAGGGTTTCATATTTCATTGCTCGCTGGAAAGGATTAACATATTCCCTAAGCTTAGTACCACCTCAAGAAGAATTGTTGCCAATCTGTGTGGAAAATTTGTGTAATGAATTACGCACACCGTTGATCCATGTGAAATACATAGGAGAGTTTCGAGACCTTACTTTGATCAGTCAACAGATTGAAGACTCTCTTATGAAGATTAAGGATAAAACTCATTTAATTTCATCAGCTCCATAAAGGAGAATGTGTAAAGCAGAGACTGCTATAGTTATGCTTAAACAAGCACATGTACCTGCTTTCACTTCAAAACCTTCATCTTCCCGAAGGGATCCACCTCCTCAGCATCAACAACAGAGGCCGTTTCATCAAGATGATCAAATAGATCAAAGATGGAAACAATTTGAGGATTTGAAGAGAAACATTTATTCTTTCTAAAATGAAAAAGTTCTTGGTTACTTCATTTCGGCTCTGGAAAATAATTTGGTTCAATTGCCAAGGCCCTAAAGGCCGAAAAAGGAAGGAGATGAAGATCATCCCAATTATTTCCTCTTTCAATAGATGTTGGGGCATCCCATTCAGGAGTTTTTTGTCTTCAAGGACCTCCGAAAAAAAATGATAGACTCAGGAAAAGTCAAATTAAAAGGTTCTTCAGCTCAGGTATCATGTGTTACTACTATAAATCCAGAGGAAGAAGGCGAGTGGCAAGAAGTAAAAAACAAAAATGTGCAAAAATATAATTATTGGATGGTCAGAAAAACGATCAACTGAACTCATTCCATTTTTCGAACGCAATTGAAGAAACCAATTGTGTCTTCTGATATGAATGACACAACAAAACTCTCTTCATCAGAGGGAAAATCCTCAAATAAATGACATAATTAAATGAAAGAGGAACAATCAGAAGAAGATGAAATCATGTCAAAGCCCAAGTTGTCTTTGACTCTGGCAAATTTTATGCCATATACTTCGAATCCACGGGCACCGCCCCACCAAATGGCACAGCCTAAACTAGATAATAAGGCGGAGTCTTAATTAGATGAATATTTTATATTTGGTTATGTTAATATGATTCATTTAACAAATCCTTATTCCAGTCACAGTTTTGATCCTAATGAGCCTGAATTCCCTGTATCAAATAGAGTAATTAGAGGGAGTTCCAGAGGTCTAGGATAAAGAGGAAGACGTGTATATCCCAGAATCCACTATTACAATTCTACCCCTACCAGAACTGTATATGTAGCAGAAACTCGTGGTAGATCCCTTCAGAGAGCTCAAAAAGAACAAGCAAGTTCTTCCAACAATAGCAGATTTTGTCCTAGCACAGTTATTCTGGAAAATCGGTTAGAGGTTACATCTTCTTCCTCTCAGCAAGTAAATAGACCTAATCGGTCTAATCTTCCAAAGCCGGGAGTATTTTCAACTCCTACCCTGATACAGTAAGCATCCACATCCAAAGCATCAACTTCTAAGGCACCTACGAAACCACATGTTCCTGTTGGGAAACGCAGACCTTTGGATAAAAAATATGATGTTTTGAAGAATTTGGCCCAAGTACTAGCCAAGTTATCAATTCTGGATGCCTTGAATATATCAAAGGATCTTCGGGAGGCACTCATTGAGGATTTGTCAAGTCCTCAGGAATTTGAAACTGAAATTGTTGCGTCTAAAGTCTACCATTTTGAGAATAGTCCTGCAGAATGTCATGTAGTGGTATCTTTCATAGATGAAGATGAAGATGATGTTGTGCATGGACATATCAGACTTTTGTACTTATCTGGAAAGTTCAATGGTGTAGACATCTGAAGAGCTTTCATTGATAATATTTCAGGAGTCAACCTCAACCCCATTCGTACACTTCGTCTATTGGGCCTCACAAAATCTGATTTATCTCCTTCTACATTGATGTTACAAGGATATGATAAAAATGAACAAGAACCACTGGGCGAGATTACACTCAGAACTCAGTTTGGAGAACTTTTATCCAATTTAGATTTCATGGTTGTTGATCACGATACATCCTTCAATGTTTTTCTTGGAAGACCTTGGCTACATCAACATGTGTTTATCCCTTCATCATATCATCAATGCCTCAAATATTGTTTCGATGGTCAAATTGGAACATTGTATGGTGATAAGTCACCCTTAAAAACATGTGAATCTCAATACATTGAGGTAGAATTCTATCACATGAAGGGTAAGGAGAAATCCAAAACAAAGGAGGTTACCAAGTTTAATGCTCCATTTGGTTTGGAAAAGATTCTAGTAAACCCATTCACACATGTGAGTACAGATTTTGTGTTGTCTATCAGTCAAATTGATAGGATATACCTGAATCCAAATACTCTTATAGAAACTTCCATAATGTCAATTATGAAAATCAAGCCAGACAGTATGAGAGAAAGTGGTGATTCACCAAGAAATGATGAAATCTCAAATGGAGATGTCTTCATTTCATCTGATGAAATCCAGCAAGTCTATACTTCGCCAACTAGGTCAGAAGAAGTTATAACAATGTCATAGGTTAACGATGATGTCGATTCTCAATCCATCATCTCTTCTTTATTACCCAAGGAAGACCCTTCATCATCAATAGGGTCAGAAATGGAAGCCTCTTCTTCAAGATGTTCAAATTTTAACATCTCTCTTGATTCTAGAAATTCTGCTTCTTTATCAACTATGCAAGTAGAAGCAGAAGAAATAACACATGTTGAAGAAGAAGAGGAAGATCTCAGAGATGCTCCTCTAGCTTTTGAAGAGGGTATCTCTACTATTGGGGATGAACTCAGAGAAATAAATCTGGGTACAAAAGAAGATCCACACCCCACTTTAATTAGTGCGTCCATGACTCTTGAAGAGAAAAAGATGTATATTTAATTTTTAAAGAAAAATAGAGATATATTTTCTTGGAACTATACAGAGATTCCATTTCTTGATCATGATGTTGCTACTCATTTTTTGGTTTTTCCAGAAGAACATCGAGGATTCAAGCAAGCCGCAAGAAGAACACACCCAACCTTTGCTACCAAAATTGAATTTGAGGTGGATAAGATTATCAAAGATAACTTTGTTAGAGAAGTTCAATATCCCAAGTGGTTGGCTAATATTTTCCCTGTGAAAAAGAAGAACATAAAAATTAGAGTTTGCATTGATTTCAGATATCTTAATCGACATTATCCTAAGGATGATTTTCTAGTTCAGATCCCAGAACTCTTAATTGATGCAACAGCTGGATATGAATCACTTTCCTTCATGGATAGATATTCTAGGTATAATCAAATCCGAATGGCTCTAGAAGATGAAGAATCTACAGCCTTCCGAGCCCCTCAGGGTGTGTTTTTCTATCGGGTAATTCCCTTTGGCCTAAAGAATGCAGGAGCAACATATCAGTGTGCCATGCATCGTATCTTCAAACCATTTTTAGAGATGTTTGTTGAATGTTATGTGGACGATTTGGTGGTTAAATCCAGGAAACGTTCTAATCACTTGGCTGATTTGTACGTCATATTCCACAAACTTCAGCAACACAATTTGAAGATGAACCCCTTAAAATGTGCTTTTGGGGTAACATCAGGAAAATTTCTCAGCTTTGTGGTACACCATCATGGTATCAAAGTCAATCCTGAGAAGAAAAATTCAATCCTTGGTATGTCACCTCCTTGAAATTTGAAATAATTGAGAGGACTTCAAGGACACTTAGCCTATATTCGGCATTTCGTCACCAATTTGGCAGGCAAAAGTTTACCCTTCAACCAAATTGATGAAGAAGGGAGTCTCTTACCAGTGGAATGAATAATGTTAAGAAGCATTCGATATTCTAAAGAAATATCTCTTGAGTCCATCGGTATTAATGCCACCTGTTGAAGGAAGACCATTTATTCTTTATGTGACAGCTTTAGAGCGATCATTGGGTGCCTTCCTTGCCCAGAAGAATGATGCTGGGAATGAAAACAGCCTCTACTATCTCAGTCAGACTATGCTTGAAGCAGAAAACCGATATTCAAATATTGAGAAGGGCCTCCTAGTATTGATCTTTGCAGTTCAGAAGTTGAGATACTACCTGTAACATCACGAGGTCCAATTGGTATCTCGTAATAACCCACTCAAATTCATCCTTAGTCGTCCAATACTTACAGGACATATGGCAAGGTGGGAAGTTATTTTTCAGCAATTTGATATTCAGTATGTGTCTCAAAAGGAAATAAAGGCCAAGATCTGGCTTATTTCCTTTACGAACATCCTTCAGTAGAAGATACATCTTCAGATATTGAACTTCCCAATGAGGAAGTCTTCTCTATTCAAGATAGTCATAAAACATGGGAAATGTACTTTGATGGAGTTTCCAGAAGTCCAACAGGGAAGAAAATGGAGATCCTAAATTCAACAAAGTTGGGTTAGATATTGTGCTCATTTATCTGGAAAAGTCAGTTCTACCCTATTCCTTCTCATTATTAGGAGGCGTGACAAATAATGAAGCAGAATACCAAGATCTTATCGCAGGATTGGAGTTGGTGCTTCAAGCACAAGTGAATCACTTAAAGGTGAAAGGTGATTCAGACCTGGTAATAAAACAATTCAATGGGGATTATGCAATCAGAAAAGAAGAACTAATCCCTTTGTATGATTATGTCCGAGATTTAGTGGCGGAGTTTCCTTAGGAACCGACATTTTCTTATGTCCTGCGATCACAAAATGCCCAAGATGATGCACTGGCTAATATAGCCACAACTCTGGCAGATCCAAATCGGGATGATACAATCATCAGTATTGCCCACCATTGTACAATTTCACCTTATGTTAAAATAAGAATAGAGTAAATCAATGAAATTAGTCCCATTCCTGAACCATATGGTCATACTATAGGATGGATGACACCTATCAGGGAATACCTTCAAAATGGAACACTTCCACCTGATAGAGCCGGGAAAGAACAAGTCCGGAGATGTGTGGTCAATTTTACTCTTTATGATAGCCCAGATCACCTAGAGGAAATTCTCTACAAAATAGGTTTCGATGGAATTATCTTCAAATGAATCGATGGTTTAGAGACAATGGTTGTTATGAAAGAAGTGAATGCAGGAGTCTGTGGTTCCCACCAGTCTGGACATAGACTATCAGATCAAATTCGAAGGCTTAGATACTTTTGGCCTTAAATGATACAAGATTGTGCTGATTTCATAAAGAAGTTTCATTCATGCCAAGTACATTCCAACTTCATTCATAAACCCCTAGAGTTGCTTCATATAACTAAATACTTGTGGCCATTTTCCACATGGGGAATGGATGTAGTGGGACCTTATCCTTCAGCTACATCCAAGCAGTTTAAGTACATTCTTACTGCTACTGACTTCTTTTCCAAATGGGAAGAGTTAATACCTCTCAATGAATTTAGTTCTAAATGCATTGTTAGCTTCATCAAGTCTAACATCATTACTATATTTGGTGTCCCTCATTCCATATTGACGGACAATGGCACCAACTTCTATTCATCTGAGGTGAGGAAGTTGTATCAAGAATACAACATCAAATTCAATCATTCCTCTCGGTATCATGCAGCGGCCAATGGCTAGATAGAAGCCTTAAAAAATACACTATCAAATATACTACAAAAGATGGTGGATAAAGATAAGAAATCATGTCTTGATAAACTCTTTCATACTTTATGGGCTTATCGGACCACCACCCGCACTGCAACGCGGTCAAATCAATATTCGTTAGTATATGGAACCAAAGAAGTCTTACCCATTGAGGTTTAATTACCCTCACTCAGGGTAGCCATTTTTGATCAGTCATCTACGGATGAACAATCTCAAAAGTGATTGGATGAATTGGAACGATTAGTTGAGAAAAGATTGTGCACATTGCACCACTTGGAAGTCTATCAGAATCGAATAGCACGAGATTTCAACAAAAAAATCCCATATTCATTCATTCATTCAGGGTGAATTGGTATTGGTTCTCAGAACTCCAATGATACTAGGAAAGAAACCTCCCAAGATTAATCCAAAATGGGAAGGACCTTACTCAATACATAAGGTCTACTCCAATGGAGCTTATTCTTTAATCTCAATAGATGGAGAAGTCATCACGACTCCAACCAATGCCAGATTTTTTAAGAAGTATTTTGTGTAACACAAATGCATCCTCTTCCAACACGACGTTAAACTGTGTTGTCCTTGTTGCAAGTCTTTAAACTGCATAGTCCCTTACGTCTAGCAAGATGTTAAACTACATCATCCTCAGTCTATGCATATGACCTTAAAATATTTGCAACATTGTACAACATGATGTTAAACTGTGGAAAAAATCCCCAATACATCCAACATGATGTTAAACTATGTCCTCTTTTGTCCTTACTGCATTACATTAAACTGCACAGTCCCCCTTTTGTCCAACATGACGTTAAAATGTATTGTCCTCATCGTCCTAGCTACATGACACTAAACTGTACAGAAGTCCCTTAATACATCTTACATGACGTTAAACTGTATTTTGTCCCTGTTACATGACACTAAACTATGCAGCACCAATAGTCCTCACTGTAAGACTTTGAATTGCATAGTCCCTTCATATGTCCTACATGACATTAAACTGTGCATTGTTAAGGTTGTTGCTACCTCTTGTTTCTCACACCAATTACGACTCACGTGAGCTTAGAGTAAACTTCAACCATAACACCTTCTCTGGGACACTAACCATGTGTAATTCCTAGCATCATTTTTAGGTAGTTGTCCTCAAAAACAACTTGATCTCAAATTCATTCTTTAATAGTACTATGTGAACTTTGATCCTTGCCTTCAAGGCTGGGTACGTAGGCAACCTCCTATGGTTCAAGCCCAAAACCAATCTCTTCACATCGGTTCACCTCCATCTCATACGATGTTGATTCGTGAAGCCACCCCCATAATCAATATCATTACATTGGTTCACCACGATACATGCATATGACCTTAAACTATTCACACTTTTGTCATGTACGACAATAAACTACAACATTATTTGATACCCTCACCTGAGAGGGAATAATTATTTACTTTGATCTCCAATCATGTCATATTCCAAAGACTATGTGCATACATGGCAAGGCCCAAACCTTTTATCTTGTGTCAAACCATCATTGCACTGAAGTCCCCTTCTCACCCTTCACTTGTACGAACCAAATATGTACAGAGGGTATTTCAATAACTATGTATGGATTGATTCCCATCCTTATGGGATACATAGGAATGTTCTAGTATCCCTCAAATCCATCCCCAAGACTTTGGGCCTAACCCCAAATTCCACTTTCAATCCCCCTGGCTGAAAAGTCCCTGTGAAAACACACACTGTGTATTCATTATTATGGTCCGAGCTCTATGAAACTAAACTAAGATCTCCTACACTCCCATCCCACATGACGTTAAAATGTATTTCAAGAACTACGTATGGCTTGATTACCATCCTTATGGGATACGTAGTAAAGTCTAGCATCTCAATTCAGGACCCAGCCACAACATGATTATGGTTAGCATTGGTCTGTGTATCTCTAAATTCATTGAACAAATTCCCATTTTTATGTTTCATACTCCTAACCTTAAATATTTTCAGATCTCCATAACCCTTTTCTTGACTTCTGGTCACAAAATGTCCAATTTTTTAGAGTTCTTTTTCCTGACTATGCAGTACGTGCCCTTAGGCGGCCTTGTATAAATAGTCTACATAACAGACTTGTCAGTCAAAAGATACTATTATTTGACTATGCAACAAATTCCCTTAGGTGGCCCTGCATAATTAAACCCCTTAAGGGGTTTGTCAAATAATGGTAAATTCATTCATGGGTAGAAAACCTCTTTTGTCCTTATTTGTCTTAATGACAATATGGAGGGATCCGCAAAAAATGGCCATCCTTAACATATTTTTCTCATACTCTTTTTCATGATCTGAAATTATTCAAGTCTATGGTTTATATTTCCCTTACCTATGTTTGGGTCAGACCTTCGTAGGAGTGAAATTAATCCAGTTCTTAAACAATCTTGTTTGGAAATATCTTCTCCATATTAAAGTACCTCTCTCTATACAGAAAACTCTATGATTTGGAAAATTTGAATCTCCATAAACTTCCACTGGCTTTTTAGCAGTAGAAAAGTAAATTTCTGAGAGTTCTTTTTCCTGACTATGCATCACGTGCCCTTAGGTGGCCTTGCATAAGTAGTCTACATAACTGACCTATTAGCCAAAAGATTCTATTATTTGACTATGCATCCAATTCCCTTAAGCAGCCCTACATAATTCAACCCCATAACAGGTTTGTTAAATAATGGTAACTTCACTCTTAGGAAATACTTCTTCTAATGCCTCTTAGTCCTTTTTCATATCATTCCTCAGATTCAAAATTTCTTAAATCACAGTTTACATATTTTCCCTCATACTTGAGTGTGGTAATATGTTTTCAGATAAATTGTCAAGGAATTGAGTCAATTTTAATCCATTAGGTCAAAGCTATTTCGACCTTAAATATTAGCCTTTTTATGTCCGACGTGCATGACTTTAAACTGCCCACAAAAGACAAGAGAACTATGAACAAAATTCAAGTCCCATCTCACTAAATATATATTTTGTATGATTTACGTAATATTGAGAAATTAAAAGATTCAAAGTTTGTAGGGTTATTTATAAAAATCCTAGAAAAAAACTATGCTTACTAGGCCCATTGGCTTAGGTAAAAATATAAAGCAGGTAGGAAAAGAAAGCATGCACAAATGATTGAGAATGAAAGTGTTTTTCATTTGATGCACAAGAGTCAGAAGGACATCCACAGACTGGAGTCTCTTCTGTTTTCCAAGAATTAAAAAATACTTTCAACATAACTCTTCATTTGATTTACAGCATCCCGATCTTCATCACCAGCCACCTGGAATTCATTCATTCAAATGGATACAATAAGAGATGTAGTGATACCAGCTCTTCTTGGAACAATTGTAAAAGGATGTTCTTGAGTGTGGTTTGAGAAAATTTTCTGCTGAACAAACAGTGACTCTGTTTCTGTCCAAAAGACTTGGAAGATGGATACATGGATTTGAGAATGGAGCATTGGAAGTAAAGATCCATTTGGAGAGAGTACTCTATCTATATATGGTTCTAATACCATGATAGTCTTCTCTCCACCAACCAGTAGCGGAAAACATTTCATCCCATGGGTTTTCCATTTTCATATCTGCAAGGAAATGGAAAGGAAGAAAATTTTGAAAGTTCACACCATTGTTGTTGCTCTTAATGCACAACATAACTGAAATACAGGAGTAGCAGTGCAGCTGAATCTCGGGCAGATAATTCTTTGCATCTGGAATGTTGACTCCTTGTAGATGACCATGTTTATACAGAGGAAGGTAGATTCTCTGTGGGAAATTAAGATGATATTTATTCAAGTACTTAGCCAAATCTGGGAGAGTGTTGTCGTAGATCTCATAGCAATCATGGCCAATAATGTTCATCATATCATCAATTCGTTTGTTGGCCAGTTCATCAACAGTTCTGATTCTTCTAGGAGCCATTAAATCTGTGCAAAGCACCCGGATTTCAAACTTCCAATTTTGGCGTGCAAGTATATTTGTGTCACGCAAGTTTTGGGCGCGCAGGTATCACCCTGCAAGTCCAAGTACCTCTATAGAAGAATGACACAAATAAACAGTGGAAAACAAGTAACTTACATGATGAAGGCAACTTGCATGGCGAGAGCTCGAAATTTTGAAATCCTGGTGCTTTGTGCGATAATGGACGCAAATATATAGGCCAGGCCGCAACCCTGTGCGCCTAAAGCCAGCGCGCTCAACACCTGCGCGACGCCATCTGCGCGCTCCACACTTGCACTCCGTAGTTCCTTGGTTTTCTCTTTTTTCCTCAGAGTCACATCCTTCTTTTTTCGGATCCAACTATGATGGGGGACTTTTGTTGACGCTCCTTTCTATCACATAGTTTAACAACTAAAAATGGAAATACCTTAGACAAAATTGATCCATCCTTTGAAGAAACATCAAAAATCGACGAAGTCATGAACAAGGATTGCTTTAAACATGGGCCACGCAGGTTTCATCATGGTCGTGCGGGTATACCTGCGCGCCACATTTTTGGGCACACAGGTGACTTGCGCACCCTATTTGATTTTCGCCCAAGGCCTTAAGCAGCCTATAAATACCCATTGTGGGCCCCCCATTTAAAGGACATAAAAATTCCAAAACTCATATTCGAGCTCCCGGTGCCCTAGTCTCTTCTGGAAGTCTTCCGAACACTTATAAGGTAATTTCTTACCTAGAATGGAAGATCTAAACAGGGGAAACAAGGCCTAAGTGTTTAAATTCATCAACACATGCGCGCCTAGGTGTTTAAACCCTTAAGGGAAGTAGACACACCTACGTGCCGCCTTATCCATTCACCAGAACCTACGCGCCACTCTTTTGGAAGCCCATTGGGATAATACTAAGGGCTTGAGCCAAGCCTCGCCCAAGTATTATCCTATGGGTTGACCGTCGCGCAGGTACCTATATGTCGCAGAGATATACCTGTGCGACCAGGACCTGCACGCCCACACAGGACATGCGCGCCTACTTCTTTTCGGGTGCCCCTCCTGCCTATCCACCTCTCTTATTCAAGATTCAGCCTTCAAAACCCTCTTAAAATCCATTTTTGGCATGGTTCCCTTGTTGGCCTCCATATCTGAAAATAATTCTATGAAATATCTTTTAAAACCTAGTGATTTACATATCTTTATGTCACTAAGGTTATATATTTCATTCATTTCAACCTCATCCTTTAAGATGAGAGGATCCTAAACCTGGGCCTCCTTTTCAGGAGTAAGACCCAGTCCAAATTCTCTTAACCTGGGCATCCTCCTTAGGAGTGAGCCCCAAGTTCCCAATATGGGCCTCCTTCTCAGGAGTAATCCCCAGTCTCAAATTCCCAAATATGGGCATCCTTCCTTAGGAGTAAGCCCCAGGTTCCCAAATATGGGCATCCTTTTCAGGAGTAAGCCCCAATCATAATTACCCTTAACCTGAGCTTCCTTCTCAGGAATAAGCCCCAGTTTTCAAGTCCCTTTAACCTGGGCCTCCTTCTCAGGAATAAGCCCCAGTTATAATTTCTCTTAACCAGTCTTAATTTATTTTTGATTTGGACTTCCTTTTCAGGAATAAAACCCAAATCATAAGACCCCTCTAATTTGGGCATCCTTCTCAGGATTAAGCCCTAAGTTAAGTATCCAAATCTCCAAAAATCACATATACCTTTATGGACTTTGTTCCCAGGTTTCTTCACTGAAGTAAATCCTAATATTCATCTATTTGGGTAGTCATACATACATAAGCCCCACATAATTTCTTATGATGGAACAATTGTCAAGTTTTACCAATACCTCTTGTTTCTCACACCGAGCATGACTCACGTGAGATTATAGCGTAAAAGTAATTATGACATCTTTCATTGAGCCATGAATCATACATAAACCTCATACTTCTTTACTCGAACTACGTGGGTTATGATTTCTTTTCTAAAACAAAGGATACGTAGGTAGACCATCTGCGGGTACGATCCCAACTCTGAAATAATCTATGTCCTTCTGAATGATAATAAACTTCAAGTTCCCCAGCTGAGTGGCTTTAAAACTAGTATGGTTATCATAATGACCAATATATTTCTATATAATGTGTCGAAGGATACCATTGACTAATAATCTCTAACGAATACAGATGATTCTCTATCGATGAAGAACCTCGAATACATATAAAAGATTCTCTAAATCTCATACATACTAATCATTGATTGTTAGATCTAAAGGAAAGCTCATTTATCATACTTGGTAATTTAATAAGGATTCACGAACATCACTTAAATCTATAGAGAGAGTCCCGGAGTAGACAATAATTCCCCTCAAAAAGGTGTGATGAGTCCAACCTCCCATCTTCTCAACCAATGAAAATTCTTAAGCTTCATAAGTTCACAACTAATGAGCACCTACCTTTGGAAAGTAGGTCCAAATGGATATGGAATCATTGGATGTTTCCGGTTCTATGAACAAACCCGTTAGAAACTTCTTGGAATATTTGTACCTTAAATCAATGAGGCCATCCCCATTTCTAGAGGAAACAGAGGAATATCGCACTATGCTCGAACATGTCCCAGCTTTCCAAACTGAAAGAAAATCACCAAAGAACTACCATGAGGTTGTCTAACTGAATCCCTGGCCTGACTGCCCTGCTGGAACTCATCCCGTCCTCACTTCCTACTGTCTGAACCATCACCTGAAGTTGTCGACCTGACCAAGTGAGACTTTTCTATCTCGTTTCCCTCGGCTATGAGTTCCTGATTCACTGCCTTGGAGAAGGAACCCAGTCTGAAAATGTTCACCTGGACCCGAATGGCATGTCGCAAGCCATCCTCGAAGTGCCTCACCCTAGCCACATCATCTCTCACTATACCAGGTGCAAAGCGAGACAACTCTGTGAAGGTAGCTGCGTAGTCCATGAAAAACATATACCCCTACTGAAGACTTAAGAACTCACGAGCTCTCTCTGCCCTCAGTGTCTCCGGGTAGAAGTGCTCAAAGAACCTGTCCTCGAAGTCCTGCCATGCCAGTCCCTCATGCCTACAAGCCTGAACCTATACGCCCCACCAATGCTTCGCCGATCCTCTCATCATGTACATCGCCAACTTGACCCTCCACCCTGGAGGTGTCTCGAGCTGCTCGAAGATCATCTGCATACTCTCTATCCAGTTCTCAGCCGTCTGCGGACCACCCTCACCCTGAAAAAGTGGCAGGTGCTGCGACTAGAATTCCCATGTCAGATATGCCATAGAAGGCTTCGTACCCTGCGTGCCTCTGTCAATCCCCAGAAAGACACGTACTGGGCTAGCTCAGAGCTGCTCGTCAAGCCATGGCCCGAACGTTGCCAAACCCAACTGTTGTCCTGCCTTCACTGGATCTTGAACCTGATCCTTTCCCTAAGCCTATACCTGCGACTCGTGCTCTTCCTGTACCAAATTCTGACCCTGATCATGTGGCACTGTATCATCTCTTTCCTGACGCTCCATTGAGTCATGAATGAGTAACCTACTGAATACCATAAATAGTCAGACAACCCATATATATATATAACAATATATTCTATTCAGATAAGTAAAGAAGTATAAGGCAGTGCATAACAACTACCCTTACTCCCCCTCACTACAACCCATTCCCCACGGCATCCCGGACTCATGGCCTCCTTACCCGCCCTCAACAGAGCCAAGTATCAAAAGTACCTCGGGCCATGCCCGTCCTGACAACTCACATTGCCTCAAACTGATGACCGAGTTGCCCAATCATGACAGTTACACTACCTCAACCATAGTACATGCCTGCTCTCATAAGATCCAGACCCAAAATCCTGTAACATGCAATTCTAAAAATATATAAATCATGACACATCACATTGAAACAACTAGAAATTCTATCAGGAATTTCACCAATCCACATTTCAAAGCATATAAAGCATGGCAATTGTTTTTTTATTCACATGGCATTATCACTTCACAAAGAATACATGCAATTATGAAATTGAAATACCCTAAAAATGTGCCTATCAAAAGCCAAGAAAAGTAGCCTCACCATACCGGGACGAGGTCCCATTCTCCCTTACCATACCAGGTCAAGGGTCACATATCACAATAAATAACCTCACACACCAAGTGAGCCACCAAGGTGGGAATCATATAAACTGTAATCTGAGAAAAAATCAAACAACAATTCCCACCCATTGGAAACTTGGCCCATCCCTCGTACTTGGGGCTGTGGGCACCCAAGCACAAGCTAGAAACCCAGTTCCAGTAACAACAACCTATCTTTAGTCTACCATATCCCAAATAGTAAAACCAGCAGAAATAAAAAGAGAAGTCTCAATCATATTAGTATCCATAAAAACACTGCTACTAAATCCTTGTCAAGAACTCCTCTGATACCACTTTGTAATGACCCGGACCCATCCATCCACCTGAACAGTGCTAAACAGGTCAGGTGTTACTACCTTAGGCGCACCTCCCCTAAACGCCAAAGGCTTCCGACTATAAGCGAGGGTCTGTTAGGTATATTGGGGAAGTTATACCCTCTAGGAGGATCATAATAAGGGTACTGGTCTGAGTATAATAGTAAGATGCAGCAGAATTAAAGACTCAGCAGACTTGAACCAGACCTGTAGGGCGGAAGCATAATCAATATATATAAACAGCGGAAGCATTAAATATAACAACAGCAGCAGAATTAAACACAACCGCATACTGATAACATGTAACTACTTATGAACAGTAAAACATGCATTCAAAGAAGGCCATACACAACTGAATATAAAAAAAGTGCCAATGGCTAACCAATCAGTAGATACAACAAGTAAGCATTCCGATTCAGAAAAGAAAACAGAACAAAGTAAACCTCATCTAGGCATGACCTTGAGGTCCATACCATCTCCATGCAACAACTAATGCTGCCCATCTCCTGAAGCTGACCCCTTTCCTGCACGTAGATCCATAAAGTCTGCA
Organism: Viscum album; assembly: GCA_963277665.1. Lineage (NCBI taxonomy): Eukaryota > Viridiplantae > Streptophyta > Magnoliopsida > Santalales > Viscaceae > Viscum > Viscum album. The sequence goes on from OY728125.1 coordinate 564,543,976, forward strand.
CGCGTCTTGAAGGGCCCGTGCAGGGTGTGAGACAATTCTTAGTAGGATACCACCCAATGGTGCATACCAAATATATGTGTTTAATCATTCATGCATTTACAAGTAAATCAGTAAACAGTACAATGCAAAAATAAACACAAACTCCACTGGTGCTCAACAGCCACCATAGAGTGTCACCTGCTTCAACCAACGCCGAAATCTCTGTCGTATAACCCGACACCATGTTCCACCTGGCACCTCATGTCTCAAATACCAACGTCCCAAAGGCACACCCAAAAATAGTAACCTGGCACCATGTGCCTCCTAACACCCTGTGTCTCAAGTACCGACGTCCCGAAGGCACGCCCAAGAATAGTAACCTGGAGGAATAGCGATGTCTGCCCTCAAATCACGGCGAGCCTCAGCCCCCAACCTGATAGTCTCATTGCTATCCCCAGAATGCTCCCCACCTCCCACGTGGATTTCTACGGTAAACACCCCCAACCAAAAATACCTAATCGTAACTACGGGGGCCTTTACCCACATGAGTGGTCAAAACCACCTCATCATGGAGTATCTCTGTGTGCACACTACTCAAAGTACTCGGTGAGCAGTAATCACCAAACAGTACCTAAGCCACCAACACATCTGACACCTTGTGTCCCTGCGACCATGCCACTCAAGTCTGATGGCATCGCCATCCTAGTAACTCGGGCCATGCCTAACCTGACAGTTGTACTGCCTCAAGTCGACATCCATGACGCCCAATATCATGGTCAAAACCACCCAAAGTAACCCGATCCAAGCCCAACACAACCCAAAGGGTCCAGCAGATGCAATTCAGCAATTGCATATATAACATATTTAAACAGAAAATATAAACAGACAAAACAAACTAAACGGTTGAATTTCACTATGCAAGGTGTTATCCCATACCAACACTGAGGTCTTAAATGCCTCTAACAATTTATATCAGGCTTTAATAAATTAAACTCAATAGTTTAACACATTAATATTTCAATTAAAACTACTCTAGCATTCCCCATAAAAAATTCCCTGATGAGCAATGACCCCTCACCCGGCCCTCTCACACAAACTGGTAATAGGGCATACCCAAAGGCATCCCATAGGTCCAACAAGCAATTCAATAATAAACAACAGATAAAACGGGTCCCGCTCAAAATACCCGAAAACGCGCCGAAGGCTGCGTCATCCAAAAAACCACGAAAACACAAAATGAGTTATGCACCACCTACCTGATACTCGTACAATGCTACTCCTCTGGTAATAGCCGCCAATTTTGTCTAAAACGCGGTAAATCTACAAAAGATTCAAAACTTCTCAAACCCCTATAACTCATTCTAGAATGAAAATCAAACAAAACGGACAAAGAGGAATCAATGTCTTACTGAGGGGGTTCCAACGCATCTATCAGCGATTGAATCGGACTTCAGACGGACGATCGGGAGAAGGAAAGAGCTCTGGCCGACTTGGTTCGTGAAACCGGGCGAGATATTGAGGTTCTGCCTCAATACGAGGCTACTTCCCGTTTTAACGAAAAAAAGAAAGTACACGGCATGTACTTCATGACTAAACGCCGTGTATATATCATTTAACAGTCCATAAGATGGCTGAATTCCATCTCCTTACTTTCCATACCTACCGACATGAGTACACGGCGTATACCTGTGGGTACACGGCGTGTACTTGGTTTCTCTTCTCTTCCTCACTGACTTACCCACACGCCATGTATATCCCTCATACATGGATAGACTACACGGTGTGTCCAAGGGGAACATGGTGTGTTCTTGGTTCTACCTGGATAGCGGGCCTACACTCTATGTGTGGCCTCTACACGGTCGGGGGTACACGACGTGTTTAAAACTACACACCGTGTAGTAACGAATTTCTACACGGTCATCACACGACATATACTTGGTGAGCACACGGATGACACTCGCTCAACATATACATGAAATGTACTTAAAATTACACGGCTTGTAGTCTGGAAATTTCCAGAAACTTCCCATTTAATCTAGTTTCCTCAGAAACAAGTCAAAAATTCAAACAGGGTTCGGATTTTGACCCATTTTAAAAACCCGGGTTCTTACACCCATCAACTTATATAGATCATCCAAACCCTAGGGTTAGGGTTAACTAATTTTTCTATGTTTCTTCTGATGTTAATTCATATATTAGTCCCATTGAGTCCTATTAGTACAAGTTTCGGTGTTTGTCGCCAAAGGTGAGGTGTTTTAGGTTGTTTCGGTTCACCGTCACCATCCAAGATGAGGTTTTATTATTATTTTCTAGTTTTTCACCATCCAATTTATAGTCTTATTTTGTATATGATTCCTTGTTAAATTAATTAGAGGTTTTTTGGTCTTTTCCACCTTAATTTTGTGTACTTTTTAATGTTATAGTGAATTTTGGTCAATGATAGAGGGTGTTCACGCATATACTTAAGGTATGTATATATATAATATATATATATGTCCTCCATGTATGTATTCCCTCATGGAACAGGGAATACATTCCTTGGATTATAGATATATGTTTATATATAGGTATGTGCATGCGAGTGCGGGCCGATTACAAGTGGTCACCACATAATTTGTCAAGTGTCGAAGTGTCTCGGCTTGGTTCACTCCCTTGTTGAGGTAGGTTCTCTATGATCACGCCTTTAATTTGAATTTATTTTTTTCTTATCATTTTAAATGTGTGTTTTTATATTTATGTGGTATATATATATATATATCTATATATATATATTTACATATCTATGTATTCGGTAAAATTGATTGGTCTTTTTTCTAGAATTGTTTTCTCATTTATTTATGTAACTGCTCCTGATTACAATATGCTTTTAAATGTGAAGTATACTAAGTGTTTTATAATAGCTTCCTAAAATATTCTTATCCAATGAAATTTTTTTGGGAAACAAAAAGGCTTCGGTTAAATGTTTTATGTAATACTTAGCTTTTTTGGAACCGTGAAGAGTTTTGGAAATATTTTGGAAGTTTCAAATGAGCCATTAGATGTTGGAATATCCATGGGTGCACCTTCAAATGAAAAGGAAACTTTGAAATAATGGTTCTTTCATCTTAAAATGGTGTTTTCATATGTTGGGTAACTTAAAAAAGGTTTCCTAGTTTGTTCCTTAAAACTTAGCATGTTTGATACATTAGAACGGATGGATGATTTCTAATTGTTTTGAAAGAACTTTTGGAATATTTGGTTGGTTGGTGAATTTTAGTTTTTTGTTTAGAGAAAAATATTGAAAATGGAGTTGGATTTGAAGGTGTAAAGGCCCGTTTGGAAATAGGTTGTGAAAATGTCATTTCACATTGTTTTGGAAAGGATTTTTGAAATGTTTTGATAAATGCATTAGCATTTCTAAAGTTAGAGGCCTTTGGGAAAACTAGTGTATTTTGAAGGAAGGGTTGAATGTTCATATGATGTGACAGCCCGATTGGCACCTTTGATGGTGTGAAATATGGATATGTACATATTGGGAACCCCTATCTTGGATTTATCTTTATGGGTTACCATATAGTGGAAGTACTTGTTTGGAGTAGGCAAGTGTGGTGATGATAGATAAGGAGATTCATGCATGCGTGGGCCTCCTACTTACCAATTATATTATTACCATGGGTTTCATGGGTGTCTTTTAGAGGTTCCAGTGACCGTTTCTGATCAAACCTAATTAGACAGGTTGGTACCGCATGAATTTTCTGTTAGAACAGGAGGGATGTGCCATTAGATTGGTCAGTTTAGGGCGGCTAGTTGGTTATAGACTTAGGAGCTTCACCATACACCGACAGGTGGTTACGAACCGAGTACATATAGGGATCTCTCTAGGTATGTTTAGTAAATTCCCATGGTTACATACTTGCATGTTCCTGTTTCTTTTATAGCACTTTTGGCTATTTGATTTCAGGGAAACTCTACTTGTTTTCATATTTATAACACTTGTTTCAATACTAGTTGTATTTTGAAATTAATTTATGGGAATGACTTATATTACTTGGAAATTATTTTGAAAAATGGAAATAGAAAGGGGGTTTTCTTGATTTTAGAAGCATGTTACTTGTTTTGGTAAAAGAATGAAAACCTTATTTTATATAACCTATTTTCAAACTAGAAAGAATGTATTTCACATTAAAGGTGAGACATAGGGTGTGGTTTATCTTGGGAATACCTACTAAGAATCTCGGTGCTCACGCCTACTCTATATTTTCAGTTTTAGGTTATCTCTGTTTTAGATCGCTTTAGGAGGGAGTGTGGTTAAGTGGTTGGTCATGACCCATAAGGTTATCTGGAGGTATGTTTAACCATTAAGTTTTATTCTCTTTCCTCTATTAGAGTTTAGTTTTATTTCCCTATTTGTTCTATTTTATTTATTTGTCTTTTATGGTCCAAATCATTCCTAATAGATATATTTTGATTCCCAACACTAGTTTTCAGTCTGTGGTGATCGGGAATGCCCTTCGGGCCTTGTCGCAGGCCGAATCGGGTGATTGGTTCAAGGTTTACCCAAGTTGGTTCATGAAAAAATGGTATTATAGGATGCCCTTTTTTACTTGGGATGTCAGGTAGTTGGATACTAGGACTGTCGGGAATCAGGAGGTAGGTATGAGAAGAGCATCGCAAACTCTTGCTCATTCTGATCCCCGAGTCCCCAGGGGTAGTCAGTGATTGGAGTCTTTGGCTTTGGTTTATGTTGATGGGGGATGTCCAAGGGAGTGATCTGATGTTCCACTATAAACTTACTTGGATTAACAACCGATGTGGAGCCCAAGGGTATGGTTTGAGATACTCATAGTGGTTTGTGCTTACATGGAGCATAGTATGCTAAACCATATTTCTGGGTTAGGGATGACCACTAGTTCCCCATCTAGGTGCTTTGATGTGAGTGTTGTTTTTGGTTTGGATTTGGTTGATGTGAATTTAAAATAGTTTTGGGATGCCTTCTTGAGTTATAAGATGAGGCTTGATTTGAAAAGTTTGGATTCCAAAAATGAAAACCTTTGGTTGTTTTGAAAATGGAAGGGAAACTATTTTGAATTTTGAAAAGTTTTATAAAATGTGAAATGAGAGTTAAGTTGTAAATGCTAGGTTTTGATGGAAAAATGGTATGTGTGACCCCTAGTGATCCTTATGAATATTTACATATGTCCGTGTGTGTAGGAAATGTGCATGTTGGAATGTATGTGTGAATGATATAAGAGAAAGTGGGAAAATCACATATGCAATGGTTCATAGGATACCATCTGTGAGTATTTGAAAATAAAATATTGATCTGGTTTTCCAAAGTTATTTTTGAAAAGGAAAATGGTTTCTAATAAAAATGGGCTTCCTTTTTAACAATATTTTCAGTTTTAAAGGGAAATGTGTGATGGTGCTTTGAATTTTCAAGTGGATGTGATGGAATGATCTTTGAAACAGAATGTGACTTTTGATTTCAAAAGGGGGTTAAATTTGAAAGTGCATGAATTTGGAAAATGATGATTTTCAAAAGAGGATTCTTGGATTGTTTTATGATGTAGTTTTGGTTTTATTTTGGTTGATATTTGATCTGTCTTCAATTTGGTTTGTGATGTGTTTGGTTGGTGATTTCCCTTTTTGATGAGATTTTTTTGGGTGTTGATTTAGTTTTGTATTCTTTTGTTGCTTGAATTATGCCATCAAAAAAGGTCCCAGATGTTTCTTATGCCTTTTGGTCTTTCAACTTACTCGAACTCCTAGTGGAGTGGTGGGATTCAGTTTATTTTGGTCGCTTCCAATTTTTTTGGTGGTCGAAGGTTTTTAGAAGTAATTTAGTGGATCAAGTAATTCTAAAGTGTTTTTAGGAAATCCCAAAGAGGTGAGGGTTCAAGATGTTTTGAGTTTGTTTGGAGGTTTGAATTTGGACAGGTGTAGGGTGGTCATCCCAGTTTCATCGTAAGTTGGGATGTCATGGGGAGTGTTTCAAACCACTTTAATCTAGTGATGTGTTCTAGAGGAGGTAAAGTTGATAAATGTGGCAGTGATCCTGAGCTTTTAGAAAGTTCAGTGGATGATGAAGGCTCTTGTTGACCAGATTGAGGAGTTGGTTTCCTTTTCTTTGGGGGTATCATCAAAAGATTAGTTTGGAAAGTTGGTGGAAGAATATTTTTCATATGATTTTATTTTCTAAGCCTAGACTATTGGAAATCCAGTCTCTTGTTTCCTATGAGGGTTCCCTATCTTGCGGGAGGAGTGTGCGAGAGAAGCCTGTTTTGGAAAATTCTTCTTCATTGGGTCTAATCCTGACTTCTTCAGGTTGTTTGGATTTTTTCCATCAGTGTATCCGGTTCGGGCATTCGAATTCCATATTTCAAAAAATCCTCATGATGCTTTCCAATGATGTGGCCATTTGGATCACTTGGGTAAGTTCTACAAGTGGCATCATTTAAAGGGTAAAGTCTTATCTAGAGGAAGTCTTATCATGACCACGGGGTAGCAAATACTTCAAGGAATCAGAGCTCTAGCCATAAGTCTCATAGTTAAGCTCTTCACATAGTTAAGAATCATAGGGATTGTAGAGGACCTTATTCTGACTTTTGTCTCTCATGTAGAAATGAGAGAGTTTAAGTCTCCATAGTAGAATCTTGAATCTTTGAAGGTTCTGTTTCATCGTAAAAGGCTTAGGGGCCTTATTTTATTATTGTGATTTTTGTTTTTGAATGTTACCTTTTGACTATGAAAGGATTGGTGGACTTGTGTCCTTTTGAACCTCTATAGTCATAATCATGCCTTATGGTTGTGAACCGTTGAAATTTTTCTCCTCATGTTTTGGGTTAATCTTTCAGTTGTGCTCATTTTGGTGATGCTTGCATCCTGTAGAGGTAAAAATCTTAGTTTAGATCAATTCTCCCTTTGGGGTTTTCCTTTTTCTCAGGCCCTTCGTGGTGGTGTTTGGTCTATGATGGAGTTCCAGGGATGGTCTGGGTTTGGGGTTCTCGCTTCAGTTTATGTTTTTAGATCTAGAGATGGTTATTGTCAGATGTTTTGTAGTTTTTCAAAGATGTTTGGTTTTTAAATAGTGGGTAGACCCACCATGGGTCTTGTTGTGGTTTCTTTTTTGCATTGGTCAGCACTATCTAATTTCTTGTGGTGGGGAGAACCCCCCTCATGTTCTCCCCTCATTCTTGTGTTGTTGATTCTCCTTGATTGGTCTTGTTTGACTGGTATAATTAAAGGTCACACTGATTTCATAGTTTCGTTTCCCTTGTTCAATTCTGAGATTGAGTTTGATTACTTGTTTGACTGGGTGACTTTCTGGGGGTAGAAAGTTTTTTTTGGTGGGGAGAATTGTAACACCAAGATCTCCAAAAAATTAATTATTTTAATTATTTATATCCTCATATTGGTCCTCAGGCCAATCTAGGTTAGATTTTAAAATTTTCATTCAAAGTGGGTATGTACGCACAGGTTGCAGATGGTTAAGAATAACCTTTCAAAAACCGTGTTTGAGGGTCTATCATCAGTCAGAAACATTTGGCATGGTTGAAGCATTGTTTGGTCAACCACGTGTCTTCTTACTGGTAAATCGTGCAGGATTCCTTTGTTAAAAAATAAAATAAAATTTAAGTAATAGTTTTAATAATAATAATAATGATTATTATTATAATTTATATTATTGTTACTATTACTATTATTAATATTATTAAGTAAGGATTTTTATTTATTTTTAATGATTTTTTATTTATTTATTTTTCTTTCATTTTTTTCCTTTTATCTCTTTCCCCTCTGTTCTTTCTATCCTCCCCTATATCATGAATCGAGCGAGGTGCACCTCCCCCTCTCCTATGGGCGCAAGTCTCCCCTACCCGGCCCTCTCTTTCTCCAGATATTTTCATCGGATTCCTCCAAGTTATACAATCAGCTCCTTGAGGTAAGTGTTCTCTTCCCTCTCTTATCTCTATTCCATCCAATTTCCACTCTCCCCATCACCTTGTATGGATTGACCAAACCCCATGGTTAGGGTTAAATGATTTTTCTTTGTTTCTTATAATGTTAGGTTGTGCATAAGGCCTATTAGGTCCTATTTGTATGAGTTTCTGTGTTCACCACCGAAGGCGAGGTGTTTCAAGTTGTTTCGGTTCACCACCACCACCTGAGGTGAGGTTTTATTCTTTTTGTATGGGTTTTCACCATACATTTTAGAGTCTTATTGTGTATATGAGTCCATGGTAAATTAACTATAGGTGCGTTGGTCTTTTCATCTTTAATTTTGGGTACCTTTTGATGTTATAGTGAATCTTGATCAATGATGAAGGACGTGCATGCATATACATAAGGTATATATATATATATATATATATATTCCCTCTATGTATTTATTCTCTCATGGAATGGGGAATACATGAATTGGATTATGGATATATTTATATATATAGGTATGTGTGTGCGAGTGTGGGATGGTTACGATTGGATATCACCTAATTTTTAGAGTGTCAAAGTGTCTTAGCTTGGCCCACTTTCTTGTAGAGTTAGGTTCTCTATACTCGCACATTTAATTTTAATTTCACGATTTCTTATCCTTTTAAATTTGTATTTTTATATTTATGTGGTATATATATATATATTTACATACCTATGTATTCAGTAAAATTGATTGGGCATTTTATTGAAATTGGTTTCTCATTTATTTATGTAACTGCTCTTGCTTACAAGATACTTTTAAATGTGAGGTATAATAATTATTTTAGAATATATTCCTAAAATATTTCTATCCTATGAAATGTCTTGTGTGAAACAAAAAGTCTTTGGTTAAATATGGTATGTAATACCTGGCTTGTTTGGAACCTTGAAGAGTTTTGGGTGTTTCTTGGAAATTTCAAATGTGCCATTAGATGTTGGCATATACAGTGCACAAAGTGCACACATGGGTGTGCCTTTAAATGAAAATGAAACTTTGAAATAATGGTTCTTTGATCTATATATGCTTATTTGGTATATTGGGTAACTAGAAAATGGTTTCGAGTATGTTCCTTAAAACACACCTCGTTTGGTACATTAGAAAGTATGGTTGATTTCTAAATGTTGTGAAAGCCTGTTTGGCATCTTGTGTTGGTTTGTGAATTTTCATTTTTTTTTTGTTTCGAGAAAAATATTGAAAATGGAATTGGATTTGAAGATGTAAAGGCTCATTTGGCAAGAGGTTGTGAAAATGTCATTTCACATTGTTTGGAAAGGGTTTTTGAAATGTTTTGATAAATGTATTTGGGTGTGTAATGTTAAAGGCCTTTGGGAAAACAAGTGTATTTTAAAGAATGGTTTCAATGTTCAGATGATGTGACGGCTTGATTGGCATCTTCAATGATTTGAAATATGTATATGTACATAGTGGTAACCCCTATCTAGGATTTTTCTTTATGGGTTACCGTATAGGGGATGTATGTGTTTGGGGTAGGCAATTGGGGTGAAGATAGGTAAGGAGAGTCACGCGTGGGAGGGACTCCTACATACACAGTTTATTATTAACAAGTGTTCCTGGGTTTCTTTTGGAGGGTCAAGTGACGGTTGCTGATCAACCCCGATTAGGCGGGTTGGTACCCCCTGGATTTTTTGTTTAGTCAGGCAGACTATGTCATTGGATTGGCCATTTTAGGGCATCTAGTTGGTTATAGACTTAGAAACTTCACCATACACCTATAGGTGGATCCGAACCAAGTATGTCTAGGGATCACTCTAGGTATGTTTAGGAAATTCCCATGGTTGCATACTTATATGTTCCTATTTCTTTTGTGGCACTTTTGGCTATTTTATTTCAGGGAACCTCTACTTTATTTTATATTTAAAACACTTGTTTCAGTACTAGTTATATTTTAAAAGAATTTTTGGGAATGAATTATATTCCTTGGATATTATTTTGGAAAAATGGAAATGGAAAGGGGTTTTTCTTGATTTTATAATCATGTTACTTGTTTTGGTAAATTAATGAAAATATTATTTTATATAACCTAATTTCAAACTAGAAGGGCTGAATTTAAATTTAAAGGGGTGGCATAGGGCATGGTTTATCTTTAGCATCTGTACTGAGGATCTCGGTGCTCACGCCTACTCTATATTTTTAGTTTCAGGTTTCCTCATTTTTGGATCACTTTAGGAGCGAGTGTGGTTCCGTGGTTGGTTATGACCCATGAGGTCATCTAAGGGTATGTTTATCCATTCATTTTTACTCTCTTTCCACTTCTAGGTTTTATAGTTCTGTTTATTCTTGTTTATTTATTTGTCTATTTTGGGACAAATTGTTCCTAATAGATCTGTTTTGATACCTGAAACTACTTGCAAGCTCGTGGGGATCAGGAATACTCTTCAGGCCTTGTCTTAGGACGACTTGAGTGACCGGTTCAGGGTTGACCAGAGTTATTTTGTGACAAGGTGCTTGAGGAAATGTTCTAAGCATGTGTCGTGGATTTTGGGGGCTCTTTAGAGAGGAATATTCCTCTTATTGAGTTCACCTAAAATAATATATATCAGGAAACTATACAGATGAAACCTTATGAGGATTTTTAAGGTTGGACATGTTAATCACCCCCTGTGCTCATTAGAGGTAGGTGATACAACTTCACTAGGACTGTGTCTCATGCATGAGACTTCTGATTAGATTTATTTGATAATAAAGAAGATGGATACTACACAATATCAATATAAATATTACACCGATTGTCATTGAAGACCTTTAGAGTTTGAGGTTGAGGATCAGGTCTTTTTACGTATCTCACTGAGGTTGGGAAGAAAACAGATTAGGATACAAGGAAATCGTTCACCATGATATGTTGGGTCATTCCAGATTCTAGAGAGAGTCATACTGTTAGACTATCAGTTGTAGTTACCGCAGAGGTTTTTGGCCATACCCAACATCTTCTATGTATCTCAGTTGTGCCATTATCACTCAGACTTGTCTCATACTCTACAGTATTATGAGGTAGAGTTACATACAAATATGTCCTTCAAGGATCATCCTATACGTGTTATTAATAGGAGAAAGAAGGTTCTATGAGTCCAATAAGTTCCTCTAGTATAGGTTCTATATAAGTATGTCTATTTATAGGATAAGACTTGGGAGTGTGAGGCTAATGTGCATGCTCAGTGGCAAGAATTTTTCTAAGGTGATTCTTAACCACCCTTAAGAGGGAAATTTAGGGAAGAATTGTTATAAGGGGGAAGATTGTAAGATATAGGGTTTTCAATGAGATACAGATCTTTTTTTCGATTTAAGTGGGGTTTTATGACTTATTGTGAGTATCCAATGTGATTATGGGAGTATTGGGGGTGTTTGGGTCTTGTTCAAATCCCAGAGCCAAGTTTTTTTTATAAAAATAGGGAGGATCAAATGGTTAATAGAAACTATGTAGGAATGGACACACAGTTACTCTAACCATACAAGGCCTAGGTAGTGGACTTAAAGATCCCACACGATTGTTCAAGTCATACGAATGGGGGAACACACCCATGAATAAATTTTAGACATTTTAGAAGAGGGATTTTGCATGTTTTTCACATGGTTAGGAAATCTGTGCACATTAAACATGTGGTCCCCTCTAATCAGTAAAGGGCACACAGATTAACCAACCGCATGACCAAACTGTTTGGGATAGTATTTTTGGGTAAAATAACCATAATTCTCTCAAAATATTTTAAAACCTAATTTTTTCCACATTCCTCATTTTTACAATAACTTATGTGAGGGAACTCTATTTTGAATCCTTTTCCATATATTTTGATCTCATTTCTCCATCCAAAGTCAGTTTCGAGCACTGGTTTTCTTGTTGGATCTGCACCGGTAAGTTCTTTGATCCTCTTGTGTTGTTATTCATTTATCTTGTTGGATCTGAATCTACGGATTACACACAAGAGGGGGGGGGGGTGAATTGTGTTTTTAAAAATTATTACAATCTCTTCAATTTAGACAAATTCTGTCCACTATGCTTTAGCACGATTAAATATGCAACGGAAAAAGTAAAAGCATGAACACACAGATGTATAGTGGTTCGGGGAACAGAAGGCCCCTAGTCCACTCCACCAATGCTCAAATCCACGAGCTTGGCGATTTTCACTATCTGGTCCTCGTTTCCACAGACCTGTTCACAACTGTGTACAGGCAGTTGACACCTTTACAAGTTTCAGGCAAACACAGCCTTCCTGGTTCAAACATGAACCCACACAGCTTAGAACGAGAAGCTGATCACTCAAAAATAAAAAGGGTTTCGATAAAGAAAACACTTCTCTAGTTGTTCTTCACAATTGCAACAGAATGCAATTGACAGTAGATAGATCGTTGTCTTCAGAAAATAAAGATCTGTAATCAAAACAGTTCTGAGTCGATCCAGTTGCAATAGATATTACAAGAAACTTCACAACTTCAGCAGCAGTAGATTCACAATAGATAGTCGATGTAGAACACGTGAATCTGCTATCAAGATCTTCCTTCGGTAATAAAGGTTTTACACTTCTTCTCGATCACCAGAAAAGAACGCCTTCACACAGTCTCTGTTTCTTGCTCGTTAAAAGATCAATCTATATATTTCATACACTTTCCTGTGTATATATATATCCGAAGTTTCCAAGATAGAACATATATATTCAAATCTGAGAAAATATTCCGCATAAATAGATCCATGAAAATCTCCTTTAGATTCGCGATATAAAAAAAATGAAATAACAGAGCCGTTGTAACTCCCCTGAAGAATCGGCATAAAAAGCTCCGTTTAAATCAATCATTAATCCGTTGAAAATCGTCTTTGATTCAGTCAAAGTCGTACTTAAGAATCGGCTCGAAATCCGCTTAATAATCCGCCTGTTTGACCACTGCAAAAGGAAATATCGTCTGTCAAAAATATCCCGACGCCAAACGTAGGGTTGATGACGTAGCTCCAAACGTAGGGTTCACAAACGTAAGGTTCAAAACGTAAGGTTCAGAACGTACATACTTTCTCTTCATCATTCAAACATAGGGTTGATCATCCATACTTTGTCTTGCTTCAACTCTCCAAAGAACGTACGGTTGATTATAAAAGTAAGGTTGATGATCCATACTTTTGAGAAACAAACTCAACACTGAAAACTAACGTACGGTTTCTCTTCCATACTTGTCCAACAACAAAAACGTAAGGTTCCTTCCAAACGTAATGTTCTTCTTCCATACTTTTCAACAACATAAGGTTCATTAACCATACGTTTCAAAATAACGTAAGGTTCTTTAACCATACGTTTCTTTTAACATAAAAAGTAAACTTTTCATCCATACGTTACGTTCATCAACGTAGGGTATGAACAGTGATTCCAGTACGCGCTAAAATTGATCTCGCGCTACAGTGATTCCAGAACGCGCTAAAATTGATCTCGGAATAAATGAAGTATGAAATCTCGTTATATGAAATAAATAAATAAAATAAATTCCTGCAAAATACTCAACGAAATAATTAGTAAATAATTAAGGGTATTTGTGAGCATCAAAATCATCATAAAGAGACAGAGTATTATTTAAAATAATCTCCCCCTTTAAAAAACATTATTTTGAATTGTTTGAAAACAATACATTGCTCAACAATCTCCCCCTTTTTGATGATCACAAAACCCATAAAATAATAGAACTAATTTAATTGCAATCTTTATTGAAAAATTAGTTTTATAAAATTTTAGAATTTTGAAAGGATTAAAACAATATTTAACTATAATAATATTTCTCCCCCATAAAAATAAATTTTCAGCTAAAAATAGATAAAAGATAAATGTCGTATATATCCAAATTCTCCCATATATCCAAATTTCTTCATAGGAAACAAATGAATTTAAATGTTGTGTTTATCCAAATTCTCCCCCTTTTTGTGATATCAAAAAGAATGAAAAATTACGGATTTGAACACATTCAATATTGCACTGAACTATAAGTAAATGCTATAATTAACTGTGTATGAATAAGTGAATTTGTTATACTGGCTAACTCAATCATAAATCAATAAACAACAAAACAAAAAAGAAGTAAGAAAAGAATTTTCATTCACAAGCTGTTATATATAAACGATTTTGATATACAGAGGAATCAAGGTTCATAGATAAGACAGGGAAAAAGGTGTCTATCTCCTTTGAATCGCGGTCTTTATCTCTGTAAACTGTTCTCTGAGCCTCTTCATCATCCCATCTCCTAACTTGATGATAAGATCTCTGTTCTCTTGAGTCATATGAATATCTTCAATCAAATTAACTCTGGAAAACTCATGCATTCTTTCTTCTTTTTCAACAAAAAGAGCCAGTTTTTCTGATAACTGATTCAAAAGAATCCTAATCGGTTGCTCTCCAGATGTCAACTGATCCACTAAAAATCCCTGATTATCTAGCAAAACTGACAAAGGGGCACTATTACACTGAAGATCATGTAATCTATCACTCATATTGCTCATTGCTGCAGTAATTGCTTGAAATTTCCGAATCAAATCAGGTGAAGAGCCTGATCCACTCACAGCACTGTTTGCAATAGACTCAAATTTATTCTCCATGTAAATATTCAACTCAGACAAATCATCTTTCTTTACCATCTCTGATTTTAACTGATCAACAGCATGCAGCATATCAGTCTTAAACAAATCTACTTCCTGTCTTGAAACAGTACATTCTTTCAGCTTCTGAAACTTCAACTGCTCTAAGTTCAGAGAATTTCTGAGACTAACATTCTCAGATTCTAACTGAGAGATACGCTTGTACAACTCAAAAACTTCTTCTTTTCTCGAATCAGGGGCACCCTGTGCTCGATTCTCATGTCCAGAATTAGGTTGATGAAGCAGGGCAAGTGGTAAGGAATCTGCATCTGACTGTTCTTTGTCCTTGTCCTGACAAGGTTGATCCACTGAACTATCTTTTGAAGCCTGAAACTCTTCCACTAAAAAATCTTCCTGAAGTACCTCTGTATTAGCTTCAGAAGTATGTTCATCACAAACAGTAGTCTCTCTGACTTTTACTGATTGGTCAAGAACAATATTTTCATGTAAATCTTGAGGTCGGGCCACTTCTTCACCAGGCACTGCCTCCATAATTTGTTCTTGTTGAATTACTTTTTCAACAGCCACAGTAGCAGATTGAGGTTCTTTTTGAGTTTCTGTTTGAGCTGCTGGTGCCTCTATCGGTGCAGTCTGCTCCACAACAGCTTCTCTCACAAATGAATAAGAAAATAACGGTTCAGAGGATTTCAAGGCAGGAGAGATAATTTCTTCATCAATTGACCTCTTCCTTCTAGATTGAAGTCCTTCTTGACTTCTCTCTTCCTCAACTTCCTCCATCTCAAAATGAATTCTCCTTGCCACTGTACTAACTCTTGATTCTGCTTGTCCCTCCTTGGACTTAGCCGGTTGAGCCTGAGCACTCTCCGAGTTTTCCTCAGCTCCAACAGGTAAGAGTTTTCCTTTAATTGTGCTCCAGAAGTATCCTACTTTCCTCAAAGTTCCAGCATTAAAAACATTACTGTGGTGACATTTCACCCCAGCATCTACCAATCTGATCATTCCTCTTTTAAACAAAAACAAAGAAATGAACCTTCCATAAGGGAAAAAGGTCATTCTTGCTTCACTCTGACAGCAGTAACTCAGATATCTTATCATAAACTGAGGAAAATTAAACTTAATATCACACATCAGAAGATACATTATGTACATGTCCAGGTATAGGATTTTCTCCATCTCATCCATTCTTGGTGCTAAACCAGTCTGAACAAATTTTACCAAAATTTTCTGATCGGGCTCCAAATCCTTAATAAACATCTTCTTTATCACTCTGGTTCCAAACAGAAAAGACATAATGTCTTCAAACTTATGTACAGAATCTCCAATATTCCGTAAATCGAAATGAAAAACTTCTTCATGAGGGCAGTTAAGAATTTGACTTATCTCTACAGATGATATTGAAAATTCCTTATCCTCTATTTGAGCCAATAAACTATCCTCTGTATCTCCAAGGCTAAACTGAACAGTTCTAAAGAAATGTCTCATTTCTGCCTCATATAGAAACTCAGAATTTTCACTATTAAAATCTTGCTCAAGGCTTTGAAACGACAACGCTTGCTTCAACAGTAAATTAGTTTCAAACAGCCACTCTAAATCTATGACTTTACCTTGCAGTATTTTCCGACTAACTACCTTAGGTTTCTTTGCAGCACTGCTCTCAGCTTCATCAAGACGCTTAGTCTTTGCCATTCCAACAACGATTTCTGAAGGTTCGTAAGTTTAGGGTTTGAAGATTCAGAAAAGGGTTTTGGAGCAGATGTGCGGTTTTAGGTTTTCGAAAGGGTTTCCGAAAAAGGTGAAGCAGTTTAGAAGGTGAAACGGTTCTGACAGCCTTGATTCCCGTGTAATCACTAATCATTACTTTTATTTAAAACAAAATAAAATTACTTATAGCGGGAAATAGAAATTAAGCAGAATTCGAAAACAGAATAAGATTTAAAAAAAACTATTTAAAATTAAATAAACCTAACTCCCCATTAATAAATTCAAACCTTGCCGTGGGAAGTGGTTTAGTAAAAATATCTGCTAATTGATTTTCTGTATTTACAAATTCTAAAAATATATCCTTTTTAAACACATGATCTCTTAAAAAGTGATGTCTTATATCAATGTGCTTAGTTCTAGAATGACTAATAGGATTTTTTGAAATATTAATTGCACTAGTATTATCACATAAAATAGGTGTATTATTGAAATTTAATCCAAAGTCCATAAGAGTGTTTTTCATCCACAACACTTGTGCACAGCAACTACCTGCAGACACATATTCTGCCTCGGCTGTTGACAGGGAAACTGAGTGTTGTTTCTTACTAGACCATGATACTAAAGACTTCCCTAAAAAGTGACATGTTCCTGAAGTACTCTTCCTATCTAATCTACAGCTTCCAAAGTCAGCATCTGAATATGAAATTAAATTAAAATCAGAGGTTTTTGGATAAAGCAGAGATTGATAAATAGTACCTTTTAAATATCTAAAAATTATTTTAACAGCAGTTAAATGGGATTCTTTGGGATTTGATTGAAATCGAGCACAAAGACATACTGAATACATTATATCTGGTCTACTAGCAGTAAGATATAACAAACTACCAATCATACCTCTATATAACTTTTTGTCCACTGATTTTCCAGTTTCATCCAAATCAAGTTTTATATTAGTACACATAGGAGTTGTAAATGGCTTGCTGTTTTCAAGTCCAAATTTCTTAAGTAAATCAGTAATGTATTTGCATTGATTTAAAACATTTCCAAAATCTTTTTGAAATATTTGAAGACCCAAAAAGAAATTTAATTCTCCCATCATACTCATTTCAAATTCTTTTTTCATTAATTCTGAAAATTCATGACAAAGAATTGTATTGGTTGATCCAAAAATTACATCATCAACATAAATTTGAACCAACAAAACATTATTTTTCACAGTTTTCTTAAAGAGTGTTGGATCTGCCAGTCCAACAGTAAAATCATTTTTCAAAAGAAAAGAACTTAGTCTTTCATACCAAGCTCTAGGTGCTTGTTTAAGGCCATAAAGAGCTTTAGTAAGTTTGAAAACAGAATCTGGTTTTTGAGAATTTTCAAAACCAGGAGGTTGCTCAACATAAACTTCCTCCATTAAATAACCATTTAAAAAGGCAGATTTAACATCCATCTGAAATAATTTAAAATTCATATAAGATGCATAGGCTAAAAGGATTCTAATGGCTTCTAACCTGGCTACAGGTGAAAAGGTCTAATCATAATCTATTCCTTCTTCTTGATTATATCCTTTAGCTACTAATCTTGCTTTATTTCTAGTTATTATCCCTTGATCATCCTGTTTATTCCTAAAGACCCATTTAGTTCCTATTACTGGATAATCATGTGGTCTTTCAACTAACTCCCAAACCTTATTTCTCTTGAACTGGTTCAATTCATCCTGCATTGCTATTACCCAGCTCTCATCATCTAAGGCTTCTTCTATGGTCTTAGGTTCTTGTTGGGATAGGAAAGCAGAGAATTCAACTATGTTTCCAAGGTTTCTTCTAGTTTGAATACCAGTCTCTAAGTCACCTATCACAGATTATAAAGGGTGATTCTTTAAGGTTCTAGACTGTCTAGGCATTACATTCAAAGGTTCTTCAGTGTCATGTTCTTCTGAACTGGACTGAATTTCTTTTATATCATTTTCAAAATCATTCTTTAAATTCTCAAGTCTCATGTTTTCATTAGAATCAGGTTCATCTATTTGTTCTATCCTTTTCTCAAAAGGATCAGATTCATCAAATTTCACATGAACTGATTCTTCAACAATCCTTGACTTTTTATTATAGACTCTATAAGCTTTGGAGGTTGCAGAATATCTTAAGAAAATACCTTTATCAGATTTGGATCAAATTTACCAAGATTATCTTTGGTATTCAAGATGTAAACCTTGCATCCAAAAACTTTAAAGTAATTTACTTTAGGTTTTCTGTTATTCCATAGTTCATAGGGTGTCTTTTTCAAAATAGGTCTTATTAAAATTCTATTCATTATATAACAAGCTGTATTAACAGCTTCTGCCCAGAAATATATAGGTAGGCTATATTCATTTAACATAGTTCTAGCCATTTCTTGAATATTTCTATTTCTTCTTTCTAAAATCCCATTCTGTTGAGGTGTTCTTGGAGCAGAGAAGGTGTGTTTAATACCCATGTTTGAGCAAAAGGAATTAAATTCCTGGTTCTCAAATTCTCCACCATGATCACTTCTCAATGATATTATATTAAAACCTTTTTCATTTTGAATAGATTTACAAAAACCTTCAAATAAACTAAAAGCTTCACTTTTAAATTTCAAAAAGAAAATCCAAGTAAATCTAGAATAATCATCAACTAATACATAAACATATAATTTACCAGCTAAACTTGCTACTCTTGAAGGTCCAAACAAATCCATATGGATAAGTTCTAGAGGTTTAGTTGTAGCAACTTTATTAACAGATTTGAATAATGATTTGTGTTGCTTGTTAAGCTGACATGCATCACAGAATCTGTCATTTTCAAATTTGAGACTAGGCAAATCAGAAACTAGATGTTTCTTAGATAATTTATGTAAAGCATATATATTGCAATGACCAAGTCTTCTATGCCAGATCCAGGATTCACTTATATTAGCAGTTAAGCAGTTTACTTGTTGTTTACACAAGGAATACAAATCCAAAGTATAAACATTATCAGTTCCGGGTGCTCTAAACTTAAACAGTTTATCTTTAGAAACAGTACAACTATTGTTAGTAAAATCAACAGTGTATCCATCATCACAGAGTTGAGAGATACTTATCAGATTGTGTTTTAACCCTTGTACATAAAGTACTTTGTTGATTGAGACTGTCTTTGGATCTCCAACTGTTCCAATACCAATAATCTTTCCTTTGGCATTGTCACCAAAGGTGACAAGTCCTCCTTCCTTTCGAGTAAGAGAAGAGAAATTAGCTGAAGTTCCACTCATGTGTCTTGAGCAGCCACTGTCCATATACCATATTTCTTTCTTTCTTTGGTGACCTGCTACCTGCAAAGACATTCAAACAAATTGCTTTGGTACCCATATTTTGTTGGGTCCAGGAGTGTTAGCAAGCAGTGATCTGGGTATCCAGATTTGCTTTGTTTTCTTAAAATTGATTGAATCATATAGATCATTGGAAATATAAGCTTTCTTAATTCCACATATTTGAGGTTGTCTTAGAAAACAGTTTTTAGCTATATGACCTTTTGTTCCACAGAAGTTACAAATAACCAGTTTAGTGCTAGGAACAAAATAATTTTTGTATAACTTAGGTTTTTCTCCTTTACTTCCAATTACAAACCTTTCCTTTTTAATTACAGTTTTTCCAAGTATCTCATTTAAGGCGTTTTCTCCTTTTGTAAAAACTAATGCAGCCTTTTTATAAGATTCTACTTCATCTTGTAGAGTTTTTATTTTTGATTCAAAATTAATTTTATTTGAGTCAGCAGAGTTGTATTTGTCAATTAATTCCTTATGTTGTTTTAGCAAAGTATTTCTCTCATCTGAAATAGCTTTATTCAAGTTCTTTATAGATTTATATTTTTTTAAATAATGAGTCATACCTTTCTTCAAGCATATTGCAGTAAGCTGCAAGTTTTTTATTTGAGAAGCTTGTTTCAGAGTTTGATTCATTATTTGAGTCAGAGGAGTAGTATGAGTGTACCTCATCAGTTTCAGCCATGAAACACATATTTGATTTTAAATTGGCTTCCTCCTTCTCTGAGCTTGATTCAGAAGAATTACTTGAGTCTTCAGAAACACTCCAAGTAGCTTTCATAGCTTTCTTGTCTTTCTGCTCATAATCATCTATTTTGAAGAATTTCTTCTTCTTTGCATCTTTCAATTTTGGGAAATCCGGTCTAATATGTCCCATCTTTTTGCATTCATAACATCTCACTTCCTTGCTATCCTTCTTGAAGGATTTCTTGAAGTCTTTCTTCTTACTGTAGAACTTTCTGAATTTTCTGGCTAGCTGAGCCAGTTCTTCATCCGAATTTGAAGAATCAGAGCTTTCTGATTTAGCACTTACTTCTCTGTTCTTCATCTTTCTATCCTTTTGTTGAGAAGTCACTTTCAAAGCAGTATTTTCCCTTTTTATGTAGACTTTATGCTCATTTACCTCATCTTTCATTTCAGCCTCGTACATCATCAATGTACCAATCAGCTCTCTCATAGTTAGATCTTTAACAGAAGTTGATTGTCTGATTGCTGCAGAGATTCCATTCCATCGAGTAGGAAGTACTCTCAGTACCTTTAACGCTTGATCAGCCTGCTTGATTGGTTCTCCTAGAGTTGTTATATTATTGACAATTTCTGTCAATCTTCCATTCATCTGAGTGATGCTCTCTCCTTCAATCATTCTGAAAGTATCGAATTTTAATTTAGCAGTTGCATATCTCATCTGTCTTACATTATCTATTCCTTCATAAGCAACAGTTATTGTTTGCCACATTTCATATGCAGTCGGGCATTGAGATACTCTGTTAAATTCATCGGGTCCTAGACCACAGATGATTGCATTCATAGCTTTTGAATTCATGTCATACTCAGCCTCTGTAGCAGCACTCCATGTATCGGGATTTTCTGGAATTTCATAGGGAGTCAGAATCTTTGAATAGACTTTGTAACCAAGATTTTTCAGATAAATAATCATACGTGATTTCCAGCAGCCATAATTATCTCCATTAAAGTAAGGTGCTCTGACCATTGACATTCCCTCTCTCATATCAGCCATGATACACTATGTATAATCTTTAAATACTTCTAGCTTGACAAGACTTTAAAAATAAGAAGCTCACCCTTTGATACCAATTTTTGGATCTGAATCTATGGATTACACACAAGAGGGGGGGGTGAATTGTGTATTTTCAAAATTATTACAATCTCTTCAATTTAGACAAATTCTGTCCACTATGCTTTAGCACGATTAAATATGCAACGGAAAAAGTAAAAGCATGAACGCACAGATGTATAGTGGTTCGGGGAACAGAAGGCCCCTAGTCCACTCCACCAACGCTCAAATCCACGAGCTTGGCGATTTTCACTATCTGGTCCTCGTTTCCACAGACCTGTTCACAACTGAGTACAGGCAGTTGACACCTTTACAAGTTTCAGGTAAACACAGTCTTCCTGGTTCAAACACGAACCCACACAGCTTAGAACGAGAAGCTGATCACTCAAAAATAAAAAGGGTTTCGATAAAGAAAACACTTCTCCAGTTGTTCTTCACAATTGCAACAGAATGCAATTGACAGTAGATAGATCGTTGTCTTCAGAAAATAAAGATCTGTAATCAAAACAGTTCTGAGTCGATCCAGTTGCAATAGATATTACAAGAAACTTCACAACTTCAGCAGCAGTAGATTCACAACAGATAGTCGATGTAGAACACGTGAATCTGCTATCAAGATCTTCCTTTGGTAATAAAGGTTTTACACTTCTTCTCGATCACCAGAAAAGAACGCCTTCACACAGTCTCTGTTTCTTGCTCGTTAAAAGATCAATCTATATATTTCATACACTTTCCTGTGTATATATATATCCGAAGTTTCCAAGATAGAACATATATATTCAAATCTGAGAAAATCTTCCGCATAAATAGATCCATGAAAATCTCCTTTAGATTCGCGATATAAAAAAAATGAAATAACATAGCCGTTGTAACTCCCCTGAAGAATCGGCATAAAAAGCTCCGTTTAAATCAATCATTAATCCGTTGAAAATTGTCTTTGATTCAGTCAAAGTCGTACTTAAGAATCGGCTCGAAATCCGCTTAATAATCCGCCTGTTTGACCAATGCAAAAGGAAATATCGTCTGTCAAAAATATCCCGACGCCAAACGTAGGGTTGATGACGTAGCTCCAAACGTAGGGTTCACAAACGTAAGGTTCAGAACGTAAGGTTCAGAACGTACATACTTTCTCTTCAGCATTCAAACGTAGGGTTGATCATCCATACTTTGTCTTGCTTCAACTCTCCAAAGAACGTACGGTTGATTATAAAAGTAAGGTTGATGATCCATACTTTTGAGAAACAAACTCAACACTGAAAACTAATGTACGGTTTCTCTTCCATACTTGTCCAACAACAAAAACGTAAGGTTCCTTCCAAACGTAATGTTCTTCTTCCATACTTTTCAACAACGTAAGGTTCATTAACCATACGTTTCAAAATAACGTAAGGTTCCTTAACCATACGTTTCTTTTAACATAAAAAGTAAACTTTTCATCCATACGTTACGTTCATCAACGTAGGGTATGAACAGTGATTCCAGTATGCGCTAAAACTGATCTCGCGCTACAGTGATTCCAAAACGCGCTAAAATTGATCTCAAGCTACAGTGATTCCAGAACGCGCTAAAATTGATCTCGGAATAAATGAAGTATGAAATCTCGTTATATGAAATAAATAAATAAAATAAATTCCTGCAAAATACTCAACGAAATAATTAGTAAATAATTAAGGGTATTTGTGAGCATCAAAATCATCATAAAGAGACAGAGTATTATTTAAAATAATCTCCCCCTTTAAAAAACATTATTTTGAATTGTTTGAAAACAATACATTGCTCAACATATCTTTCTATCTATGAAGTTATTTAAGTGCAATATAATATGCCTTATTTTCAGGTTCTTCATTCATTCCTCATTTTTATTCTTATCTAGATCAAATCAAAATCTAATATTGGACAAGAAATCTATTAGAGACCTATGGTAGGTTGTCTATAGATTTCCATCATGGTTTGGTATTTTATAGCTAATGTCAATTATGTTGTACACTAGAATTTATGGGGGTGCCCCTAAATTGAGTTGAATAACTAAATTTAACTTAATGGAACTTGTTAGGGAATCCCACTAGTTCCTTTTAGTTTTTTGAAGGTTGTTTACCCAACCTAGGCCACCCATGGGGTGTGACTTTTACATTTCCATTTGTTATACAACCCATGGGGTGTGCATGTGTGCTTTCCTAGTTAGAGGAAGACCTTAATGAATTTCATTTAATTTTTTGATATAATTATGAGATGGGTTGACCCCTTACCATTTTATACAAGACGTGAATTGTTTGACTTTTTACATGTGATTTTATATATAAGTTGGTTGAACTTATGGAATGTTATGGAATGTGAATTGATAAATGAATCTGATGAATTGAATGGAAATGGGTTTCTTGGTTGGTATACCTTGGATATTGATTCCATTAGATTCCATGAATGATTCTTCCATGGATATTGATAGCAATAGTGGATGACTTGGATGAGATTTATCCATGGGTATTGACTCTCTGGGATTCCTTAGGCCGTTCTACCCCTTGGATCTTACTTTCTTGGGCTCTTAGTGGACATTTCCTATTAACATGATCTGTGTACCTAATTCCATGTCTAAATGAGTTTTCATCAAGATTATCTTGGGACTCGATGAGAATGACTTAGTCTTCTATACCTTGGATCCATCCTTAAGGGGTATGATAGTTCAGATTATACAACTTGTACATGGTTGATATGACACGTCTGGTTATAGGAAATAGACAAGGTTGATATAATGTGTATGTTATATGGTATAGCCATGGTTGATATGACACTTCTAGTTATATGGAATGGACTTGGTTGATATTATGTACATGTTATACGACATGGTCATTGATGATATGACATACTACATATATAGATTGGTCGTGGTAGTTATTTTTGTTTTCTTTATAGCTGCCTTGATATAGGATCTTGACCCTTGTTTTTTAGGGAGCATTATTTGGCTAGACAGTTTCTCTTTACTTTTTTCACATATGTCATGAGAACTTGTTTCATTTTTTATATAAATTAGACACTTCTTATATTTTATTGAACAAAAAGGACTTATTATAGACACCATTGGTGGTGGAATACCGAGTGTTATCTCACACCCTATTCGGGCCACCATTGGGTACCCAGACAGACTATATGGATACAGGTAGGGATCGGAGAAAGAACCCAAAATTAGATTCTTGACTTTGTGCTATGCTCAGGAGTAGGGGAGAATAAGTTTGAGTTGAGGCTCATGATGCTAGTTAGGATAACTCTTTTGGGTCTTTGATACATGTGTTTTACAATATACTTGTATACCTATTTTTCAGATTTTTAGAGACATGACATTTATCATCATCATTTTGTGTATGGTTCAGTTTTCAGCTTTTGAGTATTTATAGTAGTTTCTAGAGTTGTTATCCATTTTATACTATTTCTGCTATGATGGGTTACTGGTATAGTGTTTATTGAATATGTTTCCCCTATGCCATATGTTTACTTTTACTTATTATACTTATTTTTTATTATATAACCATTGTGATATAATCTAGTAATGATAACATAGTCTCCCCATGAACACACCCTTGGACCTCGCTGGTAGTCAGTAGCCTCTAGCATTCAGGGAGATGCACTTGAGGCCATGTGACCCAACAGCTCTGGGAACCAGATAGTGGCACCCATGTTGGGATGCTACATATACAGATTTATGAAAAGGTTTATGTTACTACAACTAAATTAATCATGACTGTAAAAACTATGAAGAATTATAGTTGATGTCACCACACCATTTATTAAAAAATCAACTTTTTTTCTATCATCTTCATTAAATAATGACATGTCAGTCATTATACGATGTATGGATCATTTTTTCATGGAAACAATGTATGTACCAATCTTCATATATTGGTACATAAAATCCTAATATTCAATAAAATGTAACACTACTCATTACTTATGTGATAGAAGAGTAGGATGTAGTCCCATTATTATTGTCCTAGTAATTCAACATCTCAATCCATCATTTTGTTGATGTTTAATGGATTTATTCCACATTGAAATAAATTTTTACTATTTATCTTCACTCATAGATGCTTCAATATGAAATAATTAAGAAAAAATTTTAGATAGCGTCCCTAAGAAGGAAAACATACGATCATGAAAAAAATAAGAAACTAGAACTATATAAAAGTATCAACCAAGTCAATCCATTCCCAGGAAAAACAATTCCTATCCATGATTTTTATTTGATTCTTCACCTATTTTTCTAGGGAAATACTTGATAATATTAAGGTAGAAGATGAAACATGGGGGATGGATTATAAATTTCTTCTTTAAAGGCTTCTACAAATCAAGTAGATTCTACTATTTTTATATTAGTTTTGTAAATTATTATAGTTTACTCTTAAACTTCTCATTTTCATCTTCACGGTATCAATATTTTCACAAAAATTTCCATTAATAAAGGATAAAACATTCCAAAAAATTTCATTTACCTCCCTTGGTTCTAACATATCATCCATCACAATTTTTTTTTCTTTTAAATATTTTTGTACTTATCAGTGAGTGTTAACATCTCCTAATAGAAGTCATCACACATAAATTGAAATTTTTTATTACTAGATTCACTACCAAAAATTTCACTATCATTATACTATGAGGAAGATAAAAAAGATACTTCAACAAATTTATCCATAGCTCACACATTAGCATTTTTATCCCCCTCCCCCAGTTAATGCTTATGCATATTTATCCTCTGAGAAATAACATATAGAACATGGGGTTTTTTCTTTCATTTCTAGTCACTACCAAATATTCAGCCTTATACAGTTCCACCATTAATCAGTGCTAAAAAATTACTGATAAAGGGGTTACTTTTATCAGCCCGAAAAAACACCGATAAAAATCCTTTTATTAATGATAAAAAATTGATAATAAATATAACACTTTATCAGTGATTTTTTTAGTGCTGATAAAAGTACCCTATTTATCATTTCTTTTTTTAACATTGATAAAAGGTACGTTTAATACCTATTTTCTTAGAATTGATAAAATTTGTATTTTATCCGCATTAAAACCACTATTTTTAGTGTTGATAAAAGGTATATATCATAAAAATATTATATATAATTAAAAATATTATATTAATATACAAATATATCAATATTTCTATATATAAAAATATTTTATAAAATAAGATTTATATAATGTGAAATATGTAATCACAATTAATATATATGATATTTAGTGGGAAATAGTTTATAAAATTATTAAAAAATAACATTAATTAAAACTTTGCTAACTTTTATTGATTCATATTCATTTAATAAAAATTAAAATATATAAAAAATCAATAAATCAATAAATGATCTAAATACATCTAAAAGATGACTCGAACTTCAAACGTCTATAACTTTTGATCTGAGTATCCGTTTGAGCTGTACCACATATCAAATTGAAGTTTGTAAAATGTTCTATGCCATGGTGACCTAGGGGAACTCTGATTATCAATTTTAGGGGTAAACAAATACCCATAATAAGTCCTCCAAAATTGATTTTTTTGTCAGGGTACCCCCATTATTCAACATATATGATATTTTTGTGTGTGTTTGTATTTTAAAACAGATAGATATTTTATATTTATTCTAATATATTTATATAAATATTAATATATATTATATATAAATAAATATAAATATGAATAATTATATTTATAGACACACACACACACATATATATAAAAGTTTTATTTATCAGTACTTTTTTAGCGGTGATAAAAGTGATTTATAGCACTTTTAAAAGCGCTATATATAGTAGTGATTGGTGCAACTTTTTCATCTTCTTTGAATATTTAGGCTTCAAGTGGATAGCTCATAATAGCTATAATATATAATTTTGAAATTTTTATTTATTTTACCATTGTATAATTTGTTTTCCCCGCTTGTTCTTTTTCATTCTTTTTAGATCTTTCCAAATATATGGATCATTTTATCAATTCCTCCCTAATAATTAGTTATGGAACCTATTTAAAAATTCCAAATAATTAAAAAATATAGGACATCCCTAATTGTTTAATTCAAAACATTTTTTATACCATTATTTATAAAAAGAGTATCCAAATCATATTCTAGATGTTTGTATGATATTACCGTAATGGTTCAGTATTCGACACCTAAAATATTCAAGTAATCCTTCATTATGGATTTCTAATAATTATAGTCATTTACATTAAAAATTGGTGTTATCAATGAATTTCAACATTCAATAGCTTATTTAATAATCATTATAAAAATAAATCATTTCCTTAAAACGTTTTTTGGGTATATGAATTATATTGAGTGAAAAAAACAAATTATAATAGATACAAATAAGTAAAAGCATTAAATAAAAGATCCCACCTTAATGAAAAATGTTCTCCCAAATGGAATGATAAAAAAGAAAATAGTGTTGGTCCACTGATTCATGATGTAACACCCACGACATACTGATAGGTGGGGTGAATCAAAGTGATGAATATTTAAAACCCTTTTCCCTAAACCCTTATCCATCATCCGATCTTGTCTTCATGTTACTGAGAATAGTGTTCATTCTATCACTTCCTTGATTATACTTGCATAAAATTTCAAAAATATATATAGAAATTAAAGTACATGAGGACATATTGATATTACTAGGTTCACCAGTACAGAGCTTCATCCAAAGAGCATGTACATGGAAATGTGTTGGTGTACAAAAATGAACCATTAATTTATTTTTTTAATGGATACAATGTTTACATTATGTCCACTTGATACTAGGGTGTACTACCTGATCACCCATGTGTCACTCTATGAACCACTTCAAGGAAGTATTCCTTGGTTTATAAACATGAAATATCATTCAAGTAGTATATGTTACTAGCATTATTTTTATTATATAGATCCATATCTTATGATTTGTTGATGTCCACCTGGGTTCCTTATTTCATTATAAGTCGGGTTTGATCAACTATTTATTAAGAGAGTTGAATTCTCATATAAAAAATGATTACTGTGAATAATTTACCTTTATTTAATGAGAATCAAGAATAAAATAAAATCTAGAAAATAAATTATCTTTGTTATGATTTATCTTCTTTAAAAAATTATATGTAATCAATGAGATTACATAAATCATGATCCTTCCTTTAATAAATTAAATGTTTTATTAATTCTCATACAATGGATCTTATTTTTTTATCTCCTCAAAAACCAAATGTTTCAAGGGTATTCACTATTCATATAGTTTTATCGTAACATATCCTATACATACTTTCAAACTCCAATCCATTAAACTAATGATTGAGATTGTTATCCCAACACTCCATGATCGTGACATGTATTACACACAAATTAGTGTTGTCAAATTCATCCAATTAAGTCGATTCAATCAACCATTCTCAAAAAATATATTTTCTATTTTAATTTAAACCAAATTTTCAAGTCATATTGATTTTAACAAAAACTGAAACATGTTATTACATCATCATGGAATGTATGAGTTCAATATAATCATTGGGCCCATGAACAATGGATTCCATATCTCAATCTTCTAAGGATTACAACCATTTCCAAAATCAAACTTTCATATCTAGATCACAACATGATGTGGTGTACATAAACCCATGGAGTTTTTTTTATACTTATCAACTATAGATGTTGTTTATAGAAAACAATTGAGGGTCGTGACTTGTACTATGAACATATTCCCAATTTTTCATAAATTGGTCTCTAAAAATTTCCATTTCAATATTCACAATCTATTTCCATCAAAGCTCCATAACACTCAAAATTACGACATTATTTCCATAATGTAATTTTCAATTAAATCTCTCCATTTTTCAATCCATATGTTATAACCATGATTATGTTCATTCATGAAAAATGACTAACTCATTAGTTCAGCCTATTTTAGTCTAATTATGGAACTGTGACATGTGAAATAGCATGGAATACTTGAGCATCTTATTTTACATCAGAATAACAAATCATGACTAGAATTATTCAAACCATGAGAATCAACTCATTTTTCCCAACCTTATAATCTGGTTTACCATCTCATAGCCTACAAGTTTTTTGTTCTAGAAAATGACTTTAGACACAAATACGGTTCCAACATTTCATTATGGTTAACATAACCATGATGTTGTCAATGTTACATTATGGTGTAGTATTTTATACTTCACCAAGAAACTTACATCTTTATTTAAGGTTCTTTAATCAAGATTATATTACTTCAATTCCTTAATATACCAAAAAAATAGTGTCACCTCAACAAAAATTCCATCAAGACTAGATAGTGATATATTATTATTCAATCAATATCTTCCTTATATTTAATATGTGAAGATATTATCACCTTTACATTGTCATAGAATCAATGTAGTCATTGTGGTCACTTAAATACTTGTTCATTGAGTTTTACAAGTATCTCCATATCCCCTCACATTATTATCTTCTTGGTTGCAACATTCTCCTTTTTCTACGATTTTTCAACATACGACCTTTGGTTATCAGTCACTATTTTTCCCTTTATATTGTTACCCTTAATTGATAACCTTCCATAACTAAAAAAATCCAAATTTAATAGACATGCTTAATTATCAAAAAACTCAAAATAAAACATATTAGTTTAAATATCCCCCACCCTTTGTATTTTATTAACAATTCTTCCACGAATCAATGAAAATTCATAATCCACGATCCATTAATTTTAAGAAATATAGATTTTTTACTCCCCCTTTAACATTAAATTCAAGAATATAATAAGAATATGGATTTATAGAGTAATCCCTCCCCCCCAATCAATAAGTCATAAAAGACATATTTTCCAAATTTCTAATAATTCATCTTCTCTCCCTTTGACAAATAAAATTTTCTCTAAATTTATAATGGGGATTTTGATGCCACTTATAAACCTTTATCTATTTTAATTATTTATAATAATGAACTATCCATTATGTTTTCCACCTACTAATACAACAAATATTACTCAACCGATTCTCCCCCATAGTCAATGCTATACATCCCCTCCTTTGCTCTATGTTTTGAGTCATCTCATTGTGTTTCTAAAGGGTATATTACCACTTACTTGAACTATTGTAGGTTTACCTAAGAATATCATTATTCTGACAACACTAACTGTACTTCCAGAAGTTTTTAGTGAGTTAATCGAGCTCCTTGAAACGAGTCACCAAATTTT
The DNA here is from genome assembly GCA_963277665.1 of Viscum album. NCBI lineage: Eukaryota > Viridiplantae > Streptophyta > Magnoliopsida > Santalales > Viscaceae > Viscum > Viscum album. Next base: position 564,574,495 of record OY728125.1, read on the forward strand.
TTATTAAGACCAACGAGTTAAAAATTAGTGTGATAAACAAGAGTATAAGTCAATAACTTTAATTATTTAAATTACACTCACTTACTTCCATAAATACATGTGTATTGAGACTTTAACTCTTTAAATTATATCCAAGTGATATCAATTAGTATTTTATAAGTTTTTTAGATAATAAACAATAAAGTAATTTTTTTGAGTCATACCACTTAGAAAAACAAGGCAAAAAAACTTTAAACCTTCTTCTAAATCCCCCTGATTTATTTTAATTTAATAAAGAATTTTAATAATTATTTTCACCAAGGGATTATGCATTAATCATACTTAAACATCCAAAAATAGATGATGCCACATTGATATCAAAAAAACAAATAAATCAACAACTCCTACGTAGATATTATGGATTCCCATTCATATTGAACGTGTCCCCATTCCTCAAGTCCTAAAACTAATTGATATATTCTTGATAAAAATTGGTATATTCCATATTTTGATTGATACTACTTAATGTTTCATATTATTCTTTTGATACTAATTTAATTATTCTGATGCCACTTGAAATTCAAAATATAACCTTGATAAAACTTGAAATTTTAGATTCATAAATTTCATCCTTTAGTTCAACATGACTTTATAAATTCATAATTCCTTACACTAAACTCATACCATAGATTGTATACCCCAATTAAATATGTATTTATCCAATTATAGTTATGTTAATTAAATACATGGGCATAGGAATACTTCTAAAATATATCAAGTTGCAAAATATGGTTTGTCTTCATGAACAACCCTTTTGGGAAGTGGAGATGGGGTTCTCGAGGGAGCTCTCGAAGTGCGCTGCAACAGTCGACAAACCCTATTGTGCTTCTCTGATCTGCCTTTGATCTTTGATGGCTGGCTTTGATCCGGCTTGGGAGAATGTTTCTCCCGCTGCCACTGTCTCTCTAGATCATGATTCTAAGGAAACCGAAGTCAGATCTTCTGAAACCCCTTTTCGCACTTTACCTATATCCTTTCGCGATGCTTTAAAAGGAGTGGATCCGAGCGATGCAAAGGTATGTAAACAACCTCTTTTCAGAAAGCTTGAGGATGGAAGTTTTTTGGTTGATGCAGATCCGAAAGCCATTGTTCAAAGGGAATAGCTGTGAAAATTCTCCATTATTGGCCGAATCTCATACAATTCAGGAGATCGTCCTTGGTCTCTGCTTGATCTAAAAAGCCGTATTGCACATTGTTGGGGCTTCTCTAAATGGAAGATGGTCCCTATAGGTAAAGGGTATTATCACATCCTATTTAGCGCACAATTTGAGATTGATCAGGTATGGAAATTTGGCCATTTTCATCTTAAGCCTGGCTATTTTAGGATTTCAGATTGGGATGCTGATTTTAATCCTTTTACTCACAAAAACTCGATGGCACATGTCTGGGTTAGGATTCATGGTCTTAATTGGTTTTATTGGAACCCAAAAATTTTGAATGATATAGCTTCCTGCATAGGTTCCCCTATCAAAATAGATCATAGAACCCTGAATGGTGACCTTGGTTTATATGCTAGACTAATGGTTGAGGTCAACCTAGCCAACATTTTACCAACTACTATTGGTTTAAATACTCCTACTCATAGAATTGAAATCAACATTGAGTATGAAAAGTTTCCTCCTTTCTGTGATGTGTGCAAAATGATTGGGCATAATTTTTCCACATGCAAGGTGGCTAGAAAACAGATGGACCCCCCTATAAACAATGATTGGAAAGAGGTTGACTATGGTAAAAAAGGGAAATATACTTCTGATAACTCTGAGCACACTAAAAAAAAGCAAGATGTTTGGGTTAAAAAGCTTAATGCTCCTGTTTCTTTAGAAGGTAAAACTTGGAGTGTTTTAGTTGATGAAGAAGAAGCCTCCCATAAAAATGAATCTACTACTTTGGGTTTAGAGGCCATAGTGACTGGGGAAGTTGCAAATAACTTTGAAAAAATTCCTCTCACTGTCCCCAACACCTCTGCTTCTGCTAGTATTTCTGGAGCTATAACTTTTCAGGAAAATGATATTAAGGTCTTGGAGGTCTCTCCTCCTACGGTCCAGGAAGGTACTCCTGCTGTTTTCTCTAAAGCACATGGTGAGAAGGGGATAATCCCAGACTCAGGTAACCCTGTATTTGAGATACCTGTTGCTAACCTTGTTATCTCCAATTCTGATTTGCCTAGTTTAGTGCAGCACTCTTCTATTGCTAATACTGGGGATTCTAAAATTGTCCATAATTCTACATGTGTTTCTGACACTGATGCACATCCTATTACGGTTTCTGCTAACTTAGAAATCTCCAAGACTTTGGCTGACTCACATACTGCTACTCTGTCAAATATGCTTCCTAGAAATGATAAATCTGTAGCTCTTTCATTTGTTAATGCTTCTGTTCCGGTTCCTGTTCAATCTCAAGATGTTGTCTCCCTCTTGGTTAGCAGGGGGGAATCTAGTTTACCTTTTGGAGAACAGAAACCTGCTTCTATTTCTGCTCCTCAGATTCCTGAGAGTTTGATTTCTGCTTTTCATGTTGACAACTCTATTTCTATATCCTATTCTGACTCTGCCTTGGTAGAGCCCATGACACACCCTCTCCCTGAACATTCCTCTGCTCATGCAGCTGTTCCCATGTCCAGTCCTCCTTCCTCTTCTGACATGGCCACTCCAGTTGATCTGGATGTGTCAAAATCTTCTCATGATCAGTTACCTGTACATGGAGCTTTGCGAGAACTGCCTCTGGACAGGTCTGAATTTAAGAACCCTTTACCTCCTATCATAAATCCTAGCTCTAATCTGAGAGCTAATGACTTGCAAAACTCTGAAAACCAAGAGTCTAAACTGAATACCAAACAAAAACTCCCACCCTCTTCAATGGTCACGAGGTCTCAAGGGACTAAAGGTGCTGGGAAATCAAAAAATAAGAAGGGTCCTGCCCAAAATCCTAATTTGTAATGAATATACTATTTTGGAACTGTCAAGGTGTGGCTAATCAAGACACCTCCATCACTCTTATGAGGTTTTTAAATAATCACAAACCTCTTCTTTTTGCTATTTCTGAATCGAAAGTTACTTTCAAAATGAATTTTATGAGGTTTGGTTCTCCCAACTACAATTTCCTAGGCTCCTGCAAAAGAGATTCTAACTCTGATTCTATGTGGATCTTTTTTCATAACTCTCTGAAAAATGTCAACATTTTTAGATCTTCTGATCAACACTTTACTTGTAATTTTTCTTGGAATGATCATCATATTTTTTGTACTATGGTCTATGGCAAGAATAGATATCAAGATAGAAGAGACCTATGGAATGATCTTATTGATTTGGATAAATGCATTCAATCTCCTTGGATGGTCATGGGTGATTTTAATGCCATCCTTAGTCCCTGTGAAAAAATTGGGCCCTCTCACCTTTCTATATCCTCCAGGGAATTCAGAGCGGCTATTGAAGATTGTAATCTTTTTGAAATCACTCTTTCTGGGGCTAAATTTACTTGGTACAGAAATCACCATAATAACAAAGTTTCTAGTAAGCTTGATAGGGCCTTTATTAACATGAAGATTCTGGATAGCTGGGATAATATTTCTAGTGTTACTCTCCCTAGGCTCAATTCAGATCATCATCCTATTCTTGTTATCCTTCTCACAAAAGAAAAGAAATATGCCTTTCCTTTTAAATTTAATAATGCTTGGTCTTCGAATCCTGATTGTGTTGCTTTCATTCAAAACATCTAGAATTCTATGAAACACCAACAAGATTCTTTTGCCTGTTTATATAAGTTGAAAACTCTTAAACATGCCCTCAAAGGCTAGTGTAAATCTTTAATTTCTCAAATTGATCTGGATATTTCCTTACTTGAGAAAGAGCTTAGTAGTTTTCAATCTCAAAACACCAACTCTGATTTCATTCTGGATCCTCAATTGGAAGTGAATATATCTGTCAAACTTAACTCCTTGCTTACTTTCAAAGATAACTTGCGTAAACATATGTTCAGGACCAAATGGCTCACTGATGGTGATCGTAATATCAAATTCTACAATTGTCTTCAAAGAATTAGAAAGATAAATAGTCCTCTTTATAAACTTACTATTGATGGTGTGATCACTGATTCTGAAGAGGCCATCTCGGATCATGTTACCTCTTACTTTTATAATCTCTTTAATGGTCCAGGTTCAATCACTAACCTTAATCCTGATCTTATTCCTCTATTGGTGGATAAAAAGGAAAACAACTTGCTTTTGAGCACTCCTCTTGATCATGAAATCAAAGACACTGTTTTTGGCCTCAATCCCGATAGTGCTCCTGGCCCTGATGGGTTTAACAATGGTTTTTTCCAAAAGAATTGGGACATAATTCACATTGATGTATGTAACCTTGTTAAAAACTTTTTCACTCGTGGTCTTCTCCCACATGGAATCAATGCTCAATTTTTAACTTTGATTCCTAAGGTTGAAAATGCCACTGAGATCCATCAATTCAGACTGATTTCTCTCATTAACACGATTTTCAAAATCATAACCAAAATCATTGCAAATAGACTTGCTCCTATTTGCAATAAAATTGTTTCTTGGAACCAGTTTGGTTTTATCAAAGGTAGATCCATTCAAGATTGTATTTGCCTTGCCTCTGAATGCTTTAATATTTTAAATAAAAATAATAGAGGAGGATGTGTGGCTATCAAACTGAATATTAAAAAAGCTTTTGACACTATTGATTGGAACTTTATCTTTAAAGTGCTAAAAAGCTTTGGTTTTAAATACCTTTTCATTGAAAGAATTAGGATCTTATTTCTTTAAGCTCACATCTCTGTCCTTATTAATGGCACTCCTAGAGGGTTTTTTACCTGCTCTAAAGGTGTTAGACAGGGTGACCCTCTTTCCGCTATCCTTTTTGTCATTGTTGAAGATTATCTTAGTAGACTCCTCAGCAGTTTGGTTGACCAAAGTAAGCTTAAACCTATACAGGTCGCTAGAAATCTTAATGCCCCCACTCATCTTCTATATGCTGATGACATTATCCTGTTTTTAAAAGGGGACCAAAAGAATATATAGACTCTTAAGGGAGCCATTGCTCATTATGAGGAGGTCTCCGGTCAAGTGATCTCTTGGAATAAATCTTTCATTTTTTTTGGTAAAAATTTTCCTTTAGGTAGGAAAAATAATATTACCAATTATTTAGGTATTAAAGAAGGACTGATTCCCTTTACCTACTTAGGAGTTCCTATTTTCTGGGGGTTACCCAAAGTCAGTTATTTTGCTAATGTTACTGACCAGATTACAAAACAACTTTTCAATTGGAAAGGGAAATCTATCTCCATGGCTGGGAGAATTTGCTTAGTCAAATCAACCATTGTTTCTAAAATGGTTTACTCCCTCATGATTTATAAATGGACTGCTGGCATTTTCAAGAAAATTAATACCTTTATTAAAAATTTTATCTAGACTGGAAGTATTCTTGAAAGGAAGCTTGTCACCATTCCTTGGAATTCTTGTTGTAGACCTATTGATAAAGGTGGGATTGGCATAAAAAATTTAAAGCTTTTCAATGACGCTCTCCAGGCTCATCTCACTTGGCATATTATTAATTCCCCTTCTAAAGCCACTAACTTTCTGTATCACAGATTTCTTTCTAAGCTTTTAAAAGGGAATCTCAATTTCATTAATTCTTCCATCTGGCCATCTGTCAGGGACTCTTATCATAAGATCATGGAGAATTCTAGATGGATGGTTAGTGTTAACTCTTCTATTAACTTTTGGTGTGGTAAATGGTATGATAACCCCTTGATAACTTTGTTACCTTCTAGTCATACTCCTGAGGACACTAATCAATCTATAAAAGATGTTCTTCAATTTCATCATCATGATCTCCCAGATAATATTATGGAAATCATTGATAACCATTCTTTCTCTCCTGATGGTGATTTCCTGGTTTGGGAACCTGCCCCTAATGGTGTCCTAGACTCCAAAAGCTTTTATAAACAGAATTTCTCTCACTTTGATTCTAGTTATAGTTGGGTAAGTCAGTTCAATAAACCTTGGATTAAACCCTATAGGCTCACCCTTATATGGCGTATTTCCCATAATAGATTTCCTACTGATACTATTCTCCAAAATTTTGGGATCCATCTTTGTTCTAAATGCCGCTTATCCAACCAACACAGGGAGGATGCAGATCATCTTTTCATGTCTTGTGCGACAGCCTCTGCTTTATGGAATTTTGTCTCTGATCTTTTCAATTACAGATGCTCTTTTACTGATTCTATTTCTTTGTTTCTAATAAACTGCACTAGATCTGATTTTTATTTGCAGATCAACAACATCTGGTTGGCGGCAGTGGCAGAGCTCATTCATGAGATCTGGTATGTTAGAAATGATCTTATTCATAATAATCATTCTTTTAATCTCAATGCAGGAAAATATCGGATCCTTGTAGCAATCCAGGAGGCTGCTTTTATTAAAAAAGATTGCTGCAACAACTTAGTTGGAGACTTTGAGATCCTTCGCCATCTCCGTGTTCCTGGAAATTATCCAAATCCAAAACGAACCTTCGAGGTTTTCTGGAAGGCTCTAATGCAGGGATGGATCAAAGTTAATGTTGATGGTGCATCAAAAGTAAATCCAGGTCCTGCCAGTTGCGGTGCTATTTTCAGAGACTCTGCTGGCCAATGTCAGGGCTGTTTCTTCGTTGGATGTGGTCACTCGTCATCACTGGAGGCGGAACTGCTGGGTGTCATCCATGCTGTTGATTTTTCTCTTCAAAGAGGTTGGAGGAAACTATGGATTGAGAGTGATTCATCCACCTTCATTCATGCCATTTGGAATGGAAGCACTCATCTAGCCTGGAAACATACTTCACGTTGGATGAACTACCTTAACTTGCTCCACAGGATTGATTATATCGCCACCCATACTTACCGTGAGGCAAACTCCGTCGTTGATGCTCTTGCCAATAAAGGAGTTCACCAGCGGATGACTTGGATGGACTCCCTGACCACTGATTTATTTGAACTCTTTGATAGAGATTGTAAAAAAATCCCCTATTTCAGACTCTTGTAACCTTCTTGCTTTTTAATAACAATTTGTGCTTTGGTCTTTGACCAAAGCATTACCTAAAAAAATGAACAACCCTTTTCTATTAAATTCATTCCAAACCTTATTTATGGTTATACATTGAGTGATACCACTTGTAAAATAATAATTACTTATAATTGACTTTTTATCCAAGATTATCTTTTGATTGTAATCCATATCCAATGTTATTTTAATTACACTAATGTATGTTTCCAGTTTTGAGGCGCCTTTATTTAATTCTTCTTCATGATTTCTTCCCCATGTGTAGTATATTCCATAGGTATTCCTCTATTACCTTATAAAAGAATTTATGAAACCACTTAAGCATGATTAATGATTTTCCTCTTCAAATGATATTAAAACCACATTGGATTCATTCATCCTTTGTGATAATTTATTAAAAAATTCATCCTTCTTTTGTTTAGTAGTATCATATTGATTCGTTTTCATCTTAACATGATTTTATTCACTCCACAATGTTTTTTTATAAACATTTTTAATTGTGTATGATGTGTACTCTATTAACCTATATCTTTTCAATCATCCAACATAATAAAAATATTTTTTTTCAGGACAATAGGTTTTCTTTCAATGTAAACTTACCTCTAAATTGGAATGGCATAGGGGCACTCCTCTTGATATCTCTATTACCTTTTACTCTGCATGAATTTTCCATATAACCATGTTTATAAAAAATAAAACATCTTCTGATAAAATCATACCTTGCGTGTCTTCATCTAGGTTGAGCTATTACAATGGGTTTCCTTCTATTATTGAGTCTTTCATCTTACAATGACACATCTATATTGTGTTTAATAGATCCAAAAGTATTACTTCAATGCCAACATTATTGGAGGAACATTACTTACATATTTAGAAAGAAACATACTTTTTTCATTGAATATAGTTTTTTATATTTTTGGATTTTTGAGACTTCAATGGGAGGTATCCCTATCTTTTCCTTTGAGGATTTCAACCTCTCTTCAATATTTTTAATTTTAAATTAATTTTATTTTAACTACATGAAAATATCCCCCATTTATTTACTGAAATTGTTACTTCTTTCTATATCCATATGGGAACCTAAATTTAAATTTTTATAAGAAACATTAAATCCAATGTTAGATTTATATAATTTAATGAAACCAATCACATATACCTCAATGGAGTATATGTCTTCTCAAAAGTATTATTTCTTTTATTCTTCTTCATAACATTTGATGTATGATAATTTTCTTTAAATTCATCCATAAATAATAATAATTTTTATATTTACAAATTATAATTATAGTGGGTGTGACAATAATTTATACTTTTTGTTATTTCCCATAAACCACCTTTAGAGTTTCCCACAATTCAAAAGTTATAGAACAATGAAAGGTTTTCTTGAATACCAAATTGGTTATAACACTATCCCAAATCCTTTGTTCCTTTCTATCATAAACTATTTCAATATACATTGTTAAATTACAATCATGTTATATAGGCTTTAGAAAATCATCTATATGAGCCTATAAATAGAACTGCATCACATTTCTCCAATATTAAAAGTTAGATCCATAAAAAGGGCGATTCTTCATAAATAAACCCATATATGAAACAAAATTTAAAAGAAATTTGATATATTAAAATCTAAGTAAGAACATTTATGTTTTGGTACTAATTTTTGGGATAAAAAATTTATAATGTTAAATCTATGATATCCTAAGATATGGGTGAATTATAGTGATAAAAATTTAAAACTCTTTTTACTTAACCCTCACCCATCATTAGGTGTTGTAACAATGTAAGTAATAACATTGTTTGATATATAAATCCCTTTATTTCACTACCACTAAAATTCAAACACATATATAGAAATTAAATCATATAATAACATAAGTATTTTAATTGGTTCACCAACACTGAGCTATGTTCATGGAGAATACACACAGTGATGTTTCAGTATACTAAAATCTAATATTAATGTATTATTTTCATGGATACAATGTTTAGGTTGTAGTCACTCTACACTAGGGTTAAAAAACCTTATAAGAAATTTAAGGAAAGTTATTTTCTATCTTAGGGGCCACCCCTTATTTTTATTCATCTATACAATGGTTAAAGGAAGTCTTCCTTGATTTATTTTCATGGTTATACCTTCAATCATGAAAGGGTAATAATCTCCTTTGTATCACATAATTATAAATCTAATTATTCATTTTTGTCTACCTTACTTTCTTCTTATTCACCAATCTAAGTATAATAAAATCCTTATTAATAGAGTTGAGTCATTAAATTATAAATAACAACTATATAAGTATCAATTTTCCAATAATGGGAATGCATGATAATATCAATTACAGAAAATAAATTGTCTTTGTTATGACCAGTCTTCTTTAAATATCTAGATGTAATCAATGATATTCCATGAATCATGATACTTTATTCAATTAACTAGATGCATCAAAAACACACATATAATGTCTCTCTATTTTTTTCTATCCTATAAAATTTAAAATATCAATTACATTATTTCTTCCTCTAGTTATTCTATAGTAGATATTATATAGGCTTTTAAGCACTAATCCCTTCAACCAACAGTTAAGATTAATTCTTGTTATCTAAATTCTCCATGATCATTCCATGTTTACCATATGAATTAGTATAATCAAATTAATTAAATTAAGTGGATTAAATTACACATACCTAGAGACTTATCTATTCAATTTTAATTTAAACCAGTTTTTAATGATATGAATATTTTACCAATCCATTGAATGTTACACCCCCTTATAATGTGGTTGATTTCAAACAACCAAATTACTCAAAAACCATGGATTTCATATCTTAATATATTGTAAATTTAGTCCATTTTAAAATTAACTTTTATTTATAGACCACACCATGATGTGGTGTTCATGAAACCATGAAAGTTTTTACTCCTCTACTCTAGATTTTTTTCTTAGAAAAAAACCTAGGGATAAAACTTAAACTATGAATAAATGACATTTTTCAAAAATAAGTTTTATAATTACTATTTTATTTTTAATAAGACATTTTCATCAAAGCTATAAGATACTCAATATTCCAACTTGATTTACACTATGGCTTAGTCAAATCTAGTTCCCTATTTTTGAATACTTACTTGATAACTATGATTAATCTTTTCCAAGTTCCATAACCATATAATTTTTTTAGCTTTATCTATTATATTTCTAGAACAATTACATTTAAAATGGAATTGAATACTTGAACATACAATTTTTATTCAGCCTAATGAACCATGACTAGCCTTCTATTTAAAATATGATAAACACCTTATTTTCTCCCAAACCACGCGATAAATTATGACATGGTTTAACATATCTTGGATTATATAGATTTTATTCAAGAAAAATACTTCCACCATTACTTTTTTTCTATGATTTTATCATTTACAAAATAAATATGATGTGTTCAATTCCATATTATAGTGTTGTATTCTCTATCATCACTAAAAAACACCCATAATTCTCTAATATTCTTCAATAAAACTCAAATTTATTCCATTGTATTAATAAAATAGAATAAATAGTCTAACCTCATCAAAAATCCCATCAAAACCAAATTATAATTTATTATTCTGTAAGGAATATCTTCATTCAATTTTTGATGTGAAGCTACTATCTCATTTCCCCTTACATGTACTCTATTTATTCAATGTGGTTACTTTAATACATTTTTACTAGTCTTACAAGTATAACCATGCTTCCATAAATCATTATTTTCATGGTTTCAATATTCTCGTTTTTTCTTTTATCTTACATTTCTGACCCATTATAAGTTAAATTAATATATATATATATAACAACACACTACTAGGTCATCAAAAACATTTCATTCTAGATAAATTTCCCAATGACTAAAAATTCACTATAAAAATTGTAGTTATGTTTGTTTTGGGTATATTTTGAGTTAAAACCTTTCAATTACCCATGATTACCCTAACTTCCCAATAATTTAATGAAAATCCCCACTCTAACACTATTTCGTATCACTTTAGACCAGGAACCAAAACCCCTAGATCGAATCTAGATTCCACATAGCCTCGAATATATTTTTCAATTATTAAAAGTTATATATAGGTAGTTAAGGATAAGAATAATCCACTTGGGAAATGATTTAAACTAAAAAAACATAAAGAAAAAAAATACATGTAGATATAAAACTACAATAAATTAATAACTTTTTAAAACCAAACTCACTATGGAAATATTTTTATTTTATAAAACCAACAAAATAAAATAATAAAATATGACATGTGGATCAACAACAAATGAAGTAAGAAAAAACCCCAAGAAAAAAACACTTTCTAGCATAACACCAAAATTGATCAACAACTTAAGACTGATAAAGAATTAAGTCTTCACTTTCCCTACATCATGAACAATCGTGTATTCAAGTCCATTGAATTAAACATTTAGGGGGTAATAATAATCTCGGTAGTATTTCCCCAATGGCTTCGATATGATTCCATAAATAAGAAATCTGGTAAAACAATTTCAATCAATAATGATAAATAAAAAATAATTTTAACCAAAACAATTATTTACCAAAATATTCTGAAATAAAATTATCAAAACCAAGAGTAACCATTCAAAATAAAATCCTATATTTTATAAAAAGAACAAAACAAAAACATTAAAAAATCATAAATAGTGTTTTTAATCTGAAAAATCATTTCTAAAAAATCCCCATTTTCTCATAGTCCACTAAAACTCCTTGTTTTACAAAATCTAACAAAACTTAAAGTTTCCCAATATCCAAATAAAATTACAAGGAAATCCCTATTTTACAATTATCCATTCATGATAATGCATACATGGAGCATAATCCAGTCAAATAATCCACTGAGAACTTGTTGGAAACCTTGAACAAATTGTTATTCACCCATCCAAAATCAAGTTATAACTCATATAGTTAATATATTTATTATTGTTCATACATAAAACCCCAAAATCATAGGATCTAAATCTAGAATTTTTTCAACATATCCATTGCTCACCTTGATTTACACTCCATAAGTAACTATTTTACCATAAATAAAACTTAAATGTTTCAAAAATAGTTCTCATATAAATTCATTTTTCACTTATGCACACAACCATGAATGAATTTCCAAATAAACCTCATCAAAACAATTTACCAAAAATCTAACCCCTTTCCAGGGGTATATCTATAAAAAACATTCCATAAAAAATCCTTTTTTTTCACAAAAAATTATTATTAATAGATGAAAAAAATTATCTTCCATCAATTGAAAAAAAATTCAATTGCATTAAAAAACTTTTATTTTCTATTTTAAAACACCTATGGATATAAAATCCACTCATTGGTAAAAAATTTGGTTCATTTATAAATCAACTTTTTTATAAAATTCATGATTTCATGCAAATAATAAAATTGAAATCATTTTCAATCAAAATAATTTGACAAAGCATAAAAGATTATCCAATCTCATTGAAGGTATTATATCCACCTACCTAGATGTGTTGTACTAAAATTTTAAAAATTCAATGCCTAATATCTAATAATAGAATAAATTAGAAAAATACTTATCAATGTAATGTTAAATAATGATTAAATTATACAGATATATAGATTTGACATCCCCAAATCTAGACTAGTAAGATAGAAAAAGAAAATTCAAGATAGAGAAGTTTCAACAATATCTTATTAGAGATCCATTGTTTAACCCTAAATTCACACCTATTATCTATGAAAGTCATATTGATATACCTCTAAAATTATCTTAATAAATCTAAGGAATTATTCTATAAGTTTTTATATAATAATGACATGGTTTGGATTATTTTTTGGTGGTTAAAGAAAAAATCGAGTAACTTAATCCCATATACATGGTTTGGTTGCATAGTCTCTGAGACCGCATAGTAGACTATGCAGTTACCTTTTCCTCAAAACAAAAACTGCATGGGTAAAATGAATAATCTCTGAGACCATGTAACTATTCTTAAAAAAATTACAATAACAAAATAAATCATGTAAATTATAAATACAATATCTCTAGTACCTTGAAGAGAAACATGAAAAACCCATTATTTATAAAAACATAATTAGTAGAGAGAATATAAGGTCTCTAGAACAAATAAACCTTGTTAAAACCGCTCCTGACTTCTCTCCAAAATTTTAATTCCTATTAAACCTCCATGTAAAAACCTAATTTTGGATCCTAAGATTAAGTAAAATCCACTTGTGATATTATCTAAATCTCAATTACATAAATTAAATGAAAAAAAGATACAATACACCATTAAAACATCAAGTTTACATCCAATATTAACCAAAAATGAAAAAAACAATACACGTACTAAATCAAGTGTGTTATACTGCATAATAATGGTCTTCTTCCTTGTATGTTCTAAATATAAAACTCAATTTATAAAAATATAAGTTTTTTCTTAATAATAATCATACAAATAATTTCCACGTTGATAAATTATTGTAGTGAAAATGATTTAAAATAATAAACATCTTACTTAAAGCACCATATCCCTTCCTTTTATCTCTAACCCTCCCTACTATTCATGGTAATTGATAATGGATAACCCTTAATAAAACTTATAATGTGGATATTTATAATCCTTAATTAGTGTTACCAGGTATTTATTTTAAAGACTATAAAACCAACCTAACTTCAAACCTAAAACCCACACAACAAAAATGCCTCTCTTAAGCACAACCCCTCAATATGGACATAATCATAGTGTCAAAATGTTCATCTAAGCTTCCATTTAGAAGAAAATAATTTTCTCACTTGCAAAATAAGTATTTATTAATTTAATAAATATTAAATATCCATTAAAATTCAACTAGATTTAAATTTCAAAAAAAACTTATCTCGAGGTTAACCACTATGTTTTGATGCAAACAAAACCATTATAAAATTTTTCAATAGACATTTTATAGGGTAAATTCACCATTTTTCTCCCTTAAGAGTCTTGGAACTTTGAAACTCAAAAATGTGTCCAGTGTCGACTAAGGGAAAACCTTAGTCATTACATCCTCCCCATATTTAACCATTTTTACCAAAAAGAAAAAAAATAGAGTTGTTAAACATGAAATATAGTAATGAAACCTCATACGACTCTATATCCTACCCTCATACATGTCTCGTACACCATTGAAGGTTGAAATTATATGTGAACCTAAAACAAAAACAACAAATGGATACATACTCCTTTTTACAACCCTTATTCCTGGACTTTCCTCCTTGAGTCTCTACTTATTCACTTTAATGATCTCCACAAGTTTGATATGAAATAATTCCTAGAAAAAAATCAAATTTTATGAATCTAAACAAGATACCTTTCCAAAAACCTTTCCATACATAGGTACCCATACCCTTATCTAAAAGTAGGAACAATGAACCTTTGACTTCAACAAGGTTTTGGTTCATTAATATAAGCATATATTATTGGAGTGTTATGATCTCCACCATCTAAGAGATACCCAATAACTACCACACAAGAACCATCAATCCACATTGGAATATACTATTATGGAATCAACTAAATAACCCACACCAATCCCTACAATAGACTCTAGGAAAATCCCTTCGATGTTTACTTTAACTCCTTGTCACTGCCCTATAGGGCACACGTAACTACATTGAAAACACCAAGCATAAATACAACACCATTCCGAAATCTTGAATTTATCTCTACCTCCAATTGGAACCACAAAACTACACTAATAAACCCAAAAAACATCTCATTCACCACTTAATATGACCTATTTAGGTTGTGGTCACTCTTTATAAAAGTGTCAGATGAAAAAATAAAGCAATGAAACTAACTTATTTAAACAACCAAGTAACCATACCTTAGCTCATTGGTGACCCATGCCACTATAATATGAAGTACACAATCCTAACTTGTTCGTATGACCTGGCTCTATCATCTCTATAACCCAAGATACACCTTCCAAAATTTGAGCGACCAAAAAACCTAACCCATAGAGAAGAATTATTCATTGTGTGGATATAATCTCCATGAAATGAACGTCAATAATTATTAGACCTATACTATAATTTCCTTATACCCCACTAGATGAAATTACACATCACCACACCCCAAAGCAGCCTCATGGGTATACCATTGTATATCCCTAAAAAATTATGATGCACTCCCCAACTTTAGGGAAAATGTTTTTAAGTGAACTACTTGGTAATATCTAGTTATACAAGATCCCACAATTGATTATAGATTCCCAAACATCTCTATAATCTTATAAATTAATTCTTGGTAAGGGAACAAACTATCACACCATTTTTATACCACTCATATCATGTGAGCTGTCACAACCTCAAGCATTGTGATGGTCAACTGCTAAATTGCTATCTTAGATAACATGAACAAAATGATAGATATGTCAATTCCTATACTCATACCTTGTATTTCCACCAAACCATTGATTCTTCTAAAGGAAACCAAGAATGAACCACCCCAAATACTTGGAATGATCACCCTCTTATTCAGTTTAACCAAGGTAGACATCGAAGAATACGCCATAAAAAATTCATGGGTATCTTGAATATAGGATGA
Source organism: Viscum album (assembly GCA_963277665.1). Classification (NCBI taxonomy): domain Eukaryota; kingdom Viridiplantae; phylum Streptophyta; class Magnoliopsida; order Santalales; family Viscaceae; genus Viscum; species Viscum album. The sequence continues at coordinate 564,590,170 of OY728125.1, forward strand.
GAATTCATTAACACCAAAAGAATCATTAGGATTTCAATATATTCAGTGATGTTTAAATATTTCACACAAATTTTCATCCTCTTGAAACTAAATAAGATGTTGATCGGGCCATAAGTTGACCTATAAGAACTATATTTCTCTTTCCCATTGGTTGATAATGTCATTATAAACCTAATGATGTTTCCTATAAAAGGGTCTTGGATATATAAAATTAACCCCTTGAGCTCCACCTAACCAACCAATACACTATAGAATAAATTATCATAGCTCTAGAATCAAGTTCATATAGAATCCAATCTCTCATTAAGGGAAATCCTAGAACATCTAATAGAAAAACATTCACATATTCCTCCACCACCATGGGAAACCTCTCCTCCATATAATCTATAACTCACTATGATAAACTAGCCAATTTGTGGGTGATAATTTATAATTTTTTGAGGGTTATCCTACTCATCCTACCTGAGGGCCCTACTCATCACTGAGGGTAGATTCTGGTCCCATATGATCAACTTCTTGTCACCTAGAAATTATCATGAATCAAACAATATCTACTATCAATAGCCAATCCAAATAATTTATAATTCTATAGGTTATCATCCTGACTTGATGGAATCCTAGAAAATATCTCTATCACTTGAGAATAAACTCACACTATCATTCAATGTGAGTATAAGGATGATTTCCACTGGTATAAGTCTTTAGCTGAAGTGGTCTGGATTGAAGCTCCACTGAAATCTCCAACTCTTAAATAGTTGTATAAGATGAAAAGTATGGACCACATTGGTATTGTTGGGTATGTGTATCAGTGAGGAAGAAACAAATTATACCTTGATCCCAATCGAATGGAACATAATCAGATCCATTCATAATTCAAAATTATCTATAGTTTGATCATCATCACCCTATGTTTGACTAGGACAACATATAGATTATGGTGGAGATGGTTCGATTAATAGACTACCTATAACTACTCCTACACCAACATTTACTCTACCAAAACTACATCCTAGAAGGAAACTAATATTACAGTGGGAAGTTTTTTTTCTCAATAGAATATTTTAATGGATGAATATCCACGACATCGCTCTAGATAATATTAGGAAAATGCTGAAATTCCCAAAAAACATGGTGTATATCTAACTGAAAGCACTAAACTTTTAACACCCAACTAAAGAGTCTTGAATTTTTGGGGGATATAGAATAGCATAACCCCAAATTGAATGATAGACCGAAGGCCTCCCTTAAACCTTTAAATTCAAATTAATCCATTATAATGTGTGTCCATGAAGTGCCCAATCTATAAACCTTAAAACATAATCATTCATGGTCATGCTTCCCCAAAGAGGGTCCAACATCTTTTAAAAAATAACCATTATTGATTTCAATGGATAGAACTTTTCAAATAACATCTCAAACTCCGACCATTATAGAGCAGAACCATTGTGAGTTTAGGTAATCGATGTCTACTAATGGATTTTTATGATATAGAGGTTACTAACTAAAAGAACCACCATATTTTTAGTGGTTGTTTGAACCATATCTAAAACATGAGTCTTAGAATCCATCAAATCCTCCATCATTAAAGGATCAAGATCACCTCAAAACTTAGGAGGCCTTTATTGTTATAATTCATTCAATATATTCAGCCCACTAGTAGCCTCATTTGGCTCATCCAAAAAAACAATCCACTCCACAAAGGTACAAAATGAGAATAAATAATGAACAATAAACTATCTACTCATGGGAAAAGATACCTCTCAATCATTTCCCTATATTGATGCCTCACCACTCAACTTATTAGTTATGAGAGGCTCAATCACTAGCACATGCTCGTTGTAACCCTATCTCTGAAGATGGAAGGGATGTTTATGGGTGGAAACCTCTATTTTATGGGATAAACCAATAACCACTTTATAAAATATGGGTGTGCTAACATAAGGGAATGAAAATAATAATTATATAATTTATTATGCATGTACCATCCAAATTAAAATTTGTAATTGGTAACTCATAGTTTTAAGTTGATCCATAGATTTTCAGAGTCTTAGTGAATGGATGTATTATCTACGACACCAATACTAGGTTTCCTAGTATGAAAATAAAATTAAAAACCCTTTAATACTATTTCCATTTTGTCCCCAAACCTATCCTTATATGTTTTCAAACTCCAAAATCTGTACCTAGGATTTAACAACTCTAATATAACTCAAACATGACCCAACCCACTAGGAGCCCTCTTAGGTCATAAGTAAGTCGAGTGTGTCATACTAATCCCACCTAAAATAGTTCATTGGATAGAAACTATAATTAATAAGGAATAACATAAATGGGAGGACTTATCTAATAACAACATAAAATATATATGAAACTCTAATAAATGATATAATAAATTCCTTTCATCAACATTTATGAATAACAGAACCATATAATAAATAAATACATGAGAAAATGGATATCTAGAATAAAAATTAGTAAAAACTTAAAAAATGATACATAAAAGTCATTATCCACAACTACTATAGATACATGACAAGGGGGAAACTCCTCATTGAATGAACACTTGTGTATTGAATTCCAATAACAACTATTATCATCAAGAATATTTGAGAACCATCTTGATACAACTCCACAAAAGTTGAAGCATCACCAAATACACCAATTCCATCTATTAATAGTTCTATGACTACACAGACACAACACATATGGGCAACAACCCCATGCATATATGAGTATAAATATACCCATTAAGATTCCTTGAAAATACAAGGGATGAATAAACAATAATTTATATCAAAGTAGTGGTAAGATTTATATATTATTTATGATAAAGACATGAAATGATGAGAGAAGAATATCAATCTTCATAGATCAACACTATAAAGGATTTTATCCCATAAGTAAATAGAGATACCCAAAATATTAAGAGACCCATAAATCCCAAATTTGGTGTCCTGGATGTATGTCGTATATCAATGGAAATCAAGCATGTTGGACATGTTTCAAGACCCATAAATCCAAAAGTTGGCATCATGGATGTATGTTGTATATCAATGGAAATCAAGCATGTTGGACATGTTTCAAGACCCATAAAATTTGTATTTCTGATTATCTCAACCACAAAAACCTCATAAATTCATTTCTACCTCTTTGAAACATTAATAGGGGACCTTTCGAAGGAATGGTTTTCAGTGGAGGGAGTATTGACCCCTATGGAGGAATCAAACCTCATCAAGGGGAATAGTCAATTAAGGGGTACCTACTCCAATGGATGAAGGGACTACACCCTATAACATGAGAGAGCACACACCTCTATAGGTAAAATGACCATTCATTGTTATATGGTGGAGTTATTTTTAGAGTTGGTTCCTTAGAACCAATTTCTATTGTGACACCCTCTAGATCATTAGTATGTTTAATTCATATCTTGGTTCATCTTTTTTGAGGCTGTAAAGGTTTCTGAGAGTTCAGGGTTAAAAATTTTCAGTTTTGGGGGAAATAGTTTAGGTGAATGGTCTAGGTACACAATTAGTGGTAACTATGAGGTAACCATGTGGGATATATTTATAGGTTTGTGAGATGATTTTTATAATTTAAGAATAGTTTTCCTAGATGTTTTAGTGATCATGAAAACTGTGTGGGTGAATGGGTTTGTGTATAAAGGATGTCACACATTTTGATCATAGTTTTTAAAACCATTAAACACTCCCCAATAAAATGTGTATCTTCTTTTTCAATGGATATTTCATATCACACAGTTAGCACACATTTTTTTAATTTTGCAACCTAACTATGAAACCTGATTTGAAATTATTAAAAAGTAAAATTACCTTGATTCCCTCACTCGATTTAACCTTCAATCCCCTCATAACTCCTCATTAGGATGAAACAAACTCTCTTTGATGTTCTAAGAGGTTCTCCCATTGTCCCTATGGTGAATATCTATCAATCTAGACAGATCTCATGACGATTGTTTTTTGTTTTTTTGGTTGTTTCTTCTTCCACATTCTTGATCTACCACTAATCTCTAATCTTCTCCATGCTGTGAAAACTTATGTGGGGTATTATGACCCTATCTATAGTTTAAATGAGTAATTGATTTTATTTATATTAGATCAATTCTTATGAAGACTGTATCTCTTTGTTTTCTATCCTCAACCTCAAAGGCATCAAAATTCTCTCCGTTGGTGAGGTAGGTGTCTCTATACAATGGTGTTAACCAATGAATTACTTAATGTTCTTGTAAATTACTTTGATTTGATATCAAATTTTAATTTGTTCTAAGATATGAATCATGGATGGAATTCAAATGGGGTTTTCTTTAAAAATAATTTATGCACTTTATGTGTTTGATGAAATTCCCCAAAGATGATTTTAAATTAAAAGTGGATTTTCAAGCATGGGAGTGGTGACGTTTTTCTATGAAGATATTTTATAAAATTGCGATCATGGTTTTTCAAAAATAAAAAGAAAAACTAGCACATTGGGAACCTTGGGTGTGTTGGTTTATGGACATATAAAAACCTTAGTGATTGTGGAACCAATAGGGGTTATTCTTGTGATATTAATAAACTATAGAAAAACTCAATATATATAGGATTCATAATATTCTGGGCTTAGTATTTATTCTCATGCCAGAGTATGCATTCCCATAGGCTAGATCCCACATGTGCTTAATTTCATACATGATGGTATTGCTTCATGTTTTATTACTCACTTATTTATTGTATGTTATTTCCACGGATTATTTTGTTTATTACTTTATATTATATTTCATATGCATGACATATTCTCGGTTTATGTGAATGTAAAATTCTATAAAAGAAACCAAAAGATATTTTAGAAAATGGTTTTCAATTTGAATTTTTTTATAATTTTTTTTTAAATCTTGAACTAATATATTCATATAGATAGACATTATATATATTTCTTGGTGGCCACCTATTGAGTTTTAGTGCTCATTCCATACTTTTGACTTTAGGCATGTGTAGTTATGAATTTTAAGGATACAGATAAAGAGATGTACATCATGTGGCATGGAGAATCATCTCAATTGATATAACCTTTGTAGTGGTCTAGGATAATGGTTATAGATAGTCACATGGAGACTTGGTTTTGGAGTTGGTTGGTTCTGTTCTCGAGTTTAGTCATTTGTCTTGGCTTTGTATGTCTCATGGTTAGGTACCTTTTTTTCATTTTACTATGATTGTTGTCTTACTCTTTTTATACATGAAAAATTTCATGTTTTTCTTTTAGGGTAAAATAATTCTTATGGTTTTTAATTTGATACCTAGGTGTTTATCATCAATATATGGTGATCATGGATGTGCTTTGGGTCTTATGGGGAAATGACTCGGGTAACATGATAGGTCAGCCTGGGTTAGTTTGTTAAAAAATGGTATCAGTGATTACCCATATAGAAGTGTGATAGAAGTACCTGGGTTTGGCTTGGGGTCTGGTAGACTTGAGCTAGGACTTTTTAGGGATCTAGGATTATATTAATATCATGTGCTTGATCATCATCTTTTGTGATGCCACATGACTAACCATGTGCAGTCATGATTTAATTTTTATGTTGTTCTAGATTTTGGGTGTAAATGGAAAGAAGATTCAAGTTGTGAGGTCAACATGGATAGCCTAACAAACTATATAGTGATCAAACACTAGATTTTGGAAACATTAAGGTGATTGTGGAATGCTTATCATATAGCCACCAAGTATGTATCTAGGTCGATCATGACTCCGCATCCTTTTACATTTTTTGTTTAGAACCCATGATTCTTTAATTACTTAAGTGAATCTCATTGATAGGAAAAGAACCACAGTGGTTTTTGAGATTTGTAAATATTAAGTTTTTTTGATTGATAGTTATGACACGATTTTATTTTTGAATGTGTAGTATAACTAAATTATGTTTGAAAAATGGATTTCATAAAAAATGATTTTGGTTAGAAAAGTTAATATGTAATGATGTTTTGTAACATAATGCTTGGTTTTTAGCTCGTGTGTTTAGAAATGGTTGTTTAATCATGAAAAGTTGAGAAAAATATGGTTTAAAAACGGGTTAATGATCTAAATGTAAGAATTTTACACCTTTCAAGTGAGACTATAACAAGTATTAAATGATTTAAAAGAAATGGTTGTTTACCAGAAAGTTATAATGGGTGGGTTTTTTTTCTTAAGAAAAAACTCATGGTTATTTTTAACATTTACTCTAAAAGAGAAAATGGTTTTTATGGAATAATGATAAATAAAAATAAGAATATTATTTTAAAGAAAACCCAGTTTTATAGATTAAATTGATCATGAAAAGTGACTGGTGAATTATGGTTTCCTTTAAATAATTTAAAACATAGATAATTAAATACTAGGTGAAAATGAATCTTGATTAAATTCTTTGGATTTAAAGGTAAGAGGTTTCATATTTTAATTGGGGAGTTGAGAAATATTTATATTTATGATTTTTTTTCTAGAGTACTTACTCCTAAAATGGTGGTGTTTAGTGGTTTTAAAAGTTTAATATTTTTAAAGATATTTCTGATAATTAAATGGGTTTGTTTTGAAACCCCTCCAAAAGTGTTTACATATTTTTTGATTTATGTGTTTTTCCTGACCCTTTCTTGTGTGCATGGATTTTTATGTACATTAAAGGAAATAAATGGGTGGAGTACTCTTCTTGTTTGGCTTGTGTAAGTATTCTAAAAAGGTCATGATTTTAAGAGAGATTATTCCCTTAGAGGTGGTATTTTCCTCTTATATTTTTTTCTTAGGATCCAAATATAGTGTAAAGTTTTATCTTCTCCATCGATGTTACTTTTAGCCCATATAGATAACTGTATAGGTTCAGTTGGGTAGTCAAGTTAGTAAGGACCGGTGTTCTTTTTTCAGTTTCCTAGTGTTCCTTGAGATGAATGGAATCTTGGATGAATCTTGTGATCTGGGTTATGAACCTTTTATTTTCTCTCTCTATAGTTTGGATTGTTTTTAGACTTGGTATAATATTTTTAAGGCATGATCTTTAATATCTTCTTCAAGATTCCCCACTGAGAGAAGTGTACATCTTGAGTTTCATCATGCCTCGTTGTTTTGTTTCACTCTATAAACCTTGTATTTAGGGATATATTTGTGTAGAAAGTTATGACATGAGTTTTTGATATATGTTCTAAAAATAATGATCCTTGGGAATTTTATTTGGAAACCGAGTTTGTTTTGGTGATCAAACGGGCTAAGAAATCCATCAAAGGTATCGTTGTTGTCATTTGGACTGAATGATATATAAGTTTGTGTTATCTAAACCCGAGTTACCATATATGAATTATCTTGAACCAAGACTAGATCTATGCTATTTATTGTTGATGAATGTCCTTTTTTGAACTATTTATTGGTTATGAGAGATGTTTTGGATATAGTTTTCTGGATTAATCTTTCCTAACGAACATCAGAGTGGTTCAACTTGATGAACCTTTGAATGTACTTGGGAGAAATGGTTCCATCTCATAGAATTGATCTAGTTCAATCTTTTTTAGGTGTATCTTGTGCGAGTATGTTGGTTTCTCTTAGTTATGGATAGATATCTTGTAGGTTTCTTTTGAATAAAATGAGAAACCTAAGTCATATTGTTAATGCTTTCTTGTATCGATATAGTTGTTCATTCTCACACTATTTTAGATTGAATCTAATTGGTGGGGAGACTCATGTTAGGTCTATTCTCTCCTTAGAACTTCATATTGGATAATTTTGATCCTAGATTTAATTTAAGAGGTTGGAAGTGAGGTTAAATTCTACTTAGGTGTTGATTCATATTAAATCAAGTTAGGACTTGATGAGATTACTATGAATCCTCATGAATGGGGTTGGGATATGTTTTTGTGTTTGGGAAAGTGGATGATGGATGAAGGATGTTTCTACTAATTACCTCATGGAAGAATCTATCTCAATGTGACCTTGAGTTGATAGCAGTTGTACGTGCTCTTAGAAAATGGAGACACTATTACCTTAGAGATCAGTTTATGATATATTCAAATCATATAAGTCTAAAGTAAAATTTTTACACAAAATAATATGATCCTATGATAGAAATACTGGATTACATGATTTTAGATATTTTATTTTGATATTATTTAAACTCTCAAAAATATGAGGTGTGGTATCAAATGATGTGAGTATGGAAATACAAATGTAGATTGTGAAATAATCTGAGGAGGGATCCTTGGAGAAATAGTCTGTAAAAAATTCACTTAGTTATGAATGAGGATTTAGTGTTCTTGTATGCTCAGCTTGTAAGAAATTTGGTTCTTCCTTATGCAATCAATTCCATCTTGGGTAAGAAATAGATGATAATTTGTAGAATTTTAATGAAACCCTTTTATAGTGGGGTGACTTTAGGTTTTTGGTTTCAATCACCTTTTAGGTATTTGTGTTTTTAGAGGTAGTTGGTTGTCCTGGTAGATCCAAGTTAGGGGTTTACAGATCATAAACATAATAATAGTTATTCCATGCACTTTGGGATCAATAGGACATTTCATGATCTGAGGCTTCAATATTAGTGGACTAGAATGATCCAGTTAAATGGAGTCTTTATGTCACAATTCCCTGCCTATTAAAAAGGTGTATTAGAACACCAAAAACCTACTGGTTTGGTGTAGCCTTATCTATTTGATTACAGAAGATGGATAAAGGATCCATGAACCTCATAATAATTTTACCATAGAATCCTAATGGGGGAGAGGATACTATTTGGGTTATCATTAATTGATTTATGAAATCAGTTCATATCTTCCTAGACAAGAAGATGGATATGGTAGAAGAGTTTAAAAATTTGTATGTTTGAGGGGTTATAAATCTATATGGTGTGCCTATAGATACCATTTTCTATAGATACTTGTGTGTTGCATCTCATTTCTAGAATAGATTTTTGAATTCAATTGGTTCTTGATCGAATTAGAGCATGACGTACAATCATTAGAGGGATGATCAAATTAGAAAAATCATCCAATTATTGAGGATATTCTTAATGTGTGGGTTCTTGATTTCAGAGGATTTAGTGTTTAATATCTACCTCAATCTTCAATTAAAGCAACACACTTTGAGGTGTCGTAGGGGCAGCCTTGTAGATCTCCTTAATGATGGTCAATGGTAGGTGAACAATATCTAATATGACCAAATCTTGTATAGGGGTGATGAAGGCAGTGTGGTTACCCAATAAAATGTTGGTGGCATTTTTGAGCCACCAATATTATTTTTTAGACCACCATCATTATCCTTTGGAGTTTTGGTAGGTGATTGGGTTTTTCACATGATTTAACCTCATTTGGGACTTCTTTGTTTGGGTAAGTAGGGTAAGATTACATTGAGGTTGTTGTACCTTTCAATATCAATTAACAATAAAGAAAGGTGTCCTATTGGTTAGAATTTTCATCCCATATGATGCTGATTCATGAAGTGTTTCATGTATCCCAATTGTGGAGGTATTAACTGGACCCTTCTTGTGTGCTTAAATGAGAGGATGTTGTTCTTGATCCTAATATACCTATATGGTTGAGCAACCCGTTCATATTATGGATCTCTAGGATTTTTTGTTTCATGGGAACACAATTAATTTGGTGTGTGCACTGTGGGAGTGAAAAAAGAATATCCACAAGATATGGGAGTGGGAATCACTGATGAGGCAGTGGTGGTCTTCACTTTTTATGAGTGAAGAATATTGAGCCTTTCTGGGGACATAATTTTTCATGGTGGAGAGAATTATAACAACCTTAAGTTCATTGGTTAGTTTAATTTTGAGCTTGGTTCATCTCTTTTGAGGCTCTAGAGACTTTTTGTAGTCAAGTTTAAAAAATTTAGAGTTTTGGGGAAACATTACAGGTTCATGATTTAGGAACATGGTTAGTAATGACCATGCGGTAACTATGTAGGATGGATATGTAAGTTCCAAAGGTATTTTAATGGTTTAATAATGGTATATCTAATCAAGTGAGTGATCACACAAACCATGCAAGTGAATAAGTTTTTTCCAGAGGTTTCTTCATGGATTGAGAATGGTTTTTCAAAATATGTGGCACTCCCCAGGAGACTGTGCAACTTGGTTTTCAAGGGATAGTGGCTACCAAATGGTTAACATAAAATTTGAATAATTTTTCATCCTAACCATGTGACCTGATCCGAACATCTTAAAATATAAAATTACTTTGATTCGCTCACTCAATATAACTTATAATATCATTATAATTCCTTATTAGGTTGAACCAACCTCTATTTTTCACTCTAGGAGGTTCTCCCCTTGTCCCCAAGGAGAATCTCCATCGATCTAGATGGATCTCTTTTAGGTGTGCGTATTTTTCCTTTTTTTTCTTATTTTCATTTAATATATACCTATGGTATCTAATCTTCTACATGTTTTGAAATCAATGTGGGGTTTTATGACCCAATATATTATTTAGATGGATAATTTATGGTGTTTCTCTTGGATTTAGTCTTGTGATGAACATAACTCTTTGTTTTCCATCATTAAATTTGAAGGTGTCGATGTTTCCTCCATTGTGGAGGTATGTGTCTATATACAATGGTTTTAATACACAAATTAATTATTGTTCTTATAAATTACTCTTGTTTATATTTTTAAATTAATTTATTTGACATCAAAGTTGAATTATTTATGATATGCATCTCAGGTGGCATGGTGAGGAGGTTTTAAAGGTGTTTTTCTTTAAAAATAGTTAATTCACTTTATGTGTTCAATGAAATTCCTTAAAGATGATTTTGACATGAAAATTTATTTTCAATCATGGGAGTGATGATGATTTTCTATAAAGATGTTTTATAAAATTATGAACATGACTTTTCTTTTTTTGGAAAACATAACACATTGGGAACCTTAGGTGCACCAAGTTATGGAAATATGAAAACCTTTGTTAGTGTGGAACAAATAGGGGTTATTCTTATGATATTAATATACAATGGAAGAACTTGATATTGATAGGATTCGTGGTAATATTAGATTAGTGTTCCTTCACATGTTCGAGTAAGTATTCCCATAGGCTAGGGCTCACTTGTGCTTCATTTTATATATGATGGCATTATTTCATGTTTGATTTCTCACATGTGTATTATATGTTATTTCCAAGGATGATTTTTTTATTAATTTATACTATCTTATGTATACATGACATATTATGGGTTTATATGAATATGAAATACCCTAAAGTAAACTAAAGGATGTTTTATTTTTTTAAGATATAAATTATGGTTTCATAGTGATAAACATTATATAGATTCCTTGGCATTATCCTACTTAGATTTCGCGCTCACAGACTACATTTACCTTTGGGAATTTGTAGTCATGGTTGTCTAAGATATAGATAGAGGGAAGGGAATAATGTGGTATGGAGTCTCATCTCAGTTGATATCACTTTCATGGTGTTCTAGGATGGTAGTGATAGATAGTCACATGGAGACTTGCTTTTGGACTTGGTTGGTTTTGCTTCTAGGTTTATACTTTTGGATTAGTTTTGTATTTATCATGGTTGTGTACATTTTATCCTATATTGTACTTTGAATTTTTTCTTACTCTTGTTATAAATTGAAAATTTTATATTTTAATTTTAGGGTAAAATTATTCCCATGTTTTTTAATTTGATACCCATGTTCTTGTCACCATCCCATGGCGATCGGGGACAGACTTCATGCCTTGTGGTGGGCCGACTCAGGTGACATGAAAAGTCAAAATAGGTTGTTTCATTTCATATATATACTCTATGATTACTTATATTTATGTGTCTTTAATATTAATAAACATTTTATTACAATGCGATTGTTATTATGTGTAAAATAGTATATTAAAATGTCTTCAGAGTAATTATTACACTAAAAGGTCAAAGCATCTCCCTACTATGATGAGAGCCTAGAATTAAAATGATAGTATTATTAAATATATAATCCATAGATGGAAGATATTATTTTATAGGACACAAATGATACAAGCTATTAAGGTTTGAGACTCATAAGACTTTGAGACACTTTCTCATGGTGTACACCCTAGTAATCTTTTGTGCATGAGATAATGAGAAGATAACCCTCTGGTAGGAATATGAATTTATATGTGTCATTCGATATTCCTATCTATGAATGTATGTAATGGTTCTTAAAATTTAATAATATTATTAATTAATATTACAGGTCATGTACATTCATGTATTAACTAAAACTGTGATGTCATATGTTTGTATGAAGTAGGGTATGTTGGGCACATCATGAGTGATGTTGAATTAATGAATGATGTAAGAAAGGGTTGGTCCATTCTTAGTTTAGTGGAAGTTGATATCATGGGCCCTTTTATAGGAATGGAAATACCAATTAAGTCCATGTCTATGGAAATTCCGTTAGTAAGTAAAATTTTTGAAAGTCAAAGAAAGAAACATCGAGCACATAATTTGATGACACAAGCATGTAACCTGCTTGATTAGAGATATCATGATAAATAAATTATATTACATAGTGAGTGTTCAAATAGGTTTGTATGTAATTTCAATATTAAATTCTTTCTCAATGGGTGTCTTTGTGTATTTCTAGATTTTTACCTTATACTTAAGTGGTTTTGCCTAATTTTACTGAGAAAGATGCCTAGAAGGTCACACACTAAGGGTATCTTGAATCTCAGTAAAAAACTATTTGGAATTTAACAAGTCAGAATAAATATTATTCTCTCTTTTTGGTTTAATATTTATTTGGGGTTGGTTGATCACCATGATTTAATCACAAGTTATTCAGAATCATAAATATGTGAGTTATATAATAATAAATATTTATTCAGAAGACTTAGTGAATATAATATTTGTTTTATTTATTGGAAAATAATGTAGTAAAATTTATTTATTAAAAAAATGTAATTATTCAAGGTTTGGTAAATACCTAATAGGATGGATGAACTGAGTTTATGGGTCTGGGTGAAAATGATATATTAAATATCTTTTAAATATTTATTTATTTAACAAATGATATGGATTTATCTGTAGGTGTTTCACATGTAAAGTGATAAATAATATTTTTTATATTATTATTATACATGGGTTTAACTAGGGAATGAGAATTGGTTATGGTGCTTTTTACAATTACCAACCCTAGACCACATTTATAAATACCCCATTACATTACATTCTAGGGATAATCACTTATTATGTACAACAAACCTAGAGAGAATTATCTCAAATCCTATATACAATCCTCTCAAGAATATGATCAAGAATAAGAGAGTTGATCCTCTTCCACCGTCTCAAATCTTCAAGAGAACTGAAATTATCTTTTTATCAAGAGGATATTTCTATTACGGTCAACTAATAATGACACAAGTGATCATAATCGACCAGGATAACACCCAATGATTCTATGATGATATTGTGAGATTTTAGAGCATGTTTGGATTACCACCAAATGGATTCTACCTGTGGATCCTATGATGAAATGAAAATATAATGAGAATGGTTGAACAATTCATCAATGAATAAATAATTATAATATAAGGCATTTCTTAATCTTTCTATAAATTAATTATAAATTTTATGTGATGATCTTACCTTATTGGTGATAGGGTCTATATTTCTATTAATCCTTGAATCATTTATATTGGTCATGATGTTCTTCATAATGAAAATCTCAAGTTATTAATTGATTATGAAAAAATATGATATGTTCATTCTTAATAGTTAATTCTACTATGCATTGAACCTTTAGTACCAGTTCCTTCTAAAATATGGTGGACCTATGCATCATCATGATCGAAGGAGTATTAACCCTATAACAAAAATTATATGATATGGAGGACTCATTCATAAGATAATAAGAGGATTACAAACTATATGATGCATACAGGGGACCCACTTACTCTCATCGTAATTTCATATGGGGAGTACCCATACCCCATGTATACTTTGAGTGTCTCACTTGAACCCTGTCTTCACATATATAGATCTAGGATTATCAAACTACCCAAGATTCCGTGTAAATAGTCTCTAATGAATAATAGGATAATACCATCATTATCTACATGTAAAATCACTCAATATAATTATTTACAAGTTTGATTCTATAAATCATGCAAGAGGAGATGGATATCATTGAACTTCATGCAATATATAACATTTACTCTTCTAGAAAGGATGTGTGAGACGCACAAAATGACCAAGTGTGTATTGTCATGGTTCTTCCATGTGGAGTGTACATGTATGGTGTTCCCTAGTAGTGTACATGATGTGTGGAATAATGATATCCTCATGTGTGTACCTCCAGAAGTATTAGATGTACAGTTTCAAACAACATGAAATATCTTGATGTCAACATGGCATGTGAACCACATGGGATGTCATGGGTGTGTACGACAACTCATGTTAGGTCATGTAGGTCAAGAATAGTATGCACCTTTAACTATTCTCCATGTATGTCAAAATAGGTAGATGGTCATGTACTCTATTACACCTTAGGTTGTGTGACTAGTTATACAAGGTGTGTGGTTTGATGCCATGCCTTATTTAAAATTTTATACCCTAGTGAAACCCTGGTTCATAATGAAAGGGATACAAAAAGTGTGTGGTGGAGAATCACATACCATGTGATACTTAACATTATACATAAGCCTTAGAGTGGGAACCAAACCTACACACAGCATGTGTTTCATAGACTACACATTATGTATTTAGGTTTTCATCACCATAACTACCACAAAACTTGGATCTCCCTATTAACTCACTAAATTCTACACTGATTCTATCTCTCATTCCTTCTACATCATCCACTATGATTTAATGCTTCCATATCACCTCTCATGGTAGTTTTTATAATCTCCTAATAAAATACATGTTGTGTCTCTACTTGTAAGTCCTCTAATGTATTTCATCTTCCATTTTTTCATCCTAGAGATGGACCCCACACCATTTCCCCTCCATATCAATAATGTCCCCATCCCATTTTCGACTATCCAGGTGCCCTGCACTATTTTCATCAAACCATTGGTTATTGTGAAGGCTAGAAATTGTCATTAATTGTGATAAATAATAAGAAAATGGAATAATAGAAAAGGTTTTGTATCGAAGTGAAACACTGATCACCCAAAATAATATTTTCAACACAGTCATCAAGAAATGTTAAGCTCAAGGATTTGTGTTAGTATTCATGTAAATAAAATAAAAAACCCAAAACATAAGTGTAACAATCAAAGATTTCATTATATTTTCTCCTTAAATAGACAATATATTAAATATTTTTTTTAACACACTATACCAAATTATAATAAAATAAAAAACTTGATATATTTTGAATATTAAATATGACTATTAAAACGTAGTCATTAAATTAACTAGTATAAATGGAAGTAAAAATATGAAAAAATCAATAAATAAAGTTGGAGGAAACAGAAACTAGAAGTGGAAGTATTCTATACGAAGTCCATTTTTCTGAGCTCATAAGAGAGATAACTTCACTAGGTTTGTCCCTAGACCAAGCCTAATTTGAACTCGAGTGACTATGACATAAGAAAAATCATTTGCGGGAAAAGCTTAAACTTGTAGAACTCAATGTAGAATCCATGATAGTGGAATAAAAACCCCTGACTACCAGTACAAGTTATCTTACCCTTAGATCTTAGGCAGAGGTTATAAGGGGTTATTTGAGTAGAATTATTATGATATCAACATGTAGTTTTTATTTATATAATTTAATGGGAATATCGATAAAAAATCTAATTTAATATTAAAACCATTTTTTTTACTTTCTATATTAAAATGAACCTATATCACTTTTATATATGAATATACATAAAAATAAGTTATCATCCATTCAATATATAAATATATTCCTTTACAATAATTAAAAATAAATAATTGTTATCATTTTTTTAAAAAGAGTTATTAACCAATATGAATAGTTTTCCATTATATTTTGGGATTTTATTTAAATATTGAATTCTCAGATATTTTAAATTTAATTTTAAAAAATTAACATAATTTTTGGATCATGGTTATATTATCTTAATATTAATTTTTGTATTTTTTTCTAAAATATTTTTTTAGATGAATAGTCCAAAATACCATTTTTTTTAAAATATTATGGATTTTGTAAAATCACATGGATATAAGAATAACCTAAAACATATGAAACCATTTTCTTGACCAAATATATATTGTATAATTAAAATTATATATTTTAAAATATCATGTTTGAATTACAAACTGATATTTTATATTTTAAAACATATGAAATATTTTCCCAATAATTGTTTTAAATACATTATACATCAGTATTTTAAATTTAGTTCTTATCAATTAAATAAAATTAAATAGATTTTAAATTTAAAATCAGTGGGTCCAAATTATCTAATAAGGGTCAGTTTGTTTTTAGGCATGAATATTAAGTTAACTTGGGTAAATATTAGTTACCCTGGTAAAATGATTATTTTTCAAAGAATAATACTTTTATGAATATTGTGTATTTTTTAAATTAAATTAGTAAATTTTAAAATAAATATCTAATATAATTTTTAATCATATATAAAAAATAATTAACACTCATTTAAGGGGACATCAATGTTTAATAAGACTAATAACACTTAATGATTAAAATGACTTTTTTCAAAAAAATAGTTTTTTAAGCACATTATAAGATTAGATTTAACATTTATTTTTATCCTATTTAGAAATTGAATTAAGATAAATATATCCAAAATTAATATTTAGAACTTCAAAAGTTGGTAATAAGGGTCTAATTATATTTTTAGTAATAAAATAATTGACATGATTAATATTTAATCAAGAGTAATAAGTGCTTAAATGACTAATCTAAGGTGGCTCGATTTTTCCTAAATTAACAAAAAATTTGGAAATTATAGAAAAAATATGTTAGGTTTTAAAGAATTATATACATTTATTGTAACAGCCCAAGATTTTATAAAAAAAATATTCTTTTTAATTTCATTAATGTCTTGTGTTGTACGCTACAGCAAAAGGAGATTTCTCAACACGCATCCTTGACTTGCCTTGCATTACACACAATTGCGACCTTCCTCGATAGCTTGCGTCGTACGCAATACTGAGTTTCACTAAACAACGATATGCTATTAAAATATTATTAAAACTAGCCGTTATGAATAGTAATAACCACTTTTTGAAATTTTGTAAATTTTATTTTTCAAAATGGACTTCATTTTTGGATTCGTAATATCGAAATTAGCTTAGGGTGAAATTTTGGTACTTTTCGGATAACTTTCATATTCTGATGAATAGTGAAAATTACTAAATTTTAATTAAAAAGAACTTTTTTAATAGAAATAATTAATAGTGATAAATTATTAATTTGAGTGGTTTTAAAGTATATTTAGAATATATTTTTACAATTTAATACAATGTTGGTCATTGGATGTAATTCTACATTTAAATCAGACATAAACAAGTGTCAATCTTTTGATGGTTATTATCTCTTAAAAACACGCTATTTGTTTTGACGACGGGAATTAATTTTTAAATTAATTAATGCAACTAATATGTTTTGAATTTGTTAAAATATACATCATTTTTGAGTTCATAATATCAAATATAGCTTAGGCCTAATTTTTGGTATTTTTCTGAAAACTTTCATTTTTTTGATAAATAGTGAAACCACTAAGTGGTAGTTAAAAAAATGAATTTTTCATAAAACTTAATTTTACCGCTTCTGTGAGTGAAATTTCAAAAATCCGAGAGACACGGTTGATGTTAGTAAGTAAAATTTGGTTCAATGAGATGAAAATAATTTTTGGTGAATAGTAATTTTTTACATTTTTTTACCACGGTTAAAAGTAAATAGGGTAATTAAGGGTAAAAATGTTATTATTATTACTCTAACGCATGTCCTAATTCTATTGGATAAGTGTAATTCGACCAAAAACAACCTTAGAAATAAAATATGATCATTTAGGCCCACTTGGATTAGATTAGGACATTTATTATTAATTTATTTAAAGAAGGGTTAAAATAGATAAAATCAAAGTTTAATAAGTAAATCATTTTTAATATGGGGTTATACATAAGCTAAA
Source organism: Viscum album (assembly GCA_963277665.1). Lineage (NCBI taxonomy): Eukaryota > Viridiplantae > Streptophyta > Magnoliopsida > Santalales > Viscaceae > Viscum > Viscum album. The sequence goes on from OY728125.1 coordinate 564,608,222, forward strand.
TTCAACTATAAATATTCATTAGAAAGCTAAAAATATTTCCTACATAATGGTATTTTATTTATAATTTTTAGAAATTAAATAATGTAATTTATTTATGACACAAAGATAATGCAGTAATTATCTTATTAATGAAATACTGACATAATTGATATTATAAATACCTAAATAAGTATAATTTGAGACTTTTTATGAATTAAACTAATCTTATAGGTTAATATGACATGTTAGGATTGATTTAATTAACTTTGGTCAAAGTAATCATTCTGTTATGAGTTTCAAAAAAATCAACTATTGAATAGTGTCAAAATTGACAAAAAATAGTTTTTAAAACAAATATTATATTATTAATTGTTATTTTATTCATAAAAATATAAGGTTCAGCCAAATGACTTATATAAGGTTATATATATTAATAAAACACAACTTGGGGGTCTCTTGGATGTATATGGTAAGTTTATTAACTATATAATATAAAAATACAAAGTGACATGGTAAATGTCAATCTAATTAACTAAGAGTTAAAACTAAAAGATAAGGTTAATATAATGACCTAAACTTGTCTAAATTCTATTGGATGAAAGTATTTCGACCCATCCCCACCTTATCTTCTAAATAACTCAATTTTGATCTATTTAAAACCGAACTTGACTTTATAATAAAATAATATTTTTAGTTATTCCAAAGGTGCCCCTCTCCTCCCTTATAAAAGGGCACCTCCTCCCCCTCTTCCTCACACCACTTTGAGCCTTCAAGCTTGGCCAACCCCGGCCAATTTCTTCTCTCCACTTCCCTAGAAACATCCTAGAGGTTCTGGTCTTCTTCAAAGACCTATTTTAGTGCCCTAAAAGGAGGTCTCAAAGAAGCACTTCAAAGAAGAGGTAATGTCCGTTACCAATTCTTTCATCTTTATTTCTTCTTCCATTTCTTCTTATTTAGTTGTTTCATTATGAAGTAATAACATCAGTATCACTCATATACTGATATATTATTATAAGTATGAAACAACCCTATTTCACCATCTATCCACCCTACGGAAAAATAAATCACCGCGTGTGCGTACGTACGGAATACTGTCTTCACGCCGTGGTGTAATCTATTTTCCACCACCACATTACTTGGATGGGTATAATGGTGTAAATAATAACTATATATGACTATTATAAAGTGATACTGATTCTGAAATAGTATACATACACTCCAATACAATTCCACGATCATAGGAATGATATCATCACTCGTGCGTACGTACGGAATACCGTCTCCACGATGTGATGTGACTCGTTCTACATGATCTTCATTTCATAATGATTATATAATTGAATTGAATGAATGAATATGATATATATTACATTAATACCATTCTGTAAATGAGGTATATATAACCTAAAGATAAGAATAAGAATTTATTCGAAAAACACGCATAAGAACAAAAAGTAATAAACACCCGAATAACAAGTAGTAATAAAATATTACTACTAAGAAGCTAAGAATATGACCATATATGATATCATAAAAATAAGTATGATTCTGTAATAATTCAATAACATTATTTAGATTATTATAAAGGAGGTTTGGATACGTACAAAGCATATCGGACCTAAGGTAAGGGAAATATCACAATCTCATTTTTATCCGAGATTGTTTATATTTTAGTTTTTACTGGGGTGTATTTTATCATCCACATCCATGTTTCCTCAATATGTAATATTATTTCCATCCACCTAAAATTGTTTAAATCCAATTTTACCCTTCGGTGAGTTTTTAGTAAAAGATATGTCACATACATAGATTATTTTAAATGTATTTTTATTTTAATTTCCATTAATTCTTTGTTTTGGGGGTTTCCAAAGGTTTTGTGGAGAATATGTGAGTTTTCATGAATTGAGCCAAACCGTGAACCCAATTCCAGATTTAAAAATAAATTTTATTTCTTTTATAACTTTTTCATTTTTTAATATTTTTCACTAATTCCAACTCATAAATATCCTCCCCTGATATATTAACACCACAATTAAAATTTGGAGCCTTTGGAAATCCATAACCAAGGTTTATGTTGGTTTTTATTTAAGGGATTGGCCCTGCCCGAAAGCCCAATTCCAGTTTTAAAAATAAAATTTGATTAATTAATAACTTATTCATTTTTAGGTATTTTTCGGTGATTCAAAGCCTCAAATGCGCCCCTTTAACCCATCCGCGCGCCCAAGCTCTCTCTTCCCTCTTTGGAGCTCTTCTTCATCGCGATTTTGTACTGAACATATTAGGGTTTCTAAAATCGGGCAGATTTGGAGAGGTAAATTGATCCTTTCATAACTCCTTCATTTTTCATCTTTTTTCCCCCATTTCAGTCCCCACATGACCTAATATGAATCCGTAGAACCTCCATACCAGTTTTGGGTACTTGGTGATTCATTATTTGGTGGATTGGGGCCGATTCCTTCAAGATATTTCAAGTAAGGGAATTCCTTCTGGGTTCCTTCCATCCTCTTTTAGTTTTATTTCCTTTTTCTTGAAGTTCCTCATGTACAGAAGTTGGGGTTCGATCCTAATGTCTGATTTGGTGTTTTTTGGGTAAATTATTGTGGTTTAGGTCTGGATTTATATTCCTTTTGGTGCAACGGTGGTGCGCTTAAGGTTTCGCACCAAGTTTTGAGGGTTTCGACTCAAAAGGGTAAGTGATTCCATGTGTAGTCATTTTATGATGAGTTAGCTTGCATGGATTATTAATTTAGCATGTTTATAATCTGTTTTATGTGCTGTGAAAATAGTTTTGATGGATTTGGTTAAACATTTAATTTTTAGTTGCATTATAGCTTGAAATTGGGTACTTTTCATGTGTGACTCTTGGGGTAATGTTTGGGTTTAGTTTATAACATATGAAAGTGATTTATTAGTCTTGAAAGGAGATGCCAATTCTGGTTTGTTAATTCCTTACTGTCATGTTGGCCTTGAAATTAGGTTTTTTTTAATGAGTTTAAGGTGTAAAAACCTGTTGTACTTCTTAAAGATGATTTATGAAAACGTGTGTTTTTCATGTGTATCCTTGTGGTATTATTTGATGTATTTTTATAACATTTGGGGGTGGTTTAATAATTGTTTTAGGGATGAAAAATTCTGTTTTGGATTGGTATTGGTATTATTTTGCTTTTAAATGAGGGTTTTGAAATGGGTTTAGTGTGCAAACAATGGTTAAACCTCTTGGGTTTGTTTTATAAAAATTGAAAATGTTTTATTTGGTTAAACAAAGTTGGAAAAGGGTGTATATGTACTATCTGGGTGAGTGTGTTCACCTAATGTGGGTTTTTGAATGGTAAAGTGGTGATTTGATATGTTAAACATTTGTAGACTTTTTTATAAATTGTCGAAATGTTTTACTAAATTGTGTTTTGTGTGCGAAACACGGGTGTGAGATATTTCATGTGAGTTTATTTATAAAATGAATTGTGAAGGTGAGAAGGGTATTGTGTGATATGTGTGTGGGCGGTTATGTGAGTTGAATATCTTGTAATTGTTTTATAAAATTGTTTAATGGATTTGTGGAAGTGTTAAAGAAATGTGAAAAGTGTTGTGGGCAATTTGGAGTGAGTTTGATTTCAAAATGCATTTGAATGAAAAGTGGAATTTTTGACTTGCGTGATGTACATGGGGCTGTTTGGTTAATTTGTGATGTGGAAGTGATATTTGCATGTGAAAACTATACTTCTTGGATTGCTGAACTTGTTTGAGCACAAAGGGAAAACCCGGGTATCTAGGTGGGTGGACGTGTACTAGTATGCTAGTGAATCCGTGGGGTTTGGCCTCAGTTTCACTTAGCAAGATTGACACTTACAACTCTAACTAAACTATGATGATGATGATTGGGGACCACTAGGTTATGGGTATGTTCCATACTAGTGGCTCATGCACGAGAATGGATATTTGTGATGGTTACTCTCACCGAGATACGAGGTACCTGGGACCCACACCTACCTAGTGCCTAGGGGTTATTTCCCATTGATTGTGCTCACCGGATACTTTGTTCTTACCGTCAGTATACGGTATGAGAGGCTGGAAAATTCAGTAGCTATGGTATTTATTTTAAATGTTTTTATTCTTTAAATTATCCCACCTGAAAACTGTTTTTATTTAATGTTGCATCTTTTAGAAATTTTAACTAGCATCTCATGTCTTTGAAAACTTGCATGCTTTTCGCCATTAAATGTTTATCACGTGGAATCTATTAGTGGTGGTATCCTACTGGGCTTTCGATCACACCCTACTTACACCTTTGGGTGTAAGTAGATTTGCTTATTTTATGTCACAGGTTTGGGTACAAGATTTATGCCATTGATTCAGGTTTTTAGTTGTCCATTGGGATGCAGTGTCGTGGAGATAGCTTGAGGGTGGTGCCTCTTTCCTTGTGGAGGTTCTTGGGCTGTCCTTATTTGGTTATGTACCATTGTAATGGTCTTTAAACATAGTTTTAACTTATGTATTTCAGTTCTGAAATTTTGTAAAAGACGGTTTTAGTTGAAAAATCCAGATTTGTTTTATTGGACTCTTTTGTCATTTTAAGTTTATAACATCGGGTAAATCATTCCCAATTATCATTTTATGATACCCAGGCACTTGTGCCAGCCCGTGGGGATCGGGAACGCCCTTCGGGTCTTACCATGGACCGAGTCGGGTGCCGATTTTGAAGGCGACCAGATTCGGTTCGTGACAAAATGGTATCAGAGGAGGTTCGCTCCATTTGAGTCATGTTATTTGGGAAATAGTCGGGATAGTATAGATTTATGATTGTTGGGACATGTAATTCTGGTTATGGGTAGTGTTCTTGATCACCACACCTCATTTCAGGATTCAAGTCTCCAGGGGAAGTTGGGATTTGTCTATGTCTTTTGGTTTTCTTGGTTTGATGATGATTAGGGGAAATGAAAAGAGAGTTGGGTTAATGGTCTCAATGAGCTCGCAGGGTTTGGCAATCCATGTGGAGCTGGGGATATTCCCTAGAACACTCTCTGTGACAGTGAAGTGATTGTAATATGGCCGGAAACCATATGTCCAAGTCACCCACTGAAACTAGTTTCCTCTCGCATTGTCTTGTGTTCTTTAGTTTTGAAATCTTGGAACTTTGGTTTTAAAGTGACTTGGTTTTAAGAAGTGTAATGTTTTTGTGAAATGATTTTCAAATAAAGATGGAATGGTATGATTTATGAAATTTTGGAACTGAATATTCAGAATTATTTTGAAATAGAAAATGGTGTGATTACACCTCTTTTGAAGGCAGAAACTGTATTGAAGTTGGTTTTGAAAAGTGTTTCCAATAGAGTTTTCTAAACAATCAGAGTGTGTTTTAATGGGATGAGATGTTTTGAAATTGATGTGAATATCTTGAATTTGAGTTATTTTCTAAATGTTTGTGACTTTCTGAAAATTTTTGTAAGATGTGAGTTTGGATTTTGATCTCGTGGTTAGCGGTTATGAGAAAAAAAGGATGCGTTGGCTGACCGTTTTGGTTTTGAAAAGTGGAAAGAATTGTTGTTTTAACCTTTGGTATTTCCATTAGTGACCACATGCATGGGGTTATAGGGGATGATGGATGGTTGATGGCATGACTGGATGAGTGTCGGGACGGATATGAGGAGGGTGTCTGGTGTGGCACAAAAACATGCATGTGTGAGGCCCATGGGGTACCATTGGTCGATACTCTTACTGCTCAAATGCTTGTTTTCAAAGAAATGGTTTTAAATAAAAATATGATGTCTTGATGAATAGTTTTGGGATGGTTTGTTTATGGGTCTTTGAAGATGTTGTTTTGTGGGATGTTTTTTTTAGTCCAATAACCCCTCCTATTTGAACTGTGTTTTGGGATTATGTTTGGTCTGTAAGCTAGGTAGAAGGACCGGTTAGTAGTCTCCTATGAGATATGTTTCGGGACACCTTTATGGTGGTTACCTTCATGTGTTTGGATCTGGTTTATGGTTTTTTTTTTACCAATGGACCATCTTGGTTGGGTCCTTGGGTTCTCCTGTTGGATAAGGTACGCCCCCATTTAGGGTTAGTGCACAACTGAAGTGAAACCCATATTGTTTCTCCATTGGAAAATCCTCCAGTTGATCAATATAAGGAATATTTTATAGATCATTGTTGATTGAGTCTACAACCATTCATTTAGTTGATTTGTATATCCTCTTGTAGTGGGATAGTTCTTGTGGAAGGTTGAAAGAGGCCTTGGTCTCTTAAGTTTCATGATTCATCAAAGGTGGAAGTGTTCTTTGGTTGTTAGTGTGGATGAGTGTCATGATGGTGTCTAAGAGGGCCTCTGGGTTCTTCATAGTTTCCTTGAAGCAAGAGTTATTATTAAACCACCAATTTTGAGATTTTGTTCCTGATAGGATATTGTGTCCACTTTTTGGACTTGTCTGTTGTTTAGGGACTTGGAATATGGTCATGTTCCATGTATTGTTTCTATCAATCACAAGGGTCATGTTCGGTGACGCATTGTGATGTTGTGTGATCTTTTGACTGTAAAGGTCAAGGTCACAGAATCCTCTTAGGTTCTCTGTTATGTTGGGAGTATGTATCCCTTGGGGAAAACATCAAATCCTCTATCTTAGAGGACGGTGTTTATACGTGTCCTACCCTTCTGTTGTTTCTCACCCAAAGAAACAAGGTGCGATGTGTGTGCTTATTCTGATCCCTTGTTTTAGTGAAATGTCTGGTTTTGGTAAAGTGAGTTATGTAGTGTGTTATGTCTTAATGAACCCATCAGGGTATGCGGTGTAGTTGTTTGTGGCACCGAAAGAAGAAGTTCCACATAGGGGTTTCAACAGCCAAACTGCGTGGCCGAAGATGCTTCAATATTTTGAGCTCCAGCCATAGGTCCCGGAGAGAAGCTGGCGCGTAGTCAGGGGAAACCCCAGTGTCGTTTAAACCCTTGTACAAAGTCCTATCCTCAGTATGAAAGATAGGAAGAGTTTAAACCTATGGTGTCATCATATTTATTTTGTTGTTCCTATTCGGTGGAAATAGGTGGAGGGTTTTGTACCCATGTCATCACACAATGTTATTCCCTCCCCCTTTGGTTTCCATTGAGTCTTTGGAGAATGGTTGGAAATTTGGATAGACAAGTTGAGCACACGGTTTTCACATGGTTAGTTCTAACCATGAACAAAAAAAATAACCATGCAGATATAAGGATCCACATAGTTATCGCACAGTTTCTCAAACTGTGCAGACTAACCGTGTGACCGTCCCAACTCCTTAATTTTGGGGTCTTTTCGTGTCGGCCCACACCGGTCGATTAAGATGGTTGGTTCTTGTGGTGGGAAGACCCACCATGGGTATCGTGCATATTATTTTTTAAATTTATAATGGATGTATACCCCTTGTACTAGGGAGTCTGTTTGGGCATTCCCCTATTAGTGTCTTGATTTTGTCTCGGGAAAAAAAATTAAGTTGTCTCTTATGGTGGGGAGCCCATTTGTGTCTCTTCATACAAGTAACTCATGTTTTTCCTTGGTATTGTATGGGAAGTAGGTAATATAATTTGGAGATATCTAACTACTTACATCTTCCTTGGGTAAACTTTGGGACTGGAGATTTCCCAATGTATTAGTTAAAGTAAGGTAAGTGAACCTTGTTCAATGTTATTGTTCGTTTGGGTGAATTGCTTGAGTCCTGTTCGGATAGTGTTTGAGGAGTTTTATTTTAGGATCAATTATGAATGTGATTGATTATTTCAGGAAAGTGGTGTAAGTTTTGTTCGTGAGAGTAATCCTTCATTAATTGATCACTGGAGGTGTTTTGGCCTTTGGGGGAGAAACCTGACAAGGGAGTACCTCTTGGTTTCTCAGTTGGGTTTGGTTGTTACTTTGGCCTTGCTGTGACTTTCCGGGGTGGAAAGTTTTCATGGTGGGGATAATTTTCACATACATAGATTATTTTAAATGTATTTTTATTTTAATTTCCATTAATTCTTTGTTTTGGGTGTTTCCAAAGGTTTTATGGAGAATATGTGAGTTTTCATTAATTGGGCCAAACCGTGAACCCAATTCCAGATTTAAAAATAAATTTTATTTCTTTTATAAATTTTTCATTTTTCAATATTTTTCACTCATTCCAACTCATAAATGTCCTCCCCTGATATATTAACACCACAATTAAAATTTGGAGCCTTTGTAAATCCATAACCAAGGTTTATGTTGGTTTTTATTTAAGGGATTGGGCCTGCCCGAAAGCCCAATTCCAGTTTTAAAAATAAAATTTGATTAATTAATAACTTATTCATTTTTAAGTATTTTTAGGTGATTCAAAGCCTCAAATGCGCCCCTTGAACCCAGTCGCGCTCCCAAGCTCTCTCTACCCTCTTTGTAGCTCTTCTTCATCGCGATTTATTACTGAACGTATTAGGGTTTCTAAAATCGGTAAGATTTGGAGAGGTAAATTGATCCTTTCATAACTCCTTCATTTTTCATCCTTTTTCCCCCATTTCAGTCCCCACATGACCTAATATGAATCCTTCGAACCTCCATACCAGTTTTGGGTACTTGGTGATTCATTATTTGGTGGATTGGGGCCGATTCCTTCAATATATTTCAAGTAAGGGAATTCCTTCTTGGTTCCTTCCATCCTCTTTTAGTTTTATTTCCTTTTTCTTGAAGTTACTCATGTCCAGAAGTTGGGTTTCAATATTAATGTCTGATTTGGTGTCTTTTGGGTAAATTATTGTGGTTTAGGTCTGGATTTATATTCCTTTTGGTGCAACGGTGGTGCGATTAAGGTTTCGCACCAAGTTTTGAGGGTTTCGACTCAAAAGGGTAGGTGATTCCATGTGTAGTCATTTTATGATGAGTTAGATTGCATGGATTATTAATTTAGCATGTTTATAATCTGTTTTATGCGCTGTGAAAACAATTTTGATGGATTTGGTTAAACATTTAATTTTTAGTTGCATTATAGCTTGAAATTGGGTACTTTTCATGTGTGACTCTTGGGGTAATGTTTGGGTTTAGTTTATAACATATGAAAGTGATTTATTAGTCTTGAAAGGGGATGACAATTCTATTTTGTTAATTCCTTATTGTCATGTTGGCCTTGAAAGTAGGTTTTTTTTAATGAGTTTAAGGTTTAAAAACCTGTTGTACTTCTTGAAGATGATTTATGAAAACGTGTGTTTTTCATGTGTATCCTTGTGGTATTATTTGATGTATTTTTATAACATTTGGGGGTGGTTTAATAATTGTTTTCGGGCTGAAAAATTCTGTTTTGGATTGGTATTGGTATGATTTTGCTTTTAAATGAGGGTTTTGAAATGGGTTTAGTGTGCAAACAATGGTTATACCTCTTGGGTTTGTTTTATAAAAGTTGCAAATGTTTTATTTGGTTAAACAAAGTTGGGAAAGGGTGTATATGTACTATTTGGGTGAGTGTGTTAACCTAATGTGGGTTTTTGAATGGTAAAGTGGTGATTTGAGATGTTAAACATTTTTAGACTTTTTTATAAATTGTCGAAATGTTTTACTAAATTGTGTTTTGTGTGAGAAACACGGGTGTGGGATATTTCATGTGAGTTTATTTATAAAATGAATTGTGAAGGTGAGAAGGGTATTGTGTGACATGTATGTGGGCGGTTATGTGAGTTGAATATCTTGTAATTGTTTTATAAAATTGTTTAATGGATTTGTGGAAGTGTTAAAGAAATGTGAGAAGTGTTGTAGGCAATTTGGAGTGAGTTTGATTTCAAAATGCATTTGAATGAAAAGTGGAATTTTTGACTTGCGTGATGTACATGGGGATGTTTGGTTAATTTGTTATGTGGAAGTGATATTTGCATGTGAAAACTATACTTATTGGATTGCTGAACTTGTTTGAGCACAAAGGGAAAACCCGGGTATCTAGGTGGGTGGACGTGTACTAGTATGCTAGTGAATCCGTGGGGTTTGGCCTCAGTTTCACTTAGCATGATTGACACTTACAACTCTAACTAAACTATGATGATGATGATTGGGGACCACTAGGTTATGGGTATGTTTCCTACTAGTGGCTCGTGCATGAGAATAGATATTTGTGATCGTTACTCTAACCGAGATACGAGGTACCTGGGACCCACAGCTAGCTAGTGCCTAGGGGTTATTTCCCATTGATTGTGCTCACTGGATACTTTGTTCTTACTGTCGGTATATGGTATGAGAGGCTGTAAAATTCAGAAGCTATGGTATTTATTTTAAATGTTTTTATTCTTTAAATTAGCCCACCTAAAAACTGTTTTTATTTAATGTTGCATCTTTTAGAAATTTTAACTAGCATCTCATGTCTTTGAAAACATGCATGCTTTTCACCATTAAATGTTTATCACGTGGAATCTATTAGTGGTTTTATCCTACTGGGATTTCTCTCACACCCTACTTACACCTTTGGGTGTAAGTAGATTTTCTTATTTTATGTCACAGGTTTGGGTACAGGATTTATGCCATTGATTCGGGTTTTTAGTTGTCCATTGGGATGCAGTGTCGTGCAGATAGCTTGAGGGCGGTGCCTCTTTCCATGTGGAGGTTCTTGGGATATCCTTATTTAGTTATGTACCATTGTAATGGTCTTTAAACATAGTTTTAACTTATGTATTTCAGTTCTGAAATTTTGTAAAAGACGGTTTTAGTTGAAAAATCCAGATTTGTTTTATTGGACTCTTTTGTCATTTTAAGTTTATAAACTTGGGTAAATCATTCCCAATTAACATTTTATGATACCCAGGCATTGTTCCAGCCCGTAGGGATCGGGAACGCCCTTCGGGTCTTACCATGGACCGGATCGGGTGCCGATTTTGAAGGCGACCAGATTCGGTTCGTGACAAGATATAAAAGGAATCTTTTGTCATTTTTCGTACGAGGTACTTTTTGACTTTTCTAACAAAAGTACGGGAAAAATGCTTTTTTAACATATACGGCATGAATGGATTTTTAAACATTATTTCCAAGAATCTTCCTTTACAAGTTTTCAAGTTTATTTTTAATCAACTTCTTTTAGTTTAAAATTGTATGACATGTTAAGAAAGGAAAAATATTTTTGAAGTAGAAAGGATATTTTCCTCAAGAATGGAGTTCAAGTGTTTTATCAAAATTATTTTCCATCTAAGATAATATAGGGTTCTAATTCTATACCAATAATTACATTTATTTGATTATGTTGTGATGGAATTATTTTTATGAATTCATTTATCTTATATGAATTGTTTTATGATGTCACGATGTTTAAGAATTCCATTTTTATTACATGGGTTATGCAATGATGTATGATTTATGATTTTTGTGGCACACATAAGAATGGTTTCATTATGAGATGGGTGGGACCTATATCTCCCTACAATGCATTGGGTAAAGATTTTATATCTCATGAGATAGACATGGTTGAAATGGTAGGTTATACCAGTTCAGTGAAACAGGACTGAAATGAGGGTGACTCGGTTCAGAAATGGACTTTGTCCACTAAGATATCTTGGAAATGAGTCTTAACTAATAAGAAATGGTTCTCTATGATTATGTGTGTATGCCACAAAGTTTCATGTTTTGTGTTATGATTATTGGGATTACATTTCACTTCTATGATTTATCTCATGTTATGAAATTATGCTCTCTTTTGCAGGTTAAGATTTCCAAAATGTTATGTTCTTATGAATATGATGTGATTGATATTTATTTTGTTTACCCTTACTGAGCATTTGAGCTCACCCTTTTATGTTTTATTTTCCCCAGGATATAAATAATGGTTTTAGGTAAAAAAAGGAAGATCTTTATGGGAGATGTTGAAGATCGTTCACCACGATTAGAAGATTATATTCTGAGTTTCCAAAGACACTAAACTATTACGATCCTTGTGTGTGTGTTTTTGTTATGTACTAAGTCTTCCACAAAAGTAATGTAATGTCCATGTACATCAAGCTTCGGGTCTTTACAGTTGGTATCAGAGGAAAGGTTTAGTCAACCGTTGGAAACTAGAATGCGAAAACGTTAGTGAGATCCCTAGAGATATTTCTAAGGTATGTCTAGGGATGTCCCTAAGGATAAGTATATGTATAGGATATAGTCCTAGAACTATGATAATGATATTAGATTAAACCAAATATGTTAGATATTGAAGTTACTCCCCCTTTATTATGATTTTTTCCTCTCACACTATTCTTTTTGGGTTTTAGAAAATGGCTGGAAACAAGATGATTCACGATAATGGAGGATATGATGGACAATGGAATGATATTCTTCATGAGAAACCAAATGAAATGGGATTTGGAAGTCCAAACATAATTATTATGCCGAATCAGAAATCTCATAATATGATCAATAAAGTAAAATTTGGTAAGTTTCCTGACTCGGCTAATAAGAGAAAGATGGAGTTTCATAATGATCATAGAGGAAAGAAAGTTCAATTTCTCCTATGTAAATAATGTGGGAAGAGGCATCAAGGAGAATGTTTCAAAGGAACTGGAAGATGCTTTGGGTGTGGAAAAGAAGGACACAAATCCAGTAAGTGCAAAGGAAAAGGTTCAGTTAACACCAGGGATGAGGATAATGGTATTGCTACGACATCAACAATGGTTAAATTTTTTAAATGTGGAATGTACGAGCATTATGCAAACCAATGCCCTAAGGTAAAGTCTCATGAAGAGAATCAGTATGGTCGTATGGGTAGTATTTATGTGAATGATGACGAAGAGACTACAAATGATATGTGAGATGAAAGAATTGTTGAAGATCAGTCAATGGTTTAAGAATGTAGTGGAATGATAACATGTTTATCATGTGTAATGTTGTATAAGTAATCTCATGGTACTATGGAATAATGAGACATCTAAGGATTGTTACACTGTTGTCTTTCCTTGAGTTTTGAAAGTGTATGATTAATGTTACCAGTATCCATGAAAGGTTATTCAGATATTTTTGGAATGTAGATGATATGCACATAATGAAGGGATAAGGAGAAAATTAAATGTTTGATAGTATTCATGATCTCATGACTGATATAAGGAGAAGGTTATATCATGGTTTGAGTATATAGAGTTTTTGGATTTTGGTATGTGGAAAGAGTTAACTTTTGACAGCATTCATGTTTTCACTAAGGTTTAATGGGTATTCATTTTTTCAAGAGAATGCATCATTAAGGTATTCACATGATTGGAATGTGACCAACAAGATATATAGGGGATAAATGATGGTATTCACATGCTCTGTTGATGACATTTCAAGTTATCGTTTTCTTTATACTATGAGCTTGGACCAAAGTATTTTAGATAAGCCTAAAGATTGGAATGGATTATGTTAACCATAAGTTAGTATTGTTTAAGTATAGAACTTTTTTTTTGATATTATTTATGTGATGTTATAGTAATGTAGTTTTAGAAAAAGGACAACCTGCAGGATGGGCGATAACCTATCGCGTCGGACAAGGCTGTGGGAATCGAACCCACAACCGAAGTGCGACTGACCTTTATCGCCTACCACTGGCCTACAGGAAGTCCCTGTTTAGTAGAAACTAGTTTTATTATATTAAGCAGTATGATATATGAAGTATAAGTCCATTTTAGGAACTATATATGATTAATATCACTATAGATGGACTTATGTATTTTTTTGATAACTTTTCCAACCTTTTGTTTGAGACAGATGGAATGACCCATCATTCTATCACATGATCTTCTAACACATCACGAATGATAAATTCAACTTCATTTCTTTAAGAGATGAAGTGGAAATTGTCCAAAGAACGACAAACGGTGAGACTATACCAAAATCACAAAATTATTTCTTCTAATTCCAATTTCATCAACTTTAGGGAAATGATCTTAAAAACCAAAAATGTTGTCCTAGTGCTCTTATATCTGATGAATCAGATGGTACCTTAGATAATCACAAATTTATGGCTTTGTGATTGCTGGCTTTTCCATAGCCATGTTCTCTACCACTCTCCATCAGAACATGATGGTTAGATTTCTCTTCCATATCCATATTTTCACCTATGTGGAAACCCAGTGATTAGTTTATTTGGGTAATCGTTACATTTCATACTTTAGTTTTTAAAGCCAAGTTTTGGTATTCCTTTTTACGATGTGGGTTTCTATTAAAGAAACTTTCGAGTAGTAAACCATTTATAACCACGACGAATTTTGTGGGTGAAATTCATTTTAAGAGGGGTAGAATGTAACAGCCCGAGATTTTATAAAAAAATATTCTTTTTAATTTCATTAATGTCTTGTGTTGTACGCTACAGCAAAAGGAGAATTCTCAACACACATCTTTGACTTGCCTTGCATTACACGCAATCGTGACCTTCCTCGATAGCTTGCGTTGTACGCAATACCGAGTTTCACTAAACAACGATATGCTATTAAAATATTATTAAAACTAGCCGTTATGAATAGTAATAACCACTTTTTGAAAATTTGTAAATTTTATTTTTCAAAATGGACTTCATTTTTGGATTCGGAATATCGAAATTATCTTAGGGTGAAATTTTGGTACTTTTCGGATAACTTTCATATTCTGATGAATAGTGAAAATTACTAAATTTTAATTAAAAAGAACTTTTTTAATAGAAATAATTAATAGTGATAAATTATTAATTTGAGTGGTTTTAAAGTATATTTAGAATATATTTTTACAATTTAATACAATGTTGGTCATTGGATGTAATTCTACATTTAAACCAGACATAAACTAGTGTCAATCTTTTGATGGTTATTATCTCTTAAAAACACGCTATTTGTTTTGACGACGGGAATTAATTTTTAAATTAATTAATGCAACTAATATGTTTTGAATTTGGTAAAATATACATCATTTTTGAGTTCATAATATCAAATATATCTTAGGCCTAATTTTTGGTATTTTTCTGAAAACTTTCATTTTTTTGATAAATAGTGAAACCACTAAGTGGTAGTTAAAAAAATGAATTTTTCATAAAACTTAATTTTACCGCTTCAGTGAGTGGAATTTCAAAAATCCGAGAGACACGGTTGATGTTAGTAAGTAAAATGTGGTTCAATGAGATGAAAATAATATTTGGTGAATAGTAATTTTTTACTTTTTTTTACCACGGTTAAAAGTAAATAGGGTAATTAAGGGTAAAAATTTTATTATTATTATTACCCTAACGCATGTCCTAATTCTATTGGATAAGTGTAATTCGACCAAAAACAACCTTAGTAATAAAATATGATCATTTAGGCCCACTTGGATTAGATTAGGACATTTATTATTAATTTATTTAAAGAAGTGTTAAAATAGTTAAAATCAAAGTTTAATAAGTAAATCATTTTTAATATGGGGTTATACATAAGATAAATTCGACTATAAATATTCATTAGAAAGATAAAAATATTTCCTTCATAATGGTATTTTATTTGTAATTTTTATACATTAAATAATTTAATTTATTTATGACACAAAGATGATGCAGTAATTATCTTATTAATGAAATACTGACATAATTGATATTATAAATACCTAAATAAGTATAATTTGAGACTTTTTATGAATTAAAATAATTTTATAGGTTAATATGACATGTTATTATTGATTTAATTAACTTTGGTCGAAGTAATCATTCTGTTATGAGTTTCAAAAAAATTAACTATTGAATAGTGTCAAAATTTACATAAAATAGTTTTTAAAACAAATATTATATTATTAATTGTTATTTTATTCCTAAAAATCTAAGGTTCGGCCAAATGACTTATCTAAGGTTATATATATTAATAAAACATAACTTGGGGGTCGTTTGGATGTATATGGTAAGTTTATTAACTATATAATATAAAAATACAAAGTGACATGGTAAATGTCAATCTAATTAACTAAGAGTTAAAACTAAAAGATAAGGTTAATATAATGACCTAAACTTGTCTAAATTCTATTGGATGAGAGGATTTTGACCCATACCCACCTTATATTCCAAATAAATCAATTTGGAGCTATTTAAAACCGAAATTGACTTTATAATAAAATAATATTTTTAGTTATTCCAAAGGTGCCCATCTCCTCCCTTATAAAAGGGCACCTCCTCCCCCTCTTCCTCACACCACTTTGAGCCTTCAAGCTCGGCCAACCCCTACCAATTTCTTCTCTCCACTTCCCTAGACACATCCTAGAGGTTCTGGTCTTCTTCAAAGACCTATTTTAGTGCCCTAAAAGGAGGTCTCAAAGAAGCACTTCAAAGAAGAGGTAATGTCCGTTACCAATTCTTTCATCTTTATTTCTTCTTCCACTTCTTCTTCTTTAGTTGTTTCATTATGAAGTAATAACATCAGTATCACTAATATACTGATGTTTTATTATAAGTATGAAACAACCCTATTTCACCATCTATCCATCCTATGGAAAAAGAAATCACCGCTCGTGCGTACGTACGGAATACCGTCTCCACGCTGTGGTGTAATCTATTTTCCACCACCACATTACTTGGATGGTTATAATGGTGTAAATAATGACTATATATGACTATTATAAAGTGATACTGATTCTGAAATAGTATACATACACTCCAATACAATTCCATGATCATAGGAACGATATCATCACTCGTGCGTACGTACGGAATACCGTCTCCACGATGTGATGCGACTCGTTCTACATGATCTTCATTTCATAATGATTATATAAATGAATTGAATGAATGAATATGATATATATTACATTAATACCATTCTGTAAATGAGGTATCTATAACCTAAATAGAATAATAAGAATTTATTCAACAAACACGCATAAGAACAAAAAGTAATAAACACCCGAATAACAAGTAGTAATGAAATATTACTACTAAGAAGCTAAGAATATGACCATATATGATATCATAAAAATAAGTATGATTATGTAATAAGTCAATAACATTATTTAAATCATTATACAGGAGGTTCGTATACGTACAAAGCATATCAAACCTAAGGTAATGGAAATATCACAATCTCATTTTTATCCGAGATTGTTTATACTTTAGTATTTACTGGGGTGTATTTTATCATCCACATCCATGTTTCCTCAATATGTAATATTATTTCCATCCACCTAAAATTTTTTAAATTCAATTTTACCCTTCGGTGAGTTTTTAGTAAAATATATAAAAGGAATCTTTTGTTTTTTTTCGTACGAGGTACTTTTTGGCTTTTCTGACAAAAGTACGGGAAGAATGTTTTTTTTAACATATACGGAATGAATGAATTTTTAAACATTATTTACAAGAATCTTCCTTTACAAGTTTTCAAGTTTATTTTTAATCAAATTCTTTTAGTTTAAAATTGTATGACATGTTAAGAAAGGAAAAATGTTTTTGAAGTAGAAAGGATATTTTCCTCAAGAATGGAGTTCAAGTGTTTTAT
This sequence comes from Viscum album, assembly GCA_963277665.1. Lineage (NCBI taxonomy): Eukaryota > Viridiplantae > Streptophyta > Magnoliopsida > Santalales > Viscaceae > Viscum > Viscum album. The sequence continues at coordinate 564,625,566 of OY728125.1, forward strand.
CAAAATTATTTTCCACCTAAGATAATATAGGGTTCTGATTCTATCCCTATCATTACATTGATTTGATTATGTTGTGATGGAATTATTTTTATGAATTCATTTATCTTATATGAATTGTTTTATGATGTCACGATGTTTAAGAATTCCATTTTTATTACATGGGTTATGCAATGATGTATGATTTATGATTTTTGTGGCACACATAAGAATGGTTTCATTATGAGATTGGTTGGAACTATATCTCCCTCCAATAAATTGGGTAAAGATTTTATATCTCATGAGATAGACATGGCTGAAATGGTAGGTTATACCAGTTCAGTGAAACAGGACTGAAACGAGAGTGACTCGGTTCAGAAATGGACTTTGTCCACTAAGATAGTCTTGGAAATGAGTCTTGACTAATAAGAAATGATTCTCTATGATTATGTGTGTATGCCACAAAGTTTCATGTTTTAATTTATGATTATTGGGATTACATTTCACTTCTATGATTTATCCCATGTTATGAAATTATGCTCTCTTTTGTAGGTTAAGATTTCCCAAATGTTATGTTCTTATGAATATGATGTGATTGATATTTCTTTTGTTTACCCTTACTGAGAATTTGAGCTCACCCTTTTATGTTTTCTTTTCCCCAGGATATAAATAATGGTTTTAGGTAAAAAAACGAAGATCTTTATGGGAGATGTTGAAGATCTTTCACCACGATTAGAAGATTATATTCTGAGTTTCCAAAGACACTAAACTATTATGATCCTTGTGTGTGTGTTTTTGTTATGTACTAAGTATTCCGCAAAAGTAATGTAATGTCCATGTACGTCAAGATTCGTGTCTCTACATTTATTACCAAACTTTCTTCACCTAACTCACCTAACTTCCATGAATGTCCATTATTACCCTTTGCTTACCATTTTTTCCATGGAAAAGTCCCTCTTCCTCACTTATAAAAGGGGGATCAATTTCACCCTTTCAATACCACACTTATATTTCAAAAAAATTATGAATCCTTTCCAAAATTTACCCTCCTTAAATTCCTTTACACACCCTAGTTCCCCTGGTCACCATAAAGTTTCCTAATTCCTTCAAATCTAATGCCTTCATCAAGAGGAAGTTCAAGGTCTCAATGTTGGTATCACATCTTTCTTATCATTTATTTCTTATTATTTCCTTTCTAAACCAAACATAACCATAGTATAATAATAGAATAAATATAATTAGTGTGTTATTATTTTTTTATAATAATGGTACAACCATTATTTATTCTCTTTCATCTACTATGGAAAACAATAATTGCCGGTAGTGTGTGTATACAGCTAACCGCCTCCACTAAGTGACACTTTTACCTTTTCATTTACACCTCTCATGAATGGAATTAGTGGTGAATTGTTGAAAAAATATGAATTATATAATGTATTTATTATTCTAAAATGACCACTTACTTTCCACCTTCACCCCGCTTTTTCCTTGGGTAATGAAAACGCTAGTCATTTGTTGTGTGGGCCACTGCCTCCATGAATAAACATGCTTCATTTTATTTCACTCAAAAACATAAATGGATTTAGTTTATAGTGTATGAGTATATATAATATACATAATTAATATATATAATTAACATGTTTCTCTTTTTACAACAAAAAAAAAGTTATGATCATTATAAGGTAATCCATCAATATCGTTAAATAACCCAAAATTAGTTCATTTCTATTTTCCTTTTCATGAAACATGACTAAAATTCCCATGTAACGTTATTATAACATTATAAGATTTTAAAAAATATAAATTAAATTCCATTTAATGATTTGAAAATGATGATATTTGATCGAAAAAAAAAGACCAACCCTGCTTTTATGAACCTTGTTCAAAATAGTTAAGATTATTTATATATGATGTTTAAAATAGATTACAACAATATAACACATGAAGACAATTATTATCAATGAAGAGTATAAATAGAAATATATAATAATAAGGTTTTGAAATAAGTACTTAATATTTTTATCCTTATGATACAAGAGGTTAAATCATTCAATAGAAATCAAGGGTAAAGGTAAGAGACTTGGTAACTCAAAATCCTTTCTTTGAGTTAAAAAATTTATTATTGAACATGGTTTTTACATGTTGTTACATTTTGGTAGATGTTATTTCCTTATTTCTATGGAATTTTTTTTTGATCCAAATTTTATTTCCTTAAAGGTATTCTTTTCATTTATCTTAAAAACAAAGGTACCTTTTTGGAAAGGATCATATAACTATGACTTATACAATGATGAATAAAAAATGTTTTCAAAAAAAACTTTTTATGATTTGGTTCCCATTATCTTCAAATGATATATCTATCATGAAGTGATTCTTTATATTTTATTGAATCATTAACCCTTTTGGATAATTATATTTTAATATCCTATGTATAAGATCCCTTATTTTCTAGGTACTTCCCTCTTGGGTTTTGGTTGAGCCTATTTTAATTAGGTTTTCTTTTCTTCTTAAAACCTTGGTGGTAGAACATATTCTTAGGAATGAAGAGAGTTTGTCAAGGGAAATGAACTAAATTTCAAGTATGTATGTTTTTTAAATTAATAGAGTCTAGTTATAAATGTTTCAAGGGATTTTGATAGTTCTCCTTGGGTTAGAAAATCTTCAAAGGTCATTCGGGTTCTTTCTACAAGAGTTAGGTTGAAAGTTATTTGCTGGACAGTTTCATATTGTGAATAGTTTACAAGAAATAGACCTATTTCTAGTCAGATTCCAAGAACTTGTTCCGATCATGAAATTTTTACACACTTTGAAACTAATTTACATCATTAAAAGGTTGACCAAGGTTATTTTAATGCAAGAGAAACATTTTTTAGTGTATCTTATAAATCAAGAAATTCAAATCATAAAATGTAGAGACCCAAGATTAACGTACATAGACAATACATTTCTTTTTAGGAATAATTAATACATGACATAAACAAAATCATAAATACTATATTAGTTTAGTGTCTTTGGAAACTTAGAACATAATTTTCTAATCACGGTGAAAGATCTTAAATATCTCCCATACAGATCTTCTGCTTTTTTCCTACATAAAACCTTTATTTATATCTTGGGGAAATTAAAACATAAAAAGGGTGAGCTCAAGTTCTCAGAAAGGGTAAGCATGGATAACATAAAACAAACCATAAACATTTGAATGTAAAAAAATGAATATAAAGTTTAAACATCAAAATTTTGAATCATGAAATAAATCTTGGAAATACTTATGACATAGATCATAAATGAACATTATCCATGATACAATAGCATTGGCATAAAACATGTAATTATAGAAAACTAATAAGAACATAAAATTATTTCTATATTAGCCAAGGCATTGCTACCAATACCATCATAGTTGACAAAGTCCATTACTGAACCGGGTTTACTTAATGTTCCATCCATGTATTACTAAACCAGATTTACTTGACATTCCATCCATGTATTACTAAACTAGATTTACTTTTCGTTCTATTTATGTCTATCTCATGAGATATAAATCTTTACCCAATGCATTAGAGGGAGAGATATGTCCCACCCATCTCATAATGAAATATTTTTTACATGTTCTATAAAACATAAATCATCATCATATCATAACCCAAGAAATAAAATGGGTTTCTTAAATATAATTCCATCATAACATAATCCATAATAAGATCATTCTGTCATTAACTAAATAAAATAATGTTAATAATATGAATATAAATATAAACCTATGTAATCTTATATGGAAAATAATTTTGATAAAACACTTGAACTAAGTTCTTGAGGAAAATATCCTTTCTTCTTCAAACACATTTTATTTTCTCAAAATTTCACAAAACTTTAAAAGAAAAGTATTTAGTTGAAAATAAACTTGAGATAGTGTAGATTAAGCTTCATAGAAATAATTTTTCATGAAACCATAAAAACCCATCCATGCTGTATAACTTAAAAAACATTCTCCTTGTACTTTTGTTGGAAAAGTCAAAAAGTACCTCATATGGTAAAAAAAAGAAAGATTCCTTCCATACCATGTAGTAAAATTAAAAAATGGGTAAAAATGACTTTAAAAATACATATAATAATAGTAAACATTTTATGAAACCATTTTTAGAAAACATGGGCATGGATGATAAATATATCCCTAGTAAATACTTACGTATAAACAATCTCAGATAAAAATGAGATTGCAAAATTATCCCTTACCTTAGGTCCAATTTCTTCCATATGTGCCCAAAACACCTGTATACTGGGTTTGAAAATATTATTAACTTGTAATAGAACCATAATAATATTTAGGATATCATATTTTATTCACTTATGACGTTATATTACCTGTTCATTTGTCAATTCCATGTTAAAGCAACGTTTTGGGTAATAATTGTTTTATTTATCGTACGTGTTTTGAATTTTTATTCTTGATATTATTAATTATATCATGATTTAATTAATTCCATAAGTTCAAACATGATTTATATATTATATATATTCAGTATATAAATATATATAATAGTTAGATAAATGAAATGGAGTACACCATTCATTTAGACGGTAGGTCATATGTACGAATGAACGTTGTTTTCGTTTCTTTATTAAATTGAATGGAATTAAGTAAATGAAAAACAAACACACACACACACATATATATATATATATAAATAAATTAGACTTATTATGTCATATATTTCATAATTATTTATTACATATACTTAATAATCATTCTTGAATGGTTAACGTGGAGAATGAATCTCATCACGTCATAGAGACGGTAAGCTGTATGTACGCACGAGTGACAATATTGTTACCATAGTTTTTGAATTGTATTGGAGTGTATTATGTACAATATCTAATAATTAGTATCATATATATTTATTATTTCCATCTTTATACCCATCCAAGTAAGGTGGTGGTGAAAAATAGATTACACCACAGCGTGGAGACGGTAAGCTGTACGTACGCACGCGTGGTGATTTTGTTTTTCGTAGGATGGATAGAAGGTGAAATATCATCATTCCATATTTACAATAACATATCATTATATTATTAATACTTATGTTATTAATTTATAATCAAACAAATAATGAAGTGGAATTAGAAGAAGAACGAAATTTGAAATAATCGGTAGAAGAGATTACATCTTCCTCGACGTGCCTCCTTTAAATTTCCCCTTAAGACACTAGAGTTGGTATTTTGAGAATACTAGAACCTATATAATGTAACTAAGGAAGTTTAGAAGAGAAATATTCAGGGTTTTGACGATCTTTAATGATCAAAATGGATTTAATATGAGAGGTAGGAGGTGCCCTTTTATTAGAGAGGATATGGGCACTTTAGAAGACTCAAAATATTAATTTATTATAAAATAATTTTTTGTTTCAAAAGATCCAAAACTTATTTAATTTGAATATAAGATGAGTATTTTTAGAAATACTTTCAACCAAAATGTTTTATACATGTTTAGGCCTCAAATGTAACCTTATCTTTTAGCTTTAACCCGTAGTTAACGAATTTAACTCTTACCATGTCTTCCTATATATTCATACTATATGGTTAATATAGTAACTATAAAATGCCAATAGAACCTAAAATGGTTCATTAATTACATTTTCAACATTATGTAAGTTATTTTTCAGAATATTATATTTTTATTACTATTATATCATTTAAAAAAATAGCATTTGTTTTAAAAACTCATTTATGTCAATTTGTATACTATTCATATCACGACGTTTTAAAAAACCATAACAACTTGATTATTTCAAAAAAACATCATTAATTAAATTATAAAAATTAATACTCATCCATAAAATTCTTGGATTGAATAAAAAGGATCAAAATAAATTTATTTTAATATTTATAATCTCATTTATTTAAATCATTCATTAATAAAGTAATCACTACATCATCTGTGTATCATAAATAAATTTATTTATTTGGTGTCTAAAAATTATAAATAAAATAACATGATATATTAAATCTTTTTATATTTATAATTAATATTATAGACATATATATCAGTTATATAACCCTGTATTAAAATATAATTAGTAAAAGATATATGTTTTGGTTATAATTATCTTTACTTTAAATTAATTTTTATAAAATGTCATTTTCATATCCAACTAAATCCATGGGGTCCCAAAATCGACCCAAGGACTCCCATGGTCATAAATATCTCATCTAATAGTATTTACACATGTTTTGGGGTAGTTTAATATTATTATAATATTATTTTTTACCCTTATTTACCAGATTTACCCTTTAACCATGGTGAATAAAATAATTATTGAAGTTACTATTCATAATGTCCAAAAATAAAAGGTACCTATTTACACAATTTAAAACTTATGATTCCAAATATGGAATCAATTTTTTCAAATTAAAAACACAAAATTTTTAGTAATTAATTTAAAATCAATTTCCGTTGTCAAAACTAAAAAGAGGGTTTTTAAGAAGTAATAACTATCAAAAGATTGACATGTGTTTATATACAATTTAAAAGATAAATTACTTCCAATGACTAAAATTGGATTAAATGATAAAAATATAATCCTATTAAACATTAAAAATGATTAAAAAGATAATATAACTATATAAATAAATTAGACAAAAAGGATGTTTTGAATTAAAATGCAGTATTTTTAACTATTCATTAAAATTTTAATTTTATTAGAAAAATAAAAAAATTCAAAAAAAGTAAATTTTTATGTCCTGATTCCAAATAAGAATTTTATTTTGTAAAATATAACTTATAAAAATTTCAAAAACTATATTTAAAATGGGTGTTCCATTAAAAGGAAGTTAAACTGTATTTTTTTGGAAAAATACTTCTTTTATCCAAAAAATTGCTTTTATTTTCATATCATGATATATAAAATGTGTAAGATTAATGATAATGTTATATAAAATTCAAATTTTGGTTAATAACATTCATAACAGCAAGTTTATATCCTATTAAAAATGATATTTTAATAATATATAATTGTTTAGTGAAACTCGGTATCGCGTACAACGCAAGCTATCGAGGAAGGTTGCGCTTTCGTGTAATGAAAGACAAGTCAGTGTTTCATGTAGTGAAAGATTATTTTGGTGTTTTTTATAAAATAATCCCAACATTGTTCATTTATACATTGAACAAAATCTATACTCAGTATTGCATGAAATGAATTCTATTAAAAGAACTTGAAATTGTGTGCAACACAAGCCAAGAATAGTATTGAATAAACTGAAAGATTATGCAATATTGCATATGGTTCATGATAATATTGGTGTAGAATAAAACACCATATACAGAAGAAATTAAAAATAATCTATCTCATAAAATCTTAGTGTGTTACATTCTACCCTCCTTAAAATGAATTTTTCCCTCGAAATTCATCGAGGTTATAAATGGGTTTCTACTTGAAATTTTCTTTCATGGAAATCCACATCATAAAAAGGGATAATAAAACATATTTTTTAAAAGGAAAGTTATAAATATAATGGTTACAAAAATTAACTCATCACTGGGTTTCCACATAGGAGAACATAGGTGGTAAGTGAAAACATGGATATGGAAGAGAAATCTAACCATCAACTTCTGATAAATAGTGATAGTGAATAAGGTTTGGAAGAAGTTAACTACTAGAAAGCCATAAATCAATGATGATTAAAGGGACCATCTAATTTATCATATAAGAATGTAATAGGATAAAAATTTTGGTTTTCAAGATCCTTTTCCTAAAGTTGATGAATTTTGCATGAGAATAAATACTTACTTGATTTTGGTACAATCTCACCATTTTTTGTACCTTGAACAATTTCCACTTCATCTCTTATTTAAAGAAATGAAGTTTAATTTTTCATTATTTAAGTGTTAGAAGATCACTTGATAGAATGATAGGTCATTCCATCTTTCTAAACAAAAAGGTTAGCACAGGTAATCAAATATGCATAAGTCCACCTATAGTGAGATAATACAAACTTCACCTGGAATATAAGTTATACTGTCAATAAATGGATAACATTACAATCCTTCCAAAAACTGAAAATATAAAACTTTAGAAAGAGGTGAACTAATTAAACTTAAATTTTGTCTCCCATATCTCATTTGGCAGTTCTTGGTTGTGACATTCCAAATATGTGAATGCCTTAATCATGTATTCTCTTTAAACAAGATAATAACATGAATTACCATAAAACCTTAGTGAAAGCATGAATTATATAAAAATTAACTCTTTGCACACACCAAAAATACCAAAAATTATATATACTCAAACAGCGATATCACTTTGTCCTTATATCAGTCATGATCTCATTAATACTATCCAAAATCTCATTATATCCTTATCCCTTCATTATGCACATATCATGTGCTTTCCAAAATTACTTCAATCACTTTTTATGGTTAACAGTACCATATAATTATTGAAAACCATAATAAAACAATACATAGATATTCTAATATTCCATAATACTATAAATGAGATTCCACAACACTATTTTGGAATCCCATTACATAAACACTTAATCATTCCACCACTTAGTTGTCATACTCAACATCACTAATAGTGATCACATGTGACTTCCCTTTGTCTTTTTCCTTAAGTGGTTTCTAACATCGATCATCATTAACCCTTGTATTAGGGCATTGGTTAGCCTAATGCCCCATTTCCTTGCACTTGTAGCATTTAAGTGTTGGTGGTGTGTTCTCTATAGTATTTTCTCTATTCACATAATGAGAAACATTTTTACTATTAATTTGGTACTTAACTACTTGATGACCTTATTTTCCACACTTAAAACATTTTCTAGTCCCTTTAAGACAATCTCCACCATACTTATTTCCACAATTTGAGCATAAGGAAACATTCATATTATTTTCACCATTGTTTTGATATTTTCCATGAACTCTATCTTTCATTTCTTGTCAAAACCATGAGATGGATATATAACACCAAATTCCAGTTCTACCTTGAGAGCACAACTCAAAATCTCTTCATATCTACTGAATTCTCTTATATCTAATTCCTTTAGAATACTTGGTTTTAATACACTTAATAATCGATCAAATTTACTTTCAGGTTAGATGATAAACCCATAAGCATACCTTGAAATCCTTGTAAAAGTCAACTTGTATGTACCAACAGATTCATCATCCTTTTTCTTAATCTCATGGAACTCTCTTTCCATATTTTTTCGAAGAATACGAGGGAATTACTTATTAAAAAACAAGTTCTTAAACTCATACCATTCCATGGATTCAATTTCATCTTGCTGCCTTGTATTATTAATTAGAGTCCACCACTAGTCTAATTCACCTTCTAAATGATAGACATCCAAAATGACCTTTTCATGTTCTAAACAGAAAAGTATGTAAAATATATCTTCAATGGTACTAATCCATTGTTCAGAAACAAGTGGATCAGAAGACCCACTGAAATAAGGTGGACTTTTCCTCGTAAAGGACTCAATATAATGTTGTTCCCTTTTCTGCTCATTTGGAAGTCCAAAATGATTCAAGCTTGTGTAAGTATAGAAATAAAATTTTTAATTCCATCTCCCATAACATTTGGTTGTTCAGGAGGACAATCATTGCATTTCCCAGTGCATTGATCATTAACACAGTTCCTTCAGGTTCCATTTATCTTATAAAACCCAAAATAATAGTGTGAGAAGAAAAAAATCATACTAGTAAAACAGAATAATCAATGGATAGTGCTTTCAATCTCTAACATCTTAGGATTAATCCTAGGTTCTTCATGATCATTAAAAAAATTATAGGACTATAACCTATAGTTATATATAACCTTAGAGACATCCCTTAGAAATATATCTAGGGATATCACTAATGTTTTTGTATCTGAGTATATAAAGGTTGACTAAAACTTCGCTCTGATACCAATTGTAGATACCCAAGCTTGATGTACATGGACATTAAATTTATTTTTTAAAATACTTAATACATTACACAAACAGACTCCCCAAGATTATATTAGTTTATTTTCTTTGGAAACTCGGAATATAATCTTCTAATCATGGTGAAAGATCTTCAATATCTCTCATAATGATCTTCCCTTTTTTTCCTACCTAATTTTTTTTATATCCTGGGGAAAAGAAAATATAAAAATGGTGATCTCAAATGCTCTATAAGGGTAAACATGGAGAAAATAAAAGAAACCATACACATTTGAATGTAAAAACCTGAACAAAAAGTTTAAATATCAAAATATCGATTCACAAAATAAATCTTGGTAGTATGTAAGGCATAGATCATAAGGGAAAATTAACCATGATAGAATAGCATTCACATAAAACATGTAATTGTGGAAAACTAATAAAAACATAATATAATTTCCATAGTATCCAAGGCATTTCTTCCAAGACCATCGTAGTGGACAAATTCCATTACTAAACTGGGTTTACTTGTCATTCCAGCCATGTATTACTGAACCGGATTTACTTGTCGTTCAGGCCCTGTATTACTAAACCAGATTAACTTTCCATTATAGTCATGTCTATATCATGAGATATAAATCATTCCCCAATTCATTTAAGGGAGATATAGGTCTCACCCATCTCATAATGAAATCATTTTTACATATTCCACAAAACATAAATCATTCATCATACCATAACCTAAGAAATAAAACGGGTTTCTTAAATATCATTCCATCATAACATAATCCATAAGAAGATGATTACATAATTCATGTAATAAAATATTTGTAATAATATAGATATAAATATAAACCTATGAAATCTTAGATGGAAAATAATTTTGACAAAACACTAGAACTTAGTTCTTGAGGAAAATATCCCGTCTTCTTCAAAAACGATTTCTTTTCTCAAAATGCGGTGAAATTTTAAAAGAAAAGAATTTAGTTGAAAATAAACTTGAGATATTTTTATAATAAGGTTCATGTAAATATGGTTTCATGAAACCATAAAAATCCATTCATGTCGTATAGGTTAAAAAAACAATGTCCTCGTACTTTTTCCAGAAAAGTCAAAAAGTATCTCATATGGTAAACAAAAGAAAAATTCCTTCCATACCATGTAGTAAAAGTAAAAAAATGGGTAAAAATGACTTTAAGAATACATATAATAATATTAAACATTTTATGAAAACATTTTTAGCAAACATGGGGATGCATTATAAATATATCCCCACTAAATACTTACGTATAAAAAATCTCGGATAAAAGTGATATTTAAAATTTATCCCTTACCTTAGGTATGATTTCATCCATATGTGCCCAAAAATCCTATATAGTGGGTTTAAACATATTAATGACTTGTAACAGAACCATAATAATATTTATGATATCATATATGATTCACTTATGACTTTATATTACCCATTCATTTGTCAGTTCAATGTTAAAGCATCTTTTCAGCTAATAGTCGTTTTATTTATCGTACGTATTTTGAATTTTTATTCTTGATATTATTACTTATATAATTATTTTATTACTACCATAAGGTAAAACATTATTTATATATTATATATATTCATTATATAAATATATGTAATAGATAGATAAATGAAATAGAATACATTTTTTATATAGACGGTAAGACGTATGTACGAATGAACGTTGTTTTAGTTTCCTTATTAAATTGAATGGAAATAAGTAAATGACATATATATATACATAAATACCATAGAATTATTATGTTATATATTTTATGATTATTTATTATATATACTTTATAATCATTCTTTAAAGGTTAACGTGGTGAATGAATCTCATCGCATTGTGGAGATAATAAGCCGTATGCATGCACGAGCGACGATATCATTCCCATAATTTTTTAATGGTATTGGAGTGTATGGTGTATAATATCTCAGAATTAGTATCATATATAGTTATTATTTACACCATTATACCCATCCAATTAAGGTGGTGGTGAAAAACAGATTACACCACAGCGTGGAGACGGTAAGTCGTACGCACGCACGCGCGGTGATTTTGTTTTTCATAGGATAAATAGAAGGTGAAATAGTTCTGTTTAATATTTATAATAAAATATGATTATATAAGTTATACTTATGTTATTACTTTATATTAAAATAACTAATGGATATGAAGTAAAAGAAGAAATAAATTTGAAAGAATTGGTAGAAGAGATTACCTCTCCCTCGACACACCTTTAAATTTCCTCTTAGAGCACTAGAGTTTGTCTTCTGAGAAGACCAGAACCTCTATAATATAACTAGGGAATATGAGAAGAGAAATGGGTAGGTTTTGGATGATCATGAAAGCTCAAAATGGATTGAATAGGAGAGGGAGGAGGTTCCCTTTTATAAGAGATGAGAGGGGAGCTTTAGGAAACTCTAAATATATTAATTTATTATAAAATTGTTTTCGGTTTAAAATGGTCCAAAAATAATTTAATTAGAATATAATATGAGGATTGTTATAAATACTCCCAACTAATAGGTTTTATAGAAGTTTAGGTCTCAAATTTAACCTTATCTTTTAGCTTTAACCCTTAGTTAACTAATTTTACTCTTACCATGTGTTTTTGTATATTCATATTATATAGTTAATATAGTTACTATAAAATGTCAATAGATCATAAAATGGTTCACTAATGATATTTTAAACATTATCTAAGTCCTTTGGAAGAATATTATATTTTTAGGAAAATTATATCATTTAATAAAAATTATTTTTAAAAAAAACTAATTTATGTCAATTTTTATACTATTCATATCATGACTTTTTTAAAATCCATAACAACTTGATTATTTTGAAAAAAAATCAATAATTAAAATATAACAAGTCATAATAATCCATAAAATTAGTGTATTGCATAAAAATGTTCAAAATAAATTTATTTTAATATTTATAATCTCATTTATTCAAATAATTTATTAATAAGGTAATCCTTACATCATCATTGTATCATAAATATATTTATTTATTTGGGGTATAAAAATTATAAATAAAATACCATGATGTAGGAAATATTTTTATCTTTATAATTAATATTTATAGACATAAATAACAGTTATATAACCCAATATTAAAATCTATTTATAAAAGATATATGTTTAGGTTATAATTATCTTTACATTAAATTAATTTTTATAAAATGTCATTTTCACATACAAGTGAATCCATGGGGTCCCAAAATTGACCCAAGGATGACCATGGTCATAAATATCTCATCAAAAAGGATTAGGACATGTGTTAGTGTAGTTTAATATTATTATAATGTTATTTTTTACCCTTATTTACCAGATTTACTCTGTAACCTTGGTGAATGAAATAATTACTGAAGTTACTATTCATAATGTCCAAAAATAAAAGGTACATATTTACACAATTTAAACCTTATAATTAAAAATATAGAATAAATTTTTCCAAATTCAAAACACAAAAGTTTTGGTAATTAATTTAAAATTAATTCCATCTATCAAAACTAAAAAGTGGGTTTTCAAGAAGTAATAACTATCAAAATATTGACATGTGTTTATGTCTAATTTAAAAGTGAAATTACTTCCAATGACCAACATTGGATTAAATGATAAAAATATAATCCAATCAAACTTAAAAACAAATTAAAAATTTAATCAAACTATATAAATAAATTAGATAAAAAGGATGTTTCAAATTAAAAATGAAGTATTTTCTACTATTCATTAAAATTTTAATTTTATTTGAAAAATACCAGAAGTTCAAAAAAAGTAAATTTTTATGTTACTATTCCAAACAAGAAGTTTATTTTGTCAAATTTAACATATTAAAATTTTAAATACTAGTTTTAAAATGGGTGTTCCATTAAAAGGCGGTGAAACTGCATTTTTTGAAAAATACTTCTTTTATCCGAAAAATTGATTTTGTTCTCATATCATGTTCTAGAAAATGTGTAAGATGAATGATAATGTTATATAAAATTCAAAATGTGTTTAATACTATTCATAATGGCTAGTTTATATACCATTAAATAATAATATGTCAATAATATATCATTGTTTAGTGAAACTCAGTATCTCGTACAACACAAGTGTTAGACCCTTTGTGAGATAGTAGTTTTAATAATAAAAAACTATGCTATTCTGAAAATCATGATAATTCACATATTAAGTTATCAAAAAATTTAATCATGTCAATGACTATTTATAAATGAATAACTTATGTCACATAGTATAATAAATTTCAATAAGTCAAAAAATTATGGATATTTATATTTCAATATATTTACAAGTGTATATTTATATATATTTATGAATTTAACTTAATATGGTGCTATTCTGTATAAGAAAAAACTTTATAAGTTTTTCAATGTCCTTGACACCGATAGTTCAGAATAGTCACCGTTGGCTGACTCACTGATGAGTACTCACTGATCGAACAAGACATCGATGCATGACTCACTGATAGAACAAACAACATAATGATGGACAAGTCACCGATTATTGGTCACACCAATAGTTCAAGCAACTCACTGATGGGTGATGCACCGTTAGTGCAAGGGACTTACCAATGGATGATTCAAAAATGGGAGAAACACCGATAGTTCAAAATGAGTCATCGATGACAACTCGCTGACGCCCGGTCAAACTGATAGTACAAATGACTCACTGATGCCCTGAGTCACCGACAACAATGGAAAGAAGTCACTGATACCGATCAAAAGGACTCATCGATATAGAGATTCAATGATGCTGACAAATCGATTATGACAGACCGATGCCGATAGACCAATGCTAACGACTCACTATAACTTATGACTCACCAATAGTCATAAATAATGTTTTTAATTTATTAATTAAAATTTATATCTATCGGTTATATTTAGAAAAATTAATGCTTCTGACATTATTTAATGTTGTTTATAGGATATTCATAAGATAATATGAGGAAAGTATGAGATACAAGCACATGGAAAGATCATTATGTATGCTGGACCTCAAAGTATAAAAGAATTACAAGCTGGGTCATTTGGGTGTGAAAAATACACAAAAGAGTAGCAGGAAAAGAAAATCGAAGAACTCCAAAAACTCTCGATCATACTTCCAAAACCCAAGAACTCACAAGGAAGAACATACGAGGAGGTCAAGGAGTCAAGAAAGACCTTCTGAGCTGACCTAAACATATTTTGATCCTAGAGGCTAGATTACAGAGACTACAATACTCTGTTTTGAATTCAACTTCTAGAAAAGGACTCAAACTCTAATTCCACTATATCAAATAAGTCTAAAGATTCACTACATAACACATAGAGAATTCTAAACCATTCTCTACATCCATAGCTATTTTTTGTTCATTTATTTACATTTCTAAGCAGTGTGTGTATCTGTCTGTTACACACACACTGAATCCTGTGAATAACTATAAGATACTTGATATCCTCAAACCCACACTCTTTTTATCCCTTTGTATCCCACATAGAACTATGGAAGAGCTCGTGTGTGACCTATTTGTGTTTTTTCCACAAATAACTATGGTAGAGGTCAGGTGTGACCGGGACAGCCCTGTGGGCTATTGTAAACCCTGATCCAAGGTAGGGATCAAACTATTTATTAATTTAAACTTCTTAGTGGTAGGTGATCACCGTGTGGAGAGGACTAAGTCTCATCTTGAGACTGAACATCTTGTTTTATATCTGCTGTGTTTACATTTTAATTTTTATTCTGTTTTTATCACATATTTCATATAAATAAATTGAACTTTGATAGTTATTTGAGAAAGTGTTTATAACTTTTTTGAACCAGTAGGTTAGTTTCAAAAGTTATATTAATCTTTAGATTAGTATAGCTAAGAACTAATCAATCTTTTGAGAAATTAATTGAACATTCAGGACTCTTATAAATTCACTACAAACTGAATTAGATTATATTTTTTAATTAGGGGAAATTTTTCAAAGAACTAATTTGTAACCGAAATTTTTATAGATACTCAATTTCCCCCCTCTTGAGTATTACACACCAACCAACAACAAGCTATTAAGGAGGCTCTCTCTTTAGTGTAACGCAATCCAAGTCAGTGTTTCATGTAGTGAAAGCTTACATTGGTGTTTTTTATAACATAATCCAAACTTAGTTCATTTATACATTGAAAAAAATATATACTCATTATTGTGTGAAATGAATTATATAAAAATAACTTGAAATTGTCTAAAACACAAGCCAAGAATAGTGTTGAGTAAACTGCAAGCTAATATGGTGTTGCATGTAGTGAAAGCTAATATTGGTGTAGCGTACAACACAAGACATCAAATAAATTAAAAAGAATCTATCTTATAAAATCTCAAGGTGTTACATGAAAGGGGTTCACATCGTGAATATCTCGGGACCTACAATATTAATTGATGTTGTGTGTGTGATTTTATTTCATCTATCTTGCATATTTCTCACTCAAGACCTAAGGTGAATCTAGTAAATCTTGGAGTGATTCTTTCCCTTATATATGTCTTAGTCTAGCAGTTGATCTCTAATGAATTGCTTCGCTTTGATCTTCTCCTTTATTCTACTATTCTCCATTATGGTAGTGTGATCTCTTGACCACCATTGAATCTGATTTTTATCATGATGTTTGTGTGAACTAGTTTTTCCTTATAATCACCATCGCCTTTGTTCATTGTTGGTGATTCCTATTAAAAGAATTGACTTGATCACCAGATAAATGTAGGTGGTCTATAATAAAGACCTATGTTATTTTTCTATTTGTTTGAGTGTGTGCAATATTATACAACTGCGCTAACTCAACATGAACATTAACTAATAGAATAATGGGTGATGATAATCATGTGTTTGTAACATTCCTTGTATCCCTTTGGATCTAATAGTATTGAGACCAGGATTTTAGCTAATCATAGGGTTAACCTACCCTTGAATAATAATTAAATGGATAATGGATTAAAATCTATTTTAGCATGATATTAAACCTGAGGTGATTTATTGTGGTAGATTCAACATGGAAAATTTATTACTTGTTTAATGAAATGACTGGTCATAATTTGATATGAGATGGGTGATTATACTTATATAATAACGACTTAAAATATAATTTTAGTAATGATAGTGTAAATAACATACAAATGGTTTTGACTGAATTGATCATTATGTCATATGATGTTATGTTGGTTATACTTTTCACTATGACTTATTTCTTGATTTATGCTTTTATTGTTATAGGTATTGGACTGGTTATACTAAAATTATTATATAAAGGGTGTGTCCCAGTTAGGATGTAATGCTTATAGGTCTCAGTTTGGTTATGCTGAAATTATTATATAGAGGTCTTGGCCTGGTAATATTGTAATGATTATAGGGATTTGACAGGTTACCATGAAATGATTATATAGAATCCTTGGCCTGGTTATGTTGTAATGCTTATAGGGCTTGGCCTAATTATGCTTAAATCCTTATATAGATGGATTTTTTCCAATTATGTGATTATTACATTGACTTGTGGTTGCAGTAGGCATGGTTATGATACATTCTCAGAGATATCATCACATGGTGTTGAAGCAGGTTGATTTTCTTATTGTATAAATTTATTAATTAATGCATCTATTTTATTTCTTATTTTAATGCACTTATTATCAGAATATTTTTTTAGACACGATGGTGTTGACCAACTAAGTTTTACTCAAACTCTTTTTAGACAACCATTTGGTACTTGAGTGGATTACATGGATGCATTTTTTGACAAGGAAAATGAAATTTGTGGTTTATTTTTTCTTTCTCATTGGGTTGGATCTTAGATATGGGACCAACCTGAGATTTGGGATTGTGGTATTTTGAGTTTATTTATGTCAAAATTTTCTTTTATATGTATGACTTATAGCATGTCATTTAGTAACATTTTATCTTGAAATTACATAGTTCATTATTATTTGGTTTACTTGGTTCATCCTTTATCTTCAAGTTTTATAATTTATTATTTCTGCTATTTTCATTATTATGTTATTTCTTTATTTCTGTTGTATTATAAATTTGTACTAGGGGGTATAGTATCCCCACTATGTTCTATACACTCACACTACTAGTCGAAATCCTCTGGAGTACGGATATGGATGCTTGAGGTCAAGTAACCTACTTGATTTGGCCATGTGAGAGAGTTTCGGATCAGGGGATGTTACAAAGTGGTATCAAAGGTGGGTTTTCTTTTTTTTTTTATTTACTATTTGTGTAATAGACCAACCCAAGTCAACTAGACAAGCCACCCGAGCCATCCCATCATTGTGAGGTTTTACAAAGATAAAGAAAATAAATCTTGAGTATAAGACATAAAACTAGAGCACAACATGGGAGAAAAAGATACAACCAAATTCACATGAACCAATCCAAACTGGATAAAACAAAAAATTATGAATCAGTCAATACTAAAAAGTATCCATGTGACCAACCATCACATCTGAACCATCCTATACCGAAGGCAACGACAATAAGAGAAGACAACATGCTAAAAGATGACCTTCCATTTACCAGGATCATACAACACAACATCTTCAACCACACAAAAGAAAACTTAGGGTGTGATCACAAAGTAGGATACCACCATGGAGTCCATAAAATTTCCAATATCAATAATGCATCAATTCTAGTTTTGAAATAAAAATAGTTTTATAAAGAATTTTTATAAGTACAAACTCATTTGTAAATCATTTTCCTTTGTTTTTTCATAAAATCCTTTCATATCCAAAAATTATGGAATATGAAAATTATAAGGAAGAAAATAGGAAATCATATCCACACACTATAAGGTAAACAAGTAGATACACATACATGATATAATCCATCATGAAAAACCATGTGATACAACCTCATGTGAAAACATATGAAAAACAATCCACGATAAAATACACCATGCGATATATAACCATAAATGAAAAAGCATGCCATATTATTCTCTTGTGTGACACCCTAATATTTTTTGAAATATTATTTTATAATTAATTTAATCTTGTCGATATTTTTCATTTCATGCAACACTGAAAATAGTTTTTTATATTAAAGCACCAAATTTGGATTGTGTTATATGCAACACAAAGTTAATCATGAACTACACATAACATAAATTTTAGATTTCTCTACACAGAACACAGAGGTTATATTTCATTACATGCAAGACTAACTTTTCTCAATGTCTTGTGTAACACACAATACCGATTTTTACTGAACAGTAATATATTATTAAAAATATTATTATTTAATATAATAAGATATGACCTAGAAATTATGTTGGAAGTTAAGAATAGTATTAAATACTTTATTAAAATAAATGGTTTAATTAATTTGCAACAAATTAATTAGAAATGAATATAATAACCAATTGAACCTAAAGAGAATGTTTTTATAAAAACTAATTTTATGCATATAAAGGAATTTTATCCTAATAAATTAATTATTCACTATTGGTGAATGATATTAATGAAATATATATTTTATATATTAAATAAAATATTTTATAAAATTCACCAAATATATTTTATATGCATAATATAGGAACAAACTGAATATTACACATAAAAACCTATATTTTTATAAAAACACTATTATCACCTTTTAATTGAGAACCTATTTTAAATCAAAATTTTATAAATTTTATAAAATTTATATGTCAAAATAAACATAATTATTTTAATTGAAACATAAAAATTAGGTTAGGTTGATTTTTTTTAATTTTTTTTTGAAGTTTCATTTTTTCTTGAATTGTGAAAAATATTGAATTTAAATTCAAAACTACTTTTTTCATATAATTTATTTATAAGGTTAAATTATATTTATAATTGGTTTTAAATTATAATTATATAAATTAATATAATTTAGGTTATCCACTTATCTTTGAAATTAGATATAAAAACTTAGAAATCTTTTGAACATTTTTTACTTTAAAAACCTATAATGTAATCCTGCATTTGGGAGTAATTTTAAATTAATTTATTCCAGTTCTGAATTTTCAATTTGGAAAAATGGATTAAATATTTTGAATAATAATAATTTATAATTTATAATAAGGTCAAATTAGTTTTTGAAAAAAAAAATTAGTGAAAGTAATTAAAACTAATTATAATAATTAAGAGAAATATTAGCTTAACAAGGGAATAAACCTTAAACGTAATGGAAACAAATGACCAAGAAACTTTTACAAAAGAAATTTTATGTTTATATCTAAACTATATACTCCATTTTATTGAATTTTTTTCTTCACTGGAAAAACTTGGCATGGGAAAAATGTGGGTGGAATTCCCTTTTCCAAAATTTACAAGAATACCACTCCTCCCCCACTATAAACAGAAACTCACCCCTACACCTTATTCACACCTCTAATGCCCTTTTTATTGCCCAAAATATACTCGAATAAGATATAAAAATACCTCTATTAGTCCTAGAATATTTCCTTTTGGCAGAAGTACATCCAATGAATCCCTTTAGTGCAATCCAAAAGGAGTTACCCAAAAAATATGTATCATCTTTCCTCAAGCTCTTTTATTTTCTTTTCATTCTCTACCTCCTAAAATATTCTTATTAGACGATTAAATATAAAAATTATTATATTAAATTCACTAAAATGTTATTATTATAAGTTTTCTACTTATAATTACACACACTTCCATCTAATGGGTAATGAACTTACTGTTCTTGTGTACGGTGAACTACCGCCTCACGAAATGATGTTGTTCATTTTTCCTTTACCACCTCCCATGGTTGGGAATTATGATGGAAAATCTATTTTCATATGATATATATTATATTTATGATGTATTTATTCTTATGTAATTATTATATAAAAAATAAATTCCTTCTTTCTATTTTGTGTAAATATAATAACTTCATTTGTGGAAGTGTGGACTACCACCCCCTCAAAGCGATGTGGTTCTTTTGTACTTTACATGGAATGTATTAAGGATGGTTTTAGTAAAACTATATGATATATATGACATAATAATTATATTTGAATGATATTATGTATCTATGTACATATATTTCATTTAATTTATTTCTTTCAATACAACAATAAAATGGATACTAAATTCATGCGTACATACGACCTACCGTCTCCAAGAACAGTGTATTCCATTTCATCTTTCTATATTTTATAGATTATTATAAATACATATAGAATAAATATATATAATTTTTATACAGTTTTTTACATTATGGAAAAAATTAAATCATAATCTAAGTAAGATGATAAAGATTAATAAGTCGAAACATGTATCAAGAACAAAGAAGATATAACCCAAAGCGAAACCTTAACATGGAATTATTAATAAGATGCTCATATAAGGTCATAATAAAAAAGTATATGGTATTATATATAATAATATGGTTCTTTAGTAGACGTATAATAATATTATATTTATTATATAGGAGGGTTGAACGTGAATAAAGAAATTTAAGACTTAAGGTTAGGGTTTTCTAGTCTCACTTTTATTTTCCATGAGACATAAGCCATCTTCAGCACACATTTATTATATGCAGTTTGTTTAATTAATATGGATGTATTATATAATTTATATACTTAAATATATGGTTATTTACATATACTTTTTATAATATTTATTTCTTTTTTTTCAAAATTTACCAAATCGGTAAAGTAATTTTGTCTCAATTTTTCTTCTTTGAGACACATGCCATGTTATGCACCTATATTGATTTAAAAATTCCTATAATATAATTATAATTAAATAAAAATATAAAAATTATACTTATTTTATCATTATAATATGGTTAAAATAAATTTTATAAATAATTAAATCATGCAAAGAAATGGGAAAGAGATAGGAATGGTTAGAAATCTATTCCATAATACTTGCATTATCTTTTTTATAAAGGGAATTAAAATTTAAAATAATGGTATTTTGAGAATAATGAAACCTAAATAAGGTATATGTGTGTGTTTATGATCGTATTTTATATATTTTCAGATGAAAATAATGGGTTTTGGTGTGAGGGGAAATGAGGATAGAAGCGCCCCTTTTATAAGTGAAAAGAAATGGAATGTTTTCAAATACCTAAAAAATTTCAATAATTTGAAGTCACTCTAAATAAAATTTCACTAAAAATTAAAACTAATGGATAAGAGAAGATACAATATTAATCCATAACTCAAAAACTCAATTAGAAACATGTTTTTAACATGTTTCAAGCCCTTTACCCCTTGAATTATTATTTAATCTATTTAATCTCCTATTGTGAAAACTAGTTTTTACCAAGGGTGACTTAATTTTTGTGGATAAAAATAAATTGGTAATTATTAGAAAATTTGGAACCAATAATTCAAAATTTTAAATAAATTTCATTTTACTCAATTTATATCTGTGTTAAAAATATTTTTAAAATACTAATATAAAATATATTAATTTTTTTTGGAAAACATTATTTATGGTCTAAAATATCAAATATAGATAAGTAATTAAAATATAATATTTTAAAATATATAATTTTACCTATAATACATATATTTATTTAAGAAAATGGTTTCATAAGTTTTAGTTTATTCTTATATCTAAGTGATGTCATAAAATCCACAATATTTTCAAAAATGGTATTTTGTGTTATTCACCTAAACATTTATTATTTTTTAAAAAATAATAAAATATTATCTTAAATGTATTTTATTATGGTTATTAAAAAACATATTTTATTTTATTTTAAATTAAATTTTCTAAAATTTGAAACATAATATCTAAATAAAATCATAAAATATAGTCAAAAGCTATTCATATTGACAAATAGATTTTCTAAAATAATAAATATTATTTATTCTTATTTCCTTTAAATTACTAAATCATTTATTGAAAATATATTACTCATATTATCAATATATTTTATTTTTATTGAATTAAAATATAATTAATTTTTTGAAATAAAAAACTCATTTAAAAAAAATATATTTTTAATCATAAAATGATTTTCTTAGTTGTTTTACCTATAAAAATTGTATTTCATTAGTATTAAAAGTTGTATTTATTTTCATTTTACTAATATTTAATAATGTGGTTAATCCTATTTATGTCCACTAATTCAATGACCAATTTTTAATAGTTATTTTTAATACATATATTTTTATTTATATGTATAATTTTTTATTTAAGTTCAGCATTACTTATAAGGGAATCTATTGAAAAAAGTATTAATTTAAAGAAATATATTAAAAATATCAAGTTTCTATATTATCCCCTTTAAATAAATTATGTGATCTTAATTTTAATTATCACATACTAGTGAAACTAACTGAGGTTATCTTAAAAGTAGACCTGACGCATGATATAATTTATAGAGTGTTAACAAAAAACTTAGAAAATATATCATTTTGCTTCAAAATATATCAATCTTAACATTGAGTTTCCCTCCAATAATTTGATTTAAACATGCCTCTTTATTGGGTATCATAACACATATAATATAACAAGTTTTTTAAGAGAGATCATAGTCATCCATTCATTGATAGATGATCATAGGTTGGATTGAAATATGAAATATTATTTCCATATATTATTGATTATTATGGATTCTATGATGAGATAGTTAATAAATTTCATAAATCCCATCGAATCCATCTAAAGGAGAAATAATTAGACTTTTATGAAGCATATTCCTTAAACCTAAAATTTGGATACAATAATAAATTATGTATTTTTTTCTTGAAATCATCTTATCATTAGAGTGTTGATTTAATGCTTTTAGAAAAATTCCCAAATATACTAGAGTTACTAGAATTAAAATCCAACAAGACATCCAGAAATTAAAAGTGAGGGATAAATATTAATTAATTATCATTATCCACTTCATTATCATAATCTGATTCAGTCATATTGATTACATAGGATTTTTATTTATTCTCTTGGATTATATATATATTGAAGTTTATTTTTGAAATCAACCCTATAATGAGTTAAATTATTTTCATAATTCTGATAATCATTATAATTTAAGACTGGAGTTTCTTCATTAAGTTGGGCATTCCCTCCATCCATTTAATTAGTTATCATCTTCATATCTCTTCAACATTCATTTGCTCGATGAACTTTGATTCCACAATTTAAGAACTTACTTGTTCCTTGTAGAAATCCCCCCTATATTATTATTCCCACATTTTCTACAAGTAAAAATGTTATTTTTCTCTCCTCTATGTTTTTTATCACTTGAATTTCCTTATAAATCCATTTTTGTATTATTTTTCCCTAAAACATGAGAATAATGAGTGTATCTAATATTTTTTTCCACCATAATTTGAAATTTAAAAATACCTTTACATCTTCAAAAATACCCATATCCAATGATTTTTTGAGACTCAACTTTAAACCACTAATGAAATGATCGACCTTACATTCTTTTTCATTAAAAAAAACTAGAGATATACCATGATTTTTTGGGATGTTTTCTTCATAGGTATTAATGGATTCATCTAAAGTTTTATTCAAATTAAATAATTATTTCCCATTTTTATAAAATAAGTTTGGGAAAAATATTCACTATAGAATTACTTGAAAAACTATTCTCATTTCATAGAATCAATTTATTCCTTTAGCATCATGCTCTTTCTTAGGATCCACTATTGATCATATTCACCTTACAATCAATATAAAAATAAAAAAAATATTTTCATGATCTGATTTCTATATAATGAAACTATATTTTCTACTATATTTATCTATTTATTATAAATTATTGGATTGGGCGAGCCACTGAAGATCAGCGGTCTTTGATTCCTGACAAAAATAGAAATAAAGTTTCTCATTCCTTGGTGTATTTGGAATATCCACATATTTTACATTATCATATATAGACCGTGATAACATTTTCATTAAAGTGTTAACTTCATTTCATATCCCACTAGGTTTCATATTGGGAAAATCTCTACATGGTCCATTACACCCATTTTTACTCAGTTCCTCTAGGTTCCAACTATTACTTTAAATAATGGAAAGTTGGAAATGATAAATTATTAAACAAACTGAATAAAAACTATTATCCTAGAAGAAATAACACATAAATGACATATATAACCTAAATTATAAATAAATATCTTTTAATCTAATATATAAATGGTCATCACCCTACTTAGTTCTCTAACTGAACTAATTAGTTATTTAAATAATCCATAATTGTTCATAAAAATGTGGATTAACCAAAGTATAATCCAAAATAGTGTCAAACCATTTATATATCTACATCTCTTTGTTATGTATCAGGTGATGGTTTAGTTAATACCTAATAATCCCTTTTCAGTGTTATTATCCCAAGGTACATTTGTGGAAGATCTTTCATCCAATTGTAGTACCAAACATGGGTGTAATATATTATAGAACTAGATAATGTCTATTTTATCAAAACATCATGATGTTATCCTACACTTATACTTATACCTATGGATTTTTATAATTTTATATAAACTAATCCCCAAAATAACTAAACCTTGCTCTGATACAAACTATAGCAACCCAAGATAATCATTACTTAAATATTTCACTAATCTTATGATTTCAATAATATATATCACAAACAGTGGAAAACCACAAGGACCTAAATGTTTAGTTTCTTTGATATTAGATACATAAATATCTTAATATATAATAATTTATCCATAATATAACTCTTATATACTCTATTTTATACTTTCCATTATTTATACTTATCTTCATAATGTGATGAAAGGAAAACATAAGAAAGGTGTGAAATCAAATCCTCTGTGAAAGCGAAGAAAATTATTATTAAAAAGAAAATTGAATAATAAGAGTTGTCCATAATTCATGATATAAGGACATATAATCTAAAATGATTGTACATATACCATCTAAAAATTATATCTAATCATGAGACATTAAACATGAGTCAATGAGAATAATCATAGGAACGAGATTATGACATAAGAGTGTGGCATAAACATTAGCCTAGAAGTTATATACCAAGGATAACCAAAAAGAAATTAATCACATATAACGCTTGATCCAACCACTATTATTTATTCTTGGGATTGGTATAATCCTCCCATGTACACTTGGGCTTGGGATAAAATCTCTTGTATACCCTTTTAGTTTGGGATAAATCCTCCCATGTACCCTTTGGCTTGGAATAAATCCTTTAAGGTACCCATTTGAGATCTTGTGACACAAAATTAAACTAATGAATTAGAGGGAGATATAGGCCCCCACTTATCATCATTCATATATATGTGTGTGTGTGTGTGTGTTCCACTTAAATAAATCATAAACATATCATAATGAATCCATGAAAAAAACAGGATTCTTAAACTATCAAAAAACATCACATAACATAAATTTAAAAGATTATAGGATATAAAAAACACTTTTTACAAAGTAATCATATAATAATAAAATATATAGGATGATAAAAACATCACTTAATTAGAGATAAACCTTAGAGTAAAAATAGAAGTGAAAATACAAAAGTTTTCAAAAAACCTTTTAAGCTTTATTATAAAATTTAAAGTGAAAATTAATTTCAATTATTTTTTGATAATTGAAAAAGAAGAATTTATAATCCTTATTATAAACATATCAAAAAAAATCCTTGAAAATACATAAATGTTATAAAAAATTTGCAGTGGAAGATATAAGTGTTTGATTCTCAAAGGATTGAAAACCATTTTTAAATTTTTTTGAAATAACTTTTTTTGAAAACCCACATTGGAAAATGAGTATTAAACATTAAATTGGAAAAGGATAAAGGGAATTATTATAATTATAGAAAATAATTCACATTAAATTTCTAAAAAAGTTAGGATCACTTTGTCTCGATGAAAAACATAAACATAGAAGAAAATATTCACTAGTAAAAATGGGAGTTATTATTCCTAATGTTACACTTCTATTTCAGAATTTTTTTTATCAAATAAGTAGTTATTGATGATGAATGAAAATTTACCCATATAAAAAATGAATCACTATATAAAATGGATTAATTCTAGGATCAAATAAAACTTGAAAAATTATATTCAAGTAAGAAATACTATAACCCAAAAAATAAAAAACTTCACTAGATGAAACTCTTTTGAAATTAGAAACTAAAGAATATAAAATTATTGATATGAATATAATAAAATTGACATTAAAATATCGTTAAATGGAAGATATTTTCATATGGTAATCAATTTTATAGTTAATACACCATATAAAAGAAGTTATGAAACACAATATCAAACATGTCCCGTGGATTTGAAAATGAGACAAATAAACACTTACCTTCACTATTAATTTCCACCAAAGTGATTTAAAATCCTGTATAAAAAACATATATATATTAATTATTAATTATATAACCATATTCATACCTAAAAATATTTATAATTTTTATTTGTAATCATTATATATATATATATTAGTTATATTTTACCAATTTTCCCCCATTGAGTGTTTATAGTTTTGATCGTTTGTACTTGTTTCATAGGGTAAGTATTGGTATTATTATTTTATCCCAAATTTAATCATTCAATTTTCAATAAATTTATTTTTATGGATGAATTATAATTATTCATGATGTATCAATTTCCATTCCTGGTTCTTTAATTCTTTATCCTTGAAGATGAAATTGATAATAAACACACATTGTGGATTTTCATAACCAACGTAATGTTTTTTTAATTAATAAGTTAAATTTATATGTATCTATCATAGAAAAAAAGTATTATTTTATATTATATAACTAATTATTATTTTATATTCATGATTGACATAATTTTTGTGTCATTTTCCAATTAAGTGTTCAAACAGACCCAAACATGAACATACCATAATTAATGTATGGTTATGAGGTCACTGGGTTAAAATTTTAAAATAAAAGAATAATAATGATCTTTCTTAGTGTTTATTATCATGGTATATTATAATTGGAATATTATATAATAATAATTAACATATATTAAAATACTAACTAATATGAATAAATTGTTTTTCTTCTTCTTACTTTTCTTGTTTAAGACGATTATTTACCATTCATATAATTAATAGGTTATTAAATTTATATTAATAGAAAAGTATTTTTATTATGAAAATAATATTTATCCTTTAAAACTTTTCTCATGATCATCCATGTAAGGCGATTATGAAATAAAAAATCAAAATCGATCGTTCCATGGAGTTCGTAGTCCACACATAGGCATGGATGATGATTTTATTTTCAATATAATGGGGAAAAGAATAATATTTTTTATAATTTCAGAATATAAAATATTTTATAAATATCATAATTATGTATTAAATAATTTATTTATACTATCATTGTAAACTGGTGAAGGAAAATGAAACACATTGCGTCATGGAGGTGGTATTCAGCACAATGCACAATGCACGATTCACATTTTTCTTTTTTCTTAATGGAAAATGGAAGGGTGGTTAATAATTTTTCCATAAGTGTAATAAAATAATATTATAATAATTATACTTATGTTATCATTATAATATGGTGAAAATTAATTTTAGGGAGATGAAAATCACATAGTAAAATAGGGAAGAGGGATGAGTGCTTAGAAGTCTATACCTCCCTACTTGGATTTTCACCTTTGATAAGGGGATTATACATTTGATGGTGGTATTTTGAGAGGAAAATAACCTCCTTAAGAAGTATATGAGATTTTAGGAGAGTTTTGGGTAGAGTTTTGGCTCAACATAAGGGATTTTGGTGTGGGGGGAAATGAGGAGAGGAGTTCCCCTTTTATAATTGAAGAGAGATGATATTTTTATAAATTCCCTAAAGTTTTCAATAATGGGAAGTAAAACTCAAATAAAATGGAAAAAAAATTAAAAATGTACAGTAAAAGATATAAGGTCTATAAAAATCTCAACCACCCAATTATAAATACATTTCTAACAAGTTTTAATCCTTTAAGACCTTGAATTATTACTTTTTGGATTTAATATTAGACCACACTAACTAGTTTTTACATAAGGTAACTTAAAATCTATGCCTAAAAAATAAATTAGTCCTTATTATATAATTTGGATCCAGTTATTATAAATTTATATCCATTTTATTTTATTTTATTTTTAAAATTGATAAAAAAAAATTTAAATACTAATGTATAATGTATTAAAAACAATTTTTGAGAAAATGTTACTTATGTTCTTAAAAATCAAATTTAGATTTTTAATTAAATCATAATATTTAAAACTATATAATTTTACTTATAATACATATATTTTCTCATGAAAAATGTCTCCTAAATTTTAGGTTATTCTTATATCCAAGGGATTTTGTAAAAGCCGTCAAGAAATGGTATTTTAGACTATTCCCCTAAAAATCAATTATTTTATGAAAAATACAAAAAATAATAATAAGAAAACATTATTCCAATTAATCAAAAAATGTTGTTTTTTTAAACTAAAATTATAAAATTTATGAATTCGATATTTAAATAAAATCCCAAAACATAGTGGAAAACCATTCATATAAGAAAATAACATTTTTAAATTGTGAACTATTAGTTATTATTATTTCCTATAAATTAATATATGATTTATTATTAATATATTATTTATATTATAAATAATTTTTTTATCATAATATAATAATTTTTTTGAAATAAAACACCAATTTTATAAAGATTTATTTTTAAGCATAAAATGGTTTTTATAATTGTTTTTTCTATACTAATTAAATTTTATTAGTATTAAAAGTAGAATTTCTTTTCATTAAAACCATCTATCATAATTTATTTACTGATATTCGTGCCTACTAATTCAATAATTATGTTTTAATTATTACATTTAATAATTATTGTTTTATCTAGATATATCTTGGTTTTCGTTTAAGTTTAGTGTTTCATGTGGACAAAGATGTCAAAAAAAGTGTTTATTTACAGAAATATACTAAAAATCGAGGGGTTATAGTTTCCTTCATTGAATTTGTTTTATATATTTTTTAATTGACTCATAAAATTTTAGCATTATTTTCCATGTTTATTCAATGTTATGAATTGATCTTTAAATAAATTATTTATGGCCTAGAGACTCGTCATATATTACATATATAATTTCCTATGTATTTATGGCCACAAAAGAGTTTAAATCACATGTGGACATGGTTTAAGAAACATATCCACATCCTCTTATCTTACTCATTGTAACTTTTAGCTCATTTATTCTAGTCGTTTAGGACATATGGTCCCATCTTTGAATGTATCTAGAATTGTGCATAGGTTTTGAGGACAGAATTGTGAGCTCCTTTTAAGCCTCCAAAGTTTCAACTCAAAACTTCATCATATTAAAAGAAATTTGTTCCAAAAAACATTTAATACTATAAAAATTAATGTTTTAATTTGGTTTAGTGTATAAAATTTTTTGTTTGAAATAAAAAAGTAAATAAAAACACAAAAAAATAATCTAAAATTAGGTTACTTTTACAATTAAGATCAATTTATTCTTAAATCCTAAAATGTGACAATTATCTATAAAATAACACTTTTTTGGGTTTAAAAAAATTGAATTAAATAATAAAATATGTAAAATTATATTATTTATCATTCCCACACACTTAAGCATTTCACCTATGGGAAATCATAAAATATTCAAATCTAAATCCACACTGACATAAAAAGTGAGAAAATTTATATGGTCATTTCCAAAATATAGTTCCCTCATATATAATATATATGAAAAATTATATTTCATTTTCATCTCTCTAAATTAAATTAATTTACCCTCAAAATATCATATATTTCCCAATCAAAAATTTAACTCACATGGAATTTTATGTCACTTTTTTCTCAAGAGAAATTAAATGTGGAGTTATGATCATACTTGGAAAATGCATGTGTGAACATAGACTTATGAAAATTATCATCTCTTCATATAACAAGATATATATTTTCCTCAATCTTTATATATTTTTCTAGGTGATTTTGGTGTCTAATGGTTGGTGGGTAAAAACATTTAAAAATTTAAGGTCAAAAAGAGTAGGTTAGACTCTTAAATATAATATATGAATATTCATATGAAAAGAATATGATTATCCTCAATCAATTACCCTTAAAAATGGATAACATAAAACTTTTACTAACTTGGTCTATGAGTCAAAAAGTGAACACATTGAATTATTTCATTCTAATTCTCTATTTTTTTTAAAAAATTAATTATATATATTTATATATATTTCAAAGAGAATTATATGAAAGTTGAATACAATAAAGTAATTTCAATTCATGACCATGATTTTTAAAGGTAAATGTGTCACAAAAGTAATCATATTGAAATATTTAATCTCATCTCTATTTTTTCTTATTTTTTCATATTTTTTATTTTTTTCATGTTTTAGAGAACTAAGTGATACCAATAAAGAATAAAGAAACAATGAATCCTACCCAATTCCATATATATATATATATATTACCTAAAATTATGAGACACACCTCACACACTCCACAATGAGATATTTCCCAAAGAACAAACATGAAATTCCTTTTTCCCATACTCAAACTTGAAATACTAATGTAAAAATATTCAGAGTGCTCGTAAGTAAGGGAGAAGTTTCTTGTAATTTGGATTAAGCCTATAAGAAAATTAAGGGATTATAAGGGAATAATAAGGGTAAAATTAATGGTTTCTCTCTAGATAAATATGTGGATATCCAAAATAATGTCTCAATCATTTAAAAAACATTTCATAAACTCAAAATAATTGAAATAAAATAATAAAAAGTTCTATTTTTCACAAAAAATCCAAGTTTCTCTCAGGAAATTATGGGTATCAAAAATAATATATCATAATGGTTAAGGATACCTCAAAAAAATGGAAAATTATTTTTAGTTTGTATTTTGTATACATGTATTTAGAAAAAACATACAACTCATAAAAATGATTGAAAATAAAAGTCCAGGAAAATATTTTCACATCAATAATAATTTAAAATAAAATTATTTAGAAATCAAGAAAACACTCTCATTATTAATTCAAGTGTGAAATCTGACAAAGAATACCCATTGAAGCTCAAAGTTCCTAAAGATATAAAATTGCAATCAAAATACATAGAAACACCTATGAAGGTTGACACCCCCCACACATAAATTTAACTATGCTCATTTAAGAATAAAAAAATGAAAAAGACAATGGTAGATAAATTAATGAAAATAAAATCCACTACCTGAGTTTATTCTTCAATGGACACCTAAAAATAATGTCATGGATTATAAAACATTGAAACTATATGAAAGAAAGAAACAAAATGAAATATAAGAAAAATAATGAAAAATAAAGAGAAATGGATAGAGGATAGATTATGCTTTAAACCCCTACATGGTTCCTAGGATTTATTACCTCTAGTCATGCAGTTTCAGTTGGTCATCTCCAATATAAAGGTAGATGCGTTTTTTGTGATATGAGCCACCACTTGTAACTTTTTATAACATCTATGTGTGGATTCAAGGGTAAGAAACACTAAAGAAAATAATACATGCATCATCCCAAGAGAAATAAGAAATAGATAAGTGGAAGTGTATATGGGGAGGGAAAATTTTATATTGGTGCTTCTTGTTGACTTATATAGTGACCCTCACTGTATGATATAAATTTTTTTATAGAGGATGTAGTCACCTCACCACTTGCTTTTAGTGCTCTTATTGTTGATCAAACGCCTATTTGAATTCAAGAACAACTTTATCTTCTATATTGTATGCATTATATTCATCCTCACCATACATGGTAATGTTAGGATCAACTAGATCAGAAAATTTAGAATTAAGAGAGTGAAAAATCATTTCAAGTATAGAAATATTAAATGAAATAGATTAAAAAATGTTCCAGTCCCTTGTGAACTTCATCATTGAGATCCTAAAATTAAATAAATGACTCTCAAAATATACTTATAGGATATTGTAGTGAATCATAATCAAGTACATTCTCAACTTATTTATTTTTAAATAATGGTGGAATAATAATTACTTCTTCTTCAACTTGTTTTTTGTTCCATATATAGTGCTTTAATTCCTTGATTATAGTGGAATGGATCTATATTTGTTTTCTCACTTCATCTATCATTATGAAATGTTATTTTATTTTAATCTTTATAGTTTATTCTATTATAGACAAATATAGATGGTTAACATTCCAAACATACGAAAATTCACTATAAAAATACATCATAACCAAATAAATAAAAGATATGTAATGAGGTTTTTTTCCTTTTTGATTTTTTTATTTTTTATGAAAACAGTGTGTTCAAGTGATTGTACCTACTAGAAGATGATGTTAAATTTATATAAAAAAGATTTTTCTTGGATCCCATGTTAATATTTTTATTTAAATAATAATGAAATATAGTTCATGCTGAGGGTCAATCTCAGGGATTCCACTTAAAAAAGACTAATTTTTACTATAATTATTATTATCTATATAATATACTTATAAATAATATAAAAATATAATAGAGGGAGTTGAAATTAATATAACTTAAAAATAAAAAAAATAAAACATAAATTTTAAGAGAATATAAAATTCAATTGGTGAAGAAGAGTTGTTATTCTTATGAGTTCATGGAAATGAAATGATTATTTTTAAAATATAATCTCGAAATTTTATCCAATGTTGATTTTCAATCATCACCCTAATTGTTTGAATTTTTATTACCCAACACTGAGACCTCTACATGTGGGTAAATAGTCTTCTTAAATCTATCTATGATAAATCTTCTCCTGCCAAAACTATCTAATTCAAAATCCAATGGATGATTGAATTAAATACTAAAGTGAAGGATAATTTATAATTGGGAGAAACATTGTAATGTTTTTCTAAGAAAGTTTTTTATTTGTTTAAAACTAACCCTTTTTTTAATGAATGTTTTTGTAAAATATGTGAGAAAGACGATAATGAACGTTTTTTTAAGAAACATTGTTATGAAATCTTAGAAAGGATGTTTTAGTAAGAAGTTACTATAGGAATTAGGAAAGTTTAATATAATTTGTTAAGAAAAATTCTAACAAAATTATATGATGGAATTATTTTGGTTCAAGTTCATAAATATCATAAAGAATTCATAATCCTAGATAATTTTTTTCATAAGGATAAATATGTACAACTAATTTTCTAGACAAACATCTATAGAAAAACCCATTCAGACAAATTGTATCATACAATGATTTTTTAAGAAGAAGATGGTAGTGAAAATTATAGAGTTTGTACAAGTGGAGAAAACCTTAATTGTTCACTAGAAAAAAAACTATTGTGAAAATTTTTGTGAATTTCCTTCAAACGTAATAGATGTATACCATCAGAAGAACATGATCAGGTAGAATACAAAAGAAGGTTTTATTGTTGAACTTGTGTGGTTGTGAAAATATGATTAAATAAATACTAATTAAGAGTATTAAAATAGTTGAATCCAAAGATTTATTGTATCAATGTTTTATTTAATTATTTATAATAGTGAATTTCTATATACCTATGGGAGTGGATAGGGAGAGGATGTATATTCTCACACCAAGGGAAAAACTTGTAAATCTTATATTCCTTGTTTACATTCCTATATTTTTATTCTTATGTTATTTTTATAAATTTTGATAAGGAAATAACTCTAAAAATTTTCAAAGGTTATGTACTATAAATATTGAAATTCATAAAATATAACTAATTATTCAACTCCCTTTCTTAATAGTTCAATGATCCTTAGAAACATCTATTGGTATCAAATAAAGGTTACCCTATTGAATCCTTATCATAAAAAATATAAATTCAAACAATAGTATATGTATTTATATGTTTTATGGAAAAAATTATCATGGTTAGAAAAATAGGATGATACCCTATCCACTTTCACATGGCTTAGAGGTTATAGATGCAATAATAACTGTATTTTTACCAACTGATAGAAAATGCACCCATGACTTTTTATAATAATAGAAACATTAATGTTTATGGTAAGTATATAAATTTTATTCTAAAAAATGTTTTATGGAGGTTATGGGACTCAAATTTTCTAAATAAAAATAAAAAAACTCGAAATTATCTTCTTGGAAAACACCAAAGTGAGGGAAGAAAAGTTAAAAATTTAGGAATGAAATATTGAAAATACAAGAATGAGAGATTAATATACTATTTATGAGTATTTTACTCTATTTAATAAAGTTTTGTGCATAATTATAGGATTTGGATATTTATTAGAAGATTAACTATTGTGAAGAAACTCATGAGAAAATCCCCTGACATGTTTGAATCTAAAATCTTAGCTTCATAAGATAATGTTAATTTATCACCTTATGATTTGACTAAAATTACTGTTTATTATTAGATGACAAAAGTTCTATCATTTAATAATAATATCAAGGATGAAATGGATTTTGAATCCATGATAATGATAAAAATATAAGTTATTGGGAATGTTGATCTCAGTGATTCAAAATAAAAATAAGATGATGAAATAAATCAGAAAAATCATGTCCCTCACTTCCAAAAAAACTATTATAGGAGGAGGAAAGTATGGAGGAAAACATATATTCAATTTTTTTTAGTGCGGGGGAATTGTACACATTTCTATGAATTGATACAATAATAATGTTAGTGAATATGAGGATTTTTTTGAAGAAAAACTCGATGGAAAAAAGTGGAATAAAACTTTTAAGAATGATAATGAGAACTATGGTGGTAAGAAAAATTTCACTGGAAATAGAAGAAGTAAGTTGCGTAAGAAAGTAAAATATGAATTTACTGAAAAAATTGTTCAGAAGATAAATTTTTATAAAAATTCAGAACCTTATTTTTTTGAAAAAAGATGATTCCCTAAACAGTGAATAAGAAATAGGTGAATAATCATATAAAGAATATCAACTCAGATCTTAACTTGTAACATATATTGAGAAAAATAAAACAAAATTAATAAATAAATTATAATGATAAATAATGAAAGTTTAAATTATATTGAAGGTAGAAATATGTACTTAAATAGGAAGATGAGTATATCCAAGATATCATAAACTTAAAATTGAATGTTTCTGAAAATGGAAAGATGGTGGAAGATCTTAGTAAGAAACTTGTATTTAAGGAAGAAGATGTTTATTAAACCCAGTCAAAACCTATTGAGGTTGAAAGTACCTTATTAAAGATGATCGAAAATTTTAACAAGGATTTATAAGTAAAATATTAATCATCTCATACTTTAGAGACAACTCATTCCATGAATTAGGTGAAATATTCACCCTATAAATTAAAATTTCATCTAATTTTATTTAAAAATTTAGGTGTTGGAAAAAAAATTTGGAAAATCATGGATTGATAAAGGATGTGAAAAATCTATAACATAAAAAATGTTGAGAAAAATCATCATAAGAATTTTTCCTTGTATAGGTGGAAGAAAACATAGAAAGAAGTTATGAACATCAACAAAATTTCTATAGAGAAATATACTACTTCTACAGAAAACATTGATTGAGTGTTTTTTTATGTTTTTATAGAATTTATGGCATAAGGCTTATAACTATTGGAATAACATGTCTCTTATCATAATTAAGCATGAAAAAATGATGGGGGTAATTTTGTAAGAAAAGTGATTAACATTCCTAAGCCACGTGAAGTTGGAAAAAAATATATCAAGATGTTAAAAATCTTCCAAAAAATTATTTTTGTTGTCTGAAGGAAATTTTTGGAATATGTGACCAACCATGTCACTTTTATGAAGAATGTATGAATAATATTATGAGACAAATAAATTATGATCAAAAGGAAAAGGAGGATATAAAGAATAAAGTATAAGAAAGATGCTTCATTTTTGATACAAAACAAAATGAAAGAAAAATGAACAAACCAAATATTCTTGATAGAGGTTATTCATCAAGTATGAAATGTGAAAAAAATATTGAAAGATATTAAAAATCATAAAGGAGGAGCAGTTATGTTTGGAAATGATAGTTCCTAAAAAATCATTGGAATAGGAACAACTAAGATTGAAGTTGAGAAACTTGAATCTAACAAAGTGTTATATATTTATGGGTTAAATAATAACTCAATTAGTGTAATAAAACATTTTGATGATGGAAAAAAATTGGTATTTAGGAAATATTCATGTATTATTATAATTATAGAAGATGTTAAATTTGTATCTAGGGGAGAAGGAAACAAAAAAATCTCTTTTAGATTCAAGAACTTTGAAGATCCTACAATTTGAGTGTTGAAGATGAAAAAAAATTATTTCATAGAAATATAGGGAATATTGGGACTAAATGTTTTAATAAACATTCCAAAGTATATATTGTATGAAAAATTCCATTATTGAAAAGAATATAAGACGATGTTTTTACAACATGTCAAAAAGGAAAAATGTATGGTAATATCCATAATAGAGTTGAAATTCAATCTACCAGGCCTCTTGAGATTAGTCACTTAGATAATTTTGGTCTGATGAGAAATAAATGAATGAATGATGATTTTTTACAATATCACTTTTATTGATGATCTTATTCGGATGACCAAAATTAGGTTTATAAAGTATACATCAGATGTTGTGGAAATTTTTAAATTCTTTAGAAGAGAAGTTGAGAGAGAAATGGGTGTTTATATAATAAATTTGAGAACTAAAATTGGAATAGAGTACACATGAAATGAATTAAAATCATATATAAAGATTCATAGAATCAACCATTAATATAGTGACAGTTTTCTCAGGGAAAGTTCCTTATAGAATTTATGATGGACCCAATGAAGGTTTCTTATTGTGGATGGTCTAGTTGTTCAAACCCTACTCTGACTTCCAGCTCCTCTATGCCTCTCCTAGCTATATTTGGATTAATAGTTTCAATGTGGTTTTGGGTTATGTAGTTTGGCTGTCTACAGTTTTCTAGGCACTCCTGGAGTGATCTGCTTGAATTCTTACCCTGACCTCGAGTTCCTCTTCTCCTCTCCTAGTCAGATCTAGGGTGGTAGTAACAAGAGTGTTTTAGGATGTAGGGTTTATTTTTGAGAGGTTGTACTTGCACGTTCTGAGTCGTATTTCTCCTATAAAGATTGTTCTGACTGAAAATCCCCAAGATTTCACAATATTCTTATTTTTTAAAATAAATTCAATAGCTTTCATTGTACACAACATCGAGTTCTAGCACACTATGATTTATCAAACTAGACGTTTAAAAGTAAGCTATGAATATAATTAACTACATAATGAAATTTATAAATTTTATTTTTCAAAATATACTTCATTTTTGAATTCATAATATTAAAATTAGATTAGGGTGAAGTTTAGTAGTTTTCTGAAAGGTTTTAATTTTTGAGGAATAATGAAAAATACCGCATTGTTGTTAAAAATTAACCTTTTCATTTAAATAATTATTTTAATTTAAATTGATTTTAAATTAAAAATAGATAAATAATACATATATTAATCCAATGTAGGTTATTAGAATCATTTTTATAATATAATTAAATATAAAAATTTTGAACATCTATTTTACCCACCTTATTTCCACATTTGAGGGATTAGCATTATATATAATTTTACTACTTTTGTGAAAAAAAATTCAAAAAATAGATATCCATGGTTGTAATTAGAATGAAATTTTTCGTTTAATAGGAACAACTTAATTTTTTGATGAATAATAACTTTAGTAAAATTTTATTTAATTACCATAGTTAAGGGTAAATTGAATAATTAAAGGTAAAAATAATATTATAATATTTAAAAATGTACTAAATAGTTGTCCTAATTTCACTGGATAAGTGTTTTTCAACCAAATTCATATTTGGGTTGATTTTGGGGCCACTTGGAGGACTTTAATATATTTATAATATTATATTTAAAGAAAATCTAATTTTGTTATACATTTTTTAACAAGTAAAATATTTTTAATATGACCTTATATAAGTGATATGGTCGATAATAAATATTCAATCTAAAATTTTTATATACATTATGGTAATTTATTAATAATTTTAAAAAATATTAAATTAAATGGTGACACAATGATGATGCGGTAATTGATTTTTGTAAAGGATGATTCCAACAAAAGACATTAGTAATATTAAAATAAATAACATTTGAAATATTTGATGATATCAATGATTTTTTTGGATGACCTTGATATGTTAGGTATTAGTCAATTTATTTTTTTGAAGGAATCAAGTTGTTATGATTTTATAAAAAAAACAAATAATAAATTGTGTCAAAATTGTCAAAAATGAAATTCTAAAATAAATAATATTTTATTTAATGATATAAAATTCAATAAATTCTATATAACACCCAAATAACTAATATAATTTTAAATATATCATAAATTATTTAGTTGGGGTTCTTTTGAAATTTTATAGTAACTATATTAACCATATAGTGTAAAAAGACATGTTCTCACGATAAGAGTTAAATTATTTAAATAAGTGTTAAAACAAAAAGATAATCATTAAAAATAATAATAATAACTTGTCAAAAAATATTTATGGATAATATTATACTCTTATCACATTATGATCAGTTTTTAATCATTTAATGGATACTTTTCCATGAAAATGACATAGATATTATAAAAAATCAAATAATGAGAGAAAATGTCATAAAGATAATATAATTTTATACATTATAGGAATTTTTTTATCATTTTTAGAGATTAAATAATTACCATAAATAAAGACACACTAGTGAATAAGTAGTTAATTTATAAATTAATATCAAATAAAAGATTTAAAAATATTAAAATAAATATAATTTTACTTAATTGAGATTCTACAAAAAATTTCAAGGTTACTATGACATGTTATTAGTGTATTAAATGGTTTTTTTAATTTATGTTTTGTTTTGGATTTTATTTAGAGTCAATGTAATGAATAGTTTCAAAATTAACACTACTCATATTTTATAAAAATAATAAGTTATTAAATTAATCTAAAATCATAAATATATATAAAAACTTCAAAGTGATAATTATAAGGTTGAAAATGTCATAAAGGTTCCATTTATGTACAATTGACACCATATAAGTAAATATTTATAACCATTTAATATTTAGAATATTATTACCATAATTAAAATTAAATAGTTTTTTTAAAGGTTGCGGTCGAATCCTCATTTATTATTAAAGCAAAGAAAAGACCTTTTTAAATGGGTAGAGGGAGACCCAATACATAGCCTGAAGGCTCAGTGGGTATTTATCCCATTACATGGCCCATAGGCCCATTTTTTTGGCCCAAGGACCATCCTATGAATAGTACTGCTACAGTACCCATGTTGCTATAGTGTCGGACAGTACTTGCCACTACTATAGTACCCTACCACTGCTACAGTGCCATGCCACCACTATAGTGTCCATCGTTGCTACAGTGTCGCTGCTGCTACAGTATGCTACAGTACCGTCACCCTAATGGGTTTTGAACCCCCATTTATCATGTATAATTAAGGGGTGCTTACCACTAAGCCCAAATCCCAACTACAATTAAAATTAAATAGATTAATTAAGGATAAATACAAACTATAAGGTTTAAAATAAAATAAAAAATTTTAAAATTTTATTATTTGAGAGTTTTTTTACCCATCCTAATATTAGCCTTAAACTAACTCACTTTAGAGCTATTTAAAATAAAAAATCAACTTATAATATATTAATAGTTGTGGAGTTTTCAAAATTTCCCCCTCTCTTATAAAAGGGAACATCATTTTATCTTTTATTTACACCACTAAATCCATTTATCTCGGCCAAAACTTGCCCATTTCTCCTCATAATTTCCTTCACTTCATCCTAGATTTCATAATTTGGGCAGAAACCCAACCTAATGATTCCTTTTGTGAAAATCAAAAGGTGATACTTGAAGAAGAGGTAATTGTTTTACAAATTCAATTAAATATCTTTTCTTCTTCCACATCATTTTACTAAGTATTTCATAATAAATTAATAAATACAATATATAATATATACTGATATATTTTTATGAATACGGGGAATCCATATTCCTCTATTTACCTATCCTATGAAAAACAATATCACCATGTGTGCATACGTATGAATTACCGTCTCTATGTTGTGGTGTAAACTATTTTTCATATATAATTTATTTATATGGGTATAAATATGAATATAAAAGATGTAAATAATAAATATTACATGAAATTGTTTCTTTATAATTCATATTTAATCCAATTTCTTACCATTACCATTAAAAAATGATATCTTCTCTCGTGCGTATGTACGACCTATCGTCTCCACGACGTGATGAGATTCATTCTCCACGTTAGCCATTCCAAAATGGTTATAAAAGTTAACTATAATGAATAAGTATGAAACATATGACATAATTATGCTACTGGAATAATAATAATACACACACACACACATGAATTTCATTTACATTATTCCATTGAATACGATAAGAAAACAGAAACAATGTCCATACATAAGTACGACCTACCATCTCCATGAACGGTGTATTTAATTACATATATATCTATTATATATATTTATGTACTAAATATATATGTTATATATAAATCATGTTTTGCATTCTGGAAGTAATTAAATCAAGATCTAAGTAATACAATCTAGAAGAACAAGTCAAAACACGTACAACAAACACAGTGATTACTACCCAAAATGTTACTTTAACTTGGAAATTGTTCATAAACAAGGAATGTAAAGTCATAAATGAATCATATATGATATAATAAATATTTTTATGATTTTTTACAAGTTAATAATATGTTTAAAACCACAATACATGCTTTTTGTACATGTTCGGAGGAAACCGGACCTACGGTATGGGTTAATTTCACAATCTCATTATTATTTGAGATTGTTTATATGTAAGTATTTACTAGGAAAAATTTATAATCCATGTGCATGTTTCATAAAAATATTTTCAAAATTAATTTTTTTTAGCTTTTATACAAGGGGATATTTAATTAAAACATCGTTTTAAACATTTCAAAGATTTATTCTTCTAAATATTTCTCATTAATGTCCATTTTTCAAAATAGTTTTAAGGATTTATTTATATGGACATGAATGTATTAAATGTTAATTCATTTAAAATGTTTCAAAGTTATATGGGACACTTTGATTAAAAAATATCTTTTTAAATGTATTTTATAAGTTCACAACTTTTGAATAAATTATTTCAAATAAAATAGAATATTTGTCTCAAGATATTTTTAATGATTTTTTTAAATTATTTTAATTTGTGTCAACATTCTTTGTTGGATTTTATATTTAATTAATCTTGTTTTCTTACAATATAATCTACCACATTGTATTTTATGGTTTATGATATTTTTTATTGTGGATGTTCTATTTTGATATCATTCATGGTTTATAGTTAAAGTATTAACATTTCAAAATCTAGTTTTAATACTAATGTGTATGTTGGTTATGTTTTACCCCTTTATAAATGGAATGCATTGGACTTAGTAAGCGATTGGAGGGACCTACAATCACCCCTCAATGCATCGGTAGGTATCATGAGACAAAATAGTTTTGAGTTTTTACCTATTTATGTATGGTCTTAGAATGAGGCCTTGACGGTGTGGTTATGATATCCGGTATTATGTATTCCCTTATTATGAAATTATTTATTGATATTACATGTGATTATTTGACTAGTAGAATAACCATGTGAATGTTTAAATGAAATTATTTGATTTATTATTTCTATATTATGCTAAAGATTATGTTTAAAAGTCTTGTGTTTCAGTTTTATACCTTTCCTTAAATGTTTATGATTATTTATGGTAGCTTACACTATATTGTTTACCCTAAATGAGCATCTAATCTCACCCATTTCTTATGTTTTATTTTCCCAGGATGCCAAGAATTGTTTTATGTTTGATATGCAGGTTTAAGCTAAGAGAATAATGTCATTATCAAAGGATTATATATGTTGTATTTTTATGTTTTTAATTGTAATGTTAGGTTCATTTATGTAATATACTTTCCAAGACGTCTAAAATTATTAGTCCTTTGGTATTTGATTCATTTTAATCATGCCAATGTATTTAAATAATGCATTATCTCTAGGCTTCTGGGGCTAGGGCATTATATTTGGTATCAAATGAAGTTTATAAAAAACATTGGAAATTAGATTTAGAAAACATAGACTAGGGAACATATCCTTAAGATATACTTTGAGGATAATTCTAAGTATGGGATATCGTCCTTTATATTTGATAATGGTTAACCTAGGTTAATCCTATAGACAGATGGATTGAGAATAATATTCAACCATTTAGAGATCCTATAGATGATTCTCCATGACTACATCACTATGATTTGTGTTTCTCACATTATGCTTTGAGTTTTGGTCAATGGTTAGAATCAATAAGGTTATATATTAAATATTTATTCTACATATAATGAAGAGGCTACAAAAGAAAAACGAGATGAATGAGGTATTAAGGAATAAGATGTTGAAGCATAGTTAATGTTTTAAGAGTAAAGTGGAATGATTAAGGTTATTTTGTACTTTGATTCAATAATTATTACATCAATGGTTCTATGGATATAAGATTCAATAGATATATAAGGATTGTACTATAGTACATCTTTATCAAGTATTTGGATGCATTAATTATTTTTTTAAGGTTTTTGTGGTTATAAATTTATTTGTCAATAAGAGATACATTACAATGTTTAGGGAATATGATGTTACAATTGATTTTGGAATTTTAGATACCTTTTTAGAATGTTAATTTGGACAAAATTATTTTGGAAAAGCCTTAAGGTTTGAATGGAGTTAGTTGAACATTATATGTTATTTTTTGAGATTAAAGTATGATTTATTGGATACTTTGGGATAACATTCTTGGTTTCAGAAAAAATTTAGAGGATGATTGAAAAACTTATGGGCCTTATGATTTATCAAAAGTTCTTTAGGAATGAAAAAATAATTTTGAACTTTCATTTCCAGGAGTAAGGGATGAAGTGAAAATAGATTGAAGCACAACCAAAGGATGAGATTATGCTTATACCATGAAAAGAAATCAATTAAGTGCTTATCAAAATAGTAAAAAATTTATTCAACTGTAGGGAAAGGATTTTTAACCAAGAAAAAGCTATCCTAGAACTCTTTATGATGAATCAAATGGTTCATTAGATCATCTCATATTTAGATATTTGTGATCTTTAACTTTATCCTAATCATGTTCTCTACCACTCTCCGTCAAAACATGATGGTTAGTTTTTTCTTTCATGTCTATGTTTTTCTACATGGAACCCTTATATTTGTTATCTATGGTAACTTTTTTTACTTACTTTTCTTTATTTTTAATTAGACCTTATATCGAATCTTGTTCTGATGTGAGAATTCAATAAAGGAATTTTTAATAGTTAAACCCCAGTTACTGAACCCAAATTAAAAAATTGTGAGGATGAAATTTATTAAAGGATGAGAGAATGTAACACCACAAGATTTCATGGTACTTTTATTTTTTAAAATAAATTCAATATCTTTTATTTTATGCAACACTGAGTTCGAGAACACTATGATCTATCAAACTTGTAATTTAAAAAGTGTCTATGAATAGTATTAACCAATGCTAGAACAACCAGAAAACACCACATCTAGGGTCTTGTGGTGGGTCAGGTGGCGTTTCGAGGTAGCGAGATGACATTGTCCCACAAGGGATATTATCTTTCAGATCTAATAGTTTTCTAAAGCGTATCTCCATTAGTGTAGTTAGCTACAAGTGGAATTTGGATTCAGGATGGAGGGCCTCCAATGGCAGTATGTGTTTCTTGGGGGTCTTCGTCCAGTCAGGCGTGTATGGTGGTAAACGGGCCAGTGTTGTTGATGGAGACTTGGGTTGATAGACCGATCTTTATCATTTTGGATTTTTTTTCTTCAAATTTTATAGGCTTTGGTTTTGTAACGGGTCTTATCCCACTCA
The DNA here is from genome assembly GCA_963277665.1 of Viscum album. Lineage (NCBI taxonomy): Eukaryota > Viridiplantae > Streptophyta > Magnoliopsida > Santalales > Viscaceae > Viscum > Viscum album. The sequence continues at coordinate 564,670,309 of OY728125.1, forward strand.
GTTTTTGGGCCAATGTTTTTTAATGCTATATGAATGTAGGCTTACGGGCCGTACTTTTCATGGGTTCACTCTTAACCCTCTTCATAAGATTTTTTTGTTTTCTTTTTCATAATAAATGTATTTGTCCCCAATATTTTCTATAGAAATATAAAATTTTTATCTACATTATGGTAATTTATTTATAATTTTAGAAACTAAATAATTAAATTAAATGGTGACACAATGATTATGCAGTAATTTATTTTTTTCAAGGAGGAATCGAATGAATGATATTAATAATATTAAAATAAACAACATTTGATATATTTGATGGATCAATGAATTTTTTAAATGACATTAAAGTTTTAGGGATGTTTTATTATAGTTTTTTTTCAAATTAATCATGTTGTTATGATTTTATAAAAATTAAAATAATAAATAGTGTCAAAATTGACATAAATGAGATTTTAAAATAAATAATATTTTATTAAATGATTTAAAAATCATAAAAATAGATATTTTGACCAACTAACTAGGGTAATGTTAAATATTTAATAAATGATCCAATTAGGGTTATTTTTCTATTTAATAGTAAATATATTATCCTTATAGTGTAAAAAATACAAGTTATCACGGTAAGAGTTAAATTGCTTAAATATGGGTGAAAAAAAAAGATAAGCATTACAAAATAAATAAAAACTTATCCAAAAAAATATTTTATGGATAATATTATACATTCATAAAATTATGATCGATTTTGAATCATTTAATGGAAACTTTTCCATGAAAATAACATATATATTATAAAAATTAAAGAATGTGACAAAATGACACACTCTCATTTCTTATAAGTATAATAATTTTAATATGGGGATAACTACGGGAAAAATTCGATATTAAATTGTATTTGTAAATATAATATAATTTTCTACAGCATAGGAATTTATTTATCATTTTTAGACATTAAATTATTATCATAAATAATGACACAATAGTGAAGAAGTAATTCTTTTATTAATAGAAATAACACATAAATGATTTTCAATATATTAAAAGGAATATAATTTTACTTAGTTGAGGTGATACACGAATTTTATAGGTTACTATGACATGTTATGAGTTTATTAAATGGTTTGGTTCGAATTTATCTTTATTTTTGGATTTTATTTAGAGTCAATGTAATGAATAGTCTCAAAATTGACATTATTGATATTTTATAAAAAAACAATTTAGTAAAATATTATAAAATCATAAAAATATATAAAACAACAAATTGATAATTATAAGGTCTAAAATTTCATAAATTTTCCATTTTTGGGAAATTTACATCATATAAGTAAATATTTATAACCATCTAATATTTAGAATATTATTACTACAATTAAAATTAAATATATTAATTAAGGATAAATCAAAATGATAAGGTTTTGAATGAATTAAAAACATGTATAATTTTTTTGGTTGAAAGAAATTTGAACCATACTCATCTTATCCTTGAAATAACTCTCTTTTTATAAAATTTAAATTAGAAATCAATTTATAATAAATTAATAGTTGCGTAGTTTCAAAAAGTACCTCTCCCCTATCTTATAAAAGGAAACCTATCATTATCTTTTATTCACACCTATAAATATATTTAACATGGAAAAAACTAGCCAATTTCTCTTCTAAACATCCCTCAATTAATCTTAGAGGTCAAAATTTGGGCAGAAATTCAACCTAAGTAGTCCTTTTGTGAAAATAAAAAGGAGATACTTGAAGAAGAGGTAATTGATTTATAAATTCAATTCAATTTTTTTCTTCTACTACTTTATTTTCCTAAGTTATTTCCACACTAAAGTAATAAATCCAGCATTTAACATATAATTATATGTTTTTATTATTATGGTATAATCATATTTATCCTCTTTCTTATCCTATGAAAAATAATATCACCATGCATGTGTACGTATGACTTACCGTCTCCATGGCATGGTGTAATTTTTTTTCATATATACTTTATTTATATGGGTATAATGATGAATATAAAAGATTTAAATAATAAATATGATATTATATTGTTTCTTCATAATTCATATTCCATCCAATTTCGAACCCTTTACCATTACAAATTGGTATCGTCACTCGTACGTACGTACGACCTACCGTCTCCACGACACGATGAGATTCATTATCCACGTTAATCATTCAAGAATACTTATAAAAATATATATAAGGAATAAGTCTAAAATAAATAGTATAATAATTCTACTAGAATAATATATATAAATATATATTTCATTTACTTTCTTCCATTCAATATGATAAGAAAACAGAAAAAATGTTCATGCATATATACGGTCTACCATCTCCATGAATGGTGTGTTCCATTCCATATATATATATATCTGTTATATATATATATATATATATATATATACTGAATATATATGATATATAAATAATTTTTTACATTTTTAAAGTAATTAAATCATATTCTAAGCAATAAAATCAAGAATAACAAGTGAAAACATGTACGATAAACACAACGATTATTACCCGAAATGTGGCTTTAACCTGGAAATCATTAATAAATGGGTAATTTAATGTCATAAATGAATCGTATATGATATCATAAATATTATTATTATTCTATTGAAAGTTAATAATATTTTTAAAACCACTTTACATGAGTTTCAGACATGTATGAAGGACATCGAAACTATAGGAAGGGTTAATTTCGCAATCTCATTATTATCCAAGAATATTTATACATATGTATTTATTGGGAAATATTTATGTTCTATGCCCATGTTTTTTTAAAATATTTTCAATTTTTGAAGGTTTTATGTAATAATGTATTTAACAAAAACACTCTTTTAAATGTTTTAAAATTTTATTCTTTTAAGCCTTTCTCATTAATGTCCATGTTTTCAAAATGGTTTTAAGGATTTATTTATATGGACATGAATGTTTTAAAACTTTAATTCATTTAAAAAGTTTCAAAGTGTTGTGATAAACTTTGATTCAAAAATATATTTTTAAATTTATTTTATTATTTTATAGCTTTTGAATAAATGTTTTCAATGAAAAAGGGTTATTTGTCTCAAGATTTTTTTTAAAATAAATCATACAGGTACAAGAAAATCACATCACCCCCTTTGCAAGACAATGTACCAATGAGATTAGAAAAAAAAGTGTGTCACCCCCTCTGTCAAGAAGTTTCACTATACTGACGATACAATGAGGCAGAGAACCTCTCCAACCAACATGAAAATGTTGAGGAGAGCCAGAAGAAAGGTGCCAGTACACCTTTATATATTTTGAGCCACTCACACGACAAAGCATGAGAAGAATCTCCACAGTTTCAACCTGATGAAATGCAATAAATGACTGAAACCCACTGAGAAATGTTAAGCAAAGAACCCATCCATCCATCACAAGATGACGCATGGCAGATGATGGGTGTCAACACACCCATCCCTCAAACGAGGCCTCCCACCCAACAGTACCAACATAACACCATCCAAATTTAATGAGATAATCAAGTATCCTCTAGGGGATCTACTTCAAGAGAACATACAGCATCATTGAGAGAAAAATAGAATAGAATAGATTCCAGAGAATCACATCTGAGAAATGAAAAAGTAGAACACCAAAAGCAAAGCAACAGAACACAAAATGCATAAACATCACCACCTCCACATCAAATAGCCCAAGCAGTCTAACACTGCCACACCAGACATCCCCTCAACATACAAATCTGATGTGTCCCAAAACCTAAAGTCCCTCATGTCCTCAACCAGATTGGCTAAATTTTCAGCTCCCTGGATAATTATCCACAACAAAATAATGAGGTTGTACCTTAACCTGCACGAGATCCTCACCGGAGAAAGTTGAAATCATGAGTCAAAGAAGCGCATATTCCACCAAAAGAAGGACCACAACCACCATCAACCCACTGAAATCGACCACACAATCCCAGAAAGCATCAAAAAATAATCCCCATCCGAGTCAAGCTCCCTAAAAGGTTGACACAAATCACCTCTGAAGAAGCCGGGAATGCCTCTGATGCCATCCTCATCTGTCACTGCAAGAATAGGCAGCAACCGTGCAGGGATGTCCTGATCTGAGAAGGTTTGGTGGAGGGGGGTCACGTAGCTGAGAAAGTGTGTCACTAGAGTTGTCGAGGCCATCAGATGAGGGAGAAGCAGAGAAAGATAATGGTAAGAAAAAACCAAAGCAGATCCAAGAACAAGAGTGATGAAACCAGGTGACATCGCAAGATTGGTCCAGAGCGGAAGAGAAGGAGTGAGAATCAACGAAAACCAAGAGTGCAGACAAGGCGCAAATTTACACCGATAGAAGACACCAAATCCGGAGTGAGAGCCGGTTCTCGGATGAGGGGCCGCAAAAATGTGGAACCCAAGAATCACTACTCTCCGGGGGAGTTCGGCGACATTTTTTTCCCCACTCCAAGTGGATATTTGTCTCAAGATATTTTTAATGATATTATTAAATTATTTTCATCTTTGTCAACATCATTTGTTAGATTTTATGTTTAATTGATGTTGTTTTCTTATGATTCAATCTATTACATTTTATTGAATGGTTTATGATATGTTTGACTATGGATGTTCTATTTTGATACCATTCATGGTTTTTGTTAAAAGTAATAACATTTCATATAATAGTTTTAATATGAATGTTTATGTTGCTTATGTTTTATCTCCTTCATAAGAGGAATGCATTGGACTTATTAAGTGATGGGTGTGGCCCACTATAGCTACTTGATGCATCGATAGGTCTAATGAGACAAACTAACTTGGGTTTTTAACCGTTTATGTATGGTCTTGGTATAAGGCATCGATAGTGTGGTTATGATGTCCAACATTATGTATTTACTCATTATGATATTAGTTATTGATATTACATGTGATTATTGGACTAGTAGAATATCCATGTTAATGTTTAAATGGAATTATTTGATTTATTATTTCTATATTATGGTGAATATTATATTTAAAAGGTCTATGTTTCAGATTTATTGATTGCCTTTAAAATTTATGATTATTTATGATAGCTTCTGCTATATTGTTTACCCTTTCTGTGTATTTGAGATCACCCCTTTCTTATTTTTTATTTCCCTAGGTTACTAAGAAGTGTTTTATGTTTGATATGTAGGGTTAATCTAGGAGAATAATGGTGTTCTCAAATATTTATCTATGTTGTATTTTTATGTTTTAAATTGTAATGTAAGGTTCATATGTGTAATCTATTGTCCAATACTACTAAATTGATCAGTTCTTCGGGATTTTATTCCTTATAATCATTAAAATGTATTAAAATAATTCACTATCTCTACGCTTCTGGGGTTGGGTATTTACACTAATTCTCTTTCTCTTCAAAGATAGAAACTTCTTGAGGTGGAAACAACAACATCAATGGAGGTGGTTTTGGTTCAACGGACATTTTTTTATAATTTATTCTTAAAAGTTATTAGTAAAGGATTGTGGGTATTTTCTATGTATATAGAGTTGTTTGATCCTTGTCTGGTGATTTGTGTCACTTATTTTTGTTTTTTGGTATTGTTTGTTCTGGAATTTGGTGGCCGTTATTGGTGTTGTTCATGATGGTTCCACAGTGATGAATTTTCATTCTAATGAAGTGGGATTGATCTATGAGGATAGTATGAAGGTGTGATGTATGATGGTCAGAGGATCTTGCTAGAGTTGTAGTGTTTGTGATGGAGATCAAGTCTGTCCAGGGTGTGACTTTAGTTGGCTCTCTGTTTTAGGGTTTCCAGTGGTTTTTTAGATGTGATTGGTGGGTCCTTTTTGATATTCATGCTTGGGATGTGGTTTTTTATTGTTGAATTTTGAAATGTGGCTAATTTGGTTTGAATATATTAAATGTGAGGTTACCACATAACCATAAAGTGGATTTAAAAAATATAAAAAATGGATTTGGAGTGGGGAGTTGATTATATGAATGAATAGTTATATAAGATATAAAAAAATGAAACTTAGAAACTTGGTTAACATCTAGCAGGAAGTGATATTATTTTGAAAAATTGGGAGTATAGAAAAAAGTTAAATGAACATGAGGAAGTTTCAATAAACAAAGCATGAAATGTTTTTATAGGCTATTCATAGGAGGAAGATATGTCTTTTGAAGAAACTTTTACCCCCATTCTGAGATTGGAAACTATCAGAATGTTCTTATTAGTGGCTACACATCATTATTATAAAGTTTATCATATGGATATAAATTCATCCTTATTAAATGGAGAGATTGAGGAAGAAGTGTATGTTGAGAAAGATTGTGGGTTCTTATTGAAAAAATATGGAATCAAGGCATGTAATTTGAAGAAATACTTGTATGGATTGAAACAATATCAACTATCTTGGAACTCAAAACTAAAAAGTTTCTTGAAAAAGTTGAAATTTTATAAAGGGGAAGTTGGTTACATCTTATATGTAAAGGATATTAACTCAAGTACCAAGATTTTTATTGTTTATGTTGATGACATATTTTTTTCATGTGATAGAGAAAATCATTTTAATGTATTTTCTAAATAAGTGAAGTTTTTTTTTAAATTTTAATTTTTGGATAATTAAACTCCTTTATGGGTTTATAATTCAAACATAAGGAAATATATATTTTTCTATCATAATATAAGTATGCTAGGTAATTGTAAAAAAAAATTAGCACTGATGATTCCAAATAATTTTCAACCCCTATTTTTGTTGGGATGAAGATGAGTAAAGATAAAGCTATGAAAAGTGTTAATTTGAATGTGTTTAGAAAGTTGATAGGAAGTTTTATCTATCACACTACTTCAAGGTCCAACATCATTTATGGTGTTAAATTGTGTACATAATATCACAGTGATCTAAAAGAATCACATATGATAATAGAAAAAATAATTCTCAAATATGTAAAAGGAATATCTTATTTTATTGTAAAAAATAATTATTGATATAAACATTCATGGATAAACTGAAGTTGATTGGGATAGAGAGTTAAACAATGAAAAATCAACATTAGGAGGAAATTTTATTTGGGGATAATGTTTTATGAGTTGGAATTTTAAGAAAAAATGTTTCAATTACTTTGAGCACAATGGAAGTAGAATATGTTTCTTCCACCCATGATTGTACACAAATGGATTGAATTAAAGTACATCTAGAAGATTTAAAGTGAATGTTTCTATGCCATTAAATATATTTTTTGGGATAATCAAAGTTCAATTGATCTTTTGAAAAATCCTATCCAATATTCAAGACCAAAACAAATTGATATAAAGTGTCACTTCATCTAAGAGAAAGTAATTGTTGGAGATGTTATTCTAGAATACAATTTAAAACAATATCAAATTGTGGTTGTTTTTACAAAATTTATGTCAAAATAATGTTTTTTAAAATTGAGGCCACAACTTCATGCTCAAACTCCACCAAGGACTTCCTAAAATATATAGAAAAGTCCCCCACTATAATTTCTGTTATGTTGAAAAAGGGGGAGATAAGGTAACAACACTGTAAGAAGTTTTTATATCTCTTTCTGTAATAAATAAAAAACTGAGGTTATCACAAAATGGGGGAGATAATAAAAAGTAGGAGAGTGAAAAATTGAGAGTTGAAAATTTGTAAAAAACGTAAATAATATAAAAGTGAGGGGTGGGGGTTATCTGAACATGGCCATAAATTTTATTTTCACTAATGGACTTAATTACTTCAAAAAATTACTTCATCCAATAGTGTGGTGTCAGAACCTTATCTCTGAAAAAGGGATCTGGTTTGATAAAAGTTGAAAATAATGAGTTTTTAAAATTTTGATAAAATATAAAAAAATGAGTTGAAAAAATTGGTAGTGAATTTTATTAACAAATCTAAAGGGGGTATTAAAGATCATTTGGTATGTTTTTCAAACAAAGTTTTTTATTTTTTGATAACTCACTTTTTTGTTAAGATTGTTTTTGGGAAATAGTTGAGAAAAAAGGTTCTGATTTTTTTAAGAAACTTTGTTAAGAATGTATTGTAAGAATGTTCTATTAATACATTTTTAGAGTATGTAAGTATTTTATTAAGTTTAATTAACTTTTTTAAGAATCATTACAATAAATTCAGATGATGTTATTCTATTTATTCAAGTTCCTAAACATTGTGAAGAAGTCATGATCCAAAATAAAGTTAGTAGAATGGGAAATATCTACAATTTATTTTTAAACAAACATATTAAGAGGATCATTATTGGATGAACTTTACTAAAAAAATATTTTTCAGGAAGAAGTTGGATGTGAAAATGGAAGAGTTTGTACAAAGGTATAAAATCTCAATTCTTCATCAAAAAAACATTCTTATGAAAAACTTTTCAAATTTACATCAAACATACCATATGTAGAACATAAGATTGAAATGATCAGATTGAATATAAAATAATATTTTTTTGATGAGTTAATATGGTTTTGAAAAAATGTTTAAATAAATACAAAGGAGGAGAATTCAAAGAGTTGAAGCTAAAGTTTTGAGAAGAAGAGGTTTCCGGAAACTGAATTCTTTAGAAGTTGAAACAATTTCGAAAACCATATTCCACGGGTTAGGAGAAATGAATAGATAAAGAATAGGTATCTAGATATATAGTTTGAATGATGTTTAAATAGAATAATTTTTTGATATTTTAATTGATGTTCAAAGTTATAAAATTGGGAAGTGTGATGCAGGAGGAAAGTTCATCAGAAAAAAATCTAATGGATTAACATCCCCAAGATAAAAATTCATTAGATGAATGTTTCTGAGAATATTTTAATGATTTGAGGAAGCATTATCAGATAATGTTTTATGGAAGTCCATTAGACGAATTTTTTGTGGGGAAGTCCATCAGATATATGTTTCAGAGAAAGTAGTGTATAAATTTTGATTTGGAGTAAAGTGATTAAATGAAGAGATTTAATTTCATTAAACAAATTTCATATAGTGGAAAATTATAGAGGGTTTTTATGAAGATAATTGGTTAAAGAAAATATGATAAAAGGTGATCAGATAAATAGGTTTAGAAAAAGAGTTTGTAAATAAGGTTTCAGAGAAATATTACACCAGATGGGTTTTTTCTAAAAAAAATTATATAACTTTGAAAATTCTAAAAACATGAATATGCTGTGATGGTTTTTTTGATTTTATTCTTATCAAGATGAAATAAATATGTTTTTAATAGTTCCTTAACATCTAAATTTAAGTATATTTGAGAAGTTTTGGAAGTGATGGTGATTTTAATAAGATCCATGAAGATTCTAAAAGATTTCAAAAGTGTATAAAAAATTAAATTAAGCTGGAAAGTTAAATTGGTTTCATGTATTTTCCACTATGGGTTCACCTATCAAATGGGTGCAAATACATTATAAAATGAACAAGAGCTGCTTATTTGAAAAAAGATAAAACACAATAGTTTTTTGTTATAGTAAGGTTCTAACAGATTTAGTTGAAGAAGAGTTACCTAATAGAGGTTTATGATTAGAGTATCATATATAATTACCTTTTACGGATTCTAAAAATGGAATTAAAGAGAAGATATTCTAGATAGAGTTTTCTAAGAATAGGTTAGATACATTATGGTTTTGGTTAATCTTATGAAACACATGTTATAAAAATAAGAATAGTTTTAGCGAGGTTATCCAGAAGGAGTATATCAAATGAAGATATGCACACCAGATGGATATATATTGGACATAGAAAATCATATATACTTTCCTAGTAAACATTTGGGGGAGCTAATTTACAGAGATTCACATATTTTATTATGTCTCAGTTTTGTAAAAAAACATTGTAAAATAACAAGTGTAAGTATAATCATGACTATCAAGAGATAAAAAGATCCAAATGGGAGTTAGATCAAAGTTTTATTCACTTTTTTTCAAATTTTGGATTTCCATTGACCCACAGGAGTGGCCATGATAAGGATTTAGATTATCATATGGAGACTGAAACTTACAAAATTTCATTCTTTGTGTACTTTCCTATCTTTTCATTCTTTTGATATTGTTATAAATTTTTATAAGGGAATAACTTTTATAAGTTACAGGGGTTAAGTTTCATAAAGATTTAAATTTTTAAATGATAACCACTGATTAAATCACCCATTTTTGTGTGTTTCAATGATCCTTAGGAACTTCAATGACAAGGAATCAGAACTCAATAGTATAGAAAATGGTGATACTTATCAACATAATTGATTTATCCACTACTGAAATTATGAGAATAGAATAATGAAAGAACATTGAAGCATAATAAAATCAAAACATCAAAACATTCCCCTAATCAACGATGAGGGTTAATTCTCTATAGTTAAAGAGTTATGATAAGTACGATGGTAGAAACACAATATAAAAACAAAAGAGAAAATGAGAAAAATTGAAAATTAATATATATTAAATGTGTATAAAAATATTATAGAAAAATATCTCATAATCATTATAACATGACAAATTAAGTGGATAACTCTTTTGAAAGTAGTGGAGTTATATTTTAATAGGCAACATGGGTGAACTTGTTTTATTAAAATATGTCATATGAATGTTTATGCATGGTATCCTAATTAAATGAAAGAATTTGGTAAAGGTTACTTGAATTATGTTTTTTATATTTTTCTTTCACATCCGCACACAATATTTCAACTTTATTTTCCATGTGTATCCAAATTATTACTAGATAATTAATGAAACTATTTTTAGATTGAAAATACTTCATATACCACTTATCTAATTTACCATAGATTTATGGACATGAAAGATGAATAATAAAAAACAAAAAAAGTTTTAAGTAATTTATAATTGGACACTTATCTATCTCCACAAAAAAAATCATCACATTTATGCTAGTCTTTCATAAGATATTGGCCCATATTTGAAATTTTCCAGAACTATGCATAGACTTTGTGGAATGAATTATGAGATCCTTTTGGTTCTCCAAGGTTTGTATTTTGCACAGAGTACTATTAAATGAATTTTCTACCATTAAACACAGAATCCTATAAAATTTTAATTTTTGAATTTTGATCAATGTATAAAATTTATTGTAAAAATTAAAAAATTATATAAAAACACTAAAAATTATAAAATTAGGTTATTTTAAAAATTATTCTCAATTTATTTTTGAGAACCAAAAGTCTGAAAACTTCCCTTTAAATAACACTTAGTGGGATTAAAAACATTTAGTTACAAAATAATATAAGTGAAATTATGATCTTTATTAATGGCTTTTCAATCAGTATCTGATCAATTTTGTTTTTTTTAATTAAGAATATTTGATATTTGAGGAATAAATATTTATATTATTGATTTATTTAAACAAGAATGGACAATTATAACTTAGTTAATAATTAGGATATTCCCACATTTTATGAAAATAATTTCTATGTTTGGTAGGAAAAGATGTTGTCATGTATTTTGGATATTAGTTATGATTTTATAGAAGATGATATTGATAGTTTTACCCATAATGTTGAAGTTTCTTCTATAATAGTAACATATAAGAGGGAACTAGAAACTAATGTATGTTCTAAGAATTCAAAATTATTTTATATCTTGGAGAGTTATTTTTTTATCTTGAAATGAATCATTATAGATAAAGGTATTTGGGATACGTTGCAATGTATTTATGATATAGACACAAAAGTGAAGAAGGAAAAGATAAAGATATCAAGGTTGAATTATGATGATATAAAAATGAGGAATAATTCATTTTTTGATGAATTATTCATACTAAATAATGATATTCTATGCACTCTTCAGATCTTTTGTAAAAAAATGTAAGAATAAATTATGTTTGAGATAATCCTTCATATTCTAAAAAATGATGCAATGGTTTCAACTTTGGAAGTTAAAGAATCATGTTCTATACATCATTGTAACCTATATAGTATTCTCATAGATTATGATATGGGGAGGTATAATTATACCAAGGAGAAAGAAAATACTAAGAAAGATATTTATTTTAAATCTTTTAAGAAGGGGAAAGGAAAAAAGAAAGGAAAAGATAATGGATATGACTATTTAGAATTTAAAGAAGAGATGAATGATAAGTTTGATAAGGTTAAGACTCTTTTTTATTCAAAATTGATAATAGGAATAATAAATTAAAAGGGGAATCTCCTTTTAAAATTCTTCATGTGTGGGTCCATCAGGCACTATGTATAAAACTACGTAACATTAAGGGAAGAAGAAACAAGTGATGAAGAACATGAGGGACCTAGAAGATATTTTGAAAAGACATTTGAAAAGCTAAATCCTAGTCTTAAACAAATGGGAAAGAAGTTTTATAAATATATAAAGATAAAATCTTATCATAGTATGAAGGAAGTCAAGATATTGAAGATAAAGGAGAATTTTGGACTTCAAGTGATGATGATTAAAATCCACTTATTTCCAAGGTGAGTGATGAAAATTTCCCCAGTGATGCAAGTAATAGTTATATAATTTAATAATAAGAAACTAATATAGAGTTTTTTATAAAAATAATATTAAAAAAATTTCTCTGATATATTTCATAGCTTTAAAAGAAGAACATGAATCTAAAAAAGAATATTAACTTACTCGAAGTTAGTGATCTGAATATATTAAATAAAATTTAATGTTTCTAAATGAAATTGATGACCTAAATGAATTACTTGATTATGAAACTATTTTTAACATTAACGAGGAAGGGAAAATAAAATATAAAGATAATGATATAAACATTTCTCAACAAATAATTTTTAAATATGAAGAAGAATTTGGGAAATCTTGATAAAATTTAAAAGACCTTATCCAAGTAATTGGGGAATTATCAATGAAGGAAGAGGGTATTCAGGATCATAAAATATAACTATCAAAGGGGGAAAGAATTTATGAAAATATTTTTGATATTTTTAAAAATAATAATCAAGTTTGTATAAACAAGTTTGTGGCTAAATCATGAGAAACACAAAAAACTAAACAAAATATTGAAACCGAACCTTAAGCTGAAAAACTAATAAAATTGGTGATACTAAAGAGGTTAAAATAAGGCCTAAGTTGGTATTGAATATTTTAGGGTCTCAAAATAATTTTTTTTCAAACAAATATGAAAAAACTTCTAGTTAAAATGTTGAAAAATTAAAGTGATGGATTCTTGAAAAAAAAACAACTTACATAGAAAAATATTTCTTTTATAGATACTGTAGATATTATAAAGTCTTAATACATACAAAGGAAGTGTTTGTTTAACCATTAACATCACTTTGGATATAAAAATCCATGACGGAAAATCTAGAGGAGGGTTCAACCCACTTAAGAAAGACATGTTCAGAGGAAAGTGGTGAGTTATAGACAAAAAACAGTGAATAGGTTGCAAGTTCTTAAAGTATTCTATGGTAGATGTGACTGATTTGGTCATCATAAAAATTAATTTATCATCTTTCTACCATCATAATAGTTTGAAAATTGTAGGTATCAAAATCATTTAGAAATAAATAGATATGGTATCATAAATTCCCTTATTATTGAAGCCTCTCTCGAGACGTCAAAATGGTAGTGCCCTTGGATATTGAATAGTGTATGTTCTTCACATATGATAGAATAATTTAAGCAATTAAATAATTTTTATGATTAAAAATAATGCTCAATGACATTTAGTGTGGATGGTTTAGTCAATATAAAATTATTTTTATTGGTTATTGGTAAATAAATGATGGAGATAAAAAATACATTATTTATTGTTGGGCTGAAACAAAATATGATTTGTGTTTCTCTACTCTATGATTTAAATAATGAAGTTTTTTTAGGAAAGATTATTTTTTGGTGAAAATTCTTAAATATTATAGGATTTAAATAATAATAAAATAATCCATGGGCAACCTATTTCAAGTGGGAGATGCTCAAAATTAATTTTTCCAAAGTATGAAAGATGAAAAAAACCATGGAATAAAAGTTTTGTCTATATTCTCCAAAGGAATATAATCAATATTACACAAAAATAATGTTTTTATGATTTTCCTAAGATGTGTTGAGAAAGGGACTAGATATTTTCAACATGACAGAAGTGGACGATTACTAATTTTTTGTATTTGAAGGTTGATATTCACGCATATTATCCCTTAGAGAATACTCATTCTAACATCTATAGGCCTATGAGAAAGTAATAAAAAAATAAATATAAATATTTTATTTATTTTATTGATACCTTTAATCAAAACTTATGAATATTGTTTATGAAACATATATCCTAATCCCTTATGATATTCAGGAGTTTTGAGAGATGTATTGAAAAAGAAATTCATCACCCATTAAAAATATTTGGGAAACCAATGATGTAAAATACAAAAATGGCATATTTTAATCTTTCCTAGAGAATCATGGTATTCTATTTGAACTTAGTGCACAATATACCATACAAAAAAATGTTTGGAAAAATATAATAATATAATCTTGGTGGAGATGGATAGAAAAACATTGATAGATAATGACACTTATTTATATTTTTAGAGACAAGTTATTGGAGTATAGGTTCGTATTCAAAATTTTTTCTTATATAGAACAATCTCTAACATGTCACCATATGAGATGTATTATAATAAGTTCCCATGTTTTAAGTATTTAATGGTATTTTTATTCCCTTTAATTATCAAAGTCAGTGGTGAAAATCAAGGGATGTTTTTTAGAAGAGGTGTTAATGGAATCTTCATAGGTTATCCTCCAAATGGAAGAGGATATAAAAGCTATAAAAGGATACAAATAAGACCATGAATATTAATGATGTAAAATTAATGGATCAAGAAAAGAAATATTATACACATGAGACAAAAAGTATTAGAGGTGATGAAGAGGAATATAGTTTGTCTAAACATCAGGATAAAGTTGTAGAAAAGGATAGAAATTGTAAATAAGTTCATATTGAAGATGGTGATTCATAAAACTAAAGTGATGAGGAGAAACTCCACTCATCTCATCCAAGGATGATAAAAATGAAGGAATTATGAAAATTTATTTGATATCAAGGTTGAAAAGTTTAAACTAGGAAAAATGTTACAAAAACATAACACACCTCAATATTTTCAAAGGTTGAACTTAGAGATGTTGAAGAAGATATGGTGCATCAAAAATGGGTTGATTCCATGAATTAGGTATTGTATCAAATAGATAAAAATGATGCATGGGAGTCGGGACCAAAACCTTAATACAAGAATATAATTGGAAAGAAATTATTTTTATGGAACAAGTATAATCAAAATTTTGACGTGATTAAAAAATTAAGACTTATACATAAGGGCTATTCATAGGTTGAAATGGGTGGATTTCAATGGGACTTTTCAAATAATTTATCAACTAAAAATAATAGGAATATCTCTTCTTATTGATTCCTAAAATAAAAAATAGTATTTTTCAAATGGATATCTAGTCTTTCTTCCAAAATGGTGTGTTGGAAGATGATGTTTTTATTGTGAAGCATTATGGTTTTTTATAGGAGAATATGAATATAATGCTTTCAAGTTAATGAAGACTTTATATGGGTTGAAATATGCTCTAGGATATTTTTACTCTAATATGAAAACCTATATAAATACATTAATGTTTGAAAAATTGAGTGGACATTAATCTCTATATCAATGATTAAAATAAAATATCTCTCATTATTAGGATATATGTATATGATATTGTTTTATGGAAATGATGAAGAATTATGTGGAGAGTTTTCGAAATAAGTAAAAGAGTAGTTTGAAATGTCTATTCTTGGTGAAATGTGATATTTTTTTGGTATATAAATTTCTCACAAAAAGATTATATCCATATTTCATAAGAAAATATGATGGATAACTAATTAAGATATTAAAAAATTATGACACAAGACTAGTTTCTACACCTATATCTATCGGAACCATGCTAACTAATGATGAATAAGGAAAAGAAGTGGATAAAAGTGAATTTAGAATCCTGATTGGAATTATGGTTTACTTAACAACATAAAGTATGCTAGAGTATATGCTTTCACCATGTATTCCATAATCCAATGTAATGAACCAACTTAGTTAGACCTGTCATTTCACCTGATAAGGAATTCCATAGGGCCTCAAGAACACCTCCCCATATTCTAAAGGCCACCACCAGTAACTAGGGTCTAAAAGATACAGTGAGGAGACTATACCCTATTTCCAGAGTTCATTAATAGAAAAAATAACCAAACTCATACATATGGATAAAAATCCGAATAAACATAATAAATAACAAAAATTGATGCATGATATAATAAATAAAATGCAACACATAGTTATATAGACCTAAGGAATGAAAAATATAGAGAAAATGGTCGACCACTATACCGACCAAATATAAAGATAAACTTAAAATAAATATAATGGGAACTACTGAAGATTCTGATCTAAAACTCATACATAGTCTCCATGATAATGGTGCTACACCAACCTAATATTGATACTCGACATGACCAACTCTGCTTGATCAAGAAAAACTAGGCCTCATCCCCATCCACTACAAAACTTGTGCTCCAACCTAAATGCTAACATCACCTCTTCCTGCACATCGGGGTTCATATATAGGGGGTGAGAATTAAATCTCAGTAGAACAACCCTAATAGTGGACCTGTAATATAATTTCATAAAAAGTGTATACACATGTGATATTCCTAGGATATCTAAACACTAAAAATAATTAGAAAAAAATAAATACAAAATAATAAAAGGGGTTAAACAAAAACAAGGAAAACAACAAACAATGGGTTCTAACCTAACACCTGAGTTAAATCTATACCCTCTATGGACCACACCATAGGATTTACAGCACATGTATCATCCTTTAACAATAAATCATACACGTCCTCCATGTCTAGATAAGAGCTCCAAGGCGTCTAAATGTAAAGGCATGAATTCCAGACCCTAGGGAGTAACTATAGGTGTCCACCCAAACAAGTTCATATACCAGGATCTATAACTCTAATAAATGATCTAAACAAGAAACTGATCTCTACTCCACACATCTAAGAAATTATAATATCCTATAAATCCTATAAAATAAATTAATTTCTAACATGGAAATAAAAAATTCACCATAACACGGGCTCTATCCTCATGGACCTGATTAATGAACTACCCTATAAGGTTCCATCTATATGACCATGATCATAGAACATCCATTGTATCAGGAGTGTGTTTTAAACCACAATAGCTAACCTCTATCCATGGTGTAACACTAAAATAGAGTGGTCTACTCATCCATATCACCAAATAAATCCCTAATACAATATAACCTCAACTATAAAATTGAGTATAGAACAGGATCAAACTTAGAACTAGTGAAAAATCTGAGATATTCTAAGGTCCTCATCACCAAACCAATGTCTTGAGTATAAACTAACTAAAACATCATGACTAATGGCCAACCAAAAATTGGTCTGTCTAACTATCAAACCCACTATCAAAATATAGGAACTACAACAACTGATCAAATATCAAAAAATAAAGCATGAGGCCTCACTCGGTCCCTTAGATCTCATAAACCAATAAAAAACAACCATGGTCTCCCAAAAACCCACCTTAGAGCCAAACCAAAAAACAAGGCCATGATCGACTAAAGATCCACAATTGAACTAAACCCTGAAAAAGGAAAATACACCATATGAGGGGTTTCTATATATTATCCAAATTATGGATTAAAAATAGTTCATAAAAATCTAAAATGGACCTTATTGGCCTCCAGATGATCCTTGATTAACAACACACCCAACAAGGAATCCAAAAGCAAAGAAAACCTACAAGATAATCTCAACATTTCTCATGAAAACCAAAAAATTACATCCTTTATAAGGGATCCTCAGCATAATGAAACATCAAGTAGAATCCCACATAGGAAATACTCATCTATACTTCCTAGAAAACAACCCATCCATTAGTTCAAACCATCCCAGAAGGGCATCTGCAACAGGTCCCTCATACCCATATTAAAATCTCAAAGGAACCCAACCATAACTTATATTTAATGGTATCAACCCAGCCCAATGGAATCAATAAATCTGGTCCAAAAAACCAAAAAATAAACCTCAACTACCCTAACATCAAGAAAAATTTCCCAATAACCATAGAAAACCCAAGATCTCCTAAGAGATACTTCACGAACCCACCTTTCGGGATTCATTCAAAAGAACCTTGAACAACACCATCCCGAAATCCAAAAATCCATGAAAATTAGTGACATTACAACCCTCACTTGGCTCTTATAGCTCAGAACACAAAGCACCAGAGGATCTTGAAACCAAAACTCTAATAAATCCTCTTGTAAATTCTCAAATTTTCATAACACTGTCCTAAAGGACTCATAACATTAAAATGATTCCAACATTGTGGTATTTGTGAAAAAAAATTAGAATGGACTACTCACAAGCCCAATTCTAACTACAGGGTGAAGAAATTAAAAAAATAACAAGGAAAGAAAAGTAAACAATATGTACTTTGGCTACATGGTGTGTAACCCCAAAGGTCCTTCCCAGCCATGTGCCATAGGCCCCTCAACATGTACTTCCCCAAAGTGCATAACATGTGAACCTAGTACCTGGCGTGTAACCCCACATGGGGTACCTGCCCATGTACCAGACTATACATAGAGGTTACACCACATTGGGTTCCCATCCATGTACCTATCCATGCACCCCCACAAGGGGTACAAATAATCACAGTACATGACCATTATCTTTATACCTCACACATGTTCTGTCCATGTACCCTACATGTCCATGTGCCTCCGACAAACCATGATTAACCAATACACGATGTGTACCCTAGATATATGGTGTGTAGTCCCAAAAACTAATATTTCCTATACAATAAGAACAAACGACCTATTTTCTTGAAACCAAATATCGTGTACATGGGTTTTTTGAAATAAAAAACCACCAAAACTATTTGAAACCCCAAATTCTCCCTAATTAAGACTATATCAACCCTCATAGGGGTCCTAATAACCCAAATAAGGATTTAAATAATAAAAATAACTATGTTTTATTGATTTATAGTGAAAAGTTCTAAAATGGGCTTACTACTAGGCAAAAACCGCTGATGCGTCACGCCGAATCCACTACCCATAGTCCATGTAATCTGATCTAGTCCATAGAATAACCCCTAGTGGTGCCTCTTATTTCTCCCTCTTCTCTCCCTCTACCTATTCATCTCCTGGACACAAGAAAACAAAACCTTGAAGGGGATTTCATGGGTAGACAAAGGGAAAAGAGGGAAAAGTAAAAGAAAAAAAATGATGAATAAACAAAAAGAAACCGAAAACAAAAAGGGGATGGCCTCAGTCCTAGAACCCATGATGGGATTATGCATCACCTAAGAAAAAACCAAATCAAGAATCAATAAAATAGATGATATCTCAATCTAATTCTCTATTAAAAATATATCATTGAATTAAAATAATTGATTAAATTAATATTTAGTTAAATAAATATTATATATTATTTGAAAATTAAAATGACTTATATTTCCACCAAACTACTATCCTAGGGTAAGAAAAATATTCTAGGACCCAAATATTTGTTAGAAAAATTATCTGAGATCATATAATTTGAGAAATTTTCATTTTTCCCCTAAAACACTTCTAGGAGAAAAAATTCAAATTTCCCCTGATTTTAACCACCCTTGATGACATGGGGCATCATAAACTCCCCAAAACATATGCTTCTAACCCCTTTTAAGCCTAAGTAGTCAAAAATCATCCATTGTCTTACCCAATTACTATTATACAAGACATTATCTTAACGGTCCATCAAACTATATTATTGAATACTAAACTCTCCCCCAACATGATATACATTTAACCATGATCAATCTGATACTCTCCCCCATAATAGTATCACTATCATCACATCAATTCCCAAATGGAAAACCAAACCACCCACACTATGTCCATCACTAAATGAAATATATAGATGTTTCTAAATGATTCACACCTGAAAACTGCCAAAAAACTTCAATAACCCACCCTCATTCCTCGACCGCCAATAAAAGAAACCCCCATATTCAAAAAATCACTTAAAACATGGTTAATTACCACAAATATCCAATGGTTCAATTCCCAACACAAGTATTTTCTTAAAAATATATCAAAAGTTCAATAGGAATCTCTCTCACATGGTCCAAGTCCTAACAAAACTAAGATAACACACCTAAAACCACTGACTATGCCCCATAATTTGGTCACTTCTAACATTCCAACACACTTGTGACACTCCTCTTTAAAATTGAGGCACCTACCTCATTACATGATCAACCACATGATCACCCTCTACTCAGCCAACAATCCAAATCCAAAGCATCCAACCACTCTTCCTCTGCTTTATATAAAACAAATTCAAAAGGAGAAGGGCCATGGGTCTAACCAAACCTTCCCTATAAAGCCACTCATGAGACATGGAGCAATCCCAATGCTCCATTTCTCAAACACCAGACATCCTCATTCCTAACAAAACTATTACAACCCTGCTCTTTATTACACAATTAGACATTCTTTATTACAAAAACTTGCACTTAATACAACCAAAAATATTGATAGGTATAGTTTATTTGGGGATTAGTAACATTACATGAAAACTTAATACATAAAATACAACATCATTATTAAAAACTTCTTTTGCATGACCACAACATTCCTTCATACTTATCATTACATGGGATAACCTGAGGACATACATAAGAAAATGGTGTTCTATAAATACCAGTAAGGGATTAAAAAAGGTATAACATTAATAATACAATACATGTTATGAAATGAGAATATTAATAGAGCACAAGAGAAACATGAACATAAATTCATGATATAACATGATTATCATAACATGAAAATGTGAAAACAACTTAAAACACTGCATCATTAACTTAAAGAAATCTAGTAAACCCATGTCCCAACATTTAAAAAAATGTCCAAAAAGAAATCAGGTAAAACCTTGTCCCAACATGATGTATCATGATACTAAAAATCACCCAATGCATTGTAATTCAATCAGGGTGCACCGTTCATACTCATTTCAATCCAATTCTTAAGTGTGCCACATAGATCATATACCGTGGATTCATTCAACATCATCATTTTTTCCCATGATCAAAGAGTGTGGAATAAAAAAATGTAATTATCATTCAATAAGTATATGTTCATAAAGTTGAATAACCTTGAAATATAAATGGGTATTTTATTCACTACACGATGATTTTGGCTTGGAAAATTGTGGTGCTATTTTGACATCATAACGACGTTATATAGAGATTCATAAATCGGGTTCATGAGAGAGAAATGGGCCTACCATAATTTATACTTGAAGTAGATAGTAATGGAATAATGTAACATAATATCCCAACATATGAAATTTAATTTAGACGCATAATAAATAATAAATGCTTGAATGAAAAAAAGAAGAGAGAAACCCCTTACAAAACTTCTGCATGGTAATGGTTGTACCCAAAAGGAATTAATGAGTGACAAAGGGGTCTCTAATAATTAAAACATAAAGAGGGAAGTATGGGGGAGGTTAAAAATAATATCCAAAAAATTTTAATTTAAAATAAAATGGTATAACAACATAAAGAAACATGGACAAAAATGAGAAAGGAAGGAATTCCTTAATTGGATGTGTGGTCCCAAAGGCTTGGGAGAGGATTGAGAGAGGATTCTTGGGATCTTGGGATGCCTTGGGGTGATTATTGAGAAGGTAGGACAGATTAGGGATGTGATCAAATTATTTTGAGTGAAGAGATGTGTGAGATTGGGTGGGTTTATATGGGTAATGAGAGGGGAATTATTTATTATTTCACAGACTTAGATTTAAGAACCTATATAATTAAATAATCAAAACCACAAACCTTACCATGGTTGTGGCCCATGGTTTTTTCCCAATATTAGTGGAAAAAATTATTTTATAAGTCCAATGGCCGAACATATTAAAATAATATCCTTGCTTTTGTGGTGGTGAGTCACATTATAAAATAAATGAATTTAAAATCATAAAATATATTATACATTTTGGAGGATTCACTAAGGATTTATAAAATAAGTAAAAAAATTATAAAATAAAATTATTTTAATGGGAAAAATATATTGGGTTGATAATACCCATTATATTATTTATTACATCATTTTGGGGTCATTATTATGTGATAAAACAAACTATATATTTATATATTATTTAATTTTTACCCAAAAATTTGACTGTCTCTGAAAATTATGAAAAAATAACCATTGGATAATTTCGATGTCCTAATTAAAAAAATAATATTCATTTTATCTAAATAATTTTCAAAATATGTTATTTTTTACTTTTAAAATAAAAAATTGACATTTATAGAAAATTGACGGGTTTTGACAAATACAATTTTTTAACCTTAATAAAAATTACATTTGACATCATAAAACTTATATAATCATTTATTATTAATAAAATAAATTTGATAATAATATTTTATTAAAATATTAATAATTTCAAAAATTCATTAATTTCTTAAAGTATATTCTTTAACTAAAAAAATACACTTTTTGTTTTATTATATAAAAATATAACTCTTATCAAACTGATTTCCTAAAAATTAATAGATAAAGAACTATTATAATCACCATTTCTGAGAATTATTTTTTTAATATTATTAATAAAAAACCTTATTTTAATATAATAATGTATATATTTCTCAAAATTACCATTTTTATCCAAAAACTCAATTTATCAAATTTATCATTCTTTTAAGAAAGACTCTTCTAATAAAGAAATTGATGGTATAAGAATTTTTTTATTAAAAGTGATTACACAATAAGTAACTAATACCTTGTTACATAACCCCTTATAACACCTTCATAATACCTAAGGGTAAGGTGTGTGATGGTGATAGACTCTTGGGGACACTCAGATAACATCACCTGGCTGGTAATCTCTATTAACTTGAACGTCTCCCATAGGCGATCCCGTTCAAGATTAACATGTTGAAGATCAGCTTGGGCTAGGTCAATAATGAAGACCAGTGACGCTAAATCCTTCCCATGCTCATAAAAATGAGCTTCGTATGACCTGAGTCTACTGGATGAGTCTATCCTCTACTTTGTCTGTGTTGAAAGTAATTTTTTAAAACCTTATACTTATATTAGTTGTGTGATAATTGTTCAATTTCTATATTATCAACAGTGTCAATACTTAATGGTAATTTAAACCCAAAAATAAAAAATAAAAAGTGCATATGTTTTCTATATCCATAATACTTTAAAAGAAATTGAATTTCATTCATAAATGTTCGGGTCATTACAACATTCCCCCCTTAAGAAATTTTACCCTCAAAATTTCATTTTTCCACTATAAAATAGATGAGGGTAACTTTACCTCATCACTTCCTCCGGTTCCCATGTTGCTTCTTCAAACTTTTGGTTTCTCCACAACACTTTGACGAGGGGCATTGTCTTATTTCTTAAAAAAAATTCCATGACATATAAGATCTTTAATAGCTTATCTTAATAAGAAAGGTCACTCTCCAATGGTACCACCTCTGGATTGAGTACATACGATGGGTCAGGTATGTACTTCCTCAAAAGTAATACATGAAATACATCATGTACTTGAGATAGGTTTTGTGGGAGTGTTAGTCGATAGGCCACTGCTTCGATGCGATCAAGGATATCAAAAGGGCTAATATACCTTGGAATAAGATTTCCATTATTCCAAAATATCATCACTTCATTCCATAGAGATATGTATAGGAAAACCATATCTCCCATAAAAAACTCTAGGTCTCTTCGGCGGTTGTCAGTATAGCTCTTTTTTCGACTCTGAGAATCTTTGATGCATTGCTGGATGGCCTTAAAATTCTCCAACATTTCTTCAACCATTTCTGGACCTAGAAGTTTTTTCTCCCCAACTTTGTCCCAACATGCTGGTGTTCTACACCTCTTCCCATAAAGGGATTTATATTAAGCCATTTGGATGATTGAGTAGAAACTGTTTTTGTAAGATAACTCAACCAGAGGAAGATGTTGATCTCATCCTCCTTTGAAGCATATTGATCATGCTCCCAAAATGTACTCAAGTGTTTTATAGTTCGCTCATATTGGCCATCAGTTTGAGGATGATAAGCCATACTGAAGTTCAGATCATTATTCCGAGCATGTTGGAGACTCTTCTAGAATATAGAGGTGAATCTTGGATCTCAAATAGATACAATCGATAGTGGAACACCATGAAACCTTACCACTTATTTTATGTATATCTGTACCAGTTGATCCAATAAAAAATCATCACGAATTGAAATGAATTGTGTAGTATTTTTAAGACAATCCAAAAAAACCCAAATAGAATTGATTCCATTGAATGTCTTTGGAAGTCCAGTCATAAAGTCCATGGTAATCTTCTCCCATTTCCATGTTAGTATGGGTAATGGTTTCATCATCCCCTTAGACTTCTGCCTATCATTCTTCACTTGCTAACATACAAGGTACTTTGATGTATATTTGGTGATATCATTCTTCATGTTATCCCACCAATAATGATCTCGGAGATCCTGATACATATTTGTGTTTCATGGGTGGATGGAGAAATTTAAACAATGTAAATAATCCCAAAGTTCTTTCTTTAACTCTATATTTGATGGAACACATAGTATTGACCCAAACCTCGCAATTCTTTCTTCATTAACATTGAACTCCAAGGATTTACCTTTTCAAATATTTTCCACATTCTTCTGAATTCCCACATTATCTTTTTGATCATCCTTTAACCTTTCCAAAAGATATGACTGATAAATAATTTGTGAAAGGATTGATGATGTTTCCTTCTTTATGATTCCCATCTCTATCTTCATCAAATTTGAGAAGATTGGATCCTTTTCAATTATCATAAATGATAGAATTGTTGTGTCCTTTCTACTTAGAGCATCTTCCACCTTGTTCACTTTCCTAGGGTGGTAATGTATTGACTAGTTGTAATCCTTGATGAGATCTAACCATATTCGTTGGCGCATGTTCATCTATTTCTGTTTGAATATATATTTGAGACTTTTATGGTCCTTATATATTTCAAAATTTTCCCCAAAGAGATAATTCCACCATATTTTTAATTTAAAGATCACAGTTGCCAACCCCAAATCATGCATGGGATAGTTTTTCTCATGAATTTTCAACTTCCTTGAGGCATAGGCGATGAATTTTCTATTTTTCATCAACACACATCCTAGGACATTATTTGAAGCACCGCTGAAGATTATGAAAAGCTCCCCACTTGTGGGTAGTATGAGCACATGGTCAGTGATAAGACTTTTCTTTAACCCCATAAATATTTATTCACATTCAACATTCCAAGAAAACATAGCTCCCTTTCGAGTTATCTTGGTAATAGGGTTTGGAAATCAGGAGAAATTTCTCACAAATCGGAGATAATAACCAGCTAAACCCAAGAACCTACGGATATCTGTCATAGATGTTAGCCTCAACCATCCCTCAATTTATTTTGTTTTGGGAGGATGCAGAGATATCCTATTTCTTATGATGATATTCCCCAAGAATAATACTTCCATTAACCAGAACTCATAGTTTATGTACTTTTCATAGAGCTTATCCTTTTCAAGGTCTCTAGTATAGTGCTTAGATAATTCTCATGCTCCTCCTTGGTTTTGGAGTATATTAGAATATCATAAATAATGACAACCAAAATATTTGTCGAGGTGATCTCTAAAGACAATATTCATCAAGTCCATGAATATTGATGGAGAATTGGTGAGTCTAAAAGGAATTAAAATTAATTCATAGTGCTTGTACCTTGTATGAAAAGAAGAGTTGGGGATATCCTCTTTCTTCACCCTTACTTGGTAGTATCCTGAACACAGATCCACCTTGGAGAAGTATTGCGCTCCATGTAGCTGATCAAATAAGTCATCAATTTGCGAAAAAGGATACTTTTTATTTATCATGATTTTTTTGAGCTCGTGCTAATCAATGCACAGGTGCATTGACCCATCCTTCTTCTTGACAAAGAGGACTGGTGCACCCCATGGTGATGCACTTGGGCATATAAACCCTTTATCCAGATTCTCCTATATTTGTTTCTTTATCTCCCCATGATCTACAAAAACCATTCTCTATGGATTCTTGGATATTGGAAACACCCCAAGTATAAGATTAATCGAAAATTCAACATCTCTTCTAGGAGGAAGTCCAATAAACTCTTCAAGAAACACATCAGTGAGTTCCCTTATAGTAGGCATGCATTCAAGGATAGTTCCTTCCTTAGACTCAACCATATAAGAAAGATACACATTCTCATAGGGATATAATATACATTCTTGAGATGATTGTTCTAAAGAAGATTTGTCCTTCTCCTTTCACTTGTACTGAATTGGGGTTCAATTCACTATATGGAGAGTGATTTCCATCTTGGGATAGCTTATGTTGACTCTAAATAGGGAAATACAATCCATGCCAAACATTTCATCAAACTCCACTAAGGGAAGTATGATGAGGTTTTTCGGGTAGTTCAATCCACAAATTGTGATAGGGGAAGAGTTATATTCATGGGATGTAATAATTTCCCCATTTTCCATTCTAACCGACATCTCTACTTACATGATTTTTGGTGGTGTTTGGATTGTTCTACTAAACTTTTAGGATATAAAAGAATGCATAGAACCAAGATCAAAAAGTATGTTCTCTATTCTTGAATGAATAATGAGCGTACCTGTCACCAATTCTTTATTAGGATTTTCTTAGGTAGTAGTAATGTAAAAATATCTCCCTTCCTACCTTAGAGGTTTTTAGTTGCCTCCAATTACCCTTGTATTAGGGAAATGGTTCGCAAAGTGCCCTAGTTCCTTGCAGTTGTAGCAAAGAAAAATGCACTGAGTTTTGACCAGAGCATTCATTTCCTCTACCACACTATTGGGTCTCTCTCTCCAACAATTGTTAGCTAGGTTCCCTTCTCTTATTTACCTAAATCACTTCCTCGCCCCCTTCAAGAAATTTATAGGATGCTTCTTCCTACACCTTTGGAAAGTAGGATGTTGGAATTTCTTAGCACCATTGGTTTTGTCTATCGGAACTCCAGAATTAAAGTCCACTTTCAGATTTTTACCCCCATGATACCCTTGAGATTCACCAATCTCCATCTTGACATTGAGGGAACATCGGACAATATCCTTATATATTTCAATGTCTTGGATTGCTAGGGCTTTTGTAGGCGAGGTTTTAGCCCACCAAAGAATCCTCCAACCTTGAATTCAGGTGTAACAAAAAATCCATAGCCGTATCGTGAAATACTTGTGAAGTTTTCCTCATATTCTATAATGGATTCATTGACTTTTTACATGAGGGAAAGAAATTACATTTCCATATTATGTCAGAGGGTGCGAGGAAAATATTTATAAAAAATAAATTTCTGGAAATCATTCCATTCCAATGCATCGATCTCTTCTTCAGGATTCATATTTTCGATCAATGTCCACAATTGATCATCTTCACCATCCATATGATAAGTAGATATAACAACCTTATCTTTTTCGGATCATTGAAGGATATAGAATATATTTTCAATGGAATTGATCCATTGTTCAGTGATTGAGGGATCAAATGATCCATTGAAAGTAGGAGGCCTTTGTCTCATGAATCTCTCGATTACAACTTGTTCTTTCCCCAGTGGAGATGTTTCCTCCACACTTCTCCTCTCGTCTTTCTCTGGCGATGATGTATCCTCCACGCTTCTCCTCTTGAATTTCTCCGGTGATGATGTTTCCTCCACACTGCTCTCTCTCTCTCTGTTTTTCTATCTCTCTTTCTTGACTCTCCCTCCTCTGTGAAGACACTTTGTTTTTCTTTTTTTCCACCTCTTTGTGCTCTGATCTCGTGTTCCATATCTCCTCTTCAAGTCGGATTTGAATAACAGGATACGATGAGATTTTGGGCTAGTGGTTTGGTGGACGATAGTTATCCAGGCATTTCTAGAGTAGGCCGTTCTTCATAGGGTTTCAATCACATTTACTATTTGGGTTTTGTCCCACTTTATTTTTTCTTGTTTTGGTTTCTTTGGTTTGGGATTTTATTCTATGTTTTCTTTCTATTGTGTTTCTCCCTAGGGATTCAATCCCAAATCCTTATTCGGTTTTTGTCCTTCTTTCTTCCTCCTTTCATTCTTGTTTTTTACTGATGTTGGATGTTAATATTTTATTGTTGTTTTGTGCCATCCATATCTCTGGGTGTTTTTGATGGTTTGGATGATGTTGATGATGATGATCTTATGTACCACAGCGGTGATGATTATGGATTCTCTAGGTGTCATCGGATGGTGTCTCTCGACGGCTCGGCACTGTCATTTCCATTGGCGGTTCCCGGTGCCAATGACGGTGTTTGTGGTTCTCGACAAAAATAGGGGCTTCGATGGAAGATTCCCGAGGGTGGTCGATGTCTTCGATGTCTGTTTCGATCTTCTGGTTTTCTTCCTCACTATCGGTTCCAGATCTCGTTTGTGGTTTCTTTTTCTGGTTTTGGTCTTTGGTGGCAAGATGACGAGACAATGGCGATGGGATTCAATGTTCTGGTGGGATGCCTGCTCAACGACAACGATGTGGTAGTAGATCGGAGTCGGAGATTTTTTGCGGTTTTGGTGGTGAACGTCGGATAAGTGGCTGTCGGTGTCGATGCAAGATGATGATGTTGACGGTGATGGATCGATGAAACGACAGTGATGGTTATGAAAGGATGAGATCGGCATTGGGATGATTGCGGAAGATTTTCAAACAGAGGTTTTCTTTGACGGCGAAGATGATTGATGGTGGTAGCCAGTGATGGGGCGCGTGAAGTGGGCTAGAACATGGCCTGAGTTTGGTGTTGTTTTCCTTTTAAAATTTGAAATTTAAAATCTGGAAATAATTTGGGTGGGGTTTGGTTTTTATAGTGGCGGGTTATGATTTTGAATCTTGTTGGATTGCATTGGTTTGTGTTGGGTTCACACTTAGCCTTTAAAAGTGTCACTAGAAAATATAAAAATATGGATTGGATGGTTTTTAGTTCGAGTCCTCCTATTACATTCCATTTTCTGGAATAAAAATAAAATTAGGGGTAAGTATTTTATACTATTAAAAACATAAAGGGGAATCCAATGACAAAAGGGATAACTTATAAATTACATTTATCCTAGTAACTTATGAATTTCAAGGATTCAATCTAAGTTATCCATGAGCTATTTTCTGACATTTACTCTTATAGGATTTTCCTCCCTTAATAATGGTTCATACTAATATTATTAATTTACCAAAGAATATCCCCTGGGAGTGTCGAACCAAGAGTGAATCAAGGCCCATTTTTGTGCCCCAGTTCACATTCGATTCTAGCTCAAAGCGGTGTTTTTGGGTTTTACCCCTAGATACATCTGTGCCAGAGCCACCTCTACTTGTTAGTATCCCAACATGGATTTATTTTATTTATAAACCACTTTATCTATAATCACCAAAATTTAGGGATTATTTTCTTATACTCAATCTTATCCCTAAGGCTTTCACTAGAGTTTTATAACTCTAATCCAAAAAATAACTAAACCTATCCTATGATACCAACCATAACAACCAGCTCTTTATTACTCAATTAGACATGCTTTATTACATAAAATTTCACTTAATAAAACTTAGAATATTGAGTGGTCTAGTGTATTTCTAGATTAGTAACATTACATGAAAACTTAATACATAAAATATAACATCTTTATTGAAAAATTCTCTTACATGACCACAACATTCCTTCATACATAGCATTTCATGGGATAACCTAAGGACATAAATAATAAAAGGGTGAGCTATAAAGCCCAGTAAGGGAGTGAACAAGGTATGGCATGAAGAATAAAATACATGTTTAGAAATGGAAATATCAATGGAGTAAAAGAAAAAATGAACATAAAGGTATGATATAACATTATTATCATAACATGGAAATGTGGCAAAAACTTAAAGCATTGCATAATTAACATAAAGGAATCAGGTAAACCCGTGTCCCAATAAGGTGAAAAAATGTCCTAAAAATAATTAGGGAAAACCCTATCATAACATGATATATCAGGATACTAAACGTTACCCAATTCATTGGAGCGCTATCAAGGCACACCCTTCATATTCATTTCAATCTCACGCTTAAGTGTGCCACATAGATCATATAACATGAATTCATTCATCATCATAATTTTATTCCATGATCAAAGAATGAGGAATTAATAATTTTAAGTACCATTGAATAAGAATATTTTCATAAAGGTGAATACCCTAGATAGATAAATGGGTATGGTATTCAATACATGATGTTTTTGGCATGGAAAATCATGATGCCATTTCTGCAGCATAACAGCATTATATAGAGATTTATAAATTGGGTTGATGAGAGAGAAATGGGTATCTCATTATTTATAAATGAAATAGAAATTAAGGGAATAATGGAACAAAATATCCCAACATATGAAATGGAATTTAGATTCATCACATAGAAGAAATTCTTGAACGAAAATAAGAAGAGAGAAATCTCTTATGGGAATTATGGCATGGTAATGGGTGTACATAGAAGGCATTGATGAGAGAGAAAGGGGTATCTCATAATTCAAAAATAATTAAGGAAGTATGGGGGAGGTTTGAAATCAAACCCCAACATTTTTTATTGAAAATAAAAGGGTATAACAACATAAAGAAACTTGGAAAAAATGAGAAAGAAAGGAATCCCTTAGTTGGATATGTGATCCCAAAGGCTTGGAAGAGGCTTGAGAGAGGCTTCTTGGGAGATTGGGGTGCCTTAGAGGGATTATAAATAGTATAGGATAGGTTAGGAACGC
The DNA here is from genome assembly GCA_963277665.1 of Viscum album. NCBI lineage: Eukaryota > Viridiplantae > Streptophyta > Magnoliopsida > Santalales > Viscaceae > Viscum > Viscum album. Next base: position 564,701,091 of record OY728125.1, read on the forward strand.
TATAAAAGGATTTTTAGTGAATATAAGTTATATATTGGGTGGGTTTATATAGGAAATGAGAAGATAATTCTTTAATATTTCACAAACATAGGTTTTGGAACCTATATAATTAAATACTGAAAACCACAAACCTTTGCATGTTTTTTTCCCATTTTTTTTCCAAATAGAAGTGGAAAAAATTATTTTATAAGTCCAATGGCCGAAAATATTAAAATATTATCCTTTCTTTTGTTGAGGTGAGTCACATTATAAAAGAAATGAATTTAAAATCACAAAATATATTATACATTTTGGAGGATTCACTAAGGCTTTATAAAATATGTAAAACAAATCTAAAATAAAATTATTTTAATGGAAAAAAATATATTGGGCTGAGAATACCCATTATAGTATTTATTACATCATTTTGGGGACATTATGATGTCATAAAACAAACTATATATTTATATATTATTTAAATTTTACCCAAAAATTCGAATGTCTCAGAAAATTATAAAAAAATCATCATTGGATAATTTCAAAATATTTAATCCAAAAATAATATTCATTTTATCTAAATAATTTTCTAAATATTTGATTTTTTACTTTTAAAATAGAAAATTGGAATTTATCGAATATTGACGGGTTTTAACAAAAACAATTTTTTAACCTTAATGAAAATTACATTTGGCTTCATAAAAATTATTTAATTATTTATTATTAATAAAATAAATTTGATAAAAATATTTTATTAAAATTTTAATTATTTAAAAAATTCATTAATTTCTTAATATAGTTTCCTTAATTAAAAAAATATAGTTTCAGTTTTATCGTATAAAAATATAACTCTTATCAAACTGATTTTATAATATTTTACAGATAAGAAAATGATATAATCTTCATTAATAATAATTTTTTTTATAATATTATTAATAAAAACCGTAGTTTAATATAATAATGTATATATTTCTCAAAATTACAATTTTTAACTCAAAACTCAATTTATCAAATTTATCATTCTTTTAAGAAATAATATTCTCATAAAAGTATTGATGTAACAAGAATTTTATTTATAAAAGGGATTACACAATAAGTAACTAATACCTTGTTACATATACCCTTATAACACTCTCATAAGACCTAATGTTATGGTGTGTGATGGTGACAAACTCTTGGGGCGACTCAGATAACATCGTCAGGGTGGTAATCTCTATTAACTTGAACTTCTCTTGTAGGCGATCTCATTCAAGATTAACATGTTGAATCTCATCTTTGGATTGGTCAAAAGAGAAGCCCAGTGATGCTACCACCTTCACAAGCTTCGGCAACTGAGCTTCGTATGGCCTGAGTCTACTGGATGAGGTCATCCTTTCCTTTTTCTATATTGAAAGTATTTTTTTTAAACCTTATATTTATATTAGTTATGTGATCATTGTTTAATGGCTATATTATCAATGGTAATGATACTTAATGGTAATTTAAAAATAAAAAAATAAAAATAAAAGTGCATATGTTTTCTATATCCATAAGACATTAAAAGAAAGAGAATTTTATTCATAAATGTTCAGGTCATTACAAAAACCTTATTGATAATAGAACTTAATGGACCCAACAAGGAAGAACAACCATGACCACTCAAGCCATGGTTAAAAGAAGGACCACATGCCCCACCACAAGTCCCAACATACAAAACATGGCAAGAACATATCCCTCTTAAGAAACATGAACCTAGGATATTAGGGATCCACCACCTTTGGGAAACTCAATACTGATCCAAATATATCTCATGATCACTTTCCCTCATTAAGCCACCAATAGATCCCTCACATCCCAAAACTAACACATAAGAGTTTTTGTGCATCCCTTGATGAAGGGGATACATCTCTATCACCAAAAAAACATCTTTCCACGTGATTCAAATGACCTATCATCAGATGAAAATATATTCATTTGGTTTAGTTGAGTATAATTCCACCATGTATCTATAAATAATACACTATATATGTCATTGGAGACACTTTAAACCACTAAACCTCCATCGTCAGTGAAACACCACAAAAACATGAATATATTATTTGAATCCTACATGCCTATAATGATGCATGAGCATTGGACACCTTCTAATGGGCCAAGATCAAAAATAAAAATAAACCATAAATCCACAAATCCAAGTATATCTTGCTAGGTGAAATCACAAAACCGTAAAAATGGAAACCAAGAAAATCAATCCAATGATTTGGAAACTTGGGCTTCCTATGTAAAAGGTATTCTTGATACAATAGTATGATATCCATATCATGTTATGACACATTCCTAGAACATGTGTATACTAACTTCCCAAATCTTTAAACCAAACACCATTGATACCAATTTTTAATGAACCATCCCAGATTGACCTAACATCTCACACAATTTGGCTTGCCACAAGGTCTCAAGCATGCCTTACAGTATGATAGAGGCTTCAAAACAACATCTAGGATCTAAAAGTTACATTGTAGAGACTATACAATCTATTCATAGTGTAACAGTAATAAAAAATAAACAAACTAATACATAGGGATAAAGACCAGTTTACACATAAAAAATAACTGAAATTGAAGCATGAAATAACAAATAAAATGTGGAACATAGTCATATAGACCCAAATAAAGAAAAAAATACAACAACTGATTTCCCACTAAGTTAACCATATATAATAAATAAATTCAAAATAAATATAAAAGGCTTTACTTCCAACTCCAATATGAACCTCATACTCGGCCACCATGATGCTTGAGCTTCACCATCCCAATCCTAAGACCCCAAAAAAGAGGAACATCTCAATTAGGTAACACTGGGCCTCAACCCAATCAATTTTGGAACATATTCTCCCACTTTTAAGTAGACATAAAGTCTATATTAACACTGAGGTTCACATATATGGGGTGAGAAGTAAATCTCTGTAGGCCACCCCCAATGTTGGACCTATAATCTGCTACCATAATAAGTGCATACACACATGATATTCCCATCCTATCTGAACACTAAAAATATATTTCAGAAAATAAATACACAAAAATAAAATGGGGATAAATCCATCCTATCGAAACACTAATAATATATTGCAGAAAATAAATACACAAAAATAAAATGGGGATAAATAAAAACAAGAAAAAAAACAACAACCATTTTTATCCTGAAACCAAAGGAAAATATACCCCTTCTCTGACCCACACCAGATCATTTACAATACATGGATCACCCTTCCATATGACATCAAGTGTTTTCACTGGATCTAAATAGGATCTCCATGAAATATGAATGAAAAGGCATGAATTCCAAACCATAGGGCATAACCATATCCATAAAATAAACCACTGTATCTACCAGGATAAGGGAATCAAATGGAATAATCCAAACTAGAGATAGACCTCCACTCTATACATATGAGAAACTATAATATCTAAAAAGTCTTGAAAAACAAATCAGTCTATAACATGGAACCAATAACTGCACCATTATACACGATTCATCCACATGGACCAAATAAATGTACTTCTCTAAAGGGATCTATCCATAAAACTGAAAGCACAAAGAATCCATGGTACTAGGAGCATATCAAAATCAATGAAATCTAACCTCTAGTTTGGGAATAACACTCAACTAGAGGGGATCTCTCACTTAGATCCCCAATTATCTCCCTAATACCATCTAACCAAAAATATCAAACAGAGGAGAGAACCAAATAAAACATAGGGATGTCCCACTATCCAGTATATTCCAAGGGCCTCTTACCCTAAGTAAAGTTCTGATCACAAATCGCCTCAATGATCATGGCCAAATGATAACTGAATGTGGGATGATCCAACTCTCAAACCCACCATCTGAATAGTTGAACTAGTAGTGCCAATCAAATCTTGGCCAACAAATCATGAGTCCTCTATTGATCCCAAAGATATAAGAACCCAATAAAATATTAACCATGGGATCTAAACGAATCACCTCAGGGATAAATAAAATCTTAGGGATACACTCGACCACATATCCATAATCCAACTAAAGTCCAAAATGGGGGTTCCCCTTTTCATCAAAATCATTGGTCATGCTAAGTGTGGAAACATCCCAAACAACCCTTAGTGGCCTACCAAAGTTACTCGATTAAAAAAATTCCCAATGGGGAATCCAAAACAAAATAACACCAACAAGGACGTCTCAATATGTCTCTTTACTACCCCAAAATAAGGATACCCTCTACAAGGGGTCCTTAGCCCAACAAAACCTTAGTGAAAGTACCACACAAGAAAAATCTAGCAGGCCTTATAAAAAAACCATCCATGAGAACCAACTTCCCCACAAGGGTATCCACTACAGGCCCCTCAAACCCATTTTAATATCTAAATAACACCCATACATAACCACCATCCAAAGGTGACAACCTAACCCAAAGGCTCCGACAACCCTAGCCCTTAAATCCAAGAGATAAATCTTAACTTCTCTAAATTCTATTAGCTTATCTTGATAGCTAGGAAAACCCATGATCTCCCCAGATATACTACACAATCCCATGTTTTGGGATATGCACAAAAGAACCTCTAAAAACACAGGCCTAACATCCACAATGTATTCTAAATAAAGTGGGCACAACCCTCAATTAGGAATCATAGCTTGCATCCTAACCCATTAGAGTATTTTGAAACCAATCCTTAAAGAGACCCTCTTGGAATTCTCATCCATACGAAAAGAATACATATGGACTCTAAAAGTTCAAAGGATTCCACCATCATAGTCTATGTGGAAACACAATCAGAGTGGACTACTCACAAGTTCATTTCTAACTCCAGGTTGAAAAATAGGAAGAAAATACCTAGAAAACAAAAGTTTATGATATTTACTTTGGATACACTATATGTAACCCCAAATTGATAATTCCTAGATAGGATCAATGTATCACAGATAGGGGGAGGGGATGAATATGTGATATATTTTTATTTTATGTTTCCTTTCTTTTGAAATAACCTTCGACTCCTGTTAAATATTTTTCACATTGTTGAAAACAAAAAAATCACACATTTATAAGAACATAAGTATTTAAATGGTTCACTACTCAGCAATAGTAGTTATGCCCTTGGAATTCTTTAGAAACAATCCAATACCACACAATCCACTAGAAAACAATCCTTTTCTACAGATGAAAACAAGTAGGATATACCCTTACACTTGTGTAACACTATGATCAATAAAAAAGTACATGTTATTCTTATAGAATGAACTATATAATACAATTTTATGTAATAAGTAATGAAAAATTCATTATTTGGTTCAAAACAAGTTACTATGATTCCTTAACAACTTCCATAAGAAAACCTTCAAAACAAAATTGTTCACTTTTCTACCTAGCAATAAGTAAAAACTGATTTTCTAAAAAAATTGAGTCTGATTCTTTAGTCTGACTGCTCAGTCGGTAAATATAACTCTACCAGAATAAAACTAAACCAATTCTGAACTTCTTCCTTCTTATTCTGGAAAACCGTCAGTCTGATGGTTCTGTCTGATGACCTATCTTGATATGAGAAACTCTGACCACTAACATTATTTGGTCTGGAACACTTTGCCTGGTAAAATCTATCTAGAATCTTCTTCACAATAGAACTTAAAATCATCTCCCTCTTTGTCTTTACATAAATAGTGTTCTCATCCAATAGAAAGTATAATGTATTTCCTTCCATTTATAGGTGTTCCAAAAGTTTCAAGGGAAGGAACTTACTTTTTTTTTCCTGATCAATGAAATTTTTAATTCTATGAATTTTAATTTCATTTAAAACTCATCTTTGACTTCTTTAGTGCTTCTAAACTCTTATAGAATATTCTATAACCTTATAAAATATTCTCACATCTTCATCTTTCTTCAAACATTCTAACTATTATTCAATCTGATACCGATATTTGTTCTAACGTTTCTTCATTATGATGAAAAAATATCAAAACAAAATACTTATCATTGTGATTAAAACCTATGTAACGCATAAGACTTCTCATTAAATTTATCCATACCAACTATAAAAATAAAACATTCTGAAGCTTCGTACCAACTGAAAAACATACAAATTTGTATAAATTCTACCATAAACATAGTTGAATCTTATGAAGCATTTGAAACCCAATTAGATAATAATTTAGTATAAAACATCTCTTTGACAACACATACAAAATGTATTCAAGGTATTTATACTTTTATTTAAATCCTCAGACCATTGATCCTAAATCTGATGAATTAAAACATTCGATGACATATCGGTGTCAGCATACATCTAATGGATCGGTCTCTGACTTACTCTCATTTATTAGTGATAATTCCAGTCTGATAATCTGCACCACTTCTTGTCTAATGACTCTTGATCCAATTGAAAAACAATTCAGCCTGATGAAAATGGATGACAACATTGTTTATCATCATCTGGTTGATCGTTCCCAAAAAAAATAGTTAACTATTCACAAGTCCCAATAATTCTTAAATAAAAGAATTCTTCCTCTAATGGATCAATAGAACACTAATTCCATTGGACTAGTTTTAGCAGCTGAACAATCTTTGACTTCAGTAACTTCCAAATTCCCTATATTTTATCTTTATATATACTTATGCTTGTAATAATAACTTCATCATGACATTTGAAACTTTTAGGGCTGGTAAATCATCATCTGAATTACATTGGAAGGTTTTTATTATTTTACATCATTTCAGTATCTTCATTTTTCCTATCCAAACCCCAATCTGATTTCCAAATTTCAGACACCTTTTTTCCATTTCTTTCATAACCCTCGCATCACAAGTTTCCTAGTAAATTTATGATTTATGAGAACTCTAAGATCATAAATGCATTATCATATTTAGTATGGTGACTTTCATAATCTGATACACTTTCTCATATAGATCAAAAATTTCTTTCCAGACACAAGGTGAGATAAAAAAACATCTTTCACAAAATTTCTTCAAAACAGAAAATCGAAACCAATGAACTTTATTATAAATAATTTCTCTAATTCTATAGTTACTTTCAAACATTTAATTATTTTCATCATATCATCAAAACTTATAAAGTAAGTTTATTTATTTTCTTGACAATAAAATACAAAATAATCATCATGTACTTCATTCAGCATCAAAACCCACCTTTAGTCAACTTGGTCATAATGGTATCCCCTATGGATTTTTTTGTCAATGAAGGTTCATAAGTCACTAAACTTTTTATCCTCAAGATATGGATTATTTATAAATATTTATAATCCCACATGAGAAAACTCAATTTAGTAAATAATAATTATTCATATCAAAACCATGATGTCCGAAAGTAATGACTGATGGAACTTCTTCATCTTTAAAACTTTCTTTTTTATCTTTCTTTACTTATTTGTTTACTTCCTTAATTTACCTATAAAAATGTCTCCTAAAACCACTCCAACAAACTATTAGAATAATTTACACACTTACATTTTGAGATCATAGCTTTCCCACAACTCCCCTACCTATATTCTTCTTTAAAAGGTTTATCATATATTAATGGATTAATTTATGAAAAAATTCATCCCATTGAAAGCACTATACAAAGACAAGATGTGAGATTGAAAAAACATACATACCACAAACTTGGAGAGAAATAGGCTGGACACACATTTTCAACCTCATCTTCAAAAACAATTCCTTCAGCAATGGTTTTGTGAATATGTCACCAACGTGTTCCGATATAGGAACATACTCTATATTCAATTCATTATTCTCCACATTCTCTTTGATGAAATTATATTTGATATCAATATGTTTTGAATGAGAATTTTGAACTGGGTTTCTTTTAAGGTTGATGACACTTTGATTATCACAAACCAATACCAATGGTAACGTTACTTCAACAAGTAATTCTTCTAACTGTGTCTTGATCCATATAATTTGGGTAGCAGCTTAAGTGGAAACAAATAATCAGCTTTAATCATGATAAGAGCAATTGATTTTTTTTCATATCATCCCAACTTTAATAAATTTTCCCTAAAAAACCTATACTAGATGTGGATCTTCTATCATCAATACTTTCTGACCAATCAACATCTGAATAACCAAAGAAGTCAATTCTTTCTGAGTAGTAATATCTAATTATATAATCTATTATGCCTTTGATATATCTAATAATTATTTCCCAGACAATAGGTGTGATTGTTTTGGAGCACTTTGGAACCTATCACATAACGTAAAATCGTAAACAATATATGGTCTTGATATATTCAAATATAAAAAACCTTAAATCTTCTTTGAAATCTCATTGGAGTTAACTTTTTTTCCATCTAAATCTTTATCCAACTAAGTTCCCACTAAAATTTTTTTGGAAATAGGTTTCGAATTTTTAATGAAAAACATCTTAAGAAGTTAATTTGTGTACTTTTCTTGAGAAAGAAAATGTGTTTCTTCTTTTATGAGATTTGTAACCCAATTAAGTATTTAATTTCTCAAATCATGGACATATCAAACAAAATTTTCACATATTTATAAAATGTTTCAAAAGTTCTTTCATGATTCTCAGTAAAAAATAATGTCATCAACATATATAATTACAATGAGGGATATCTCTTAACTTTACTTTATGTATATATTTTTATCAACCCTTCATCTCTTAAATTTCAATGTCCTTAATCAGGTATCCAATTTGGAATACCAAGATCTCAAATATTGATTTATCCAATATAAGTCTTTCTTCATTGTTCACACATAAATTTCATACTTACCAACAACAAATCCACATGGTTGTTCAATATAAAATTATTCATAATGTTATACACTCATAAAGGTTGACTTCACATAAATATGAAATATTTTATAACTTCATTGTGTCGTAATATCAAGAAAGATTCTAATTGTTTCCAACCTTTCCACTGGAGAAAATTTATCATAAAAAAATATGCCTTCAATTTGTGAGTAAACTTTTCACACCAACCTTGATTTTTTATTATCACTTCACCGTATTCATTCAAAATGTTTCAGAACACCCACTTTTTATCAATAATTTTTTTTTTCATTTGGTTTAGGTATGATTTTACAAGTATCATTTTTTTAATCTAATCCAACTCTTCATTCATAGCCTGAATCTATTTTAAATACTGAAAAGATTCATTCACATTTTTCAGCATGAAATTTGAATACAAAGAATTATGTGTAATAAATTTTTGATGTTATTCTGGTTTGAACGTTTTGATTTTGATCACCAATTATGTTTTGAGCTTCCACTTTCCTCATCATCCAATGATGAGATGTTTGAGATTCATCCTCATCACTAAAAATAGCTAAGCCTAATTCTTCTTCTTACATAGGATTATAATTGTTTTCATCCACATCAGAACTCTTAACAAAAATTCTTTCATCCTCTTAATCTTCCTTATTTGCATGAGTTTTTTAACATCTTCCTCAGTTTTTTTAATAACTTTCACATCAGCAGAGTGAACTAATCTTTTTATCTCTTTTTTGAAACATAAATATCATTTTCCATCTAGAGTATAGATAATAAAGATTCCATATTCACCCCTCTGATCAAACTTTCCATTCTCTCCACCTTTTCTCTTTATGATATAAGGAATCTCAAAAAATCTTAAGTATTTTAAACTTAGAGTTTCGTCATAAAACATTTCATCAGGAGTCATATCTGAACATGGCCTATAGAAGCACTGGTTTTGGATATAAACAGTTTTAATAATGGTTTTCCTATGAAAGTAATGATAGATACCATGTTCAAGTAATATAATTCTACCCAATTCAACAAAAATTATATTTTTCCTTTAAGTAACACCATTTTGTTGTGGTTTGAATGGTGTGTTGAACTCATGTTGAATTCCATGTTCTTATAGATAACTTTATAAATATTCATTATTATATTCACCACCATTTTCTATTCTAAACTTATTTACATACATTCCTTCTTAGATTTTCTCATAAAAATTTTAAACATATTCAAATAATTTTACTTGTGTTTCAAATAAATTACACAAATAATGTGAGTAAAACATTCAATAAAAGTAATGAATTCATTATCTAGGAAAGCTGATTTTTTTCTCATTGACCCATAAATATCATAATAAATAGGTTATATGGGTTGAGTTTAATGAATATCAAATTTTTTATGCATAAATTTAGTAAATATTCGTTTCTAAAAAATTATGTATTAAAAATCTATTCTTTTAGACATATGAAGAATACCAAAAACAATTTCTCACTTTGAAAACTTTCTCATGTTTGTATGAAACATTAGTCCCAACCTTTTATGCCACAATTTATTTTCTTCTATCATGATTAAGTAATATGAGTTCTAATATTTAACAACATTAAAAAAATTTCATTTTGTACATTGGCCTCTAGTAACAACTTTTCCATCTTCCTCTATTTTTACAACAAAACAAAATTACCTGAAATAAAACATTATATCCTTTATAAAAAATTTATGAAACACTCAAGAGATTGTGTTTCAACCCATCAAAAAACAAATCTTTATCGGATTTCGAATTTTCTTCCCCAATAAGAGTGGATCCAACACCTTTAATTATGAGGGATTAATCATTTCCAAATGTCACTATTCATTATTTGATGTCTTTCACATTCTTAAAAAAATTCAAATATTCTTTCATGTGAGATGAACACCAACTATCTAAGATCCAAGTTTATTCTCCCTTTGTATCTTTGATTTTAGTTTCTAAAATAAGAGCTATTTATTTCCCTTTTTCTTTCTACATCTCCATATTTTGATAAAAGTTTTAAACATTTTGTTGTGAAGGTAATAAAACAAGACACCTTTTTTAAAATATTTCTAGGTTGTTCACATATTTCACAGATAGTTTCCAATGGTTGGAATCTATTTTCAACTTTCAGAACATCCTTCTCAAATTTATTCAAAACATCCTTCTCTAATTTATTCTTTTGAGAGGAATGAATCCCCCTCAAAAATTTTTCCTTTTGTATTTTTTTGAAGAGTTTTAATGTTGTTGATTAAACAAACATAGATTTTTCATATTCTAAAATTCACCATAATACCAATATTACTCATAGAGGTAGTAGTTTTTTCTATAAATTTCATACTGTCTAGAGTTGTGAACATGTTTCTAATAAACCTTCTTATCTTTCACATTATAACTTTGTTAACCCCAAACTTTTATATTTTCACCTAGATTTTTCTTCTTCAACTCGGATTTCATTCCATCCTTATCGAAGTCAGAAATGGTAGAAATTTTTTTGGACTCATAATTTTTAGAATCTTATGAATTTTTTAATTTTTTATTTGTGGGTACATACATTAATTTCTTAGATTTATTCTTCTTAGAAAAATCTTCAAATTTCTTTTCAAACTCTGAAGGAAACTTTTGATCCTTCTTAGGATCACCCTTTCTAGAATATTCACCAACTCAAGGATATAGTTATTAAAAATTAAAATCATTTTTTTGATTTAGAACACTTTTGTTAAACAAGTTCTAACTCTTATTATTTTTCCTAAAACTTTACTTCAATATGTTTAATTAAATTAATTATATTTCCCAAGATAAATCTTTAGAAAACCTATATATTCAAGTAATATATATTTATCTTCAGGAACACATTCTTGATTATTTTATATAGGACTTTATTTATTCAACTCCTTGATATTTCTTTCAAGCCTGACAATATTTCTTATGCATTATTCCAGTTATCTATTTAGATTAAATTCTAACTCCGTTTCTTTATCTTCAGAACTACTACTTCCAAACTCTTCTTCATTAACTATTTAAATGAAAGTATTTTCTCCATCATTCTCATTAAACATTTTATCTTCAACTTCGCTCTCTTCATCTTTGTCATATTTAGAAAAAAACTTATCCTTTTATATTCGAAAAACATTTTATCCTTTCCCTTAGAAAAGTCTTTATATTTATCACCATGTCTCGTAAAAGACCTTATATGCTTTGTTCCATATTCATAACTATTGTATTTATTCTTTCTTTGAGGGAAATTCATAGCAAAGTTCCCAATATATCCACATTAAAATCATTTCAAAGGAAGTTTCCCTTTATACTTTCATATACCACTTTTCACATTTTTAGAAAAAAAAGGATAAATACTCACCAAGATTGTTACATACCTCATTTACCAATTTAGAATCACCATCTTCTTCTAATCTAATAATCTTCTTAGACATTCCTTTCTTGGTAGCCTTGAAAGGCATTTCTCAATCAACTTTTTCTTTTCCTTTCATAACATTATCCCTTCCCTTCTTATAAGTAACGAGAGTACTATGAAGATCATCAAAAGATAGAGTTTTAGGATATCTATCTTCTTAAGTTGAATCTTTATCATAAAACATATCATCAAAAATTCTCAAGATCTTTTAAACAATAGTTGAGTCTTCCAACTTTTCACTAAGTCATATTATGCAGATTATAATTTCATTCACCCTTGTAAAGAAATCACCAATAGACTCATACTCTCACATTTTTAGATCTTCATACTTCATCCTCAAAATTTGTAACTTAGGCTTCTCCACCATTGTATTGCCTTCATAAATTTTATTTAACTTTTCCTAGATACCTTTGACAGTAGTAACTACCTACACTCTTAGAAACTCACATTTAGAAAGTGATGAGAATAAATCATTCTTAGGTCTTTCATGATTTTGAATATTCTTCTTATCCACAGATGTAAGAGGATCATTTTTATTTATAAGAGAAAATATATCTATAGCTACTTCTAAAACATCATACCCAAGAGACATAATATAAGGAAACATTTTGTCTTTCTATTTATAATAGTTCTTACCATCAAAGATTATAATTCCCTTACAATTCACACAATTTAGATTCTCTATAAAAAATTCTCTTCAAAAACTTCCACAAATAGTAAATGAAGGGAACCTTTACTCTGATACCAATTGATAATGCCCAACTAGGGTTAGTGAATCACTGAGAGGGGGAGCAGCTGAATCAGTGATATCATTTTATTTTAAGTTTTCTTTATTTTGAAACAACCTTTTCCTCCTATTAAAGATTTATCGATTTTCTAAAAACAAAATAATCACACATCCATAAGAACACAAGTATTTATAAGGTTCAATACTCATCAAGAGTACCTACATCATTTTCATGGTTTGTAAATAATCCAATACCACACAATCAACTAGAAAATAATCATGTTGTGTGGATACGAACAAGTAGGATATACCCTTAAACTTTTGTGGGAAAATGATCAAAAAAACTATGTATGTGTTTATTCTAGAATAAATTATGTAATACAAGTTTGTGTAACAAGTAATGAAACCTTCACCATTTGGTTCAAAAAAAGTTACAGTGCTACCTTATCAACTTCCATAAGAAAAACTTCAAAACAAAATTGTAAAATTTATTACCCAACAATAGGTATAAGCAACCCTCATACAAACACTATGTTTGATGGCTCAGTCTGATTATTAATTATGGTTACTCAGTTCATAAATATAAATCATACATAATAATATTGAAACAATTACAAATTGATTCATTCTCAGTTCAGAAAACTATTAGTCAGATGGCTCTGTTTGATGAACCAGTACGATCTGAGACACTCAGACCACTTACGTTCTTCTATCTAGAAAACTTCATTAGGTAAAATCTATCCAAAAACATCTTCTCACTATAACATTAGAAATTATCCCTCTTTGTTCGTATATGTACATTGTTCTAATCCAACATAAAGTACAATGTACTTCCTTCCTTTTATAGGTTCACCAAAAGTGGAAAGGGAGGGAAATTAATTTTATTTTCCCACTCAACAAAATTTCCAATTCTGTAAATTTGACTTTCATTTAGAACTCATATTTGAATTATTCAGTGCTTCTTAACTCTTCTCGAATCTTCTCACATCTTCATCTCACTTAAAAAATTCTATCCATTATTGATTATAATACTAATTTTTGTTCTGATGTTTCTTTATTATAATGAAAACATATCAGAACTAAAGGATTATCATTACAATGAAATCATATGTAAGGTAGAAGACTCCTCATTACGTTTCTCCATACCAACTATAAGAAATAAAACATTCAAAAGCTTTGTACAAACTGAAAAACATAAAACTTTTAAAATAGTCTTCCATTAACATAGTTGGAGATTTAGAATCATTTAAAACCCCCTTTTAAAATAACTTTGGTGAAAATATCTCTTTGAAAACACATCATAAATGTCTTCTAGGTATTTATCCTTTTCTTAAAATCATCATAAACATGATCTAACATCCGATGAAGTCTATAATCCAATTATTTTTCAGTGTTAGCATGTATCTAATAGATTGGTCTCTGGCTTACTCCAATGTATCAGTGTTAATGCCATTATGATGAGTTATCACCACTTATTTTCTATGGACTCTTTACCCAATTGAAAACCAATTAATCCTAATGAAAATGGTTGAAAATATTTTTGATCATCATCTAGTTGATTAGTCCCAAAAACTCCCAGTTAACTTTTCACAAGTCCCAAAAATTCCCACTTAAAACAATTATGCCTATGATGGATTGGTAACATATTGAGTCCTTTGCACCAGTTTTAGAAACTAAAAAATATTCAAATTCGGTGACTTCAAACTTCCCTATATTTTCTTCCTCAAAAAAAACCTATTCTTATAATCATGAATCCCTCATGACATTGGAAAATTTTAGGATCATAAAATCATCATTTTACTTACATTTTAATGTTTCTATTACATTTCATACTTTCAGTATATTCTATCCTCCTATCCAAATCTCAAAATGATTTCCAAAATTTGGACACCTTTCTCCCTTTTATTCATAAGGTTTTTATCACAAGTGTCCCATAAAACTTATGATTTATGAGAAATCCAAGATCAGTAAAGTAACATCAGATTTAGTATGAATAATTTTATATTATGATACACTTTCACATACTGATCAAAAATTTCTTTCCATAAGAACTGTGAGTTTGAAAAAAAAACTTCTTTAGATAATATATCCAAAACCAAGTAATATTCTTATAAAAAATGTGTCTGATTTTCTTATTACTTTGAAACCATTCATTATTTTCTTATGATCATTAGGATATAAAAAGTAAGGTGATTTAATTTCATAACCAAAAAAGATAAAATAATCATCACATACTTATTTCATTATCCAAAACCCACCTTTATTCAACTTATTCCTAACAAAAAGGTCCTCTCAGGTAATGTTCCATATGTCACTTGGTGTGTACTTCTCCAAAGTACATGATGTGTGCACCTAGTACATGATGTGAAACCCCACATGGGGTATTAAGATATGTATCGTAACCCCATATGGCATGTACAATACTCAACTACACAGAGTGAACCACACCATACATTGAGTGTACCCCACATAGGGTGCCTAGACATGTACCTAGCCATATAACCCCATAAAGGGCCTATCAATGCATAGTACACAAAAAATGGCCATGTACCTCACATGGGTTCTGGACATGTACACTACATTCCTATGTGTCTCTGGAACACCCCGAGTCACCATTGCATGATTTGTACCACCGATATATGGAAAGTTTTCCCAAAAACTCATCTTCTCTAAATAGAAAGAACACAAAACACGTGTTCTCTAAACCACATGCCTTGTAAACTAGGTTTCCCAAATAGAAACCCCCTAAAATGGTACAAAACCCATGATTATACCTTATTATGCATAGATCAACACCCAAGGGGTCCCTAATAACCCAAAAAAGGTTTTAAAACATAAAATCTAGGATAAAAGGATTTATGATTAAAAACATAAAGAGTGCCTACCTCTAGGAATAAACGACTGACACTTCATACTAAATATGCCACCTATAGCCACTACACTCCAATCCAGGGCTTGGAAAAAACCCCAATGACACCTCCTCCCTCTCCATATTCTATCACTCTCCCTATCCCTCTCTTGATAATGTGATACCAAATCCCCCAAGGGGTGTTCATGTAAATACAAAGATAAATGAGGGAAAATAAAAATGAAAGAATAAAAATAAAGAAAAACTGAAAATAAAAATAAAAGAAACCGGACTTAGGCCCAACCCTTGTACTCATGTGGATTTTATGCCTTTTGTAGGAAAAACACCATGTTGTGGACTTCTCCATGAAGATTAAATCCCATTTCAATTCTCTATTTAAAACATATCATCAAAAGAACACATGAAAATAAATTAATATTAATTAAATTAAATATTTGATATTCCATTAAATTTCGAATGACTCAGATTTTCAACAAACTCATATCGTAGGGTAAACACCTAATCCTATGACCAACAAAGTGGTTAAAAAATTATCTGAGATCATATCATAGTAAATATTACTATTTTTACCCTAAAACACTTTTAAGAAAAAGAAATCAAATTTCCTTGATTTTCACCACCTGTGGCGATGCAAGGAATCACACCAAATTACTCAAAAAACTTCACATCTTATGGATGAGAACATGATTATTAGATAAATAAATGGAATAAATTATTTTGAGTTAAAAAATAGAAAAGGAGAGTTGATTCTATATGGTTTATAGTTGAACATTCATCTAGAATTATTGATAATTGAAAATACACATTTGGTGGAATATTCTCTTTTTTTGAGAGGTGTGTTTCTTTGAAAAAAAAGAAACATAATTTTTTGAACTTGGGAACCGTTGAGGTGGAGTATGTTGATGCATGCATAGACACTAATATATTAATGTGGACGAAAAATTAATCAAAAGACCTAAATCAATCGATATATGAAATATAGGTGACCACCCTTTAATAAAAGGATAAAAATATAGAGTATTCATTGAGGAAAGACATTAGAATAAAAATTAGGATTATAAATATCCAATGACTAAGAAAGAAAAAGTCAGTGTTGGATCATTTTTATAATATGAAAGAATATTTCATAAACCATACAATGGAAAAATTAGGATGATATCATTTAAATAATATCCTTGATCGATAATAAAATATGTCAAAATATATTAACATAGATGAAAGTAATTTTGAGGATAATTACAAAAATTGCTTTAGAAATAAGAAAGATCCTTGACCTCTTGATAAAATTTATTGAAATATTTTATAAAACTAGGATTATATGAATTATTTTAGATTCCATGAAATAATAGTGGGAAAGATTCATAGAATAATATGAAGATAATAGAAAGATGAATCCACATAGAAAATTTTAAAAATTGATTATTTCTACACATCTATAAAAAATAACTATATGGAAAAAATTAAAAAATTCATTAATTTTTTTTATGAAATAAAATTAGTATAGAATTTATTTAATATATTGTTATATCATAAATATGTATATTCAAAAAAGGATCCAATAAGCATGAACATGAAAAAGGGATTTTCTTGACTGAAAATAAGAAGCAGGGTTAGTTTCACTTACAAAAAACAAATATCGTAAAATATAAGTCATGGGAAATGAAATTTTGAGGGAAAATGTAAAATAAAATTATTAAAATTAATATATTAAAATAAATGTATTAGTATGTAATCATTCCACATCAAAATTTCATGGTGCACAATATGAAATGTGTATCAAGAAATTATATTTGAGATTAAGAACCCCTTAAGTTAATTCTTGACTTCCACTAAGTGATTTAATCTCTTGTATAATAAAAATAACAATATTAATAACCTATTTTAGAACCTTATTTAGATATATAACTTTTTATGAACATAATTTATAATTATTCCATACATTTATATTAGTTTCTATCTATTTTCAATATCAGATGTGAGTAATCTTTATCATTTCAAACTAGTTTCAAAATAGCGATGTTGTTCTCTGTAACTATCCAAAAGAGCATCATTGCATGATTTTCAATGGTAATTTAATTTATTCTACATAATATTTTATAATTTATTGATTTTATTTTATGGGATATTTTGGTATGATCCTAAAATATGAAATCGTCAATGAGCATATTTTAATGATATTTAATGAATAAACGATGATATATAAATGAAAAATTTAATATCTACGTTACCATTATAGAACCAAAATAAAATAATTATTTACTTATATATATTATATATTATCATTAATTATGTTCTTATAGTCATCCATGATATTATTTTATATCATTTTTCTAGTAGGTGGTTAAACTGACCGAGACATGAACATATCATAATTAATGGATGATTATGGTTATGAAAGTGGTTTATTTTTGAATAATATAATTATTATTGAATAATAATGAAATCATTTAGATATATTTTATGTTTTGAATCAAATTTTTATAGATTTTAATAAGTAATAAATAAACTATATGAAAAATGAGATATGTTACTTCATAGAGGCATTAGTCCGCAAAAACACATGAACGAATTTTCTGTTTTATTGATGGAATAGGGTAAATGTGAAAAAAATATTATTAAATTATAATAATATACTTCAATATAAAAAAATATTGATTTAGTAATGAGAAAATTATATTCGTATGTCTAATACTGAAAATAAATGAAATTAGGGAAAGAATAGTACACATGTTGAGAACATGAGTTATCCCTTGGAGGAATTCTTGGAAATGGAGGGTTTGGGATTAAATATTGTATATATAAGATTAAGGAAGTTAAATAGGATCATAGGGGAGAAAAAAATTATATTTTCTAGGGGAAGATAGAATTTGGGAGTGTTCTTGAAGGGGTGGTGAGAGACCCCTTTATAAGTGGTGAGAATGGATTATTTGTAATTATTTCATTGTAACTTTAAGAGAGAACATGATTCTCATGTAAAAAAGACTATAAAATAGAAAATAATATATTGGATATAATATTTTGTCTATCCACACCAAAACCACTCAATTAGAAACATGTTTAAATAATTTTATGAATTTTACCCATTTTGTTATCCATTCTCAGGCTTTTGGCTTTTATAGTGGTAAGTGTTTTTCACCTAAGTAATTAATTTGTTATACCTAAAACTAAAATGTCCCTAATTTCATAATTTGGACATAATGATTCATAATATTAAATAAATTTTATCAAATAATTTTTTTGCGTAAGAAAAAAAATCAATTTTAACATTAGTGAATGTAACGTGTAAAAACCCATTAATGGAAAACATGAATTTTTAGTCATAAAATTTATGTGTAGGATAAAATATTTTGTTTATTTGATTTTCATGATATAAATTTGTTTTTTATAAAAAAAATCAAAATTATTTGGCATTTAAATAAATCAAAAAAAATTAATGAAATAATATTTAATTAAAATAAAAAGAGAAAACAATTTCTTTTATTGGAAAATATAACATAAGTTCATAAAATGTTAAACATTGGTTTTATAAATTCAGAATGGTATTTAAAATTTTATTTTTTTAATCCTTAAACACCTATTTGATCTTGTAAAATGTTGTATAATTTTTAATGTTATATGTACTTGTCACTAGAGCCATAAAATCTACGGTTTTAAAAGAAACTATATTTTTCATTATTCGCTAAAAATTAATTATTTCAAAAAAAATCCAAAAAGTAATACTATGATTATTATTAAATTATGCTCTCAAAAAAAAATTTCTTTTTCTTAAAATTAAAATTCTAAACAATATATTAATATTTATAATAAAAATTCAAAATATAAATAAACCTTATTTTTTTTTTAAAAATAGCATTTTTAGAAATTAAGTGTTCTTAATATTATTTTATACCAATTTTTAATTTAAGGAATTTTAATATATTAGTTCATATATAATCTATATATCTTCTAAAGTTGGCATTTTTCTACCTACGTCTCAACATGTGAAGAAACCATGACTCATACAGCGGTATACCTCCCTCAAATCATCCTCCTAATTCCTCAACCATCTACCCCCGAGCCTCCCGCGTATCATCTCCTCGGCCTCTAGGGTTTTAGCTATTCTGTATCCCTTTGAAGCATATCCTCCTCTTCTCCCCATCATGAATTTATTCTCCCCATCATGAATTTCTTCTCCCTTATCTACTATTTCCGCTAATCCTCCATTATTCCATCCTCATGGTCCACCGCTTGCAGCTTCTTCAATCTTCCCAAACTAGGGTTTTTGCTGCATTTCCAACCAATCAGCCTTCCTCGTCGTGAATTTCGTATCCCAAATCTACAGTTTATGCAGCTCCTCCAATATTCCTTCCTCGCATGGCTCCTCATCATGACTTCCATCTCCCCAATCTCAGGTTTCCGCTGGTCCTCCATTTTTCTATCCTTGCGGTCCATCTTCATTATCTTTTTCAGTCTTCCCAAACTTGGGTTTCTGCAGCTTCTCCAATTACCGACTTCACTTCCTTCGGACTCCCCAATCCTTCATTACCATTTCTTATGCATTCGGTCAATGCCTTAAATCTTCTCCATTTTGTCTCCACAGTCAAAAGCTTCAACTCCTTCATGCTCTGCGACCTTCATGTTTGCCTCCCACTGCTCCTCCACCGTTGACTGCCTTCACCTCCTTCCTCTATCGTTGCATTCAGGTTACCGATGATAACCTCCTCCTCTATCATCGCCTGTGATTACTAATAAATCATCCACCACATACTTGTCCTATGTTCATCATCTCCTCATATCTGTATTTGTTCACCGCAATCCATCTCCCCATCTCCTGAACTCTGGACTATAAAATCAGATCTTCGTTCAAGACTCCTGCCTCTGGAACTCGTGCCTCCTCATCTCTGTTCACTTCCCTTCGGCTCCCTCTCTCCATTCACTGACCTTCTCCTCGTTCACTATTTCTCTGCATAAGGTTTGTTATTCTTCAAACATTCTTCAATTTTTTTAATCTCTTCTGTTAAATTTTTAGTACATCCATTTGATTACAATTTTTTCATAAGTCGTTACATTATATATATTCTTTTAATTAATCATTTACAAAAATTATTTCTATTTTATTTTGTGATAATATTTATTCACCAATTCCTTTTTTAAGGGCTTACACCTGTTTTTTCAAGCACATCAATATGTGTTTCAGTTTAGTTATTCATAACTGACATTATTCAGTAGATAGTATATACAGAAATATTTATGTTTCCCTCCTGTAGATTTTATATACTCATGATTAATGATTTGTATAATTCTATTTCATTACATGGATAATGTAATTTATGTTTCTGTTACAAATAATATATGTTTCATACTCATCATATTTCTACTAACATCCGTTTTTTCAATTATATTACTACTTCTTTCCAGTATTCTATCATCTTAGTTCATTGATTCATCATAGTTTTTGTGTTTTCATGTGACAATAATCATCGGTTTATTCTCTACATAAGGTCTGTTATTCTTCAAACATTATTTAGTTTTTTAATCTATTTTGTTAAATTTTTAGTACTTCCATTTGATTACAAATTTTTCCTATGTCATTACAGTACATCTATTCTATTAATTCATCAATTTCAACAACTATTTATATTTCATTTGGTGATAATATTTATTCACCTATTCCTTTTTTAAGGGTTCACACATGTTTGTTCAAGCACATCAAAACATGTTGTAGGTAATTTTTTCCTAGAAAACATCATTCAGTAGATTGTATACATATAAATATTTCAAAGGCACTACTTTTTTATAAGAAATTTTTTTTTTTGCATTCTCATTGTCCATTTCACAAGTTGATGCAGTGACATCCAATCTGGTTGGTTGGGTTTGATGAAAAATTATTGTATCCTACTCCGCCCCCACCTACTTGGCCTCCCCCGCCTATGGCTACACTAACTCATTCTACTCTATCTCCGCATGTGGTTGTTGAGTTTATATCAGTAATGTATTTCATGCTTAGGGTCCAACCGTGAAGAAGAAGAGACGATGGTTGTCAGTGTTTCCCTGTTGTTTGGGTTTACTCATGTTCTTTGATTGTTCTCTTAATTTTCATATTTTACTTTTTCTTATTGTCAATACCATTGATATTTGATGATTTCAAGATCGTCCATATTTTAAGTGGGTTTCGTAATGAATTGGATCCATGGTTTCTGTCGCATCTTCATTCTGCTATTCTAATCCAATTCACCGAACATTTTAGGGACACAGAAGGGGTTTGCCTCACTCTACATCCCAATCCAATGCTGACCCACTGATTTGAAGTATCAGGGTGATGCTGGTGTTGTTAAAATTGTGAAAACTACTGCTGGATTTGTTTCTTATTGCATTTACTTCTTGCAGGAAGACATATCTTTCTTACGAGTCATCAAAAAGAGAATTCAAGGTAAATACTAAATCCATTATATTCTTTATTAGGTTCTGGATATATTTTTTATACTTTTTCAGAAGAAAACCATTTGAAAATCTAGTCAATGATTCATGTCAAACACTAAGAACATTTATTTAAGATTCTTGGTCAGGGTAGATTATTAAAGTGAGTTTGAAAGTGGCTATATCTTCAGAAATTCAAATAATTCATGAAGATCCTGCAGTTACAGAATCCCAAAGCTAGAGGTGTGCGATTTCAAATAGCATTGTGCAAAAGTTCCACAGCTATAATGATAAAGTGAACGAGAACTGCCATTATTTTACAATTTTCATTTTTTAACATATATTTTACTGTATTTTCAGGTATTTTTGGATCATTGGTGCACACCTCATAATTGGTATGTTTTAGATTTTCTTCCATTATCATCGTGATTTGAATGAATCTGTTATTTAGAGAGTATTCATGTTATTGTTGCAGGTTATTGTATCCCATAAAAATTTTGAACCGATTATTGGTGGTATGTGTTTAATACTTCTAATTGTCAATATTTCCTCAGATTGAGTGAATTGCAGGTATGTATTCCTTATGTCATCTTATTATTCTTCCTATTGTCCTCCCTGATTTAATTATATTTAAAAACGATTTACTGAAGCATTAATAGTATACATCTCCTATTACGGTGCCCCATTTCACCCTACCCATAATCAGCTCGGTTGTTGTTTCTTCAACTATCATTCTTAGCAGGGTTTTTATTTATTTCCTCATTTCATCAATGTCATCTGTAATTTTATGGAAGTGAATCTTATTCAATTCATATTTTTGATTACGAGTGTCATTACTGTATATTTAATATATATTTCATTTGTGTCCTTATATTTTTCAGAGATTACATTCACAATAGACATATTATTTGGGTTTCGAAGATAAATTATATGTACTCTGATCTTAGTAATGCATAACTTTATTATGTTCAACTCCTTGAAAATTAAATAAAAATATAAACAATACAAACATGCAAGCACCATTGGTATGTACAGAGGTAAGGCTTCAAAAAAGAAAACCCAAAAAATAATGAAAAACATGTTGTGTTATTTCAATTTTATTCACCTTAAATTGTTCTGTTTTTTTCATTCTACAACTATAAATATTAACTATAATTTTACTTTTACAGGATACAATGTCTTCAAAATATTATTCCATTTATACCAAAATCTTTAGGATGCACACTAAGAGGATACCAGATGTCATTATCACCTAGAGCCAGTGATGTTATCTTCAATTTACAATGTTGACTACAATTTTTACTCTAATGTGAGCATCATCTCTTTTCATCCACCATTGTATGCTGAAATTTATCTATATATAATTTTAATTTTTTACATGATATTGTCCATTATTTATGTTTCTGGAAGCAGTTCATGAGTTTTATCTTTGTTTTCATATCTGTTAATTGATTATGTTCATTGAGTTAGAATATAAAAAATGGTGATATGTGATTCTTAATTTTATGTATCATTGTCCTGTTATTAATATATGGATTTCCATGAATCATGAAAGATATACATGAATGTAAATATTTATGATCAAGGAACCTGGACTAACTGGAACAACCCACTCTTGAGTTGCATGTAATCAGGTTAGTGTACTCCTCCACTTATTTTAGATTCATATCACTCTACTATACTAGGTGTTAAATAAATAGGTATAGTGGAAATCATATCTATAAACCATTATTATTTCTCTAAATCTAATTTTGGTATGACTAGATTTTTACATGGTGATGCCCAGGAATCAGATGCTATTGAAAAATGAGGGGGAGGATCTTTTCAGCTTGATTGTTGCCACCTGAAGTAGCTAGAGAAGTGTCCTGACAATAGATAGAGTTATGTGATTGAGAATAAGGTCAAGACATCAATTGGTACCTATCCATTTCCATTTTCTTATTCATTTTAATTTTCTATCATGTCGTTAAACTTTTATTTATTTGTTTATTCGATTATTGTTCTGAATCACATGCCAATCTATTATGTAAGCTCTCCCAACTCTTAACACCATCCTTCTTCCTTCATCATTGTCCCCACATAGTACAGGTTTGTTGTAAACTATAATCAAATGAAACAGTTTAATGTTTTGTGTGGATTATCAATTAGTTGTGTATATTAAATTTTTAATTAAAATAGTTTAATTTATCAATTTCATGTTTTTTATTATTGCCATTATTTTATATTTTCCATTTTATAACATATATTTTACTATATTTTTAGGTATTTTTGGATCATTGGTGCACGCCTCATAGTTGGTATGTTTGAGATTCTCTTTTATTATCATCATGATTTGAATGAATTTGTTATTTAGAGAGGATTCAAGTTATTGTTGCGGGTTATTGTATCCTATGAAAATATTTGAACCGATTATTGGTGGAAATGTGCTTAATACTTCTAAGTATCAATACTTCCTCAGATTGAGTGCATAGATTGTTAATTTTCGATATGTATTCATAGAGACATGTTTTATTATACTATTTATATTTGTATTTATTTTAGTTTACCACATTCTTAATTACTAAAATCTCTAAAACTATAAATTAATTAAATAATAGAGAACACGCATATCCTCTTTCTGAAACTGTATATCAAATTTTCATATTTTCATGCCAAGAATAATAATTTCATGTCATAGATGGAAATTCTATCAATTGGTTGGAAATTAAAACCATTCACAATTGTTATAGGGATATTATTAATTTCTTAGTGACTTTCCACTAGATAGTTCTATGATTGAAATAGTAATCCTTGATTGGATGAAAGATATTTTTTTTAATCTATTATCATTCACCTTGATACTAATACATTTTTCTATGTTGAAGTAAATGCATACTACATTAGTAGGTGTTTTATGTTTTTATGAAACATTAGTAGGTTATTTTATTTTAGGGGTTTGTTCTGCACATTTTGACTGTTTCCCCGTAACCAAACAACTCTATGTTCTGCAGTACCTTCTTAAGGTGCAGTTGTAACCAAGGTACAAGGGATGTGTTGATATACATTACTGTCTTCCTACCTCTTTATGTGTTCAGCTGAATTTTCATGATTTCTGATGATTCTGTAAACATCAACCCTATGAAATATGATGATTCTGTAAACATGAACCTTGGGGATATCATGAGCAGCAACATATATAAAACCATATGAGTTTTACTTAATGATTGGTATACCTAATGTTTGGAATATATATTAATATATTTTTTTATTTTGCAGGAAATCTGGGGATGCAGCTATTTTGAACAGAGGAAATTCCATCCTTTTTAATATAAAAACACACATCATTCTTTAGGTAATCAGTAAATTCAACTATTCTGTAAATTCCATCCTTTTTAACAAATGAAATTACATCCTTTACTGTAGTTGGATAAAGGGGTTATGCTTTATAGTTTCGTTATATTTATGGATTTCTTTGGGTTTTCATGTTACTGTTATGTGTTCCCTCTCCAAAAAATCTTTATATGGATGTCTCCTAGATCCTCTCAATGGACTCTTCATGTTTCTGGCTGTCCTCACATATTTTCTGATCTTTTATGAAAACTTTGAGTTAGGTTTAATCAATGGTTTTCTCTGATACAGGTATATGTGTTCAACAAGCATTACTATCTTCCTGCCTCTTTTAATGTAGGGATCAAGATGTTTTGAAGTAGATTTGAGTTTCACTTTTTCTTACTGCCTCTATATGTGATCAAATACATTACTGTCTTCCTACCTCTTTATGTGTTCATATGAATTTTCATGATTTTTGATGATTCTGTAAACATCCACCCTATGAAATATGATGATTCTATAAACATGCACCCTAGGGATGGCATGAGCAGCAACATATATATAGACATCTGAGTTTTACATAACGATTGGTATGCCTAATGTGTGGAATATATGTTAATATATATATATATTTTTCTAGAAATCTATGGATAATGCTATTTTGAAAAGAGAAAATTCCATCCTTTTTAATATCTAACACACCAATCATTAGGTATTCTGTAAATTCTACTCACTTCCACATATATCTCTAAAATGGTGATCATTTGCATGCTGCATTTTGATCATCCTTATGGAACCATGCATATTTTTTTTATGGACATTCTCATGTAAGAGAGAATATTATTGTGTATATGATAGAATGATTTAAATTTATGTTTTATATAATAATTCTTAGTTGAATCTACAATTGATTAACTTGGACAACAGGTTGAACAATGCTTATTTATTTTATTGTTAGGTTTCCCTGAGGTGAATATGAAATCTTTGTTGATGAAGTGAAGACTTGTAATTTATGGAAGATTGGAATAAGTGGATGTTGCAAATTTATTTTCTTTATGGAGTTTTTATATGATTTCTAAGTCATACGGTGACTCCTTTTCCTCATTATATGATGTTTTATTTTAAGTCATGTTTTTATCCTCTTTCAATTACTTAATGGTGTAAGAACATCGCATGTCATGTTATCAATTTATCATGAATCTACTATTTTGTTTTCTAGGGTGTTGGTAGGGAAACCAACTCATTCATTTTATCACTGTTTTAGACTATTCATTTTTTATTCAGTGTTTTCCTATCAGAAATAGTGAGCTTAAAATGGGTGTTGTACAGCCTATAGTCACCGGTTTTCATTGCTGGATTCAAAAGGTATATTTCAGCTTCTTTTATTTTGGATTCTAATTAATTATTTTATATTAACATTCATTTTTTATACTATAAATTCAGGTATTCTTATTTTAAAAAAAAAAATTCTATGCAGAAAAATCTTCAAGGCATTTGAAGTTGGATATTTGTATAGTGACATAATTGATTGATGGCATTAATACTTATGATGTATGTTTTGAAATTTAAATTTCCATTTGAATGTTCTATTCATTCATGACCAATGGAGTATTATGTTGTTTATACTAATGTTGTATAATAATTCTTTCATGTTATTTTCATAATATATCAGTGACATTAATTCTAATGTTATTTCATTCATGTTTGTTTTTAATGTACTTTTCTAATTACTGTCCATTTTTTTATTCATGTATTTGAATTTGGATACTTATGTTGTTTTCTACATCGTGACCTATTTTCTTTTCATAATTCATTTATGTTTTCCTTCACGTTCATTTATTTTTTTCAAGTGTTCTTTTTCTTTTCAATTTAAAGTTATCTACTATATTCAAATGTAAATTTTAATGTATGTTTTCTTTTCCTTTTATATTATCCTATATGTTTTCTATGTTTTAAAATAATTTTATTTTTCTTCTATATTATCCTATATGTTTTCCTCATATTCTCTATCATGCATTTGTATGGTTTATTTTGTATAGTAATGGTATACTTATTTTTTCATTATATATTCTCATATATTCCCCAATATGTTTTCAATATTATCCTACATATTCTCCTATGATATTTTCTGTTACTTATTTTCCAATGTTTTCAATTCTCTATATTTTTTTCAATTATAGTTCAATATTAATTATCACTATTTTTTTCAATATATTCAATATTCATGTTCTTTATGAACTTTGAAATATAGTTTTGTCTTCTTAAAAATAAGCATTGAACGTATTTCTATGCGAACGCATGGGTAAGTACTAGTTTTATTTTAAAAGTGGGGAAATAAATTTATTAGGATAAAATATATAAAACTTATTTTTTAAAAATATTTATTTTATATTAAATATTATTTACCAAATACAATTAATTATTTATTATTTATAGAAATTTAATTTTACTAATCCATTGATAATAATATCATTTATTTTATTTTATAAATACATCTTATCATATGTTAATAATAATTATGTTAATACATAATGAATAAATGTATGTATATTTTTAGTATTTTAATACCATATTTGTATTTCATTATTTATTATTCATGAATAAATTATTTTAAATTTACTACTAACAATACATGACATAAAAATACCTATTTGATATATTTATATCCAAAAACTATGTTTCCAATGAATGTATTTCCAATAATCATATTTATAATGACTATATTTATTTCTTATATATATCCTTACTAAACTCATTCAATCTATTCACACCTCTTAAGTCACATTTCTAATTTCCATAATTTTCATTTTATATCTCACTATATGATTTCTCCATTCATGATGTTCTTCGTCATTATATATTTTCATTGGCCACTGGTGATCCTCAAGGGTGAATATGATCTAGGAGATCATATAGTGTTGAATATTTCATTGATTCATATTTTTCCCCCTTTTAATTTATTCCCTTTTAATAGATTTAATTATATATAGTGATTAATAATCCATAGCATGTAATAGTTAGTTTCACGTTCATTTTTAGTAATGTTTTACTATGAATGAATAAAGTGCTTTTAGTTTAATTTCTATATTATATGAATTATTAGATAATCTATTTCAATTCCTTTGGAAAAATAGAAAAATATTTTAGAATTATAATCATATTGTTTGAGGAAATAATATTCTTCTCAAAAACACATGGTGTTAGATTCTACCCCTTTAATAAATTTTTTCCTCGCAATTTTAATTATAACACAATAATAAAAATACTTAAAGGTATCTAAAGATAATCATGAATCAATATATAAATTATAAGATATAAATACCTTTCTATATCATGGAATACTAGGTAATATATATACTTCCTCATAATATACATATATAAATATTCTCAACCATTTTTTCCAAATATTCCACTATAACCAATTCTTAGGAGTTTCTAAATACATACCATCCACAAATTCATTTTCAAGATCCTATTTCAAACCAAATAGTAAAAACAAAATTATTATGATAATATCCAGTATAATTATAGTAAATGATCATATGAATTTGAAATCTCAATCCAAATATTTCTTATCTAATGAAACCTTCATTTCAACTTATGATGCTTTAATTTCAACTATGTTACACTTGGTTCACATTATAACTCTTTTGGTTTAAACTAGGTTACTTTAAGTTGTATTCTCTCATAATTATTAACCTAATACCTCAATGTAATTTGGAAATAAATCCTTTATAATGGATTGTAAAGAAAATGTGATTTACCCAAGAATATCCACCATGAGTATCTAGAACGGTGTGTAGTCTTGGGCTTACCCATTATCCACCAAAGTAAAGATTGAGTTGATATTCAACAAGCCCTTTTCAGGGTGATTACCTTTAGGGGAATATATGCCCCAAATGTATCCACAATCCTATATCTAGACTGATATGTAATTTCTAGAAGAACCACACAGTCTCCACTTTAATAAAACTTTATAATGTTGTCCTATACTTAGAATTATCCCTTAAACTTATCCATAGGGTTTCCAATAAAGTTATATTATCCTAATCCATAAAATATTCAATATTACCTCAACTAACATAAAGGGTTATCTATACCTTTGAAATTGTTATCATCCTTAACTTATCAACCCTTGATGACATATACATCCTAAACTAATGACATCAAAATCTCCAAAGTTATTTAAACCCATATCAAATACCACCTATGAAAACCCACGAATGTGACCATATCATAATTTCATGATTTAGAAAAATATACATTACATACTTTCCCATGGCCTTTTTAGTTTATTATTTTTGATAATTAGGAACAATTATTAACTAGTATAGCCAATATCTTTCTCATCTATTGAAATTTTTTATACTATACAAATAACTACTCTATCTAGAAAAAGTGTTCAACGTGTCTCATAAACTCTCAACACAAGATAATCGTTTAGACACATCATACATATTAAATTTCTTAATAACCTTGGTAAATGGAAACATAAAAAAATGGTTGAGATAAAATTCTCAATAATGGTATGAATAAGTAAAAAAAAGAAGTTCATAAGGGATTATAATATGAATATGTGGGTATGATAATATAATCATGGTATAGAAACACATAAAGGAGAAATCATTCTCAATAAAACCTAGATCATAATATAGGAATCATAAAATGTATCTTTTATTATAAGAAAATGGATATCATAGGATCATGAAATCAAAATATTTTGACCAGGATATAATACTTAACATCATAATCATATCACCAAAGTTCATCACTAAGGTGTTATAAAATATATTACCAAAGTTTTCCAACAAGATATCATAAAACATTGCCAAGTCATACATCCAAGGTATCATAAATATATCATATCAATATATTAATTATTCACCTAATGAATTGGAGTGTCATCAGGTCACACCCTTTTATACATTACACATACATTGTATTTCTGTATCATAAAAAGAAAATATTCATGATTCTATCAATAATTATAACAAGATAAACCCATGGAAAATAAATGGGTATCCAATGATATTGAGTAACATTATAGGTATATACTCTTTAATGAAGAATATGGAATTTAAACTATATAGATATATGGTATATAATTATGTAAAAAATGTCCTTGTTCAACTAATGTATGGAAGCTAGGTGGAAACCCTTCAATCAAAGGAATTAAATATAGAGTATTTAGAGAGGAACTGAATTAGAATAAATATTAGGTCTATAAATATACAATAATTTGGAAATAAAAAGGTATCAATCGATCATTTCTACAATAGAAAATAATATTTAATAATACATCTAGAGGAAAACTTATGATATTATAATTTATATAATATCTTATATCAAGCATAAAATATTACAAAAGATATCGATATTGATGTAAATCTATTTTAAGAGCATTAAGAAAATTTCTTTCGAAATAAGAAATACACTTGATCTTTTGAAAAAAAATTATAAAATATTTTATAAAACAAAGAAATAATATTTTATTAGAAATAATGAAAAAAAGAGGATGTTTCATAGAAAAATAAAATTATGGAAGAAATACATGTTCACATGGAAAATATTAAAAATTTATTCCTTTCACAAATTAATGAAAATGACCCATGTGGAAAATTTTAGAAATTTATTTCAAAGTTTTTAAGTAAAATAAAATTAGTATAAAATTAAATAAACCAATTATTGAGTAATATATAAGGACACTATCAACAATATCCAATGAATATATAAATAAAAAAGAGAGGTTCTGAATTGAAAATAAGAGGAAGTTCGGTTTCACTTTTAAGAAACAGTTCTTGAAAAATATGGGTCAAGGGGAAATAAAATTTTAAAGAAACACTTAAAACACACTGAATTAAATGAATATGGTAAAATAAACTAATTAAAAATTAACCATATTATATAAATTATATCATGATTCATAATATGGAATATGTATTGTAAAATTAAATTTGAGACAAATAACCACTTTCCTTAATTCCAGACATCCCCTAAAGCACATGAATCTATTGTATAAAAAAAATAACTACTTTAATAAACTATTTTAGATACTTATTAATATATTTAAACCTTTTTAAAAACAATTTATAATTATTATCTACATTTATATTAATTATTTACTATTTTTTCAATATCAGGTGTGGGTAATCTTGATCATTTTGAACTAGTTTCATCATAGCAATGTTGTTCTTAATTATTATCTTGAAGTTCATCATCACAGATCAAAAAAGGTATTGGAATTGATGATTTTAAATTATTTATAATATAGTAATTTCATTATATGTTAGTTTTGGTTATGATCCTTAAATATGAAATCAACGATGAGAATGTTTTAGTGATTTTTAATGAACGAACATTAGTATATTAATTAACGTTTTTAATATTAATGTTACCATTATAAAACCAATATAAAATAATTATTTAATTATATATGTCAAATATTATCATCAATTATGTTATCATTTTCATCCATTATATTATTTTATATCATTTTTTAAGTAGGTGGTTAGACCAACCCAAACATGAACGTACAATAAATAATGCATGGTTTTAATTATGAAAATGGTTTGTCAATAATATCATTATTATATAAGAATAATGATATAATTTTGATATTTTTAAGGTGGTATATAATATTTTTATAGATTTTAATAAATAATAAATAAAATATATAAAAAATTTGATACATTACTTCATGGAGGTGGTAGTCTACACAAACAAACGAATGATGTTTTTGTTTTTCATTATGAAAAAAGGGTAAGGTAGAAAATAATTATTAAAATATAATAATAATATTAAATATATTAAACAATAAAAATGTAATTATATTTAAAACA
Source organism: Viscum album (assembly GCA_963277665.1). Classification (NCBI taxonomy): domain Eukaryota; kingdom Viridiplantae; phylum Streptophyta; class Magnoliopsida; order Santalales; family Viscaceae; genus Viscum; species Viscum album. Next base: position 564,733,361 of record OY728125.1, read on the forward strand.
AAAAACTTTAGTTTGGAAAATAAATCTAGAAAAGAAAGTAAATTAGGGAAAGAATGGTACTCACATTTATAACTTATGTTTTCCAAACTCCTTTGAAATAGAGGGGTTATGATAAACTATTATGTCCAGAATCTTAGGGAAATGAAAGTGGAAACTATGGGAAGAAAAAAAGGGTATATTTTAAAATTGAAACCAAAATTTTGTAGTTTCCCAAAAGGGGTGGTGAGAGGCCCCTTGTATTAGTGGTGAGAATGACATTTTTGTAATTATTTCATCACAATATAAAGGGAACACATGTTTCCCCTGTCAAGAAGACTCTAAAATGTAAAATAATGGATTGGATATATTTTTTGGCTGATCCAAGCCTCAATAACTCAATTATAAATATTTTTTTAACATCTTAGGCCTTTTACCCACTTTTAACCCCTTCTTAAATTTTTGGCTTTTTCCACCATAACATGTTTTTACATAAGTAATTCATTTTTGTATGAAAAAATAAAATAAACCTCATTAAATAATATGGATTTAATAATTCCAAATATGAAATAAATTTTATCAGATAAAATTTATATTCATAATAAAAATCAATTTTAACATTAGTGTATGTCACTCAAAAAAACCCATTTTTAGAAGAAAAAAAGTGTATTTTGAAAAATAAAATTTATGTACATGATAAAATTATAAATATATTTTATTTTTATGATATATATTGGTTTATTAAAAAAATAAAATTTATGGGGCTTTAAAAGTAATCAAAAATTTAATTTTAGTAAAATAATATTTGATAAAAACAAATTTCCACAATTGTTTATTTTAATGGAAAATATTATTTACAATCATAAAATGCTAAACATAAGCTTTAAAAATTTAGAATTGTATTTAAAAATGTATATTTTTACTCCTTAGATAAATATTTTCTCATGAAAGATATTTTATAAATTTTTATGTCATACCTACTCCTTGATACAGTCATGAATTCTATGGTTTTAGTTAAAAGTGAATATTTCATTATTCATGGAAAATCAATTATTTCAGAAAAATTACAAAAAATCATAATAAGATATTTTTTAAATGATGTATTAAAAAATTAAATTCATTTTGAAAAATTAAAATTCAATAATTTATAAATTTGGATTTTAAATGAAAATTCAGAATATAAAAAACTTCTTTTATTGAAAAAATGATGTTTTTAAACATTAAGTGTTTTTCATATTATTTTATATAAATATCTAATTTAAATAGTGTAAATATATTATTTCATGTATAATAATTTTTTAAAAGTTTTCAATTTAAGTTATTATTATAAAAATATAAATCGCAACAAAAACATTTTTTTGAAAAATATTACTTATATATTAAATAATATTTACCAAATAAAATTAATTATTAATTTCTCTAAAAATTTAATTTTAATAATCCATTTATATAATTATCATTATTTTTATTTTAGAAATACATTATATCATACTTTAATATTAATAATTTTAATATGTAACAAATAAACACACATATATATATAATATTTTCATATTATCTTTTTATTTCCTTATTTATTATTCATGAATTATATTATTATAAATTAACTAATAAAAATATATGATTTTTGTATACCAATTGGATACATGTATATCCAATGACCAAATTTCCCATGACCATATTTCAAACAACCATATTTATAACTGCTAGATTTCATTCTTATATATAGCCTTACTAAACTCATTCATTTCATTCACACTTCTTTATTTGCACTTAATATATCCATTGTTTTCATTTTTTATCTTACAATACTCTTTCTATTTTTATGAGGTTCTTTATCATCATAGGTTTTCTTTGGATATTGGTGATCCTCAAGGGTGAAGAAGATCCAGTAGATCTTATATTGTGGATGAACTTATTATTTTTTATTTATTATCACCTTTTAATTTATGAAATTTTAAAGGATGTAATAATCCATGGTGAGTAAAAATACATGGTATGTAATTATTAGTTTCATGTTATTTCATTATACTATTTTACAATGAATGAATAATGTGTTGTTAGTTTAATTCTTATCTTGTATGACATATTACCTAATCTATTTCAATTAGTTTGGAAACATAAAAAGAAAAAATGGTTTAGAATATTAAGAATTTAGTTTATGGAAAAAAATATACTTCCTAAAAACCTATCGTGTTACAAAGAATAAGATTTTATTTCTCATTACTTCACAAGATATTGAAAAATAAAGAAAAATAATAATTTTTGGGGTGAGAGTTGGAAAGAAGAAAGGAACAAAGTAACAACAGACTCATAGTTTGAAGTTGTGAGATACTTTCCTACTGAATAAATATCATAATTATCATCACTATATTGGATGAAATTAAACCATTGTGGGGTTATATTTTAACACAAGTTCATGGTTATACCTTCCTATTGTAATCTATACGATTATTTCTGGTGCATTGCATGATATTTGGAGTTTTGTAATCATATCATAGACTAGTTACTATTATTAAGTAGAGGAAATTGTAAAATATACTATGAGTTTGTTTGTGTGTTCATGTGGGTGTGTATAAAATTGAATTATTTTTACTCTAACCAGTAAGGAATATTGGTTAAAAGGGAAAATGTAAAATAAATTTTTAATCATTAGTTTCCCCCTCCCCCTTAGCGATTTCATCAGTCTTATGGGTGGATTTTCGGCTATGTCTAAGAAAAATGATGGAAAATTGGTTTGTATCATTCATCATATTGAGAGTGTTAGTTAATGGAGAGATTTAATTAGTTTTATATGATAATATACCATTTCTGTTTAATGATTAGAGGATAAAACATTGCTTTATAGGGCAGCCAAAGTGCTTGTTTGGTATCTTGGGGCCTATAAATTGATCTTACACTAATTATAACCAATTAATTTAAAATCGGTGCTTTATGGGAATTAACCCATAGTTATTATTTTTAGATTAATTTATTTTAATATCAATAAATCAACTTGTTTTTCTTCCTTTATTTTACTTGTTTCCTGTATAATTTTAAGAAAATTGAGCATGTTATTTAAGTATCTATTGAGAAAACATTCTGATCACTTGAAGAAATTTTTAAATTAATTTTCAAGTACCATGTGGAGATGAAAGATGAAGCAACATGAGACGTTATTCCTTTAACCTAATTTTAGTTAATTATATTTTTATCCTTAATTTTTTAGAAACTTGGGTTAATATTTTCACTTTATAGGTGATGCAATTTAGTAATCATATCACTTAATTCTAGAAGGGGAGTGTTTAGAATAAACTAAAATGTTTAAGGACTATTTTTTAGGGGAGTTATTATTTTATTTTTTTCTCTTTTCATCTCATCATAAAAATTAAATTTTCTATTTTTATGAGATAAATGGTTGGAAAAACGATGTGAATGTACTTTTTTATACTGAATCATGAGGAAATAATATCTATTATCTACTAACATTTTTTTATGACTTTGACTAGTAAAATTGTATATCACATGATTTTTTATATGATTATATTAAAATCATGATGATGCTATAATTTTTATTCATTTAATTTTTGAAAATATTATACATACAATTTAACTATTATGAGGTATTTAGATAGCACACATTTTGACTACTGTGAAAGTTATTGAATTTACAGTGTGGAAAATATCTTTTTTTATGTGACCCTCAAAATATTATTTTATATTAATTAATTGAAAATTATTTTTGACTATACTATTTTATATATTTCTCCCATTATTATTTTTAACATTTGGGACGATTTTTAGTTTTAAGTTTGGGGGAGGGGTTTTCATATTCAGGATAAGCTACATTTTTATAAATTCAAATATAAATTCCTTATACTTTTTCATAATTTACTATCTTTAAGATATAGTTTATATTTTCAGTATTTGTTAATTTTTCTCAAAATTGTGGACTATTTTAATAAATTAAGTGCTTGATGATTTCTCATCAACAATAGATTTTACCAAGTTAAACATTTTCTTTTCCCCCCTTTAAAATTATTTATTTAGGTCAAAATTTGATAGTATGTTTTTAAATTTTAATTATATTTTATTATTTTGGATGGATTAAAACAAATAATATTTTCATTACTCTATTCTTTAAATGAAATCCAATTACTAGGTTATATTTTTATCATTATAATAAAACTATTATAGGGTTATTTATACTTCCTTGTAATTATTAAACTCACTTCCATTTAGTTATTTCTAATTATTTTTGTAATAAAATATGTGATTCTATTCACCATGGAGAAAAAGAGATATTTGAAGGAATAACTGAATGTAAATTTAAGTTAGTTAAATCCTTTTAAAATTTTCCAAATTAAATCATACTTTTAAAACAAGAAACTATATTTTGAATAAAACCATTTATTTTATGAGTGAAATATTCTATTACTTACTTGAGAGGGTATATGGGGGAAAACATCTTTAAGAATCATCTCTTTTTAGGACATCAGTTTTTCAATTTTAATATTGATTTTCTTCAATTGAATAAGTATAAATTGATTTCTAGAGGATACGAAATATCTTATGTGTGAGATAATTTTTTGTAGCCTAATTTTTATACATGTTTCCAAATCCAATTGAAAAAATTATTATGTTTTTAATTCCAAAAAATGCGATAAAATGGAAAATTATTGAATATTGGTTATCTTATTGCTGGAATTATATTTCATTGATTATTTTCTTAAAAGTGAGTTTTTTTTTGTGTTTCATAAATTAATTTATATTTTTTTTATTTCCAAAATATTTAATATGAATTATTTTTCTTGATATCAAAAATGGCATTCAATTTTTTATAATTTGGAAGTTGTTTAATTAAAGACCATATGGAATTAATTCCATAAAAATTCTATACTATTTTTTATTAAACGTCATTTTTTAGAATATATTCATCCTTTGAATTATATAATATTTTAGTTTAATTTAGATTTTTAAGTTTAGTTTATATTTGTAATTGATTATATTAAACATTTTTTATTGTATTTTTTATTTTTAAGATATATAAAGGTAATTATACAATGAATGGATCTATGTAAAGGTATCCCTGTAGTTATGAGAGCTACAAAAAGTTATATGATCCCATTTAATGTTAACTTTGATGGAAACCCATGTTAATGTAACTTGAGCTTACGTAATGGTAGCTCCACACTTCAATGATTTCATAAAGTTAAATATAAGTGTTGCGTTATGGTAAGTTGAATGTGGTAAAAGATATATAAGGGTACATATAGTGTTCCAATGTTGTGTTAAAGTAGCACCACTCATCTAAGAGGCTGTGTAAAGGTAGTTGAGGGCTTTCATCATGGTACCTTCATGGATTAGACTAATATTAGGGTAGCATAAATGCATTTTAAAGGCTTAATTAAGGTCATGAAATAATGCCTATGGGTATCTCACAATATAATAGGATAATGTAAGGTTACCTAAATTTCCAATTAAAATTTGTGAATAACTAAATTCTTAGTGGAATTAATATAAGAAAGTCTGAATCTGAACTCAAAGAAAAGCTCATGGGAAGTTGTTGACGATTATTGAGGAAGATGAGAGGAATAAATCAAGCCAGATTCATTTTTATATTTGGAATATATTGGACTGTAAAATATTTCAAGTGGGTTTTACATATTTTTCAAGTATATTTTCTCAGGTTATATGTAGGGTATGATTAATAGTCATGACTACCACATGGAGAATTGGGATATGTGCCCATATTAGCTATTTTTTAACTGAAAGAAGGGGGTTACAACATGATTCTATTTGAATTATAAAACCTATAAAAATATTATTTATGATATAGTAGAGAATTTAGTGACGTCAAAATCTTAGGAAAATGACAATGGAAACAAAAAATGATGATTCAAAGGAGGATAAAGCCATACAAGGATGGAACCCCAATGGGAAGAACTCCTTAAGTTATTCTTTTTTCTTCTTTTCCTTGTGAAAATTTGTTATGGAATTTTTGAATTTTACTTGATGTTTAATTTTCTTAAGATAATTTTTATAAAAAAATTATTGTTATGGTTATTAATTTTTTTACTTTATTATTGCCTTTATATGATGGAAATTACTCTCTTATTCATTATTTAGGTAGTTTTATTTTCCAAAAATTTTAGAATCAATGATTATTGATATTGATTTAATTTAAAAAATAATTTGACCATTTTGAAAATAAATTTGATAGGATATTGTTTCTTGATAGTGACACACCAAGATCAAACAAAAATTTCATTATAGTGAAAACACATTTCACTATTGTTGTGATTGATTGAGTTCTATAGTTGATAAACTATAAATTTTAACTAGCCACAAGTTGGCCAATTGATAGTGTTTCAACTTCATCTTTTTCTATATCAGATATTTTATCAATGAATAATAAAAGAAATTATTTCCAAAACTAGTCAATTGAATTCCCCTTCCCCATTAATATTTTTCCTTTCTTGCATGTGTCCTATTTTCTTCTTTGAACTATTTTATGTGAATTCATCAATATATCATCATAAAATAAATTTCTTAATTTCGTCAATTATTTATCATTTATTGATTTTTGTTTCTTGGGTTAATTTGCACTTCACATTACTTATGGTTTCAACTATACTCATTAATGTACTAGTTATTAATAGGAAAATAAATAAATTCATAATTTCATCGAAATTATCAAGCCACTCCCAAGAAACCAAAAACATGAACTTACATAGGTCAACTGATATGAAGGATATATTACCTAGATCTTGTTTGTATGATATGTGTTTTGTATTATATTATTGATTATGATATTGGAATAACATTTTGTATGACATGCTTAAAACCAAGGTTTATCATAGTCTTAGGATTTTATATATCACAAGGTTTAATATGGGGATGTTACGCCACTTCCTCTACTATTTCATATTGTATAACTTATACATATCATAAATATTTATGATATATGAATAGGATTTAAAATATTATGTATAGTGTTATTGATTCTTCCATGTGTGCCTATTATAAACCATTTCATAACATAAAACACATGGAAGGGGTATTGCATTCATATTATGAACACATAAAATGGATGTTGCTTTAACTCATAATTTATAAAGTGAATGATTTAATTCATGTAGTTTGGTAGATAAATATATAAAGATATTATTTCTATATAGTAGGTATATCCAAGATTACCTAATCCTCAGCCGAAATTCTTATATTCTTATATCTCTTTTATTGTTTCTCCTCTACCAAGTAATAACTATCATTGCTTAGAGGGAGGAGGATTCCCAATGAATATTCAATAGATTTATCTCAAATAGTTAATAATTCATAAACCGGGGATTCCAATGGATGCATTCAAGGGATCTCTATCAAATATGTTAGTAGAAGACAGAAAATTGGCATTCATTGCTGAAAGGTATGTACATTATTTATTCATTTTTACAGTGCATGGTTTTAGGTATCTTTCATAGTGATCTTGATTTTTGGATTTCTATATCTCTTCCAATATATTAAAGGAATTTTATTTGATCCTATGAAACCCCACATGATATTACTACCCTAAATATCACTTTCCCTAGGAGGTGAACCTCACGAATCTAGAACTAACACTTTGAGATTTTAGTATACATCCAATGCTCCATCAATATATATAGAATGATCTCTAGATACCGATCATGATCCTCCATCAATTGGGAGTATAGTTTAATATCTTCAATCAAGATGACTATGAAATAAACCAAATAAATATGGATGACCCTATTCATTAGGTATATAAACACATCAAGTGAATTTATCAAACTGAAAAACATCATGAGTTACTCATATAGTTCATATGTACTCCAAAAAAAATTACATGGATTATCATAAGGCCTCATTAACAATTCAGGATAGACTAAACTCAAGATAATCTTAGAGAACAATTTGACTCCCCTAAATTGATTAAATAAACCCTTGATACATGGAAGATGAAATTAATTCTTAACCATAACTTAGTTTATTTTTAATAATCTACACATAATCATAACGACCCATATATCCTCTTAAAAACAACACTAGAGAATACTAATGGTATTTTATTTGGTGAATGAATCCCTTCACCTTAAAATCCTTTAATTGATCCTTTAACTCTCAAAGATCTCTAGGTTCTATCCTGTAAGGTAAAATAGATATGGACTCCATACCAGGAAAAAGTTCAATCATAAAATTTATCTCATAAATTGAAAAAAAATCTAAGGAATCCTCAAAAAAAATATCCTCAAACTAATTATCGATAAGATGAAATATTTCTTGGCATATGTCTTTTTTGCTCAAAGAAATTCTAGCCAGTTAGGCTATGATCTCCAATAGCATCTAAAGTCTAGGTCTTTCATGATCATCTTAAACATCCCACACACTGATATAGGTATAAAAATCACCCCCTTCAAACATGAATGATAAATGATTGTGACATCAGTCAATGTTAACTTGATGCTAAGTTAGTCAATCAAACCCAAGGATCACAAAAAAATTGTGCATATTCAAAATAAAGAAGAAGAAAATAATCCTACATACATATATCATTATATCACATTCTAGACACATCGGATACATTCTGATCACACCTATAAGGTAATATTAATAGATATTATCCAATAAAGATACTATATATTAAGACCTAGGTCATTGACTAAATGAGAATATATAAATGGGTGGAATGAATCTGTATCAAATAATATAAAATCAAGAGATGATACTATAAAAACCATTCTTAAAACTATCATGGAATAATTTAACTACACTATAGGTGTTAGATTGATGGAATAAATCCAACTTAAACCCTTACCCTAAACTCCCAATGTATGAACCCCCTGAGGTGCATCACCTTGCTGACACTGTTTTTGATTACTATGGGTACCAAAACCTCCCCCATTAATTAAATATATGGTTAATACCCATTTTACCATCTTTTATTGATCTTATAGACCTTATCCTAAACCCCAAGTATGCTCAGATCCACACCCAATTTCTAAAACAGGTACTATACCACAAACCTTTTTAGGTTCCCTATCTCCACATAAGAATGACACTACTTTTATTGATTATCATAATTATGAAGAATATCTCATTTTTAATCACACTAGTAATACTCGATTAAGGATCACCCTCTTGAAGGAAGTGACAAAACACTACCTTGTCTTCTCTTCCTATCTCTACCCCAGCAATACCCATTACATCTTCACTTTTTTCCACCCAAAAATTCTCTCCCGGCCATAGTATATGAGTTTTACTACCCTAAAAATATACCCTTATCTGGTATAATCTATATTATTATTAAAAAAAACTACATATAAGATTGATATTAATGAAAATATATTCATATTGGATAAAATAGAGTTCCATAGGTTATCCTCAAAATTCGTAACTCTATTAGTACAATCACCTACTAGTGATAGTGAGAACGATAATAGATCAGTTAGGTGGTCGACATAATTCATCATTAACATGCCCCCATTCCAAATGGTTAAACTCGATAGCTCTATCAAACAATAGAGTCTTTGGGAAGAAATTATCAAATAATCATGACTGAAATAACTTTTAGGACATCCAAACTAGATTTTTGTGACTAAAATATCCTACTTTAACTTCAATAGTCCTCAATGTATATTGTCAAAAAAAATTACTTTCCTCTCAGAGGGTATCTTAAGGTGAATGATTATACTTTGTAGTGAGTCTATAGAAAACTCACAAACTTGTAGAACACACTCACTAACAAAGAGTGGTGGATGATATATATATATATAACTCGTGAGTTAAGTAAGATATATTTTTTCCTAATCCTAGTTAACTTATATCTCGTATACTATAACACATAGAGAAGACTCTCTCTGATTTTCTAATCAATATAATGAATAGGTGGATCTGGTGGATCTAAATCCACTATGGGTGGTATATTCTCATCCTCATGAATAAAAAACTCATGAATCATAATACAATTCTATCACAAGTTTAAATATTATATTTTGGGTTAATAAATAACAAGCGCACACCACTTTACACCAAATGAAAACTTAACAATTCAAGGATTTCTTACATTGAAACAAATCTATTATAACCTACTCCCTCTTAGTTTAGGAAAAATCTAACTCAAGTTGACATTGTTATCATATCACAACAATATTAATTAGTAATCATATGTTGTTCAAGTTGAGTTCCATTAATAAGTTGTATAGGAAAACACTATTTAAGTTGTTTTTGACACTTTATATTACTAAAAACTACATTATAACTAGAATATATCAATCATAAAAAAGAATATTAATATCATATAAGCCCTAAATTCTAAGGATAATACATGTTTGTATACTACCTTTACACTTAAGGAAAAGAGTGAAAACTAATAAACCATAATTCAATATAAAAATGCATAATATTTAGTAAATGTAACCCAATTATTTAAAAAGCTAAGAATTAAATTCCTATACCTAGTAACTTGGAAACCCCTCAATCATATTTTAGCTACTACCTTTAAAAATATACTATCAAGCCCTAAAAATAACCTATCTCATGTATTCCATATCCTAAATAATATGACAAAAAAACAATTCTATCATAAAAATTTGTGATGTCCCGAGTCAGTTTCACCACCACATTGATTAAATAATGTCATTATATACCTAAATTGTGACCTCTCATACTCCAGAGGCTAGAAAATAGTGACAATGGTCAACATAAACAGGTGTGGAGACTATACCCTCACGTAAAAATAACCATAAAACATAATGGAAGAAAAAAATTGAAGCAGTCATCACAATATAACAACAATGTGAAATAGAAATCACCGTTAGATACCAGCCAAAATTAAATATCAATTTCATTAAAAATAAAAATGATATATATTAAATTTCATATGATTTACACAAAATAAAAATGATCTCTTTTGGTAAAGTAAAATACAACCAGGTTTAAAAGTAAACAAAATTAATGAAGATATCCACAAAATTAGGCCTAGGGTAGGGCCTGGTCGTGTCTCCTAATATGAATTCAATATCCTAGCTTATCCATCTAAAGTAGCCAGGAACTTGACCTTACCTGGTTCATAAAACATCACGTGTTCTAGTGTACATGGGTGCCCGAGACATGTGTGAATGTAACTTAGTAAGACACCAATAATTATCTACCTAGAGAGTTTAATAAATTGATGTGCAAAATTGATATAGAGTGTAACCATACTTATATCATCCAGTTTCATAATGGGATGTTGTGCTCATTATTTGAACACACATTGGTGATTAATGAAACATCACTCCTTGTATAATAGTTAGGTTGAATGAACTATCACCATTTAACATCACAAGGTGATTGGTGTATCACTATCATAATCATTATAAGTGAATGATGAACCACAAACCCAATTCAAATGGTGAATAAAGCATCACTAGGTTAATGAGGAATCACCAAATCTAAGTGGATGATATACCATCAAAACTAATCTCTAAGTGGATGATAAACTATAGATATATGTGATCCAAGTGGATGATGTTCCACTATTATCACTCTTGAGGTGGATAATAATCTAATGATATAAGACTTAATATGGATGATTCACCCTTGAGACAACTTTTATAGGTGGATGATTCACCACAATTATCATTTTCTAGGTGAATGATGTGCCATTATCATCACTTGAAAAGTGATTTAATTACCAATAGATTCAATAATTAGGTGGATATTTTACTAATAAATGTCTCTAAGTGGACTATTCACCATCAAGAATACTTTCAAAGGTGGATGATGAACCACTAATGTGAATTCTCAAAAAGATGATATAATATTGGTGGGAAATATAAAAGTGGATAAGATCCCAAATTTTTTTTGGCCCTATGGTAATTTATGGAACAATAACTTTATTCAAGTGGATGATATACTATAAAAATATATCTAGTGGATGATTTGACACTACTAGTTTCCCTTATGCAGAGAATATACTACCAACATACCAAAAAACCATCAAGAATGATATTTTTTCATCCAAGACTAATATAAAGTATTTATAATTATTTAACGCATCAAGAATTATGCTCTAAATCCACTAATTCACTCAAAGTATCATTCCTTGGATAGATCACCCATATCTTTCCCTATTTGGAACCCATTCCTTTCCAAGTAAAATACTAACACCCCACACAAAGCTCATAGGGCCATATTTCAAGCTTATATCACCCCTTTCATGATTAAAGTAAATTATCTACACTAAATTACACATGTGTAATGGTTAATGGTGATCATAGTGTTTATGTACATCCATAAAGGGATCTACCATAGGTTTTATAGTTATAATTTAAGTCATAGATGAGGAATAATTAAAATTAAATTTAATTCCCAGTGTGTAAATAGAAATTATTTTTTTCTGAATTTCATATGATTCATTCCACGTGAGTAAATACCAATGGGATAGTAAAAGAACACCTAACTATATATAAAAACATATTTCTTATTAGAAACCAACAGTTAATTTATCCTTAATCAATTTAAATAAAAAATGTGTAAAATTTCCAAGAATAAGTCATAACAAATAATTCATAGTCAAATAACAAGATAAAGAATAAATAGTGGTAATAGGAGTGTTAACCTTACTGGTGACAACCTTATGTGATATATGCCTTATGAAACCAATGAAAAAGAAGGGATGTAGTGTTGTAATAGAAGAAAAAATAATAATAGGTGAGGGATTGTTTCACCAATATATAATGAAAAGAAATAAAAACTTTATTTTTACAAAATTAATTAAATTTATTAATTGATATTAGTTTTAAAAAGCTACAGAAGAACCCAAAAAGTACCCACTATCCATCCTATAGGTACCAAATATAGGTTTACTAGCCAAATAGTGCCCCACATGGAGCTACTAGCTCATCTTACACCTCTATAAATTACACATTACTAATCCACTAGTTACCCAATGGCATTTGACAATGGAAAATTGTCACACCTCTGACACTCATAATTCATCAAAATAAAAAATTTTGGAAAAAATATTTCAATATAATAGCTTTTATATATTTGGGTTGTTAAACATTTCATAAATATAAAATGGTGAATAAAAGACACATGAATATAGATATCAAGAGAAAGAAACCACTTGAGTCAGTTCACTTGGTTTTGTGTAGACTGATGATCTTAACGTCAACCAATTATGATAGTTATTTCCTGACTTTTTATAATGATTTCACTTGTATGTAATATATATATATATATATATATATTTTAATATGGAGTAAATTAAAATATTTTTATAGATTCAAATACTTTCATATAATTTATGAGAATCAATTGGGATGTGTTATCAAAATATTTCAATATAACAATAGACCCTAATACAAAAATGAATAATTTGAGGCATATCTTGAGAATAATGATATATGAAATTTATATTTTGATCCATAAACTATAATAAAATATAGTACCTAATTATAATAACTATATCATTATGGATATAGAGATAACCATGTTACTAGAGCATAGAAAATTTAAATTATTTTTGAGAAGATCCACCATAGTGGAATTATAAATTCTTAATTAGTTCATACTTATATAAAATTAAATCAATATGAATTTTGAGTTATGGTTTGGATAGAATATATAATTTATATTCTTGAAGGTGTTCAATAACTCTTTTTATATCAATTATAAAGGATAAAATTTTAGAAAATTTTATGAGAGAGCTAGTGAAGGTATATTTCTTGTATCCACGCCTAGTTAAAGGAGTAATTTGTGTTAAAAGAGGAATTTTTTGATATATTTGTAAAATAAAAATACATCCCAAAAATTAATACTTTTTAATGTTTAAATTTATGAATATCTTAGAGAATTTTTTTGAATAAATTATAGTATTTTGGACACAAGATAAAATTTACAAAACTCATAAAATGATTCTAAAATATTCAGTAATGTGGAGGCCACCAAGGAAGAAGAAACCAAGTTTATGAGGCTTATAAACCATGTAGAAATTAAAATATACTTCAATATAGTAAAAAAAGTTTTTAAGCATGGAGGAGTTTTAGGAATTATAATCATACAAACTTCCTTTCACAGGTTGATCTAAAGAGTGTTAAAGAATCCTTATAACATGATTATTGAATAACAATAATGGAATAAGATCTCAATAAAAATTAAAATAATAGTACTAGTATTTTTTTACTTTATCAAAAAGATAATAATTTTATAGGGATGAATTGGGTTTTTAGTAATAAACTCAACAATAAAGGGGAAGTGGAACACAATAAATATTATTTTGTTTGTAAGTGAAACTTTCAAATTAAGGGTATCAATTTTTATGAGATGATTCCTCTTGTAGAAAGGATTGAAATGGATCAATTATTTCTTTCCATATATTCTAAATGAAATTATAAAGTCTTATAAATAGATATAACATTAGTGTTTTATAATGGATAACTTGATGAATATTTCTACATTGAATAACTAGAAGACTTCGTCCTTGATGGTGTTGGTTCTCAATTTAACAAGATAATGAATTCCTTTTATGGGATAAAACAAGTGACCTAGGAATGGTATTCAATAGTGGATAGAAAATTTATAAGCCTTCCATTTAATAAATTTATGGTTGATTCTGATATCTATGTCAAGACAAATGCTAAAAAATTTACCATAGTGATTTTTCATGTTCATGTTCACTTTTTCAAGAAAAAAAGTGACAACATGTGAGGACATTTATTACCAAATAAAGAAAGTTTTTGTTATGAAAATTATTAGATAGATGAAATTATACATGGTATTTGATTTGAAAACTATAAAAGGTTTTATATATATCTTATAAAAAAAATATTTACATGATTTATTAATGAAATTTTGTATGGAATAATAGAGCATAGTCTCCACTCCTATAACAGTCTAGAACAAGTAGTATATTGATGGAGAAGGATAGTGTGTGGGTCAAATAGAGTTCCAAATTATTTTTAGTATTCTAATTAACTTTATGGTGCATATACTAGATTTAATATTTATGAATAAACTTTACGCATAATTCCAAATAAATATAAATGATTCACATATTTCTATGGTGAAATGAATATTTATATATATCAATTGGACTCTTAATTTTGTTTTAAGGAAAGACAAAAACACATCAGATGATCTTTATATTTATTTTAATATAGATTGGGTTAAATATTTGGGTGATAAGATTTCAAATTTTGGTGGTGAATTATTTTGACACAGATGATGTAGATTAATTCATAACTCAATGACATGAGTGTGGATGTCTCACACCCATTAAGGATTGGGTGTGAAGATAAAAGTAAAATAAACTTTTCAAATAATATAGTGAAACAGTCAAAGTCATAACATGTTGATATCAAGTACCATTTTTTGGAAGAAAAATTGGGGCACCATGAGATTTAATTGGAGTATTTTTTTAACCAAAGATAATTTTATGGATATATTGACAAAGCTTATAAAAAAGGATTATATCCAACTCTTAAGAGTGTAGTTCATATTTCATTTGTTTTCGAAAATCCATATAATTTCTCTAGGATGTTTTATCAATTTCATTCCTTTACATTTTTTGGAAAAGGGGGAAAGTATAAAAGGATTAATTTATTAAATGGGGAAGAGTATCTAGTTTATTATTGTATTTGAAGATCAAGGTGGAGAGTTGAGGTGTTAGTTGATTAAGTTGGATCTTAAAGAAGATACATTTTTTTATTTATTATTTTTTCAAGAAATAAAAAGGCAGATATTAAAGGTTCATTTGGATATTGAAGAGTCATTTATTTTTGGGGTAATTGGGGAGTTTTTTAGTTCAGATAAGCCCCTCATGAAGAGATTTGACAAATGGGGAGTTGAAAGTTGATCCAAATTTATACAAGGTCATTTTAGATAAAAATAAAAACAGAGGCATGATATGTATAGTTTCATGAAGTAATTGATTCATGAGTTTTAGAAGTTTATTCACATTGAAATCATTTATAACATTCTTTGGGATGAGTTTCAGGGTCTTTGTAGTTGAGTAAAAATGCAAATAAATTATGTTTTATTGAGATAGAGTAAATCATTATGTGAAAGTTATTTTTTAATAATGATAAAATTTAATTGTAGTAATAGTTTTACTTTGATATTATACATTATATAATAGTTGGGTTGGTTGTACAGTCAAAGATTTGAGACAAAGGAGAATTATTTTTTAGTCATATATATTGTTCCCTGAAGGTTTTTTATGATGGTGTATAGGGAACCCATCATGTAGTGATAAATATCTCATGAAAAATCAGTGTTGTGCTAGTTTAGAAACCAATTGGTATCATTTTTTAAGGGAACATCTTATCCCACAATGGTTTAATTCACACCAATAGTGTCCATGATGGGATATTTTTATTTCTAAATGGAATGAGGAGTCATTGATCTCATGTTGCAATCACTATGGACACACTGTAAGGTGCCTTTTATAGATCAGGGTAGATATGGGGAGATATATGTTTCATTCCATGAGTATACGAACAATGTTATAATGGTGTTTGAGGATATTTGAGATCTAGTTTTCATATCTATCAAATTAGGACATCTAGCCATGAGGAAGAAGTTCGTGCCATAACAAATACTTGTTCTATAAATAGTATGGTATTTCTCACCAATAAAATAAGTAATTGTTTTTACAAAAATCTATATAATCCTACCATTATTTCCAAGGAGAGTTCATGGGAGGGTTTGGTTTAGATTTTATGGGAAAAAAGGGTGTATGTAAAATCAATATTCTGTAGGCACTATGTTCAAGGAAACATATATTGATCATCTTATTGACACCTTTTATTATTATATTACCTAGGAGTTAAGGGATAAATTCTTATTCATTTCATTGTTCTTATTGATAATAATATATAAATGTGAGTAGTGGGATTTCAACCATTTCACATCAAAGATTATACACTTTATAATAAGAATCAATGAAGCTTTTATTCACCCTTGTGTTGTGTGTGTTTTTCTCACATTTTCTGTCATCATCATGTCATCATCTATGATATTGAGAGAAACAATATGATGATGGGAAACATTATTTGAGAGTTATTGTTTTAGGTTAATCACTAATTCACCCTGAGTTGTGGTTTAATCTCTCTTGGACATATAATCTAAGTCAAACACATAGCTCTCACATTAATAATCCATGTCTCCGCCTAACCCAAGTCTCAATATGAGTGACCTGATTTATGAAAAAATTCATAATTAGAAAAATTCTAGATAATAATAACTTAATAATTACTTATTTTAATCATAATGAAAAAAAATTAAGTCCCAAGTTATTTTAATTGAATAACCCAAACAATTTTTAGGTTCAAAATAATCAACAATAAAGAACTAACTTTTTACTGCGAACACATTAATATGAATAACCAATTTACACACTAAAAACACCATTTTTAGTCACTTTAACCAATTAAATAAGAAATAAACATTAAGTAATCATATACATATTTAATTTCACTTTACATCACTTTTAATGTAATTTATAGCAATAATATACCCCATTGTAACCAATAGATGATCCCAACAATTTAAAAAAGCACATAAATATTTTTTTAATTCATTAAGTGTGTTTTTCCTCTTTGGAAAACCTTTTCTACCACTTTAAAATTTATTTTATACAACTATTATATAGAAAAAAGCATATAATCAATTAAAAATAGAATAAAAATTCATAAGTAATTCATAAAACCTTAATATTAATTATTAGAGAAATAAATCACACTTTAAAAACAAAAAACATCACTTAAATATCATTTCATCCCACATTTAATCATAATTAATTATAATATTAATGATTACATTAATTTAATATTCTATTTATCCATTAAATTAAGAAATTCACCACTTTAATTATATTTTCCCTTAATTAAATAACTTAAACACATTTTTGAAGATGAAGCATCACTAAAAAAATTGCGAACAATTATTCTTCAAAGTTAATGAAAACATTCGTAGATAATTAACTCACATAAAGTCCTTAAAATGATATGAAAAAAAACACCTACTCAAAATTTAAACATAAAAATAAAGTAATAGGTTACCTACCACACAAAATTTTAAAATCCACATAATGAAGAAATCATTAGTTGCTCTATGGACATAAGGAATCAAGAACAACCATGAATCTCGAATAAATGAGAAGTGGTTAGAATATGAAAATGATGAAACCTTGTCTACTACTAAAAAATGATAATTCTATTGATTTAATCACTAAGATAAATATAACTCCACTGATGGATTGAAAATTCAACCCTAAAAGAAGAAGAAATCACCCCTTTAATATTAAGAGAAAAATATAGAGATTGATGTAGCACATCATACTCTATTAGGTTGTTTTTAATGACATAAACACAGATTTTTGTTTCTAATATTTTATTTTAATAGTTTTTACTTTCAATATATTATGAATATTGTTATGGAGATTCCATGCCAAATTGAGGGCTCAATAGGACCATGATAATAATATTTGGATCCCCCCACATGCAGGTGACCACTACTACCCAGCGAGTAACACTAAATAGTTGATGATACCTAGAGAGAACATAAGTTTTATGAAGGTTTCACTAGATGGACTATAACACCCACCATCTATTAAGTTACATCATAAAAGTCAAAAAATATATCCATTAGTGTGTGTACTTCATTCTTTAATTCATCCTATAACGGCTCTCTATGACCCCCAACACCTCCAATTCATTTAGATCATATGGAGGCTATAAATACACCAAAAATGGTTCTTAGATGTATATTAATACCTTAAAGATCAATTCTAGAGACAAATTGTATAAAATTACCTTTTCTACTTTATTATATTATAATTGTCTCACTTTATCTCATATTTTTCTCATTGTATTCTATTGGAGAATTTTGAGTGTGCTTCATTAGGCTTGTGTATGGTAAGTCTTTATTTTTTTTCTAGAGTGCTCACTACTGTTGTGTGTGAGGGGAATAGGTTATCACTGCCATTAAATTGAGATATTGGGTACTCAATACCATTGAGTTTGAGAGGATAGGATATCACTACTTTAAAAGTGAGGGAGATTGGGTTTCTAGCCACTAATTTTTAAAGGAAAGTTATGTATTTGAGTTTCTTGGCACAAACCACTACAAACCATGTGTATTACTTGTTTCCTTGCTACAATTTCTAAAAATAAAGAGTTCAGGTTTCTTTATAAAAACATTGAAATTGAAAATTTAAAATAAAACATCTCAAGGTTACTTGATGGGAGAAGACTTAGAGATCCCTTATGGATTAATGTGGAACTAATTTACCAATTATGTTTTCTTTTACTTTTAAATTTTTATTTCCTCTACTTTTAACTCTTAAAATTTATTAAATTTCTTTAATTTTTTGAATTCCATAAAATTTAGTTTTAATTTATAAATAGTTTTTAAAATAAAATTCATCCCCCTCTTGTTATCTTTACCCAGGACAACAATTGAAGCCTCTAAGGTTTTTCAATAATGACCCCCAAATTTGGGAAACTCATACAAAACTAAAAAATCCATGACATCCCATTAATAGAAGTCTTCTTCTTAAACCATCCCCTAGAAGTCTATTGAGAATTTATTACCCAACATAAGGTACTTAGTGTCATTCCAGGTTACCCAAGTCTATAACTCCCACATAGGGCACCCAATACCTCATATTGGGGACTCTGTGGTACCTACATGTGTGATTCAAGTAGGTTTGAGAACATTTCACCTTACCCCTCCCTTACATTCACCAAAATCACCAAAATACTACAATACAGAAAAAAAATTCAACTCAAAGACATAAAATCAATCTATATAAGTAAACCAATGACTAAGATGCTCAAAAAATATCAACTCTAATACTTATCATCCTTAATAAGCATTTTTTAGAATCACTAGTGAATAACTACATCGTTCAGATCTTAATTTTCTTCTTACCCCCAAACACCAATATAAATAGTCCTTTTTACCAACCTTGAATTATAACCATACAAAGCTTCCAACTATATAAATTCCTATACCATAATTAATTTCCAACAACATTAATTTTTTTATATATAAATAAAATATTGATAACCCCCTATAAAATCACTTTACATCCAAGGGAAAAAAAATTCAATATGAATGTTGAATTCAATAATGAATTTATCAAATCTAATATATGACCACTCATTGATAAGGTATTGATCAAATATTATCAAATCTATGAAGTCATTATTTTGAATAAAGTTACCCATAATACACTAATCCATAGGTTGGGTAAAAAAATGTCAACCAATTAACTGTCACATAAAAAGTTGTTTATCCGTGATTAAATAGCTCTCAAATAAGTCTTCAATGAAAATAAATCCGGTTTTAAAATTTTTCTTACCATCAAATTGAAACCAACACATATCACATCAAATGTTATCATAAAAGAAATAATTATCAACTAAATAGATTTCATTTAAAAAATAAACTCATTTATTTATGTATGCATCCATACTTAGAATTCCTTACATTGAATGACTAGTATATACTAAATAAAAAAGTTTTCACAACATTATTTCAATGAAATAATTCACTATTTTTTATTCTCTTTACAAACATATAGTTAATTTACCATAATTCTTCTTTATCACCATTTTGTTCAGTTTGACACATCTTAAAAACACAACTCCATAACAAAATTTCATATCTTATTCTCTATAATAATACACATTAACCCATTTAATTCATTTCCAATTGAATTGATTATTGATTTTGTGCAAAGAAACCACAACATAATTAAATCCAAGCATCAAAATTTCAATATATACTAGGGAAAGGAATTGAAAATTCAACTAAAATTAGAACCTCTTACCACATGTACGTTAATAATTAGCATTATAATCAAACTAATTATTATTATTTAGCCTTGGTCAAGGATTTACCTCTACAAAACCAAGTTAAAATATATATATATATATATATATATATATATATATTATAAGGGAAATATTAACATATTATACTTTTGCACATATATCATCATGATTCCATTACAATTCATATTTCAATATCAAAAAATTCATCATAAAATAATGATAGTAAAATCATTTGAAGACACTTAACATGCCTTTAGTTCTATTTTGAATGAAATAGTTATTATTATTAATACACACTGATTTCCCCTATTTCTATTCATTTCTAACATTAACATTATAATTGAATTCTCCTTTAACATCCCTAAGTACACCAAAATTAATATCTTATATATCATAAAAATTATATTAAACCCCATTATTTCTTATTAGTGAATGCTAAAAAAAATAGTCATCACATTATATTGTGTCAAACAAACCATAAATTACTCAATTAAAAAATTGGAACAAATGAATTCAGTAAGAAACAACCCTTTAATTTACACCTGAACAATTATGTTATCAAATATGTAGATGGGGTTTGACTTAGTGGTAAGCACCCTGTAATCCTATAGGGAAAATGGGGGTTCAAAACCTATTGGGTGCAGGTACTGTAGCAGAACTATAGTGGCACTGTAGCAGTGGAGGTACTATTGCAACGATGGGCACTATAGCAGCGGCAGGGCACCGTAGAGGTGGAAGGACATTGTAGTATTGGTAGGTACTGTGCAGTATTATAAAAGTTGGGTACTATAGTAGTACTATTCAAAGAATGGTCTTTGAGGAAAAAATTTGGGCCTACATGCCATATAATGGGCTACATTCCCATTAGGCCTTCGGGCTATGTAATGGGTCTCCCTCTACCCAGCTAAAAATAGGACTTTGCTTTAATTTAATAATAAATGAGGCTTCAGCCCCAACCTTTTAAAAAAACTTATTTTATCAAATAGATTTACCCAACCATGACATAACCTAACATCATTATTCCACCTCACACAAAAAAACCCATAAATCACCATCATCCTCAAATTACATCACATAAAAGTTTCCCAACAGGACCAAAGTCATAAATTCCAAAATGTCATTTTAAAACAAAAATGATTAATAACTACACATTAACTTTATATAAAATGAGGCATCCCGTCCCAAAATTTCAGCCATATGGTTTTACCAAACCCAATGCCAAACACATATTTTGGGTCCATCAACTTATTATATCTTACATCCTAGCACCCATACACTTCACTAAAGGTCTCATTCCCATGAGTTCTTTAATTATCCATCTAGCTAAAAATGATAATAACATGACCATCGATTACCATTCATTAATATTTACTAATTAACTTCTTTTTTATGCCTAAAAACATATTTCAAACAATAAAAATTCCACTAATTACTTAAAAAAATTAATTATCTGAAATGATTCTAAGGGTTATAACCCCAAATTTTATTACCAAATATAGAATGATTTACCACTTAAAACCAAAACCTAAACCCTACCTTATATATTATATGAATATAAATTTATTAAAGAAAAAAAAGAAAAAAATAAAGGGAAAAATACAAACAAGAAACACCAAACAACCATAATCTATGGTTATGGTGAAAGAGAACAAAAACAAAAGCAACAAGAAACACCCATTAAAATAAGGAGGGCATTGGATGTTAAGCAGAAAATTCTGCAAAAGGAAGCCTGTGACAGAAGGATTCAAGTATAGAATGATCTCTGTGTGCGATGCTAAAAGCATCATTCACAAAGACTTCCGCCAGTGAGTCCAACTTCTTGGAAAATTCCACTTCAACAAGGGATGATTCAACAGGCAACCCTTGAGCTTCAGATCATGCACTGCTCCCATGAGATAATCAGTCTCCAAAAAATTAGCAACAATGCAATCCACTCCAGGCCGACACTCCATGAAAGATGTCCTAAAAAATATGCATCTTGAAAACCAGTGCAGGAAATAATAGAGAACTGAAAGCCTGCCACTTCATTCCTTTAGAAAAAATAAAAACAAACCATTCCAAAGAAGAAAATAGGATTAAACTAAGAAAACAGACCCCAAAGAAATAAAACAAAACACAAGGATCAAAAAAACCTTACAAAACAGCCTCAAATAGAGATTAAATAAATCTTACACAAGTCTAAAAATGGGAGACTTGTCACAATCCTTTTTAAGAAAAGGAAGGAGATCATCAGGAACTTGATCATACCAAACAAAATCAACTCCATTAACACCTTTATTTGCCAGGCCATCAGCAACAGAATTGGCTTCCCTATAAATGTGAGTGACAATATGATTCAAGGAAAATAGAGTCTCCAAAAATTCAGCCTCAAGTGAAGAGGCAAAACCCAAAGAACCATGAAAACAACCAAGGACATTCCCTTTATGATTTCTAAAAATAGCACCATAACCAGAAAGCCCAAGATTACCTCTATAATCACCATATGAATTAACTTTTAACCAACCAAAAAAAGTTCCTTCCAAAGAACTTCAAAAGTACCATGCAGAGGCCGGAATTTTCCCTTAACACCTTTCCGGTTTATAACAGACAAATCATTAACTGAGTTGAAGCAAAAAATGCTTCCTAGGAATATCAACATTACACATAACAACAAGAATAGCTGATAAAACCCCACTTACCAAGAAGGAAAATCTATCATGAATCACCTTATTCTAAGAAAAACAAATAAAATGAAGGATTTCAGTAGCATCGACCCTAAAAAGATCCATTAATTGAGGAGAAAGCAAAATAGAATGCCAGCCTTGAAGGAAATAATGAATTGAAGACATACCAGGCATAGGGATTTAAAAAATATCATAAACAGTCTTCCACACTTAAGAGGCATTGACAGAACTAAGAAAAAAATGATCAATATCTTCCCTATTTTGATGATAAAACATACATGAATAACAGAGATAAATGCCACATTTTTTAAGGAAACAATCAGTAGGAAGCTTCCCATGAGCCGGTCTCCCAGAAAATTTTGTCCGAGAAGGACTAATAAAGTTAATATAAAGATCCCTCATCCACTTACAACCTATATTTCAAGAAATATAATGACTATAAAATTTTTTATAAGTCAACAGGCCATTTATAATAGGTTACCAAGCCCAAAAATCCTCTCAATTAGAGAAGCAGTAACTATTGATAATAGTAACAATATTATTAGGGAGACCCCCCATATTATCAAGCCGATATTTAATCATAGCATCCAGATCAACATTAAAATCATCATTCATCAAGTAATCAACTAGGGGACAGCTAGTTCATTTGGCCTTCCAAAAGGATAAAGATGAGTTCCTTGAAACAAGCCATCTGGCGTGAGAGTCAATGGAAGAAAAAATGGATTTAAAAGCAGGCCAAACAGAAGAATCCAAATGATTAAAAACCCCATTCCTGAGCCTATCTTTGAATTTATTATGGAGGAAGTCCAAAGACTCAAAATTACTATTAACAAGCCTCCAAATGAATGAATCCTGTAAATAATCATTAAACACCTCAAGATTTTTAATACCAAGACCCCCATCATTATAGGGTTTACAACAATTATTCCAAGAGACCTTATCTAATTTCCTCTCCAAAATATTACCACTCCAAATAAAATTTTTAATAGAAACATTAATTTTCTTGATGAGATAGATCGACCACTTATAGACCATGAAAGAATAAACAAACATAGAAATGATCAAATCCCTAACCAAGCAAACACGACCCTCCAGGGAGAGGGACTTACCCTTCTAGGTAGCAAGATGCCTTTTGATTTTACAAAGAATATTAGAAAAATAACATCCTTTAGGCCTCCCCCAAAACATAGGAACACCCAAATATGTAACGGGGAGAACTCCTTCATGAATACCCAAATCCCTGATAATGCCCATCTTCCTAGAAATAGGAAAATTTCTACCAAAATAAACAAAGGACTTATTCCAACTAATCTCTTTCCAAGAGACTTTTTCATAATGAAAAAGGGAACTCTTAATATTTTTAATATTTCTCTTATCCCTTTTAGTGAAAATAATAATATCATCAACATACAACAAGTGAGTGGGAGAAAAAAAACCTCTACCAGCACTAATAGACTTCAGTTTCCCATTTCCAGCCATAATAGAAAGTAATATACTAAGATAATCCTTCGCAATGGAAAAAAGAATGGCCAAAATAGGGCCACCTTGTCTGACACATCTAGAACAAGCAAAGTATCCCTTAGGGGAACCATTAACAAGGACAGAAATATGAGTTGACTCAAAAATGATTTTAACCCAATTAATGAAAACATCATCAAAACCAAAAAAATGCAGAACCTTATAAATGAAATTCCAATTTATAGTATCAAAAGCTTTCCTGACATCTAACTTAAGTGAAATATTACAATCCCTTGTGGATTTCTTAAGAATGTTAACACATTTCAAGGAATTAATAATACAATCTTGAATAGACCTACCCTTAATAAACCCAAACTGATTAGGAGAAATAATCTTACTGGCAATAGAGGACAACCTCATGGCCAAGATTTTGAAAATAATTTTAAAAATTGTATTGATCATGGAAACTGGTCTGAAAAAATGAATCTCATTAGAATTCTCCATACTTAGAATGAGGAAAAGGAATTGAGCATTCAAACCCTGAGTAAGAGAATCAACTTTAAAAAAATGAGTAACCAACCTGCAAACATCATCATGAACAACGTCCCAATGAGTCTGAAAGAAAAAATTCCAAAAGTCATCTGGACCAAGGGAGCTGTCAGACATTAGACTAAATATCGCTTCCTTGATTTTAAAGTCCAAAGGGATAGATGTAAGTTTATAATTATCCTCTTGATTAACAAGATTCAGAATAATACTCTCCACCAGATCAACAAGAGGGACATGAACAGTAAAGAGATCCTTAAAATAAGTAACAACATGATCAGAAAGATCCTTTTTGCTATCAAAGACATTATTCCCATTTCTAACCAAAGAGAGAGGCCTTGATACTTTCCTAATTCTCTGCAAAGAATTGAAAAATTTAGAATTTACATCCCCATCTCTCAACCAATTAGCCTTAAAATTGTCTCTTTTCAAAGCATCTTTGAGATTCAACAAATTATTAATATTGGAAACCAGCTAAGTCTCACCCAAAACATCATTAGAGAAGTCATTTGAAGAATTCTGCTCCTTCATTTGTTGAAGAGATTCCTCAAGAGAGAAGATTTCAGAATCAAGGGAACTGTGTTCTCATAATATCCTCCTGGATATTACCAAGGGAGCACACCATGAGAAGGTGCCTCAAAGTTTTATTAGTCCTCACCCCTAATGGCCTGTATTATTTTTGTCCCTCAAATAACATCATCCGACCATAGAACATATATTCAAGAACAGTGTTATGGAACTTCTGGGTTCTCATCATAGCAGGGATCTTCTATGACCCTTTAATGAAACAGATATCCTTGGGACATTATCACATGCATTTTCATGCAAAAGAAAAATAAATATGTGATAAGGTGTTTATTTCATGAATAAAGTACAAGGTAGTTGGTTCTAGGCCACCAACTCCAACAGACTCCCACTTGGACTAGAGCCAACTGCTAAAAACATTTAACTAGCTATCTCTCACATGATATTCATTCTTATACTGAGATAGGACTTTAGTCATGGGGTATTCCAAGTTCTCTTCCGTGGACACTCTGTTCACTGCAACTTCACCCCTTTGATAGAACTCCCTCAAGAGGTGATACTTATGGAGTATGTGCTTTGTCCGTTGATGTAACATCGGTTCTTTTGCAGGAGCCACCACTGTAGTATTGTCATAATACAATGTGACATGGTATTTACTTCTAGGCACCACATCAAGCTCCTAGACAAAGTTCTGAATCCATACGGCTTCCTTGGCTGCATCAGAAGCCACTATATATTCAGACTCCACTATAAAATCAGCGACAATTGGCTACTTTGAACTCTTCCAGCTCACAGTTCCTTCATTGAGACATAAAAAATATCTATATTGTGACTTCAGATTGTTCTGATATGTCTAAAAACCAATATCGGAATACCCTCTAATGATAATCTCCTCGTCTCCTCCATACACCAGGAACATATCCTTAGTTCTTCTCAGATACTTAAGGATAGTATTAACATCAGTCTAATGATTTTCTTTTGGATCTGCTTGATATCTTCCTACCATGCTCAGTGCATAGGCAACATCAAGCCTGGTACATAACATGGCATACATTATGGATCCTATAGTCGAATCATATGTGATATTACTCATTCTATCTTTCTCTTGTTGTTTCTGAGGACACATTTTCTTAGAAAGATGTAGGCCATGTGACACTGGAACCAATCCCCTCTTGGATTGTTCCATAATAAATCTCTTTAGTATCTGGTCAATGTATGTACCCTGACTTAGTACAAGTATCCTCTTGGATCTATCACGAATGATCTTGATCCCTAGAATGTAGGTTGATTCACCCAAGTCCTTCATGGAGAAATTCTTATTCAACCAGTCCTTAATTGGCTATAAGACTGGTACATTGTTTCCAATAAGCAATATGTCGTCAACATATACTACTAGGATAATGATTGCATTCCCATTAAACTTCTTATAAACACATGGCTCACATTCATTCTTAATGAACCCAAATTCCTTTATGGCTTCATCAAATCGAATGTTCCATGACCTGAATGCTTTCTTTAATCCATAAATGGATTTTTGAAACTTGAAAACCCGTTTTGCTTCACCTGGTGTCACAAACCCTTCTGATTGTGTCATATAGACTTCTTTTTTAAGGTTCCTATTAAGGAATGTTGTTTTGACATCCATTTTCCAAATCTTGTAGTCATGGTAAGCTGTTATGGAAAGTATGATTCTTATGGATTTAAACATGGAAACTAGCGATAAGGTTTCATCATAGTAAATTCCTTGATGCTGTCTAAATCCTTTAGACACTAGCCTTACTTTATAGGTGATAACTTGACCTTCTATGTCCAGTTTTCTCTTGAATACCCATTTGCATCCAATAGTCTTTACATCAACTGGCTCATCGAACAGAACCCAGAATTAGTTATGATACATGGAATCCATCTCAGAATTCATAGCTTCTAGACATCTTGCAGCTTCTGAGCTTTCTACTACTTCCTTATAGGAGAGAGGTTCATCATTGTCCAACAGTAATGATTCACCATCCTCAGTAACTAAGAAACCAAATCTCTCTGGTTCCCTTACCTCTCTTGATCTCCTATAAATTACTTGTGTTTCTAGAACCTCTTCCATGGAGAACTGTGGAACTTGTTCCTGTACCAACTCCTGTGTATCTTGAGCATCAACTTCATCAAAGTCAACCTTTATCCCGCTATCCTTTTTGAGGATGTGATCCCTCTCAAGAAAGATGGCTTGTCTGACAACAATCACTTTCTTTTCTGAAGGGTTATATAGGTAATATCCTTTGGTTTCCTTGGGATATCGTATAAAGATACACTTCATGCCCTTGGGTGCTATTTTGTTTCCTGAGAAGGGCTTAACAAATGCCTCACATGCCTATACATGTGTGTGCGACAAAATGGGTTTCTCTCCATTCCATAACTTGGATGGAATTCCATTTTCCGCCTTAGTTGGTACTTAGTTTAATGTGTATATTTTATTTTGTAATGTATATCCCCAAAAGGATAATGGAAGATCTGCATGACTCATCATCAACCTCACCATGTCCATCAAGGTGTGGTTCCTCCTTTCACTAACACCATTCCAATGTGGTGTATAAGGAGGAGTGAGCTGAGATAGAAACTCAGACTCCCATAGAATATCGATGAACTCTTGGTTCAGATATTCTCTGCCTCGATCCGATCAAAGCTTCTTTATCTTCTTACCAAGCTGATTCTCTACTTCATTCTTGAATTCCTTAAATTTATCTAAGGACTCTGACTTATACCTCATTAAGTAGACATATCCATATCTACTCAAATCATCAGTAAAAGTAATGAAGTAAGAATATCCACCTCTAGCTTCTATTAGAAATGGTCCACATACATCCGTGTGTACCAATCCTATAAGCTCTGTGTCCCTTTCACCATGTCCACCAAAAGTCGGATTGATCATTTTACCTTGTAATCAAGCGTGACATCTATCAAGTGGTTTTATCTTAGTATAGTCTAAATATCCATCTTGGTAGATCTTTGTCAAGTGCCTCTCATTTACATGACTGATACAGTGATGCCACAACTGGGTGATGTATGATTCATGTAAGTTTGTTTCATTATTGATTTCCAACACTTGGTTTTCATAATTTAATACATACAAACAATTATTTAAATGTTCCATACCATAACATATGTTGTTCTTATAAAAGATACAACTCTTATTTTCAAACTTGAAAATAAATCCATCCATATCCAAACAAGATACAAAAATTATGTTCTTGGTAACACTAGGCACATAATAACAGTTATACAAAACCAAAATCATCCCAGTCGGTAATCAGAGGTGGTAATCACCAATAGCCAACACAGTCAGCCTTGCACCATTGGCAGCTCGAAGATCCACCTCTCCTATGGAAATCTTTCTAAATCTACTTGGTTCCTACATTTGAATACAGATGTGAACCTCATAAGCTGTATCTAATACCCAATGTGTAGAAATAGAAATATTAAACTCGATAAAGAACGCACCTTTAGCATCCCCATGCTTCTGGGTGTAGTTCCTCTTCCAGTGGCCTTGCTTGCCACATGCAAAACACACCACCTCTCATTCCTTTCCCTGCCTCTGGATCTTCCCCTTCTTGGAGGGATGACGCTCCGGGGCTTCAGACCATTTATAAGTCTTTGGCCCCTTTGCCTTGTCCTTCCTTTTCTTATTCACCATAAGGACTGCGGGTTTGTCACACCCCATGTCCTTATCTACCTAGTGAATCAAGGTCAGAAGTTCTAATATACTCTTCTCATTATTGCTCATGTTGTAGTTGACAATAGAGCTTGAGAAGGTCTTGGGCAGTGATGATAGGATGAGATATGTACGCAACTCATCCGGGAATTTAATCCCTAAGATGTCCAGGCGTTCGATGTAGCCAATAATCTTGACTACATGAGGCCCAGCTAGCGTAGACTCTCCAATATTAGTTGTAAACAAAGCATTGGAGATCTCATATCTCCCTTGTCTTGACTTCTCTTAGTAGATATCCTTAAGGTGAGACATCATGCTATACGCGTCCATGTTTTTATACTGCTTCAAGAGCTCATTAGACATGGATGATAGCATGAAACATTGGACATCTGTGGCATCATACATATGTTTCATATAAAGAGATAGTTCCAAATCACTAGCCTCATTTCTAGTCGCAACTGGAATAGGCTCTTCTAGCACATACAATTTCCTCTCGTGGAGAAGGATGATGTGTAAACGCCTCTACCACTATTGGAAATTAATGCTGGTGAGAAGGTTTTCCTTCTCGAGTATAGTTCACAATGATATGTTTGAAGTCATTTTTATTGTCGTTTCTACAAATTAAAATGAGCAAAGGTTTAGTATTTTATTATAAAAACTGAGACAAATAAATAAATTAATACTTATTAGTCACCCACTATTTTATCAAAATCGAATAGCCCTCACCATTGACTTCAGAATATTCTGTTTCCTGGATATTCTAGTGGCAAGGATCCATATTTCCCTTTGTATTACCCCAACTAGGGTTGGTCAAGAAACTTGAATGGTTTTAGGTAGGCATTTCAAATGCCAACTGCATTAACTCGCAGCTTATTGATCTGCTGAGTGGACTCCCCAATCCTGAAATCCTTTTATTTTGGATTTCCCCAACCTTTGCCTCTTGGTCACACCAAGTCCTGTTGTGGTAGTCAACCCTTGATGCGAACAAATTCAAGTCAAACCAAAACCTTGAATTAGAATTCCCTGATAATTGAAAGCACCCTAACTAGGGTTGGTCAAGCACTTTGAACTATGGTTTGATTCTAACCAAGATTATGGAAGGCTATACCGACTTAATATTTCTTTGAGAGATTTTATCCTTATATGTAAATTTCCATTTTATTATCTTTGACTACATGCTTGTTAATATTAAGTGGGATATAATTAAGTGATTAACCATGTTTAAGATAATATTTACGCATAAGCTAGTCTTACTTTTGTTCTATCTTGCATGCTTGTTTAATTCATTAATTGTGTGATCGTGACAACACACCTATAATAAATAAACCATGCAACTAACCAAAATAAAATAAATGGTATGATCATGAGCTTGTTATATTGGTTAGTTTATCTAGTGGTTGATAAACTAACCCAGGACCTAGGGGAGAAACACCTTAAACCTTTCGGGTTCGTGTTTATAGCTTTCCACCTGTCCACCTTTGTATCTCCTTGGATTGGTTTCACCTTGGCTCCTAACTTGAGCCGCCTCCTCTAGCTTGGGAGCTCCATCCATTACATATGCATATATCTCACACGCAGGTGAGGGGTAAAGGGGGATTTTTACATAAAATAATCCTTGGGCGCGTAGGACTTACATATTAATGAGGAGAAGGCTCCCAGGCCAACAAATTTAATTTAAATAAATAAATTAAAAGAAACCATTCACATACAAATCTCTTGGTCTAGCTCATGATCATCCATACATGCAACGATATTTACGCATAAATAAAACTAGCATTCAATTCTGTAATCGTTCTTTCTTAAGATAAATCATGCTCGAATCAATTAATTATCTTTAATTAATCAATACTTTTATCTTAAATTATTTTCTGAATTTCCTTGATATTCTCATCCATCATAATTTTAAACAAATAAATTAATTTAAAATTATCTTTGTACGTAACTTGTACATTGGAGGAAACCCAGTGAATTCTCATTCATTACGCAGATGTTAAATTAAACACACATATATATAACACCTATCACGTGTTGTGCCTCAGCTTTATGCATGTTCTATGGTACACATCTCAAGGGTTTGTATAATATAATAATAAATTTTAATAAATATGTATAATTTGGGTGAGTACACGGTGTGTAGTTTCGACTACACGGCGTGTACTTTTCTTCACCGTCCATCCGAAGTACACGCTCAGGGACATGGCGTGTTGATGCAATTTGGAAATTTTCAGAGTACACAGTGTGTTCAGTTGGACACATGTTGTGTAGTATCCACGTTACACGATTTCCAGCTGGGCAAGCTGTGTACGGGGTACACAGTCCAATCCCAGCCCAAAGGGACTACGCATCGTGTTCAGTGGACCACACATCATGTAATCTGGAAACTGTGTGCCACCTGTTCCTGGTCAACACACGGTGTCATAAATGACTTAGATAAGATCCAATACATGACCTGATTTAGCGGACCAGTCTAATGCATTGAACCTAAACTACATGGCATGTACTTCTGAATACACGTCGTGTATTCTGGTGTTGTATGGACAGGAATGTTTGGCACCTCCAAAAGAGTTCCTCTATTTTATTTAAATCAAAATTAAAAAGAACAATTCATTTCTGTAAGGTGAACGAGAAATGAGAGGAGAGGAACATATCTCAAGATTCATATTTTAAAGAACGATTAACTTGAATTGAAACAACTAAATTATTAAATTCATAAATCACCAATGAAAAACTAAATAATTATAATCAACGATATGGCCCCTTTGATACCATTTGTAGGTTCTGGGCATAGAAAAAGTGTGTTGGTGGGTTTTCCCAACTTTAATTTTAGCGTTAACAATGATCAATCCAAGATCCATCATGATGTAAAACACCAGATCTTCGGAATAGAACGAAGAACAAAAAACAAAAGAGGGAGTCCTGAAACCACAGAGATAGGATCATCATATGTTGGTTATAATTAATTTAATTAATTGACAAGAATTACCTTGATGGAATTCTTTCTTTGTTGATGTCTCTGGTCATGATCTGGTGTGATCCGTCATTGCGTCGTAGAATCCAAGTGTAGGATTCCTCTAGCAGTGATCCACACATGCTCCACGTATCTCTGTACATCACCGAAGGGATCTCCATGTGCTATCATGGAATAACCTTCACTTGTGATGTCTTCCTTTGATCACCTTGATCCGGTGGTGGTGGATCTCTCTCGGTCTTGAGAGCGTTCTTGGAGGAAGGAGTTCTTTCGACCTTGAGAGAACTCTCCAGAATTGTTGTGCACAACGATTGGGGAAAAGTGTTGGGGTTGTGGGGATATTTATAATTGGGTTTGAGGTTAAAGATTTATGACAATAAATGAACATGTTACACGTTTTATTTATTTCATTAACTCTCATTGAAAACCCCCATGTTGAATGATTAATTCCTTGACATGCGCCCATTGTGATTATAATAAATATCATTTAATAAAACGATGTTATTTCCTCAAAATCCCAACTTAAAAAACTAAATGGCATGTAATCATTAATACATGGCGTGTACTCGTTTTCCATGAAAACTACACAGCGTGTATATTCAATATACACAGTGTGCACTTTTATTTTCCATTTTTCTTTATTTCCTCCACCACATTTATTAGACCTTGAGTAATGGATATTTATTTGTTAAATAAATGTAACTGCATAACTCGCTAATAAATATATATTATTTTGACCACAATATATTCTCTCAAATAACTAGTGTCGAAATAAATGAGATCAGGCATCCTTAAATAATTATTAAACCACATTTGGGAATAATATTTATTTAACTTGTTAAATTAATATTTAACTGAGATACATGGACACACTTAGTGTGTGACCCTATATGCCTCTTTCTCAATGGCATTAGGCGGGCTTGCCTAAAGTCCAAGATTACTATATAGCAACGGGTCAAGGCACCCAAGAGAAAGAGACTGACGCCGCATTGACGTGTCACCTCATACGAATGCTTACCATGTAATATAATCCCTTTGTCACGATATCTCGAATCAAGTGGGTTGCATACTAGTTCCATCAACCCGTGTGCTCAATTATTCTTTCTTTGACTTTCCAGAATTGAACTTTCCCATTCCTTACCATGACCATGGATTTGCTTAGGCTATATCAATTTCATCAAAGGTCTTGAGATATCTACTTCCGTTATGAAATAGAAGTGACAAATCCTTTCTCGCATTATCTATTAATGTAGTATTACTCGTGATGCACCCAACGTATCATACCTCACTGCGAATAGTGTGTCATCACAGTTTTCTTCAATACATATAAGTGTGTGAGTTGTAATGTCCATTAATAATAATCTTAAAGTCTAAGGACCAATACACACGTCCGCAGATAGGAACATCCAATGACACTATGAAATGTGGATTTCCTACTGGCTGGTCTCATTCTCATAATATCCTCCTGGATATTACCAAGGGCGCACATCATGAGAAGGTGCCTCAATGTTTTATGAGTCCTCACCCCTAATGGCCTGTATTATTTGTGTCCCTCAAATAACATCATTCGGTCATAGAACATATATTCAAGAATAGTGTTATGGCACTTCCTAGTTCTCATCATAGCAGGGATCCGCTATGACCCTTTAATGCAATAGTTATCCTTGGGACATTATCACATGCATTGTCACACAGAAGAACAATCAAGATGTGATAAGGTGTTTATTTAATTAATAAAGTACAAAGTAGTTGGTTCTAGGCCACCAACTCCAACAATATACTAGTATGATCCCTAGAGATCCATTCTTTAAAAGTTATTCTCTGATTCAAGGAGAACATAGTAAAAAATAAGATTTATGGCATAATTAAAGTTAGTGGAGAAGCTCTTTATGGGTATTGGGAAAGGTTCTAGAAGTTTACTACTACTCATCCACATCAGACCAAAATATATGATCATAATTTATTAAACTTATTATATTGAGGCCTTCTGAACAATGATAGATACCTATTAGATTCTTCATCAGGTGGATCTCTCATGTAAAAATATTTAACTAGGTCCAAGGATTTGATAGAGAATGTCTCTTAGAAATATCAAAATTTTCATACATGGATCACTACTAAAAGTGTGCATGAGGTAAAAAAATTTAAATCACATTTAATTGAGTCTATAATTAAAGAACTGACCTCTCCTATGAGAAAATAAGTGCTGAGAAAAGTGATAAAAACACTAAATACACCCCCATTGGTCTCTCAATTGTGTATTTTCTTAATATTGTTTCATATAATTTTTCCCTTAAATGTATAACACTGAAAGATGCGACGCTATGAACTGAAGATAATTCTAACAACCAATGAACAACCAAGGTTTTAAGGATTATTCAATAGTCTTATATGGATATGGAAAGAAATATCAATCCAAGTGACCTTTCTAATAGATTTTATAATAGAATTATCATCCCCCACACTTCTAGTAGGTAAGTAAAAACTCTCAACCTTCAACAGGTTTCCAAACTTAAGGACAAATTCAAGATCCATCCATGAAGGACCTGTATAGATAGATGGAGTACTGAGGTAATCAACAATCTACTTTGACAACCCATGGTTCTAAGATTAAGGAGTTAAAAAGGCCAATATGGAAAAATCCTTATTATTTTAAATACATTGATAAATCAAGGTCCGGGTAAACACTTATCTTAACCAATTATTAACCCAAAGTGTTATTTCTATAAGAATTGGTAGGGAGGTATAGGGTAGTGTGGATTAACCTCTATAAGAAAAACCTAAGACTAAACACCTAATGGGAAATGAATAAGACCCTGTGGGAAAACAATCTTCTATGTGTCTATCACATTGTGGTCTAGGAACATACATGTTCTATGTGACTAATCATAATCATATTGGATTTTATTTATATGGTAAAATGGTTTTTTATAAAAAAAATTGATTACTCAACATTCAATTTAGTAAATCCTCCAAACATTAATCAACAACTGTAACAATATCATGATATTTCCTATATCCATCACTATGAAACATAGTTTTACATTAACCAAAGTAATAATAATCAATAAATATTATATATTTATGAAATTTTATTTTAGAACTCACCATATACCATTCATTCATCTTAAAATCATATCATCATAACTTTTGATTTCCAGCATTTGCAGATTTAAACTATATCAGACAATCAAACCCAATGAAAATCAGAAAAAAAAAATCAAATAAATGATACCCGATGTAATAAGTGAAAACAAATAAACCCTATCAAAGAAAAATGTGACAATTAAGAATAAAAGAAATTGAAAAAAATAAATCTTACCTAATGAAAATTGAAGAGGTTGTGGATTTGAAATAAAAAAAACCCTTCTCTGTGGCAGAAATCACAGGGCATGTGAGGAATTAAAACCATCATGGTTCATATGTATGCTACTATGTATCGGAGAAATTAGAGTTAATTGAAAAAAACTCTAACGCACCCTACCGTAGGCCACTCACAAGTTGTGAGTCATAGACCGCCCACCAGTGAGAAGTGGATGGGAGCTTGGAATGTGTGAAGACTCAAAAAAACATTACACAGTGGTGATTTGAGGAGGAGGGTGGCCCGAAGGCGGAGGCGGAGCTACGTCGGAAGAAGAGAATTGTGGGGAGGTTGTGTTGGTCGGAGTAGGACACTCAAGAGGGGGTGAATTTAGTTCCTATAAAAAAATTTGTTAAAAAGGTTAATTTATAAAGTTCCCCCAATTTAAAATAAAATAGGCCAGTTAACCATGGTAGTAAAATTATAATAGTCTGACTATACAAATAGTTTTTTAGAATATTGATTAATTCTCAGTTATAACAATATTATATATTGATGAAACTTTTGAAACTACTCTAATAAGGCAAAACAGATATAACTATTATTCAATACTAACTATCAAAGTAAAATTTAGTTTTTTGAAATATAAGTTAAAATAGAGAATGACTAAATTGAAAACACGGTGGATAAAACAAGGGGTTCGGTCTCAATCCAAGACCTAATCCACTCCACTTAGTGATCACCTTCCACCAAGAAATATGTGTGTGTGTGTGTGTGTGTGTGGATTTGATCCACACCCTAGATCGAGGTTAACAACAGTACACATGACTGTCTAGGTCCCAAGACCTCTTCTATTATTCTATGTGGGAAAAAAATTACCAGGTTACATAGGACCTCTTCCACAGTTATACATGGGACAAACAAGTCTAAGAAGATGGGTGTTTGAGAATATCTAGTATCCTCTAGGTTAGCACAGGAGACAGTGTGTGGTTTAGAACAGACACACACACAACTCTAAGGATTAGTTAAATGGTATAAAACAGAGCATAATATATTAAGAAGGTATTAGAGATTCTATGAGTGTGATTTAGTTCAAATCTGGACTCTCTGGTATATCAGAGTTGAATCTTGAGTCCTCTTTTAGAAATAGACACTAAAAATAGAGTGTCATGGAGCACTGTGTTCTGTCTTCCAGGAAGGTGATAGATTCTTATCCTTTGGTTTTGTTGGATACTGCTGAGATGATAAAAAATTTATGATTGGAAGATCTCTAGTTCACAAAAACTTTAAATGAAGAATTCCTTTTGCATTCTCCTTCTTCGATATGATGCTCGTAGTAAGTCTACTTGTGTTTATGTGAGTCTATTTGTGTGGCTTCTTTCATGCTCTCTCCTTTTAATATCTATTATTGCATCCTAAAAATATGCATATTTTAGGTAGACACAATACCTCATATTTCTGACATCCTCATTTACGATGTCTGAAAAAAGGCATTAAATTAATTAGTTTCATTAAAACACTCAAAATATGACTGTTAGAAATAATTTTAAATAAAAGAAATATTAAACAGTCTATCGGTGAGTCCTCAGTCAGTATCTCCTTCTGTCAGTGACTCAATCCATCGGTATGTCATTTTTTCGATCTTGCCATACGTCGGTGACTCCTTACATCAGTGACACATTTTAACTGTCATTGAGTGATTTCATATGTAGCACCATGCATCAGTAGGTCACTTGTACTAATGTTAGGTCAATTTCATCGATAGGTCATCTGGGTTGGTGATTCATATGCATCGGTAGGTCATCTGCGTTGGTGAGTCATATACATCGGTAAGTCGTCTGCGTCAGTGAGTCATTTGCATTGTCGGTATCTCATCTCTTCTATCGGTGTCAGCCTATTATACTTGGAATATATTTTTGTCTGGACTATCTTACAGTATAAATGTAAACAGAATATACCAAATTTATTTGAGATCATCAATAGACATAATTGCACATATTGAAATGTAAATAATGGTGATTGAAATGTTTAGACATGATAAATATGAATTGAAATGATTAATATGAATTGATATGTTTAATATGAATTGACATGATTAATATGAATTGACATGATTTGTGATTATTAAAACTACTAATACGAGAGAGGAGGACCAACAGTCTCCTATGATCCAACAATCACCCCCTTTTGATGATCACACATCATGGAATTATACAGTACAATCATTCTATGTGAAATGAAATCAACCTAATTATCATTTCCCATTATCAAAGGTAAAGTATAGAAGGATAATGTCAACTGGTTCTCCCCCCTTTAGTATTAGTAAAAAATAAAACAAGGAGCACATAAAGAACAAATTAGCATAAAGTAATAGATAAAATAGAAATGTAGGAAAGGTAAGAACACAAAAATTCCATTAATCAAGAAAGTAAAATGTATTACAAGTCTCCAAACAAAAATAGAAGAAATAAAAAAAATCAGCCCCATTAGAGAATGATCCATACTATAGTTGAGGGTTAATAGGTTCCTTTACTTTCTCAGAAGGATCAATATAGGGTCCAAGAGGTGATGGTTGTGAAGCAGGAGGGTCTGAAGAAATTCTCATAGGAGGTAGGAAACCTCCTTTTGGAACATTTGGTACAAGACTGGGTTTGTGTTGGGATGACATAGGAGGTTGAACCTATTATTGGATCACTTGGAGAATCTGAGTCAAAGCATGAGCAACTGACATTTGAGGTGTAGGCATTGATATATGAGGTCCAATAGGTGTATCAGTAGGGACTAAAATTGATTCACTTTGTATATAGAGGTATGTCTTTAACAGTTTGATGAAATCCTCAATAATCTCACCACCATACATCATTTCTTTCTCAAAGTCATTCTTATGTTCCATGAACTTGTCCAATATATGAGTGAATTCCCTTAATTGGTTAACTTGTTCTTTGAATTCTTTTTTAACTAGGGGTAAAGTCAAATTTTTGGCCAAATACTTAAAATGACTTGTCAACTGGTGCTTGGACTAAATCTTGGAGAAATATGAATTAATCCTCTTTGTAAGCTCTTCTTGAGTGGCAGATGCTTCCTTGGTATAGAATCTGACCATATCATGCACACGGTCACTATTCTTCTCAATATTTTCTAGGATTCCCAAACCAGAGGTATCAAATAGAGCTTTAAGATCCTCTTTTACAATAGTTCTGATTATTTCAATATTTAGAGTTTGAGAGGTCTAACTAGATGTAGAAGGAATATCAGTAGGAGTTAAGGTATGTGTTTTTGAAGTCTTGAGAATAGTTTCCATACAACCTTTATACTCTGGGGTCAAATTATTTATGGTATAAGCAAGTCCATTAATTTATTTCCTAAGCTTGGAAGTGCTTACAACAATTGTATCAGTAGTTTTAATAAGGTTGGGTTGAATCTCCTCTATTACTTTCTTTGCAACAGTAAATGCATCAGCCTCACTCATACCTACTATCTGACTAGAACTAGACACCACTTGTCTAGACTGCCTCATTTCTTCTATTGAAGATCTGAGAGAATTTAATTAATCACTCAACTCAGTTTTTTCTCTTCTAGCTTTCTGAATTTCATATACCATTTGAGACTGAACAGATATGCTCACAGTTGAACAAACTTCTTCTATAAATCTTTCAAAATCTGCTTTAGTGATAGAGACACTAGAAAGGGCCTCAGCCACTAATTCCCTTGCAACAGGTTCAAAAACTTCATCATCTGAATCTTCATAATCTAATCCTAACGCCACATACCCAGGATTCCTTTCCCATTCAACCATTATATCATCATCTAGAGGAGTGAGAGTATAAATCCTTACTCTTCCAAGTTGATTCTCTTCTTTAGCTTGATTTTTTCTTTCTTGAGGCTCCCCCTCAATCTAAGCTTCCCTTACTAGTTTTCATCTTCAGCACGAGGTCTTCTTCTTTCATAAACTAAATGAGGCATAGGAATTTCTTGAGCTTCCACTTTAGCAGCAACTTCAGAATTTTCTCTTACTTCAACAACAACATCAAGAGGTTCTTCCAACCGAGTCTGATCCACATCTTCAATCATTTCAACATCTTCACCTTGATCATCCTTATGATGGTAATTATCACTTTCACTGATTTCATCATCATCATACCTAGAGACATGTTCTTCATTTTCATTTTTATCACCATCTTCTTCACTATATTCCTCTTTACTACCACTGCCACTTTTGAAATCTTTACTTTCTTCTTCTTCTTCAGAGCCACTAGATCTACTTACATATTCCACACAGCCTTAGACTTCTATCTCCTAATCCCCATTATCTTCTATAGTGGTCTCATCAGAAGGTAAGGTGAGTGGAGGACTAGGATGTCCAAAGTAAAAAACTTTGCAAGGTTCTGTGGTGTTAGTATCACTCTTATCATCAATAGGTGATCCCTGATCTCTAACTGGAGTGACAGGCTCTTCTTCTTCTTCTAAAGAGTAAACAAATTCCTCATTTGGTCCCAGAACAGGATCATCCATATTCTTATGTCTAGTTGGATAGTCCACTAGATTGAACTTATCATAGATCTTATCTTTATCTCCAACCCATTCTATCTTCCATGGG
The DNA here is from genome assembly GCA_963277665.1 of Viscum album. Taxonomy (NCBI): domain Eukaryota; kingdom Viridiplantae; phylum Streptophyta; class Magnoliopsida; order Santalales; family Viscaceae; genus Viscum; species Viscum album. The sequence goes on from OY728125.1 coordinate 564,773,917, forward strand.
TTCCAGTTGATTTTCATCCTCTTATAAATCTCTTTACTGAGGCAGATCCCACTAAAATCAGAAATAGCTTCATCTCCTTAATCTATACAACCTTTCTCTTTTAGAATAGTTGAGATCATCCTTGTATAGAACAGAGAATTGGTTTTGTAGGAAGGTTTGATCATCTCATTCATGTGCACAACAAGGTATCTACACAAATTTACCTTAATCCTTTTTCTTAGCAAATAAACCAAGTAGACATCTTTCTATTTCATAGAATCAAAGTCCGCTTTCCTAGGACAGATTTGATTCTAGATAAACTTAAATAAGATTCTACATTCTCCACTTAACTATGTAGTAATGGGTCTTTTGTGCTCGTCATTATTAGTGAGTTCCTTTAACATTGTCTCAAAGAAAAACATATCACTCTCAGGTAGAGTGGTACCTTGATAATCATCAAATACACCTTCATGAGAAACTTTAAGACATTTATCCCAATGTCTTGAAGTGAAAGATATTCTCTTTCCATTTACTATGGATTTAATCAAGGAAACATCACTTCCTTCCAACAGAAACTCCATATTCATATAAAATTCATGAACTAGATTTGGGTAAAAGGTTCATTCATTATTCGAGAACCACTCAATCCATCCTTGATCTTGTAGTACCTTGAGCAGCAGAGACTTTAATTCTAATAGACATTCCACAAGAACTTCTTTTTCTGGAGTTACAACACGGTTTTCCAGAGCATGATTTACAGGTGCTGAAGATTTCCTCAATTCACCTTTTTGTTTATTAGAAGCACGATACTCACCATCGTCAAGATCTCGCTTCACACATGCCATTCCAATTAGTTCAGTCTAAAGGTTAGAAGGTTAAAGGTCAAGGTAGAGAGAGAAATGGATGGTATATTGTAGGGGTAAAGGAGTAAAGTGGATCGATTCAAATTTATATCATTTAGGGATTTTGAAATCACACAATCTTGAAATCATGAACTGGGTTCAACAGAATTAATGAAACATTGTCATTTTGATAAAAACATAAAATGCATAAAAATAGTGAGTCATCGGTGTCGGCATGACAGATTTTTCATAATATTAACGGTGTCGGTATGACAAGGCGTCGATGTCAGTGTGACAAGGCGTTGATTTCAGCATGACAACTTTGTCAGCATGACAAAGTGTCAGTGTTGGCATGACAAGGTGTCAGTGTTAGCATGACGACTATGTTGGCATGACAGAGCTTTGGTGTCAGCATGGAAATTGTGTTGGTGTGACATAGCGTCGGTGTCAGCATGACAACTTCACTTATAATGATCAAATTAATAGAAACACAATGTCTTATAGATTGATCATTCCTAACTCATGTATGATGTAGTTCATTCTTTCAATGTTCAATAGTTTAGTGAAAATTCCAGCAAGCTGATGTTCAGTGAAAATGAACTCTAAAGTTATATCACCTTTTTAATAATGGTCTCTCAAAAAGTGATGTCTTACATCGATGTGTTTTTTTCTAGAATGTGAAATAGGATTCTTAGAAATATTAATAGCACTTGTGTTGTCACAATTTATAGAGACATGTCTGAATTGATATCCATAATCCAGTAATGTGTGTTTCATCCACAAAATTTGTGTACAATAGCTACCAGTAGCTATGTATTCAGCTTCAGAAGTAGATAGTGCAGTAGAATTTTGTTTCTTACTACACCATGAAACTAGAGACTTGCCTAAAAATTGACATGTTCTAGAGGTTTATTTTCTATCTAACTTACAACCAACAAAATCAGCATCTGAATAGCTAACTAAATCAAATGATTGTCCTCTAGGATAAAACGGACCTAAATTGGTTGTATGTTTGAGGTATTTGAAAATCCTTTTAACAGTAAGAAGATGAGATTCTTTGGGGATTTCTTGAAAATGATCACACATGAAAACACTAAACATAATATCTGGCCTACTAGCAGTTAAGTATAGTAATCTTCCAATCATTCTTATGTAAGTTTTTTGATCAACAGATTTACCATCTACATCAAGGTCCAACTTACAAGTGTTACTCATTGAAGTTTCACTACTCTTAGTGATTTCAAATCCAAATCTTTTTAAAATATCCTTAGTATATTTACTTTGATTTAAGACAATAACTTCTTTATTTTGAAATATTTGAAATACAAGAAAGAAATTGAGTTCACCCATTAAACTCATTTCAAATTCACTTTGCATCAACTTTGAAAAATCAACACATAATGAATTTTTTGAAGATCCAAAAATAATATCATCTACATAAATTTTTACTACTAAAACATTTATAAAAATTCTTTTTATAAAGAGAGTAGGGTCAACTATACCTTTTGTAAAACCTTTGGAGCCTATCATACCAAGCTCTTGGAGCTTGCTTTAAACCATATAAAGATTTTTTCAATTTAAAAACATTATTTGGAAAATCAGGGTTTGTAAAACCAGGGGGTTGTTCAACAAAAACATCCTCAACTATATACCCATTTATGAATGCACTCTTGACATCCATTTGATATAGTTTGAAATTTAGATATGTTGCATATGAAATCAAGATTCTAATGGATTCAAGTCTATCTAATGGTGAAAAAGTTTCTTCATAGTCAATTCCTTCTTCTTGACTATAACCCTGTGCAACCAATCTAGCTTTGTTTCTAACTATGTTTCCATCTTCATCTAATTTGTTCCTGAACACCCATTTAGTGCCTATGGTCAAGGTGTCTTTGGGTCTATCCAAAAGTTTCCGAACTTTATTCCTTTCAAACTGATTTAGCTCCTCTTTCATGGCCATCACCCAAAATTCATCAATGGTAGCATCATTGATGTTTTTAGGTTCAAGGTGTGACAAGAAGGCTTGATGTTCAACATGATTTCTTAGATAATCTCTAATTTTTGTTCCTTTATCTAAATCTCCAACAATAACATCTAAAGGATGGTTCTTAAGGGTTCTAATAGCTCTAGAGAAAGAAGGGCTGGTAATTTTAGGTTCTTCAATAGGTTTGGGTTCATTATGGCTTGAATCTTCAAAATTTCCAAAACTAGAAGTTTTAACAGATTCCTTCATAGGATGGTCAGAGGATTTAGAATTTGTGTCCTGATTTGATATATCATCCTCAAGATTCTTTAGAGAGGTATTAGGTTCATGTGGATCTGTTTCATCAAATTTGATATGTATAGATTCTTCCACACATTTGGTTCTTTTATTAAAGACTCTATAGGCTTTACTAGAGATTGAATATCCTAGAAAAATTCCTTCATCACTCTTGGAGGAAAACTTGTCAATATTATCTTTAGTATTAAGAATACATACCTTTCAACCAAAAACTTTGAATTACTTAACCTTGGGTTTTCTATTATTCCACAACTCATAGGGAGTTCTCTTAAGAATAGGTCTGATTAAGACTCTGTTAATAATATAGCATGTTGTATTGATATCTTCTTCCCAAAAGTAAATAGGTATGTCATACTCATTAAGTATTGTTCTAGTAATTTCTTGTAAGTTTCTATTTCTTCTTTCTATAACACCATTTTGTTGAAGTGTCCTAGGGGAAGATAAGTTATGATTATAGTCATTTTGTGAGCAAAAGGATTCAAAGTCTTGATTTTCAAACTCACGGACATGGTCACTTCTTAGAGATTTTAACCTAAGTCCACTAATCTTTTATACAGTCCTAGAATACCTAGTGAAATGAGAGCAGGCTTCAATCTTGTGAGCTAAGAAGAAGGTCCAATTATACCTAGAATATTCATCTACAAGAACATAAACATAATGCTTCCCAGTTAAACTAGAAACTATAGATGGTCCAAATAAATCCATGTGAACCAACTCGAGAGGTTGAGAATTTGAAACTTCTTTATTTGGTTTGAAAGAAATTTTGTGTCGTTTACCCTTTTGACAAGGATTATAGACTTTGTCATTTGGAAACTCAAGTTTGGGTAGATCCTTGGATAGTCCTTTTCTAGTAATATTTCTAAGATAGTGTACATTACAGTGTCTTAGTCTTCTATTCCAAATCCAAGACTCTTTGTGAAAAACATTTAAGCATGAAACATTTTGAGAAACTAAGGAATCTAAGTTAACGGCATAAACATTTTCATTTCTAAAATCAGAAAATATTAATTCATTTTTAGAGTTAAAAACATTGTACACATCATTTTCAAATTTAACATACAGTCCATCATTACATGGTTATGAAATACGAAGCAGATTGTATTTCAATCTATCAACAAAAAGTACTTTAGAAATTAAAACTGGGTTAGAGTTACCAATCTGGCCTAGGCCAATTATTTTTACTTTAGCATTGTCACCAAAAGTGACATGCCCACCATCAATCTTTATTAAACTCTTGAAGCATGAGTAATCTCCTGTCATGTTTCTTGAACATCCACTATCCAAGTACCATGAGCTTTTACAGGATCTCTTCAAACAACTTTCCTACAAAATAATAAAACAAAAACAAATTTTGGTACCCAGATTTGTTTGGGTCCAATAACATTAGTAATCAGTGCTTTAGGAACCCACATATGCTTCATGGGTTTCCTACAAGCATTATGTAACATATTGGAAAAATAGACTCTATTTGGTCTAGAAAAACTAGAGGTGGTAAAATATTTTCCAGAATTGGAACTAGTAGTAGAATTTTCACTTTTAGGTAGAAAAATAGATTTTCCAGATTTAGTCACAAGCTTGTTTTTGGTGAGATTTTTTTGCCTGAGTTGGTATCCTATACTAGTAGTATATCTAAGGGAAATTTTTTGTCCAAGCATCTGTGTAAGAGTGTTTTTTCCATTGGTAAATTTTTCTAGGTCCTTTTTCAATTTCTCATTAGATAATTTAAGTTCATTGTTCTCCTTGAGTAATTGAACATTTTTCTCTTTCTCTACAGCAAGTTCAGATTTAGCAGTAGTAGTCAAGGCATATTATTTCTTAAAGATTTGTATTTATCTTTTATCTCATTACAAGTGTCTTCAAGTATATTGTAGTATTCAAATAATTATACACCAGTCATATTTTCAGAATCACTTTTATCTCCAGAATAATAGGAATTTTGTATAAAAGACTCAAGGGTTACCTTAGATGTGGTTGTCACAAAATACATATTGTCTTTGTCAGTCTTTTCATCATGTGAAGACTTTGAGTAACTTGAATTGTCCTTAGAATCAATCTAAGTTTCCTTTATGGCCTTTTTATACTTTCTATCATTGTCCTCATATTTCTTCTTATATTTTAGTTTAGGACAGTATGATTTCACATGTCCTTTTCTCTTCCTTTGAAGTTGGAATTTCTAAAAAAATATTTCTTTTATAAAACTTCTAAAATCATCTAGCTAATTGAGCCATTTCCTCATCACTTTTTGATGATGAATCTTCATTTCTTGTACTATCATACTTAGATTGTATCCTTTCTTTCTCCTTATTCTTAGAAGTAGTAGTTTTGAAAGCCACTGACCTTCTCTTCGGTTCATCTTCCTCTTCATTGTTGACTTTTAATTCTTCCTCATACACCATCAACTTTCTTGTCATCTCCTTGACTGACATATTGATGATATCACAAGATTCTCTAATTGAGACAGAGGTCCCTCTCCATCTATCTGGTAAACATCTAAGTATTCTCATGATTTACTTCTTAGTTGTAACATTTCTTCCTAGAGAGATCGTTGTATTCACTATTTCATTAAACCTAAGATACATGTCAGAAATAGGCTCATCAAGCTTCATTTTAAAGTTATCATATTTAATAGTATATGTGTTAAGTCTCATTTCCTTGACACTAGAGGTTCCTTCATATAAAACAGATAAAGTGTCCCAAATTTCATGGGCTATTTTACAAGCAGAAATTCTGTTAAACTCTTCATCTCTTAACGAACAGTATAAGGCATTCAAGGATTTGTAATTATTATTATAAACGGCCTTAGTTGGGTCGTCCCAAGTAGTTCTAGAAGTAGCAGGAATCTTATATTCATCTATAATTGAAGACCAAATCTCAAAACTCATACTTTCTAAGTGCATTTTCATTTTAATTTTCCATTGTGCATAATTTGTTTCATTAAAGAATGGAGGTCTGTTGGTAGAAGCACCTTACAATCTATTATACATACTAAAGAATAAAGTGTATATTTTTGTAAAGAACTAAAAATTTAGAACTAACAGAAATTTTAAGATCATTAAAACACAACTAAAATCACAGTTGAAAAACAGATTAAAAATTTTGAAACTAGGGAATTTGAAAACTCCTCTGATACAAAATGTTGGTTGGAGTAGGGCACTAAAGAGGGGGTTGAATTGAGTTCCTATAAAAATTTCTGTTAAAAATTTTAATTTATAAAGTTCCCCCAATTTAAAATAAAACAGGCCGGTTAACCAATGTAGTAAAATTATAATAGTCTGACTGTTCAAATAGTTTCTTAGAAGATCGATTAATTATCAGTTATATCAATATTAGATATTGATACAACTTTTGAAACTACTCTAATAAGGAAAAACAGTTATAAATACTATCCAAGACTAACTATCAAAGTAAAATTTAGCTTTCAGAAATATAAGTTAAAATAGAGAATGACTAAATTGAAAACACAACGGATAAAAAAAGTAGTTCAATCTCAAGCCAAGATCTAATCCACTCCACTTAGTGATCACCTGTCACCAAGAAATATGTATATATATATATATATATATATATATATATATGACTTTGATCCACACCATGGATCAGGGTTAACAACAGTACATAGGACCATCCACATCCCAAGACCTCTTTCATTGTTCTATGTGGGAAAAAAATTACCAAGTTACACAGGATCTCTTCTACAGTTCTACATGGGACAAACAAGTGTAAGAAGATAGGTGTTTGAGAATATCTAGTATCCTCTACGTTAGCACAGGAGACAATGTGTGGTTTAGAACAGACACACACAACTCGAAGGTTTAGTTAAATGGTATACAACAGAGCAGAATATATTAAGAAGGGATTAGATTTGCTCTGAGTGTGATTTAGTTCAACTCTGGACTCTCTGATGTATCATAGTTGAAGCTTGAGTCTTTTTCTGGAAACAAACACTAAAAACAGAGTATTGTGGAGCATTGTGTTCTGTCTTCCAAGAAGGTGAGAGATTCTTCTCCTTTGGTTTTGTTGGATGCTACTGAGATTCTTCTCTCTGGTTCGCAGCAACTAGGAATTAAGAATTCCTTGTGCGTTCTCCTTCTTCGGTATGATGCTCTTAGTAAGTCTACTTCTGTTTTCATGGGTCTATCTGTGTGTCTTCTTTCATGCGCTCTCCTTTTAATATCTATTATTGCAGCCCGACAATATGCATATTTGAGGTAAACACGGTACCTCGTATTAGTGACATCCTCATTTATGATGTCTGCAAAAAGGAATTAAATTAACCAGTCTCATTAAAACACTCAAAATATGACCGTTAGAAATAATTTTAAATAAAAGAAATTTTAAGCAGTCTATCGGTAAGTCCTCGGTTGGTATCTCCTTCTATGAGTGACTAAACCCATCGTTATGTCATTCTGTCGATCTTGTCGTACGTTGGTGACTCATTACATCGGTGGCTCGTTTTAACTGTTGGTGAGTCCTTGCATTGGTAGCATCATGCATCGGTAGGTCACTTGTACTGACGGTAGGTCGATTGCATCGACAGGTCATCTTCATCGGTAAGTCATATGCATCGGTAGGTCGTTTGCATCGGTAAGTCATATGCATTGGTATGTCCTCTACGTCAGTGAGTCATTTACACTGTCGGTATCTCATCTATTTTTTCAGTGTCAGTATGTTATACTTGGAATATATTTTTGTCCATACTGTCTTACAGTATAAATGTAAACAGAATATACCAAATTTATGTGAGATCATAGATAGACATAATTGCACATATTGAAATGTAAATAATGGTGATTGAAATATTTAGACATGATAAATATGAATTGAAATGATTAATATGTATTGATATGATTAATATGAATTGACGTGATTAATATGAATTGATATGATTTGTGATTATTAAAACTACTAATATGAGAGAGGAGAACCAACAATCTCCTATGGGCCAACAGGTTGGGTGGTTGCGTCGGAGGAGGAGGATCATCTCGAGGTTGGGTGGCCGCGTCGTCGTCAGAGGATAGAGGGAGGTTGGGTGGTAGCATCGGGCGAGGAGGTTCACCGACTCGCGGGGAGGAGAGATCGCGGCCAGGGAAGGGAGTGGAATCGCGATAAGGGTGGAGTTGGGGGCGTAGCGCCACAGGTATATTATGACCCGTGGGAGCATCTTAGGGTGTAGCCACATTTTTTTTTTAAACCGTGGCTATATAAGTGTGGGTATATCTTCAATTTCTAGTAGTGTTAATTAATTATGCCTTAATCATTACTTAATCATATGATATTCATTTGTTAATTATCATTAGGTAATTATTATGCAATCATTCTTTAATCCTAACTTATTTATTAGTTAATTTATAACTAATCATTACTAATAATAACTATTTTTTCTAAACTATATCTAACTAACTAAACTAATAAATAACTAACATATTTAGAACTAACTAAAAACAAATCAATTAAATAAATAAATAACTTTCGAATAGATAAGAAAAAATACCTCTAAATGATTCTTTGCAAAAATCGACACTCTTTTTAGGCCATCGAAACCACCATACACAAAGAAGAGCCACCAAGCTTATTATAGAGAGAGAAAGTGAAAGTTAGAGAGATGAGGGGAATTTGGAGTGAGGATAGATGATGCCCTTTTATAGAGTCTTCAAGGAAAGACGACATCACCGATACCGTCTTTCGCCTTTACTAAGTGAAAGACGATAGCGAACCACTCGCCTTTCATTTTACATTGGGCAAAAGGCGGGATCCCCCGTCTTTGTCATGTCATCGATCCGCGTCGATGATATATTAAGGTGACTAAGAAGATCCCGCCTTTTAATTTACACCAAAGACGACAGGGGCTTGCACGACTTTATGATATATTTTTAAGAGTTTGGAATTATTTTGCGGTTTAAATAGGGGAGGACCAACATTTTCTAACCAGCACAATTTATTTGTTATTATAATTGAAATATCATCAAACGGCAACTGTCCGCTCCCACAACGATGGTGGCCGTCACGCCCATTTTTTCAAGCTTCATCCGCCCCATACCCTGCCCTCACTGCAAGCATCTTCCATCTTCCACTGCCTCGAACCTTTCTTCACCTTCTCTTCCCAACCTTCGCCGAATTCGCCACAGTCCCAGAAAACACAACACGCTCAAAACCCCCAACCCTAATGGGCCTCTATTCATTAGATGCTACATGGAGAACAAGAACCCTATATCCGGTTTTGCAAACCAAGTCATCGGTTCTCTACCCTTGATCGGCCTCTTTGCGAGGATTTTCAGCGATGAAGGGGGCGTGGGAGGGGATCTCATCGACTTTGCTGAGTTCCGGCGGCGCGTGGGGAACAAGTGCAGCATGGACGAGTCGAGGGCTTTCTACGATTTTCGAGATCGACGAGGCCCGGTAACTCGAACTTCCCTCTTAATCTGATCTTAAAAATCGTGAGACGAAATTTCTGCCTTCCCATCCCGTGATTTGTAGCTGCTTATGTTGACACTGGATTTGCCACTGGTTTTCATGGCAGGCCGGGGATCCAATACATGTGTTACTGTGCTGTTGGGTGGCTACGATCGGTGCCGGTTTGCTGAAATCCGAGGAGGTTTTGGAGGGGGCAGCCAGGCTGCGGATTTCAAATGATATTGAATTCGAAGAGCAGAACTTCATGGCCTTGATGAACGAAGCAAAAGAGGTTCGTGGATCCTTTATGGTTTCCTCTTTTCCCCTTTCTAATCTGCTTGGTTGCTATATGATTACCAATCTTCGTGTCGTGTTTATGCTGCTTGGTCTTTAATTGAATGGTGAAATCTGCAGAGACGGGCGAAGCTAAAGGTTGACAGTCCCGCCATTCCCATGGAGGTTCGTGTTGAGAAAGCTCTGGAAGCCATTTACATCTGCTGCTTCGGAAAGGACCCCATAGAAGCAGAAGATGAGAGGTTGCTGTGCGCCATGCTGGTTGCTGTTTTTCCATCTGTAAAACAGCAGGAGGTTGAGAGGATCGTGAAAGACAAGAAGAGTAAGGTGAAAGAAGGCAACGATGAGGGCAGTTCTTTGGAGACCAAGCCCTTATCGAAAGAAGCTGTGAAGAAGCAAATGAAAGACCTGCAGTTTCTGAAACAAAATAGAGGTACATAAACGATTGCCCATTTGCCATCTGGGTATTTGTGATGCACTTTTGATGTCTTCAAATTTGTTTTTCATATAGACAGAGGATCAAAGATTTAGCATAATGATCGTATCAATGAGTGATTAGACTTTTTCAACAAAATCCATCTGCATCCTGGATTAAGAGTTGAATATCCAACCTTATCAAGTTTCTATCAACAAACTTCAAGCACTGGGCAACAAACTGCTGTGATTCGCTGATCACAAAGCAGGGTGTGAAGGAAAAAATGGAAGAAAATTGGGGATTTATTTCATGGAGAACAAAAATATAAGAATCACTCTCCATTTCTTTCTCCCGCTTGAGCTCTGATGGCTCTCACAATATAAAGGAGTTCTCTGGATTCGAATCGGATAATTCAAATAAGGTCCTCAAGGCCCGCCTTATATAGGTATGCTAGACACATTTTATTTATTTGAAAACATGTTGAGCATATTCAATACATTTATTCTCGTTTGGCATTTTATTCATTGATCCCAGTCAATGAATTGATTATGACTGATGCACGTACTTGAAGTTGGAAATTCCTTCAATTCCCTAAGAGAAGGTATTCAACAACCTTAGATAAAGGTAAGAGGAAGAGAATTTTGTAGGATCGAAATATGAATGTAGATGCTCAATATACAAAAGGGAGGGTGAATTGTATACTTTAAAAAAATTCTTTTGAAATCTTTAAAGTTGGTATAAAACTTTCGTTTTTAACCTTGAAGAAAACTATATTTAACAAAGTTAAACAAGGTAAATTCACAAGACTTCTTAGTTCTACAAACTTACTAGGTTATGAAAATATGGTTCCGGAAATGAAACTTAAGAAAAGTTTACAAGGAAAAAGATTTTACCTTAAAGCGTATAAGATTTTACTAATCAAAGTATACAAATACAAGAAAGTATAAGATAGTTATACTTTCTTTATTAATCAAAATACAACGGAAAATAAACTTGAAACAATATAAGTAACATGTATGAAATCTTTTATCCCAAAGAGAAGGTATTCAACAACCTTAGATAAAGGTCCCTTGATTTATATTTTCAAGAAAGTACGTCTTACCCACACCAGGGTAAGCCCTCGATAGGAATATCAGATTCTGTTTTGCTATCCCCGCAAGCCCTCGAACTTCAAGGTAGTCGGCATCTCTGTCTTTCTTATCAAGGAAGTCCTCGAACTTTAAGGTAGTCGGCACCTTCGTCTTCCTATCTTCGGAGGCCCTCGATTGTACACAACAACAATTGGAGTCGCACGAAACAAGTTAAACAAGGTGTTCAGTACACACAAAACATGAGTCTCTCTTTAGAAATCACTTCAGCAGCGTTCTTTGTTATTAGTTGTGTGAGCTTGTTCAAATGAGCTTCTATTTATAGGCATTTCTCCAACGGTCGACTCCCTCCTCTAACGATCATATTTTTTCTTGAATCTCGGAGGGACCTATACACGTGTCACTCAAACAACGGTTAGTTAGAAACAGATTGCATGACATCGTTTCATAACTAAAACAAGAGTAAGTAAAATACGGTTGCTTAACAAAGTCTAATTTTCCGGAGTATAAGGAAAATAAAGTTTTGAGTCTAAGCAAATAAACATTCGGAGTCTATATTACATGGATATTTAGATTCTGTTTTTCAAAGAATTCAGAACCTGAATTCTATAGATTTCGGAGTCTGAATTCTATAGATTTCGGAGTCTGAATTCCAAGGAATTCGGAGTCGAAATTCTAAGGAATTCGGAGTCGAAATTCTAAGGAATTCAGAGTCTGAATTTTGAGGAAATCAGAATATGAATTCCGAGGAATTCAGAATCTGAATTTCAGAGAATTCAGAGTCTGAATTCCAGAGAATACGGAGTCTGAATTTCAGAGAATTCGGAGTCTGAATTCCAGAGAATTCGGAGTCAGAATTCCAGAGAATTCAGAGTCTGAAAACAGAATGCTTTATATCTAAGTATTTATAGGATTATGAGGTTTAGATATGAAACCGAATTTTACACTTAGAAATAAAAAGAGTTAGATTTAGAGAAACTATAACATGAACAATGAAAACAAAGGTAAAGAGAAAATTTCCCCGAGGAATGAAATTTTTCTTAATAAGATAAATCTTTAAGAAAATAAAATTTGCTCTGAGATAGAGTGTTTGTGATTTTCAAAACATAAAAGAATGAAAAAGTCATAAGGAATCCTTATTGACTCAATAATCTCCCCTTTTTTGGAAAGCACAAACATCCTTACTAAAAAGAATATAAGGACTTGGAACTATTATGGACTTGAAAATAAAGACTTATCTCTCTTTACTTATGGATCAAAGTGAATGCGACCAACTCCCCCTTAGGCTTTGAAATCATTAAGGATCGTATTCTTGATTTCCTGAATAAGATTTTACATTTGCTTGCATACGAAAATCTTTTTTGATAAGAACTTCCCTTAGATGAACTCCCCCTTAGGGAAATCCCTTCTTTCTTAATATTCTTTTTATCATTCCTTCCCCCCCTTTGTGATTTTCAAAAAGAAATAGAGGGAATGAAAAAAAAAATAAATGGTACCTGAAAAATTAGTACAAAACAAGCAAAAAAAAAAATGGAGGACAACCAAAATTTCATTAATGATTGAAAGAATTTGTACAAGAAAAAGTACAACAAAAGATCGGAATGGAAAGAAATTATCCTTTTTTCTCCTTCGACATCAGCTTCTTCACAATAGTTTTTTAACTTTTTGAGCTCCTTGTGATCTTCTTCCATACGCTTGAGCAGTTGATCCTGATCTTCATTCTTCTTCTCCAAGGCTTTAATTCTTTCTTCCTGAGCCTTAAGACATTCTGCTTGAGCTTTCAATACTTTTTCTTGCTTAACAAGCTTCTCTTCAATTTCAATTCTGAGATCCCTTTCACTCTTCCAATTCATGGCCACCGAATTAAGCTTGTCATTCAGATCCTTAACTTCCTGCTTCTGAGTAGTCTGTTCTAGGCTTAACTTTTCCTCAAAACTGTTTGTACGATCGTTGATCTTCCCATCTTCGTTGTCAAAAGCATCTTTGACATTTTTATGAAATTCATCGAAGATTCTCATCTCCTCAGTTGTCTTCTTTGACCAGCTTGTCATCTTCTTGCAAGATCTTTTATGAGCCTCATAAGAGGAAGGTTTTGAAATCTGCCTCTAGTGCAACACATTTGTCCATAACCATGGAAACCAAATCTGATTTCTGATTTATCGTATGCTAAAGCATCTGACATCTTGAATCTATGCTTGGGAATAAGGAAATAGTACCAACCAGCCTTTTCAAAGATTGAACAACAAAATCATGTCCAAGGGAAGATGATTTTGAATCTGAATGTTTGGATGATAAGGATTCTTCTTCTATGCCATCAACTTTCCTCTTTGATGAAGCACCAACATCTTTCTTCTTCACCACATATTTACTAGGTGAATCCACCGCCACCTGCTTTCCCTTATCAGCTTTCAGAATGATGTCTTGTGCTTTAGGAGATTCGTGTTCACTATTTGATAGCTGAACAATCAAATCTTCATCTACTTGTTCTTTCTCAGCTCTTGCCTCAACATCCTCTGGATGGATAAAATCATGATTGCTACTTTCCTCTTTAGACAACTTATTGACTTCTTCCTCACCCTTCTCATCTTTTGGTGGAGTAGCAAGTTTTGAAGACTCGGCTTCAGAAGTTCGGATTGATAATTTCTCAGAAAGACTTTCATTCTCATGATAATCCTTTACTTGCCTGGTTATGTCTTCAGTATCACCACTGCCTTCTTCTCCTCCTCCCACTTTTTCTTCTTCATGATGTGATTCCAGAATCACAACTTTCTTTCCCGGAGTCACACGATATGATTCTAGCAAAAAAGATTCCGGCACTGGAAATTGTTCTGATGCTTTCTCATCATCTTTAAGAAGAGATTGTACTATCTCAGTCTCATACATCTTATTCTTTTTCTTCTTCTCTTTTTGTTGCTTCTCAAGCTCTTCAGCAACCTTTATTTTAAGGACTTTGCCTCAGCAGGGTTCAAGCCAAACTTAGGCTCTCCTTTCCTATTTTTTTATCCTCTCTCCACTTAGTCACTACTTCATCAGGATAAGCTTTTTTGCTTCTTTGGCTTCGATGGTGGTGACTGAGTTTCCTTAGTCACAAAGGTTTTTCTTTTCTCTTCCGGTTCCTTGGCCTTCCTCTTCCTTCCATCTTTCTTAGAGGTTTCAACCACTTCCGGCTTCTTTGACAAAGTTTCTACTTCTTCATCAGATAGATCATAAAACTCTCCGGATTCACTAGAGAATGCGCCCTTCATCCTCCTTAAGGTGTCATCGCTCAACAAGATTACCTTGTAATTTCTCGGCTTGGAACTACATGGAATTCTGAAAGACTCTAAACAAAGAACTATAATCTTTGAGAGAATAGCCGGATACATGATGATTTGAGATTTCAGATTTCCATTCTTGATATTCTCGATCGTAACCAAGATGTACTTGACAAGGTTAATCTTCCTGAAGTTAATCTTGAACCCATAATTCAAGAATCTGTAAGTTCGTAGACAGATGAAGAATCTTCGGAGTCTTCACTCCTTTCAAGCCAAGACACTCTATAGCCTTTTCTTTATCAAAAGATCCTGATACATCAGGTAATTTGTGAGTGCAGAATTTTGCTTCTCCTTCGTAAGGAATTTCAATCAGACTTGCTGTCTTACTGTAAGAAAGTGAGTTGGTCTTTCCATAACACTTAAAAGAGAACTTGTCTCTGCCTTCTTCCTTGAAGAAACATGCTGTCTCATAGAACTCAATCAACAAGTCTGGAAACACCGGATTCTGTGCCTTCGGTTTTGAAATGCAAAGACTCTCCTAGCCATTCAACTTAATATTCTTTGAGATAATAGAGTCATACTTATCATAAAACTTCGGATCAACCAACCTTTCTCTGTATATTTGCCACTCGGAGATTTCCTTAACAATCGACATTTCTTTCTGAGGAGAGGCTTCAATAGACATTCGAAACTAGGGAAACTTTTGAAAATTCGGAACGACCTTAAGAACAGAGACAAAGCTTCACCATGCGAAAGCTTGAAAAACCGATGTGGGACAACCAAGAGGGGCTTTATATAGGCGATTGAGGTGACAGTTCAACTTCCTTGGTTGATCCAACGGTTGAAAAACTTCTGATCAGATCTGACGGTTGAGATGATAACCGAAGAAGAATTTTGATAGGTTCCGATCTTTTGAGGTTTTAAGAAAAACATTCGGATTTAAATAAAAGTGAATCCGAAAAAATTAAAACAAAATGAAACTACCAACAAGTAAAAAATTGATTACAGAAACTTAGGAAAGGAAACATATCTTTCAGATTACTTAAGAATATAATTTGTAATAAGAGAAATTCTTCTTGAAGAATTTTAGATTTCGGAAAAATTTGATTACGAAACACTTGATTACGAAAAGATTTAGACTATGAAAAATTTTAAATTATGAAAAATTTTGACTACGAAAAATTTTGACTACGAAAAATTTTGACTACGAAAAATTTTGACTACAAAAAATTTAGACTACGAAAAATTTAGTTTACGAAAAATTTAGATTACGAAAAATTTGGCTACGAAAAATTTTAATTATTAAAATTTTTGACTAACAAGAAAATGTACTCCCCCTATGAAAAAGAGTTTCTTACTGTAAGGAGATTGGTTTCAACAAGAAGTTATTATGGAAGATTACCTCACAGTTATCATTCCTAACTTCTGTTTAATGAATTCAAATCTATCAGAGGGTAATGATTTTGTGAAAATATCAGCAAGTTGTTCTTGTGTTCCGATAAATTGAAGAATGATATTTCATTTTTTGTGTGTGATCCCTAAGAAAGTGATGCTTAATATCTATGTGTTTTGCACGAGAGTGATGTGCATAATTTTTACTTAAGACAATGACACTAGTATTATCACACAATATTTGTGTTTTGCTAAAACTCATACTATAGTCTGTGAGTGTGTGTTGCATCCACAATACTTGAGCACAACAACTTCCAGCTGCTACATATTCAGCTTCAGCAGTGGAAAGTGCTACTGTATAACGTCCCGACCTGGCTCACCACTAAACCAGTGGTCGGACCGGTCGCCACATGACCTCAAGCGCGTCTCTCCGTATTCCAGAGGTTGCCGACTAGCAGCGAGGGTCTAAGGATAGTCAGTGGGGAGACTATGCCCTCTTATCAGAGTTGCACAACGGTATATCAAAGTAAATAACAAACAATGACAATAAATAGCGGAAGCAGTCTAATAAATGATAAAACAACGGAAGGTAGATTTTATAAATCTTGTACAAACAAATGACCAACATCAATTATATAGCAGATGCATGCATGACATGCTAATGATACAAAAAGGAAAACAGTGAACAAAACATCATTTTGAACATTCCATTAGAAAAATAAATAAACAACGACTCCAAGCCCCGAGGGCAGTCTCCTTGAGCATCCGGAGCTTCCGCTCAGTCCTTTGCTCCTATCTTCCAAGTAAATGCAAACAACACAATCCTGCAACCAAATAGAATCTACTCGGGTACCCTAGTGCAATGACGACCTGAGTAGGGTGTGAGATATAAATCTCAGTAGGCCGGGACCATCGATGTCTACTCCAAATCCTGACATTCTATAAATAATTTAAACAGTGCAAACATGCATAATTAAGGTAAGCAGTACAATGTAACTATATACCCAAGTACCTGCTTCAGCTCTCAGCTGGTGTCTGAACCTGTATTATACATTTGTCATGCATACACAATAGTCATTACACAATCATTTTCATTTATCAATTATTCAAATCTCATTAAACTACATAATTCTCGTGATCCGGACTGAGCCCAACATTCCCTGTATAAGTCACTCACCACAGATGTCTCTAAAGACCATCTAAGTAATCGAAGTTAAGAACAAATCCAAATTAGCAAAACATGCTTAAAATCAACACATGTTCAAGTCCCCATTTATCTCACGTGGGCGACATCATTTAATAACATCAAAAGTATCATGCATAGACATATCATAATCAATGAAACTCACATTCTCAATTTATTTAAAGAAGCTATAATTCTTAAATAAAGTGATAGGGGTTTGGGACCCTACCTTGAGGTGACACCATTTTAAATCTGAAGCGCTTTAATATACTTGGCAGCAACCAGTCCACAACTGGTCCGCAATCGCACACCTTATATATATATTTATATTCACGCGTGTGCCATGCAACAATATAAATAAAATTCAAAATATTAAAATAGGTACTCAGAATCAAAGCAGTAAGGATCAACACACCTCTAACTAGGTACCATGGACTCATAAAAATTATCACACCCTCAATTGAATGATGTGAAACAATACCACAGTTAAATAACCTTACCCGAAACTTGATGAAAAAGCGAAAACGAACTCATCTGCCTCGCCTTTGTCGGCAGATGCTGGAATATGGTTCAAAGGGTCTAGAGGAGCCCCTTGCACATCCCTAGAACCAAAGAAAGAAGGAAACCCAATAAAACCCGAATCATAGGATTTTGGCCGAGGAAACAGGGCGAGGGAAGAGCCAAACGGCCGATGCGAATCACCAAACAAATGCAGATGGACTCACCTTACTGAGACATACAAGATTCGAGAAGACACCGGGAGGATTCGATCGTGCGAAGAGGAGCCGACGAGGGGGGTGTAGCACGCCTCAAAGGAGGGGCCTGGTGCATTTTTGCTGTTCCTCCAATATGGTGGTGCGCCACCCTCATGTTCTCTCCCCCAATTATCAATTATACCCATGATAAACTAATCGTCTTAATATAATAATAATAACATTTGTTATTCTCATTTAATATAATGTTACTTCATTAACTAACATTTAAATAAATGTTTCACAATTAATTCTAAAACCCCCCATGAATCATCTAATCAAATTAATACAATAATAATAATAATATCCTTATTATTATTAATAAATACTTAATTTATTTAAAATAAAATAAAAATATATCATTTTAAAAACCGGACAACCGCACAGCTGACCCGCACCATTTGACTACCCGTGCACAACCCGATATCTATATTTAAAATGGTTTAATTAAATTAAACCCAACTCCACATTTATTCTTTTTTTAATATTACCATTTAAAATTACCCTTCTTTGATAACTCTCAACTCATCATTATTTAATTAATTATCTCAACACAAATTAATTAAATAAAAACCTCCGCTTTGTAGCGATTAATTAAATTCTTATTAACCTTTAATTTAATTAAATGAAACCCCCCCAAAAATCCATTATTATTATTATTATTCATAATAATAATAACAACCACTCATAAAACCATAATAATAATAATTGCATTAATATTTTTATTATTATTCAACCGTAGATAAAACCCAACACCTCTTATTAAATAAAAACACTTTATTAATTACGAAACTTCTTATTTAATTAGACGTTTCTTTGAGATACCCAAAAGCCTCATTAATTTCACATCAATATTATACCTCATTAAACATCCAATTAAAATCTTTTAACATAAATGTTACACTTCATTTAATTAAAAACGCTTCTTCATTCATTATTATCTTAATAAACATTTCATAATTAATTATGAAACTCCCAATTTATTACAATATCATTATATATGATAAAAACTTCAACCCATAACCCTAATTTAATTTCCATACTAATAATTATTATATTCATAAAACTAAAATAATAATAATCTCATTATTATTATTTTTCAAACTTTTGATAAACCCAACACCACTATTTAATAACAACGCTTCATTAGATTTGAAACTCCTCATTTTATTATATGTTTCTTTGAGAAGCTCAAAAGCGTCATTAAATTCTCATAAATAATATACTTCTTTAACATGCAATTAAAATATCAACGCATCAAAATAATTTATGACACCATAATAATAATAATAATAACATTATTATTATTAGCACATTCCTCCATTGAATAATAAATGGTCCTTTAATAATTCTGAAACTCTTCGTTTAAATAAAATGGTTTTTCGATAAACCCATAATCCACATTAATTTCTTCAATCACATTTAATTAATTCTTTAACATTCATTTAATTAAACAACCACAATAATAATAATAATAAATTCATTATTAAAACCTTTTTAATTAATTACACTCCCATATAATATTATTTAATTAAATTAAATAATTTATTAAACAGAGTAAACTGAACGGGGTGGAACGCAACCGTGCAGATCTATTAAAGTGGACTTTTTCGAAATCAGTGTTCCCAAGACTCATCAGGACACCTGCGAAAATTATCAGGTAATTACGCAAGTCCAAAAATGACACCTTTAGGTGTTCCAGCACTCGGAATAAAATTCCAGATCTTGGTTTAAAAAAAATGCCCCGTTGATAAACTGAAAAAAATTCAAAAAAATTCATATTTTAACCCAGTTCAATAACACGAGACTTTACATACTGAGTGTTTCTTTTTTGCATGACCAAGAAACTAATGAATTTCCTAAGAAATGACAAGTTTCGGATGTACTTTTCCTATCCATTCTACATACACCAAAGTCAGCATCCAAAAAGATTTTTAAGACAAAATCATTTCCAGAAGTATAAAAGAGTCCTAAATCCATGGTTCCCTTTAAGTAGAGAAAAATTCTTTTCACTGCCTTTAAATGAGATTCTTTGGGATTGGATTGATATCTTGCACATAAGCATACTGAAAACATCAAGTCTGGACGACTAACTGTTAAGTGTAGTAGACTTCCTATCATACCTCTAAATGATGTTTGATCCACTGGTTTCCTAGTTTCATCAAGATCAAGTGAATTTGAGGTACCAATGAGAGTACTAATACTTTTAGTGTTGTCATATTCATACTTTTTAAGAAGATCTTTAATATAATTATGTTATGATATATAGATTCCTTCCGGTTTTTGAGAAATTTGAAAACCAAAGAAAAATGTTAACTCACCCATCATACCCATTTCAAACTCAGATTTCATTAGATTCGCAAACGAATCAGTCAAAGATTGCTGAGTTGAACCAAATACAATGTCATTAACATAAATTTGAACAATCAAAACATTTTTCTTATCTTTCTTTATAAAAAGGGTTGGATTCGCATTTCCCTTAACATAATTGTTTTGTAACAAAAATCATGTAAGTCTATCATACCAGACTCTAGGGGATTGTTTAAGTCCATATAAAGCTTTGGTAAGTTTGAAAACATGTTCAGGATGTTTTGTATCTTCAAAACCAGGAGGTTGTTCAACAAAAACTTCCTCTTGAACATAACCATTAAGGAAAACACATTTAACATCCATTTGAAAAAAAGTTTAAAGATAAAGAATGCTGCAAATGCAAGTAGAATACGAATAGATTCAAGTCTAGCTACTGGAGCATATGTTTCTTCATAGTCTATTCCTTCTTGTTGATTATAACCTTT
Organism: Viscum album; assembly: GCA_963277665.1. Lineage (NCBI taxonomy): Eukaryota > Viridiplantae > Streptophyta > Magnoliopsida > Santalales > Viscaceae > Viscum > Viscum album. The sequence continues at coordinate 564,794,582 of OY728125.1, forward strand.
AACAACTAATCTAGCTTTATTTCTTACTATGATTCCATTTTCATCACACTTATTTCTGAAGACCCATTTTAATCCAATAACAAAAGTTTCCTTAAGTCTTTCAACCAAGGTCCAAACTTTATTCCTTTCAAATTCATTTAGATCATCTTGCTTAGATTTTATCCAATCATCATCACTTAAAGCTTCATCAGTGCTTTTAGGTTCCAATTGAGAAAGGAATGCTAGACGTTCTACTTCATTTCTTAAGGAACTTATAGTTCTTACAGGTTGATTTACATCACCGATGATACTATCACTGAGATAATTCTTGAGAAACAACTAATTTGAGTTTTGTAAAACATGTTCATCAACATATGGTAGGAAATCTTCTGGGGCGAATGTCTCAGAAACATTTTCTTGAACATTTTCCTTATCAGAAGGATTTTCTATCAAGGGTTGATAATCAGTTTTTGAAAACACATCCGAAGATGTAGGTTAGGTTGTTTAAAAACAAATGGATCAGTTTCATCAAATTTGACATGTATTGTTTCTTCAACAGTACAAGTGTTTTTATTGAAAACTCTGTAAGCCTTAGAAGTTGTGGAGTAGCATAGGAAGATTCCTTCATCAGATTTGGGTGCGAATTTATGTAAATTATCCTTAGTATTTAGAATGAATGCTTTGCAACCAAATAATTTAAAGTAGGAAAGTCTAGGTTTTCTACCATTCCATAACTCATAAGGGGTTTTGTTAAGAAAATGTCTAATCAAAACTCGATTTATAGTATAACAAGCAGTACTTACAGCTTCAACCCAAAAATGTTTGGCTATCGAATATTCACTCAACACGGTTCTTGTTATTTCTTGAAGAATTTGATTTCTTATTTCAACAACACCATTCTGTTGAGGAGTTCTTGTTGCTGAGAAGTTATGAGTAATGCCTTTTCTACTACAAAAAGTTTCAAAATCAGAATTTTGAAATTCTACTTCATGATCACTATGAATAGTTATCAAAGGAAGGTTTTTCTCATTTTTAACTTGGGCTCTAAAGTTTTTAAAATAAAAAAAAGTTTCAGATTTCTTTGCTAGAAAATAGTTCCACGTAAATCTAGTGTAATCATCAACTAAGAAAAATACATAATATTTGCCTCCAATGATTCCAGTTTGTGTTGGACCAAAAAAATCCACATACACTAACTGTAATGCATCAGTAGTTGAGACTTCACCGACTGATTTAAAACTTGATTTATGTTGCTTGCCATATTGACAAGGATCACAAACTTTTGAAGAATCAAATCTAAGCTCCGATTGATCCTTAACTAGTCTTTTCTTAGAGAGTTTACATAGATTCCTAAGGTTACAATGTCCTAACCTTCTATGCCATAACCAAGAATGATCTTCCATTGCACTAAGGCAAGATATGTCTTGGCTCCTAAGGTCTTCTAAGTTTAGTGTATATACATTCTCTTGCCTATGAGAAGAAAGAATAAACTCTTCCTTGGAATTGTGTACTAAGCACTTGTTATTCCTGAAATTCACAAGGTAATCTTCATCACATAACTGACTTATGCTAATAAGGTTGTACTTAAGACCCTTAACAAATAAAACATTTGAAGTCAAAGTTTTTCCAAGAAGAACAATGTTACCTATACCAATAATTTCTCCCTGAGCATTATCTCCGAAAGTTACTTTTCCTCCTTTCATCTTGATAATATTTTCAAAGAAGTTTTTGTTACCAGTCATGTGTCGAGAACATCCATTATCTATGTACCAAGTATTCCTGTTGGTACTATCTTTACTTTCCTAAAAATAAGAGAGTTAAACTTTCGGAACCCAAACTTTCTTGGATCCGGAAACTTCAGAAAGCAAAATTTTAGGAATCCACATTTTCTTAGAAAAATAAGCTTTATGGAAACCTAAAGACTAAGTTTTGTTTAAGGAACAATTTTTCACCCAATGTTCACCACACTGACATTTAGTGCAGAATGAAGCACTTTGAAGAATAAAATAATTATTACTAAAAACTGGTTTAGAATAAGTATAGCCAAAACCAAAATTATTTCTTAAAGGTCGAATTTGTGAATACATCTTATCAAAGTTTTCCTTACCTAAGGTAAAGTTTGACAAACACTTCCTCAAAGAAAATATTTTTGACTTTAGTTTAATAACTAACTTTTTATCCTAAAAAACATTTTTTTTAGCACCAGAGTTAGTCTCTAAAACATTTTTCTTAGAAATTACTTTTTCTAGATCCTTAGAAAGTTTATCCTTCTTAGAATTAACTTCCTCAAGTTTTTTTGAAATACTTTTAAAATCATAAATTTTCTTATCAAGATCTTTAGAAAGATCTGATACTTCTTTAGTAAGAACAGAAATTCTAAAATTTTCCTTATCAAGATTTTTCTTGACTTTAGAATTTTCATTCTCAAGAAGTTTAACAAAACTAGAAACTTCTTTATAAGTAGGTAAAGTATTATCTTCATTAGAAGAAGATTCTTCATCTGAAGATTCATAATATCTATTATCGGTATAATTTTCATTTAAGGAAACATTGGTTATAGATTTAGCATTGTGTACCTTAGCCATTAGATAATGATTTTCAATAGGTAATCTGGCTAGTAAACCAAAGTTCTTCTATCCAGAAGATTCATATTCTGAGGATTCATCAGAAGAATCTCCACCACTAGCACTCCAAATGTCATTAGCTTTCAAAACTTTCTTAGCTTTAGCTTTGTAGTACTTCTTTCTATTCTTCTCAGAATGCTTTTCCTTTCTATCCTTTCTCTTAAGCATAGGACAATCCGACCTTATATGCCCTGCTCTTTTGCATTCATAACAAGTAACTCTAGAGTTTTTCTTGTCATTTATTTCTTTCTTCTTAAATCTATACTGAAATTCTTTCTTCCCAACCATCTTGTTCATCCTTCAAGCAAGATTAGCTAGCTCATTCTCAGAATGTTCACTTTCACTTGATTCAGATAAAACAACGGCTTTCTTTGATTTGGACCTAGTAACCCTTTCAGGAGTCTTGACTTTAGTAGTAGTAAAGACTACTCTTCCATTACCATTCTTCTTCTTATTCAAATCAACATCTCTTTTAATTCTTGTCTCATGTTGAAGAAGAGTTCCAAAAATCTCATCAAGAGTAATCTGAGATACTTTTCTATTCTTATCAATAGTTGTTCTCTTAGATTCCCACTCATTAGGCATGATATCTATAATCTTGTCCATAAGTTCCTCATCATCTAAACCTTTCTCACCCATGTATTGTAAGATGTTAACAATAGTAATAAATCTTTGCTGCACCTTGCATACTGGTTATCCATAAGGAAATAGAAATCCATGATATTCTGCTCTAAGCACAGCTCTTCTAGTTTCTATAACCTTGGATGTACCAAAATGAGTAACCTCCAATTTCTTCTAAATACAATTTACAGCTTCACAAGAAGAAATATGACTATATATATTCCTGGTCATGGAACACAACAAAGTATTGCGTACCTTATAGTTTAGTTGATATTCTGATTTTTCTTGATTAGTAAAAGTTCTGACTTCCTTATCAGGAATCTTGTAATCTCCAGTAAGCATAACAAAGGTTTCCACTCCAGTATTAATAAAAAAAGTCTTCATATGATCTCTTCAATATTCATAATCATTCCCATAAAAAATAGGTGGTCTAGTAGGATTTAGATTATCAATCGAACCAACATTCACACCTGCCATCTAAAAGAAACTATCTTTCCACAAAAACTTGTTAATAGTAATGTTTGTAAATAAGGATAAAAATCCTAAGAAAGGAAAATATACAGAACAATGAAAACTTGAGCAATAAAACTTACATGTGAATATAAGTATTTTAGAGACCTCCTCTGACACCAATTGTAGGATTGAAATATGAATGTAGATGCTCAATATACAAGGGGGGTGAATTGTATACTTTAAAAAAATTCTTTTGAAACCTTTAAAGTTGGTATAAAACTTTCATTTTTAACCTCGAGGAAAACTATGTTTAACAAAGTTAAACAAGGTAAATTCACAAGACCTCTTAGTTCTAAAAGTTTGCTAGGTTTCAGAAATATGATTCCGAAAATGAAACTTAAGAAAAGTTTACAAGGAAAAAGATTCTACCTTAAAGCATATGAAATCTTACTAATCAGAGTATACAAATACAAAAAAGTATAAGATAGTTATAATTTCCTTATTAATCAAAATACAGTGGAAAATAAACTTGAAACAATATAAGTAACAAGTATGAAATCTTTTATCCCAAAGAGAAGGGTATCCAACAACCTTGGATAAAGGTTCCTTGATTTATACTTTCAAGAAAGTCCGTCTTACCCACATCAGGGTAAGCCCTTGATAGGAATATCAGATTCTGTCTTGCTATCCCTACAAGCCCTCGAACTTCAAGGTAGTCGGAACCTCTGTCTTCCTTATCAAAGGAGTTCTCGAACTTTAAGGTAGTCGACACCTCTGTCTTCATATCCCTGGAAGACCTCGATTGTACACAGCAACAATCAGAGTCGCATGAAGCATGCTGAACAAGATGTTTAGTACGCACAAATAATCAGAGTTTCTCTCTCTAGAAATCACTTAAGCAACATGTAATCTCTAGAGTGATCAACGTTCTTTGTTATTAGTTGTGTGAGCTCATTCAAATGAGCTTCTATTTATAGGCATTTCTCCAATGGTCGACTCCCTCCTCCAACGGTCATATTTTTCCTTGAATCTCGGAGGGACCTATACACGTGTCACTCAAACAACGGTTAGTTAGAAACAGATTGCACGTCATCATTTCATAACTAAAACACGAGTAACCAAAATATGGTTGCTTAACCAAGTCTAATTTTCTGAAGTCTAAGGAAAATAAGTTCAGAGTCTAAGCAAATTAACATTCGGAGTCTATATTATATGGATATTTGGATTCTCTTTTTCAAGAAATTCAGAACCTGAATTCGATAGATTTCGGAGTCTGAATTCTATGGAATTCAGAGTCTGAATTTCGAGGAATTCAGAATCTGGATTTCAGAGAATTCAGAATCTAGATTGTAGAGAATTCTGAATCGGGATTTCAGAGAATTCAGAATCTGAATTTCAGAGAATTCGGAATCTGAATTTCAGAGAATTCAGAATCTGAATTTCAGAGAATTCGGAATCTGAATTTCAGATAATTCAGAGTATGAATTCAGATAATTTGGAGTCTGAATTCAGAGAATTCGGAATCTGAAAACATAATGCTTTATATCTAAGTATTTATAGGATTTTGAGGTTTAGATATGAAACTGAATTTTACACTTAGAAATAAAAAGAGTTAGATTTAGAGAAACTATTACATGAACAATGAAAACAAAGGTAAGGAGAAAATTTCCTTGAGGAAAGAAAATTTCCTTAATAAGATAAATCTTTGGGAAAATAAAATTTTCCCTAAGATAGAGTGTTTGTGATTTTCAAAACATAAAGGAATGAAAAAGTTATAAGGAAACCTTATTGACTCAACAAATCTTAGGTAGGGGACTCGCCCTCATCCTGCCGAAGCCAAAGACCGATCTGCACTAAGCAGCCTACTTCACTCATGAACTCCAGGATGCCCTCACCTTAACCCTCCACCCTTATTTATAATCTCCCTCCCTAACCAACTAAGAATATTCCTTAGAATATTCCCTTGGGTCCCACAACATATTCTATATAATATTCCTCAGAATATTCCCTCTAACTACTCCAGGTGGCATACACGGTCTCTATCACTGCCACCGTCCCAAAAAAACACCTTGTTCTCAAGGTGGTGGATCGTGTAGGCATGCCAGATGATTTTCCATATCATCTGTGCTGTAGGGAACGGAGGGCAAGGGGTGTTAGGCATGCAATGGTTCCAAGAAGTCTTCTATAGCCTCCGCTGCAGTCCTGTATAAAGTGCATGTGCCACAGGTGTTCGCCACACAATATCCCAAACACGTTGGCCGCCATCATGGATTAGGGATAGAGAGACGAAGGTGTGAGTGTCGCTCTCTATAATGCATGACCTCCATCCAATGGGAAGGTCGTGTTGTGAGCTGGGCCGCAAGTATAGTTGGTACCACCCGGCTGCGGGGTGAAAAAAATGGAAGAACCTCCATGAATCTGGAGACCCCATTCCGACTCCGCAGGTGAGACCTGTACAACTGGTGGTAAAATAACAAGAGCCCGTTTATGAGCCGACTCAATCTGCTGCGGCTCAGGCGACAACATTACGAACTTCGAAGTGTCCGACTCCTCAATATGTGGGAAGTCTCTCACAAACTGGTTGGAGATAGTGTCGTCAGGATTTTCGGTCAGCCCTTTGCTCCAGTTGTGCATCCCATGTTCAGTAGACCTCTCAGAGTGAAACATGGGCAGCTGTGTTACCCGCGGCGGGAACTTGGATTTAGTTACAGGGGGTTCACTGACAGAGCTTCCAAAATCCTCAAGGATTGCTACTTTAAGATGCTCCCAATTAAACGTTGTTGTAGGTCCTTTAGCCACTAAAAACCAAAGTGCAGACATATCTGACATGCAGAGGTGTGCCATTGGCACCTTCATCTGATCCAACATTTGATTGAGCGAGAAATATTCATCAGCTTGCGAGATCCAATACTTCGAATGTGTGATAGAAAAGTCTTGTAAAAACTCTTTCTGTAAGTATTTTTCCTGATTTCTAGTCACGCGGGCCATGGAATCCCAAATTTCCGGCATTCGAGTCGCCATAGGTTGCGGCGCCCGAACAGTGGGGTGCGCCCAAGTATGCGAGTATCCTCCCATAGGATCAGAAAACGTGTGTCCTACTGTTTCCCTGTAGGGAAGTCCCTCTGTAGGTTCGTTGCTGGCTCTCTGTTTTTTTTTTCTGAAAACAAATTGGGCAGCCTGGTGCGCGCCTTTTCTATGCGTCGCGCTATGCTCGTACAGGCGTCAGGCGCGGTCCGTCCGTCAGCCGATTGCGCGCTGTGGAGTGGTTTGGGCCATACGTCGTCACATGGGACTGGAGTCGATCGAGGAAGACAGTAGTGCGCTGCGGACCAAGTGGTGAAGCACAACAGCAGTTCGTGCGGCCGCTCGAGAGAGAAGGGGAGTTGATGGGAGTCGAGTGTCGCCTCCTGCGTTGCGCACCCCTCAGATGAGAAAGAGATAGAGAGTCGCGGTGGAGTCAGCGGGAGTAAATCCAAAGCCAGTAGTAGTCTTTCGGTATGCACACCTTTGTTGAAAAGTTGATGACGGTGCAATCCAGAAGGGGGAGGAGGCCTTTGTTGAACGGAAGCTGATGGGGCACGTCGCTGCTGAATAGGGAGATGGAATGGAAGCGCACGTTTGAGCGAGGTAGGGCGTCGCGTTGCACCAACCTACTGTATTTACTGATGTAAAACTGGACAGAATGCGCGGATGAGAAGCAGAACGTCAATCTTGTGTGCACCTCCGAGGGAGTGGAAGCTGTGCTGGGCGTGGGAGACTACCAGGCGATCGTGGTTGACAGAGGAAGACCCAGCAAAAAGTGCAAGTCGCCGTCGATCGGGAACAAGTAGCATGCGTCTCGTCTGTGCGCACCGCTGGGAAATTGGACGGCATGCTGTGAAATTGGACGTGGTAGAGGAAGAAACAAAGGAGTGCTCCGACAGTAGGGAGCAACGACAGGTCGAACCGATTGATAAAGACCAAGCACCGACTACTTTGTATTTATATAATAAGGGAGAAGAAATACAACAGATAGGAGGAAATAACAACAACAAAAGGGGAAGGACAAAGAAAACAGTGGGAGGAGGAAGAGAATCTCAGGTAGGGGACTCGCCCTCATCCTGCCCAAGCCAAAGGCCGATCTGCACTAAGCAGCCTACTTCACTCATAAACTCCAGGATGCCCTCACCTTAACCCTCCACCCTTATTTATAATTTCCCTCCCTAACCAACTAAGAATATTCCTCAAAATATTCCCTTGGGGCCCACAACATATTCTATATAATATTCCTCATAATATTCCCTCTAACCACTCCAGGTGGCATACACAGTCTCTATCAACGATCCACTAGGCCATCTGTGAAAGGCCTGCTTCTCCTGAGTTACTATCTTTTTCAACATGTTTGTCGGGATCTATTTCGTGTGGATCTTCATAAGTCACAATAGCTATTGCTCCATCACCTCGTGTATCCAATGATAGTGAATTTTAATGTGCTCTGTATGCACATAGTTTTTGTTGAAGTCCAAAGCACTGCAACTATCACAATGAACCCTGCACTCCTAGTTGAATTCAAACTCATGTAGAAAATGCTTTAGCTACAACATCTCTTTATCAGTCTTTGCAACAACAATGTAGTTTGCTTCAGTCGTGGATAAAGCGACACACTTTTACAACATTGATTGTCATGATGATACAACTCCTTCTGCGAAAGTATAGATGTATCATGATATAGACTTCATGTTGTCAGTATTTCTGGCCACATCTTCTCTTGTATTTCCTTTTAAGAGTAGATCAACTCCCTCATTAAACAAACATAGTTTCGACGTGTCTTTAAGATACCTTAGAATCCACTTACTTCATCCAAGTGCTGCTTCCTAAGATTGAAGAGAAATCGACTCATGATTTCCACTACATAGACAATGTCTGGCCTTGTACACACTATAATGCACATCAGGTTTTCAAATGTCGAAGAGTATGATATCATCTCCATCACCTAGATTTATTCTTTGGATGATTCACTTGAAGTCTTTCTCAACTTCATATGATTGGATAGATGAATGCTCATCGATTTGGCTGTGTCCATGTTGAAATGTTTCAGAACACGTTCAACATACTTCTCCTAAGATAGTCTTACAACCTCCCTTTTAGGTCACAAGTGACCTGCACGCCTAAAATCTATTAAGCAACTCCCAAACCTTTCATATCAAAATATGTGGATAACTCCTTCAATTGACTGATCTTTGCTGCATCATTCCCAATGATCGACATGTCGTTAATATAAAGTAGGACAACAATAATGTTACCATCTTGAAATCTTTGGAAGCAAACACTGATCTGCTTGTGTTTGCTTGTATCCATGACTCACCATGAATGATTCAAATTTCTTATTCTCCAGTATTGGGGCTTGTTTTAGTTCGTACAAGCTCTTCTTCAATTTACACATGATGTTTTTTTCCTAGAAATCTTGAAACCTTTGGGTTGGTTCATGTAGATCTCATCGGTGTGGCCGTCATGAAGAAAAGTTATCTTCGCGTCCATTTGTTCAAGCTCTAGGTCCAAGCTGTGACCACCAATACGAAAATTACTCAAATTGATGCCATCTTCACCACAAGTGAAAAAATCTCATCAAAGTCAACTCATTTCTTCTGAAGGAATCATTTGACCACTAACCGAGCTTTGTACTTGACCTCCTTTTTTCTAGCATTCTTCAACCTAAACTCACATTTGTTTGTTAGCGTCTTCTTACATTTGGGTAGTTCCACCAAATCGTATGTCTGGTTCTTTGTCAACGATTCAATCTCATCCTCCATCAGATGCAACCACATGAGTTTGTTTGGATGATATATTTTTTCTTTATATCCTTCTGGCCCCCCTTCATCAGTTAGCAACAGGTACTTCGATTATGAATATCTTGTTGATGAAGTCCTTCCTCATGAAGATCTTCGAGCATGTGAAATGTCAGGTTCGAGAGGCACACCATCACCTGACTCTCGTGATGGTTATGTAATTTCTGATGAAGATGATTGAGTCTCCCCTTTCTCAATATCCTCCTCTACTGCTTCCTAGTCTGTTGCTGATGAGTCTTCTTGCACCCCCTCCTCTTTAGTGGTTAGTGGTGCAGGTACAGTTGTTGGATCAAGAATTTATTCTTCGACACTTTCTATTTTGAGATATTTTGGGCTTTTGAATGTCCTCGATTGCCTCATTCTCATGGAACATGACATTTCTACTTTTGATTACCTTTTTCTCCTTTGATTCCCAAAGCTTGTATCTGAACTCCTTATATTCATTGCTGATGAACATGCATGGAGTAAATCCCATGTTTAGATTATGCCTCAACTCTTTGGATACATGTGCAAAAACCAAACATCAAAAAACTCATAAATGAGAGTAAGATGGATGTTTACCAGACTATATCTTCCATGAAATCTCAAAATTCAGTGGGAATGATGGTGATATGTGATGCAGAAAACGACGAGAGTCACAATCATAGAATAGGTTTGTAGATGAAGAAAACATATAAGAAAGAATCATACATGACACAAATATTTACATGGTTTGGGAAATGATCCCTATGTCCACGAAGAGGCAGAAATTTTATTAGTTTCAGGAGCAAAATTACAAGGAGTATCTCAGAGTTTCTAACACTCAGAAACCCTAGCCCGAAATGAGCTAATAAAGGAGATGAAACACTATTCCACCACCTGTCAGAAAGTCCGCTGTGCTACAATGAAAGGTGGTTGGAAGTCCGCATCACTACAGTGCCACAACCACCCAAGTCCAAAGTGCTACAGTGCCGACGGCTGGAAGTCCGCGGAGTTGCAATAGTCATGTCAAAGTCTGCACTACTACAGTGTCCTGTCGGTGTCGGTCGGCTGACTCTGCTACAGTTGGTCAGTGTTGCTACAGTACCTCCCCTAAATTTGGGCCGGGAACTTTCGGCCCCCGGACCCCTGAACCAGGAGCATGCTGTCCCCTACAACCTCCAACCAACTCACCGCGGAGCTTGACCTGCGAAGTTGCGGCCTGATGCGCAGTATGAGCTGAAATCATTTGACCCAACCATCATCCAGAACATATTGATCTGCACCAATCCAACAAATATGTTGACGAGGTAACATGCAAAACAAACAACTTCTCCCTAGAATGGATTAAGCAGCTTATCCAAACACATCATGCTCTCGACCTTCTTCATGATGGTTTTCTTCATCCTTTTTGCAACTTTGTTGTGTTGACGGTTACGTGAGACTGCCCTCTCATGTTGAATGCCCTAACTCCTACAATAGACATCAAACTCCCTGGATGTATACTCTCTTCTATTATCTGAACGAAGACACTTCAACTTCCTTCAAGTTTCACACTCCACCATGACATGAAACATTTTGAAGTAGTCTAGATTTTGATCCTATGTTCACAAGAAGAACACCCACACCTTTTGAGATGCATCACCAATAAAAGTTAGGAAATATTTTCTACCTTCTAATGATTCCACCTCAATGGGACCACATACATCAGAGTGGACCAGATCTAGTAACTCTAATCTTCTTGATGAAGTAGTATCGAATGAGACTCGGTGCTGCTTCCCGTACAAGCAGTAGTTGCAAGGATTTAGTGATGCATTCTTGTCAACACTGATATACTTCTTTTTCAGAGTTGATAGCCTTCTTTTACTCATGTGGGAGAGTCTATTATGTCCTAGATTGGATGATGCCTCTCCTTTCACCATGTTGAGGCTGTCTTCACATATCATCACATAAATTTTGTATCACGCACCACATATGTGTCCTCAAGCGATGATGACAACTCATTTCATCATCTTCCATGCTCCATTGCTGAACATGCTGTCATAGACTTATTTGTCAAAGGCTATCCCTGATAACAGGTTGAGGCGAAAGCTTGGAACTTGTTAAACACCCTTCATGTTGATTGTATATCTAACGTTCATCTTGACATAGATATAACCCATGTCAACGATCTTTGCCAAACTGATATTCTTTATCTTGACTGCTCCAAAGTCACCAGTTTGATAAGTCAAGAAATACTCACGATGCAGAGTGACATGGTACGGTGCTGCAGTATCGTCCACCCATTATGTGTCTTGGCCCGATGTGTGAAAGCAACTCCCTTGTTCATCTTTGGAGAAAAGCACAACTTCTCTAGTGACTTTCATGTGCAGGTCATTTTTTCTTATTTTATGGTTACTACCTTAGTCCTTCTCTTGTAGTAACATTCAACAGTTCTTCTTCAAGTGTCCCTCCATGCCATGATGGTAGCATTTGCATGTGTTGTAATAATGGGTTCTCTAGACCCAACTTGAACAACACTTTTGATTTCCACACCATGCATACAGCGAGTTATACATAATGTACACTTACCATTATAATGTTGATATTTCTGCATCCACTTTTTAAACGGTAATGTCCATAGATTGTTTGTCGTATCAAAAGGTTATAATAGTTCTTAGGCTATAATGAGAACCTCAAGACACTATGATATTAATCATAAACATATGCCATATGGTCTAGATACATCATACTGACTGGACATAATTGATGTTTGACTATCAGGTGCTGGAGACTCATAAGCATTGAGACTTTTTTCTCATGAAGTTCGCACCTGCTGAACTCTAGTAGGTGAGATAATGAGGACATACCCGTCAATAGAAACAACACATGTTTCATGTGTCATTGGTTGTTCATATCTACGAACATGTGCATCGGTATCTTGACTTGAGGTCATTATCAATGTGTACCATTTTATTGTGTACTTTGATGCAAGGAAAAAATCATGACATTAAAGTCGTGGTAAGGTAGCTTGTGTTTGTTGGAACCAGGCGTGCAACAGAAGCCCCAAACAGGTGGGATTTTAAATTTTTTCCACCGACGATCGACGTGAACTTGTTGACGTTCATGAATAGCAACCCGGTCTTAGTCAAGGACCATGCATGAAGAGTTTTAAGCACAAAAATAAACCGTAAAAAAACATGGTTTAATTTGAATCTGTGCACGGCGTCTTCTTGTCGTTAGCGATCACTGCTCGAAGAATCCGAAGTCGAATGCCTCTAGATCATCCACACACGCTTCAAGGAATCTGCGGGAGCATCATTTATCATAATACGAGTGCTAGTGTGGAATTGTGACGACACCTTCGATGCTCCATGAACACTGCATCGCTTCGCTAGCGATGCCTGAGAGATTGCTTGATCTATGCTCCTTGGATCTAGAGCCTCTCTCTCTAGATCATGGGAGAGAGTAGAAGAGAGAGAAGCACCATGAATAGTATATATCAATCTCCTCTCCACTTATATTTAGTGTCATTTAATTACCTGGAAATTCCAACTCTCCCCCTCGAATAATCAACGCACTACTAACGATATATTATAACTACTTATCTGTGTCATAAATATTATTATCACTCACTTGTAATATATTAAAATATATTACGTGATAATAATTGAGTTATTAACTCGACTCATTTCTCCCATAAATATTAATTGAACCTTGAATAATTTAATATTCGTCAGTTAATATTTTTCATGTATTTAATTAAAACTCATAAATAAATTTAATAAATAAATTCAATAATCATTATTATAAACTCGAATAATATGGATTTATTTATTTCCTTGGTGATCTTTTTTCCTTGGAAAAATCCTGAACCCTAGTGGTGGGGCCCACCATTTCCAAAACTCATATTCAACAGAATAAGGCAGATTTTTGAATACGCTATTGTGTGTGACCCTCTAGGCCCTTTTCTTGATAGCAGTGAATAATATTCACAGACTAAGAGCAGAATCTAGCAACCCATCATGACCCCTGAAGAGATAAGGATTGTCACAACAACAACAACCAATTTACGAACACGCACTGTATAATATAATCTCTTTATTTGTAATATCTTATAAAGCATGACACACTCACGTGTCATCGACCTTATCTTGCTTTATTGTTTTTTGATTTAACTGGATGAATTTTCCCTCGACTGCCATGACTATAGTCTTATAAAGGTACTTCCATTCATATCAACATGACCTGAGATATAGTACTTCCATAACCTGGAAGCAACAAATCCTTTCTTGACCATTCAACCAATGTCATGCCACCAGCGACACACCCAACACAAACTACCTCTCCATGACTTCATTACCATGGTTTTCATCTTGCATCAAAGTATGTAATCAAATGACATACATTGGTAATGATCTCAAGTCAAGAGATCATTACACATGATCGTAGATAGGAGCATCCAATGACACATGAAACACGTGGTGTTCCTATTGACAAGTCAGTCCTCATGATCTTACAACTATAGATCACCAAGTGCGAACTTCATGAGAAGAAGTCTCAATGCTTATGATCCCCCAACACCTAATAGTCAAACATCTACTGTGTTCAATCAGTAAGATGTATCTAGATCACAAAACATATATTTAAGATTAATGTCATAGTATCTAGAGGTTCTCATTATTGTCTGGGATCTGCTACAACCTTTCGATATGACCATTAATCTTTGAATATTACCATTTCAATAGTGGATGCAGAAAAGTTTACACTATAATGGTAAGATAACATCATGTATAACTAACTGTATACACGATATGGTAATCAAAAGCACTGAATAGTTGGGTTTAGGGCACCCACTATTTCAGCAGTGTCGAGTGCGCCATTAGTGGTATGTCATTGGTTTAATGGTCAAAATATAATTTGTCACTTCTAAGTTGAAGAAGTGATATCTCATGCCTAATTGATTTGGATGGTAGTACCTTCATAAATCCCTGTTCATGACAATCGAAGGTAAGTTTGTCCTGTTAGATCAAAAAATAATAATGCAAGAATGAACGATGACACAAGATGTGCATCCTGTTTTATGAGATATCACAAGACAAAGAGATTATATTACACAGTGCATGTTCGTAGGAAAAGTTGTCATCACTATGCCTTTTTCTTATCTCTTTAGGGGTATTGATGAGTTGTTGGACTCCATTCTTGGTCTATGAATAGTATTCACTACTATCGAGATAAGGGCCTAAAGGGTCACGCACAACAACATATTCAAGAGTCTACCCTATTCTAATGAATAAGTATATAGGAAATAGTGGGCCTTATCACATGGTCTGAGAGCTGTTCAAGTTTTAATGATCACCAATAAATAAATAAATTCATTATTATTCGAGTATATAATAATTAGGTTGAATTTATTTATTAAAAGTATTTAAAAACATTCAAGTAATTACATGGAAAATATTATACGAACGAATATCATTTTAATATTGAAGGTTTGTTTAATATTGCGTATTTCTTTGTATTTTTTGTAGATCCCCTTTCTCGATCGTTTGTAATACGTGATAAAAATATAAATGACATTATAGTGTAGTTAGTTTGTCATAACGCGTAATTTACTACTTATTTAGTGGGCGTTTTATTTCCAGAGGTTGGAGAAACCTTTTCGGGTATTTGATCCTCCCACTATATAATCAAGAGAGAGACTCTTATTCGAAGACTATTCGTTCCAATGGATTGAGAGCCTCTATCTCCTCCCACTTCATAGAGAGATAAAGTCATCGTTCGAGCATTCAATCCAAGAATGCCTTCACAGATCGAACAGACGAGATTGAGGTGATCATTGTGACATCGAAGGAATCATCGAAGCTCTGTGATAGCATTCAGAATTCAACTAATGGTGTCCACATGGATTCTTGAAGCATGTGTATGATCTTGAGGGGTTCGACCTCAGATCCTTCGAGTAATGGCCATCACCGACGTGCTATTTTCGGGTGCACTTCGATTCGAACAAGGTATTCATTCCGTTTTATTTTGTGCTTAATCAATTCATGTGAGATCCTCAGACCTCTATCGAGGTTCGGATCACTAGAGACGATGAAGTTTTGTCGCTCCGGTGATGAATTTTTTTAAATCCCCGACCCACCGACTTTCGTTTTGTGCCCCGGTACCAACAATATGTTGGCCTCTTTCCATCTATGGATCTTCATTTGCTCTTGCTTCAACCTCTTCTTTCGCCCCCTCGACCACCTCCTTATTGTCTCCTTCATTTCTCAAGGACGAGGGCTTGCTTCTGATTGTAACCCATGTCCTTCCTTCGGGCATCCTCGTTGAATATTGCATCTTTTATCATTACTATGGTAAGTTTGCCTCTGGGTGCCTATTTTCCAAGAGAGTCTACCAATGTATCTCAGCTATCCAGAAGTGTACAAAATAGGCGCCTGATCTTCATTAGTCACAATCTTACCTGCATCCACCAATTGATTTACCAGACTCTGGAACTCCCTAGAGCATGATAATACACATTTTTGTTGAATATTTTGTTGATATTTATTGATATAAATTCCCCATATTAATCTTATTTGGATGATTTAATAGAAAAATGTGTTTTGAACTTGAATTTGGAAATTGCATGGAAATTCTATTTTTACCATTTTAATATCACCATAGCATTTTTGTCATAATATTTTTTGTGTGGTGAATTTTGACTTGAAATTTTACATTAACATTCAACTTTAAATCTTCTAAAATTTTTATTCATACCATAATAGATGGATCTCACATTTGGAGGGCCAAAAATGAGCATTAATGAAGGGGTGAAAAGAATTCAGCAAAATGGACCCCACCTCACTAAAGCATACATAACGTTTTCATTATAGCTTGGATTTGGCCAAAATTTTGGGAGTTAAATGAATCAATTTTGATCATTTCATTCAACTGGAGTTACACTTGGTTCGCAAGGGAACATGGTTGAAAACGTGGATCAATATGAAGTAATTTTAGGAGACCAAATGACACATGTACCCTTTTTGGCATTTGAAATCTTATCCCTCCCAAACTCTATTTAAATGAATTTTCACTCTTTGGGATGGTTGGTCGAGGCTTTGGGAAGGCGTGGCTAAAAGGTTGGCTCTTGAAAACATCTCACAACTCTCAGAAGAAGTAAGACTTTGTGCAAAGATATCTTCTAAGAAGGATCTCCTCTCCCACCTCCATTTTGTGTTTCTTTGTTTTCATGCTTGTAACTTGAATTTTTCTTCAATAAATCTTCTGCGTTCTTCTTGTTTCATCTTCTTATTTTTCTTCTTGGTGTCGGAATCTAAGAGTGAAGATGAGATTGAGTGTTCCCCTTTCAATTCATTGCTTATGCAAAATGTCTCCATGATGACAACTCCACCCATAGAAGAGTGATTCTGTTCGTAGTCGATCAAATCCCTACCACCTTCATTTATTTATTTTGAATACATAAACATACTTTAATTCATAAATTGTGATCAATTAATTGAGTTTTCATTTATAAGGAACTTGATCGACTTGCAGTTGACCGCAAGGTCGGACTTGTGTAAATCGTGTGAGTGAAACTTCAATCTCAAAATCCAATCAACTTGGGATATAATTATAGGGTTCAAGTCTCATCCCTAAACTCAATTAATTCTCAACTCCAAGGAGGGGATGCTGCCATAATTGGCCATTGACCATAAGTTGGCTTTTGGATCACAATCAAAGCAGGGTGGTGCGATTGGATGTCCCGAAGTTAACTTCGAGCTAATTTTTCCAATATTTGCGGTCGTGTTAATTTTCGTAGGGTTTGAGGGTTGATAAGGTTAGGGGATCACAATTGGATGAATTTTAATCATATAGGATAATGATAAATGAATGGTGAAGGGGGTGTATTAGATCAACTGTGTCTTCTCATAATAGCGTTTTTAAAGAAGTTGTGTCCTTGATTGTGTCTTCTCCTTTGTTTGTTTTGTTTATTATCAGAAAATCACAACCAAACTAACTTTTTTCATTTGTTTTCACTTATTTTCTTGGTTTCTTCAAGCCTATTAAGGGTTGTTTAATTCACTTCCTCCACGAGAGAACGACCTAGGTCAGCCGCTGTGCTGCACTTAGTAAAATCAAAAATATTTTTTGAGAGCGTGTGTGACAACACTCATCAAATTGGCATCACTGCTGGGGAGGAAAGTGTTTTATTCAACCTAGTTTAGGTAAGTTTTTTGTCCATTTTTTCCTTTTTTTTGTTTCTTCTCTTCTCTTCCCCTTTCTTTTCTATTCTTCATTCCTCACATCTTCTTTTTCAGACCATCAGTTGAAACCCCATTTAATGATATTGTGGTCCACTAATTTTTGTTTCACTCTAATTGATGGCATGATCCAACCATGATGTTCATTTTGAACTAGACCTCGAGGTTGAATGAAGCTTCAGAGCTCGAATTAGACAATCTTGAAATTCAGGAAGTTTCAAAATTCCCACATTTCATTATTTCCATCATTCTGATAGTAGTGATCCTAGTAGCTCATCTCAAATAAAATCTAATTTTCAAAAAAATGAATAGAAACAACAATGAACATGAAAGAACCATTCGAGAGTTGGCTGCACCCGATGATAATTATCAACCAACATGCATTAAATATCCAAATCTTGAATCATACTTTGAGTTAAAATCTATGCCAATTCACATTCTTCTAAAATTTCATGGTCTCTCTAGCAAGGATCCAAACAAACATCTAAAGGAATTCAATACGGTTTGCAAAGCTTGTATACCAAGAAATGTTTTTTTTAAAGGTTGGGGCCGAAGCCTCATTTATTATTAAAGCAAACCAAAGACCTCTTTAACTGGGTAGAGGGAGACCTATTACATAGCCCGAAGGCCCAATGGGCATTTAGCCCATTACATGACCCGTAGACCCATTTTTTTGGCCCAAAGCCCAATCTGTGAATAGTACTGCTATAGTACCCACACTGCTACAGTACTGCACAGTACCCCCGCCACTGCTACAGTGCTCTGCCACCGCTACAGTGACCTGCCGCCGCTACAGTGCCCGCCGTTGCTATAGTGCCGCCACTGCTACAGTACGCTACAGTACCTACGCCCAATGGGTTTTGAACCCCCATTTTTCATGTAGATTTAAGGGGTTCTTACCACTAAGCTAAACCCCAACTACTTGTATACCAAGAAATGTCTCTGAAGGCAAAATCAAATTAAGGGCATTCCAATTCTCACTTGATGGAACTAAAAAAGATTGGATGTTTTACCTATAACCTGAAGATGTTACATCTTGGAATGATTTGAAACGTCTTTTCTTGTAGAGATTCTTTTCAGCATCAAGGACCGCAACAATTCGAAAGGAGATCTCTGGAATCAAACAAGCACAGAGAGAGTGAATGTATGAGTACTCAGAGTAGTTCAAGAAGTTATGTGCAAGTTGTCCACATCACCAAATCAGTGAGAAAATCCTCATCCAATACTTCTATGAAGGTCTCACTCCCATGGAGAGGAGCATGGTGGATGCGATAACAGATGAGCATTAGTTGACAAAAACCCGATGACTTCTCGATCATTGATTGACAAGATGACACAAAACTCTCAACAATTCAGTGATCGAGGTACAATGATTATAAAGGGAGTACATCAGGTAAGTCCCTATTCTCTTGAGAATCATTTAATTGACACCAAGTTGGATGAGATAACCTCTATGGTGAGATAGATAACATTGGCCCAAAAAGGTTCCCCCCACACTCCAGTGAAGCTTTGTGGCATTTGTACTGCACCAAACCATCCAACATATTGTTTACCACAACTACAAGAGACAAAGGATTGTACAGCAGTGTTCCTAGGGAGACCATTTCAACAACAACACCCCCCCACAAATGAATTATGATTCCTTCACACTAACCTACAATTAAGGATAGAAGGATCAGTTGAATATGAGGTATGGTTTCGAACAACAACAAAGGGATCATTTTCAACAAAAATTCCAACAACTACTACTTTACCAGCATAGTTTTCAACAACCCTAAAGGAGATTTGAAGTCCAAGAATTAACAAGTCAACAAAAAGGGAATCCCCAACCAAAGGTAGATTCTAACACTGATGGTATTTTGAAACAATTTGTTCTCAATCAACAGAATGAGTTGAAGTATCGAAACATGAAGTTGAGGGAGATAAAGATGCAAATGATTCAGATTGCCATCGCTCTTCATTAAATGGTGAACAAGAACTCTGGAATCCTACCCTCCCAGCCCACTCCTAATCCAAAGGGGAATGTTAGTGTCATCACATTAAGGAGTGGGAAGCAAACAAGTGAGCGAATTGTTTCTAGCAGTCCATTGGGACTCACCAAACTGGAGGAGATTCCCCCATCATTACCGGTCATTAAGAAACCAATGAAAAAAGTCAATAGTAAGATGAAAATTGATAATATTCCACCTAGAATCTTTCCCTTTCCAAATAGAGTCTTGTAAACCAAAAATATGGATGAAAAGGTATTGAAAAAAAGTGGTTTTGGACACATTCAAGCGTGTTGAGATAAACATCCCCCTTCTTGAGGCCATTAAGAAAATCCCAAGGCATACCAAATTCTTAAAATAACTTTGTACCAATAGAAGATGGATTAAGGGAAATGAGAGGATCAATCTTGGAAGGATTGTGTCAACACTCATTACACCGACTAAAGTAATGCCAAAAAAGTGCAACGATCCTGACACATTCACCATACCATGTACCATAGGAGAGTTACACTTTTCTGATGCTTTATGTTATTTGAGAGCTTCAATAAATGTGATGCCACACTCTATCTTCTCTTCCTTACAAGTTGGTGAGTTTCATCTGACAAGAGTAGTGGTGTATTTGATGAATAGAGCTAAAGCATATCCGGCGGGAGTCCTTGAGGATGTACTTGTTCAGGTAAGAGACATGATCTTTTTAGAAAATTTCTACGTTCTTAACATGGAGGATGGTCAGGTAAATTCTTGTGTTCCCATTATCTTAGGTAGAACCTTCCTCAAAACTCTAAAAGCAATCATAAATGTTCATGAGAATACAATTTCCATGGAGTTTGGAGATGAAGTTGTGATATTTAATGTCATGGACTCCATGAAGTACCCCTCATAGGACTATTCTGCTTTCGTTATCTCTCATTTTGAAGCATGAAGATTGTCCTATTATTAGATAGATTATGAGCATTGGTTATAGTTTGATGTATAAAATCAATTCCACACTTGTTTATAATGAAGAAAACTCTCTTAAATTTGATTTTGATGTGGATTCATATTTTGATTTTGATCATGTTCACTGTGATCATGACATGACTGTTGAGTATGCTGATGGATTTGATGAATTATTCTCTGATTTTGATGATGTCTATTCTAATACCGATGTTCATTGTGCACATATTTTAGTTCTTTCAATGTCTCCATCCACACAACACCCCCTTCATTGAAACTCAAGCCATTGCCAGCAAATCTCAAATACTCATATTTTCTGATTGGTGAGAGATTACCTATTATAATTGCTAGAAATCTCTATTTTGAACATGAAGAAAAACTTTTAAATCTTTTGAGGAAGAACATTAGGGAAATCAGGTGGACCTTGGCTAACATATCTGGTATTAGCCTCTCTATTTTAATGCATAAGATTCTTTTAGAGGATGTGGTTAAATCGATAAGGCATCCACAACAGAGAATTAATCTAACTATTCTGAAAGTTGTGAAAAAAAAGTTGAAATTGAATTTGAACAAACACAAGGAGATGATATTTTCCTGAACATATCATCTTCCATTTTTATTGAAACTAAATTGTGTATCACCTTCCCTTTATTGAAATTTTCTGATTCGGTGAACACTTGTATTGCCTTTGTGGATGAAGAAGAAAAAGAAGATTCATTGGATGAGGAACATCTGGAGCTTCCTGATCATGTTGAACATTTATTAGAGGGAGTTCAAGAATAGATTTAAGTGGCTTTGCATGAGGAAAAAGAGACACAAGATGCTTACTTTAAAGGGGAAGAATTTTATATTGATTCTTCATGCTTTAATTTTGTTCAAATAGAATTACACTATGACATTATCTTTTATTATTCCATTGATGAAACATACCTTGAGAAAGCACTGGAGAATGAAGAAGTTGTGCAAGTGGAAACCAAGAAATATGAGGATTCATTCTTTGTCCTAACCCCACCATACAAGAAAAAGCTCATTTTTATGGGAGTGGATTTTCTATACTCTTTCTATGGAATCCTCAACATAATGGAAGATGAAGTGCAAGTTGGAAAAAAGAAGTACCAGTGGTTCATATCCAATAAACTCCACCCACCATCAAATTGGGGATAACCAACTGGAACTGCCCATCTAGAGGCAGTCAAAACCCAGGTCCCACTTGAGGGATTAAACCAAGCTCTATCATTCTATTCTATTTCTATTTCTATTTTATTTTCTTCTAATAAATTTTTTATGTTTTCTTTTTTTTTTTATTTTTCTAATAAACATTATTATATGTTAAATCCACTTGAATACATTGAAGACAATGTAACATTTTAAGGTTGGGTGAAGAGATGACATTTTGGGTAGATTCCTTAGGAATTTTCTTTTTGAGTGTTTCCTATTTTTTTTAAAAAAAATCATTTCACATGCCCATTACATCCATGGAACTGATTGAGATTGCATATTTGATTTTTCAAACCTCATGGGAAGCATGTTAAACATAGACAAGTTTTCATCTTTGGTTATCGATTTTTGTGAAAATGGAAGTTGGTCAATGATATGGTTGGTTGTGTCTTTATGAAACCTTTGAGATTTTTGACATCAAGCATTGTGGGACATTTTTGGGAAAATTGTGTCATTTAATATCTCCATTCACATCACACACAATCATAACTTGTGTGTTTCTCTTACCAATTTGAAGGTATAGTTAGAGTAAGTAATCATTTTCAGCTTATAACATGGTCTTTTCATATGTTCGTTTCTCTTCTGATCATTTTCATTACTATACCAGATTGACCTATGTGTGTGTACCTAATATCCGACTGTTGTACAATCTCAAAACAAAAATAAAATCAAAGAAAAAATCAATAGATATTAGTGAAGAAATGTACAACATGTGGGAATATTTAGTTCAGGAGTTCAAGGTTTGACTTCTAGAAATGATTAAATGAGTGAGTTTTGGAATTTGATTGCAAAGGATGCTGAACATGTTCAGTGGAATTGAACCAGGTAAGAAAAAAAGTTTTTATTCACTTGGATATACTAGATAAAGGGTGGAGAGACAATCTTGAAATGGTTGGCACACACACACAAGAGGAATTTATGGCACAATTGAATCATAAGATGTTTTCACCAGATTAGTGTCATTGATATAATTCGATTTTGTTTTGATACAATTTTTGAGACAATTACTTCTGAATTTTTTGAGATTGACTTATTTTTTGTGAATCTTTCTATGCTTATATTGCCATCATGGATTGAGAAATTTCAACATGCATCATTTTCTGGATTACATGACATGAGGTTTCTCCCAGGAGTGAAAAAAGGTAAGTGCGGGGGAGTCGATAATACATGTTTTAGTTGAATATTTTTTTGATATAATTTTCCCACATTAATCTTATTTGGATGATTTAATGGAAAAATGTGTTCTGAGCTTGAATTTGGAAATTGTATGGAAATTTTGTTTTTTCCATTTTAATAATAGTATTTTTGTCATAACATTTTCTGTGTGACGAATTTTGACTTGAAATTTTACAGTAACATTCAAATCTAAATTTGTTACATTTTTTATTCAAATAATGATAGCTGGATCTCACATTTGGAGGTCCGAAAATGGGTATTAATGAATGGATGGACAGAATTTAGCAGAATAGACCCCACCTCACTAAAGCGGCCATAACCTCTTCATTACCGCTTGACCGAAATTTTGGGTGGAGTTAAAGGACTCAATTTTGAGCATTTCATTAAACTGGAGTGACACTTGGTTCGCAAAGGAAGGTGGTTGAAAATGCGGGTCAATATGAAGTAATTTTTGGAGACCAAATGACACATATACCCTTTTTGCATTTGAAACCCCATCCCTCCCAAACTCTATTTAAAATATATTTTCACTCTTTGGGAGGGTTGGTCGATGCTTTTGGAAGGTGTGGCCGAAAGGTTGGCTTCTGGAAGCATCTCACACCTCTTGGAAGAAGTAAGACTTTGTGCAAAGATCTCTTCCAAGAAGGCCATCCTCTCCCACCTTCACTTTGTGTTTCTTTGTTTTCATGCTTGTAACATAAATTTTTCTTCAATAAATCTTCTATGTTATTATATTTTCATATTATGATTTTTCTTCTTGGTGCTAGAATCTAAGAGTGGAGACGAGATTGAGTGTTTCCCTTTCAATCCATTGCTTATGCAAAATGTCTCCATGATAACTACTCCACCCATGGAAGAGTGATTTTGTTCACAATCGATCAAATCCCTACCACCTTCATTTATTTATTTTAAATCCATAAACATATTTTAATCAATAAATTGTGATCAATTAATTGGATTTTCATATATAAGGAACTCGATCGACTTGCACTTGACCGTGAGGTCGGACTTGTGTAAATTGTGTGAGTGAAACTTCAATCGAAAAATCCAATCAACTTGGGATAGAATTGTAGGGTTCAAGTCTCATCCCCAGACTCAATTAATTCTCAAATCTAGGTAGGAGATGCTTCCCTAATTGGTCATTGACCATAAGTTGACTTTTGGATTACAATCAAAGCAGAGTGCTACGATTGGATGTCCCGAAGTTAATCTATGGATCATTTTCTTAATATTTGTGGTCGTGTTAATTTCTATAGGGTTCAGGGGTTGACAAGGTTAGGGGATCACAATTGAATGAATTCTAACAATATATGATAATGATAAATGAATGATGAAGGGGGTATATTGTATCAACTTCGTCTCCTCATATGTTTTTACTTATTTTCTTGGTTTCTTCAAGCCTATTAAGGATTGTTTAATTCCCTTCCTCTTTTGAGAGAACAACCTAGGTCAGCCACTGTGTTTCACTTAGTAAAATCACAAATATTATTTGAGAGTGTGTGCGACAATGCTCATCATTGAGTTTGGCTATAGAGTTTTCACTATGTAGTTTAAGATTCATCAACTAATTTAATAAGAGAATCATGTTATGAGAGGCCTTTGACTGTTATGTATTATCCAACATCATCTAGAGTTTTTTGCGTGTTAGTCTCTTGAGAAACGTGGTGGTAGATGCTCTGATCGAGATCCGTTGTTGGATTTGACTGATCTTAATATTGTTCAGCTTATTCCACTCAAAATTCTTAGTGGCATTGAGGTTGAATCACTTGTTCTCGATGGATTCAAAGAGATCCTTGACTTTAAGGAGATCTTCCATTCAAGACTTCCACTGAATTTCAATTTTTTAAAAATTGGAGTAAAATTTGAAAAAATGGTGTGTACCATTGCGTTTGAAACAGTTGAAAATGGTAGAATTGATTCATGGCTTGTAAAAACTAGACTTCGATTGATCAAGATATGATCAAAATGGTATCAACGATCGAGATTGATCAATGACTTTGTGAAAACATGGAATAACGGAGCACATGTCAAAAAACTCACCAGAAAAGTCACTGATACTAGATCAATATCTTTTTTTCTTATTATTGTCGTAGTTTCACCACCAACCTAGGATTTAATACCACTTATTGTGATTTGATGATCACATAGAAATGGAATGAAAGAAAAATGGAAGGAAATTAGGGCTTTATTTCATAGAGCACAAAAACACAAGAATCACCCCCTCCTACTCCTCTCTTTCTCTCACTTAGAGCTCTCAAGGATCTCACAATACAAAGGAGTTCTTTGGATATGAATTGGATGATTCTAAGAATCTCTACAATGCTTCCTTATATAGACATTCTAGACACATTTTATTTAATGAAGAACACATTTACCACATTCAATACTTTTATTACTGTTTGGAATTTTATTCATTAATCTCATTCAATGAATTGATTATGCCCGATGCATGAGCCTGCAGCTGGAAATTCCTTCACAAACATAGTACATACTTTAGAGAAATGGTCCATGACCTCTCATAATAAATGTAGTGACACTATCCCTATAGGGACCCATACTTTTCATACATAAATATTACATATTATTAGATGAATATTCATTATATAACAATACGATCTATGATATAATCATAAAGGTTTAGTGTCTTTGGAAACTTGGATACATAAAAAATTGGTTTATAAAAGATCTACATCATCTCCCACTTAGTTCTTAACAACTAGCACCCTTCTTAGACACATCATACTTATTTTTTTTTCATATCACGAGGAAAAGAAAACATAATAAAGGGTGAAATTAGATGCTTAGTAAGAGTAAATAAGGGAGATATCAGTTATCATTTAATCATAACATGATCATAAAGGATTTGAGAACATGTGATTAACCTTTGAAAATCATTCTCAACAATTCTTAGATCATAAACACGAGTCATGAGATAAAGATTGACAGTTCATAAGATATGAATCATAAAGGAATCAAAGAACACAAGTCATGAAATTATAACATTGGCATAAGATTATGTCATAAGTTTGTGGCCTAAGTGCAACATAATCATTATCATATAAATCTTATGTCTAGGATACCCACCAAGACATTTATAATATGTTAGGCCGGGGATAACTGTTAGTCTACCTACTTTGAGCTTTGGATAACCTCCCATGTACCCTCTTTCGGGCTTGGGATAACCTCAAATGTACCCTTTGAACTCATAAAACATTAATATTTACCCAATTCATTGGATAACTATATGATTTTGGGCCCACCCGTCACATAATCATAAATCCATTCATATATATGCCACAAGATCATAAAAACATTTATCATAACTTAACCTGTGGAAAAGAAAACTTGTTTCATCGATATTTCATCATCATTACTATAAAACATCTAGAGAAAAAATAAACATGGTATCGTTGGATCATATTTCCAGTAAATCTTAAATAACATCAAAATATGTTATCATTGATGAAAAATTCCTTTAAAAGATGACTGAAATATTTCTTGAGGAAAATACCCTTTTTAACTTTAATATAACTTGTTTAAAACATAAAATTTCCCAAATATTAAGAAAAACATTTTCATTGAAAATAACCTTGAAAACTTATAAAGGAAGCTTCAAAGCATTGAGTGGTCATGATTCTGGGAAATTCCATTCATGTTGTATACGTTAAAACAAAGATTCATTTCACATTTTCTGTAAAAATTCAGAAGTACATAGTTCGAAAAATGACAAGAAGTTTCCTATTAAATAATGGGTAAAAATTAATTTAAACAATCATAGGAGAATAATAAAAACATTCTTGATAACATTGTTTAGAAAACATTGACATTGAAGAAAAACGATTTTTGACTAAATAGGGAAATAAAGTCATTTTTCCTTAAAAACATTATTCCAGTCTCTTGAATACTTAAAGTGTGAAAAAATGGAAGGAAAACATGTATTTTCAAGAAATAAATAGAGGTATGGAAAATGTAAAAGATATATTATAAAAGGATCATATAATTTCATTCAATGAAAATCCAAGCATAAATAACCCGAATAAAATGAGATTGAAACATAAACCCCTTGCCACTTTGGTAACTTTCAAATCATAACCTCATGAAAGGGATAACCTTAGATGAATATTTATATCCCCATAATTTTCATGAGAAGTATAATAAAATAAATTTACGAGAAATATACACACCACATAAAAGAAACTAGTGGTGAATATGGTATGTGTGTCATAGAA
The DNA here is from genome assembly GCA_963277665.1 of Viscum album. Classification (NCBI taxonomy): domain Eukaryota; kingdom Viridiplantae; phylum Streptophyta; class Magnoliopsida; order Santalales; family Viscaceae; genus Viscum; species Viscum album. The sequence goes on from OY728125.1 coordinate 564,821,811, forward strand.
ATAATTGTGAGATGAAAATCCCTTACCTCAAGTTAGACTTGCTTTGAATGTGCTCTAACCTTCTACATAATAAATTGAAACTTATTATAATTCTATAATAGATTCATGTACATACTTATAATATCATATATGACCCATTTACAACATTTTAACACTCATTTCTTAATAATTTCTTTTAAAAATCACCATTTTGGGTGTTAATTGTTTCATTTTCTTGGGAATTTCTGTTCAATAGTTCTAGTCCTTGTACTTTGATCATGGTTCTGTCTTCTCCAGAATGTTATTTATGATATGAATATCATATATATTCATTATATACATATTTTAAATTATCCATAAAATGTAGATATAGAAAAATGAATTACACCATTCATAGAGACAGCTAGTCATTTATATGCATGAATATTGTTTTTTACTTTTCGATATATGGAAAGAAAGAAAGCTAAATAATAATCAACATTTATAGAATCATTTTTATAACTTATATATTTATTAAATATATCCTTAGTGTTATCCATGTAAAGAAGAAATGAAAAATGAATCACATCGCTTCATGAAGGTGATAGTTCACATGTACGTATGAGCAACATTATCATTTTTCAATAGATAGGAAGGTAAGAAGGTAGATATGATATTATAATTCCAGAAGCATAATCATATTATAAATATCATATATTATCATTAAATTCATTATAATAACCATCCATAAAATATGATAATAGAAAATGAATTGTATCGCTACGTTGAGAAGGTAGTCTGGATGTATGTGCAGACGATACTTTCACTTACAATTTGATGGAAAAGAGGGTGGATAATGGTGGTTTCATGATCATAATAACATTTCAGTATATTGAAGATACTGAATTTACTATTTTATGCTAAATACCACAGATTGAAAGGAGGTAGAAGAATAAATAAATTGAAAGAGATCAGGTAAGACCATTCCCTCTTCTTCGGGAGACCTCCTTTAGTTATTTTCTTAAGGACCTTTGGAATGATCTTTTAAGAAGACTAGAACCTATAATTTTTGTCTATAGAAGTTGATAATAGATTTGGATAGAGGTTGGTCGAGTTAGATAGCTCAAAGTGGGGTAAATAAAAGAGATAAGTGTCCTTTTATAAAGGAGAGAAAGGACATATATGAAATTGAATAAAAGATTTAAATATGATTAATGTATTTCTAAAGTATAATGATTCCAAATAACCATGAATTATAAGATATAGGCTATGGTCAAAAATAACATCATCTAATGAAATTTAGATTGATTTTGAAGTCATTTTAAACCATATGTTTTTTATTAACCCCTTCGTTAACTATTTTAACCTTAACCCTAATAAAAACTATTTCAATTTTACTTATATGGTAGAAATTGGCTCATATATGACCAATGAATGAAATTTTTTACTATATATTATGAAACTTGACCTCTTTCAAGTTTTTTTAAATAATTTAATAAAATATCATTTTTCATAAAATATCATTAATTCCATTTTGACACTTCATTTAATTGGACTTTAAAGACATCAAGATAGTAATGAAATTCAAATATAAACCTTTCACACATACCTAATATTTTATATTCATATATAAAATTCATGAAACACAATAAATCATCAAAATTGTATTAATTTATTTTATTTTTCTATTAATTGAATAAATACCATATCGGAATTGCATAAAATTTTAAGATAACTATTCAATGAATAAAAATAATAAATGAATTAATTTGATAAAAAAAATTAATTATTCTTTCAAATAAAAGTTTAGAACAGAATTTATCAACTTTTTTTATCCTTATGTAATAATTTTAGAGATATTAAATTCAAGAGAGCGACATTTTGGAATTTTCTTTACTTAAAATAATGTAAATATCATTATCATGGGAAAATGACACTAAAATGCCATATCTTCGAATTTGAGATATATATGGTTTAATTTATTCCATCCAATGAAATAAAGTAAAATGTGGGGTTGATTTTGAGATCTTATCTGATTGTTTTAAATATGTTTTACTCATTTTACCCTTACCAAGGTCAAAAATATTTAATACAATCACTATTCGTAATAGTCAAAAAATAAAAGGGAAATTTTTTAAACCTCCTAATTCCAAATGAGATATCCATTTTTTAAGATTCAATCTATTGAAGTAACAAAAATAATTTTTATTATAAATACATAAAATTTTATGTAAACAATTTTTAGAAAATGCTTTTTTAAGCATAAAAAATAACTTATATCAAAATCATGATTATTTATGATTCAAATGGATGAAATTAGATTATTAAATTGGGTTTTATGTCACTTTAAGACCAAATAAATAATATAATGATACTTTTAAATTATTTAATTTAATAAAAGGAAATGAAAATATTTGAAAAATCTATATCCTTCACTATTCACTGAAAATCAATCTTTTCAGAAAAATCTCAAAATTTCACTCTAAGTTAATTTTAATATGAAGATTTTATAAATAAACTTCATTTTTTCAAATATATTTTCTAAAAGTAGATGAAATTAATTTTATTATTTTCTCATGAAAATCAATAAAAAACCATTTTGAGGAAAAATGAATTTACTAAAAAATGAGAACTTATTTATTAATATATTTGCTTTATCTAAAACCTTCATACATACATACATAAATACACACACACACAAATATATATATATTCAAAGTGGAGTTATTTATATTCACTCCATTGGTTTAACGACTATGTTATAATGATGTACTATTTTATGATTCATTTAGACTCGGGGCTGCGTGTATTGTAAGCTATCAAAAAAATTTAATTTATTTAAAGAAAAATATATCATAAAATATCAGGGTGTTACATTCTATTGTCCATAAAATGAATTTATTCCTCAAAATTCTATTACTTCGATACAAAAAAATGGAGATATCTATGTTTTATCACATCATCGGGTTTCCATGTAACTTTTTCGAATTTCTGATTCCTTTAGAGAACTTTAACCAGCCAAGCAGTCTTGTTCCGTAACACTTTATCTCCACAATACAAGATTTTTATAGGTTCTTCATAGGAAATATAATGCTCCATTAGTACAACCTATGGGTTTAGGACATGTGATGGATTAGGTATGTACTTCCTCACGAGGGATACATGAAACACATAGTGAATTTGAGACAAGTTCAGTGGAATATCCAAATGATAAGCTACCATCCCTACTTGATGAAGAATATCAATGGGGATAATATACCGGGATCTCAACATTCCCATGATGGTAATGCATTGAGTAATCATATTTTTTAATCAAATCAAAACATCTTTTCTGGTGCATATTCACCTATTTATGAGTGAATATATACTTTAAAGTTTTATGATCGGTATATATATATCACACATTTCTTCGTAAAGATAATGTCTCTATACCGTTAATGAAAAAATTATCACAGCTAACTCCAAATCATGAGTTGGATAATTTTTCCCATGAAACTTCAATTTTCATGAGACATAAGCTATAACTATATCATTCTGCATGAGGACATATCCAAATCCCTTATTTGATGCATCACTATAGATCAAAAAACCTTCTTCACTACAGGGTAATGTAAGAACAAATGCACTGACTAACCTTCTCTTCATTCCCTTGAAATTTTATTCAAATTCATCTGTTCAAATGAACCTATCTCTTATCTAAGTTAACTTGGTGTGTGGATTTTATAGTCATGATAAATTCTTCATATATCATTGATAATATCCAACCAAACCAAAAAAACTATAGATCTCTGTCACAGTGGTTGGTCTAATCCAAAATTAAATAACTCCCATCTTTGATGGATCCATTGATATACCTTGTTTGATATTATATTACCTAAATATGAAATTTTTTATAGCCAAAATTCCCACTTAGTAAATTTTTCAAACAAATTTTCCTTCCTTAAAGTCTTCAGTACAATCCTCAAGTGATCTTCATGCTCTTAATTTCTCTTTGAATATATAAGAATATCGTTTATAAAGACCACCACAAACTGATCAAGGTAATATCTAAAGACTCTATTCATTAAATCTATGAAGATAATGAGGGTATTAGTAAAACCAAATGAAATCACTATAAATTCATAGTGTCCATACCTTGTATAGAATGATGTCTTGGGAATATCCTCATTAACCCTCAATTGATGATATCCAAAACAAAGTTCAATCTTGAAGAAGTATTTAACTCCATGTAGTTGATCAAATAAATCATCAATACAATACATATGATACTTATTCTTGATTGCGATATTAAGTTCTCAATAATTAATGTGGAGTCGCATTGATCCATCTTTATTTTTAATGAAAAGAATAGGTGCACCCCAAGCTGACACACTTGGATGAATGAATCCCTTATCAAAAATATCCTAAAGTTTATTTTTCAATTCTTGTAACTCAATTGGGGTCATTCTATATAGAATATTTGAAATAGTTGTAGAACCAAGTATGAGTTCTATTGAAAACTCAACTTCATGATTTTAAGGAACACTATAAAATTATTCTGTAAAAACATCAATAAACACCCATACAATAGGAATATCTTCAATGTTGAGTTTATCCACAACCATCTGAGATAAACTCATCTTTTTAATAGGAATCATGCCGAATACAATGGATGCAATTTCAATCAGATGTTCAAATATATTATTTCATTAATAGAGGATCATAGTTTCATTCCGAATATCTAACATGACTTTCCTTTGAAACTGATGTGAGATTTATGTTAAGAAAGTAAATTCATGCCTAAGATAAAATCAAATTCAACTAGAGGGAGAATAATGAGATTCGTAGGAAGCACCTTCCCACAAACTTCAATTGAAGAAAAATCATAGACATGAGATGAAATCATCATACAATTAAGAGTTTTCACTGATAATTAAACATCTAATCATTAGTGTGGAATTATGACACCTTTAGAAAATTATTTAAATATAAAAGTGTGGGTATATCCAAAATCAAATAAGACATTAGCATATCTAGAGTGGATGGTCAGTGTAACTTTCACCACATCGTTATCGCATCCCACATCGGTAATATTAGTCATATGATATTTCCCTTTTTTTATGAGATTAACAGGTTTCTAATGTCAATCATCATCATTAACCATCATATTTGAGCACTGGTTAATATAATATCCATACTTCTATCATATGAAACACTGGAGTGTAGGTGGTGAATTCTATGGTGTTTTCTATCCATCATTAGCTAACTTATTCCCATCACTTCAACATTGACCTTCCTTTCTACTCTTAAAGCATTTATTAGTCGCCTTTAGATAATTTCCTCTATGTCTCCTTTCACCTTCAAGCATAATGGAGGGACTATTTTCTTCCCTCCACCATTTGATTATTAGAATTTCCTTTTTATTCTATCTTTTTTTTTCATATCAAAACCATGAGATTTATGGGTAACTTCAATCCCCATTTCTACTTTGGTAGCAAATCGAACAATTTCTTCATAACTACTGAAGTCCCTTATGGACAATTTCCTTCAAAGACTTGGTTTTAAACCACTGAAGAATCAATCAATCTTAATTTCATGTTCAATAATAATACTATAAGCATACCTCACAAGTCTTGTAATTTTTTTTCATGTGTACTAATGGATCCATCATCCTTCTACCTTAGCTCAAGGAAATAATTCTATATTTTCTTATGAATAATATGAGTAAAATACTTATTGAAATATAACCTTATAAATTCATCCCACTCTATAGAGTCAATTTATTCTTGTTGTCATTTTTTTATGAGAGTCCATCATTGATCTGCTTCACCTTTCAAACGATAGACAAGAAAAATGACTTTTTCATGATCTGAATACTGGATAATGGAAAATATATTTTCAATGGTATTGATTCATTTCTCAAAAACTAGTGGATTAACTGTCCCACTAAAAGAAGGTAGATGTTTTTTCAGGAATGAATTAACAGAACGCCGATCCCTCCTTTTCTCATTTGGAAGCTCAACATGATTCATGACTTGAGAAAGTTTCATAAGAATAATAATGATATTTTTTATTCCATCTCACATTACATTTAGTTTATCTAGAGGAAAACCATTTCATTATATGTCACATTCAGTATAAACATGATTCCTTCGTTCCACAAACCAGCCCAAATACCCTGGTACCCTGGCACCCAAGATGACACTGACATAACTCGAAGGAAAATCCCAATCCCCATGGGCTGATGACTAGAACCTGATACCATACAAGATAAAACTGGGAATAGTTTTTCCACATAAGAAGAGGAATTAAATATATACAAATCAATATTCTCAAAGAAAACCACCAAATGAGACTATAATAGAAGTCAAATAGGTAAAACAAAACCCAAGAACTACATCACCAAAGTACTAGAAGAACAAGATAAACAAACCAAGTCCCAACAGACAAAACACTCCAAGCCCAAAGAATCAACAACAACAACCACCTCCTAGTGTCACTTTACCTTTTCTCGAACCAGGCATAAGCAAATATACAAGCACCCGAAGGAAAAGGTAGGGTGTGAGCTAAAAGCCCAATAGGGTCTCACTAAGTGTTCCATAATAAGATGCCAATATAAATAAACCAAATTATGATTTAAAATTTCAGATAAAATATGCATGATAGTATAATTTTATATTTAAAAACAAACATTATTTTCATTTAAATTGATGGAAACATCTCAAAAAATGTCTTAATAAACATTTTATATAAAATATTGTATATAATTCACTAGGCATGAGTAAAGAAGTTTCACAATCAATGGAATATATATCAAAATAAACACAATAAGAAACATGGTCATATCCAAGAGGTAATATAGTTCCAAGCTATGATATCCTCACACATCTCATATCAGTGATCATAGAAATGTGCACACACATCCTTCATACACGGACCAAAGAGGACTCATCAATATCCTATTGGGGATAAGATCTTCTGAACTAGGTTTTTTTAGAGTTGTAAAGTTTCAATATGTTGCTAGGAAATTCTCATCCTAGCGTGTTTCTCTCAAATAACCCACTAACTAACCAAGCTCACATGTTCTCAATAAATCAATCAACAATGGGAAAATCATTTTAAAACAGTTTAAAATACAATTTCCCTATTTCCAATTTTCATATGAAGATTTCTTTTTAAAAACAAAAACATGAGTTTTTAATCAATTCATTCCCTTTTTCAAGATAAAATCAATACTAGGTTTCTATCAAATCAATTTAATCCATTTTTCTCAAAATTAATTTCACAAACCCATTTCACAAATTCCATTAAATTATAATCACAACCTAACTTCCAATTCCATAATAATAGGGGGTTTTCCTAAAATCCATTCCAAATAAATTCAAACCCCAATCTGCATCAAATTGGGTTTTAATAATTCAATTGAAAGAAATTTAATTTAAATCAAACAAATCAAGGGTTTATAACATGGAAAATCTCAACAGAACCACCCACCTTTATCATGGAGATCACATATCACAACCCCCGCAATGGGAATTTCCAATGAATGATGTCGAAAACAAAGGTCAAGGAATAAAACCTAAATTAAAGATCCAAAAAAGGAGTTTAGATCCCTCAATAACTAGATTCTATAATAAACCCTAAGGAGGATAAATAGAGGGAGTGGGAGAGAAGAAATAGGAGAAGGTGACTTACTAGAGAAGAATTGAACGATGTTCGCCAAGATTTGATCCACCTCAAAATAGATTTGGAGGAGCCAAAATGGATTCTTAGGATCTCTAAAGACCTAAAAAGATGTCCAATTATAAGTTAGGGTCAATCAAGGGTTTATATGGGGGTTTGAGGATTTTTAAAATAATTTCCCAAATTAAACAATTATGTGCACGCAGTTAGCTGGGCAGGGATGCATGGTTTGTCAAACTGTACACCCTAACCAGGCGCCCCTATGATGGGGTGCGTGGTTTATACCAGGTAGGTGCATGGTTTTTCAAACCGTGCACCAGCTATGAAAATCCCCACTGTTTGGGTTTTCACGGTTTACCCTGGGTGGGCACACAATTTGGGAAAACTGTGCGCCAACCGTACACAACCCAGAAAAACCAAAAAATTTCAGATTTCTTCCCAAAAGAAACCGAGATGAACCAAACCAAAGCATAAATAAAAATAAGGGTTATGGATTATCTTAAAATAGTAATAGGATGTTACAATTTGAGTTCCAAACATCGACTAAAACCAAAAAGTTTAGTGTGAGCAACAATTATCATAGTGGGAAACCACATAATCATGAAATATAAATTATAGGATGTCCAAATCATGACACATTCTTTTTAATATATGACACCTTAGGTTTAACCTAGGTCATTCATGTTTATCATCTATTCAAATCCTTCATAATGGTTTCTAAAGAAAATGTGAATTAACCCAAGTATATCTTTCAGAAGTGTCAAAACAGGTGTATAATAAGGGTAAACTCACTATGCACCAGAATGATGGCCGAGATATACTTGACCGACTCTTTTTAGGGTTATTACTAGTATATTCATCTATTACAAAAACACATCCACTTGTAGTATCTAAATAGGGATGTTTTTCTCATAAAACGACACTCATTTCTTTACCATAACTTTGGAAATTATCCTATATATAATATTTTCCTAAGGTTTCTCACTAAATTTTTCTCATACAAGTTTCAAAAGTTAATCAAATCCTACTCTAATACCATCTATAGTAACCCATACTTTTCATACATAAATATTACATCTTATTAGATGAATATTCATTACATAACATTAAGATTCATGCCATAACCGTAAAGGTTTAATGTCTTTGGAAACTTAGATATATAAACAATTGGTTCATAAAATATCTACATCATATCCCACTTAGTTCTTCACAATAATCACCCTTCTTAGACATATCATTCTTATTTTTTTTCATATACTAGGGAAAAGAAAACATAATAATCGGTGAGATCATATACTATATAAGGGTAAAAAAGGGATATATCAATGATCATTTAAACATAACATGAACATAAAGGCTATGAAAATATTATATTAACCTTTTAAAATAATACCCATCAATTCTTTTCTCATAAACATGGTCATGAAATAAATCTTGACAATTCATAAGACATGAATCATAAATGAATCAAAGAACATATTCCATGAAAACATAACATTGGCATAAGATCATGTCATATGTTTATGGAATATGTGTGACATAATCATAATCATAAAAATCTTATGTCAAGGCTACCCACCAACACATTCATAACATATAAGGCTTGGGCTTACCTCTCATGTACATACTTCGGGTTTGAGAGAACCTCCAGTGTACCCTCTTTCGGGCTTGAGATAACCTCTAGTGTACTCTCTTTCAGGATTGAGATAACCTGATGTGTATCCTTTGAGATCATAGAACAATAATCTTTACCCAATACATTTGAGATATATATAATTATGGGCCTAACCATCAAATAATTATAAATACATTCATATATATATATATTTTATAAGATCATAAAACAATCATCATAACTTAACCCATGGAAAAGAAAATAGGTTTCATTGATATTTCATCATCATAACCATAAACCATCCCTAAAAATAATAAATATGGCCTCATTTGATCATATCCCTAGTAAATATTAAGTAACATCAAATGATGTTATCATAGAGGGAAAAAACTTTAAAAGAACAATGGATCATTCCTTAAGGAAAATACCCATCACTTGTTTTAAATCTATTTTTTTCAAATATTAAAGATTTTTTTTGAAAATAACCTTGGAAACATGTAAATTAATATCTAAATAATTGATTGGTCATTATGTTGATAAATTCCATTCATGTCATGTACATTAAAACAAAGACTCCTTTCACATTTTTTGTAAAAAATCAAAAGTACCTCATTTGGAAAATGACAAAAAGAATAATTTTAAATCATTTTATAAAAATTTAATCATGGGTAAAAATGACTTTAAATAATCATATAATACTAATAAAAACACTCTTGAAAACATTTTTATAAAACATAGTCATGGAATAAAAATGATTTTCAATTGAAAATATAAATAAAGTTATTTTTCCTTAAAAACATTCTTTTGGTCTCTTGAGTACATAAATAAGGAAAATGAAAGGAAAAAACGTATTATAAAGAAATAACTAGATTATATGAAAATGAAAGTGATTTATTAAGAAAGTATCATATAATTTCCTTTAATGGAAATTCAAACATAAACAACTTCAATTAAAATGAGATTGAAATATAAATACCTTACCACTTGGTAACTTTCAAATCACAACCTCATGAATGAGAGAAACTTAGGTGGATATTTATATCCACATAATTTTCATGAGATGAATCATGAAATAAATTCATGGGAAATATATACACCGTATAAAATAAACAAGTGATTAATATGAGGCATGCCTCACAAAAATAAAAGTGTGATCACAATCCTTTTTTCTCAAGTTCTACTTTATTCGAAGGCACTCTAAATTGAGGTATAATAAATTTAAATTTATCATAATTATATAATAGAGTCACTTATATACTTATAATATAATATATGATCCACATAAAACATTTCAATATCCATTTATTAACAATTCCTTATTAAAATCGTCATTTTTAGTGTTAATTGTTTATTTTTCACGGGAATTTCTATTTGGTAGTTCTGGTCCTTATAATTTGATCATCATTACATCATATCTAGAATTTTATTTATGATATAAATATCATAAATATTTATTATATATATATATTATAATCATCCATGAAAGGTAGATATTGAAAAATGAATTTCATCATTCATAGAGATGGAAGGTCGCATGTACGCATGAATGTTGTTTTCAATTTTCAATGGATGGAATGAAAGAAAGGTAAATAATTATCCCCCTTTCCAGAATAATTATTATATCATATATATAATATATATTTATTTAATATTTCTTTATTACCATCCATGTAAAGTGGAAATGAAAAATGAATCACATCGCTTCTTGGAGGTGGTAGTCCACACATATGCATGAGCGACGTTGTCGTTTTTAATGAATATGAAGGTAAGAAGGTAGATATGATATTATAATTATATAAAAATAATCATATTATAAATATAATATATAAAAATTAAACACATCATTATAAACATCCATGAAATATGGTAATAGAAAATGTATTTTTTCTCTACGTGGAGGCGATAGCCCACATATACGTACAAATGATACTTTCACTTCCCATTTTCTAGAAAATAGGGTATATAATGGTGGTTTCATGATAATAATAACATTTAAATAAATTTAAGATACTAATTCTTTTTTATTTTATGATGAATTACATAGATTTAGAGAAGGTAGAAAAAGAAATAAATTGAAAGGGGTCAGGTAATATAATGATCTCTTCTTTGAGAGGCCTCCTTTAAATTATTTCTTAAGGACCTTTGGAATGGACTTTTAAGAAAACCAACACATCTACTTTGTGTTTAGGGATATTTATAATAAAGTTTTAGTGTTTTTTGAGCTAGATGACTCATAGTGGTGTAAATAAAAGAGAGAAGTGGTGTGCTTTTATAAAGGAGTGAAATGATACAGTAGGAATTACTTAAATGATTTAAATATAATTAATGTCTTTATCAAGTATAATGGTTAAAAATGTAAGAACCCGAATCTTCTTTTCAGGAATGTTTTTCTTTTTCTGGTGTTTTTGAGAAAAAGACGAGTTTATAGAAATTTCTTAAGTACACACCGTGTACATTATGAGTACACACCGTGTACTCGGTTACTGCAGGTAGCCGGGTGCTAGCCGTGTAGCGGCCATACACACGACCATGTGTGGTGACCTGAAGACCGCTTAATGCAGGGCCTGGTAAAGGAAAGTACATGTCATGTACTTATAAAGTGAACGCCGTGTACTTTATTTTTTTTCATTAAACGCATCAGGGTCGCGTCTGACGGACAGAACCACCTTCTTCTAGGTTTGGTTCATTTGAGAGCAAGAGAACGGTGCCGATCTTCCTCCGAGCTCCTAATTGAGTGTCTGTTATCCGAATCGACTACTGTCGACTGCGTTGGGATCGCCTCGGTAAGCTCTTCCTTATCCTAGAGCTTCGTTTCTTGATTCCACCTCTTTCTCAAGTTATCGTAGGTTGAACATTTTTGATGTTTTTGTAGATCTATGGTGTTCTTAGGCGATTCAAGGCTTTAGGTTAACTTATATCAATCCTACGACACCGAGGTAGGTGGTTTGTGCCTTTCCATTGAAAGTATTTGAGTTATATGTGAAAAAGTTCCCAAAAACGGGTATTGCGTGTTTACTGTTTTAGCCTTGTTGATTGCCTGCTATGCTTGTATGCTTGAATAGAGGTTAATTGAAAGAGAATATGGTTAATTTCTATGCTTTGGAGGTGTTTTCCCATGCATGTTTTTTTATGATCGTTTTGTCTTGCTTATCTTGTTAGGCTGCCTTGTTTGTTTCCTATGCTTAGTATTGTAAGATAGAGTGATGTTATCTGACATATTGTTATGCTGTAGACTGGTTATCCAAGTAGTTCTTGAGGATTACTTTGGCCAATACTCTTTACTATGCTTACTTTACTTATACAGGGCCATGAGAACCTGGTGTAGTAGACCATACGGAGAATGAATGTAAGGGCTTGTCCAGAGTGTCTTTTTTTACTATTACGATGCGAGACTATAGGGGGAATTGAAAAAAGTTCTTCCTCAGAGTGTCTGTAGTTCCTTGACGTGGGCCACAAGGGGAATGTGATGTAAGTGCTTCCCCAAAGTGCCTTTAGTTACCGATACAAGACTATAGGGGGAATTGACGACGAGTGCTTCCCTAGAGAGTCTATGATTAAGCTAAAACAGAGGGGTTAGACTGTGTGTACTTCTTATAGGGTTGTTTGTGTTGTTTTGGTTTAACTAGAGGGGTTAGGCTAAGAGTACTTCCCAGAGGGTTACCTGTTTGTGATTAGCTGCTTTCTTGATATGTGGAATTGAATGCTTTGAAACCGTGGAAATGTCTACTATTGAGTACTTCCTTGTTTACTGCTTCTTTTTACTTATTTCCATCCATATCTATTCACCGAATGTTAGGAACATATCTTTTTGTGGCTGCCTACTAGGATTAGTCTCAAACTCTATTTAGGTCATGATTTTGGGACCAAAAAAATTATATTGTTGCAAGTATAGATAAGGGCAAGCACCCTTCTACTTCTAGTACTTGATTGTTGAGGAGATAGAGAGAATGATACCAAGATGAGTCTTCCAATGCTGAGGAGTTTACTTGTTTTCTTTTGTACTTTGGTTTAGTACTGTATTTTAGCATTGTGACTTGTTTGACTGATTTCCTAGACATATGTATCATGCATCATTTATATATGTGTTCTCTAGTTGTTTTTTCTTCAGTATTTTGTTGTTTCTTATTGTTTGATATTATTAATGCTTCTGCTATTGTATATCTATTTATCTTCCACTGTGTTACTCTGCCAATGGGGGCATAGTTTTCCCACTATCACACTCAAGGCCCTCACTGCTAGTCATTAGCCTCTGGTGTTAGGGGAAATGCACTTGAGGCCATGTGACTAACCGGGTACGGGGCGCCTCAGGGCGGCTTTCGGAACCAGGAAATTACAAAGTGGTATCAGAGGAATTATTTTCTCTTGAATTACTATTTGGAGCCTATAGACAGGGATAGGAAAGAATTGGTACTTGGTAATGAGCTGTGCCCGGGAGTACCTCTCCCGTGTATAGGGAAAATCCAATATACCTTGTTTATTGCAATTTTTATGGTTTTGGAATTATTATAGTTGATTTGATTTCACCTTGAGTGATTCACATGTTTTGTGCTGTTATTGCTGATGTTATTGAGGTTCTATTTTTGTTGCAACCTGATGATATGAGGGTATTCCATGTCATGCATCATATAGGCACTCGCTAGGGATCACATTTCATGCATTCTTTCCATGCCATATAGGGTGAATTAGCGATTTCATGTTGTTGTGATAGGTGTTGTGCTAGATATGCATGCTATTGTGATATATGCCTTGATAAAAATACCTGCTGTTGATATGGTATTGTTTGTGTAAGGTTTTGTTTGAATGAACACCAAACTTTGGTTCTTGAGGTCACGAATCGGAATTTGGTGGATCATTTATCTATTATGATTGTTTATAACATGTATAAGATGCCAAACTTTGATTCGCGGGGAGTATGGGCCCTCACATATCAAAATTTGGCACTTAAAGGTTCGTATCAATGTTTTTCTTGGATCTGGAGTAGCTTCTGAGGCTTATTGTCTGAAAAAACCCAGAATACATGGTGTGTGATGTTGAATACACGCCATGTGTTCTTATATTTGGGAATAATTTTTTTCTTAAGTACACACTTTATACTGTATGTACACGCCGTGTAGTATCTAACAATGTCTTAGATTGTGTGGGCAGAGACACAGGGTTTGGAAATCGTTGATAGGACATGTCGTGTACCAGATGTACATGCCGTGTTTTAGAACCATGTAGCCAGCCGTGTCACTAACAACACGGGTCAGTTGAGTCTTATATAATGCACACCATGTCAGTATTAAACATTCCGTGTAGTGTAATCCCTAGCATCTGGCCGTGTCACTAACAACACAGGTTGGTTGAGTCTTCCTAGTACATGCCGTGTCCATCTGGAACACGCTGTGTAGTGTGAGTCGTGTATCCGACCATGCAACGAGCAACATGGGTCGATTAAATCTTCTTGTACACGCTGTGTATAGCACTAACACACTGTGTATAGTCAGCCATGTGTTCACTAGTTTAACTAACAACATGGGAAGTTAAAACCTAAGCGGTACATGACGTGTCCTTCTGGAACACGCCATGTAGGGTGAGTTGTGTAACCGGCCATGTGACTAACAACATGGGCTGGTGAAGCTCGTTTAGTATACACCGTGTTTGGAACTAACACGCCATGTAGTCTTGTTATAGGAGAACCATGTGGCCTAGCTGTGTAAGGGAATTCAGGCAGGGGAAGAGGATTCAAGTACATGCCGTGTGTAAGGACAAAACGCCGTGTATGGGGTGTTACATGATCATTTTTGGTAGAATTACTCGCCCATGTGAATGGATTATAGGAACACGCTATGTAGTTAAATATACACACTGTGTATTCATGTTTTGAAAAACTTGAATGATTTCTTTTTCTTGTTCCCTCCTTACTCTTCTAGTTTTCATTCATTGATAATCTTGATCTAAGGTGTACGCTTAAACTTGCAGAGTCATGCTACCAAGACTTCCTTTGGTTGTACGCCAATTATAGGGCAATGATCAAACATCGGACATGGCAAATCAAAGACTTCCAGAAGATCCTCCTGTAGTTCCAGTATTGGCACCAGCCGTCATTCCGGACACAGGTGCTGACACACAGTTCTGAGAGGGCTTCATGAGGTTCATGCAGACCTTCCGCGGAGTACTGCATCCCTCCCCTTCTATGGCAGAGCTGAAGTGGGTTTTCCAGCTGCAATATCCTCCCACTTTCACCGAGGAAGGAGTACCTCAGGATTCAGAGTCATAGTTAGAAGCCATGCTTTCTATATTTGAGCATCTGGAGACGCCTCTAGAGAGGAGGGCCAAGCTTTCTTGATACATGCTTCGGGATTCTTCTAAGAGATGGTGGGATGTAATCTCACAGGCGGAACACTAGCAGTTCATGTCTTGGGATGAGTTCCAGCGTGCCTTCTATGACTACTTCTATCTAGAGACCTTGAGGGCTGATCGAGCCCAAGAGTTCATGAGTCTAGAGCAGGGTACTCTCTCAGTCATGGAGTACTCTTCTCATTTCACTGAGCTGTAGTTCTTCATGCCTATTCTAGTATGTGATGAGTTATTCCTAACAAGGAAGTTTGAGGATGGTCTCAGACACAACATCTGATCTCAGGTGAACATCTTTAGGTTGACTTCCGTCACTTCTATTGTCAACCAGGCGCTGATCACGGAGCGAAATCTGAGGGATTCTGGATTTTTGAGCCAGGGCGGTTCAACATCTGGAGTTAGTATCCCTTATACTGATAGTAGGAAGTTATGTAGGGAGACTACTCATGGAGATCTGAGTAGGTAGAATGGACCTTTAGGTAGCTAGGTGGTATACTACCAGTGTAGAAGGAGCGGGCATACAAGGCCACATTTCCCGAGAGACCCAGTGGACTGCCGATCATGTGACAAGATGGGTCATCTACAAAATTTTGTTCAGATCTTCTCACCAGAAGCTGGTGACTAGGGGTCTTCTATGACTCCATGTTCAGAAGCAACACCACCGGTTTCTCATCAGTCTGGGAACTTGAGTTCTTCCGACCGTTCAGGATGAGGTGGAGGCTGCAGCCATGGTAGTCAGTCACCAGGATTTTAACGACAATAGGGTGGATCAACTCAGGGTGGTCAGGTAGGGTCATAGGGTCGTGGTGCATGTCATACTTTTGCTGTGGAGCAGACCCAGCAGGTGCAGGATCCCAGACCCTCTACAGTTTGAGGTACAATCTTAGTTTCTGTAGTTTTAGCTTCTTCTCTTTTCGATATAGGGGATTCCCATAGCTTTATATATATTTCTGTTGTAGAGATCCTTGAGCTCTATATTTTTCTTTTGTTTATGTATTGAGATTGGACACACCGTTGGGGACTAGAAGGACTAGTGTACGTCAGTGCAAGGAGTGCCCTCTTGAGGTTGGTGGGTGTCAATTCTTATTGGAACTTTATGTCCTAGAGCTGACATGCTATGAGGTCATTCTCGGAATGGACTGGTTAGTTCCCTTCCAGACAGTTGTTGATTTCTATTGTCATAGGGTGAGTTTCACATCACTAGAGGGAAGATCGTTTCTTTATTAGGGCGAATGGGATGTCCAGGCGAGCAGAACAAGACCTAAGCATCAATGGTTGAGAGGAGTTACAACCCAAATTGCTAGTCTATATCTGGATGACCAGGGGACTTCTCATATGGACTTTCCCCCAGTGGTGGATCATTTCAGGGACGTCTTTCTAGAGGACTTTTCAGGTTTGCCTCTAGAGCGAGAGGTAGACTTTTCTATTGAGTTTGTGTCAGGAGTGGCACCAGTGTCCATTCCTCCTTATAGGATGGATACACCAGAGTTAAAGGAGTTCAAGAAGCAGTTGGAGGAGTTGTAGGCTAAGGGTTTCATCCGACCTAGTACTTCTCCTTGGGGTTTGCCTATCCTGTTTGCGAATAAGATGCACGGTACCCTCAAACTTTGTGTGGATTATCAGAAGTTGAACCATTTGATGATCAATAACTGATATCCCTTACCAAGGATTAATGATCTCTTTGATTAGCTTAGAGGATCCCGAGTGTTCTCGAAGATTGACTTGAGATCCAGTTATCATCAGTTGTGCGTTAGACCATCTGATATACCTATTAAAGCCTTCCAGAGTAGGTATGGTCTATACGAGTATGTGGTTATGCCATTCGGTCTCACGAACGTGCCTGCAGTCTTTATAGCTCTGATGATCCAAGTGTTCCATCCGTACTTGGATTCTTTCATGGTGGTTTTCATAGACAGTATCTTGGTGTACTCTCACACTCAACACGACCATGCTACCCATCTTGAGATCATTTTGAGTACAATGATAGAGCATCAGTTATATGATAAGCTCTCAAAATGCCACTTTTGGATGGATCAGATTCACTTCTTGGGTCATGTTATCTCGGAGACAGGAGTGTTAGTAGACCCAGAGAAAGTGAGAGCAGTAGTTTCCTAGGAGCAGCTGAAGAATGTCTTTGAGGTACAAAGTTTTCTAGGGCGGGATGGATACTATAGACATTTCATATAGAACTTTTCACTCTTAGCAATGCCACTGAAAGGCCTGACTAAGAAGGGTGAAAACTTCTCGTGGTCAGATTCTTGTGAGTCAGCCTTTCAAGAGCTGAAGAAGAGGTTGACTTCAGCACCGATACTAGTTTTTCCAGAGCCGGGAAAGAGGTATACAGTGTACTGTGATGCATCAGGTATTGTTCTTGGAGAAATTCTTATGCAGGGGGAAGGATTCGTTGCGTACAGGTCTCGGCTATTGAGGCCACATGAGAGGAATTACCCGACACACGATCTTGAGTTAGCTGCAGTTGTTCATGACTTACGCTGTTGGAGACATTATCTGTTGGGAGAGAATTTTGTGGTTTTCACAGATCACAAAAGTCTCAAGTATATCTTCACTTAGCGTGACTTGAATTTGATACATCAAAGGTGGGTTGAGTACCTTCAGTATTTTGACTTTGAGTTTTCCTATACGACTGGAAAAGGCAATGCAATGGCTGATGTGCTGAGCAGGAGGACTCAGATACATGCAGTTTAAGAGGCTAGTAGTGAGTGGAAGCTTATGGATCTGTTCTCTGAGATGCATTTGAAGGTTCATGACAGGAAGGGGCAGATGTTTCTTTCTTCTATAGCTGTTACCTCTACTTTTCTTGATCGAGTGCAAATGAGGCAGCTATCAGATTCTGAAGGCCTAGTCCTATGGGAAAGTGTGTCAAGAGAGGACCCTATTCTTGGATGGACCATAGGCAAGGATGAGATCTTGCATTTTCATGGGTGCGTATGGGTGTCAGCAGACATACGTGAGGTGCTGATGCTGGACTTTCACTCCTCAGTTGGGGAAGTTCATCCTGGTGTCACCAAGATGTATCATGATCTACACCATCAGTATTAGTGGCCAGGTATGAAGAGAGATGTTTCTGTTTTTATGATGAGGTGTTCAACCTCTCAGTAGGAAAAGGTAAAACATTAGAAACCAACATGAATTTTGCATCAGTTACCCATTTTTGAGTGGAAATGGAATGATGTCGCGATGGGCTTCGTGACAGGTTTGCCGAGGTCACCTCGAGGGAATGATGCTGTTTGGTTTGTCATTGATAGACTCACAAAGGTTGCTCACTTTTTTCCAATCAGGGATACTTTTAGTGTTTATGATCTGGGAAGGTTGTACATCTAAGAGATTGTACGTTTACAAGGGGTTCCACACTCCATTTTTTCAGACAGGGATGCACGTTTTACTTCTCGGGTTTGGCAGGGGCTACAGAAGGCCTTGGGTACACAAGTACTTTTGAGTATAGCTTACCACCCCCAAATAGATGGCCAGTCCGAGCGTACGATTCAGGTGCTTGAGGATATGCTTCGAGCATGTATCCTAGATTTTGGAGGTTCTTGGGAGAAGCACATACCTCTTGTGGAGTTTTCCTACAATAATAGTTTTTAAGCAACTATTCAGATGGAACATTAGGAGGCTTTGTACGGTAGGCCATACTGATCACCCTTATGTTGGATGGAGGTAGGAGAGGTAGCTATGTTGGGAACTCTCCTTGTCCAGGAGACCATAGAGCAGGTAGAGTTGAATCAGAAGAGGATGGCTACTGCATAGTCTCGATAGAAGTCTGATGCTGATCAGCGGAGACGACCTCTGGAGTTTGAGGTTGGGGATCTAGTTTTTCTACATGTCACACTGAGGTTGGGACATAAGAGGATTAGGAGATAGGGTAAGCTTTCGCTGAGGTACGTCGGGCTGTTTGAGGTTTTGGAGAGAGTTGGGCCGGTTGCCTATCGGTTGCAGTTACCTCAGAGGTACCAGGATATGCAAGATGTTTTCCACATTTCTCATCTCTGACGTTACTTCTCAGACCCGTCTCATGTTTTTCAACCCAAGGAGGTTGAGTTAGAGGTGGACACCTCATTTGAGGAGCATCCTATCCGTATTTTTGATCACAGTACGAAGGTTCTCTGTGGTCAGTCTGTTCCTCTGGTATGAGTGCTATGGCAGTACGAGTGAGTATAGGACGAGACCTAGGAGAGGGAGACCGATGTACTATCATAGTGGCCAGAGATGTTTGAGGATTCTTCTTCTGTGTTTCCTTGCTAAGGAAATTTAGGGACAAATTTATTTAAGGGGGAAGTTTGTAAGAACCCAGATATTCATTTCAGGTATGTTTTTCTTTTTCTCGTGGTTTTGAGAAAAATAGTAGTTTATAGAAATTTCTTAAGTATACACCGTGTACTTTATGAGTAAACACCGTGTACTCGACCGTGTGTGGTGACCTGGAGACCGCTTAATGTGGGGACCGGTGAAGGAAAGTACACACCATGTACTTATAAAGTACACGCCATGTACATTTTTTTGTTAAATGCACCGAGGTCACGTCAGACAGACATAACCAACTTCTTCTAGGTTTGGTTCTTCCGAGAGTGAGAGAACTTCGTCAATCTTCCCCCGAGATCCTGATCGAGAGTCTGTTATCTGAATCGACCACCGTCGATTGTGTTGGGATTTCCTCAGTAATCTCTTCCTTCTCCTAGATCTTTGTTTCTTGATTTCTCTTCTTTCTCAAGTTATCATCGGTTGAACTTTTTTGACTTTTTTGTAGATCTACAATGTTCTTGGGAAATTCAAGGCTTGAGGTTCACTTATATCGATCCCACGACATCGAGGTTGGTGGTTTGTTCCTTTCCGTTTAAAGTCTTTGAGTTATATGTGCAAAAGTTCCCAATACCCTTGAACGAGGTATTGCATGTTTACTTTTTTAGCCCTGTTGATTGCCTGCTATGCTTGTATGCTTGAATAGAGGTTAATTGAATGAGAATAGGGTTAATTTCTATGCTTTGGAGGTGTTTTCCCATGCATGTTTGTTTATGATCGTTTGGTCTTGCTTAGCCTGTTATGTTGCCTTGTTTATTCCCCATGCCTAGTATTATAGGATGGAGTGATGTTATCTGACATGATGTTATTCTATAGACTAGTTATCCAAGTATTTTTTGAAGTTTACTTTGGCTGATACGCTTTTCTATGCTTTCTTGACTTACACAGGGCCGTGAGAACCTGGTGTAGTAGACCATAGGGAGAATGGACGTAAGGGCTTCTCCAAAGTGTTTGTTTTTACTATTACTATGAGAGACCATAGGGAGAATTGACATAAGTGATTCCTCAGAGTGTCTGTAGTTCCTCGATGCAGGCCACATGGGGAGTGTGATGTAAGTTCTTCCCTAGAGCGACTTTAGTTACCGATACGAGACTATAGGGGGAATTGATGACGAGTGCTTCCCTAGAGAGTTTATGCTTAAGCTGAACCAGAGGGGTTAGACTGTGTGTACTTCTCAGAGGGTTTCTTGTGTTGTTTTGGTTGAAACAGAGGGGTTAGGCTGGGAGTACTTCCCAGAGGGTTACCTGTTTTTGATTAGCTGCATTCTTGATATGTGGAATTGAATGCTTTGAAACTATGGAAATGTGAACTGTTGAGTACTTCCATGTTTACTATTTCTTTTTACTTATTGCCTGTTATATATATTCACTGACCATTAGGCACAAATATTTTGGTGGTTTCCTACTGGGATTAGTCTCACACCCTGTTTGGGTCATTCTTTTGGGCCCAAACAAATTATATTGTTGCAGGTATAGATACGGGAAAGTTCCCTTCTACTTCTGGCACTTGATTGCTGAGGAGCTGGAGAGCGTGAGACCAAGATGAGGCTTGCGATGCTGAGGAGTTTACTTTTTTTATTTTTACTTTGGTTTAGCAATGTATTTAAACATTGTGACGTGTTTGGATGCTTTCCTAGACATATGTATCATGCATCATTTATATATGTGTTCTCCAGTTGTTTCTTCTTCAGTCTTCTGTTGTTTCTTGTTGTTTGATATTATTAATGCTTCCGCTATTGTATATCTGTTTCTCTTCCACTTTTTTACTCTGACAATGAGGGAATAGTTACCCCATTATCACACCTAAGGCCCTCGCTACTAGTTGGAAACCTCTGGCATTAGGGGAAATGCGCTTGAGGCCATGTGACCAACCAGGTACGGGGCGCCTCGGGGCAACTTCTGGAACTGGGAAGTTACAAAAAATAACCATTAATTCAAAGAAAAAAATTCTATGATCTAAATATCAGCATTAAATAAAATTTATATAGGTTTTGGTATTATTTTAAACCTTAACTTTTTGATTAACCCATTCGTTAACCATTTTTAACCTAAATCGTAGTAACAACTATTTCAATCTTAAAGGGTTAAAATTTTACTTATAAGGTAACAATTGGCTCATAAATGTAAAAGTGATGAAATTTTAAACCATATATTATCCTACATGACCCCTTTCAATATTTTTATGATTTATAAATAATTTAATATAATATTATTTTTAATAAAATATCATTAATTCCATTTTTACACTATTTATTTAATTGGACTTTAAAGACATTAAGATAGTAATGTAATTCAAATATAAACCTTTCAAACATTACTAATATGTTATATTCATATATAAAATTCATGGAACATAATAATTTACCCAAATTTTATTATTTTTAATATTTTTAAAATCATTTATTTTATTTTTCAATTAATTGAATAAATATCATGTCGGTGTTCTGTAAGTAGTTATGGTAATTATTCAATAAATACAAATTATAAATGAATTACCATAATAAAAAATATTATTCTTTCAAAAACACATTTAGAATCGAAATTATCCTATTTTTATCATTATGTAATAATTTTAGAGATATTAAATTCAAAAGAGTGACATTTTAAAATTTTCTTTACTTAAAATAATATAAATTTCATTATTAAGGGAAAATGACACAAAAATTCCATATATTATAATTTGGGATGTCTATGGTTGAATTTATTCCATCAAATGAAATAAAGGTAATTTTTGGGTTGATTTTGAGACATTATCTCATGGTTTTAACCCTGTTTTACCCATTTTACCCTTACTAAGGTGATAAATATTTATCACGATTACTATTCATAATGACCAAAAAATAAAAGGGACATATTTACAAAATTTGAACCTCCTGATTCCAAATATTTTTTCAATTTTTTTTCAAGATTCGGCCTCTATAAGTGGACGGAATTAATTTTAATATAAATGCGTAAAACGTAACAAAAGATAGTTCTTTTGAAAAATGTGTTTTTAAGCGTGACAATTAACTTATGTCAAAATCATGAATATAGTCAATTCAAATGGAATAAATTAGATTATTTAAATGGATCATATGTAACTTTAAGAAAAAAAATCCAAAATATAATTTTATTTTTAAATTAATTGATTTAATGAAAAGAAATGAGAGTATTTAAAAAATTTGTATTTTTCACTATTCATTGAAAAATCAATCATTTCAGAAAAATCTCAAAATTTCACTCTAAGTTAATTT
Organism: Viscum album; assembly: GCA_963277665.1. NCBI lineage: Eukaryota > Viridiplantae > Streptophyta > Magnoliopsida > Santalales > Viscaceae > Viscum > Viscum album. The sequence goes on from OY728125.1 coordinate 564,844,932, forward strand.
TGATATGATAATTTCAAAAAAAAGTTCATTTTTAAAATATATTTTATAAACATGGAAGAAATTAATTTTATTTTTTACTTATAAAAAGAAATTAAAACCATTTTTGAGGAAATATAAGATCATTCCTCCTCGAAAGCTAGGTTATAATGATATACTATTTTACGATTCATTTAGACTTAAGGTTGTGTGTATCGTAAGATATCTAAGAAATTAATTTTATTTCAAGAGAAATATATCATGAAATCTTGGGGTGTTACAGTCCCCTTGTAGTATATAACCCAAAAATGATTTCTTCCTTGACTCGAGGCCTCTTGAGATATTAGTCACTATATATTAGGGTTGATGGGTTTTGGGAATTCATTTTAAGATGTTGATTGTGAAAGTAAACCCATGTATGGTCCAATTTATCTATAATAGTAAAATTTTATATACAAGATCATTGATTTATTTTTTAATTAAATAAGTTTAGGTTTTTTTGCGATATGGGTGTTCATAACACCAAATCATTTGGTTATATTACCCCATTTGTTTTTTTATTTTTAAATATGTTATATATATATATAATATTTAATATGATGTTTATATATTTTTTTGAAAAATAATTTTTTGTTCGTTTTGTTTTTATATATATATAGAACAAAAATTTAAACAGTTTTTAGGATACTGCTTTTTTATCTGAAATTACCTGCATTTATGTAATTTCAAAATATAGCTAAAACCCCCACCGAGACTCCCTTTTATAGGGGTAGAGACCTTGACACCCCTTATTGATTTTTGATGTGGGACTGCGTTTTAATTTTCCAGTATTACAAAAATAATGTAATAATAATAATAATAAATAATAATAAATAATTAAAAAATAACTAATTAAAATAAATTATCATTAATATAAATAATAATTAATTTTAAAATTAATAAAAAGTTATAGTATAATCAATATAATTAATAAGTATTAATATAATTAATAATTAATAATATAAATAATAATGTGATTAATAATTAATAATATAATTAATAATATTATATTAAATGTGAAAAGGGAAAGATGAGATGATGTGGGTGTGGGAGAACCTCCTCATAGAAGATGATGTTGATTAGGATTCATCTTCCATGATGTTTCCGCACTTCTTGGGGTTCAATATTCTCTCATGATGGCCTTCCAAGACATCACCTTTACCCAAGGCCAAATTGACGACCACCGCTGATACCTCAATTATAGATGCCAGATCAGGTGAACTTCTGAAATCTAAGATCGATCTAGGAAAATGCTACCTGTTTTCGTTCAAGGAATCCTCTGCTAGAAGGATCCTCTAGAAAGGTTTGTCTGCTCATGTTGAAGTCAATAAAAAATCCTTTTTTGAAAGAATGGTCATGGGTATAAATTCCCTCATCATGTAGATCATACTCCCCAAGGGTGATCTGCCATGGAATCTTGAGGATATGGTAGATTGAGTCTTTATTATTTGAGGGTTCTCGGATTGGAGTTGTGTCTCTATAGGACACAACTTCTACCATTGCATCTTCCCTTCAGATGATTCTAGGATGCGAGCGTGGAGCGTTGGTTCCCTATTATTGAAGTCTGGTTGATTCCACCTCCATGAATGGTCATTGAATTTTAACATGTTTCAAAAAAAAACATATTTTCACAGGTATGGATTCAGTTATACATACGTTAATGGCTTTTGTGTCATCCAAAGATCTTACATGACATTTCCAAAATAATTGGTGTCCTAATTTAGCTTGACAGAGAGACCGTGCAGGTCTGGTTTGGTCATTATGAAAGGATATTGGTTGAGGTAGATCTTAGCTCCACCATAATCGATAATTTCATCCTCTCTACAACCACTAAATAAATTCATATCAGTATTGAGTATGAGAAATATCCAGAGTTTTGTGCCATCTACAAAGCTATTTAGCATTCAATGCAAGACTTTCAAAGGAACTTATCCTACAAAAAATGCATCTTGAAAGGTTACCTTAAAAAGGGTTGTGTCTATGGAGAACATAATGTTAAGGATAGATATACTATTATACAAAAGGTTGGTGGGAAGTATTCCAGGGTGAAGACCCTCAGGCCTAAGAATTAGGGTTAATCCCTTGACAAGGAGAAACCCTCTGTTGGCATGGGAAAGGGATTTTCCTCAGGTGTGATTGACATTGAAAATAAAGAGATATAAAAGAAGACTCATGGTACCCCCTTTTATCTGAATAAGGATTTAATATCATGGGATAAAATCATAGTCGAGAATAAAAATGAAGGGAGCCCATCATATATTGATACCTCTTTTGGAAATTCTCTTTCTAAGAACACAAATTCTATTCTTGAAAATGATGAGCAATCTGATTGTGAGATTTCTACATAAGATGAAGCTGATATTGAAATGTGTAATGGAAAATATTTAGTTTTAACTAAAGGGAAAGTAAAAAATCCAAGTTATTGGCTTCCTCCCCTAAGAAATCCAAGAAAACCACACTGGGAAATGATGGTATTCCCAGTATTGCTAGACCTTCTTCTAGATATGGCCAGTCCCTAACAATGAGCATCATTACAAATCTAGTAGGCAAGAAAGTGTCACATTATAAGTGCATAATCATATTTTTGTATGAATATATATTTAAAATGGTTAATCATAGAAAATAAAGATCACATGAGCCTACGCTGGAGTCCAGGAAGACATCACCTCTTAACATCTTAGGCAATATGACTTTACAGAACCATCTAGAACCTCCTCTTCAAATATAGTAAGCAAGAAAGTGTCACATTATAAGAGCATAATCATATTTGTGTATGAAGATATATTTAAAATGGTTAATCATAGGAAATCAAGATCACATGAGCCTATACTGAAGTCCAGGAATAAATCACCTCTTAACACCTTAGGTGATATGACTTTACAGAACCATCTAGAACCTCCTCTTCAGGTGGAAACTCCATCAGAATACGTTCCTTGTAGGATAAGGGGTGATGAAATTAAGAATTAGGTATGGTCTTATCCCCCTAAATTCTTTAAGATAATGAAATCTGTTTATAATCTATTAGGAAAGGCTTCAAACATGGAATGCGAAAAGGTAAGGGTTATGAATTTCAACATCAAAACTCCTCCGGAGGACCATGAATATAAAATGGTTCTTCAAGGCCTAATATAGGATGATTTTTAATGGTTTGATTCATAGTTTGAGTTCATTTTTTCCAAAATGAAACCATAATACAAAGACCACCTCAGAGTTCAAAAATTGATTTCTATCAATTTCGAAGAAAGTTACTATTTCAACCTAGAGGTGGACTTCAGAGACCTATCCTGTAAATTTAAGATCCATTATGTAATAACCCATATAATATTAGAATAAATCATTTTCATGTTTTATTATTATTCATTAGATAGACATTATAATTTATATTCATTATAAAAATGTTAAGTAATTTTTAAAATCAAAATGGGAATAGTTTTATTAAGCTCTTTTCTTATAAGGTTTTATTTTAAAATTGTATTTTAAAATTACATAATTTAATTTTAAAAAAAAAATGAATTTTATTTTTGAATTAATTATGTAAAAATTATCTTATGATTATTTTTTGATAATTTTGTGAAAAAATTGATTTTATAGTGAATAGTGTTTTTTTTCGATTTTATTATTAAAAAATTGTATTTCTTTTCAAGTATTCACATAGTCAAAATATATTTTTGATGAGTTTTAAAATTTAGCTAATTAATTTGGATTTAAAATACTCTAATTATGGTTTTTTAAAATGAATTTTATAATTGAATTTAGTATAAAAACATTTTTACATTAAAATGACATTTTTCTGAAAACTTTTTTTCATCACATTATTCTGAAAAACAGTTTTTCATCACATTTTTCCTGTTTAATTTTAAATTAAAATTTTCCACTTCACTATTTATAATTTTGAAAAATGGATTCAATATTTTTAATTAGTGGGTCTAATTTTTTTAAATATATCCCTTTTATTTTTGGTCAATATGAATAGTAACCTTAGTAATTTTTGTTACCATGGTAAAGGGTAAATCGAACAATTTAAGTTTAAAATAAAATTATAAGGATTATAAAATGGACCTAAAACTTGATTTAATTTTATTATATGAGTCCATTTCATCTATACTAATCCAAAATTTAGTTATATATTCTTTTTCTCCATTAGGATGTAATTATAACATTTATAATATTTTATTTAAATAAAAGTAAAAAATTCCACAATCTTATTTTTAATAACTATAATATTTTTAAAATAGGGTTAAATAGAGGATATGTTTGGTTATAAATATAATTTTGAAATCAAAATGATTTATCTTCATCATGGTAATTTATTTTTAATTTTTAGTGAAGAAATAATCACCTTAAGAATTTACACAACGATGATATAATAAAAATTCAATTAATGGAAAAAAATAAATGATTTTAAAAATATTTAAAGTAATAAAATTTTAGGTAATTAATGCGATACATGTATTTTATATATGAAAATTACATTTTAGGGATGTATTAAAATATTTGGTTCAAATTTTACTTTTTTTCTTGTTGTTATTAAAATAAAAATAATGAATAGTTATAAAAATTTCCATTAATGATATATTATAATAAATAATATTTTATTAAATGATATAAAATTCCTAAAAATATTATATTTTTAAAAATGATTATTATATGATTTTTTATATCAACCTAAACCCATTCATGTGTCGTTTTTCCATTTATTGTAACTAAATTGACTTGAAAAGAGTAAAAAATCCTTGTTGTCACGATAAGTGTGAAAGAGGTTAGCAAAAAAATATATGGGTAAAAATGTGATAAAAACTTGTATAATTTTTATTAAATGAAATTATTTTTATACATACTCATCCTATATTCTAAATAAATCAGTCTGGATCCATTTGAAATTGAAAATTAATTTATATTAATTTAATATTTTGAGAAATTCTAAGAGTGTCCCTCCTCTATATTATAAAAGGCAATATCTTATTACATTTACATAACACTTCAAAACCCATTTTAATTAACCAATATCTACCCAAAATCCTTCACAAAATCCCTACCCATGTTCTAGAGGACTTATTTGGGGCATAATAGCAACCTTATTGGTTGTAAGCTATTAAGAAAAAGAGGTTTTCCAATGAAGAAGTATTGTTTTTAATCGAGCATTACTATTTTATTTCTTCTTCCACCTACTTAAAATATCCCATAACCATTATTATATTATAAAACCATAATATTCCATATAATTAGATTTTTTATGTTAATGGAACAATCTATATTCATCTCCCCTTCCATCAAATGCCAAAAAAGACCATCATTCATGTGTACAGAGGATTACTGCCTTGTGAGCCGATGTAATTCGTTTTCCATTACCATATTTCATGGATAGATTAAAATGATGGAATTAATATTTATATATGATATTCATGAAATATTTATAATTTTAAAATTATAATATATCATTTACCTTCTTACCTTTCCATTCACTAAAAAATGATAACATCGTTCGTGCATACATGTGGACTACCACATCTGCAAAGTCATGAAATTAATTTTTCATCACCAAATCACACGGATGATATATATAAGTATATTTAAAGTATTAATATAATATATTTGATACTATGGTTATTCTTTAAAGATAAAATAATACTTTCCTTTTTTCCATAATGATAATTTAAAAATGGAAACGTTACTCATCCATACGTATGAATTATCGTCTTCACAATTGTAAGGTAGTTCATTTTTCATAAAACTATTTTAGGATTATTTTTAAAAGTATTATTTATGTATAAAAATGATAATTATGTCATTATTAATATTCTTTATATGGTTTAATAATGAAATCTTTGACCGTACTTAACCTACCAAATTCATTTCTGATATATGAGCCAAATATCATCAAAATGCCCGAAGTGAATTTAATTGATTAATTAATTGTATGTAACATGTAATTAAATAAAAATAAAGGACTAATTAACTTGAAAATGTTTCTTAATAAAGTATAAAATTAACATAAGTTCGTTATTCCTGAAGATAAAGAGTGTATGTGACAAGTCAGACTCAAGGTAAGAGACTTTCTTTTAAAAATCCCCTTTTAAAGTTTCTTTTAAAAATCTCTTTTTTTTTCACATACATATTTGTAAAGTTATTTAATGAGTGTTTTTTATATTGATATAATATATTTATAATGTAAATCTTATATATCTCTTTACTTTCTTTCAAAGGTTTTCAAAAATGAATATATTTTTACGGAATGTTTTGAATTTATTTATAAAATAAAAAACTAATGTTATATTTTAATGTATACGGAGACAAAAATTTTCCCAACATCGTAATCGTTATTTGATGTTTGGATTATTATACAAGCTTTCTTGTTCTCTTAAAAGAAAAACTCTCTTTCCCTTTTTTTATTTATCTTGGTATTGAAAATGTGTTTTTAATAAGAAATGGTATTTTGATATCTGAAATGTTTTACACATAGGTTTATAAGAGTTTTTAAAGGGTTTTATTCATGATATTTTCCTTGTACATTGTTTACAAATGGTTGTTCCCCATTATAGATCATTATTGATATTAGTATATATTTTACTATGGGTGTGTCCAGATAGTACTAGGTGACCCCATTATAGATTATACGATCGGTGCATCGAGATAGTTCTCCAATGCATTAGGTAATTATTATGTTATCTAGAGAATTATATCAGAAGTCGTCCATATGGTTATTCCAATTTATAATATTTTTAAGGGTTTTAAGATGATGATGTACCAAGGTACCTACATGAATTTTATATTCTTGATAATTATTTTTCATGGAAATAATTTGATTTCAAAATGAAAGATAATGAAATTTATAAAGGAAAAATGATGCTCTTTTTGGATAAAAATGTATGTTTTTTAGAAAAGGGTTTTCTTGGGTTTTCATGTTTTCCACTGCACTAACATATTTCTTCTTCTTATGTCCACTTTTTATTTTTTTGTGATAATTCCATGTTTAAATTTTTTTTCATTGGGTATAATGATGGGTAAGAGAATGAAATAAGTAATGTTTAAATTCATAAATATTTTTTATGAAAATAAATCATATTTATTTTTTAAATTTTATATTTTGGAAAAATGGATAATAATTATAAGTTTCTAATTTTTATGTATATTGGTTTTTTTGTAATATTTATGACATAAATCTATAAATATTTAAAACTAAAAGATATTTGGTAATGTAAGAAAGTGAATTCTAGTTTAAATTCACTAGAATATGTAATGTGTAAGGTTGTTTCCTTATAGCTGTGATCAGATCTAGGTTTATATAACATTAGATTTTATCATAATTTTAATATCATAACCTTAAAATATTTTACCATGTTGTTTCATCTAAACTATGTTTGTTTAGAATGGTTTTCCGTATAGGAAATAGAGAAGCTATAGTAGGAAGGAACCGAGAGGATGATATTCTTCAAAATTAGAAACCTGGAATGGTCGGAATTGGAACTGAGACGTTTGTTGTGGTGATGGATTAGTTTATTCAAGCTATAAATGGTGGTGAAATATATGTTATATATAATCCATATCTATCATATAGGAACATGATTATAGTATATAATTTTATGAGATAATATCCTCTATCATTTAGTGGATCTTCTAACCCAATGGTAGCTAAAAGATTGATCAACACCCTGGAGAAAATATTTAAAGTCATGGGGAGTTTGAAACATCAAAAGGTAACCCTTTCCATTTATCATTTTTAAGGTAAAACTGATTAATGTTGGCCTTTGGTTAAGAATACCAAATAGATAGATGAGATTTATTTGATGAATTGGTACAGATTTATGAATATATTCCTTGAGAAATATTTACTTAAGGTTGTTATAATTAGGATGGGGAAAAAATTCATATAATTGAGGAAAAAGGATAAATATTTTATAGTTGTGTATTAAGAGAATTTTACAATATTGGACTAGTATGTACCAAATTTTATCTGGGACCTTGATAGCAATATTAATCCATTTTACTCAGAGTTAAATCCAAGATATCGAATGGAATTAGACACTCATGAATTAAAAAGTTATGAGAAACTTTTTTGGTGTGATTAGAAGGTATAAGTGGTGTTTTTTGATGATCATGTATTCCAATAAAATAAGTAGAAAAATAAATTTCTAGATGATAGACATTGGAGAACCATTTATCAACGAAATCCTAAGGTAATAAAATAAAGTTGTAATATTTGGATAAGTGTGGTAAAAATCATCAATGGGATTATAGGTTAAATTATGAAAAGTGTTACTGGTGTAGTAAGTTTGGTTACAGGGATCATGAATGAAAATAAAAGAGTTCTAAACAGTCAAATAATGGGGTAACTAATATCTATCCATTGGTGAGATGTTTTAGTTATAATGAGTTGGGTCATTATACTAACATTTGTCCAGAGTTAGTTACTTGGGATGGAAATCATCAAGGAAGAAAGTAGAAATGTGTGGTATCTTAGGTAATAAATGTTTCATAATGGGTTATTCTCTTTAGAAGGATGTGGGGGGTTCCGCAACTAGGCCTGAAGGTTGCTGAATTTTTTTTCTGGTTTGAGGCATGACTTAGAAGGATCCAAATAGAGTGTGATGATTACGGGATACATAGGGTTGTGCTCTCCTACCACTAGTTTTACATATGATAAAACTATGTCTTCTGGTGGGTGTGAATTGTAGGATCTTACTTATGGTGTTCATCTGAGCATTGGTTTATTCAATAAAATCTTAGGAAATTCAACTCCCTCTGAATCATATTGGCTTGAATCAGTCTAGCCGAATGAAATAATTTCTCCAATGCAAGTGCCTTATGACCATAAAACTCCCCCTACCCAACTCTATAACCATTTTGAATCCTTGGATGAATATTTGGAATGTGATCCTGACTTGAAATCTTGGTAGATGATTATTTCCAAGTAAAAAAAGGAAGTTTTTATGTTACAAGACCTAGAAAGATCCAATGATGAGTGATAAAGAAATATATTCCCTATCTATTTCAGATGGTGAACATGATATTTTTTCAATGGACAATGTAGATGGAATGCATGGTATAGGACTTGATATCCTAAGGAGGGTGAAGAGGAATAAGGGATCTTGGGACTCAAGGACATGCATAATGCATAAGGAAAAGAAACATAACCAGTGTAAGGATTATTACCACTTAGCTAAAGTGTCACACCCCGACCGCGGACGTCCATAATTTTTCTCTTTTCTTGGACCCGGTTTAAATTTTTCGAAGATTAATTGTGATTGATGGTTTCGCACCGGTGCGCGGTCATCGCATCGCTAGCGGTGATCGTGCGTTCGGCCCGGGTGACCACATGTTCGCCCGACGGTTAAATTTTAACTTCTACTTTATGTTCATAGTTAATATAATTAGGATTGTTAAATTATTTTTATTATCATTATTATTTTATTTATTAAGTTTGTTATTATTATTATTATTGTAAATTTTATAATTATTATTATCTTTATAAAGTTTTATTATTATTATTATAAGTTTTATTTTTATTATATAAGTTTAATTGTTATTAAGATTATATGTTTTATTATTATTATTATAATTATAATTATTATTTTTATCACATATATATATATATATAAACCTACCCCTACCCCTAGCCTACCCCTAATCCCGTCCCTCTCCGCCGCCACCCTCACCTCTCTCTCCCTCCAGCCTTCCTCCGCCTTCGCCACACCCAGCAGCAGCCCGCCGCCTCAACCCGACCTCCCCCTCCTGCTCGCCCCGGCTTCCTCGCCGCGTTCCCGTCCAGCCGCCGAAGTCCGGCGTCCCGAGCCCTGCCCTTCCTCCGGTATCCCCTGTCCGGCGGCGACCCCCTTCACCGCGCCTGCAAGCCGTCCCGCTCGACTCCCTCCGCTGCTCCGCACCCAGTCCCGGCCTCCTCCGCCTCGCCGGCTCCCGCTCACCCCCAACCCTGCTCCCTGTCGTCCCGCCTCGCCCAAGCCAGAACCCCGGCCTCCACCCTCGTCCCGCTTCACCCGCGAACCCCTGCTCCCCGTCCCGGTGTCGCCACCCCCGTTCCGGCGCTCCGCCTTGTTGCACCCTGGACCCCCGGCTCCTCCCGCACCTCCTGTCCGGCTCGCCGTCGCACCTCCCGCTGCACCAACCTCCGGCCAGACGCGCCGTCCCCTCCTCCGCCGTTCCGCACACCCGGCCTCCCCGCCGGCCTCCGCCCTGCTCCTCCGCCTTGCGCCGACCCCGCGCCGCGCCTCCTCCTTTCTCTCAGCCGCGTCGGCCACCCCTTTCCGCCTTTTCCCCCTGCTCGTGAGTCTTTTTTTTTTATTTATGTTCATTGCTTTTTATTATAAATATTATTATTATGTTACTTTTATTATCTTTATTATTATTATTATTATTATATTATGTTATCCTCACTAATATTATTATATTATGTTTTATACTATTATTATTAATATTAATAACATATTATGAATATTATTATTATTATTATTGTAATGTTGTATTATTATTACCACGTTATTATTTTATTATTATTATTATTATTACTATTAACTTATCATTTTTTATTATTATCATATTATAATATTATAATTATGCTAAGTTATTATTATTATCATTATATTATTATTATTGTGATTATATTATTATTATATTATTATTATATTATATTATTATTATTAATATATTATTAAGATTAAGATTATTATTATTTTCATTATTTTCAAGTTAATATTATTAAGTTATTATCTTGTTATGATATTGTTATTATTATGGTTATGCTATTATTATCATGATAATAATATTATCACTATTATTATTTTCTTATTATTATTATTCTGGCATTTACTTGTGCTTTGTTAGGGGTTTTCTTCATCAATTTATACTTGTTTTTGGTAGGTTTAAGAATTTAGGACCCGCGCAGGGCGTTTCCGAGAAAGCGCTATCGCTGCGCCTTGTTTCCGAGGTTTTGCCGTCTCCGCGTCTCAGTTTCGAGAGTGTTGGACTTTATCACGTGGCTTCGGACACACGTCGTGTCATCGCGCCTTGGTTCCAAGGTCGTTTTACCGCCGCGCTTGGATCTTGAGGTAGGTCTCCCTTTGCACTCGCCTTTAAATTTAGAATTTATTTATTCCTTGACTTTTTATTAAGTTTCAGCAAATTCAAAAGTATTATTAAGTAGTTATCTATAGTTTGGTGATCTGCTGATGATAAAAGTTGTTTTAATTCTAGCGTTTCATTAAAAGTGTTCTTCTTGGTTTTAGTTTTGTGCTTCCATGGTAGTATTGCTAAATGGTTCTTCCTGAATAATGAAAGTCATGTTAAATTGCGTTTTGAAATGTTTTTGGCGTGTGTAAATTTGTAGATGTATTGTTTATGGAAAATGGTGTTTTCTTAGAACCTTGATTAGAGAAAACGTCGTGTGACCTTTGAACTTGTTTTGGAAACTTTATGTGTGGCTCTTGGTTGATGAAAGATGTTTTCCTTTGTTACACGAACAAAAGTTTGAATTTCATTTGGGAAATGGTGTTCCTTCAAAAAAATGATTAAAGGCCCGTTTGGCTCTTGATAAAAGTGGGGTGCGTTTGGTGATTGGAAAGTGACTCTACTTGTGAAAAAAATGTGTTCCAGGTTTAAGATGCTGATCTGAGTTTCTTAAATAAATTTCTAAGTGCGTTTCTGGTTTTCAATAAAATGGCGTGTGTCATCCCTTTAAAAAAAAAAAAACGCTTTAGTCTTAAATGATCAAAATGTGAGTGACATGACGGCCCGGTTGGCACTTTATCAAATGTGAAGTGATTATATATATATATACGTACTTGTGAGGGCATTTCTACAGGGGGACTTCCCTTCGAGGGTTGTCGTGTAGTGATGTCCGTGTAAGGGGTTGGCAAGTGCGGTGAGATGAGTCACGCGTGCGAGGGTCTCCCACTTACACAGTGTTACTAAACTACCACGGGTTCCTGGGCGTCTTGTAGATTATCGAGTGACGGTTGCTTGCTAACCCTGATTAGACGGGTTAGTACCCCCTGGAGTTACAGACAGGCCAGGAGGGATGTGCCACTGGTTGGCTGTTAGGGCGGCCAGTTGGTTATTGACTATAGAGTACCATGCCGGCAGGTAGTCTGAACCCGAGTACGTCCAGGGGTTTTCTAGGGATGTTCAGGATCGCCCATGGTTATTGCTGATAACTTCTGGTTTACTTTTGCTTGCACTTGGTTTTTCCTTGCCTGCTTACCTTTACTTGCACTTGTTTTCCCTGCTTGTTTGCCTTCAGTCATATTTCACAGCCTATACTGTTATACTTTGGGAAAAATGGTTTTCAAATGAAAATGCTTTATTCTCTTTGGGTTAGATTTGAAAATGTAACACTTTGCTTATCAGATTGAGCTTAAAACTAATGAAATGGAACTAACTTTCGAAAAAGGAATAAGGGAAATGTCTCGTGTTTGATTTTCAAGTAAAGCATTGTGAAAACTTACTTTTATACATTATAGTTCAAACCTGGATTATGTAGATTCTTTATTCACTGGCGGTGCATTGGGATTTGTTGTGGGGCTCACCTACTGAGTACTTTTGTGCTCACGCCTATCTTTTACCATTTCAGTCGCAGGTCTTCTGTTTTGAGTCGCTCAGTGTTGGAGCGAGGTTGCTCTCTAGTTGGGTGGTGACCTGAGAGGTCACATGGAGGTACGTGGTTGTGTGGTTTTTATTTCTTTTCCGCTGTTAGTGTTTATTTATTCTGTTTTATTTACTTTTTTTTTGGGCTGAAATCGTTCCCAACGATTAAGTCTTAATGCCCGGCACTGGTTGCCATCCCGGGGGGATCGGGAACGCCCCTCGGGACTTTCCGCGGACCGGCTCGAGTGACCGGTTCAGGGTCGACCCGGGTTGGTTCGTGACAAAATGGTATCAGAGGTGGTTCTTGTTATTTGGGTTGTCCGGTAGAAGGAGATTAGGACTGTCGGAACTCGAGGGGTAGGTACGGGAAGAGCGTCGCGAACTCTTGCTCGCACTGATCTTCGAGTTACCAGGGGTAGTTCGGGAATTGTGTCCTTGTCTTTCCTGGTTTGTCTTGGATTGAGAGATGATAATGGAGGCAAGCCGACGTTACATCGTAATTTCACATGGAGTAGTGACCCATGTGGAGTTCGAGTACGTGGTTTGAATTCCTCCTAGTGGTCGACGCTGACTTGGGACATGGCCCACTACCATGTCGCCAGGTTGAGTGTGACTACTAGTCCCTCATTTCAGTGGTTGATGCAAATTTGGTTGCTGCTTATGTTTTGGTCTGTGTAAGTACGTTGTTGGAAATGAAAAAGGTTTTTGAAAGATTGGACCGGTTCCTTTTAAAGGACTTTAAATATATGAAATGGGTTTTAAAACTGAAATCTCTTGTTTTGGAAATCTGTTGCTTTCTTGGAATTGGATGAGAATGATTTGGATTGAAACCTCGTTTCCTCTTTACGAACGTCTGCACATGTGTGAGAATGCATGGAAAGTGTGTGTTGATGCACGTATGAATAGAATGTGGATAAATACATGTGCAACGGTTCATGAGATTACCTGGGTGTGTATTTGAAATTAAGGGCTTGACCTTGTTTTCTAAATTGGTTTTAAAGAGGAAATGTTTTGGAAAGCTTTTGGTTTGAAAGTGGATTGGTTTTTGGAAAGTGATCTTGAGAAAGGGTGGTTTTGAAATCAAAAATGAAAAGGAAATTTTAAAGAAGAGATTTTATTTTGGGTTGTGTTGTATTTGATTGGTCCTTGTGCTGACTGTTTTTGATAAAGGCGCTTTTATTGATGTTGCTTCGATTTGATGTTGATTTGGTTTGATGTGGGTTTTGGCCTTGTGTTTTATATGTCGCTCAGGAAATGCCGCCCAGAAAGGTCTCTAAGGATTCGGATATGTCATGCCCAGTTTTTGGTCCTTCTCAGACTCTGCCTATTCTCCATGGTGATCAGGGTCCGTTAGAGGCAGTGGAATGGCTCGAGGAAGTGGAACGTGTCTTTAGAATATTGGGAACTCCCGATAGTGTTAAGGTCCGTGCAATTATGGAGTTGTTTGAGGGTCCAGCTCTGGACCAGTGGAAGATGGTTACCCCACCGTCAACGCAAGGTGAAATGACGTGGGATGTCTTTAAAACGGTTTTCATCCAATGGTTTGTACCTGAGGAAGTGAAGCTGGAGAAAAGAGAGAGCTTGTGAATATTCAACAAGGTCAACGGACGGTGAAGACATATGTTGACCATTTCAAGGAACTGATTTCCTTTTCTCCAGATGTAGCGTCGCATGAGCTCATGAATGCCTCTCTTTTCACTGGAGGTCTTCGTCCAGAGATCAAGGAGCGTGTCCTCCCTTCTAAAGACCTTTGTTTCAAGAAGCTGGTGGAGAAAGCTTTCTTGGCTGAGTTGGTTTCCGGTGTGCGGGTGGTTACTACTTCAGCGTCCCCTGTTGTTGTTCATAAGAGTTCCCCCTCTGGTGAGGAAAAGGCGCCAGAGATACCTGTTCCTAATGAGTTATCCCCTTTGGTCCCAGCTTCCAGTTCATCAGATCGTTCGATGGTATGCTTTCAGTGTGGTCGTTTCGGGCATTTAAAGCCGTCTTGTCGCAACCCTCCGAAGACGTGTCATCGCTGTGGTTGTCTGGGTCATCTGGAGAAGTTTTGCAAGAAGCGTCGCTTGAAGAGGAAGCTGTGATTGGATAATGTCAGTACCTGACTGTGAGGCAGAAGATGCTTCAGCCATCAGAGCCCCAGCCACAAGTCTCGGGGTGAAGCTCGCGCACAGTCAGGAGTCCCCAGGGGTGTGAAGCCTTGGTCCAGGCTTTGTGTTCTATGTTAGCAGTGGAACAATCAAGATCTTCTAGTACTTGTTTTTCTGCTGTTAAGTCTTGACGTTGTTGTACGTTCATTGTTTTACCATGCGGTTATCATGAACTTGTTCTATTATAATCCAAGTAGTCTGGTTTATGTAAATGTGTTGTTTTTCTAAAAAGTGGCAATGGACTTGTTCTATGATAAATCTAAGCGGACTTGTCGTGAGAATGTAATATTCCGAATCGTGTGTCCTTCTTAAAAGTGTGTTTGACTCTCGTGTGGGTTGACCTCGTTTTAGTTATGTTGTCGATGTGGTTATGTTTTGTGGACTTCGGTGGATCATGTCTCCAATTTGATGTCGGTCAAATGTTTTTCTATAGGTTTTCCCTGGTGTTGAAGGTTGTTGACTCTGGTCGAGGATTTAATGTCTTGACGGAAGTGTTGTTTTAATCGTGCTATAGGAGTTGGTTTGAATTGGTTGGGAGTTCCCGCGTCGACCCCCTTTTCTAGGGTCTTCCTTTTAGATGGTCAACTTTTCTGCACAAGTTGAGCTCTTGTGGTGGGGAGAACCCCTTCGTGTTCTCCCCTCAACCTCGGACCCCAGTTTTCTCTTGAATCGGTCGGGTGTGACCTGTGTAGAGTAAGGTCATCCCCGAGATTCTCAATCCTCTCTGGTTCCTTTAGTTATGTTTGGGCATAGACTTGGTTTTTGGTTGACTTGCGGCCTGGTGACTTTCTGGGGGCAGAAAGTGTCTGTGGTGGGGAGAATTGTCACACCCCGACCGCGGACGTCCATAATTTTTCTCTTTTCTTGGACCCGGTTTAAATTTTTCGAAGATTAATTGTGATTGATGGTTTCGCACCGGTGCGCGGTCATCGCATCGCTAGCGGTGATCGTGCGTTCGGCCCGGGTGACCACATGTTCGCCTGGCGGTTAAATTTTAACTTCTACTTTATGTTCATAGTTAATATAATTAGGATTGTTAAATTATTTTTATTATCATTATTATTTTATTTATTAAGTTTGTTATTATTATTATTATTGTAAATTTTATAATTATTATTATCTTTATAAAGTTTTATTATTATTATTATTATAAGTTTTATTTTTATTATATAAGTTTTATTGTTATTAAGATTATATGTTTTATTATTATTATTATAATTATAATAATTATTTTTATCACATATATATATATATATAAACCTACCCCTACCCCTAGCCTAACCCTAATCCCGTCCCTCTCCGCCGCCACCCTCACCTCTCTCTCCCTCCAGCCTTCCTCCGCCTTCGCCACACCCAGCAGCAGCCCGCCGCCTCAACCCGACCTCCCCCTCCTGCTCGCCCCGGCTTCCTCGCCGCGTTCCCGTCCAGCCGCCGAAGTCCGACGTCCCGAGCCCTGCCCTTCCTCCGGTATCCCCTGTCCGGCGGCGACCCACTTCACCGCGCCTGCAAGCCGTCCCGCTCGACTCCCTCCGCTGCTCCGCACCCAGTCCCGGCCTCCTCCGCCTCGCCGGCTCCCGCTCACCCCCAGCCCTGCTCCCTGTCGTCCCGCCTCGCCCAAGCCAGAACCCCGGCCTCCACCCTCGTCCCGCTTCACCCGCGAACCCCTGCTCCCCGTCCCGGTGTCGCCACCCCGTTCCGGCGCTCCGCCTTGTTGCACCCTAGACCCCCGGCTCCTCCCGCACCTCCTGTCCGGCTCGCCGTCGCACCTCCCGCTGCACCAACCTCCGGCCAGACGCGCCGTCCCCTCCTCCGCCGTTCCGCACACCCGGCCTCCCCGCCGGCCTCCGCCCTGCTCCTCCGCCTTGCGCCGACCCCGCGCCGCGCCTCCTCCTTTCTCTCAGCCGCGCCGGCCACCCCGTTCCGCCTTTTCCCCCTGCTCGTGAGTCTTTTTTTTTATTTATGTTCATTGCTTTTTATTATAAATATTATTATTATATTACTTTTATTATCTTTATTATTATTATTATTATTATATTATGTTATCCTCACTAATATTATTATATTATGTTTTATACTATTATTATTAATATTAATAACATATTATGAATATTATTATTATTATTATTGTAATGTTGTATTATTATTACCACATTATTATTTTATTATTATTATTATTATTACTATTAACTTATCATTTTGTATTATTATCATATTATAATATTATAATTATGCTAAGTTATTATTATTATCATTATATTATTATTATTGTGATTATATTATTATTATATTATTATTATATTATATTATTATTATTAATATATTATTAAGATTAAGATTATTATTATTTTCATTATTTTCAAGTTAATATTATTAAGTTATTATCTTGTTATGATATTGTTATTATTATGGTTATGCTATTATTATCATGATAATAATATTATCACTATTATTATTTTCTTATTATTATTATTCTGGCATTTACTTGTGCTTTGTTAGGGGTTTTCTTCATCAATTTATACTTGTTTTTGGTAGGTTTAAGACTTTAGGACCCGCGCAGGGCGTTTCCGAGAAAGCGCCATCGCTGCGCCTTGTTTCCGAGGTTTTGCCGTCTCCGCGTCTCAGTTTCGAGAGTGTTGGACTTTATCACGTGGCTTCGGACACACGTCGTGTCATCGCGCCTTGGTTCCAAGGTCGTTTTACCGCCGCGCTTGGATCTTGAGGTAGGTCTCCCTTTGCACTCGCCTTTAAATTTAGAATTTATTTATTCCTTGACTTTTTATTAAGTTTCAGCAAATTCAAAAGTATTATTAAGTAGTTATCTATAGTTTGGTGATCTGCTGATGATAAAAGTTGTTTTAATTCTAGCGTTTCATTAAAAGTGTTCTTCTTGGTTTTAGTTTTGTGCTTCCATGGTAGTATTGCTAAATGGTTCTTCCTGAATAATGAAAGTCATGTTAAATTGCGTTTTGAAATGTTTTTGGCGTGTGTAAATTTGTAGATGTATTGTTTATGGAAAATTGTGTTTTCTTAGAACCTTGATTAGAGAAAACGTCGTGTGACCTTTGAACTTGTTTTGGAAACTTTATGTGTGGCTCTTGGTTGATGAAAGATGTTTTCCTTTGTTACACGAACAAAAGTTTGAATTTCATTTGGGAAATGGTGTTCCTTCAAAAAAATGATTAAAGGCCCGTTTGGCTCTTGATAAAAGTGGGGTGCGTTTGGTGATTGGAAAGTGACTCTACTTGTGAAACAAATGTGTTCCAGGTTTAAGATGCTGATCTGAGTTTCTTAAATAAATTTCTAAGTGCGTTTCTGGTTTTCAATGAAATGGCGTGTGTCATCCCTTTTAAAAAAAAAAAAACGCTTTAGTCTTAAATGATCAAAATGTGAGTGACATGACGGCCCGGTTGGCACTTTATCAAATGTGAAGTGATTATATATATATATACGTACTTGTGAGGGCATTTCTACAGGGGGACTTCCCTTCGAGGGTTGTCGTGTAGTGATGTCCGTGTAAGGGGTTGGCAAGTGCGGTGAGATGAGTCACGCGTGCGAGGGTCTCCCACTTACACAGTGTTACTAAACTACCACGGGTTCCTGGGCGTCTTGTAGATTATCGAGTGACGGTTGCTTGCTAACCCTGATTAGACGGGTTAGTACCCCCTGGAGTTACAGACAGGCCAGGAGGGATGTGCCACTGGTTGGCTGTTAGGGCGGCCAGTTGGTTATTGACTATGGAGTACCATGCCGGCAGGTAGTCTGAACCCGAGTACGTCCAGGGGTTTTCTAGGGATGTTCAGGATCACCCATGGTTATTGCTGATAACTTCTGGTTTACTTTTGCTTGCACTTGGTTTTTCCTTGCCTGCTTACCTTTACTTGCACTTGTTTTCCCTGCTTGTTTGCCTTCAGTCATATTTCACAGCCTATACTGTTAGACTTTGGGAAAAATGGTTTTCAAATGAAAATGCTTTATTCTCTTTGGGTTAGATTTGAAAATGTAACACTTTGCTTATCAGATTGAGCTTAAAACTAATGAAATGGAACTAACTTTCGAAAAAGGAATAAGGGAAATGTCTCGTGTTTGATTTTCAAGTAAAGCATTGTGAAAACTTACTTTTATACATTATAGTTCAAACCTGGATTATGTAGATTCTTTATTCACTGGCGGTGCATTGGGATTTGTTGTGGGGCTCACCTACTGAGTACTTTTGTGCTCATGCCTATCTTTTACCATTTCAGTCGCAGGTCTTCTGTTTTGAGTCGCTCAGTGTTGGAGCGAGGTTGCTCTCTAGTTGGGTGGTGACCTGAGAGGTCACATGGAGGTACGTGGTTGTGTGGTTTTTATTTCTTTTCCGCTGTTAGTGTTTATTTATTCTGTTTTATTTACTTTTGTTTTGGGCTGAAATCGTTCCCAACGATTAAGTCTTAATGCCCGGCACTGGTTGCCATCCCGGGGGGATCGGGAACGCCCCTCGGGACTTGCCGCGGACCGGCTCGGGTGACCGGTTCAGGGTCGACCCGGGTTGGTTCGTGACATAAAGCCATGGAGACAATATCTACCAAAAATATTAGTGCTAAATAGCTGGAATGTGAACAAACTGCACATGTCCTGGTTGATGACAAAATGAAAGCTCTAGTTCAGGAGCAACAAAGATTCATTGTTTCAAAAGATTCTAAGATGGATGTAAAACTTGAAATGACTGATATTACTAAGAACATATTAGTGTCTTAGAGATTAGTTATTGTTGATTTTTTTAAGTGGGTGGCAGGGAAGTAGGTAGTAGTAAAATAAAAATGTTTACAGATGATTATCTAATCTCGGGTAGAAATGTTAGAGTAGGATATTAAGATTAATGCTTCATAGGAGGATGTTAATAAGATAGCTGAGAGAATGATTTAAGTTGATACTAATGAGGAGCAGAGGGTTTGGATCCATAAAAAAGATCGCATTTTGACATGAGGCTTCAATGAAATGAAGATCACTGTGGAGGAGTATATTCAAACTTGGGACAAGATGGCCTATCATTTTGAAGATCTTATCAAAGATGACCTAGATAAAAAGGTAACTAAAATTCATTAGAGATTAAATAGGTATAATGTTTATAATATTCATAAACTCACCTTCAATGATTTTTTGACCTCTTATGGTGTTTGATGAACCTATGTTCTGATGCTGTGAGGTTTCCCACTTTTTCCTAAAAAGTGATTTTTCAAAATAAAAATTTAATTTTTAATCAGTTTGTGTAGAAACATGTTTTTATAATATTATAGTTGGTTGTAAGGACATCTAATGAAGTGGTGAAAGGTATGTTACTTTTTTATTTGAATTATGCCAATACCCTATTTGGTTCTAGATCTTCATATTCATTCATTTTTGATAAATTTTCAAGAGTACTGGGAATATCACATAATGATGGTATGATATAACTTTTAGTGAAAAATATGAGTGAAAATATTAAAGAAACCAAGATTTATAGGTATATTTATATTATTATTAGTGGAATGGTATTTCATGAAAATATTTTCTAAATACTCATGGTAGAGTTTAATATTATTTTGGGTATGGGTTGGATTTCAGTTTATCATTCTAAGATAGATTACAAAGATAATAAGGTTTTGTTCAATGATTTCATACCTTTGATAACCTACCAAAAATATGATAAATTGATTATAAATGACAGTGAAAGTTACTTAGAACATGTTTTTGAAATGAATAAAACTGTATAGATTAGTGATGTCTCAGTAGTGAATGAATATATGGATGTTTTCCTGATGATTTATCGGGTGTTATTTCTAATCGGGATATTGATTTTACTATTGACTTAGTACCACATGCTAAGAAAATTTCAAAACCCCCTTATTGAATGGATCAAGTAGTAGTTTTGGAATTTAAAGATCAATTAAAGGAGTTTCTAGATAATTTTTTCATTCATCCAAGTACCTCACCTTGGGGTGTTATTTTTTTTGTATGTTAAAAATAAAGATGGTTCCATGAAAATTTACATTGATCATAGTGCTTTTAATGACATCACTATTAAGAAAAAGTATTATTTGCCTCATATTGATGATTTTTTGATCAGATCTATAGAACAAAATATTTTTTTGAAGATTGATCTCTGGTTAGGGCACCATAATTTGAAGGTGAAAGAGGCTGATATTACAAAGACTTCATTTCATATTAGATATAGGCATAATGAGTTTTTAGTTATTCTCTTTGGGTTGTCTAATCCGCCAAATGTATTTATGGATATTATGAATATAGTTTCCCATGAATACTTAGATAAGTTTGTGGTTGTATTTATTGATGATATATTGGAGTATTCTAAAATTTAGGAGGATCATGAAAGACACATATGAATTTTCTTACAAACCATAAAAGAAAATAAAATATATAGAAAATTTAGTAAGTGTGAATTTTAGTTGTAAAAAATTTATTTTCTTATTAATATTGTTTCTAAAGATGATATAATAGTTTACCATTCTAAAATTAAATTTGTTGAATATTTTACAAGAACTAAAAATGTTACATAGATTCACAATTTTCTTGGTTTAGTAGGATACTACTGGAGGTTTTTTTGAAAACTTTTCTCGGTTATCTAGCCCAATGAATATGTTAACTTGAAAAGAAGTAAAATTCATATGGATGGAATAATGTGATGATTATTTTCAGAAACTAAAAAATACTAGTGAATGATCTAATTTGGGACTTTCCCTTTAGATATGGTCAATGTTTCATCTATAATGAAGCTTCATTGAAGGGAATTGGTTGTGTTCTGATGCAGAATAATCAGGTAATTTCTTATAGTTCATCGAAAATAAAACCTAATGAGTTAAATGATCATAAACATGATTTGTAATTTTATTTAATGGAATTATAGGGAAATTGGGAACAAAATATTTCTTTAGTTAAATTTTATTTTAATAAAAGTATTCATTATAGTATAAAGATGGAAACTTTTGAGGATTTATATGGAAAGTGATGTCAGACTCTGGTATTTTGGGATAAAGTAACAGAAAGAAAAATGATGATACCATATTTGGTAGAGGAAATGGTTGAGAAAGTTAAGGTAATTTAGTAAAATATGAGGACTTCCCAGAGCATGCATATAAGTTATACGGATAACCAAAGGAAAGATCTATCTTTTGAGGCATTTGATCATGTTTTTTCTAACGTATCTCCATAGAAAAGCGTTATGTGCTTTAGTAAAAGGGGAAGATAATTCCATAGTTAATTGGACCATATGAAATCCTACAAAATTTTGGATTAGTTTCCTACTGAGTGTCTTTGCCTATGAGTTTATCTTACATACATGATTTTCTTCATGTTTTGATGTTAAGAAAGAAAATGCTGGATTCATATTCAGTTTTAATCCCTGAAGTAGTTTAGTTGGAAGAGAAACTTTCTTATGAGAAATAGTTTGTGAAGATTATTGATTGTACAAAGAATGTATTTTGGAACAAGGTAATTAACCAAGTTAAAGTATTTTGAAAAAACCATATGGTTGAAGAAGAAACATGGGAGCCTGAAAATTCTATGAGGGAAAGACATCACCACTTGTTTAATAAGTGAATAAAATTGAAAGGACACAATTTTAGAAAGGGGTGATAGATGTAAAAAACCAGGTAATGTTATAAAAATTAATTAGTTAGATATTATAGATTTATTTTCATTATAAAAATATTAATTAATTTTCAAAATCAAAAAAAGAAATAGTTTTATTAAACTCTTTTCATATAAGGTTTTATTTAAAAATTTAATTTTCAAATAATAGAATTTTAATTTTAATAAAATTAATTATATTTTTAAATTCAGCATGTCAAAATTATCTTATGATTACTTTTTTATAATTTTATGAAAATATTGATTTTTACTAAATAGTGAAGAATTCTGATTTTGTTATTAAAAATGGTATTTATTTTCATTTATTTAAAAAATAAAAAATATATTTTTATGAGTTTTATAATGAAATTAGTTATTTTTTATTTAAAATAATCCAATTATGGTTTTTTGAACATAATTTTATACTTTAATATTGTATAAAAATATTTTTACATCAAAAATAACATTTTTTATGAAAAACTGTTTTTCATCGCATTTTTCCGATTTAATTTTAAATTAAACTATGATAATTATGTATTTTAATTTTTTTAAAAATGATTCCATATTTGAAATCAATGGATCCAAATTTTTTTAATATCCCTATTTTATTTTTGGTTAATATGAATAACAACCTTAGTAATTTTTGTTACCATAGTAAATGGTAAATCAGATAATTAAAGTTAAAAATAAAATGACAAGGATTATAAAATGACCATAAAACTTGACTTAATTTTATTTTATGATTAAATTTTTTCTATACTCATCCAATATTTAGTTATATGTCATTTTGTTCCATTTTGATGTGATTATAACATTTATAATATTTTATTTAAAGAAAAGTAAAAAATGTCCCACTCTTGTTTTTCATAACTATAATGTTTTTTACATAGGGTTAAATAAAGATTATATTGGGTTATGAATATTGTTTTGAAATATAAATTATTTATATTCTTCATGATTTTTTTTAATTTTTAGTAAATAAATAATCACCTTAAAAACTTACACAACGCTGACACAATAATAAATCACTTAATGGAAACATCAAATAAATGATATTAATAATATTAAAAGTCATATAATTTGAGAAAAATAAAGTTATATAATAATTTTTCAGATGAACAAGAAATTTTAGGTATGTATTAAAATATTTTTGTGAATTGTTTTATTGATTTTATTAAAATGAAAGTAATGAATAGTTCTAAAAATCGACATTAATGATATATTATAATAAATAATATTTATTAAATGGTATAAATTTTATAAAAATATTAGATTATAAGAATTTATTAGGATATGTTTTATAATCTCATAAATGTACCATTTATGCGTCTTTTTTCCATTTTTAGTAACTATATTGATCCTCAAAGATTAAAAATCCTTATTGTCATGGTAAATGTGAAAAGGATTAATGAATAGTTAAAATAAAAAGATAAGGGTATAAATATGATAGAATATTTTATAATTTTTATTGTATGAAATTATTTCAATAAATAATCATCCTATATTCAAAATAAATTAGTTTTGTATAATTTAAAATTGAAAATTAATTTATTTTAATTAAATATTTTGAGAAATTCCAAGAGTGCCCCTCCTCTCTCTTATAAAAGGGAATCTCTTATTCCCTTTACTTCACACTTCAGAACCATTTTTTTCAGATAATATATACCCAAATATATTCCTAACATCCATACACATGTTCTAGATTCCTTATTTAGGGTATAATATCAACCTTAGTGCTATTAAGGTGTTAAGAAAAGAAGGTTGTTTGAAGCAGAGATACCATTTTTAATCTTGTGTTTCTATCTTATTTTTTCTTCCACCTCCTTAAAATATTACTTAGCTATGATTATATAATAAAAATGTATATTACATATATTTAGGTGTTTCTATGTTAATGAAACAACCTATATCTATCTCCTCCATCAAATGGGAAATTAAACCATCACTCGTCTATACGGCGGACTACCGCCCTGCAAACCAATGTAATTAATTTTCCATCACCATATGTCATGGATGGATTATAATGATTGAATTAATGTTTATAGATTTTATTCATGAAATATTTATTATTATTAAAATATAATATATAATTTACCTTCTTACCTTTCCATTCACTAAAAAATGATAAGGTCATTTGTGCATACATGGAGAAAACCACCTACACAAAGCGATGCGATTCATTTTTCATCAGCACATCGCATGAATGATATATTTAAGTATATTTAAAGGATTATTATGATATTTATGATATTATGATCATTATATAAAGATAAATATAAAACTTACCTTCTTTCCATAATGATCGTTGAAAAATGGAAATGTTACTCATGCGTATGTACAGACTACAGTCTCCACAGTTGTAATGTAGTTCATTTTTCATAACCATATTTTGTGATTGGTTTTAAAATTATGATTGAAATATAAAAATTATAATTATTTAATTATTTATATTATATTTATATCGTAATAATGACCACTTTGACCATAGTCAACCTACCGAATTCATTTATGACAAATAATATAAATATCTTCAAAACACCCGATGTGAATTTAATTGATTAAGTAATTTTATACAACATGGTATTAAATTAAATAAAGGAATAATGAACTTGAAAAAGGTTCTTAATAAGGTATGAAATTAACTTAATTTTTTAATTCAAGAAGATAAAGATTGTATGTGATGATTCAAACTCAAGGTAAGATACTTTCTTTTAAAAATCCTCTTTTAAGGTTTCCCTTAAAAATTTATTTTCTTCTATATCCATATTTTTAATGTTATTTTATGGGTGTTTTCTATATGACCATAAAATATTTATAAAGGAAATTTTATTTCTCTTTTGACTTTATTTCATTGGTTTTCAAAAAGGAATCATTTTACAGAATATTTTTAATTTCTTTACAAAATACAAAAGGAATGTTCTATTTTAACATATATGACAACAATGAATTTTCCCACCGCTATAAAGGTTATTTGAATTTTTTATTCCTCTACACGATTTAATTTTTTCTTCAATGAAAAGCTCTATTTTCCTTTTTAGTGAATTTTGGTATTGAAAATGAGTTTGTAAGACAAAAGGGTATTTTGATATCCTAAATGTTTTGTACATAGGTTTAAAAGATTTTTTCAAGAGTTTTATTTATGATATGGTCATTAGAAATTATTTATGCAGGGTTGAGCCCCATTATAGCTCACAGGTGATCCCAATATAGCTTATAAGATGGGTGAACCCAGATAGCACTGAGTGATCCTGTTATACCTTATACAATTTGTGCATCAAGACAACGCTCCAATGCATTGAG
The DNA here is from genome assembly GCA_963277665.1 of Viscum album. Classification (NCBI taxonomy): domain Eukaryota; kingdom Viridiplantae; phylum Streptophyta; class Magnoliopsida; order Santalales; family Viscaceae; genus Viscum; species Viscum album. The sequence goes on from OY728125.1 coordinate 564,870,587, forward strand.
TAATGATTTTGTTCTCTAGAGAATTACATTGGAAGTTGGCCGAATGGTTATTACTATTTTTAAGGTTTTTTAAGGGTTTTAAGATGATGATATCCTAAGGCACCTACATGAATTTTCTATTCTTTCAAATGGGTTTTCATGGAAATAATTTGGTTTCAAAAGGTCAAATAATAATCATTTTATAGGAAAATAATACTCTTTTCGGATAAAAGGTTTTTTTAAGAAAAGGTTTTTTATTGGTTTTCATGATTTTCACTGGACTAATAGATTTCTTCTTCCTATGTACCTTACTGACCATTTTTTTCTCATCCAATGTTTTTAAATTTTTTTCATAGGGTTTAAGGATGGGTAAAGTAAAGAAAGATGAAAATTTGAAAGTTGTGAATACTTTTCATGGAAAGAAATCATGTTTTATTTTAAAAGTTTTATATTGTGAGAAAAAATGGATACTAATTAGAAGTGTCCACTTTATATATATATATATATATGGGTTTTTAATGTAAAAGTTATGACCAAACTCTCTAAAGCTCTAAACCTAAAAGATATTTCAGAATGTAGGAAAGTGAATTATAGTTTAAAGTCACTAATATATATAATGTTTAAGGATAGGTCCTTACATGTTCCATTCCAAATAACACTTTTTATTCATCATAAGATAATGATCTTGAGTCTCCTATGAAACTCAATATATGGATGAGAAGCCAATATCTATGGGGAAGAGGCCAATACCCAAAGAACAAGAGCTCTAGAGGGAAATCCAAGACATGATATTTTTGTTTATTTGATGAGATCATTTTATACTACATTTGACCCAATCTTCCCCTCATGTACTTTTTTTCATTAATAAAGGGGTTAGGTCTATTTGGATCTATCCTTGACTTGTTTTAAAAAATAATAATAACATACTAAATAAATAATAATTGATAATTAATAAAATATTTTAAAAAATAAAAATATGATTAATAATTAATAATATAATTAAAAATATAATTAAAAATATAATTAATAATATAATTAATATAATTAATATAATTAATATAATAGTTAATAATATACCAAGAATGTTTTGGATCTGAGTGTTCTCGTTCCAAAAAAAATTATTAATTAAAATAAAAGTAAACACAAGGACATAAAAAGTGGCATCGAACCCACCACAAAACACAATAATGAAAAAACACCCAAAAGATAATTTATGAAATCCCTAAGAACACACCCATTACCCAAATAAAGAAATTGAGGAATTGAGTCTCCCCTGTAAACATTCACCACCATGTGGCTGATGCACATCTCAAGGGAAATTCAAAAATTCTCCCCCGATATTTCCACAGAACTTCTTCTCTAACCACATTCATTGTCTCCAAGAAAAGGAAATAGTACACACCAGCCTGTATCATACGCTAGCCTGTGAAAGTATTCACACTACCTAAATTCAACCTCATAGCCCAAGGTTGTCTCACCCAAAGGTCGCTATAGGGGAATGGAAAAAAACACCGCCGTGAGCAGTCCCATCACTCGGTCTCGATGACGGTGTCACTGTCACTACCATCAAGGTCATCACCTCACCAGATCCACACACACATCACCGGTTCCAATGTACTGAGGTCATCTCATGACCTTCACCATACTATCGGGCTCATCCGAAAAGGGTCACACACAACTGCCAGAAACTGCTGCTCCACTAGGAACTAGTAAAGCCGAAACCCAACACCATGCCACACCTTCAGTGCCAACAATCATGACCATCCATCAGGGTCCCAAAATCAACGACCTGTACCCCACATCACTAGAAGGAAACACATCTCAATGATGATAGATATCTGCATTCAGAAGTCAACTCACGATCAACAAGTCCCCTCACCGACACATAGGCAGTAGCCAACACTGATCATAATCCCCATCGTTGCAGTGGATCCGTCACTTACCTTGACCAAGTCTGGTGGGCCTTACCTCATCATTTCTCCTAGCATCTAAAGGTCTTTCTCTAGTAAAGAGACTTCAACATCCATTGCAAACCCTAAAATTACACCGAAAATCATCCCACATCAATGCCACAGATTGATGCGTCTCTCTAATTCCATCCACAAGAACGCCTTCGCTAGGGTCCCAGATCCCTCACTAGTCACCATCGCACAACCCATGAAAAACAACCGCCTGCTCTCCATCTATGGGAGAGGCCATCACTAGAAATAGAATCGCAGTCTCAAGGTGGATACAACCACTATTATCTCCAACCCTGATGTCCCCATTTGAAGCTGATCTCCAATCTGTGACAACTTGATCTTAAAAAAGGTAAAGGGTGTACCTAATTTGTAATTAGGACTCCACTCCCGGTCCCTAAAGATCTAAACTTCAAACCTCATTTTAGAGGGAAATCCAACATGTCTTTCTTCAACACCAATCTCAGTGCACGAATTCTCCATATTACACTTAATAGTATAATTAATAATATAATTGGTAATTATTTAACGTCTTGAGTGTTACAAGAAAACGAAACACACACACATATGCTAGGATTGAAATAATTGGACCTCATCAATTTCCCAAGGATGGACCCACAACCAAGCGAGATCATTATAATTTTTAGTGGCTCAAAGTCCCCCTGGGTATGAAGCCCAATACATGGCCCAAAGGCCCATTATCTTTCCCAAAGGCCTAGTGAAATGTCATTCTGGCACCATTCTGCCTGCATCCCTAGGTAGAATGATTAATAATTAATAATATAATTAATAATATGTTTAATATAGTTAATTATATTATTAATTATTAATTATATTATCATTTATTAATTAAATTAACGATATTATTAATTATTAATTATATTGCTAATAAAAATAATTATTTTATTAATCATTAATTATATTATTCATTAGTAATTATATTGATAATTATTAATTAATAATTATATTAATTTTTAATTAATTTATTAATTATTTAAATTTTATTATCAATTTTTATTAATTATAATATTAATTATTATTTATATTAATGATATTTTATTTTAACTAGGTATATTTTTAATTATATATTATTATTTATTTATTATTAATAATAGTAATGATATATTATTATTGTAATGCTGTCGAAGTGAAACATGATATCACATGGAAAATCAATAAGAGATGTCAAGGTACCTTCCTCTAAAAGGGAGTCCTCAGTTTTGGAATTACTTAAATGATGGTAATTACAAATAAAAGAATAGTATTTTTATATACTGTTTACAATTTTTTTATACATATATATGAAAAAACAAAAATAAAAAATATATTTTTAAAGGAATAAAAAATATTTTGAATTATGTATATATATATATTATATTTTATATACTATGTGTGTGTATATATATATCATATTTAAAAATAAGAAACTCAAAAGGGATAAGAGCATCAAATCATTTGGTGCATTGGACACTTAGATCAAAAATAAAAAAAACTAAACGTATTTAATTAAAAAAATTAAAAAATCATATATTTAAATTTTTTCCATCTTCAACAGTTTCAACATGTATTGAAATAAAGAACATATCCAACATACATGTAATATCTAATAATACATCTTTTACTATTTGACGTACTCTTGATGAAGATCATCAAAGAATTAAAAAAATACTTCATATCTCTATGGGAATACATTGACCTTAGATCTATGATCTTATCGTAAGTACTCCAAATCACCAAAGGGGTGATAACACCTTCATTGATTTAAAAATGGTGATTTAGAATAGAATAGAGCATCAGCTAACTTATATGAATCAAGGATATCACTAGTGAAGGGAACTCCTTCCATTTTATAGAAAATCCTTGATGCTTTTCATTATATGAAGAGCATTGATTGTATCAGGTTCCATCACATGATCCTCGTACGTTATTGACCAATGGAGTTTGCTACCATTTAAACATTTCAAATGGTTCATCATTCCATAAATAAATCAACTATTTGATTCATAATTGAGGAAACCATGTGAGAGGATGTGGCCAAATACATGTACTCAAATTCATATGCCCAGGTTAGATTATGTGCAATGTTGTCTCATGATTCATCACATATATACCAGACTATGTTGGCATAGATGTATTCTAAATCTTCTGCCTAATATTACATTGGTAAACAACATATCCTTAAGTAAGATATAAATTATATGAATATCCTCTTTAGTTCACATCTAAAAATCTCCCACTTGTATTAAAATCCCATAAGGAATATATGTAAAACTTTAAAACACTGTGGATTTATCTAAATTATTTTGGATACAGTTTATCATATTCCCTTTTATTTTTGAAAAAATATTTTTTCAAAAATTTAATTCTTATCCAAATAATTAATTGTGTGAATATATAGACCTTATTATTGTTAATAAAAATTACAAATACCTATTTTATAGATGTAAGAAAAGAGTAGCCTTTAACAAAACATCAGTGAAACTCAAACTACTAAGGGGAAAAGTGTGATCTTTATCAAACATACTCATATCTCTATATAAACATGTCCAATACAATTTTTATCATATATATCATATATATGTTGATCCCAAGAGATGAATTAGGGAGATTTTTGAGCTCATATAGAAGAAGGTGAAAAGTGAAGAAGAGTTGAAATGGATATGGTCAATGTGTTGGATTTTTTTGTCAATGATTAAATCACATTTAAAATTATATTAAACAATGTTTATTATGTGCGGTTAAGGTCTTTTAGATTCTTGAAGATGCATTTAAAAGGTCTGAATATGTGAAGGAAATATTTGAGTAATACTAGAATTTATGGGTAGAAGATGAATATCTATTAATGTATTGAAGACTATGTGATTTATATGATTCATTTTCAACTCTGTGTAAGAGTCATTAGAGTCTTCATATAATTCATTTATGAGCAAAACAACACATCATACAAGGAATTTAAACTCTATATTTGAGTCATTGGAATTTTATTATGAGTCATCAAAGTGGAACCGATATTTTTTCATGAGTTATTTGATGTTGCATATGAGTCATTTAGAGTTCCGTATGAGTCAAAAGAACACCGTATGTGTCAATACTATGTATGAGTGATATTGGATTTAATAGGATACAAGGACTTTGTAAAATGACTAATTTTTTAAGATGTGAAATTTCATAATATATTTTATTTTGTAAGATATCCTAAGTTCGTCAGATACAAGGAATTCATAAGATAATAGTTTTCATAATATATAGTCATTTTATAAGATACCTCAGTTTTATAAGATATTGAGAAGACACATAAGATATTCACTATTATTGTAATATATTTTTACTTCATAAGATATCATACTTTTATAAAATTATTAACTAGGAACTTTTGAAGGAATCTTTTGGGGAATAAATTTAGAAGTTTCTTAAGATATTTTGTACAAACTAAAATATCACAGTGGGATTTGTGATTCATGTTTTTGAATAATGAATCTTTGTATTTTTAAGTAGGTTATTACACCATGAAGGATAATAATTTTATTTTTATTTATACATATTTTTTAGAAAAAAACATCCAATTGTGTCGAATATTCCACCTATATAGATCTAGAAAGTAGAAGAATAATGAAGAGGCAAAAAGAAGAGGATGTAAATGAGAAGTTGTTAGCATTTATTTTTTTTGAATTTAAATTTAAAATTTGAACGTGATGCTGCTGACACCATGTAAGAAATAAAATAATGAATCTTGTGTGTATACTATGTAATAAGTGGAAAATATAAATAATAAGAATCTTGAAAGATAGATAGAATTCATTTCTTCATGAAAAATAAAAAATATTATTCCAATGAGAAAAAAATATGTGGGAGTTTTTTTTATAGTTTAGTTCATACAAGAGAAGAAGAAACTTGCAATAATGAAATATAAGAAGAAGAAAACAAAAATAAATAACTTGATGAATTTCTTTCTCAGTTGAAGACTCTCTTTTTGAAATCATATTATATATCATTAAAACAGTACAAGAATCACAATCATAGTAAAAAATACATGCTGTTACATGAGTATAAGTATAAACCATTCTCGTTGTAATCCACATGTTGATACTAGTGGGTTTTATGGTCTCTATGAAATTTATATCATGCCAAGGATTAACCTTCTAATTTTGAGAGATGAACCTTATAAATCTCCTAGGCCTTATTGTGTGTGTGTATGGAATTGTTTGAAAATGATTAGTATAAAACCTTTTATAGGTGGTGAATGTTATTTATAAAAATAAACATGAAAATAAATTATGGTTTGAGGTATTGGCCCATGGGCCTAAGTCCTATTAGTCACTTCTTGATGAAAATTAATTTTATTTAATCTTAAAATTGGAAAATCAATTGTGGAATAGAAGACTTGGTCATCTTATCCAAAAGAACATGAGTAAGATCACCCATAGAGATAATGTTTGGGATGTAACTATGATAAAAATAGAAAGTAATTGGATTTTCTCTATATGTATAAATGTGAAATATAATTAAATCCCCAAAAAATATACAAGAGATTCAATCAACTCATTAATTAGAGCTCATTCATTCAGATATTTGTGGGAACATGTGAAAGCAATTAAAAATGGAAATTAGTATTTTTTCCTTCATTAGTTACTTTACTCATATTACTTATATCATGATCATAAGTTATAGGCTATAAAAGTGCTCAATTGTTTTAGAATAAGTGAAGAAAATGAGTGTTGTTTCACCTTAAAGAAGATCTAGATATAAAATATCACATAATTCACTAGTATAAAATTTGATGTTTATCTTGGTAAGCATGGTATTCACCATAAAATGAGTAAACTATATTCACCAGAACAAAATGGTGTTACTAAATGAAAGAAAGAAGATTAGTGTAAATTAATTATACCTTCTTGATTGATCTTGATACCTATGGATATTTTTAGAGGTAGGATATGGTGGGGGGAATTAGCATTCAAAATCATTTATTATACAAACCAAATTCAAATATTTAACCATATGAGATGTATTAAAAGTAATATCCCAATTTTAAGTAATTAATAGTGTTTATAAGTCCTTATGTTATCATGGTTAAATAATAAAATATTAGTAAATTTGAGAATATAGGTTTTGATAGTATCTTGCTAGGTTATATTATAAATGGAAAAAGGTATCACTATTATAATAAATAAAAAGATAAAATTGTTGATGCTGATAATGTGATGTGTAGCGACCCAACCCCAGAAGCCTGGAGCCCATGTCTACTACCATTACATTTGCATGATTACATAGAAACAAATCCTGAAGGATTGAATATTTTATTAGTCATGGTAAACTAGATACATACATGAGTCTTATATTATAAATTAATACACCAATTACAAGATAATTTTTTTCTTTTGAGGATATCTTTATTCTATCTAACATATAATTGTATATATTTATTAGTACATTTCTTGGATTCATAGGAAAAGTAAACAAAATAAGGGTGTTATCAAATTCTTAGTAAGGGTGAGTAAAAAAAGTAATAATGAATCAATGAACATAGTCAATATTGAAAGGTAATAACTGAGAACACAAGCCATGTAATCAGTAACTGAGAAGGAAGTGAGTGAATAATATGGAAAGGTAAATAGATGAACACAAATTCAATATAATCAATAACTGATAATATAAAAAATATTTTAAGAAAATAATTAGAAACACATACCATTCAATTAACTAGATAAGGCATAATCAATATGGAAATGTGAGAAACTGAAAAAAAATTCCATTTATTTAATGAAATGAGAATGAAATTCATCTATAGATAATGTCAAAGAAAAAATCTCATGGATAATAAAAACTAAATCTAAATTAATGAAATGATTAATTATTGGACACCATGTTTCCTAGGTACATGGTACCTTTACCATCAATACCTTTCACAAGATGGTTTTTCATACTACTCTCAAGAATTTTCACAAGAAAATTTAAAACTACTATGGTTTGGAAACAAACTCAAAGGGTTTGTCGCAAACTGATTTATTCCCATGAGACAATCGATTCATTGAGGGGATATTTATAACCAGGCCCCAACCATGTCATACATGTCCAAATCATTCCTCATATATTGAATAATCAATTTAATTCATGAATAATGTGCCTGGTCAAATATCCGTATTGAATAAAGGATAAAGATCTATAAATATTTCGCCAAATAATCCAATAAATGTCAAAGTGAACACTGTATATAAAAATGGAATATGGTTTAGGAAATAATCATATACATGAAAAATGATATGGATATTTAGGGGAAATTCAATGTTCAATGATCATAGGAAATTAAATATTTCAAGGGGACTAAAAGGAATCCAGGAAGTGAATGTTAATACTATCCTTGTATAAGTTAATCAAAAACCATAAAGAGGAAGAAAAATAATGATATCAAAACAAAATATCCCATGTATTGTAAAGATAAATGATTGTTGGTACTGATAAATAAAAATACTATAAAAACATATTTTAAAAACATTCTTGAGGAAAATTTACTTTTTATTTTGAAAAACATTTTTGAAAATAATTTTCTTTAAAAATAAATTTTGAAAACATTTTATTTAAAAATTAACCTTTTAAAAATTCAATGTAAGCTTCAAAGAAATGATGGTAGGTAAATCCATACATACTGTATAAGGTAAACATAACATTCCTTTTCCATGGTAAAAAGCTTATAAAATTTTTGTATTCAGCAAGTGATAAGAAGATTCCATTGAAAATAATTTTAGAAGAAAAAATGGGTAAAAATTTATTTAATAAATCATTTTTTAAAAGTTAAAGATTTTTTGAAAGCCATTTTATAAAATAGTGTTATTTTTGATGAAAACAAGTTCTTTAACTAAATAGAGAAATGATGTCGGTTTTTATTAAAAACTTTTTCTAAAACATTTTGAGTACAAAAGAGTGGAAAAATGATACTATTACTTGAAAAAGGTCATGAAAAACTAAATGAGAATAAAATTAAATGTTTTATTGAACAATTATCCAATAATTTCCTCTGATGGAAATTCAAGTATAAATAATCCTGAACAAAATGAGATTATTAAGTAATCCATTGAAAATACCATAATGTTGATGTAAGAATCACTCAATAAATAGATTATGTGTGTTAAATGTAAATACTCATAAAACAATTTGAAATAAAAAAATAGATAGTAAAAAGTTATTACACACATAATCTTATAATATTAACAACAATGAGGATGTAATATAACCCAAAGAAAGAAATTGGGTTATAAAATTATTTTCCACTTGGTTACTCTTAATTCAAATCCCCTTTGATGAAGTAATTCGATTTAAAACTAACAATATTGTGAATAATGATTTAATAATTATATTATATGTCAAATTGGTAGTATGTACACTATATATAATAAATTAGGTGCACAACAATAAAATATGTTTCAAAGAATGGAAATTAAGGAAAAGTCTCTTATTACTTGGTAACTTTGGAATCATAAGCCTCATGAAAGAGATAAATTAAAATAAAACTTTAAATACCATGAATAAAAAATAATTAATGAAATAATATATCAAAATTATTAGTAGATTCACTACATAAAATTAGTAAGCAATGAAAATGGTGTATGCCTCACGGGAAAAAAGTGCGACAAGATTCACTTACCTTATGTTTCCTTTTGGGTGAACATACTTTAACCTCCCATATAAGGGTTTTTAACATGTCAATAAAGTATAAAAAAACATACTCATATTTATAATATCATATATTATCTTATTATAATATCTTATTACCCGTTTGTTAGTAATATTTCACCATTTTCACTATTTCGGGTGTTAATTGCCTAGGTTCTCGAGTATGCTTTAACTTGTTATCTTTGTTATTCTTACATAAATAATTATTTATTAATATAAAGAATCTAAAATATGATTTAAATATCATATATATATAATATATATGTATTTATAATAATTCATAATATTTGGAGATAAGAAATGAAATGCACCGTTCATGGAGACGGTAGGTCGTACGTATGCTTGAACATTACTTTCTTTTCTTTTCCATATTTAAAATAATGAAAAGTAAATGATATATATGTATATTATAATTATTTTATTATATATATTTCATATATGTAACATATTTTTATTAAAACCATCCTTTATACATTCCATTTATTACGTGAACAAATCACATTGCTTTGAGGAGGCGGTAATCCACACTTCCACAAATGATGTTTTCGTATTCCCCCAAAATGGAAAGAATAAAGGTATATGTTATATAAAAAATTAAAGAATAAAGAATAAAAAATAAATATTATATATATTATATATAAACACAATTTCCATCATAATGACCAACCATGAGAGGTGGTAAGGAAAAAATGAACAACATTGTTTTGCGAGGCGATAGATCGCCGTACCCATAAACAGTAAGTTCGTTACCCATTAGATGGAAGTATGTGTAAGTGTAGGTATAAAAAATATAATAAAAACATCTAAATATTTTATTATACTTATTTTATTATATAATCATGTAATAATAATATTTTAGGGGGCGGAGAAGGAAATAAAATGAAAGTGATCATTCGAGATGTTACCTCATTTTCGGGTAACTCCTTTTGGTTTATACCAAAAACTATCCTTGGTTGGATTTATAAACTAGGTGAGGATTATAGTTTGAGGGTGGGGGGGGTATGTTTTTATATTATTTGATCATATTTTGAGAAAGAAAAATGGACTAAGAGGTGTGAATAAGTGGGAGGGGTGAGTGCCTTTTTATAGTGGAGGAGGGGTGTCATTCTTATAAATTTTTGAAAAGGGAATTAAATCCATGTTTTTTATATGAAAAGTGGATCCAATAATAGTAAATTTAAGATAAAATGAATTATAGGGTCTAAATATGAATATAAAATATCTTTTGGAAAAGTTTCTAGGTCATTTTGGCCCTTAAGTTTATGGTTTAGTCCCTTATTCAACTAATTTTTCTCTTTATAGCTGTAATTAATTTTAATCACATTCACTAATATTTTTGGTAAAAAACTAAGTTTAACTTGTTAGAAATTATAAATTATTATGATTAAAAATATGGGATCCATTTTTTCAAATTCAAATCATATAAGTAGCATAAATTAATTTAAATTTAATCATACAGACAAGACGACAAAGCTGGGTTTTAAAGTAAAATGTTCAAAAGTTTGCTATGTTTTTATATTCAATTTCAAGGTGAAATTGATTAAAATGAAATAAATTGTATTAATTTATATAAAATTTATATAAAATTAATATAATTAAAATTTAAAACCAATGAAAAATATAATTTAACCCTATAAATAAATTAGATGAAAAAGTATTTTAGAATTAAAATTCAGTATTTTTCACTATTTATCAAAAAATGTAGCTACACAAAAAAATATCAAAAATTCACCATAACCTAATTTTTATGTTTTTATTTAAAAAATAAATTTTATTTTTTCATATAAATTTATAAAAGATCAAAAAATTGGATTTAAAATATGTTCTCTACTAAAATACGGTAAAACTATCTTTAAAAAAATATAGGTTTTTATGCATAAAATATGGTTTGTTCTTATCTTATTCCTATAACATCTATTAGATGAATGTTAAAAATATTTTATTATATATATAATATGTATATTTAATTAATATAATTAATAAATAGTTATTAATTTAATTTATTAGGATAATATTCCTTAATGATCATAAAAACATTTTCTTTCTATTCAATTGGTTTTTAGATTCATTTATAATTAATTGGTAACCTATGAATTCATTTTATATTTTTATAGACTATATATTTTCATAACTTAGATAATACTATTCATAAACTCTAATTTAATATCTGTGTTATTCCTTATTATATTAAATAATAATATTTTAGTAATATATTGTTGTTCAGTAAAACTCGGCCTTGCGTGTAGCATAAGTCATCAAAGAAACTCATTATTGAGTACGAAGCATGATAAATAAGTATAACATACATTTGAATATATATAATTGATTAATTTTATTTAAAATATTAAATATATTATAACGTCTTGGGATATTATATTCCCTTATGCGATTGGGGTTGCTTGTCATTCACACTATCGAATACAATGTTCTTACTTGAGAATATCAAAGCGTCACATTATCCCCACCTTAAATAAATTGAATCCTCACAATTTAAACTCGATCTTGGTAATAGATTGTTTTATATTTCCTATGTTGAAATCCCACATCGCAAGAAGGGTTCGTAAAATATCATCTGGAAAAGATAGAATGGGAAGTAAAAAGGTCATGTGGACTAACATATAATTGGGTCTTTAAGTAGTATAACACTAGTGGAAAGTAGGGATATGTACATGGAGGAAAAGAATAAATATTTGTAGGGGAGATTGAGGTAATTAATAAAAAATAATTGGATGTTCAATGGAAGTTTGAGGGCCTCAAATTCATAAATCTGTGATGATTTAATAGACCATCAGTTCAACATAAATGAAGATATTATGATAACATTTCTGTTTTAAGATAATTTTCCTAATGTTGATGAATTATTTTATTGAAAAATAATATAAAGAAATATATTTTCAATTTTCAGATAAATAATTTCATCTTTTTATTATGCTTCGATCAAATTCTAATTCATCCCCTACTTTAAGAAATGGATATTCAAAAATTAACTTTGACACTTGAATCACTAAAATACACATTTAACAGATCATAAAGCCCATAAAAGAGTGATAGGTCTTTCCATTTGTCCCTACCAATTATCCAAACCCAATATGGTTAATAAATTAATCTCTAAACCTAAAAAGTAACACTACTGATTCATCAATAATATTTGATCATTAATTTTTTCAACTAAAAACAATGACATATTTACCAAGGAATTTTATAGGTCAGTGGTTTCTGTTAAACCCTTGTCATCCTTTGGTCATGGGTTCAAGTCCCACGACCTTATTAGACATGATGGGTTGTCACCTTGCATACATGTTTTTCTTTTCTAAAACCATATTAATATAATTTCCAAAATAAATAGGATTAATATCCATGAATTTTAATCATTAAATAGCCTTTTAACTAAGGTTTTTACTACAACCCCAATACATAAATACTTCATCCATTTATTCCCATATATATCCTTGGTCTAGAGTTTATATTTTAGAAGATAAAATTTCCTAAAACCAAAAGCTATAATGTGATCATCAATTATCATATTGGAATAACCATATAATAATTTTCAGGATGTCTAAATCTTGAGACATTATTTTCAATCGAAGACACCTCAGGTTTAACCTAGGTAATTAATTTTCATCATCAATTCAAATCCATCATAATGGTTTATAAAGAAACTTTTAATTATCCTAATAATATCCCATGGTAGTGTCAAAATTGGTGTGAAGTAAGGCCCATTGTCATGTTCCAAGTTACCCTTGAGTCAGGCCCAATGCTCCTTTTTAGATTTTTTACCCCTAGGTTCTTCTTTTCTAGAACCACATCAACTTGTAGTTTCCAGAAAGAGATGTATTTCTATTAAGACCCACATAATATATACCTTACCGAAATTATAAGATATTCTTATATAATTATCCTCAAAGTCTATCTTAGGGTTATGTTCTCTAATATATGTTTTTCTAAATCTAGTTCCCAAGGTTGATACTAAACTTCCTTTGATACCAACTGTAGAAACCTGAAATCAGAAACCTAGAGCCATTTTCTACTACCATTACATTGAAATTATTACAAGGAATCAAATCCCAAATGATAAAAGAGTTTAGTAGTCTTGGTAAACAAGATACATATCTGAATATTGTATTACGAATGGATACACTAATTACAACATAATTTTTTTCTTTCAAGGATAACTTTATTCCATCTTGCATATCCTTGTATATCTTTATTAGTACACTTATTGGATTCCAATGGAAAGAAAATAAAATAAGGGTGATCTCAAATGATTAGTAAGGGTAAGCAAAAATTAAGCTATAATGAATCAGTGACTATAGTTAACATAGAAAGATAATAACTGAGAAAACATCTCATGTAATCAATAACTGAGAAGGAAGTGAATAAATAATATGGAAAGGTAAATAACTGAACACACATTCAATATAATCAATAAATAACATGATAAACAATATTTCAAGGTAATAACTGGAAACACATTCCATTAATATAACTAGATAAGGCATAATCAATATGACATGGTGAGAAACTGAAAACACATGCCATTTAGTCAATGAAATGAAAATGAAATGCATCCATAAATAATGTCAAATAAAAAAATCTAATGAATAATAATAACTAAATATAAATTAAGAAAATTATTAATTATTATATTTCATGTTTCCTAGGTACATGGTACCTTTACCATCATGAACTTTCACAAGATGGTTTAGCATAGTACTATCAAGACCTTTCACAAGACAATTTAAAACTACTCTGATTTGGAAAAAAACTCAAAGGGTTTGTCGCCAACTGATTATGTCCCATTAGAATACCGATGCATTGAGGGGATATCCACAACCATGCCTTACATGTGTCATACCCAACTAAAACATTCCTCATATATCAAATAATCGATTTAATTCATGAATAATGTGCCTTATCAAATATAAATATTTAATAAAGGATACAATTATATCAATATTTCCAAAAATAATAAAATAACTATCAAAGTAAACAACATATGTAAAAATTGTATATTGTTCAAGTAATAATCATATACATGAAAAATGATAGGGATATTTAGGGAAAATTCAATGTTTAATGATCATAGGAAATTGAATATTTCAAGGGGACTAAAAGGAGTCAAGGAACTGAATGTCAATACTATACTTATCTAAATCAATCAAAATAAATTCAGAGGAATAAAAATTATGTTTTCAATAGAACATATCCCAAGTGGTGTAAAAATAAATGGTTTTGTCTTTGATTAATATAAATACTATAAAAATATATTTAAAAACATTCTTGAGGAAAATATCTATTTTATTTTGAAAAAAAATTTGAAAATTATTTTCTTTGAAAAACATTTTGAAAACATTTTCTTTAAAAATTATCCTTTTAATATTGAAAATTAATCTTCAAAGAAATAATGGTAGGTAAATCCATACATTCCATATAAGTTAAAAATAATATTCCTTTTTCACGGTAAAATGGTCAGAAAAATGGCCTGTTTAGAAAGAGACAAGAAGATTCCTTTGAAAAAACTTTTAAAAGAAAAAAGGGTAAAAATATATTTTATAAATCATTTTGTAAAGGTTAAAACATTTTTTTAAATCTTTTTATCAAATAGGGTTTTTTTGAAGAAAACATGTTCTCTAACTAAAGAGAGAAATGAAGTCATGTTTTTTAAAAAACATTTTGTGAAACAATTTGAGTACCAAAGAGTGAAAAATTGTACTATTACTTGAAAAAGGCCATGAATAACAAAAGGATAAAAACATGAAAGTTTTTATTGAAAAATTAACCAATAATTTCTTTTGATGGAAATTCAAGTATAAATAATCCCAAACAGAATGAGACTGTAAAGTAAAACCTTGAAAAGACCATAATGTTGACGTGGGAATAAATAAATAAATAAATTATGTTTATCAAATGTAAATCCATATAAAAAAATTTAAAATAAAAAAATATATATTAAAAAGTTATTACACATATAATATTATAATATTTACGATAATGAGGAAGTAATATAACCCAAAGAAAGAAATTGGGTTATGAAATTCTTTTCCACTTGGTAATACTTAATTCAAATCCCCTCTGATAAAATAATTCAATTTAAAACTTAAAATATGATTAATAATGAATAAAACATTATATTATATGTCAAATTGGTATTATTTACACCATATAAGTGAAATTATACTCACAATAATAAAACATGTCTCAAATAATGGAAATTGAGACAAAGTCCCTTATTACTTGGTAACTTTTGAATCATAAGCCCCATGTAAAATATAAATTAAAATGAAACTTTAAATATAATGAATATAAAAAAATTCATGATAAAATATATAAAAATTGGTTTTAGATACACCACATAAAATAATTAAGTGGTGAAAATGGTATATGCCTCACGAAAAGAAAAGTGAGACAAGAATCCCTTACCTTGCATTTCCTTTTTGGTGAAAATACTTTAACCAAATGTATAAGGGTTTTAAACATTTAAATAACTTATAAAATAGAAATAATAATATTTATAATATCATAAATTATCTTCTTATAATATCTTAATACCCCTTTGTAAGAAATATTTCATTATTTTCACTATTTCAGTTGTTAATTGCCTAGGCAGTCGAGTATGTTTTAACTTGTTATCTTTGTTATTCTTAAGTTTATCATGATTTAATAATCTTAATAATGTAAAACATGATTTAATTATCATATATATATAATATATTTATTTATAATAATCCATAATATTTGAATATAAGAAATGAAATGCACCGTTCATGGAGACGGTAGGCCGTACGTACGCATGAATCCTACTTTCATTTCTTTTATATATTTAAACGAATGAAAAGTAAATGATATATATGTATATTGTAATTACAGTATCATATATATGTAATATATGTCACATATATTTATTAAAACCATCATTTATAATTTCTATGTATAGCATGAATGAATCATATCGCTTTGAGGAGGCGGTAGTCCATATATACACAAATGATGTTATCGTATTCCCCCAAAATGGAAATCATAAACATATTTGTTATATAAAAAATTAAAAAATCCTAAATAAATAATAAATATTATATATATAATATATAAAAATTATATCCAATATAATTCCCAACCATGATAGGTGGTAAAGGAAAAATGAACGACATCGTTTTCTGAGGCGGTAGTTTTCCGTACACATAAACAGTAAGTTTGTTACCCATTAGATGCAAGTGTGTGTAAGTGTAGGTATAAAAATTAGAATAAAAATATATAAATATATTTATGATAATGATGTTATTATATAATAATTTAATAATAATATTTTATTGGGTGGAGAAGGAAATAAAATGAAAGTGATTGTTGAAGAATGTTACCTCATTTTCAGGTAGCTCCTTTTAGTTTATACCAAAAGACTTCCTTGGTTGTATTTATGCCCAAGGTGATTATTCAAGTTTTAGGGTGGGGAGATGTTTTTATCTTATTTTATGAGAATTTGGAGGTCTTGATAGGTCTGAATAAGTTGGAGGGGGGGGGTGACTTTTTATAGTGGAGGAGGAGTAACATTTTTGTAAATTTTTGAAAAGGGAATTACATCTAATTTTTTCCTATGAAAAGTGAATAAAATAATATTAAAAATAATATAAAAGGGATTATAGGGTCTAAATAATAAAAAAATATCTTTTTAACAATATTATAGGTCGTTTTGTCTCTTAATTTTAAGGTTTAGTTCTTTCGTTAAGCTAATTTTTCTCTTAATCGCTGTGATTAATTTTAATCACATTTACTAATATTTTTTTATGAAAAACTAAGTAAAAATTGTTATAAATTATATATTATGATTATTAAAAATATATAATACAGTTTCCAAATTTCAATCACATAATTTTCATAAATTAATTTAAATTCAATCCCGTAGACGGGACAACAAAACGAGTTTTTAAAGTAAAATGTTCAAAAGTTTGATACGTTTTTATATTCAATTTTAAGGTGAAATTGATTGAAATGACCTAAATTTTATTAATTTATATAAAATTTATCTAATTAAACTTTAAAATAAATCAAAAATATAATCTTACCTTATAAATAAATTAGAAAAAAAAAACAGTTTTGAATTAAAATTCAATATTTTTCACTATTCATCAAAAAATGAAACTTCATAGAAAAATACAAAAAAATAACCCTAACCTAATTTTTTTTGTTTCTATTTCAAAAATAAGCTTTATTTTTACATATCAAATTTATAAAAGTTACATAAATTGGATTTAAAATAGGTTCTCCATTAAAATACGGTAAAACTGTCTTTAGAAAAATATCAATTTTTATGTGTAAAATTGGGTTTGTTCTTTTCTTATGCCTATAAAATCTATCATATTAATATAAAAAATATTTTATTATATATATACTATATATATTTCATTAATATATTTCACTAATAACAATTAATTTAAATTTTTAGGATAAAACACCTTTGAGAGAATAAAAACACTTCCTTTCTATTCTATTGGTTTTTATATTCATTTATAATTAATTGGTAACCGATGAATTAATTTTATATTTTTATAGACCATATATTTTCACAAGTTAGTTAATAGTATTCATAAACTTTAATTTAACATCTAGGTTATGTCTTATTATGTTAAATAATAATATTTTAATAATATATTGTTGTTTGATAAAGCTCAGTCTTGTGTGTAACGCAAGTCATCGAAGAAACTCATTGTTGCATGCGATGCATGATAACTCAGTATCACTTGCATTGAAAGATATATAATGGATTTATTTTATTTAAAATAGTAAATATATTATAAAGTTTCAGGATATTATATTCCCCTACGCACTTGGTGTTGCGAGTCATACACGCTATCAGATATAATATTCTTACTTTAGAATTTCATAGTGTCACATGAAGGTGATAGAATATTAAAATAAAAATGATAAATATAAAAATAAATTTCCCTAATTGATGATGAAGTGTTTTAATAAGAAAGAAAAAGTTTTTTGAAATGAAGAAAATTAAGAAGATATGCATGTTGGAGAAGAGGATTAATCCAATTCAAGTGATGGGGTGTAACATTGCTCATCTTATACAAGGCTAAAAAAACAAGTAGAGGTCCAAAAAATCATTGTAAATTAAGGATGATAGGTTCAAACTAGAATAATTTTGAGGAAAAAAACACATACCTCACTGTTCACATATGTTGAACAAAGAGATTTAAATAAAGCCTTTGAGAATTAAGTGTGAGTTGATGTTATAAATGATGTATTGGAACAAATTGATAAAAATGAGACTTGAGAGTTAGTTCCTAAGATCAAAGACAAGAATATTAATAAATAAAAGTTTTTGTTTTGAAACAAATTGAATTAAAGAGGATAATTTTTTAGAAACAAGGATAGATTGGTGTGTAAAGGGAACTCAAAAGTTGAAGGAATTTATTTTTATGAGTCAACTCTACCAATTGAAATATTAAAAACCATCAGAATATTTCTTTCTATTATAACCCAAAGGTAATAATTTTTTTTTCTAATCAATGTTAAGTATTCCTTCCTTAATAGATAATTTTAAGAGAAATTCTATATTGAGAAACCTAATGTATACTTTCTTAGTAAATATGAAAATTATGTGTACGTGTTAAAAAAGACTATATAGGTTGAAACAATCCCCAAGAGATTGATATTAAAATCTAGATACCTTTTTGAAGAAGTTAATGTTTTTAAAAGTAAGATTGGAAAACAAAATCTATATTAAATATGATAACAAGGTATCACTCATTGTCATTATTTATGTTGATGATATTATTTTAGTTGAAAATGATGATGGTTCATGTGAAGAGTTTTCCATATAAATGAATAAGTTATTTGAAATGTGTCCATACATGGTGAAATTAGATATTTTCTAGGATTATAAATTTCTCAAGAGGTATATTATATCTTTCTTTCTCAATATAATTATGCTTGAGAACTTCTAAATAAGTTTGGAATGGAGGATTCAAAACTTGATTCTCCTCTAATTTATCTGGTAACAAAATTGTAAAATGATGATAAAAGAAATGAATTTTATCCATGAAAATTCCAAAAACTGATTAGAGGTTTGTTATATTTGACAAATTCAAGGACATATATTATCTACGTCGTTACACTTTGTGTTAAGTATCAAGGTTTAAAAATATTCTTATCTCAAAGATAGAAAGAGGATTATAATATATGTTAAAGAAAATACAAATAATGGGATGAAATATAACAATAAGAGAAATCAAGATCAGTTTGGTTTTATAGATGTAGATTGGGATGAAAATGTTGATAATAAAGATCTACATCAGGTGGTGTTTTTTATAAGATCCCTATATTTTCTGGAAATATATCAAGCTTGTTTATAGGTAATATTTTTCTTTATTCTAAGTGATTTTTTTGGGTTTTATCTTAGTGGTGTTTGGGTGATAATTTGGAGAATATAGAAGGAAGAGGGGTAGTGCACAGTTGGCACACAGTTTTCCCAAACCGTGCACCCAACCCAAAATGTCATGTGAATCCAAACATAGGATATTTTCATGGATGGCGCATAGTTTTTCAAGCTATGCACCCTTTTAGGAGTAACTGTGCGCCTCAAGCAGTAAACTATGCTTACGATATTTTAAACCCCAAAAAATTGTTAAAAAAATTCCCAAATCCCCATATTATACCCACAAACACCCTAGCTCGACCTATAATCATTTTATTTAATTTTTGGAGGCTCTCAGATGGATTCTAATCCCTTATGACCTCTATTCTTAGAAAATAGACGTTCTGTTGATGGATCTGTACCTCTCCTGGAATGTGGTTTCTTCTCAATTAGATATCTATCTCTCCTGATCGTCTTTCCAGATAAAAGATGGATGTTTTAACTGCTTTTGGTATTAGATTTAGATATATGTTTTGTGGATCTTGATCCAATTTATCTTTTTTCTAGGATTTTATTCAAGATCTAGTTCTTCATCGTGGGTTTGACCTTTCTGTTTCAATTTGAGAAATTTCTATTAGGCGATCGCTCCTCAACAATTTGAGGTAGGTGGTATATTATTAAAATCCAAAAATCTTGAATTCAATTACATATATGTAATCATAGAATTTATAATGAATGATTAGAAATTTAATTTCTTAAATTTAATTTATTAATTTAATAAATAAATTAATTAAGGGATTGTGAATTTGAAATAATTAATTGTTGAATTAATTATGGGGATATTGAGACTGTGTAATTGGATTAATTAATTATTGAATTAATTAATGAGAATTGTTGAGATTATTTAATTTATTAAATTGTAATAATTATTTTTTGAATTAATTTTGGGAATAGTAAGATTATTTAATTGGATTAAGTAATTTTTGAATTAATTAGTGATATTCTGTGTGATTATGGAATTGATTGAATTGGAATAATTAGTTGTTGAATTAATTATGGGGATATTGAGATCACTAAATTGGAATAATTAATTATTTAATTAATTGATGAGAATTGTTGTGATTATGAAATTGATTGAATTGGGTTAATTAATTGTTGACTTAATTAGTAATAATTGTTGTGATTATGCAATTGATTGAATTGGATTAATGAATTTTTGAATTAGTTAATAGATGTTTCGATCGTGGAATGTGATAAGATGGTTAATGTTGATTAATCTTAAATGATGTGATATATATGTGATTGTGATATTCATGTGTGGGACATTGTATGATGCATCAAAAGGCCATAGTGATCAATTTATAAATAAATGTGTGTGGGACATGGTCTACTTCATCAAAAGACCATAGTGATAAATGAGTTGTGGGTTATAGACTACTGCTTCAAATACCCATGGGGTCCTAAGGATAACAACCTAGACCCAAAATTTTGGCATTAGACCATGGTTCCAATTAGACATGATAATGAATTGAGATGAAATGGATAATAGAATCCGATATGTTATATTAAATTATGAATTAGATATGTGGTATGGTTTAGAATCTGGCATGGGACAAAGCAGGTATTGAGGTCCGGGTGTCCTCAAGAACCTAGAGTTTTATGTGTTTAAATAAAGAATAATTGAAATGTAATAATTGTTTACTTATGAATTATACTCTATTCATTATACAACTATATAAACTGTTTTTAATGGATATTGTTTTAGATGTCATCAGTGGTGCCCTACTAAGTTGTAATCACACCCTACTCGAGATTCCAGATCGTTTCCCTAATAGACTTCATGTTTACAGGATATGATAAGGGAAAATGCCCTGTGTTAGATGACTAAGTTGGGTTAAAACATGTATGAGGGAACCAGACATGATTTGAGACCCTCTTAGGATTTGTCAGTGTTTTTATTTATTTTTTGTATTTTTATAATGACACTTGAAACATATTGTCATGACATATCTACTGTTTAGTTTTGGATATTGTATTCCTTTTTTGGTCATCATGGGATACTGGTTTGGGTTGATTATGGGTTATATCATTTGGTTGTTGTTTATTTATTTCCACTATTGTGATGCTTTGATAAAGAGGGTATAGCCTCCCCATGATCGATATTAGACCCTTGCTGCTAGTTGGAAGCCTCTAGCATATAAAGAGGAATGCTTGAGATCATGTGAATAACTAGCTTGGGGAACCAGTGTGTGGCACATTGATTGGGATGTTACAAAGTGGTATCAAAGGGTTTTTATATTATTTTCTTATATATTACTATTTGAAAAAGTTAGATAGGAGAATATGATGAGTCGAGCATTGGTTAATATCTTGTGCATGGGAGCAGCTTACCCATGTACAAAGGTAAAAGCTAAGTACCCGGGGTGGGATTCTTGTATTTTTTGTGTGATGTTATAGTTGAATGTTATTTCACCTCAATTGATGCACTTGCTGTGTCATGTGAATATTGCTTCAAAAGTTCTATGAGATTTGACTCGTGGCCTAGTATGAAAAAATATTTGAGTATACATGTATCATTCTAGGCACTTAGGATTATTATTTGACATTCATCATTCTAGGCATGCATGGGGAAAACGAAATTTTTTAAATGAGTTGTTATGTGAAAGTGATTTTCTTGCTTGTGTGAATTTGAAATGAAAAATAGGTGCCTAATGTGAAATTGAAATTTTTAAGATGATGCAAAGTGTGAAAAAATGGTTTTCTAATGAGAAACTTGAAAATGAGAATGTGTTTACCATTTTTAACCATGACCTAGATGTATGATGGTTAAGGGTAGTGATAACACCTCAGTTATGAACATGTGGTAGGGAAAAATGGGGAATAACTTGTTATGGCTTGACGTAAATACCAATTGTTAAATTTGATAAATTTGTGTTATGTATCCTAAGATGTGTGTTTGGAATTATAGATATATGCCTCCGTGATGATGCTTGTTGAGAGGATGATAGAATTTTATAAATGAAAATGGTCTTCCAATAGTGGAAACTGAGGCACTGTTGGTGACATGTGAAGGGGTCGGAGAGCAGTTATGGGAGAACTTTTCCCAATTCATTTAGTTTATATAGAGAGATCCAGAATGGGTTTGTGAAAATCATGTATGACTTAGCACGGGAGTTCCAGTTGCATCACCCTCCAACTTTCATCGGAGAGGGTGAACCTGAGGTAGCTAAGTTCTAGATTGAGTCTATCCAGACTATACTTGACCACATGAAGACTTCTTATTAGAAAAGAGTCAAATTATCTTATTATATGTTATATGTTCAAGTGAAGAATTGGTGAGACATCCATACTCAGGATCAATATCTAGAGACTATGGAGTGGAAGGACTTTGAAGAGAAGTTCCTAGAGAACTTCTATCCTGATACACTAAGACAAGAGAGGGAAGACGAGTTCATGTGGTTGACTCAGGGGAGTATGTCTGTAATGGACTATGCTGGTCACTTTATTAATTTGTAGTGATTTTTTATAGTGTTGGTAGAGGATGAGGATATGGTGGAAAAATGGTTTTAGGATGGGATTAAATGTAAGTCCCAATTTAATATCTTTAGGATAAATAAGTTTTCAGAAGTCATAAATCAGGCTCTCATATCTAAGGGGAACCTGAAGGAGGCTTCCAGTGGAGGATAGGTGATTTTTGTTGGACAGTCAAGAGATATGACTTCTGAGAGTTGGAATCCTCTCTATGAGAATGTAATCTAGGGTTATAGTAAGAAGAGTAGCGAAGGGGAAGGGTCAGTTATTCATGACCTTGTTCTAGTGATCTTTCACTAGTGTGGTAGGTTGGGACACTTCTATAGATAGATCCCCTAAACACCAATATAGTTTCAAGCCTACGACATGATGGGTCATTTTTATAGGTTTTTTAAGAACCCGTGATAGAAGGGAAATGATATAATTACTAGGAAGAATTAGGGTGGGGGAAGTAGATCTTATACACTATATCAGTATTAAAGTTTGAGTTCTACTGGTCATGGAAGTAGAGGCAATAGAAGTTGAGATTCTGGGAAAGTGAACCTGTATTAGCTAAGTGGTGCAGCTCAGGGGACTCAGACTGCATTATAGGGAAGAGGGTCAAGACAATTACATATATTTCAGCCTACACTAGTGGATAGAAAGGTTGGAACATTAAAAATTAGAGGAACCCTTCTTATAACTTCTACATTATCTAGTTACTTATTTGATATTGGTGCCTCTCACACTTTTATATTTGCAAAACTTGTAAATGTTTTGATCCTGGTGTTGGAGTTCGTGAGCGGGGTGATGATGATAAATACACTGTTGGGAGTATGGTCTATATATATTTGTTTGTGCAATGGGTGTTCTCTTAGAGTTAGGGAGTATCATTTTCTATGGGATCTTTACATCCTTGACATGTTAAGATTTTACCTAATTTTGGGTATGGATTGGTTAGTATCACACCAATCCCACATAAATTGTTATAAATGGAGAGTGGATTTTAAATATCATAAGGGTGTCAACTATATTAATCATGGAGAGTGGGATATCCAGGTGGGATGTACAGGGCCAGTTAATCATCAACTGGGGGAGCTCACTGCCTAGGTTTCTAGTCCGTTGCTTGATGGTGGGAGTGTGAAATAGGATATCTTTCCACCCGTATTAGACCTGTTTCAAGACATGTTTCTTGAATAATTCTTAGGGATTCTACCTGAGAGAGATGTGAAATTTACAATTGATCTTATGCATGGTTCTAAGCTAGTTTCTATTCCACCTTATAAAATGACACCATTATAGCTTCAAGAGCTCAAGGCTCAAATGGAAGAGTTGAAGGATAAGGGGTTTATCTGTTCGAGTATGTCGCCTTGGGTTTCTCCATTCTTGTTTGATAATAAGGATGACAAGACCTTGCACTTGTGTAATGATTACCGAAAGTTGAACCGAATGACTGTGAAGAACTAGTATCCTCTTCCATGTATTGATGATCTTTTTGACCAATTGAGGGGAGATTGTGTCTTCTATAAGATCGACTTGAGAATAGGGTGTCATCAGTTGAGAGTTAGACCTTCTGATATACCAAGGGTTTCTTTTAGAAGAAGGTATGGCCTTTATGAATTCATCATAATTACTTTTGGGTTGAGGAATGAACCTGAAATGTTTATGGTCATTATTAACCCAATATTCCACCCATATATGGATCATTTTGTGGATGCATCTTGGTGTACTCCAAGAATCATGATGATCCTTACCAACATCTTGACATTATCCCGAGCACACTGAGAGAGCATCATCTATACACCAAGCTATATAAGTGTCAATTATGGATTGATTAGGTACACTTATTGGGTCACATCATCTCATAGGAAGGTATGTTAGTGGATCCAGAGAAGGTTTAGGATGTTGTATCTTAGGATTATCCTAAGAACATTTTCAATATCTATAGTTTTTTGGGATTGACAGGTTGTTATCAGACATTCATCCAGAACTTTTCTTGTTTGGAAGAACCAATTTAGAGCTTGAATAAGAAGAGGATAAAGTTTTAATGGTTTGGATCATGCAATAATTTCTTCCAAGAGTTAAAGAAGTTCTTGAAATCAGCACTATTCTTAATCCTACCTAAGCCATGGGAGGATTATATGGTGTTTTGTGATGATTTTGGGAGTAGGATTGGAGAAGTGTTGATGTAGGGATATTTAGTTGTGGCATATGGGTCTCGATAGTTAAGGCCACATGAATGGAACTAACCTACTCACGACCTCAAGTTGGCTGTAGTGGTTTATAATTTGAAGTGCTTTTGGAATTATCTTTTTGGAGGGAAATTTACTATGTATAATAATCACAAGACCTTAAATAATATCTTTTGACAATAATATTTGAATATCTAGGAGTGGAGATGGGTTGAGTATATGCATTCATTCAAATTTGATCAAGAATATATACATAGAAAGGGAAACAATGTTTTTGATGATTTAAGCAGGAAAACTTAGAATCATGCAGTTTAAGAGTCCAGTCATGAGTAGAAGATGATGAATTTGCTGGCTGATATGAATGTTGTGGTCTAGGAGAGTCAGGAACAGATGGCTCTTGTATTAGTTTTAGTGGTGACTATACTTTTTATTTGGATCAAGGAAAGGCATTATTAGGATCCATAGTTCTTTTACTTGAGGGAAAGCCTTGAATGTGGGGAGTCACCTTTAGACTGTACCATAAATAATTATGAGATCATAAATGTTAGGAATTTGGTTGTTTCTCCTACGAGTATGTGGAAAGAGATGATACAACAATTTCACACCTCAAAGTGGGCAGTTCATCCAGGTGTAACCAAAATGTACCATGATCTAAAATGACAACTTTGGTGGTTGGGCATGAAAAACGATATTGTAGTGTTTGTGACATGATGCTACACCCGTCAATAGGTGAAGGATAAGAATTAATGACCTGGTGGTTTACTAGAGTTGTTTTCCATTTTGAAATGGAAGTGGGATGATGTTACTATGGATTTTTTGGTATGTATATCGACAAATCCTCAGAATAGTAAAACTATTTGGGTTGTTGTGGACCATTTAAAAAATGTAGCACATTTCTTGCATATACGAGAGACTTCCTCAGTGGATCAGTTGGGAGACATGTACATTTGGGAAATATTCTATCTGCACAAGGTTCCATAGAGCATTGTTTCATACAATGACTCACATTTTACTTCATGCTTTTGGAAAGTCTTACAAAAGGTTCTTGGTATGCAGGTTTTACTAAGTATAGATTTAAACCACATACAGATGGGAAGTTATAGAATACAATACAAGTGCTGAAGGATATGATATTGGTGTCTTTCCTAGACTTTAGTGGGTCTTGGGAGAAGCACTTAGCTTTGGTGGAGTTCTCCAATAAAATCAGTTATCAAGAAACTATAAATATAGTGACATATGAGGCAATTTATGATAGGTTATACAGATCACCTCTATGCTGGATGGGGAAGGTGAGTCAGAGTTCTTGGGATCGAGACTCATGCAGGAGACATTGGAATAGGTTTAGTTGATTTAGAAGTGTATGGATACGACTCAGAGTATAGAAAATTCATATAGTGATAGATGTAGATGACCCCTAGATTTTATAGAGGGTGATCATGTATTTATTCGAGTGTTGCCTAGATTGGGTCACCATAGGATACGGAGATAGGGAATGTTGTAACCTAGGTTTTTTAGACTATTTGAGGTTGTAGAGAGAATTAGGCCGGTGACATACTAATTGGATCTTCCACAGATATACAGTTCAGTACATGACATTTTTCATGTGTCACAACTTCAGCAGTATTACCCTAGCCCTTCTCATGTGATCGATGTGGATGATGTTGAGATTGAGATGGATGCATCCTTTGAGAAACATCTGATACATGTGTTGGATCATAGTGAGAAAGTGTTATGGGGAAAGACCATGCTGATAGTTTGTGTATTATGGCATCATATCCATGCGTAGGAGGAAACTTGGTATAGAGAAGTGAATATGTGGGTTTAGTGGACCAATATTTTTGGATTAGAATCTTAGAGATTCTTGGGAGTACAGTTTGAGGATGAGCTATTATAAGGTGGGGAGATCGTAACATCCAATTTTTTTTGGAGATATATCAATCTCATTTACGTGTACTATTTTTATTTAATTTGAGTACTTTTTGTTTGGGTTTTATATTGGGGGTTTTTTGGTGAAAATTTAGAGAATATGGAGGGAAGAGGGGTAGTGCATGGTTGGCGCACGGTTTTCCTAAATCGTGCGCCCAACCTAGAAAACCATGAAAACATAAATATAGAGAATTTTCATGGATGGTGCATGGGTTTTCAAACCATTCAACCTATTAGGAGTAACCGTACGACACCCCTAGGTGTGACACATGGTTAGGGCACACAGTTAGGGGAAATCGTGCACCCCAAGCAGCAAAGTGTGCGTACGGGATTTTAAATCCTATAAAATTATTAAAACAATTTCTAAATCCCCATATAATACCCCCAAACTCCATAGATCAACCCATAATTGTTTTCTATTATTTTTGGAGGCTCCCAGATGGATTCTAATCCCTTCATACCTCTGTTATTGGTGAATTGATGATCCGTTCATATATTTACATCTCTCTGGCTATATGGTTTCTTCCTGGTTAGATATCTCTCTCTTCCTCACCTCTTTATAGATAAAAGAGGTATGTTATAAATGCTATTGGTTTTAGATCTAGATCTTGTTTTGATGGATCTTTATCCATTTGATCTTGTTTCTAGGATTTTATTCAAGATCATGTTATTCGTCACGGGTTTGAAATTTTTATTTTAATTTGGTAAATTTCCATTGGGTGATCTCTCATCAACAATTTGAGGTAGGTGGTCTAGTATTAAAATCCCAAAGTATTGATTTCAATTACGTGTATGTAATTTTAGAAGTGTTATTTAATGATTAGAAATTGAATTTATTAAATTTAATTAATTAATTTGGTAAATTAATTATTTAAGGGATTATGAATTTGAAATAATTAATTGTTGAATTAATTATGTGGATATTGATATTATTGAATTTCATTAATTAATTATTGAATTAATTAATGATAATTTTTGTGATTATGAAATCAATTGAATTAGAATAATTAATTTCTGAGTTAATAATGGTGATATTGAGACTATTGAATTGGATTAATTAATTGTTGAATTAATTGATAATTGTTATGATTATGAAATTGATTGAATTGGAATAATTAATTGTTTAATTAATTATGGAGATACTGAGATTATTGAATTAGATTAATTAATTATTGAATTAATTAATTATAATTATTGTGATTATGAAATTGATTTAATTGGATTAATTAATTATTTAATTAATTAATGGGAATTATTATGATTATGTAATTGATTAAATTGGATTAATTAATTATTGAATTAATTAATAGATGTTTTGATTTTGGAATTTGATAATAAGGTTAATGTTTATTAACCTTAAATGATGTAATATATGTGATATATATGTGATTATGATATTCATGTGTGGGACATGATATGTTGCATCAAAATCCCATTGTGATAAATTGATTGATAAACATGTGTGGGACATGGTCTGCTGCATCAAAATCCCATAGTGATGAATGATTTGTGGGTCACAGGCTATTGGTTCAAGTACCCATGAGTTCCTAGGCATGAAAACCTAAACCCAAATTATTGGAAGTGGACCATGGTTACAATTGGCCAGGATAATTAATTGAGATGAAATGGATAATGGAAGGGCATGTGTTAAATTGAATTGTGAATTGGATCTATGATATCGAAAAAACTTCAGCCTGAGATGAAGCATATATCAAGTTTCAGGTGTCCTTGGGAACCTGAGGGGTTATGTGGTTAAATAAAGAATAACTGAATTGTGATAACTGTTTACTTATACATTGAACTTTATTCTTTATACAACTTCATACACTATGTTGAATGAATATTTTTTTGTACACCATTGGTGGTGGCCTACTGAGTTGTACTAACACCATACTCAGACTGCCTGATCGGTACCTGAATAGACTTCATGTTTGTAGGACATGATAAGGAAAAGGTGACCTGTATTAGATGATTGATTTGGGTTGGAGCATAGATAAGGGAATTGAATGTGATTCAGGACCCATTTTAGAGTTTTCATTGTCTTTATTTATTTTGGGTTTTCCATATTGAAACTTGACACATATTGGAATGTCATATCTACTATTTAGTTTTGGGTATTGTATTCCTGTCTTGGTCATCATGAAATATTGGTTTGGGTTGATTATGGGTTATATAATTTGGTTGTGGTTTATTTATTTCTTCTACTATGATGATGTGATAAATAGGGTATAGTCTCCCCATGATCGATATTAGATCCCCACTACTAGTCTACAACCTCTAGCATATAGGGAGGCACACCTGAGGTCATGTGACTAACCAGCTCGGGGCACCAATGTGTGGCACCTAGTTCAGGATGTTATATTTATTCCAAGGATAATGGTGTGTCTATTGGTGCACAATGAAACAAAATTATGTATTATCAAGCACTGATGAATTAGAATATGTGGCTACTACTCAAGACACAACCCAATTTATGTGGACAAGGACTCCATTGGAAGATCTCAAGGTATAAGTGAAGTTTCCATTTCTTATGGGTTGTGATAATAAAAGTGATATCATTTTTTAAGACATCATGTTCTGTATTCAAGATCAAAGAACATTGATTTTAAATATAACTTTATCAAAGAACTTGTGGAAGAAAATGTTTTGAAGATGAATTTTTTTCCAAATGAGGAGAAAATAACTGTTATATTCTCTAAATCATTACCAAAGGATGATATTCAAAAATCGAGGTTTTTAATGGGAGTTCAACCTCAAGATAAAATAAATGATATTTTTTCTAAACTATTTCCAAAGGATACAATTCAAAAACAGATATTGTTAAAGGGAGTTCAACCTCATTTATTTCAATTTTAAAGTATCATTAATTATTCCCCGCTCTCATCTTGTTCTCTGGATATTATTATCAAAGGGGGACAAAAATGAAAACATAAATATCTTATATGTTCATTAATTTATGTATTTATAAATTGTATTTACAAAAGGGAGGATAAAAATGTTTTAGAGAATATCTATTGATATGTGTTTTTCCAAATGGGTGACGGATCTCTTATTTAGGGTGATAATGTATTTAGAGAGATTTATTAATTTGGGAAAGCTATGGGGGGAGACATTTGTGTGATTTTGTGAAATATTCAAACAATTTTTTTGAGTATATATTTTTATTTATATGTTATATAGCTTAAAGGATGGACCTATTAAATGTTATTAATTAGTGTCATTAAAGTAGAATCAAGTACCATGAGAAATTATTAAGTGGTGTCAAGGGATTTGAAAAGTTTCTTTATTATGAGATTTCAAGTGGATCGAGAGATATGAAGGTGTTAGTGTAAGTCAATATTTTTATTTAAAACATGATATTTTTTTTGGTTTTTGGTGTTTCTTCAAGTCACTATAATTAATTCATCAGAATTTCATGCTCTAGAATGTCTCTTTGAATTTTTCAAAGTAGTAACTATAACATCCTTTAGCAAGCATATGCATTTATTGGAAGACCGTGTACTTCTGATGGGTTGAGTAGGCTGGTATATGTTTAATGAATAGGGGTAGTGAATAGTTTACTAGCTACAATGGTTTATTTAGTTATGGATACTATAAAATTGTGAATTAAATGGGTGGATGACCATGATTATTATATGGAAATGCAATTGGTTTACCGGTTGAGGATATCTATAAAAGAGATACAGGGAAAACTTTTATGATGTACTTGTAATTGTTAAGAATTACTATTCCAAATATGATAAAAGTATAACACTGGATCCTTAGATACATTATTGGTAATTATTTTTACTTATAATAATATAAGATTTTCTAGTGTTCTCCCATGGATATAGGATGAAAGTCTGAACCATATAATTTTGGGTATCCATTTACTTTTTCCTATTGATCTTCCTTGATTATTATGTTTATAGTGTGTGTGGAATGTGTCTTGGATATAATGATTAGGGTGTAATAGGATTCATAATTCTAGTGAAATTTGATATATTAGGATGAACCGGTAGTTAAAATTCCACAACACTAAACTACTAATAGATATAAATTTCCATTGAACTTAGGTTCAACCATCTGGTTATTGTATCAGTTTTTTATAATTCCCAACAAGTGGTATCAATGCTTGGTTGGAAATACTAGAAAAATCGGGAAACTTACCCAATTTTCCTTAGTGAAATCTGAGGACCACATTACTTTTCACTTACATAGATGATTCCACAAGGAAGGTATACATTTATTTTCTTAAAAATAAATATAATGTGTTTAGTTAATTTTCATAGTGTAAATCCATGGTGGAGTTTGAAAGTGTCCAAAAATTGACATGACTTAGATTCGATAAATGAGGTGAGTATAAAAATAAAAATTTCTTGAACTTCTTCTAGAAGAAGGGGATCAGGCTTGAAAGAACAATACTCAAAACTACATTAAAAAATAGAGTGAAAAAGAGGATAAACTGGACATTGTTATAGAATTATAGATGCATGCACCTGCACTCCAGAATTCTAAAATCCGACCAATAAGAATTAATCAACATGATAGAATACTAGGTTAAGAGAACTCCAGTCTCTGTAGTAGGACAATGTCTACTAGAAGAAATAAGGTCTGGTAAGTTACTAAAAGTGACACATCTCAATGTATCCAGTTGCATTTATTATAATATTATTGATGTGAAGGACAAAGATAATCTGGAGGAAAGGTACAAATCCTATTTTTTTGTAGGCTATGAAAATAAATAATTTGGATACCAACTATAGAATGATGATCAATAAAATATAATTAGAAGCTGAAATTTAGTATTTAATGAAAAGATTCTACGGAAATATAGGAACTTGGATGAATCATAAGTTAAGGGAAATTGATCAACTACTTAAGTACAAGTCAATCTGAATAAAATACCAAAAAATAAAAAATAATGACAATACCATATTTCAACATGTATTTAATGGAAATTTAATGAATCAACCCAAACACCCTTTTGAACTGGTACCTAACCTGACTTGTCACATACCCACAGGGATTTCCCGATCCCCATGTGCTGGTGAATAACACTTGGGAATGACACAACCATCAGAGGGAACAATTTGACACAACTAGAAATGAAAACATGGCACATATATAAATGAAAGATACATCAATAGATAATATATATATATATATATTCTCTAAGTAAAACCGATTGTAGAAACTAAAACCACTTAAATAAGATATAGTCTCCAAGTACAAGTCCAACCACAAAGGCTTAAAAAAATAGGAAAACCAACTACTCCATGTGAGAGCGTGGAAAAAATCCCACTTTCTCACCAGCAACTATCCATACCAACTGACAGAAAACCTCACCACCACACTATGATGGCTTTCTTCTCCCCGCATCTAAATACATAAAAAGGTCTATGCACCACCAAAGAGGTATGAAGGGTTTGATCTAATAGGATCAGTAGGGTCTCACCCAAGTTATCTATATTAGGTATCTAAATAATAATCCAAGAATACTCAACTTTAAATAAAAACAAAGCATGATAACAATTTAGCAATTTTTATATAAAAAGCATGAAAAAACAGTTTAATTTCCAATTTTTTCACATTTAAAAATAAATCAAGTAAATCAGTTTCAAATCACTTCATAACAAAATATCTCAACAGATATATCATTTAAAAAAAAGCATGAATCACATATAATATCAAATCCATGATGGTACAACAAAACAATGCATGCCAAAAGTAAAAGCATGTGTAACATCACACTAGGGGTTACACTAGTCTAGGATAGCTAGGACATTCATACCTAACATATAGAATCACATAATAATAAAGACACTAGACATATGCATTGATTATACAGGTAATAGGAACACCTCATAAAGTTAACCCCTAAAAGGTTTAACAAGTCCCTTGAACAACATGCCTAAAGAGAATATATAAGACCCAAGAAAAAATCCCCTGATAGTAGATGATACCTATTACTATACCTTCCACCTAAGTACCTAAGGATTCCCATGTGCTATATTTTTCTAAACCAATTCATCAAACCATTTTTAATAAAATCATAATTCTAAAACCATTTCATAAAACCATTTCACAATGCTTTGAAAACCGTTTCCATTTACCCAAAACTAGGGGAAACCATCCTTTATAAAAACCCAGTTCCACACACACAAATAAAAATCAGTTTTATCATTCCATTTCATTAAAATAAACAATTTATCAAAAGATGAGAAATACATTTCACCAAAAAAGGCAAGAGATTGAACCACATACCACAAAACTTAGGGTCGCACACACCCATGAAGAATCCACCAATACGAAGAATTAAACAATGAAAATAGAAGACCTACAATTAATCTACTCAACTTATAATTGCTCCAATATAACCAAAGGGTCGATGAAGAGGAGGAAACAACACATACCTCAAGAACGCACACCTACTGCACCACAACCAACAAAGGAAACGCCACATATAACAAGATTGCACCACGAATCTATAAGAG
This sequence comes from Viscum album, assembly GCA_963277665.1. NCBI lineage: Eukaryota > Viridiplantae > Streptophyta > Magnoliopsida > Santalales > Viscaceae > Viscum > Viscum album. The sequence goes on from OY728125.1 coordinate 564,904,653, forward strand.
TAACAAGAGGAAACATTACCATAGATCAATGAATCCAATAACACAATTCCACAGTGCTTCCTCAATCAAAGAAAATAAGAAGAAAAAAGGACAACTCACCTGGAGAGATAAGAACCAACCAAAATGGTGATTACATATTGAATAGATCAACAAAGATCAAAGATAGAGTCCCAAAATTGCCGAAGAATTTTTCTTGGTCAAGAGATAAAAGAGATGGGGAAGAATTAAATGAAATTTCACTCATGCGACACCCTGAAATTCCTACTCATGATAATTACACGAAAATCCATTTTTTTATTTTATTGAAAATCCACTTTGTGGGTAAGTGGGAAAAAATAGAATCCTTCAACATCCAGTCACACCATCACAAAACACACATTACATAATTCAAATATCAAAATAATAAAATAGAACCAAAACATCATGCCAAGATAATCAACACGCATCTGTTTTATAATTCAAACCATCATCACCGTATATCACGCAAATCCTATAAGCTGACCAAGGAACTACATCGACTGCATTGAGGAAAGTCTCGCCCCATCTACATTTCTTCGCCATCATCCCATCAACTCACCATATTCATTAGAATATCTATGTCAGATCCAACTAGGAGAGGCGCAAAGGAACTTGGGGTTAGAAAAAGTTGAGCAGCTAAGGATCTCTTCAGCACATAACCATTATCAGGCCCAATAAAACAACTTCAAAATAGTCATCATCGCCAAGGGGAATTGAAGCGCCATCGAAGACAAGGGGGGGGAACAAGAAAAAAAAGAGGAGGTGATGAAACTTGAGAAAAAGGATAATGCCAAACCAACACCCGAGCAGACGAAGATCCATACTAGAACTCCACCATTACCATCCCAATCCATCTAGGGAACCAACATATTAGACCAATATTGGGTATTAGTACAATGGGAAAGGCGGAAAGGGAAGAGAAGGAGAAAGCATAAAACTCAGGCTGCATGAGGGAAAGGTCGAGCGACGAGAAGGAAATCTCCGTAAGAGAATAACTGAAACAAATCTGGGTGAGGAAAACACAAGAGAGTTGGAGGCAAGGATAAGAAGGAACAAGCTTCATATCACTAGAGAATGTGGTATAAGAGGAAATCATAGGGGAAGGAGAGCGGTGCTTGAGGGTACAAGGAGGAGAGATCCAGGAGATAAAGGGTTTCACCAGAAGCCTCTAAGAAAGGGGTCAATGGGAGAGGGAGCAGCGACGAAGAAGGGCCTCGCACCACCATAGGAAAATGAGAGGGAGGGAGCGGTAGCGCTGGGAAACCCTAGTGTGATGGAAGGAAACCCGGAGACTCGGGATCCATTAATCATGATAATTACACATCATATAATCCATTTACATTTCATGTAATCCATGATATCCATATAAGCTGGAAAACCCATCACCTTTTTAATTAAAACCTATATTTTGACAATACATGTCATGTAACAATTACACAGTTGGTAACACTTTCATGATTTGTACACATTTTATGAATTGTGTTTGGAGGCCAAGTACATGTCATGTAACCACTTTACATGTCATGTAATTGCCTAACGTACAATATAAAACTCCATAACCAACTCATACATCCTCTAAACTTGAGGAGAACTCTACAAATTCATTAACACATTTATACCCAAACTCTATTAATTAAAACAAACATCCATCCCTGAACTTTAATTAATTTTCCCTAATAAATTCTCTACAACCTCAAGAGTCCCCAGATCAAACCAATTAAAGAGGAAAAAAAGAAAATAGAAGGGAATTACATGAAATTGGATAACCTGATGTTATAAACTCCCCACCATATTAATTTATATCCTTATGAATTCATGTGGAAAAATGAAGTTTGGTAAAGAGGTGAGGCCACTTATCCTTCATCAAAGACTTGTGCTCCCAAGTCTTATTAGAATCAGATCTTTGCCACCATAATACTCTGACCAAAAGAATCGACTTCCCATGTAATAATTTCAATTGAGAGTCAATGATCTCAACTAGATGCTCAATAATGGAAACATCTAGATCTAAATCAATATCTTCCCAAATAAAAATGTGAGATGGATCAACATAATATTTCCTTAGTTGTGGTATGTAGAAAACTTCATGAATTCCCATCAAATGAGATGATAATTCTAACCAATAAGATTACTGACCAAGCTGCTCAATGACCTCAAATAGTACAACATATCATAAAGACAACTTTCCTTGTTTTCCATTAATATAGTGACCTAACTGAGGATAAACTTTCATGAAAACCAAGTCACTTACCAAAAAATCCAAAGGATGAAATATTTGATCTATATAAGATTTTTGTTGACTCTAAACTATAAACCGAATTTGACATGTATCCTAAATCCTCTCATTCATATTCTAAACCAAACTTGTTCCCACCAAAAAATCTTCTCCCACCTATTCCCAAAAAAGAGGTGACATGAACGAGTGACCATAAAAATACTCAAAAGGATCCATTCTGATTGATTATTGATAACTGTTGTTATAAGAAAACTCAACCAGTACTAAATATCTATCCCAAGATTCACAAAAATTTAAGAAATAGGCACAAATAATTTCCTCTAAATTATGAATAACAAGCTTCATATGAATGTTTTTCTATATATGATAAGTTGTACTCAATGTGACCTGAGTCCCCATCACCTCTTGGATACTTTTTTAGAACCTTGTGGTAAACCTAGGATCCCAATCTAAAACAATGATAGAAGGAACCCCATGTATTCTCACAACTTCTAGCACATACATCTTACCTAGATATTCAACTTTAGCAGTGTGTTTGATCAGAATAAAATGATATGACTTTTTCAACCGATCAATCACTACCCATATTTCATTTCTTCCTTGGGGATTTTTGTGGTAATCAAAAAACAAAGTCCATGGACACCTCGTACCATTTCCAAAAAATAACTAGAAGAGGCTAAATAAAACCATAATATTTTAGATGCTCTACCTTTATCTACTGGTAGGTTTAATAGCGGGATACATAATCAGTAATGTCACACTTCATAGCCAGCCACCAGAATCATCATCTCATTCCATAATACATCTTCATAATTCCTGGATGAATGGTCCATGAATAAATATGACAATAAAAAAATGATCTCCTTACTGATTCTTGGATGAAAAACCATTCCTAGAACTGATAATACCATTCAAATAGAGAAACCAACTAGAAACGGTCTCCCCATCATATAAGGTTTCTTGAATTCCTATAAACTTGTCATCATACTACTGGTTCTTCAGAATATACTCAAGGAGATATGATAATAATTGAACAGTGGTCAGAACCATAATAGAAACATCCTTCTGAGTATCCATATGCAACTGAGCAAAAATCCCTATAAGGTTCCACTATTCCTCCAATTCCAAAACATCTTGCGATGACACTTACCTGATAAGAGCGTCTGGAATGAAATTTCCCTTCCCTAGGGTGTAGGTTATATAAAAGTCAAACATATAAAGGTATTACACCCACCGCCTCTATATAATATTCAATTCATTATGATAAAATATATATCTTAAACTATTATGGTCAGAAAATACTGTGAACTTTTCCCCAAAAAGATAATGCCGCAAACACTTAAGAACATGAATAACTGCATCAAGTTCCAAATTATGAATGGGTTAATTATTCTCATGTCATTTAAATTGATTATAATTTTAATCCACCACATGATCATATTTCATGAGCACACAACCCAAAGCAGCTCCTGAAGCATCAAAGAAAACTGTATACCCCTTACCTGGATCAGGTAAGATCAAAATAAAAGCCGATGTCAGATGTCATTTCAGTATATTAAAAGAAGATCGAAACTTGAAATCCCATGTGAATTTCACCCCTTTCCTGATAAGATCATTCAAAGGTGATTCCAACATTAGGAAATCCTTGAAAAACTATCGATAGTATCTGGATAGACCAAGGAAGTTTTTAATCTAAAATAAATTCTATTTCTCTTCCCATGAGAAGATAACTTTTAACTTCTCAATATCAACTAATAATCTATGATTAGAAATAAATTTACCAAATAATTTCACTTCATGAATCTAGAAATTACATTTTGAAATATTTATATTCAAATAGAGATTCTTAAATATTTCAATAACCAAACTTAGATGGTGATACCACTCATGCTTGGATCTTGAATAAACTAAAATATCATCCAAAAATACCACCCCAAAAGTCTTGAGATACTAATGGAATATAAATTCCATGAAAACTCTAAGATTTTTAGTCAAACCAAATGAAATTAAAAGATATTCATAATGGACATACCTACTCAAAAAATATTTTTTCCGATATATCACTCTCCCAAAATCCAAGATGATGATAACCCGACCAAAGAATAATCTTCAAAAACCACTTTCCCCCTTTAACTGATCTAAAAAATAATCCACATGAGGAAAATGATACTTTTTCTTAACCATTACCTAATTTAACTTCTGATATTTCACACAAAACTGGAGAAAATTGTCTACCTTCTTGGAAAATAGTACTGGGGATGCCCAAGTCAAAACACTAGTGAGAACAAAACCCCTTTTCACCAGGTCATCCAAAAAAACCTTGATCTATGTTATCTCTGCTGGTGCCATATGATAAGAAGGTATCAATATCCGCTGCATTTCTAGAACCATATCAATTGCAGACTCTACCTCCCTCTATAGAGGAATCCCAAAGAAATCATCTTGGAAAACATAAAAAAACCCCATAACGATTGCAGGAAGGTCAAAAAAGAAGTAATGTCATCAGTCTCAACCGAAATAGTAGACAAAAAACTCTGCAACTTTTGGTGGGAAGTCCCTTCACAGCCTAACCTCAAATCCTGCACTCCCTAAAACAACCATGATCTCTTATCATCCACAAGAAATGAGACACACTAATGATAAAAATTAAACTTTTCTTGGTGAGTAATGAAAAAATCCATCTTGATGATGAATTTTAATAGATACATATCAAGAATAAGAAAACCCCAGACTAGCTCCACATTAGCTATCGATAATGCACAAGAATGACATCGAAACTACTGCTCTTTTCTCTTCCTAAAACGTGTTGATAACTCTATAATAAAGGACATGGGTTCCAATGGAAGGTTAAGAATATCAATTAAATAGACAGATATAAATGAGTAGGAAGTACCAGTATCAAATTTATCAATCGATAACGAGGATGAAATAAAGATTTTACCTCTCAATATCACTGGACCCACGTATACCTCCACTAGAAACTCATCTATTGCGTAAAGGTGATTCAATTCTAAGGCTTGTGGATGAATCAGTATAGTTTTTGAATCATATAACTGTACCTCAGTAGGCTTTGGATCTGATGATCCCTGACCATATCCAGGAGTAGACATGGCCTGACAAAAACACTGTAGATGACCATAACATCCACAACTATTACACATATTTGTTAGTGAAGGACAAGAATACTGTGTGTGTCTAAACTTTCCACATTGATAGAAAGTCACAAGAACAACACTAAGTGAAAATGGAGGTGATGAAGATGCCTACTATCAAGAACCACCTCCACTGCTCCTGTGATGATCTTTCCACTTCCTCTTTTTCCCTTGTGTGCCAATGAGGCTTCCATTTGGCGGAAGAGAAGGGGAGTAATATCCAAACTTGACTTCTGTGTCAATATCTACAATTATATCCCTATTTAATGTATCTACATAGGTTAAAAGATTTATCATGAATACCCATGATCTGATATCCAGTTAGAAATCTTGGAGGTACTTCTGAGCCTTCATATTATCATTCTTTACAACTTTTGGTGCCAAATGAACCGGCTTAGAAAAATAATTAGTATATGATTACACCAAATTCTATTCCTATTGAAAGGATAGGAACTCTGTAGAATTCACCATCATTAGAGAATATGGAAATAAATTCTAGAATAAGAGTTTCTTATGACCCTTGAAGTTCAAGATCACATGATTATCAACACGTACCATGGAATCCCACCAACGCCTGATAGGACCCTCAAGTATGATTGATGTAATCTACACCTTGATATTATTAGTGTAGGTTCTAGGAGTAGTGGAATCACAGGAGGTGTGGTTCCCAACTTTGATTTTTGAAATAATCAATGATCAATTTGAGATATATACGATGATGAACTCCATGATCCATGAAATGTAGTCAAATAAATAGACAAAGAAGAATTGCGTTAGAACCAAGAGAGAGGGATCAACACATATTGCTTACAATTAATTTAATTAGATAAAGAATTAACTCTAAGTAATTCTTTCTTTATTGATGTGTTCGACGAAAGATCTTCAGTAAACCATCATTGTGTTGCAAAAACCAAACATATATTTTCTCTAGTGGTGATCCACACATGTTCTATGATTCTCTGGACATCACCGAAGGAATATTCGTGTGCTAGCATGGAATATCCTTGCGCTTGCGTCATACGCCTTTGATCTCCTCGAGAACCGATTTCAAAGTTTTCTCCTTGATCCAGTGGATGATTATTTCTCTCCATTCTTGAGAGAGATCTTGAAAAATAGATCTCTCTAGGTTTGAGAGGTTTTTCTCCAAATCCTTTGTGCACAACTGAATAGGCTTGTGCAGGGTTATGAGAAAATAAACATAATTGGCTATTTATATCACTAGGGTTGAAATAACATAATTTCATAAGTTCCCTTATTTATTTTATTAATCGTAGTGAAACCCCATGTCAAATAATAATAATAATAATAATATTATTATAAATTCATGTCATGCTCTTAACTTGTGAATTATAATTAAATATTATTTAATCAAATAACATTCAATATTATTATTTCTTACCGGACCCTTAAACCTGGTCCGAAAATCCTCTATAATATTTATTATGCCTTGAATAATATCTATTTATTTATTAAATAAATATCATTTCATTATTCCCCAATAAATATATAAATATTATATTCATTAAATAGTAAATAAATATTTACTAAATATTCTGCTCACAATATATTCTCTCGAATAACTAGTGTTGGAATAAATGCGATCAGGAATAAATGAATAATTATTAAACCACAATTAGGAATAATATTTATTCAACTTGTTTAATAATATATTATTTAACTAAGATACGAGATACACTTAGTGTGTGACCCTCTAGGCCTCTTTCTCAGTGTCATTAGAAGGAGCATTCTAAAGTCCAAGGTTAACGTCTAACAACACAATAAGGAACCCATAAAGAAAGAATTTAATGCTACAATGACAAGTCACTTCATATGAATGCTTAATGTGTATTATAACCCCTTTGTCTCGATATCTCTAATCAATAAGGTTTCATGCTAGTGACATCAACCCATGTGCTCAATTTCTCTTTCTTTGAATTTCTGGAAATTGAACTTACCTATAGAACACCATGACCATAGATTTATTTAGGGTATATCATTTCAATCAAATGGAATGAGACATATAATTCCATTAAATAATATAAGGGAAAAATCCTTTCTCGCATTATTCATTAATATAGTATTACTCGTGACACACCCAACATATCCTACCTCACTGTGAATATATGTCTTCACAGTTTTAATCAGCACATCTAAGTGTTCGATTCATAATAATCATTAATAATAATGTTAAATTACAAGGACCAATACACATGGTCAAATATAGGATCATTCAATGACACTTATAAATGTGGATTTCCTACCGGTGAGTCTCGTTCTCATAATATCATCATGGACATTACCAAGGGAATACACCATTATAAGGTGCTTCAAAGTACTATGAATATCAACCCCCAATATCCTATATCATTTGTGTCCATCAAATTCTATCATTTTTCTATAGACCATATATTCAAGAATAGTGTCATAGAACTTCTGGGTTCTCATCTTAAAAGGTATCCGCTATAACCTTTTAGTGTGACATATACTCTTAGGAAATTATCACATACAATGTCACACAGAAGAACAATCATGATTTGATAAGGAATTTATTAATATTAAAAACCATAAATATAAGTTATCATAAAGTAAAAAAGAAGTTGGTTATAGGGAACGAACTCCAACAGACTCCCACTTGAACTAGATCTAACTACTAACAATATTCAGTCTATTATCTCTCACATGATATTCATATTTCTACTGAGATAAGCCTTTAGTCAATTGGTCCACCACGTTATCTTACATGGGTACTCTACTCACTGCAACTTCACTCTGATAAAAATCCCTCAAGAGGCGATACTTTTAGAGTGTGTGATTTTTCTGTTGATGCGACCTTGGATCTTTTGCAAGATCCACCACTATAATATTATCAAAATACAATGTGATAGGGTCTTTACTGCTAGTTAGCACATCAATCTCCTAGAAAAAGCTCTGAATCTATAAGGATTACATGGATACATCAGAAGCCTCCACATACTCATAATTTTCTATAGAGTTATCTATAACTAGATTCTTTGAACTATTCTAGCTTATAACTCATTCATTGAGACAAAAAACATATCCAAATTGAAAATTTAGATCATTCTGATCTATCTAAATACCAACATCAACATACCCTCTGATGACAATCTCCTCATCTCCTCCATACACTAGTTACATATCCTTAGCTTTTCTCAAATACTTAAGGATAGTCTTAACAACGGTCTAATACCATTCTCCTGGATCTTTTTGATATCTTCCTGCCATTCTAAATTCATAGAAAACATAAAGTCTAATATATAACATGGCATACATGATTGATCATATCGCTGAAAATTATGTTATATTACTCATTCTACCTTTCTCCTATTGTTTCATGGGAAACACTTTCTTAGAAAGATGTAAACTATGTGACACTAGAACCAATCCCCTCTTGGATTGTTCCATACTAAATCTATTTAGTATCTGGTCAATATATGTACTTTGTCTTAGTATAATCAGCCTCTTGGTTCTATCACGAATGATCTTGATCCCTAGAATTTAGGCTTCTTTGTCTAAGTCCTTCATAGAGAAGCACTTGTTCAACCAGTCCTTAACTGACTGTTAGACTAGTATGCTATTTCCAATAAGTAATATGTCATAAAAATAAACTACCAGGATAACTACTACATTCCCATTAAACCTTTTTTAATCACATGACTCACATTAATTATCAATGAAACCAAATTCTCTTATGGTTTCATCAAATCAAATATTCCATAACCTGGATGCTTTATTCAATCCATAAATGGATCTCTTCAACTTTCAGACCCTTTTGGAATCACTTGGTGTCACAAACCCTTCTGGTTGTGTTATATATACATCTTCTTGAAGGTTCCCATTATGTAATGCAGTTTTGAAATCCATATAAAAAATATCATAGTCATGGTAAGCTTCTATGGTAAGTATGATTCTTATGGATTTCAACATGGAAACTAGAAAAAAGGTTTCATCATAGTCAATACCTTGACATTTTTAAAACCTTTATCCACTAACCTTGATTTATAGGTAATTAATTTTCCTTCCATGTCTAGTTTTCTCTTAAATACCCATTTACACCCAATATGATTTACATAAATAGGTGCATCGAACAGAACCCAAACTTGGTTCTGATACATGGAATTCATTTTAGAATTCATAGCTTCTATCCATCTTGTAACTTCTTATCTACTACCTCTTTGTAGGGGAGAGGTTCATCATTGTCTAACAATAACGAGTCAGCATCCTCAGTGACTAGAAAACCATATCTCTTTAGTTCTCTGACCTCTCTTACACTCCTATATAGAATTTGTGTTTCAAGAACTACTTCTTCCATGAGGACCTATTAAACTTGTTCCTATACCGACTCATGTGTATCTTGATCATCAACTTCATCAAAGTCAATCTTTCTCCCACTATCCTTTTTTGAGGATGTGATCCCTCTCAAGAAAGATAGCTCACCTGACGATAATCAATTTCTTCTATGAGGGATTTTATAGGCAATATCCCTTTATTTCCTTAGGATAACCTATAAAGACACACCTCATACCCGAAGGTGCTAGTTTGTTTCCTGAGAAAGATTTAATAAATGACTCACAACCCCATACATGTGTATGTAACAAATTTTTTTTATTTCCACTCCATATCTAGAAGGGAATTCCGTTTACAACTTTAGTTGGTACTCAGTTTAATGTGTATACCGAAGTTTGTAATGCATATCCCCAAAAGGATAATGGAAGATCTGCATGACTCATCATTGACCTTACCATGTCTAACAAGGTATGATTCTTTATTTCACTAACACCATTACACTATGGTTTATAAGGAAAAGTGAGTTGAGATAGAATCCCAAACTCATGTAGAGACTTAATGAACTCTTGGTTAAGATATTCACCACCTTGATATGATCTACGTTTCTTTATATTTTTACCAAGATGATTCTCTACTTCATTCATGAATTCCTTGAATTTCTCAAAGGACTTGGACTTATACCCCATTAAGTTGATATATCCATATCTACTCAAATCATCAGTAAAAGTTATGAAGTAAGAATATAAACCTCTATATTATACTGGAAATAGTCCACACACATCAGTGTGTACCAATCCTAGAAGCTCTGTGGTCCTTTCACCCTATCCACCAAATAGAGGTTTGGTCATTTTCCCTTGTAAACAATCATGAAATCTATCAAGTGTTTTTAGCTCAAATAAGTCTAAATAACCATGTTGACAGAGATTTTTCAAACTCTTCTCATTTACATGACCACGATGATGATTTCAAAGCTAGGTGTTATATGAGTCACGTGAACTTGATTTTTTATCAATTGACAACACTTGGTTTTTTTAATTTAATACATATAGACTATTATTTAAATTCAATATACCCTAAAATATTTTTTCCTTATAAAAGAAACAAATTTTATTTCTGAACTTTAAAATAAACCCATCAGTATCTAAACATGATATAGAAATTATGTTTTTGGTAACAATAGGTACATAATAAAAATCACATAAAACAAAAATCATTCTTGTTGGAAATGAAACGTGGTATTCACCAATGGAAAGAGCATCCAACCTTGCACCATTGACAGCTTGTAGATCCACCTCTCCTCTGATTTTTTTGAAATCTACTTGGTTCCTGAATTTGGATAAATATTTGAGCACCCTAATCTATATCTAATATACAATGTGTAGAAATGGAAATATTTCACTTGAAAATGAATACACCTTTAGCTTCCCCTTTCTCTTGGGTACAGTTTCTCTTCTAGTGGCCCGACTTGCCACAAGAAAAACATACTGCATCCTTTTCCTTACCTTGCATCTTGATATTTTCCTTCTTAGAAGGATGGTGATCGAGAGCTTTATACTTTTTATAGGTCTTGGGCCCCTTTTCCTTGTTCTTCCTTTTATTATTCATCATAAGGAATCTGGGTTTGTCGCACCCCATGTCCTTATCCACTTGGATAATCTAGGTCATAAGTTTTGATAAAATCTTCTCATTATTGCTCATATTATAATTCACAATAAAACTAGAGAAGGTATTGGGTAGTGATAAAAGTATGAGATTTGTATGGAACTCATGTGAGAATTTAATCTCTAATATGTCCAGGCGTTTAATGTATCCAATAATCTTGACTAAATGAGGGCTAACTGGAGTAGAATCTCCAAGATTAGTAGTAAAAAAATAATTGAAGATCTCATACCTCTCTTGTCTCACCTTCTCTTGATAGAGATCCCAAAGGTGATATATCATGCTATATACATCCATTTACTTATGTTACTTTAAGAGCTCATTAGACATGCACATGAGCCTCAGACCAGTTGGTGAGGACTCCTTAAGTGCATCCAAGAGACCAGGGATCAAATCCAGGCGGAGGCTAATTTTTGGGGTACTGTACCAGGTACTGTCGCAGGAACTGTGCAGAACTATAGCAGACACTGTTTGACACTGTAGCAGCTGGGAATATTCCCTCGTTTGGGCCTTCGGGCCACCGATTTGGTCCTCGAATCCTTTAAGGCCTTCGGGCCACCTAGGCCTTCAGGTTAGTAAGGCCTTCGGGCCACCTCAAGGCCTTCAGGCCACCTTAAGTGCAGATGTAAACCAGACAACCTAAAAAGGAACAAAATTCAGAAGGAGGAGGAGCAAGGATCTTTCACCATAGAAAAAGATAAATAGATTTCAAGAATGAGAGGGTATGGAACCTGCCATCGGGACAAGCTTGTGTATGCACGGGAAAGCCTAGCTGAACATCCATGCGAAGGTGGTGAGATAATTTCATGATGAAGATGCTGGGGAGGGGCAGTTCCAAGCTGTTAGTTTGGGTTGTATGTAATTTTTGAAGCCTACGGGCAATGAATTCCTCTAAGGCCTATGGGCCATGTAAATCTTACGCCTACAGGCCATGTAAGGGTTCCACCTCACCCCTTGAAAGGTGGATTATCATAAAATCAATAAAAAATGAAGGCCTTCGGGCCATTGGACGACAAGATCATTATACATGGAAAATAGGATGAAACACTGAAAATATATAGAACCATTCATATGTTTTCATAGAGAGATAACTCTTCATCAATTTCCTCATTTCCAGGAACAATTGGTAAATGTTCTTCAAGCACATATATTTTTTTTCATGGTGAAGGATGACGTGTAAACACCTATTCCATTCTTGGAAATTCATGCCAGTGAGAAGGTTTTTGTTCTCGAGTATGGATCACAGTGATATGTTTGATGCAATTTTTAATATTGATCCTACAAATGAGATAAGCATAGATTTAGTAATTTATTTGATAAATTTAGACAAATAAATAAATATTATATTTATTAGTCTCCCACTATTTTATCGAAACCCAATAATCCTCACCATTGGATTTGGAAGATTGTGTTGCTTGGATATTCTAGTGGCAAGGATCCATATTTCACTTTTCATTATCCCAACTTTGTTTGGTTAAGAAACTTGAAAAGATTTAAGTAGGAATTCCAAATTCCAATTGCATTGACTCATAGTTCCTTGATCCGTTGAGTGGAATCCCTAATCATTAAATCATATAATTGGATTCCCTCAACCTTTTCCTCTTAGTTACACTAAGTCCTACTTTGGCAGTCAACCCTTTATGTGAACCAAGTCAACTCAACCTAATAGCTCATGTTATAATTCCCCAATAATTGAAATCACCCCCACTTTTGTAGGTCAATCACTTTAAACTATGGTTGGATTATAACCAAAGTAATAGATGGCTATACCGACTTAATATTTTATTGAGGGATTTTATCCTTTATGCATAAATTTCCAATTATTATCTTTATAACATGATTTTTAATATTAAGTGGGATTATATAAGTGATTAACCATGTATTTATATAATATTTACGCATAATTCAGTTTATTTTTGTTCCATCTTGTATTCTTGTTAATTCATTAATTATGTGATCACAACAAAACATCCATAACATGGACCACCTCCACTAGTTTTGGAGCTCTATCCATTTCATATGATTTCACTCACATGTAGGTGAGGGGTAAAGGGGGGTTTATATAAAATAAACCATGAGCACGTAGTCCCTACATATTAATAAGGAGAGAAGGCACACATGCCAACAATTTAATTTAATAATAAATTAAAATGGAACCAATCACATACCAAGGTATGGTATACATTATGATCATCCACTATCATGAAATAAATTACACATTTAATAAAACTAGAATTAAATTATTAATCATTCTTATTTAAGATAAATCACCCTCAAATCGTTTAATTATTATCTTTAATTAATCAATCATTTTATCTTAATCCTTATATGAATTTACTTGATATTATCATCCATTATAATTTTAAAAAATTAAATAAATTCATTTAAAATTAACCTTTTACATAAAAGTACATTGGAGGAAACACGATGAATACCTATCTGATTCTGTCCCAACATGTATTATGCTCGTATATCGTTTTACTCTTGTGACATATATCATACATGAATTATCATGTAATTTCATGTCGTGTACTTCACAGATGATTACACGAATTGTATGATTTTTTCGGTCATGTGTTATGATCAAATGAATGTAAATTAATAACTTGTAATACAACTCATACATGATATGAAGATCTAAACATTACACATATATTAATCAAACATTTAAATATTTATGTATATTAAAACCTATCACATGGAATGTCTTATCTTTATGACCACACACAAGTATATGTCTTAAAGTTTACATATTTAAATAAATAAAATTTAAAGCTACGTAATCTAGTAAGAGTACATGGCATGTAGATCCAATCTACAAGACGTGTATACCATATCTAAAGTACATGCCTAGGGACTCAGCGTGCGAGGAATACTTTGGAAATCTTGGAGTACACAACATGTCTAATGGTCCACACTCCATGTTGACTCCGTGTTTCATGGTCACTAGTCAGGTAGGCCATGTATGGAATGCACGACCTGACCCTAACCTGAAGGGACTACATGTCGTGGCCAATGGGCCAAATAGCATGTCGCCCAGATGACCATGCACCGGTTAATCCTGGTCAACATGAAGAGCATTAATGGTGTAATTAATTCCCTAATCAACACAAAATATCAAATTGATATCCAAATCAACCGTCATGCACTGAACATGACTACACGACACGTAATTCCGATTATAGGGTTTGTAGTCTGGTGTTGTATGACCAAGATCCATGGAACCTCTAGATGAGTTCCTCGATTTTGTTTTAATCATAAAATTATTTGTTTTTGTTAGATATGTGAGAAATGATAGAGGAATAAATATATCTCATAATTCAGATTAAAATAATAATTAAACTTGAATTGAAAAACTAAATTATGAATGCATAAATAACCAATGAAACTAAATAATTATAAACAATTATGTACCTCCCTCTAATACCACTTTTAGGTTCTGGGTGTAGTGGAAGCATGAGTTTCCATAATCAATGATCAATATGAGATCTATACGACGATGAATTCCATGGTCCATGAAATTGAGTCAAAGAAATATACAAATAATAATTGCGCCATAAGTGAGAGAGAGGGATCAAAACAAATTATTTATAATTAATTTAATTAGATAAAAAATTAACTCTAAGTAATTATTTTTTTGTTGATGTGTCCGATGATAGATCTGTAGTGCACCATCATTGCTTTGTAGAAACCAAGCATAGATTTTCTCAAGTGGTGATCCACATGTGTTCCAAGAATCTTCAAATTTCACCAATGGAGTCTCTGGGTTTTCTCACAAAAGATCCTTTCACTTTCATCATCCAACTTTGTTTTCCTCGAGAACCACTTCCAAATAATTATCCTTGATCTAGTGGAGGAGGATTACTGTTCGTTCTTGAGAGCGTTCTTGGAGAATAGATCTTTCTAGGATTGAGATATTTTCTCCAAATCTGTTGGGCACAACCAAATAGGTCTGGCTAGGGTTATGAGAAAATATACATAATTGGGCATTTATATTTCTAGGGTTAAAATAACATAATTTCACAAGTGCCCTTATTTATTTTATTAATCCTTGTGAAACCCCATGTCAAATAATAATAGTATTATTATTATTATTATTATTTCTTGACACGAGTTTAACTTGGGAATTATAATTAAATGTTATTTAATCACATAATATTCAATATTATTATTTCTCACTGAACCATTACACTCGGTCCTCTAATCCTTCAAAATATTTATTGCAGCATGAATAATGTCTATTTATTTATTAAATAAATATCACTGCATTATTCACAAATAAATATATAAATATTACATTCACTAAATAGAAAATAAATATTTATTAAATATTTGGCTCACAATATATTCTCTTGAATAACTAGTGATAGAATAAATTCGATCAAGCATAAATAAATAATTATTAAACCACGATCCATAATAATATTTATTCAACTTGTTAAATAATATATTATTTAACTAATATACTGGATACACTTAGTGTGTGACCCTATAAGCCTCTTTCTCAATGGCATTAGACGGAGTAGCCTAAAGTCCAAGGTTAACATCCAAAAACACACCAAGGCACCCACAGAGAAAGAAGTTAGTGCCACAATGACATGTCACCTCATACAAATTCTTACCATTTAATATAATCCCTTTATCTCAATATCTATAATCAAGTGGGTTTCATGCTAGTTCCATCAACCCATGTGCTCAATTTCTATTTCTTTGACTTCTTGGGAAATTGAACTTGACTATAGAAAACCATGTTCATGGATTTATTTAGGCTATATCATTTCTATAAAAGGGTCTAAAGCATCAAATTCTATTAAAGAACAGAAGGGGAAAATCCTTTCTTGCATTATTCATTAATGCAGTATTACTCATGATGCACCCAACATATCCTACCTCACTACATACATATGTCCTCACAGTTTTCATCAATACATCTAAGTGCGTGAGTCATAATACTCATTAATAATAATCCTTAAGTCTAAGGACAAATACACACATCCACATATAGGATCATCCAATGACACTTATAAATGTGGATTTCCTACTGGTGGGTCTTGTTCTCATAATATCCTTCTGAACATTACCATGAGAGTATACTATGATAAGGTGCCTCAAAGTACTATGAGTCTAAAACCCTAATATCCGGTATCATTTGTGTCCCTAAAATGATATCATCCAGCTATAGAAAATATATTCAATAATAGTGTCATAGCACTTCTAGTTTCTTATTATAGTAGGGATCCATTATGAAATTTTAGTGTGATAACTACTCATAGGACATTATCACATAGAATGTCATGCAAAAGAACAATCATGATGTGATAAAGACTTTATTAATATTCAAGACCATACATATAAGTTATCATAAAGTATAAAAAAAATTTGGTTCTAGGGCACCAAATCCAACAATCATAATTATCCAGGAAGTCAAAGATCTGATCAATCTTGTTCAGCTAGTCCTCTGCCTCTTGCGGTTCATTTGTACCTTTAAAGGATAATGGATTCTCATGAAATAAATCTTGTGATCAATCCATTTCTCCTACATCTCCTGGCCATACCTCAACAATCGTGTTATGAAATTATGGCATATTGTGGTCAACAACATGAACTACTCACACAATAGATTCAATAAAGTTTTTATCCATCAAAGGATTCCCTTAAGGATAATCAACTGAAACCTCCTAAAGAACTCAAATAATATATCTCAAAGTCATACTTCTATACACCGAAACAAAATAAATGATTATACAATAGAAAAATATCATTTCAAACTATAAAAACAATAAGAAAAAGCTGAGATTAACATCAAGAAATTAGAAAGGAGACACACATCCCAACATCCCATGGTAACTTGAGTCTCATTATGGAAATATATGGATAGGAACTCACCTCAACATACCTATAAAGTCCTAAAAATCATATCTCATGTCTCAAATTTTCCAAAATAAGGAATATTGGGGAAAAACCTACCTATAATACCAAACAATAACGAACCAACCTGAATACCCTCTTGAACTGGTACCCGAACCGACCCATCAGATACTCGAAGGGAATTCCTGATCCCCACGGGCTGCCGACTAGCACTCGAGCATCAAAAAAAATCATAGGGAACCGTTTTACACAACTAGAAACAACAACATGAAACATATATAAATGAAAGAGACAACAATAGAAGATATATATATATATATATATATATATATATATATATATTCCATAACTGAAACCAATATTGGAAATGAAAATCACTCAAATAATATACAATCCCCATGTACAATTCCAACCATAAAAGACTAGAAAAATAGTAAAACAAACTACTCCATGTGATAGCATGGGAAAACCCCCACTATCTCACCAATAACTACCCATCCCAGCTATCAAAAATCCTCACCACCTCACTGTGACACCTTGCCTCTCCCTACATTGAAATACATAACCAGGTCTACACACCACTGAAGAGATATGCAGGGTGTGAAATAACAGACTTAGTAGGGTCTCACCAAGGTGTTCCATATCATGTATCTAAACAATAATCCAAGCATGCTCAAATTTAAAGATAAAAAATGAATGGTAATAGTTTATCAATTTTTATATCAAAAGCCTAGAAAAATAGTTTAATTTACCCTTTTTCTATATTTAAAAATAAATCCGGTAAATTAGTTTGAAAGAATATCATAACCAAATATCTCAACATATACATCATTTAAGAACAAAGAATGCATCGCATATCATGTCAAATCCATAGAAGTAAAAAAATAGTACAATCCAAAAGTAGAATCATGGGTAACATCATGCAAAATATCAAGCTAGGTAATGATAGCTAGGAAACCTATACCTAACCTAAACAATCACGCATGCATCAATCCACTAGACATATGAATCGAGTCTAGAGAGCAGAGAAAAATACCAGAAAGCCTACCCCCAACAGTTCTATCAAGTCCCTAGAACAACAGGCCTAGAGAGAAGAGATAAGACCCTTGAGGAAATCTCCTAATAGTGGATGAGACCTATTACTATACCTTCCACCTAAGTACCCAAGTCTTGCCTTATGCACTATTTTTCCAGACCGATTCATTAAATAATTTTTCATCAAATCATGATTTGAAAACCATTTCATAAAACCATTTCCCAATTCTTTGAAAACCCTTTCCAAATACCCAAAATTAGGGGAAATCATCTTTTATAAAAACCTAGTTCCACACACACAAAAGAACAAATCATTTATATCATTTTCTTTCATTTAAATAAACAATTTATCAAAATAATAGAAATGTAGTTCACCAATATAGGCTAGATACGGAACCACCTACCTCAAAACTCATGGCCGTACACACCCATAAAGGATCCACCAACAAGAAGAATGAAAAATGAAAATGAAGGAACTATATTTAATTTAATAATATTAGAATTGATCCAATATAATCAAAGGGACAGAAGAGATGATGAAAAATCACATACCTCAAGAAAAAAAATCATTTTAGCACAACAAACAAAGGAAATGGCCCTTGGAATAAGATCATGCCATGAGTATAGAAAAGGAACAAGAGGAAACATCACCACAGATCAACTAATCTGATAATACAACACCACGGTGCTACCACAATCAAAGCAATGAAGAAGTAGAAAGGAATACTAACCCATAGATATGATAACCAATGAACATAGTAATAACACACCGAAAAATTCATCTGTATCGAACAAAGACTTTGAAAATCACCGGATAATCCTTCTAGGTCAAGAGTAAAAATATTTTTTTGAGAATGAAAGGAAAAATCACTCATAAGACGCCATAAAATCCTTTCTTAAAAATATCACATGTCGTGTAATCTCTTTACACATCGTTTAATCCTAAAAGATCACATACACCAGAAAACCCATATCCTTTTTTAGCAAAACTAATCATTTGTAATTACACATCATGTAATCATTACACAATGTGTAACCCTTTAACAATGTTTACACATTTTACGACTTGTGTATAGAGACAAAGTACACATTGTGTAACCCGTTTACACATTGTGTAATTACCCAGTGTATAGAAGAAAAATCCAGAACCAACTCATGCATCCTTTGAACTTGGGGAGAACCCCAAAAATCTATTAACACATTTATACTCAGATTATATTAATTAAAAAAAAATCCATCCCAAAACTGTAAGTCATTTCCCCCACAAATGATCTTCATCCTCAAGATTCCCTAGACACACACAATTAAAGAGGAAAAAAAGAAACGAGAAGGTAATTACATATAATTGGGTAATGAGACATTAGAAATTTAACCAATGTAAGATGTTCCAGAATTCTTAAGGAATATAGAAGTCAAAGGGAAAGATTTTCTACTAGAGAAATTAGCAGCAAGAACACCATAAGTTCAAGCACAAGAAATTGAAGTTCTGGAGTGTACATAAAATTCTCTGAGAATATTTTCTTGAGTCATATGATCAGTCCAATAGTATGATGTCGAAAAAAACTTATTACTTATAACAAATGCTGGAAAACATGAATGTAAATAAGAGATACAAATGTTCAGTGAATTAAAGTAGTGGGAGTAGGACACGAATGAAGAAATGAATTCATTAAAGTTTAATAGAATATTGGAAATGAATGAACTTCCATAAGGTAAAAAATCACTTGAGAAAAAATTGGTTTACTATTTAAAGAAAGAATATTATAGAATTATAAGATTAAAGGAAAAATTTGTGGTGAAAGGATTCTAGTAGAATAAAGGAATAATTTCTCAAAAATATTTTAAATGGTAGTTAAGCGTACTTCTATCTTGAAAATTATGAGCATTGTTTCTTCTAATGGATTACACATAAAACTTATGGATATCAAGGATATTTTTTTCATGGTTATTTGGAGGAGGATATATATATGAAGAAACACAAGATTTTTGAAGACCATTGGATGGAGGTAATTTTTTTTAAATTGAAGTGAAGTCTCTATGGGTTGAAACATGCACCATGATAGTGGAAACATAAGTTAAATGCTTTTATTATTGAATAAGGTTTCACGAGGAGTGACTATGATCACATTTTTTTTATCAAAAGTCCTAGAATAATGGGATTTATATTTTACTTTTACTATATATGGATGACATGTTTCTTGTAGGTTTGGATATTCAACTAATTCAAGAGCTAAAAGATTTTAAATGAAATATATTTTCCATGCTAAGAGAATCTAAAGGATGAGGATAAAAATAGATTAAAAATATGATACTTTGGTGTTATCCTAGAAATAATACATCTATAAGATCATTGAGAAATTTGAAATGGTGAGAGGTAAATATTTTATAACCCCTATTTATGGATAATTAAAGTTATCTAATGAAAACATGACTTAAATGAAATATGGGTTCTATTACATGGAAAAAGTGTTGTATGCTTCAGCTATCAGAATCTTTATTTATGTGATGATATTTACATGGACATATATTTATTTTATAGTGGGAGTATTATGTCAGTTCATGTCTAAACCTGGGAATGAGATCTATAAATATATAAAGTGGATCATATGATACTTGAAAGGATCAAAATATACAACACTGTGATTTGGAAAATATGATCATATATAATGATTTGTTGGTATATATTTTTTAGGTGATTATGATACTTTGTAAAACACAAAGGGTTTTTTTGTTTACATTTTGCAGAATGAAGGTCAGATGGATGTTCCAATTTTAGACGATGGTTACATTTTCAACAACAAAATATGAATATTTTGTTGTTATATAATCTAGAAATGAGTTAATCCTGTTGATGAGATTGTTAAAAGATATGGTAAAATAATCTAATGTATGTATTTTATTATACTTCATTTAGAGTTCTATCCACATTTCTAAAAATCCATTATTTCATACAATAACAAAACACATTGACCTAAAATTTCATTTCATAAAAAATATACTAGAAGATAAGGTGTTTGAGATATAGAAGATCATATAGAATAATAATATGGCCGATATGTTCATAAAGGTATTAGTCCTAAAAAGATTGAGGCAACATTATGCCTAATTCAGACTCAACTGAATGAAAAGAGGAAGAAGAACACTGCTTGCATGTTGAATGAGTATGTGTTTTTTCTACAGTGTTAGAGGATGGTGAAGAGATTCCATGAAGTAGTATTCAAGTGGGAGATTATTAGTATTTTCAATTTTCTTCAAGTATCCATATTTTTCTCATTTTAAGTTCATGCTTTTCTAGTTTGCTTCAGCCTTATCAGAGCAACAACAACAACAACCTTTAGCATGTGCTTGTGTTCATCGCAAGATCATGTACTTACAATTGGTTGAGAAGGATGGTCATATTCTACCAAATGGGAAATTGAACATTATATCAACTATAAATATTGATTTAGTGTTGAATAATGTATAATGGTGAATAAAACAGATGGAGGATCGTGATTCTATAATGGTAGTGCCACTATTTTACTGGTTGGGGATCTATATAAAAGAGAGGTGGGGTAATTTCTATGGTTTACTTTTCAATGATACATATTACTATAATAAATTACATCAAATATTAACACTATATTATTATCTAAAATGATTTTAATTATTTTTATTTTTGATAATATAAGAGTTCTCAGTGTTCTCTCATGGATATAGGACAAATGTCTAAACCATATAATTTTGTGTTTCTATTTACTTTTCTTACTGATATTCCATTGTGAGTATATATAGAGTGTTCATGGAATGTGTCTTGGATGTGGTGATTATGGTGAAACATACTTAATAATTATGTTTCACTAAGATAGATGTAAAAGTACTAATGGTTGAAATTACACAATGCAAAAGTACTAGTGGAAATGAATTTATAGTGAACTTAGGTTCAACTATCCATTGTTTTTATCTATTTTTTCCTGATTCCTAACATTATTAAATGTTTATTTTTCCTAAATTAAGTTCAATCACATGGGATTATAATTATTTAATGAAGATTCATTAATAATTTCATTGAGTTTTGAAGTGATTTATGTTATTTGGTTTCCAATAAAATCAAAAGAATAAGATTGTTGATCCCAAGAGATGTATTGGGTATATTTTTTAGATCATAAAGAAGAATGTGAGAAGTGAATAAGAGTTAAATTGGATATTATTATTATGTTATATTTTTTTTTCATACATAAATAATATTAAAACTAATATAAAATAGTGTTTATTATGTTAGGTGAAGTATTTTTAGATGATTGGATATTCATTTAACAGGTTTGATTATGTTCAAGAAATATTTGAGGAATACCAGAATTGATGGGTTGGATCTAAATATTTTTTAAGTATTTAAGACTCTATAATTCATATTATTTATTTTAAAATCTATATATGAGTAATTGGAATACATATATGAGTCATCCGAGTGGCATTGATATTTTTATATGATTCATTTGAAGCCATGTATGACTCATATAGAATTCTTTGTGATTCATTGGAACACTGTATGAGTCATTTTGGGATGCGTATGAGTGATATTGGATTTAATAATATATGAGGACTTCATATGACATAAAATTTCATATGATACTGGTTTTCATAATATATACCAATTTTTTAATATAAGAGGACTTTGTAAGATACTAATTTTTATAAGATATGATAATTTCATAAGATATCTCAGTTTCATAAGATACTGGGAAGCCATGTAAGATATGCAGTATTCTCATAAGTTATGTTTACTTCATAAGATATCATACATTGAGAAAATTGAGAATTTGGAACTTCCTAAGGAAGATATTGGTAAAAAATTTAGATTATTCCTATGTTTTTGTATGAATAAAAATATTATAAATGGGATTTGTGATTTGATTTGTTGAACAATGATGGGTTGTAATGTGAAGTAAGTCGCTTCATTGTGAAGGATAAAAATTTGTGTTTTAGTAATGAATAACTAATCTGTTGTGATGAAAAATTTATTTTTTCACTACATGTTACCCTTGGATAGATCTTTTATCTAGAATAAAAGATGAATTAAGAAATAAGAAGAATAAGAGGAGTTGAAGGATCAGTTGTTAGAAATTATTTATTTGAATTGTAATTTCTAATTCAAATGTGCTTATTCTTCCACCATGAAATAAATAAAATAATGTGTCTTGTATGAATTTTGTGTAATAAGTAAAAAAGATAAATAATAGGTATCTTTTAAGATCAAAAGAAATTGATATGAAAAAAAAAATAAAAAAAATACTATTACGGTGATAAAAAAATAGCATGAGAGTGTTGTGTGTTGTGCAGCACATACAAAATAAGAAAAGTAAATTTCAATATTGTAAGGGAAAAAGAAGGAAGTGGAACTAAACAAATGGTTGTGACCAAATTCACCCAACTGGTAGAAGTGTTTTTTGAAGTAAAAGTAGGGATCAAATCCACAGAGAGCAAAGAAGAAACCTAGAGACACTTAGATTTGATGGAGGATTAACTATGAAGTTTCTAACTATGGTATTGTTTGTAATTGTGAAACTAAAATACTAATGTTCATAATGGAATGGTTATAAATTTATGAATGAAACAACAAATTATTTTAATGGAAATAATTAATTGAGATGGGTTGATACTAGTTTTTTGTTAGGTCTATAATGGATGTAATTGTTTTTCTTTGGATTTTCCGTTCACTAGGTCAAGAGGTATCCAATCAATGAGATAACTCCCCAATATAATTATCTAATTTAAAAAGTACAAAATTTTAAGTCTAACCACCAATGAACTTATAAGATCACTTTCATGATCACTCAAAGTAATTAGATCGTACTAGCACTCAAAATATTTCATCGTTAAATTTGGTGAAGATAAAGAAGAAAATAAGTCAAAGAATGGGACTCTCAAACCATGGAACTAATTTAAGAATTTAAGAACATTAAATAAAATCCAATACTATCCCAAGAAACTACTTGGAATCAAACCAAAAAAGGTTTATCCTTCCATTGATGCAAGGATCTCAATGGAAGGTGGAAGTCAACTTATAAAGGAAAAATTGAAGAAGAAAAAAACACATAAAGATCACTCCTCTATAGTGTGAAGAATATCACAAAATATGTTGGGACTATATTAACTCCATAATTAAATGGTATCAAAATTATATGAAGAATAATATAAACATATAATAATAAGATATTTTTTTAATAAATGAAGGTGAATGAAAAACTAACATGAGAAAAATTAATTATGCGATTACAAAATGAAAGGGTAAAATTACAATTGAAAGAATAAAACATGGATGCTAAATCACTTAAAAAAAGAACCTTATATAGTAATATTATGAGACTTTGTTCAATCCCATAATAATAAATTTCTTCCATTTAATTAGTATAGTAAAATGCGGGAGAGAAATCAAATGAAATTGACACTAGTGCAGAAAACGTTTTTTACGTCATCATTTTTGATGTCGGTTATATATAACCGACGTGATAATCCGTGAAACGTGGTTTTTTACGTCGGTTATTTTATAACAGACGTAAAAAATGCTACGAGTATATTTTTAACTTCATTTATTTTAATAACTGATGTTAAAAATCAAGCGCATTTGTTTTTTACGTCGGTTATAAATTAACCGACGTAAAAAACCAAAGCACGAGGGGTTTTTACGTCGGTTATTTGATAACCGACGTAAAAAATGAGATATCGATGAGTTTTTTACATCAGTTATTTTATAACCGACATAATAAACACAGCTTATGAGACCTTTTTGATGTCGGTTATTTTATAACCGACATAACAAAACAATCCGCAGAAGTTTTTTACGTTGATTATACAATAACCGACGTAAAAAACTATGATTTATGATGTATTTTTTACGTCGGTTATTCCATAACCGACGTAAAAAACCAACACGCGGATTTTTTTACGTCGGTTATAAAATAACCGACCTAAATAAATCCATATGTGATACATTTATAACTTCGGTTATTAAATAACTGACATTATAAAACATTTAAAAAATTAACAGGCCCCGTGGAGTGTCATTTAGGATTTTTCGATCGACAGTTCGGCGACTCGTCTCTCTCGCGCGGTAAACCCTAATTGGCTCGTCGATCTAGCTGCGTTAAACTCATTTTGACTTCATCATTTATCATATTTACTCTCCTTGGATCTATCATCTCAACTTGCAACACTCAAGTAAGCCTTCCACGAATTTATTTCGTTCGTTTTTCCCCCGGATAGTCTATATTTATGTTTTGCGATTTTTGTGTTTAAACTAGGTAAGATTCTTCCATTTCGAACCCTATTACATCATTTTGCCATAATAATCTTATTTATAATCCCAAGATCTATTAGATCGACTCGAAATATTCACGTAAGCCTCAACTACATCTATTTAGTTTGTTTTTGTTTCGTGAATGCCCAACATTTGTGGTAATTTTTGTTTTCATTGACAACTAATGATCTCATTCACCTATATTACTGTATAGAATTTTTATTGATTAAATGTACGAATTCGGAAATGATATTTCATGTGTTGTTGTTCCTTATTTTTATCCTCTTTTATATGAGAATCTATTAGACATATAATGTAATGGTTGTTGACCTCTATGGCCCTTCGATGCATCGCTATGTCTCATGATTCCAAATAAAAATGGCTTATGCTGAGGGGTGGGGGTGCTGTCTGGAGGGGTTCGGTGATTCCCAGGGGGTGGGGGGGGGGCTGTCCAAAGGGTTGGGGGGGGGGGGGGGCGTCCATTGGGGTGTCCAAGGGGGTAGGGGGAGGGGGGTGGTGTCCGGGAGGGGTGGGGGTGCTGTCAAGAGGGGTGGGGGGCTGTCCAGGGGGTGGGGGGCTGTCGAGAGGGTTGGGGGGTGTACGGGGGGGGGGGGGGGGTGTCCAAGGGGGTAGGGGGTGGTGTCCAGGAGAGGTGGGAGGTGCTATCTAGAGGGGTGGGGGGCTGTCCAGGGGGTGGGGGGGGGGGGCTGTCCGGAGGGTTGGGGGGTGTCCGGGGGGGTGTCCAAGGGGGTGGGTGGGTGTGGGTGGCTGTCCACGGGGGTGGGGGCCTGTCCAGAGGGTTTTGGGGGTTGTCTGGTGGGGGCTGTCCAGAGGGTTAGGGGGTGTCCAGGGGGTGTTCAAGGGGTAGGGGGTGGGGGTGGTGTCCAGGAGGGGTGGGGGGTGCTGTCTAGAGGGGTGGGGGGATATCCGGAGGGTTGGGGGGTGTCCAGGGGGGGTCCAAGGGGGTGGGTGGGTGTGGGGGGCTATCCAAGGGGGTGGGGGCCTGTCCAGAGGGTTGGGGGTTGTCCGGGGGGTGGGGTGTGATTCTCAGGTTTACTCCATTTTCTCCAATTTTCTATCAACCATGTAGGCGCCATGGTTTTCTTTGATTCAATGGAATTTAAAACTGTTATATTTAACTATATTTTGTTTTAAAAATAATATTCAAGCATATTTTTTTAAATACCCATAGATTTGTTTTATATTTCAAAATTGTTTTACATTCAAATTATGATTTTTTTCATATAAACATATATTTGTCTTATCTTAAAAATATATATATTTTTGATATTTGTTATAGGTAATAATGATTCAAAGTTGGATTACGACACATCGAATGAGCAATGAAATTGAGGAAGGTGTTGATGCCTTTTTGGAATTTTCTAAACAAAATGTTCCAAGTAGTGACATTTTCTTTCTGTCCATGCCTGAAATATTTGAATATGAAGAAGTTGAAAGTAGAGAGATAAAAGATCATATGACTTGTCATGGTTTTAATCCAAGTTACAGCCCTTGGATTTGGCATGGTGAAACTGGACGGAATGTCACTGATGATGATGATTCGCAAGATGGTAACTCCGATGGAATTGAAGAAATGATTCGCGATATTGTAGCAGAACAAATTGAGATAGAACCAACAGTTGCACGTCTATATGGTGATGCTGAAAAACCATTATATCCTAGTTGTACAGATTTTACGGTTTTGTCGGCGGTGTTAAGATTGATTAACCTGAAGGCGAAACATGGATGGAGTGACAGAAGTTTTACAGAGCTGCTACAATTGATGAAAGACATTCTTCCAAAAGATAACGATCTTCCAGATTCACATTACAAAGCCAAGAAAATATTATGCCCGATGGGATTGGGATACAAGAAAATACATGCCTGTCCGAATGACTGCATTATATATAGGAAGGAATATGAATTTCTATTAGAGTATCCTAAATGTGGGACATCACAGTATAAGGTGAAAGAAAAATCACAGGCTGATGTAGAGATTACAAAGCTCCCTTCAAAGGTATTTTGGTATCTTCCTATAATTCATCATTTCAAACGTTTATTTGCTAATTCACATGATGCAAAAAGGTTAATATGTCATGTTGATGAGTGGGTGTGTGATGGAAAAATATGTCATCCAGCTGATTGTCCACAATGGAAGAAAATTGATGCGCAATATTCTACATTTGGAAATGAAATTAGAAATCTCAGACTAGGGTTGTTCACAGATGGAATGAATCCATACCGAACCCTCAGTAGAACACATAGTTCATGGCCTATTTTATTGGTAATTTACAACCTCTCTCCTGAAGTTTGTATGAAGTGAAAATATGTCATGTTGAGTATAATGATCTCTGGTCTATAGAAACCCGGCAATGATATTAATGTTTACTTGTCACCGTTGATTGATGATTTTAAACTGTTATGGGATGATGGTATTAGGGTGTATGATTCTTATAAAATGGAATATTTTCAACTACATGTAGTGCTTCTGTTCACTATAAATGACTTCCCATAATATGGAAATTTTTCTGGATACAGTGTTAAAGGGCATAAAGCATGTCCAATTTGCGAAAAACAGACGTCATATTGTCAATTTCATCATGGGAGGAAAACAGTGTGCATGGGTCATCAAAAGTTTTTGCCTATGGATCACCCTTATAGAAGACTAAAAAAGGAATTCAATGGCTCACAAGAATTTGATACTGCTCCAAAACCTTTATCCCCTGATATGTATTTTTAGAGGGTGAAAAACCTTGATGTGACATTAGGAAAGACACAGAAATTTGGTAATGATAGAAATATTTGGAAGAAAAGGTCAATATTTTTTGAGCTACCATATTGGAGGTATCATGAAGTTAAACATAATATTGATGTCATGCACGTGGAGAAGAATATTTGTGATTGTTTGATTGGAACATTGTTAGATATTAAAGGAAAGACAAAAGATGGGTTGAATGCAAGATTAGACTTACTATCAATGGGAATACGTTTGGAGTTAGATCCCACTCCTAAAGGAAGATGAACATTTCTTCCCCCAACTTGTCATAGAATATCGAAGAGGGAGAAAATTAGCTTCTTTCAGTGTCTTCATGATATAAAAGTGCCTCAAGTTTATTCTTCTAATGTAAAAATTTTGTCTCATTGAAGGAATTGAAGTTGATAGGTATGAAATCACATGATTTTCATGTCATGATGCAACAAATTCTACCAGTTGCATTGCATGGAATATTACCCATTCGTGTCAGAAAGACTATAATGAAGTTGTGTTATTTTTTCAATTAAATTTGTAACAAGGCAATTGATGTGAATGCTTTGAACATTTTGGAAAAGGATGCAATTTTTATACTTTGTCAATTGGAAATGTATTTTCCTCCAACTTTTTTTGATATAATGGTGCATTTAATGATTCATCTGGTTTGATAAATAAAGCTTTGTGGACCTGTATATCTTCGTTGGATGTATCCTTTTGAAAGGTATATGAAAATATTAAAGGGGTATGTTAAAAATCCATGTCGACCTGAAGCCTCCATTATTGAAAAGTATATTTATGAGGAGGTAGCAGAGTTTTGTACGAGCTACTTGGCTGCGGCACAACACATAGGTTTGCCTCCATCTCTCCATGAACGAGTTAATAATGAGGGAATGTGGATTCATGGATTGAAAGTCAAATCATTGTCATCTGAACAGATGAAGAAGTTAGAATCATACATCATGAATAACATAGCTGATTCTCAACCATATATCACATTGTATATTAACGAGTTGAAACAATGTCATCCAAAGAAGAAAGAAATGTGGATTTTGAATGAGCACAAAAAAACTTTTTTGTCATGGATTAAAAAGACTTTGCTTGGTAGATCAGATGTATCAGAGACATTAAAATGGATAGTGGGTTGTCCATGTTTAAATGTGATAACATGGTCCGGTTATGACATTAATGGTTATACATTTCATATGAAATCTCAGGACAATAGAAGTGCAGTTCAGAATAGTGGTGTATTGGTGTTTGCAGAAGTAATGAATTTTTCGAGTGCTAAGGACAAAAACCCAATTTATGCATCAAGTGCATATTATGGAGTGATTGAAGACATATGGGAGGTTTATTAATTTAAAATTAAAGTTCCTATTTTTAACTATAAATGGTTTATCGGTAAAGACAATGTCAGACACGATGAATTTGGAATGACACTTATTAATCTGAATAGATTGGAAGACACAACTAATTCTTTTATAATGGAAACAAATGCAAAACAAATTTTCTATGTAGTAGATCAATCAGATATGCAGTTAGATGTTGTTTTAAAAGGGAAAAAACAATATGTTGGTGAGGATGAACTTGATGAAGATGCTGATTTATGTGAGATCCCTACTTCCATGGAAAGATTAACAGAACATAATGATGAGCATGTTGAAGACATAGTTTGTGCCATAAGGAATGATCACGATGAAGGAATTTGGGAAAAGAATCCATTTGTACATTCCTAAAATTACAGGTAACATATGTTTATTTCTTGTTTACATTTATTTTTTTCATAAATGTTAGATATTGTATGTTTTTTATTTATTAAAACATGTTTTAAAACAAAATAAGTACAAGTTTTTGTTTGTTTTAAGTTTGTTTAGTTTAATTTATCATGTTTATAACCATTACATGAATTATATATCTATTATTTTTGTTCAGTGACAATTACTTTACCATGTTTACCAAGTTTACCATATTTACCATCTTGACCATATTGACCATCTTGACCATCTTTACCATTGTTTAACATGCTTACCATATTACCAATGTTTACTATTACATAACTTAGTACACTTTTCTATTTTCTGATTACAGAAGTATTAAAATATTTGAATTTGTATATTTGTGAACTGACGTTTGTTTTTTTATTTTAAGGATAATGAAAGATCATTCAGTTGATCAACCACATGATTCTGGAGATGAGAATATTTTTGGTCATACCTCTGGGGATGAACATTCACATGCTCCTATTAAGAAAAAGAGTTCAAAGGTTGGTAAACGTGGGTGCACACGTTTACCAAAATTATCAATTTCCCATACGCAGGATCAGAGGATAGTCATTGAGTTTGATGATGATGATATTCCTAGAGGTATGAATGCAAAATATTTTAAGAGTTTTGTAGAAACTCAAGCTAAGAGAAAAGTAAGAATTCTGTATGATGATTGGAGAAGTGTGGATAAAGCGATAATCTCTCAGTTGTGGGGTACAATTTTGGTAAGATCTTTTGTCATTGTTTGACTATTATTTTAATGTTTCTAGTATATATAATATGTTTAACCTCTTCTTTATCAGATGACATTTGATATTCCTGACACTGGAGGAGTCAGGAAGAAATGATTATCGTTGGATTCCAGGAGATGGAGGGATTTCAAATCAACCCTCTCATCTGATTTCATTTATGGTCATAGGAGTCATGACAATCCATGTCGTATATATCCTTTTATAGATGAAGACACATGGAGACAATTTTTTGAAAGTAGAAGAAAAGAGTCATTTCTGGTAAGGGCAATGTAAACTTTTATAAACTTTCTTATATAAATGATTTTATTAATGTTATTTTAATGATTTCTTATTCTTAAATTACAGAAAACAAGGAAATATAATCAGGAGATCCAATCGAAAAATGTATACCCTCATAGTTTATCTCAGGGAGGGTATGCATTATTGGAAGAACAAATGATGGAGGAAAATTTTCAAAAACTAAGAGCTGAGTCTTCAAGCTCTGGAGAGGTGGCCCCTCCATCCCCTTCATCTAGACATGAAAAATGGAAGAGTGCTCGGAAGGTAAAAAAGGGCAATATCTTTCAGAAGAATCAAGAATCGTAGCTGAGAGTATTGTAAGATATCTATTTTATTTATTTAAGTTAACTATTTTCTTCATATAATTTCAATCATTACAGAAATGTTCAATTAATTAATACAGGACTCTCTTGAGGAGCAAAGTTCATAGGGGACATTTACAGCTACTGGGAGGGAAGATATTTTATCTGCAGCATTGGGAAGGCCCGAACATCCTGGTTGTGTAAGAGGATATCCGACAGGTGTATCGGTAAGAAAAGTGTTGCCACGTTCTTCAACTTCTAACGTTGAGGGGGTTTATAAAAAAAATAGAATCCTTGGAGGCTGAAGTTCAAAATATTAATGCGACGATGGAGGAAAAGATTAGAGTGGCAGTGCAGTCTATGTTTGCAGAAATGCAAAGACAATTTCAGACTGTAGCTCCCACTCCTCCACCCCCCCTACAAACCCCATTATTTATCCTCCACCTCCTCCAGTAGCTTCCACTCCCCCACCTCAGCCTGCAGACCCCATTTTTTATCCTACTCCTCCGCCACAGCTTCTTACTTATTGCGAGTTGTATTTTGATGATTCCCAACATCATATAGTAGCATATGGGTTGGTATATTGTATAGGAGATACAGTTCATCATCAACAATTAGAGGTAGAGAATCAGAGGGTCACTGTACATGATATTATAGATAGATCAGCTATGGTACCAATACCTACAGATGAGGTGGCAAAAGTTGGACAGAGTATTAGCCATTTTTTAATTTGGCCATCCAGACTTCTTCGACTCATTACCATAGAGGTATGAATGTTATATCTTTTATTTTATTTTTTTATTAAAGTTGTTTTATCATTTGAAAACTAATATATTTTTCAATTTATTTTTACAGGAATACTTCAAAGGTAAAGAAATACTATATAGACAACAACAAAGACAAATGGTTATGACATCAGATACAGATTCTAGTAGTCTTGACAGATTGTCAAGATATTCAAATTTTTTGGTGGGTCATTATGAGTTTCCAATGGAAGATCATGTTTGTGGATGTGAAATAAGTGTGGGGATTATGAAAACTGATATCATGGATCTTGTTACTAGAGATAAGTTGGGCATCAATGTGGTGAATTTTTTTTGCATGTAAGTCTTAACACCTTTTCCCTGCGTTATATTTATTAAAAATGTATACTTATGTTTGTTTTGTATTAGGTATCTTTATAAAATTTGTGAGAGGAATGAGCTGACAGATGTATATAGATTCATGGACCCGCAATTGATTTCCACTGATGCATGTGCATTGAATGAGGAACAAAGAATGGTTTATATTGCTGAAAGACTTGAAAAGAATATAGTCACACAATGTTGGATGATGCCTTTTTGTGAGAGGTATGAAACACATTTCTATCAAAGAGTTAATTATCTTTTAACATAAAAAACCACTAACGTTAAATTTCCTTTTATCAGTGATCATTGGATGTTAGGGGTTTTTTGCCCAAGGGAGAAAACACTTTATTGGATATGCTCTGTCCATGCTGATGTGCGGGAAAGTTTTAAGAATATATTGGAAAATTAAGTTTCAATTTCTCAATAGTTTTATATATTATAATGAATTTTAAATTTACCCCATTCGTATTATTTTCTAACAGTGCATGGGCCTACTTTCGAAAAAACACAAAGAAAAGGAGTGCAAAGATCAAATATATAAATGCGAAGGTAAATATCCATTTATAATTTGTAATTTTTTATTTATTACATAAAAATAATATATTGAATTTACACTCATTCAAACAAAATTGTCATGAACAACAAGGCGTCATCGAATGCAGATATTATATGTTAAGATTTATGTATGAAACAATAACAACTGGGACAGTTGTGAATTTTGACCTGGTACGATTTCCTCTTAAACATTGCCATAATATTTCAATTTGATTTATTCATTATACACATTAACTACTTTCCTTTTCATTTTTAGCTTTTTGATGACCCTCAATCATATAATGCTGAAGACATAAAACACTTACAAGTGGAGTGGTAAAATTATTTTACAGGTTTGATTGAATTTTAGTTGTTTGTAATGTAAAATGTAATTTTTAATATTGTCATTGTAATTGTGTATTTGGTAGTTGTTTAGGTTGGATTTAGTTTTTTTTGAAGTTGAAAGTGTAAGTTGTTAATGTTATATATGTGAATGTTTAATTTTTCTCTACTTCTTGTTTTGGTCTACTTATGATGGTTTTTCTGGTATGGATTTTGGTCTGTGGGGGAGGGGTTCCAAGGGTGTGGGGATGTGTTCAGTGGGGTTGGGGGGTGTCCAGGGGTCTGGGAGGGCTGTTCGATGGGGTGGGGGGGGGGGTAGTCCAGGGGGGTGGGAGGGCTGTCCAGGGGTGTGGGAGGGCTGTCCAGGGGTGTGGGAGTGTAACGCCCCAGGTTTTATAAACTGGTTCAAGTAAACAATGTTGTGCTTGTTAATGATGTCTCTTGTTTATTCCTTTTTATGGTTTGTGTGCTGATAAAGAATTCGAGTATAAATCAAACATGAAGAATACGATAAACTGTTATATATTTAAAAGATACATTACAACAAGACCCATCTAATTGAAAGTACCCTACACAAGACCTAACACGGCCGCAGCAAGACTACAAAGAACCACAACACGGGCAATCGGATAGTCGTCGTCTTCAGGGTCCATCAGTGTGAAAAGTATAACCGCCAGAATCACCGCGCACGCACTCAGCACCAGAGGTATGAGGAGAGCCATCCTCCAAGGATCCGGTGTTTTGAAAAATATAAAACATCCTACCCCCTTGCTTTTATAATGGACCTCTAAAAGGAATATGACCGTTTTTTTTGACCGTTGGGTTCCAAGGGATTAAGTGTTTTTTTATTTTGTCCTTATAATGCTTTTATAATATTATGGTATTTCAATTTTCTCTTATACAAAATATTAGAATTATATCTTCAAGTATTAAAAATAAAATATTATTCTTGCAAATGAATCTATTTTGATCATGATGATATTTATATGATGGAAAACTTGGTATTCTTTTAAAATATGACGAACATCAAGTCTACAGTGGTATCAGCAATAAATGAAAAAAATGTATCTTTTCGGATCTCTAAAACTATGTGTTTTAAATTAGAGAAAAACTACGGGTATTTTAACCACAATTTTATCAATAAACAAGTAAAGCAAGTTATAAATTGGATTTTAATGGTTATAAGATCATAGTAGTTATAAAAGTGTTGTATTTAAAATATATATATATATATTTTTAAAAAGAAAATAATAGATATATCAAATAGTATCATTTGTTTACTTAAACTAAAATGGGATTTTTGGATTTGGAAATTATGAGTTAAAAGTACTTAATATGTTTTATAAAAATTCCA
This sequence comes from Viscum album, assembly GCA_963277665.1. NCBI lineage: Eukaryota > Viridiplantae > Streptophyta > Magnoliopsida > Santalales > Viscaceae > Viscum > Viscum album. The sequence continues at coordinate 564,939,404 of OY728125.1, forward strand.
AACTATAATGTACCAGTTATATATATATATATTGCGAAGTATTATAAATTCTAATTTAGCATTTATTAAACTTTTTTTAACACACTGTTTATACTCGGCGAAACACTTGCTGGCCATGCAATCGTCCTCCTACCGTCCGATCTCACCGAGGAGGATCTCGGCCGTTGTTGTGTTTTAAAAATGCTCAATACATCGCAGCCGTCCGATCACACCCTAATCGAATCCCAGCCATCGCGTTTTTTTACTGATTCTCCCGTCTTCTTCTACCTCGCACCAGGGACCCGCGAACCAGTAGCAAGTTTGCCCGAGACGCCTCCTCTCCACTGCTCACGTTGACCTCGCGCACCCACCTCCGTAGGCTCGGCCTAACCTCCCCCGGATCTTCTCCCTTTAAGGACTGAGAAATCCCAGTGAAAACAGGACCTCCGGAGCCAACCCACGCCACCGCGACACCAGCCTCGCCGCCGCCTCGCCGTCGCCTCGCCACCGGCCACCAAAGCTCCTCCTGGTTCACCGGCCACCCAGCAAGCCTCCCTCCGGCGAGCTCCTCTCTTGAGCGGTAAGGGTTCCATGCTTAAGCGTCTTTTTTTTCAGAACCTACCCATGCTCCTCGTTACACTTTTATATACATGAAATATATATATATGTATATACGGATTGCTTTTACAAGTGCATACTTCTCACGTTTTCCATTTTAAGCAAACAGGGGGCTCCTAAGGTGGTTTTTCTCTCGGGTCTGCTAACATAGGGGATGCCCCCACCTCCTTATAATTTCAAAACCCCAATTTACACACTTCTTACACTCGGTTATATGATATGTATATATATAATATGTATTTTCAGTATATGTACCGTGTATCTCATCTTTTGAAGACTTGGTGAGTGGCGTAGGAAATGGTACCACCTTTTTCTTTCTCTTCCTAAAAAGATTTAAGTATTTTATGAGTTTGCTAATATATCCCTTTGGATAGTCTATGTACACATTATATGCATAATTTTTTTCATATGTTTGGGTATACCCCCTTAACCTCTTTCAGTCTAAGGTATTCCAAGGAGGTTGTTTTTATTAATATTTATTTGAGTACTTATACAAGGGTAGTTATGAAGGGTTTTCATTTTAAGCAAAACCATTACACAACATAACACACACATATATATATATGTATATATTTTCGGATGCTTGAGTATACACTTATATATATAGGTAACCATACAAAGTCTTTTTCTAATATTTCCATATAAATCAGTATTTTAAATTAGGAATTATACATTTGGAAATGGTCTTTTTTATTTAAAATTCCTAACAGGTATGACCTTTACGTATGCCTTGTATATAGAACTATATATTTTTATGTATTGGAATGGAAATGTGTTTTGGTGTTTATAATTATCTTTGAGAAATATCATTTGATGCGAACTTGTTTTTTTGGTTTAAGTACAATTATGTTATGGTTAAAAACAAAGCTTTTACATGTTTATGTATTTACAGTTTCATGAACATTTAAACCCCCATGAGGTATTGAATTTCAAACTGAATAAATGATAAATAGTTAGAGGTATTAAGATTTTTATTGTACCGTGTTTAATTTATGAGGAAACCGATATATATAATGTGTGTATATATATCGTTATGAATGTATTTATAAGATTAATATCTGAAAACCCTAGTTTCAAGAAATGGTTATTAATATTTCTATGCATGTAGAATTTTAGTACTTGTCTATGCTGTTTTATATTTCTATGACTAAGGGTACTCCAATGAACTTGATTAAAGTCGCCCTTGAAATGATTTGTGTTTTTTCCAAAAGGATATGCCCTTGACTATTTTAAACTTGCATTAAAAGGATATGGATTTAAGGGTTATGTTAATGTGTATAAATCCTCTATTATTTTTATACCAAACTCGTTGCAATGATTTTTAGTGGGAAGAGTGTAACATTAAATTCTATGACCAGAGAAGAATAATAATTAATGAAAGATATTATTTTTAAAGTGGTTTATTTCCAAGAGTCGGAATTTTAAAGATTGCAAGTGTTTATTATTTTTATACCAAGCATGCCGCAGTAATTCTTAGCGGATGGAGATTTTTTGCAAGTACTATGACCTGTGAAGTACAATATTTAATGCCAAGTAGTTCTTTTCCATGCACTGGAATTTTAGAAACTCATCATTTAATAACCCTTGGGAGCAAGTCTCTCACATTCATCATTTTATGTGCTTAAATAATTGTTCTACACACATAGTATTCTTGCTTAACCATGCCTTCTTTTATTCCATATTTTCATGTTTATCTGTCATATCATGTATTTGTAAACCAGTTATGTAATTGTTACCTTATTAATATTATTCATGCATATGACTCAACATGAAGAGGAACTAAGAACTAATTACCCAAAGTGGTATGGGACACCTTGGGTAATGAGAAATGAAAATGGTATTACCCAAAGTGGTATGGGAAACCTTGGGTAATACGAAATGAAAATTAAATATTCAAAGTGGTATGGGACACCTTGAATATCTGACCCTATCAACATGTGAGAAATGTATGGGACTACCCAGAATGGGGTCCGGTAAGAAGAAAACCCTCCAGGTTGGGGACTGATTAAAGTAAGCCCTCCGGGTTGGAGACCGGTAAAAGTAAGCTCCTCGATGCATCGATAGTTCTCGAGACAGTCAGATTGGTTTTTTACCCTTAGGTCATGGCACAAGGCCTTGACACAGAGACCATGAGTCCTTCAGCATGCATTTCTTTGTTTATGACCAACCTAGTGTTTATTCCGATTAGAGTAATAACCTTGGTTATAGAACCTTACCCATGAGTACCAGATAAAAAGAGAAACACAAGACATATGATATGGCAATGTTGATGCATGACCAATTTATTTTCCAGAACTTCATTTCAAATGTTGTATTTCAATTATCATGTCATAATGTTCATATTTTGTGTAGATGATGCGCTTGTGCACGACTCTGATGACATTTTCATCTTGTTGTTCATACACACTTTTCTTGTTTATAGACACTTTACTTCGTACAACCCATGCCTTTTTATTATTATGCTTATCTTGTTTTCTAAGTGAGTTACCGCTAAGTGTTTTAGTGCATACATATGAAGTACTTTAACTCTGGTGTATCAACCTTTGTTTAGTCTTGATGTTTTTCTTTTAAGAAATTTTCTTAGTATGGAAAAGTATTTCTCAACGTAGTTTTCAAAAGTTTTATCTAAGTATTTTCAAAAATCCCTTACTGAGTATTTCAATGCTCACCCTATGTTTTATGTTAAATTTTTACAGGTTGATAGAGCCTTTCCAAGACTTGGATGTTTGTTCTTAGCTCAGAAATAAAGAAGTAAAGCTGTTGTCTCTGATTCTCCAGGATCTAAACCAGAAAGTTCCTCCTGATGGGTTATGACGTGTGACTTATTTGTTTCATTTGTACGAAATAAATTGCACACCATAACCGAAGCACCGGCACCGGGCTACCGGGGTCGGGGCGTCATAGGGAGTGCTGTCCATGGGGTGGGGGGGGGGGGTATACATGAGGGTGGGGGGGTTGTCTAGGGGTGTTTGGGGATGTCGAGGGGTGTGGTGGGGGCTGTCAAGTGGGGTGAGGTGGTGAGGGGGTGCTGTTCAGGAGGGTGTGTGTGTGGGGGGGGGGGGTTGTCAAGGGGTGTTTGAGGCTATCCAGGGGGTTGGGGGGGCAGTCCAGGGGTGTGGTGGGGGCTCCAATGGGGTGGGAGTTGTCAAGTGGGGTGAGGGGGTGCTGTTCAAGAGGGTGGGGGGGGGGGGGGGTTGTCGAGGGGTGTTTGGGGATGTCCAGGGGGTCGGGGGCAGTCCAGGGGTGTGGTGGGGGCTCCAATGGGGTGGGGGGGGGGGTTCCAGGGGGTATACATGAGGGTGGGGGCTCCAATGGGGTGGGGGAGGTCTGTCCATGGGGTATAGATGAGGGTGGGGGCTATCTAGTGGGGGGGGGTGGGGTTGTCGAGGGTTGTTTGGGGTTGTCCAGGGGGTCGGGGGGCAGTCCAGGGGTGTGGTGGGGGCTCCAATGGGGTGGGGGAGGGCTATTAATGGGGTATAGATGAGGGTGGGGGCTGTCTAGTGGGGTAAGTTTTATATGTTATCAATGTAAATGCTTAAATTTTATCTCCTTCTGTTTTTGTGGTACGATTTCTTGATTTGTTTTCTGGTCGATTCTGGGGGAGAGAAGATGACTGCATTCAATTTTTTTTTAAAAAAATTGGCTTCCACGTCGGTTGTAAAATAACCGATGTGATAAAAAGCCTGGGAAATGGTTTATCACGTCGGTTATTTAATAACCGATGTGATAAAAGGAATGGGAAATGGTTTATCACGTCGGTTATTAAATAACCGACATGATAAAAGGCCTGGGAAATGGTTTATCACGTCGGTTATTAAATAACCGACGTGAAACACAGGGGGCTGGGTTTATAATGTCAGTTATTATATATCCGATGTGATAAACCCCCATCCTCCCTCATTTATCACGGCGGTTATATAATAACCGACGTTCTAAACCAGTCCGGGGGGGGGGGGGGGTCTCACATCGGTTAATAAATAACCGGCGTGATAAACTATTTCCCATGCCTTTTATCACATCGGTTATTTAATAACTGACATGATAAACCATTTCCCATGCCTTTTATCATGTCGGTTATTAAATAACCGATGTTATAAACCCTTCCCATTTTCTTTATCACGTCGGTTATAAAATAACCGACGTGATAAACATCGCGATTTTATGTTTTTGACATTGGTTTTTAAATAACCGACGTAAAAAAAATTATTTATAACGTCACCTGTATTTACGTTGGCTAGAAACCAACGTAAAAAATGAAAAATAATCGATGTAAAAATGTATTCTGCACTAGTGTGAACTTTTCAACTTTGACCACAAAAAATAGGACTAGATTCATCCCCCTCTTGGCATGAAATTAATTAATTGAATATAGAAGAATAATTGATGGTAGTATTAGATAAATATCCTTTTTCAGGTTTCCTTTAATATTTTTCAAAATTTCATGCCAATTGGATAAGTCATTCGGAAGTTATGCTTGAAATAGTTGCCTGGTTTTATGGGATTTCAAATCTAGAAGACACATTAGATGTCAACATGGGATCCCTGGATCTCCCTGAAAACTTCAGAATTATCTATTTACGTAGTTTAATTAAATGATCCCCATAATGTTATATTTCTATATTTAAAATTTGGTCTTCATGGGTCTTTATTTGTGGGCTCCAATTTTATATGGTGGGCCTAAGGCCCATTATTCTTTGTTAAGGAATTTATGCGTTCATTGCAAAAAATATCCATATTACCTTATGATTAATCCATTGATAATAACATAAAAAATGTTCTAATAAAATTGATCAATAGTATCCCAAAATATAAAATCCAAATAATGAATATATATTTTTTCCACAAACAAATGATTGATTGGGCCCAAATTTTCACTTTAAACATGAATTGCACATGTGATGAGAAATGAAGTTCAATTTATTAAATGCACTAAAATTAGTGTTTATAGACATTGAAAAACAAGAATATTATAATATAATAAATTAATATTGTCCTCTTTTAGTGGCTAATCACACCCCCAACTTGATTTTTTCTAGTCCCAAGAAACAAATTTCTCAAAAAATTGAAATTGAATTCCATTTTATAAAAACATTTTAACATAAAATGATCAACAAAAGACATCATGATGAAAAATCATGAATCCCATTAAAATAATTTCTCCCCATCTAGGTTCGCAAGTATATCCCAAGCCCAAGCCCTTTTCTTTGTTCAAATTCATTTCCAAATTTCATCCAATTTCAATTAAGCCTGATGATGTGTTGTATTTATCAAAAGACATGGGGCCCATTTTTTTATTCAAGGGAAAAATGGAAGTGCTAGGTGGGAATCACATTAAACCTTAATATGAGTATCCAATTTTTTTTGTTTTTTTTTTGTAACCACGATAGATATGAAAAACTAACTCTGGGAAAGAAAAATATGGAGTCATGATCTCCAAGTGTCGAACGCCATGCATATTTTCAATTCCATGCTCTACAATAGAGATCTTAATCATAACTCTAGGAAAGAAAACTATGGAGTCAAGATCCCTAAGTGGTAAATTCCACAAATTTAGACAAAACATTGCTCACTTTGGTCATTATTTTTATTTTTTGGACACTCAAATTAAAATAAAAGTGACCCCAAACCCCATTCCATGATGAAAGGGACCCAAGAACTCAAACTTACACCAAAAATCTAATAGACGTGCATTATGGAATTTTGATTAAAAGGATGAAAATGTAACTAGTGAAAAATCACACTGGACAACCACACTTTCCAAAAACTATTCTTATGAACATAAACATGCATTAAAATCATATTCAAGGAATTCAAAATCATTTGAAATTCAATTTTAATGTTTCAAAATGTTAATTAATTCATGTAAGGATAATGAATTTAATTTTTTTTCATTGAATTGAATTGTTATCATAAAAGACCATTTTTTTTAAATCTAAGATTTTCACTCCCCCCAACTTAGAATGACATTGCTCTTAGTGATAAAACAGAATAGAAGAGAGAGATTATAATTGGGAATAATGAGGGGGAGATGTTATTTGAAATTAAATCATGAAACAAAACCACCTAGATTGATGTTAATGGACCATAAAAAATAAATTGAACACTTTGGATTCACGTCACATGTAGTATCTTTGGGGATGATTTAAGGTTGGATTTGAACTCTAAAAGACATGTGTTTCATTTGGAGATATTAAAATTCTTTGGTATAAAAATCACACACACAAGAGACATTAGATAAAATTGGAAACCCTAATGAGGTTTCCTTAACAAAAAGAACAAAAAAAAAACACACAATAAAAAAATAAAAAAATTTAGAAGCCATGTTTCCTCCTTAAAGTTATTAGTTTAAAGTCATTAGATCGATGTGGAACCCCCAAATTATCCAATACCAACTTTAAAAATTTTAAGGACCACATTTTTCACCACTTCAATTGGATTTTTATTGAGTCTACAATGGGATTGGTGGGAAGGATTTGAAATTGATTCATGAAAAATAATATATGTTCTAAAAAAAGGGCTAATCCCATGAATATTTAAAATATTCCATCCAATTTATTTCTTAATATTTCATAATACATCAAGGAGAATTTTATCTTTATTAGATTAAATAGATGATAAAATAATGACAAAATGTTTTTGATTATCTCTTATGATGGAAGACTTTAGGGGGGATGTATGGACCTTGAATCTAACCTCGGGTTGGATAAAAATTTCTTACATAGGTTGGGACTTATAATTGAACTTAGTTACATTTTCAAAATTTCTCAACATAATTGGTACCTTTTGAATAGAAGTTTCAACCAAAAAATTTCTTATATGAGTGTCAATAATGTGTATGGAATAAATGTTGTGATTTACCCTAAGGTTTCATTTTTTGGTGATCCTATAAAGTCACTATTAGAGATATTTAAAATATATTCAATCCATGGATACACGTTTCCATCATGTGAATTCAAAAAATCAATTTCATCAGAATTTAGACACCCTTCAACAGTTCCTTGATTTCATTAAGTTACCCCATATACAAAGTTTGGTTATTTTTAAAATTCAAGAGATATTTTTGGGTGAAAATATTATTATATTAATGATTACTAAAGGACATCCTGATTAGGAATGGGTTCCATAACCGTTTCAATTCTTTTTAGTTATAATCACAATGATGAAACTTCTAAATTAATTTTGTCCATTTTTTCAAAAATTGTTTTCAAGAAGTTGTTAGGGATTAGAATGGATAGGATTTTTTATATTATATAATTTTCTAGTATTGATCTCTTTAATCATCCATTATAGCATTGGGAAAGTTTCCTTTAAACATTCTTCTTCCCGTTGATTGTACATCTCATCGGGTGTGGGGTATTCATTCAAGGTTTGATCAAAGAAGTTCCCTATGTTAGGGGATTCACAATTTGAATTTACTATTTTATTCAAGACTATTTATATTATAGTATATTTATAATGATACTCCATTATATAATACTAAAATTTGGACTTGGGGTTCTCTGGACATAGGGAAATAGAAAAAAGAAAATATAAGAGAAATGGGGGTGAGAAGAGAAAATTTTTGGTAAGAAAAGTATGATAGTGTCTATGATAACTTACTTGGGTCCCCAAAAATAACACCAAAATTTGTTTGTACCCAAATTTACCATACTGGTAGAAGTGGTCTTTGAATTACAATTAGGGATAAAATCCATAGGGATCGAAGAAGAAACCTAGAGACGCTTAGATTTGATAGAGGATTGGATGTGAAGTTTCCAACCAAGGTGTTATTTGTAATTGTAAAACTAAAATAATAATGATAATAAAAGAATGGTTTTAAATTTATGAATTAAATAACTAATTATTTTGATATAAATAATTAATGTATATGGATTTATCCTAGGTTATTGTTAGGGTAGAACGAATTTAATTTTTTTCTTTGGATTTTCCATCCACTAGTTCAAGAGGCATCCAATCAATGAGATAACTCCAAAATATCATTCTCTAATTTAATCCATAAACAATTTTAAGTCTAATCACCAATGCACTTATATGATCACTTTCATGATCACTCTAAAGAATTTGATCATACTAGCACTCAAAATGTGTCGTCGTTAATGTCGGTGAAGACAAAGAAGAAAATAAATCAAAGAATGGAACCCTCAAAACATAAAACTAATTTAAGAATATAAGAACATAAAATAACATCCAATAAATTCCCAAGAAACTCCCTATAATCAGACCACAAAAGTTTTATCCTTCCATTTATGAAATTTTCTCAATTTAAGGTGAAAGTTTACTTGTAAAGGGGAAATTAAAGAAGAAAAGAAAATAACTAAAGATCAATCCACCGTTGTGTGAAGAATCTCAAAAAAGATGTTATGAATAAATTAAATACATAAGGAAACATTATAAACATGATAATAATAATAATATAAGAATATAAGAAGAATAAATTTTATTATTAAATGAAGGTGAACGGAAAACATACATGAGAAAAATTGACAATGCGATTAAAAAATGAAAGAGTAAAATTACAATTGAAAGAATAAAACATTGATGCTAAATCCGTTCACCACCAGATCCTTATATAATAATATTAGGAGACTTATGTTGATCCCCCAAAAATCAATTCCCTCCCATTTAATTAGGAGAGTAAAATGTTGGAGATAAATCAAAGGGAATTGGACTTTTAAACTTTGACCAAAAAAATAGGACAAGATTCATCCTCCCTTTTGGAGTGAAAATTATTTATTAAATATGGAAAAATAATTAATAGTCATAGAAGATAAATATATTTATCTATGTTCCTTATAATATATGTACAATTTTCATTCCAATTGGATAATCTATTCGGAATTTATGATTGAAATAGTGGGTGGGTTTTATGGGCCTTCAAATTTGGACAATAAATTAAATGTCAACTTGGGCTCCATGGATATCCTTAAAAACATCATAATTACCTATTTCCATAGTTTAATTAAATTATATCCATAATTTCATCCTTATAAAGTTAAAATTTAAGGTTTATTGGCCTTGATTTATGGGATCCACTTTTACTTGATGGACCTAAGGCCCATTATGCTTTGTCAAGGAATTTATGCATTCATTTCCAATAACATCCATATTACATTGTGATTCATCCATTGATCCTAAAATAATTTTTTTTTCAATTAAAGTGATAAATAATATCTCAAAATATAAAATTCAAATAATGAATATAAGTTTCTCCACATACAGATGATTTATTGGGACCAAATTTATACTTTAAACTTCAATTGCACATATGCTGAGAAATGAAGTTCAATTTTTTGAAATGCACCAAAATTAGTTTTATGGACATTAAAAAACATGAATATTAAAATAAAATCAATTAATATTATCCTCTTTTAGTGGATAATAAACAAATCAATGTAATTCTTTCTTAGTTGAATACTCTCTTATTATTGAATTCAAATTCAATATCATTATAACAACGTGGGAAGAAAAATCACAGTTGAGAGAATTATTATAACAAGAGTACAAGGATAAACCCTGCTCATTGTAATCCACATGTTGATTATAGTGGGTCATATGGTCTTTGTGGAATCTAAATCATTTCAAGGATTAACTTTATCATTTTAAGAGTTGAACCTTGTAAATCTATTTTTCCTTATAGTGTTTTTGCAAAGAAGTTTTTAACATTGACCAGTATCAAAAATTTAATAGGTGGTGAAATTAATTTTTAAAATGAAACTTAAAAAGAAATCGAAAACACTAATTCAACCCCCTATTAGTGTTTTTCCATTGATCTTGAGTTTTTTCCAATGTATACCTTTATAATCCCTTTTTCTATATTGAGTGACCACTAGACACTGAACATGTTAATATATTATAATTCATCTCATACATTCAAAATTCTATAAAATAGAATATCTAGTTCTACGAATACATCACATGTCATTATTTTAATTCATCAAATAGATGATCACATCACATGTACCTCATCTAAGTAGTTAAACACATAATATGTGACTTATCTAAGCTTGATCATGAATTTCCTTAGTCTAATTTAATCAAGAGACCAAATTTATTTCATTTTCACATGAGTGGAAGAGTCCCATCTTGGTTGAGATATAACTGATGACATGATCAACAACTTACCCAACCACCCCATTATTAGATAAATGTCAAGGATTGAAAAGAAAATTATTAAATTATGAAGGTTCTCCTGTTAGTTATCTCACCAACCTTAAGTAATGAGGATTTATAATAATCATATACCTTAATAAAACACAACTTTATTGAACATTTTATTGATAATTAATGAAATAATTTCCGCATTGTTGGTCGGAGTGGATACTCAAGAGGGGGGTGAATTGAGTTCCAATTAAAATTTCTGTTAAAAACTTTTAGGATTAAAATCCCCCAAATTAGAACAGCCCAGTCAATTAAGGCAGTAGAGATATAAGTGACTTATTATTCAATAGGTTTCTCAAAGGTTGATTACTCCTCAGTAGAATCAGTATGAGAACTAATTCCACTTTTGAAACAAGTTTACTAAACGAATCAGATATACACACTAACCAAAACTAACTATCAGAGTGAATGAAAAAAAATATTTTCTGTCTTTTATAATTTAAGCACAACAAAAAAATGTAAAACAGATTAATGAAAGAGTAACAAAACAAATTAAACAAGAGGTTCAGTCTTAAGACAAGACCTAGTCCTCTCCACTTGGTGATCACCTTCCACCAAGAAATTCTATTAAAAGTGATACACAGCCTGTATCGGGATTTACAACAGTTTTCAAAAACTGTCGAGGTTTTGCAACCTCTACCACAGTTAAATGTGGGAAAAATAAACAACCAAGCCACACCAGGATTCTTCCATAGTTATACGTTGGAAACAAATGTAATGATAGTTTGGTATGGGGATTTTCAGTATCCCTCAGTTCAAGCACAAGAGTCAGTGTGTGTAACACATACACACTGCTCACAAATGTAAAGTATTTAGACATAGTAGAGATAAAGACAGTAGGGATGAGTTTAGAATGCTCTGTTGTGTTGGAAGATCAGCTTTGGACTCGTTAAAAAGAATGAGATGAAGTTTTGGTCCTTCTCTGCAAGTTGACTCCAAAACAGAGTGTTGCAACTTTCAGGTTATGACTTCCAGATGCAGAGATGATCAGCTTCTTGGGTTTTAAGCTCTTTGCATCACACCACGGCAACTTTGAAGGAGATTCTTTCAATTGATCCTTTTGAAGATCTGTGTTATTCTGAATGAGTGCTTGTGGGTTCTTCTTGAGATTGTATATGATTCTCTCTTATGAGTGTTCTTTGTATATTCAATATATCCATGCCAGTTTTCTTGTTTCTGTATGTATTGGTTGAGCTGCTCTGAATGTCTCTCTCATATATATATATACTCTTTTTCAGTCCAGCGTTTTCTCATTTGGTTCATCAGGGGCCAACATGAAAAATGTTTCAACCACATGTGGTCTTCCTCGTATATCGTACTGTTTCCTGATATGCCTACAAATAACATTAAATAATGTCAGGTGTATTAATTTGTCCATACATGACCTTTATAATCGTATTAATAAAATTGATAAAGAAAATAATAAAATATCATTAGACTGGTAGTAGGTGCATGTCACACGATAGACTTCAATTGTGGTCTTTCCAACTGTGGACTTCATCGGTAGATTATTCAACTATGAGCTTCAATAGTAGGTTCTTTGTTTGTAGGCTTGTAATGGTGGACTTTGTGTTAGTGGATGTCTTGTAACGGTAGCTATTTACTCTATGTAATAGTAACTTCTTATCAGTGAAATTCATCAGTAGGCTCAACAGTAGACCTTTCCAACTGTAGAATTGAACAGTGAAGTTCTCAACAAAAGACTAGAGAAAGATTCTGAGAGTGAACTTCTAATAGAAGCCTCGTCACAGTAGTGACTTTGTGACAGTAACTCTTTGTCTGTGAGCTTTGATAAGCAGATCAATGGTAGACTTGTGACAGTAACCTTGTACCGGTAGCTTCCAACAGTGACTGTAAATATTCAACGATGATCTTTTAGCATCAGTGGATTAGAGTGACAGTGAGCTATAACGGTGACTTTAAATAGAAGTCTCTTACCATTATCCTTTAACAGAGAACTTATATTTAGATAAATATAAACTGTAAGCTAATGCAGCAAAGTCATGAGACTTAAGAGTATACATTGTTGAGGATAAGATAATTATAAATGTAGATTAAAAAATATTAGTAACTGACTTAATATATCATGATCAATATTTAAACATGATTTTGGATTATCAAAACAGGTGATTCCAACACGCATATTGAGCTAAATATGTTTATTTATAGAATATTTGGGATTATATCATTCATTTGGAAATTTAATGAAAATTCTAGTTTTTCCATTTTGTAGTTCACTGTAGTATTTCAGATATAAATATTTTTATATGTATTATTTAAGCATAAAATTTGGTAACTATGTTCCTGAATTAATGTTATACAACTTTCATTCAGGACATATGAGCTAAATCATGCATTTGATTAGACTAAATGGAAAATGAGTCAAAGATGGGATGGACTCGCTAGATTGGATATTAGTTTTATATTTGGGCTATAACATCTTTATTTATGCTTGGATTAGGCCCAAATTTGCAGATGAGCTCGAAGAACCATTTTCTCACAAATAATATTTATGTAAGGACAGATGTTTCACGTGTTTTGTTAGTAAAATAGGTGATTAAAGTTGGATTAATTTATTTGGCCTCATTTTACCATTCACACTTGAAACCTCTTAAAAACTAGCCTCACATCCACTCTATAAATTAGTATTTTTCTAATTTGGAGGGGTTAGTAAGTGAATTATAATGTTTAGGGTACATGATAAGTGGTTGAACTCCAATTATCCAAGCATTTTAATAAGGGTATCTCTTGAAGAAATGATCCCTTCATCGAAGCCTTCTTCTTCTTCTACATGTTGTAATATTTGTGTTTGCATAATAAAATTATTAGTTCCTATTATATTTATTCTATTTTATTAGGTTTTATTATTTTTTATTCTTATTTAATATTCCTATTTGGTCTGGAACTCAAGAGTAGAAGCGTGATTGGGATATACCCATTATAAACCCTTGCAAATGCAATTTTCTTCTATGATGACTACACTTCCCATGGAAGAATAGTTTTCTTATAATTGATCTACCTCTTACCTTATTCATTTATTTATTTTTGAATAAATGGGATAATTTAGTTCAAATATTATGATTTATGAATTGTGTTTTTAAATTAAAATAAACTAATAAATCAATTGAACAGGTAACACAAAACTCATGAGGTCGAGTGATGTGTGAATTATAAAAGCACAATATTAATCAGTGAAACAAAAGTACACAGAATAATTTTGTAGATTTTAAATATAATCCATAAACACAATTAATCCTCATTTTCTACAATGAATATGTGACCTAATTTACCTCTAACCATAATCTATACTTAGAACATCAATCAAAGTAGGGTGCTATGATTTTATGTTCTAAATCTATCCTAGGGTTTAATTCACTTCATCTTTGAGGTAAAGTTATTTCTCATAGGGTTCGGGAATTAAAAAAACTAGGGGTTCATAAATAAGTGGATATTAATTTAAAATAATATTATTAATAATTAAGTGAATGGGTAGAGTTAGATCGATTACTTATTTTAAAATATTTTCTAAAAAACATCTTCTCATTTCATTTTCTTAATATCATTTCAAAAACAAAAAGATCCAAAAATGAAATCTTCTTCTAAAATACTTCATCTAGATATATAAATGGTAAAAAAATCCCCCATCCCTTTTAAGTAGTGTGTTTTTTCATTTTATTTTATTTTTAGAATACCTTTAATATGTTGTTTAATTTACTTCCTTCTTTGAGAGACAACCTTGATCAGCCTCTCTACTGTACCTTAGTACCCAAAAATCACACTTTATTTGAGAGAATCCATGATAGTGTATTTAAAATTGGTTCCATTTACAGATAGTAAAGTAAAATTTTAAACCATTTAGAGGTATTTATTTTATTTTTTATTTTATTATTTTATTCTCCTCATTCTTTCTTCTTTACCCTTTCTCTAGTTTTCATTTTTTTCTCTATTCTTTTCTTTTTATCAAACCATAAATCCAAACTTCTTATCTTTTTACAATGATTCAATTTTCATCATTTCATTTTTATTTTATTTAGGACACGAACTAATCCTTAAAATCTCTTAGATCTTTACCCTAAGATTGAGAACATCCTTAGGGATCGAATCCAACATCCTCAGTCTATGGGAAGTTTCAACATTAAATAAGTTGGATAATTCCTCCATTACGGTAACATTGAAATTGGAATTAATTATAATTCAAACATAAAAGAAGAACCAATGGATGGAAATAATAATAATGAACTTAATATAACAATTTGAGAATTGGCTTCACCTGACATTAATTACCAACCAAATTATATTGTATACCCAAACCTCGAATCAAACTTTGAATTAAGATATGGGTTAATTCACCTTCTTCTAAATATTCAGGGATTATCTAGTGAGGATCCAAAAAAAATTTAAAATAATTTAATGCGGTTTTACCAACCCTTAAAACAAGAAATTTCTCTGAAGATCAAATAAAACTAGGGAATTCCCATTTTCACTTGATGGAGATGCAAAGGATTGGATTCATTATTTACAACATGAATATGTAACATGATGGAACGATTTAAAATGACTTTTCTTGTAGAGATTTTTTCCAGCATCAAGCACCACTTCCATTATTAAGAAGATTTTGGGATTAAGAAATAACAAGAGGAGTCAATGTATGAGTACTGGGAGCGATTCAAGAAGTTGTGTGCAAGCTATCCAAATCACCAAATTAGTGATCAACTCCTCATCAAGTACTTCTATGAAGGACCCACACCTATGAAGAGGAGTATGGTGGATGCCACATCTAGAGGATCATTGGTGGAGAAAACACCAGTAGACACACGTGAATTGATAGAAAATATGGCACAAAACTCCCAAAAATTTGGTGATTGAGGTGCACCACATGTTAGAGGAGTACATTAGGCATGTCCTTCTCTTGAAAATCATTTGATTGATACTAGTTTGGAAGAAATGACCACTATGGCGAGATATATTTATTTGGCACAAAAGACATCCCAACACTATACTATAAGGCATTGTGGAATTTGTACATAAATAGACCACCCAACTGATTGTTTCCACTAATTACAAGAGATAGAGGATTTTGTGACAATATTCTTTGGGAGACCATATCAGAAGCAACAACAACCAAATCCCCAGAATAAGTATGGTTCATTTTATCCAACATACAACCAAGGGTGGAAGGATCAATCAGACATGAGGTATGGCTATAGACAACAACAAAATCCTCATTTTCAAAAAAACATCCAGCAGCCTATGCCTTACTAGTAGGGTTTCTAAAAAACCCATAGGAGATTTGAATCCCAAGAATCAACAAGCCAACAACAAAGGAATCCCCCACCCAAGGTAGATTCTAACACTGGTGACCTTTTGAAACAAAATCTTCTTAATCAATAGAATGAGATAAAGAGTCAAGGTTCAGAGTTGTGAGAGTTGAAGACTCAAATGAGACAGATTAATACTTTCCTCCATGAACCGGTAAGTATGAATTCTAGAAATATACCTTCCTAACCTACTCCAAATCCCAAGGGGAATAACAATTCCATCACATTGAGAAATGGGAAGCAAAAAACAAATATATCTACACCTGTCATTCCATCAGGATTCACCTTAACTCTGGATAATCCCCATTCAAGAATCACTGATGAGAATCCCAAGGAGAAAGACAAAGGTAAGAAAGAGATTGATGATGTTTATCCTAAACCTCTTCCATTTCCAAAAAGAGTTGTACAAACCAAGAATATGGATGAGGAGGTGATGAAAAAAGAGGTTTTAGACACATTAAAGTGTGTACAGATAAACATCCAAATTATTGATGCCATTAACCAAATCCTAAGGTATGCCAAATTATTAAAAGAACTTTTTACCAATCAAAGATGGATCAAGGGAAATGAATGGTTCAATCTTGGAAGTAATTTGTCTGCACTCATTACACTAACTCTAGCAATGCCAACAAAGTGAAAGGATCCAAAGACATTCACCATCCCATGCACCATAGGGGAGTTTCAATTTTCTGATGCTCTTTGTGGTTTGGTAGCTTTCATAAATGTGATTCCTCACTCTATATTCTCTTATTTATATGTTAGTGAGTTGAAGCAAACAAGATTAGTGGTGTAGTTGGTGAACAAATCTACAACATATCTAGTGGGAGTCCTTGAGGATGTACTTGTTTGGGTAAGAGACATGATATTTCAAATAAATTTATATGTGTTTAATATGGAGGATGATTAGTTAAATTCTTGTGCTCCCATTATCTTAGGTAATCCCTTCCACAAAACTACAAAAATGATCATAAATGTCCATGAGGGTACACTTTCTAGGGAGTTTAGAGATGAAGTTGTGATATTTAATGTTATGGAATCCATGAAGTACCCCTTAGAGGACCATTCTAATTTTGTTATCTCCCATTTTTAACCACCAAATAAGAACCCCATGGAATTTTATTGTCTTATTATTAGGGAGATTATGAGTACTGGTTCTTGTTTGATGTCTAAGAGCACTTCCACAACTGTTTCTAATGCAAAAAACTCTCTTATATTTTATTTTTAAATGGATCCATATTCTGATTTTGATAATTAGAACTCTGATTATGACATGAAGGTTGAGAATGCTGATGTATTTGATGATTTATTCTATGATTTTGATGATGTATATTTTGATACTGATGTTCATTGTGCACATATTTCAGTTCCTTCAATGTCTCCATCAATACATCACCCCCTAGATTAGAACTCAAGCCATTTCAACTAAATCTAAAATACTCATACCTATTAAGTGGTGAGAAATTTCCTAATATCATTGCTAAAAATATCCATTTTTAACATGAATAAAAACTTTTGAATATTTTGAGGTAGAAAATCAGGGAAATTGGGTGGACTTTGGCTAACATATCTGGTATTAGCCCCTATATTTTCATGAATAGGATTCTTTTGGAGGATGGAGATAAAACAGTGAGGTAGCCACAATAGAGACTGAATCCAACTCTTCTGGATGTTGTTAAAAAAGAAGTAGAAAATTTTCTGGAGGAAGGTATAATTTATCCCATTTCAGATTATCAGTGGGTAAGTCTTATTCAGGTTATGCCAAAGAAAATAGGTGTTACTTTTGTTAGAAATGAGAGAGAGTTAGTTCTAATGAGGGTGAAAAAAGGTTGGTGTGTGTGTATTGATTATAGGAAACTAAATCAATCCACTCACATGGACCATTTCCACCTAAAATGTATTGATCAAATGATTGAGAGACTAGTCGGGAAAATAATATATTATTTCTTGGATGATTTTTTTGGATATTTTTTAGTTCATATTGCTTTGGAGGATTACGAGAAGACAACATTCACTTGTCTATTTGGTAAATTTTCCAACTAAAGGATTCCATTTGTACTATGCAATACCCCAGGTACCTTCCTGAGATGCATGGTGATTATTTTTTCAAATTTCATTGAGACCTGAATGGAGGTATTTATGGACAATTTTATAGTGTATGGTTCTTCATTTAATGATTTTATCTCTATTTTGGGAAAGGTTTTGAATCATTTTATTGAGAATAATCCATTCTTAAACTTTGAAAACTGTAATTTCATGGTAGTGCATGGGATTGTCTTAGAAAATGTAGTGTAAAAACATGGGATAGTGGTTGATAGATCTAAGGTAGATATTATTTCATCCATAATCTATACTTCATGTGTGCACGATGTTAGATCTTTCCTAGGGAATGAAGAATTTTATCGGCGATTCATCAAAGATTTCAGTAATATTTCTCTTCCTATGTCATAATTACTTTAAAAGGATTCTAATTTCATGTTTGATGATTCTTTCAGAACTTCATTTAATGAGATAAAATAGTGTCTTACCACTCCACCAATCATACATCCCCCACAGTGGGACATTCCATTTGATATGATGCGCGATGCTTCAAACTTCGCAGTTAGAGTAGTCTTATCATAGAGGGTGGAGGGACATTCGCATCTGATTGCCTATACATCGAGTACATTGGATTCAGTTGAATCAAATTACAAAACTAGAGAAAAGGAGTTTCTTGCTGTCATATTTTCTTTAGATAAATTACGTTCATATTTATTGGGATCTAAAGTTGTTTTTTCTGACCATACATCTTTGAGGTACCTCTTGAAGAAGTTAGACGCAAATCCCATACTCATCTGATGGATGCTCATTCTTCAAGAATTTTATGACGAGATAAAGGACAAGAAGGGATCAGAAAACCTGGTGGCGGACTACATGAGTAGGATTAATCACACATTAGAGGCTGACACCTTGAAGCATTTACCACTTCAGGAAACTTTCCCTAATGAGCATCTTTATTAAATCTCAGGTATGTATCCTTGAATGATAATTTAGTTAACTACCTTGTTTCCTTTTAAATTCCCGAAAATTGAAAGAAACATCAAGTCTAAAAATTAAAGAGTGAGTCTAGATTTTATGTGTGGGATGATCCCTACCTCTGGTGCATGTGTAGTGATCAAGTTATTATGAGGTGTGTTTCTGATCATGAGTTTGAGTCCGTTATGCAATTATTCCATACACTTTCATGTGGAGGAAACTTTAGAACCCAAATGATAGCTAGGAAAGTTTTAGACTCTGGATTATATTAGCCCATCTTATTCTACGATGCTCATGTATTTTTCAATTCATACTCATGTTTCCAACACATTGGAAATATTTTTAGGAGACATGATATACATCAACAACCCATAGTATTTTGTGATATTTTTTATGTATGAGGCATCTATTTTATGTGTCCTTTTCCGATATCATTTTATTTTTTGTATATTTTGGTATCTTTTTATTATGTTAGTAAATGGGTGGAGGCTAAGTCCATAAGGACTGATGATTCTCATGTTGTAGTGGACTTTTTCAAGATACAATTTTTTTTGTAAGTTTGGAGTACCAAAGGCCATCATCAGTTACCAAGGGACACAATTATACAATCTTAATTTTGATTCCCTCCTTCTTAATTATGTGGTGACACACAAAACATCCACACCATACCACCCCCAAAACAAATGTCTTGGAGGAGGTTTCAAATCAGGATTTGAATTTTTTTTGGAGAAATCTGTGAAGTCGAATAGGAAGGATTGGATAAAGTTCTTGGATGATGCACTTTGGGATTAATGAAAACATACAAGAATCCCATCCGTATGTCCCCATTCCGGATTTCTTTTGGAAAATCATGTCATCTCCTAGTGGAAGTCATGCATTGGGCATATTGGGCTATAAAGAAATGCAACATAGATTTATCCCAAGATGGAATTTAAAGTAAGCTACAAATTCAAGAGCTTGGAGAGATTTGATTGTTATCATATGAGAACTCAAGGATCTATAAGGAAAGATAAAAAGAAGCTCATGATAGAATGATCCAACAAAGAGAGTTTTATGTTGGAGAGAAAGTTATACTCTAAAGTTCATGACTAAAGCTGATGCCTGATAAGTTTTATTCTAGATGGTCAGGTCCTTATATTGTATCTAATGTTTTTTCTTATGGTGCAATGGAGATCATACAAGAGGAAACTGGAAGAATCTTTACAGTCAATGAGAAAAATTTTAAGAAATACATTGAAGTAATTCCTACCAATGAAGTTGATTTCATCACACTACATGACCCCATCATCACTTGAGAATATCAGGCTGTTCCTGACCCTTTTACATTTATATTATTTGTCCTCTTTAAAATTCTACATTTTATGTGCATGTATTATTTCATAAGTTCACATTGAGGACAATGGAATATTTTAAGAGTGGGGGATGGGACAATATTTTGGGGTAGATATTTAGGATTTTCATTGGTGTTTTTTTGTGTGTTATGTTTTTAGTTAAATTTTTCAAAAACAAAATCAATAAAAAAAAAGATATCATGTAAAATTGTCATGTGAAACATATAAAAAATGAATGTTTTAAAAATTCATTTATAGAATGATAAGCATGATTAAGATTTCATCATCAAGGGTTTATTTTTATAAAAATTGAATTCATCGATGATATGATTGGTTGTGTCATTATAAAACCTTTTAGATTTTGACATCATTATTTGTGATATTTTTTCATGGTAAATTATGTCATTGATTTCTCCACAAAAAGTTTCACTCAACCATGACTTGTGAAAATTTTCCTACTCAATTGAAGGTATATTCAAGTTAAGTACAAAAATTATTTGGTTGATCCATATGTTCATTTCTCTTCTGATTGGTTTCATTTCCATTCTGAATTGACCAATGTGTGTGTACATGTTATCCGACTATTGTACTCCCTAAAAAAACAAAAAAATAAAAATATGGGTTATGTATTGGGCAGGTCAAAAATCACTCTTCCTCGACCTTTGATCTTGTTATAACTATTACAATTAGTGTTGCGAGGAGATCAAACACATGTTGGGAGATGAGTGTGAGATTTTATCCAATTGAATCTTAAAAAAAAAAAAATAATAAATTAGGGGAGTGATGAAATGTACAATAGATGGGGATATCTAGTTCTGGAGCTTAAGGTTTGACTTTCAAAAATGATTAAGTGAGCGGGTCTTGAAATATGATTGAAAAGGAATGTAGAGCAGGTTTAGTGAATTAAAATAGGTAATAAGAATTGTTTTAATTTATCTGAATATACTGAATAAAGGGTGTAGATATGATCTTGGAATGGTTGCCACACACATGTGGGGAATTAGTGGCATGGTAGACCCATGACTTGTTTTACTATGATTAGTGTTATTAATATCAATGGATTTTTTTTTGAAACAATTTATGAGAAAATGAATTTAAATTTTAGTGATATTTACTCTTGATGGGATTCTTACTTTGCCTATATTGTGACTGTGGATTGAGGAATATGAACATGCATATCCTGTCACATTTGTTTTTGAAATACATGATATGAGTTTTTTCTCAGAAGTGAAAATGGGTAAGTGTGGGGGAGTTGATAAAAAAAATTATTGAATATTTTATTGATAATAAATTAAATAATTTCCTCACATTTTTGATAAATATGTTTATTTATAGAATATTTGGCATTAGATCATTCATTTGAAAATCTGATGAAAATTCTAGTTTTTCACTTTTGCAATCAATTGTAGTATTTCAGATATAAATATTTTTATATGTATTATTTAAACTTAAAATTTTGTAAAAATGTTCCTGACTTAATGGGATACAACTTTCATTTAGGACATATGATATAAATCATGCATTTGATTGGACTTAATGAGCCATAAATTCCAAGATGGTATAGACTTTCCAGATTGGACATTAGTTTTGTATTTGGGACATAAATTTTTCATCCATGATTGTATTAGGCCCAAATATCGATAGGCACTCAAGGAACCATTTTCTCACAAATAACCATTCTGAAAGGATAGATGGTTCATGCATTTTTGGTGGTCCAACTGGCGGTGAAAATTGGATTAATTTATTTGGCTAAATTACCCCATTCACACTTGAAACCTATTATAACGTAGCCTCCACTCCACTCTATAAATTGGAATTTTTATCACTTGGAGGGGATGTGACGTGAATCAGGAAGTTGAGGGAATAGTAGAATTGGTTCAACTCTAATTCTCCAAGAATTTCAAGAAGGGTAGATCTTGAAGCAAATATCCCTTCATTGAAGCCTTCTTCTCCTTCTTGTTGTAATATTTGTGTTTGTGTAATAAAACTCTTAGTTCATCTTCTATTAATTCTGTTTCCTTATGATTTATTCTGTTTTATTCTTCTTTAATATTCCTCTTTGGTCTGGAACTCAAGAGTAGAAGCATTATTGGGCTATACCCATTCTAAACCGTTTCAAATGCAATTCTCTTCTATGATGACTACATTGCCCATGGAAGAGTAGTTTTCTTAGTAATTGATCTACCTATTACCTTCTTAATTTATTTATTTTGAATCAATGGGATACTATAATTCACATATTATGGTTTATGAATTGTGTTTTTAAATTAAAAT
This sequence comes from Viscum album, assembly GCA_963277665.1. NCBI lineage: Eukaryota > Viridiplantae > Streptophyta > Magnoliopsida > Santalales > Viscaceae > Viscum > Viscum album. The sequence goes on from OY728125.1 coordinate 564,962,094, forward strand.
AAACTAATAAAAAAATTGAACAATTAACACAAAACTTGTGAGGTTGAGTGATGTGTGAATTATGAATGCACAATCTTAATTGGTGAAACAAAAATGCATAGGATAAATTTGTAGAGTTAAAATATAATCCCTAAACACAATTCATCCTCATTTTCTAGAATGGTTAGGTTCTCTAATTTACCTCTAACTATAATCTATAATTATAATGTCAATCAAATAAGGGTTCTATGATTGAATGTTCCGAATCTATCATAGGGTTTAATTCACTTCATCTTTGTGGTAAAGTTATTTCTCATAGGTTTCAAGAATTAAAAAATTTAGATATTATAAATAAGTATATATTAATTTAAATGATACTGATTAATAAGTAAGTAAATATGTAGATTTATATCTATTATCCCTTTTAAATTATTTTAAATAAACATCTTCTCGTTGCATTTTCTTAATATCATTTCAAAAACAAAAAGAACAAAAAAATGAAATCTTCTTCCAGCATAATTCATCTAGCTTTATAAATGGTAAAAAAAATCCCCCATCCCTTTTATGCAATGTGTTTTTTCTCTTTTATTTTACTGTTAGAATACCTTTAATATGTTTAATTTACTTCCTCCTTTGAGAGATGACCTTGTTCAGACACTCTGTTGCACCTAGGTACTGAAAAATCACACTGCATATGATAATTCCCATGACAGTGTCTTTCATACCCCAAAGTATATTGATGGATGTATGAAATTCCATGAGATGTTCTTCAGTAGGCAAGTCTAAGTAATAATTATTGACTTACCACCTTAGGAATCTATTCTTCATAACATAAATAACACTTTTATAATGATTAAAATATTCTATTCATCCTAAACTTATCATATTATTACAACCCATATTACACCATGATGATCAATGATTAGGGAAAACTCAAATTTATACTTTTTGGGGATATTATTATTTGAATATTCATGTAAAATAAATTTCATCACACATGAATGAACGATAAAAAAATATTGCCTTTATTTATAAAATCATCATACATTTACAACCATTACATAAATATATTATGTATCACATACCAAATGATTTAATAAGACCCTCATGTTTCTACTATGATAATGGTTTTTGTGAGTGGATCTACTACATTTTCATATGTATCCACCCAATAGATCCTAAAATCACCTCTGTCCACAATCTCTCATATGAGATGGAATTTATGAAATTTGTGTTTGGTTCTTTGCTGATACCATATTTCCTTTGTGTAAAACCTCATGCCTTTTTGAATTAAAAAATTCATATAGATTTTTTTTCGAATTTATAGAGAAGTGGTTGTTTTGATAATTGAGATTTAGATTGAGAATCCAAGAGTTGAAGCTTCCCGAGGTGATGTTTTTGGATATGTATTTAGGACTGGTATTTTCTTCAGGTTCTCAAGTGAGTCTCTGAAGCTACAGGTTGAATTTCTAAAGTTTTGAAAGGATTTTTCCCTGGGGCATAATTTGGTGTACATAATTTAGGGGAAAATGTATCAGACCATGGGAATTGTGAGGTTTTCTGTTAATTTTATAAAGTTCATGTTTGATGTGAATTTTTATCACACTATTTGGATGAATCCATATAGAATCCAATGGAAACCATGTGACTTGTTTTTTAATTGGAGTGAGAAACACAGTCACCACTTGATTGTAGAAAAACTGCATGGGGCCTATCTTTTGTTTCATATTAATTTGAATAGTTGGAGAAAGGTTTGTCTAACTGTATGAACCCAATATGTGAGGGAGGTTTCCTTTTATGGTGAATGATTTATTGTTGGTGCATGGTTTTTCCAACCATATGACCAAGCCATGCGACCCTTTAAAAATGGTAAATTACAATTCTTCCCTCCACAATTTTTAATGGGGTGCCCCCTCTTCTTCCTCCCTTAAATATGAATGGGTCAACCACCCTCCTACACACTCCCTCTTTGATTACCCCATGATTTAGGGAAATTTTGAGGGAGTTATTTGACCATTCATGGTGATTTTCTTCCTATTACTTCCTATTTATACCCCTACCTCACTCCCTCTATCCCTTCCATCCCCCATCTCTCTATCACACATGAAATATATCTCTCTCTCTAATTAGGTGTGACCCATATTAGAGTTTTGTAACAATTTCCACTAGAGCATGGTGGAAATCATCCAATATGATAGGTCACTAGTGTATCTTGGCTAGAGGATGTCCCATGATGGTGTCTACATGCTGTTGCATGCCTCTTCCACGAAGGTACAATGTCATATGAATTTTATAAGGTTTTTGGTTAAAATTAAATTAAAATAAAGATTGAGTTGGTGGAAATTATTAGGGGTTTTTAGTGGGTATATGATAGTATCATTCCACAGGATATTGGCATATCATTGGATGTGGTTTTTGTGTAACATGAGAATCATGTGAGATTTTAGCAATATGTCTTATTGACTTAATTTATGAATTATTTATAATTTTTTGTAATGTAATTAAATAAATAATTGTTATTTTTTATAATTAATTATTGGGAATTGTGGCTTGAGATAGGTTCTTTAGAGTTGATATGAGCATGGGTGATCTCAGGTGAGTGTTTCCAGGCTATAATCTAAAGGGAATGGTTTTATTTGAGGTAGGTGGTCCTTCATACATACCCCTTTGGTATTATGAATTATTTTTATATGTTATGTGATATGTAGTCTCACCATTTATCATTATCAACCCTTTTTAAATTAAATAAATTGTTTTATTTAAATGATATACTTGGACTGGACAAAGTGCCAAGGTCCATAATGGACCCTTGTGTACTAGCTTGATTCCTGGGCTATTTATGGTCAAGGCCTTGGTTATTATAATGTACCAAGTTAGAAATGGAACATGAGGAGTGAGATATATAGGGAATCGGTGACTATATAGACCCTTAGAATGAGTTCTATGGTGACCTTTGGGTAGAGCGGAGTAATGAATTGGGATTGTGGGCGCCAAATTCTGCACAAAGACACAATGGGTCATATTTGGGTAAATTGAAAGCACCATATGACTCAATGGAACATCCTGAGAATATGAAGGAAGGTGCACACAAGTTTTTAGGTGTTCAAGTAATATTTAAATACACGCACAAGGCCCTTGCACTCCCAATATGATGTTAAATGGGAATCTTCCACCCTGAACACTCAAAATGGCCCAGAAAGGTGCGCGCAAGTGGATTCTTCTATATGTAAGAAATACAATTGCAAGAAAATACTTCTCACATACAATGCAACATAAAATAGAAAATTTCACACTTACTCTTCGTAGTTCAAGGAACAACTACATGAAAGACATATTCTTCACCCCGAATCTTGCGCACCATCACCAAAGGCTTCATCTACATATTGAAGTGTACCCCCCCTTCCTCAGGGTAGTCCTCTGAAAGTCAAAAACGTCGATATACTGTGCATAAGAATGATCTTATATGACATCATGAATGAATGGAACTCTCAAGGTAGATATATTTCACAATAGGTTCCATGTGGGTCCTCCCTCAAGGGGGCCCATAGTTGTGTAGTACTTTCCCAACTTCTTTCAGCCTAAGGAAGGTGCACACAAAAGAACCCTTTTTCACACACCCCTGGTCTTGTGCACAACTCAATATTACAATAAACCCTTCCTTTTTCATGCAACTCTTAAATATTTCTTGCACCCCCTCTTTGATGCTCCATGGATTTCTATTATGTTAAATAACCATGTACGAGCCCCTATTGCGCACAACCCTCACACCTTGTGTTCGCCTCTTGTGTTCATCCCTCTAGGCTTTCACATAACTTCATGGTCCCTCGTTAGTTTTACCCTATGCATATTGTGTATGTGTTACCCTAACTTTTTCTTTTCATCATAGTTACACTAATCCCCCCTTGATTTTTAGAATAGGGAAACTAACGTGGACCTCATGAGTGATCACTCCACACCGTTTCACCTTTGAATTTCTAAATCCATATCCCACTTAGGGTTGTATGGGTGAAAATTATGTAATCCCAAGGGGTAATGAGTGATTCCCCCCATGTCTGATCTATATGACACAAAACTTCCTAGCACCAACATCCTTAACACATGATGTTAAAATATGATCTCACCATTTGCAGAAAATGCAGGATGTCCCTTGTATGAGTGATATAGAATGAGATCCTCCTCACATGGAATGACATCCTCTGCATAAGGAATTACATCATTCTAAGCATCCCTTATGGAGTAATCCCCAATCCTTTCTTGTAGGAGGAAGAAATCTTGTTTATTTTTGTCTCCCCCAAATATGAGGACCAGAGAGGGAATGGGAAACTGAAACTTTTTCACCTTCTATACTCTCAACCTCCTCCACTAGCGAGAGAGGGGTTAAAGGGGATGGGCACTCTCAACACCCCATCCATATCCCTTTGGTATTTTCCACCATGTACACATGGGATATTCCATTTGCAAAACCCACTCACGTGGAATGAGATCCGCCTCATAAGGAATGTGATTCTCCCCATCCATCTTCAATGCATAAGCCCCACATCATATCTTGTTAGTGAATTTTTCATGACACGTCTGTCAGGTCAACTACTTCATCTTGTTTCTCAAACCGAGCATGAATCATGTGATATTATAGTTTATTATAAACCATGACACCCATCCACCTCCACCAATGGGCATCTATATAGGGGTAAGACCCAGCCATCACCTACCCACTTAGGAAACTTCCATGCATAAGCCCCAACCACATGATCCATTTCCATGGGCCTCTTTTTTAGGTATAAGCCCCAATGACCCTTCCCAAACTATGTGGACTTTGATTCCCAACTAAATAAGATATATAGGAATCATCTTTTAGGTTCAATACCAACACTCCCAAACTTCATCCACTCCATACATTGCATCCAATACACCCATAATCTATCATGATTTTACCTAGGACACCACATCCTGATGAGATCATTCCACCCATTTGGGGAGATACCATGAATAATCCCCACACTATCTCTCAAACTACATGTGTTTTGATCTCTACCTCCTAAGCAGGGTACATAATACACCTCCCGAAGGTTAAATACAAACCAATGGTAAACCTTGGTACACCCCTACTAGGGGTGTACCTCCATGATCCACCTCCATGGGTGTAAAAATTAATCTTCACAATGTGAAAACTTTACTTCATGGGAAACAACTCTCAGGTCCACCTCCAATGGTGTTTTGATCCACCCACCTTCACAGTGGGACATATTCACTTTATATGACACACCTCCACGGATCCGCCTCCATGGGGAATTCTGATATGTCCATTGGTAAACCTTCCAAGTGCTCCCTCCAATGAACGTATCTCCTTAATACTCCTCCATGGGGCATTCAGATCAATCTCACTCTATCTTCAGAAGATGTTAAACTCATGACTTGACACATAATTCTACCTCATTCCATGCATGGGATGTTTGAGGTAAAATCCTTGTAAGATATTTCTTTGGAATTATATACCCTATTATCGACATGGGATGCTTTGGGTTCTATGCATGAGATGCCTCCATGAGACTCCCTCCTATGAGGAAGAATACAAGTGACCAATGTTACCATTATCTAGACATTCCATAACTTCCCAATGTGACTACACCCCAGATCGATGGTTGATTCTCTGTAAATGCCCTTTGAAATGTCCAAACATAAGCAGTGTAATTAACTGGAATCCACAAAGAGATGACAATGAGAACGAGTTCCACAAACATATATAACTCTATGAGGGAGACCTGGAGTAGATGATGAATTATGAGAAGGAATACATGGAAGAAGGAACCAATATCCCATATTCCCATTTTGACCAAGGAGTATACTTCACCGATGAAAGTGATTAATGCTTCCCACATTTTTAAAGCAGGAATACGAGGTAACAAGAGCATCCAACAAGCACACAACAATGTATGCAGACGCGTAGGTGAGCCTGTGTAAAAACATTGGAAATAGAAATGGTGAAACTAATGTGAAACTCTTCTACTCAAACATGGGGACTAGTATTGTTCAAGACATTAGTAGATTATCATTTCATCAGATCCAATTATCAAGTGCTAAGACCCACTATAAAAATACTGGGCCAAGCGTGGAACTCACCAGAAATTGGGGCAGTAAAAAATTGGGTATTCTAGTCTACGACATCGTCAACATCAATATTTATCTCCATCAATAGAATATTGGTTGACACTGGGGAATTTGGAATTGATTTCAGTGTATCTATACTAACATATGTATCTTCCCACTTTGTAGGACCCAAGCTGTAGGAAATCAATTACTGAATGCCTGTAGATGAAAGGGCAAGAGAATTTTCAATGCGGTGATCCTGCATGACTCCAAATCCACCATGGCTTCAACCATGACTATGTCCATCAGGCGTCTACACACTATCTCACCATCAGAGGTCATTCATAGGATGGTGATCAATTCCCTCATAAAATGATAAAAGTAGGAGGAATTCATTACCACTAGGGATATTGATCGCCATGACCTAGAGGCTTATGCACCTCATTGACACTACCACACCCAAGGGTTGTGCATGGATCCACTGACCCCCACTCCAATGAATAAATGCTTCAAGAGCCTTTCCTCAGTGATCCTATGACTCACTTCCCTTTGCTGAGGAGGTAGGGGATGTTCAAGTCATCCCATCTGTGAATACTACCTAGGAGCCACCAAAGAGGGATCCCACTAGGCCCTTTCAATTCCCAAAGTTATTGGTATTCTAGGACAAGAAATAGGTGGAATAAACCCCTGATTTGCTATCCCTGGGCCGATTGTCCCAACACCAACATCAAGTGCAATATCATGAGGATTGCTGACAAAGGGAACCATCTTCGACAACTCCAGTGGCTCCTGCCACCCCAGGCATATCCTGTTAGATACTTTCCACTGTAGAGTAGGGACCCATCAATTTCTGGTTGGGATCAAGACCCCATCCTCCCAATAGAAAGGTTGGGTTGAATATGTCAACCACTAGCATCACCAATAGCTATTACAGACTGGTCCATAAAGATGATATTTAGTATAGAGGTCCTCCCTATACCATCAACAACCAGATTGGAGGCCCTTCCCTCTCTCATGCTTAACATGGAGGTCCTATCCATGATCACAACATCAATCAAAGAGGAGGTCCTATCCCATTTGTCGACATCTAGTATAGAGGTCCTCCACGTACTTATGGTTCTTGATATGGAGGTCCTCCATATGTCACCAACCGTCATCACGAAGGTCTTCCTCACATCATCCCTATCTCAAGCAGTGTCCCTCCCCACTCCATCACCGACCAACATAGAGGTAATCCCCTTGTAATAACCAACCAAAGTGGAGGTCTTACCCACTCCTTGAATGGTCAAAGTGGAGGCCCTCCCAATGTTTGCACCATCTCAAGAGGAGGTCCTCCTTTATCCAGTATCAATCCAAGTGGAGGTATTCCCTGATTCATTCATACCTAGTACATAGGTCCTCCCCATACAACCACTTACCAACAAACAATTCATCCCTATGTAATAGCCAACCAATATAGAGGCCCTCCCCATGTTTCCACCAGCCACAGCGGAGGTCCTCCCCATAGGTTCAGAACCTAGTAAGAAGGTCCTCTACACACTCATGCTTCTCAACATGGAGGTCCTCTATATGTATAGTTTGATCAGTCTGAAGGCCCTCCTCGCACTTTATCTCACCAAAGAGTAGGCCCTACCTACTTTCACAATCAACATGGAGGTCCTCCCTATGTTCCCACCGACCAAATCAGAGGCCCCCCCTGCTACGTCAACACCCAGGGTGGAGGCCCTCCTTGCTCTGATTACCACTGATACAGTAGACCTCCCTATATCATAACCAACCAACATGAAGGTCCTCCCAATTCTAAAAAACTTCCCTTCCCTAAAGATTCATCTTGAGCTATAAGGGAAAACCGTTGCTGCTGAAGGAAAAACTTTGGGAAGAACCAAATCTTTGTTAGTCTCATTCACATTTCAGATTCTAAATTATAATGTGACTTAATGATGGATCCTTCACTCAGTCATCTACATCAGAGTTTTGGGTAGGATCTTGATAGGCTAGATTCATCATCTCCAATGGTGAAATGCACAAAATCCCTAAATCCATCCATAGATACATGAAAGTGGAGGAAGATTTGGTTCCCTTCTAGGGTCTCTTGATGCAAACATATCTTTCAGATCAAGTATAATTATCTACCTATTCTCAAGATCATAGAGAATTATTCTTATATTTGATAGAAAACGATAATCTGATAGACTTTCATATGACCACCACTACCATCGTACCTGAGGTAGTGGAGAGCACCCAATCCTACATGGATGTGATGATGTGGTCAACACCTCCCCTGAGAGATGACCCAACATGAAAAAATCATCCAACTCATGAAATGGATCCTCCACCGACCAGTCCACCATTGCAATGATTCACATCAGTTCCACCACAATTCTCCCAGCAATGGTCGATCGAATCACAGAAAAAATAAGATCTAGGCCCCACCTTTGAATAATGAATCTTGTGGGATACTTTGGATTCCAATAATTTGTCCATGGTGTTTTAGCCAAATTTGGTTACCAACTTCGATATCCCGAAGTCCCTCACCATGGACTAGGTCACATGCTACAGTCACACCATCTGGGAATCTCATTTTCCCATTTTTGATCACTAGTTGGTCTACACAAGGATCCAAGATCATTTTTACGACATCGATTAGAAATGATGCATGGTCAAGCTGGGAGCACTCTCAGTGGCTTAGCACCCTATGTCACCCAGATACCACCAGACCCTCCAACCAAGATGCATCCAGAGATTCATAGTGCTCCGTAGAATTATTGAAGAGGCACCCACGCATGTACAAATTAGAGATTGGGGGTAGAATGATGATCTCCACTTTAGTTCTATCCTATGACAGCCGAAACAACCCAGTGATATTTAGGATATTCTTTTGGGTTCTATAATGGTAAACATGGTTGTCCCCAATATAACTGCTAAGAAAAAATACATCAGTTTATAGATCGACAAAGATAACCCACCCCCCTAGGGTAGCACAATATCGGGTGGACCATCCATGTGTTCTCACTCACCTAAAAAGGAACAAACTTGGTATCGAGGAACCCTATGCATCATTACCCTTGGTCAGAATACCAATAAGGGTAAATAGTATATTGAGACCTCTAAGACCTTCAATCCACCTGATGTTTCACAAAGGATGGTGGATGATTCCATATTTGATTCCCTACATCAACATATCACATATCAAAATAGGATCATAAATGAGATCCTTACTGAGCGGTGCTTGGAATATGGAATCCCTTTATAGGATCATGTTCCTCCTCCACTAATATAGTATAAGAAACCACAAATATTTCTCATCTAGATGGACCTAATCAATCTCATTGATCTTGCACACCCGTATAAGGTAGAGACCAAAGTTTATGGAAAACAACTATGATATGAATATCCAAATATTCCCGATCTATGTGACAATATCTCTTAGGATCTAGACCAAGCTTCTCTACAAGACTCTGCATGAGCTACTCCTCATGTTGCTCCGTGAGCCGCTAAACCTGTTTACAGGGTTGATGATCCTGCCAACACACTAGTGGTTAGAGATTCTTATCAAGATAGGAACCACATCCAAGATGAAAAGATAATTCATCTCACATCTCATCTCAAAGATCTTGAGATTTGATAGTTGAAATACCACATGATGGAAAGATATATCCAGCATGGGTGGGAGATCTATGAGCACCCCCAAATTTTGGGAATCCCACCTTTTCCCCCTTCATTGGGATGGGAGAACCACTAAAACATCTTTCCCACTTTATAAAAATGCGTGGAACCATGTTGGGAACCCTAGAGTAGTAGGAATCCATCAAGATCTGATGTTTTTTTAGACATTGGATGGGGTTGTGTTTGTCTGGTACAACCAGTTACCCATTGGGTATATCATTGGTTGGGAAGACCTTCACAAGTGATTTATTTACCAATTTAGTTCCACCACCCACAAAAAGGTATTTCTAATCTATTAAAGTGAAAGAAACTACCAGATGAGCATGTTATATACTTTTTCGCTCAGTGGAAAGGCCTCACATATTCACTCAACATGGAACTGACCTAAGAGAATATGTTAACGATATGCCTAGGGAATGTAAAAACTGATTTGGTCCCCTCCCTCATCACTCAAAACATCCTAGGTGGATTTTGTAATTTCTATGATAAGGACTGGTTCTCGGAGGCATCCCTATAATAGGCTAAGAAGGCATGTACTTTGCCTATTCCAACTCTTACAAGTAGAGCCCCCAAGGTTGAGACTGCCACCACAGTATAGATGGAAGCCCAAGATCCATTATAGTTGTTACCAGTAGAGCCTATCCAATTGAATCATCACTAAGTGTAGTAGCCAAATAAAGCTTAATCTCACTCAATGTAGAACTAGAAGACACCTCGTCACTAAGTGAATTAGACTATATGAGATAATGTTGCTCTAACTCCTCGTCAGGATCCGACTCCTTGTTAGGGTCAATCTCCCAGAGCTCCCTTCTTGAACATGAAAAACCAGACCTACTCTTCCAAGGATTCTCAGATTACCAATTATTTCATAATGACTTAGAGAAAGGGGTTATGAAACTTCTAGAATATAGGAAGCCCCATGAGGCCAAGCTCACCGATCGCCCTGACTAATACCCCAACCATATGATTCTTGGAAATATCATCAAGAAATGATATGTGTTGAAGGAATGGATATAGGAATAAGTGGAAAATGGTGTAGTTAAGTTGGGCCATGTCCCATCAAATGTTACATGCATCTCCAGCAAGCCTAATAGTGACAATGAGGGTGAATGGAAGCAAGTTTCTAGCCGCGAAACCCAGAAGTATGATAACCGGTTATCTTGCAGGGTATTTTCTCTCATCCTTGGTGTCATATTCTCCCTCTTAATCCAGTAAAAATCTCCTAAAGTTACCGTGACTTATCTGGTTTATGATTTTGCATCCACTTTATATCCTTCCACATCTCAAAATAGAATACACTGACAGTGTAAGGGAAATCAATGTCCCCCACTAGTGTCGAAGAATTCCTGCACTCTCGGTTATTTCATGCCTCCAAAAATGGTCATTTCCCCTAGAGTCCATATAGAATTAGGATACTCCTCTGAAAATGGTCAAGAGTATGCTTCTGTGAATTTCATTGAGCTGGTAGATCCCTACACAGTTCTCAATGATGAGGGGTATCAAGTAAGCCCTTTGAGTGTCTCTAGTTGATACCAACACAAAAGGTGTCGAGGAAATGAGAACCACCAAAATTATCATGTCATTTATTCAAGAAAATCCAAACATTCTACCAAAACCAGATAGAAAGTTATTCTTAGATCTCAACAGACACAGTCCTCCTATGCCATTCTGAAAAATTCACCGCCACTGCTCATTGTGTTACTTGGCCAAGTGGAATAGTCATGACCGCATCATGATCATCCATGTCCAACTAAATCTGGGAATCACCTATATGATATTAAGCTAGTAGTGGTTCTAGTAAAGTTATATGATGAGCAACAAGACATTTCCAGCACCAGCTATAATCCAGTGGTTCATCTAATAGTTCCCATTGTGCCTCTCACCAATAAACAACCTCATACAGGTAGAAATGTGTGTCTGACATGAAAGTACTATGTGTTAAATAACCTAACAATGATTCCTTCAAATCTCTCTATCATCGAGGACCTCTTAAAATCTTAATAAAATAATGAGGCCCTTGAATAATCCTTGAAAAGACCCTCTAGTTTGAAATAGAGGTTGCGGCCATAGAGACCTTCTATACTGGGGAGGTCCAACACAAAGAGTGCTAAGAAATCATCTCATTATTTATAGAAGATAAGGGATCCCTTGTACAGGGTAATATATGATTGTTGTAAATCACCAACCAGTTCAATGGAGTGGAAATATAACTATGTCTAGTCGACACATGTTCCTAGATGAATCTCACCCTGACCCAGATGATCCACAAGTTGGGACCGACTGAGGAAGATATGATCCCTTCTAACCTAAAGATTCAGGGTTATTATAGGACTAAGAAGATACCATGTGGAAGGATCTGTATGAAGACCCAATTTAGTGGTTTGGTAGAAAAAAATGAATTCATGGCTATATCATAGGATACCACCTATAACACATTAATGGGTAGGCCATGGATCCACCTTTATACAAAAATTCCCTCCTCGTATCACCAATGCCTCAAGTACTCCCTCAATGGTTGAGTAGGAATGCTCTAGGGTTATGAGTCTCCCTTTGACTCTTGTGAAGCATACTATATAGATTCTGTCTATTACAAGAGTAAGGAAAGAAGTTTTAGTAAATTTTGGTTGAGCACACCACCATTGCAGCCAACCCATGGATGGATTTGGGTGATGCTTTCATCTTCCCAATTCATTAGTTGGAGGCTATGAAAACAGACTTAGGGAACTACTTTTTCATCTTCATAAGGAAAGGGTTCCAACTAACTTAGTTCAAATAACTTCATAATATTAACTCATACTCCTACATGGGTAAGGATTGAGTGATGTCATAACCCTTACCTCTATTGAGAACCAAGTTCTTCACCCCATGGCCTCAAATTTTCATCATAAATTCTTGTTTATATGAGGTGATTTGAATCAGAACAAGCCGACCCATCACCATTTATTTGATATCAAGAATGGACCCCACAGTGAAAGTCCTGATGGAATTGGTATGACATCCTCTGTCACTATAGTTTCAGCATATCAGGAATCCCCTGGTAAGGATTCCACCACCACCCAAGTGGGCACCAGTTTCCCCCAGAATCAGTTGATTTAAAAGAACCATCTTCCCTAACTGATTCCTCCACCTTATATTATGAAGAGGATTTGGAAAATGCTACTCCTGATTTTGAAGAGGGTGTATCCACCATTGTTGATGAGATGGTCCAATTAATTCTTAGTACTAAGGAAGACCCAAGGCCAATGATGATAAGTGTATCCATGCCTCTAGAGGAACAACACCAACATGTGGATTTCTTGAAGTAACATCATGATTTGTTTTCCTATATCTACAACGAGATTCCATGGTTGAACCCTCAAGTCATCATCCATCATCTTAGTATCCCAGTGAATCATCGTGGGTTCAAGAAGCCTCCCAAGAAAATGCACCCTTATTACAGTTCCATTGTTAAGGATGAATTTGGTAAGATTATAAAAGAAAACTTCATATAGAAAGTAAAGTATCCAAAGTTTCTAGATAAAATAATCACAGTCAAGAAAAATAACGATAAAATTAGTGTCTATATCCAATTACGAGACCACAATTGTCACTGTCCAAAGGATGATTTTCCCCTTCTGGTGATAGAGCTATTGATTGATTCCACAGTTGGGTTCTAGGATCTCTCTTTTATGGATGGATACTATATATAAAATCAGATCTAGATGACCCTTTAATATTATAAGTCTACCTATTTTATAAAACAAAAAGGTACTTTTTTGGTCATCATGTAATTCCATTCAGTCTAAAGAATTCAAGAGCCACTTATTTGCGGGCCATGCACCGTTTCTTCAAACCAATCTTCAGGACCCTAGTGAAATGCTATGTGGGTGATTTGGTGGTCAAATACTTCCAGTTTCAGGGCCACATTAGAGATATTTAGAAGGTGTTTGGATTCCTCCACTCTTGGTGTTTGAAGATTAACCCATTAATTTTTTTTGGGGGTTTCCTCTGGGAAGTTTCTCAGCTTCTTTGTTTGATATAGAGGCATCAATATCGACTCAGATAAGATCAAGGACATCATCCAAATGTCTCCTTAAAGTAACCTTAGAGATATTTGAGCTCTTCAAGGTGACATGGAGTACATATTCTGATTCATTGTGAATATGGAGGAAATGTGTAACCCTTCTCTAGGATCATGAAGAAATGTTTTTCCTACCAGTGGGATAAATAGTTCCAAAACCACATTTGAGGAGATCAATAAATATCTACTACAGCCTTCGGTTCTGATGCCACCCAACTTAGGGAGACCTATGGTCCTCTATGTGACTTCCCATGAATGATACCTCATCACCCTTATCACTCAAAAGAAAAATGAAGGGATAGAGAATATTTTATACTATCTTGGTCTCATACTTCTCAACACGGAGTCTAGATACTCTCTTATCAAGAAGATATACCTCACTCTAGTTTTTGAAGTGAATAAGTTACAACGTTATCTGTAGTATCACAATATACAACTGGTGTCCCACGTGGATATTCTAAAGTATATCCTAAATCACCCTATGTTGATAGGCCATCTAGTGTGATGGGAAGTGATCCTTCATTAGTTCAACATCAGGTTCATTCCACAAAGGGACATCAAGGGTCAAGCACACTAGTAGCCTTTCAAGCTACCCATTTGTCTCTCGAAGAAGTGCCTATGGATATTGATTTCCTAGATGAGGTCATCCTCTCATTGAAAAAAGTCATTCCATTATGGATGCTTAATTTTGATGGTTCCTCCTAGATATCAACCAGCAGAAGGATCGGTGATCCCAAGCTCAATAGAGTAGGCCTAGGGATCTTTTTCACCACTTTGGTACAAGCTACCCTGCCCTACTCATTCTTGCTATCAGAAGGATGAACCAATAATGAGGCATAGTATTAGGATCTCATTACTAGTCTTGATATAACCCTGAAGATTTATTTTCCTAGCTTACATGTGAATGGAGACTCTAAGTTATTCATCAAACAAATAAATAGTGATTATGTCACTAGAAATTTAGAGTTTGTTCCCTTTCTAGAGTGTACTCGCTAGTTGATGGCTGAATTACTTTCTCATCCAGAGGTGACTCACATTACCCTGTGTTAGAATGGTTGAGTCAATGTCATGGTTAGCCTAGCCACGTCTCTTGCAGATCCCGACCAAGATGGTCTATTTATTCATGTGGAACATCGAAGGGTTATCACTCCAATCCTTCGATATGATGATAATGACAAGAAGTTAAACCAAATGACTTTCAGTGCTTCCACATAAGGACCTTAATATCCCCTTTTAGTAGAAGAAATATCTGAATTTACAACTCCTTTCATTAAGTATCATTATCACAAAAAATACCATCAGATAGATCCAAACATGAATGAATCCATTGACACAGAGCACAGTTCACCCTCTAGAGTGGGACCAACCTTTAGTAAAATGTAACACCCCGAGATTTTATGAAAAATATTATTTTAATTTCATTAATGTCTTGTGTTATATGCTACACCAAAAGGAGCTTGCACAACACGCATTCTTGACTTTCCTTTTATTACACGCAATCGCAACCTTCCTCGATAGCGTGTGTAGTACGCAATACCGAGTTTCACTAAACAACGATGTGCTATTAAAATATTATCAAAACTAGCCGTTACGAATAGTAATAACCGATTTTTGAAATTTTGTAAATTTTAATTTTTAAAATGGACTTCATTTTTGGATTCAGAATATCGAAATTAGCTTAGGGTGAAATTTTGGTAATTTTCGGATAACTTTGATATTTTGATGAATAGTGGAAATTACTAAATTTTAATTAAAAACAGCTTTTTCAATCAAAATAATTAATAGTGATAAATTATTAATTTTAGTGGTTTTAAAGTATATTTAGAATATATTTTTAAAATTTAATACAATGTTGGTCATTGGATGTAATTTCACATTTAAACCAGTTATAAACAAGTGTCAATCTTTTGATAGTTATTATCTCTTAAAAACACGCCTTTTGCTTTGACGACGAGAATTAATTTTTAAATTAATTAATGCAACTGATATGTTTTGAATTTGGTAAAATAGAAATCATTTTTGAGTTCATAATATCAAATATATCTTAGGCCTAATTTTTGGTATTTTTCTGAAAACTTTCAATTTTTGATGAATAGTGAAACCACTAAGTGGTAGTTAAAAAAAATTGAATTTTTCATAAAACTTAATTTTACCGCTTCTGTGAGTGGAATTTCAAAAATCCTAGGGACACGGTTGATGTCAGTAAGTAAAATGTGGTTCAATGAGATGAAAATAATTTTTGATGAATAATAACTTTTTACTTTTATTTACCACGGTTAAAAGTAAATAGGGCAATTAAGGGTAGAAATGATATTATTATTACCCTAAAACATGTCCTAATTCTATTGGACAAGTGTAATTCGACCAAAAACAAACTTAGGAATAATATATGACCATTTAGGACCACTTGGGTTAGATTAGGACATTTATTATTAATTTATTTAAAGAAGGGTTAAAAGAGTTAAAATCAAAGTTTATTTACTAAAACATTTTTAATATGGGGTTATACATAAGCTAAATTCTACTATAAATATTCATTAGAAAGATAAAAGATTTCCTACATAATGTTATTTTATTTGTAATTTTTAGACATTAAATAATTTAATTTAGTTATGACACAACGATGATGCAGTAATTATCTTATTAATGAAATATTGACATAATTGATGTTATAAATACCAAAATAAATATAATTTGAGACTTTTTATGAATTCCAATAATTTTATAGGTTAATATGACATGTTATTATTGATTTAATTAACTTTTTTCGAACTTATCATTCTCTTATGATTTTCACAAAAATCAATTACTAAATAGTGTCAAAATTGACATAAAATAGTTTTTAAAACAAATATTATATTATTAATTGTTATTTTATTCCTAAAAATCTAAGGTTCGGCCAAATTACTTAGATAAGGTTATATATATTAATAATAAACAATTTTGGGTTCGTTTGGATTCTTATAGTAAGTTTATTAACCTTATAGTGTAAGAACACAAGAAGACACGGTAAAAGTAAAATTATTTAACTTAATGTTAAATCTAAATGATAAGGTTAAAATAGGAACCTAAACTTGTCTAAATTCTATTGGATGAGATTATTTAGACCCATACCCACCTTAGCCTCTAAATAAATCAATTTGGAGCTATTTAAAACCGAACTTGACTTTATAATAAAATAATATTTTTAGTTATTCCAAAGGTGCCCCTCTCCTCCCTTATAAAAGGGCACCTACTCTCTCTCTTCCTCACACAACTTTGAGCCTTCAAGCTCGGCCAAACCCTGACAAATTCTCTTCTCCACTTCCATAGAAACATCCTAGAGGTTCTGGTATTCCTCAAAGACCAATTTTCGGGCCCTAAGAGGAGGTCTCAAAGAGGCGCTTCAAAGAAGAGGTAATTTCCATTACCGATTCTTTCACCTTTATTTCTTCTTCCACTTATTCTTCTTAGGTTTTTTCATTATGAAGTAATAACATCAGTATCAATAATATACTGATATGTTATTATAAGCATGAAATAATCCTATTTCACCATCTATCCATCCTACGGAAAACAAAATCACCGCGCGTGCGTACGTACAGAATACCGTCTCCACGCCGTGGTGAAATCTATTTTCCACCACCACCTTACTTGGATGGGTATAATGGTGTAAATAATAACTATATATTATTATTTTAAAGTAATATTTATTCTTAAATAGTATACATACACTCCAATACAGTCCCACGATCATGAAAACGATATCATCGCCCGTGCGTACGTACGGACTACCGTCTCCACGACGCGATGAGATTCATTCTCCACTTTAACCATTCATGAATGATTATAAAGTATATATAATAAGTAATCATGAAATATATGAAATAATAATGATACTGTATTTATGTGTATATATATGTATGTTATCCACTTAATTCCGCTCAACTCAATAAGGAAACGAAAACAGCGTTCATGCGTACGTACGGCCTACCGTCTCCATGAACGGTGTATTTCTTTCCATTTACTGATTTATTATATATATGTATATTCTGAATATATATATATATAAATCATGTTTTATATTCTGGAATTAAGTAATCATGATCTAAGTAATCATATGAATAATTACAAGTCAAAACAGGGACGACAAATGAAACAATTTTACCCAAAATGCTCTTTAACATGGAATTTACAAAAGAACGGGTAATATAAAGTCATAATTGAACCATATATGATATCATAACAATGAATATGATTATGTAATAAGTCAATGACATTATTTAAATCATTATACAGGAGGTTCGGACACATACGAAGAAAATCGGACCTAAGGTAAGGGAAATATCACAATCTCATTTTTATCCGAGATTGTTTACTGGGGTGTATTTTATCATCCACATCCATGTTTCCTCAATATGTAATATTATTTCCATCCACCTAAAATTTTTTAAATCCATTTTTACCCTTCGGTGAGTTTTTAGTAAAAGATATGAAAGGAATCTTTTGTCTTTTTTCATACGAGGTACTTTTTGACTTTTCCGACAAAAGTACGAAGAATGTTTTTTTAACTTATACGGCATGAATGGATTTTAAAAACATTATTTCAAAGAATATTCCTTTAAAATTTTTCAAGTTTATTTTTAATCAACTTATTTTAGTTTATAATTGTACGACATGTTAAGAAAGGAAAAGTGTTTTTGAAGCAGAAATGATATTTTCCTCAAGAATGGAGTTCAAGTGTTTTATCAAAATTATTTTCCATCTAAGATAATAAAGGGTTCTGTTTTTATCCCTATTATTACATTGATTTTATTATGTTGTGATGGAATTATATTTTTATGAATTCCTTTATCTTATATGAATTGTTTTATGATGTCACGATGTTTAAGATTCCCATTTTTATTACATGGGTTATGAAATGATGTATGATTTATGATGTTGTGGCACACATAAGAATGGTATCATTATGAGACGGGTGGGACCTATATCTCCCTCCAATGCATTGGGTAAAGATTTTATATCTCATGAGATAGACATGGCTGGAATGGTAGGTTATACCGGTTCAGTGAAACAGGACTGAAACGAGGGTGACTCGGTTCAGAAAGGGACTTTGTCCACTAAGATAGTCTTGGTAATGAGTCTTGACTAACAAGAAATGATTCTCTATGATTATGTGTGTATGCCACAAAGTTTCATGTTTTATGTTATGATTATTGTGATTACATTTCATGGCCATGATTTATCCCATGTTATGAAATTATGCTCTCTTTTGCAGGTTAAGATTTCCAAAAGTTATGTTTTTATGAATATGATGTGATTGATATTTCTTTTGTTTACCCTTACTGAGCATTTGAGCTCACCCTTTTATTTTTTCTTTTCCCCAGGGTATAAAGAAAGGTTTTAGGTAAAAAAAAAGAAGATCTTTATGGGAGATGTTGAAGATCTTTCACCACGATTAGAAGATTATATTCCGAGTTTCCAAAGACACTAAACTATTACGATCCTTGTGTGTGTGTGTTTTTGTTATGTACTACGTATTCCGCAAAAGTAATGTAATGTCCATGTACGTCAAGATACGGGTCTCTGCAGTTGGTATCAGAGGAAAGGTTTAGTCAACCTTTGGAAACTAGGATGCGAAAACGTTAGTGAGATCCCTAGAGATATTTCTAAGGAATGTCTAGGGATGTACCTAAGGTTAAGTATACGTATAGGTTATAGTACTAGAATTACGCTAACGATCATAGAATTAAACCTAAGATGTTAGATATTGAAGGTAATTCCCCTTTATTATGTTGTTTTCCCTAGCATGATATTTGCCTCTCACACTATTCTTTTTGGGTTTTAGACGATGGCTGGAACCCGAAGGAACCGTGTTGATCAATGCAATGGACAATGCAATGATTGCCCTCCTGAACAAACAAATGTTATGGGAGATGGAGTGAAAAATCTTATTGCTATACTTACACAAGCTATGAATCATTCTAGACTTCCAAATGAGAAGAGAAGGGAACAATATTCTATTGAGTCCTTCATGAGGCAATGTCCACCTTCTTTCAGTGGGTCTTCCGATCCACTTGTTGCTGAAAAATGGATCAGTACCACTGAAAAGATATTTTCAGTTCTTCAATGTTCCGAGCATGATAAAGTCATCTTAGCAGTATATCGTTTGGAAGGTGAAGCTGATCAATGGTGGAATCTTATCAAGAATATGAGGCCAAGAGATGAAATTGAATCCATGGAATGGGACGAGTTCAAGAACTTGTTTTTCAGTAAGTACTTCCCTCATATTCTTCGAACAAAGATGGAAAAGGAGTTTCTTGAGCTGAAGCAGAAGGATGATGAATCTGTTGGTATATAAGAAGCGAATTTTACAAGACTTGGAAGGTATGCATCTGGCATTATCATCCAACCTGAAAGTAAAGTTGATCGATTTTTCAGTGGCTTAAAACCAAGTCTTCGAAGGGCATTAGCTATAAGAGACTTCAATAGCTATGAAGAAATTGTGCGTTGTGCTATGAAGGTAGAAATGGAAGTTGGTGTTACATATCCATCTCATGGTTTTGAAAAGAAACGAAAGATGGATTTCAAGGAGAAATCTAAAAATAATGGTGAAAAGAAGATGAATGTTTCCTTATGCACAAAGTGTGGAAAGAAGCATGGTGGAGATTGTCTTAAAGGGACTAGAAAATGTTTTTAAGTGTGGAAAAGAAGGTCATCGAGCAGATGAGTGTCGAAGTAATGGAAAAAGGGTTTCTAATGATGTGAATAAAGCAAACACTGCAGAGAACGCACCACCAACACTTCAATGCTTCAAGTGCAAGGAAATGGGTCATTATGCTAATAAATTCTCTAATCCAAGGGTTAGTGATGATCGACATGAGCAACCACTTAAGGCAAAGGACAAAGGGAAGTCACATGCGATCACCATTGGCGATGTTGAATATGAAAATGATGTGGTGGAATGATTAAGTGTTTATGTAATGGGATTCCAAAATAATGTTGTATCATAAAGTATTGGAATATTTATGTATTGGTCTAATATGGTATTCAAAGTGATTGAGATATTTTTGGAAATAAGATGATATGCGCATAATGAAGGGAAAACGAGAAAACGAAATGTTTAACAGTATTCATGAGCTCATGATTGATATAAGGACTAAGTGATATCATGGTTTGAGTATATAGAATTTTGAGGATTTTGGTATGTGGAAAGTGTTAACTTTTAACTGCATTCATGTTTTCACAAGGGTTCAATGGGTATTCAAGAGAATACATGATTAAGGCCTTTGAATGTTTGGAATGTGACCAACAAGACATATCTTATGATATATGGGGATCAACGATGGTATTAAATCTCTGGTAATCTTTTTCACTATATTATGAGAATGGACTGCAGTATTATGGATAAGCCTAAAGACTAGAATGGATTATGTTGGATATAAGTTAGTATTGTTTAAGGATAGAAGTTTTTTTTCGATATTATTGATGGGATGTTATAGTAATATAGTTTTAGAAAAAGGACAACCTGCCGGACGGGCGACAACCCATCGCGTCGGACAAGGCTGTGGGAATCGAACCCACAACCGAAGTGCGACTGGCCTTTTTCGCCTACCACTGGCCTACAGGAAGTCCCTGTTTAGTAGAAACTAGTTTTATTATATTAAGCAGTATGATATATGAAGTATAAGTCCATTTTAAGAACCATATATGATTAATCTCACTATAGAATGACTTATGTATATTTAATAACTTTTGCTAACCTTTTGTTTGAGACAGATGGAATGACCCGTCATTCTATCACATGATCTGCTAACACTTCACAAACAACAAATTCAACTTCATTTATTTAAGATATGAAGTAGAAATTGTTCAAGGCACGAACAACAGTTAGATTGTACCAAAATAAAGTAAGTATTTATTCTAATTCAAATTTTTCAACTTTTGGGAAACGATCATGAAAACCAAAAATGTTGTCCTAGTGCTCTTATATCTGATTAATCAGATGGTACCTTAGATCGTCACAAATTTATGGATTTGTGATTGTTGGATTTTCCATATCCATGTTCTCTACCACTCTCCCTCAGAACATGATGGTTAGATTTTTCTTCCATATCCATATTTTCACCTATGTGGAAACCCAGTGATTAGTTTATTTGGGTAACCGTTACGTTTCATACTTTTGTTTTTAAAGATTGGTTTTGGTATTCCTTTTTACGATGTGGGTTTCTATTAAAGAAACTTTCAAGTAGTAAACCATTTATAACCTAAACGAATTTCGAGGGCGAAATTCATTTTAAGGGGGGTAGAATGTAACACCCTGAGATTTTATGAAAAATATTATTTTAATTTCATTAATGTCTTGTGTTATATGCTACACCAAAAGGAGATTGCACAACACGCATCCTTGACTTGCCTTGTATTACACGCAATCGCGACCTTCCTCGATAGCGTGTGTAGTACGCAATACCGAGTTTCACTAAACAACGATATGCTATTAAAATATTATTAAAAATAGCCGTTACGAATAGTAATAACCACTTTTTGAAATTTTTTAAATTTTAATTTTCAAAATGGACTTCATTTTTGGATTCGGAATATCGAAATTAGCTTAGGGTGAAATTTTGGTAATTCTCGGATAACTTTCATATTTTGATGAATAGTGGAAATTACTAAATTTTAATTAAAAACAGCTTTTTCAATCGAAGTAATTAATAGTGATAAATTATTAATTTTAGTGGTTTTAAAGTATATTTAGAATATATTTTTATAATTTAATACAATGTTGGTCATTGTATGTAATTTCACATTTAAACCAGTTATAAACAAGTGTTAATCTTTTGATAGTTATTATCTCTTAAAAACACGCCTTTTGTTTTGACGACGGGAATTAATTTTTAAATTAATTAATGCAACTGATATGTTTTGAATTTGGTAAAATAGAAATCATTTTTGAGTTCATAATATCAATTATATCTTAGGCCTAATTTTTGGTATTTTTCTGAAAACTTTCAATTTTTGATGAATAGTGAAACCACTAAGTGGTAGTTAAAAAAAACTGAATTTTTCATACAACTTAATTTTACCGCTTCTGTGAGTGGAATTTCAAAAATCTGAGAGACACGGTTGATTTCAGTAAATAAAATGGGGTTCAATGAGATGAAAATAATTTTTGGTGAATAGTAACTTTTTACTTTTATTTACCACGGTTAAAAGTAAATAGGGTAATTAAGGGTATAAATGATATTATTATTACCCTAACACATGTCCAAAATCTATTGGACAAGTGTAATTCGACCAAAAAAAACTTAGGAATAAAATATGACCATTTAGGCCCACTTGGATTAGATTAGGACATTTATTATTAATTTATTTAAAGAAGGGTTAAAAGAGTTAAAATCAAAGTTTATTTACTAAAACATTTTTAATATGGGGGTATACATAAGATAAATTCGACTATAAATATTCATTAGAAAGATAAAAATATTTCCTACAAAATGGTATTTTATTTGTATTTTTTAGACATTAAATAATTTAATTTAGTTATGACACAACGATGATGCAGTAATTATCATATTAATGAAATATTGACATAATTAATGTCATAAATACCCAAATAAATATAATTTGAGACTTTTTATGAATTACACTAATTTTATAGGTTAATATGACATGTTATTATTGATTTAATTATCTTTTTTCGAACTTATCATTCTGTTATGATTTTCACAAAAATCAATTACTAAATAGTGTCAAAATTGACATAAAATAGTTTTTAAAACAAATATTATATTATTAATTGTTATTTTATTCTTAAAAATCTAAGGTTCGGCCAAATTACTTAGATAAGGTTATATATATTAATAATAAACAAATTTGGGTTCGTTTGGCTTCCTATAGTAAGTTTATTAACCTTATACTGTAAGAACACAAGAAGACACGGTAAAAGTAAAATTATTTAACTTAATGTTAAATCTAAATGATAAGGTTAAAATAGGAACCTAAACTTGTATAAATTCTATTGGATGAGATGATTTCGACCCATCCCTACCTTAGCCTCGAAATAAATCAATTTGGAGCTATTTAAAACCGAACTTGACTTTATAATAAAATAATATATTTAGTTATTCCAAAGGTGCCCCTCTCCTCCCTTATAAAAGGGCACCTCCTCCCTCTCTTTCTCACACAACTTTGAGCCTTCAAGCTAGGCCAAACCCTGCCAAATTCTCTTTTCCACTTCCCTAGAAACATCCTAGAGGTTACGGTCTTCCTCAAAGACCAATTTTCGTTCCCTAAGAGGAGGTCTCAAAGAGGCGCTTCACAGAAGAGGTAATTTCCATTACCGATTCTTTCACCTTTATTTCTTCTTCCACTTGTTCTTCTTAGGTTGTTTCATTATGAAGTAATAACATCAGTATCACTCATATACTGATATGTTATTATAATTATGAAACAATCCTATTTCACCATCTATCCATCCTACGGAAAACAAAATCACTGCGCGTGCGTACGTACGGAATACCGTCTCCACGCCGTGGTGAAATCTATTTTCCACCACCACCTTACTTGGATGGGTATAATGGTGTAAATAATAAATATATATTATTATTTTAAAGTGATATTGATTCTTAAATATTATACATATACTCCAATACAGTCCCACGATCATGAGAACGATATCATCGCTCGTGCGTACGTACGGACTACCATCTCCACGACGCGATGAGATTCATTCTCCACTTTAACCAGTCATGAATGATTATAAAGTATATATAATAAGTAATCATGAAATATATGACATAATAATGATACTGTATTTATGTGTATATATATGTATGTTATCCACTTAATTCTGCTCAACTCAATAAGGAAACGAAAACAGCGTTCATGCGTACGTACGGCCTACCGTCTCCATGAACGGTGTATTTCTTTCCATTTACTGATTTATTATATATATATGTATATTCTGAATATATATATATATAAATCATGTTTTATATTCTGTAATTTAGTAATCATGATCTAAGTAATCATATGAATAATTACAAGTCAAAACACGGACAACAAATGAAACAATTTTACCCAAAACGCTCTTTAACATGGAATTTACAAAAGAACGGGTAATATAAAGTCATAAGTGAACCATATATGATATCATAACAATGAATATGATTCTGTAATAAGTCAATGACATTATTTAAATCATTATACAGGAGGTTCGGACACTTACGAAGAAAATCAGACCTAAGGTAAGGGAAATATCACAATCTCATTTTTATCCGAGATTGTTTACTGGGGTGTATTTTATCATCCACATCCATGTTTCCTCAATATGTAATATTATTTCCATCCACCTAAAATTGTTTAAATCCAATTTTACCCTTCGGTGAATTTTTAGTAAAAGATATGAAAGGAATCTTTTGTCGTTTTTTGTACGAGGTACTTTTTGACTTTTCCGAAAAAAAGTACGAAGAATGTTTTTTAACTTATACGGCATGAATGGATTTTTAAAACATTATTTCAAAGAAGCTTCCTTTAAAAGTTTTCAAGTTTATTTTTAATCAACTTATTTTAGTTTATAATTGTACGACATGTTAAGAAAGGAAAAGTGTTTTTGAAGCAGAAATGATATTTTCCTCAAGAATGGAGTTCAAGTGTTTTATCAAAATTATTTTCCATCTAAGATAATAAAGGGTTCTGTTTTTATCCCTATTATTACATTGATTTGATTATGTTGTGATGGAATTATATTTTTATGAATTCCTTTATCTTATATGAATTGTTTTATGATGTCACGATGTTTAATATTCCCATTTTTATTACATGGGTTATGAAATGATGTATGATTTATGATTTTGTGGCACACATAAGAATGGTATCATTATGAGACGGGTGGGACCTATATCTCCCTCCAATGAATTGGGTAAAGATTTTATATCTAATGAGATAGACATGGCTGGAATGGTAGGTTATACCGGTTCAGTGAAACAGGACTGAAACGAGGGTGACTCGGTTCAGAAAGGGACTTTGTCCACTAAGATAGTCTTGGCAATGAGTCTTGACTAACAAGAAATGATTCTCTATGATTATGTGTGTATGCCACAAAGTTCCATGTTTTAATTTATGATTATTGTGATTACATTTCACGGCCATGATTTATCCCATGTTATGAAATTATGCTCTCTTTTGCAGGTTAAGATTTCCAAAAGTTATGTTTTTATGAATATGATGTGATTGATATTTCTTTTTTTTACCCTTAATGAGCATTTGATCTCACCCTTTTATGTTTTCTTTTCCCCAGGGTATAAAGAAAGGTTTTAGGTAAAAAAAGAAGAAGATCTTTATGGTAGATGTTGAAGATCTTTCACCATGATTAGAAGATTATATTCCGAGTTTCCAAAGACACTAAACTATTACGATCCTTGTGTGTGTGTGTTTTTGTTATGTACTAAGTATTCCGCAAAAGTAATGTAATGTCCATGTACGTCAAGATACGGGTCTCTACATAAAATCTCTACAAACATGGGTTTGATGGAACTCTATTTTATTGCATTCAAAGAGATGAGATCCATTAGTTCATGTAGGAAGTCCATGCCGGGTCCAATGGTGCTCATCAGGAAGGGCTTAAAGTTTATCACCAGAATTGGAGGTCAGGATACTTATGGCCCACCATAGTCCACAACTATATCGAGTTCACCAAGAGGTTCCATGCATGTTAGATCCAATCCAATTTTATTCATCGACTGCAGGATCCCCTCCATACTACCAAGTACTCTTGTCCATTTTTAGAATGGTGACTCGATGTCATGGGACCATATCCACCAGAGATAGACAAAAAATGTAGGATTATTCTGACTATGAAATATTTCTTATCAAAGTGGAAAGAAATAATTCCCCTAAAAGAAGTCAAGGCCCAATCAGTTATTGAATTCATGATCTCCAATATCATCCATTGGCTTGGAGTCCCTCATGTTATTCTCACTGAAAATGACACCAACTTCTAAGCATATGAGCTAAAGAAGTTGTATTCTAAGTAAAATATCTAGTCTAACTATACTTCCTGCTACCATGCATTGGAAAATGAGAAGATCGAGGTGTTAAAACAAAACCATATCCAATATTATATAGAATATGGATGTCCAAAACAAGAAAATTTATCTATACAAGATCCTCAACACTCTCTGGGATTATCAGGAAATGAATCAAAATTCCACCCAGGTGACTTCATATTCCCTGATGTATGAATCAGAGGCAATTATTCACATTGATATCTAGTTTTCATCACTCCAAACAACTACCTATGATCAAAATATGCAAGATAGAATGGAAGAAGTATATCTAGATGAGTTGGAATATCTTGAAGAAAATAGGCTTTAGTCAAAGCATAATATAGAGAGGAACCATAACAATATAGTAAGGGAGATCAACAAGAAGGTTCACTTCTACTCCTTCCTCTAGGGTGACATGGTACTGGATATCAGAATACAAATGATACCCATAAAAAGGCTACAAAAGTTTGAACCCAAGTGAGAGGGACCTTACAACATTCATAAGGTCTATCCCATAGGTGCATACTCTTTGATCACTATGGATGGAGAGCATATCACCCCAACAACCAATGCTAGTATCTTAAAGTGATACTTTTCATAAGGGAACATTTTCATCTATGCAACATAATGTTAAAATGTGCTATAATTCTAGTTTCACAATGATAAGCTACGCTACATCCCTATTCCCTGTAACATGAAATTAAATTGTGCTACTATATTTTGAGTGGTATAAATTTAAAATTCCCAACCATAGTCCAAGCATCATAACTTTAAATTGTATGCAGGTTTTATTCGGAATGTGTCATATAGAAACAGTCTTCATAAGGACTCATTCATCGAGGATGTTAGCTACTATACTACATATATTCACTTGAGAATATCTTCTTCATTGGTATGAACTCTATGAAATTAAACTAAGAGTCCCCATTCTATGCATCATGACTTTAAACTGTATGTGTGATTTTTTTGGAATGTGCTGCATGGAAATGGGCCTTCCTTAGCCCTCATTCATGTCGGGTTTGCTACAATACCACACTACACATGTCCAATTTATTCCCCTTATCACATGGTATAATCTCTGCGACCTTAAACTAAGAGCCCATGGTCCAGGTGACATGACCTTAAACTGTTTCTAGGTCTAAGCATCATGACCTTAAACTATTTACAACCCCTACAGTCTGAGTTGCATGAATTTAAACTATATAGAATCATAATCCTAGCAGTATGATAATAAATTTCATGGAATCAATTTTCTAGTTTCATGATTATAAACGGCGTAACAACCATCATCCCAACTTTATGATTATAAACTGCACAATATCAAATTGTTCTCACCTGAGAGGAAATTTCCCATGGTATCAGTCATCTACCATTCCATATTTCTAGAACGTCATACAGATTGATTCCTATCCACATAGTATATATAGTTATTCCTATATTCTACATCCTCATCTATTTGCACAAAAAAAAAGAATTAAAAAAAACAAAAAATAAAAAAATGCACCCCTCCCTATGTACGAGTTAGGCCTACACAAGGAGATATCTATATAGAACTATGTATTGCTTCATTACCATCATCATAGGATACAAAGTGACTCTCATACGTTTTTTCTTTGGGTATAGTTGCAGGTTTACCAAACCTTCGACCCCTTTGCCTCAATTTAGTCCAAGCATTATTAATTCAAATTATAAGCAAGCCTCCTTAGGAATGCGTATGTGGTACATGTGATTACTTGTCCCTCATTCACGTTAATGTTATTATTTCACCACATTATGAATATCCCTTATAGGTGTGCCCAATTCATGGTCCAAACTCCATTACCTTAATCTGAGAGCTGATGGTCTAGGAAATATGACCTTAATCTGTTCACACTAAGTCTAAGCATCACGACTTTAAACTGCATGCATTATTTTCCCCAAGGATTGTTGTGTGGTGTTGGGCCTCCTTATTCCTTGTTCACATTAGGTTTTTTCATGACACCACACCACACATACCAATTTTAAATGATCACCCCATGGTTATAACTCTATAAACATAAACTAAGAGTTGATATCCTCAACGCACGACATTAAACCATGATTCTTCCCTAAAAAAAATTAGGATGCCTCACTATAACCATGGGATGCCCTGACTTTCTCTATAGAGAGGATTATCACAAATAATTTTTTCCTCTTACCATGCTATATTCAATAACTATGTGTGACTTCATTATTGATTTAGTAGGATACATAGTGACACCCAGATCATTAATCTCAGGTCCAACCATGATATTTCCTTCTTTCACATTTGTTCATCTATGTCCATACCTCATGAAATTAAACTAATGGGATTTATAGAACTATGTGTGGATTTATTATTGTCCATATAAGATACACAGAGACACCCAAACATTTTTAACTTGGTTATATCCATAAGTATATCAACCTTTTGGCCCCTTGGCCTTGGTTACGGTATGAACTTCGTGACCTTAAATTGGGAACTTATACTCCAAGTAAAATGACTCTAAAATAATTGACATGGTCCATTAAAAATGACCTAAATTGTTTTCAATGCTCATTTTTAAATCCCAATCCCTAATATGATCATTCCTTATTCCACACTTCGAGTCTTTCTTTGTTTATATTCTCATCATCTTTAAAATCTAGAAGGACCCCCTAATGGTGATGGTCTCATGTAGTTTTTGGTTCACCTACCATAATGGGACAACATCTTAATGGATATCTAATAAAAAATTTCAAATCATGTGTTTCGACCATGGTCAACATTCGATTGTCCATTTTCTCACCCCATTATTGACCAGTGTGGTCGAGGTCCCTCTGTTTTGAATATGTTCAGCAGTAGATCCCTACTCACTATTCGTCCCTTTATCCAAATCATGAATTTATAGACTTACCTCCTTTCCACTTCCCTATGTCATGGTGTGATGCCAAACCATTGTCATCATCCCCATGTTCTTCCACTTGTTAGTAGGTCCCCAATACCATTCCTTGTTTCCCTCACTGAGCATGGCTCAAGAAGGATTAAGAGTATGGTAAGGTGTTAACCGACATGACCAAGCTTCCTAGAGGAACCTCTTTTCCAAACTCTATGACCATAAAATAGGATCCTTAGGTCCAAGAAATCATGACCATAAACTTCATGAGAATCCCTAGGACTATGTGGTGTGGTGATGGACCTCCTTAGTCCTCAATCACATCAGTTTTTTCACTCTTTCACACCACATATGCCCATATTGGGAATTCCCTAGTTCCCAACTCTATGATGTTAAAATAAGATCCTATAGTATGTGTGAAATGACTTTAAAATTTTGGATAGGTTCCATGAAGTATAACCTTAAAAACTATGTGCAACGTCCAGATCACATGATGTTAAACCATGGGATGCATCCTGATCAAACGATGTTAAATCTTAGCATGCATTATCCTCACTGTATGAAATTAAACTACATGTCCATTGTCCTCAGTTACACAACATGAAACTAAAAAACGTCCTAGGCCCTCACTTGAGAGGTCCTTTATCAATGTTGGTCAACTACCACATTGTTCATATTTCTTGTTGTTGCTCGATATACGAAATGAATCTCCCTTGGAAAATGGGTTTTATCTTTGTTCATACCAGTATTCTTACACCAATGTGTTCCAATACATGGTGGCACAATTCCAAGAGTGTTGGAGTAAATTTGAACATTCCATCACTCCATTTAGACACTTCATATGCCCATTATTTTGATCCTCATCGTCTTCCATGTATGAAGGGACCCCATAACATATTGGTCTCATGTGACTTTGGATCACCTACCATCCTAAACCAACATCCCATAAGATTTTGGATGACATTCTAAGATGGGTTCTATGTTTCGAACCTGGTCAGCAGTCGACTCTTTTTTATTTCACCCCATTTGTGGAAAATGATATGAATGTTGTGTTTAAAACATAGCCAGTAGTTAAACTATATCATTGTACCACTCTCCTTGTGTTCCAAGTATTGGGTATTATGAATCACACTCCCCATTCACAGTTTTTAGAATTGAATCCATCACCCCTAGAGTTATCCCATTCATTCACTAGCGCACATCAGGTAAAAAAATTATCTAATCTAGGATCCATATTCTCTATCCACAACCTCTCTCAACCCAAACACTCATGAAAGTTTTTCATTAGTAACATACCTCAAGTATTCAATGGTTATCAAACACCCTCACACAAAGTGAACAATTAGGTGGGCATCCCTTATTTCTCACACTGATCACGACCCACATGAGCTTAGGGATTGATCATTAGCTGTTTCAAAAATATTATTAAAGTGTGGTGATTATGGAAAGAAAAGAACATTTCCATACCAAAGAAAAGTTTCAAAATAATTTAAGAAATTTGAAGCATAACAAGGGTCATCCACATACTAGAGCCTCTCATGAGTCTTGGAAAGATAGACCATATAGATCTTCTTCAGTGATTTAGGGCTTGAACTATGCCAAACTTCAATGCATGGACTCTAATATTTTCTATTTCTTCTGAAGATATGATTCCTCATCACTAGAAAATAGAAAAATATCATCATTTCTTATATGTTCTTGGCCCCACTCAACCTGGAGATCGACAATTTTATAAGTTTCCTACTTTATTTGGTTCTCAACCTCTTACAGTTGAGCTCTCAGCTTGCTGATGATCTCTTTTCTGGGTCCTGAGGAAGGTATCACGCTCTCTCTCTTAATTATATAGTTATTTAATATCCTCATTGACCTCTATAATATTGTATATATTTCCATAATTATTTTGACACCATGAAACTTCCAAGTGTTCTCTCCCCTCCTGCATCTTTTCAGCAAGGTAATCATAGACTATAACATGAAGACGACATGCATCTGCCCCTATGGAACATAGATTTTACAAACAACAGTGAATGGATCCCATACATCCCAACAAATGTGGATCTAGGTTATGATAAATAAATCATTTAATGCACCTCCATTCCCTACGCTGGATGATATTATTTTCTTCAACTGCATCTGGATCAAATTCATCCAGCTCTTCAGGATATGTGGGATCATACTCTGGAAAAGCAGCAAGGAGTTCAGTGGTAGGGTATTCCTCTAGTATCCTCTATGAGGGACTGGGATTCATATCACGAGGGTGGAGATCTTCAATTGATTCTCAATCCTCAACAACCATTCCCTTTCTAGCCTATAGTTCTACCCCACCAGTGGCATCGCTCGTGGTCTCAGCTTCCTATTCATCTGGAACCACCAAGGCTAGATCAGTTTGAACGAATGACTCCTTGTGAACAAGTACACCCATCAAAAGATATCCCATGTATTACCTAACCTCATCTGGTCACCAGGCTTGTATCCTTCCAAGAAATTCATGGGATAAAATCTCCCCACTCAATCTGATCTGCAAATGATATGTCCGAATTTGCGAAAGTAAGTACTTACAGGAGATAAGTGATGATGGGTCAATATATTTAGTCACCATAGGGAATTACACCACCGGATACCCTTTAGAATTTGGAATTTCAATTATTGGAACTTATTTTTTATGCATTATTTAGATCGAATCTGCATGGAACATTGAAAAAAATTGATGAAAAAGATTTGTGAAAGGCTTATTATGTTGCCAAATTCGAAACATGGTATTACCTGGAGGGGGAGGGATTTCGATGAAAAGTAACCTCAGTTGAGCCGACCCCCTCACAATGGATTTATCTATGGGTATTCCAAGATATGTCCCCCATAGATGACGAGAAGGACCTGAGGTTCTGAGGTTTCCACCCCAACATCTTCGACTGGCCCACCACTAGTTGCTTCAGTTCTGGATGCAGGACACAAAATGCGTTTCTCTGCACCTATTAGAACATCTTGATCCCCAGTAGTGGGATCCACTTTCATAGTCTTGAAGTTCCCCTACTAAGTCCAAGATTCTATTAGAAAATACAGATAGTGAAATGGAAGGTAAAAAGATAGATGCAAACAAGTTAGGGTTTACCTAGAGATAATCGGTTTGGTATTCTTAAAATTTCATGATCTCACTTCTTTTTTGGGGACTTCCATAATGAGAATATATCCCCTAGGATTCTTCATCACCATACTCCTCCTCTTCTTATTTTTCAGTTTCTTCCTCGGGAGGCATTTCCTCCTGATCTAACTCTGGGCCAAGAATCACCTTTACCAGGGTGGGGGCACTTGTTTACTTCCCCTATTGACATACATAAATATCCTCCGTTTTCAATTACACATGTATCTGATAAAAGTTCACCCGTTCTGTGACATGAATTCCCTCAACCTTTGGAATATCGATCCCATCCTGTTTTAGCTTCTATCACAAGTCTTATGTTGTTAGTGACTGTTATAGTGTTCTATAGGCGGAAAAAATGGAAGGTAAGATAACATAATAAGTGGTTTGAAAGAGGTAACTCAACTTCTTCTCAGGGACCTAATTCATTGGCCTCCAAGGTTGCTTTTGGGACCACTCATCTTCAAAACGCAGTGGTGTGACCACACCCTATGATTTCCCCACCAACATGATTCTAGATTAAGCCTCCCAGAGGCCTGGATCACTCCTTGATAAGTATATATCCTTTTTTCTCACTACTCTGGATCCATACTCTCTAGTTTGATTACCAAAATGCGCATCCCTAGGATTTCCTCCAAATATGATGCCACCCAGGTTTTAGCATATCCCATCGAAAGGACCGCATCAAAATTGGTCGGCGACAGCAAGATGGTTTCACCAAATCCCACAATCATCAGTATGCAACACATATGGTGAAGTATACATGGGTTTTACTATTCATAGACCCCCATATAATCTTTATTCTCCACCCATTGATGGAATCTAAATTGCCTGAAAAAAATGGGATGGCACATATGGCTCACAGAGGACATTGCCATCAATACGAGCCACCAACACCCCACCTCGAAAGCATTGTAGGTAATCATTTTGATCCGATGAACTATGTAGGTTGTACACCATTGAAACAACCAAAGTCTAAAAGGGTGTATGTTGAAGTTTTCATGGTCGATGATTTAAAGGTTGATCTCGGAATCATTGAGTGTCATCAGCCAGACCCTATCTATGTTCAACAACAATGGCCATAGACTTATGTTCATTAGGATAATTGTGTTTAAGAATTCATATCCCCCGAAATGTGATGTGATACAACCATGTAGAAACTGAAATGTTATAAAGATCCTTATTAGTGCTTCCCCCTTAAAACATGACCCAATACATTGTACAACCTAGCTAGCATGGGTACTCCATGTTTAACCTATTCCCATCGGTCAGGATCACCACTATCACTAGTGTTCCTGGGTCGATTCTCATCCTCACGTACCTCACTAGAAGTATCCACACACAAAAAAAGGATAAAAATAAGGTATTATAGTCAACAATTAGGTTCCAACCTCCCACCATGCTATACCCTAAATTCCAGTATTGTCCTTCCATTGGGATGAATCAGTATAAGCCAAACTTCCCTCTCTGAGATGCAACTAGACACTAAGTTTCTTAGAATGAAATCCTTAATTTCTTGTCATTATTGAGGAATAAGTAAAATCATGCCTAAAATGGGATATACTTTTGGATGAATTTTATTTTCATCTTATCCTTCACTGATTCTAGGATATTTTGTGCTAGGATGGAAGTACTCTCACTATTTCCCTGGGTTTTCTATGGTGGCAGGAATTCATCATACTAAAATCCCTCCAGTGGGATGACTCTGATGCAGCATATGTCCCACAAGGGGGATTATTCTACCTATAATGAAAATAAAAATGTAGGGTAAGGTATGGACAGGGGGAATTTCACAACATGGATGTTAGGTCAAATAATTCCTCTTGTATCTCACATCAAGCATGAATCATGTAGGTTTAGAGGTTAGTAGCCACTATAAAACCCATAAAACTTCACCAATCGGTATCCCTCTTGGGGTAATCCCCAATATTCAACTACCCACTTGGTCCACTTCCATGCATAAGACCCAACCACATTCACCATTTCAATGGACCTTCTCTTCAGGTGTAATCCCCAATGTCCCTTCTCAAACTACATTTAATTTGATTCCCAACTAATTGGGATATGTAGGAAGTATCCTTGAGGTTCAAACCTAGCACCCCAACACTTCATCCACTCTATACATTCCATATACTCAACCCATAATCCATCCTGATTTTACCCAAGCCTCCATATCCCGGTGATATCATGCTACCCATTTATGCATCTCCCATGCTTCAACCCCACACCATCTCTCAAACTACTTGGGTTTTCATCCCTGCCTCCTAACAAGTCTATGTAGGACTCCTTCATGAGGTTCAATCTTGACCAATGTTAAACCATGGTTCCCCCTTTCAAGGGGTGTTCCTCCCTAATCCACCTCTAAGGGTGTCCAGATCAACCTCTACAGTGTGATATCTTATCTTTATGGGACACACCTCTCGGGTCTGCCTCTAATGGAATTATGATTCATCTATCTTCATGGTGTGATGTCTTCCCTTTATGGGACACACCTCCCCAAATCCACCTCCATTGTGAATTCTGATCCATTCATCGGTAAACCTTCTAGGTGCTCCCTACCAGGGATGTATCTCCTTGATCCGCCTACATGAGGCATTATGATCAATCTCATTCCATCTTTGCAAGACATTAAACTTGTGACCTGAAACATAATGATACCTCATGATAAGTATAGTATATCTATGGTTAAAGCCTTGGAATATTTTAATTTTGCATCAGATATCCTGTGATCGACATGGGATACTTTGGGTTTCGTGCTTGAGATGCATCCATGAGATGCTCTCCTATGAGGAATAATATAGGCTACCAATGTTTCCAACGTCCATACATTCCAGTGATGCCCAATGTGACTACTCCACTGAATGAAGGTTTCTACCCTATAAAGACCCTTTGGAATGTCCAGACAAAAGTAGCATAATTAACCAGAGTCCACAAAGAGATAACACGAGGAATGAGTTCCACAAATATACTTAACTCTATGAGGGAGACCCAGACTAAGAGAAATTTTTTGATGAGAAATCCATGGAAGGAGGAACTGACATCCGAAAATCTTGTTTCAATCTAGAAGAAAACATTTCTGATGAAAGTGATGAATTCCACCCACATTTGGAAAGTGGGAATGTAGGGTAACAAGAGCATATAGCATGTGCACACCAATGTCTATGGATTCGTGGGTGCGCCTCGATGAAAGTGATAGAAACATGGATTATTAGACCATGTAGGCTGTGTATAAACCTTGATATTCCATATACCCTGATGGATAGTTGGGATGGGTATGGGGTGAATTCCACCCCCACAATGAGATGTGATTACGTGGGTGGGTAGATTCTATATAGTTTTATGGATAGGTTGGGTCAGTGGGCCGACCTGAGATGATTGGTGAAGGGGATGGGATTGAAGTCATCTCCATTATGTGACAATGATATAAGATTACATATAGGGAAAACGAGGCCTTGCAATAATTAAAATGAGCCTAAGGTATGTTATTCCCTCTAAGTGAAGGGTTTTTACCAGATAGATGTGAATTAGATGAAGGAACTTGGAAAGGGATCCTTGGCTATGATGAGACCTAGGGGATATCAAATAGGTTCCCTAGTGAGATATTGACCAAGATAGGGAAGTGTAGGTGATGGGTATTGATGGAATCATGTGTTATCTTAGAACAAGAATTGATAATGTGAGATTATATGACCTTAGTGATGATAGGTTATGTGATTGAGAGGCTGGTATTAGTTATGTGAGATGAGTTCAGGAGAATGGCCAACCCACGTTTTCATTATTATTTTGAAATATCATAGGAGGGATATACTACCCCTATAAATTGTATATTATCTATGAGATTTCTAGGATTCTTAATATCTATATTCTATGAATGATGTTAAATGGATTACCTAGGGTTACCCCTAGGAGTAAATAATTATGCCTGATATGATTGATTACCTAGGATTAACTCCTAGGGTTGATGATGAAAATTAATGATTATTACCACATAGGTTCACCCCTAGGAATTTATGATGATAGTTTATTAGTATTAAGTCCTAAGAACACCCCTAGGAGTATATAATGAATCACAATTCTTATTATCACCTCAGATTACATCTTAGGGGTTGACAATAACACCTGATATTATTGATCTCTTAGGATTACCTCTTAGGGTATGATTATTCCAAATGACTTATGGATCACCTAGTATTTCTGATAAACCACTTTTTTTTGAATATTTTGTTGATAATTATTGATAAATTTTCTTCCCATTAATCCTCATTTTAATATTTAATGAAAATATGTATTTTGAGATTGAATTTGAAAATTCATTGAAAATTATATTTTTTCTATTTTAATATTATGCCTATAAGTTTATCATAACATTTTTGTGTACTTAATTTTGAATTTAAATTTTAAAAACATATTCTACACTCATTTTTTTATATTTTTAATTTTTAACATGAATGCTAGATCACACTGTTAAAGGGTTGAAAATGGGCATTAATGCAGATCTAGGATGGACTTGATAGATTGGATATTTTCTCACCATTTGAGCCATATATTTTTCATATGAATATGTATTGAGATGAAATTTTGAAAGATGTTATAAAAATAATTTTAAAAAACTTAATTCAACTGGAATGATTGATGGTTCACATGGGAAATTTATTAACATGGTGGATTAATGTGGAGTAAAGTTTGGAGGTATAAATTTTCATGTTCCCTTTGAATTTCAAACCCTATCACTCCCCTACTCCATTTAATTATGTATTTTACTATTTTAGAGGGTTTTTCATTTATTTAAATGGGACTTTATTAAGTGTTTGGATCCATTGAACCTCTCTACTTATTTTTAATAATGGAGGTTTTGTGCTAGAACCTCTTTCAAGAAGGAACTTCTTTATCGCTTTTACTTTGTGTTACTTTTATTTTTATCTTTTAATCTCTTTTAATTTTCAGTAAATATACTTTATTATTTTATTTTACATGTTTTATATTTCTTCGTGGTTCTATAATCAAAGAGTGTTGATGATATTGAGTTATACCCTTTCAAACCATTTCTTGTTCAAATCGTCTCCATGATGATAATCACACCTATAAGAGAGTAATTATTTTTGTGGTCATTTTAATTGTTACCTAAATTATTATTTGTTTTAAATACTTGTACTCAATATAATTCATATAATTATTCTTAATTAAATTGATTTTTAATGTTAATATTACTCAAACGATTGAAACATTGGCCACAAGGTTGGGATTGGGTGAATCATGAGAGCGACACTTTAATTGTCAATTCTAATCAAATTGGGATCAATTCATAGGGTTAAAATATAACCCTAAAAGTCTAGAAATTATCATTTCTATAGTTTGGGTGCTTTACTAATTATACACCAATCTTATGTTATATTTTGGACCATAATTAAAGAAGGGTGTTGTGATTGGAAGTCTCTAAGTTAACTTAAGTTTCATTTCTTTCAATTATTGTGGTCACATTTTATTTTATAGAATTTAGGGGTTAAAAAATTATGAAAAAATAATAGAATTAATTTTATAATAAGAGTTATTAATTAATTATTAGTGACGGGTTATATTTGATTGACTACATATTTTTATATAGGTGTTTTCATATATTGTTTTCTTACTTTCTTCCTTTTGTTCCCATTTTTCATTTCATTTCTTTGATTATTCAAACCAATTTGTGGATATTTAAAATAAATCATCTTTATGGGAATGAACTAGGTTATCCACTATTCTTCACTTGGTAAAAAACATAAAATATTTTGGGGGCACATGTGACAAAACTCATCAATTACCTCATAGGGGTCATCTTTACTCCTAATACTATGTACTATCTAAGATAACCTCATGGGGGTGGTTTATCTTATTACTAATTTACATTATTATCTAACATACTCAGATACACTTCAACACTAACCAAAGTCGGTATATTCAACACCGAGTTTCACATTCAAACCCAAGGATTAATAGTAGTTGTTTAATTTAAACTTATTCATTTTATTTATTTATTCAGTTGAGTAAGTCACATGCACATACAACTAATTTTATAGTGATGTACATGAATGAATTGATGGTTCCCTACTAAGTTTTTCCCACACTCTACTCAGGAGACCATGAAAATTTGGAACCCAGGTAGACCTCACTGATCACAGGTACAAGTTGAACTGAGACCTGAAGTAGATTTATCAATTGGGAAATCTTAGATGGAATCATATATTGGGATAAGGTGAGTATTGAGGATGATGATAGAGACTAAATGTCATTTTTATTATTTACTTACCTTTAATATGTGATTATTTTGGTGGAAGGTCAATATTGTTTTATAGTATCATGATCGTGAGTCTGTACGACTATATTCTTTCACACTCATTTGATATAACATGTTATGTTTTATTGTTTCCATGAACTCTAATTTCTTATAGTTCATTAATAATGTTTTTTTATTTATTTCATATTTTTCACTTGGATATGGGGATATAGTTTTCCCATAATAACACCATATACATCCACTACCAATTCGAAGCCTCTAGCATACGAGGAAGCCTGCTTGAGCTCCTTATAGCCTGACCAGTCTGGACATTGATGAGTTTTTATGGTACATAGATGTTATAAATTATTATCAGATATTATAAGTGATTGATATAATAGAATCTATCAGAGTTTATGTTTTTTATTACTATTTGGGGATATGGATGACATGTGAAATATGAATGTGTTGGAACCTATGATGGATATCCCACTGGTGCGTCATGAACAACTTTTCCAATACAAATTCCAAGTTACCAGGGATATGATATTGTTTTTCTTGGTTTCTTATTTTATGGTTTTATGATTTCACCTAGTTTGACACACTTGAGTTTTTATATTTATGACTTAATGTGGTTTTCGGATCTTATCTTGATAGAAAGAGGATGATATTCATTCATCCTTGGGAATATAGGATTTACATGTAATTCATGTTCTCGTGTGTGATTGATATGACCGAAAATATAG
Organism: Viscum album; assembly: GCA_963277665.1. NCBI lineage: Eukaryota > Viridiplantae > Streptophyta > Magnoliopsida > Santalales > Viscaceae > Viscum > Viscum album. The sequence continues at coordinate 565,001,916 of OY728125.1, forward strand.
GGTTCTAATGTTTTAAGTGCCAGCAACAACTTTTGTGATTTTTCCCATATAAATTATTGGTGGAATTTTACCTAGATGGACCACAATATATGTTATATCTAATGACATGTCATGTGGATCTATGGAAAGATACTCCTTAATGAAAACTATACATTCCCTTAGTGTAAGTGAGGTATAGTTACCATAGTAGTTCGGTATAAGAATTTTATGATTTAGTAATAGACCCATTGTGGTTGGTTTTGGTACTAGATCCCAAAATAATAAGGGTTTGATTATTTAAATTGTCAATAAATTCCTATCTAATGTTTTCCCATATACCTTTGGGTGTCATTATACTTAAAAAAACCACATGAACATGGTTATTTGATATGGATAATCTAGGATGATTCTATTATACATATATACAAATTATGACAGATGAGAACATGATCCTCAAGGGGGTGGATATCATATGTAGAGGCTTAATGAGCATTATCCTGAGATTAGGATTATCAAGGGGATAGTTATGTATGTTAATTCTTAGTGAGGATGAATTCCCTAGTAGGATGATGGTTTGGCATGTGATGCTTGCTGCGTGTGTTTTAGAACCCTAGTGAATGGGTGTTTTGGTACTTGAGTTTCCAGGTGATGTTTGAGATTGGGACATAGAGGCGTTTTCTGTAAGCTAGGAATTCTATGAGATATGACTAATAGTCTAGGTGGTATTTCCTAACTCTTGAGATATGAATCATGGTATTAGTGAGTCGGCTGTTACAGTTGAGATGATTAGTGACATATATACAAGGGTAACCTAATAGAGGAGTTAACCCAGGTTTGTGAGTTCCTTATAAATAAGAATCATGGGTAGATGCTTATGGTTTGAGATTTATGAATGATATGTACTATTGAATATGGGATATATGCATGGTGATGCCTTAGATATTGTGGACATTAAATGCACAGGTGGGTGACTTCTCTTGGATCAGTGCAAAGGAGGTGCTATCAGTTATACGATATAAGAATGTTGATTCCTTGAGATTTTTTGAAGTAAAGAACCTGGAGTGTTAGTGCTTCTGGTTTCAAGGTTAGAGTTTGTAGGATAATATTACTAGTATTCCCAACTCTATTTATTTTTTATGTGCATTCAGTGGAAAAGTGAGAGCATGGATATACACTTGTGGTTTTGGGAATGACAGTTAGGTTGGTGGGTTATCAAGTGATTATCCTTGAAATGTGTGGGATGTTAGGATCAATGAAAAAAAGAACCATGGTGCTTTTTTATTATATGATATTAACATGGGAAAGAATCATAATTAGTTGTTTAAGCACACCATCCTAGGCATGGTAAGATGTGAATCATGAGATCATGAGTTGAGTAATGATATTAGGGGGTATGAGAGAGTATTCCCATTGGGTTTAGATGATATTGAGGTGGTCCACATGTCGGTTATGATCTATTTTGTTATATATAGGTTAGTGAGTGGTTTTGTGTGATTTTAGGACCAACAGACTTGATGAATGGTTGTAGGCATGATTTCTCAAGAGTTTTGATAGAATGAGAAATGTCCCTCTGTGGTGAGAGGTGAAATTGGAGATAAATCAAGGTTCCATGGTAATATTGACCTTAGTGGGGGTCTTGAAAAGTATATTCAAGGAGGTGTGATGGTGGAACCTATTGAGGTTGTAGTTGTGGAGTGGTATTAGAGAATCCATATAGTGGGAAGTGAACTGTTTTCCATTAAAGAGTATGAACCTTGTTACAAATGAAATTTTAGTAGATTTAAAAGGTTGAAATTCCAATGTATTGGGAATGGGTTAGTGTTGATGTTTCATGTTGTCACTGAGGTATGACCAGGGTGATCAGATCTAGTCATTTTGTGAAGTAATAGATAGAGAGTGATTAGTGAAAGTATGAACCTCATGCTGGAAGTTATGTGGATGGGAAGAGACTAATTTTTGGATGTTTGAGGTGGAATTTGGATGTTGGTGAGTTGTTTAATATGATTGATCTCGCTTCATGTTTAAAACCATATTTTTTATTCATATGGGATATTTGAAAATTTATTTGCATTGGCATCATGCTTGATATTTTTTTGGAAGGGATCTGAGGGTGAGTTAGATAAAAGATGTTTCAATTCTCTTGAGTGGATTATGATGGAAATTTTTTTATTTAGGATTTAATTTTAGAATTACTTCAATTTCCAAGTTCATGTTTTGGTGTGGGTGTTTAGATGATCTCATGATGCCTTTAGGGATTAAGGCATCATGAGTGGGCGATGATATAGCTCATTGGCTGCTAAGATTGAGTGTTTTTGAGAGAGGTCAGATATAGTAGGTCCAGTAAGTGTTTTTGATGTGTTATTAGATATTTTGAGATTGATACCATGACTAGAAAATTTTTTTGGATATGAAGGTCGTGTTTTTGGTATTGAATAGGGAATTTTGAGGAAGAACTGACATGATCCTTCCTTGTGCATGGACAATGAAGACTCATTTGATTCTATTTAGAAATTGAATATGATGAATGGTACCAAGTTATGAATGGTGTTTTTGTGTGAAATTGGGTATTTTAATATAGAGAGAAAACTAAGTGGGTCATTGGACCATTGTAATTGTGTTTCGAAATATGATTCTGATGGTGGGTAGCACCATGCCTTGGAATCGACCCTTATGAGTAGAGTCATGTGGTGGGGAGAACCATAGTACTAAGAATGAATTTATTGATGAAAATGTGGTGTATTAGGACATAAATGTTTTTTTGAGTTCCTTCTTAGTGATTAGGTGATGGAGTGATAAATCAAGTTTTAATGAATAATGAACCACACGTTCATACATGCATAACAGAAGATCAATTTTTCTTCTAAAGTTGAACAAGAAGAGATGATTATGAATTGATTATTGGGATAGGTCAAGATTTATGTATAAAACATGTTGGGACTTATTGGGGAAGATTAGTGAGATGGTGGGGTGGTTATAAAACACCATTTCTTTTTTGGGTTGAAATTTTGAGAGGGAATTTGAAATTTTGATTTTTTGGAGTAGGTGTTGTTTTGAGAACTGAGATTCAAATTGAGAATCAAATATTTTTGGAATCTAGATGTGATGATTTTGGATATGGATTTAGTCTCGAGAAATTCCTCTGGTGCTCGACCGAGTCTCGATAGCTCCAATTTGAAATTCAAAATTTTTGAAATGATTTTTCTATGTCGCATATTTTGGTGTGCTCGATTTAGGAGAAACTATTCAAAACCCTGAACATGAGAAGTTTTCTAGTACATTTTATAAATTTATTGGTTTATTTGTTTGGTTAGAACATAGTTTTGATGAATCCAAACAAGATCTCAAAGTAAATAGTGTGAATTGTTTTGGTTGGGGGTGCAGTGCACTATCACTGTGTAGTTGTAGACAAATCGTGTGGGGTAAGTATTTTTTCTAAATGAGTTTCATGGATAAAACATGATTTTTATAACCGTGTGGCCTAACCCTACATAAGGGGTATCATTGGACAATTAAAGTGACATGGTTGGCACACAGTTTGAACAATCGTGTGTCAAAACTGTGGGACCCTTTAAAAGAGTGAAAATTACTGTTTTTTATCTTAAATTATTAATATGGAGGTCCTTCTTCTTCCTCACATGCGCACATGAATACCTTGATCCCCCACAATTCTTCTTCAATTTCCCTTTGATTTGGGTAGATTTTGATGGTGTTATTTAATGATTCATGGTGAGTTTCTTCTTATTCCTTCTTCTTTGTCCGTATTTCTCTCTCTCGATCTATCTCCCTCCCTCTCTCTGATTTGGTGTGACCTAGATTAGGGTTTAGAGATGATTTCCACTTGTATGGTGGAAATCATCTAATATGATGGGGATTTGGAATGTATTAGCTAGAGGACCTTCTGATATGGTGTCTCAACATCGGATCACACCCTTATGATAAAGGTATTTCACCATATGAATTTATTATGGTTTTTAGTTAAAATTAAATTAAAATGGTTATTTACTTGATTCCAGTTGTTTGGTATTTTGAGAGGGTATGTGTTGGAATAATACCATAGGTCGTTAGAATGCCATTGGATGAATCTTTGGTGTAGCGAGATCTAGTTAAGATTTTAGGAATTATGCCTAATTGAATTAGTTTTTGAATTAATTATAAATTGTTTCAATTTAATGGGAAAATAAATTATAATTTTTTATAATAAAATATTAGGTTTTGTGGCTTTGGATAGGTTATCAGGAGTTTATATGAGTATGGGTGAACTCAGGTGAGATTCATTTGACTATGACATAAAGGGAATGGATTCGTTTGAGGCAGGTGGTCCCTCATACATACCCCTTTAGTATTATGCATTCTGTTTATATGGTAGGTTATATGAGGTGTCATTATTGAGGGTGATCATCCATTTTTAAATTAAATAAATTGTTTTATTTAAATGAAATTCTTGGACTGGACAAAGAGACAAGTGATACAATGGACCCTTGTGCATTAGCTAGATGTCTCGCCAGCCGATGGCTGAGGCCTTGATTATTATGATGCTACCTATGATATATAGACCCTGATGGATAATATTTAGAAGGAATCAACAACTATAGTAGACCTTAGTATAAGTGCCTTGGTGACATTAATGTTAAGGGGAGTAATAAAAAAGGATCATTGGCCTGTGTAGGCCATGTGAGAACCTTGAGATGATTTATAACCCAGGGTATAATTGTGATGAGCATGGAAAAATTGTTTCTCTCCCACTAAATATAATTACCTCAGTGGATAGAACTTGTAGAGTTTTATGGATAAGTTGGGTTTCAGGACTGACTTTGTATGAATCAAAAAGAGGATATACAAGTGGATATATCCCTTATGTGAAACTAGTACATGATTACCTATGGGGATAATGAGATAATTTGATAATTATGATGATCCCACTGGATGTTATTCCCTCTGAGTGATGGGTGTTAACCCAAGAGATCTAAATTAGATAAAAGAACACATTATGGGTTTCTTAGCTGTTATAAGACCTAGGGGACCCTAGTGTGTTCCCCAGTTATATATTATCCCTAGATAAGGGAATTTAGGTGATGGTTAGTGTTGGAACAAGTGTCACCTTAGAACTCGGATTGATGATGTGAGCCTCATATAGCCTTAGAAATGATATGTTGTGTTCTTGGGAGGTTGACTTCCATTATGAGAGACAAATTCAGGAAAATGAAAAACCTCTATTTTCATTATTATTTTGATATATAACTAGTGGGATTTACTATCCTTATAAGTTATCTGTTATGTATGAGATATCTAGAGGATGCGTAAGATCTAGCTTGTATGCATATGGTTATATAGAATTCCTAGGGTTACTCACCTGGATCTAGCATTTATGCCTGTTACGATTGATGATTTCTAATTATTACCTCCTTGGGGTCAGTGATGATGCCTGATGATTATGACTACCTAGGGCCACCCCAAAGAGTTAACGATGATTCCTGATTCTTACGATCACCTTGGATTACCTCATAGGGTTTGGTTTTATTATTGATACAATAGAACACCTAGGATAACCTCATAGGGGTAAAAAATTTCATCCATTTCTGGTTGGAATGATTATCTGGAATTCTCAGAGACACTTTGGTGCCATTTTAATAAAGTATAGTTGATCCTAGGTGTCATGTTAGATCCCAAGAATCAATGGTGGTTATTTTATTTATACTTTTACATTTTATTTATTTATTTTAATGATCATGTCACATGAACATACACTATATTTACAAGTTTTGTATGAGACCATATTGGTTGTTTCCTATTAAATTAAAATCATACCTTTCTCAAGTGAGCATGTCACTAGGGTACAAAAGAAAATATCACTAATCGTAGGTTCAAGTTGGGAAATACCTGGAGTATCTTGATCAAGTAAGATAAATCAGAGGAGATTTATGATAGGTATTAAGTGAGGCTTGGGGAGGAAAATAGAGCCTCAATAAAGTTTTTTATTATTTATTTACCTTGTATATGTGATCATATGAGTGTAAGATTAATATTTTTGTATGCTAGAATGACTATGAGTCTGTATGATTGTATTCTTCCACACTCATTTGATATAGCATGTTATGTTTTATTTATTCTACATACTCTAATTGTTTATACTTTATGGATGATGTTTGATATATTTCGTTATTATTTCATAATCTGATATGGGTGTATACTATCTCCATAGTAACACCCTTCACCCCCCACTAATAGTTGAAATCATATAGAATATGGGAAAGAATACATGAGGTCTATGTACCATCACTTATTAGAACACTAATGAGTGGTCACAAGTTGGGGATCATACACTTGGCTCGTGCAATGGATTATTTATAAATTAAAGTTTGATTTTTCAATATATTCTAGTAACCACACCAAATTCAGTGATAAAATTCTTATTTTAAACAACTTATTTTAAAGTACATGATACAATAATGTATGTCAAATCTATTGTTGATTCTGATAAAATGGATTGTTTGGAATTTTTCCAACTGATATATCCATTGTTTAAGAAAAATATGAAACAATTCTAAGATCTGATGTTGTATCTATCATATTAGAAGCTAAGATCAATGAAACCCTTTACATAAGGCATATCATCTTCTCCAAATACCAAAATAATTTCCTTAGTCCTTATTAATTACTTCAAGTTATTTTTCATATAAATCTCGTGACTCTCTGTAACAACCAAAACTTTTTTAATGATAATTGATTCTTGAAAATGTGTGTTATATTATATTATTCACACAAAACCATATCTTTTTTAATGAAGTGAATATAAAGGATAATTTTACCATCTATATTTGACCGTTATATGACCATTGGTCAATATGACTATTGGGAACTATACTCTTGATAGTAATTATAATGTTATCAATAAAGTTTATAAGTAAAAATTTTGACAAAGGAAAATTGATAAAGAAAGAAGAGTCTATGGCCTCAAAAAGTAGAGTTTTTCTATATGAATCCCATTTATCAGAACTTGGTAGGGTGGTAGTGTCACTAGGATTCAATCTTGAAGAATCCCATTCCGAGCTTCTATAAGTAAATCTTGAATGAAATCACCTACAAGAGATGTTTAAGTTAGTAGAAATTACCACTTGAGAAATGTTAGTTGAGCCGCCCCATGAATCTATCACCATCACGCACCTTACCCTTAAGTTGTATGAAGATGTTATAGGGGGTAACATATCCCATCCTTAGTTAATTAAAATTTAATTCCATTTCATAAATAATATTTTTATTCGATTATTTTTGTTTTAAGAATATTTTTCTTAATAAAATTGAGATGGAAGTTGATAAACTGATTTTCAGATAGAAAGTGCACTTTTAAAAAAAGAAATAATTATTATAATAAACTAAGGTATTATGAATAATGTTTATTTTAATGAAATATTATTATTAAAACACTCTTATTTATAAATAAATGATAAAATAATTTAATTTTTTCAAATGTTATAAATTTTGCTATTAAATTTTAATCCACTATTATTTTTTATACGAAGGTTTTTTATATTTAAAAGTTAAAATTATCATATTTAGAGAATTATTATGATAAAATAAATATTATTTTCAAAATAAACAATTCAAAATTAGGTTACGGTGAATTTATGATAATTTTATAAAATACTATATTTTTTTGTGAATTATAAAAAAATAGTTTGGGGTTTTCAGTCTATTTAATGACATCATAATTATATTACAATGATTTAATAACTAATTAACCACAATGAAATAATTAATATATTTATTTTATTAATATCAAGTATTTTAATAGATTTTAATCAATTTAAAAATATATAATTTACTTTCTAAGTTCTAAAATGGAAAAAAGAAATTTTTTGAAGACTTTAATTTTCCTTTCCAAAATAAGTATTATAAAATTATAGTCAACTCTTGTGGATTAAAATAACATAATATGTTTTCTAAGTTTCTAATAACATTGAAAAATACCATGCTCAATCCCATGTTTTTTCATTTTCCACTACCTAGGTGTCCAAGGCCTTTATTTAGAAATTAATAAACAAATCCCCCACTTTTTCTACAAATACCCACCCATTTATCCATTTAATTTCACTAAAATTTATTACTAGATGAAGATATAATATTTTAACCTCCAAAGGAGTCCTCACAAGTTTTCCTTAATCCCCCAAGGTCTCGATATTCTAGTTTTAGGAGTTACTCTTCAAGGTAAGGGAAATCTCAACTTCTCTTTTCCATTCTAGTTTCCGCTTTGTTATGTATGTATTTCAAATTAAAAAACTAAGTGCTTATGTCTAATTTATTTTATCCCTTTAGTTTATTAAGATTATTTTATTAATGGGAGACCCTTGTTCCCTCTCTTTTTACCCTTTTCTAAAACCATGTTTTATACATGTTATGCTACCGATTTTACTTCTCAAATTTTCTCTCTTCTCCTTAAGAAACACTCTTTTGTTTTCTTTATGTGAATTACAAACCCCTTTATCTAATAGGTGTATTAAAAAAATATAAAAATTATTTATTTTATTATTTATTTTACTTATATAAAATCCCCATTCCCTTTCCTTATGTTATAAATGACATAAATATCTTGCCTTTGAGCACTTTTTAAAACACCATGATTTTTTATATGAAACCTGTTTCTTCTTTTCTACATGGGATATTTATGAAATGCTTTATTATGATCTATGTGGATAAAATTAATTAATTAATATTAAAGGTGAACCCTGATAGTGATCTAATGCATTGAGTAATGAAATTAATCTCTAGATATGACATGATTTATGATACCTTGGTGAAAAACCTTGGAAATTTGTATGACACCTCGATGAAAAACTATAGTGATATGATTATTAATGTATCAGTTAAATGTTTTATAATAATTTCCATGTTATGAATCAAGTTATTTTTATTATTATATTTCCATTCTCCTTTTCTCATTCCTTTATTATATTCCTCAAGTTCTTGTTGATTTTTTCCCAAGATCGCACGTAAAGTGTTTCTCTTGTTTTCAATTAATGGTACTTATGCTCACCCTTTCCTTTGATGTATGTCCATAGGTTATGAGACGCAGTAAATATACTTAGGATAAAATAATGAATAATACTATCACATTGTTTAAAATAATGATTTATGTTTTCATTTAATATGTACCATGTTCAAGTAAGCATAAGAAGGAGAAGGATGAGAACTTCTCTATCTAGAGACGAGTTTCTCTCTCTTTCAATCTATGGGGATCACGCTGATCGGTTAAAATCTGTGAATGATTTTGATGTGGTTGGTCACAAAGATCTCTTTGATCTTTGCTGTCCATAAAATAGAATTAACCTGCTTGCTGTTGTCTCAAATCAGAGGGAAGAAATTATTGTACATGTTGAAATGTTTTCTGCTTGTGGTGTATGCCGTCAGGTTAACGCGGTTGAATCAGAGGGAACAATTTCCATACATATAACCGATTTTGAACATTTGGAGAAGTGTCTCCCTGAAGGAGATCTGAGACGGGTTTCTTTGATAATAGTGAAGAGGAATTTCTGGCCGGTGATGTTCGGAGTCTTTTTCACGGCGGGGGACCGATGTCTCTTTTTGTCCATGTGGCATCATATCATCGGTATGGAGGTCGGGGTTCTGGTTGCAGTCCATAGAATCTCAACGGGATGGGTGATGACGATGGTTGCTAGGACCTGGGATCTCGGCGGGCGGCAGTGATGGTCGTGGTGCTCCAGCGGTTTGGTGTAGCTGCTGGAGCATTTACTGGCATTGGGCACGGGATGTACTGATTCAACTGATGGAAGGGTGCCCACTTCGGTGGAAGGGTGCTCGTGTTTAGGGTTTTGACCGGCGTTAATGTCGGCGCCGACTTGAAATAGGTGGCGCGTGGGTTTGAAGCGGGGCGTGGGCATGACCTCGTGTCGCAGTCATGATGCAGGGGCCTCTCGGGCGACGAAGTGGGGTTCAGGCGGCCTCGTGTGATGCCAGTCAGGGATGGGGATGGACTCAGGGCGACGGGCGGATCTCCAGCAGATTCGGCGGCATGATTTGCGGTCTCCTGCGGATGGATGGCCTCATTTGGGCTGCGTGATTGACTACAGCGGATGGGGACGATGTTGATGGATCGTTTTGAGGATGGTGTTGGCAGCATAGGTTCGTGTCTTGAATGACGGTATGCGGTTGAAGTGGTGTGTGACGGGTGGCCCCAGCAGGGCTGCAGTGAGCAGGTGGCGGATGGGGATGACCTCATTTCTGCCGGAGACGTGATTACCGGGTTGACCTTGGGTCGTGACAGGCTGTGCGACTACCGCGATGGTAAGGAAAGTGGGGTGTCGGCAGGGATACCGTAGGATGGGGACGAACTCGGAATGCGTATTTCTGTCTCGGAATACGTGATATTGAGTGATAATCGGTTGAGATCTAAGCGATGACTTTGATGGTGATGTGGACCAGCGGCTTGGCTGGAACAGGCTGGTGGTGATTGGATGGCTTAATATTGATGACTGATTTACTCCGTATGCAGACTCTGGGTGATAGCCTTGGATACACGCTTGTTTTATCGTATGGTCTTTTGGGGGCCATCTTTTATGTTGAGCATGCTTTATTTTATTGTTTTGCTTAAGTTGTATTGTGGGTGGTGATGGGATACCCACTTATGTTGGGTGGAGTTTGTGCCAAATATGTGTTTCGCTGTATTTGTATTTATTTTATTAATAAATTTTTGGGACCGAGTACGCTCGGATCTTGAATATTCCTGGTAATATGTACCATGTTTCCAAGAAACTAGACTTTAAAATATCCTATGTTTTGTACAATGTAATGAAATTCTTATGTGTAAAAAATGTGGGATTTCATAGTTGGTATCAAAGGAAGGTTTAATTATTTTTGGAAATTAGGATTTGAAAAATTTAGTAATAACCGTATAGAAATGATAAAATATAGGAAAACAACTTGGTATTTTGGTAAAGTATTACGTAAGTGGTTTCCAAGAAAAGAAATCCCTATCTGGATATGAACAAGTGGATGTGGTTATGGAATAGCTATAACTAGAGGTAAAAACTCTAACAACGTGTGTCAGTCCTGACTCTGTATAACCTAGTACACAACAATGGGCCTTACCACACACCTAGTTTGACACTCATGGGAGATATTTTTGGTTAATCACAAGATTTTTATAAACCATTATAAAGTATTTATAAAAAATGTAATTTTTTTAATGAATAACATTTTAAGCATGCTGTTTTAAGAAATAAAATTCCTTCATAGTTATAATATTCGTAAAATAAATACATTTCTCACTAAGGTTTTCTTATTTTATAAAATGGTGGGAAATAGGAGGAACTGTGTAAATGGTGAGCACAATAGACCATGCACTATGACCCTCCAATAGATGCTGGAATAGAAAAATTCAAAAGAATGATGAATTAACTGACTCATGTTTTGACCAATTACTAGAATCAATTCAAGATACCAGTTTCACCTTGAAGGGAACAACTTTCTATTGAGTCCTCTATGAATTAATGAACTCCTTTTTTAGTGGATCTACTAACCCATTGATCAATGAACAATGGATAAGATCTATAGAAAATATCTTTTCTATAATTCATTGTTTGGAATAAGAGAAAGTCACCCTGGTTGTGTACCGCTTAGAGGGAGAAGCTGACCAGTGGTGGAAAATAGTTAAAAACATGATGCCAAAAAGTGAAATTGAAGTTATTGAGTGGGAAGATTTTAGGGAAAACGTTTTCAAAAAAAATTTCCATTGTTTAATGAGAATGAAAATGGATAAAGAGCTCCTAGAACTGAATAAGAAGGAGAATGAATTTGAGGGAAGCTATGAGATGAACTTTATAAGGATTTCCCACTACAAATCTAAATTTTTCATGGACCCTAATGGAAAGGTTAATAGATTCTTTGGTGTAATAAGCCCACATCTATGGAATAATCTAGCCAATCAAGCCTATGATAGCTATGTGAAGATAGTATGAAGTTCTATTATGGTTAAATTTGAGTTTAAAGAGATGCATTGATCCCACAGATCAAATAAAAAAAGAGATTATTGGATCTAAACTTGGGGAGGAACTTTGATTATGGAAGAGGAGGAAAAAAATTAAACTTCCCACATGCAACAGCCGTGGAAAGAAGAATTTGTGGAACTAATTTCTTGGGAGTGATAAATGTTAAAAGTGTGGAAGAGATGACCATATTGCTCAGAACTATCGTAGTGAGGTGAAACCTCAACTTATCAAAACTAATGAAAAAGGGAAGATGGTGCATGCCCATACTGAAGTCCAATTGTTCATGTGTGGAAAACTTGGTCACTTTTCCAATCACTTTCCAAATCTAAATATTGTGGAACGGAATCACCATCAACCTTATAAAAGGATAAGGGAGAAAGGTCGTTCTTTTTCTATCATGATGGATGGATTTTAAGCTCCAAATGATGTGGTGGAAGGTACTCTTATAGTTCTCTAAAAGATATTAAGTACTTAGTTGATTCTGGTTCTATGAATTTCTTTATTTCCTCCACGTTTTCAAAGAATATTGAATCAATCCCTGAACATATAGAATTAGATTTATCAATCAAGATTCCTATTGGGATTATCGAAGCATCAATAGTGTATAGAAACTCTAGTATTTACTTTGGAGAGTATAATATCATTGAAAATATAGTAGTCATTCCCATGTTGGAATTTGACACTATACTTAGGTTGGACTGAGTCTCAAAGTATAATACAAATATCAACTAAATAATAAATGAAATCTTAGTTGTATTGAATGGAAAAGATACTTTTGTTTTCAAAGGAGAGATATATTGACCCAATCTTTGTCTAGAAGAACTTCCCATATCCTTATTCACAAAGATAATTGGTGAAGATGAATAAGGAAACAAAAGTATATGAATAGAAAACATCCCCATAGTTTAAGAATACATTGACATATTTCTTGAGGATTTACCTAGACCTCCCCCATAAAGAGAGGTATAGTTCTCTATTGAACTCATACCATGATCCAAGATGATACCAAAGAACCCATATAGAATGGAAAATGTGGAGTTTTAGGAATTAAATAAACAAATCCAAGATCATTAGAGAATGTTTTTATCTAATCAAGTGTGCCTCCTTGGGTAGCACCTATTCTCTTTGTAAAAAAGAAGGACGAATCAATAAAACTATGAATTTATTATAGAGAACTTAATGAAATCATAGTGAAGAACAAGTACCATCTTCTAAGGATGGATGATTTATTTGACCACCTTCGTGGGCCTCAATTATTCTCCAAGATTGATCTTTGATCGGGTTATCATCAATTGTGGGTGAAGAATGAATATATTCCAAATACATCCTCTAGATCAAGATATAAAAATTATGAGATTGTTATTATGCGCTTCAGCTTAACCAATTCTCCTACTATATTTATGGATTTTATGAATAGAGTCTTTAAGGAATACCTTGAAAACTTTGTGGTAGTTTTTATTGATAATATTATTATATATTCTAAAATTCATGAGGAGCATAAGGATTATCGGAGGGTTATATTACAAACTCTAAGAAAGGAGAGGCTATTTGGAAAGTTCATAAAATGTGAATTTTGGTTACAATAAGTTTCTTTCTTGGGGAAAATTATAACCAATAAAGGAATGTTAGTTCACCCTTAAAAGAAAAAGGTTTTGGAGTAGTGGACTCATCCTACAATAGTAATTGAGTTTTGTATTTTCCTTAGTTTAGCATGATATTATTGGAGTTTTGTGAAAAAAAATTCCCGACTTTCTAATCCAATGACCAAGTTAACTCAAAGAGGGGCCATATTCATCTAGAAAAAGGAGTGTAAAGAAAGTGTCCAAGAGCTGAAGAAAATATTAGTTACTACATCCATGTCTACTCTAACCTCTATCAAAGAAAGATTCATTATTTTAATTAGTGCACCTATGAAAGGTATTGGGTGAATCCTCATGAAAAATGACAAGGTGATTGCTTATGAATCTTTATAGTTGAAGTCTCATGAGAAAAAATGTCCTACTCATGGCCTGGAGCTGGTTGTGGTTGTTTTTTTCTCTAAAGATATGGAGACACTATCTTTATGGGGAGAAATGTGATATATACATAGACCAAAAAAGTTTGAAGTATATTTTCATTCAAAAGGAATTGAATATGATATAGAGGAGATGGTTATAACTAATTAAAGACTATGATTTTTCAATTAATTATCATCTCGGAAGAGAAAAAGAAGTCACTGATGCATTAAGTATGAAAGATCCTATCGGTCTAACAATGATGAGGATTCAAGGAGATCCTTTGATCAAAGACCTAGTAAATCTAAACATTAGAATTGTAAGGGAAGGCACATCATCAAACCTATCCCAAATTATTTCTCAACCATCATTATGAGAGAAGATCAAGAAATCTCAAAGATAATATCCTTTGTTATAGAAGAATATATAGTATGTGAAGAATGAGAAGTTTTTTGAGTTCAATATTGATAAAAAAAGGTGTACTGAAATTTTTTACAAGGACATGTGTTTCATATATTTCATAAATAAATAATGAGATGATGGATAAAGATCATAGATCAAAATTATATATACATACTAAAATCACTAAAATGTATATGGACCTTCATTAGAATTATTGGTAGGATAACATAAAAATTGAGCTTGATTACTACACTACAAGGTTCCTCGTGCGCCAAAAAGTGAAAGAAGAGCGATAAATTTCTAAAGGGGTATTATAATCACTACCAAAACCAATATGGAAGTGGTACAATATCAATATGGACTTTTTCACTAGTCTCCCAAGATCATCTAAAGGAAACAATGCAACATGGGTTATAGTGGACCATCTCACCCAGACTTCCCATTTAATCTCTATTTGGGAAGACTTATCTCTTGATCAACTTTCCCAAATTTATTTAAAGGAAGTTGTGAGGTTTCATGGAGTTACAATTTCTATCATTTATGATCATGATCCAAGCTTCACATCCAAATTATAGAGAGGTATTCAACATGCTCTGATTATCAAACTGAATTTTATTATGGCTTATCATCCCCAAACTTATTTCCAATATGAAAGGAATATTTAAACACTCAAGGTCACACTGAGAACACGATCAATGGAATTTAAATGTCGATGGGATCAACATATCCCATTATTTGAGTTCTCATACAACAAAAAACTTCCATTAGAGTATCCAAATGGAACCTTATGAATATTTATATGGGAATCGATGTATAAACCCTACTTATTGGGATGAATTTTGCGAGATAAAGATTCTTGGTATAGATCTTATCTAAGAGATGACATAAAAGTTTCATTCCACACAACACCACATTCTTAGAGTCAGCAGAAGATCTTTGTTGAAATCTATTAAATGGGATTGTAGTTTTGTGTTGGTGACAAAGTGTTCCTTCAAATATCACCTTATAATAGAGTCATGTTGTTTAGGAAGAAATGGAAGCTTAGACCTAGGTACATTGGACCCTATAAAATCCCTAATTGTATAGGAGAAGTGGCCTATCAGATTTCATGTCCTCCAAATCTAGCTCAAGTTCCAGATATATTCCACCTATCCCTATTGAGGATGTATATAATTGACCCTTCACATGTATTGAGTCTTGAGTTGGTAAAAATAGAACATGAACTCTCTTATAAGGATAATAAAGTGCATATCTTGGATCGTAGAGGAAATGTTCTATACAACAAGACTACCAACCTCATCAAAGTGTTGTGGAGGAACCATATATATGAAGAAGTGACACGGGAACTAGAGGAGACAATGAGGAAAAAGTACCCACATATATTATAAACTAAGAGAACAAGTTGAAATTTAAGTGGTGAAATTTCTTAAGTTGGGAAGAATGTAATGACCTAAACTTTTTTAATGATAATTGTTTCCTGAAAATGTGTGTTATATTATATTATTCACACAAACCACATTTTTTTAATGAATTGAATATAAAAGAATATATGACCATATGGATTAGAACGTTATATGAGTGTTGGAAAATTATGACCATTGGTAAATATGACTATTGGTCACTATGAATGTCATGAACTATACTCTTGATAATAATTTTAACGTTATCATTAGAGTTTATAAGTAAAATTTTTGACAAAGGAAAATTGATACAAAAAGAAAGTTTGATGGCCTCAATTGGTATAATCGTGTCATAAAATCCCATTTATTAGAACTTGGGAGTGAGGTAGAATCAATGGGATTATCTATTGACCCATACCAAGCTGAGTTTCAATAAGTGAAGCTTGAATTAAATTTTATATGGGATAAGTTCAAGTTAATGGAAATTAACACTTCGACAATGTTAGCCAAACCGCCAAAGAATCTATCACTATCACACATTTTACCCTCAGGTCATATGAGGGTGTTATAAGGGGTTAAATATATTTCCATTAGTTACTTAAAATACAATTCCATTGTATAAATAAATTTTTTATTCCATTATTTTTGTTTTAAGAATAGGTTTTCTTAATAAAATTGAGATGGAAGTTGATAAATTGATTTTTTCAGATAGAGAATGTACTTTTCAGAAAATAAATAATTATTATAATTAACTAAGGTATTATGAATAATTTTTATATTAATAAAATAGTATGATTAAAACACTCTTATTTAAAAATAAATGATAAAATAATTTTATTTTTTTTAAGTGTCCGAAATTTTATTATGCATTTTCAATCCACTATTATTTTTAATAAATAAGAATTTTTATATTTAAATTTTAAAATTATCATATTTATAGAATTATTATTATAAAATAAATAACATTTTTAAATCATCACAACAAAATTATGTTAGGGTGAATTTATGAGAGTTTTCAAAAATACTTTATTTTTTAAGGAATAATAAAAATACAGTTTTATTTTTTCGGTACGTTTAATGATATCATAATTATGTCAGAATTTTGTAATAAATAATTGACCACAATAAAAGAATTAAAATATTTTATTTTATTAATATAAAGTATTTTAATATATTTTAATCAATTTACAAATATATAATTTACTTTCCAAATTCTAAAATGGAAACTTTAACTTTAAAAATGTTATTTTATGAAAAATTTAATTTTCCTTGAAAAAACAAGTAATATAAAATGATTTTCGGTTCTTTTAGATTAAAATAACATAATAGGTGTCCCAAGTGTCCAATAACATGTGAAAATACCATGGGAAAGCCCATGTGTTTTTATTTACCACTACATAGGTGTCCCTGGCCTTTATTTTGAAATTAATAAAAAAAATCCCCCAATTTTAAAAAAAATACCCACCAATTTCTCACTTTACTTTCATTCCCATTTCATAATCCCAGAATATATGTTATTTTCACCTCCAAAGGAGTCCTCCCAAGGTTTCCTCAAGCCCCCAAGGTCTCAATATTCTACTTTTAAGAGTTACTCTTCACGGTAAGGGAAATCTCCACTTCTCTTTTCCATTCAAGTTTCCTCTTAGTGAAATATGTCTTTCAAATTTCCAAAATAAGTTATTCTTTACAATTGATTTTATCCATTTAATTTATTATTATTAATTTATTAATGTTTTACCCTTTTCCTCTATATTTTTACCCTTTTCTAAAACCATGTTTTATACCCATTAAGTTTTCAATTTTGTTTCTCAAAATTTATCTCTTCTCCTAAAGAAATTTTATTTTATTTTATTTTTTGTGAATACCCAAACCCTTTT
Source organism: Viscum album (assembly GCA_963277665.1). Classification (NCBI taxonomy): domain Eukaryota; kingdom Viridiplantae; phylum Streptophyta; class Magnoliopsida; order Santalales; family Viscaceae; genus Viscum; species Viscum album. The sequence continues at coordinate 565,019,567 of OY728125.1, forward strand.
ATTTTATAGGGGTATTAACTAATATATAAAACTGATTTATTTTATTCTGGAATTGACATAAATAAAACCCTCATTCCCTTTCTGTGGGTTATAAAATACATAAATATCTTTTCTTTAAGTACTTTTTAAAACATCATGGTTTTTATATGAAACTCATCTAATCTATTCTTCATGTGTTATTTATGAAATGTTTTATTATGATCTATATGGGTCACATTAATTAATACATATTAAGGGTGTTCCCTTATAGCTCTCTAATTCATTGGGTAAATAAATTAATCTCTAGAGATGACATGTTTTCCAATACCTTGGTGAATAACCTTGGTATTTTTTATGAAACCTCGATGAAAAACCTTAGTGATATGCTTATAAATGTATCATTTTAAATTTTATAGCCACATTTATATTTTATGATTCAATTTATTTTTATTATTATATGACCCTTTTTCATTTTCTCATTACTTTATGATATTCCTTAGGTTCTTATTGATTTTTCCTCAAGATCACATACAAATTGTTTCTCTTGTTTTCCATTACTAGGCCTTATGCTCACCCTTTAATTTGATGTATATCCCTTGGTTATGAGATGTAGTAAAAGTAATTAGTATTAACCAATTAATAATCCTTTCATGTTGTTTAGAATAATGTTTTAATTTTTCATGTAATATGTACCTTGTTTCCAAGAATCTAAACTTTAAAAGATACACTCTTTTGTACAATGTAATGAAAAGTTTATGTATTAAAAAGGAGGGATGAAATACTATCACCAAGATTGGATAAATATATATTTTTAATGATTAAAGAATATGTGACATTAGGTCAAACACACAATATTAAATACATGATAGAATATATGGTAGACACACAGTAAATTATATCTATCCTTTCTATCTCCATATAAGGATCCAAAATCATCCTATGATTCATTCCATGCTACACTGGTAAAGAATCCTCCTTGGAGTTCTCCATGATAAATCAATTTATCACTTTAACAATGTATTTATATTGAGTAAGCCTAAATATCCTCTTATATCCATATCTATAGATCTTTGTACTGAGTATGTTGGCTTCTTAACCCATGTTTGTCATTGAAAATAATTTACCCAACCTCATATTTATAGAGTTTAAATCTAGGATGTTATTTCTGATAAGTAGTATGCCGTCTTAAAACAACATTAGAAACAACACTATACTCTTATTAATATACTTGTATACACATGAATCATCCACATTCTCAGTGAAACCAAACTCTTTGGTTAGATTATCGAACCAAATATTTTAACTTTAAGAAGCCTTCTTCAGTCCATAAATGGACTGTTGAAACTTGTATTCCTTAGTATACTAATTTGAAACTTCAAAACCTTCATGATATATCATATATAGGTCATTGAATAATATCATATTAAATAAATTCCATTTTATATATCTCATAATCCAAATGAGATGCTATATAAATAAAAATTGGAATATAATTTATCATTCCTACGGGTGAAAAGGTTTCTACATAGTCAGTACCATTAATTTTATTATAACCATATAGAAATAGACATGCTTTATATGTATAAAATATACCATCCATTTCAATTTGATTACTGAAAACCCACTTAAATCCTATGGTTCTCATCCATATAGGTGCATTCAACAAGTTCAAAACTTAGTTTGTGCATAAGGAATCCATTTTAAATTTCATATATTTTAACCATTTATTAGAATCATAACTCTCAATATCCTCACAATAGGTATTAGGATCATCTCCCATAAATGTTACTTCATCATCATTTTCCATTACATATCCATATCACTCAAGTTTATGAAAAATCCAACCAGACCATTGAGGTTCTTGTATAACTTTATTTAGTTTTTCTTCTATAACTATTAGTGAAACTAGACCAACCCCATATACAAAAAAATCATGTTTGTTGGTATTAAAATTATCTAAGTTCAAATTTATTCCCACTAAATACTTGATTTATATATTCCTTCTCAAAAAAATATACCAGTTTAGGCCACAAACACATCATGTTTAGTAAAATTATGGAAATAATATCCCATAGTTTCTTTGGGTTAACCAATCAATTATCATTTTTTATTTGGGGACAATATTATTAGAATAAAATCATTTTATGAGTTCTTCACAACTCAAAATCATCATGAAATTCATTTTGGGATGTTTCCCATTCCATATCTCATATGGTGTCTTTATGGTTGCTGTAGATGGAATACAATTAAGGAGTGAAAAGGTCTCAAGAGAAACCCCCATAATGAAATAGGAAGGTTACACTGACTCATCATCGATTGAAACATGTCTAACAAGGTACAATTTTTCCTCTCAGATACACCATTCCATCACGGTGTTCCAAGATGAGTGAGTTACAAAATAACTTCACAGTATCTCATATGACCAGTGAATTACCAAATCAAGTATACATCACCCCAATATGATCATAAAATATTAATGATATTTCCTAGTCGATTCCATAATTAATTCACAAAATATTTTAAATTTTCAATGGTTTCATACTTTTGTCTCATCAGAAACACGTAACCATACCAACTAAATCAATCTGTAAATGTAACATAGTACCCACAACCACTACTTTCATGTGTAGTCATTAGTCCACATATATAACTATGTACGTGATCTAAAAGTACTCTATACCTTTAACACTTTACACTAAAAAATTATTTGGTCATATTTCCTAATAAAAAATATTTTTATTTATCAAATGATTCAAAATTTAATGGTCCCAAAAAACTATCTCTATAGAGTCCTTGGATTCATTTATCATTTATATGTTAAATGAAATAATAAAAAAGGTAGGTGAGATTATAATCAACCATATCCATCTAATTATAAATGTTATAAATAGCATTATCCATATCTAGAATGTATACATCATTAACCACCTTCCTGATTCCATAAAACATTTCATTCTTGTATTTAGAACAAGTCTTGTTCTTTTTAATGAATTAAAATATCATCTTGTTAAAACAAGATAAATTAATCAATTTTTTTTATGGAAGGAACATAATAATATTTTTCTAATTCTAGGAATAATCCACTTGAAAGATTCAGGTCATAATTGCTTCCTTTTAATACAGTAATTGTTATTATATTATTGACACAAAGAAATGATTTTTTCTATCATCAATTAAAGTCAATCATTTAATGTGTGTTTATCATCCCAAATGTGTGATTCACACCTAGTATCTAATACCCATGAGTCTGAGCTGGGGGAATTTCCATCTATAACATTCACATTAAAAAATTTAGCATGAAAAGATACACATTTCATTAAATTTAGGGTTTCTTTACCATTAATTCCATCACTTAGCTTTTTAGGTAAGGTATTCTCTCAATCATAATATTTATGATTCTTTGATATTTTAGCGGATAAAAACTTTATGTAAAATTAATCATAGTCATACTTAAAAATTTGTCCTCTAGGTAACCTAATCATATTAGGGTCTCCCAGTAAGTGAAACCCAAATAAAATTCCAATAACAAGCACCTAACCCTACTAAGGTCACCCATTACTTGATAGTCTTACACAAGATAATCATGGGGCATCCAACTGTAGCATAACTAACATGAAAGTACTGGGGCACATAAAAAAATAATATGGGATGGTAATTTAAAAGTTTTATCAACAATCAACATAACTACAATGTCTTTTATGATGTGCAACCTGATATGAAAATTTGAGGATCTCACGTAAAGGAATTAAGCATAAAAATTAAATCAAATAAATTAAATCATTTGATATTATGATGCGTTTGGAAACCACTCATCACCAAAGACCGTTTCTCAAAGTAACTAAGGTTAGATCCCTCTAGATCATCCATATGCACGTTTAAAGTTTATAGGAACATTGATCACTAAAATTGGGGTGATATCATAGAGATTTAATAAAGCCTTCGACATCCTCGAAAACACCTCTATACTGATCCTTCGATCAATGAAGAAGAACTTGGATGAAAGACTTGGATCAATTACTTATATCTCTAGGATTCATGATAAATGAGAGAGAGACTCTCAAATTCATGTAGTGAATAGTAACTTGAATGAGAGACTCCTCTTACTTATATAGAAAAATATAAAATACCTAGAAATGGATCCCCTGCCCCGAATATGTTTTAGCTACTAAATAATCCATAAAAAACATCGTATGATCAACTTACCAAGTCATAAATATCATTTATATTTTTATCATGCACTTTTAATATAATAAATATATATTATGTGATAAAATAGAGTCATTAAATCAACTCATTATTTCCAAAAAATTTAAACCAATCTTCAGTATTAAAATAATATTCTTTTATTAAATATTTTCCCATGTATTAACACATGTAATAGTAAATACATTAAATAAATAAATTTAAATTCAATTATTATATTCTTGAATAATAATAAATGTATTAATTTTTTAGAGATCCTTTATTCTTGAACAGATCTTAGACCTCATGGTGGGGCCCACCTTGTCCTATACTCATATTCATTAGAATAGGCCAAACCACTGAATACGCTAAGTGCGTGTCCCTTTAGGCTCTTATCTTGATAGTAGTGAATATTATTCACAAACCAAGAGTGAAGTCTAGAAACCCATAAAATCCCCTATTGAGATAAGGAATAATCATAATAATGACAACATCCTACAAATACACACTATATAATATAATATATTTGTCTCATGATATCTTATAAACCAGTACATACAATTTATTTCATATTCCTTAATTTATTATTCATTAACCTTACTAAAAGGACATAAATTCTTCTACAATGGCCATGGATTTTGTAAAGGAACTATCATCCTAATCAACTGGGCCCAAGATTTAGCTTTCTTTTGGAAGTAAAAAAGTCTATATTGAGTGTCAAATTAATATCATAATACCAATGAAACATCCAACATAAGATACATTTCCATGAATTAAATATATTGGTTTTCATTTTGTATCAAATTACATAATCAAATAGTATACACTAATAATAATCTCAAGTCGGGATACTATTACACGTGTTCAAATATATGAACTACTAATGAAACCTAAAACATGTGGGGTTCTTATTTCCGGGTAAGTACTAATGATATAATTTACTCAAGATAATTAAGTAAAAAATTCATTATAAGAACTCTCAATGATTTTGAGCCCCCAACACCTAATAATCAAACATCATATGTGTCTGGTCAGTATGATGTATCTAGACCATAAGACATAAGTTTAAGATTGCTATCATGATATCTCTAGGATCTAATTATATCCTGGTAACTACTATAAAAATTTGATATGAAAAATAATATATGGATGTTACCATTAAATAACGAACATAGAAATATTATCATTATTGTGGTAAGTTTACATCATATACAACTCACTATATTCACGATATGGTAATAAATAAGTATTTTTTGTGTTGGGTCTAGGGAACTAACTTTAATAACACTCTCACTTTCACTAGTACCAACTTGATAACTATAATTATTATCCCTAACATAATAAGATTATTATTCTAATGAGATATAGCTTTAGTCATTAGGTTTACCACGTATCTTCTACATGGCTACTATACAATCTATGACTTAATCTCATTGAGTTGGACTCCTCTAGAATTGATATCCTTTAATATTTACCTTTTTACACTATCAAAACATGAAATATTGGTTAGTACCAATATTAGTATTATAATAATTTATATTATGAGAAAAATTTATATACTAGGTGTGATTCCAATAATTGGTGAAAATTCTTGCATATTTTACACTACTTCTCCAACTGCATCAGAAGCCACAATGCACTCAATATTTGTAGATATATATATAAAATTATCTTGAATGTGATTCCCTTACTCATTATCTCATCTTGAATATGATATTAGATCATATTTATCTAAAGTAAGACTAGTTTGTGTCCCCTTATAACCATTTTACCTTCCTCTCTAAGTACTAGGAACATATCGCTTGTACTCTCTCAAGTACAATTGGATATTTTTGACTGATTCATGTGCAGTTTTCATGGATTTTACTGATATTATTTTACCATAAAATATATATTGTCTATATGATATCTATTACAAATCATTACATAGGAAATATATCCATTGATTATGTGTATGGAATTCTACTCACTACTTTAATCTCCTCCTATGACTCATTCATGTCTTCTTGGAGAGATTTATTCCATGTGACATTGGTAAGAATTCTCTCTTGAATTGTTCCAACTTCTATTTTTTAATAACTTTTCAGAATATGAAATTTGAATTGGTTTAAGTATCCCATTAGATCTACCTTTGTAGATTTAATTATTTAGCACTTAGGATGCTACTTTAAGTCAATATTTGGATAGTTACATTCATTATGGTCTTAACTAATTGTAAGACCAATAGATATTTTCCATATGTTATCAAACATATTTTCCTCGAAAAAATATTGTGATAAAAAATGTTTATAGTCATTAGAAGAAAATTCATTCTAAATTAATACTCTATGATCTTATTTCTTACTTTGATCCAAAATTTAATTTTAGTAACATGCACCCCTTATTACAATTCTATAGTGTCACCAAATATTTATGGTTATATCATATAGGCAATTTACAAGAAAGGTGGTTTTGACATTCAATGCGCAATACAATGATGACAGAAATTAGTTATGAAAAGTATAATTCTAATATATTTAAGAATGATGATTGGTTTTAAACAATCGATCCTTATTGGTACCTAACTTGTACCACCCATTTATATTCTCTCTTGAATACCCACTAATGGTTTTACATCAATTTAAGAAATTTCCAAAATATAGACTTGATTTTGGTACGTGGAACCTATTTCCTAAATTCATATAAACATGTTAATTACAGTTAATTTTCATTTATATCTTCCTTGTAGGATCCATTATTCTTAATGAATAATGAATCACCATCCATGTTGAATGTAAAACCACTACTATGTTCTTATCCTTCCTATGTAGTATGTGTCTTAGGAACATTATTTTCCCACATGTTCTTGTAGAACTTATTCCTATGCCAACCATTTTTGAATCTCCAACATTGACTAAATCTAATCCAATATTTCTCCAATTTACTCAAATATAGATGTAATATATTTTATAGAAATATAGTCTATAACTTGACTATATTTTTTTCTATAATATAGATTTATATAATATCATATATTAACTTTATGATACTAACATAGATACACTTTATGTTTTTCTTAATGCAAGTTTATTTATATCCTTAAAAATATATTTGCATCGAAACACATTTTCTTATGAATTGATGAATTTATTTCATATTATAACTCTTATGATATCAATTTTCAAATTATTTGACATATGGTTATGGTATAATGCCACTATTTACGAATCATGGATCAAAAAATAATGTAAGTTTTTGTAATATATATTAGTCTCAAAATTGATGCTTATTTTATATACAAAATAACTATAATTTGTATAAGGGAATGTGAATTTAGAAATTACTCAACAAAAATTTTTAATGATCAATGTTCTCATGTTATACTTATCATCTACCCTCCTAAACAACATCATAGTTCTGATGTGTATAAGGAAATGTGGGTATAAGAATTACCGCATGCTAAATTACACTGATCAATGAATTATTGGTCAAGATATTCTTTAGTACACTATCCCAAAGAAAATAATATCTTCAAACCATTCATATTTTATACTTCACTATAATAATAATTAAAACTCTAAAATGAATCTTATGAAGTATATGAATTTACCTATAACCTAACCATTGAATAGTTATCGTTCTCTATATGAACTGATTCTTAAATCTTTGTGTATTACCTTTATTTTTAAAAAAATATTTATCCAAAACTAGAAAAGTAAATTTGTTGATATTACCTATGTGTTTTAGAACTAAATAGTCTAAATACCATACTTGGTATATCCTTGATAGTTACTTTTAGTTTTACTAGAAATATAATTATCTTTCCACTACTGGGTATAACAAAGTCCAACATTTTATATCCACTAGTTATTTATAATGATTCAAGCATTACTAAACTATTAGTTGATTATTAGACACATCAACCAATATTTATTCCAAAATGGAACAATGTCATCTTGTGTCCAATGGATATGTAAGACAAATGTTCTAGTAATACATACCAAAGGTTAAATAAGAACCACTAAGAATAGAAATTATAAGTTTCATACTTATCTACAATGATGTCGGTATCATCCTTCCTCTACCTTTTGGAGAACAAACATTGAATTCTAGTAATGTTTCTTGACTTCCTTATTTTTTGTATTTAGAAACAAGTATATAAGGACATATTGTATCTAATACCTGAGGAGTATAAATTAAATATTACATTTAATTATGAATATACTTAGAGAAAAAGTTTGTGTTTACTTATTCTTTAATTTGTTTTAATTTCTCTTCTTGTGACCTATATTTTAATATGTGAAGAAAATAGACTCTCGTTCAGTGCTCTCCCACTTTATCTTTGGTTTCTTAGAATGACGTTTTGAAGGTGCCTTTAGTGGTATACTTAAATAGGATTTTTAAAATTGTATTTATTATTTTTATCCTTAGTAACTAATTAATTAACTTTCATTAAATTTCAATCTTCTTGGAGAAGCTTTACCAAAAGATATCAATGTGGTTTATCCAAAACATTTGTTTGATAACTCTCAATGAAACTGGATAAACTGGGTGGTAAGGATGATTGAATGAGATTAATTTAAAATTATTTACTTGAATTGAATCCTTATTATTCTAGTTGTTCAATGTAATTATACATCCTGATTACATGAGGACCAGATTGAGTTCCATATGTTAATATATACATGATCAGTTTCATCAAAATTTCATTGATTTGTCTCTTCACATTATCCTCACAGACTTCCCAGAGATGAGAAAACAAGGTATAACCATCAATGTCCTTATGCTAGATTTGGAACACTTTAGACATTTATGGTATCATTATGATATAAATATCAAATGCATAATTCATGATTCACATATAAACATATTTATCATCCTCGCTTTCTTCCCTATAGGCTAATAAAGTAGTGGGGACCCCATCACATATAATTTCTTTTCATATTGTAGTACTATGGGAAAGATCTTGTACCACTCTGAGAAATTTATGTTGACGAGGATATGTTATTTGTACAATATGGATTGAAGTGTATCTATGGTATTAATTTCTATTTTTTAAAAAATAAATTCAATCAAATTAGTAATATTATCTTGATTATCAATTATACAGTAATGATTAAATCATTAAATTTCATAGTTAGGGTGGTATTTGAGTGGTTGACACACCCCGTAATACTACATGAAACCCATGATCAAATTCAAATTGGGGGTATTTCCAGGTTAATGTAGTTATACTATTATGGTAATTTAGTAGCCATAACTATTCATCCAATTAGGACTTCGTGCCACCATATTGGGGCTATAAGACACAAGACCTTTGGGCCACCATCGGACATCGAGCCCCCGAGCCTTTAGGTTGCATCGGGATTTTGGGACATGGGATTTTGGGCCACAAAATTGGTCAAAATGGACTACATAGAAGAAAGAACCATTTGAGGAATTAGATCACCTATAAAACACCAATGAAGAGTTAATAAGATGAAATAAATGTGAGGGTATGAAAATCTCTATCAGTACCAGGCACCATGAAGCTCTGCATGGGGCAATGCTTGTTGATCAGTCATGCGAGGTGGATATTTAGGCACCAACAATGAAGAAGATGCTGGGGAGGGGAAATTATATTATATTTGGGTCCTTGTTCCCTCAAGCCATGTATTAGGCCTTATTACTCTTGTCCTTGAGGCTATGTTATTGGCCTTGTACCTTGGGGACTACAATTCATGTAAGGGTTCCCTCTTAAGACCAATTTAAAAAGGGGATTATCTAAAAATAAATAAAAATCAATGTTATTTGGGATTCTAATGAATTCATTAAATTTCTCTGACTATTTTATCAAAACCTAGTAACCCTCACTACTAGATCTAGAATACCCAATTAATTGAGTATTATTGTAGAAAAGATCCATGAAACCACTCCTCTATACCAAGCTATGGTCACACCACTATACAAATATTTTCAAGGTAGTCCTTTTATTAGACAACCATATTGAATCACAACTCCTTTAACTATTGAGTGACGTCCCATATTCTAGGAATTATGACATTGATTTACTAAACACTTCACTTATAAATTGGAAATAATCTTGATATGACTACTAATTTGATGACCACTTTAGTTTGGTCAACCAATAATTCACATAATAACTCTCTAATAGTATAAGTAACACTCAACTAGGGCTTATGATCATGCCATACAACCGATTTTGTTCGAATTCAAATGACAGAAGGTGTTAAAATTTAAAATATTTCTTTGAGGGGTTTTTATTATTTCTCAATGAATGAAATAATTTTCTATTTTATATGTCCATACTTAGTTATTTCACTCACATCTTGATTATGCATTAAATAGAAAACATTCTTAATGTATTTATTTGATTTAATCGATGAATTTTAGTTTATTATTTTATGTGATCATGTAAACAAGAATATTCAAATAATAATAATAAATCATGAAATAATAAAATAAACAATGTGACTGACCATGAGAATTTACTATTAGTTGATCCATTTAATGTAAATGTAATTACCATGGAACTAGGGTTGAATAACTAAGTCTTTTTTGATTGTATTGTAGCGCATACCACTTTCCAAGGAATCAAAGTATAATATGGAATACCTCTGTGTCTCGATGTGGTCTGTGTCTTATATCATCCTTGACAATATATGCATACTCTTGAGAAGTGAAAATTACATGTAGAAGAATACAAATGGATGTGCATGCCCTTTTACATATAAAGCGGCGAAAGAATATGTGAATACCATAAAAAATATATTATTTATTGAATACACTGCACAAAAGTTCAATAATAAATTAAATAAATTTAATTACATGCATTCATTAGTTAGTCGATGCTCAAGATCATTAAACAGGTAATATTCAGGTGATATAAAATAAATCTCGAAATAACTTCCACTTGATGGAAATTTAAATGGGTTAATTTTTCCTTTAATTTAAATTCAAAAAATAATGATTGTAAGGTAACTGAAAAAATGTTAACACATTCCAAAAATAATTTCATGCATTTTTGAAATTTTTATTTAACTTTTTACCCCCCTCAGTGTCTTGGAAACCTCTTAAAAGGGGCGATGTATTGTTTCTAGGATAAAAAGTGGCTGAGTAGGTCGAGAAAGGCTGAATTCACTCCACCCCACAGACTAGACAAAGTCAATACCCAGTGTGTTATGTTGGGAAGAGGGGGGGGGGGGGGGGGGTGGCTCTCTCTTTCTCTGCATCATAAAAAAACATTTTTCCTTTATGAAACCACTTCTCTCCATTATGGGTGGTTTTGTTAGAAACGGCCCCCCATTTGGGGGGTAGGCGGTTCATGTTGGTGTTGCAGCCACCCCCTTTAAATATAATTTTTTACTAGTGCATGGACAACCTACCAGCACCCTCTTTTATTTGTTTATTTCTTTCTTTTTTCCTCATGAATATGGTAGATCCCCACCTTTTCCTTTTTATTATTATTTTTTGTTTTCATTGACCGGTACACAATGAATCACTACCCACACTTCGGTTTTTTTTTTAAATTTTCTCATAGCCTAATATTAGGATTTTGGAAAAACCAAAAAGGGTTTTTTAGACTTCTAGACAGAATTTGAATATTTTATCTGACCAGAAATAATTGTTACAACAACCAAAAATAATAAAGAAAAATTTGGATCACCTGGAACCCCAATACACCACCATAATCCATGTAAAATCAACACACACACACACACACACAAACAAACATGTTCTTCAATTTTTTGAAAATTTAAAAATTTGTTTTTGATTCGATTTAAATATTTGGATGGTCAAAAAATAGACATTCGAGATCAAATCAATTCCAGTTTAGTGTGATGTGACCGTGAGGATTCCATCTATAAAAATTTATTGAAAATTTATTTTTTCTTGGATTAAACCATCACACAATCTCTCTAATACCAATTGAATTTATTGAGGCATGAAGTGGTAGTAAATGAGAAAGGAAATTATATTTTTATCATCAATTGACATAACTATGTCATCTACAATGATACACAGCTTGGTATGAAAATCGAAGGATATCACACCATGTAATTGAGCACAAAGATTAAATTGAATAAATTACCTTATTTGATTTGAATGTGCATCTGACAATTTCCATTCACCAGAGACTGTTGCTCAACATAACTAAGTTTAGATCCTTATAGATTATTTGCACATAATTTTAAAGTTTGTAGGAACATTTAATTTTTAAATCTTGGTTCTATCATGGAGATTAGACAAAGACTTCGACATCTTGATGATCACCTCTATGTTGATCCTTCGATCTATGAAGATGATCTTGGATTAAAGGTTTAGATTGGTTTTTTCTCTCTCTAGGATATGAGAGACATGAGAGAGAGGATATCAAATTCATGCATTGAATAATACCCTAAATGAGAGCCTCATTTTACTTATATAGCAAGGTATGAAATACCAAAAAATATATCATCATACCATGAATATGTTTACCTAATAAATAATCCATAAATGATGTCTTATTACTGTTTTAGTGAGTCATAAATATCATTTATATTTTTATTACTTACTTGTAATAAAATAAATATATATTAAATGATAAAAGTTATTCATTAACTCAACTCATTATTCAAAAAAATATTAAATGAACCTTGAATAATAAAATAATATTTTTTGATAAATATTTTCCCATGTATTTATATAAATAGTAGTAAATACATTAAATAAATAAATTCAATTGAAGTTATTATACACTCAAATAATAGTAAATTTATTTATTTCTGGGTGATAATTTATTCTCAATCATCTTTATGACCCCATGATGTGGCCCACCATGTATTACGCTCCCATTCATTAGAATATGCTAGATTTTTGAATACGCTAAGTGTGTGACCCTCTAGGACCTTATCTCAATAGTATAGAATACTATTCACAGACTAAGAGAGGAGTCTAGAAACCAATCATATACCCTTTGGAGATAAGGAATATTCATAACAATGATAACCTCATATAAACACATGTTGTGTAATATAATGTCTTTATCTCATAATATCTCATAAAGAAAGATTCACACTTTGTGTCATCATCCTTTCTTATTTTATTGATCATTGAAATTAATGGATATGCTTAACTTCTTCAACCATGAAAATGGATTTAGCAAAGGCACTACCATCCTGATAAATTGGGATCAAGATATAACTTTCTATTAGAAGAGACAAATTATATATTGATTATTCAATCAATGTAATACCACTAGTAGTGCACCCAACACAAGTTACCTCACTATGACATAAATTTCACAATTTTCATCTTGCATAAATGTACATAATAAAATATTTTACACTAATAATAATATCAAGTTAGGAGACCATTATAAAAGTTTATAGATAACAACTACTAATGAAATCATAAAAATGTGGTGTTTCTATTAGAAGATCATTACTCATGATCTAATATACACAAGATCACCAAGTGAGAAGTTCATTAGAATAAGTATTAATGCTTATGATAACCTAACAACTGATAGACAGAAATAATTTTTTTCCAGTTAGTATGATGTATCTAGACCATAAGATATAAGTTTATTATTTCCATCATGGTATCTCTAGTTTCTCATAATAGCCTAAGAACTTATATAACCATTTGATATGATAAATAACCAATAAAAATTTCCATGTAAATAATGGAAGAACAAATATCAACACTGTTATGGAATGCATACATCATTCATAAGTCACTATATACATGATATGTCAATAAAAAAAGTACTGTTAAGTTTGGTATAGGGAACACACTTTAATAACACTACCTGGTTGGATGATCGAGGTATTGACAAGTTCCAATCTGGAAAGAATATCACATTATGTATTTGAGGGGGTTTGTTTAAAAATATCACCAATCTAATATAAATCTCATGAATATTAAATTCATAACTAACACATCATATCTACTGTTTATCTTCTCATGTTTTATTCCTTTATGTTCGAGTTATTCTAATGATGTAGTTTTTGAATATCTATTTTATCCATCAAATTAATGTGTTTAAAACACATTAATGTGTACTGATTTACTCAAATCACAATTTTTATTACTCACCCAAATATAAAATCAAAACATATTCATTTATATCCAAATGCATCCCATGAATAAGGTATAAGAACCCTCAATGAAGAGGTTTAAACCAATATGATATTAACAATCTCCACATGAGTAAGTCCAAATCTCTATATAACTAACCCTAAACTTTCCAGGGGAGAAAATTATGTGGCAAAGAGGTGAGGAAACATGCAGTGTGACCCCATATACATGCAATATACTTCTTCCAGTAACTTTTACCTTCAATATATCCTTCTTTGGGACTCTGAATTTGGACCTCAACTAGCCTATCCTAAGTAGTTTTCCATGCATAATATGATGGTGGCCTTCATTGTGTCACACAAGTTACAATGAGAGGTGTTATGAGCATGATTCTTCTTTAGGTGAAGCTTAATGCATAGCTATGATTGGTCAGGATCATCAGAGAAACACCTAGATTGGAAACCCCCTATTGTACTAGGGTGTGGGTCCCCTATACTCTATACCCATCTTGAGTGGAACCCCCACAAATAAACCAGGGTGTAGGTCCTCTATCTACTAAGTTTTACCCCCTATTTCACCCATGCGCGAGTACTCTTTCTTCTGAGTGGTACCCCCTATCGCAACTGGGAGTTTGTCCTCTATCTACCGAGTGGTATAACCTATGAAACTAGGGAATGATTCCTCTATCTTCTGAGTGGTACCCCTATCACACAAGGGTGTGGGTACTCAATCTACTGAGTGGTACCCCCCTGATGCACTCTAGTGCAAGTCCTCTACCTACCAAGTGGCACCCACCCACCCTATCACACCAGGTCATGGGTTCTCTATCTACTGAGTGACACCCCATATTGTACTATAGAATGAGTCCCCCATTAGATATTGTGCCCCCTTATCTATAGAGCATAGTGATGCGGTGTAGGTGTAGTATTGTAAGAATTATCATAGATGGATATAATTACATGGGGTGAATTTTAGTTTAAAAACTTCGTTTAAAATACTTAAACTAAATAAAGAATAATCCTATTGAAGTAAATTTATTATAATTATACCCAGTTTTATTATTAGAGTCACAAAATCAGAATCAGAATATGCACGATTATATCAGAGTAAACTAATCGCAATCACAATGGATCCGATATACAAATTATTCATTTTACCGTATTCATAGTAACACTGATAAACCCAATTATATAGAAAGCTAAGTATGATGACTATCTTTGTATAACATGTACAAAAAAACAAAAACTTGTAAAAACAAACATTATAATAGCTATGTAAAAGTAATAATTAATTACAATATATATTGAAAATTTTAACTCTTTTAACCTTAAGAGTAATATAGTTAATAACTGTGACTAAAGGTATCCATTTTTTTATAATTATAGTAAAGTATGTATTTTCATACCAAGAAATCCCTTGATACAATGATTGGAATAGATATTTATTCATATCCATGGAAGCCCTCAATATGCTAATCGGTTTCTATCTTCCCATCCCTAGAAGCCCTAAACACAATGGATTAAATTCACTATATTCCTATCCCAAGAATCTATTGATCTTAACAATGATCGGATGCAGAATAAAAATTAAAAATTTCTTATGAAAATAACCCTGACAAGGATTCCTTAGAACAAAAACTCTCTAAATAAATACAATGACTAATAATGTGAAGTTCACACCGAGTAATCTTCATAATATTTGAGAGAGAAAATATATTAGCTCCAAACTCTTCAAAATGACTTAATATTTATAGAAAATTATCCAACTGTCATGTTTCCAAGTTTGTTGTAACAACCACAGATAGCTAGAACCTAAAATATCATCTATAACTGAATTCCTGACATCTTATTGATTAACAAAATTATAATATTAAAGGTATTCCTTATGATAGAAACAATTCTATGTATTTCTATTATAATCTTTATTCAGTCAAATAGACTTCCTTATCAATTGAAAATACAATAATCCTTATGAGATTTAGACCAATTTTATAAGTACCAGTAACAGTCTGATGTTCATGAATTTTGTTAGTATGGTAGAAAATATAAAATTATAACTCATGGTCTAATTAAAGGTAAGTCTGATTTATTAGTCATATTCCCAATCCAATGATCATAATGATGAATAGTAAGTTTATATTGGAAATTAATTAAATGATTTTTATGCATGCTAAATGATAATTTTTTTTCTACAAAAACATAAGAATAAATTAGGACATAAAAATTTAGTAAACATGTTTTAATAAAGTGTTTTGTGATTTAAAAAATTAAAATAATATAAAATTAATAATTAATACTTCTGACTCATCAATCTTTCCCTTTTTAGAAAGAACAAACCAAAAAATTTAAATGAAAAGAACTTGAAAGACTTGAAACCCTTTATTATTTTAATAACTTCATATCTAGAGTTATTCTTATAAACTTAACTCCCCTTGAGTTTATAAAACTTATGAGTATGATGTTGAATATTAAAAAAGTTCCCATAGTAAATTTAATCTCCCTAAGAATAACATTCCCCTGATTTGATAAAAATTATACCCTTTGAAATAAATACTCCCCCTTAATATATAATTATCCCTATTTGTTAAAAATTCCCCCCTTTGTGATTTTAGAAAAGAATGGGAAAGAATATAATGTTTCCTATAATGTTATAAATTCAATATATGAAACAATACCAAACTAACTAATCATCCATGTAAATATGAAAGAACATAAAACCAACTAGAATTGGAAAACATTCAAGGAAATTAGGATTGGATGAAAAGAACATTCATGAAAATACATTCAAATGTTTTATAGAAGTTTGATAAAGAAATACATATGAGTGTTCAAAATAAAAATATCCATTCTTTCTTCATAAGATTGTTGGTGAAAGCTTTGATTTTCTTAAGCTCACGATGATCTTTCTGCAACTTTGCAACCTTTTCTTCTAGATTCCAATCATGATACATTAGGCTTTTAACTTCCTCAATGAGTTGTTTGATTCATTCCCTGAAAAAATCACTTTAGATTCAAAATATCAGAGTATTATCATCTCCATCTACATATCCTGGATCTTTTATTTCAGAAAATTTACCTCCTCAATCATTTAATTGTTATCATCTTTGATTTCCTCAAAAAAATATGACTCCATCTTTCATTTATGATGATAATATGTTTAAATATTCATAAAATTCCATAATAAGTTTCTTAATTTCATCAAAATTACATTCAACCACTCAAATAGTAGAGTCAACTTGGTTTGACCACTTAACTATATGATTACACAATCTTTTATGAGTCTAGGAATTTTCTTGAAAAACATTTAACTCAACTTCCATCTAAATCATCAATTCTGTCCAAACATTTATAGATTCTGATTTCTCACTAAGTCTATTTCAAATGAGTTTTCACTGTATGATATTCTTAAAACATGGAAAATATAATCAAATACTTTCTTCTTTATCATTCCTATAGAATCTTATCGCTCAAGCTTGGGATGGGGAGGTTTAATTATGTTTGTTTCAACTTTTACTTCTTTTCCATTATTTTTATCTTTATTTTAAACTTAATTTTCAATTTCCTTAGAAACTTTCTTTTCATAGGAGAGTCAAACTATTTCCATATACTTATTAATTACATATTTTTCATCAATTTTTGTCTTAAATGTTGATCATATTCTTCTTTCTTTGATGACGATTGGGATTCCTATTCTCATGGAGATTCTTTCACTTGAGAACTATAATATTTTTCATCCTTATCAGTCTTGGAGGGTAAACTTGACAAAGAAGATGAAGATGAATCCAATGATCCCTTATCTGACTTGGTTTCTTCACTATCATCCCCTTATTTGTCTTACTCCCCCTCCTCCTCCTCCTCATCTTCTTCTACTTCAACCACTTCTTATACTTCTTCACATGCATCTTCTTCATTTTATTCTTCTTCTCCTTATTTTTATTTTACATCAAATTCTTCATTAACTTCCTTTTTGATCTCTTCTTCTAGCTATATTATGTTTGTGCATGTGCATATTTCCTTTAATTTGATTTCATATGATTTTGTTTGATTACTTTTATATTGTATTTTGATGATATCTTAATTTATGTTATTTGGATTTGTTTTGATTCTTATCACATTGGAAATATAAGATATTTATCTATATTTTATTAGTTAATGAGGAAGTTTGAAAATGCTTATCTATTTCTCAAAAATTCAATGAAGTTGCTACTATGTTTTTAGAAACTCTACATTTCACTGTTTTAAAACTTTTATGTATTTATTTTACTAAAACTTCAACATTTTTCTGATTTGCATGAAACTTGCTTATATGGAAAGATAAAATGTTTGTCTTGATTTCATTAGTTTACATAAAAGTCTAACAATATCGTTTGAATGGACTTTTAATTACTTGAATTTATGATATTCTGTTTTGAAGTAGCAGTTTTTCCAGAATTGTTTTTCTTCTATTTTTTAATGATTTTAGGAACTATAGATGTCTTTTTTAATTGATTATTTTTTTGGAAAGATATTAAGTTTTTCTACAAATCATTATTTTTAACTGAAGTATGAATCTGTTGTTAAGAGCCCTTAAAAATTCGTTGAATTTTGTCACAACATTCTGTCCAAAGTTTTTGTTTCAAAAGTAAGGTTCATTTTTGTTTCAAAAGTAAGGTTCATTTTTGTTTCAAAAGTAAGGTTCATTTTTGTTTCAAAAGTAATGTTCATTTTTTGTTTCAAAAGTAAGGTTTATTTTTGTTTCAAAAGTAAGGTTCATTTTTTGTTTCAAAATTAAGGTTCTTTTTTTGTTTCAAAAGTAAGGTTCATTTTTTGTTTCAAAAGTATGGTTCATTTTTGTTTCAAAAGTAAGGTTCATTTTTGTTTCAAAAGTAAGGTTCATTTTTGTTTCAAAAGTAAGGTTCTTTTTTTGTTTCAAAATTAAGGTTCATTTTTATCAAAAGTAAGGTTCATTTGTTATCAAAAGTAAGGTTCATTTTTATCAAAAGTAAGGTTCATTTGTTATCAAAAGTATGGTTACTGTTCATACCCTATGTTACTGTTCATACCCTACGTTACTGTTCATACCCTACGTTACTGTTCATACCCTATGTTACTGTTCATACCCTACGTTACTTTACTATTCATACCCTACGTTACTTTATTGTTCGCTCTGAAGTTATTGTTCACTCGGAAGTTACTATTCACTCCGAAGTTTCTATTCACTCGGAAGTTACTATTTACTTGTAAGTTACTATTCACTTCGAAGTTACTATTCATTTTGAAGTTACTGTTCATTCTGTGCAATTTTTTTAAAAATTGATTTTCTGAAAATATATAGATTATTTTTTAATGATATTTTTTTGTAAAATCCTCATTAAATATAAGGATCATAATGAAAGAGTTTTTGATGTTTTTGGTGCTATATTTAGAGATAAAATTTAATAACGTTCTTCAACATATTTTAAAAATAAATTAGGACGTTTTAAGATTGTTTAAATTTAAATGTTTGAATTTAATTCCAGAATCTGCTACTAGTTTTCAGGAACTGTTTTGACTTCGTTTAAATCATTTTTAATGGATTTAAAATTCTGTTTTGAATCATTCAATGCTTTTGTTATTCTAAAGATTTTAATGGAAGACTTATTCAAAATTTATTGAATTCCTCTATTAAATATTTTATTCTACGGGAATAAAGATTCAACGGTTCTGCTATTTTCAGGGAGATATTTATGGGATGTCTTAACTTAATTAATTTTGAATATCCTAAGGAAGAGGAGTTGCTGCACCTGCTAGATATTTTTTATACTCTATATATATAGTTCTCTCTTGCAGGAAAAACAACAACACAATACAACGAGAAAGTGTTTTGAACTTTGAATCTGTTGTGCATTTGCAACGTCCTTTGACACTCTGCTTCACCACCTGCTCGGTCTCTCAAGTGCTTAATTAATTCTACTTCGACTACAATTTCATTGACGAGACGTGCTGAACTAAACCTCAAGAACCAGTACCCGTGGTTTAATTTTTATCTTCTCTTTCATCTGGTTCTGAGTCTGTAACACTACTTCCCATCTGTCACACGCACTCTTATTTTTCTATTTATGCTTTGGCACACAAAATCATTATTTGTTATTATTTTTCTTCGGGTTGTGACTCCCGGATTCTAAAGTCAGGATCTTAGGGTTGTGACGCACTGTATCTAAAGTCAAGACTATTTCGGTTGTGACTCCCAGTATCTAAAGTCAGGTTGAAAGGGTTGTGACTCCCCACACAAAAGTCAGTGTCATGGTTATCCCTCCACTAGAAAAGGATTTTGTAATTGGGTTATGGTTCCCCTTTAAAAATCATTTTTAGTTCACACGTATCTCTTGCCGAGTAGAGAGGTATAACAGTAGAGTAGGACCACTTTGGACCGAACTACAATAAAAAACATCCTTGCGTTATTTATTTTTTCCACTTCTAATTAATTTTAATAATTAACTTTGATAATTAATTTATTTGATTAAATTTTTAATCTGGTCTATTCAACCCCCCCCTCTAGACCATCTGCCATTACCCTGTCCGACCTAACAATTGGTATTCGAGGATAACCTTCTTAAGAATAGTTTTGATCTATATTTATATTTCATTATACTTGGTTATTCCTTCCAGAATTTATCCAATAATTTCTTTTATCTGCTTTTATATTTTATTGTGTTAACCTATTCCTAGACCTCACAGTCTATGGATAAAGATCTTATAAGATGGCAGGATTGAACCCGAATGATGCTTGG
The DNA here is from genome assembly GCA_963277665.1 of Viscum album. NCBI lineage: Eukaryota > Viridiplantae > Streptophyta > Magnoliopsida > Santalales > Viscaceae > Viscum > Viscum album. Next base: position 565,040,517 of record OY728125.1, read on the forward strand.
ATTCCTCAGAAGCCACCATATTTTGATGGCAATGATTATGGATACTGGAGATCCCGAATGGAGGCATACCTCAAACAGTTGATCATTGAGCACTGGTCTATCATGTCAAAAAAATACACACTGCCTGAAGATGATCCAGATACTCTTACAGGAATTGATGCTACTAGATATGTCTTAAATTAAAAAGTCGTTAATATTTTATATTGTGATATTAATAGAAGTGTTTTTAGTCAGGTTTCTTCATGCAAGACAGCTCATGAGATTTGGAAGATTTTGCAAGTTACTCACCCTGGCTCTGAAAAATTGATCCGAACCAAACTTGGAATGCTTCGTGCTGAGTATCAAGACTACAAGATGGGTGAAGATGAAACTGTAAATCAAATGTTCCATAGATTCACAAGCATTTTGAATGGTTGAATTCACTTGGAGAATCTCTGGAAAATCCTATACTTGTTGAAAGAGTCCTACGAGCATTACCAAAGAAATGGCATGCAAAGAAGGTTTCCATTGATGAAAGAAAGAACTTCAAAGAGTACACACTTGATGAATTGATTGGATCACTACTACATTATGAACTGGAACTGAAGAACATAGCTGATGAGGAGTCAACAAAAAGAAAAGGTATAGCTTTTAAGCCTATAAATGTTATTTCTAATAATTCTTTTGATTCTGATCTACAGGATATTGAAAAGGAAGACATGGCTCAGATTGTAACTGGAGTCTACAAAAGAATGAAAAAGAAAGGTTTCAAAAACCAGTTTAGTAGAAATCCTCAAAAAGAAAAATATAAGGGAGATAAGAAAGGTGATACAAATTACAATGCTTCAGATGTAACTTGTTATGAGTGCAGGAAGAAAGGTCATATCAAACCCGATTTCCCTAAACTAAAGAATAAAGACAAATACAAAAAGAAGGATAGAAAGGCACTGGCAACCAGCTGGAGTTGTACTGAAGAATCTGATTCTAGTGAAAAATCTGTAAATGACAAAGAATCTGCCAACTTGTGTTTCATGGCATCACTAGATAAGGTTTGTAATTCTAATTATTATTCTGAATGTTCTGATTCTGAATATGATTCTGAAAACCCCAATGTTTTTGAATTAAATAAAGAAATTGAAAGATTAAGAAAAGATATTTTCAAAGATGGTGATTTATATAATAAACTTAAATAAGATAATGAAAAACTTATTTCTAAAAATAAAGTAATTTTGCAAGAAAATAAAAGGTTAATAAACACTGCCTTTTCTTCTCATTCAACAGTTTATGATAATTTGAAAACTGCTCAAGATTTGAATGAGAAATTGAAAAAGGAAGTTGAATGTCTTAAACAAAATTTATCTTCTTTTATTCAAGGTCGTGAAAAATATCATGAGATGATGTCTTTGACTAAAACTGATAAAAATAAATATGTTTTTGTTTATGATAAAATATTACCTCAAATGTATAAAACTTGTTTTGTTAAAAGTAAAAATGGTTGTACTTCAACTGTTAATTGTTTTAAATGTGGCATTAATGGTCACTATGCCAATGATTGTTCACATAGATTTAAAAAATTGTTGTGATTTACAAAAAATAATATTTCTAAATCGTTGTTATTGAGAGTACCTTACAATACATGTTTAAATTCTGTATGGGTACCTAAAAATTGTATTACTAATCCTATTGGACCCAAAGTAGCTTGGGTACCAAAATTTTCAATTAATTGATTTTTGTAGGAGAAATGCCTTGGATGTCTCAAGAATGACATATGGTACATGGACAGTGGATGCTCTAGGCATATGACTGGATACCCATCAAAATTTACCACATACAACACATGTGATGGAGGCACTGTTACTTTTGGAGACAATTCGAAAGGCAAAGTAAAAGGTTTTGGTAAAGTTGGTATTTCAAATTCTACATTTATTTCAAACGTTTTATATATTGAAGGTTTAAAACATAATTTAATTAGTATATCAAAATTATGTGATGATGGAATGGAAGTTAAATTTAAAAATGATAAATGTTTAGTTTTTAAAGATGATTCTTTATTATTTTATGCTAATCGAAAAGATAATATTTATACTATTGATTTTGCTGAACTAACTGTTCAACATGTAAAGTGTTTGAATGGTGTACAAAATGACAACATCCTTTGGCACCGATGTTTAGGACAAGTTAATTTTAGATTGTTTCATAAGCTCTCGAAGCATGAGAATGTTTTACATCTTCCTTCTTTGAAGAAAGAACAACATCATGTTTGTGAAGCCTGTATGAAAGGGAAGCAACACAAAACTTCTTTTAGACCTATCAATCAGATAAGTACTAATAAGACTTTACAGTTAGTACATCTTGATTTATTTGGTCCAACTCAAATTTCTAGCCTTGGTGGAAAGAAATATACTTTAGTTATTGTTGATGATTATATTAGATTTACTTGGGTATATTTTCTAGCTCATAAAAATGATACTTTATCTAAATTCACTGCTTTCTCTAAATTAGTTCAAAATGAAAAAGGTTGTATGATTATTTATATTTGTAGTGATAAAGGAGGTGAATTTCATTATTTAGATTTTGAAAAATTCTGTGAAAATAATGGATATTTTCATAATTTGGCTGCTCCTAGAACACCACAACAAAATGGTGTTGTAGAACGGAAAAATAGAACTCTTATTGAAATGGCTCGAACTATGTTAAGTGAATATAATCTGCCTAGATATTTTTGGGCTGAGGATTCTTTTACTGCATTTTATATTTCAAATAGAATTCTTATTAGACATTTTCTAAAGAAAACTCCTTATGAATTTTTCAAAAATAAAAAGCCTAAAGTTGGTTATTTTAGAGTTTTTGGATGCAAAGTTTTTATTTTAAATTCAATGGATAATTTAGATAAAATTGATGCTAAAAGTGATGAAGGTATTTTTATTGGTTATTCTAATAACTGTAAAGCTTATAGAGTTTATAATAAAAGAATGATGGTTATTGAAGAGTATGTTCATGTTATGTTTGATGAAAATAATGTTAAAATAAATTCTGATTCTAATGTTATTGATGATGAGTTTAGAGATTTTAATTTTGGTGAAGATTTTCCTCAAGATAAGAGTGAATTAATTTAGGGGGAGCATACTCCTTCTCAACATGATCTAAGATCATGGAAGATTCAAAAAGATCATCCTGTTGAAAATGTAATTGGTAATGTTGATTCTGGTGTCAAAACCAGAAATTCTATTTTAAATTATTGTGCCAATTCTGCTTTTATTTCTGATTTTGTTCCTGTTGATATTCATGATGCTTTAAAAGATGCAAACTGGATTATTGCTATGCAAGATGAATTAAATCAGTTTGTTAGAAATAATTTTTAGAATTTAGTAGAATTGCCTGAAGATAAATAGGTAATTGGAACTAAGTGGATCTTTAGAAACAAGTTGGATGAATCTAGACAGATTGTCAAAAACAAATCCAGACTTTTTGCTCAAGTATACTCTCAAGAAAAATTTATAGACTTTGAAGATTCATTTGCACCTATTTTCAGGTTAGAGTCAATTAGAATTTTGTTAGCCTTTGCGTGTTTTCAAGGTTTTAAATTATATCACATGTATTTAAAAAGCGCTTTCTTAAATGGTTTTATTACTGAAGAAGTTTATGTTTCACAACCCCCTGGTTTCGAAAATGAAAAATTTCCCAACCATGTTTTTAAATTATCCAAAGCCTTATATGGTCTCAAACAAGCACCTTGTGGTTGCTATGAAAGAATTTCTTTATTTTTATTAAAAAATGGTTTCATGAAAGGAAATGTTGATCCCACTCTTTTTATTAAAAGATCTTCTGATGATATTTTAATTGTTCAAATTTATGTTGATGATATAGTTTTTGGATTATGTAGTGACATACTTTGTAAAGATTTTTCCTTTTTGATGTCTTCTGAATTTGACATGAGTTTAATAGGAGAATTAAAGTTTTTTCTTGGACTTCAAATTTTTCAAAGGAAAGATGGAATTTTTCTTAATCAATCTAAGTATGCTAATGATTTAGTTAAACTATTTGGTCTTGATTCCTCTAAATCCATGAAAACCCATATGGGTACTAATTGTAAATTAGATAGTGATGCATCTGGTAAATCAGTTGATTTAACAGTTTATAGAGGTATGATAGGTAGCTTGATATATTTAACAACATCTAGACCTGATATCATTTTTAGTGTTTGTTTATGTGCTAGATTTCAAGCTGATCCTAAATAAATTCATATTAAAGCTATTAAAAGAATAATTAGATATGTTAAAGGAACTGTTGATTCTAGTTTATTTTATCCAAAATATAACTGTTTTGATTTAACATCTTATTCTGATTCTGATTTTGGAGGCTGTAGAATTGACCGAAAAAGCACATCAGGTATGTGTCATTTTTTGGGAAAATGTTTAATATCTTGGTCATCTAAGAAACAATTATCTGTTGCTTTATCTACTGCAGAAGCCGAGTATATCTCTTTTGCTAGTAGTTGTGCTAAAAGTTTATGGATTAAGCGAACTTTATGTTATTTTGGTGTTTATCTGGAAAAACTACCTATTTATTGTGATAATACATCTGCAATTTCTATTTCTAAAAACCCCTTACAACATTCTTGAACAAAACATATTGATCTTAGATTTCATTTCATTCGAGATCATGTGAATAAGGGTGATATTGTTTTAGAATTTATCCCTTCTAAAAATCAGCTTGCAGATATTTTTAAAAAGCCTTTAGACTCTGCTCAGTTTGAGAAAATTAAATTTTCTCTTGGTATGTTGGAATTTTAAATTTTATTTGTGGCATTTGTTTAGGGGGAGCATGTTTTCACTTTTTGTTTATTTACAAAAAGGGGGAGAAGTTTTGGAGAGAAGTTTTGTTATTTGGAAATAATTTGGATTTAATCATTTTAAAAATTCATTTATGGTTTAAATGTTTTGGTTTTGTAATCAAACAAAAAGGGGGAAATTGTTTGTGCATGTGCATATTTCCTTTAATTTTATTTCATATGATTTTGTTTGATTACTTTTGTTATGTATTTTGATGATATCTTAATTTATGTTATTTGGGTTTTTTTTATTCTTATCACATTGGAAATATAATATATTTATATATATTTTTTTAGTTAATGAGGATGTTTGAAAATTCTTATCTATTTCTCAAAAATTTAATGAAGTTGCTACTACGTTTTTAGAAACTCTACATTTCACTATTTTAAAACTTTTATGTATTTATTTTACTAAAACTTCTATATTTGTCCGATTTTCATGAAACTTGATTCTATGGAAAGATAAAATGTTTATCTTGATTTCATTAGTTTACATCAATGTCTAAAAATATCGTTTGAATGGACGTTTAATTACTTGAAGTTCTCATATTCTGTTTTGAAGTAGCAGTTTTTTCAGAATTGTTTTGCTTCTGTTTTTTAATGATTTTAGGAACTGTAGATGTATTTTTTAATTGATTATTTTTTTTGGAAAGATAATAAGTTTTTATACAAATCATTAGTTTTGACCGAAGTCTGAATCTGCTGTTAAGATCCCTTAAGAAATATTTTGACGTTTGTCACAACATTCTGTCCAGATTTTTTGTTTCAAAAGTATGGTTCATTTTTGTTTCAAAAGTAAGGTTCATTTTTGTTTCAAAAGTAAGGTTCATTTTTTACGTTACTATTCATACCCTACATTACTGTTCATACCCTATGTTACTATTCATACCCTACGTTACTGTTCATACCCTACGTTACTTTACTATTCATACCCTACATTACTTTATTGTTCGCTCCGAAGTTATTGTTCGCTCCAAAGTTATTGTTCGCTCGGAAGTTACTATTCACTCTGAAGTTACAATTCACTCGGAAGTTACTATTCACTCGGAAGTTACTGTTCACTTCGAAGTTACTGTTCATTCCGAAGTTACTGTTCATTACGTACAATTTTTTTAAAAAAATGATTTTCTGCAAATATATAGATTATTTTTTAACGATATTTTTTGTAAAATCCTCATTAAATATAAGGATCATAATGAAAGAGTTTTTGATGTTTTTGGTGCTATATTTAGAGAGAAAATTTAATAACGTTCTTCAACATATTTTACAAATAAATTTGGACGTTTTAAGGTTGTTTAAATTTAAATGTTTGAATTTAATTTACAGAATCTGCTGCTAATTTTCAGGAACTTTTTGACTTCGTTTAAATCATTTTAAATGGATTTAAAATTCTGTTTTGGATCATTCAATGCTTTTATTATTATGGATATTTTATTGGAAGACTTATTCAAAATTTATTGAATTCCTCTATTAGATATTTTATTCTACGGGAATAAAAAAGCAACGGTTCTGCTATTTTTAGGGAGACATTTATGGGATCCTTTAACTTAATTAATTTTGAATATACTAAGTAAGCGGAGTTGCTGCATCTGCTAGATATTTTTTATTCTCTATATATATATTTCTCTCTTGCAGGAAAAACAACAACACAAAAGAAAGAGAAAGTGCTGTGAACTTTGAATCTGCTGTGCATTTGCAACGTCCTGTGACACTCTGCTTCACCACCTGCTCGGTCTCTCAAGCGCTGAATTAATTCTACTTCGACTAAAATTTCATTAACGAGACGTGCTGAACTAAACCTCAAGAACCAGTACCTGTGCTTTAATTTTTATCTTCTCTTTCATCTGGTTTTGAGTCTGTAACACTACTTCCCATCTCTCACACGCACTCTTATTTTTCTGTTTATGCTTTTGCACACAAAAGCATTATTTGTTATTCTTTTTCTTCGGGTTGTGACTCCCGGATTCTAAATTCAGGATCTTAGGGTTGTGACTCCCTGTATCTTAAGTCAAGACTATTTGGGTTGTGACTCCCAGTATCTAAATTCAGGTTGTAAGGGTTGTGACTCCCCACACAAAAGTCAGTGTCGTGGTTATCCCTCCACTAGAAAAGGATTTTGTAATTAGATTATGATTCCCCTTTAAAAATCATTTTTAGTGCACACGTATCTCTCGCCGAGTAGAGAGGTATAAGAGTAGAGTAGGCCCAATTTGGACCGAACTACTATAAAAAACATACTTGCGTTATTTATTTTTTCTGCTACTAATTAATTTTAATAATTAACTTTGATGATTAATTTATTTGATTAAATTTTTAATCTGGTCTATTCACCCCCCCCCCTCTAGACCATCTTCCATTACGCTGTCCGACCTAACAATTGGTATCCGAGGATAACCTTCTTAAGAATATTTTTGATCTATATTTATATTTCATTATACTTGGTTATTTATTCCGGAATTTATCCAATAATTTCTTTTGTCTGCTTTTATATTTTGTTGTACTAACATATTCCTAGACCTCACAGTCTAAGGATAAAGATCTTATAAGATGGCAGGATTGAACCCGAATGATGCTTGGATTCCTCAGAAGCCACCACATTTTGATGGAAATGATTATGAATACTAGAGATCCTGAATGGAGGCATACCTCAAACAGTTGAGCATTGATCACTGGTCTATCATGTCAAAACAATACACACTGCCTGAAGCTGATCCAGATACTCTTACAGGAATTGATACTACTAGATATGTCTTAAATTACAAATGTGTTAATATTTTATATTGTGCTATTAACAAAAGTGTTTTTATTCATGTTTCTGCATGCAAGACAGCTCATGAGATTTGGAATATTTTGCAAGTTACTCACCTTAGCTCTGATAAATTGATCCGAACCAAACCCGGAATGCTTTGTGCTGAGTATCAAGACTTCAAGATGGGTGAAGATGAAACTGTAAATCAAATGTTCCATAGATTCACAAGCATTGTGAATGGAATGAATTCACTTGGAGAATCTCTGGAAAATCCTATACTTGTTGAAAGAGTCCTACAAGCATTACCAAAGAAATGGCATGAAAAAAAGGTTGCCATTGATGAAAGCAAGAACTTCAAAGAGTACACACTTGATGAATTGATTGGATCACTACTACAATACGAACTGGAACTGAAGAACATAGCTGATGAGGAGTCAACAAAAAGAAAAAGGTATAACTTTTAAGTCTATAAATGTTATTTCAAATAATTCTTCTGATTCTGATCTACAGGATATTGAAAAGGAAGACATGGCTCAGATTGTAACTGGAGTCTACAAAAGAATGAAAAAGAAAGGTTTCAAAAACCAGTTTAGTAGAAATACTCAAAAAGAAAAATATAAGGGAGATAAGAAAGGTGATACAAATTACAATGCTTCCGATGTAACTTGTTATGAGTGCAGGAAGAAAGGTCATATCAAACCCGATTTCCCTAAACTAAAGAATAAAGACAAATACAAAAATAAGGATAGAAAGGCATTGGAAACCAGCTGGAGTTGTACTGAAGAATCTGATTCTAGTGAATAATCTGTAAATGACAAAGAATCTATCAACTTGTGTTTCATGGCATCACTAGATATGGTTTGTAATTCTAATTATTATTTTGAATGTTCTGATTCTGAATATGATTCTGAAAACCCCAATGTTTTTGAATTAAATAAAGAAATTGAAAGATTAAGAAAAAATATTTTCAAAGCTACTGATTTATATAATAAACTTAAATAAGATAATGAAAAACTTATTTCTAAAAATAAAGTAATTTTGCAAGAAAATAAAAGGTTAATAAACACTGCCTCTTCTTCTCATTCAACAGTTTATGATAATTTGAAAACTGCTCAAGATTTGAATGAGAAATTGAAAAAGGAAGTTGAATGTCTTAAACAAAATTTATCTGCTTTTATTCAAGGTCGTGAAAAATATCATGAGATGATGTCTTTGAATAAAAATGATAAAAATAAATATGGTTTTGTTTATGATAAAATATTACCTCAAATGTATAAAACTTTTTTTTGTTAAAAGTAAAAATGGTTGTACTTCAACTGTTACTTGTTTTAAATGTGGCATGAATGGTCACTATGCCAATGATTGTTCACTTAGATTTAAACAATCTTTGGGATTTACAAAAAATAATATTTCTAAATCGTTGTTATCGAGAGTACCTTACAATACATGTTTAAATTCTGTATGGGTACCTAAAAATTGTATTACTAATCCTATTTGGACCCAAAGTAGCTTGGGTACCAAAATTGTCAATTAATTGATTTTTTTAGGAAAAATGCCTTGGATGTCTCAAGAATGACATATGGTACATGGACAGTGGATTCTCTAGGCATATGACTGGAGACCCATCAAAATTTACCACATACAACACATGTGATGGAGGCACTGTTACTTTTGGAGACAATTCCAAAGGCAAAGTAAAAGATTTTGGTAAAGTTGGTATTTCAAATTCTACATTTATTTCAAAAGTTTTATATGTTGAAGGTTTAAAACATAATTTAATTATTATATCACAATTATGTGATGATGGAATGGAAGTTAAATTTCAAAATGATAAATGGTTTGTTTTTAAAAATGATTCTTTATTATTTTATGCTAATCGAAAAGATAATATTTATACTATTGATTTTGCTGAACTAACTGTTTAACATGTAAAGTGTTTGAATGCTGTACAGAATGACAACATCCTTTGGCACCAATGTTTAGGACATGTTAATATTAGATTGTTGCATAAGCTCTCGAAGCATGAGAATGTTTTACAGCTTCCTTATTTGATGAAAGAACAACATCATGTTTGTGATGCTTGCATGAAAGGGAAGCAACACAAAATTTCTTTTAGACCTATCAATCAGATAAGTACTAATAAGCCTTTACAGTTAGTACATCTTGATTTATTTGGTCCAACTCAAATTTCTAGCCTTGGTGGAAATAAATATACTTTAGTTATTGTTGATCATTATAGTATATTTACTTTGGTATATTTTCTAGCTCATAAAAATGATACTTTATCTAAATTCACTGCTTTCTCTAAATTAGTTCAAAATGAAAAAGGTTGTATGATTATTTCTATTCATAGTGATAAAGGAGGTGGATTTCATAATTTAGATTTTGAAAAATTCTGTGAAAATATTGGATATTTTCATAATTTATCTTCTCCTAGAACACCACAACAAAATGGTGTTGTAGAACGGAAAAATAGAACTCTTATTGAAATGGATTGAACTATGTTAAGTGAATATAATTTGCCTAGATATTTTTGGGTTGAGGCTGTTTTTTCTGCATGTTATATTTCAAATATAATCCTTATTATACCTTTGATAAAGAAAACTCCTTATGAATTTTTCAAAAATAAAAAGCCTAAAGTTGGTTCTTTTAAAGTTTTTGGATGCAAAGTTTTTATTTTAAATTCAAAGGATAATTTAGATAAATTTGATTCTAAAAGTGATGAAGGTATTTTTCTTGGTTATTCTAATAACAGTAAAGCGTATAGAGTTTATAATAAAAGAACGATGATTATTGAAGAGTCTGTTCATGTTATGTTTGATGAAAATAATGTTAAAATAATTTCTGATTCTAATGTTATTGATGATGAGTTTAGAGATTTTAATTTTGGTGAAGATTTTCCTCAAGATAAGAGTGAATTAATTGAGGGGAAGCATACTCCTTCTCAACCTGATCCAAGATCATGGACGATTCACAAAGATCATCATGTTGAAAATGTAATTGGCAATGTTGATTCTGGTGTCAAAACCAGAAATTCTATTTTAAATTATTGTGCTAATTATTCTTTTATTTCTGATTTTTTTCCTGTTGATATTCATGATGCTTTAAAAGATGAAAACTGGATTATTGCTATGCAAGATGAATTAAATCAGTTTGTTAGAAATAATGTTTGGAATTTAGTATAATTTTCTGAAGATAAACAGGTAATTGGAACTAAGTGGATCTTTAGAAACAAGCTGGATGAATCTGGACAGATTGTCAAAAACAAAGTCAGACATGTTGCTCAAGGATACTCTCAAGAAGAAGGTATAGACTTTGAAGATTCATTTTCACCTGTTTCCAGGTTAGAGTCAATTAGAATTATGTTATCCTTTGCGTGTTTTCAAGGTTTTAAATTATATCAAATGGATGTAAAACGTTCCTTCTTAAATGGTTTTATTACTGAAGAAGTTTATGTTTGACAACCCCCAGGTTTCGAAAATGAAAAATTTCCCAACCATGTTTTTAAATTATCCAAAGCTTTATATGGTCTCAAACAAGCACCTCGTGGTTGGTATGAAAGACTTACTTTATTTTTATTAAAAAATGGTTTCATGAAAGGAAATGTTGATCCCACTCTTTTTATTAAAATATCTTCTGATGATATTTTAATTGTTCAAATTTATGTTGATGATATAGTTTTTGGATCATCTAGTGACATACTTTGTAATGATTTTTCTTTATTGATGTCTTCTGAATTTGACATGAGTTTAATGGGAGAATTAAAGTTTTTTTTTGGACTTCAAATTTCTCAAAGGAAAGATGGAATTTTTCTTAATCAATCTAAGTATGCTAAAGATTTAGTTAAACGATTTGGTCTTGATTCCTCTAAATCCATGAAAACCCATATGGGTACTAATTGTAAATTAGATAGTGATGCATCTGGTAAATCAGTTGATAAAACAGTTTATAGAGGTATGATAGGTAGCTTGCTATATTTAACAGCATCTAGACCTAATATAATTTTTAGTGTTTGTTTATAAGCTAGATTTCAAGCTGATCCTAAAGAAAGTCATATTAAAGATGTTAAAAGATTAATTAGATATGTTAAAGGAACTGTTGATTCTGGTTTATTTTATCCAAAATATAACTGTTTTAATTTAACATCTTATTCTGATTCTGATTTTGGAGGCAGTAGAATTGACCGAAAAGGCACATCAGGTATGTGTCATTTTTTGGGAAAATGTTTAATATCTTGGTCATCTAAGAAACAATTATCTGTTGCTTTATCTACTGCAGAAGCCAAGTATATCTCTGCTTCTTGTAGTTGTGATCAAAGTTTATGGATTAAGAAAACATTATGTGATTTTGGTGTTTATCTTGATAAACTACCTTTTTATTGTGATAATACATCTTCAATTTCTATTTCTAAAAACCCCTTACAACATTCTAGAACAAAACATATTGATCATAGATTTCATTTCATTTGAGATCATGTGAATAAGGGTGATATTGTTTTAGAATTTATCTCTTCTGAAAATCAGCTTGCAGATATTTTTACAAAGCCTTTAGACTCTGCTCAGTTTCAGAAAATTAAATTTTCTCTTGGTATGTTGGAATTTTAAATTTTATTTGTTGCATTTGTTTAGGGGGAGCATGTTTTCACTTTTTGTTTATTTACAAAAAGGGGGAGAAGTTTTGGAGAGAAGTTTTGTTAGTGAGAAATAATTTGTATTTAATCATTTTAAAAATTCATTTATGGTTTAAATGTTTTGGTTTTGTAATCAAACAAAAAGGGGGAGATTGTTTGTGCATGTGCATATTTCATTTAATTTGATTTCATATGATTTTGTTTGATTACCTTTATTATGTATTTTGATGATATCTTAATTTATGTTATTTGGATTTTTTTATTCTTATCACATTTGAAATATAAGATATTTATTTATATTTTATTATTTAGTGAGGAAGTTTGAAAATGCTTATCTATTTCTCAAAAATTTAATAAAGTTGCTACTATGTTTTTAGAAACTCTACATTTCACTGTTTTAAAAATTTTATGTATTTATTTTACTAAAACTTCTACATTTGTCTGATTTGCATGAAACTTGATTCTATGGAAAGATAAAATTTTTATATTGATTTCATTAGTTTACATAAATGTCTAAAAATATCGTTTGAATGGACTTTTAATTACCTGAAGTTCTGATATTCTGTTTTGAAGTAGCAGTTTTTCCAGAATTTTATTTGCTTCTGTTTTTTAATGATTTTAGGAACTATAGATGTATTTTTTAATTGATTCTTTTTTTGGAAAGATAATAAGTTTTTCTAAAAATAATTAGTTTTGATCGAAGTCTGAATCTACTGTTAAGAGCCCTTAAAAATTCATTGACGTTTATCACAACATTCTGTCCAGATTTTATTTTTCAAAAGTAAGGTTCATTTTTGTTTCAAAAGTAAGGTTAATTTTTTACGTTACTGTTCATACCCTACGTTACTGTTCATACCCTACGTTACTTTACTATTCATACCCTACGTTACTTTATTGTTCACTCCGAAGTTATTGTTCGTTCCGAAGTTAGTGTTCGCTCAGAAGTTACTATTCACTCCGAAGTTACTATTCACATGGAAGTTACTATTCCCTCGGAAGTTACTATTCACTTCGAAGTTACTGTTCATTCCAAAGTTACTGTTCATTCCATGAATTTTTTTTAAAAATTGATTTTCTGCAAATATATAGATTATTTTTTTAACGATATTTTTTGTAAAATCCTCATTAAATATAAGGATCGTAATGAAAGAGTTTTTGACGTATTTGGTGCTATATTTAGAGAGAAAATTTAATAACGTTCTTCAACATATTTTATAAATAAATTTGGACGTTTTAATATTGTTTAAATTTAAATGTTTGAATTTAATTCCAGAATCTCCTGCTAGTTTTCAAGAACTATTTTGACTTCGTTTAAATCATTTTAAATGGATTTAAAATTCTGTTTTGAATCATTCAATGATTTTATTATTTTGGAGATTTTATTGGAAGATTTATTCAAATTTTTTTGAATTCCTCTATTAGATATTTTATTCTACGGGAATAAAGAAGCAACAGTTCTACTATTTTCAGGGATATATTTATGGGATCTCTTAACTTAATTAATTTTGAATATCCTAAGGAAGCGGAGTTGCTGCACCTTCTAGATATGTTTTATTCTCTATATATATAGTTCTCTCTTGCAAGAAAAACAAGAACACAATACAAAGAGAAAGTGCTGTGAATGTTGAATCTGCTGTGCATTTGCAACATCCTGTGACACTCTGCTTCACCACCTGCTCAGTCTTTCAAGCACTGAATTAATTCTACTTCGACTACAATTTCATTGAAGAGACGTGCTGAACTAAACCTCAAGAACCAGTACCTGTGCTTTAATTTTTATCTTCTCTTTCATCTGGTTCTCAGTCTGTAACACTACTTCCCATCTCTCACACGCACTCTTATTTTTCTGTTTATGCTTTTCCACAAAAAATAATTATTTGTTATTCTTTTTCTTCGGGTTGTGACTCCTGGATTCTAAAGTCAGGATCTTAGGGTTGTGACTCCCTGTATGTAAAGTCAAGACTATTTGGGTTGTGACTCCCAGTATCTAAAGTCAGGTTGTAAGGGTTGTGACTCCCCACACAAAAGTCAGTGTTGTGGTTATCCCTCCACTAGAAAAGGATTTTGTAATTGGGTTATGATTCCCCTTAAAAAATCTTTTTTAGTGCTCACGTATCTATCGCCGAGTAGAGAGGTATAAGAGTAGAGTAGGCCCACTTTGGACCGAACTACTATAAAAAATCCTTTCGTTATTTATTTTTTCCGCTGCTAATTAATTTTAATAATTAACTTTGATAATTAATTTATTTGATTAAATTTTTAATCTGGTCTATTCACCCCCCCTCTAGACCATCCGCCATTACCCTGTCCGACCTAACAATTGGTATCCGGGGATAACCTTCTTAAGAATAGTTTTTTTCTATATTTATATTTCATTATACTTGGTTATTCCTTCCGGAATTTATCCAATAATTTATTTTATGCTTTTATATTTTATTGTGCTAACCTATTCCTAGACCTCATAGTCTAAGGATAAAGATCTTATAAGATGGAAGGATTGAACCCAAATGATTCTTGGATTCCTCAGAAGCCACCACATTTTAATGGTAATGATTATGGATACTAGAGATCCCGAATGGCGGCATACCTCAAACAGTTGAGCATTGAGCACTGATCTATCATGTCAAAACAATACACACTGCCTGAAGCTGATCCAGATACTCTTATAGGAATTGATACTACTAGATATGTCTTAAATTACAAATTCGTTTATATTTTATATTGTGCTATTAACAGAAGTGTTTTTAGTCATGTTTCTGCATGCAAGACAGCTCATGAGATTTGGAAGATTTTGCAAGTTACTCACCTTGGCTCTGACAAATTGATCCGAACCAAACTTGGAATGCTTCGTGATGAGTATCAAGACTTCAAGATGGGTGAAGATGAAACTGTAAATCAAATGTTCCATAGATTCACAAGCATTGTGAATGGAATGAATTCACTTGGAGAATCTATGGAAAAAATCCTATACTTGTTGAAAGAGTCCTACGAGCATTACCAAATAAATGGCATGCAAAGAAGGTTTCCATTGATGAATGCAAGAACTTCAAAGAGTACACACTTGATGAATTGATTGGATCACTACTACAATATGAACTGGAACTGAAGAACATAGATGATGAGGAGTCAACAAAAAGAAAAGGAATAGCTTTTAAGTCTATAAATTTTATTTCTAATAATTCTTCTGATTCTGATTTACAGGATATTGAAAAGGAAGACATGGCTCAGATTGTAACTGGAGTCTACAAAAGAATGAAAAAGAAAGGTTTCAAAAACAAGTTTAGTATAAATCCTTAAAAAGAAAAATATAAGGGAGATAAGAAAGGTGATACAAATTACAATGCTTCAGATGTAACTTGTTATTAGTGCAGGAAGGAAGGTCATATCAAACCCGATTACCCTAAACTAAAGAATAAATACAAATACAAAAAGAAGGATAGAAAGGAATTGGCAACCAGCTAGATTTGTACTGAAGAATCTGATTCTAGTGAACAATATGTAAATGACAAAGAATCTGCCAACTTGTGTTTCATGGCATCACTAGATAAGGTTTGTAATTCTAATTATTATTCTGAATGTTCTGATTCTGAATATGATTCTAAAAACCCCAATATTTTTGAATTAAATAAAGAAATTGAAAGATTAAGAAAATATATTTTCAAAGCTTCTGATTTATATAATAAACTTAAAGAAGATAATGAAAAACTTATTTCTGAAAATAAAGTAATTTTTCAAGAAAATAAAAGGTTAATAAACACCGCCTCTTCTTCTCATTCAACAGTTTATGATAATTTGAAAACTGCTCAAGATTTGAATGAGAAATTGAAAAAGGAAGTTGAATGACTTAAACAAAATTTATCTGATTTTATTCAAGGTCGTGAAAAATATCATGAGATGATGTATTTGACTAAAACTGATAAAAATAAATATGGTTTTGGGTATGATAAAATATTACCTCAAATGTATAAAACTTGTTTTGTTAAAAGTAAAAATGGTTGTACTTCAACTATTACTTGTTTTAAATGTGGCATGAATGGTCACTATGCCAATGATTGCTCACTTAGATTTAAAAAATCTTTGGGATTTACAAAAAATAATATTTCTAAATCATTGTTATCGAGAGTACCTTACAATACATGTTTAAATTCTGCATGGGTACCTAAAAATTGTATTACTAATCCTATTTGGACCCAAAGTATCTTGGGTACCAAAATTGTCAATTAATTGATTTTTGTAGGAAAAATGCCTTGGATGTCTCAAGAATGAAACATGGTACATGGAAGGTGGATTCTCTAGGCATATGACTGGAGACCCATCAAAATTTACCATATACAATACATGTGATGGAGGCACTGTTACTTTTGGAGACAATTCCAAAGGCAAAGTAAAAGGTTTTGGTAAAGTTGGTATTTCAAATTCTACATTTATTTCAAAAGTTTTATATGTTGAAGGTTTAAAACATAATTTAATTAGTATATCACAATTATGTGATGATGGAATGGAAGTTAAATTTCAAAATGATAAATTTTTAGTTTTTAAAGATGATTCTTTATTATTTTATGCTAATCGAAAAGATAATATTTATACTATTGATTTTTCTGAACTAACTGTTCAACATGTAAAGTGTTTGAATGCTGTACAGAATGACAACATCCTTTGGCATCGATGTTTAGGACATGTTAATTTTAGATTGTTGCATAAGCTCTCGAAGCATGAGAATGTTTTACAGCTTCCTTCTTTGAAGAAATAACAACATCATGTTTGTGACGCCTGCATGAAAGGGAAGCAACACAAAATTTCTTTTAGACCTTTCAATAAGATAAGTACTAATAAGCCTTTACAATTAGTATATCTTGATTTATTTGGTCCAACTCAAATTTCTAGCCTTGGTGGAAAGAAATATACTTTAGTTAATATTGATGATTATAGTAGATTTACTTTGGTATATTTTCTAGCTCATAAAAATTATACTTTATCTAAATTCACTGCTTTCTCTAAATTAGTTCAAAATGAAAAAGGTTGTATGATTATTTCTATTCGTAGTGATAAAGGAGGTGAATTTCATAATTTAGATTTTGAAAAATTTTGTGAAAATAATGGTTATTTTCATAATTTATCTGCTCCTAGAACACCACAACAAAATGGTGTTGTATAACGGAAAAATAGAACTCTTATTGAAATGGATTGAACTATGTTAAGTGAATATAATCTGCCTAGATATTTTTCGGCTAAGGCTGTTTTTTATGCATGTTATATTTCAAATAGAATTCTTATTAGACCTTTGCTAAAGAAAACTCCTTATTAATTTTTCAAAAATAAAAATCCTAAAGTTGGTTATGTTTTTGGATGCAAAGTTTTTATTTTAAATTCAAAGGATAATTTAGATAAATTTGATGCTAAAAGGGATAAAGGTATTTTTCTTGGTTATTGTAATAACAGTAAAGCTTATAGAGTTTATAATAAAAGAACGATGGTTATTAAAGAGTCTGTTCATGTTATGTTTGATGAAAATAATGTTAAAATAAATTTTGATTCTAATGTTATTTATGATGAGTTTAGATATTTTAATTTTGGTGAAGATTTTCCTCAAGATAAGAGTGAATTAATTGAGGGGGAGAATACTCCTTATCAAGCTGATCCAAGATCATGGACGATTCAAAAATATCATCCTGTTGAAAATGTAATTGTCAATGTTGATTCTGGTGTCAAAACCAGAAATTCTATTTTAAATTATTGTGCCAATTCTGCTTTTATTTCTGATTTTGTTCCTGTTGATATTCATGATGCTTTAAAAGATGCAAACTAGATTATTGCTATTCAAGATGAATTAAATCAGTTTGTTAGAAATAATTCTTGTAATTTAGTAGAATTTCCTGAAGATAAGCAGGTAATTGGAACTAAGTGGATCTTTAGAAACAAGATGGATGAATCTGGACAGATTGTCAAAAAAAAAACCAGACTTGTTGCTCAAGGATACTCTCAAGAAGAAGGTATAGACTTTGAAGATTCATTTACACCTGTTTCCAGGTTAGAGTCAATTAGAATTTTGTTAGCCTTTGTGTGTTTTCAATGTTTTAAATTATATCAAATGGATGTAAAAATCGCTTTCTTAAATGGTTTTATTACTGAATAAGTTTATGTTTCACAACCCCCTGGTTTCGAAAATGAAAAATTTCCCAACCATGTTTTTAAATTATCCAAAGCTTTGTATGGTCTCAAAAAAGCCCCTCGTGGTTGGTATGAAAGAATTTCTTTATTTTTATTAAAAAATGGTTTCAAGAAAGGAAATGTTGATCCCACTCTTTTTATTAAAAGATCTTCTGATGATATTTTAATTGTTCAAATTTATATTGATGATATAGTTTTTGGATCATTTAGTGACATACTTTGTAATGATTTTTCTTTATTGATGTCTTCTGAATTTGACATGATTTTAATGGGAGAATTAAAGTTTTTTCTTGGACTTTAAATTTCTCGAAGGAAAGATGGAATTTTTCTTAATCAATCTAAGTATGCTAAAGATTTAGTTAAATGATTTGGTCTTGATTCCACTAAATCCATGAAAACCCCTATGGGTACTAATTGTAAATTAGATAGTGATGCATCTGGTAAATCAGTTGATTTAACTGTTTATAGAGGTATGATAGGTAGCTTGCTGTATTTAACAGCATCTAGACCTGATATCATTTTTAGTGTTTGTTTATATGATAGATTTCAAGCTGATCCTAAAGAAAGTCATATTAAAGCTGTTAAAAGAATAATTAGATATGTTAAAGGAACTGTTGATTCTGGTTTATTTTATCCAAAATATAACTGTTTTGATTTAACATCTTATTCTGATTCTGATTTTAGAGGCTGTAGAATTGACCGAAAAAGCACATCAAGTATGTGTCATTTTTTGGGAAAATGTTTAATATCTTGGTCATCTAAGAAACAATTATCTGTTACTTTATCTACTGTAGAAGCCGAGTATATCTATGCTGCTAGTATTTGTTCTCAAAGTTTATGGATTAAGCAAACTTTATGTGATTTTGGTGTTTTTATTGATAAAATACATATTTATTGTGATAATACATCTGCAATTTCTATTTCTAAAAACCCCTTACAACATTCTAGAACAAAACATATTGATCTTAGATTTCATTTCATTCGAGATCATGTGAATAAGGGTGATATTGTTTTAGAATTTATCCCTTATGAAAATCATCTTGCAGATATTTTTACAAAGCCTTTAGACTCTGCTCAGTTTGAGAAAATTAAATTTTCTCTTGGTATGTTATAATTTTAAATTTTATTTGTTGCATTTGTTCAGGGAGAGCATGTTTTCACTTTTTGTTTATTTACAAAAAGGGGGAGAAGTTTTGGAGAGAAGTTTTGTTAGTGAGAAATAATTTGGATTTAATCATTTTAAAAATTCATTTATGGTTTAAATGTTTTGGTTTTGCAATCAAACAAAAAGGGGGAGATTGTTTGTGCATGTGCATATTTCCTTTAATTTGATTTCATATGATTTTGTTTGATTACTTTTATTATGTATTTTGATGATATCTTAATTTATGTTATTTGGATTTTTTTTATTCTTATCACATTGGAAATATAATATATTTATCTATATTTTATTAGTTAATGAGGAATTTTGAAAATACTTATCTATTTCTCAAAAATTTAATGAAGTTACTACTACGTTTTTAGAAACTCTACATTTCAGTCTTTTAAAACTTTTATGTATTTATTTTACTAAAACTTAAATTTTTTTCCGATTTGCATGAAACTTGATTCTATGGAAAGATAAAATGTTTATCTTGATTTCATTAGTTTACATAAAAGTCTAAAAATATCGTTTGGATGGACTTTTAATTACTTGAAGTTCTGATATTCTGTTTTGAAGTAGCAGTTTTTCGAGAATTGTTTTGCTTCTCTTTTTTAATGATTTTAGGAACTGTAGATGTCTTTTTTAATTGATTCTTTTTTTTTGGAAAGATAATAAGTTTTGATACAAATCATTTGTTTTGACCGAAGTCTGAATCTGCTGTTAAGAGCCCCTAAAAATTCGTTGACATTTGTCACAATATTCTGTCCAGATTTTTTGTTTCAAAAGTAAGGTTCATTTTTGTTTCAAAAGTAAGGTTCATTTTTTGTTTCAAAATTAAGGTTCATTTTTGTTTCAAAAGTAAGGTTCATTTTTTTTTCAAAAGTAAGATTCATTTTTGTTTCAAAAGTAAGGTTCATTTTTTGTTTCAAAAGTAAGGTTCATTTTTTGTTTCAAAAGTAAGGTTAATTTTTTGTTTCAAAAGTAAGGTTCCTTTTTGTTTCAAAAGTAAGGTTCATTTTTTTTTTCAAAAGTAAGGTTCATTTTTGTTTCAAAAGTAAGGTTCATTTTTGTTTCAAAAGTAAGGTTCATTTTTTTGTTTCAAAAGTAAGGTTCATTTTTTGTTTCAAAAGTAAGGTTCATTTTTTGTTTCAAACGTAAGGTTCTTTTTTTGTTTCAAAAGTAAGGTTCATTTTTATCAAAAGTAAGGTTCATTTGTTATCAAAATTAAGGTTCATTTTTATCAAAAGTAAGGTTCATTTGTTATCAAAAGTATGGTTACTGTTCATACCCTATGTTACTGTTCATACCCTACGTTACTGTTCATACCCTATGTTACTGTTCCTACCCTACGTTACTGTTCATACTCTACGTTACTTTACTATTCATACCCTATGTTACTTTATTGTTCGCTCCGAAGTTATTGTTCACTCCAAAGTTATTGTTCGCTCGGAAGTTACTATTCACTTCGAAGTTACTATTCACTCAGAAGTCACTATTCACTCGGAAGTTACTATTCACTTCGAAGATATTGTTCATTCCGAAGTTATTGTTCATTCCGTGCAATTTTTTTAAAAATTTATTTTCTGCAAATATATAGATTATATTTTAACGATTTTTTTTGTAAAATCCTCATTAAATATAAGGATCATAATGAAAGAGTTTTTGATGTTTTTGGTGCTATATTTAGAGAGAAAATTTAATAACGTTCTTCAACGTATTTTACAAATAAATTTGGACGTTTTAAGATTGTTTAAATTTAAATTTTTGAATTTAATTCTAGAATCTGCTGCTAGTTTTCAGGAACTGTTTTGACTTCGTTTAAATCATTTTAAATGGATTTAAAATTCTGTTTTGAATCATTCAATGCTTTTATTATTCTGGAGATTTTAATGAAAGACTTATTCAAAATTTATTGAATTCCTCTATTAGATATTTTATTCTACGGGAATAAAGAAGCAACGGTTCTTCTATTTTCAGGGAGATATTAATGGGGTCTCTTAACTTAATTAATTTTGAATATCCTAAGGAAGCGGAGTTACTGCACCTGCTCGATATTTTTTATTCTCTCTATATATAGTTCTCTCTTGCAGAAAAAACAACAACACAATACAAAGAGAAAGTGCTGTGAACCTTGAATCTGCTGTGCATTTGCGGCGTCCTGTGACACTGCTTCACCACCTGCTCGGTCTCTCAAGCGCTGAATTAATTCTGCTTCGACTACGATTTCATTGACGAGACGTGCTGAACTAAACCTCAAGAACCAGTACCTGTGATTTAATTTTTATCTTCTCTTTTATCTGGTTCTGAGTCTGTAACACTACTTCCCATCTATGAAACGCACTCTTATTTTTCTGTTTATGCTTTTGCACACAAAAGAATTATTTGTTATTCTTTTTCTTCGGGTTGTGACTCCTGGATTCTAAAGTTAGGATCTTAGGGTTTTGACTCCCTGTATGTAAAGTCAGGACTGTTTGGGTTGTGACTCCCAGTATCTAAAGTCAGGTTGTAAGGGTTGTGACTCCCCACACAAAAGTCAGTGTCGTTGTTATCCCTCCACTAGAAAAGGATTTTGTAATTGGGTTATGATTCCCCTTTAAAAATCATTTTTAGTGCACATGTATCTCTCGCCGAGTAGAGAGGTATAAGAGTAGAGTAGGCCCACTTTGGACCAAACTACTATAAAAAACATCCTTGCATTATTTATTTTTTCTGCTACTAATTAATTTTAATAATTAACTTTGATAATTAATTTATTTGATTAAAATTTTAATCTGTTCTATTCACCCCCCTCTAGACCATCTGCCGTTACCCTGTCCGACCTAACATATTAAAGTTCTAAAATTTCATTTTTTGACTAACTACGATTCTGTTTGTTTTTTAGGAATTACTTGGACTGGATCTTCAAAAATAAATTTTTTCCTTTCCCTTATATGGAATAGAAGGAATAACCAAGGGAACCACTAAATTTTCTTAAAAAACTAAACCAGCTTTTGGTATGATCTAATCAGTGTGGGAAGCGGGAAGGACAAAATCATAAGAATTATTTTCTAAACCTTTTTAAAATATCACAAATTATTAATTCTTTCAATATTTTCTACACCTTATTTATTTTTTTTTCTTCTTTTAATGTTTTAATAGTCTTCATTTTCAAATATGTTTCTTCTACAGGGTTGATTCTGAACTCTGGATTCGTAGGATTTTTCTTAACCTTATGTTTCATTATTTATTCAAAAACTTAATCTATCATTTTCTTTTCTTTATTTTTATTTTCAGGAGGATATGTATCCACTTTTATCTTTTTCTTATTATCAACATCCTTAGTTTTTCTTAATGGGTTTGCATCTGATGCATCACCATAATTTTTTTTAAAAGCAATATTATACTTACTATCAAAAACCAATCTTATCATAGATATCATTTCATCACTGAGAATGGGAACCTTTTCTTAAGCTGGATACGATGTGTTATCCACCTTAAAAATCTATGTGCACTTTACAACCATTTTACTGAAAAATGCCAGAAACATAACAATATTATACTTAATAAAGGATGTTTTGATATTCTCCACTATGATAAAGATGAACATTACCAAGTCGATGTTCCTCATATTCACCAAGTAATCCATAAAAAAGAGATATGATACCCATAATATATCTCTGTCTCAATTTCTTAGAATTATAAAAACTAGCATCCACATGGAAAATACTATGTTATTTGGAGTTAGGTGTGAATACATTATATCTTTTTCATACTCAAAAAACAACTAATACAAATATTTTATCGTGTTAAATGTTCCAAGATAGTTTGGAAACTTATGAGAAGGACAATATGCTTCTCCTTCTAAGAGAACACAAACTAATTCAATAATTTTTCTATAAAAATATTACATCTCTTTCCAAACATTGTTAAAGAAACTTTATCTTTCCCATCCTCATTAAAAAACTATACTGATGAATAAAAATATAAATATACTTTTTAAAATTAAAGATCGAAATTCTTATGAGGTTTTTCAACACAAACTGATACCCATCCTCAGAATGAAATTGTATTCTTGAGAGTTGAATCATATTTATCAAAACATGGGTTTTCAACCAATCTCTCCCTGAAGAGAAACAACTTATAATAATATTTCTTTGTCACAATAAGATCTAGATTCCAAAACTAGAGAGTAGAAAAAAAGGAAAACATTCATACTGGGAACTTTGAAGGGTGCAACAACTTGGGGTAATTTTTTTTATGAAAACCAATGTGGTAAATAGGGTGACCCACCCTTATATAGGACTTGGGATGATGATTAATATTCTATAAGATTCAAAATGTTTCTAATATGACGGTCAAAATGATATGAAGAATATTTTTTTTAAAAATATTTGAACTCCTGAAGTTTTTAAAATTTTTATCATATTGAGAATGAATACGATTAGGAAAATTTTTAAAATTTTGAAAACAAATCAAATTTTTTAAAAAACTAAAAGTATAGAAAAAATAATTCAAACTAAAGAAATGAAATATTTCAAAAACTAAAAGAATATAAGAGTACCTTTCAGAGAGGAAAGATCCATCGGTATGAATAAACTATTCTTCTTGGTTTTTGTAAATAGATTATGATAGTTTTAAAATAAATAATTAATATGATATTTTTAATACAGAAAGTAATTATGATAATTTTTAAATACAAAATGGAATATGATAGTGTTTATATAAAAAATAATTATAATAATTTTTACAAAAAACTGAATATGATATTCTCTTAATTATAATTTTTTTAAAAAAATTTGAGTTTGAATTTTTTTAACACTTTCAGAGTTTGGAATTTTTTTTAAGAATTATGTATCTGAATTATATAAGAAAATTGAGTCCAAAACAATCATTAAATTACAAGTTTTATAAAAACATTGAATTTTAAAAACTAAAAGATTGAAAAACTAAAAGTTTTTGAAATACATATGTACCACCCTATGGAAAAGAGTATCTTAATGTAAGGATATGGGTAAAAAAGAAGTAGATACAAATCATTACTTAATGTTGATAATTCCTAGATTCTTTTTAATATATTCAAATCTATCATAACTAAGGGATTTAGTGAAGATTTCAAAATATTGATCTTTCGTTTCAATGAATTGTAAAATTATATTTCCTTTGACGGTGTGATCCTAAATAAAATGGTGTCTTATATATATGTGATTATAAAATGAGTGATGTGATGGGGTTTTTATTAAAAAAATGGAACTTTTATTATCAAAAAGTATTTGAGCTTTAGTAAAACTCATTCTATAGTCAGTGAGTGTGTGTTGAATCCACAACACTTGAGAAAAACTATTTTCAGCTACCACATATTTGTCTTTAGTAATGGAAAGTGCTACTAGGTATTGTTTCTTACATGAAAAAGAAACTAAATATTCTCTTACAAAATTAAAAGTTATATATGTAATTTTTATATCCATTCTATATCCACCAAAGTCAGTATTTGATGAACTTTTTACTTCAAAAAAAATCCATAAGAATAGAAAAGTACCAAATCCATAGTTCCCTTAAGATAAAAAAGCTTCATTTTACATCTTTAAGATGGGATTATTTTGTATTTTCTTGATATATTTCACATGATCATACTAAAAAAATTAAATATGGATGACTAGAAATTATGTAAAGTAAATTTCCTATTATACCTATAAATGTTTTTCTATCGTACCAAGCTCTAGTGGATTGTTTAATTCCATATAATGTTTTTTTAAGTTTATAAACATATTCCAGATGTTTTTTATTCTCAAAACTAGGGGGTTTTCTATGTAAAATTCCTCTTAATAATATCTATTAAGGAAATTACACTTCACATCCCTTTTAAATTTTTTGAAATTAATGAATACTAAAAAGGCTATAAGTATTCGAATAGCTTCAAGTCTTGCTACCATATGATAATTTTCTTCATAATACATTCCCTATTCTTGATTATATCCCTTAAAAACATGTCTATATTTATTTATAAAAATAATTTCATTTTCATCCCATTTATTCCAACAACTCCATTTTACTCCAATTATAGAAGTTTTTAAAGGTTGTTCAAATAAAGTCCTTACTTTGTTCCTCTCAAACTCATTGAGTTCATATTTCATTTCTTTAATCCAATCATATTCACCTAAATCCTTATCAGGATTCTTGTTTTTTAAATTTGGATAAGAAATCCAGATGTTCAATTTCATTTGTTGAGGAACTTCTATTCATAACATGCTGATCTGCACTACTAATGAAACTTTCACTAGGATGATTCCGAATAAACAACTAAATTAATTGTTTTTCAAAAGTCCGTTCCTCAACAATAGGTAGAAAATATTCATGATTAATAAATTTAAAAACTAATTCTTGAGTAGTTTCCTTATGAGAATAACTTTCTAAAAAAGTCTGAAAATTCATTTTATAAATGACATTCAAGGATGTTGGTTGAAGTTGATTGAAAACAAAAGGACCAGTTTCATCAAACTTAACATGTACTCTTTCCTAAATAGTATAATAATTTTTATTAAAAACTCTATAAGTATTATAAGTAGTGGAATAAAATAGAAATATTCCTTCATTGGATTGGGTAAAAAATTATGTATATTATCTTTCAAATTTAGGATGAATACTTTGTAACAAAAAACATTGATTTAGGAAACTTTTTGTTTTCTTCCTATCTACAACTCATAAGAAGTTTTTTTATAAAAAGATCTAATTAAAACTCAATTTATAGTATAGAAGGAAATACTAACCACTTTAGCAAAAAAATGTTTAGCAACTAAGTATTCAATCAACATGATTCTATTTATTTCTTGAAGATTTCTATTTCTTATTTCAACTACACTATTTTGTTGGGGTGTTCTAGGTGGAGAGAAGTTATTTTCAATAGATTCCTTAATACAAAAAGTTTCAAAATCAGAATTTACAAATTCTACACTATGATCACTATGAATAGTTATCATGTATAAGTTTTTCTCATTTTAAGCTTTAGTTAAAAATGTTTTAAAATTAAAAAAAGGATTTATATTTTCTAGATAGAGAATAGACCCAAGTGTCTAGTGTAATAATAAACTAAAATGTATATGTAGTATCTTCCACCAATAATTCTAGTTTTTATAAGACCAAATAATTCGATGTGCACTAACTATAAAGCATTAGAATTTGAGACTTCAATAATAGATTTAAAACTTTACTTATTTTTCTTACCGTATTAACAAGGGTCACATACTTGTTGAAGTATCAAGACTATGTTCTAAAAGTTCCTTAACAATTCCTTTATTAGTCAATTTAGATAAGTTTATAAGGTTATAATTTCTTAACCTTATATTCTATAATAAATAATGATATTCCGTTGCACTAAGAAAAGTTAAGTCTTAGATCCTAAGGTTTTCTATGTTAACTGTGTAAACATTCTAATTCCAATTGAAAGAAATAATAAATTCATCCTTAGAACTATGTACCAAAAATTTATCATTCCTAAATATTACAAAGTAAACTTAATCACAAAATTTACTTATACTTATAAGGTATCGATTAATACCTAAAAAAATAAAACATTTAAAATAATTACTTTTCCCAGAAGAATAATGATACCTATTCCGATAATCTCCCCTAGAGCATTATCTCCGAAAGTTACTTTCCCACCTTTCATCTTTATTATATTCTTGAATAATTCTTTGTTTCTAGTCTTTTTCCTTAAAAATACACTATCAATGCACCATATGTTTTTGTTTTTGGTACTAAATTTTTTTCCTAAAAATAAAAATATTAGTTTTTTGGAACTCAAACCTTCTTGGGTTCGGTATTTTTACAAAACAAAATCTTAGGTAACCACATTTTTCTAATTTTATTTTGGGAAAGTATAATTTCCTTGGGAAAATAATATTTATGAAATCCTAGGAATTATACTCTATTTAAGGAACAATTCTTATTCCATTTCCCATCTCTTTGATACTTAGTGAAAAAAGACACACTTTTAGGAATAAAATAGTTATTACTAAAACATGTTTTTTTATTTGTAAAACCCATTATGGAACTATTACCATGAGGTCTAATTTTTTATGCATTTTATTAAAATTTTAATTTCCAGTGGTAAAATTTTATAATAGTTTCTTTAAACTAGAAATTTCAGATTATAGTTTTACAACTAATTTTTTATTCTCATCGATATTCATTTTAGAACAAAGTTTTCCTTCAAAAACATTTTTCTCAGAAATAAAAATTTCAAAATACTTTGAAATAATATCTTTTTCAGAAATAATTTTATCAATATATTTTTAATTATCAGATAATTTATTTTCCAAAATATTTATTCTTGAATTTTCCATAAAAAGTTTAGATTTAACATTATCAATTTTTGTTACAAATCTTACAATTTTCCCTTTTTAAATGTTTTGAAAATCGGGAACCTCAACAAAAATAGGTAGAGTATTGTATTATTCTGAGGACAATTATCCATCAAAATATGAAAAAAGTTTCTCATTATCATTTTAGGGTATTTTTAATTTAATGATAAAATTTTAAGGGATTCATCTGTGTGTACCTTATCCATGAAACATTGATTTACCATGGGTATTTTAGTAAAAATACTTATATTCCTCTATCTAGAACTTTCATTAATAGAAGAAATTTCATATGAATGACCACCAATGACACTCTATGTGTCAGTATTTCAGGACTTTCTTTCCTTTATAATTTTAGTACTTCTTAGCATTTCCTTCGGAATTATTTTCATTCCCATATTTCCTCTTTAGATTTATAGAATAAGGTTAGATATTTCCATATTTCTTACATTCATATAAAGTGACCTCATAATATTTCTTATAACTTCTATCTTAATGAAATTTTTTATATCAGTATTGAAAATATTTCTTTCCAGCTACCTTATTCATTCTTCTTGTTAGATTTTCTAACTAATTCTTCAAATGTTCTGATGTGATATATTCTAATTGAACAATAACTTTCTTCTTCCTTGAATATTTTAAAAATTTCTTAGCTAACTAAAATTTAGAAGGTACAATAGATGTTGTAGAAAAATAATAACCACAATTTTTCTATTTCTCTTTCTCAGAATCTCTTTTAAGTCTATCCTCATACCATATAAGGTTTCAAATCAAATCATCAAGAGTATGATTAGTTAAATTATTCATATCATCAACATAATTTCTTTTTGATTCCCACTCATTGGGTATAATATTAATAATCTTTTCAACAATAATATCACCATCAAGTCTATTTTTATCGAAGATATTGTAAACTATTTATAATAATAATAAATCTTTGGTGCATCTTGGAAGTTAAATCTCTAGAAATAAAATCAAAACATTGGTAATCAGCTCTAATCATATATATTCTAGTTTTTATAACTTTAGATGTATCTAAATGAGTAACTTATAATTTACTGCATATACTGTTTGCACCTTCACAAGAATAAATATGACTGTAGATATTAATTTTCATAGAGCATAATAAAGTATTTATAACATTTTAATTCAATTGATATTTATGTTTATCAACTTTAATAAAATCATAAGCTTCCTTATCAAGAATATAATATTTTCTAGTAATAATAAAAAGTTATCAACTCTAGTGTTGATAAAAAAAGTATTAATTCTATCTCCCCGATATTCATAGTCATTCCCATCAAAAATTGGTGGTTGAATAGGATTTAGATTGAAATGGAACCTAAATTCATACCTTCCATATTAAAAAGTATATAAATTATTTTATAAAAGAACACGTTAGTATAAAAAAGTTTATAAACAAAAATTTTATATCTCAACTCAAAAAACATGAAAAAGTAAATAAAGTAAAAAATCAACAAACTATAAGTAGTATAAACCTGGTCTAATACCAATTGAAGGATTGTAATAATTATCTTATATTAATATACTTGTAAGAGGGGGGGGGGGTAAATTCTAGTTTAAAAAATTAGTTTAAAATATTTAAACTAAACAAAGCACAAGCCTCTTAAATTAAATTTATTAGAATCAGACTCAGTATGATTATCATAGTTAAAAAATCAGAATCAAAATATATAATATTATATCAGAGAAAAATAATTGTAATCACAATGGATCCGATTAACAAATTATCATTTTATCATTTCACTGTAACACCGATAAATCAAATTGTATATAAAGCTAAGCATGATGAATATCTTTCTATAAGATGCACAGTGGAATATAAACTTTTAAAAATAATAAATAAAATATTTATGTAAATTAATAATTAATTAAAATATATATTGAAATTTTTTCCTCTTTTAACCTAAAGAGTAAGATAGTCAATAACCTTGAATAAAGGTATCCAATATTTTATACATATATTAAAGTCTTTCTTTCCTTAACAGAAAATCCATCAATACAAAGATTAGAATAGCTATGCCTTCCTATCCCTAGAATCCATTTTTATGATGATCAATGTCTATCTTTCTATCCCAATAATCCATCGATCAGATGGATTATATTCTCTATCTTTCTATCCCCAGAATCCCTTGATGTTAACAATGAATGGATGAAAAATGAAAATTAAATAGTTATTAAGGAAAAAAATTGATAAGGATTCATTAGAATGAAAACTCTATAAACAAATATAAAGACTAAGAATGATCTGTTCACCCTATATAATCTTCAGAATACTTGAGAGTGAAAATGTATCATCTCTAAACTCTTCAAATGAATCTATATTTATAGGAAATTATCCAATAATCATATTTCCATGTTTTTTTTTCAATAGACTCAGACTGTTCTTGATTGAAAACTCATCTGTAACTGAATTCTTGACGTCGTATTGATTAACAACATTATATTGTTAAAGGTATTTATTACGATAGAAAAAATTCAATGTATTTTGATTATAAACTTCAGTCAGTCCAATAGACTTATTTATCAATAGAAAATATGATAATCTTTATGAGAGTTAGTCTGATTTTATTGGTTCAAGTATTAGTTTGATGTTCATGAATTTTTTCAATATGATAGACAAGACAAAAGTCTAACTCCTGTTCTGATTAAAGGTATGCCTGATTTATCAATCACAACCCCAATTTGATGATCCTAATGATGAATTGTATGCTTATATTCATAATTCATTAGAACTTTTTTTATGTATGGTAAAAGATAATGTTTTCTAAAAAACATACTAAAATACTTGGTATATACAAAGATAGTAAACATGTTTTAAGAAATAATTTTTTGATTTACAAAACTAAAGGAATAGAAAAATATGAAGCAATACTTCTGAATCAACAGTAGGTCCTACACATATATTCTTGGAATCTCACGTGAGATGAACAAACTGAAGATATTTTCCCCTTGGTTGGGGAAAGCAGTGGAGAAGAGCGAGCCCTCCACTCTACATTTTATGTGGTTAAGTGGAACCATCACTATAGATAAACCCGCTTTGACTGTTGTGAGTAGTTGTGAGGTATGATCCCTCCACACAGGTTTTGGGGTGTTTTCACATAATATTGATAATTATAGAGAGACCCTTGGACCTACCAGATAACTCATCATTCTTAGTTGGGATTTGGAGATAGAGAACCCATTTCTCTCTCAATTGGGACTTTTTTTGAGAATATCTAGGTTATAATGGTTTTGTATCATGTTTTTATTGATAGAACTTTGTGGGTTGATCAGACTAATTTTTCATTTTCTATTTCTACCTTTTTGGTTTTTAGGGTATCCTACTAGGTATCTATATAGTCACCCCTACATGGGATTTTTCCGCACATGTTGTAACTTATGTAGATGACAAATAGTTCGGTTGTGACATTGGTGGTGTATAGTGATACATGGATGTATAGATCATGTACTATGGTCATACTTGGAGATCCGGAGTTGATCTATCTCAATTTTCATTTATTCTAGTTTTTTCAGGTTGGTACTTCATTTCTAGTAGGGTTTGTATCTGTTCCCATTAGAATTTTGTTTTATTCTATCGTACTCAGATGTATTCCCTATAGTTTATTGCATGCATTGTTTTACTCTATATTTTTAACCCTTTTTATTATTTCTTAGATCTTTTTTTCATGGATATAGATGGTTATATGCATATAGGTACATTAGAAAATGTCCTCCGATTTCATTTATACCTTTTTGGTTCTTTTTGTGAGCCCTTAGCCTATTGAATATGGGATCGGGGTTGTGATTACACGACTTTCCGTTGGTCATGCATGCCCTAGTGGGTTGGGTTTTTACATTGTCACATAACATAATTCTAATATTTCTCACCATATAATACATTATCAAATAATGTAATTTAATGTTCCAGCACAAGATATTTTATTGAAAAATTGTATCTTTCATGACTCATCCCCTGGGGCTCGTGCCGTGACTACCCCAAGCCCGCCTTCCTTAGGCTAGGGGCTGGTGACTAGAACCGAAGGAGTATTCCCTAAAACTGGGAAGGCATTGCCTTTATAACCTGCAAGCACACGTAACCAAGCACACAAAAATATAGGAACACAAGTAAACGGAACTCTTAACAGAGTGAGTGCAGTAGGTAAAAGGGGCCAGAATACAAGCCCAACTGGAAAGTACAAGTACAACTGTGATATAATATATCTAAAGAAAATGGAAAGTCAGCTGTTGGGTCGTCCTCTGAGGTTCCGACCTGAAGGGTAGGTACAGATCGCCTCCTTAGAACTCCACATCCACCTATCTCCCCTGCGTACCGACACACCATATAGTCCACCTCCAAGTACCGTCCAGTCCTGGTACTCTCAGCTTCAATTAGCGCTGTCCTTCATCTGCATCCAACACAACAAGGTGCGGGCATAGCCCGTGCAGGGGTGAGTAAAATGATACTCAGTAGGGACCCTGAGACCCTCTAGGTCTCACAAAATCCATCAAGGATCAATCAAAAAGTATGAAATCAACAAATAACCTTACTTAGGTATATGCCCATAAGTATACATAAGTTATCAAGTAATCCATCACAATTATGAGGAAAACACAGAGGTACAAACTCAGCTCACACCATGATTTATTCTAGGGGTAATATCAAGTAACATTCCCAGTCACAACGTGGAACACCTCAGCTGCTGGAGAACTCCTCCTCTATCGAGTACAGTGGGCCTTCCTTGTCACACAGAGGCGCTTCCGACTAACCTTGGACTACTGAGGTACTCCTCCTGTCGAGTATAGTGGGTCTTCCACGTCACCAAGGCACTCCCCACTGTGGGTCTACCGCCTTACCAAGGCACTCCCCCTTGTGGCCTGCTGAGGTACTCATCCTGTCGAGTACCGTGGGTCTGCTGCGTCACCAAGGCGCTGCCCAACGTGGGTCTGCTGCGTCACCAAGGCGCTCCCCACTAGGCCTGTCAAGTCACTCTAAGTCGAAACGGTTAGTAGTCGTCAAGTGTCAGCCAGCCACTGGGTTCCCGCACTATGCTCACTCATCTCTGAGAGGATCCACTCCACAAGCTACTGGTCGATACTCCAAATGCCACGAAGAAGTGTCTCAAAGCTCTGTCACGTCATAGGGGTCTCAATGTAACAGAAGACGCGTCAATCGGACGCCCGGTCTGTGAGTTATTAACCTTTTAGTCCTGGGGTTCCGGTTGGATTCGTGCTTGATCCAACCTGACCGTACCCCGTCTTAATCCAAAACACAGTGGGGTATTACTCAAGGAGACCGAATCACTCCAAGGTTCCCAACACCACTAACGGTTCATATAACGGACATCCGGTGCCAAAGTTATAGCCCAAACGATGTAAATGGGTCATAGTGGGCCCGGTTCTGGTTCGACCTGGTCGGACTGACCCGACCCGACATGCCGCGAGGGGCCACATAGAGTGCCGTGAGGGCGCGTGGCCACATGACAGTTTAGCCGGGGACGGTGGTCCGGCCGCGGGGCGGCGGTTTTGTCGTGGGGCAGCGCTCTAGCTACGCGGGGCAGCAGTCCGGCCGTGGGGCGGCGGTCCGACCGTGCGGGGGAGGTCTGGCCGCGGGGCGGTGGTCCAACCGTGGGGAGGCGGTTCGGCCTCGGGGCGGAAATCCGGCCGCACAGGGGCGGTCCGGCCGGGGGACGACGGTCCGGCCACAGAGAGGTTGTCCGACCGCGGGGTGGCTATTCGTCCGTGGGGTGGCGGTCTGGCCGCGAGGCGACGATCCAACCACGGGGCGGTGGTACGGCCGTGCGGGGGCGGTCCAGCCGCGGGACGATGGTCCTGCCATGGGCCGGCGGTCCGGCCGCGAAAAGGCATTCCGACCGCGGGGTGGAAGTCCGCCCGCAGGGCGGTACCGCGTGCGGCGGCAGCGGTGGAAACAGCTCTGGCAGTGACGACAGTGGTGGCTCAAGTGACGGTATGGCACAAAGGTCCCGGATGACGGATCCATGGGGCGACAGGGCGTCGTGCCTTCGTTGGTGGCTGGTTGAGCTGGCCTCTCTCTTCGTTCGTCATCGTCACCTTCGTCCATTGCGAAGAACACACAAAAGAAGCAGAACAACAGTGGGGGGTTGGGCCATGTTTGTTTGTCCCACACCATCCACGTTAGGGCGGTAGCAAACGACTCAACATAAACAAGAATGAATAACGTTAAACCCTTCCGAAATGATTATTCTCTAAACCCTCAAAAGAAAACATATGAAGCTCAAATAATTAGAAATTTTATCCACATTCCTTGTTTTAGAAGGGAAGAACATGGGTAAAAAAATATAATCATTCACAATAAAAACCTACCTCATTCTCTTGATGATGTCGACGAGGTCATGAGGAAGAAGACAAATCGTTGGAAAAAAAAGGATGTCGGTGTCGTCAACGTTTTCCTCGATTATTGGTTTGTTGACGTCAAAGATGCTTCTTGTCAACGAGCGTCCTGTGGAAGAATTCGAAGTCGAAGTCGACATTCTTCATAGGCATTCTTCGTGGAGAGATTTTCTCACAAGGCTCCTTCCTTTTCCAACAATTAATTTCCGCCAACCCACCAAAAAGAAGAGATATCCAATATAATAAAATATGTTGGAATAATTTTAAATTGGAACATTTAATTAATTGAGATGGATTGATTAATTAAGGGGGGAGAGTTGGCATAATAAATGTTGGAGGAGTTGAAGAGGTTTCCCCATATTTAATTGGAAGTTTGAGGGTTTCAAGCCACGGGTGGTCCCCACCACCATAACACCTCATGGGAGGTTTTACTAGTTTGGGTGGTCCCCACCACCGAGCATTCAATTTGGAGATTAAAAGTCTTATGGTCCCCACCTCCACAATATCCAGAAGAGGGTGGTTACAACAAAATAAAATAAAATGTGTGATTATTTTATTTTATTATTTCCACGAAAAACCCAAAAATTAACTTTCACCCTCAAACAACTGCCGTCGAGGTGAAAGTCTTCTTAAGCGAATACCAACGCTGTGAGTTCAACAGTGCCCTCATATTTCAATTCCAAGCACCATTTCAAAAGGTAGAAAAACCTGCTCACTCGTTTACTGAACGCACCCGAAAAAACGTTCAGAAATTCATTCCTGGCACTCCGGGCCTCGGAATCATGTTGCATCAATTTTCGCGGGCTCGTAAAATTCTAATTTATTTTAAAAAAATTACATGGAAATTACAGGTCTTTACATTCTCCCCACCTTATGGCTTTACGTCCCTATAAACCACAACTAAAAATAGGTAAACAAGTGGGGGTACTGAGCACACATCTGAGCCTCCCGCTCCCATGTACTCTCCTAGAGGTTCCCATGCTGCCAACGAACGCACACCAGATGTATCGACCATCTACGAAGTACCCAATCCTGTCGATCCTCTATATCTATGGAAACCTTCATAAAATTCGCCCCATTGTCAACGTCCAGCTCCCCTTCCACGTCTGCCTGCTCCCTACGGACCTCCTCGTTCGAACCTCTGTCTCTTCTTGGGCAGTCCTTCGGCCTTCTTCTGATCATCCATACGACGGGTCAGACAGTTACGAGCCATGTGACCCTGCCCATCGCATGTGAAACAATACCCACTTCTGGCATAACTGGATCCGCCTCGAATGCCCCGCACAACCGATCCCCAGTCATGCAGTTGTCCATATGTTGGTCTGGTCCTCTTTGATCTCTGTGATGTCTGTCTGTTGCTAGCTGTAGAAGACTCCACTATGTGATGACTGGTAGTGGGTCTCTCTGCTGGT
The DNA here is from genome assembly GCA_963277665.1 of Viscum album. NCBI lineage: Eukaryota > Viridiplantae > Streptophyta > Magnoliopsida > Santalales > Viscaceae > Viscum > Viscum album. Next base: position 565,076,135 of record OY728125.1, read on the forward strand.
GACTGCTCAGCAAGAAAACTATCCACCAAGAGGGCTCTCTCTAATACCCCTGCCTGTGTCGGGATGCTGAGTGAGATCGTCGAAGCCCTGATCTCTTACCTGAGCCCCTGATCGAAGGTTCGGGCCCTAAAGAAAGGGTCCCTCACCATATCTGTGGAGTAGTGTGAGAGGTCAGTGAACCTCGCTGAGTACTGAGCCACAGTCATGCTGCCTTACTGCAGATGAAGGAGCTCCTGTATGCGCACTATGCAAAGAGTCACTGGGACAAACTCTGCCCGAAACAGGCTCTTAAAGTCTGCCTAGAGAAGCGTCACCTCGTCGTGAACATGGAGCATCAGGCTCCAAAATCTTCCTGCTGATTCCAGTAGAAGGCTAGAGACAAGGATGGCCATGATATCAGTTGGTGTCCCTACGAGTCGGAAGACTCTCACCACAGCCTCCAGCCAAACCTCAGTCGCCTGCGGGTCTGTCCCTCCCCTGAACCTGGGTAGCCTCTGGCTCTAGAACTCATGCAACGTGTTCAAGAGGCATGCACCATCTTCTGCTGGGGATGGTGGAATCGGTGGCCCAACGGGGAGTGGTACCATTGGTTACTCTTCTAGTGCCTCTACTAGAAAAGGGCCCTACACTACCGCCTCGTCGCTCCGTGGGATATCAGTGAGTACGACTCTCGGAACCCTAGCCAGCTGTCTGGGTGGAGGCATCCTGAAAATAAATAGGTACACCATGGTTAATAAGTTATACCTGGTGAGATGACACAAGAGATAACAAATAAAACTCTTGAAAACACACACTCAATCAGTGTTTTCATGGACTGAGTCAGAAATCAGAAGTCAGGGTCCTGGTGTATGGATACGTCGGCTGCCAAACCAACACTAGCTTCCCTAAAATGATAACCACACTCACTACACTTAACACTATTTCTGTTAAAAATAAATAACAGAGTCCTAAGTTCAGTGGTAGAACCGACTCATCTAATACCAATTTGTCACGACCCGCCCCCCAGGGCCCGTGCCGTGACTACCCCAAGCCCGCCTTCCAGAATCCAGGGGATGGAGACTAGCACTGAAGGCGTATTCCCTAAAACTGGGAAGGGATTTCCTTTATAACCTGTAAGCACACGTAACCAAGAACACAACAGGACATGATTACTAGTAAACTGAAATGTAAATAGAGTGAGTGTAGTAGGTAAAAGTGTCCAGAATACAAGCCTAACTGGAAAGTACACGTACAACTGTGATAAAATACATCTGCAGAATAGGGAAAGTCAACTGCTGGGTTGTCCTCCGCGGTTCCTACCTGATGGGTAGGTACAGATCGCCTCCTCAACACTCCACGTCCACCTATCTCCCCTACGTACCGACACGCTGTATAGTCCACCTCCAGGTACCGTCCAGTCCTGGTACTCCCAACCTCAGTCAGCGTTGTCCGTTGTCTGCATCCAACACAATAAGGTGCCGGCATAACCCGTGTAGGGGTGAGTATAATGATACTCAGTAGGGACCCTGAGACCCTCTAGGTCTCACAAAATCCATCAAGGACAAATCACAGAGTATGAAATCAACTGATAACCTTACTTAGGTATATACCCATACATATACCTAAGTTATCAAGTAATCCATCTCAATCATGCGGGAAACACAAAGGTATTGACTCAGCTCACACCAGGATTTATTCTAGGGGTAGTATCAAGTAACATTCCTAGTCACAACGTCGAACAACTCAGCTGCCGGAGAACTCCTCCTCTATCGAGTATAGTGGGCCTTCTACATCACACAGAGGCGCTTCACACTAACCTTGGGATGCTGAGGTACTCCTCCTGTTGAGTACCGTGGGTGTGCCGCATCAGCAAGGTGCTCCCCACCATGGGTCTGCTGCCTTACCAAGGTGCTCCCCCTTGTGGCCTGTTGAGGTACTCCTTCTGTCGAGTACCATGGGTCTGCCGTATCACCTAGGTGCTCCCCACTGTGGATCTTCCACGTCACCAAGGTGCTCCCCACTGGGCCTATCAAGTCACTCAGAGTCGAAACGATCAAAAATCATCAAGTCTCAGCCAGCCACTAGGTTCCCGCACTATGCTCTCTCGTCTCTGGAAAGATCCACTCCAAATGCTACTGGTCAATACTCCAACTTCCACTAAGTCCCAAAAACAAGTGTCTCAAAGGTCCACCAAGTCATAGGGGTCTCAACGTAATAGACGGTGCGTCAATCAGACGCCCGGTCTGTGAGTTATTAGCCTTTTTGTCTGAGGGGCCCGGTTGGATTCATGCTCAATCCAACCTGACCGTTCCCTATATTAATCCAAAACAAAGTGAGGTATCACTCAAAAAGTCCTACTCGATCCAATGTTCCCAATTCCGCTGACGGTTCGTCTAACGGACGCCTGGTGCCAAAGTTATGGCCAAAAGAAAGTAAATGGGTTGTAGTGGGCCTGGGTCTGGTCCGACCCAGTCAGACCAACCTGGCCCGAACCAGCCTGCGCCGACCTAGTTTAGATTGACCCGGCCAGGCTCGAAAGGCTGTGAGGGGATGCAGAGAGTTCCCCGAGGGTGCAAGGCTATGGGGTTTCTCGGCCGCGGGGCGGCGGTCCGACCGCGGGGCGACGGTCCGGCCGCGCGGGGGCGGTCTGGCCGTGGGGCGGGGGGCCTGCGGCGGGACGACAGTCCGGCCGTGGGGAGGCGGTCTGGCCATGGGGTGATGGTCTTGCCACGGGGTGGTTCCTCGGGTGGCAGCGACAGCGGCGGCTCGGCAGCGGCGGCGGCTTGGACAGCGGTGACTGCAGCCGCTCGGGCGACGATAAGGCATGGAGGTCGCGGATGGCAGAGCCGTGGGGCGGGGGGGCACCGTACCTTTGCCAGCGGCCGGTTTAGCCGGCCTCTCTCTTCGTTCTTCATCGTCACCTTCATCCATTTTGAATAACACACAAAAGAAGCAGAACGATGGTGGTGGGGTCGGGCCATGTTTGTTTGGCCCGCACCCTCCGTGTTAGGGTGGTATCAAATGGATCAACATAAATAAGAATGAAGAACGTCAAACACTCCCGCAATGATTATTCTCTAAACCCACAAAAGAAAACATGTGCGGATCATCTAATTATAAAGTTGATCCATGTTCCTTGTTTTAGAAGGGAAAAACATGGGTAAAAAAAATATAATCATTCACAATAAACCCCTACCTCATTTTCTTGATGACGTCGATGAGGTCACGAGGAAGAAGACAAATCATTGGAAAAAGACGGACGTCGGTGTCATCATCGTTTTCCTCGATTATTGGTTTTTGGATGTTGAAGATGCTCCTCGTCAATGAACTTCCCGTGGAAGAAGTCAGAGCCGAATTCGGCGTTCTTCATTGGAATTTTTCGTGGAGAGCTTTTCTCCTAAGGCTCCTTCCATTGCCAACGATTAATTTCCCCCAACCCTCCAAAAAGAAGAGATAGCCAATATTATAAAATATGTTGGCATAATTTCAAATTGAAACATTTAATTAATTGAGATGGTTTAATTAATTAAAGGGGGAGAGTTGGCATAATAAATGTTGGAGGAGTTGAAGAGGCTCCCCCATATTTAATAGGATGTTTGAGGGTTTCAAACCTCGGGTGGTCCCCACCACCATAACTCTTCATGGGAGGTTTTACTAGCTCAGGTGGTTCCCATCATCGAGCATTCAATTTGGAGATTAAAACTCATGTGGTCCCCACCTCCACAATATCCACAAGAGGGTGGTTACAACAAAATAAAATAAAATGTGTGATTATTTTATTTTATTATTTCCACGAAAAACCAAAAAATTAACTTTCACCCTCGAACAAATGTCATCAAGGTGAAAGTATTCTTAAGTGAATACTGGAGCTGCGAGTTCAACGGTTCCCTCAGATTTCAATTCTGAGCACCGGTTCAAAAGTTAGAAAAACTCGCTCGCACGTTTACTGAACATACCCGAACAAAAGTTTTGAAATTCATTCCAGGCACTCCGGGCCTCAAAATCACGTGCCGTCAATTTTCACGGACTCGTAAAATTCCCATTTTTTTAAAAAAAAATTAGATGTAAATTCTGGGTCTTTACAGTATCTTTGTTGTTTCTTCTAATATTATGTTTATAATTAATGTATTCTCAAATAGGATCACTTCAAATTACCTTATCATAAAATATAATGTATAATGTGACGATCTAAAAGATATTCCCTATAAAATAGTAAAATAAATATGTTGATCCATTAAAGAACAAGGCTTCAATATCACATATGGGTTTTGGTAATTTATTTAATGAACGTTAAAGTAGAATAAAAACCATGTATAGATCTATATATCTTCAACAATATAAACATGAATTCAAATCAAGAACATATCAAGTGTACCTAATCTTTATCATATGATTGATGGAGATCAACAAATAATAAAAAAATTCTTTTCTAGCTCCATGGGACTACGCTGACCGTGTATCCATAATCATATTTTGTGGACTCTATATCACAAAAGGGGTGTTAGTGCCTTTAATGAGTGACAAATTGTGATTCAAAATAGAATAGAGTATCCAATATCTTGCTTACATCAAGGGTACCATAATTGAAGGTAACTCATTCCCTTTTATATGAATCCCCTTATGATCTTTATTTATTGAAGAGTTTCAGTCATATCAGGTTCCATAATATGACACTCATACATTACTACCAGTTGGATTTTGTTAATGTTTTTACATTTAAAACTATTATTCATTCCATAAAATAATCATCTATTTAATTCATAACTTATGAGACATTGAAATTTAAGATGAAACGTAGTCTCAGGATATATCACATGCACACCTGACTACATTGGCACCAACATTACATTAGTAATAAAGGCACACTTAAGTCTAATATACACCATTTGAAAGTCCATTTTTATTGTATATACAATAAGGGTTACATTAGAATATAATTTTCTAGTTGTGTTCATAATATGTAAAAACCTATGAAATATACAAACACTTAGTTGACACACAAGCTAGAAATATCTCTCAGATTTGTTAGTCACCTAGAATATCTACTCACTTACTTATTTCAAATTTATGGTAATTAGTCCAATCCACCAATACTAATATTTTATTTTGAGTTTGTATGAAAAAAATACATTATGTTTTTAGAAAATCACATTCCTATTAATCCCTATTAGTATTTATATTTCAATAAACTACTTTTATTGGTCTATGAAATGTATTTTTTCAATCAATAAACAAAACATTATGTAATCAGAAAATATTTTCTTAGTTAGCTAAGTGATAAACTATTGTTGTATTGATACATAATCTTCCAATATTCCCAAAATCTATTCTCCCAATTATAACCAAATAATAAATCTAATTGATAAAATTCATCCATCAATTGTAAAAATGATATTTTATCCAAAATTTTATGATATAATCTCAAGAAATGTTAATTGAATTGTTTTGATACCAATATGATTTCCATTATTGATATTTATTTCATTAGGTTTGAAAATCTAAATAAATATCATAATAATGAGCCTATTTAACTAACTATACACTCTAATATCAATATTTTCTAGATATCAAAATGGTAAAAACTATATCAAGAAAATAATAATCAAATCATTGATCCTCTAACATTGTTATTTTGATAAAATTAGTGGTTTGTGTTCATAATAAGATACTTGTATTTCGATAAATTATCATATTGGTATTTGGACACTCCTATGTATTGATATCATTTTAATATGTTGTATATATTTTGATCCCTTTATTTTGGTAATCATAACACATAATTGTTTTTGTTTCTAACATGTTTTTTAAGTTCACATTATATTTTACAAGGTATAAATTGGAACATCGTTCAAAAAATCAACACATAATTTCATTTTATATAGATATTCACATGGGCCTTTGACGGATGAGATGATCGTTACGTGAAAAAATAATACTTACTTAACAATTTAATATTCTATTAAGTACTCCTTTTAAAAAATTAGAAGATTCTCAAGTTAGTATATAAAAGTTTAAAACATGCAATAATTTCATTTATTCAACATAGATCTTGATATTGAATCATATTTTTCAATGTATGAAATATTTATTGAGTAGTTTGGTATAAAACCTCATGTCTAGTATCAACCTATATTTTCTAAATTATAATATTTATTTGGAAGGTAATTTTCTTGTGAGTATAATAACAATAATAAAAGTATTGATTCATAAGGTAATTTATTAAAGGTAAAACTCAAGAGGATCTAGAAGGAACTCTATAATATAAATATATTTTTATTACCATATTCCTGATGTGCGTTTTATTCATTAATAGTGTAATATATATAGTTGGTATTGGTTGACATGGTGATACTTGATAATAGAAATTGGGAGGTCTAATAAATGGATTTCTTGTAGGAATGTGTTCTAGATATAATGACAAGTAAGATGATTTAGTAAATTCATATTGAAATTTGATATGTTAAATATTCAATGGTTAAGGTTGATGTTATAAAAATATACTGATTATACTTAAAGTCGGTTGAATCATAGTATTAAAAATGTAAATTTCATCCCTTCCTTATATGTTGTCTCTGAGTTAATAGGACACTATTTATTTTAATTCCTCATTAATGAGTTCATAAAAATAAAAAAATCACATTAAAATTCAATAATTTACTTGATTTACTTTCCATATTGATAAAATAATCCAAGTAACTTTGGAAACACACTATTTTATGCTGAAAAAATTAAATAATCTATCACATTTAAGGATTTAGGTAGAACAACCTCTCATCAAGGATTACTACCTTGATAAAATTTTAGGGATGAATCACTACATTATAAGAGATACTCCCTATACATCTCCCTTAATGCATTTTTCATCAAATGGAAAATATAGTTTCTTGGATGCATTAATTTACATGAAATACTTTAAGAAATAAAATACTACACCTATAATATATTGGTGATGATATAATATTTTCCCTTTAGATAACACACTAAACTAATATCATTTACATATAAGTAAAGGTATATGAGCCTCCCCCTTCTTTCTCTTCACAAGAAAGCACTTCTGGTTCTCTAATGGAGAATATCATCACTTTTTCTCTTAGAGATTTTCTCAACTTCACCCTTCTTGTCAATCATCATATTTTTTTATAAATATTTAATATATCTTTTTCTCCTCTTTATGACTGATCAAGATCTTTATATATATTCTTACATAGTTTTCTTCTTGATTTTATCTATTTAAATATTAATTTAAGTTCCATACATAAATTTATCTTGGAAAATGACCAAATATTTTCCCCAAAATAATGAAAGAATGTAAAATATACTCTTACAAATAATTCACATATCCCTTTTTTAGGATATAGAAATGAATTTTTACATTTAAATGTCCATTTATCAAGATATTATCTTATATTTACTTCTTCATATTGCCTTTGAATCTCGATATTTTGATATATAAATTCCCATATTTCAACACTTGTATTGAGTATATTGTAATATTTTACCACATGTAACTTCCTTAACTTTTTTCATGTTTCTTATACTTCAATTTTTTCATGAAAAACCACTATGTTAAACAACTAAGTTCATTACATCTCATATAAAACTATTTACTAGTGACACCTCGCCCACATGAAATTGTTCTCCTATAATTTTTGTTTCATATAACATTGTTCCTCCTTGTCACCTGTCTCATAAAAATCGATATTAATTCTCTATCTCACTTATCTTATTGTATTGAGTAAAGATTTTCAATCTATCTCATGCATCTTCAAAAACTCATCATTTTACCCACACCTCTTTCTATATTGAGTCAAAAAATTTAACATATCTCACAATTCTAAAACTCATTTACTACTTTCAATAACTTCCTTACTTATAAATCAATTAAATTTTAGGGGCCCAATATTTTTTTGGAACCATTAAATATTTTTAATAATATTTATTAAATTGGTTTCATGTTCATATTAATCATTATAGTGCCATGGGGCTTATAAAATTTAACATTTTAACTATACTAATGCATGTGATAATGATATAAATAGTCTATATATACTAAACAGATTCTTGAATGGAAAATCAATCAACGAAGTTTGAATTAGGATGAAGGGTATTAACTATATGAAGTATAATGTTTGTCCAATTTTTGTCCATGGGTCAGGCCGGTTTTGGAACTTTAGAAAATTTATCCAGTTGGTAAAATAATATAATTAAAAAATTATAAAAATCTATTTAAGATTATTCATTAGGGTTATACAAAAATTACGATGAAAACCTAAGTATAATTTTATATCCCTTTATTCATGGAAAGCCTATATCTCATAGATCAAGGTTGGGTTTGGGTAGTTTATGCGAGCACTCCTTCGAGGCATGGCTTAATTTTTGTTTATTGCTTTGCTCATTTTTATTTGATTTCAAATATTATATCTATATAATTCTAGTTGTGATTTAGTTTTTTATAATATTATATATATATTTTTTTTATTTTTCACATTAAACAAGGATACATTACATGAATTATAATTTAGTATCCATTTTTCTCATAAGTTAGTGTCCTCTTTCCCTCTACTCGTGTTGCGCACCCAGTACGGTACTACACCATCATCCGGTTTGGAGTTAGTGGAATAACACTAGGTATTATCAGTTTTTTATACTAAAATCCATATCCTTCAATGATTATATTTTCCTAGTCCTTTAATATGGATGAGTGAAAACTATTTTCCCACATAATGGCTGATGGAAGATCACTCCATTGAACATGTCAAATTAGATGTTTGTTTCTTACTAGATTTTTTACAATATATTTAGATTCTTAGGTAATATATGGACAATTTATATTAAAATAAGGTTTTTATATACAAAATGACAGGGGGTTTTATGAAATTAGGGTTTTGGAGCATGAAAAAATAAATAATTAAGAAGTTAGATAGTAGGATTTCAACCAATTCATGAGAATGTGATCACCCCGTGAAATTCACTTAATGTTCATCTATCATAACTTCAAGGAAATTTGTTTTAAATTTTAATCCTTTACTTTAAACAATTGAATCAAATTATTTATGTGATTTAAACTAGGTTAACTCCTAAGTTTTAATAAAAAATTCAAAGCGATTCACCCACTACCACCAATGACCAATTGATTTGTGGCTAACTCCATAACCCAAACACCTCAAGGAAACACATGAGAAAATCAATGTGTTGTCCAAATTTGTATGTTATTTTTTATATGCTAACAAAAATTATATCTAATATTTCTTAGTCATGTTCATTCATAATTGATCAACTAATATGATCCACACAAATATCATGCTTAAAAAACAAGAGATATAAAAACGATTGCATGAATAAGAATTCCCAGACATGATCCATTGAATTAGAGTGTGACAAAATAGTATAGATATAAAATTTATGAAAATAAATTATGAATAAAATACTAATAAAAGCCTATAATTTTAAATAACATCCAATTAATTTTAAACACGAAGCTTGAGACTAACATCAAGTTCCTCCCTAGGAGATCAAAAGAAGCTTGGAACTCCATGGAAACGGAGGAAACCATATGATGGATAATGGAATGTAACAAGCACACATTTCATACCCCATGTTCAAGTATCCTTTGATAATTAGGTATAGGAGGATTTTGTTAACATTTTACACAATATAATGAAAAAATAAGTTAGTTTTATATGGTTAGAGGTGATATGTCCATAAAATAATTCTCCATGCATTTGACTAGATTGGATGGATGAATTATCCTTAGAATATTTACTTGATATTTGGTGGAGATGTGGGAATTTGGTTCTTATTTAAAATTTAGCCATAATTAGCCCAATTGTACTTCCCTATCCCATGTTATAGTCTGTTTATAGACGGGTAATACAATCTATCTCATCTATATTTTCATTTTATTATAGTCCCCATTAGTACTATTGGGATTAGATCTAGATCAAGGTCCAATTGAATATATTTCATCCCATTAAACCAAGAATCATAAAAAAAGAAAATTTTAACTTTGAATCAGTATAGGAAATGTTATCATACAAATTCACACATGCTATCCATTTGTACCATAATGCAATTTTGGTATTTTTAATGTGTTTTCAACTAATCAATATAAAATATATATTGATTTTAAATTGATTTTATTATTGTACACTAAAACACACAAATAATGAAAACCCCATGTATATGGGTAAAAATAAAAAATATATTGATGTGTGATCATACCCCCACACCTAAACCTTTATACCCTTATTAAAAGTCATATATCAAAATAAAAAACCACATATTAATCAAAAGTTATAAAATTTCAAAGACTATTTTCAAAGAAAAATTAATCATGTATATTTTATATAATTAATTTTCTAATAATTATTCTTTTGTCACATTCAATTTTTTTTTCAAATTAATTTGTTCACCCATGAAACATGTCCCAACCTACCGTATAATGAATCACTCATCTCTCAATTATAACTTTTTTGAAAATTTGTTATTAGAAGAAATGTATGAAAGTAATAACATATGAATGGTTAAATATAAACTCTATACACAAGATAGAATGAATATTGTACCAATAATGAGGTTTTTTCAAGGAATTTTATTATTATTAGGGTTTTAGGGTTAACATTAGCAAAAATTAAGTGTACATAGATGATGTTTTTTTATAATTAAGTACATGATACACCATTAAAAATGTAATGAATATTCCTCACTAAAATTACCCAAATATGAATTATTTAACCCAATTTAACATTTTGAAATCTATATCCATAGGTAATATCAAATAAAGTATGATTAAAGATTGATCCTCTTAATTATTTTATAATTTTTCAATTTTTAAAATATTTTATATAAATTTTTTCTAATTTTTATTTTTTAATTGTATGGGATGAAAATAAAATATATTGAAAGAACAACGTGTCATACTCTTCTCTTTTGATTTTATCTATGAGTCATAAAAATGAGTGTAATAAAGAGTTCAATATCATTCTTCATTTTTTTTCTTTTTGTTAAGAGTAATCAAATGAATCACATGAAAATTTACATGATATGCGGATCACAGCTCAAATGAAAACTCCACCCAAAATTTTTATACAATTTAAATCATCATAAAGATAATATATGAATACCCAAATTCTTCCAAATTCTCAATGAGATATGATCATGAAATGTATACAAGAGTAAATGTTGGTAGGGAAAATGGTCATGTGATGTGGATGCCTATATGGTCTTTCATGGTTACTAGGGTCGTCCAAGGGAAAATGTAATGGTGGGTCTAAAATTTGGGTAAAATAGGGGTTTAATGTCAAATAAAAACCTCAATAACAATATAACATTCCCTAATTATCAAAATATTTGATAAAGGGTGAGAATATTTTCTTGATGAAAATCATGATTTAAATTCACTTAATAATAGAGGGTACTAGGAAGAGTGTGATAAAATTAGTTTGGAGAGACTCTTAGGTTGGTGAAAATTAAGATTAATTCTTGTTAACAATGTATTATTTTTAGAAATTCATTAAACATTTAAGAATATTTTGAAATTCCAAAGTCATGAAAAAATTTCAAATGAATACACATTTGAACTTATTCATTTAAAAAACCAAATAATTTCCATCACAATAAACCAAAGTATTGAAAATGATTTATATATTCTATTTAGATTAAAATATAATATTAATAAACAATATAAATAAAAACTGATAATAAATGGAAACATAAAAATATATATATTTTTTAATTTTGTTTGTTTTTGTCACTTTTTTGAAAAAATGAAATCATAACTAAATTAAGTTTACCTCCCACACACATAAAAATTAAATTGTTATCATTGTAATAAATTTAAATAAATATAAAATTAAATAAAATTATTTATAATAAATAACCTAATAAGTGGTGTCCTAGGTGGTATCCTTCAGCTGATGTTCTTCTATCATATGATTTGAAAAATCATAAAATAAGTGTTTGAGATACTTCCCATTAATGGTAAACCTTAAACCACTTTACTCATGAAAAACCAATATTTCACCAAATTATAATTGTTACTAATGATATAAGGGCTAAAATATCAAAAATAAAGCTTACCTGGGTGGAGATTTATCCTGGAATTGTACACGATAACCTTCTCACCAATATTGAAATTTTTATGGTGAATAATATCATAATGGGTAGCTTTTTATACTCTTTTTTGATCTAGGAGTTCTCATATGTATCATGAAAAATTTATTCCCACTCATAAATCTACAATTTTCCATTATCACCTACATATAAGAGATTCATATTACATTGTTTAACAAACTAATATACATGATTTTCTACCACCACAGGGAGGTGAAAATGATTTAAAAAGACAATTCATTAAAGTGAAATTCCAATGGTGGTTTTAAAAGTTGTAAGATACACCTAAATTGCATGATCAAATATTTGATGTTAGGTTGTACTATTTTCCCTATATTTTACTAACATTTCTATTTGTATTTTTTTTATGTTAGTTTAAGGGTGATATATATTGGATAATTTACAAAAAATACCATACTTATGTTATGATTAAAGAAATGATTACCCAGATCTCTAATGATAAACCTCTAAAAACCCAACCTGATAAAAATTTGAAATCTCACAAATTTAAAAACCTCTAGAGAGTCATTGGTCTTAGTTTCTGTTGATCCAACCCATTTGGAGACAAAATTAACAACTGATAGGATATACATAAAACCAAATGAATTTAGGAAAGACCCCATGAAGTCAATTCCCCATATATTGAATATCTCCCAAAGTTATGTCTATTGTTGGGACATTTCATTACACCTAGAGATATTCTCTAGGAATTGAAATCATGTGCATGACTTACAAAAACAATGTAAATCCCAATGCAATGTTGTCCAATGAATTTCAAAGATATTTACCTTTCAAGTTGTAAATTGAGAGCCAAAGTGGACCCTGTAATCTAAAGTGTGGAAGAAGATGAAAATAGATGTGAAATCATGGCCAAGGACACACTGATAAACAACTTAGTCACTATAAATCCTCCCCAAGTATGGGTTATCCAAAATGTACCATCATGACTCATGCTAAATCCTTTGGGATTGTGCAATTCTAAAATCATTAAGGAATCTAAATTCCACAAAAAAATACACAATATATACATACCAAGGGATAAGTTCCACTATATCACAAAGTTTCTTATTAAGTAATAACTATCTAATGGGGAGGGATGAGTCAACATGGTTGTCCAATGGTGATGAAATCCTATTAATTTATCCAGATACCACATTTTTATCTTGTATAAAATATACATTTGAATCTTTTTGAGGAGAAGAATCCACCATATGAGGTGGGACTTAGCCTTTGTCTTATTAAAGAGAAACCAAAGTCTAGCGTGATAAAAAACAAAATGAATTTTGACCTAATTAGATATTAATATAATTTTTCTATGTCAAACACAATGGAAATAAGAAATTTTTTAGTGGTGGAAATGTTTTCTTAGGTAGGGTCTAGGGTATGTGATACATATACAATGGAATAAGTATCCATATGAACCCTTTATGATAAAAAATCCCCAATTATAAGCATAAAAAATTACACACAAGTTTAAAGGGGAGATCCCACCTACGTGTTCAGATGATGGATGGGGATGCGAGACTCATTTTTAGTGAATTAAAAGTATCCATGCATTTATTTTCAAACATAAACTCAACATATTTTTGTAACAATAATGACAAGGTAAGTTTAATATTACTAAAATATTAAATGGATCAATGTTAAAAACTAACAAGACCCAAGAAAGACTGCACCTCATGAACACATTTGGTATGGAAGTAAGAAAATTATTTTAATTTTTTTATTTATAAATTTGAACTCCTTAACTCAAAAATACATTCCCAAGAACTATCCTCCACTGTACTATATAATTAAATTTATTATAATTTAATATAAGGTTTATTAAATATAAAAACAATGTATAGAAACTAGATGTGTCAAATAATCATCAAAGGAAGATCCATAAATAGTAAAATAATTTATGGAAACCTCCATGAAATGCTACATGTACTCTGAGAAAATACTGAAAATAAAACATTAAAAGGTAATAGGATAATTACACATACTAAATTTCATCATTCTATTTGAATATTTTTGAATGTATAGGTTATTTTTGTCTTTTTATTGATCCTTATAGGCTATATATATTTGAAAATATCTCTCATAGACATCAAGGAAAAAATAATGTAATTTACCAACCAAAATTTAAAACATTGGTTTATAAGAGATAGAGGAATGTGGTTGTCTCATGTGGATTAATTTAGTAAAGGGTAGTCAATACAAAATTTTCAAAAATTTTACATATGTTTATAAAACAATTCATTCCTTTCATTTGTAACTAATATTATTCTAATTTTATTAGGAATAATTTTCATTGGGCTAACCTATTTACTATTATATATGGGAAAAAATATCCCATCAGTAAGTAATTTTCCCACCTCCATTTTTACCACATCTAGAATAGTGGTATTTAGTTGACATTTATCTTTCCTTATAGGTTAATATTAATTTTATAAATTTATATAGTGTATGAAAATAGATGGGAGAATCCTAGGAATATCAACAAATATCCATATTATCAGCTTTATCACTCTCTCAAAAGGTCTAGTTATTTTAATTATAATATTGTAATGTGGTCATTAGACAAAATGATGGGAAATTAGTCAATAATATCAAGATAAGTTTATTTTAAATTAGAGAAGAGCGGTTTTAATTACAACACCAGTGGGTTTTGAATTGTGGTAAGGGATTTGGTGGGAGTTAGGTTAATGAAATAATTTATATGCTCATGTTTATAATCTTTGAAAATAATATTTTCGTAAACATTGATCATAATGAGTACCCCAAAATGAACTCACTCATTAATTCATATATTAAAATTTCAATTTCCAAACCCGCATAATAATCAACACATTATTGAAAACCTATTATGTCAATGATTGAATAAAAAGGAAGAGTGTAATGCTCCTCAACCTAGTTTTTCATTTTATCAAGGATATTGAAACTTACCATTTCTCCCACGAATCTTATGGATAATGTTCTATTGTGAATATTGATGATTGTTTTCACCATTTTAAGAAATGGTATCCTGAGTATGATAGGAGTATGTCCTTGGGTCGATGTATCTTTCATATAAATCGTGTAGAAGTATCTAAGGATTATGAGATTCTTCACTCATTCAAGGAAATACTTGATCACTACTGTTGGGTGTGTTTTTTGTAGGCTGAATTACACCACTATGCCTATTGGTTGAATCAATACAATATACAAATCAGTATACATGGACCAAGTAATAACATTAATTAAAATACCTAAATCATGAATTCCATTAGAAAATAAAGTTTCCACTATAGTGAAAGGTATCATAAATGTGCTTGAATAATTTCATTTCTATTTCATCATTGATTGTATCAGGATTGATACATTCCTATTAAGGTTGACTCTATCATTTCATTTTAGTCACTACCGGTGGGTATAATTATCTTTAATAATTTTTGGTGTAGAGATAATTTTTTTTAAATATATCTAAGAGAGGAATATTAACATATGGTTATTTAAATGTATTTATGATCTCTTTATCAATTTCATTATCATATGTTTTCTTGTAATGGGATAATATTTGGGGAAAATGGAGAGGAATATATTGATTAGGGGAGTATTTAATGATAAATTTTTACTTTTTTTCTTTTTTTATCTTCACACGAAACATTAAAGGATCGAGTGGGAATTTTTTCAAGAGGATATGGAAGTTTTGAAGAGTTAGTGGAAATAAAAAGTTATTTACCATTATGAAGTGCAATTGAACATACCTTACCATTTTATTTGGTATTTACAATATCATGGGATTGTAATTATTATAAATCTTGTATATTTATCTCACTAATGGTGTTTTTCAGTCTCCGCACTTGAGTTTTCAGATATAGAATTTCATATTGAGTAGTTTGTTGGAATTGGAGGTTTTGGGGTGCCATTTTCTTCACCATTTCCACAAGTCTTGGTTTGGGTTTAGGAGTAATAAGAATATTACTCTAGGAAGGTGAAGTATGAGAATACTGTGTACGTTGGACTTGATGATACCAGTTATATCAAGGATAATTTTACTCACCTTCTTATTAGTATTGTAGTTGTGCATTCCACCTTAGATAATGGTTTTTCCGGAAGCTATATTTCTTAAAGAGGATATATTTTTGAAATGGAATCTAAGTAAATACTATTTAAAAAGACTCATATGAATCCTAAAGTTGGGGTATTGATCAAAGATATGAGTTTCCTCAACATAATATCCTAATGTAAATGAACAATTTAATATTGTTAGTTACATTAATATTGTGTAAATTTTCCTAAAAGTGTATTCATTTTCTCAAGTTTGTTGGTCACCTTTTTTTCTAAGGAATAATGGTTTTCCTCATGAACTCATAGAGTGGGTTCTATCTCTTTTATAATGAATTTTTGAACGTTTTGTGCCATGTTGGATATCAAGTCACAAGATCTGGAAGAAACTTTATCCACAAGAGAACTACTAGATGCATCATCTATAATTCAATGAACCATGACAAAAATACCTTACATAAGTATTGAATTAAAATTTTTTCACTGATTTATTGGTGGGGGAAACTAGAGAAAATAATTTTGATTCTCTTTAAATATTCATGAAGGTTTGTTCCTTTTTATTTTCAAATTCCACACATTTTTTTCTAATTGATGAAATCTGAGAGCCCAGGAAAAACTTTTCTAGAATGAGTCATTTATGGTAATTCTAATGACCAATTATGGTTGGTGGATAATATAACCAATATTTTAATGCACCATAAAAATATAAATGGAAATAAATATACATTATTTGGTCACTAGAAACACCTTGGGATTTCATAGTGGATCACACTATATGAAAAACCGTGATATTTTTAAGAGGGTATTCACTAGGAAGGATATATAATTTAAGGAGGAGGTGGATGATTTCCAATCATAACTTAAAGTTGGATTTATTCTTGAGGTATTAGATATACTCAGGTTGGTACTCTATATCGTAGGTAATCAGTTCTTTTAAAGTACTATTATTTATAGCTATGTTTTTCAAGGGTTTCATTTGATTCAATCTTAGGTTGGATTAAGATCCCTTGAGTATCTATAATGAGTTCCTAAATATTACTTTATTTCCTTAATTTTGAATACCTAATGTGTGAGTGGAGTATATTTTTAATTTTATGGTCAATTTAGAGTAACTTTTCATTTTCATTTATTGTCTTGTTATAATAATGTCAAGTTTTTTTGCCTTTTTTATTTGAAAAAGGAATAATGAAAGGAAAAAAACTTGATAATAAAGAAGAATTATAAGTATATTACAAAACTAGAAATAATATAGAATAAAAAAGAGTAATAAATCATAAAAACAAACAAAAAAATCAAAAGGCGAGGGGGAAAAGGAAAATAGAAACATAAATAAGGAAATTTCAAGAAATAAAAATATAAAATAAATAAATAAAATAGAAAATGATATTGTATCACTTTCAATGGGATCAAAATTGGATTATGATGTCAACCATCGGTTCTGGGCATGTGTAGATCTACACAGGATAACTATCTGACCAGCCTTGCGAAGGTGGAGTGCTGATATCATGACATGTACCGGAGAGGAGAAGTTACAAGTTGTCTTGATTGGGTGTTTCCCTATAATACCTATGGGTCATGTAATTGTCTCTAAGCCTTCAGGCCATGTAAGGGTTCCACCTCACCCCTTGAAAGGTGGATTATCAAAAATAATAAAAAATGAATCCCTTTAGGCCATTCAATTAGTTATTAATTTAAAAATAAGATTTTGATATATAAAATGAGATTTTTTTTATGAAATATGGGTTTAATATTATGAAAAAATGAAGAATTATGAAGTTAAAGAATATTATTTCAAACAAATTATGAGAATGTGACCACCTTAGGCAATTCCCTTGATGATCATCCATTATAAATTCAATGGAAGTGGTTTGATATTTTAATTTTTTATTTTAAATAACCCAAACTGTGTTTAAAATTTTTTAAAATATAACAACAGCTAGAGTTTAGTCAAAATTGTAAAGTTATTCACTTGCTACTGTCGATGATCGAGTGATTTTCATCCAACAAAACAACTCAAACTCCTTACTATAACACATGATAAACTAGATGTGTTTTCAAAATATTTATTCTGTTTCAGAATTATAAAAAAAATTATCTAATATTTTAAGGGTGTATAGATGAAAAATAAATCAACCAGTACGATCCACAAAAACATTATGCTTAAAAAATAGGTAATGGGGATAGGGCTACATGATTGAGAATCCCCCAACATGATCCGTTGAATTAGAGTGTGACATAATAGTAAAAAACTCAGAGAGAAGATACAAAATGATTAATAAAAACAACATAAAAATATAGAATTTAAAATATGATTTCATGAAGTATGAACACGAAGCTCAGGATTTACAACAAGTTCCTCCCTAAGTGATCACAAGGAGTTTCGAGCTCCATGGAAGAGTAGGAAACCATATAATAGATAAATAAATGTACCAAGAACTCTTATCATACCCTATATTTAATAATACTTTGATAATTAGGGAGAGTATTTTTTTTATTAATATTTTACACATGATAATGATTAAATAAGATAATGCTCTATGGGTATAGGTGATTTTTCCATGGTAGAATTGTCTCTCCACTTGATCAGCCTAGATGAATGAATTATCCTAAAAATATTGACATAAAATTTGACTAAGATGTAGGAATTAAATATTTATTTCCAATTCCATTAGACTTAGTCATATTGTAATTCTCTATTCAATGTTATGGTGTGATTATAGAAGGGTTCCCCAATCTTCCTCCCCCATATTTTCTTTTATTTTTCTATTCAATTTTAATTTTTGGGATTGGATATAGATCTTACTATATTTAAGTATATTGTATAATATTGAACTAAGAATCCTAAATAAATTAATATTTAAGTTTAAATCAGTGTATTAAATGTTATCAAAAAAATACACTCATTCTATTCATTTGTATCATAATGTAGTTTTGATATTTTGAATATGGTTTCTACTAATGAATATGAAATATCTATTGAGTAAAAAAGGATTTAATAATGGGATACTAAAAACCATAAAAATTTTAAATCAAAATTACTAGGGTGAAAATAAACAATATATTGATGACTGATCAGTTGACCAAAGGATGAAAATAGCATGTTGGTATTTGGGAAAGATAGAAATGAAGGGAGGCAAAGAATGGGAGACAACATCGATGATGTGAAATATTGACAGTGGAAAGAAATGGAGGGATAAAATAATGGGGTTCAAATATTGGGTTCAATCATGAAAATGATAAGTGGAGATGGATCTATATTGGGGGTGAATATGACCTGATGGTAGTAGTGTGGATGGTAGATGACACGACTGATAGTGGAAATCATCACGGTAGAAGCAGAACTAGTGGCTAGGGTTTTTTGAATTAAAAATCACTATTTCACGGTGTATGTTCATAAAAATACACATCATGTATCATATTTTTGTTTCTTTTTTTTATGTAGTAGAGAAAAATATCACTTGGAGTGTACCCATTTAATGATAACTCATGTATACTGAGCTATATAACCTGAGCTATATATGATTATGAGCCTGACTATCCCCTTGTACACACACATCACATATGCTTGGGAAAATTCCTTGTTAAGGGAAAAAATGACACATCATTTGAAAGAGAAAACAACCAATCCATCTCTTGGGTTCAACACACTATTTCACATAATTGAAATTCAATGTAGGTTAAGATGACATTAATGAGGTATTGGAAGTACTCACTAACTACACCTTGAGTTTCACATGTCATGTTAGTGAGGGTGACATGTTTTGTATATAATTAAAAAAATGAATGGTAACTAAACATATATACCTAGTATACCCCACATAATGCACACATCATATTGAGTGGAAGTTCATGTCATATTCTATAATTACTCTAGTATTTTTTATATGTTTTTCCCTTGGTGTCAGAATTTGAAAAATGAATAGTTCATTCTGATCATTTTTTAATATAGAACACAACAATTGGTTCCTCTTCACCATAAGATCCCCTTTGTGTGGTTTTTTTATCAGTATTAGTATTTTAGATCTGTATAGATAACGACTAGGTTTAGGAAATACATTAAGAGAATATATAGAGGCACTACTCTCATATGTATTTGGGTTATGGGTTGTCCAATTAAATCATGGTTTTAGTAATACCCTGAACTCAACAAGGTGTGGGTCTCCCATACAAAAAACAAAGTTGGTACTCCCCAACGAGATAGGGAGTAGGACCTCTATATATAGAGATTTTATTCCCCCGTGAGATAGGTTATAACACTCTATAAATTGGATTTGGTACACCTTTGATCAATAAATTTCCCCTTGATGAAGCAAGCATCCTATATAGGGGTCAACACTCCCTCAACTAAAATTCATTACTCAGTGAGGTACAAGTTCCACACTATGGTTTTGGAGAGGTGTTGTAGATGTTATGGATGTTGGGTTGTTCAAATTTTATAGGTCTAATGTTTTAGTGGGTATACATAGTTTTCCCCTGAGATGTGACCTTAGTGGGGATGAGCCATGATGACCAGGACTTTCTTATGCCCCTTAGTTCATAATATTTAAATCATGTTTGAGTTTCTTGGTTTTCTATCATTTTATCCCTATATGTTGGGTTTTGAGATGTTTTTTTGTTTTTTTTCTACATTTATGTTTTTGAGGAATCCTATTGCGTATTTTTATACTCACCTAGAAATGAGAATAATTTCCCACACATGTTGTGTCTTTTTAGATGATGCTCAATTTGGTGGTGACATTGGTGGATGTGGTTTTGGTGGAGCTAATGCTTAGTGGTGTTCAGTAGGTTTTTTTAGTGGTGATTGCTATTAGATATCATACATAGATTAATAAAAATGAGGATGTGTTTTCTATTTCCTTAATAATTGTTCTATCATATTGTGAGATAATTTCATTATTTTTTGGTTTATCATAGAGTGTACCTATATAGACCATCTTGGACAGTAGGTGTATTCTGATTTAATAATATTCATTAGTTTGATTATTAATATGTTATTAGTGATTGTTGGATATATTTTGTATGAGAGACACATATATGATACATATTTTAATTAGGATAGGGCATTTCTTGTGTAATATGATTTCTTGGGGCTAGTCGCTATCCCTTAACCTATTGAAGGTGAGATTGGGGTGTCACACTCAGTCTAACATTCATTCTAGGAGGGGTCTCGATTGGTAAATTTGTGTCAGACTGATGTCCATGAGGATTTTTCATAGGGAAAGAGTATGGAGTTAGGAGTCTTTTGTGTTTTGGTTGGGAAATTTATAGAAAATGTGTCAAGGAGTATTGAGTTCAATTAATGGAATATGGAACCCAATGTATGGGAGATAGTCGATGTATCCTCATGTTGGGACTCTGATAATTAATTTTTCAGCCTAGAACTATATGTCCTCATTTATAGGTGAAAATAGGATTATACATGAATTATATTTTATTTTAGATGTAATTTTATTCATGTACTTCTAGAGACAAATCATACTAGATTTTCTTTGATAATTGTATGTTATTATTGTTAAGTATTAGATGCCATCCCATAACCATCCACTAAGGATTTAGGAGTAGGGTCATGATGAGCCTAAGTTAGTGATAGAGACTTTATTTACTGATAAAATGAAAAATGTATCTCCAATTAAAGGAAATAATCGGGATGAAAAATGTATCTTTAGGAGAGGTAATAAGTGTGTTGCATGATTTTTTAGTTAAGTGGCCACCCATGTTTCATGGTGAATCAGATACTCATGTAATGGAGGTTAAAAATAGATTCAATGAATCACATATTCCATTTGGTTCAGACACCTATTGACAATATAGTGATTCTTGAATCAGTTCTCATTCATAGTGTGTCAAAATGTTGGTGGATGTTGGATACTTAGGCTTGGGATGAGACTAATTTACTATAGTTGAAGTTCGATCTCTTGTTCAAAGAGGATCACTATTCAATGATGTTGGGGATGGTTTTAATTTATGATATGTTTGACCTTTACAAGGGAATCATGACTATTACATGAAGAGGTTTATATAACTCATGAGGTACTCACTGAACATGAATCACATGGATTTTTTTGAACACAAAAGTTTAATCAATGTATTTGAAGATAGATTTTAATTAGGATTAAACCTATATGAATCCTTCCATTTACCAAAGTCATGGATATAGCTCTCATGATTAGAATCTTCCTAGAAGTTACATGTCTAGACACTTAATGAGATATGGGTTTCCTTAGAGTGGAGACACCAACAACAATAATACAATGATTGTCATTGAGATCCTTCCATAAGATACACCCATATTCATGATCCAAATTTAGGGGATCAGTGATAAAGGGATCACATGAAGGGTCCAAAATACAGGGTGAAAGGTTTTTCTATGCCTATAGAGATGGTGGGAATATGTCTTGAGTTTTTATGAGTAGGAATGTAGTTGAGGGAAACAAGTGTGGTATCATAGATGTAAATCAACATCAGATGAAGCATCGAGAGCAAGGGACCACCTATGGTAAATAGGGTGGAATTATAGAAGATATATTTGGTAGAGGATCTTATAGCATAGTAATAGGATATGGAGGTTAATAAAGATTTAATCCACTTCAACCACCACCACCACCACCAAGTGGTTCACTCTAGGCTCAGGGTGTGGGAAATTTGAATAAAAAATAGACGTATGCTATGGAAGACATATAATAAGTAGAAATAGTCATGCTTTGAGGTTTTATCTATCCATTTTATAATATGAAACTCATATTTTTTTGATACTAGTGCAAAACATTCATTTATTTATTCATAAATGGTATGAGAGGTGGGAATGATAGTGGAAACCCTATCTCAATATATTTTTCTAGAGACTTATACTGGAGGAGATCATCCTCCCATCCACATGTATCATTAGTGAATGTTTTCTTTGGGTATATAGAGGTCTTTTAAGATCCAATTTTGGTTAATATGAGACCCTATGATGTCATACTTAGCATGTATTAGTTAATTGTAGCCTAAGATTGGGTGCAATGATATTTTCAAAATGTAACATGAAGTCATGTAGAGGAGTTTAGGCTTACATTTATTGGCAGATGGGCCCTTCAGTTATGATGAGAAAGGAAAATAATTAGGGTTTTGTATTAGATTTTATACTAGATAGAGATCTTGGCTTTGTTTGTTGTAGTTTCATTAAGGAATTAGGTTCCCGTACTTTTGGAAGAGTACACAAATGTTTTTCCAGTGAATGTTCCCAAGTTTCCCCCTTATTGAGAGATTTATTTCTATATCACCGTGAATCCTAGAACACAATGAAATATTCATTATCTTATAATAGGACCCCCTATATATCTCAAAATCATGGAATTAAACTTATACACATAATATAACATCATTTTTATCATAAATTCCATATGATACACCTAGAAAAGTTGAGGTTTAATGTCTTTGTGATATTAGATACAATGATTTAAAAAAACTACATATATCTCATTTATATGATCATAATTTTACCCTTTATATCAATTTTATCCTATAACCACATGGGATATACTGGGTAAATACATAAAGAGGGGGTGAGTATAGAACCCTAGTATGGGGTGATTAAGGAAAACATAAGGGTGGGATATCATCAATAATAGAATCATAAAAGTGATGAGTCATATGTATTCATATGGAAACAATTAATATAATTAATGTTATCATAATAACATCTAATCATAAAATCATTATATAATGGAACAATATAAAACTTTTCATAAATATAAGTCGACACTCCCGGCTAAGACATTATAACAAAATGTTCTAGGATGACTTCCCATGAACCATACATGGTATATCATGAGATATAAACATTAAAAAAACTAATTAGGGAACAATATAATTCTTTTTAATATAATGAAATCATAACATATCATGATTATTTTTTCCATAAGGATACTTAAATCAATCATCAATCATAAAAATGAAATAAACCCACAAAAAGAAAATGGGTTATATATTGGTGTCGTAAATTAAAATCTGTTGATGAATCACATTGGTACATAAAATAAGAGATAATAATTCATATTATACATTAAAAGTTATAATATAAATGTAGTAAAAGATAATAGATCATGGAGATAA
The DNA here is from genome assembly GCA_963277665.1 of Viscum album. Taxonomy (NCBI): domain Eukaryota; kingdom Viridiplantae; phylum Streptophyta; class Magnoliopsida; order Santalales; family Viscaceae; genus Viscum; species Viscum album. The sequence continues at coordinate 565,100,351 of OY728125.1, forward strand.
GGATAAATATAGATGAAACTACAAAGAGGCTTTGAGTAGAGGAAGAATAAAATTTGAAGTTCTTCTCATATAACATCATATGGTTTGTTATTAAGAAAAAAGTATAAGAATTATAAATGAATGTATATAAATAGAATAAAGAGGATAAAATATTATTATTTATATATAAATAGAGTATATAATAATAATATAGAGAAGGTAAATAAAGGAAACAAAACATAAACAAGAATGAAGGCTTGTAAAAGACCCCTAACCTTGAGTCAAACACGCATTGGATTCCTCCTATAACTGATTGAATATGAAAACTATACTTATCAATTTCAATATTCACAATTTAATTTTAGCTTATTTTATTACTATTATTCGTTTTTATCCATATTTGTTTTAAATTATTATTTCTCGTGCCGATTTGTAATGGTTGTTGGGATGTTCATCTCATAGTTCTAATATTATATTGGTAAGGTGGTATCTGTCAATGATGTTTGTTCAATGGTACATATATTCTATAGGTGTCATGGTAGTGTTAAATTCCATTATAGTAGTATAAAGTATCAATAGTTGTGTTAATTTTCAAAATTTATTCAAATGACAAATTATTCATCAGTAAACTTCTCTTTTTAGTAAGTCAAACAAACTTTGAAGTTCCATCTTTAATATTATTAATATCATTGTTTTTTATAATTAAAAAATATTAAAAAAATTAGTTTTATTCTTAATATTATCATTTTTCTAGAAAAATATATTTAAAACCATAATATTAATTTATTTATAAAAGATATCATCGCTCATATAGGTGGTATAAATCCACCATGTTGTGAGTAGTGTTTTTAAGAATTTAATAAAGTGATGAAAAATAATCAAGAATTAATTGCTTAAGTATCATTATTTTAGAACTATAATATTTAAATCATATTATTATAGGTAATTATTGGGTTTAGGTGGTGATATAAGAGGATAAAAATTTAAAAGATATGTTGTGAGAAAACCCACCTTTGTTGAAACACCTCCCTTTGACTATTTCATAAGACCTCGAAGATTGGTATTTTGGTTAATAAATACTAAAAAACATGGATAGGGCTATTTGGGGAGGTAATTTTACTGATATGTTTCTTAGGAGAGATTTTTTAAGTGAATGGTATTGAGTGAAAGTGAGTTCTATTTATTGGTTATGAAGGAGGTATTTTTTGAATAAAATATTGAGTATTTTATTATTTTTTCTCAAGATAATGGATTGTATTGATTCTTATTTCTGATAATAGTATTTTATTATAAAATAAATATTTTTATAACATTTTCACTTTTCTAAAATTGAATTTTATTATTAGGATATTTATTTAATATAAATAATCAGAAATAATATTTTATAGAATAAAATATATTTTAGAATCTAGAAATTCATTTATAGGTTTCAAATTAAGTTTATTAATTTTAATTTCATTATTTTACTGATTGAATTAATTTTAGGTCATTAAAAATGTTTTATAAACTACTTCATCATTTTAACATCATTACAATTCTATAAACATTACAGCATATATAAACCATTATTCTATTACTTTTCAATAAAAATAATTTTTTTTTCTTCAAAAAAATACAAAAAATTCATCCTAAGATAATTTTGATGTGATAATTATAAAAAATGAGTTCCACTTTATCTATTTTAATTTCTATGAAGATAATAATAATATTTATATTTTAACATAAAAATAATTTTTTTACTAAATAAGTAAAAAAATTATTTATTTTCAACTTTTTATATATTATGAGATTTATGATTTTAGAAATCATTTTATAATGTGATAATATTTTTATTAAATTATTTTATTCATGTTAAGTTTTATTTATTTAATATTTTACATTTCTCAATGGTCAATTTCTAATTCCAATGGTTAGTTACTATTCTCAATGGTCAGTTACTATTCCCATATTGAGTTTATAAATCCAATAGATACCTTCTATATTCATAATTAACAAGGCGAGTTGTCTTGATTCATATAACACTGTATCTATGGTCCAAGATCTTCATTGAATACTCCTCATAAGAGAGATCATAAACAAAGTATGTAACCTCTAAATTCATTAAAAGTGAAGGATTTTTAATTCAATTCCTCAAAAGGGGTATGTGGAACACATCGTATACTGGAGACATGTAACACCCAAGCTTAAATTGTAGTAATGCATTATTTTTGAAGAAACAAAATCACAATACACATAGTTTTATTCAAGATTGTGATTAAAACAAAAATTTTAAAATTTTATACATTGAATTTTCATAAATTAATTCATTATTTAAATCATAATATCAAGTTCATCTTAGGGTGAAACTTTTGAATTTTTTAGAAATAATTGATTTTTTAGTGAATAGTGAAAAATACATATTTTTCAAATATTTGTATTTCAATTCATTAAATAATGTAATTTAAAAGTACCATTATATTTTATATTTGGTTTTAAATTAACATATGATCCATTTTATCTAGAATAATTTAATTTTAATCTATAATTTTTTATGATTTTGATATAAGTTAATTTATATTCTTAGAAATTCATTTTTCTAAAAACTTTTTTTCATTGCCTTTTATGCATTTATATAAAAATAAAAAATTTCCATGTATATAAATTGAATCATGAAAAATGGATTCTTTATATGAAATCACGATGGTGAAATTTTGTACATAGGTCCCTTTTATTTTTGGTCAATATGAATAATAAACTTCATAAATATTTGCTACCTCAATAAGAGAAAAACGGGTAAAAATGGGTTAACACATTAGGATATGGATTTAAAATTTCTCTAACACTTTACTTTATCCTATTGTATGAATTTATTTCAGCTATTTTCATCAAAATTTCTAAAATATAGTAGCTTGGTGCAATATTTATTTCATTTTGACCTTTATAATATTCTAGTAAAAGATAAAGATGAAAATGTCATTTTCGTACTTTTAATATATATAATATTCTGTGATAGGGATATATATAGATTATGTTTGGTTGTAAAATTTTATTATATATATGAATGATTTTTTTATCATGGTAATTTAATTTATATTTTTAGTGATTGAATAATTAGCTTCAATTCTTACCTAATGCCAATAAAATATTTATTCAATTAATAGAAAAAATAAAATAAATGATTTTAAAAATATTAAAATCAATAAAATTTGGATGAATTTTTTTGTTCCAAGAATTTTATAGATTCATATGATATTTAATATATATGTTAAAGTATTATATTTGAATTACTTCTTTATATTGATGCATTTATATTCAAATTAAATTAATTGTGTCAAAAATGGAATTAATGATATTTTATAATAAATAATATTTTATTAATTGATTTAAAATTCATAAAAACTGTATCTTTGACCAAAGAAATAGTATATGTTTAAAAACATCAAAAACATTTCATTTATGTGTCATTTTTCCTTTTTTGGTAACATTCTTGACCCTTAAAGGGTATAAAACTTTAATTTTATTGTTATTGTCAAAAGGGCTAATGAGGGTTTAAAAGTAACAAATAAGGGTGAAAAACTAACAAAAATTGGATGAGTGGATTTAGACTCATCCTTATATTATCTACTAATTATATCAATTGAATGATATTTTTTAAATAAAATAAATTATAATAATTTAATACTTTAAGAAACTCCAATAATACCTCTCTCATCACTTATAAAAGGATACCCCTTATCTATTTTCTTTACATCACTTTGAACTATGTAGCTTAACCAAAACCTTCCCCATTCCCTTCCAAACATCCTTATCAAAGATCTAGAGGTTCTAGAACTTCCAAAATGTATTTTCCTTCCCTAGAATCTACTAAGCAATGCCCTCAGATGGTTGTCCACATGACCTCAAGCACGCCCCCCATTATGATAGAGGTTGTCGACTAGTAGTGAGTTTCTAGGGTGTGTCCTTGTGGAGACTATGACCTCATGTATTAGAGTGTGGAACAATGATATATTATATAATGTTAATGAGTGGAAATATAAATAAACAAGAAGTAGTGCAACAATAAACCATATAGATAAATAAACATCCAATATAACCAACATACAGAAGCTAAATCATAAATAGATACAAAATGATGATGATGTCATAATGCTATAAAAAAATGAGGTACACATGATACAAGGGAAATAATAATATAATACATGTTATACCAAAAAAAGATGAAAAGTTACCTATATGAGTATCATGAGAATAGGCTCAGTACTCTACTACCATACTCTATCCCAGTACTCAGAATCAAACATTATATTCTTGACACTTCCCCTTATCTACACTCAAAATCATGATGTCTGCTCAGGTAACAAGGGAGGCCTGATAAGGGTGTGAGATATACCCAGTAGTCCACCACTAACGTTGTCTAGAACAATACATTATATGCATATAAAATGAGTAGTGTTCTAATAATAATAAAATTACGGTAATAAATAAATAATTACATCATAATGGGTTTCTCATGGGATAACCAACTGACACTACCTACTTTGGCGTAATTTGGATATCTATGAATGGAAGTAAACTTGTACATATATATTATGGGTTCATAAGAGTCTCTAGAATACATTAAAGGTATAATAACTGAGTCCGTCACAAGGAAATTATCAAGTATGTACTGAACCAAAAAATATTATTTAGATTGGAGGACACATCCTTTAATTTAAATAGTTTTCATTATTTTAATTACATTGAAGGAATCAATATAATTTTAATTAGAAGATACCTAGGCCTATTCAAGGTGAACTATATAAAGTAACATGAGTATCGCACCAGGAGAACTACACATACTCAACACTATAAGAGTCCATCTAAGGAAATCCATAAGGAAATCCTAAGTATCACTCTTGGAGTGGTGTTAATCATGTACCTCTAAGCCCGCCCTAGGTATCTCACATAGGGGACTAAGTATCAGGTCATGGAATTCTATAACCATCTTTTCAATGATCCCATCCATAATGACTCCCCTAGGGAACTGATATCACTCATGGGTAGGTATGTAATCTGCTTGGTGAGCCCATCCATGGAATTCTATAAGGAATCCAAGTATCTCTCCTAGTGTGTTTACAACCCATACCAATTATAAATTATAAATCTTGATGAGCTCATCCAAGGTGTCCTTAAATTGGGACCCTTGTATCGCCCTTGCCTTGGTATGTAGGTATGATTTAGCCAACAAGGACTCAAACCATTTCATCGAGAAATTACAATAATAATACATAATCAAGCTTTCCAATTAATTTTATCTAATTAAATAAAACTTTGTCATAAATCATAGGGTTTAGAATCCTTGTCCTATTATTTATCTTATGAAATACTCATTCCATTTCATTTATTACAATGAAATTCATACAACCTAATTAATAATAAATAACTCATTACCAAATCATAAGGCTCTTAAGACTTTAAATAGGGGAACACCCAAAGGGGTGGATCACATTGAGGAAAATTACCTATGAAATTAGTTCACGAGTAGATAGGGTCTTGATACACACCAGAATAACCTTTAATTAAATTTACTAAAAAATATGGAGGCGATTCTGGGAAGTCTAGCATGTGGCACAACAACGCATGATAAAATATAATTAGACTTTGAGGGAAAATAACTAGACCACCTACCTTAAGAATATATTACTCTCACTGTCTAGTATCGACCCTTGAATCGAGCTAGAATAGGATAAATTAGAATAATATATGGAAAACCTAAAAATAAGGCATATATGATTACACTAGAATAACACATAGTACAGAAAGGCAGATAAATAAAGGAAGGAAGATGATTGAGGAGATTACCATTGTGAATCCAATCCACCTGAAGGCAAAGTAAATAAAGCTCAAATAGAGGATATTCAGTGGAACCTAGGTTGGGAATGAGGAGGCTCTCTCATATTGATCCTGTAGAATAAGGAGTCTGTTTTGTAGAAAATGATTCCCTATCCCCTTAAAAAAATAATCCAACATATTTACATAGCATGTAAACTGTAGACGCCTTGTAAAGATCAAGATTTTCCTTCCTAGGGAAAACCCAATTCATGATTTGCAAGGGGTTTTGGATGACCCAATACATGTTTTTTATTTATTACATCCTGTGTATTTCAAATACACATTGTGTATTTACTACACATTGTGTATTTGGACTTCAGCCAGCCTCCATCTCACCAGAAATGAATTGACCAGCCTAAGGGCCTGATCACTAGGGTCTAATACAAAATAAAAAATAAAAAATGGTTCAACATAAACTTAAATAAAACATACCTCACTAACAATATGAGATGTTCAACTTCCTATTCTTAAAAAAACTTATCCATAAGTTTCCCTTATAAGGGTTGCAAATCTTATTTTAAGAAAAGTTCTGGCCACTGATCATGTATGATAGCCTTTCACTCCCAGGTCTCATCCTATACATGATTGTGATTCCATAACCCCAGGACTAGAGGAACTGAATTTACTTTGAGAGCCTTTATTCTATGATCAAATATACGTATTATATATTCCTCAAAGGATGAATCTATCTTCAGATAAATATACTCAGGATTAAATGAATGAGATATGTTATACTGATAATGGTAAAGCTATGATACATGGAGGATGTTGTGCATGGATATATACCTTGGAGGTAAATCCAATCGATAGTCTACTAGCCATACTCTCTCCACAATCTCAAAAGGCCCAACAAAAAATGGTGATAAATTAACTTGTCTCTGAATTTATCTATGACCCAATCTTGGAGAAACTCAAAGAAAGACCTGATGACCCACATCAAACTCCAGAGGATAACATTGATTATCAGTATAAGACTTATTCTTGGATTTAGCTATAGCCATATATTTATGAATTAGTTTTACCTACTCTAAAGTATATTGAATGATATGAGTACCCATTATTACTGCCTAGCCTGCCACTAACCGTCATAGGGGTGAACAACATAGCCTACCATACAAGGAATCACATGGATCCATTTGAACCATTTCCTGAAAACTTTTATTTTACAAACAATCAAATAGAGCTATATTATTTTCCCATAAACCTCTAAAATAATGGAAACATTCCCATATCATTTCCTCTAACATCTGTATCGTCTTCTCAGACTGCCCATCGGTCTAAGGGTGATATGCTATACTCAGAATCACATTTGAACCCAGTGATTTTTGCAACCATTTCCATAACTGTTGTGTAAAATATAAATATCTATCTCATATGATATATAATTTAACACCATGAAGTCTTATAATCACTTAATTATAAATCCTTATGAGATCATTAATTGAGAAGGAATATTAGATAGGTAGGAAGTGTATGACCTTAGTCTACCTATTAAAGATCACCTTTACCGAGTCACTGCCTCAAGGGGATATTGAAACTTGTCACAAAGTCCATAGTGACATTATTCTATTTACACTCAGGGATGGATATAGGCTGTAGAATTCTAGCAGGTTTCTATTGCTCCACCTTCATTTGCAGACAAGTGGAACACCGTGTGATAAAACTGTTGGAGTTGGTGCGCTAGAACCAAATTTTGTGTACTTTATGATAACTTTTATTCATATTTTTTAATATTAATAAACTCCTTATCACATAATTATTATTCTTACACATAACATATAATGTGATAATGTCCTAATATTAGTTGTCACACTAAAAGGTCATAGCAGTTCCCCGCTATGATGAGAAGACGGAAGTGCTAAACCACTATTCTTAAATATATGTTCTATAGTAGGATGATATAATTTTAGGGATAAAAATGATACATGTTATAATGGGTGGAGAATCATACGATTTTGATGAATCTTCTCATGGTGTACTCTTATGGTAATATCTAGTAGGATATTATGAGAACAAGACCTACCAGTAGGAAATACACATTTATATATTTCATTGGATGTTCCTATCTGTGGACGTGTGTATTGATCCTTAGAATTTAATATTATTATTAGTGAGTATTACGAGTCACGTAATTTCATGTATTGATGGAAACCATGATTAAAGATGTTCTCAGAGAGGTAATATACATTGTGTGCATCACGAGTAATATTGAATTAATGAATAATGCAAGAAAGGATTTACCCTTTCTTTTCTTTAACAAAAGTTAATATCTCATGCCCTTTGATGGAAATGATATAGCCTAAATAAATCTATGTCCACGGTGTTCTATAGAAAATTTCAATTTCTAAGAATTCAAAGAAAGATACATCAAGCATATAGGTTGATGACACCAACATGCATCTAGCTTGATTAGAGATATCATGATAAAGAGATTACATTACATAGTAAGCATCCGTATGAGGTATTATATCATTGCGACATTAAATTATTTCTCTATGAGTGCCTTGGCTTGTTTTTATAAGCTAACATTAGATTTTAGGCTGCATCACCTAATGACACTAAGAAAGAGAACAAGAGGGTCACACACTAAGTGTATCCAAAATCTCAATTAAACAATAATATTATTATTTAACATTTTGAATAAATATTATTCTCACATGTGGTTTATTAATTATTCACGTTTGTTTGAAAAAATTTATTCCATCACCAGTTATTCGGGAGAATATAATGTGAGATGAATATTTAGTAAATAAAGATTTTCTATTTAGTGAATATAATATTTATTTATTTATTGGTGAATAATGTAGTGATAATTATTTAATAATTAAATAACCATAATTAGAGGACCGATAAATATTGTAGAGGAATATCATACTGAGTTTAAGGGTCTAATGAGAAATAATAAATATTTAATATTATTTTTATTAAATAATATCTAATTTAATTCAAAAGTTAAGCATATGCCGAGAAATATTATTATTATTAATATTATTTGACATGGGGTCTTATAGGGATTAAATAAATAATAAAGGGAACCTGTACAATTATTTATTTCTAAACTTAGTGATATATAAGCCAAATTATATAATTTTCTCTAAGAAATCATATTTTTGGTAGTGCATAATGGATTTGGAGAATCCACTCAAGCCCTAGAGAGCTCCCTTCTCCAAGAATGCTCCCAAGAATAGAGAGAAATCTTTCTCCACCTCCCAATCTAAAATCAAGAGTGATATAAGAGAATGATTTGGAAGTGATTGTTGAGGTGATCAAAGGTGAATGATACAAGTGATAGGATCTGTCATGATATCACCTAGAGATTCATACAATGATGTTCTGAGATTTTAGGAAAATGTGTGGATCACCACTAGAGCGAATCTACTTTGATTCCTATAAACATGATGAAATGAAAATGTAGATCTGTTTTCAGTTCCATCAATGAATAAATAATTCAAACATGGTAATTATTTAATTAATTAAATTTATTATAATTAATAGGTGATGATTCTCTATTTGGTTTTGATGTTTTATCCCTTTTCAATTTCTTTTATTTAATTTCATTGATCCAAATATTCAACATTGTGTAAAATCTTAGATTAATCATCAATCATGGAAAAATGAAAAGTTGGGCAAGACCCATCACATGCTTTTAATGTACCTAACACCTACAAGTGGTATCAGAGTGGTCACATAATTATTTATAATTATTTAAAGATCATTGTTTGATTTACACATTTTTAATTTAGTTTTCAATTCATGTTTAATCATTATTTTAATCTAAATTGTGAGATATACTACTTTCTATTTAGATTCTTGTAGATCTAATCAATATGATTAATTTTAATAATGAAATAAAATTGATGAACACATCCGTAGGTGTCAAGGATTCTGGCAGGATAACACAGGAGTACATGCCGTGTAACCAGAGTTACACAACATGTACTTGTGTTCAATGAATCATGAATTAATTCAACAATTAAATAGTATCATGTGAATTAATGAAATGTGGTGTATTTATTTGTTACACCACATGTTGACCATTCCAAGGTGGCACATAGAAAGCTAGAGTACACACTGTGTATCCCACGTACATGACGTTTAGTCCCTTTGAGTCATAGACGGGCTGTGAATTACTATACACAACCTACCTGACTAGTGATAATTTAGCAAGGAGACCACATTCCATGTAGTTGATTATACACACCATGTGATCCAATTTTCTAAGGCACATGTTACATACTGAGGCCCTATGCATGTTCCTTAGATACACGGTGAGATATGTACATGTTGTGTAGCTTTTCTGTACATTCCATGTACTTATACAAAATTATGTAGATTTAAAATTTATTTATTATATTATGTAAACCTTAATAAAATGTATTTGTGTATTGTCATTAAGTTGATAGGAAACACTATGCGATGAGTTTTAATATTTTTATATATAAATTTTTAAATAATATCCACATAATGTTCATATCTGCATATCATGTATGAGTCATATTATAGTTGTTACTATACGTGCATTGAAGTTTAACACGTGATCAGAAAATCATGTAATTTGTGTAATCATTAAATTTATAGTACACATTAGAAAAGTGTGTGATAAGTCATATATTCCATCTATAACAAGATTAAACAGTATATGAGTATAATACATGTTGGGTTGAATCAGATGGGTGTTCACCATGTTTCCTGCATGGTATATTTATGTACACAATTAATTTTAAATAATGTTATTTAATTTTGTTTTTAAAATTACAATGCATGAGAATCTCAAGGAAATCCAGATGATAATTAAGATAAATGAATTGATTAATTGATGAAGATAATTAATTGATTCGAGCACAATTTATCTTAAATAATAATTATTAATAATTGAATGATAGTTTTATTAAATGCGTAATTTGTTGGTGTATGTTCCTTCTCTCTACTTATTATATAAGGGTCTGCGTGCCTATGGTGTCTTTTATGTAAAACCTTTTACCCTCCCCCTTGTTTGAGTAAAAACATATATAATGGATACTGATCCCAATATAGTGAAAGAAGTTTGAGTTTAGAGCTGAGGATAAACCAATCCAAAAGAGATACATAAGTGGAAAGGTAGAAAGCTATAACGTGAACCTTAATTGGTTCAGGGGTTTTCTCCCAGGTCAACGGTTTATTAATAAACTAATAGATAAACTGACCATTAGTAAAATCTCACGATCGTACCACTTTATTATTTTATTTTTGTCAGGTTTCATGGTTATTTCATTATGGATGTTTTTTTCATGATCACCTAAATTATTGAAATTAATAAGCATGCAAGATATATATAAAATAAATAGGATTATGTGAAAATATCATCTAATACATGGTTTATCAATTAAGTAAATCCAATTAATATTAAAAAGAATGTAATAAAGATAATAATGGTAAATTTACACATAAAAGGAAAAAATCCATATTTTATATATATTAAGTTGGTATAGACTTCCACTAATTCAGTTAAAATCGAACCATAGTTTATAGTGCTTGACCAACCAAATTTGGGATGATTTAAATTATCAGGGAATTTCAACATGAAGTTTTGGATTGAACAAACTTAGTTCATATCAAGGGTTGACTTCCAAATAAGGAATTGGTGTAATTGGGAGGAAAAGGTGGAGTCAATCCAATTTAAGGATTTCAAGATTGGGGAGTCCACTCAACAGATCTAGGAATTGTGAGTTAAAGCAGTTGGAATTTGTAATGCACACCTAAAAACATTAAAGTTGATTGAAAACCATAGTTGGGGTAATGATAAGAAGAATATTGATCCATTCCACTTAAATTTATATGAAATATGATATTCTAAAGCTAATAGTGGGGGATATTTGGTTTTTATAAAATAGTGGGATATTAATAGATATAATATTTATTTATTTGTATAAAAGTTTATCAGATAAAGTATTAATATCTATGATAATATTATTTGTAGAAACAACAATAAAATGGAATCAAATATATCATTATGATCTATACATGAGAAAGATAACCTTATCATTGGCCCAAATTTTTCAGAGTGGAAAAGACATTTAAGAATTATCCTTCACCATGAAAGAAAGTTGTATGTGTTGGAATAACATTTCCCTGATTCACTTGGTAATGAGGCAAGTGATGAAGAGTTATAACTCTGTGAGAAATATTTGAATGATTCTATAACTGTTTAATGTTTCATGCTATCATCAATGTCCATTTATCTTTTTAAGAAACATAAGGACATGGATGTGTATAACATGATGTCTCAGCTTCAGGATATCTATCAAGAGAAGTCAAGAAAATAGAGGTACAAGATATCCAATAATTTTTTTACAACTAAGCTTGGATATTTTGTTCTAGATGGTCCTCATGTATTCAATATTATTAGTTACATTGAACGCGTTTACATCTTAGGGATTAAATTCCATGATGTTTTGCATACAGATCTAATACTTTTATCACTACCCAAGACCTTCTTTAGTTTTATTATTAATTTAAATATAGGAAATAAGAAGATGAGTATTTAAAAAATTCTTACTTTGATTCTCCACGTGGATAAGGACACGGTGCGTGATAAATCTGAGGTCTTTATGTTGAAAAATAATATAAAGAACAAGAACAATGGGCCCAAGAATCATAAAAATTCTAAAGATCTTGAGCACCATCCTTCTAAGAAGAGGAAGATCTAGAGTCAGGGAAAGGAAAGGGTGGTAGTATGTTTTTTATGTGTCAAGGTAGGCCATTCGAAGATGAATTGAACCCAAAAGCAATGAGATGCTAAATGTGATTTCATTATCAAGTTTAATCTTTCAATATCTACACATTGGGTATTAGATACAACTTTTGGTACTCATATATATATCCAAATGTTGGAATCCAGTAGATTCTGAAATATTTCTAGAGGAGAGGTGTATATGAGAGATGATAATGGTGCAAGACTGGAGGCTCTGAACATTGGTGACTACCACCTTTCATTACCAATTGTAATTATTTTGGTTTTAAAAGATTGTTATTATGTAATGACGGATACCAAGAACACAATTTCTGTATCATGCCTATATGATGTTGGGTTTATTTTCAAGTTTGGAAATAAAATTTGTTTCTTTTATAAAGACAACATATGTTATGGTATGGAACATTTAAATATTGGTTTTTATGTATTAAATTACTGAAAACCATGTATTGTAAATTGATAATGAATCATGTTCACACAACTCATATAACACCCAGATATAGAATCACCATCTTGGTTATGTAAATGAGAAGTGTCTGACAAAGATTTATTAATATGGTTATTTATACTCATCTAAGATAAAACCACTTGAAATATTCCATGCTTTTTTTAAAAAAATGACCAAACTTCCCTTTGGTGTATAGGGTGAAAGGGCCACAGAGCTTCTACGATTGGTACACACTGATGTGTGTAGACCATTTCCAGTAGAATCTAGAGGTGGATATTCTTAATTCATAACTTTTACTTATTAATTGTGTAGATATGGATATTTTAATTAATGTGGTTTAAGTTTGGGTCCTTTGAGAAATTTAAGGAATTTAAGAATAATGTAGAGAACAGACTTGGTAAGAAGATAAATAAGCTTCAATCAGATTGAGGTGGTGAATATCTTAACCAAGGGTTTATCAAATTTCTAAAAGAGTTTGGGATTCTATCTCAACTCAATCCACCTTACACACCATAGTTGAATGATTTATTGAAAGTATAAAACATACCTTGTTAGACATATTAAGGTTGATAATGGGTTTTGCAGATCATCCATTATACTTTTGGGGATATGCATTACAAACTGTGACATAAACATTAAACTAAGTACCAAATAAAGTGTAAAATGTAATTCCCTTTGAGTTTTGAAGTGGAAAGAAACCTATTTTGTCACAAACATGTGAATGGGGTTGTAATACATTTGTTAAGGCCTTATCAAGAAACAAAATAGCACCTCAGGGCACAAAGTGTATCTTTATAAGATATCCTAAGGAGACAATTGGATACTACTTATATAACCCCTCAGAAAAGAATGTGATTGTTGCCAGAAAATCCATATTTATTGAGAGGGAGAAAATCCTCAAAAAGGATAGTGGGAACAAGATTTACTTTGATGAATTTGATGCTCAAGATACACAATATTTGGTACAGGAACAGATTCTATAGGTCCTTGTGGAAGAAGTAGTTCTTGAAATACAAGTATGAAATTAGAGTATAAGAGAGGTAAGAGAACTAGAGATATATGGTTTTCTAGCTACCAAATATTTTGAATCATTATTGGTTGACAATGATGAACCTATCTCTTACAAGGAGGTAGTAGAGAGCTTAAAAGTTACTAGATGGAAAAAATTCATGAATTCCTAAATGCATTCCATGTATCAGAACCAAGCTTGGGTTCTATTCAATGTGTAGTTGATGTAAATACTATTGAATGAAAATTTGTATTCAAGAGGTAACTAGACATTGATGGTTAAGTAAATACCTATAAAGGAAGGCCCATGGATAAATGGATAAAAAACATCAAAAAAATTACTACAATGAAATCTTTTCACCAGTTTCCATGTTTAAATCTATCAGAATTATTATTTATATAAAAGGTTACCATGACAATGAGATTTGGAAGATGGATGTAAAAAACTGCATTCCTTAATGGAAACCTTCAATAAGATGTCTATATGACAAAACCAAAAGGGTTTGTGAGTCCAGGTGATGCTAAAAGGAATTTTAAGTCACATATATCCATTTATGGATTGAAGAAATCATTCAGGTCATGGAACATTCAATTTGATGAATCCATAAAGAATTTGGTTTGATTAATAATGAATGTGATCCATGGGTTTATAATAATTTTAGTTGGAATGCAGTCATTATCCTAGTAGTATATGTTGATGATATATTACTTATTGGAAATGACATACCAGTCTTATAGTCGGTTAAGAACTGGTTAAACAAGTGTTTCTCTATGAATGAATTAGGTGAAACAACCTATATTCTAGGGATCAAGATCATTCGTGATAGATACAATAGGCTTCTTGGACTAATTAAAAGTAAATATGTTGAATGAATACTAAAGAGATTTATTATGGAACAATCAAAGAGGGTTTTAGTTCAAGTGTCACGTGGTTTACATCTTTCTAAGAAAATATGTGCCCAAACACAACAGGAGAAAGATAGATTGAGTAAGATCCCATATGCTTCTATGATAGGACCAATCATGTATGTCATGTTATGTACAAGACTTGATGATCCCTATGCATTGATCATGGTAGGAATATATCAAGAAGATACAGGAGAATGAAATTGTTCTATTGTCAAGGATATCCTTAAGTATCTTAGAAGAAATAAGGATATGTTCATAGTGTATGGAGGAGATGAGGAGCTAGTCACCCAGTGTAATACTGATGCTAGTTTTCAAAGAGATCATAATGATCTAAAGTTGAAATCGGGATATGTTTTCTGTTTCAACGGAAGAGATATGTGCTAGTAGAGTTCAAAGTAGAGAGTTTTTTCTGATTCTATAATAGAGTTTGAGTATATAACGACTTCTAATGTAGGAAATGAAGCGGTCTGGATTTATAACATTGTCCAAGAGCTTGTTGTGGTACTTAATAGTAAAGACCCTATCACATTATACTGTGATAATACTGCAGCAGTGGATCTTTCAAAAAATCCGAGGTCACACTAATGGAAAAAGCTTATACTCTAAAAGTATCAACTCTTGTGGGATTTTTAACAAAGGGGTGAAGATTTAGTAATAAGATTACCCATAGAAGAGGATGTGGTGGACCCTTTGACTAAAGTCCTATCTCATCAGAATCATGAGTATCATGTGAGATCTAGTGGATAGAAGGTTGTTTTTAGTTGGCTCTAGTGAAAGTGAGAGTCTATTAGAGTTGGTGCCCTAGAACCAAATACGGTGTACTTTATGATAACTAGTATTCATAGTTTTTAATATTAATAAACTTTTTATCACATCATGATTATTCTTATATGTGACATAATATGTGATAATGTCCTAAGAGTAGCTGTCGCACTAAAAGGTTATAATAGTTCCCCACTATGATGAGAATCTTGAAAGTGCTACGACATTATTCTTAAATATATGTTCTATAGATGGATGATATCATTTTAGGGAAATAGTTCATACATGCTATCATTGGTGGAGAATCATACTAATTTGAGGTATCTTCTCACAGGGTACACCCTTGGTAATATCCTCAAGGATATTTTGACAATGATACCCGCTAGTAAGAAATCCACATTTATATGTGTCATTGGATGTTTCTACCCACAAATGTGTGTATTAATCCTTATAATTTAATATTATTATTAATGAGTATTATGAGTTGAATACTTTGATGTATTGATGAAAATCGTGACGACGGATGTTCATAGTGAGGTAAGATATGTTGGGTGCATCCTGGGTAATATTGCATTAATGAATAATGCGAGAAAAGATTTTCCATTTTATTATTTAAGGGAAGTTAATATCACAATCCCTTTTTTGAAATTGATATATCCTAAATAAATCAATGACCATGGTGTTATATAGAAAAGTTCAATTTTTGGGAAGTCAAATAAATAAACATCGATCACATAGGTTAATGGCACCGACATGGAACCAGCTTGACTAGAGATATCATGGTTAAGGGATTATATTACCCAGTAAACCTTTGTACTAGGTATTATACTATTGTGGAATTAACTCCTTTCTCTATGGGTTCCTTGTAATGTTTCTAGATTCTAACCTTGGACTTTAGGCTGCTTCACCTGATACCACTGAGAAAGAGCTATAGAGGGTCATACACTAAGTGTATCCAAAATCTCAAATAAATAATAATAATAATAATTGTTATTTTAAAATTTTAATAAATATTATTCCCATATGTGGTTTAATAATTATTCATGTTTGCTTGATCACATTATTCCATTACCAGTTATTAGAGAGAATATAACGTGAGTTGTATATTTAATAAATATTTATTTTCTATTTAGTAAATAAAATACTTATTCATTTATTTTTGAATAATGAAGTGATATTTATTTAATAAATAAATATTCATTATTCAAGTCATGATAAATATTATGGAGGACTAGAGAACTGAGTTTAATGATTTGATGAGAAATAATAAATATTGAATTCTATTTGATTAAATAATATTTAATTTAATTCACAAGTTAAGAACACGTTGAGAAATAATAATAATATTATTATTATTTGACATGAGGTTTCACAAGGATTAAATAAATAATAAAGGGAACTTGTAGTACTATATATTTCTAACAATATCCATATATAAACCCAATTATATTATTTTCTCTAAGAGACAATTCATTTTTTTTCAAAATGGATTTGTAGAATTCTCTCTAGCCTTAGAGATCTCCCTTATCCAAGAAAGATCCCAAGAACAAAGGGAAATATTCCTCTACCTCCCACTCTCAAGTTAAGAGAGATCCATGAGAATGCTTTATAATCGGTTCTCAAGGTGATCAAAGGCGGGTGAAAAAAGCTATAGGATTTATTGAACAAGAACCTAGGGATTCCTAAAGTGATTTATGAAGTTTTTTGGAACATTTTTGGATCACCAATAGAGGGAATCTACTTTGATTTATACAAACAAAATGATGATACAATGTAGATCTCTTATCATATCCATTAACAAAGAAAGAATTACAACAAAGAAATTCTTTAATTAATTAAATTGATTATAAATAATATGTAATGATCCTTTATTTGGTTTTTACATTCCATCCCTGATCTATTAATTTGATTTAATTTTGTTCATCATGACATTCAACATTAGGTAAAATATCATATTTAATCATCGATCATGGAAAAAATAAAAATCGAGCATGGCCCATCGCATGCTTCTTCAATGACCAGAACCTATAAGTGGCATCATAGATGTCACATAATGATTTATAATTTTTTAAATATCATATATTTATTTAAAAATTTTTAAATTTAGTTTTCAATTGAGGTTTAATTGTTATTTTAATCAGAATTGCAAGATCTGCTTCTTCCTCCTTCATTTCTCATAGATCTAAAAAATAATATTAATTTTATGAATGAAATAAAATTGAAGAACTCATCCAAATAAGTAAATTATTCTAGTTAAATAACACAAGAGTACACACTATTTAACCATAGTTTCACGTCATGTACTGGTGTTCAATGATTCAGAAATTAATTCGTTAATTAATTCAAATTTTTTTCATTAATGAAACGTTGTGTATTTATTTTTCACACTGTGTGTTGACCGGGCCAAGGTGGCACACAATCATCCACAGTACATTCTGTGTATCCCATGTACATGGAATTTTGTTCCTTTGAGTCAAAAATGGTCCATGTATTAGTATACATGGCCTACCTGACTGGTGAACATGTAAAAAGGAAACCACATTCCATGTAGTCAATTATACAAATCATGTGCTCCAATTTTATGAGTCATGGTTTACACACCAAGTCCCTAGGAATGTTCCTCACATACATGGTGAGAGGTATACATGCCATGTATCTTTTCTTTACATGCTATGTATGTATAAAAAATTACACAGATTAAAATTTATTTATTATATTAAGTAAACCTTATCGAAATGTGCTTGCGTGTGGTCATTAATTTGATAAGACATTATATATGATGGATTTTAATATTTTTATATATGAATGTTTAACTAATATCTGTTCACTATTCAAATCCTCATATACTGTATGATTCTTATTAAATTTGTTACTATACATGCATTGAAGCATAACATGTGACAAAAAAATCATGTAATTCATGTAATCATTAAGTTGATAGTACATTCCATGAAACTACGTGATAAGTCTTGTATACCATATGTCACAAGAGTAAACAATATATGAGTATAATACATGTTGGGTAGAATCATATGGGTATTCCCCATGTTTCCTCCAAGGTATACTTATGTACATAGTTAATTTTAAATATATCTATTTGATTAATTAAAATTATAATGGGAGAGAATCTCTAGAAAATTCAGATGAAAATTAAGATAAAAGAATTGATTAATTAAAGAATAAAATTAATTGATTCGAGCAAGATTTATCTTAAATAATAACAACTGATAATTTAATTATAGTTTTATTAAATTCCTAATTCATTTCATGCATGTGGTTGATTATCAACATAGACCAAGCCTTTCTATGTGATTGGTTTAATTTAATTTATTATTAAATTAAATTTTTGGCTTGTATTCATTCTCTCCTCTCATTATGTAAGGGAATTCATGCCCATGGTTTCTTTTATGTAAACCCTTTCCCCCTCACCTATGTGTTATTAAAAGCATATTTAATGGATGGATCTCCCAATCTAGTGGAGTTGGTTCATGTTTGGAGTCGTGGCGGAACCAATCCAGGAGAGATACATAGGTGGACAGGTGGATAGGTGGAAAACTATAAAAAAACCTTAATTGGTTCAAGATGTTTTTCCCCTAGGTCAATGATTAGTTTATCAACCTCTAGATAAACTAACAATTTGTAAAATTTCATCATCATATCGGTTTATTATTTTATTTCTATCAAGTTCCATGGTTATTTCATTATGTATTTTTTTGTGATCACATGAAATAATGAAATTAACAACCATGAAATATAGAACTAATATAAATTAGATTATTCATAAATATTGTCTAATACATGGTTAATCACTTAAGTAAACCCACTTAATTTTAATAGTCATGTAACAAACATAATAATAGGTAATTTATGCATAAAATGATAAAATCTCTCAAATATATATATTAAGTCTCATAGCCTTCAGTTAAAATTGAACCATAGTTCAAAGTGCTTGACCAGCCAAAGCTGGGATTCTTTCAATTACCGTGGAATCCTAACTTGAAGTTTTGAGTTAAATTATCTTAGTTAATATGATGGGTTTACTGTCAATGTAAGACTTGGTGTAACCGAGGGGAAAGGGCTGAGAAAATCCAATTTAAGGCCTTTAGGATTGGGGAGTCCACTCAAAATATGAAGAAACTGTGATTTAAAGCAGTTGGAATTTGGAATGCCTTCCTAAAACCATTAAAGTACTATGACTAACCAAAGTTGGGTTAATGAGAAGGGGAATATGGATTCTTTCCACTTTAATGTACAAGAAATAAGATATTCTGAATCCAATGGTGAGGGCTATTAGTTTTTGATAAAATAGTGGAATATTAATAAATAAAATATTTATTTATTTGTATAAAATTTTATCAGATAAAGTACTAAAATTTATTTTCATATTATTTTTAGAAAAAATAACATCAAACACATCATTGTGATCTATACATGATAAGGATAAACTTCTCACTGACCCAAATTTCCAAGAATGGAAAAAGAATTTACTTGTTATCCTTCTCCAAGGAAGGAAATTGTATGTGTTGGAAGAACCAATTCTTGATATGCCTGATAGTGAGGTAAGTGATGAAAAGTTATCACTATCTGAGAAACATTTTAATGATTCCATAGATGTAAAATGTTTCATGCTATTATTCATGTCTAATGAGATTTTTAAGCAACATGATTACATGGATGCGTATAGAAAGATGTATCATCTTCATTATCTATATCAAGAGAATGTGAGACAAGATAGGTATGAGATCTCCAATTATTTGGTTACAACTAAGCTTGGAGAGTCTGCGCTAGATATGCCTCATGTAGTCAATCTTATTGGCTACATTGAACACTTAGATATCAAAGGGATTTGATTCTCAAATTATTTTAATACTAATCTCATACTTTCAAAAATTCCCAAGATATTGTCTATTTTTATTATTAATTACAATATGAGAAATAATTATAAGAGCCTTTTAAAACTTCTTAATTTGATTCTCCATGTGGATAGGGACATGGTGTGTGATAAACCCATGATCCTTATGGTGAATAAGAAAAGTAAGAACAATAAAAATGGGCACAAGACTCATAACAACTATAAATATCCCGAGCACCGAACTTCCAAGAAGAGAGAGATTCAAAGGCAGGGAAAGGAAATGGAGGAATTATGTTTTGAATGTGGAAATCTAGGCCATTGGAAGAGGAACTAGACCCAGAATCATGGGGAGGCTAAAAGTGAGTTTTTTATCAAGTGTAATATTCAAATATCTGCACATTGAGTACTCGATATAGCTTTTGGTGTTCATATATGTATCCAAATACATGAACCATTTAGATTCTAAAAGATTATTAGATGAGAGGTGGATCCGAGAGCTACTAATGGTGTGAGACTGGCTACCCTAGTCATAGATGGAAACCACCTTTCATTTCCAACAATAATGATTTTGGTTTTAAAACATTGTTATTATGTACCAACCATTACACAGAACATAATTTCTGTATCATTCCTAGATGAATATGGGTTTATTTTCAAGTTTGGAAATAAAAGTTTTTTCTTTTATAAGGAAAACATATGTTATGGTATGGAACATTTAAATAATAGTATTTATACATTAAATTATGAAAACAAAATATTGGAAATTGATAAAGAATCATGTTTACACGACTCATATAACACCAAGCTATAACATCACAGTCTTGGTCATGTAAATGATAAGCGTTTGAAAAAGATCTCTCAAGATGATCATTTAGAATCATCTGAGATAAAACTACTTGAAATATGTCATGCTTGATTACAAGAAAAATGAACAAACCACCAATTATTGGGTAGGGTAAAAGGGACACAGAGCTTCTAGGATTGGTACACACTAATGTGTGTGGACCATTTCAAGTTGAATCTATAGGTGGATATTCTTACTTCAAAAATTTTACTAATTAATTTAATAGATATGTATACTTTAATATAATGAGGTATAGGACTAAGTCCTTTGATAAATTTATAGAATTAAATAATTAAGTAGAGAGTCAACTTGGTAAGAAGATAAATAATCTTTGATCAGATCGAGATGATGAATATCTTAACTAAGATTTTATCAACTTTCTACAAGATTTTGGGATTATATCTCAACTCAGTCATCTTTACACACTGCAGTGGAATAATGTTATTGAAAGGAGGAATCATTCCTTGTTATACATGGTAATTTCAATAATGAGTCATGAAAATCTTCCATTATCCTCTTGGAGATATGCACTATAAACTATGGAATACACATTTATCCATGTACCAACTGAAATAGAAAATGGAATTTCCTTTGAATTATAGAGTATAAAGAAACCCGTTTTTTTAATACACATTCATGGGGTTATAAGGTGTTTGTTATGGCCTTCTCAAGAAAAAAACTGGCACCCTGAGGCACAAAGTATATCTTTATAGGGTATACCAAGGAAAAAAAGAGATACTACCTATAAAACCCCTCAGAAAAGAATGAGACTATTTTCATACAATCCATATTTATTTAGATGGAGAACATACTCAAAAAGGATAATGGGATCAGGATTGAATTTGATGAAATTAATGCTCAAGATACACAAGAGTTGGTATAGGAAAAGATTCCATAATCGATATAGTAGTTCCCAAAACACAAGTACTACGTAGTAGTGTATAATAGGTAAGAGAACCAGAGATATATGGGTTTATAGTCACTGAATATGGTTACCCATTTTTGGATGAAAATTGTGAACCTATACCCTATAAGGATGCATTAGAGGGCTCAAAATATATGAGATGACAAGATGCCATGAATTGTGAAATGGATTCCATGTACCGTAAAAATGTTTGGGTTTTGGTCGATGTGCCAGTTGATGTAAATCATGTTGGATGAAAATGAATATTCAAGAGATAACTGGACATGGAAGGTAAAGTAAATACCTATAAAGTAAGGATTGTGGCATAAGGGTATAAAAATAATCATGAAATTGACTAGGATAAAAACTTTTCACTAGTTTCCATGTTTAAATCCATTAGAATTCTACTTGATATAGCAGCTTACCATGACTATGAGATTTGGAAGATAAACTACATTCATTAATGGGAACCTTCAGAAATATGTATATTTGACACAATGAAAAGTGTTTGTGACTCAAGGTGATGAAAAAAGTATTTGAAATTTTCATAGATCAATTTATGGATTTAAGCTAGCATTCAAGTCATGGAACAATCAATTTGATGGATCCATAAATGAATTTGGTTTCTTTAAGAATTAATGTGATCCATGTATTTACAAGTGGTTTATTGGAAATCTTTTCATTATCCTAGTAGTATTTTTTGATGACATATTACTTATTGGAAATGACATACCAATATTACAGTCTGTTAAGGACTATTTAAACTAGTGTTTCTCCATAAAGGACTTAGGTGAAACGACCAATATTCTATAGATCAAGATCATTCGTGATAGATCCAAGGTGCTGATTGGACAAATTCAAAGTACAAATTTAGATCATATAATAAAAAGATTTAGCGTGGAACAATCCAAGAGGGGATTGGTTCCAGTGTCACATGGTTTAAATCTTTCTAAGAAAATGATTCCTTAGACAGAACGGGAGAAACATAGAATAAGTAATATCCCATATGATTCTATGATAAGATCAATCATTCATGTCATGTTATATACTAGACTCGATGTTTCCTATGCATTGAGCATGGTTGTAAGATATCAAAAAGATCTAAGAGAATTACATGGGTTTGCTATTAAGTCTATCCTTATGTATCTGAGAAGAACTAAGGATATGTTCCTAGTGTACCGAGGAGACGAGGATATGGTCAATAGGGGTTATAATAATGTTAGTTTTTAGATAGATAAAAATGATCTTAAGTCACAATCAGTATATGTTTTTTATGTCAATAGAGGATCTGTGAGTTGGATGAGTACAAAGAATCCAGTTATCACTTATTCTATAGTGGAGTATGAGTAAATAGGGGATTCTAGTAGAGCCAAGGAATCAATTTGGATTCAAAACATTTTCATGAATCTTGATGTGGTACCTAGAAGTAAAGACACTATCAAATTGTATTGTGATAATACGACAGTGGTTTCTCTTAAAAAAAATCCAAGGACACACCAATAGAAAAAACATATACTTTGGAAGTATCACCTCTTCATGTATTTTTATCAAAGGGGTGAATTTGCATTAAGTAGAGTAACCATAGAAGATAACATAGAGGAACCCTTGAATAAAGGCTGATATGAGTAGAAGCATGAGTATCATGTGAGATCTAGTGGACTGAAGGTTGTTTACAATTAGGTCTAGTGCAAGTGGGATTCTGTTTGAGTTGATTCCCTAGAACCAAGTCTTGTGTACTTTATGATAAATTTTATTCATAGTTTTGAATATTAATAAACTTCTTATCACATCATGATTATTCTTCTACATAACATAGTATGTGATAATGTCCTATGGGTAGCTGTCACACTAAAAGGTCATAACAGTTCCCCGCTATAATGAGAACCCATAAGTTCTATGAAAATATTCTTAAATATATATTCTATAGTAGAATTATATCATTTTAGGTACAAAAATTATATAGGATATCAAGAGTGGTGACTCATACGAATTTAATGTATCTTCTCATGGTGTATGCCCATGTTAATATTTTATAGGATATTATGATAATGAGACCTACCAATAGGAAATCCACATTTATATGTGTAATTGGATGTTCCTATCTATGGACATGTTTATTGATCCATTGACTTTAATATTATTATTAATGAGTATTATGGGTCATGTAATTTGATGTATTGTCCAAAACCATGATGATCGATGTTCACGGTGAGGTAGCATATGTTGGACGTGTCATGAATAATATTGTATTAATGAATAAGGTGAGAAAAGATTTATACCTTTTTTTCTTTAATGGAAGTTAATATATTAGGCCCTTTGATGGAAATGATATAGATTAAATAAATCCATGTCCATGGTGTTTTATAGGCAAGTTAAATTTACAGGAAGTTAATGAAGGATACATCAAGAAAATAGGTTGATGGAACTGACATGAAACCTACTTGATTAGAGATATCATGATAAATGGATTATATTACATAGTAAGAAATTGTATGAGGTATTATGTGATTGAGGTATTGAATTATTTCTCTATAGGTTCCATGGCGTGTTTCTAGATGTTAACCTTGGGCTTTAGTCTACTTCACCTAATGCCACTGGGAAGAAGTCCTTTAGGGCCACACACTACGTTTATCCAGAATCTCAGTTAAATAATAATAATAATATTTATTATTTAACAAGTTAAATTAATATTATTCCCACATGTGGTTTAATAATTATTCATTTTTTCTTGATCACATTTATTCTGTCACTAGTTATTTGAGAGAATATAATGTGAGCATAATATTTAATAAATATGTATTTGGTATTTAGTGAATATAGTATTGTTTATTTATTGGAGAATAATGAAGTGATATTTATTTAATAAATAAATAGTCATTATTCAAGGATCGATAAATATTGTGGAGGAATGGATGAACAAGTTTAATGGTCTAGTGATAAATTATAAATATTGAATATTATTTGATTAAATAATATTTAATTTAATTAAAAATTTAAGCGCATGTCAAGAAATAATAATAATATTATTATTATTTGACATGTGGTTTAATAGGGATTAAATAAATAATAAAGGTCATTTGTGAAATTATTTATTTATTAACCTAGTGATTTATAAACCCAATTATATTATTTTATCTAAGATCTAATTCATTTGTTCTGGTTTTACACAAGGGATTTGGAGAATCCTCTCAAGCCCTAGAGAGCTCTCTTCTCCTATAATGCTCACAATAATGGATATCAATCTTCCTCCACCTCCCACTATCTCGTCAAGATAGATCTAGGAGAACAATTCAGAATCAGTTATTGAGGTGATCAAAGGTGGATAGAATAAGATATAGGATCATATATGCTAGCAATCAAAGATTCCTACGACGATGTTTGGATATTTTTGGAACATGTGTGGATAAACACTAGAGGGATTCTACTTTGATTGCTAAAAAAGAAACAATGATACAACAAAGATCTATTTTTAGATCCATCAAGGAATAAATAATCCCATAAAGGTAATTATTTATTTAATTAAATTGATTATAAATAATATGTGATGATCCTATCTCTAGTTTCATAATCCTATCCCGTGTATATTTCTTTGATTTAGTTCTTTTGATTGTGATGTTCAACAGTGTGTAAAATAAAGGATTAATCATTGATCATGGAAAAAAGAAAAGTTGGGCATGACCCATCACACACTTCTACTGCATTCAGAACCTAAAAAACCTACAATATTCCTCTTCATACCCAACCACCAATACCAATGACATATGTCTTGGTACACCTTGGTAATACTTAGGTGTACTAACCAAAAACAACATGAGATCCCAACATCAACTCTCCTAGTATGTCAGTAGAAACCTAGGTACGTCCATGGAAGTATAGAATATCATCCTCATGAAAACCCAACTAGGTGTTAGGTTCTCACCTGAGACACTTTCCCCTATGAAGAGGCCCCCAAGATATGAGAGTTTTAATTTACACACCCATTCCAGAAGTAAGGATGTCCATAAAAATATACTAAAATATGTTTCATGTGACACTCTCGAATCTCTAGGTGTATCTTATAAAAAAGTTCTATAAACATCCACTCACAATTAGCCTCTTGGATGGCCTATGTCCGAGTCTTCTGGCTCAGCGTGCCATCTATTGAATTTCCCTTCTGGTGTATATAAGAAAGATCGATGTAAAAAAACTATAGGTACTATACCCACCTACACCACCTTAGATACATGTTACACTATGTGGAAATATACATTAGACTTTTATAATATGTGTAAAAAGAAACCATTATCCTAGTAAGTAATGAATCCAATAGCATAAATCATGAACCATAGTTACCAACTCAAGTTCACGTGCATAGTAATTTTTCTTGTGAGGTGTCAACTAGTAGGACCCATATGCTACAACCTGATCTCTCTACATCAAAACTACTCCTAGCTAGATTCATGAAGCATCATAGTAAACAATATTGATTCTTCTTGACTTTGGAAGAATCATGATAAATGCTGAATTGAGCCTCCCTTTTAACACATAAAAGGCTATCTCACAAGCTACAAAATAGAAGAAATTTAGAACCTTTTTATTCAAGCATGTAAGAGGTGATTTTAGGTGTAAGAAGTTCTAAATGAAATTCCTATAATAGACAACCATCCCCAAGAAACTACATATGTAAAAAAAGATCTCGGGATTATCCCAAGAAACCATAATGCTCACCTTCTCTAGGTAAACATATACTCCTGCCTATGAAATTATATATCCTAATAAGTGAACCTTATCAATCCAAAAGTGGTATTTAGTGACATTAACAAACAACTAGTTCTATATCAATTCATTTATTATGATCTCATGAATTTTAGCATGATCACATTGAGTATGAGAATACACCAAGATGTAATACATAAATACCACCATGAAAGAATCTAGATACTGATGCAAAACTTGATTCATTATGTCCATAAAGACTGATGGTGCATTCATAAGGCTGAAAAACATAACTAGGTACACGTAAAAGTAATATCTACTATATAATGTTTTAAAAATCATGTATGAAGGCCTAACATGAACTTGTTGGTAGACTAACATCAAGTATATCTTAGAGAAAATAGTTTCTTCCTAGAGCTATCCAAATAGTTCATTTATTTGAGGTAGTGGATACCAGTTCTTAACCATACACTAGTTCAACCATCGGTAATTCATGAAGATCCTAATGGTACCATCCACCATTTGGTGAAAAGGATAGGTGAACCCCATGGATAATTACATAGTTGTATAAAAACATTTTGTTAAAAGTATTCCAACTACCTTTTGAGCTCCTAGATCTCTATAGGTTCCATAAAATAATGAGTAATGGAAACTGGTGCTACTCCTGGAACTATCTTGATGTTGAAATCCACCACTCTCACAGATGGTAAACCAGAAAAACATTCAAGGAATATTTCCCTAAAATAATCCACATAAGGAGGGAACTATATATGCCTCATTCCCTGATCACTCATAAAGATACTAGACATCTGGTCTGTCACTCCACCCAGCCAATGATGCTTAGGTCCATCTAAACTCACCTAGACAACCCATTCACCCTAATGAACATAATCCCTACCTTAGACACCCTTTGGTGATAGAAATCAACATGGGAATGGTAATAAAATAGAATTTACATTATAAGTATGGTGTCAAACCCCTGTCGTCTTAAGAAAAAAGGATTCAATAATATTAGGTACCAAACTATCTCAAGGGGGAACTCCTTGCACTGGCATATACTCTCTTATTTAACCCCTGATTCCGTGTTGAGAGTCATAAAAATGTATAAGCACTTCATCTCTAGGACTATATGTTCCATAATTGTAGTTGATATAAAATATTGTGAAGAATATATATAAAAAGGTAGAAAATAAAATAGAGGACACTAGAACAGTACCTCATACTATAGAAGGCTTAAGAGTCTTCTCCTCAGGTGAAGGCTACACTACATAAATATGGACCGATCCATAATATTGAGATGCAATCTCACTACCCTGGGCATTCCCTATTTTCTAGCATTGAACCTCTAAAGTATTAATAACTCTATGACATCCACCTCATCAGATGGATCTGCTGGTAGTAGACCATATCTCATCCAGATGAGGATCTATAAATCTTTTACCCGAGTTCGGTGTTGGTATAGATCCATTATAGCTAGGTACTGGAGGGAAAACTCAGTATAATCACTTAAAGTGACCCATCCTAACATAATATTGGAACTCGATTGGGTTCCTCATACACTGGGTCTTCTTATAGCCTATCCGACCATAATGGTGATACACTATATAGCTTTCGGTGTGTGTCATCTAGCATGCACTACACCCACATGCACCCTCAAAATGAAGTTTCCTACTTCTAGACGAACCATCTTCCTATCTTGATGCTGAACCACCCTAGAAAACATTTAAAATTACATCAAGTTTCACTCAGTGATGAGGGCCTATTTTATTATTTAAAAAATGGTGGCCATATGGAAAACATTCACATGAGATTAGATGGTATACACAATCTCATCCTCAAACCATCTTACAGTCATCAACTCGTCACCAGTTAGTGTTAGTGAAAAAGTATTGAGCTTAGTGAAATGAGTAGAATATTCCATCATATACATAGTTCCCTACTAGAGGTTTATAAACTCCTTAGCACAGTATGTTCTCAACATTCGGGGAAAGAAGTATCCATTAAAGGATGTCTGGAAGTCAGCCCATACTATACTATGATGAGGACCATCCTGAGTGATGGAATCCCACAAATTCATGGCTGAATTACAGAGAATATAAGTTTCTATATTGAACCTATGATCTGTAGGTGTCACTATATGATTAAAGATCAAAAAATTGCCTCTATCAAAGACTCATCAGCCAGAGGACCGACATCCCCTAAAAAGGATAGAGAATGTTTCTTCTAGAATTCCCTTATAAACTCTACCATAGTAGGGGTAGGTCTCAAATCTCTCTATAAAGACTGCCTAAATAATAAGAAGCTATCATGAAACTGATCATTGACACCCAATTGAAGATCAATAGGAGGTTCATCATGTGGAACTAAAGGAGGTAATAATAGTGGATCAGGGGCCACCACCTATGGAGCATGATCGTCATCACTCTCCTAGCATACAACTTGAGGATTTTATGGTGGAATATCTCTAAAATTTCTAAATACACATATGAAATAATATTTAACAGAAGATAAGAACAACAATAATACAAAAAGGATAGGTACCAATCCTTCCTATGAATGAGTCACACTTCTCAGCTTTCTCTTAAGGCTAGGTCATAGGTGATAAGAAGGATCACAATAGACCACATTAGACACTGACTACTTCCCACTACTAAGTTCGAGTCAGGTTCAAGGTCTCATACACAACATAGGTTTTAGTATATGGAGTTTCAATTTCAAGGTATAGAGGAAAACACCATTTACCAAGAAATTGGTATCCCCATTTAATGGTAACCATTTCATTTAAATGATTAAATTTATTTGAGTTCATAATCATTTATAAGTACACATATATCACAGTCTATTATTTTCTTCCTCATTACCAATTTATAAAGAACCATACTCTTTATAAATTGCAATTGGTATGTCATGTAAATTTTAACTAGCCTTTACATTCACCATCAGGAGGTAACAAGTCATGTAAAATGATTTGATTGAATAAGCTACCATTCCCAATTAATAAAAGTACATGATTCAGAAAATAAAATTGGATTTCAAAAATCTAATCAACTAATGTTTCATTTCATAGAACCAATGGTTCATGGCTCAAATGTGGAATAATTGGTTAATTAAGGTGTCATCATAAATCTGTATAGTAAAACACTATTTATATGGATATAGGAACTATAATTAATCCAATTATTTTATCCCTTCAAGAAATGTTAGCACATTACCATTTATAAATATTGATACACCAACTATATGCAGCAGGAAATGCATGAATAAAGTAAACATGGAATAAAAAAATGAATGGAATATAAGTCCTAAAGTTCCTATAATCATGCAAGAAATGGTTATTACTTTCCATACCCATCCAATGAAAAAAGGGAATACATAATAATAATATAATAGATAAAAAATTTAGAAAACATGTGAATCACCAAATAATGAAATCAGTATAACTATACCAGGAACAAACTAAAAACAATAATATCCCATTCCAGGTAATTTAGATTTCCCCTATACACGGGTCAGCTAATCCCAGGAACAAGATCATTACCAAATTCTATTATATCCTATTCTCTCATATAATACCCAAATAGTAAGAAAAATGGAAAAGACCACACTGATATCACTTTGTAGAATTCTTCCCTAGAAGACGCTAAGTAGTTATTTGAGACGGTTGGCCACATGACCTCAATCATGCCTCCCTATACACTAGTGGTTTCTGAATAGTAGTGAGGACCTAGGGTGTTTATGTGGGGATACTATTACCTAATGAATCATAGTATGGAACAATGGTATATAATATAATGGTGAATAGTAGAAACATAAATAAACAAGAGGCAGAAGAATAGTAAATCATATAGATAAATAACCATCCAATATAACAAATAGGTAGAATTTGAATCATAATTAGATATAAAATGATAATTATTACATAATTATATAAGAAAATGAGGTAAATTGGATATAGGGAAAATAGTAACATACAACATTATATATGAAAAATAAAAAAATACCAAAGCTTCATATACCAACATCATCAGCATAGGCTCAGTCCTCTGCGCCTATACTCCTTCCTAGTACTCGTAATCAAACATCGAAAGCTGGATACTTCCCTTTATCTACACCCACAATAATGAAGTATTCTTTGGTATTGAGGGAGGAATGAGTAGGGTGTGAGATATACTTAGTAGGACACCACTAATAGTTTCTAGAACAATCTAGTCTGTGCATATAAAATGAGAGGTGTTCCAATAATAATAAAATATCGGAAAAAATAAATAAATACATCAGACTGGGTTTCTAATGGGATAACCAACCAAAACTAAATTCTTCAGAAAAATATGGATATATTTGAATGAAAGTAAACTTGTAAATATATAGTATGGATGCATAAGAGTCTCTAACATACTTTTATGGGAGAATAATTGATTCGTTTACAAGGTATGTATCAAGTATGGACCAAACCAAAGAATGTTATTTGGTTTGGTAGATTGGTCCTTTAATTTTAATAATTGTCATTCTTGGAATTACATAGAATGTGTTTATAATATTTAAATAAAGAGAATCCTAAGACCATCCAAGGAGAATAATATAATGAAACCTGAGTATCTCACCTAAAGCTTTATAACTTCCCAACACCATAAGATTTCATCCAAGGAAATCTATAAGGGCCTCCCAAGTATCACTCTCAACATGGTGTAAAACATGACCCTCTAAGACCATCCTAGGTATCTCACATAGGGGACCAATTTTCACATCTTGTCATGGTATGAACATCATTACACTGAGCTCGTCCATGGTTACTCCCATAGGTAACTAGTATTGCTCATGGGTAGGTAAGTAATCCTCCCAGAGATCCCATCCAATGCATTCTATAAAGAATCCAAGTATCGGTCTCGATATTTTTATAACCCAGAATAAGTCTTAATTATAAATTATGAAGAGCCCATACAAGGAATCCTTAAATAGGGATCCTTATACTACCCTTATCTTTGTATGTAGGTATGGTTTAACCAACAAATACTCATACCATTTCACCGAGTCCTTATATTCATAATAGTTAATCAAGTTGGCCAATTATTTTTATCCAAGTAATTCAAACTATAGAATAATGAATAAGGTCCTGGACACTTGGTATATCATTTCAATTATGAAATCCTCATTCCATTTCACTTATTACAATGCAATTCATACACCCTAATTAATAATAAATAACCCATTACCAAGGAATAAGTCTCTTAATCCTTTAAAGAGAGTCACACCCAAAGGGGTGGCTCATGTCAAGGTAAATGCCCTATGGTGTTGATTCATGGGTAGCTAGGGTCCCGATACCCATAGAAATAACCTTTAATTAAATTAATTAAAAAATATTTAGGATATTACAAGATGTATGATGTGTAGAAAAACAATGAACGATAAAATACAACTAGACATTGAGCGGAAATAATCAGACCACCTACCTTAAGCCCGTAGTACTCTCCTCATCCAGTATCAACCCTTTAATAGAGCTATAATGGGAGAAATTGAAATAATATATAGAAAAATTGATAATAGGGCATAATAACTTTCCCCAAAATAGTAAAAAACATGACAAGCTAGATAACAAAAGCAAGGAATGGGATTGATGAGCTTATCGTTTTGAATCTAATGCACCCGATGGTTAAAAAAATGGAGCTTAGAAGGAGGAGATATAGTAGAACCTAGGTTAGGAATGAGGAGGATCTATCACACAAATTCTATAAAAGAAGGAGGGTTTTTTGTAAAAAAATGATCCCCTTCCCCCTTTTAAAAAAGGGGGTAGCATATTTACACAGTGTGTAAACTTTATACGCCCTGTAAAGATCCGGATTTTCTTATAAGGTAAATACAAATTCAAAATGTTAAAGGGTGTATAGATAAACCATTAAACATTTTGTATTTAACACATGTTTTTTATTTAAAATACATGTCATATATTTAATACACACCATGTATTTGGCCTACAGTTAGACCCAAACCCACCTACTACCTCCTTTCTAGAAATGAACAGACCAGCCTAAGGGCCCAATCACCAGGGTCCAAACTGAAAGATGATCTCAAAAAGGGTTTATTAGAAACTAAAAGAAAACATAACTTGACGAAAATCCAATACATTACACAAAATACCCACTATAGTACTCTTATGAGGGGATCTAAAGGATTTCTACCAAAGAAGAGATAATTATCTTCACTAAATCATTAAAATTTATCTCTTCTTATCCCTCCTTTTAATGTGTTATACCCATAATAAACTTATAAATATAGTATAAAAATACAATGAGATGTTTTTATGATTATGGTACAACCATTTTCCCTCTCTTTTACATCCTACAAAAACAAAAAACGTCGCTCGTGTGTACGTACGACTTACCATCTCCACATAGAGGTGTAATCCATTTTTCATAAAAATTTTAATTTAATGGATATAAATATAGAACTAAGAAATAGATATTATTTTTATGAAATAATTATTCTTATGGAATTAGAATAATATATCCTCCCTTTTACCTTCCAATTCATTGGAAAATGGTAATTTTGTTCTTGTGTATGGACTACCACCTCCACAAAGTAGTGTGATACATTTTTAATTTTTTATTTAAATGAATGGTAATAAGGATAGATTTAATGAATATATATGGTATAATGTTGATTATATAATGGTAAAATATTATTTAACTTTATTTTATTCCATCTGTTGAAAAGTGTAAACAATGTTCATGCGTACGTTTGAGCTACCGTCTACATGAAAATTGTAACACATTTTTATATATCTATATTATATTTATGACTATAAATATCAATATATTAAATATATATTATATTTATATCATGAATAAAATTTTTTATTTTATGGAAATATA
The DNA here is from genome assembly GCA_963277665.1 of Viscum album. NCBI lineage: Eukaryota > Viridiplantae > Streptophyta > Magnoliopsida > Santalales > Viscaceae > Viscum > Viscum album. The sequence goes on from OY728125.1 coordinate 565,134,198, forward strand.
ATCAAAGTACAAGGATTGTAGCCTCCAAACCAAAATTCTCATGAAAAAACAACGTAGTTAACACCAAAAATATTAATAATAACAAAATATTGTTAACAAATAGTTGATAAAATTCTATAAATAGATCATATATGATAATATATTTATGTATATAGTTCATATATTTAAGTATAATAAATATAAATTTACTATGTATGAGTTTAAAATAACTTACGTGGTAAGTTAAACTTGAGGTAAGAGATTTCATCTCAATTTCCACTCTATTGAGACATATTTGGTATTATGCACCTTTTTTTTGTGGTTTATATACTTTGAATTTGTGGTATTTAAAATTAATATCTCTATATTTATTATTATTAATGAATAAATTAAAGTTACTCTTTCAAAAGGAATGTTTAATAGAAAATCCCATCTTATTTATCTTTTTGTCTGGGTATATTTTTCTTCCATATCTATATTTTTCAAAACAAAATTAAAAAATTATTTTTATTTACTCAGTTGATTTATTAAGTAAATTTTAAGTTATCATAAAATTTTTAAATTGTTTTAAAGGTATATTTATAATTTTTTTCAAAAGTTTAATTATAAACTTTCTTTAAAAAAATCCAAAGGGATGTTTTTTACATTTATAGTGTTAATGAATTTTTCTCATGCCATAACCATTTTACACTCTTCAATTCTTCTACAAGATTTAAATTATTTCATAAATAAAACTCTTTATGATTTTTTAAAATTTTATTCTTCCATTTTTCAAAAGGCATGATTTTATTACAAGGCCTATATTTTTTATGAATTTATGGTCATCTCTTATCTCATTAATTTTGTGGTCATAAACTTTTTCTTGAAACATTAAATTTATTATGATCATTGTGACATTAAATTTCACTTAAATATATACTATTTGTATCATGGATGTGAATATTTCTTAAAATTTATACCATTTATGTGTATGGTCTTTTACTTTGAATGTAATTTTATTGATTGAGAAAATATTAATATTCCATATTCTTTACTCAGTATGGATATTTTTTGATAAGGAATATTATTATTAATTAAATTTAATATATTAGGAATGAGTTTGAAATAATGTGATGGGTGGGGACTAAAATTATCTATTCACTTGATGCATTGATAGGTCACATGAGACAAATTAGTTGGCCAAAATTAATAAATGTGTTTTTGTTTGTGATTGCCCATTGTTTAAACTATCATGGTATAAGGATTTGAAGTAGAGATATCATGATGTATAAGATCATGATGTCCAATATTAAAAATTTCCTTCATTGGGAATTAATCTATTTTATCCATGAGTTAGTGCATTGATATTATTCATGGATTCATTTTGTGCTCACATTATTGATTTAATGGAATGTGTTTTCAGCTATTTACCTTTATATATTGATTTTGAATTATTTAATCATGATGTATTATAATGTATATAACACTTACTTGGAATTTGTTCTCACCCTTTATTTTTTTCCTTTCCCTATGTTATGAAGAAAGATATTATTAATAACATCAAGGATTTGAGAATATTTCTTATGTTTTGTATTTTTTATTTCCATTGTAATATGGGATTCATGTATGTATATAGTTCTTCATGAATAATGAAATTATTAGTAATTAGAGATTAGATCCCATGTATCTATGCCAATATAATAAATTTGACACTAGATTTGGGTCACTAGTGTTGGGGTTGTTATAAGATATGTTTAGTGGGAGTGCTAGTCAATAGGATACAACTCCCACATGACCAAGGATCATGAAGATTTCAATGTATTTGGGAATTATATTTCTATTCCCAAATCACATGAATATTTTCCATAGAGATATATGAAAGAATAATTTATCTCTAACCTTAAACTACAGGTCTTATTGATGATTTTCAACATAAATATTATGTCAATTTCAAATGCATGATAAATATTTTTCCATAACATCAAGGTGAACCTTGGTTCTCATTAAGATATAATCAAAAAAAGGTGTTCTTCACAGCCATATGACTTCTTTGATGTATATATTTTCCAATTATTAAAATTATAAGTCTTCTAAAAAAGATATTAAGTAAACAATATTTGTAATAAGATCTACCATAACCCATATGGAATTGTTTCCTCTAGATATTTTTGGAATACCCATGATAATATCCATAGTGAATTTTACCCTTTTATCTATTATTATGGGTAAATGTTTTTATCATCTACTTATACTTTTTTCATCCAACCAAAGATTTATGGAATATGAAGAACCTTTATATATATTCAATAATATCATTCTTTATAATTTCCCAAAAAAAGTGATCTTATATATCTATATACATTTCTTTTCTCCCTGGGTGGATAGATAATGTTGAGGTATAAGAAAAATAAAATAGTCCCTTCTTTATATCTGACTATTATGGTACTCATAATCATATCCCAAGTCTTAAAAATACATATATATGTGTGTTTAACTATGAGTATTTCCCCTTCCTTATTACTTCCACCTTATTTTATATTTCTATATCATCACTTTGATCTTTCTTAATCTTCTTTGGGATAAATAATTGGGAAATATTGAGTAAGTTAAGATGTTTTCCCCCTCTATATGATTCCCATGTCCATCATTTTCATGCCCAAGAATATTGGATCATTTTTAGTCCTCATAATCTATAAGGTTTTTCAACATTTTCTACTTATATAATCTATAACTTTATTCACCTTTCCAAGATACTGATAGATTGAGAAATCATCATCCTTGATTAGATATAACATTCTCAATTGGTTTATATTTATCTTCTTCTATGTAAATATATACTTTATAATTTCAAAATCAATATATATATATATATATATATATATCACACTTATCTACATATAGATTATGTCTCCAAATATTCAATGATAATATTACTGTAATAAGCACTAAATAACATTTTGGATAAATTTTATCATGTATCTTAAATTTTATTAAGGCATTGACTATCGATTTATCCTTTTTTTCATGATTAAACAACCCAATATCTTTATTGATGAATCACTATATATCAAAAATAATTCAACACTTGAGGGTAGTCTGAGTACATGTGCATTGGTTAGCATATACTTCAACTCCTTGAGGATATCTTTACATTCATTGGTCCAAAAATACTTAATCCCTTCCGAGTTTGTTTGGATAGTATGTTTTAAAATCATGAGAAGCTTCTCACATGTCATTGATAGTCTTTAGATAATCTAAGGAAACTATGGATATCCATTTTAGATATAAGTATGGGATATTCATCAATATCACTTTTTTTAGTTACAAAAATATCCCCTTTCTTGGGATATCATGTCCCAAGAACGTGACTTTCTCCATCTAGAAATCATATATTCTATAATTTTCATATAAAATATCCCTTTTCAATTTCTTAAGAATAATACTCAATTGATCCTCATGTTATTAATTTATCTTAGAGTTTATGATAATTTCACCAATAAATGCTTACACGTATTTATCAAGATAATCACTAAAGACTATCTTCAAAATGTCCATGGAAATTATTATAGAATTAATGAGTCTGAAAAGAAAACAATATGAACTCATAGTGTCCAAATATTATTGTAATGTCCCGACCTAGGTTCCACACGATGGTACCCCGATCCATTTTTCCACATGACCTCAAGCGCACCTTTCTGTATGCTAGAGGCTGATGAATAGTAACAAGGGTATGATAAGTCAATTATGGGGAGATTATACCCTAATTTATCAATGTAAAACAACAGTAGAAATAAATAAAAAATGTGGAAGCATATATAACCAGAACAATACTCATTTCACAAGATAATCAAACAAGAAAAAAATACTCAACTAAATGGGAAAACATGCATGCCAATATAAGTGTCAAGTGTCTATAATTCAACTAAAAGTAAAGAAACTATGAATCCTCAAGATGGATATGAACCATGTCTAATCCCCTCATACAAGATCTATCCCAAATCATCAATCCTTCCCAAGGAATTTTCCTTTATCATGTCTTGCAACAATATAATCTATTCAGGTATTGATCAGGAAGCCTGAATAGGGTGTGAGTATAACTCAGTAGGCCACCACCAACGGTGTCTAAAAGAAATATAGTCAAAATATAGAGTATGAAGTTCTATAAGAAATAAGTACAATGCATAAATAACCAATTATTACATTATCATTTATTCTTATCTAACTATATTAACTTCAGGGTTCCAAAGGAGACCTATACCTCAATACTAGCTTTGTCTCATGCTGAAACTTGAAGTGTTACCTATGTAATATCATATCATAATACCTGCTTCTTGCCAAATCTCAAAATGTTCAAAAGTTCAATGATTTATCAGTACCTGATTTGACTCATTTTGGAGTTCGAATAATCTCATGTGAGTCCATTACTCAAAGTTCCATTGTTTTTATTCTTTAATTTCACTTTTAAAAGACACATTTCAAAAGTTACCCATATCAAACCACGTAAGTAAGATGACCATGTTATCATGATTGCTGCTCAATAGAATGACCATATTCTCATAACGTACTCTTAAGTATAATGACCTTGTTACCTTGTATACTTATCATTATAATGTCCATGTTCCCATTCTCTTACTCATAAGTATGATGACCATGTTACCATGTATACTTCTCATTAGAATGACCATGTTCCCATTCTCTTACTCATAAGTATGATGACCATGTTACCATTTTTACTTCTCAATTTTAAATGACCATGTTCCCATTCATTCACACATAATTAATTCATAACTAATTATCCACATCAATCCCACTACTAATTCAAAAATTAGTTAAATAAAACAAATCCTTAGTCAACTAAATATTACAATCGTCATTAGTTAAGTAAATCATTTAATTAATCAATGCCGCAACTCATAACCCAATAATTATTTTTTCCATAATTAATTATCCCCTTCTAAATCTCAAATCATCATAATTTATCTCACACTTAATTATTTAGATCATAATATCAAAGAACATAATAAATTCACAATTAATTATCTCAACTTAACTAATTTGATATCTCATAATTAATCCTATGATTATTTATCTAGATCCTAATACCTAAATATCATAATCCATTTCCCAAATTAATTACCTAATAGGGCCACCCATTATTCTCATGAACAATTACTCAAATAATAATTTAGTTCCACAAAGATTCTATAAATCAATAGGTCAACCCAATTAACCCAATTTAAGAAAATAAATTTCTAAAGGATTCTAGAAATTCTATAATTTTTCATATACATATCAAATCCATAACAGTGGGAATTATATATTATACTGCCTACCATGATTTGTCGATAGATGTTAACTCAATGGAAATACCCAAAATATGAGTAGTGCAGCGATGTAGATATGAGTTCTAGATCAAAATCTCTAAATCAAGATCAAGGATATTAAGATCTAATAAAATAGATCTAGATCTACAATATTTTATCTACATATCACTATATAGGATTAGATCTAAAGAAATGAAGGATATATTCCATCAAAAGATCAAGGAAAGAGAATAAATAACAAGATATGAATTGGGATGATATCCACTTACCGGGAGAAGAAAATATCTTAGATTCAAGCTTTGAATGTTAAATAATTGAGGTATTATGGACTTGGAAACCCTCCATAAAGCTATGGAATTTCCCAAAAATGTTTAGTCCCAAGCCAAGGTTGAAATGGAGGTGTTTTGGGGGTTCAAGGGATTTTAAAATAATTTTTCAGGTAATTAAAAACCACATGCATGGTTTTTTTGGGTATGGGAACATGGTTAGGAAAACCATACCCCAACCATGAAGAACTCACTATCTAAGGTAACATAGTTACCTTTGTTTGGGTGCATGATTTTTCAAACCATGTGCAAGCCATATGAACCTCTCTAGATGGGTTCACATAGTTAACTGGTCTGGATACACAATTTACCCTAACTGTGCACCAATCATGCACATACCCTTTCCCTCAAAATCTATTAAAAAGTCCACCCAAAAACTCCGCAAGTCATAACATCAAACAAAGGTACTTAAATCATCATGAAAATTACCCAAATTCAAGCTTGAGATAACTCCATAAAAGTTAGAGACCTTACAATATCCCCACCTTATAACATCTCTTCCTCGAGCTGCACTTCTATGTCTTTCTATGATTATAAGCCAAAAAGATTAGACCATTGACCCCTCATATTTTACTTTCTTTCCCATGTTTCCTATTTTACAAATCCATGTTTCCATAACACAAAAACTATCCGAACAGTCTTTCCTCACAACACTTTCTCACTGCAACCAAACACACGTATCCGATGCTCCTACTCAAGGTCAACCTCATCCACATCGATCATATGAGATGGGTTGGAGTGATACCTCTGAAGTTGTGATACATGGAAAACATCATGAATTTCATTGTATCTATATGGAAGAGATAATAGATACGCCATCGGCCCAAATCTATCCACTATCTCAAAAGGTCCAACAAACCTAGGCGGCAACTTACCCCACCTCCGTATCTTGTAGTGACCCAACCTAGGTAACACCTGAAGGAATACATGATTACCCTATATAAACTCTAATAGTCATCTTCATCTATCAAAATATGAATTCTATCTACTCTGAACCCTAAACATATTTTTGTAAATAAACTATTCTTAATCTGATGTCTCCTACACGAGACTCGGTCCCAACAACTTGGACTCACCAGCCTCTATCCAGCATAGTGGTGATCAACATGGCCTACCATAAAGAGCCTAGTATGGTACCATTTATATAGTTTCTTGATAACTTTTTTTTATAGAAAAACTCCACTAAAGCCAAGTGATTTTCCCAATATCCACCAAAGTCAAGCACACATGCCCGTAGCATATCCTCAAGCACCTATATAGTATGTTCTGACTTCCCATCTATATGTATGTAGAAAGACGTACTCAATCATACCCATGTTCCAAGTTTGTTTTGAAAGTCCTTCCATAAGCATGATGTAAAACATAAATTAGGATCTGAAACTATAGTCCATGGAACTCCATGCAGATGGACTATCTCCTGAATGTACAGTTATCCCAATTGTTCTACTGTAAGGGTTTCCCTTATAGGAAATAAATGCGCTACCTTTTTCAGTCAATCCACAATGACCAAAAGAACATAACTATTCCTAATATTCTTTGAGATACCCACCAAAAAATCCATGGTCACGTCATCCCACTTCCATTTTGGGATGAGAAACAACTGTAGAAAATCTACAGGTTGTTGATGCTCCTCATTCACTTGCTGACAGATGACGCATCTTGTCATAAACCCTACTATCTCATTTTTCATTCTTGGAAACCAAAACTATTATCGTATGTCATGGTAAATTTTGGTTACACATGGATTCACCACCCACTTTGAGGCATAAAATTCCTGAATGATCTCCTCTCACATGCTTGTATGTACAAAAACTTTATTCTTCACACAGATGATCTCATCCTCATCTATCAACTAGTCCATAAATATATTTCCACCTTTAAAACATTCCCTCAAGGATAAAAACTATGGATCCTCATACTATCTATCCCTGATCCATCTCAAAATAATAGACTCTACAGTAACTAAAACCAGAGTAATATACTCCTGACTCTCTTGAACCACCACATTCATCTCAGCTAGAAAGGTCATCATCTTCCACTTTGCACTCAGCTCCTGAACCATATAAGTCTGAGTTGTTCTGCTCAAGGCATCAGCCACACTATATCCTTTCTCAGGTGTATATGCCAGTTCAAAATCTAAAGTCTACATATACACAACCCATATACACTACCGAAGATTCAAATCACATTGTGAAAATATATAGTTCAATATCTTTTTATTTTTATAAACTATAAGCTTTTCTCCAAAAAGATAGTGTCGCCAACACTTAAGAGCATAAACAACAACTGCCAACTTTAGGTTGTGTGTAGGGTAATTCCATTCATGAGGCCTCAACTGCTGAGACCCATACACCACAAATATATCCCCCTACATCATCACAAATCCAAGTATGATCCTATAAGCATCATAATAAACCATATAATCCTCACCTGACTCAGGTAGGATCAAAATTGGTGCTGATGTTAAGCACTTATTCAACACATGAATAGATATTTCACAAGCCTCTAACCATTCAAAATTTAAAACCTTTTTGTTCAAGCCTAAAAGCGGTGCTACCAAATTGGAATAGTATTGGATGAATCTACTGTAATATCCAACTAATCCCAGAAAGATTCGGATATCAAAAACATCCTTAGGCTACTCCCAAGAAACCACTACTTGAACCTTATATCGGTCCACTAACACACATTCCTCTGAGATGAGGTTCCCCAAAAACTGTATCTGGTAAATCCAAAACTAACACTTAGATAGCTTGTCGTATACCCAATGATCTCTATATGAACTCAAGACGATTTTAAGATGGTGGGGATGATTTTCATGAGTCTTTGTGTACACCAAGATTTCGTCCACAAACACCACCATAAACAAATCCAGATATGAGTAAAATATCTTAATCATCAATACAAAAAACATTGTTGGTGCATTGTCAAACCAAATGCAATTATGACAAAATCATAAAGTTCATATATTATTATGAAATAATTACTTAGTATATCAGAAGTCCATGATCTCAACTGATGATACCTTGATCTCAAATCGATCTTTGAGAACAAACAAGATCCCTTTATTTGGTCAAATAGACTATCGATATGCAGATGAGGGAATTGGTTCTTCACATTCATTTTGTTCAACTTCCGGTAATTGAAACACAAACATAAACTCCTATCATACTAATTTGAAAACAAAACAGGTGATCCCTGTGGCGATGTACTTGGACAGATAAACCCCTTATCCTACAACTTCTCTAACTAGGTCTTAAACTATTGAAGCTTAGTCGATGTCATTCTGTAAGGTGGAATAGATACTGGCTCAGCCCCCAGAATGATCTCAATAGTGAATTCCATATCTCTCATAGGTGGTATCCCTGATAAGTCTTTAGAAAAGACATCCTAAAATAGTTCCACTACTGGTGGAAGGAAATCTTTCCTAACACCCCATCATCCAATAATAAACTAGCAACTTGGGCTGTGAGATATCCTAGTTGGTGAGTGATTGGACTTTCTCAACCTTCCTGGATATCCTACTCTCCATGATGAATATACTGGTCACCCATAAGATACACAAAGGTCACTCTCCTATGTTAACAATCAATGTGGTCTCGGTAGGTGACTAGCCAATCCATCCCTATAATCAGGTCAAATCCCATCATATCAAGAACATAGATATCCCATAAGAAATGATATTCCTTGATCTCTAGAGAACATCCCTTACATAGACAGATATCTCTAGACTGCACTACCAATGGTTTATCTATATTCATTACCCCGCTCACAAACTCCACTGTCAGGCTCAAACCATCAACAAATTTTATAGATACAAAGGAATGAAAGGTGACAGTATCAAATAAGGAACTAGATAAAGTAGAAGCAACTATAATAGTTTTTCTCGCTATCTATGAAACAACCACTATATCCACAAGTGTAGGTTGTACTGTATGTAACTGTGCTTTACCTATTCCCTGTGATGTTGTATGAATCACCTAAGTAGCACCACTCTACTGATGCAAGCTCTTCTGCCCAGAAGCACCATGCCCACTACCTCTACTACCAGCTTGATATGGTGTAGAAGATCTTCTTCCAATACTCTGACTCTGCCTGGTTGGTCCTTCAGTACCAGTCTATCACTGCAACCTACAGAACTGATTTAGATGTCCCATATTTTTTCAATATTGACACTCTACTGGTGGTTGGGAACAATGTCCACAATAGTGTCCCAACCTACCACACTGATGATAGATCACCCCAATAAGGTGTTGTCCAATCTACCATCCTGTCTGCATACTCTTCTCCCCACTGCCTTGGCTAAAGTTTTCATAATGACACTTCTGATCTCAAAAATCACACCTCCTGATCATCCCATAACAACTATGTGTCCAGCACTAGAAGCCTACCTTAGGTTCCTTTCAAATATGAGAGCCTGATCCACCACTTCCATAAACTTTTTCAGCCTGAAGATATTCACCTGGGGCTTAATATCACACTTAAGCCTATCCTGAAAATGTTTCGTCCTAGCTGCCTCATCTCCTACTAACATTGGAGAAAAGCGTTGCATATCTGTGTAGCATCTAGCATAGTCCATCACTGGCATTATCCCATGTGTTAGATGTAGGAACTAAGTAGATTTATTTTGTCTCAGCGTCTCTGGATAAAAGTGTTCCAAGAACCTATCTTAGTAGTCCTTATATAACATACTGTTAGCTTATCCAGTTCACACATGAATGTCCCACCAGTGCTTCACTGATCCCCAAAGCATATAAGCAGCCAGCTTAAACCTCCTATGAATCAGAATGTCCAAATGGTCATGTATTGTCTCTATGGACTCAACCCATAATTCAACTCCCCCAGGTCGACCATCTCTAGTAAAAGTCAGATGGTGCTGCATGTGAAACTCCTTGGTAAACTCAGACATACTTTTCATAACTCACCTTGGGTCTCTTTCCATGAATTTCATGAAGCAAGAAAAGGTATATCTAAACTTCTCCCCTTTATATTCAGCCGACATGATTGTTGACTCATGTTCTCTAATTGGAAAATCATTCCTAGGCACACCCCTCGGTCATCCCCTAAAAAATCATCGTGGAGGAAAACTCTCTATAATGCCAAACACACGTCTTAGGTGTCATAACATAACCTTATTACATTTATGTAACAGTAAATTATCATAGTACGTCACCACATGTATTTTTCCCCAAATATTTCCACACGGTCAAACTGAGGCGCTATCACTACCCTTGACCATCCTACTCATTGTTTTTGGTTAATAAGAGTAAACACACTGTCATAATCAAGTTTCTCATTTATACACCCCACTATTCTCATTTAAAATCATTCTTTACAACCTTTTTCAATTAATTTTAGGAACAATTTTTTATTTTTATCTCACAAAAAAGAAAAATAGTTCAAGTTTAACAACTTACCCATAACCCATTTTCCCATGCATGCCTAAAATGATGCATGTCACAATAACCCTAAGTGATTATAATAATGCATGAAGACTCAAATATCATGCCATTATAGGCCACAAATAAGTACTAAGAAATTATCATAAATAATAATCACATCACACCACAAGTGCATCACCCAAGGTGAAATAATATTCAACTATAAGAGTAAAAAACAATAATCCCACCCTATGTATTTGGGTTTCACCCCATACATGGGTTTGTAACTCCCAAGTACGAGATCATTACCAAGCCCCAACTCCTTCTATTCTATTTTATAACTTTCCCAAAAAAGTAAGACAAAAGAAGAAGAAATAAAACTGAACCTCTAATACCACTTTGTAACGTCCCAACCCGGGTTCCATACAATGATTCCCCGAGCTGGTTTGCCACATAACCTTAAGAAAGACTCCCTGTATGCTAGAGGCTATCGACTAGCAGTGAGGTTCTGGTAAGTTAGTCACGGGGATACTATACCCTCATTTATCATAGTAAAACACCATTGGAAAGAAATAAAAAAATGTGGAAGCATATATGACCAGAACAATACTCATGTCACAAGATAATCAAATAGGAAAACAATACTCAACTGAAAGGGAAAACATGATATTCCAATATAAGTGTCAAGTGTCTATAATTAAACTAAAATTAAAGACACCATGACTCCCCAAGTGGGTTTTAAATCATGTAAGGTCCCCTAATCTAAGCTCCATCCCAAATCAGCAATCCATCCCAGGGCCATTTCCCTTATCCTATCTTGCAATAATATAATATATTTATGTACCGATCAGGCAGCCTAAATAGGGTGTGAGTACAACTCAGTAGACCACCACCAATGGTGTCTAAAACAAGTCCAGTAAAAATATAGTGTATATAGTTCAATAATAAATATGTACAATGCATAAATAACTAGTTATGACATTATTATCTATTCTTATCTAACTATATTAACTCCAGGGTTCCTAAGGAGAACCGTACGTCAATTTTCACGACCCCCTACCCACAAGGTGTACCCCTCCTGGGTCGAAAATGTGAAAAAGGAGATAATGACCCTTGAGTCCCACCTCTAGTAGGCCCCGGGTTGGCGACTAGCACTGAGGTTATATTAAACACACAAATGGGAGGCATTAACCTCTAAGAGAACACATGCGAAAGATATAGATAAGATAGACACCAACCAACTCCAACTCATAAAAAAAAAAGAAATCCCAAGTACACAGATCTAATGTCATGAAAAGCTACTACAACTGAAAGGGGAAAACTGAAAGTACCCAAAAGAAAGTAAAAAATAGCAGCAACCACAAGCCCAAACAACTCTTGCAACCCCAAGCTTTTAGAAACTAGAAAGATCTCCAACCTACTTCAAGGGACCTAAAAAACTGTTTATATATACATAGGGTGAGTATAAAATTATACTCAGTAATATCCTCCCAGAGCCTCTCGCGCAAAAGTAAAGAAATCATGTTAAATTATAGTGAACAAAAAGTGAAACTAACTCGTCACCTAAACAGATATATTATATTCCCAACCTCACTATGGCTACTCTCACCAAGTAACGCATACAAGAGTATATAATATAATAAATAATATCAAGGGTACCCCTCTACTACTTCCCCACTGGTTTATCGCTTTGCCCCAATGTCGCACGTCCTAAGAATCTCTCTCCAAAAAGGTTTGCTCGTAGGAACCTAGGAGAAGCACCACAACATGAACCTCATGAAACAAAACCACCACGTCTACAAAAGAAAGTAACCAGGTAGTTTCCGAGAGCCACCATAGCTTGAATAATGTGTATCATACGTCGGGAATTATACCTCAAGCCATTACAACCCACACACCGAGTAAGAATCCTCAAGTAGTCACATCCTATAAATGTTACACCCATTGTAGTCCATAGGATACTATGTCCAAAATATATGCGTGTGAATAAACACAAGCCATTACAACCCTCTACAAACATATATGGGGAAAACTAACCACTATGGCTACCATCCAAAGTAACTACGAAGAGAAGAGAGTGGGGATAAAGGGGGTATTCAACCATCCATCCTCCCACCAGAATGTTGGGGAAAACACCTCCCCAGGGCTCAGAATATACGGGGTGTCAGTTGCCCTAACTGACAGGGTGGAGTAGCGTATAGAAACAAAAAAAGTACAGAATATACTATAGATCACAACCACACTATGTGCATAACCAAGTCTTAGACTCAACTGCAGCTAACGTCTCTCGGACTCCCGACTGCCACTTCTAAGACTAGCTATCCTATAAGCACAAAAACATTTAAAGTGATTTATTACATTGATTAATTTCATTTTTATCAGTTTTAATTTATGTTAATTACTTATTTAAACACTAATTATCCATTATCAATTTACACATTATATTTCATTGGAATCACACCCAAAGTCCACTATCCCTTTAAATTATAACCTCATCATTGCATCCTAGTAAACTCCAACCCCATGGGTTAACATCATTTATTCAATTATTTATTTACAACATTACTTTCCCATATTACCAGGCATTCTAGAGAAACATTCTATGCTACTAAACACAAGGGGGCTCAACACGGTGAGTAGATGAACTACCCGTCAAGTCATTGCCGCATATAGCAAGAGCATAGACCCATCCTCCATTGACAAGATAAACACATAATGCACGTGGCATACCCCGTGCATATTATCCCCTTTCGGAAGAAGGGTAAGAAAGACTAGATGCCTTGAGCATTGGGGAAAGTAAAGCAGATAAACAACCCAAGAATCAGTAAGAATCCAACCATTCACATCCAACCCTTTTCATCATCCCTGGTGTCCTCCCTGACTCCCACATGAATAAAACGATGCATCTCTCTATTCTAGGTGTCAACTACTACCACAACCAGTAGGCCTCTATGCCCCCACATATCAAAACATCCATTCAGGCTCACATCACAACAAAAGAAGTAGGAAAAAAACATCATATCAATTGGGATATTGGACCTTAAACAAGATAGAGGGTAACTCAGAACCCTATAAGGAATTATCTTTTATCAAACAACCAGTTCTTTAATCCACCTTGGATTAACCGATTTATTATTCGTATGTTCTAAATTATAGAACACTAACCAGTAAGCTATCACAAATAATTAAACATACTTACTGAACCAATTTTATTAACATCAAATTGAAACAAGAAGAAATAGATTCATTTACATGCCTCTTCATATTTATCCAAACAATTATCGATTGATTCTTGATTTACATTCTTTACCAATTTCCATAAAGAACAAAAATCTAAACAAAGTAAGAATATATATCACACTATCTAGAAAAACAATAGAAAATGACATACAATCGATATCAAATTATTTATCCAGTTCAAATATTTATTAATTCAATTCCATTATGATCCAGTGGGATAAAACATGCTAAATATATAGTTTCACATAAAATAAATTATAAGAAATGAATACCCTACCTCAAAAAGTTCTTAATGTTCTTTATATGGGAACGAGCCACACAACAGGTTATGATATCCTCCCCCATTGACTATTGTATCCACCCGAGGATGCAAAGACATCACCACACCAGTCAACACCCAAGAAAAGTCTATTAAGAACATGAATATATAATTCCATAAAAGGGAAAGGAGAAACAGAAGGAGATAAACCCAAAAAATGATGATAGAACGTACCTTATATTGAAGATCGATTGATACTGCTTAGTTTCACTAAAAACAGTGTGAAACCAATCCAAGGAGGAAAGTTTGATTGCATAAATCCTACAGGATGGAATGAAAGGTTTGAGCATCTCACACCTGAGAACAAGGAGTAGGAATTAGGGAAGAAGATATATTGTCCCTTTAGAAGATTTAACGGAGGAGCAGTTTAAGATACACTGAATTTTCCATTAAAAGAAGATTGTATTAAACCATGTGGTTTGACCAAGTAAAAGAATCCCGAGCCTTAGAAAAATTAATATTGGAGTTATGGACTTTGAATCGGTCTTAGAGTCCTTAAAACAAGGGTTTAAATGCATTTTACGTCAAAGGAAACGTAAAAGGGGTAAAAATATAAGAAGCTGGAAATACTGTTGATGAACACGAAATTTGGAAAAGGAAATAGTGGTTGTAGTTGGAACCTCACCATTTAAGAAACACTGTACATAAACCTCACCATTCTGAAAACACTGTTCATAAACCACACCATTCTGGAAACAATGTTCATAAACCTCACCATTCTGGAAACACTATTCATAAACTCAAAATTTGGAAAAGTAAATACATGCAACCATTGGAACCTCACTGTTTGGGAAAATCTATTCATGAACAAAAAATTTGGCATAGGAAATATGGGCTAACATTGGAACCTCACCATTCTAGAAACAGTATTCATGAACTCAAAATTTTGAAAAAGAAAGTGGTCATTGTTGGAACCTCACCATTGGATCCTCACCGTTGCATAATTCCGATAAGCCAACCGATGAAACTGTTCAGATAATGTCACCATTGCACTATTCACCTAAGGCTACTGATGACACTGTTTATATAAGGTCACAATTTCATTGTTCACCTAAGGTTACCGTTACACTGTTCACCTAAGTCTACCAATGACACTATTCACCTAAGACTACCGATGCACTGTTCTCCTAAGACTACCGATGCACTGTTCTCCTAAGGATATCGATGCACTGTTCACAGAACTAGAAATTTTAAAACGTGTTGGGAATAAGTCACCTTGGCCTCCCAAAACACCTCAGACACCATATTTTCACAAAGGAATGGACTAGAGAGGTTCAGACCATTACATTAGATACATTTCAAGACATTCTTATCCTCGAGAATTCAAAACCAACCTAAAAGGGAAAAAAGAAGTCTAAAAAACCACCCATCGAGATACCTCTCAAAAGAGAGAAAACCACAAGAATAAACCAAATAAATCCATCTCATAAACACAAAAGTTCTATAACCATAATGGAGAAATCGTTACATGAAAAGAGTTAAACATAAAACAAATTTGGGTACTGAGCACGTATCTGTGACTCACATTCCCAAGTACTCTCCTCTATGCCACTGTGTCGCCACAAGACATGAATCAAGGGGATAAAACACCCGTGCAACACCTTCTCTTTATGGTCTTGGATCTCCCTAGGTCGCTCCTCAAAGGCCAAATCATCATCAACATTGATCTATCCCCAATCGATGATGTGAGAGTCATTATAAAGATAACGATAGAGATATGATACATGAAAAACATCATGTATATGGCTCATTTGTGGAGGAAGTGATACTCAATACGCCACAACACCAACACAAGCTAACACCTAGAATGGCCCAAAAAACCAGGGGGAAATTATACTCCCAGGACCAAACTTTTGCTGCCCACAATGGGGATTCACCTTCAAAAACACGTGATCCCCAACATCAAACTCTAAGGGTCTCATCCTTTGATCAGCATATGATTTCTGATGATCCCGCACTGTCTTCATCCTCTCACAAATCATATGAACCATCTCTGTTGTATTCTAAACTAGTTACAGTCCAAGAATTGATAACTCTCTGACCCCAATCCAACACAACAGAGAGCATAAAGGTCAAGAATATAAGGCTTCCAATGGAACTATAACGATGGTGGATTGAAAAATATTGTTGTAAGTGAACTCCACCAAGGGTTAGTGACTCATCCACGAACCTCCAAAATCAAGGATACATAAGTGTAACATGTCTTCAAGAGTCTAGATTGTCCGCTTTGTCTGACCATCCATATGAGGATGAAAAGTAGTGATAAGGCATAGTTGAGAACCTAAAGCATGTTGCAGACCTCTCCAAACCCTGGAGGTAAAACAAGGATATCAATCAGAAATTATTGTCCTTGGGACTCCATGAATTCTCCCCACCTCTTCCAGATACTGCCTCGAAAAAACTTCCACTCATCTTGACTCCTTGATGGATATGAAGTGGGATGATTTTGTTAGACGACCCACTACCACCCAAATAGAATTAGGTCCTCCCGGAGCTCCAGGTGAATAAGTAACAAAGTCCATTGAGATGTCCTCCCACTTCCACTGAGGAACATCTAATGGATGGAGTAGAACACCAGGAACCTGGTGTTCGGCCTTCAACTTCTAGCAGACCAAACATCGAGACAAAAACTTTGCAACTGCACGCTTTAGCCCAGGCCACCAAAACTCAGTCCTTAAGGCTCAGTACATCTTTGTCACACCAGGATGCACCGCTAAAGGTGAACTATAGAACTATATGAGAACCGTCTCATACATCGCCAAAGGAATAAAAATCTTTCCATAATATAACACTCGGTATTGTTCATACTCATTTCAACCATTAGGGGGCTCACCCCAAACAACTCGATCTCTCTAGACCTCCAACTCAAGATCCCCCAACTCAGAATCTTCTACCTGCTGCACTAGAGAAGACTACACTGTCATCTGAAAAAGAAAACCTCTGCCCCCAACTTCTCCCATATCAAGATATAACGTTGACAGTTCTTCCATTATTCTTCAAGAGTCACCAAATTCACACACTACATCACTACATGACTTCTGACTTAGAGAATTAGCTACAACATTACCCTTTCTAGGTGTATACGATATTTCAATGTCGTATTCCTGTAAGAACTTCATCCACCGACGCTATCGCAAGTTCATGTCATGCTGGGAGAAAACATACCTCAGTATCTTATGATTGGTGAAAGCCACTAAGCCCTCACCAATGAGGTAATGTCTAAAAAACTTTAGAGAAAACACCACAGATGAAAACTCAAGATTGTGGGTGGCATAGTTATGTTCATGGGGATATAACTGCTGAGACCCATAAGAAAAAACTGATCATTACTGCATCAGAACACTGCCTAACCCCAGATGTGAATCATCGTAGAAAACATCAAACTGAACTCCCTTAGCTGGAAGACAAAGAACTGGAGCACTTACTAACTTATCCTTTAGGTACTCGAAAGATGCCTGACACTAATCAGTCCATATGAACACCTGATACTTCCTGTTCAATGCTGTTAGAGGAGTCACAACTCAAGATAAATCGGCTACGAACCTCCTGTAGTATCCTGAAAGACCAAGGAAACTTCACACCTCTGACACCGTCTTGGGGAATGCCCAAGACACAACTACTTATATCTTTGATGGATCCACAGCTAATCCCTGTTGGGACATAACATGCCCCAATAAACGGACTTCTTGAGCCCAAAACTCACACTTGGACAACTTCCCAAATAGCTTATACTGACAAAGAACTCCCAAAATGGCGTGTAGATTCTATGCATGCTCTTCCTCAGACGTGGAGTACACAAGGATTTCGTTGATGAAAATCACCACAAACTTGTCTAGGAACTCACAGAACACAACATTCATAAATCCCATGAACACAGTTGGAGCATTTTTCATGCCAAATGGCATTATAATGAACTCATAATTCCCATGGTGACAACGAAAAACAGTCTTCAGGATATCCTCATCGTTCACATGCATCTGCTGATATCTGACCACAAGTTGATCTTTGAGAACCAACTTTCAACCTTTAGTTGATCAAATAAATCATCAATACACAGAAGAGGATAGTTATTGTTCACTATCACTTTGTTTAAGCGATGATAATTGACACAAAACCGCAAAATGCTATCAGCCTTCTTCATGAACAAAACTGGTGCACCCCACGGTGACACACTCGTCAAACATAACTGCACTGTAACAGACCATCAAGATGTATATGTAGCTCTAATAACTCATAAGGGGACATACTATATGGATACATAGAGATATGAGACACTCTTTGTTGTATCTCGATCCCAAAATCGATCTCTCGTCGAGGGGGTAAGGTTACAACCTCTTCTAGAAAGACATCTGGGTACTCTTCTATGACCCTAGGAAACACCAGCTGCTGAACCTCTGAAAAACTCAGTATTAGCTTAGCCATCATGGATGATAAGGATGAAACACACCTCACACCCATCCGAGGGTCTCGCTCGCTAATGAAAACCACTGTCTCTCTATTCACATCGAAGAACACAGCCTACCTCCTGAAGAAATCCATGATATCCTACACTGAATACAACCAATACATGCCAAGAATGAAATCATATGATTGTATTCTTAAACATATGAAATCTCCCCAAGATTGGTGCTGCCCCAACACTAGCTCACAATCTCTATGTACTTCAAAAAAGTCAGCTCGGCCTCTAACTGGTGTAGTCAATGCCAATGGCACTGGAAGCCTCTCTACCTCAAGTCCCAAAGCATGGACAAGGGTAGGTGATATGAAGAATTGTGTCACTACCGAATCAAATAAAGAATACACCAAGGTAGAAAATAAGAAAAGGGTACCTCTAACAATTTCTGGCTCTCCGGGAGCTGGAAAAGCAAAAGCATGAAGTTGACCACGACCTCCTCCACGACCTCTCTGACCTTGATGATGACCACCACCATGGCCACACTCTTCTCTATAAGGATGGGGAGCATCATGGGGCTGTCATCTGCCTTCCCCATCTACCATCTTCTGATCGATAGCTGGTGCAACCTACTACTGCTACCTTTACATGAACTGCCTCAAAGGAGGAACCTAGAGTGAAAAAACCGGTGCACGATGAAGACTATGAAAGGTCAAGAACTCTCACTGTTGATGACCTCAACCAACACAAGAAAAACAAGCACTTGATCCCTTGGAATAGGATTAAGAGATGCTTCCATCAGAGAAATGAGATGTTGAGGACTGGGACCTACCCCCGGCCGAATGTAAACTCTTCTACCCTGAAAACTGGGAACCCCAGACCACAACTCTACTTCATGAGGAATCATGATAACTCCCCTCTCGTGATGATATGGTTCTAAAAAATGTCCTCTCAATAACCTATACCCTTTATAGCACCTCAATATATGTCTTCAACATAAATGGGGTGACCTGGTGTTGGATCTCTGGATGAAAAGCCTCCTCAAAATTTCTTTCCCTACCATCCTCATCTAGCAACAGGTCTGAAGAATATCGTAAAAGGTTCCTAAAATAGATTCCAAAATAACTCACATTGGAGATCCCCTGTCGAAGGGTAAGAAGCTCCTATCAACTGGATGCCTTCACAGTCGAATAAAGAAAATCAAATCTAAAATTTTCTCGTAACTCCTCCCATGAGATCGTCGACTCCACACGATCCCCAAGGAACATGAACCACCACAATCTCACTAATCCACGCATAATTTTCACAACCAAGGACAACCAGTGCTCCTTTCAAGCACGGATCGAACTGAAGCCTATCTCAACCTCCTCCAACTAGTCTTCTGTGACTGTATCTGAAACAGATCCCTCGTACTTCTGTAGATTCTGGTGCTGAAACTCTCGGAGTGTCCTCCTCTAAGTGTCGTCTTCGTCAACCTCTACTCTATGGCAATATGCTGGCAAAGCCTTCTGGACATCTACTATGTGATCCTAACGAGGACGTTGACCTGGAGCTATACCTGTAAAATAAAAAATAGTTAGAGCTCCTAAATCTGGAATATGGAAGAATCGACATTAATTAATTAATTTTTTTATTCATTTTAGGTTAACCTATCCCAAGTTCTACCCATTCAAATACAGGAATAAAGATGAATGATGCATGATCCTTTCCTAGGTCTCTATCCTCAAACTAGTATCACCTCGTTTAGTAGACATTGTAAACTTAATGGTCCGTACATCAGATCATAGGGGGCCCTAAATTATTATGTCTCAACTGATCTCTAGTGTTTACATCACTTGCTAAACATGAATGACACTGTTTCCCTACCAACCCATGAAACCTAACCTATGCCTAACTCCAAACTCTATCTTATCACTCAACCAGACCTCTGATACGACTCTATCATGACCCCCTCCCCACATGGTGTACCCCTCCTGGGCCGATAATGTGAGACATAAGATAATGACCCTTGAGTCCCACCTCCAGTAGGCCCTGGGTTGGAGACTAGCACCAAGGGTATAGTAAGCACACAAATGGGAGGAATTACCCTCTATGAGAACACATGCTAAAGAGAGAGATAAGATAAACACCAACCAACTCCAACTCATACAAAAAAATAAATGAAATCCCAAGTACAAAGATGAAATGTCATGAAAAGCTACTACAATTGAAAGGGGAAACCTACAAGTACCCAAAAGAAAGTAAAAATAGTAGCAACCACATGCCTGAATAACTCCTATAAACCCAAGCTAGTAGAAACCAGCATGATCTCCAACCTACTCCAAGTGACCTGAAAAATATTTTATATATACATAGGTTGAGTATAACAATATACTCAGTAGGATCCTCCCCGGAGCCTCTCGTGCAAAAGTAAAGAAAGCATGCTAAAGCATAGTGAACAACAAGTGAAAATAACTCGTCACCTAAACAGGTATAATATGTTCCCAGCCTCACCATGGCTACTCTCACCAAGTAACACATACAAGAGTATATGATATAATAAAGAATATCAAGGGTAACCCACTACCACTTCCCCACTAGTTTTCTGCTTTGCCCCAACATCACACGTCCTAAGCTTTTCTCTCCAAAAAGGCTTACCCGTAGACTCTTGGGTGAAGCACCACAACATGTACCTCGTACAACAAAACCACCACGTCCACACAAGAAAGTAACCAGGTAGTTTCCAGGAGCCACCAAATCTCGTATAACATGTATCATATATCGGGATTTATACCTCAATCCATTACATCCCACACACAAAGTAAGAATCCTCAATCCATCCCATATTATACACATTACGCATATAGTAGTCCATAGGATAATCTATCCAGAATATATGTGTGTGAATAACCACAAGACATTATATCCCTCTACACACATATATGGGTAAAAATAACCGTTGTGCCTACCAGCACAAGTAACTACCAAGAGATGAGAGCAGGGCCAAAGGGGGTAGTCAGCCATCCATCCACCCACTAGAATGTTGGGGAAAACACCCATAGGGCTCAGAATCCTCAGAGTGTCAGTTGACCTAACTGACAAGGTAGAGTAGCGTATAAAAACATAAAAAGTACATAATATATTATAGCTCACAACCACACTATGTTCATAACCTAGTCTTAGACTCAACTGCAGCTAACGTCTCTCAGACTCCCGAATTCCACTTTTAAGACTAGGTATCCTATAAGAACACAACCATTTAAAGAGATTTATTACATTACTTCATTCCCTTTTTATCAGTTGCACTTTATTTTAATTAATTATTTAAACACTAATTAACCATTATCTATTTCCACATTATATTTCATTGGCATCACACCCTAATTCCAATGTCCCTTTAAATGGTAACCTCAGCATTGCATCCCAGCAATCTCCAACCCCATGGGTTAACATAATTTATTCAATTATTTATTTACAACATTAATTTACCATATTCCTTGGCATTCTATAAAAACATTTTATGCTACTAAAGAAAAGGGGGCTCAACATAGTGAGTATATTAACTACCCACAGAGTATTTTTCACCTATAGGTAGAGCGTGGACCCATCCTCCCTTGAGAATCTAAACACCGAAAGCACGTGTCATACACCGTGCATATTTTCCCATTTCAGAAGAAGGGTAAGCAAGACCATATGCCTTGAGTAGTGGGTAAAGTAAATAAGATAAACAACCCAAGAATCAGCAAGCATCCAAACATTCATATCCAACCCATTTCATCATCCTTAGTGTCCTCCCTGACACCCACATGCATAAACCGATGCATATCACCACTCTAGGTGTCAAAATTTTCCACTACTAGTAGGCCTCCATGCCCCCACATATCACAACATCTATCTAGGCTCACATCACAATACAAGTTGCAGGAAAAAACATCATATCAATTAGGCTTTGGCCATTAAACAAGCAAGAGGGTAGCTTAGAACCCTATAAAGAATTATCTTTTATCAAACAACCAGTTCTTTAATCCACCTTGGATTAACCGATTTATTATTTGTAGGTTCCAAATTCATAAACCCTAACCATTAAGCTATCACTAATAATTAAACATGATTACTGCACCAATTTGATTAACATCAAATTGCAATAATAAGAACCCGATTCATTTATATGCCTCTTTATCTTTATCCAAACAATTATTGATTGATTCCAGATTTACATTCATTACCAATTTCCATCAAGAATGAAAATCTAAACAAAGAAAGCATTGATATCACACTATCTAGAAAAATAAAAGGCAATAACATACAATCAGTATCAATTTATTTATCTGGTTCAAATATTTATTATGTCAATTACATTGTGATCCAGTGGGATAAAACATGATAACTATACAATTGCATGTAAAATATAAGAGAAGCAACAAATACCCTATGTCAAATGGTTCTTGACGTTCTTTATATGAGAACAAGCCACAAAACATGTTACGATCTCCTCCCCCCTTGACAGCTGTATCCACCCGAGGATGCAGATACACCACCACACCAGTCAACACCCAAGAAAAGTAAATTAGAAATATGGAGATAGAATTCCATAAAAGGTAAAGGAGAAATGAAAGGAGATGAACCCTAGAGAATGATGATAGAACATACCTTATATCGAAGATCGATCGATACTACTTGGTTGCACAAAAAAATAGAGGGAAACCAATCCAAGGAGGAAATTTTGATTGCACAACTCCTATGAGATGGAAGGAAAGGTTCGAGTGTCTCACACCCGAGAAAAAGGAGTAAGAATTAGGGAGAAAGATAACTTGTCCCTTTAGAAGATTTAACGGAGGAGCAGTTTAAGATATGCTGAATTTTCCATTAAAAGTGGATCATATTAAACCATGCTGTTTGACCAAGTAAAATCATCCCAAGCCTTTAAGAAATTAATATAAGAGTTATGGCCTTTGAATTGGCATTAGAGTCCTTAAAAAAGGATTTAAATGAATTTTACGTCAAAGGAAAGATCAAAGGGGCGAAAATATAGGAAGCTGGAAACACTGTTCATGAACACGAAAATTGTCAAAGGAAATAGAGGCTGTAGTTAGAACCTCACTATTCTAGAAACACTATACATAAATCTCACCATTCTAGAAACCCTGTTCATAAAACTCCCCAGTCTGGAAACACTGTTCCTAAACCTCACAGTTTTGGAAATGCTGTTCATAAACTCAAAATTTGGCAAAGGAAATATAGGATACCGTTGGAACCTCACGGTTCTGAAAACACTATTCATGAACTCAAAATTTGGAAAAGGAAATATAGGCTACCATTGGAACATCACTGTTCTAGAAACACTGTTGATGAACTCAAAATTTGGTAAAGGAAAGAGGTCACCGGTGCAACCTCATCATTGGAACCTCACCATTGAACTGTTCACATAAGGCTACTGATGACACTATTCAGATAAGGTCACCGTTGCACTATTAACCTAAGGCTACTGATGACACTGTTCACATAAGGTCGCCATTTCACTATTCACCCAAGGTTACCATTTCACTTTTCCCTTAAGACTACCGATGTCACTATTCACCTAAGGCTACCGATGCACTGTTCTCCTAAGGCTACCAATGCACTGTTCACATAACTAGAAATTTGGAAAAGTGTTGGGAGTAAGTAACCTTAACCTCCCGAAACACCTAAAACACCATATTTTCACAATGGAATGGACTAGAGATATCTGGGCCATTACATCAATACTAGATTAATCTCGTGTCATAGCCTAAATTATTCCCTAAGTAATATCATATCTTAATACCTACTTCTTACTAAATATTGAATTGTTAAAAGGTTCTATGATATCTCAGAACCTGATTTGACTCATGCCAGATTTTGAATAATCTCATCTGAGACCATTACTCAGAGTGCCATTATTTCTATTCTTTAATTTCACTTTTAAAATCCACATTTCCAAAGTTACCCATATCAAATCACGTAAGTAAGATGACCATGTTACCATTATTACTCCACAATAGAATTATGATGTTTAATTCTCTCACTCATAAGTATAATGACCATGTTACCATGTATACATATTATTAGAAAGACCGTATTCCCATTATCTTACTCATAAGTATGATGACCATGTTACCATTTGTACTTATCAATTTTGAATGACCTTGCTACCATTTGTTCAAACATAATTAATTCATAATTAATTATCCACATCAATCCCATTACTAATTCAACAATTAATTTAACAAAAAAAATCCACTAGTTAACTTAAAACTTAACCAAACATTTCAACCGTCATTAATTAATTAAATAAATTAATTAAAAAATTTCACAATTCATATCCCAATAATTAATTTTTCTAGAATTAATTATCCCATTATAAATCTCAACTCATCACAATTAATCCTGAAAGTAATTATCTAGATCATAATATCAAAGCACGTAATTAATTCAAAATTAATTATCTCAACTTAACCAATTCGATATCTCATAATTAATATTATGATTAATTATCTTACAATCCCTAAATTTCATAATAAATTTCTCAAATTAATTATCTAATAGGGATTCCCCTTTTTTTAATGATCAATTACTAAAACAATCATTTAGTTCAACAAATCTTTGATAAATCAATTTTTCAACCTAATTAACCCAATTTAAGAAAATCAATTGCTAAAGGATGCTAGAAATTATACAATTTTTCATATACATATAAAATCCATGACTATAGGAATTATATTTTATATCACCTACCTCGATTAATTGATGGATGTTCGCTCAACATAAATTCCAAAAATCTGAGCAGCGCAACGATGTAGATATGAGTTCAGGATCTAGATCCCTAAATCAAGATCAAGAATATAACGATCTAATAAACTAGGTATAGATATATAATCTTAGATATAGATATTTCCCAATAGGTTTAGATCTAAAGAAACAAAGGGTATCTCCCATCAAAAGATTAAGGAAAGCGAAGAATGAATGGGATATGTATCGAGATAAGATCAACTTATCGGGAGAAGAGTGGATCATCGATTAGGGATTTGAATCTTGAAGAACGGAGGTCAGACAACCCTGGAACCCCTATTAAAAGCTTTGGAATTTCCCAAAAACATTTAGTCTCGAGCCAAGGTCAAAATGAAGGTGTTTTGGGGGTTTGAGAGATTTTAAAATATTTTTTTGGGTAATTAAAAATCGTGAGCATAGTTTTTTGGGTAGGGGTGAATGGTTCGAAAAATCATGCTTCAATATTGCAGACCTCACTGTCTAGGGTCACATAGTTACCTAGGGTTGGGTTCATAGTTTTTTAAACCATGTAGACCTCTCTTCCTGGGTTCACATGGTTAGCTGGGCTGAGCACATGGTTTACCGTAATAGTGCACCAACCATGCACATGCCTTTTTCTCAAATTTCTTAACAACTCCCCCAAGCACACCCTAAGTCATAAATCCAAACAAAGGTACTTAAATAATCATAAAAAATACATGAATTAATGCCCAAGATATCTCTATAAAAGTTCAGGATCTTACACTTATACAAAAGGAATTATTTAGAATATCCTTCTTCACCTTAAGTTATTGGTATCTCGATTGAAGGATCAACTTGAAGAAGTATTATATCCCATGTTGTTAATAAATCAAGTCATTAATATATAATATATGATATATTTTTTTGATCATTTTAAGCTCATCATAATCAATACAATGACACATTGATCCATATTTTTTATTAACAAATAAGACTTAAGAACCCTATAGTGAAACACTAAGGAAAATAATACCCTTTTCCATATTCTTTTGTATTTTATTCTTTAACTATTTCTATTTAATGGGGGATATTTTTTAGGGACTCTTGTATATGAGGAAATATTTATTTATATGTTTTATAGAGAAATAATTTTCTTTATCAGGAGGGAGACCATAAAATAATTTAAGGAATACATCAGTATATTCCCATACAACGAGCATGTAATCAAGGGTGATCCTTTCCATTTTCTTGATCATTTGAGATAGATATTATTTCTTATAATGAAAAAATATACATTCATGAGAAATTTATTTAATGGGACACTCATAATTCTCCATACACTAAAATAAAATCAAAGAATTATTTGGGATATGAAAATAGAATTACCTCTCTCAACACTTGATATAGGCTCTATATAAAGACATCCAATCTATCCCCAGAGGATAATTAAATTTTAACAAAGGGAGTATAAAAAGGTTCACAGGGATATTATTACTAGAAATTATAATTTGGAAAGAGTTATATACTTAATATAAAATTATTGAAACACTAATTTTTTTGTTGACAACTTAACCTCCCTATCTTGAGGTGGTTTTTTGGATATTTTTACTAAACTTTAATGATATAAAAGAAGTCATATAACTAAAATTAAATAGAATATTTTCTATTTTTTAATTAATAAAAATTTTACTCATCACCACTTAATTTTTATGATCCACACCAGAAGTAATGATATTGCAAGCTCATCCTTAATCCCTTGGATTTGGAGGTTCTCTTCATCGGTTATTTTCAATGACCCTTGGCTTAGTGTGTTAACTCATATAATTTAAATGTTCCTTATAGTTGATGTAATGAAACAACAATATAGGATTGATTAGAACTTTACTTCCTTCTATATCATTGAATGAAAAATTTATGTCCCTTCGATATTATTAGTAAGATGGACTTATTTTATACACTTGAAGTATTACCCTGATCATTTAATGAAGTTTCCTGGATGATTCTTTCACACTTTTGACATATTGTTATTAGATATTCTTTCCTATAATATTTTTATTATTTAGACCATAAAATTTAAACTCCATACATATTTTGTTATCTCCCACCTCATGAGACCATTGAGAATCACTAATCTTCATCACAACCTTAAGGGAACATTCAAAAATTTCTTCATAGACATAAAATTCAGGAATTATTAAATATTTTAGGAGAATAATCTTTATGAAACTAAATAAATGATCAACCTTTCTTCCAGGGTCAATGAAAATTACATACACATAACTTGAAATCCTTGTGAAGTTTTCATCATAAGACCCAATTAATCTATCCTCCATTTTATTTATCTAAAGAAAAGAAATTATCATTTTTATATAGAGTGTGAGATGAAAATATTTAGGAAAAAAATAATTTGTTAAATTATTCTTATTCCCCAAATTCTACCTCTTCCTTGTGCTTTATATTATTGATTAAATCTTCCACTGGAGGATGAAAAATATCTTCTAAATGAAACCATTTATATGAAATTATAGGATATGAAGAAATATAAAAAGAGGGAGGACTTTGTTTTATAAATGACACAACCATAACTTTTATCACTCTTAGGAGAAGTAGGGAACTCCATATTGTTCAATTTATTATTTATAACTTGAGTGATTTGAAAAAGTATCACTATGAGGTTCTAAACTCCGAATACTATCATATTAGGAATCTTGTTTGTGAAATAACTACATTTACTATTTCATTGGTTTCTCACACAAGTTATCTTATTTGTATCCATTTTTAAAATAAAGGATTGTTAAGGATGGTAATACCAAAATTATAAAGAATATAAATGGAAAACTATGAACTTGGAAAGAATAAATCAAAAATTACTTATGCATAAAAAATTATGATCATATAAGTTTTAATCAAGTTCATTAATGGTTTAGATCATATTTATTTATCTAACCGAATCCCCCAAAATAAATAGACCTTACTCTGATATAGACTATAATGACCCTCATCATATACCCATAATATTAAATCATTTTCATCATAAATTACATATAATAAATCCAAAAAAGTAAGGGTATAATATCTTTGGAATATTATATGATTTTTTTAAAACAAACTAAGTAATATCTCATTTCTATATTAATTATTCACCCATTGATATTAACATTATCCTTTCAATTCATGAGATATCTTGGGGGAATATATAAAAAAGGGGTGAGCATAGGATCCCAGTAAGGGGGAATCAAATAACACATGAGGGTGTGATATCATCAACAATGGAATCATGATTGAGATAAATTATAAGTTGACACATATAAAAAATGTAAATAAGGAATGATATCATAAGAATATGTAAACATGAAATAATGAGAATTCATCCCAAAATAAAACTTGTCATAAAAATAAGTCTAGATTCACTACCAAGACATAATGGAATAATGTCCTTAGATAATTTCCCATGTACCATACATGGAATATCATGCGTAAAAATAATTACCAAATTGATTAGGGGATATATAATTATAGGTTCACTAATAATATTATAATATATTATGTTTATCTATTCCACATGGGGACATTGTTGTCTGAGTACTATTTCACAATAGCTTAATAGATTTGTGAATTGAATTCTTGAATTTCACACCAATTAAAAACTGTGCACTTATTATTCACTTTTGTTAATCATTTACATTAACTAGTTATGAAACAAATATAAAATTAATGTATATATCGTGACACAAGAAATTTTTATAGTGGTTCATGTATAATAGAACTTCCTTTAATCAACTCCATCAATACTTGATGTGAGTTTGATGTTTTTTATTTAGATCATTTCCTTGGGGATCACATGCCTTAGTGAAATAAGCATTTTATTATTTAAAAAAGGTACGATAGATTTTACTAGGATATCCATTTACACAACTAATTTGTAGCCTTCAAAACCAAAATCAGTATATGAAATGTTCACTAATAATAGAAATAAAATATGTAGTAATGAATACAGATTATTGTACAGTTGTGAGCTACTAAAACTAAAATATTATATAATTTATTCATCAGAAAATCTAATCCTTCAAAGTGTAGATTTGGTAGAAATTCACTAATTTCAATAGTAATTATCTTTTAAGAATAGGAAGTAATAAAATTATTATTCTTTATTCTTCTCATGATGAAAAAATAGATTGATTGTACATGAACATAAAGATCATGGTTTTTATAGTGTTATAATACTAGTTTACTTTTACTATCTATTTTATTCTCAAATGTTAAGAATGTTCATGTCGTTCATTTGAGGGAGGATATAAATGAAATATTTAGAAATACACTACTGAGGAGTTGGGTTTTCCCAACACTTTTATACCAATATTTCAATAGAATCGTTGGTATAGGGTTCCTTTACCAACAGTTTGAATAAACCGTTGGTAAAGGTTGAGTTAGGGAAGGATTTTCTAATAGTTTGAAGAAACCGTTCGGAAATCTACAAAATTTTCTCCTTTTACCAATGTTTTGTACAAACCAATGGTAAAGTCCATTATTTTCCCAACAGTTTTTAAAAACCATTGGGAAAGGTCCCCCCAAATGCAACAAAACCTCCCCCGATTACACAGAAGCAGATAACTCTGCATTTACCCCGATTTCTAGAAGCCCCTGTGCAGGTGAACCCTAACATGAGGTCTTCCATCTGATTGGCTGTAACTCCCCCATCCAGGTTATACTTCTTCAACCTCTTCCCAAATACAGACATAGAATCCCTCATTGAGGTAATTGACATGGTTGGTGTGTGGTCTACCAAATTATGTGAGCTAAGATGGTGAGTTGAGGTATCTTATCCATTTCTAGTGTTGTTCATCCCAACTATGAGCTAGTTATAAGGATATACCTCTATTCTCAACCTTTATCCATTTATTTCACTATCTAAAAATATCAAGTCATTATTCCCTATTTCTAGGGATTTTGGAAAATTTTATGATTCAAACTATTTGATATTGAATCAATGACTAATACTTGATTGGTAGATGTTTGTGAGTATATAGAATATGGTTTATAAACTATCCCTTAAAAGCATCACTGGTTTGTGTTCTTTATGATGTGTAGTTTCATTGAAATACTTTATTATTAATCACAAATTTAAAAATAAATGTTTTTGTCTATACTTTATGAAATTAAACCTTTTTATGACCCATGAACAAACTATTAGTGTATAATCCTAAAATTTATCCACCCATGGGGTGAACTTGACTTGGGGAACTAATTGGGTAATGAAATTTATGACCATAGGGGTGCCAAGAATGAGTTATTGAACACGAGTGAATGATTTGGGATGCCTTAACACATAATGGGACCTGAGGCTTGTACCTCTTATATGAGACCTATAGAAAATGAATATAAATAAATTTTAATTTAATTTTTGAGTACTAGTTCTTTGATTAATGATTTGGAATTCCTTGAAGAAATCAACCAAGGATTATTGTTAAAAACATAGCTTTTAATTCCATTTGGAAACCCCCTTGGATTCCGGATTATTTGGTTTAGAATACCTTGGGGAAATATACCCTGTATTCATAGTGATTATGATTTAGGAAGCCTTGGGGAAGTCCCCCGTGGATTCTAAGCTAGAGGCCACTCTATTTACATAGGATGAGAACTCCTTCCTCCCTATAAATCCATCTGAAGTCAATAAATATTTTAGTTCTACACTCCAAATCTGTAAGGATTAACTTAGTTTGAATGTTTTTTATCTATTATTCTTTGTTTCTATTTTGATTTGACCTAAACCAAGTGGTGACGTGTGTGGCATGACATAACCAATAAGTGTAGTTTGATTTGTTTTCTATTTTCATTTTATAATTCAAGTGTCATTAATATATGAATCAACTTGATTTGAAGTCTTCATAGCCACTCCTTTTATGTAGTTAGTGAATCATATCGACTAATGGAGGTGCTGGTGAGATGTATCCCCACTCAAAGATGGTAAATGGTTTCTTTAGTCATATTTTCTCAAGGTGGGTAATGGATATAAGGATGATCCATGTGATGGGATTGGGGATGGTTGGGGTAGTGGGGTAGGTGGTTTTCTTTTTTCTAGTGGGGTGATATGGTACTTTCTGTGGACTTTAGTTTGAGTGTTATGAAATGTACTAACTTTTCACAATATTTCCATTTTTTAGCATCAATAACTTATTTAAAAAACTCTCTTTTCACATTCTACATCTTTCATGAAAATCCTTCACTTTGTAATATCTTGAACAATGTTATATCAGGTCTATGGTGTCTTCTTGTACGTGATAAATGAAAAAATTACAAAACACATCTCACCTTAAATTTAGGCACACATAACTGAATTGGTATATCTTTACATTGTTTTAAAGTTCACTACATCAACTAGAAACTCTTTCCTTTATCATTTACATAAATATATTTTCTATTAAACTTCAATATTATTGAATTGATTATGACGAAATGACTTATGAAAATTATTTTTATAGAATGGATAGAATTTGGATGTATGAAACCAATATGATCTCAAGTGATTTTCAAAACAATTTGGAGAGATTTTTAGATTTTCCATTTCACAATTCTTCAGATAGTGGTCGCATACACTGCCCATGTTCCAATTGTGTTGGTAAACCTTGGTTGAGCCGTGAAGAAGTCAGCTACCACATAAAAAATATGATTTTCAAGAAAAATACTATGTGTGGTATCACAATGGGGAGAAAATGAAATCTAAAATTGCTGATGATTAAAATGAAAGGTCTGGACTGGAGAATTTGTTAGATGACCAGTTTCCATTTATTCGTCATCATAAAAAAGAAATGATTTCGACTCAAGAATATTTTGATATAAGAAAAGATGATGCATCTAATAAAAATGATGATATTGTCAGGGTGAAAAAAATGAATGATTCTGTCACGACTCCAGTATATCGACAATGCGATAAAATGAAAAATATGAAATTTTTAATCTGATTGTTTCATGGTAAAACTATGTATGTGATTTCTAATAAAGAAATCAATTACATTATTACCTTTTTGAATTATTTACTTTTAGATGATGTAGATATTGCCTCAAACCACTATATGGCTTGGAAGTTAGTTGAGGAACTTGGATTTTCAAGAAAGAAAACTCATGCTTGCTCCAAAGATTGCAGTTTATTCTGGGAGGAAACTGCTGAATGAAATGATTGTATAAAATGTGGCACATCCCACTGGAAGTCAAAATCTGATGGAACACCATCCCGCGTGCCACATAAAGTAATGTGGAACTTTCCATTGATCCCCAGACTCCATAATCTTTTTATGTCTGATGAAATATCAATAAAAATGAGATGGAATGATACCGAGAGAAAGAAGACTAATGATGAGTTGGTTCACCCTGTAGATGGATATGCATGGAATATATTTGATGCTCGATATCCTGATTTTTCATTTGATGTGTGTAATGTGAGGCTGGGTCTTTCATGCGACGGTTTTAATCTGTTTGGGTAGATGCTTACTTTACACAGCACATGACCAGTTTTTATACACATTTATAATCTTCCCCCACGGTTGTGTATGTAAAACCCTTTCACTTTCATGAGTATACTCATATCTGGACCTTCTGATCTCAACATTGATATTGAAATATACATGAAACCTTTAATTAAAGAGTTGAAACTTCTTTGGCATGTGGGTGTGCGCACATATGACACATATTCGAAAGACATATTTCAGATGCGTGCTGCACTTATGTGGAAAATCAATGATTTTATGGCTTATGGAATGTTGTCTGGATGGAGCATGAAGGGAAAATTGTCATGTCCTGTTTGTATAAAGAATACATGATCCAGAAGACTGAAACATTGCTGTAGTTTCAGTTTTATGGGACATCGATGATTCTTGCCAATGGACCATCCATATAGAAATAATCATCGAAGATTTGATAATACCATAGAGACCGATGACCCACCTCAGCGTATGTCTGGAACTAATGTGCTTAATGAATTGAATGATTTCAGTTTTCTATTCGGGAAGGGTCAAATGAAATATGGAAAGAAAAAGAATTTTTCCATTAAAACCTGTTACAATTGAAGGAAAAGAAGTATCTTTTTTATTTTCCTTATTGTTAAACCAATTTGTTACATAATTTCTTAGAATTAATGCACATTGAAAAGAATATACGTGAAATGTTTCTTTTGATACATCTAAATGTTAAGGAAAAGACAAAATATGATTTATGGTCTCGGTGTGACTTGGTGGATTGGGGCATCAGACCAGAATTTCATCCTGTGCGTATCAGTGAAAATAAATGGAAAGTTCCATGTGCTTCTTATGTAATTACACCTACGAAAAAAACAATTTCTGGAAGTATTAGAGACTATTAGAGTTCCTGATGGCTATTCAAGAAACATATCTAAACGGGTCAACGGAAGAGAGTTGAAGCTAAAATCTTTGAAGACTCATGATTATCACGTTCTTCTACATGAGTTGATTCCAATAGCAATCTATTATCTTTTGTCCAATAATGTAAGGGTGACTATTATTCAGTTGTGCCATTTGTTTAGAGATCTTTGTTCTAAGATGTTGTCCAAGTCTTTCTTGCAAAAAATGTTGACATATTCCCCATTATTTTTTGTGTGAATTGGAGAAAATATATCCTCCGTCATTTTTCACATGCATGCTGCATCTGACTGTCCATATTCCCACTGAAATAATTCTTGGAGGACCTATTTCTTTTCATTGTATGTATCCAAATAAAAGAAAAATGTAATCATTAAAGTCATATGTCTGAAACAGGAATCATCCTGAAGGTTCTATCGTGAACCGTTACTTGGATCCAGAATGTATGGATTTCTGTTTAATGTATTTGTATGATCTTACTACAAGAATGAACAGACCAATGAGAAATGAATAAGAACAGTATGAGAAAATTGAACCTAGTTTTCCATCACTTCCTCAAACATGAGGAATTCCTGGATCATATACATTGAAGACATTAATCCTTGAAGGGCAAGAGATGGCACATCGCACAATTTTGTTCAACTGTGATTTTTTCGATGACTACATTATGTAACTAAATTGAATATGTATATCTTACTTATATATCTGTTAAAATATTCATATTTTTATTATCTATAGGGAACATAAAACAATGATAAACAGAAAGCATCATTCTTTATCTTTGAGAAGAAGGGAGACTTTTCATACCAAAGAATTTTCTACTTGGTTAAAATTGAAGGTAAAAATATTACTGTTTAAAATAATAAAATAAATATTTAATTAAGTTTAATATTCATTTATATTGCATGTATTGAATTTTCCTTCTGACTCTGTCTCTGAGGAAATAAGAGCTTTGTATTTTAGTCATAATATCGTGGTTCGTGACTGTAAATCAATTTTTATCAATGGGTACAAATTTATTGTCACTAAATGAGAAAAGAACACGAGGACACAACATTATGGTGTTATGGTTACTGCCACAACAGATTGTTATGCCAGTGCATCAGATAGTAGACCGCGATTTGAAAATATGGGTTATTATGGAGTCATTGAAAAAATAATAATATTATATTATTACTCAGATGGACGAGTCACGATGATGAAATGCCATTGGTTTTATTCGATGAAGAGACACGGAAAATTTATTGACTATTATGAATTTAGAGTAATTAATATGTCTCTCACTCTTTCTACTGAAGAACCATATGTATTGGAATCCATGGATAAACAATTTTTTTATGTCAAAGACCAACTTCGACTTGAATTTGGTGTCATAGTTGAAGTATTTTCAAGACAAATTTTTTATGATGGTGATGATGGAATTGACACTTTCCCTTCTAACATTGGATCCAATCCATTTATTTCTTTTGATGACTCTAATAGCTCAATTGTCATAGTTTATTGTGAACCTGAATTTGTGGTGAAAAATATATAGAATCATCTATCCATGTTCTCAATTCTTTTGGTTTACCTCGAGTTGGGTTGTTAAGGTTGGTACTATTCAAATTTATTTAATATCGATTAAAAATATGTTGTATCTGACTTGAATATTTGTGAATTTTCAATGTTTATTGGTTGGAATTTTCATTTGAATTTCATTTTCTAATTTGGAATTGAACTATATTTAAACCTACAAAACCAACATTTTTAACTTGGTGAACATTTCAATGCTTCAACTGTGATTTGTATAAAATTTTTATGACTCTAAGACCTCTCTTTATTATTTTACCAGGTAATGAACATGATGGTTTGTATTCTTCTACAAAACATGTATTAAAACCTACATCATCTACCTGAGCTAAAGAAATTAAATTTTTCCTTAATTTTGACAACTGCTTTACCACTTATGAATCTGGTAGAGTCATCATTCCATTATTTTAATATACTGATGACACTTAGTAAATAATCATCCTACAAAAAATTAAATTTCTTTATTACATCTTGTACGATTTATTGACTTCATTATATATTTGTTCAAGCTCACCAAAAACAATGGTTAATTAAATTATCCATGAATCCTCATATTCTCTCTTTATTTTGTTTTTAGGTTTACACATTAGCTATCATTTTCTATTTACTTCCATATTTGTTTTCAAATGCAAGAAATGAAACCAATTGAAGATAGGTGACGAAAACAGATTATGGACAACAATCGTCACATGACTGAGCTGGGCATTCCACCACTAGTGCCTATAGTGAGTATTTTATTTCAAATGTATTTATTGAAATAATATATAATGTCATGTGATTAGTTTTTTAAACATTATTTCAAGACCCATATATTAGGAAACAATTATTTGATGAGCAACCTAGTAGTGGTGCCAGTACTCGGGGTGTTCATACGAGGGGGTGGTACGGGAGCTAGACGATCTGGTCGGCGTAGACGATTAGACCCTACCCCTCCCACTGACATACCATACATCCCACATTATGATCCTGGTGTGCCGTTAGGGACACACAAGATATTTAGGCCTCCCATGTTTTCACCACCCTTTACATCTGAGCCTCCTCACCCATCTGTACCATATCTGATGATGATTCCCACTCCCCATCCAGCATTTGGCCAGCCATCCCTGTCATCTTCTTTACCTTATGCTTCCTTCTCTCCAGGATTTTATATTCCATCTTCTTCGAATCCCGCTCCACCAGAGTCTATCCCTGTAGAGAAAACATTGGGACCCACTCCATTTGTAAAATGTGTTCCTTCAGTTTCTGTGGATCCAGTGTCTCCCATTGATCAGACTATCGCACATATACTTATAAAATCCTAACAAATTGTTACCCCATTATTTATTTTCATTATAACATGTATTGATAAAATAATTGTTTTTCTTTAATAACATATACATCTACTGATAGGAGGCGAGGGTGGGGCATACACGCATGCGTGCGGTGTGGAACCGCCACACACAGTTGATGGTGGACTATAATGAAGATAGTTAGATGATTGAAAAATCAGGGTATCAATGCCAGAGTTTTTTGGCGACGCTTAGAAAATACTCTAACATCATTCCTATCAACCCGCTCTCATGAAGACAACTGCCAAATGAAGTCAAGGACAAATCCTGGGCAGAGATATGGGTAAAAAAATCTGTTGTATTTAATGAAATATATTAATTTTTGTATTTATATGAATTAATATTTTTGTGTCATCTACGGTTTAATTTACCTGATGTTGAGGGTGCACGACAAACACATCTAAAGGATTTAGGTGAGCTTTTCAGATTTTATAAGCATGAGTTCTAAATTGGCTGGAATTCTAGAGTGGTCATAGAGTTAGAGGCAGTCCCTGTCGTGGATGATTTTTCATTAGAATAGTACTGATAGATGATTACTCATTGGAAGACTAGACAATTTACGGTATTAATCTAATTATAGATATTTAAATGAAAATTTTCTTGTTTTTTGTTAATACTAATTATTGAATTTTATTTAAGATGCATCTGGAAGAAATAAAAAAAATTGATGCTAAGAAATACGTCCACACATTGGGACATAATATGATTCCAAATCATGAGATACGACATGTATGACAGTTTATAATCTTTATTTATGACTTTCACTTTCTATTGCTTCCTCCATAATTTATTCGATTGCTAAAGTTGTTATATAATTTTAGTTATGCAATAACTATTTTTTTGGTATCCTATTTTTAATTATGGTTTCCTACATTCAGTGTCACTGTAGATGCATAAATTGAATATAGAAGGATGCGTGCCTCGAGCAAAACAGTTTTTTCTCGAGTTGAAAGAAGAAAGATGGAAGTGCGGTTAATGAATTTACTCACGAGAATATTTTAAGTTTTACTTTGTATATTTAAAATTTTAATCTCTATTTTTTAACTTAATAATCTATTTATATTTGTAACAGGCTGATTTAGAGGCACTTGTTTCCTAGAAACGTGACAATTTTGGGCCAAATGATCACTTACATCAGGTGTTGGGAGATGAGAACCATGGTAGAGTATGCTACCGACCTAGGGAGAGTGTAGTTCTGATGAGGTATTGACCCTCCACAGGTACTATTTGTAGTGGCACAGAGTTGCATTAGGTTAAGGAACTTGAAGAACAAGATGAAAAAGGGACATAGAGATGAAAGAATAGTCTGCTAGGGAAAACACTACATTAATGAAACTGATGGATGTTTTACATCCAACACTTACACTAGAGGCCAACACTGCTTGTGATGAATATATGTCATCGATGAATTTTATATATGGTGAACTAGGTGGTAGTTCTAGTGGTGGTCGAGATGATGGTAAAGAGGAGGCCGAGACGGAGGAGGAGGAGGGAGAGGAGGAGGCCGAGGCAGAGGAGGAGGACGAGGAGGAGGTCAAGGCAGAGAGGGAGGGTGATGAGGAGGCCGAGGTTGAGTACGAGGGTGAAGAGGAGGGAAAAGATGATGATGGGGACGATGATGAGGATGAGGGTGAGGGTGATGATGATGATGATGATAGGGATGGTGATGAGGGATAGATTTATTCATTACATTTTTGACTAATATTACTGACCTTTGATGTTTATTTATTTGTTGTGACTGAATATAGGTGTGATTAGGTAGGTCACGTTATCTTTATTTCTTTATCTATAAATAATAAAACTTGACATGATGATTTGTTGAGACTGATTCACCTCTCCCATAGACAGACCCCCACCACCTAGACACCCCCACCCCTGGAAAACCTGTACCCCCCCTGGACAGCCTCGCCACCCCCATGAACAGCCCACCCACCCCTATGGACAGCCCCTACCCTACGTTCATGGGTTGTCCAGTTGTGGGTGTTGATTTGAACATTGATAAAACATCGGTGGTTCCATACTATTTTTCTCCATAAATGAAGACTTAAATTTAATTATTGATAGGAAATGAGATTCTAAATGATTTAAATTATTATTTATATATTGTTAATGTTTTATTTTTAAAAATCATGGACGCTGTGAAATCCTCCTATTTTAATGAAATTTTAATTTTTTAGTGGAATTTAGAAAATTGGTGGTCTCTTTAGAAGTTGATATAATGAAATTATTTTTTTAACATTGAAATAATTTTCTTAGAAAATATGTAAATACCATCCTATGAACCCGGGACATCCCCCTAGACAGCCCCCCCCCCTCCCTGGACCCCATACAGCCCACTAGATAGCCCCATAGACATCCCCCCGGACAACCCCCACCCTCCTCCCTGGACCCCGGACAACCCATCAGACAGCCCCCCGGACAACCTCCCCACCCTCCTCCCTGGAACCCGGAAAACCCCCCCACCCTCTTCCCTGGACCCCAGACAGCCCCTCAGACAACCCCCAGACATCCCCCCAGACAGCCCCCCATGCATCCCCCACCCTCCTCCCTGGACCCCGGACAACCCCCCAGACAGCCCCCCAGATAGCCCCCTCCTCCCTGGACACTGAACAGCCCCCAGACAACCTCCCCACCCTCCTTCCTAGACCGCAGAAAACCCCCCCGGACAGTCCCCCCACCATCCTCCCTGGACCCTAGATAACCCCCCAGACAACCCCCACCCTCCTCCCTGGACCCCAGACATACCCCCCTTCCTGGACCCTGGAAAGCCCACCCCTCCTCCCCGGACCCCAGACAGCCCCCACCCTTCTCCCTGGACCCCGTACAACCCCCCTCCCCTCTCTCTGAACATATGAGTTTTTTTGTGTGCTATTAAAGGTGTTTTTTTGTGGTATTTGAAGTATTTTTTTATATGTTTTTTGTGCTATTTTTATGTTGGTGTATGCAATGAGGTGTATACAGTGTATTATGCAGTGTGTTATGCAGTGTGTTATATAGTGTCTCTGTTTTTTGTGGTATTTTTATTTGTGTTTTTTATGCAGGTGTATGCAGTGTATTATGCAGGCTATGCTATTTTTATGTGTCTATTTTTTAAGAAAGTCTGTTTTTATGTGTTTTTTTATGCAGGTGTATCTTGAGGTTGTTTCCAAAGTTTTGTGTGTTTGGGAACTCCCTGGACGACCCCCCTCCTTCCTGGACCTTGGACAACATCCCCTCCTCCCTGGAACCTGGACAACCCCCACCCTCCTTCCTGGACCCTGGACAGCACCCCCATCCTCCTCCATGGACCCCGGACAACCCCCCAACCCGACACCCCAATATTGGGAAAGCGTAAATTCGACATATATAAAACATCACGATAATTCACGAAAGGCTAAGGACCACCTACCCTGATTCTGGAGACAATCACACTCTTAATTCAGCATCGTGGATCCCAATCTAATCTCTCTTCAAGATTCAACCTAAATCCCAATAGAAAAGAGGGTTTTAGAGCTTCGTAAGAAGATGAGAGAAGAGTACAAACGCTAATTGAAAAGAGCAAGCAAGGAAGGGATTAGAATCACCTGGATCTTCAATCCACACTTGATGGCACTC
This sequence comes from Viscum album, assembly GCA_963277665.1. Lineage (NCBI taxonomy): Eukaryota > Viridiplantae > Streptophyta > Magnoliopsida > Santalales > Viscaceae > Viscum > Viscum album. The sequence goes on from OY728125.1 coordinate 565,174,725, forward strand.
AAAACGCCTAAGGATCGAAGGAGATCCACCATTAAGAGCCCTTGGGAGCTTTGGATTATGTTGATACTTTAGCACAAGGATCCATGGGTAATTTGTGATGTGTACGAGTCAACCCTGCCTCAATCCGATGCATGGTGTGGCCGGTACCACTCAAAGTGTCTCACTTTTATTTGAAATGGACAACATTTTAAGTAAAAACAACAACTCGGATACGGAAAACCGACCAAACACATTCAGATTCTATTGATACTTTAGGACAATGATCCGTGGGTCATTTCTGACATGTACGAGTCAACTTTTTCCCATTCCGCAGCATGGTGTGGCCGGTACCACTCAAACTGTCTCACTTTTATTTGAAATGGACATGATTTTAAGTGAAAACGACAACTTGCATATGAAAAACTGACCAAACTCTTTCTAATTGTATTGATACTTTAGGAAAATTATCCATGGGTCATTTGTGATGTGTAAGAGTCAACCCCGCCTCAATATGAGGCACGGTGTGGCCGATATCACTCAAAGTTTCTCTCTTTTGTTTAAAATGGACACTGTTTTAAGTAAAAACAACAGACATATGAAAAAAATGACCAAACGTATCCTGATTGTGTTGATACTTTAGCACAATGATCCATGAGTCATTTGTGACATGTACGAGTCAACCCCTCCTCAATCCGAGGCATGGTGTGTCTGGTACCACTCAAAGTGTCTCACCTTTATTTGAAATGGACAACATTTTATGTGAAAACAACAACTGGCATATGGAAAACTGACCGAACGCATTCGTATTGTGTTGAAACATTATGAAAACAATCCATGGGTCATATGTGATGTGTAAAAGTCAACCCCTCCTCAATCTAAGGTACGATTTTGCAGGTATCACACGAAGTTTTTTTCTTTTGTTTATAATGGACACCCTTTTAAGTAAAAACAACTGGCATACAACAAACTAGCCAAACACATTCGTATTGTTTTGATACTTTAACACAAGGATCCGTGGTTTATTTTTGACGTGTACAAGTCAAATCCACCTCAATATGAGGCATAGTGTGGTCGGTACCACTCAAAGTGTCTCACTTTTATTTGAAATGGACAAGATGTTAAGTGAAAACAACAAATGACATACGAAAAATTGACCAAACGCATTCAGATTCTATTGATACTTTATGAAAACGATCCATGGGTCATTTTTGACGTGTACGAGTCAACTTCGCCTCAATATGAGACATATTATGGACGGTATCACTCAAAGTTTATTTCTTTTGTTTAAAATGGACACTATTTTAAGTAAAAACAATAGGCATATGGAAAAATGACCAAACGTATTCGGATTGTGTTGATACTTTAGCACAAGGATCCATGGGTCATTTTTGACGTGTATGAGTCAACCCTGCCTCAATCTGAGGCACGATGTGGCCGGTATCACTAGAAGTGTCTGTCTTTTGTTTAAAATGGACATCATTTAATGTAAAAACAACTAGCATACGGAAAACCAACCAAATGTATTCTAGTTGTGTTGATACTTTAGAACAAGGATCCATGGGTCATTTTCGATGTGTACGAGTAAACCCCGCCTCAATATGAGGCACGGTGTGGCCGTTACCACTCAATGTGACTCACTTTTATTTGAAATGGACAACATTTTAAGTGAAAACAACAACTAGCATATGGAAAACCGACCAAATGCATTCAAATTGTGTTGATACTTTCGAACAACGATCCATGGCTCATATGTGACTTGTAAAAGTCAATCGTACCTCAATATAAGTCATGATGTGGCCGGTATCACTCGACGTTTCTTTCTTTTGTTTAAAATGGGCACCATTTTAAATAAAAATAACTGGCATATGGAAAACCGACCAAACTTATTCGGATTGTGTTGATACTTTATCACAAGGAACCATGGGTCATTTGTGATGTGTACGAGTCTACCCTACCTCAATATGAGGCACGATGTGGTAAGTACCACTCAAAGTTTCTCACTTTTATTTGAAATGGACAACATTTTAAGTGAAAATAACAACTGGAATACGTAAATCTAACGAAAAACATTATGATTCTATTGATACTTTAGCAAAATGATCCATGGGTCATTTTTGATGTGAGGTACCACTCAAGTTGTCTCACTTTTATTTGAAATGGACATGATTTTAAGTGAAAACAACAACTTTCATACGGAAAACTGACCAAATGCTTTTAGATTGTATTGATACTTCCATAAAATGATTCATGAGTAATTTGTGACATGTACAAGTCAACCCTGGCTCTATCTGAGGCATGGTGTGGCCAGTATCACTCTAAGTGTCTCTTTTTTTAAAAAAAAATTGGCATAATTTTAAGTAAAACCAAATGGGATACGGAAAACCAACCAAACGTATTTTGATTGTGTTGATACTTTAGAACAAAGATCCATGGGTCATGTGTGATATGTACGAGTCAACCGTGCCTCAATCCGAGTCATTGTGTGGCTAGTACCACTCAAAGTGTCTCACTTTTTTTTTGAAATGGACAAAATTTTAAGTGAAAACAACAAATGGCATACATAAAACTGACTAAACTCATTCGAATTCTATTTTCACTTTAGTAAAACAATCCATGGGTCATTTATTACATGTACGATTCAACCCCGCCTCAATCCGAGGCACAGTGTGGCCGGTATCACTCAAAGTGTCTTTCTTTTGTTTAAAATGGACACTCTTTTAAGTAAAAACAACTAGCATATGGAAAATCAACCAAACATATTCGTATTATGTTGATACTTTAGAAAAAGGATCCATCAATCATTTTTGACCTGTATGAGTCAACCCCGCCTCAATCCAAGGCACGGTGTGGCCAGTATCACTTGAAGTTTTTGTCTTTTGTTTAAAATGGACATCATTTTATGTAAAAACAACTGGCATATAGAAAACTGACAAAACATATTCAGATTTTGTTGATACTTTATCACAAGGATCCATGGGTCATTTTGGACATGTACGAGCCAACCTCGCCTCAATCCGAGGCACGGTGTGGCTGGTACCACTCAAAGTGTCTCACTTTTATTGGAAATGGACAACATTTTAAGTGAAAACAACAACTGGAATACAGAAAACCAACCAAATGCATTCATATTGTGTTTATACTTTTGGACAATGATCCATGGGTCATATGTGACTTGTACGAGTCATACACGTATCAATATGAAGCACGGTGTGGCTTGTATCACTCAAAATGTCTTTCTTTTGTTTAAAATGGACACCCTTTTAAATAAAAATAATTGGCATATGGAAAACTGACCAAACGTAATCGGATTGTGTTGATACTTTAGCATAAAGATTCATTGGTCATTTTTGATGTGTAAAAGTCAACCCCGCCTCAATCCGAGGCACGGTGTTGTCGGTACCACTCAACTTGTCTCGCTTTTATTTGAAATGGACATGATTTTAAATGAAAACAACAACTTGCATACGAAAAACCGAGAAAACAATTTCAGATTGTATTGATAGTTCAGAAAAAATATCCATGAGTCCTTTGTGACATGTATAGGTTATTCCCGTCTCAATCCGAGGCACGGTGTGGCCTGTATAACTCTAAGTGTCTCTCTTTTGTTTAAAATGGACATCATTTTATGTAAAACAAACTGGCATATGGAAAACCAGAAAACGTATACAGATTGTGTTGATACTTTATCACAATGATCCATGGTTAATTTTTGACATGTACGAGTCAACTCTGCCTCAATCCGAGGCACGTTGTGGCCAGTACCACTGAAAGTGTCTCACTTTTATTTGAAATGGACAACATTAAAAGTAAAAACAACAACTGGCATATGTAAAACCGATCAAACACATTCGTATTCTGTTGATACTTTAGGAAAATGATACATGGGTCATTTGTGACATGTAAGAGTCAACCCCGTATCAATCTAAGGCATGGTGTGGCCGGTATCACTCAAAGTGTATTTCTTTTGTTTAAAATGGACATTCTTTTAAGTTAAAACAACTGGAATACGGAAAACCGACCAAACATATTCAGATTGTGTTGATACTTTAGCACAAGGATCCATGGATCATTTTTGATAGGTATGAGTCAACCCTGCCTCAATTTGAGGCACAATGTGTCCGGTATCACTCGAAGTGTCTATCTATTGTTTAAAATGGACATCATTTTATGTAAAAAAAACTCTCATACGGAAAACTGACCAAATGTATTCAGATTGTGTTGATAATTTATAAAAAGGATCCATAGGTAATTTTTGATGTTTACGACTCAACCGCACCTCAATCTGAGGCACAGTGTAGCCGTTACCACTTAAAGTGTCTCACTTTTATTTGAAATGGACAACATTTTAAGTGAAAACTACAACTGGCATACAGAAAACTGACCAAACATATTCAGATTGTGTTGATAATTTCGAACAATAATCCATGGGTCATATGTGATGTGTAAGAGTCAACTGCACCTCAATCAGAGGCATGTTGTGGCTGGTATCACTCAAAGTGTCTTTCTTTTCTTTAAAGTGGACACCCATTTAAGTAAAAACAACTGGAATACGAAAAACTGACCAAACGTATTCATATTGTGTTGATACTTTAGAAGAAGGATCCATAGGTCATTTTTGAAGTCTATGAGTCAACCTTACCTTAATTCTAGGAACGGTGTGGCTGTTACCACTCAAATAGTGTCACTTTTATTTGAAATGGGCAACATTTTAAGTGGAAAAAAAACTGGCATACGTAAAACTGGCCAAATGCATTCGGATTCTATTTATACTTTAGGAAAATGTTCCATGGGTCATTTGTAACGTGTACGCTTCAACCCCACCTCAATCCGAGGCACGGTGTGGCCGGTACCACTCAAACTGTCTCACTTTTATTTAAAATGAACATGATTTTAAGTGAAAACAACAACTTGCATAAAAAAAACTAACTAAATGATTTTATATTGTTTTTATACTTCCGGAGAGTTATCCATGAGTAATTTGTGATGTGTATGAGTCAACCCCAGCTCAATTCGAGGAACGGTGTGGCCAGTATCACTCTATGCATCTCTCTTTTGTTTAAAATGGACATCATTTTAAGTAAAAACAACTGACATATGGAAAACTTACCAAACGTATTCATATTGTGTTGATACTTTAGAACAATGATCCATGGGTCATTTTTTATGTGTATGAGTCAACCCTGCCTCAATCTGAGGCATGGTGTGTCTGGTACCACTCAAAGTGTCTCAGTTTTATTTGAAATGGACAACATTTTACGTGAAAGCAACAACTGGCATACGTAAAACCGACCAAACACATTCAGATTGTGTTGATACTTTAGTACAACGATCCATGGGTCATATTTGACTTGTACGAGTCAACCTCACCTCAATCCGAGGCATGGTGTGGCTAGTATCACTCAAAGTGTTTGTTTTTTGTTTAAAATGGACATAATTTTAATTAAAAACAACTGGCATACGAAAAACTAACCAAACATATTTGGATTGTGTTGATACATTAGAATAAGGATCCATGGTCTAACCTCACATAATCCACTTCTCATGTGAGTAACTCCTGCCCCTATTCTAAAACACATGACACTTAATACGCCAAGAAAAACTACATTTTCAAAGTCACACAAGATCATTTATACACACCCATTATCATTATCACTATGTTCAAAGACACCTGCCCCAAACCATGTGTAACGCCCCGACCCCAGCTACCCAGAGCCGGTGCGTTACCTCGTAACATTGGCATGATCACAAAAGATCAAGTCTCGAAAGACCGATTAGTTTAGTAGCCTTGGAAACACTAGATACATTCATAAGTCTTACATTACATCATAAAGTGAAAAACTAATAACAAAGTCTCCATATTCCACACTCATATCCTCTTCTGACTATCCCTGTAGGTCATTCATAAAATACTTCTTCACATCCTGGAAAATATTAAAACATTGAAAGGGGTGAGCTCAGATGCTTAGTAAGGATAACAATATTGCGGAAGCTTTCATAAATAAACATAAACATTTAAGGCAATGTATAACTAAAACAAAAGCCTTTTAAACTTGAACATCAACATAATATGGCAAAAATAAAATGAGATAATTCCATTTACTACTTCACATGGATATTCTACTGGTCGAATAATCACATGCAATATCAATAACCACTTTCATAATGATGGAATGCATAATGCCAGACATTCTGAAACATTTTGTCAAGGCCTCGGCCAAGACGTCTAAAATGATTAAGGCCTCGGCCAAAACCATAAATCAAATTGGGAAAGGGCCTCGGCCAATTCCATGTCTAGTTGTCTCATGAGACCTACCGATGCATTTAGGAGCTATAGCGGGCTCCACTCGTCACTTATTAAGTCCAATACATTCCTCATATGAATAGGTTTAAACATATCATAAACCATAACATAATCGTATCACATAAAACATGCATAAAGGAAACATAACATTTCCACATTTAAATCACAAGATATCAATACAACACATTGATGTAATAAAAACTCTTTCAAAACCATTTTCAATACCAAAATAAAAGAAAGTTAAAAATTTGTATTTATTTTTCATTAAAAAAAATGATGTCTTGTAGAGGAAGCCGAAACTCAAATAATGGTCACGGCGGCGGAGAAGTCGTTGTCGCCGAATATTTATGCAAAGAAAAACATTCCCTTTTTGTCGTTTAGTAAAACGCTTCGTATAAAAAAAAGATTCCTTTTGAATAAATGTAAAAGTCAAAGGGGTTTATACACCGTATAAAAGAAAGTTGTGTATAAAACCAAATATGCCTCAATGAAATGGGATTGAGACGAAGTCCTTAAAAAGATCATTTTTTTTAATAGAGTACATCTATAATGTGTATTCACTATAAGTACACATAAATAATGTAAAAATACAAGATAGGACATAATAATATCATGACATAATTTGAAAGTAGGAGATTGACCCAAAGAATAGAAATTGGGTTAAGAAGTTCCCTTACCTCGTGTCTGACTTGACTCAACTGTTCTTTAACCTCCTGAATAATAAACTAGAGTTAATATATACCTTATTAAGAACCATTTTTAATTTAATTATCCTTTTTATATCACTTATTACAATGTTATGAACATTATGTAATTATTTAAGTTAATAACGGTCATTTTGTCGATCTTTGGTACTTGAGTCAACAATAAACTTCTTATAATTACAAGTTGTTTATGTGGTAGAATATCCATTATCTCCAGAATTATATTCAAGATTTATATGTCATATATATATCATATATATCCAGTATATACATTCATTTATAATATTACGTAACATTTAGAGGTAAGAAATGAAATGCACCGTTCATGGAGACGGTCAGCCGTACGTACGCATGAACGCTACTTTCATTTCTATTTCGTATTTAATGGAATGAAATCATAATTATATAAATTTATAATATAATTACAGTATAATATAGTGTATAATACCATTTAATCCATCCTTTATACATCCCACATATGGCATTAACGATTCAAATCACTTTGAGGGGGCGGTAGTCCGCACTTCCTAAAATGAAATTATCACGTTTTACCCATAATGGAAATCATAAAGTATGCCATAAATGAGAAATACATAAGCATAAGTAAAAGATAAACATATTATATATCATATATAAATATAGTGACATCTTAATGGCCACCTTTGAAGGTGTTATATGAGTATTGAACAATCATCGTTTCGTGAGGCAGAAATTCGCCATCCACAGAAACCATATGTTCTTTAACCATTAGATGTAGGTGTGTGTAAGTGTATCTCGAATCCTTCTTATAACAACATCCTAGTATATTTAGGATACTGGTGTTGTTACAAAAGAAATTAATAAAAAGAGTTTAGGGGGTTGGAGAAGAAAAACAAAACAAAACAACATTAGAGAAGACATTACCTCAAAATTGGGTAACTCTTTTTGATTTGAGCCAAAGGATTCCTTGGGAAGAGTTCTGCCCAAAGTGATGCTTCTAGGAGTAATAGGGGGAAGTTGGGAGAGTATTTGGGAAGAGGTTGGCCGATCCAAATGGCTTTAAAGTGTGAATGAGGTGGTAGAGGTGGGTGCCTTTTATAAGAGGAGAGGAGGGGAACTCTTGGAAAGTAATGAAATATTACTTTATTATACAATGCTTCTCGGATTCTAAAGGTCCCACACTTATATAATTCAAGTCTAAGGTGATAAGGGTTAGAAATATACCCATACAATAGTCTTTGGACAAGTGTAAGCCTTGGATTGTACATTATCTTTTCATTTTATTAAAATCGTTAAATAATGAGGTCATCGTTGCATCATAATGATGTCATAAATAATTTAATTTATTTAATGTATAAAAATTATAAAAAAAATACTATGATGTAGTAAATCTTTTTATCTTTCCAATGACTATTTATAGTCAAAAAGATGACTTGTATAACCCCATGTAAAATATGTTTTAGTAAAACATTTCATGTTTGTGTCATTTTTTACTTTAACATTAAATAAAAGGTATTTATGTAATTTTCCAACAAAAGTGACTCCATGGGGTCCTCAAGTTGACCCATGGATTTTCTTGGTCGGCCGTGACACATCCAATGAGGTTAGGACATGTGTCAAGCTCATATCATATTATTAAAACATTATTTTTACCTTAAACTACACTAATTACCTCTAATCGCGATTAAGAACTTAAAAGTTACTATTCACCAAAAAGTTTTTTTATCCCATTGAACCACATTTTACATCCTAATGACAATCATGTATATCATATTTTTGAAATTCAAAACACATAAGTGGTAATATTTCATTTAAACTAAAAATCAGTTATTTAACTACCACTTAGTGGTTTCACTATTCATCAAAAATTGAAGTTTTTCAGAACAATGCCAAAATTTCACCCTAAGCTATAATTGATATTCCGAATTCAAAAATGATGTCTATTTATAAAATTACAAAAATATAATTTGCATTAATTAATTTTATAATTAATTCCCGCTGTCACAACAAATAGCGTGTTTTTAAGAAACAGTTTATATCAAAAGATTGACAATTGTTTATGTCCAATTTCAAAGTGAAATTAATTATAATGAACACCATTGGACAACATGGTAAAAATATATTCTAATTATACTTTAAAACCACTCAATAGTATAACTTATCACTATAAATTATTTTGATTAAAAAAGTTGTTTTAAGTATTTTTCACTATTCATAAAAATTTTGAAGTTCTCAGAAAATTACAAAAAATTCAACATAGGCTAATTTCAATATTAGGAATAAAAAAATGAATTTTGTTTTGAAATATAAATTTTATATAATTTCAAAAAGTGGTTATTACTATTCATAATGGCTACTTTGATTAGTCACGGTGTTTTAGAACTCGAACTTGCGTACAATGCAAGCTATTGAATTATTGAAAGAGAGGCGTATCATGGAAGCTCGGGGTGTCACATTCTCCCCTCCTTCAATAAATTGCATCCTCACAATTTGATATTTTTCTTTGAAAATAAAAGGTTAAAAATAGAAAATACCTTTGTGGAAAACCCACATCGGAAATAAGGTTAATAAAATTTAGCCTTAATAAGAGGGAAATGGAAATAAGAAAGTCACCACCAAATTATGATCTCGATAAGGAGAACATTGGTGGAAATTAGAGACATATAATTGGAGGAAAAACGTAAATATTTGTAGGGAGTGATTGAGGTCATCAATCACAATCAACTGTCAAATTGAGGGCCTCAAAGCCTTAAATCTATGTTGATTTAAAATATCATCAGTTCAACAAGACATAAGGTATTAGGATAACACATTTTTTGTTTTAATATCCCTTTACTAAAGTTTAAGAATTAATTTATTCATTGAATAAGAGATATGTATATATATATTTATGCTTGAAAATTAGAGTTTCAACCTTCAACTCATCTTTCACTCAAAAAGATAATAGAACTCAAAAATATTATACTTATCCTAATTGTATAAGGTTCCAAATGTTAACACATACCATTTAGATTAGTAAAATTATATTGTAATAACCAGGGACTTCCTGTAGGCTAGTGGTAGGAAATAAAGGCCTGTCGCACTATGGTTGTGGGTTCGATTCCTACAGCTTTGTCCGACGCGACAGGTTATGCCCCACCCTGCAGGTTGTCCTTTTCCTAAAACTATAGTATTATAATATTCCAAAAATAATCTTCAGAAATGTTTTTACCTTAAACAATACTATCCAAAGATCAACTTAATCCATTCCAACCTTTATAGTTATCCAAAATACCTCTGTCCAGACTTTCTCTAAAAGGTCTCTTAATTCCAAAATCAATTTATCAGATTCCCCAAACAAAGTAAAGTTTCTATTATTGTCACATAATAAAAATATGATTACCTTAATCATATTAAAACCTTAATGAAAACAACATGTACTGAAATACAATCCTTATATATATCACATTATTCTTATAACCATAATCTAGTTCTTGAGTCCAAAAACACAAATACAATAATTATTCAACTTCATCTGTAGTAACAACATAAGCTTGGCCTTGATCTCTTGGCCTTTTCTGAGGTATGTTTTCCAGACGCTTAGGACGTTCATTTGCATAATTTCCCATTTCCCTACAATTGTAGCATTCAACATTGATAGCCTATTTCTTTCCCTTGCAATCACGTGCCTGGTGACCTTTTTCTCCACATTTATAACAAACTCCCATTCCTTTTAGGAAAGTACCAGGGTGATTCTTCCCACAATTATCACATAATGGAAAATCCTTCTTTCCCTTTTTCCCTTTATCTGTCTCTTGTTCCACAATTCTCTTCTTCTCTTGCTTTACTTTGTTGTCATAAGACTTAGAGAATTCATTTTCTGTCTTGATAGAACATGAGACAATGTCTTCGTACGACGAGAAAGATTGCGAGACTAAGGCTCGACGGAGAAAAGGTTTTAACAGAAAAGATCAATCTTACTTCTTGGGTTACGTATATAATCTGCAGCATGCCTCGCTAACCTTGTAAAGTTGAATTCATACTTTGCGACATTCTCATCCTCCTTCTGCCTCAGACTCAGAAATTGCCTTTCCATATCTGCTCGATGGCCACAAGGATAGTATTTTTCTAGGAAAAGCTCTTTGAACTCCCTCCATTCCATATTCTATACGTCATCATCTTCCTTTGTGTTTTGAATCAGCGACCACCACTGATCGGCATCTCCAGTGAGGCGGTAAACTACCATGACAACCTTCTCCCTTTCTTTACTCCCCAAGGCATGGAATATTTTCTCTAAGGAGTTTATCCATTGCTCAGCTACTAATGGATTTGTACCCCCATTAAATGTTGGCGGTTGTTGCCTCATGAAGCGGTCTAACATTGATCCTCCACATTGCGGATCAGGGTTCTCCATACGAGTAAGGTTATTATTCATAACCTGAGTGAGTTGTCCCAGTATGGTAATAAGTTGATCAGCACCAGTTGTATCTCCAGCTCCACAATAATTATCTTGAGCAGGAGGGAAATCCCTACACGGAGTGCGTGCATTGATACAGTTTCCATTCCTTCCACTAGGTGCCATTTCTAAACAATGGCATAAACTATATTAGTTTATGAATCAAAATACATAATTCCATACTTGTAAGATACTTAACATAAATTGAACTATTTATGGATATAATCCATAAAAATGTTTTCTTTGAGGAAGTATATACTCATAACCCTTCATAGTGGTTTGTAAAGAAAATGAGAATTATCCTAAGCATATCCCCCGGGAGTGTCGTAACCAAGAGTGCAGTAAGGCCCGTTGTCGTGCACCAGTTCCCGTTCGAGTCTAGCTCAAAGCGGTATTTTCGGGTTTTACCCCTAGGTACATCTGTGCAAGATCCGCCTATACCTGCTCGTATCTAGACAGGGATGTATTTCTCGGAAAACTCACAACATCTCTACGATACCAAAATTCTAGGAAGTTCTTCTATACTAATACTCAAAGTCTATCTTCGGGTTATGTGCTCTAATCGGAGTTTATCTAAATCTAGCTTCCAAGGTTAGTACTAAACTGCCTCTGATACCAACTGTAATGCCCCGACCCCAGCTACCCGGAGCCGGTGCGTTACCTCGTAACATTGACATGATCACAAAAGATCAAGTCTCGAAAGACCGATTAGTTTATAGCCTTGGAAACACTAGATACATTCATAATTATTACATTACATCATAAAGTGAAAAACTAATAACAAAGTCTCCATAGTCCACACTCATATCCTCTTCTGACTATCCCTGTAGGTCATTCATAAAATACTTCTTCACATCCTGGAAAATATTAAAACATTGAAAGGGGTGAGCTCAGATGCTCAGTAAGGATAACAATATTGCGGAAGCTTTCATAAATAAACATAAACATTTAAGGCAATGTATAACTAAAACAAAAGCCTTTTAAACTTGAACATCAACATAATATGGAACAAATAAAATGATATAATTCCATTTACTACTTCACATGGATATTCTACTGGTCTAATAATCACATGCAATATCAATAACCACTTTCATAATGATGGAATGCATAATGCCAGACATTCTGAAACATTTTGTCAAGGCCTCGGCCAAGACGTCTAAAATGATTAAGGCCTCGGCCAAAACCATAAATCAAATTGGGAAATGGCCTCGGCCAATTCCACATCTAGTTGTCTCATGACACATACCGATGCATCGAGGAGCTATAGCGGGCTCCACCCGTCACTTATTAAGTCCAATACATTCCTCATATGAATAGGTTTAAACATATCATAAACCATAACATAATCGTATCACATAAAACATGCATAAAGGAAACATAAAATTTCCACATTTAAATCACAAGATATCAATACAACACATTGATATAATAAAAACGCTTTCAAAACAATTTTCAATACCAAAATAAAAGAAAGTTAAAAATTTGTATTTATTTTTCATTAAAAAAAATGATGTCTTGTAGAGGAAGCTGAAACTCAAATAATGGTCACGGCGGCGGAGAAGTCGTTGTCGCCGCATATGTATGGAAAGAAAAACATTCCCTTTTTGTCGTTTAGTAAAACTCTTCGTATAAAAAAAGATTCCTTTTGAATAAACGTAAAATTCAAAGGGGTTTATACACCGTATAAAAGAAAGTTGTGTATAAAACCAAATATGCCTCAATGAAAGGGGATTGAGACGAAGTCGTTAAAAAGATCATTTTTTTAAATAGAGTACATCTATAATGTTTATTCACTATAAGTACACATAAATAATGTAAAAATACAAGATATGACATAATAATATCATGACATAATTTGAAAGTAGGAGATTAACCCAAAGAATAGAAATTGGGTTAAGAAGTTCCCTTACCTCGTGTCTGACTTGACTCAACCGTTCTTTAACCTCCTAAATAATAAACTAGAGTTAATATATACCTTATTAAGAACCATTTTTAATTTCATTATCCTTTTTATATCACTTATTACAATGTTATGAACAGTATGTAATTATTTAAGTTAATAACGGTCGTTTTGTCGATCTTTGGTACTTGAGTCAACAATAAACTTCTTATAATTACAAGTTGTTTATGTGGTAGAATATCCATTATATCCAGAATTATATTCACAATTTAGATGTCATATATATATCATATATATCCAGTATATATATTCATTTATAATATTACGTAACATTTAGAGGTAAGAAATGAAATGCACCGTTCATGGAGACGGTAAGCCGTACGTATGCATGAATGCTACTTTCATTTCTATTTCGTATTTAATGGAATGAAATAATAATGATATAAATGTATAATATAATTCCAGTATAATATAGTGTATAATACCATTTACTCCATCCTTTATACATCCCAAATATGGCATTAACGATTCAAATCACTTTGAGGGGGCGGTAGTCCGCACTTCCTAAAATGAAATTATCGCGTTTTACCCATAATGGAAATCATAAAGTATGACATAAATGAGAAATACAGAAGAATAAGTAAAACATAAACATATTATATATCATATATAAATATAGTGACATCTTAATGGCCACCTTTGAAGGTGTTATATGAGTGTTGAACAATCATCGTTTCGTGAGGCAGAAATTCGCCATCCATAGAAACCGTATGTTCTTTAACCATTAGATGTAGGTGTGTGTAAGTGTATCTCGAATCCTTCTTATAACAACATACTAGTATATTTAGGATACTGGTGTTGTTACAAAAGAAATGAATAAAAAGAGTTTAGGGGGTTGGAGAAGAAAAATAAAACAAAACAACATTAGAGAAGACATTACCTCAAAATCGGGTAACTCTTTTTGATTCGAGCCAAAGGATTCCTTGGGAAGCGTTATTCCCAAAGTGAGGCTTCTAGGAGTAATAGGGGGAAGTTGGGAGAGTATTTGGGAAGAGTTTGGCCGAGCCAAATGGCTTGAAAGTGTGAATGAGGTGGTAGAGGTGGAGGCCTTTTATAAGAGGAGAGGAGGGGCACTCTTGGAAAGTAATGAAATATTACTTTATTATACAATACTTTTCGGATTCTAAAGGTCCCAAACTTATATAATTCGAGGCTAAGGTGATAAGGGTTCGAAATATACCCATCCAATAGTCTTTGGACAAGTTTAAGCCTTGGATTGTACATTATCTTTTCATTTTATTAAAATCGTTAAATAATGAGGTCATCGCTGCATCATAATGATGTCAAAAATAATTTAATTTATTTAATGTCTAAAAATTATAAAAAAAATACTATGATGTAGTAAATCTTTTTAGCTTTCCAATTACTATTTATAGTCAAAAATATGACTTGTATAACCCCATGTAAAAGTTTTTTTAGTAAAACATTTTATGTTTGTGTCATTTTTTACTTTAACATTAAATAAAAGGTATTTATGTCATTTTCCAACTAAAGTGACTCCATGGGGTCCCCAAGTTGACCCATGGATTTTCTTGGTCGGCCATGACACATACAATGAGGTTAGGACATGTTTCAAGCTCATCTCATATTATTCAAACATTATTTTTACCTTAAACTACACTAATTACCTCTAATCACGATTAAGAACTTAAAAGTTACTATTCACCAAAAAATTATTTTAATCCCATTGAACCACATTTTACATCCTAATGACAATAATGTATATCAGATTTTTGAAATTCAAAACACAGAAGTGGTAATATTTCATTTAAACTAAAAATCAGTTATTTAACTACCACTTAGTGGTTTCACTATTCATCAAAAATTGAAGTTTTTCAGAACAATGCCAAAATTTCACCCTAAGCTATAATTGATATTCCGAATTTAAAAATGATGTCTATTTAAAAAATTCCAAAAATATAAGTTGCATTAATTAATTTTATAATTAATTCCCGCTGTCACAACAAATAGCGTGTTTTTAAGAAACAATTTATATCAAAAGATTGGCAATTTTTTATGTCCAATTTCAAAGTGAAATTAATTATAATGAACACCATTGGATAACATGGTAAAAATATATTCTAATTATACTTTAAAACCACTCAATAGTATAACTTATCACTATAAATTATTTTTATTAAAAAAGTTGTTTTAAGTATTTTTCACTATTCATAAAAATTTTGAAGTTCTCAGAAAATTACAAAAAATTCAACATAGGCTAATTTCAATATTAGGAATACAAAAATGAATTCCATTTTGAAATATAAATTTTCTATAATTTCAAAAAGTGTTTATTACTATTCATAACTGCTACTTTGATTCGTCGCGGTGTTTTAGAACTCGAACTTGCGTACAATGCAAGCTATTGCATTATTGAAAGAGAGGCGTATCGTGGAAGCTTGGGGTGTTACACCATGGGGCATTATATTTGTGTTTTGTTGAAGTCATTTATCCATTTCTTTATTTTGGGGTTATTAGCTTCTTCTTTCTGAATTCAATCATGCATATGTTATACAAAATGAAATTTTTTATGTATTCTTAATTCTGTAAAACACATATAATTATGTATTCAGTTTTATTATGTATTTTATTCATAATTGATAATTAAATTATGTATGTATTTAATTCAATATTAAATTATGAATTGAATTCTGGATTGCACATGTTATTGTCATCTCAATTCTGAATTGAATTCTAAATCAATTATGTATGTTTATAATTACCTTATGAATTATGTTTTAGTTCTGTATGTGTATAGTTGCAGGTTGCATTATGGGTTAAATATATATGAATTAATTGTGTATATGTATGTGTTATAGTTGGTTATTGCAGGTAATTGGAGTTGGGGAAGTTGGAAATGCAGAAAGGGCAGCCTTCTAATGGAAATCACAGAGCAACAAGCTGCTTCCTGAATTGCACAGCAAATCCCATGCCAATGGTTTACAACCGTTGGCATAGAGATGTGAATGTGTTTTATACCAATGGTTATAAGAGAACCATCGGTAAAAACACTTTCCCAATGGTTTAAAAACTGTTGGGATATAGGTGAAATGTTTAGATATACCAACGGTTTTTGTAAACCATTGGTAAAAATCTTTACAAAACTATATTCCAACAGTTTGAAACAGTTTGAATAGTATGTTTACCAACAGTTTCAAACTGTTAGTGAAAAGTTATACCAACAGTTTGACATAACCATTGGTATAATTTAGATTTCCTAACATATACCAATGATTTTCCAGAAACCATTTGCGTATGTTTTTCCCTACGGCTTACTTACCTACGGTTTGGATAACCGTTGGTATATATTATACCAACAATTATCCATCCTTTACCAATGATTTGGAAGTGTTGGTAAAGGGTTCATTTCGAGTAGTGATAAATATAGTTAAAAAACGTTTGAAATATATTCCATGAAAATATATTTTTATATAATCATTGTGAGACCTATCTTGAGTACTAACTAAAATTAAAATTAATTTTAGACTTGATGAATACTTATTAAAATATCTTATAGTTTGATAAAAATGAATCATGATTAAAATTATTCTATAAATCAAAGACTATTAAAACCTGTAAACAATAATTTAATTTAAAATATTATAATTCCATAAGATTCATCTCTTTACTTCATAAGAGTATATTAGTTTCTATTAGAGTAAACTGATTTCCATAAAAATAAACTGATTTCTATAAGATTAAATTTATTTTCATAAGTGTAAACTGATTTTTGTAAGTGTAAACTGATTTTTGTAAGTGTAAACATATTTTTGTAAGTCTAAAATACTTTTTTCAAAATCCAAAGTGACTTTCAACCTCCATAAGATTAATTTATTCTCATTATAATATTCATCAAATACATAATATATTTTCACTAAAAATAGAATAAAAATTGATTAATAATATCATAATGAAATTTTTTTAAGTAAAAATAAATAACTATAAATTCACCCAAAGTAGATTTATGATTAAATTATAAAATGGATTTTAGGAGAATCAAAACATATGATAAAATTTGATATGTTGGATCAGCATCAATTTTTACAATAATCCTCACATTTTTGATAATAAAAAAACCCATAAAATTTAAACATAAAATTTTACATATTAAACAAGTATATACAAGAATATTTAATAGGAATATAATTATGGGTTAATCTGAAATTTTGAGTTTACTATTATTTATAACCCTTTTATGACATGAGAAAATATAGAACAGTGGGTATAACACATTAATACAAGAGATTAAAATAATAAATAATGATCACATAACATTGAAATAAATAAGGATAATGGATTTGACTTTTATTAAAGGAATGAATAATTAAAATGCATGAAGAATAAAAAAAAATTAAACAAAAACAGAGAACAACATGAGAAAGAAATGAAAATGATCAATATTTAAGGATCATGGTTTGGTTCAATGGTTTCTTTAATAAATACTCTAGTATTATTAAAAGATGAACTAGGATTATCTCTTTAAGATCAAAATCCAATGGTTTCCTTAGTATTCATTGTATTTAATAACATAATATATTCTAATAATTTTCAGCTCTTTTTCTTTTATACTTTTATGAGGAAGAGAATGGGAATTTAAATTTAGATGATGTGAATCCTCAGACATAATAATCTTCCCTCAGATCCACACAAATACCTTACAAAACTTTCACATAATAATATATAAGTGGTCCAAAAAGATATCTCAATCTATTATTTTCATCAGGATATCATGTTAGTGGTGTTATTCTAAGGGTTCTTTGGTCTCTGATGTTATAATGTGATTTTCCACACATGTCCAACCTCTTCCAAATCTTATCTTTGAAAAATTAAATAATAAGTAAATACTCTTATCATATTTTATGAAAATAGATATTTTTAATTTTAGACAATTATAATTTCCTTACACAATCAACATTAAAATTCATTGATATATATAATTTATTTTTATAAAGGATAGGTGTAAGAGAATAAATAGGGTTTTCCTATTGTTCATTTAAAAATATAACCTTTTTTCCTTTAATAGAGACATTTTGAAAGTCAACTTTTTCATTTTTAGAGTCTTCAAAAATACATTTATATTCATAAGCAAACAGCTTATCAAAATTATTCAAAATATTATTCTAGAATTATCTTATAAAATCTATGTTTTCATTTAAAGGTACCTCCCATTCCATTAACCAAATTCTATTAGCTTCATCTTCTATAACATTTTCAACAAAATTATCATTTAAATAAGAAAACCTATCATAAAAAATAGGTATACGAAATATCAAAGATTTATTAATCGCATTAAGATCCAATTCTTAATATTTATTAACTATATTGACTTTAGAAATCAAATATTTCTTAAGATCTTGAAAAATATCAAGATTCAATGAGATACTACAGTGAATCAACTCTATCATTCATTATGGATAAGACTAATGAAATATTTTTTTAATTCATCTCTATTAGCATAAATTTATATGAATAGTAAAATTGAAATACTTGAGTGTGGATAGTTTGTAAACTCTTCACCATCTCATATTAATATTTCATCATTTCCATAATCTCATCAAAATCATACCCAGAAATAATCTAAGATCTCATCACCATAAAATCCAACTATGAAATATAATTGGATTTACATTATTATAATTTAAATTTTAATTCACTGAGTTTATAATTCAATCAATTTATCTCATCATTAATTATATTTAACTCATAAAACACATCATCAGAAAAAAAATTAAATTTTTAATTAAAATCATAACTAAATTCATCCATGTTTACTAAAGGTGTTTCTCATTCTCCTTCAATACTAATACGTGTAGGAATGTATTTATGAAACACTTGTTTTTTCCATCTTCTAAATGGAATTTCAACACCTTCAAATTTAATATCTTCAATATGTTCTCTTAGATATTGAATAAGTTATAATATAGTCTTCAAATGAGACTCTTGAACCATTTATTCCCCATAGAATTTTGTATCCTGGTAATTTTTTTCCTATTAAGTTTCTCTTAATTTATATTCTTATATTCAATAAAATGACAAATAACATTATCTATTATATATCTAGAAAAATAGGTTAATTATATAGACACTTTCTAAGAAGGATCCCCCTAAAAAGGATCCAGGATATCCTATTCCTCGGATTATTATCACTTCTTCATCATGACAATAAGAATACTCAAAGAATAATTCCAAAAAAACACATGTTTCTCACAATTCCAATTTATAGTGTTATTTTTATAACACTTTACAACCTTTGATTCATTTAAATATATTTTTTTCCCCTAAAAAAAGATTCAAAATCCTTCTATAAGGGTATAAATTATGCTTTCAATTATTTTTATTATAATGGTACAAGTAATGAAGTTTTTATCTTGTATGTTTCTTCTCATTTAACAGAAGATACAAAAGTTACTTATCATGATATATAATTTTATAAAATTTTCCATTTATTTTTATGATTTTAATTTTAATAAAATTAGAAAGTATTTTTTCTCTAGTTTCTATATCATTCTGAAATTTCATCTTAACTTTAGAAGTCTCAAAAATAATATTCATAATATCATCCAGACTCACATCAACATCACTAAACAAAAACTAAATGATTATAAAACTTAATTCATGAAGAATATGAATAACTTCATCTATTTTTATAGAAAAAAGGAAAAATATCTTATATATACTTTATAAATAACTAAATTTTCACTCTAAGACAATTTTAACTATGTAATCTTATAAAAATGTCACACATGTTTCTAAAAAATTTAATATTTTATAATTAAATACAAACTCCCATCCTTGGAAAATCTATGATTTTATCATTACTAAGATTATTCTATCCAGACATGTTATGTTGATATCTTTATAGTGTAAAAATAATATTTATGAACTATAGAACTTTACTCTCTAAAATTATAATAGAACCATCGGCAAATATCTTTGAACTTCCCATTATTGTAGAATGTTTATGATTTGAAGGGTTTCATGTTTAGAATAAAGAGACAAAATTTTATGAATTTTATAGTCAAATATTTTCCAAGACAAAAGGATTGATGAAATGGATAAATATTTTAGAAAAGTAATACTAAGCCTCTGTGATATGACGTAGCACACAAAACCTTATAATAAAATAAAAACTCACCAAATAAAAAAAATATTTAAAATAAAAATGTAAGTACTTAAGAAGAATGTAAGACAAATTAGAAAAATTAATAAAAATAGAATATACTTATTTAAATTCAAATAATCAAAGTTCATGATTTATAAAATCAAATATATAACCAGATATAGGCTTTGTAAATATATCATAAAATTGATTTTAAATTTCAATAAATGCAAGAGAGATATCACCTTTTTAGTGTTTTCCATAAGAAATGATTCCTAATATCGATGTTCTTAGTTATATAATAGAATATTATAGTTTTCAAAATGTTGAAAGAACTAGTTTTATCACACTAGATAGTCACATGATCAAAATTAAAACAGAAAACCTTTAAGGTGTGTTTCAACCACAACACTTGTGAACAAAAACTACCAGATGAAAAATATCCATCTATAACTGTAGATTTTTTGATATAATGTTTCTTCATACTAGACTATGAAATGCATAATTTTCCCGAAAAGTCATTAGTTTTACAGATTATATCTATATATAATCAACAACCCCAAATTCATCATTAGAATACAAAATAAAATGAAATACATATGTTTTTTTGAAAATTTTTAGAAATTGAAACATAACCTTTTCATTTGGAAACTTTAAAATGGGATTATTTAGTATTATCTTGAAATCTAACTCAAATATATACAACATATATCATGTTTTTTTTAATTTTAGTTATATATAGAAAAAATTATGAGGTTTAGGGGGTGTTAAAAGTGAATGTCAATTTAAAAGAGATTTTGTGAGAAAACTTTCCATTCACTATAGTAGAAGGAGTCTTATAAATTAATTATTTTCAATTTATAATAATAGATAATTAGTGACACCATTATTAGTGATATTGAAAATATTTTTTTATGTAGGTTATTTTAATTGTTGTATTGTTTTGCATATTTTTTATTAAGAAAACATTCATCTAAAACCCCTAAAAATTGTAAAATTTATGAGTTTTTTATATCCATTATTAAATAATTGATGTAAGAGAATGTCTTTTACATTTTTTATTAAAACATATATGTAATTGTTTTTAAATTAATTATAATATACAGTACAGAAAACCTGAAAATAATATAAAAATAGCAGTAGAGTAAAAAAAATAGTAGGAAACAAAACACCAATTCAATTTCATAAAACTTATTTAAAACCAGTCATTATTCAAATTAAAAAAGGTTTGAAATTTAAAATTTAAACTTCAAAATTTATATTAAGAATAGATATAAACTATTACTGAATCAAAATTGTAAAATAATCCTCCCATTCTTCTCATATATGATTTAAATATTCTCCATTATAAGGGAGATACTCATTAAAAAGATAAACATTAAAAGTAAAGTGTTAAAAATTTAGTTTCAATATAATAATACGATAAATAAAAAGAAAGGATATAATAAAATCTAAGGTTGTAGAACTTTGTAACTTTCCCAGTTAAAATTATTTCAAATATAAATATCATTACATAATATCCAAAAAAATAACTATATGAGGATGAAAATTCTATTTAAAGATAAATTTTCAATTAAAAATAACATTTTAAGTATATTCTAAATTGTTGTAATTATAAATAATGTCACCTTTGTGACAACATATTTTATATTTGATATCCTATTTCCTATTGAGTCTCTATAATAATTTAATTCCATATTTGAAAATGTTATGAACAAAATAAAATCTAAAGTTATTAAAATATATATTAGTTCAAATAATCAAACTTACATCTCTAATACTTCTTTAAAACATTATCACACATCACCAAGTATGAAGTATAACCAATAAGCTATCATTTATTATAGAAAAAATATAAAATATCTAATGGACACTAAAATTCAAAAATATAACATGATTGTAAATTTAATTAATAGGAACAACACTTTATGAAATATATGTTTCATAAATACGAAGATAAAGAATAATCCCACACTTAATTACATCATTATGAAATCTTTTAGAAATATATAATGCATTTTCATCATCCTTTATTACCTTTTTTTACTGGAGAAATAAATTTAGAGTATAAGAATCCATACACTGATGTCTTAATATACTTAATACCAAGTGTATAAAGGAACCTAATAAAAAATAAATATAAATATTAAGTTAAAACAATCAAATTTAAATAATTGAAAGATATATGATAATCAACTTATATGGGAAAGAATTATATCAGTATAATGACTAACATTTTTAAAGTTACAAGATCCATTAAATCTCTCTTACAAATCATCACAATCATATTTCACCTAAAAACATCATAACCCATTGAAAGCTCATAAATATCTGAAAACATATATTGATATGTTGATAATTTAGGAATCCCTTCAGAAAAAGTAGTATATGAAGTTGAAAGTTCCTCAACATATTTTTCTTCTTATACACAATTTATTTTCCAATAATTCATTTCTATATAAATAAATATATTAAAATATTATAAAATAACACCAATATGAAATAAATTTTATAATATATGCATAATTGAGTGGTAAGTTTTTATACAAGTATAGATAATAGAAGTTAAAAATAAATGATTATTTTTCTACTATAGAAACATCATTTATAGGTAATTTCACTCTAGCTGATGAATTAGTTATATCATATACCATTACCCTGTGATGATTTGTCTCCATCCTTTGATGATGTAATGTATCCCCAATATAATATATTATCCAATATTCTATGATATGATACTAGGGGTTCTCAAAATATATCTTATAGTAGATATAATTTTTTAGAGGAGGAGGTGTAAGAGTGGGATATGTAGGTGGAGGTGGATGAGTGGGATATGTAGGTGGTGGTGGATGAGTGAGTTATATAGTCATACATTGTCTCTGTATATCAACAAACATTAATTTTACTGATGTTCTAGTCCTCTCCTCTATTGTCTCACCCATCTCCCAAACTTTGTCTTTTGAACCATCTATTTCTCCTTTATATACATCCTCACTTAAGAAAGTTATGTATTGAACAATTTTTTTTAATTGTTACACCCACCTTGTATCATTGTAAATGACCTTAGTATTTAGTCTTTCATATTGAAAAATCTAAAATATTCTTCATACCCTCAGGTATTTTGGTCCCCTGTGTGCTCTTTTCATCAAGTGATTCTTGTATAAAATATTCAAAAAATTTATTTTTAAATTACAATATATAAAATTTTAAAATAACTTAAATAACTCCTTACAATTTTATATCTATATTAGTCAAGTATTCTATAATATATGTTCCCTTTTGGTCATTTGGGCCATCTTTTATTTTTCATATTTATCTAGGGGAAATAGGATCAATATTTACTAATTCTAAATACTGAGCTCTCAATTTTTGAAATTTTTATCGATAATTTTATCATTTAATAATATATATCTCACAAAATATAATGTATGGGTGGTATAAGTTTTTGTATTTGAACATTGGATATGATTTACTCTATTCTTGTTAATTAAAGATAAACAAATCATTAAGATGATCATCTTTAGTGATTATATTAAAATCATTAAAAAGATAACATTTCACTGAAGAAAAATGATTCTTTCCATCTACTTTAAATAAGTTTATACCATTTATATTCATCTATAAAAGGATATATATCACATATATTTTAATTTTATCTTTCACCAAAAAATTAAATTCAATGTTAGGGTTGGTTTAAAATACCCCCATCACCTATCAACAAAAGAGAATAAATTCTTCCCAACTTCTTTAGTTTCAGGTTTATCATATGTCATATAATAAGAAGGTAAAAATAAAATATAATGGTAAAAAAATATCATGATAAGTAAAATAATAATAAATTAGATTACCAAAAATTCATCACATAGTAAAACTAGTGTAATATTTTATACACTTCTCCTATTATAAATTAAAATCCTTACATTCTCTTAAACTTTCATTGCCACAAAACTTCTAAATTATTTCAAATTTGGACCCTTAAGATTACCATTAACATCAAAATCAATAGATATACTTTGTTTTTAGATACGATAAAGTGATAATCTTGGTAAATGTGTGCTACCACATTTACCAACCCTAGAACCATTATGTGTCTATATAGAAGTAGAATTCTCATATGCAGAAGGATGAGGTGGATTGTCAGTAAAAGTATGTGTAGGGACCTCTATTGAAGGTTATGGGGGATTATCTATTTTATCTAACATTTTCCTACAAATTAAATAAATAATTAGTAAAATATTATAAAAATTCAAATTTTCCATATATAATTAAATAAATTTTGAAAAATTATTCAATAAAATCTAAACTAAAATAATCACATTTTTATTCATATTCATTAAAGTAATTAACTAAAATGATAAAAGTGAAAAATACTCTATGAAACATGAAATGATTCAAATAAAATAAAAAAAATTAATTAAAAGATTATATAAGTTTATCTATTACATAAAAATTGGAACAAAAATTTTAAAATTATAAAAATAGTATAAAAAACACTTTATCATATTCATTAGAGTAGTTAAAAAATGCCTAAAAAATAGTGAAAGAATTTATGAAGCATGAGGTGATATTGGAAAAAAAATCATAAGTAATTTTTTTTTAAATATAATAGTTACCTATGATATTGAATAATTAGAAAATGATACAAAAAACCTAAACAAAACGAATAGAACAATTTATCATATTTGTTAAAATATGTGACATAAGTAAAAAAAAAGAATAAAAATAGTATATCTAAACATTTAAAAATTTTCAATTTTTTTTTAAAAAATAAATATACGTTAAAATATTATGAGATTAAAATAATATTTTTCCCGTGTTCCTTCTTTATGATCATTTCTTATGAAACAATCAAGTCTATAACATGATCATTAATACACTCTAATAATATTTCTATGGAAGTAGGGACTTCTGATAATTTATCATCATCATCAATTTTTTATCATCAAAATAACATTTTTCCATTTTAAAATGATATACCAAAACATATTTTATTGATAAATAACATAATTGTTTTCCCTTGTCTTTCCGTGATAAAAGGGGAATATGTGTATTTTTATCTATTCATATTTTATAATGTTATATTAAATTCATTGTATTCAATATTATGCTTACTGAAAACACATTTACAATTGAAAAAGGAAACTAAAAATTTAATATAATCAATTCTCTATATTTATTCAATAACTTCATAATATTTATAAGAGGCAAATATTGTGTTTTTATCTTTTCCACTTGAAAAAATGTTTTTCTTCAGAAAACACTAATATAATATTATTATAAACCTCAATTATGTTTTACCAATATTTGGTATAAAATTTTTATCAATCAATGTCATACCTGGACCATGTTATTACATTTAAACTAGGGTTTCCCATTAACCATCTCAATGTTTCTGAGGCATCTGATTTACCATGCATGATCATATTAAACAATGGTATTTTTTTGTTATGCCCATTCAATACCCACATATCATTATTCATTGGATAAAACTATTTTAAGACATTAATATTTGATGTTATAAAAGTTTGATAATAATCTAGGTTATTTAGTATATATAAATATTCCTTCTTTATTTTTTCACAGGTTATTAATTTTATTTTAAATCCATGGATTCCATTTCCCCCAAAACTGACACATTCATGGAGATATATAAGAAAAATCGAACACAGCAATTGTAATGACTCTTGTTTTGATGTTTTGTCACTTTGGATATATATATATATATATCATTGTTTTTCTTCAGAGTTGGTGTAGTGTTACTGGTGTCACAAGACCCTGAAATGGATATATTAAAATTCTAAAATATATTATACCATGCACACACATATTTATAGAATAATTTTTCCGCATTAATAAGATCAACTAATGGAAAAATAGACACAATGGTTGAATTTAGAATGTAGGGCTTAACTTAGAAGCGACATAACATATATACACATCCAGTTTGGAGTCGATGCACTGTCTTGGATTGATTAAAATGAATAAAATTAATTAATTAATTTTATTTATTTAAAATTTTTAACCAACTAGAAACTCTAATATAATATCCTTTATGTACAATCTTTAGTGATATCTACGTAACTCTGGAAAATTGAGAGGTAGAGGATACATCACCACATGGAAGGACCTTCAATGATCGAACAAAGGAGGAATCAATGAGCGATGTCTTGTGATCATGTAGAATCACTTGATTAATGATGAGAATTATATATTCTTCAAAAAAAAACACTAAAAAACACTATTCCCTATTTATCAAACTATTATATAGGTAGGGATTATTATTTTGTGGATTCTTTCCTGAACCCCTTTTGATTTCAGTTGTGGTTAATTATCTATATTTTATTTTTGGGATTTATTCTTTGAATTACCCTATAAACATATATTTTTATATTTTTTCATATTTTATTAATTTCACTTTAGTTATTTTAATTTTAGTCTGGGTGGTATGTAACGTTTGAATCCAACGGGAAATAAAGTCGTCTAAGGACTACGAGCCTTGTAAGGGATCCACCTCACCCCTTGAATGGTGAATTATCAAAAATAAATAAAAAATGAAGGCCTTCAGGACATTAGAGGAGAAACAGGGGATTGTTGATCACGGTGTGAGGATCAAGACTTTTAATGGTGATAGGAGGCCTGAAAGGCCTTGTAGAGATCAATGTAAACTACCAATTTCGACCAACGACTGATATAAATTAATGAAATATGATGTTTTCTTCAAGAACATGGCCTTGGATGAAGCTTTATGTATGATTGGGGGCATAACTATAGATATCCAACAATGAAGTTGCATCTAGTTCAAAATATTTAACTATAAAATGTGTTGTTTGGAAGAACACACACCATGTATCATGGTTTTCTAATGCATCCAGGGTTTCTTAAACTAATTAAATACCACTCATTGAGTGTTTGGGACCGCCCATCATGTGACCTTACCTAGGAAGTAAAGTTGTGTATAGAGGGATATGTCCAGGACCCTGAGTGTTCTTATACATAGTATACCCAGAGAAACACATCACATGAAACTATTGTTCTATTTGATCAATGTTCAGGGAAGAACATGATTAGGACCCTTGGTGGTCCCACAAGCTTTGTGTCTTTGATAAACACACCATATTATTTTCATAGGATACTTTACCTTTCATATCTATAACTACAAGACTCATATTTCACCCATGAGTAGTCCATTTTGAGTATATTTTTAAATAAAACATTATAATGGAACTTTTTTCGACATTAGAGATATGATGAAAGGTAAAACAATTATATTGATCCCTCCAGAAGGATCAGTTTATGTGGTTACTTGAGAGTGATCATTCGATTTGATGATGTGATCGGTACTCACCTAAAGGATGCTCATTCTCTCGGGCATAGGTCTCACACATTCAATTTATAGGTAGGTTTAGTACCCCCTATACACTTATAGGAACATTCCCTTGATCTACAAAGCAGGTACTACCTTGTCACCGAGTTTTGGTGTGGATCATCTCCTATAATAAAGTATGTAATCCCTAAACTAAGGCATATTCCAGTGAGATGCGGGTCCCTCATTAGGCTACTAACATTAGGAAAACACTTTCTCTAGGAGTTTTGGATAGACTCATCACTCTTATCTAGTGGTGAAGATCAATATTTATCTCTCTTTATATGGGGATTCTTATTTATAATTATATCTATGTTGGGTTTCCTTCCCTCTTATCTTGTGAATTGATATAACTATCTTCTTATTATTTCTCCATTTATATTGTTAGTGGTGTCCTACTAGGAATGTATATACTCACCCCTATATTGGATTTTCCTATACGTTCAATTTATTATATAGATGACAAGTAGTTTGGTTATAACTATAGTGAAATCAGATTAAGAGTTTTATTTTACCAGGAGAATTTGACCATATTGGATGGTCAGTTCCAGAGATCATGAGAAGATATCCATCCCTCATTCTCAACAGTATTTTCAGGTTAAGATAATTTTAGTTTTTAGGTGTGTATTTTTCCTTCCTTATAAATGTATTATTTTACTATACTTTGTTGTATACCTAGAAATTTTTGAATGCATTTGATTAAACTCTGAATGTTTCAAAGTTTATTATCATCCCTAAACTTTTGTTTGGATACATGTACATGTGTTTATGAAATATAAACTAAAGAGTAACATCATGTGAGATATGCCTACTAGGCCCTATTCACCAGCCCCTGGCCTATTGGAGGTAGGCCTAGAGTGTTACTCTTGGTTTACTGTCAGCCCAAGTGGGGCCTCGGTGGGTCAAGTTAGAAAAAAAAGTGGCATCATAGGTTATTCTATCCTAGGTACTATGTTTGGAGATAGATGTGTTGTGGGAATTGGTTTGAGAACATAGGGAAATGGTGTTAAGGTGTCTTTTGTTTGACTCTCAGACCATGGAACCTAGTTATGGTATGATGACAGATGCATTCATACCCCATGAATCTAACCACCTTCTCATCATCTCTATATATTTATTCATTTGTTGTTGGGATACTAATGATACATGAATCATATAGGAATGTTTATTTAAATTTTATGTCCTTATTGAGTCACCCCCCGAGTATGCTCATATAACCATGGTACAACTTATTAATATATTGGATGCCTCTGTCACACCATCCATCTAAGATATAGATAGAGGTTCATGATAATGGCCAATTGATTGATGAGGCCTCAAATCACATGACAACCCTACATTTTATTACACATTAATTCAAGATTTATTACATAAGAGTACACATATTACAACCCTAAAGATCAAGAAGTCTAGTGTCTTTTAGAATTAGGTACATTACATAACAACTTAAAATATGGGATATAACAACATTATTGAGAAGTTCCATGACATGATCATATTATTCCATTGTACATAAAACTACATGGGATAACCTGGGGACATACATAAGACATGGGTGACCTATAAAGCCTGGTAAGGGAATGAACACAGAATAACATGAAGAAATTAATACATGCCAGGAAATAGGAATATAAATGTTGCATAAAAGGAGTGAGAATCATAAACATTAATAATAAGGTGTGATATATCATGATAACATAAATACAATATGGTAAATGTGGAAACAACCTAAAACATTGCTTTATAAATATAGGCAAGGGATAATTACAAAGACATACTGATGGAAAAAGTACCATGATGGATTAGGTTCACTCCCTAATACCATTAATGACATCTCATGGAACTAAAACATTACCCAATGCATTGGAGCATAATATAATTTCAGGTTCACCTGTCACGTTCATTTTATGCTCATTCTTAAGTGTTCTATATAGATCATAAAACATAGAATCATTTATCATCACAATGTATTATACTATTAAGGAGTGTGGAATAAATACATGTAAGTACCCAATCAATTTATTATAAGTGAATGATGTTTAACACCCTTGATAGGAAATATGCATGTGTATTTAGTACACAATTGTTAGGCATGGAAAAATCATGGTGAAATTTTAGAATCATAACAAGAGCATATAAATGTTCTTGGAAGGTCATAATGGTTGTGAAATTGGTATCGTTTCATTTATAAATAATATAAAAATTAATGGGGATATGGAGGAAGATATCCCATTATTAGTAATTGAGGATAAATGATATTAGATAATTAAGAAACTTGAATAAATATAAAAAGGAGAGAAACCCTTACTAAATTTTGGCACGGTAAAAATGTACATAAATGTTCATGGGAGGGATTAATGAGATTGAAAGAGATCTATCAACATTTTGAAATAAAATGGAAATTAAGGGGGATATTTATGAACATATCACAACATGAACTAATGTAAATAAAGAGGCATAACATAAAATATGTTCTTGAATTAAAATGAGAGTGGGATATCCCTTACTAAATATTATCATTGTAATAAGTGTATATAAAGGATCAACTATGGGATTAATGAGAGTGAAAGGGATCTCTAATCACATGTTGAAAAAATGAAAAATAATAAGGTTTTAGGAAAACATACCCAAACAACCACAAATGTAAACTAATGGGGATAACATAAAAGAGGTTCTTGAATAAAAAATAATATAGAAATCCCTTACCTTGAGAGGGTGAATCCAAATGATTGGGAATAGATTCTTGATAGCTTGGAGGAACCTTGGGAGGAATATAGAGAGGATAATACAGATTAAGGATGGTCTATGAGGTTTTTTATTGAATATTAATGATATATTGGGCGGGTTTATATAAGAAAAGAGAGGTAAATTCTTTATTATTTCTAAAAATTAGGTTTTTGACTCTATAATAAAATAACCAAAACTAAAAAACCTCCCATTTTTTTACAATGGGTTCTACCAAATATGGGTGGTTTTAATTATTTTAATGGTACAATGGAAACAATTATTATAATGTTACCCTTTCTTATGTGGAAGTGATTCATGTACTTAAATAAATGATTTTAGAATGTTAAAATATATTATAGGTTTTGGAGGATTCATAAAGGATTTGTGAAATTAATAAAATAAATTTAATAGTACATTATTTTAAAGAGAAAACCTATATTTGGCCTTTCATACCCTTTATGGTATTTATTTCAATATTTTTTTGTCATTATGACGTCATAATACACACAATATATTTATACTATATTTAATTTTTACCTGAAAATTCGATTATCTCAAAAAATTATAAAAAATTAACCATTGGATAATTTCAACATTTTTATTCTAAAAATAATATTTATTTTGAAATAAATAATTTTCTAAATATTTGAATCTTCACTTTTAAAATATAATAAACATTTGTTGAGAAATTATAGTTTTTTGACAATAACATTTTTCAAACCCTTACTAAAATTACATTTGACTTCATAAAAATTATATGAGCATTTATATTTAAAAAAAATTATTTAATAAAATTTTTATTAATTTAAAATATGAATTAATACATCAAAATAAATATCTTAATTGAAATTGAATATTATCCAAAAATATAATTTCTATTTTATTATATCAAAATCAAAAATCATTTATAAATTGATAATAATAAAAATGAAAATATATTCATTGTTTTATACAATATACATATTCATATTATTAGTTTCTTGATAAATATGCCTTCAATACACTAGAAAATTTTATAATTGTAAGGTGCATGATGGTGAGACTTTCATGGGGTGGTTTGACGTACATGGTTTGGTTTGTGATATCAATGAGCTTGAAATTCTATCGTAAATGATTTTAATTGTGATTAGGTTTCTGGATATCAACTTGGGATTTGTTAAGGACAAATATTAATGATTTTATATCTCTAGGAAGCTAAAATAATTGGGCTTCATATGATTTTATCCTACTAGTTGATCCCATCACTTCCTTTTTCTATGTCAATTGGATTTTTTTAAAACTCTGTATTTATACTAATCATACACTCACTATTCAATGACTATATTATCAAAAATCATGATGCTTAATAATATTTTAAATCCAATAGGATATAATAAAACCAAGGAAGTTGATGTATTTTCTATATCCATAATATATAATTATTAATTTAATTAAATTTCAAGGGGAATTTTATTTATAAAAGTTTGGGTTGTTTTAATCTTCCCTCCTTCATAAATTTCAACATAAAAATATTCATTTCACACACTAAAATAGACGAGGATAAATTTTTTTCATCACTTCCTACAATTCCAATATATATTTTTCAAACATGTGGTTTCCCCATTGCACTTTGACCTAGTGCATTGTCTTATTACATTTAAATTTGTCTCTATGATTTAAGATCTTCACCGGATGCTCCTTATATGAGAGATCATTCTCCAACTATACGAACTTTGGAATGCGTACATGTGAGGGGTCTAGTATGTACTTCATCAAGATGGTTACATGGAATGCATCATGTACTTGATATAGGTTGGGAGGGAGTTCTAGTCGATAGGTCACCAATGCAATGTGACCAGGGATCTAAAATTTACTAAAGTATCTTGGAATAAGACTTCCCTTATTCCCCAATGTCATGAATTTATTCCACAAAGATATGTAGAGGAATACCATTTCCCCAACTTAAAAATATAGATCTCATTAACGATTATCATTATAACTCTTTTTTTTGACTCTAAGAAGTCTGGATGTGATACTTTTTGGTATTGAAATTTTCCACCATTTATGTGACCATTTTAGGACCTAGAAGTTTTCATTCTCAAACTTTATCCCAACATGTAGTTGTTCTACATCTATTCCCATAAAGGGATTCATAGGAATCCATTTATATTCTTGTGTTGAAACTATTATTGTATGATAACTTGAATAGAAGAAGATGTTGATCCCATCCTCCTTCAAAGTTAATTAAGTATGCTCTCAACATGTCCTTCAGTGTGTGGATTGTCTAATAATATTGGAAACTAGTTTGTGGTTGATAAGATATGATGAGGTTCAAATCAGAATTTAGGGCATGTTGAAGACCCTTCCATTACATGGTGGTAAATCTTGGATCTCAGTCTAATACTATTGATATTGGTGTTCCATGAAGTATCACCACTTCTCTAATGTTTATCCTAACAAGTTGATCATGTGAGAAGCCGTATCAAATTTTAATAAAGTGAGAAGTCTTTTTAAGATGACCCACCAAAACCCATATAGCATTATTTTCATGTTATGTCTTTGGAAGACTAGAGACAAAGTCTGTGGTGGTGTCTTCCCATTTTAATATAGGTATGGGTAATGGTTGCATCATCCCCTTGAATTTTTTCTAAATTTACTTGCTGGCATATAAGACATCTTGATGTATATCCCATGATCTCCTTCTTCATATTGTTCCAACAATAGTTATATAAATGATCTAAATATATATCTATTCTTCCAAGATAGAGAGAGATGGTTGAGCTATGGTATTATCCAAAAGATCCTTCATTAACTTGGGATTTGATGGTACACACGACCATGAACCAAATCTTAGAAATTCTTCTCTATTAACATTTAACTCTAAGGATTTCCCTTTTCTTCTAAATTCCAATTTTTTTATGAATTCCCACATCATATATTTAATAATCCATTATCTTATCTAGAAGGGACATTTGAGAAATAATTTTTGAAAGGATTGATTAGGTTCCTTCCTTTATGATTTCCATGTCCATCATTTTAAATTCTAAGAAGATAGAATACTTCTCAATTATCATAAATGCTAAAATTACTAGACCCTTTATACTTAGAGAATATTATACCTTATTTTATTTTCAAATATGTTAGTGGATTGCTCATTTATAATCCTTGATCATCTCAAAACCATATTTTTTAACTCATAATCATCACTCTTTTTGTGAATATATATTTGAGGCTCTTATGATTCGTATGTAGTTCACATTTATCCACAAAGAGGTAATTACACCATATCACTATAGATAACTCTAAATCATCATTGGGTGGTTATTTTCATTAACTTTCAATTTCATTGAAGAATATTCTATCACTTTGTCATTTTTCATTAGCACACATCCTAATCCATTCTTTAAAGCATTTATGAATACAAAAAAAAAATTTCCACTTATTGGTACTGTGACTACCGATGCTATGATAATACTCTTATTCAACTCCTTGAATATCTATTCACATTCATCATTCCAAAAAAAGTTGAATCCTTTACGATTAATCCGGGTTATAGGGTTTTAAAATCATTATAAATTTATTGAAAATCGATGATAATACCCAAATAATCCAAGGAAACTATAGTTATATTTCATAGATGTTTTCCTCAGTCATCCTTCAATTTATTATTTCTTCGAAGGGTATGCGTAAATCCCATTTCTTGTGATAATATTCCCCAATAATGAGACTTCCTTTAACCATAACACACATTTTTTGTACTTTTCATAAATCTTCTCCTGTTGTTTGGGTTTTAGAATAGTGGTAAAATACTCCTCATGCTTCTTTAATTTAGAGTATATTATAATATAATCTATAAAGGCTACCAAATATTTTTCAAGGTAATCTATAAAGACTATATTCATCATGTCTATGAATATTTTTGGTGCATTGGTGAGTCTGAATGGAAGTAATATGAACTCATATTTCTTGTACCTTGTACGGAAAGAGGTCTTGGGGATATCCTCCTTCTTCAACCTTACTCAACAATATCCTAATCGAATATCCACCTTGGATAATTATTTTTATCCACATATATTATTGAAAAATTAATCAATCCATGGAATAAGATAGTTTTTATTTATAGTGATCTTGTTGAGCTAACAATAATCAAAACATAAGCAAATTGACCCATCCTTCTTCTCGACAAAGAGGACCAGTGCACCCCAATGTAAAGAACTTAGGCATAATAACCATTTATCTATATTATACAGTAGTTATTTATTCAGATCCTCAAGTTCTACAATATCCATTATATATTTATTCTTGGATAATGACAACTTTCAAGGTGTATGCTTGTTTGAAAATTCAACCTCTTGGTTAGGAGGATTACAATATTTTCTAAGAATGGATAGTGGTTTCTATCAAATTACATGAGGAGGTGATGAGAAAGTTTCATACCTCAAACTTAGTTGTAACACCCCGAGATTTTATGAAAAATATTCTTTTTAATTTCATTAATGTCTTGTGTTGTACGCTACACCAAAAGGAGCTTGCACAACAGGCATCCCTGACTTGCCTTGCATTACACGCAATCACGACCTTCCTCGATAGCGTGTGTAGTACGCAATACCGAGTTTCACTAAACAACGATATGCTTTTAAAATATTATTAAAACTAGCCATTATGAATAGTAAGAACCACCTTTTAAAATTTTAGAAATTTTATATCTCATGAGATAGACATGGCTGGAACGGCAGGTTAAACCGGTTCAGTGAAACAAGACTGAAACAAGGAATGAACTCGGTTCAGAAATGGACTTTGTCCACTAAGATAGTCTTAGCAATGAGTCTTGACTAATAAGAAATGATTCTCTATGATTATGTGTGTACGCCACAAAGTTTCATGTTTTAAGTTATGATTATTGGGATTACATTTCACTACTATGATTTATCTCATGTTATGATATTATGATCTCTTTTACAGGTTAAGATTTCCAAAATGTTATGTTCTTATGAATATGATGTGATTGATATTTCTTTTGTTTACCATTACTGAGAATTTGAGCTCACCCTTTTATGTTTTCTTTTCCCCAGAATATAAAGAAAAGTTTTAGGTAAGAAAAAAAAGGGGAAGATCTTTATGGGAGATGTTGAAAATCTTTCACCATGATTAGAATATTACATTATGAGTTTCCAAAGACACTAAACTATTACGGTCCTTGTGTGTGTGTTTTTGTTATGTACTAAGTATTCCGCAAAAGTAAGGTAATGTCCATGTACGTCAGGCTTTAGGGTTTCTATAGTTGGTATTAGAGGAAAGGTTTAGTCAACCTTCGGAAACTAGGATGCGAGATATTTAGTGAGATCCCTAGAGATATTTCTAAGGTAAGTCTAGGGATGTCCCTAAGGTTAAGTATAAGTATAGGTTATAGTCCTATAATTACGGTAAGGATCTTAGAATTAAACCTAAGATGTTAGATATTGAAGGTACTTCTCCTTTATTGTGTTGTTTTCCCTAGCATGATTTTTTCCTCTCACACTATTCTTTTTAGGTTTTAGACGATGGTTGGAACCCGAAGGAACCATGTTGATCAATGTAATGGACAATACAATGATTGTCCTCCTGAACAAACAAATGTTATGGGAGATGGAGTGAAAAATATTATTACTATACTTACATAAGCTATGAATCATTCTGGACTTCCAAATGAGCAGAGAAGGGAACAATATTCTATTGAGTCCTTCATGAGGCAACGTTCACCTTCTTTCAGTGGGTCTTCTGATCTACTTGTTTCTGAACAATGGATCAGTACTACTGAAAATATATTTTCAGTTCTTCAATGTTCTGAACATGATAAAGTCATCTTAGCAGTGTATCGTTTGGAAGCTGATGCTGATCAATGGTGGAATCTTATCAAGAATACAAGTCCAAGAGATGAAATTGAGTCCATGGAATGGGACGAGTTCAAGAACTTATTTTTCAATAAGTACTTCCCTCATATTCTTCATACAAAGATGGAGAAGGAGTTTCTTGAACTAAAGCAAAAGGATGATTAACCTGTTGGTATATAAGAAGCGAATTTTACAAGTCTTGCAAGGTATGCATCTGGCTTTATCATCCAACTTGAAAGTAAAGTTGATCGATTCTTCAGTGGCTTAAAACCAAGTCTTCGAAGGGCATTAGCTATAATAGACTTCAGTAGCTATGAAGAAATTGTGCGTTGTGCTATCAAGGTAGAAATGGAAGTTGGTGTTACTTATCCATCTCATAGTTTTAACAAGAAAATAAAGATGGAGTTCAAGGAGAAATCTCATAATAATGGTGAAAAGAAGATGAATGTTTCCTTATGCTCAAAGTGTGGAAAGAAGCATGGTGGAGATTGTCTTAAAGGGACAAGTAAATGTTTCAAATGTTGAAAGGAAGGTCATCGAGCATTTGAATGCCGCAATGATGGGAAGAAGATGTCTAATGATGCAAACAAAGGAAGGGATACACAGAATGAACCTACTACACTTAAATGATTCAAGTGCAAGGAAATGGGGCATTATGCTAATAAATGCCCTAATCCAAGGCTTAGTGATGACCGACATGGGCAATCACTTAAGGCAGAGGACAAAGGGAAGTCGAATGCGATCACCATTGGTGATGTTGAATATGACAACGATGTGGTGGAATGATTAAGTGTTTATGTAATGGGATTCGAAAATAATGTTTTATATAGTATCGTGGAATATTGGAATATTTATGTATTGGTCTATTGTGGTTTTCAATAATTTTATGGTACCGGTAACCATGGAAAGTGATTGAGATATTTTTGGAAAAAAGATGATATGCGCATAATGAAGGGATAAGGAAAAAATGAAATGTTTGACAGTATTCATGAGCTCATGATTGATATAAGGACTAAGTGATATCATGGTTTGAGTATATAGAATTTTGAGGATTTTGGTATGTGGAAGGAGTTAACTTTTAACAGAATTCATATTTTCAATAAGGTTCAATGGGTATTCATTTTTTTTTCAAGAGAATACATGATTAAGGCCTTTGAATGTTTGGAATGTGACCAACAAGACATATCTCATGATATATGGGGATCAACAATGGTATTAACATGCTAGTTGTATGAACTCTTTGGTAATCTTTTTCACTATAATATGAGATTAGATAGCATTATTTTGGATAAGCCTAAAGATTGGAATCGATTATGTTAGACATAAGTTAGTATTGTTTAAGGATAGAAGTTTTTTCGATATTATTTATGGGATGTTATAGTAATGTAGTTTTAGAAAAAGGACAACCTGCAGGATGGGCGACAGCCCATCGCGTCGGACAAGGCTGTGGGAATCGAACCCACAACCGAAGTGCGACTGACCTTTATCACCTACCACTAGCCTACAGGAAGTCTCTGTTTAGTAGAAACTAGTTTTATTACATTAAGCAGTATGATATATGAAGTATAAGTCCATTTTAGGAACCATATATGATTAATCTCACTATAGACGGACTTTTGTATTTTTTGATAACTTTTCTAACCTTTTGTTTGAGACAAATGGAATAACCCATCATTCTATCACATGATCTGCTAACACATCACGAATGAAAAATTCAAATTCATTCTTTAAGAGATGAAGTGGAAATTTTCCAAAGAACGACCAACGGTGAGACTATACCAAAATCACGAAAGTATTTCTTCTAATTCCAATTTCATCAACTTTAGGGAAATGATCTTGAAAACCAAAAATGTTGTCCTAGTTCTCTTATATCTGATGAATCATATAGTACCTTAGATCGTCACAAATTTATGGCTTTGTGATTGATGGATTTTCCATAGCCATGTTCTCTACCACTCTCCGTCAGAACATAATGGTTATATTTCTCTTCCATATACATATTTTCACCTATGTGGAAACCCAATGATTAGTTTATTTGGGTAACCGTTACGTTTCATACTTTTGTTTTTAAAGATTGGTTTTGGTATTCCTTTTTATGATGTGGGTTTCTATTAAATAAACTTTCAAATAGTAAACCATTTATAACCCCGACGAATTTCGAGGGAGAAATTCATTTTAAGGGGGGTAGAATGTAACACCCCGAAATTTTATGAAAAATATTCTTTTTAATTTCATTAATGTCTTGTGTTGTACTCTACACCAAAAGGAGCTTGCACAACACGCATCCTTGACTTGCCTTTCATTACATGCAATCGTGACCTTCCTTGATAGCGTGTGTAGTATGCAATACCGAGTTTCACTAAACAACGATATGCTATTAAAATATTATTAAAACTAGCAGTTATGAATAGTAATAACCACCTTTTAAAATTTTAGAAATTTTATATCTCATGAGATAGACATGGATGGAATGGCAGGTTAAACCGGTTCAGTGAAACAGGACTGAAACGAGGAATGAACTCGGTTCGGAAATAGACTTTGTCCACTAAGATAGTCTTGGCAATGAGTCTTGACTAATAATAAATGATTCTCTATGATTATGTGTGTACGCCACAAAGTTTCATGTTTTAAGTTATGATTATTGGGATTACATTTCACTACTATGATTTATCCCATGTTATGATATTATGATCTCTTTTACAGGTTAAGATTTCCAAAATGTTATGTTCTTATGAATATGATGTGATTGATATTTCTTTTTTTTACCCTTACTGAGCATTTGAGATCACCCTTTTATGTTTTCTTTTCCCCGGGATATAAAGAAAAGTTTTAGGTAAGAAAAAAAGGGGAATATCTTTATGGGAGATGTTGAAGATCTTTCACCATGATTAGAAGATTACGTTCCGAGTTTCCAAAGACAGTAAACTATTACGGTCTTTGTGTGTGTGTTTTTGTTATGTACTAAGTATTCCGCAAAAGTAATGTAATGTCCATGTACGTCAGGCTTTAGGGTTTCTACATTAGTGGTATATCATGGAGTGGTTAAGAATTACCATAACCATAAATGGAATTTTTGTGGGATTGTATGAGGTAGAGTGTTATAAAAAATGTGTCTCCATTCCCCACATGTCAATGGGTTAAGGTAGAAAACCATGTTTCAGCAGGCTTGAATCAACCTCTTGAGACCCTATAATGGAAGTGGTATGTAATATAAATCAAATTTTTATGGGGATTTGATAGATAGAGAGTGAACTTGACACTATTTAGGTTAATCTCGATCGACTTACCAAATTGGTTCACTTCCTCACTACTAAGAACAAGTTTTTAGTTGAGAGTTTGGGGAAATTTTACATGCTTGATATTTTCCGCCTTTAGGGGGAAATCTCAATTATTATTTCCAACCATGATACGTAATTCACACC
Organism: Viscum album; assembly: GCA_963277665.1. Classification (NCBI taxonomy): domain Eukaryota; kingdom Viridiplantae; phylum Streptophyta; class Magnoliopsida; order Santalales; family Viscaceae; genus Viscum; species Viscum album. Next base: position 565,214,546 of record OY728125.1, read on the forward strand.
ATGATTTTTTAGTGGATTAGAAGCGGATTTTGAGGACCATTTATAAATGATTATAGTGTTTTTCCACCATAAGGATGACTACACTGAGAAAACCCCCTAGGTTTTAGAGTATATGCTAAAATCTTACATGTTTGAATTTGATTGGAGTTGTTAGGATAATTTTCCATTTTTGGGGTTCATGTATAATATCAACAATAACTCTATTATCGACATTAATAATTCAAATCTCTATATGAGTATTATTTTTAATGTTTTTAATGGTTTTTACATCATTTATATTATAATGGTCATAAAAAACATAACAGAATGGTTTATTTTATATTGGTTATAAAATAACTAATGTAAAAATAGTTTATAATACTGGTTATAAAAAACATACTTTATAAACAAAGAATTTAAAATACTTTCTACACTAGTGTTTGTTAAAAAATGTCCCTTGGAATATCCCTTAAAATTTTTAAGGTTGGTACTTGGTTGGGCCATGACTCTAGAATGTGGGGGTGTTTTTTTGAGAGGGAATTTAGAAGAGTTTTTTTCTTGGGAGAGATTTTATAAGTGAATAGAAAGGAGTTGAAGTGACAATGTATTTATAGGATGTGCAAAGATCTTATGACCAACCACGTGGAGATCTCTCACACATGGTGTTAAGGGTACATGGTTGTAGAATTTCTAGATTTTAAGGTGAATCACAATGAGTGGATCATCCAATACTCCATAATCAGATATTTTCTTGTATAGGGGATCAATCTCGTGAGAGCTGATGCGTTGGGTCTCCAATATTTCAGACCACCTTGATGGGGAATTTTTTCTATGCTATAGTTTCTGTATTCTATGTGTTGTTTCTCTTTCTTGTGATCTTTCTATACTCTCTTATTGAAAATAAAATAAAATAAAATAAAATAAAAGAGGTTTGGTTGTGATAGAGTGGTGTATTTTGAATAAAATACTATGTTTTTTATTTTAGATCAAGACAATGAATAATAATGATTCATGTGACTAATAAAAATATTTTTTAAAAAATAAATTTTATTATATTATAACTCTTTCAAAACTGAATTTTTTCATTGTAATAGTTTAGTTAAATTAAAGAATAAAAAATAATATCTGATTAAAATAATAAATATTTTAGACATTATAAATTCATTAATAGGTTTTGAAATTAAGTTTATTATTTTTAAATCCATTATTTTACACATTAAATACATTTTAGGTCATTTAAAATATTTTCAATTTTTTTAATTCATTTGGAATCACTATAGTGTCATAAAAGTTACGATTTACATAAAATAAATATTTTTTAAAATTCTCCAATAATTCAATTTCTTCATTAAAATATCAAAAATTCATCCTAAGATAATTTTTATGTATAGATTCTAAATATGATATGAATTTTATCCTAATAAATTTCTATATTAGCTATTTCTAATATCTAAATTATTATATAGAAATTATTTTTTTCTAAATATGTAAATAAATATTTCTTAAAAAATGTATACTTATACATATTTTAAATTTTATGATTTTATAAATTATTTTATGATTTTATAATATTAATATTTAATTATTTTATTCATTTTAATTATTATTCACTAGATATTTTGCTATTCTAATGGCCCATTAGTATTATTAATGGTTATATTCGTTTTATACCTCTTATAAATAACACTAGTATTCATCATTAATCATTCACTACAATTCTTCTCAAGGATCTATATTATTAATTTTTAAAATATTGATTATATATATAATGTTTTTTACAGTGTTTGTCACATCCATGATAATTTTTATAGACCACAACATTCCAAAATATCATGTCTTAGTTTTAATATATATATTTTTATTATCCCATTGTGTTATTTTCAATTTTATGGAGTATGACTGTACTTCAGATGTAATGATTGTTGTTGGTGTAATAAAATAGTTTCTTCTTTTATAATGGGGAGAATTTTATTTATTTATACTCTAATTTATATCTAAATAACACACCTATATATAATTAGAATTTAATTTTATGTTGAAAATGTCTTGGTCATAACATTTTAGGTGTTGAATGTGCATCATAGATCTTTTTTGGATATAATATTTACCCAGCCTAGTGTGACCCCTTAATAGTTATTATTCAATTAGATAAGAAGGTGGGTAGGATTATGAGGCTTTTTATCGATTATTTTTATTTAAATTAGGTGACAATCAAGAATAAAAATTTTATTCTGAGGATCAATGACCTATTCGACTAGCTGAAGGGTATGATGGTGTTTAAAAATATTGACCTCAAGTAATCATATTATTAGATTTGGTTTTGTGAAAAGGGAATCCAAAATATAGTGTTTGGGTATCATAATGTGTATTATAAATTCCTAATGATTCTATTAAAAGTGAAAAACACCCTTGTTGTTCATGTGACTTATAAACCAAACCTTCAAGATATTATTGGACCATTTCATAGTGGTCTTCATTAATATTTTCCTCATATTTTTTTCATATTAGGAAGAGTATGAAAAACATATTAGGATTGTATAATACTTGATTTAATAGAAACAATTGTATAGTAAACTCTTAATGTTTAAATTCTAGATTTGGGAAGACTATTTTCCGGGGAATATAATTTTAGAGGGTGAATTGGTGGTTAACCCTATGGGTATTATTGTTGAAGTGGCTTAGAATGCACTTAATGATATGTTTGAGTGTGTAGTGAAAGTGTAGTGAGTGGAACCCTCAAAAGGAAATCTTGATCTTGGTTATAGAAGGTGACATATGGGGAGTGATTCAAGATAGAGCCGATAGCCTCTATGAAGTTGGTCTTAAAGTAGAAAGATGTTTCATACCTTCATTATATATTGATGGACCCTAAACATACTCAATGGTTGAGGGAGGATTAACTCAAAGATGTGGGTTATGATTTCCTCATGAATGAATATTATTAGGTGGTTCACCTAACTAATTTTATATCACAAGCTTTAAATGATATAACCAGATATTCATCCTCGGTATTGATTCCCAAAAATGTAGTGGAGTGTTTGAAAGTTCAAGTCACAATAAGTCACATATCAGGGGGTGGTTACTAAGCATCAGTCCTAAATATTTGGAATTCAATACTTGTTTTTTATAGGAGTTATTATTTTCACCTACCATAGTATATTTTCTTAAAGTTATAGACATCACACCACTATTGGAAGAAAACCATTTGAAACTCTATCATAGACCCAGTCAGTCATCCACCAATTTTTCTAGTTAGATATTAGTTAGTCATCACTTATGGGATAGATATGGTGTGAGTGGTAACATAAAATGTTAATGTGATAAAAAATCATATGAGAAAAACTTTTACCTATATGAATTCCCACATAGACTAAATATGGAAACCATTGAAGCTTTAGATAAGAAATCATGTGTTTATTAAAGTCTCAACATGATACTATTTAAGTGGTTTTTTTCAAGTAAAATGATTATACCTAAGGACTATTAGGTTATTCTAGATCTTTTATTTGTTTGGTGACGCCACATACCACCCAACATTACCCATATTATTAGAATTGTTATATAATTTCTTTAATTTTTCATAATTGAGGGTGTATTTGCATGATCTATCATGCATTATTGATATATGTGTGTTGAAAGTAGAGGAAGACACCACCTACATGGAGTACCCAATGGAGATTATATACCAATTGGATAATACTCTTTAAGGTTGGGTGATATTGTTGGTTTGTGTTATAGATGTACTAAAACCTTTAAGAGATCTCATTTGAGAGTGAGAATAATATTAATGTTTAGTACCCTCATATTTTTGAATGAATTATGACTTAAGAGATTAATATCACTGAATATTGGGGTGGATTTATAATCATTTTTCTTTATTTCCCACCCATTAATTTTTTCAATAATAATTATCAAGGAGTTCACGTGGTCAGATCAATATTTATAGTGATACATGCCCTTAAAAACTATTTAATATTTTAAATATATTATTTTTATCCTTCTCTTTTAAGGATTAGATAAATTATATATATATTTTTAAATGAATACCAAAATCAAAAATCCTTCACCATTGTTTGACTTAGTAAATGGTATATTATATAGGAGTAATATTTTTTTGGGGGGTTTTGGACCTGGGTCGAACTCATTTCAGGAATTTATAAATTTTACCCAGTTGAAAGGAAACCATATTTCAAACATTATAAATACCTCTATAAGATTATTAATTTGGGTTAGATAATGATATATATGGAACCCTAAGGACAATTGGAGTCATTGTTCTCCTTGGAGTGATTGAAATACCTTTAATTGAGGTTGTATTACTAAAGATTTGATGATATCTCCATTGAGATAGATATAAATTGTTGTTTATTTATTTATTATTAATTATTATTTGATTTTAAATACCAGATCAATATAATTATTGTTAAAATTTATTTTTGTTATAATAATATAAAATCATTTTTTTGTATCCCCCAAGGATAAATTATGTGAATAATAATTTAGTGGTCATATTTATCACTATATAACACCCCCTTACCTATCTTTCAATCACACGCCTAGTGCATAAAGGGTTTATAGGGACTTAATAACATTTATTCATGTAGTGGAAGAAAACGAGAAAACCTTAAACCAAAATATTTCATGATATGAAATTGAATCCATTTATAAACTAATGAAGATAATATATACCATACACTGAAGATAGTTTCATACCCTATTTTTAATATTAAATTATGATAATGTTCACTAATAAGAAACAAAAAAGACCCTTCCTCTAAATTGTATACATGGATTGAACTTAATCACTCAGTTTTTTTTGTGATCCTCCTTCACCTATGATATAATAATATATAAAGAGGCCATGGAATAGGAAAAATATATCTTCATGAAGGGAGAATCAATAAAAGTATTAGACACTATTTTCATAGATTTTAGCCTATTTATATTGGCCTCAAGGATGCTACCAGAGCCTTTATGACATTTAAATAAACGTTTCCTGTCATTAGAGTAATTATAATAGTTACAGCATTTTTAACCCATATTCAAATAATTATTCATGAATTTATCATATAAATACAATGTTGAATCTTCCTTTTGTTTCGCTATAAGAAACATCAATGGTAAATAATAGCTTACATGGATGATGATTCAAACATTAATGTTTAACATTAAACTACCACACTTAATTATAGAATATAATTCACACATATCATAAAAAATATGATATGTACATATCATAAAATATGACATGTGAATGGGTAGTGGTATGATATCTTATATCATGTCTTACGATATACCCATTCCAATGGCATGCGATTTTCCTTAGTTTATGAATGTCATACCATATGATATCCTCATATAATCATATGAAATATGGTCAAAATAAATCATATATATTTATAACATTAGAGAATACCTCAATCAACATATCGCTTAATCTAATGCCTTATGTACTTTGTGTAATTTCGCATTATATAGTATCATATACAATACCTAGTGAAACTCTATCCAAATCTAATTTTTAATGTCTTCCAAAATAATTTTGGAAAGATATCATTAACTTCACTATATATTACATCATATACAATTCTTATTGAATATACATCAAAAACTAATATTGGATAAATGCTAAAACATTTTTAGATAAGTTTTCAGTTTTATAAAACTAAATCTCCATTTAATCAACCACAAAGTGTGTCCCTATGGGACCTTATAGAATTATAAAGAAGAATGAAGAATTGAATTAAAAAATTGTAATAAAAGAGAAAACTTTATCAAAGAGTCAGTGATAGTCAAGCTTTAAATCGTTATAACATGATCTCTATAAAATTCATATATCTTCATACCCATGTCCACTAGTTGTATCATATATAAGAATAAATTTTTATATGATCCTTTTGTCTAATACACTGAGTAACCACATAATATATATTATATAAATCTCATATAACTACTATTGTGTTATTTATTTATTAAGTATAGATATATACAATACATAAACAAATTATATGCCATTTACTTGGATAGATGACCACATAATGTTTCCCTTATCCAATAGATAATCATATCATTGGTCTCATCTACATATGACTATAAAATCCTTCATCCTATCTAAATTAAGGGAAAAATTTAATCCCTTTCATACAAGAGGAAACATGTAACACCCTAACCTAAGTAACATGGATATGGTGGTTATCTTACAACATTGGAATACGATGAAAGAGATTGTATATCGAATGATCAAATCGTTTAGTAGTCTTGGGAGACTAGCTACATGCATGATTCTCATAAACATTTGAAAATACTAAACACAAAGTAATACTACTGGGATAATATTATTATTTCTCCTAGTATATCCATGAAATTTTTTATAGATACATTCTTTGTATCATAAGTAAAGGGAAACATAATAAAGGGAGAGATCACATACTCAGTAAGAGAAAGTGTACAACAATATTTATCATAAAAATCATGAATAATATGGATGATATAAGTAATTATCCAATATTTCATATAACTAAGAACATAAGGGGGAATATATAAATGGAAGAAATAACAACATAAATAATCACATGGATAATAATAACTAGTTACATAATAATAGAAGGAATATTTTAGAGATCATAATCTTACCATCAAGGCTTTGTTCTAAGACACCATACATAAATAAGGAATACACCAAATACCCAAACTAATTTGTATAATGAGACCAACCAATTCATTGAGGGACTATAATGATCCTCATACATCACTTACTAAGTCCAATACATTTGTCATATAAATTATTTTAACAATAATTCAATACATAATCAATATAGACATTCATATTGAAAAAGTATCATACAACATTTTAATATTTTATGAAGTCAATCACTAGAGAAAAATGATCATAATCCATCCAAGGTAATATGGTGTATGGTATAATTATATTATTTTCACAAAATAGAATAATATTCATTAAAATATGTTAAAATATATGGATAATGTTTTAGATGATCGATGGAACATTTCTTCAGGAATATCCCTTTTTCATTATGAAATCACTTATTTAAAATTTAAAAATTTCTAGAATATCAAGAAAATAATTTTACTTGAAAATAGAAATGGAAAATTTTAAAGGAATATTCAATAAAAATCATAGTTTTAATGTATGTAAAAGTCATTTGTGTGGTAATAATTAGAATAAAGACTCTATTCACACCTTCGATAAAAAGTATCTCATTCAAAAAATGATAAGAAACTTCATTTTAATCCTTTTTATATAAAGAATAACATGGGTAAAAATGAATTTAATTAATTATTTGAGAATAAAAAACACATTATTGAAAATATTTTAAAGAAATATATGGACATGGAATAAAAATACACCTAACTGAATATAAAATCAAAGCTAATTTTTATAAAAAAATTACATTTGGAATTTTAAGCACTTAGAGAGAGAAAAATGAAAGGAAACAAATTAATTTATATAAATAAACAGAGGAGAATAGAATATATGACATTGAATATAGAAATATAATATAATTTTCCTGTTGTAAACATAAATTTAATCAACCCTGAATAAGGATGATATTATGAAATAAACCCTTTCAAAGATTGTAACATTGAAGTGAGATTTAATGAATGAAGTGATTATGTGTAAAAAATGTAAATCAAAATAAAAAATTTATAATAAAACATATAATAATTAGACTTAATTACAAAAATAATATTGGTATAAAATATTTAATTAATATGTTATATATCTCAATGAAATGAAATTGAGTTTAGAAACCCCTTATGACTTTCATAACTTTTAACACAAAAGGATATTGAAGAAGAGAACATGAAATAGATTTTTTAACCACTATAATTTTATTAAATGGATGATAAAATATATCCATTGGGTATTTAATACACCACCCAAAAAAACATGTGGTCAAAATATCAAAATCATCAATAAAAAGAAATTTAGATAAGAAATCCCCTACCGAGGTGACAAATATTTTCAATGGTTTCTATTCATAATGGCCAAAGCTAAATGAGTCATTTAAAAAATTTGAACATATTAATTATAAATATGTAATATATTTTTAATGATTCAATTTATAGATTTTTCGGACATCAAATTTTATATAAACACATACAATGCATCAACAAAAATAAAAATGCATTCTTAAGCCCAAAAATGATCTTATACCAAAATCATCGATAATCATGATTACTATGTATTTAATTAGATTATAAATTATTAAAGGATTTTTTTTACTTTATAATAAAATTAAAAACATAATGGTACTTTTAAATAACTTCATTTAATGAAAATAATTAATATTTTTACAAAAATCAGTATTTTCACTATTCAGATAAAAATAAATCATTTTAGAAAAATCTAAAAAATTCACTGTATGATGATATTGAAATAAAAATCTATAAAATTATATTTATTTACTCAAATAAATTTATAAAAAAATTATAAATTAATTACAATTTTTTTGCACAAAATTCATGAAAAATAATTTTCAAAAAAATACATTTTCGAAGCATAAAATGACAAAAATGAAAATTGAGTACTTATTTATTGTAAATTAATAAATACATTTTCTTTATAAAAAAACATTATACAAATTTTTCATATTTGTTTTTTGATATTCATATATTCAATTTAATGTATATGTTATAGTGGTCACATTTTAATAATAATATTTTTAAAGTATATCACGGTTTTCTTAAAGGTTTATGTTGTGTGTTAAGAAATATGTCAAGATTATTAAAATTTGTAAATAATTTTTTTTTGTTAAATTATAAAAATTAAAATAAATTTCTTCCTCATAATTTTTTATCATGTTAATCAAGGGTTCAATATTTCAAAACACTTTTTTTGAAAACCCACATCGTATAATGGAATGAAAAAACATCATTTGAAAAGTGAAGTGGGAAACATAAAGGTTATCTAAAATAACACATAATGTGGTTCCAAGATAAGAATAATATTAGTATGAATTGAAAATATAGACATTGAGGTGTAAGATGATTTCAAAAGAGTAATAAATAGTGATATCTAACATGATCATGATAAAGTTAATGTCTTTAAAACCATAAATCATTAAGGGATAAAGAAGGCCATTTCATCAAAAATGATGGTAATTAGATAAAAGGTTTATTTGAAAATCATTTTTCTATAATTGAGGAATTATTTTTTGATCAATATAAATAACCTGAGAAAATATAATTACATTATTTATTTTCATTTCATAAGCATAATTCCATCCTTTGGTTGTGATTCGATCAATTTCCACTTATATCTAATCTCTTACTTCAGGAAATGAATATTCCAAATGAATTTTTCATACCTAAAGAATTAAAATTAACTTTTATTGAATTATATGATTTATTAAACAATACCATGTTGTCCCTACTATCTTTATATATAACAAAAATGGTGATAACATGTTGAGATAATATCTAATATGAATAAACCTTCATATGATAAAATACTATATTAATCTTTGAAGCCTCATCAATAATACCCAGAGTTCAACTTAAGTTATTACATAAATTAATAACCTTAAAACTCTTCAAAATATGTTATAAAAAAATTAAAATCATGCATTTTAATGATTTTATAACATATTCTTCAAAGATAAACTTAAAAATATTATTCAAAAAACATTAATCACTCATGCATACAAAATATTGGGCAAAAAAATTGGGCATTCGGGCCATGTAATGGGCCACATTCCCACCAGGTCTTCAGTCTATATAATGAGTCTCCCTCTACTTAGTCAAAAGAGGTCTTTGATTTTCTTTAATAATAAAAATGAGGCTTTGGCCCCAACCTTTAAAAAAACTCATGCATACAAAATATTTATTTTCCCTAATCATATAATGTCTAAATTAACAATAATCAAGCTGAATTAAAATACTAAAAATGATACATTCATCCATGAGGGATATTTTTTTCAATTTTGTATTAGAATGAACAATATATATTCAATCCATGGAGACAATATTTCTAAGAAAAGAAACTACCTAAAATCAATATTCCCACTTACTAAATTTCTCATATAACTCATTTTTCCTATAAAATTTTCAAGAATTATTCTCATGAACTTCTTAAAAATTATAGTATCTCAAGATATCATTAATAAATAAAAAAACATAAATATTAATGTAATACCTTATGCTTCGGGAATTGGTTTTCATAATGCGCCATCTTTTTGTAGTTAAAACTATTAACACTAATAGATTCATTCATAACATTGAAATAATGAGAGTGATTACCTTTTCCAAATAACATGTAACAAACTCACACTATGTTTAATAATTTACCCAGTTATTCTTCCAATATTCTTATTTCATGGGATGTTGAGTCTTTTTCCGTCTATTTCCATTATGACTTGAACTTTCATGTAACTAAATTTTTCTCTTATTTCATGTGTTCAGAATTATAGTCAGTTTAAATTTTTTATTAATTACTTGATATAGTTAGTTTGGAATAATCATAAGGCCTTATACTCCAAAATATATCCTATTTGGTTGTTTCATATTAGAAATTATATTAATCATAAGCTGAGTCAGTTGTCCAATTCTATCAATGATCCACTTTTCTCCTACACATGTTATATTATCATGATTATATAGGTAATCAATACATTTTTATGGGTATTAAAACATATTTCATTCCTTCCACTAGAAACCATATATATAAAATTTAATAGACTAGATTAACTTATAAAATTATCAACTTTAAATAATATAGTATAATTCCAAATCTAGTGCAACACTAAAAATAAATTCAGAATTTATACATAGCCAATCTTAGAATTATAAAAAAGTGTTTTTGAGAATATTTACATATTGTAAAAATATTTTCAAATCCTTCATAGTGGTTTATAAATATTCCATGAATCAACAAAAGCATATACCCATGAAATGTATACCCAGTTGTGCAGTGTTAGTTCCACTCATCATGTATCGATGAAGATTGAGTTAACACCAAATCTACACCTTTTAGAGTTGTTACCCCTCAATATATCTACTAAACATCTTTATTGACTATCTAGTATATATAGGAGGATATATTTTCTAGGAAAACCACACAATATTTACTTTAACATAACTTTATGATATTTTACAAAACATTGAATTATGTCTAAAGTATATCATAGGGTTATATTTTATAATCAAGTTTTTCCTAAATATAATTCCTAAGGGTACTAATAAACTTAAACTAAAAAAAATTGTAACACCAATACTCTAGTATATTGGATTCAATGGTTATCTTACCCCATTGGAACATGATACATGAGATCACATCTGAAAAGATCAAATAGTTTTTCAGTCTTGGGAGACTAGATACATACATGATTATCACATTACATTTTAAAAAAATAAATACAACATAATATTATAGTGATAAATTTATTATTTCTTCTTGTATATCAATAAAATAATTTATAGAACTCTTCTAGGTATCATAAGAAAAGGAAAAAATAATAAAGGGTGAGCTTAGTTTCTCACTAATGGAATTAGTATAATAGATTCAATCATAAAACAAATCATGAATAATATGGTAGAGATAAAAAAATAAAACATGTCATATAACTAAGACCATAAAGGGGAATATATCCACAAATGACATAACAAACATAACTAATCACATGGAATATTTTTTAATGGAATAATACATATTCCAGACATCATAATCATAATATTAAGGATTCGTGTCAATACCCCATACATAAATAGATAAGGCATACATCAAATACCCAAAATAGTTTGTCTCATGAGACCTACCATCGCACCGAGGGTCTATAAAGGTCTCCGAACATCACTTACTTTTTCCAATTTATTCATCATATGATATAAATCAATAATAATTCAATACATAATCAACATAAACATTCATATTTAAGATCTAACATAAAAAATGTTAATATTTTCCCTATTTAATCACTAGATAAACATTATTATAAATCATAAATGTTAATATTGTGGATGGTATCATTAGTTTATATACCAAGTAAAGAATAAGATTGATAAAAGGATACTAACATAGATAAAAGTTCTTTTAAATGATCTCATGAACATTTATTAAGGAAAATACCCTTTTCATTTTGAAATCACTTATTTAAAATATAAAAATTTATATAATATCAGGAAAAAAATTTATTTCAGAAGAAACATAGATACTTTTAAATTAAGCTTCATGTAAAGTAATTTTCATGAAGGTGGAAAAATTTATTTCTTTGATAAAAATTAAAAAAATAATTCATTAACACCTTTAGAAAAAAGTGACTCATTTAGAAAATGATTAGTAGATTCCTTTTAAAACATTTTTAGATATAAAAAAATAGGCAAAACCATCTTTAAAAAACCATTAAAGAATATTAAAAACACTGTTTAAATTTTTTTAATGAAAATATGGACATGAATAAAAATATTCTTAATTAAATATAAAAAAAATTTGGTTTGCCTCAAAAACATTCTTTTGGACTTTTGTGTACTTAGGGAGAGGAAAATGAAATAAAAACATATAATTTATAGAAATAACTAAAGGATAAGAGAATAATTGGGGTTTAATAAATAAATATCATATAATTCTCCCAATAAAATCTTAAACATAAATTGTTTTCAATAAGGACGATATTATGAAATAATCCCTTATAGAGATCACAAAATGAAGTAAGAATTAATCAATGAAGTGAATCTATGTAACAAATATAAATTCATATAAAATAATTAGAAATGAAACATAAAAAATCAAAGGTAATCACACACACAATCTTTTAAAGACATAGTCAACGAGGACGTAATATAACCTAATGGAAGGAAAATGAGTTAAGAAACCCATTAGGATTTCATAATTTTTGTAACAAAAGAGTATTTAAGAAGAGAACATGAAAAGGATTTAAAAAAATAATTTTAGTAAATTAATGGTAAAAGGAATATATAAGGTAGTTCAGATGCCATACAAAAGAAAAAATGTTATGAAAATGTCACAAATTCCAATGAAGGGAAATTGAGATAAGAAAATATCATACCAAGGTGACAAATATTTACCATGGTTACTATTCATAAAGTCCAAAACTAAAAGGTATCCATTTAAAATATTTGAACCTCATGATTCATTCCATAAATGGTTTTCATAATTATATTCCATGTCCACCTTATTATACCATGTTATAAACAAATTGAATAATGGTTTGGGGCTATGCACCTCGTTCCTTTTGGATTGAGTGGATTAACCTAATGGAATGCCTTGACCAACATGTCTAGTGTGATAAAGTTGTTTGAATTAAATACAATGGCCCTTATTTTGAAAATTTTTATCATGAAAATATTTTTTTGTGCTTTAACTTAGAGATGAGGGTGAAATAAGGTGTTCCAACTTAAGGAACCCTTTGATGGACTCTCATACATTTTGTTATAATTTTAGATGTTTGGTAAATGTGTTGGGGGTGACATCAGTTATGTCTCAGACGAGATTGTAGAGTGTTATATATTTTTAACTCTAGATGAGTGATGTCATTTCCCTAGGATATACCCCTTGGATGGGCTTTAAGGCATAATGATTGTACCATTCCATGAGTAAGACTTATTTGCCTACATGCGATACCAGGTATGAAATCGGAGGCTAGTACTTGACTTTCACCCCATTCTTAGAGTGACACATGGGACTTCTTTCCTTGGTCACTATGGATAGAATCCTTATAATTGGTTATATGTGGAGTCCCTTGAGTGATACAAAGAATGTTATAATATATTTTCATGGACATACCCAAGGTGTCTTGCTATATTTTTATAAATTGGTTTTCATATTGAACTAAAGAAAAGGTTGATGAGAATTTTCAAAATGATAATTGTTTCCTTGGTATTAAATATATAGGGACTTGTCCGATAAGCCCAATCATAATCTTGGGGATATTCCACATTATTAGATATCATCTAAGTCAATTTACCATTACATGATATTGTAGTTAAAACTCACCGACTTAAGCCGAATTATGTAATCGGAAGAGTGTCCAAGCAGAACCCAGTTCAATGCATTTATTTTATTTATTTATTTTCTTTATTGAATTAACTAAAAATGGATAAATTCTTATTTATATTACACAAAATTTAATGGTATAGACACCATGGGTTCTAGTGTACTGAGATTGTATCTCACACACTTCTTGGGAACCATCAGTATCCGAGTAGAATTTATGTCTATGGGTAATCATACATGGAAGCAGCTAGATTCCAATGCTTGACTTACATTACTAGGATTGGGTTGGGGAAGACTGAGCTAGTACTCGATATGCTCATAGACCTAGTTATTGTGATTTTATTCTTTTTATACATTTCACATGCCTATTGTATTTCCTTCTGATTATACTTGTAGAATCTCTTGGATATACATGCATCATAGATGTAAATTGGATTTATCAACTCTTTTATTTAGTTATTATAATATATCTTCCATTTTTCTATATTTTATTTTTATTTCTTTTATTATTGTTTATTTATTTACATCTTTTATATAGATTATGATTCTGAACATGATGGTATAGTCTCCCCACCATACCACAAATTGGACCCTCACGGCTAGTTAGTAGCCTCTTTTATGTAGGCAGATGTGCTGGTTGTTTTGTGGAGAGTGTTCTAGATACTAGTTTAGTGTTCAGTTGGTCTGAGATGTTACAAAGTTGTATCAGGTCCTCTTCCCCTTTTTCTTACCGTTTTGGGATGGTAGATAGAAGACTAGGAGTGTGTCGGTGCTTGGTAAATAGTTGTTTCTAAGAGTGAACAACCAACATATGGGGAAAATTTCAAGTGTCTATGTATGGGACTATTTTTTATGTTTTTTATTACTTTTGATTTGATTTCACCTTGAGTGATTGGATTAATTTTTCTTCTTAGTAATTTATAATATTTAGAATTTTTTTTTGGTCTGGTACAATAAGGAGGAATCATTACATGCATAATTATAGGAAGATAGGAATTCACATGCCATACATATTACATTCCATGTATATTGGATTTTTTGTATACATGAAATAGTTGATGCACCTAGCATTTTTTAATATCATTCATTTACAATCCATATTATGAATTTTGGAAACATGTTTATTTTTCATCTTCTTAGGTAAATTTTTATCCTATCATTTTTACTTCACATGTTTGAGTTTATTTAGAATGATTTCTTGAAATTTAAATGATTCTATATTTTTTTTGGGGTGGTTCCATGACCATAAGACCATAGAACAAATTTTATTAAAACAAAGAATAGATTACACGAGTCTAAAGTAATAAATCATATTACAATCCTTCTCATGGAGAGGTAGAAAATCAGTAGGGAGATCATCAAGACAGGTAATATCTTGATTTACTCCCTTATTAGCATGGCCATCAACAACCATATTAGTTTCACAATAAATCTGAGTTATAATGCAGTTGATGTCACAAATCGAGTGGGTGTAATCCATCCAACGAGTAGTAATAGGCCACGCAAGATGTGTCACACCATTCCAAATTGCTTGCACAATGGTGGTCGAATCACATTCAATCCAGAGATTGTTCTAACCATAGTTCCACAACCCATAGAACCTAGATTTCCTTTGGAGGCACCATCCACATTAACTTTAATCCAACCAGGAAAGGGAGAATTCCAAAACACTTCAAAGGTGTTACACGGTTGAAAAAAATTTCTATCAATCTGAAGACGTCACAGAATTGTGAAGTCATTCACAATGTTATTGCAATGACCCTTTTTCATGAAAGCCACTTCACGAATAGCAATAAGTATCCACATCCAACCTAAATTATGATTGAGTTAGTAGTTGTTATGAATAATAGAATTTCTATCATACCATATCACATGATTAAACTCAGCAACTATAGTAAGAAAGAGGTTCTTAATTTGATAAGAATTTTCCATTTCAGCACATCTCTTTAGTTGAGTGTTGACAGAGTCAAGAATCGACCATATTCAGTTAAAGATGTCAAAAATATAGTTCCAAAGAGCAGAAACAATAGAAAAGGAAAGGAAAATATGATTATTGTATTCTCTGTGTTGATTTTAGTGTCTATATTTAGAGAAAAGTTTAATACCAAACGATTGAAGACATCTGTATGTAGGGACTCTTTTGTGAGTCAGTCTCTAGAAAAGAGTGAATCTTGAGGGTTTTATCTAGGTTTTGTCAAAAATATTTATCCAACGAACATCACTTTCAGAGTTTAAAAAAATGATTATAATTGTTTTTTGAATTAAGCATACCATTGTGTCCAGGATCCCAAACTAGAAAGTCATCAGTGTTTGAAAAAAGGGTAGTTATTGATGACATGCATAATGGATTCAAGTATATGATCATTTTGAGAATTTAGAATATCTCTAATTGAGTATATGGTGATCTTAGGGATTTTCTCAGGATGAATCATAGAAATTAATGGGGTTCTAGTCCAGTTATCCAACCATAAATTAATGGAAGAATCCCTGGTAACCATCCATCTGAAATTATTCATAATGATGGAAAAATATTGTTTAATAGATGGCCAGATAGTGGAGCTGAAAAAATTCAAACTTTTTCCCTTGAGTGTTCCATCGAATCTCTTTTTGAGAAAAACAACAGAATCTGGATTATTTTAAAGAAGTTTCCAGGTGAGTTTATCTTGAAGAGACTCATTAATTTACCGAATATTTTTATACCAATCCCACCCTTTTCAATAGGTTTTCAACAGGTTGACCAAGGGACGTTCACAAGCTTTTTCCCAATGTGCTACTAGTCCAAATGAAATTTTTGATAGAGGTATTCATTTTTTTGTAAGTCCAATGGTCCATTTATAAACTATCATGGAGTATAACATTTTATAAACCACAGTGGATTTGAAAAGACATATTCTTCCTACTGTAGAGGGATTTATGTTTCTAAGAAGATAGTTGGTTAAAAACATGGTCAACTATTGTAGAAAAATGAGAGGACTTGGGACTTACCCAAAAAATGGGAACACCAAGATAATTTAAAAGAAAAGAACCTTCTTTAATTCCTAATTCATTAATAATATTACATTTCATATTGTGAGAATTTTTTTTTACAAATGATGATGAAAGATTTTTTCCAACTAATGGATTAACCAACAACCTCTTCATAACGAGAGAGATAATTTTTGAGGTTTCAGATATTTATTTTATCATCCTTTAAAAAAATGATAATATCATAAGCATCAATGAGATGGGTAGGAGAATTCACATTCTAAGAAACCTGAATCGGTTTGTGTTTTGGCTGATCCACAAGACGAGTGAGGAGGTGACTAAGGTAATCTTATGCAATGGAGAAAAGGATGGCAGATAAGGGGTTACCTTTCCTTACACATTTGGTGCATTTAAAATTTCCCTTAGGAGAGTCATTGAACAATATGGAAATAGAGGCCGAGTTAAAAAGGGTTAAAACTGTATTGATAAATGAATCACTAAATCCAAAGCCTTAAGGAACCTTGAAGATGAAGATCTAGTCCATAGTATCAAAATATTTTTTAATGTCAAGTTTGATGGAAATATTACCCCCTATGTTAAATTTTTTTAGAGTATTAACGCATTTATAGGAAAGAAAAATTCAATCCTGTATGGACCTACCCTTAAAAAACCCAAATTGGTTCCAGGAGACAATTTTTTCTGTGATAGTTGAAAGTCTATTAGAAATGATTTTGGTGATGATTTTATAAAGGGTGTTAATGAGAGAAATGGGTCTAAACAGGTGGATCTCAGAATCATTGTCTACTTTAGGAATCAAATAAAGAAATTGAGCATTAAGACCATGAGGGAGGACACCATTGGAGATTTTTTTTGATAAGTTTACAAACATCCAATTGGATAACGTCCCAATAACTTTTAAAGAAACCATTATTAAAACCATCGGGACTCTAAGAACTATCAATATTCAAACTAAAGATAGTGTCTTTAATTTCATGATCAAGAGGTTTACTTAGAAGGAAATTTTTATCCTCGCAATTAACCACCTTTAGAAAGACCTCAGGTATGAGGTCTTTGTTATTATCCAGACCATTAAATATGGATTCAAAGGACGATACAATATGAATGGAAATATCATCCTCATTATCTAAGAGATTGTCTCAATATTTCAAAAGAGATAGCGGTCTGCAAGCTTTCCCGAATCTATGAAGTGAGTTATTGAACCTTGTGTTTTTGTCACCATCAGATAACAATTTAATTTTAAAAGTTTCTTTCCTCAAGTTCTCTTTAAAGGTGATAAAAGATATTAGTTTTATCGACAAATTTGATTTCTTGAGTCTGATCAGTGTTTAAATCAGAGCTAGTGTTATTATTTTTAAGTTTCTTAAGCTTAATCTCTTGAATAATAATTTCATTATTAATTTCTTTCAATGTAGAACTACATTAGCTTTTGATCATCTGTTTGAGGTGTTTTAACTTAACATAACAAGAAAAAGCATCATTGTAGTGGGACATAGAAGACCAATTTTTTTTTTATATAAGTGCATTCTTAATTAGAAACCCACACATTGTTAAAATGGAAAGGTAATGAGGGTTTCATATTTTTGATGGAGACATTGACCAGAATGGGATGGTGGTCAGAGTGAAACTTGTGGAGGGTGATAATGGAGATGGTATCCCATTTATCTAAAGTAGGTACATTCATGAAAGCTCTGTCCAACTTGGAGGCAACCACACTATTATAATTCCTTCTATACCAAGTATATTTGGAACCATTAAGATTAATTTCTACAAGATTTTTTTCTTCAATGGAAGTTTTAAATTCTCTTATGGAAATAACATCATGAGACGAGCCAAATTTATCACTAGAGTTAAGAATAGAATTAAAGTCCCCAATCATAAAACA
Organism: Viscum album; assembly: GCA_963277665.1. Lineage (NCBI taxonomy): Eukaryota > Viridiplantae > Streptophyta > Magnoliopsida > Santalales > Viscaceae > Viscum > Viscum album. Next base: position 565,233,364 of record OY728125.1, read on the forward strand.
AGGAGTTTTGATATTGGTACCTAAATAGGTAAGGTCATTTCAAAGGGGACTCCTATATTGATATCTATTATTAGCAGAAAAAAAGGAGCATAAGGAATGAGTTCCATAAATTATGGAGTCACAAGTAAAGGCTTGCTCAGATTCATTGAAAACATTGACATTTTGAATAGAAGAGAGTGAGAAAACCAAAAGAGATTCAACATTAGAATCATTTTTGGTTTCACCTAAAAAAGAATAAGAATGATGTCATAAATGGGAGTATTTAGTTGAAAAATTAGTTTTGGGCTCCACAATAGCAAAACAAATTGGGCGATGACTGTTAATCATTCTTTTTAAAACTATAGATGTGTTAGAGTTGGCAATACCCAGACAATTCCATAAAAGTATCTTCATTTAAAACTAGGATTGGAGCTAGATCTCCCTTTTTTTGTTTCCTAAACCCTTCTGCCTAGAAGATCTTCTATGATTTTTGGAATTATTTAGGATGATGATCTGTTTCTACATAGTTTTAGGAGAGGTTGAGGGGACGTTTAATAATACTTACTTAGTTTTTTTTGGGAGAGTCATGCAAAGAGGTATTCATAGGTGAATCTATTGAACTCCTAATATTAATATCAGTATGATCCACATTTTGAGTAGTAAACATATTTTCAGTTTTCATAGAAATAACATTGTTGTTAACTATTTTAGAACCACCTACCGAAGGACTGATAAGCATAGGAGCAAGGGTACCTGATTCCGTTGAAGCTATAGGTGCTGTATCACCCATTTTTGTGTTTGAAGATGAGACTAATTGATAGTTTGGAGAAGACAATGGTGACTCCTTCTGGATAACCAGTTCAGTATTTAAAGAGGGAATATTTGAAACTATAGTGTGTTGTGTGTTCCTTGTGTCATCAGTAATCTGCAGTTTTCCATTTTCATATCTAGGTTTTAAAATACAATGCTTACCTGAGATGACTAGTTCAATGGTGTTACAGCCTTGTGCAGACTATTTTCTACAAACAGTTTCCTGTACAACCAAGGCAGTGTTGGAATTTTCAAGAACATGGTATACAGGGGGACATTTGGTGTAAGAAGTACCGTCATTATGTAAATTATATTCCTCAGTATGTGTGTGAAATGAAACAGAAAGTCTGTGGTTTTCATCATCCTGTTTCATACTACTAGAATCCTGAATAAAAAAGACAATATAATCATTTTCAGCACTAAGAAAAGTGGGGGTAGGGCTGTTGTATACTGGCTGAGCAGTACTATCAAAAAAAATTATTCTGTTCTTCACCCTATGAGAATTTTAGGGATTCACCATTCGATTCATTAATATCCTTAGTGTGTGACACTGAAGGATGTGGTTCACACTCTAGCACTTTATGAGGAGTCCATAAAGGGTCAAAATCCTTCACCAGTTATATAAGAGAATTAATTTTTGAGTCCACGTTTGTGGCTTCAGGATTTTTTTTAGTTTGATTAAGAAATTCCATAACAATTGTTTCAATTTCATTAGAAATACATTGGTCATCAGTCACATTTTATTGTTCTTCCACTAAATCAGCCCAAGATTTTTTCACTTCCACCCCTAATGGATTCAAGCTCTTGGGTTTGATAACCCACTTTTTAGTGTTCTTCTTAGAGGTTTCAGGTTTATCAAAGGTTGGGACTTTATCATTATTTTGTTTTTAGTCTCAGTACATTCAATACCACTTTGTTGAGAGGTATGTTTGTGCACTAATCTACAGTTTAGTATTGAGTGTCCTATAATTTTACAATAATCACAAAAAGGAGGTTTTCTCTCATACTCGATCCTCACTTCAGCCCTATAGTCATTAGAATTAAGATTAATGGTATGAGGCAGTTTAGTTTCCAAGTTCACTTCCACCATAACTCTATCAAGTAATCCTACCTCACCAGTTAAGCTTCTTTGATAAATCTTTAGGGGGTAATAATACAAGATGTCAAATCATTTAAGATCTTTAGGTGCCAAAAAACCAATTAAGATTATGCAATCTAACCCATACCTAATCCATAGTGTTCCTATGTGTGTTTGGATTAAAATAAAAATCACATTCAGAGATGCGCAAGATGCCAGGTTTGAGTTGTAAATTACATATTCTCCATACTTGGTATAATTCTTCCTATGAGGATAGGAGTATATGAAAATAACCCTTACCCAGTAGGACCAGTTTCCAATTAGAAAATCCCCAACAATGAGCATTGCGAGGATTTAGATCTAGGTACGACTAGGTTTTTCCCACCTTTAAATATTTAATGTGGCCCATGATTGAAAAATTACACATTTGAGTCCGCTGTTGAATCGATTTGGGATCAGCCTCAATAGAAAATCCTCCATCATCCATTTTTTTGAACATAGGAGGCTTCATCAGAGATGATTTGTGAAGTTATGATCCCTTTAGAGCCTCGAGGAAAGTGATCCCCCTAGATTTATCATTCAACGACTGTACCAAGTCAAGATCCGTGAGGGTTTTTTCCTCTTTCATAAGAGTATTAGTGGAGACTAAAGAGTGCTCCCATTCTAGATCAAAGGAGGCCATGATAAAAATGATATAGTGGGGAGAGATCCTAACATCTCCAATTTTCTTCAACTTCAGGATTGAGGTTTGAGGGTTCACCGGTACATTCGAAGAGATACTCCACATCTCCTTCAATTTTAACCTTAAACATGGTAATACATTTTTTCATAAATAGTATGATCGGTTGTGTGTGTCGTGGATGTGGTGAGTCATGCTTCTAGGTTGTTTTTCAGAGGTTGAAAAATTCTGATTACAATTAAATGGGAGTAAAATTCCAATTAATAAGGTCTATGGGTGCCTTATAATTTGGAAAGTGATGACCCATATAACCAAACCATTTTTAATGCACTTACTATATATAAATACTATTTTATAAATGTTAAAGATGATAAAATTTCCTCTTATAATTAATATTTGATGTAGTTAAATTGGAATCGATTTCTAATTAGTAGAGTGTATGGGAATTTTATGAATTGGAATAGGGTGACCCATACAATCGAACCAATTTAGATGCACTTTTTATACTTAAATCCTTTTTCATAAGTGTTAAGGGATTTGAAACTTATTTTAAATCCTATATAAAATGGTTGTGGTTAGATGGGATCTACCCACAATTTTTAAGGTTTATGGTTACTTTATAATTTTAGGAGTGGTATCCCATAAATCAGAACCATTTTTTATGTTCCTTTCCTTAGAGACTGATGGGTAATATAAAATATATTGGTTTTAATGTTTTAATTGACTCATTAAGTCTCTTACCAATATTTATTGGGCATAATGACCCATGTGGATAAAATTATAAATCCAAAAAATGGACCCTAGTTGGAAATTTGGGGCATGTTGTTACTAAAATGAAACTGATAATGGTGTTTTCAAAATCTAAATTATTTAATTGCTTATTTTGTTTTACTTGAACCCAAAATGGCTTGAAAGGACCCATGTAGGTCGCATATTCTTATTTTTTAGTATGCCTTAGTACCTAACCCCATGGTGGGTATACACAGGCCTTGTATTGTGGGACTTTTAATGTTTCAAAGCCGCTTATATGGTTTTACTTGTGAGTGTATGGTGGATTTACATTTTACAACTACCACCATTATTTATTAGAATGCCTTTTGTAATTTTATTAAGATATTTTAGGTTAGGAATTATAATTTAATGAGTGGTGTTTAAAATGGGTTATGTGATAAAATGGCCTAATCATAACAGTATGTCACTAAATAGTAATTCTTAAATGGGTATTTCAAATGAATTTTATGTTTTACCTTATGGTTATAGTTGGTTCTTATTTATAAATAACCTTGAAATGTTTAAGGAATTAAATTATTTTTTCATTAATGCATTAATATGGAACCTTAAGTGGTGTTTTATCATAACCCTTCTGTTATGGTGTTTTAAATCTTTTCTTCCTTCCTTTCTCCTAAAAATGGGTACATGGGAACTACTTGTATGCCTTTTTCCTATATCTTAGGCTTAAGTGTTATTGCTTTTTAATCTTAGTGACCTCATACAACATGACCCTTTGATAGGATAGACACTTTCTATTTTGGTTAGGGGATAGATGTTGTAGGTAGCACCCTTAGACTCTTTAAATTTCTTATTGGTTACTGGTGATCTTTTCTTCTTTTGCGGTCCTATTTGTGTGACATAGTCCCGTGTAGGACTCTTAGGTTCTAAAATGACACCCTCTTTTAAATGGGTGGTCATGTGTTGTTTAATCATTTCTCTGAGTATGAGCATTTTGAAATTCTCAATTCTAGCAACCTGGACATGTCAATGACATAGTCGGCCGCGTGATAGGTCTTGAGACCCTTCCTCCTCCTCTCCAGTGATAGACGAACCAATACATCATCAGTCAGGTTAATAGTCATATGGAGTGGTGTGACTTTAGGTTCAATATTTTCTAGGAAATCATATACTTAAATGCATATGACAAGTTAATCCAATGGATAGTATCAAGTATTTGTCTTTCTATCATACAATATTAGGGTAGTATGCATTGAAAGACACAATTCCCATAGTTTTGATAATTACGCAATGAACCATTTATGTTTAGTGGTAATCATTCAATATTTGATCTGCTATGATTTAAACACCAGTTATCTCTGAAGTATAGTGACATGGGTATTGATAAAGGTTATAGATTGTCCCCATGACCAGGTTGATATTTTAATATAAATTCATTGATGAAAACACCAATTGGTTGTTTGGAATTTATGCCTAATTCCTTGATGGGTGGTAATAAGAATCGAAGATGCATGACATGTACATCTTGGTGTTAATCTAATATAGCAAACTTATGTAGTTGGATACCTATATCTCTTCAGTTAAATGATTTTTTAACCATGATGCCCACCTCTGGGACCGCGATTAGTGGTCGATGGAGCATGTTTCATGGAATGATATATGATTCTCTATTTAATATGATTTTAAGGACACTCCTAAGGTGGGGAGTGTCGTATCGACTTGGGTTAAATGTTTCATTGGAAGAAGAAGGAGGAAAACTGATAGGATCATTTCAAACTAGTCAGACTTTCTCAAAATGACATGTAGATGGTATTATCTCCCGTTTAAGTCAGTTATTTCTTGAGAGCATGATGATGTTGTGCTTGGTGACCATGGGATGCCTTGTGTGTAAAATTAATTATGGTTGGGTAATGGCAATGAGTCGGTGGATATAGCTAAGATATTCCAAGGAAGTTGACCTATAATGGCTTGACATCCTTCCCCTTTTCTATGGGCAGGGTCTGTTTGAACACATACGAAGCACTCCACCCTATGTATAAAAAACTTGTCTTAGATCCTTTCTAAATACCATTTTAATCATATTAGTGTACTCCTAGTTTAAATATGACCATGTCTGATATATTGGCATCATCCATGTGCACTGAGAGAGCATTGTTCTTATACCATGCTAAGGTTTTAAAATCCATTGGGATTTTTTGGGTGGTTATGATCAGAGTTGAACTTTGGAAGTTTGGTTTCTATTAAAGGAATGGTTAGTCCTAAGTGATATATGGGTCCCCCAATTAGGAACACATTGGATGATATGATGAAAAACAGAGGTTTCCCTTAACTTGATCACCAGGCAGATACCGCTTTAGGTTTAGTCGATGTTCTTATTCTGTGGAAGTTCTTCTTGTAATGGCGTCTCACCTATAATATTTTAATGTGGATTACCATAGATTATATCCTTGGATTATAGTTGTTGACTTCGAGGTTACCCTGATTTTTCAGTCATGCTTGGATGTGGTGTTTTATAGTGATGATCCAAATATATTGGATTAAGTGTTGTTACATGTTTGTGTGAGGTAAAAATAGTTTAAGTGAACATTTTTGGCTAGTGGAATCATAAAAAATAGGTAGTAGGCCTCATTGATCATACATAGATAATTATTTTGGTTCCTTCATCTAGAGGAATAAGATCTAGCTTTTGAAATGCTCTGGTTGTCTAATATAGGTTCCTCGAGAGTAGTCATCCATGGATGGTGCGACTTGTTAACCCTTTCATGTTGTATGTAGTCAGTGAGGAACTACTAGGTGGAACATCATCGGGTTGTGGAAAGTAAAGTGGGTTTTAACTGAGGTTTTTCATGAAAACAACTCAACCATACCTTTTAGGACAATTGGGAGTCAACTGATCATTCCTAATGTGAATCAATACAAGTGCATCATTGGAATGATAAGGGAATAATTTAACTGAACTTCTGACAATAGATATACCATGTTTTGGTTCTACACTTACATGCTAGAACCTATGGTGGAATCACTATATGCCAAGTGGTTAAAGAGAAAAATTGAAGAGCATGTCTCTAGTTTTATGGGATCAAGGAAGCTCTATCCCAATGTTGTAGTTCAGAAAAAATGGATTGACTTGTGTTTCCACTACTTATGTGTCGTATGTTAAGTTGGCGCTCTTGGATACATTGGTTGTTTAGAAACAAAACATGGACTTTTGAATGAGATTTCATGACCCAAGTAGGTTGAGTGATGTTATCATTATTTTCCCAAGGCTTCTCAGGGACGATAAGTTTTATGGTGGGGAGACTGTAGCATCCTACGTTTTTTGACCTAATGACAATTTAATATATTTTCAATCTTATCGTTTGGTAGATGGAAAATTTTGTAAACTGAAATTCAGAATCAAGTTATGAGAATCGAAACACTTTTACATGTTTTTTTATTTGGTTAAGGGCCTGATGGGTTTCCTAGGTTTAATGTCATGTTTTGGGAGCCTCAGTCCTCGAAAATTGATAGTTTATAAGGTCTATATTGGGCACATGATTGATCTAAAACCATGAGGCCCCCAGTAGAAAATGATATGTACTGTTTTAAAGGGGTATAAGGTGTAGCACTGGCCATGTATGGTTGACCCAAACCATGCACCTAACCTATACGGTTAGTGCCACTTAGGTAGTAACCTCACACTATCCATTTCATGGTTGGAGAATGGTTTGGGAAAACTATGTAGCCAAACTGTGCAACCCAGTTTTGAGGGTAAAATTAACCTTTTCCATTAATGATATAAATAAACCTGTTTTTTTCCTCCTCTCCTCTAACAGGATTCTCCTCCTTCCCCTATGCATGAGATCCCTTTTCCCTCTGCATAGGGATCTTGATCGCTCATATGTTCATCATCTGAATCCTTCACTATTGGAAGAAACTAAAAACCAATGGTAAGATCTTCAATCCACACTCTTCTATTTCTAGGTTCCTCTTCCATCAGTTGCATTATTTTGTTGCGACTCAATTTTCCCTATTTCAGGGAAGATGTATGCTTCTTTTATTTTTTCTTGAATCAGTGAAAATCAAGGATCGATATTGGACATGTGATATTTTCTTGGTTTAAGGTATTTTGTTTTGGTCTTCTCCCGTTATTTAATTAAATTCTAAAAATGAATACCATTGTGATGTAGACTGATCTATTCCATTTTATCTTTGAAAAGTTTAATTAAATTAAATTTATATCCTTTTAGTTTCAATTTTGACCCGTGTGAGTGGAGAATCACCCCCTTCTACTGATCTCCTTGACCCATGTCACCAAAATGGGAGAGATTATCCTTTAAGGCTTATTTTACCCTCATGATTTGGCCTATGGATCCCCTTAAGGGGGTTCCCTCTCATTAAATGCTTTGATTCACTATTGTTTTGGGTTCGGGTGACAACCCAAGTGTGAGGCCCCCTTTACTTCATGCCATAAATGGATTGCCTAATTATATATCATGGAAACCTTATTAATCCATTTTAAAACTGAATCAGAAAATGGGTTGGGGCTATGAACATTTTGCCTTATAGCTTAAAGGGATTAACCCAATGAAATTCCTTGACCAACATGTCTTGTGTGATCATGTTTGTTGAACTAAATGCAATGTACCTTCTTTTGAACTTGTTTAATATGAAATTCTTGCTTGGGGATTTCACTTTAGAGCCTAGGGTGAAATAAGGGGTTCCTACTTAAGGACCCCTTGGACAAAATATCATTCATTTTATTATAATTTTAAATGTTTGGTAAATATGTTGGGGGAGATATCAGTTATTCCTGAGAGGGGATCACTGAGTGTTATCTATTTTTACATCCAGATGAGTGTTTTCCATTCGCTAGGGGAGACCCCTTGGATGGGATCAAAGGAACGATGGTCTTACCATGCCACAAGTGAGGCTCGGCCCCCTACATGTGATAACAGGCACATAATCAGAGGATAGTAATTTAATTTCACACCATGATTGGAGTGACATATGGGACATAATTCTTGGGTCTACATGGATGGACTCCATGGCATTAGTCATATGTGGATCCAGTAAGACCTTGGGACACCCTGAGAGGGGAGGGGCGAATTAGGGTGTTGAATTTTCCATTTTAAAACAAGGATCTTGTTCCCACATTGGTAGGAACTTTGTTAAACATGTATGAAGGATAAGAACATAAATAAAAAACACATGCACTGAGACCACACAACACTGTTACTTGTTCACCACTAAGGGAAAAGTCTTAGGATTATACGTGGATAGTGTGTCAGTCATACCAAAATCCACTAAACTTTACTAGCTTCAGAATAAAAAGGGTCGGTCAGATTCACTCTATGCCAAGCTCATTGCCTTTACAAGAATTCAAGGAATTCTCACTACGTCCCTCGAATCACTTTTGTTGACTCCCCCTAGCTCACTGCTCTAAGACAAGTCCAACTCAGTTTATCAACTTAAAGGTCGCTTCGATAATTTGGCATTGAATACTTTTTCCTTGACTTAGAATGAGACTCTTCTTGCACCATAGACCAGATTTGATGATCTTTGAAATCATTTTCCACTAAAATCATATGGTCAAAACTACTATTCATGAAGCCTCTTTGTGAGACGTACTCCTTCGCGGAGGATCCCTACCTTCATGGAATAAACTGGATTAGCGAAGCACCCTTGCCTTTGCAGAAACAATTGTCTTCATGGAGCTTCCTTGCCTTCGCAGAACTACTTTCGTGAAGCTCACTGAGTCAACACAAAATAATTTATTATCATTATGTACCATTTTCCCAAAAGTATGGGCATCTATTGAGACTTATAGACTTTTCACGATGCACCCGCTCACCTAAAAATCTCTGTTCATGAAGCTCTTCGTGAAATCAAAGAGTCTCTGGATTTTCCCTCAAAACATCAATACAAATAGAGAGGGGTAGCCTCATATTTATAGTCTTTCCCATTCAAGAACCTCCACCACCTCTTTGCAGATTTTTAGATCATCAAACACATCTTCATAGCACTCATTCCTTTCCAATGAACCATGAAAATTATCTGTTCTCAAATCTCATCATCATTGTGGAGTCTTCCATCAAAACCCTTCATGGAGCCCATCAATTTTGAAAAGAATTCCATCAATGACTGCAAATATGTAATCCTCTTAAACATGGAGGACTCTATCTCTAATCATGAATCTTGTTGTAATTGAAAATCACACCATCATAAAACATTATGTCTTCACGAAACGCAACTCGCAAAGCCCATATTTGTGAAATTCATACCTTTTCCATACTTTCATAAGGCCTTAAATAAAAACTAAATTTTACATTAAAAGATAACTTCCAAATTGTGGACCCCTAAAATTTGGCAAACAATGGGAAATGATGCCACCTTCCATCCAACGGCCCAAAGGCCTATATTTTTTTTTCAGAAACTTAAACCCATTTTAAGGGAATAAATGGAGGGAAATGATTCCACCTTCAATACGAATTTAATCTTGAAATGTATTACACCTTTACTTGCAATCTCCCTAACCATCCATGTAAGGATTGAAAACAAACACAAAACAAACTCCATTTCTAGAAAAGAACATCCCTAGTTCCAATAGACCCCCTTGAGCGATAAATGGAAAGTCCTACTAGAAGTTTAATGATGGTCCTAGTGTATCTCACTATATTTTTGTAAAGTGGTTTTAAGATTTAACTAAAGAAAAGGTTTATGAAAATTTTCAAAATGAGAATTGATCCCATGTTATTAAAGACGTAGGGGTGTGTCCTCTAGTCCCAATAATAGGATTGGGGAAAATCTATCTTCTTACATATAATCTCACATAATTTACCATTGTAGGATATTCTAGTTTAGAATCACCGGCTTTATTTGAAGTAGGTAATTATAAGGGTGTCCAAGTAAATCCCAGTCCATGACTTTATTTTATTTATTTATTTTCTATTTTCATTTACTAAACATGGAGCACTGCTTATATATATTGCATGAAATGGAATGTTCTAATCACTGTGAGTGCTAGTGTACTAAGATTGTATCTCACACCCTATTCAGGCACAATCGGTACCAGAGTAGGCTTTAGGTCTATAGGTAATGATAAAGGGAAGCATCCAACTTCTGATGGTTGATTTACATTACTAGGATGGAGTCGGGGAAGAGGATCGATCTGGTACTCAGCTAGTTATTGGGATATTTTTATTTTATTACATTTTACATTCTTATTTTATTTCCTTCATATAATTTTAGAATCTCTTAGACATATGTGCATCATATTTTTAAATTGGCATTGACCACTCTTTCATTAAGTTATTATAATATTTCTTACACTATTGAATATTTTATTTTTATTTCCACTTCTATTGTTTATTGATTTACACCAGTTATGCATATGCGTGACTCTGACCATGAGGCTATAATCTCCCCACCGTACCACCATTGGATCGTCACTACTAGTCATTTTTCTCTGGCGTATGGGGAGGCACATTTGATGTAAGGTGAGGACCGAACCAGATACTATTTTAGTGGTCAGTCAGACTAGGATGGTATAATATAGAATCCATTTTCAATATTCAATTTCTATAAGTGACCAAAATCACCTTTATTATAAATGCTTAAAATGCTTTGAAAAAGAAAAATGTGTCTTTAATCCAGAAAATGAACTTATAACAAAATCAATAATAATACCAATTACTTTGTAGTTAATTATATTTTTTATAATAAAACGATTATTATATTACATTATGATAAAATTAAAAACACAATGGGACTTTTAAATTACTTGATTTAATGAAAATAAATGAAAGTTTTACAAAAATTAGTATTATTCACTATTCACTTAAAAACAAACCTTTTAAGAAAAATCACAAAAAAAATTATCCTATGATAATATCAACATGATGGTTTCAAAAATGATACCAGTTTACTAAAATAAAATTTATAAAAAAGGTTATAAATTAATTATAATTTCTATACAAAAAATTCTATAAAAATAATATTTGATGAAAACATATTTGTGAAGCCTAAAATAACATTACTAAAAACTAATTATTTTTTTATTATGAATTAATTGTAAAATTTTCATTATATAGAAATTTTATAAATATTTATAATTATGTGGTTATTCCTATTTATATGACCAATTTTATAGCTATGTTATAATGGTGATTTTTATATAATTATATTTTTAGAATATATTTTCATTCTCTTAGAGATCGATATCACATGGTAAGAAAGGTATTCCATGTATTATTATTTTAAACTAAAATTTTGGGGTGTTATAAAAATTCACATCTTAATTAAAATAAACATACGACATAACCAAACAAATACTCAACTACCCTCTAATTAGCTCATCCTCAAGGAATATATGAGAAAGGTATCAAAGTATAAAGGTTTAAATACTTGGTGTCTTGTATTATTTTATGTAACATGGAAATTTAATAATAATACATAAATCCCTAGTATATTGAATACATAGTGTATGATACTAAATGTGGTATAACTCATTTGTTATCTAGCACACAAAACATGTTTCGTAACTCATTATCATATTCCTTATCCCAATATGAAATATTAATTATGTGAAATTTATCATTTTTCCACAACCTATAATATCCCGTAAGAAAACCAGTTGGGGATAAATCAAAATTAAACATTGAGAGGTTAATTACCATTACAATCCATGAAATATATGCTTCCAATATTAAAGAGTGATAAATTATAGACATTATTTTCCATAACATGTAATATTTCATTTTCTTAAACAATATTATTGATATTAAAAAACAATACATAAGCATTTATCTAATCATATCCCAAATGATATACCACTATAGAGGCCTTATATTTTCTTCACCTTTTGATTTTTTTAAGCTCATTGAATCTTGATTTAATTCCTACCACATCATTGTGTGACAATAAAACCATAACTAAACTCATTTAATGGGTAAACTTTATGAATAAATTCAATTTGAATAATTGTGAGATTTAGGAATCAAATTCATAATGTTAAACTCGTTTTTCAATTATTCAAACTCCTTTACTTCACAAAATCAATTTTTATAATGTTAATATGTTATTTTTTATATATATTAAATTTTATAATTTCATTATTATTATGATCATATGAAATTTATATTTAATGTTTTATTTTGAGATCATTATGGTAACAAAATGTAGCTATTTATATTATATTATTTACCAGAAGACCCTAAACTATTTTAGGTTATTAAGTGACATTTAATTTGAATCCTGAAAAGCATAATATTTTATTTGTTATACTTTAAACTTATTATAATCCCACTACACTCCTAGAAAAAATAGTCTCTCTAGAATAACATTATAAGTTAAAAAAATTATTTTTGTTCATGTAATAACATTTATTTCCTTTGAGTTAAAATATTTTAACAAATGAACTATTACCAACCATATCCTATATGGAATTTAATATCTTTATATTAGTATTCAAAAAAACAATAATATATTTTTTAAAATATGTCACTGATGGGTGATGGAATCTCAATTCCTCATATTTTAAAAGAAATCTCAAATAAACTCTTTATCTTAGATAAAACCCTTTTTATCATTATCTTATTTCCAAGACATGCTATAAAAAATGATGAATCATAAAAAAAATGTATCCAAACACAATATCAATTTATTAATAATAAATCCTTGTCAAAAAATAATTTATTTTATAATATAAATAGATATTAATACAAACCTTCTATTTAGATCAATCTAAGACTAAAATATTCCTTATCATTACAAATATTCATAATAACAAATATTTTTAGTTTATTTAAATTTTAACTATAGGCAATATCAATTCATACCTTGATTTTGAACTCTATATTTTTATATCATTTATAAAGTATACATTTATAAGGTACACATTTGGTATCACATAACCAGACTATTGGATCCTTAAACATTCCTTTCATGGATTAAACTTTTACTCATATGTACTATCAATATAGTACCAAAAAAATAGACACCACATGCCTAGTTTATTTATACTCAAATTTTTTAATCAATAGGGTAATAATTCATTAAACTCATTCATATTATCAGAACCTTTATGGTAACAATTATAGAATAAGTCCACAATATGATCAAACCTTAAGGAAACCTCAATCTCTCAAGGTCACTAATATAAACAATAATGTTTGTTGCATGAAGGGAAAATAAACTTACTTAGGTCATTTTGTAGATAATTCCTTTAAAAACATAAGTGAATTCAAAAATAATTCTTATAATCATCCGCACCCACATATTGAAAAAAATAAATATTTTGATACTTCGAAAAGTATTTTATTAAAGCATATAATTTTATTTCTTAATTAATAAATATTATTAAGTTTCTATACTAGGAAATGAAATTTATTCCATAAATATTTTCCTTATAAATTATTGATCTCAAATTCATGTTTGATAATGATGATGTCATTTATCAAAAATAGAATCTTTCATCAAGTTATTGTGATGTTTTATGATCTTATAATATGTAGTTTTATTAAATTTTCTACCTCTAAAATATTGTCCCATTTTAATATTTATAATATTAATTAGTGGACCAAGATCCACATTTCACTAAGTAATATGTCATATTTAGTGTTTCTCTTTCCACTAAGCTATATAGGTAGTACATTATTCCAATCCTATCAACTATGAAACTTGGATTGTTGAGTTGATAACTCTTTATCATAATACATCATATGGATTCACTCAAATTTATTCCTCAAGTATCCTGTCTTATATAGTTTTCTATTAAGGGTAACATAATGCTCACAATAGGATCTGGTTATCTAACACTTAGGGTTGTCCATTTATTCTATTCCTTAAACAATATAATCCTTTGGTACCCAGATTTTCTAGAACCCACCTGATTGAAGGATCTAGTTCTTGACATGTGTTTAATTTGAAAGGAACCAAACACTTATTATTTTTCAAGGATCTTATAAATATATCATTATATCAAAAAATATATTAAATTTACATGTGTACAGACTTTTAATGATTTATTTTTGAATCCTTATTTCTTCCACCAAATCAATATGTTTAAACAATATTTATTTATAAATCTTTATATATATTATATCTAGTGTTAATAACATAAATTAAAATCCAAATTATATATATAAATATCCAAATACATCCCATGAATAAGCTACATGAAAATATTTCATGTAAATTTTTAGAATAATAAAAAACAAAAAATCTAAACAATAGTAATAACGGAGTTATTGGTAGCCAAACCATGCTTTTCAAGATAGATAATAAGCTCCAAATCTAGCATACAGTCCCACACAAAGTTCTTATACCCATAGTCCTTGTCACACCCCGACCCGATACAACCCTATTTTTTTATCTATTTTGTTTTATCTGAGTTTTATAAAGAATTTTTAGAGAAATGGTGGTTTTCAGATAAGGAAGAGAGTGACGTATGAGTGGAACACGATTTGTAGACACCGTGCTCTATCCCTTTTCAAACTGTGTAGCCCAGACAATGGGTCTATAAAGGCTACAAAGTTCGGCACATAGTTTCACACCATCTCCCCCAACCATGCAGCTTATAAAGAAGCACTTCACACCTTGTACTATTAGACACACAACCATGTGAAATCTCTTAGAAAGTTGGGAGACTCCCTCCTCCTTTGGATAGAGGAAATCATACAGTTGTTTCATGGTTTGGCAGACCATGCGAGCAAACCATGTGATGTTCTAGGGAAAAAAAGTTGTATTTTACCACTTATCCCCTCTCTATTTTTCACCCCTATTCCCCCTATTACTCCCCCATTCAACCCCCATCACTAGTGTGGAAACTCCTATGGATTCATCTCCTCTGTGATGAAATCTTGGGATTTTATCAATATTCAAGGTGGATATCCCATGGTAAGTCCTCCTTGATCCTCCTCTTTCTCTCTTATTACACTTTCTTCATGTTCTTATTTATCCTGGGGTTCCTATGACCATGGGTTCATGTTTACATGAGTTTAAATTTGGGGTTTTGATCTTTTAGGGTTCTCCTTGGCTCATTTTGAACTTTTGGGTCTTTTCGAAGTGATTTTCAGTTTTCATTATTGTGAAAACCAAGATTTGAGGTACCTATCCCTATTAAAAATATTTTAACTTGAATTCCATGATTACTTGGTGTTTTAAATTTTTTTAGTGTTGTATTAAATTTAGATTCCATGTAATTGTGGAGATCCTTGAAAGTGGGTTTTCATTCATCCTCTATGAATTTCTTTATCTTTTGATGTATATTTCATTGAGTTCAATCGTGTTTTTAAGGTTGTTTTGAATGGAAAGAAACATTGATAATTTAAATGATTTTAAAAATAGTTTTTATTTCATTTAAAAATATTTCCTAATATTCCTGATGATTTATTCATATTTAGGATAGGGTTTTAACCTCTTTATGAAATGAAATATATTTTCATAAGATGATAAGTCCTGATTGGAACTTTGACTCATTTCAATAAAAATGGAATAAACCCACTTACGTCATGCCCCTTGAATTTGAAAATGTGATTTATGTGATAAATGTGTGATTTGTGTTATGTTCATTGTGAAGAGTCATGTTTTTTGTTGGTGTGTGACTTAGACTGGGGCTACGCTTAAGGATGGAGCGTCAAGATGAGACGATGAATGGGAATTTTGTGTAAATAAGTGAATATATATATTTGTGTGTGTGTGTGTGTGTGAGTGAATGTATGTATATGTGTATATGATAGCTTGAAAAAACTCACCTCTACTTATTGTCATAGGAGGTCTTCGGTAGTTTTGTGGGAGCTTAGGTACACATTCTGCACTAGTTGAGATTATGCACTAGCTAGTGGCCCTCATTAGATAATCTGACTACCCATGGTATTTTCCCCTCGGTCGAGCCAGTGAGGGTGTCAACAAGTGTTTGGGTAGTTTTTTGGATAATAGGTACCGGTAGAGACTACTTATGAGATAGTACTTATATATTGGTCCTAGGCCAGCACAACCAGCACATGAGATCCCATGATATACATTTTTCATGTATGCTATATTCCTATATTTCCAATTATACTTATAAAGTGAAACCCCTTATTTCTTTTATTTCCATATTAAAAAACATGTTTCAACACTGATGATATTTTAAATAAATTACATTGAAATATATTTTCATGCTTTGGAAACTATTCTAGAAATGTAATAATAAATGATTCTTCTTAAAAATGTAAACTTGATATCTGTTTTTGAAAAGAAATGGAAAACCTTATTTTTATATTTAGATTATTTTCGAAATAAAAAGATCATATTTCAATTTGAAGGTAAGGCATAGGTAATTTTTTATCCTTGGCATGCGTACTGAGAATTTTAGGGATCACACCTACATTCTTAATAATTTTCACCTTCTATGGTTGGTGGTGACCCGTGAGGTCACACAGAGGTATATTATGTTTTTTTATTTCTTTTTCACTACCACTTGTTTCTTTATTATTTTTTATTTAGGTCTTCTTTATTGGGTAAATTGTTACTATTTATCTATGAATGATTCCCAACCCTTGTTTCCAGCCCAGGAGGACTAGGAACACCTCAGAGGCCTTATTGTGTGCTGCCTCAAGTGACCAGTTTGGGGTCAACGTAGGATGGTTCATTAAAAAATGGTATCAGAGGCATGTGAACCCATATTATTTGGGGATGTACAGTAGATTAGAGATAGTATTGATAGAATTCAAGTGATCAGTCATGGTTAGGTTCTTGATCATCACCTATTCATAAGGATTCTTGAATTCTTATGGTGCTCTAAGGTGTTCTTGCCTCAAAATTCAAGATTGGATATCATGTGTTTTCAAGGTACTTGGTTTTTGTTTGAGACTCCTAGTTATTTTTTAGTATTGGTAGTTATTATAGGCGTGATTCAGTGGGTACATGATTTCTATGCATGATGTAGAAAACTATGCACAGACCATGCAACTGCCTTTGATAAACTCTAATGTTCTCTCTCGATTGGCACACTATCCACCAAACTGTGCAACCAAACCCTATGTAGCCGATGTTTTTCTATGTTTTTTGGGTTTTTAACCTGTTGAGTGTTGGGTTTCTTTTCTTATACTTGTTCTAAGTTTGAGTTGGTTTTTTTGTGTTTCCCATAGGCTTGAAATGGATTTTTTGGTTTTTCATAAAATGAATTTCTAAAATTAAAGCTTTAAGTTATTCAAAAATGAAATGGGAATCATTTGAAAAATGGATTGGAATTTTTTTTAGAATTTTGAATATTTTTTTGAAAATTTTTAATGAAAAGAATGTTGGTAATTTGTAAATATTTTTCTTTGATAAAAAAACATGTTTTTAAATTTGTTATGATATTTTAATGAATAATTTAGAAAGTGATTTGACCATAAATGTTTCTTATGAATGCCCAAATATATGAATTCATGTATATGGGATTATTAGTATACACAAGTGGGTATATAAGTGAATAAAAATTGATATATGTATACATTTATAGGGATAAATAGGATACCATTGGTAAGTGCCCAAAAGTTTTTGATTATTCTTGTTTTCTAAAGGTGTTTTCAAAAGGAGGATTTCAACTTTGTATGGGTGAAGGTTTTTTGGAATTTATTTTTGAGTTTTTATATTTCCTTTTTGGAATTTATGGTTTCGTTTCAATAAAAGTGTTTTTGGATCAATTCTTTGATCTTAATTTATTGATTTATGTATGATATGTGAAGTTTTGGTTTGTGTTGTGCTTTAATTTAGTCCTTCACTTCTTGTTTTCAAAGTATTCTCCCACAAAGTTCTACCGGATTCTAAAAAAAATTGTCGTTGGTTTTCCCATTGTGCGTTTTTCAGTTGATCAAGAATTTCCTCAGTTGTTTATTTTTTCCTAGATATAGATCTCAATGGTCCTCAGTATTAGGAATTCATTCGGAATTTTTAAGATTCAAACACTCCTCATTTATTCGGGTAGCTAGAGGCTGGGAAAACTGAGGAATTGTTACGATGCATTGAGGATATCTTCATCCAACTTTACCTCTATGATCCTCTTAATCTCATGTTTAAAACTATTATGATTAAAGGATCTAGTTTGAAATGGTGTAAATTCGTCTACCACTCCATACCACAGAAGGGACATTTGTGGTAAAGCTTCAAGATCTTTTTCATCCAGTAATATTTCTCAAAATCTATGAGGGTGCCTATGGAGAAGGAGTTGTAATACATTAGGAAATTATATTCAATAGTTTTGGAGTATGCTAAGAGTTTCATTAAGATGGTTTCATATCTCTCATAATTGGATGAAGATGTATCCTTAAAGTCCTAATTCATTGAAAAGGTCCTCCAACCAAACCTGTTTCAAGTAGTGTCATTATTTCTCAACACTTATGAATAAGTAGTGAGGTGGGTTTTTTTAGATTGGGGATAGTTTAGTTGGTGAGCCATAGATGGTTAGTTTCTTGCCTATCCCAAGGATAATTGGTGGTAGTTTTAGAAAAGTTAAAGGGAAGATAACCATGTATGTCTAGTTGGTAAGTGATATGAAGTGAATCTCATGTTTCTTATTACTAAGTTCATCTAGGAGTGAGTTCTAGGTGTTCTATCTGGGTGGATATGTGGGTCTATCAAGGCCCCATTGATGAAATCATGGTTTTTAACCTTCTCTATCCCAACCACATGGCCTATAAAGAAGAATTTTCCACCTCGCACAGTTAGTCACATGATCGTGCGACCTCTCCCAGGAAGCCATGTGGCTTCCTCCTCCTTTGGAGAGGACCACCACATGGTCAACACATGGTCTAGAAAACCATGCATCCAAATTGTATGATCTTCTTTGTCACTTAGAAAGTTATATTATACCACTTTTCCCTATCTATTTTTAACCCCTATTCCTCCTATTTCTCACCCATTATATCTTCAGCACCCTTAGATCCTCTCCCATTCCTCTCCCATGGATTCCTCTCCACCTAAAAGGAGAAAAATTGGCATTTCATCAAGATTCATGGTGGATTTCCCATGGTATTCCCTCCTTTCTCCTCACCCTTACATCGTCTTCCATTTTATTCTTATTCTTATTCATACTTGGGTTCCGATTACCTATGTTTCTTGTTGATTTGGGTTTAAATTCGGGGTTTTATTCTTTTATGTTTCTCCTTAGATCCTTTTTCACTATTAGACTTTTTAAAAGTGATTTTAAGTTGTCATTGTTATGTGAACCAAAATTTGAGGTAGGTCTCCCTATGTTTAAGATTTTAACTTAAATTTCATGATTTCTTGGTGTTTTAAATGTATGTTTTAGTGTTATAAAAAACGAACATTCTATGTACATGTTTTGATATATGAAATTGAGTTCTCATTTATATTCTAAGAATTTACTCTAGCTTTTTTGCATGGATTTCATTGATTTAAAACATGTTTTCAACAATAATTTTGAATGAAAATACACCTCGATCAATCAAATTATTTTCTAAATAGTTTTTCTTTGATTTTAAATGATTTACTATGCCTCCACATGAGTTCTTAATATTGAAGATAGGTTTTTAAAATTCTTTTTTAAATGAAATATGTTTTAATAAGATGAAATACCTCGATTGGAACTTTGAATCATTTTAATAAAAATGGGAAAAACCCTCTTAAGGAATACCTCTTGAATTTAAAAATGTGATATATGTGATAAATTTTTTATTTTTTTTATGTTTCTAGTGAAGAGTCTTGTTATTGGTTGGTGTGTGACTTAGAAAGGGGTTTCATATAAGGAGAGAGTTCATAGGTGTGACAGTGAATGAGATTTTTGTATAAATGAGATATATATATATATTTGTGTGTGTGTGTGTTTACAATATCCTGATAAAACTCACCATAAATTATTTTTATAGGTGGTCTTGAGTAGTTATGTGGGATTCTAAGTCAACATGCTTCACTAGTTAAGATTATGCACTCACTAGTGTCCCTGAGTAGAAAACCTGACTACCCATGGGATGGGCCCCTTGGTTGATCCAGTGAGGGTGTCATTGAGTGTTTGGGAAGTGTTTTCGGATAATCAGTACCAGTAGAGATTTATTATTTGATAGTACAAATAGAGTCCTAGGTCATCCTAACTAGAAATTGATATCACATGACATATTTTTTTCACATATGCTACATTCCTATGTTTCTATTATCCTTATAAAGTTAAACATCTATTACAACACTAATTATATTTTAAATAAATTTCATTGAATTGTTTTTTCATTATTTTGGAATTTTTCTGTAAATGTAATGATAATTGATTCTTCTTGAAAATAGAAACTTGTTATTTGTTCTTGAAAAGAAAAGGAAAAACCTTTTTTTATATGTATCTTATTTTCAATCTAGAAAGATCATATTTCACTTTAAAGGTAAGGCATAGATCATAGTTTATCCTAAACATCCATACTAAGCATCTAAGTGATCAAACATACTCTATTTATTATTTTTCATTTTTTAGTTCTCTCAGTTCTGGATCACTCATGGAGTGAGCATGGTTCTTTGGTTGATAGTGAGACATGAGGTCACATAGAGGTATATTCTTTTTTTATTTCATTTCCACTGCCAATTGTTCCATTATTATCATTAATTTATGTCTCTTTTAAGAGCTAAATCATTCCCATTTTTCTATGCATGATGCTCGACACTAGTTTCCAGCCTGAGAGGACTGTGAACACCTCTCTAGCCTTATTGCAGGATGGTTCGGGTGACTGGTTCTAGGTTGACCTAGTTTGGTTCATGGTAGTTATTTATCTAAGTGAGATCTTAATTATCTTGAAATTCTAACACCCAATATGTATAAACTATAATTAACTACTTAATTCGAACTCATAATTTAATACAAACCAAATTTAGGGTAAATAAAAACTAAATCATTTATTATACCACACATGTAACTCCTTTGATGCATGTATGCTCATTAATAGAAGTAGTTTAACACTTTAAACTAATAAATATATAATTTCATAGTATAATAAATTTATATTTCTGAATAATTCTTGGAATAAATAAATAAATCATGAATTCATGAATTTATACATCAGATAAACATTTTTTAACAATTTATAAATTAATCAATTACAAATATTTTATAATTTATCCCTGGAGTATGGATATTCTATAATTAAATAAATATAAAGACTTTATATTTATTTCTAATATGAAGACTTTTATATTATACTTTATATAAAATTTCACTTTAATATATGATATATGAAATATAAATAGTTTATATTTCATATCTATTATATAAAACTTTTACATAAAAAATATCACATATTTAATATTATTTAAACCTTAATCATATCAATTTATAAAAACTTTTTTTGATATGGTACAAATAATTTTTATAAATATGGAATTTTATTTTGAACATTTAAAATTAAATTTAATATTATGAATAAATATAATTAAATATAAACTCTTTTATATTAATCCTTATATTATAACATATAAACACTTTATAAATTACATTATAATTTCTATATGAACATTTTATATTGAAATTATAAGCAATATCATATAAGTTCAAAAATGTACTTTAATATTAACATTTTATATTATGGATATTTATTTTTAAGTGTTTCATAAAAAATCCACAACTAAGTATAATCATTTAATAATAAATTAATTTATAAACTCCATATAAATTAAATAAATATCCCAAAATCTATTTTTCCATTTTTTATAAAAAAAAATTATCAATTATATCATTCAATTCATAATTGAAATTTTAATGAAAAATAAAACAAATCTATATCATATTCATTGAGTTACCTATGCCATAAAATATGATATAATACAAAAACTTATAACCTGAGTTATAATAGGTACCTATGGATTCTGACAAATAATCTATACTATCAGTCCTATTCAATTATATCTCAATATCATAGGTCTCAGTTGAGTTTATAACTGATATCTAACTTTACAATAGGATTTGGATATACCCTGATGCACCTGGGAATCATATTTTATGATATCACCTATATCAAATTTATGAGTTGATATGATATTTTTTAGTTGAAAAAAATTTCACTTTAGTTCTTTTCTCACTTTAAATTCAATATATGATACATTATAATATTAGAATTCTAAATGATTTAAACTATTTTCTCTCTATGATATCTTATATCACATGACATGATCATATCACTACTTTTGATATCACATATCATTAACCAAATAACAATGTAAAATCAATATCCTTACTTACAATAACCAACATATTGAAGTATGCTAAAGTTCATTTTCTATATCCTATTTGACTATTGAGAATAAAATATATAAATTTATATATTTAAATTAGTATTTCAAGAATAATTTGAATCATAAAAAGATATAATACCACGGAAGGATTTCAAAGGATATAAAAACAGTAATTCAAGAAACATAGGAAAACAAAAAACCCTTAAACCAATATATTATATACTAAGAAACTGGAACCATGTGTAAACAAATAAATAACTTATATAGATTAAACCAAATATGGACAAAACTCTTGTCTTAAATCATCATGTATGATGAAGATCACTAAGAAGGATCCAACATGATCCTTCATCTATGGTGTATCCAAGATCTAACCCACATAATCAAATGTTTAGGTGGGGTACCCCTTCAACCATGATATGCTCATATCTCAAGTGGAAAAAGGAATAAGAATATAGAACTTTATACAAGGAGAATCAATAAAATTATTGGACAACATTATAATGGACTTAGACATATTTATATAAACAAAGAGGATACTCTATGATCCTTCATTGAATTTACTCAGACATTTAATAACATTTTATTAAATCCAATAGTTGAATTTTTTTTAAACCATGGCAAAAATAAATACAATATTTAATCTATTATGAAATTAATCATATGAAAAATTCATAATCAAAAAAATATTATGTAGATAATTATTCATACATTAATATTAATTGTTTTTCCACTTAAATAAATCTTAGTATATTATTCACACTTATCATAACAATTATAATATTTACATATTTTACAATAAGATATGACATTAGGTAGTGGTGTGAAATTTTATATCTTATCTTATGATATACCCATATTAATGGAATAAAATATTCCTTGGTTTATGAATGTTATACCATATGAAATTCTAAAATCATCAAATTTGATATGGTAAAAATACATCATAAGTATTTCTAAATTTATATCATATCTTTAATAGAGCAGTACCACACTATTTGAAAATTTGAGGTCAGTGGTATAATGCGAAGGGTATATAATATTTTCTTTCCTTATAAATCGATATCCTTCTATATTATTCATCTCCTCATCTTTTCCCATAGGCGAGTGAAAAAAATGTGTACATTTCGGTGGATTTTAGATCAAAGGATGGACATTTTATGACGGGGTTTGGGTGAGACATTGGTTTTGATGGGAGAGGAATATATATGAGACATCAATTATGAGAGATGTCATAAGTGAAACACAATGGAGGGAATTATCGATAGGGATTTAAAATTGGATAGGGAATGTATGCAGAAAGGGGAGGTTGTGGACAACATGGTGGCACTGATTTTTGTTTAACAAAGGCTTGGTAACAATGATGATGATGGAGAATGGTGTGACCTGTGGCAGAAATTTCAATGGAACAAATAGATTTGGCAGCCATGGTTTCTAGAATTCAAAACTATGATCACATAGTAACACACATTCTATATCATTTTATTATATATAAGGTCTAAATGGAATAAATAGATATCATATGATGTGTACATATTTAGGGAAACACTATGAATACCGAGATCCATGAACTAGGATATACTGAAGTTTACACTAGGATTCCCACTCAACAGTCATGCAACAGAATCTAGTGAACATGAAATGTTAGGGGGATAATTTTCATATCATAATCCAAGATTAATTTCCCATGTTATCTATCTAGTTTCATACTCCATAATAGATAATGGGAATTGCTTTTTTGTTGAGATGACATGACTCTGGCCCCAACAACACACTCTGATTAACTCTTGATTCCCATTCACTATATTGGTGAGGGTGATATGCTATATAATTTTTAAAATACATGTCTTGGAGTTATTAATACAATCAAATTTTAATTTTCTTGATACGCACTTCATGTTGATGGAATTGAATTCCAGGTACTATCCTTCCTTTAGTACTTTTTTTATCTTCTAGACCAAGTATCATAATTAAAATTATATAATCAATCCTAAGTTTTTTTCTACAAATAGTGCAATGGTAGGATCCTCATTACTATCAAATCACACTAGGGAGTTTTTTTGGTATTTATAATATTTTAGATCTATATATTAGATGATAAGATACATGAAATACTTTTAGTGTACGTATGGAGTTGGTACTCTTCCATGAATCTAAGGCACGCGTCCTCTATATTGGGAATGAGGTCAGTACACCCTTGAACTTGAAAAGGAATGAATATCCCACATGATAGATGGATCTAGAACGTCCCCATTATGCATGGTGTAGTTCCTTCATCTATAGAATCGGTACTCCCCCATGATACAAGGTGATGGATCTCCATCAATTGGAGTCTCTACTCCATAAATCTATAATTTTATCCTCATTGAGGTGTGGTTCCTCTATAAGGGTCAGTACAGTCTCAAATGGAATATATTACTTTATGAGGTGGGATTCATCCTTTATGGTTTTAGAAAGTTGATGTTAATATTATATATGTATGGTAGTTCAGATATTATAGATCTTATGTTTAATTGGTTATGCTTTGATTTCCCATGAGATTCAACCTTAATAAAGTTGATCTATGATAACTTGGGATTTTCTTTATACCCTGGTTATCTATCCTTAAATAATGTATGAGTTTCTCAATTTTATCCCACTTTTTATATTTTTATTGGCTTTCGAGATGACTTATTTTTTTCCTTCCTTTTTATTTTTAAGGCATCTTACTTGGTATTTTTATACACACCCTTAGATGATTGAGAATTATTTCTCACATGTGTTATGTTTACGAATACCCCATATTGTTTATAGGGGATTAATATATAGGTAGAGTTTGTGGATTTGGGTCTTAGTGGTGCTAAATGATATTTGGAAATGACAAGTTTGGATAAAGATTATACCTAGAGGTGTTGCAATAATGAGGTTTTTTATTTTTCTGTCATTAGTATCACTTCCCTTGAGACACTTTCCTTATGTTTTTATTTATCTTGTACTCTACCTATGTGGTTCGTATTTGATGGTATATGGATCATTCCTATATGTTATTCTTCAAGATTATTATTACTATGTTATCATTGGTTTTTGGATATATTATGTTCTAAATATGTGTACATATTGTAAGTTTTCTTTAGAATAAATCCTCTTGTGTGTGACATTCTATATTGGTTCTAGTCTACATCCCCCCAACATTATGTTTTCTCTTTGTATAGTACACTTTTCCCAAATTCCATTATAGGATGGGTCCCTTTAGGTTATTTCACTTCCTTACTATATTCTCATTATTTACATTGAGTTACTTCTTAATTTCTACTTCAGAAATATATCTAGATTGATCAGTGACATCTATTTACTCTAATGTAATTTAATTTGTTTGTTTTTCTAGTCTTTTCCAAAAAAATATAGTGTCCCTTTAAAATTCTACCAAAATTTTAAAAAATATTCTCATAGTTTATTTGAATCCATATTCATGGGTTAATATTTCCTCAATTTTTATATAACCATCAACTGAATCTTCTATGATCCATTATAAAATATTCCAAACATTAACATATCTTATCCATGATTCTATAATTTCATCCTCATGAGTATATACAAAATATAATACACCAATAATGTTCTGGTTCCAATAATCATCCACTTTGCAATTTTTGTAAACCCATTTCAAAATAACTTTCCCCCATTTGACATAAATATCCAAATCATTATAATATATCATCTTAACTCAACAATACTTTCCAAAATTTTTCTATGATTCTATATAATTATGTATAATCCTATGCAATTAAAAGATTAATTTGAGAAATAAGTGAAATAAATAACTTTTAATACTTTACTAAAGTAAGAGAGACACCCCTTGTGTTGATGGTCTAAGATACACACTTTCTAAGCTTTATTTGAGGTGTTTCACTATAATATCATCTTCAGAAAATTGGGTCTAACTCCCTCTTTCTAGTAAATATTCCTCACCTTGGATGTGCATATATGGATTTCAACTAAATTATTCACCATTGAAAAATACTAGTCTCTTAACCTATATAATATATCATAACAACATTTATGTATCTATAAATTATTTTTCCCCATGCATGTGATGATACATTGTCTATATATCCATTTTTTTCTAGATTTAGATATTAATATTTTACCCGGGATTGTATCTTTTGGTGAATTATATTTCCTATCACATAAAAAATAGTTATAAATTATTATTATAATAATATAGGACATCTCAATTCTCCAAATTTGAGTAAGATGGATGAACTCTGGGATCTAACCCATTTCTTTTATATTTTCTAATTTTATAGACCTCTATCTTCTTTTTCCACATTTACCTAAGATATTTAAGCAGTAAAATAAATTATTATTTCATTTATATCATATTTTATTAATATGATATCAACTTATTATAATATATCAAAATTAATTTTCATGTGTAATTTATTGTTTTGATTTTCCTCTAAAAAACTAAAGTGTTTTGTAGTGAAAAAAACACGGTCATACATAGTGGAAATTATCAACCAAAATTAATGTATTCTATATGATATGTACCTTCATTTGAAATGAATAAAATAAATGAATAACACATAACATTTAATTAATGATCTAGTCTATCAAATATTTTCCATACACTCTTGATAGAGATAATCGAGAAGCATCCAATGAACTCATTTATCATAGTGTATATATGAGTTGTTTGAGTCTCACAACACATTAAATGATACCAATTTCTTCATGATTTACTAGAATAATTAATAAAGATTAAGAGAGAGGGATACAAAGATTTATCTTACAATAGTTTCACAGAACTATCATACAACATTTAATAGCCACATATCACAAACCAAGAACCTCTTTATATATCCATTCAAGGACCTTTCTTGGAATTTAAATGTTTCTTAAATTTTTTACTCTTTAATGTGATATTTCATAAATTTTTCCTAAGTTATTATCCCTTATAACCTTTATCTAATATATTTTTAATATTTATTTTTTAGGGTGTTCAAAATCCTTAAATCATGATCACATAATGACCATGTAAAATATGAAAACTTATAACATGAAAATTAAATGATATTTCATAATGTGTAAACATCCATGTACTAAACCTCAATGTGGTTAAATTCAATATGACTTGGCTTATTCTAGAATAATCCATGATGTGGTTAAGATATCCTTGTTGTGTATTTATATTTAAATCATATTTCTAATGATGTCTAACCTACACTAAAGTCTAACGTACTTAGTGAACTTTCACTTTATGTCACATCATACGTAAAAAAATATGAAACTATATCCAATACACATTTTGAATAACTTCTAAGACCACTTTTAAAAAATATATTATGTATTTTCATCACATGTTACTACATATATAACAAAATTTTAAAATCTATCTAAAAAATATTTTGGATGTCCTCTAAAATAGTTTGAGGAAATCTATCAATGTTTAATTAAAATAATTTTTAACAAAACATCATCATCATTTACATAACCATAAATTATGACCCAATTGGAATTTTAGAAATTCCCAAAAATTAAAAATTCCCTAATCCATAATTTTAATCAAATAGAGGCCTTAAAAAAGAATCATTTCTGCTCATGTTACAAAGGGATTTGGCATGTTATCTATTAAACACATTTTTACCAATTGTATCAAACACAAGTATACATAATCCTATAATCCATTTTTCTAAGAGATAAATTGTCGATAGAACATAGATTATGTCAATATCATATATACTTCTAATGTATTCTCGATTCTATGAGTATATAATGACTATATGGATGAGCTCATCACATTCTATTCACCTAAATAGATGAGAACATCACTACCTATCATATAATCATATATTAACATAATATTTCATTAACCTATGTATGGTCATTCACTTCCTCAGTTAATCTCAATCAAGGGTCCATATTACATACTCATCATATAAGATAAAAAATATCATCTTTGTTAAACCTCAACCAATGAAATTATCAACAACATACCCAAAAATCCCTTGACTAACTCAACATACAAAATAGTGAAATAATGATATAAAAGTATGAATTTTATCATGAAAGGTATCTTATTAACCTCATGTATTTAAGTTTAATATAAAACATGTACCCTTGGTTGTGGATCACATATGAGTATGATTATTTATTTTTATAATATATATGTTTTATGTTTGTATAAGTTTTTAAAGTTTATATGGAGTAGTTAGAGATTAATTGAGATAAATTGAAGTTATTTTGTACTTAATTAATTAAAACTATAAATTATGTGTTGGAGCTTTAAAATGAACAAGTCTGAATGATTTGATAAGTTTACTAAAAAATTTCATAATATTTATACTTTTTTGAATAATTCTAGTTATTTCATAATACCTATGTATTTTTCATAATAATACTTTTATTTTCATAAAACTTATCCTAGAATTCATAAGAGTCTTTAGTTGGAGAAAATTTAGTAATGAAATGAGATAAATAAGGATTGTAAAACTCTTGATCAAATATAGGATTTATCAATTTTATGGAAAATTGAAAATGGAAAGTGACCCATGATGTTTCATAAGGGTCTTATATTATTTTATAATATTCAGCTGAAATTTGTAACAATAATTTTAAAAAACTTCCAGGTCCGTCATACATTTTTTGAGGATCATTTTCCCTTATAATTAGGTTGTAATTTTTTTTTGAAAAAATAATTTTTCAAATGATTTGTTAAAAAATATAATAGTAAAAATATATCTTGTAAGACTTATTGGTTTTTAAAAAAAATTGAAGTCTCATAAAGTTAATAGAGATGATGTTTTTTCATAATGTTTTTCTAGATGTTAAACTGGGCGATACTATGCTATTTTGATAAGTTTCCAATATCATGGGATTATGATTAAATATATGAATATATATTCTATTTGGGGATAATTAATGAGAATAATTTTTGTATATTATATGAATAATAAATAAATCCCATGAATGTTTTTTAAGATAATATTAGTCGAATCCAGTTTTGTATTTCAAGAGTCAGTTTCGCCATGAGTTGAGATGCCACATTGTGACTATTCTAACTAGATGGAAGCTAAGGATTCACCCATGAAACAAATGAGGGGTTACACTATGAGGTTATATATAGGATAAAATTTATTCCAATATTAAATTTAAAATAATGTCAATTGTTTTTTTTGAAGAGAGCAGTGGTATTTTTTTATTACCGTGCAAATACAAATATCCAAAATTTCATGGAAGTTTGAATAAATATAATTTATTAGGATTTAATAGAAAATAATTAAGAGATTACACTCACATTTTAAATGAATAATTTACATATTCTAATATTAAAATATACTCATATGACCTAGAATATAAAAGAGCTGAGAAGAAATAGAAATTTTTATGATGAAAACGTGGCTTGATACCATATTCCACGAAAAGAAGAAGAGTATCGAAGAAAGAATAAAATATGGTTGAATACATATATTAATTTTTCGAAGAATAATATCACATCCATATGGTCCATTATATGCATTCATTCATAGGTGATTTTTATTCAAGAGTGTATTAATTTGAATGTTATGAAAAGTTGGTACTTTCCTAAAAGTGTGGTTGATTCCAGTTATAATATTGGTTCAAGATAACACCCTTTCCAAAGTTCTTTCATGATAATAAGATAAGAACTATGAGTGTGGTATAAAAATCACTGCACAATAAGGACATAGTAATCCCACATTGAGGCATACCTCTTTAATAAAATGACTGTATTTTTATTCAAATTCTACATTGATTATGAGTTATAGGGAGATGTTATGAATAAACATAAGAGTGTTTTGGATTTGGAAGAGAAATTACAAACAATGATTCACCCATATTAGTATTTATCTCATCCCTAATGATTCAAATAATTGGTATCATAGTTGAATGTTCTCTCATAGTGATATATATTGTAGTTCAATATGGATAAATATGATTTTTTTAATAGAAATGATATTATAACTTTTTATGGAAATGGATTTCATATATATAATAAAGGGAAGGTTCACTAAATTATCTCTCTAGGTCTTGATGTTCTAGATTCAGTCTAATATGGGTCTGTAGTGTTAGGAGAGACTTTATAATGGTCTCTTTTTGATAAAAAGAATATTGAAAGTGATAAGAAGGAAAGAAATTACTTATTATAAAATTTATCTAAAAAATAACACAAGAAATATAGGGATTATATAAATAAAAATGAGATTTAGAAAAAAGTTCATATCATTTATAAAGGAAATAAGAAAGTAAAGGAAGATAATTTAGGACTTATTAGGAATAAATTTAAAGATGTTAGAATAAACAAATTTGAATCAGTTGATGGGGTTTTTACAATTCAAGGATTTAAATAAACTCTTGAAGACTATATTGTGGTGAAAAATCTTATGAGAATTATTTCAAACAATTTTGATTCCATGATCACATCACTTAAATATACATATCTTGATAATTTCACATATTATGAACTCAACAACTCTCTTATCAATTATGAGATAAGAAAAGGATCACCTCTTAAGAGAAATCTTAATAAGGAAAAGGATATTTCCTTAAAATATTTTAAAAACAAAAATTTTAAAATAATTTCCCTAATGAAGAGTGAATACAGAGGAATTTACTAAAAATATTTCTATAATGTTAATAAATATCACCCATGGGAAAGGTATTAATAGTGTTAATCTTTATTTAAAATTATTTAATTGTGGAAAATTTGTTCATTTTTTTCAATTTTCACTTAAAAATAAAATGTGAGAGTGATGAAGAAGAAGAAAACATGAAGGTAAAATAAAATATGTTCTCAGAAGAAAATCCAATTAAAAGGAAAGAATAAAATTACACCCATGATATTTTAAATAAATTTTATATTAGTGGAATATGAAACTTAAAACAGTGAGGAAAATTGAGATGATGAAGTTATTCCTAGGGAATATTCTTTGAAGGTTTTCATAGATCAATAACAATAAGATGTTGATTCATTAGATGATAACTCTACAGTCTATATTGAGTTTGTATATGAGTAAGGAGAATCTAAAAAAAATTATAGTATGAGAATGGAAATCAAAATGTGTTTGATAGAAATAAGAAGGTTGAGAGATGAGAATTATCATATAAAAAGAACCCATACTAGACCAATAAAATCTATATTGATAAAGATTATTTGATTATTGAATAAAAAAAAATTAAATCTTAAAATGGATAAGTAAATGAAGATTATAGATGACATGAATTATACAATAATCCTTTGTAATAAAGATGTAGACAAAATAAATTTTAAGAATTCTAAATCTATGAAGCATAATAAAATTTTCAAATGTGATTTTCACAGGGCTTCTGTAAATTTTATATTATGTTCTATGAAAAAATCATAAATTTTATTTGATGTTTAATAATTTATATATTAAAGGTTAAGTATACAAGTGGACCACCTTAAGATAAAACCATATATATAGAAGAGTGTAATGGTAGATAAAAATATATAATAACTAGATAGATATAAGAAAATAGAAAATTTTCTCATATTTTTAAGGAGAAAATTTTAGCATAATTTTCCTTACCTACCCCAAAAAACCCATAGAAGAATCCCAAAAAGGGGTTCAGTTACAATAACTCACTAGAGGACATACAAGGATATTAGACAACAATCCATGGAAAAAAATATCTTTATCAGTGGACTAGATTTTATGGTTACTATTAATGTTTTGGTATTTTTAGTCTTAAAATATATAAATTTTGAAAAACTATTCATCAATAGGACTAGGAAGGGATATTTAATCAAGGTAGAGACAAAATAATCAGATGATAACTGATAATAAACCCCAAAATTTAAAGAACAATATTTAAGTGAAAAAGAGATTTGAGTTTTTATAACAAGTTTATGAGGGATGTGATCAAGAAGGAAACATATCAAATGAATGTATTATAATCTAACTAGTAAAAATTAACCTTTTTAAGATATAATGAAATATGTATAATTAGAATCTATTCAAACATTAAGATAATTTGGTTGAAGATTCATTTAAATCAAAAAAAATTGATAATATTAATATAATGTAAAATGGTTTTTCCTCTTATATGATAGGTAAATTTAGGCATTAAATTTTTTTAGAAATATAATAATGAGGATATATCACCTTTGGTAATAAAATATCTTTAAATTTAAAAGGATTTAAAATGACTAACATTGTGAAAAATCATATTAGTTCAAAAAATGTTTAATTTTTTGATGATATAAAATAGAATCTATTGTGTGTATCACAACTATATGATGATGAAATTGAAGTAATTTTATGAAATAATAGTTGTTTAGTTAATAGGTTAAGATATATAGTAGTTATAATAAAATTATCTGGAACCTTATGAATCTATTTTTAAGTTGGTGAAGCTAAGACAAATTTCTACTTGTTCATTCACGATAAGAATAATTTATAGCATAGAAGGATTGGTCTTATTTGGAAAAAGAATATACAAAATTTTATTTGATAAAAATAAAATAAAAATATCCTAGTTATTAAAGAAGACACTATTACAATATATAAAATAATATAGAAAGTAAAAAATGGTTAAAAATTCCACAATGGAGTTGATATTTTTAAAAAGTAACAATTGGATATATTTCAATCAATTGTTTGTGGAACCATGAAAAATAAGTCCAAAAATGGAGAAAAATACTTCATTACATTTATTAATGAATTAACTATCGTAACATGTATCATTTTTCTTTCTCATAAATCTCAATCCTTTGACATATTCAAATGATTTAGAAGGATTTCTTAAAAACAAACCGGTTTTCCCTTGAAGAGGTTTAGATATGATAATGGTATTGAGTATGACAGAAATAAGTTCTTATAATATCTTTATAATCATGAAATTATTAATGGGTTAATAACTCCATATACTCCTCAAAATACTAGAGTTTCTAAAATAAAAAATAGAGGATTTTTTGACATGTAAAGAACAATGCTTGCTAGACATGAAACCTAAAATTTTTTCCAGATACAAGAAATTAACACTACTATAATTTTAAAACACTTATTTATTTTAAGATCATATTTATACTTGACTCATTATGCTATGTGGCTCAATAATAATACCAATTAAAAATAATTAATAGTTTTTATGATCCATTTTTTTAATAAAAATAAAATAAATAGTGATGGTATGATTGATGGAAATATAGAGGATAAAATATTTCTAGGTTACAAACCAAATGAAATTTATTATATATCACGACCCGTCCCCTGGGGCCCGTGCCGTGACTACCCCAAGCCTGCCTTCCATATGCTAGGGGCTGGAGACTAGCACTGAAGGCGTATTCCCTAAAACTGGGAAGTAATTTCCATTATAACCTATAAATACATGCAACCAAGCACACATCGAGATACTAACACAAGTAAAAATGTATTGCAAAAAGAGTGATGAAAGTAAGAGGGGTCGAAATACAAGCCCAACAGAAAAGGTTCAAGTACAACTGAAATACAATACAACTGAAGAAAGATAAAGATAGCTACTAGGTCATCCTCCGAGGTTCCTACCTGAAGAGTAGGTATAGGTCACCTCCTCAACACTCCACATCTACTCATCTACTCTATGTACCGACACACCATATGGTCCACCTCTAAGCACCATCCTGTCCTGGAACCCTCGTCCTCAGTCAGCGTTGTCTGTCGTCTGCACCAAACACAATAAGGTGCGGACATAGCTCGTGCAGGGGTGAGTATAAAGATACTCATTAGGGACCCTGAGACCCTCATGGTCTCACAAATTCACAAAGGATAAACCACATAGCATTAAAATCAACTGACAACCCTACTTAGGTATATACCTTATACACATACCTATGTTATCAAGAATACCCATCTCAATCATGAGGAAACACAGAGTCCAACTCAAAATCCCAAAGATCAACTATTCCAAAAAGGTAGGAACACCACGATGATAAGTACCACACAGGTACGCCACACAGAATAATACCACAAAGGTACTAACTCAGCTCACACCAGGTATAACTTAGGTACATAAGTACAAATGATTAGATGTAACTTACTAAATCATCTTACTCTATTGAGAGGCTCTGCTACTGACCCACACAGGATCACTCGGTGCTGACCCAAATTGGATCTCTAGATAATGAACCACACAGGATCGCTCGATGCTAACCCACAGAGGATTTCTCGGTGCTGACCCACACAGGATCGCTTGGTGCAGAACCACACATGATCTCTAGGTGCTGACCCACACAGGATTTCTCGGTGCTGACCCACATAGGATCTCTAGATGCTGACCCACACAATATCACTTGGTATTGACCCAAAAAGGATCGCTCAGTGTTGAACCACACATGATTGCTCGGTGTTAACCCACACAAGATCTCTAGGTGCTGGCCCACATAGGATCACTCAGTGTTGACCCACAAAAGATCTCTAGGTTCTGACCCACACAGAATTGCTCGGTGCTGACCCACACAGGATCACTATTCATTATTCACGTCATATCCATCTACTAGGTTCCTACAATAAGCTTGATCGTCTCCGGGAGGGTCCACTCCTCAAGACACTATTCGATACTCCAACTACCACGAAGAAGTATCCCAAAGGACCGCCACGTAAAATGGGTCTCAACGCAACATATGGTGCGTCAAACGGACGTCTGGTCTGTATGTTATTGGCCATTTAGTCCTAAGGACCCAATTGGATTCATTTTAGATCCAACCCATCCATACCACAATTTTATACAAAACTCAAGTGGGGTATACCAAAATAACTGTCTCGATCCAAGGTTTGTGGTGCCGTAGACGGGTTGTCATTTCGATGTCGTGTGAGGGAGATATGTCGAATACAAGATCCCACAATAATAATAACAATATTATTGGGTGTTTCATGAACCCAAGCCACGAACAATAATTTAATATTTAACATTAGACTTAAATCGACCGTCTTAATGATAGGATCGTGTCGCCACAGATGATAAGTCAATCAGACGTCACACGCAGGAGTTATGGAGGGTCAAATATTTAATAATAATAATAATATATTATTCTTTGAGCATTTCGGGTACCCGATCCAAAAACCCAAAAAAGACATCCAATATTGGACTCATAATTTCCATCTCGAAGTCAGGGTCACACTACCGCTGACGGTTCGTGAAACCGAAGTCGCATGGATAAGTTACGGACGAAATATGGTTTTACAACCAAATATAATAATATCATTATTATATTATTATTATTTAGAATTCATTTAATTCCATTCTCATATTCCATGCACAAACCCACACCTCTCCAATTTGGTGTGAATCCCCTTATTCAACGGATTTCATCTTTAATTGCTTTAAATTTTTAACTTATCTTTTTTCAACACTTTCTCTCTTCAATTAATCTCTTTCACGATTTCTTTCTAGCTTCAAGACCTGCTACACATGCTCTGCAATGTAAACTCTCAAATCCCAGCTGTCGATCATGCTTCTGCTACAATGAACATGGCCCTTCTCGCACCACCCTATATGCGCAACGAAAAAACTGCACCCCGTTATCCGCCTAGTCGTCGCACCACTCAGGAGCCGCGCCCTGAAGACTCGCTGGAATTGCACCGTCACATTTCCCCTTCTACGTCCCACTGCATCATCATTCTAAACCCAAAAAATAAAATGATCACATATTCACAATCCTCAGGTCGAGGGCTCCATGTCCATATGTTGTTCTTAGCAGAATATTGTGTTTCCAGCACCAATAAATATTTTTCCGCCTCCTTCCGCGAGCCATTGCGGCTTCGTTTCAAGCCCGGAAAATTAAACAATTGCATATTTGCAATCCTTGCATCAAGGGATTCATTTACATATACCGTTCACAACAAAACTTTGTGTTTCCAGCGCCAATAAATATTAGGTGTTGAAGAATGCACGAAGAATGCGCAAAGAATGAAATAAAAAGATCATGGTATATGAGCAGATCGATGGTCGTGCTTGTTTGGCCATCATCATTAAGAATCAATAATATGGGGATTAAACAAATAGACATTTATCATACTTCAAAATAAACCCCCTACCTCAATCATCCATTGAAGGTAGCTTGAGGAGGAATATGATGTGTCAGCGCTTCTCGAACGTTGGTTCCTCGTTCCTCGTTCGAAGGTCGTTCTTCGTTGGAGGATCTTATTCATTGGAGAAATCTCTTCCTTTGAGAGTTCTCCACCAAATTTATTTGCCATCAAAGTTTCCCCAAACCCCCATTAGAGGTGAGGAGCCCCTCTTATTTATGCATACATAATTAATTAATCAATTAATGTTGGCTTCATTAATTGGGGTAATTTCAAGAGTTATCTCACATTATGAGAGGAGTTCATGTTCGGGTGGTTCCCTCCACAAAAATTCAAATGGGTGGTTTCAAATAAAAAAAATAAAATTTGATTGTTTTATTTTATTACTATTTTTAACTCTCCCACAAAAATCCAAAAAAATAACTTCCACCCTCGACCTACTGCGGTCGAGGTGAAGGTCTCATTAAGCGAATATCAGCGCTATGAGTTCAAAAGTGTCCTCAGATTTCAATTCCAAGTATCGATTCAAAAGTTACAAAACGCCTCTTGTGCGTTTACTGAATGTACCTAAAAAAATGTTCGGAAAATTATTAATAATCACCCTCAACTTGTGTCGGTTGAGGTTCGGCTCTGCCCAATTGAAACATGCCCCAACGAACCCAATGGTACTCTTAGATTTCTAATCCGAGTTATAGTTTAAAAGTTATGGATTTAACTATAAAATAATTGTTACTTAATTATTTTATTTACAGCCAAAAACTAACTTTCATTGGGGGCCCGCGCCAGCCAAATTTAGTATCTTCTTAAATAAAGCATGACCTCACGAGTTCAGCGGTGGTCTCGTATTTTCAATCCGACCTACCGTTTGTGAGTTATAGGCATTTGAAAAATAAAATAATTTATTTAATTATTTTATTTACGGTTTTGTTATTTTTTTGTTTCCTCACAGGAGGTCTGTGCCAACTAAACTTAAGTCGCACCTAGGGTAAACCCGCCATTCTGAACACAATTGTTCCCTTGGATTTCTCATCAAATTTTCCGTTTAAGAGTTATTACACTTTTTAAAGAAAATTTCTTACGTGTGCTATTTAAAGTTTAACAAAACTTCGACGGAGCATTCCGGGCACTCCAGGCCTTGGAATCGCACGACGTCAGATTTCTCAGTCTCGAAATAATTCCAAATAATTAAAAAAAATATACAGAATTTTTGGGACATTGCATTCTCCCTACCTTAGGGCTTTACGTCCGCGAAAGCCAAAACAAAGGCAAACCAACCAAGAGAGGGTACTGAGCACGAATCTGAGACTTCTACTCCCATGTGCTCTCCTGGAGGTTCCTATGCTACCAACGTACATGCACCAAAGGTATCAATCACCCATTAAGAACTCTCTCATAATGATACTCAATATCCACTCGAACCTCTATCAATGATGCCTCATTGTCTAAGTCCAGCTCGACGTGGTCGATGATGTGAAATGTGTCGTGCACGTATCCCCTCAGCTGGGATACGTGGAAGAAATCGCACACCCTCTCTAACTACGGTGGAAGGTCCAAGTAGTATTCCACCTTTCCTACCCTCTAAAGGATCATAAAAGGACTAATATACCTTGGTGATAACTTTCCCCCTCGGCCAAATCTCTGCAATCCTTGTTGAGGTGGGACCCATAGGAAGACATGATCTCCCTCCTCCTGTCAGCATAAGACTTCTTATGACTCTGAGTTGTTTTCACTTGCTAACAAGTGAGACATTGTGATACAAAATCTGACACTACTTTATTCATCCCTGGCCACCAATACTGATGATGAAGGTCCTGGTACATCTTCACAACACCAGGATGTACCGCTAGAGGGGACATATATAACTCCTTGAACACCTCCTTCTGTAGCACTACCGGTACCATGGTATGTCCTCTGAAGAGGAAGATGTGCTCTTTACCTTCAGAAAATCAATCAGGTGGCTGCC
The DNA here is from genome assembly GCA_963277665.1 of Viscum album. Lineage (NCBI taxonomy): Eukaryota > Viridiplantae > Streptophyta > Magnoliopsida > Santalales > Viscaceae > Viscum > Viscum album. The sequence continues at coordinate 565,271,796 of OY728125.1, forward strand.
CTAAGTATATCTGAACACGTCAAGCCTCATAGTGAGTGTTCCCACATTGCGCCTCCCTGACTCACTGAAGAAGTGGGGGAGTGACTGTTAGAGAATGAAGATAAGCTGATCCATCTCAATCCACAGAGGATATCTGCAAAGTGGCTAGCTTCTCTGACACCTCACTCAGCAGTTGTATACCTGACCTCCTGCTGAGTGAATCTGCTATAACGTTTTCCTTCTCAGGAGTATAGACTATCTCGAAGTCATAGTCCTGGAGGAACTTAAACCAATGTTGTTGTCTCAGGTTTAGGTCTTTATAAGAGAAGATATACCTGATACTCTTGTGATCCGAGTAGACTGTAAAGTGTTCTCCCATCAGATAGTGTCTCCACATATTCAAGGCGAAGACCACTGCTGCTAACTCTACTTCATGGGTAGTGTAGTTCTGCTCATGTTGTCTAAGCTATTGAGAACCATATCCGATCACTGCTCGCTCCTACATCAGGACACATCCGATCCCAGTTATTGATGTGTCGTAGTAGAATATGTACCCTATGCCCTCCTCTGGAAGCCTCAAGGTGGGGTCACTAGTCACCCTCTGCCTTAGCTACTGAAAACTATGTTGGCATCTCTTCGACCACACGAAGGGTTTCTCCTTCTTCATCAACACTGATAGACGTGATGAAACTCTAGAGTAATCTGGCACAAACCTTTGGTAGTATCCATCCAAACCCAGGAAACTCCGTACCTCCGTCACACTCCTGGGTGGCTCCCAAGCAAGTACTACCTCAATCTTCACTGGATCCACTGCAACTCCAGCCTCCGATATGATATGTCCTAGGAAGTGAACCTCTCAGATCCAAAACTGGCACTTCGGGATCTTACCATAAAGCTGGTTCTCTCAGTGTGTGTCCAGTTTTACCTGTAAATGATAGTAATGCTTCTCCTCAGTAGTCGAGTAGATCAGAATATCATCGATGAAGACTACTACAAAGCGATCATGGTATGGATGAAAGATCATGTTCATGAGTCCCATGAACACTGATGGAGTGTTGGTCATGCCGAATGACATCACCAAGAACTCATAATGTCTGTACCGACATTAGAAAGTTGTCTTCTACACATTCTCATCTCGTACTCTGAGCTGGTGATAGCCTGACCTGAGGTCTATCTTCAAGAACCACTGTGCTCCCTTCAGCTAATCAAAGAGGTCATCAATCCTTGGGAGTGGGTACTTGTTCTTCATGGTCACCTGGTTCAGGTGCCGATAGTCGACACAAAGTCTCAAGCTCCCATCAGCCTTCTTGGCAAACAAAATCAGGGCTTCCCAAGGAGAAACACTAGGCCGAATGAACCCTTTCCCCTGTAAGTCCTCCAGTTGTACCTGCAACTCACGAAGCTCCGCGAGAGCCATCCGATATGCTGGTGTAGATATTGGTGTCATCTCGGGGTACAAGTAAATGCAAAATTCAACCTCTCTATGTGGAGGTAGACCCAGAACATCATTAGGGAAGACATCCACATACTGGTCCACCACTATCAGATAGCTCGGACTCCCCACATCAACCACTCCGAGGGTAAGGCTAGCCAACTGATGAGTGATCGGCTGCATTCACCTCGAGGTAAGTCCATCATGTGATGCAAAGGATTCCTTCTCAGCGGTGAAGGTAAACCTGGTCCCATCCATGCGGACACATCACACTTTTCTCCTAATACAGTCAATATGAACATGGACTGTAGATAACCATTACATACCCAAGATGATGTCGTAAGTTCTCGACGCCACTACTAGGAGATCCCAGCTGAATCTCTCGCCTCCTAGAGTAAGCTCGCACTGCTGGCACCAGTGCGTAATCGTTGAATCCACTCCTGTAGGAGTATCTAGCCCTAAGGATCGACCCAATGACTCCATCATAATTTTCGAGCTCTGAACGAGGGAAGTGGAAATAAAAGAGTGACTGGTACCTGTGTCTATAAGTACTGCAGCTAAGGTGGAGTAGGCACAGATCATACCTCGTATCATCTCCAGAGTGTCGTGATCATGGGCCTCAGCTGCCTGAATCTGACCTCGTCTCTATCCTTCTACTCCTTGTGGTCAGGTTGGACCACCTGGTGGTGGTGGTGGTAACATCTCGAATCGTCGCCCACCACCAACTACACGGCCAGCTCCTCTGCCACATCCACCTACTCTATGAGGACCTCCTTGGTTGAACCTCTATCTCTACCTGGGCGGTCCTTTGACCGTATTCTGATCATCTGTATGATAGGTAGGACATTCATGAGCCATGTGACTCTGCCTGACACATGAGTAAAACTGTCCTCTCCTGGCATGACTAGCTCTGCCTCGGGTGCCCCGCACAACCTACCCTGAATCCTACGGTCATCCACCTATAGGTCTGGTCCTCTTAGACCTATGTGACATCTGTCTGCTACCAGCTGTAGAAGACTCCGCTACGTAACATCCGGTGGTGGGTCATGCTACTAGTGACTGCTCAGCAAGGAAAATCTCTAATAAGAGGGATTTCTATAACACCCATTCCTGCGTCGAGATGCTAAGAGAAATCATCGAAGCCCTGATTTCCTACCCGATTCCCTTCTCGAAGGTATGGGCCCTAAATAATGGGTCCCACACCATATATGTGGAGTATCGTGAGAGGTCAGTGAACCTCACTGAGTACTGAGCCACATTTATGCTTCCCTATTATAGATGAAGAAGCTCTTGTATGCGCACTGCACGAAGAGTCACTGGAACAAACTCTTCCCGAAACAGGCTCTAGAAGTCTGTCCAGAGAAGTGTCACCTCGTCGTGAGCCTCGAACATCAAGATCCTCCATCTGCCTGCTACTTCTTGTAGAAGACTGGCAACAAGGATCACCATGAGATCAGATGATGTCCCTATGAGTCGGAAGACTCTCACCACGGCCCCCAGCCAATCCTAAGTCGCCTGTGGGTCCGTCTCTCCCCTCAACCTGGGTGGCCTATGACACTGGAACTCGTACAACATGCTCAAGCGGAATGCACCCTCTGCTACTAGGGTTGGTGGCATCAGTGTCCCAATGGGTAATGGTACCGCTAGTGACTCTACTGGAAGAGGGCTCTGCACCGAGGCCTCATCACTCGGTGGGCTATTAGTGCGAACTATACCCGGAACCCTAGCTGGCTGTCTACGTGGAGGCATCCTAAAAAAACAGGTGTCCCATGATCAATAAGTTATACCTAGTGATCTAACTCAAAGATATCACAAAGAAAACTTTTCAAAACACACACGAAATCAGTGTTTTTTTTTCACTATGTCAGAAATCACAAGTTAGTGTCCTAGTGTATGAATACGTCGGCCACCACACCAACACTAGATTCCCTACAATTATAACCACACTCACCAAACTTAACACTATTTCCATTAAAAGAAATATTAGATTCCTATGTTCTATGGTAGAACCGACTCCTCTCATACCAATTTTTCATGACCCATCCCTCGAGGCCCGTGTCATGACTACCCCAAGACCGCCTTCCATAGGCTAGGAGCTAGCAACTAGACCCGAAGGTGTATTCCTCAAAACTGGTAAGGCATTGCATTTATAACCTATAAACACACACAACCAAGAACACAGCGAGATACGAACACAAGTAAAACTACATAGACAAAAGAGTGATGAAAGTAAGAGGGGTCAGAATACAAGCCCAACAGTAAAGGTTCAAGTACAAATGAAATAAAATATAACTGAAGAAAGAGAAAGATAGTTACTGGGTCATTCTTTGAGGTTCCTACCTGAAGGGTAGGTACAGATCACCTCCTTAGCACTCCACGTCCACTCGTCTCCTCTGCGTACCGACATGCCATATAGTCCACCTCTGGGCACCGTCCAGTCCTAACACCCACATCTTTAGTCAGTGTTGTCCGTCTTCTGCACCAAACACAACAAGGTGCGGGCATAACCCGTGCGGGGGTGAGTATAATGATACAGAATAGGGACCCCGAGACCCTCAATGTCTCACAAATCCACAAAGTATAAACCACATAACATGAAAATCAAATAACAACCCTACTTAGGTATATGCCCATACATATACCTAAGTTATCAAGTATACCCATATCAATAATGTGGAAACACAGAGTCCAACTCAAAAGACCAAAGCTCAACTGTTCTATAAAGGGAGGAACACCACGAAGGTAATTACCACAAAGGTACGCCACACAGAATAATGCCACAAAGGTGCTGACTCAGCTCACACTAGGTATAACTTAGGTACAGAAGTAAAAATGATAAGATGTAACTTGCTAAATCATCTTACTCTGTTAAGAGAATCTACTACTGACCCACACATGATCGCTCGGTGATGACCCATAGAGGATCTCTAGATGCTGACCCACACAGGATCACTCGGTGCTGACCCACACAGGATCACTCAGTGCTAACCCACACAAGATCTCCTGGTGCTGAACCACACAAAATCGCTAGGTGATGACCCACACATGATCGCTCGGTGCTGACCCACACAGGATCTCTAGATGATGACCCACACAGGATCGCTCGGTTCTGACCCACACAGGATCACTCGGTGCTAACCCACACAGGATCGCTCGGTGCTGACCCATACAGGATCTCTAGGTGATGACCCACATGGGATCGCTCGGTGCTAACCCACACAGTATCGCTAGGTCCTGACCCACATAGGATCACTCGGTGCTCACCCACACAGGATCACTATTCATTCTTCACATAACAACCAGCTACTGGGTTCTCGCACTAAGCTTTCTCGTCTCTGGGAGGGTCTGCTCCTCAAGCCACTAGTCGATACTCCAATTACCATGAATTACCATGAAGAAGTATCCCAGAGGACCGCCATGTAAAAGAAGTCTCAACGCAACAGATGGTGCATCAAACGGACATCTGGTCTGTATGTTATTGACCTTTTAGTCCCAAGGGCCCAGTTGGATTCGTGTTCGATCCAACCCAGATGTACCCCAAATTTATCCAAATCTCAAGTGGGGTATACCAAAAGGACCGTCTCGATCCAAAGTTTCCAATTTCGTAGACGGTTCATCATTTCAAAACCGTATGATAGAGATATGTCGAATACAAGATCCCATAATAATAATAAAATTATTATCGGGTGTTTCGTGAACCCAAGCCACGAACCAAAATTTTATATTCAGCATTAGACTTAAATTGACCTTCTTAATGATAGGATCACATCACCATAGACGGTAAGTCAATCGGATGTCACACACAGGAGTTATGGATGGTTGAAGATTTAATTATAATATATTGTTATTAATTGATCGTTTCGGGTAACCGATCCAAAAACCTGAAAAAGACATCCAATATTGGACTCATAATTTCCATCTCGAAGTCCGAGTCACACTACCGCTGACAGTTCATAAAATGGAGGTCGCACGGATAAGTTACGGATGAAATATGGTTTTACAACAAAAAATAATAATATCATTATTATATTATTATTATTATTTAAAATTCATTTACCTCAATTCTCACATTCCATGCACAAACCCACACCTCTCCAATTTGGTGCACATCCCCTTATTCAACGGATTTCATCTTTAATTGCTTTAAATTTTCAACTTATCTTTTTTCAACACTTTCTCTCTTCAATTAACATCTTTCATGATTTCTTTCCAATTTCAAGCTCTGCTGCACATGCTTAGCAATGTAAACTCTCAACTCCCATCCGTCGATCATGCTTCTGCTACAATGAACACGGCCCTGCTCGCACCACCCTGTATGCGTACCAGAAAAACTGCACCCCTCTATCTATCTGGCCTCCACACTGGTCGGGAGCCGCACCTTGAAGACTTGCCAAAATTGCACCGTCATGTTGCCCCATCCAAGGCCCACTACATCTTTGTTCTAAACTCGAAAAATAAAATGATCGTATATTTGCAATCCTCGGGTTGAGGGATCTATGTCCATATGTCATGCTCAATAGAATATTGCATTTCCAGTGTCAATAAACATTTGGCCTCCTCCTTCCACGAGCCATTGCGGCTTCGTTCCAAGCCCAAAAAATTAAATGATCACATATTTGCGATCCTTGCATCGAGGGATTTTCATCCATATATCGCGCTCAGCAAAACTCTGTCTTTCCAACACCAATAAATATTAAGCATTGAGGAACGCATGAAGAATGCGTGAAGAACAAAATAAAAAGATCATGGTATATGTGAGGATCGATGGCCGTGTTTGTTTGGCCATCATCGTTAAGAATCAAGAATATGGGGAATCAACAAATAGATATTTATAGTACTTCAAAATAAACCCCCTAACTCAATCGTACGTTGGAGGTAGTGTGAGGAGGAAGATGATACATCGATGTTTCTCAAACGTTGGTTCCCCTTTCCTCATTCGGAGGTTGTTCTTCATTGGAGGATCTTCTTCATTGGAGAAAGCTCTTCCTTCGATATTTCTCCATCAAATTTATTTGCCAACAACTTTCCCCCAACCCCCCATGAGAGGTGAGGAGCTCCTTTCCTTTAAGCATACTTAATTAATTAATAAATTAATTTTGGCTTCATTAATTAGGGGAATTTCAAGAGTTATCTCACATTAAGATAGGAGTTCATGTTCAGGTGGTCCCCTCCACCAGAATTCAAATGGGTGGTTACAAATAAATAAAATAAAAGTTGATTGTTTTATTTTATTATTTTTTTTAACTCTCCCATGAAAATCTGAAAAACTAACTTCTACCCTCGACCTACTGCGGTCGAGGTGAAGGTCTCCTTAAGAGAATATCGGTGCTGCGAGTTTAGCAGGTCCTCATATTTCAATTCTAAGTACTGGTTCAAAAGTTACAAAACGCCGCTCGCATGTTTACTGAACGTACACGAAAAAATGTTCAGAAAATTATTAATAGTCACCCTTGACCCGTGCTGATCAAGTTTAATATCTATCCAAGTGAAACACGCCCCAAATAACCCAATGGTACTCTCGTATTTCCAATCCGAGTTACCGTTTAAAAGTTATGGATTTTACAATAAAATAATTTTCACTTAATTATTTTATTTACGACCAAAAACTAACTTTCATTGGTAGCCCGGACCGTCCAAAGTTAGTATCTACTTAAATAAAGTATACCCTCACGAGTTTAGTGGTAGTCTTAGATTTTCAATCCGAGCTACCATTTGTGAGTTATAATCATTTGAAAAATAAAATAATTTATTTAATTATTTTATTTACAATTATACCATTTTTGGGTTTTCTCACAGGAGGCCTATGCCGACTAAACTTAAGTCCCACCTAGGGTGAAACCACTATCCTAAACGCAACAGTGACCTCATATTTTTGATATGAGTTACTAATGACGATTTATTCCTCTTTTTGAGGAAAACTGCTTACACGCGCTATTTAAAGATTAAAAAAACATTGACAGACCATTCCGAGCCTCGGAATCGCACGTCGTCAGATTTCGCGGTCTCGAAATAATTCCATATAATTAAAAATATTATACTGAATTTCTGGTACATTATATTATATATCTATAAAACCTAATGAGAGAATTATGGGTTTTTATATTGTTACAATATCTAAAAATGTAGAAAATATCAAAAGTTATATCATAGAAGATAATAAGAATTTTTTTTTCAGCATTGAACTTATTGAGGACAATAAATATAATATAATGATTTATGGAGAATATGTAGACTCTGGTTATTCATGTGATGATACCAATGAGTATAAATAAGCTTGAATGAAGAAAATATTATAGAACCATGTTGAAGTTAAAAATATTATTGGATATTAGAATCAAGGGGTTCATATAATAAGAGAACTCATGGAAATAATTCACACCTATTTATTTTCAAATATTGAACATAAAACTTTTAAATAAGCTTATAAAAATAAATAATGGATTCAATATATGAATGGGGTACTAGATAAAATGGAAAAGAATAAAACATATAATCTTGTTCCTAGGCCTAAGGAGAAAAATTAAATCAATACTAAATGAGTTTTACCCAATAAAATAGATGAGAAAGATATTGTTTTAGAAACAATGTTGGGTTTGTTTGTAAGGGGTAGTCATAGATTTAAGGTATTAAATTTTATGAAATCATTTCTCTATTTTTTAAAATTAATACTATTATAATATTTTTTTCTATTACTTCTCAAATAAATTTCGAAGTCTTTATATTTTAAGTTAAAAACATATTTTTCAATTGTGATTTAAATGAATAGGTGTACATGGATGAACCCAAAGGATTTATATTGGTTAAAAATGGAAGAATAGTGTATAAATTGAAAAAGGATATCTATGGAGTGAAATAAGTTTTAGGAGCATGGTACATCAAACTATATGAATATCTCAGGAGCATAAAATTCAGAGTAGGGAATGTGGATAATAATTTTTATATTAATATGATCAACACCACATCACTCTTTGTGATTTTTTATGTTGAGGATATTATTTTTTCTAAAAATGAATAGAAATCATGTGAAAATGTTTTCTAAAAAAATGAAATTATGATATTTATGTCATTAATTAATGAAATGAAATTCATTTTTAGTTTATAGATAAAAAACATTCATGAATTATTTTTATTTCATAATAAAAATATTCTAAAGAGCTATCAAAAGGTTTGTCTTAGAGTATTCTAGAAGGGATTCTATACCAATTCATGTAGGCATAGAAGGATTTAGGCATAAAGATTTTAAAGGGAAAAGATAGTAGATATATTAATGAAATATAATTCCAATATAAATTGGTATCATGTTTATATTGGAAAGCTTCATGAAATGATATAGTATACATGATTATTATTTATTCTAGATATCAATCCAATCCTGAAGACTAAAACTTTTTTTATGTAAGGATAATTTTGAGATATAACTAAAATATGTTCAATTATTTGTTGATATATGAGAAAAAAGGTGAGTTGAATCCAAAAGGGTTTAATTATACTACTTTGGATGGTGGATTTTATAATACAAAGTCCATATATGATGGATAATTTTTAATTGTTAAATGAATTATTGGATGGAACCCAAAAATAAGTAATCAATTACCTATATTTAGCTTTACTAATGTTGAGTATGTGGTTGCATCATTGGAAGATACACAAATGATTCGGATGAAGACCCAACTTGAAGATATGAAGGTCATTGTTGAATATTGTCTAGTCATTAGATGTGATAATCAAAGTTTCATAAATATATCTAAGAATATAGTGTAACATTAAGGATACAAAAATATCAATATTAAATATCACTTTATGAAGGAAATGGTGTCTAAAGGGATTCTAAAATCAGAATCTTATCTATCTAAAGAAAAAATATCTAATATCCTCATAAAAACTTACAACATATTCTTTTAATAATTTGAGGCTATAAATGGGAGTGAATTCCACTTAAAAAAACTATGTTGTGTTACATTTATTTTATTCCTCCCCTCTTACTTTGCACATAAATTTTTATATAACTAGAGAATGAATCATATAGGGAATAACATGAAAGTTATAATTTTTTTGGATGTTCTTGTTGAGTGAGTGTAAATTTTTTTTTAAAAAATTACTTTCATATTTCATGAATGAATATTTTGAGTTGTTATCATTTTTTGAACTATTCATGAATAAATGTTTTATCTAAATTAATCACTCCTATTTTCTATACTAATCTAGCTCAAGTAGACTTAGAGTTGATTGATTCATGTCTCATTGATTTGAAGAAGTTAATACAATCTCCTTCAAAAAAGATTTGTCTTTATTTTCAATAATTATGAGAATAAAGATTCAAATTTTAGGTGATTTTCATAGATATGGTGTAAAAAGAAAATTTTTCATATGCAAGGAGATTAGAAAACTAAAATATATCGTATTAGTATTAAAAAAATAAAAATGGGGAGATTATTAAACTGACTTCAGGATAATGTTGTATTTATTTGAAATAAATATTTGGGTGGTGTTGGTAAGAGTTTAAATTTTATTTGGTTTATTTTGATATGACCTAAGATAAATTTATAAAATTCTATTATTAGTTAAAGAAATCTGTAAATTTTGTGTTAGAGCTATAAAATAGATATGTGTTGATGATTTTTTATAGTCTTGAAAATTTTCATAAGACTTATATAATTTTTACAAGACTTGTGTTCATTTCAAAAGAATTATGGATTTCTATCAAACTATTTGGACTTTTTATAAGACTTATCAAATAATTTCTAAGAGTATTTAGTTTCTTGAAATTTGGAAAAGCTAGGATTTTATTGAGGAACATATAACTCTTGATCATAATGTAAGAATTATCATTTTATCAAACAATTAGCAAAGTGATGTGACATGTGGTGTTTCATAAGGTTAATATCATATTTTATACCAATCAGATAAACTCCGTAAGAGTCATTTAAAAAAACCATAAGGGTCATCATAATTTTCATCAGGGTTATTTACCCTTACCATTTAGTTACAGATAAAAATTTAACAAAGGTATTCTATGTAAAAATTTTTTAGAAACAACATGAGTAAAAATATATTCTCTAAGAATTATTTGATTTCCAAAAATGTGAAGTATCTTAAAGTTAGTAGAGATGAGGTTTTTATTAAATTTATTTCCATAAGTATAAACATGTGATATTTTTTTGTTATGATAAGTTTCAAATATCATGATTTTTTGATTAAATCTATGATTCTATTTTATTTTCATCGATAATTAATAAATATTTTTTATCATGAAAAATAATTACATGCCACAAAGACATTTGAAGGGAATATTATTTGAAGTTAATTCAGTATTTCGAGAACTAGTTGCATGATGAATTATGATTCCAAGTAATGAATATTATTAATATAAGGAAAGTTAAGATTTAATTGTTCTATTAAGTGATGAGTTATACCATGTGGTTATGTGAAATAAAATGTGCATGATTACATTGAATATAAAAGGATAATGATTTTTTAGAAGAGTGTTATTATATTTATGAATACTGTGTGAAGAAAAGAATAATAAATTTCTTGATAGTTTGAATAGAGATATTTGATAAGGAATGAATGAGAATTAATTAGAATACTAAAATTACATATTTTAATAAATAATTTCCATATTTTAATATATGAATATTCTCACAATACATGGAATATAAATTATTTTAGAAGTGAAAGAAAAACTATTACTGAAAAAATTAATGTGATACTGCATTCTAGGAAAAGGATAAGATTATCAAAGATATAATGAGAGATATATGAAAAAAACCCTGTTGATTTTTTAAGTAATAAGATCACAAACACATGATTATTATAACACATTCTTACAAATGTGATTGTTATTTAGGGGTGTATTCTTCTTATTTTTATAGCATGTTGGTTCTTTCGCGAAATTGGTTTATGCCACTAGTTATATATGTTAAAGTTCAAATCTTTTTCTAAGTTATTTTTTATTATAAAATAATAACTATGTGTGTGTGAGTGATAAAAACACCGAAGACCAAAGATATTGAAATTTATCATGTATTTCTCACCAAAAACATACTGTGTTTTTATTTTATTTCCACATTTATTGTGATTAGAAGGAGACACATTACATATGAACTCATTCACACCTATAAATTATTATCTCATCCCAAGTTCTCTTACCATTAGTAAACCATATATATAGTGTATGAAACTCAATGTGATATATATAGTGTGTCATCTAGCACACTAAAATTATTTTATACCACATGATTGAATCATTTATATCTATATGAAACACATCCCACACCGATCTTCACATTTCATTCAAATATATAATACTCCATGATGACCATTGGTTATGTATAAATCAAATTCATTATTTGAGATGTTAATTATCCATTAACTTCATGAATTCGTATATGCAATATGAAAGAATGATTAAGCGGAGATTTAAATTTATATAAATTGTTACATTTTATATTCATAAACTCCTTTAAGAATACTAAAATATATATATATAATCACTCATCTAATCATATACCATATGATATGTTTTAATAGATTCCTTATGGTTGTTTTAGTTTTAAGTCTTTATTAAAATTATTACATATCTAAGAAATTCCTACCACATATCTATGTGAATATATGATAAAACCCCACACTAAAAACCTTTAATGAATAAAATATAAGAATAAATATTTTCTAAATAATGGTGATATTATTAGTCATAATACACTTGTTCAAATATTTGGACATAATATTGAAATTTCTTTACTTCAAATCATCCAATGTTATGATATTAATACCTTATATTTTCTACTTAAAACTCTTTATAATTTCATTATCCTCATATTTAGAACATCTAAATTGATATAATTTGGAATAAAAATTAAATTTAACTCTTTAAATCAATATATTTATTCAAAAATATACCCTAAGTTACTTTAGGATATAATGTGACATTTACTTTTAATTAGTATGGTATAATGATTTATTTATTAGACTTTAAACATCTACAAGTTGAAACACACTTCCACTGGACCCTTATATCATTTCTTTCCATACTCTTGAGTGAACTCCACAAACTAACCTCTAATAAGTGACAAGATAAATACTATCCCTGAGGTACAGACTTACATGATGGGATACATTACCTTGAAATATAACCTATTACCCAATTTCATGTAACATTATATACATGGAATAAATTTGTTGAAAACTATGTGATATAACACAAACACACATATAAATATCTATATTTATATACAATATAATCAAATATATCATCACACATAAGTAACACATCCCAAATAGTTATAACCCTTAATATTGATAGCATGATGGTAGTTATCATACCAGAACCTCTATGCCTTTAAAAACCTCCTACACCATCCATCACTGGATTCCAAGGTCGTCCACCATCAATATTTATAGATATTACTAGAAAAAAAATATGAACAATGAAATAAAATGCATGTATAGGTGAGTAATAATACTCAGTGTGATCATGGAATGTAGTGAGTTGGACCCAAGAAAATATAGTGTCTACATTCATCAATATATAATAAATTATAAAAAACACATTGTATTCTGATTATTTCTTTCAGGACCATCATGTTAGACTAATTCTTATATATTTACATTCCTTTGGTAACACATTCTTTCTTTCCATTCCTTCAATCAATTACTTTTTACATATCATTTCTTAGTCTATTTCTCCCCCATAGATTTAATGAATGCCTATGAATCTTGTTCGTAGTTCCATATTCATGTGAACACCAATTAATTACACCACTGATTATCTTAACAGGGTGAACACATTCTATTGGAGAGGATGCATCTTCACACATGATCTAACATTTTTGGGTATGTTGGGAATATATAAATATCTTCCTTAGTATGGTCCATGAGGTCATACTATACTTTTTACATAGGGAATCTTTATTTAAAGACTTGAGTCATTCCATTCTCATCATACATGTAAACTTATACTTTTCATATAAGACACCTAGGTTCATTTACTAGGGTAACCCTGGATCATCACTAAAGGGAACTCATGCTCATTACACGAGTCATAATGTACTCTTCACAAAAGGTTTCATATGGTTATCTTATAAGGAAAGTATAAACTTAGGATCATCATCTAGGGGGTGGATAGATCCAATGATCACCATATAATCTTATTATTCTCAAAATATAAGGAATCTATTACTTTCAACATGAAGCAATTGTTTCTCATCACACAAGGAAAATAACTTTGGCTTATCAACTACGAAAATGGTGAAGAGATCCTATGATTATCACATAGTATTCTTAATATTATCATGTAATTCATCCTAGGATATTCATATAAGGCACCCTATGATTATCACCTAGGTCTGGGTTTCTGATGCGTTAGGTGGGTGTGTCCTAGTCATGTCACAAAAGACCTTATAGACTCACCATACAAGAGAGTGTTAGGATTTCTAGTATAATGGGGACATTTCCACATATTCACTTCTCATATGGGTCAATCAAAGGTAAAATTCTACTCGGGATATATCCACATACTCTAATTATGTAAGTATAGAATCCTGCCTTTTTATCACATAAACATTCATTACATTATACAAAATCGAGGATCTTTAATGTTTAGTGTCTTGGAAACTAGGAACTTAAAACATGAAAACATAAAAAATACTTCTTAAAAACTTGAAAGGATTCTACTTATGTTCATCCTAGGTTCATTACTGCATCTCATAACCTGGGGACATACATCAAAAGAAAGGGTGAGTAGAAGGCCCAGTAAGGGAAACAAGGGGAAACATTTAACATGTGAACTTGAGATACATCAACAATGTCATGAAAAAGAAATTTAAGGAATGAGAAAGAAATCATGAGGAATATCATAATAAAAATAACTTATTTAATAACTTGAATATGTGGCTAAAACATTTAACAAAGACAATCATTTCCGTTTCACCAAGGTCCATCTCCAAGGTGTCAATAACAATTACCAAGGTTATTCACCAGGGTATCAGTCAAAATGGTCATCTCTAGAGATTAAGTCTTTACCCAATGCATTGGAGCACTATCAGGGCGCACCCTTAAATTATAATTTATTATCATGTGAGACACATATATAATCATCAATAATTTCATAAAAAACTCATATAGCATAAAAGAAATGGGTTTCATTTCATAATCATAACGTTTTAAAAACTGCTTTAAAGACGTGATCTTTATGTCACTTTAAAACCCACAGAAAAGGAAGGTGGGTCTCATGCATGTAAATTCCAGAATTTAAAATAGTAAATTTTGGTATATATGTGAATACCCCTATATAAGAGAGATATTTGAGTATTCACTTAATAAAATAAAAGAACTTTAGAAAAAGAGAGAGACATTTTGAGACGGAAATTCTGCAGCATAACGACTATGTTTCGAGGTTTTAGAAAACATTGAAAAGAGAGGGGACATGGGTCAAACATTCCTAAATGACCCATAAAACAGTAGAGGGACATAATATTAAGGATATATGAACATGTTAATGAAATTTGGAAGATATACCATATGAAATGAAGAACATGAAAGGAAGACAAAAATAAGATTTCTCTTATGAAAATTCGGCAGCCTAACGACGTCACTTAAACTTCAAAAAATGAATTGACGAGATCAAACAGGGTATCTTATCATATGAACATAAAATATAAGTATTATAGATATAGAGATCATAACCCAACATAATAAAAAGGAACTTGAAAGACTTGACATGAAACTAGAACTTTGAAAAATGAGAAAGGTGAACGAATCCCTTAAAAATTTGGCAGCCTAACGGCGCCACTTAAAACATAAAAATACTGAATTAAAGAGACCAAATATTGTATCTCATCATATGAACATAAAATATCAGTATGATAGATTTAGAGATCATACCCCAACAAAATAAAAAGAAACTTGAAATACTTGACATGAAAATAGAACTTGAGAAGGGTGAAAGAATCCCTTAAAAATTCGGCAGCCTAACGGCGCCACTTTAACATTCTTAAAATGAAATGATGAGAGAAAGAGGGGGTCTCTCATCATATGAACTTGAAAAATGAAGTAGGATGAATATAAAATAACGTCCTCCAACATAAGAGCATGGAGCATAAAATAAATGACATAAAAGAGATTACTTGAAAAGAAAGAGGGAGGTAGGATCCCTTACCTTAAAACGTAACTCTTAAAACTCAAAGGTTGGGACCTTGAGGGATTGGGGGCACCTTGGGAGGACTCCTTGGGAGGTAATTAGACCATAGCTTCGTTGGGGGAGAGTTGGGAGTCGAATGGATGAGAGTATGGCTTGGTATTTATAGGGAAAGTGAGGGGACAAGGCATTAATGGCCAAGAGACACCTCATTAGTGGTTTTGGAAAAACCATGGGATTGACCATGGTATTTTCCCATGGTATTGGCCACTTGGGACACCTCATACTTTATCTTACTATTCATAAGTCGAAAATATTGATTACATACTTAATACATCATTTAATGATGTCATTAAACACCTGTAACTTGAAAACTGTATTTTCACTATTCATCGAAAATTCAACTTTCTCCGAAAAATCCCAAAATTTCACCTTAACCAAATATCAAGGCTCTGATTTGAAAAATGAACTCCATTTTATAAAAATAATTTTCTAAAAAAATTTTAATTTAATTTTTAAATAAATATACTATTCATTGAAAATTCATTTTTTTCAGAAAAATCCCCAAAAAATACCTTAACATAATATCGATTCTCTGAGTTCAAAAATGAAATCCATTTTATAAAAATAATTTTCTAAATATTTTTAATTTAATTTTTAATTATAAAATACTATTCACCCAAAAAAACTAATACTTGACTAATAATTTATGAAACCGTTATTTAACCATTTTATTGAATCACATTACTTAATCAAGGCGCCTAGATTATATTAATACTTTCTTTAAGTGATATTACTAATCCATTTGGTCACATTACTAATACTAAGAATAAAATCACTATTCATAATTTACTATTCATCGAAAAATTAAGTTGATCTTATTAGACTCTAAATTTTGTACTGAACATAATTGTAGAAGACCATTTTTTGAAAATCATTACACATTTTTAATTATTTAAGGTTTACATAAACATTTTTTAAAATATCATTTCTCTAAGATTCAACAAAAATATGCATGCTATATTTATCCGGACATTTGAAAATTCATAAACTTCATCATAAGAAGAAATCAAATTTTTTATTTCAAAGAAATGATTACACAAGGGAGTTACGGTCTCCTAACATAGCCCCTTATCACACCAGCATAGGACCTAAGTGTAAGGTGTGCTAAGGTGAGAGAATCCGAGGGAGGCTTGGCCAACATCGCACGAGTAGTAATTTCTATCAGTTTGAACTTCTCGTGAAGGTGATTCTGTTCTAGCTTTACACGATGAAGTTCGGATTGGGTTTGGTTCAGAGAAAATCCCAGTGGTGCAACCTCCTTCCCAAGTTCTGTTAGATGGGATTCGATCGGTCCAACACTACTGGGTGAGGCCATCGAATCTTATTTCTATATTAATTAACCAAGATCACATGTATTTAGAGACAAATATCGAAAAGTTTAGTTTCAAGCAGTCATATTGACCAATGGTCATATAACAATCAAAACCAACAGTCTCATTTTAATTATACTCATGTTATGAAATCAAATAGTTTTGTTGAGTATAAAAATATAAAATAACACACAAAATTAGGAAAAAAGATTAATTCAAAATTTCGGGTCGTTACAATCTTCCCCCCTTAAGAAATTGCGTCCTCACAATTTTTAAAATTGGGTTTTAAAATTTCATTGAAAGTCCCACACCGGAAAAGGATCCAGTAAAACTATTACTTCAAAAGAAGGAAAGGGAAGTACAAAGGTCACCCGAGTTAACCCACACTAGGATTCCATGTAGGAAAACATGGACATGGAGGAGAAAACAAAGGGTCAAGTTCTGAGGGAGAGTGATAGAAAACATGATTAGGAGAAAGTTAACCACGAGAAAATTCCAAACTTATGATGTGTGTAAACGGTTTTTGATTACCTAGTAGGAAACGTAAACCAACAATGTTTTCGTTTTACATTCGTTTTTATAATTTTGAGGAATTCATTTACTACGTAGAACAAAAACATAAGGAAATATACCTACCTTCAAGTAGAGTTTCATCCTTTAATAAGTTTCTACCAAAACTAATCTTTTCCCCAAATGATGAGCATTCAAAAACACTTGGTCTCATCAAAACACAAGAATCATCTTCTTGAGAGTCATGTAATCCACAAAATATTAACTATCAATTTCTTATATCTTTAAAAATTATCCCAAAAACAGAAAGGGTAAGATAAAACAACTCTTCAAAAAGAAAGAATCCCATAGGAAGGGAAACTACTTTTAAATCTTCAAAGTTCCATGGTACTACCCAAAGTTCATCATAGACCATTACATAAATAACTGTCCTTAAAATTCCTCAAAATAAACCAAACTAAGATTGAAACCCAAATACAAGAAGGATTTGATAACATAGTCTTCTGAAATAAACTTCATCGTTCATCTCCAAAAAACATCAACCACTCCTAACATCTTATAACAAAACTAGCTAACCTAAACATATTTTACCCAAGATAGGTTAATCATTTCTATAAAGAACCTAAATTACTATAAGTCCACCTTAAAGTCATCGATTCTTAAAAATATATGTCAACCTTTACTCCTCAAAGAAAATTCCGTAGTAATATATTTACCTAGATCATATAGGGTTCCCAAAATAGTGAACGTCTTCCAAAATAATAATCATCTTTTAATCCCCTAATCACCCCTTTTTTTAAGAAGAAGAACTTCACTACATCAACATGTGGTACATAATAGTAGATGTTTTCTTTAATGATATAAAATCATCTTAGGTAGTGACTCGATGATCTTAGAAAAGATAAAAGATATGCCTATAGAGCACGAACTAAAATACAACATGACATAGACAATTATTGTGAAGAAGTTACATGTACTTCACTCATCATGATCCATCTTAGCATAGGACTTTCATTTTTCCCTTGTCCTCGAATATTGTTGATACTCATCATGCTTCTCATCCATTCCAAGAGAGCATTGCCTTGGATAATTTCTAACTTCTCCACATTTACGACATCGAAATGTATAAGGTACATTAGATCAAACCTTATCTCCATTCATCACGTTATCCATTTTTTTAAAGCAATTGGCTACTTTATGCCCTATCTTCCCACAATTTAAACATATCCTGGTTCCATTGTGACATTCTCCTTGGTACCTCTTCCCACACTTTTTGAAAAAAAGAAATTGGGTCTTCTTTCCCTTATCAACTTTATCATATGAACATCCTTGCGACTCTGTCTTCTTCTTCCTTGATGAATTTTGGCATTCAACTAGGTACCAATTATTAATTGTGATTTTTGATAGCTGGTTTGGCATAATCACAATATGTTCAACTTGATCTTTTGTCATCTCTGCCACATTAATAGGGCAATCGTCGCATTTCCTATCACATTGGTCGTTGGGACATGCTCTTCCATTTCCCCCCATTAACTAAGAAAAGAACGTATAATTAGGGGGCTTAAATACTTAGCCAATAATCATGAAAAGGAAACTTAAATAATATAAGGATAAACTTGTAGAAGAAAAGTATACCCTAACTTTTGATCCCTTGGGTCCCAATCTAGGGTATCCATGATAATATATTCTTATGTGAATCTTTATTTTATTTTATCTTTGTTCCTTTAATAATTGTTCATACTAAGCTTATGAATTTACCAAAGCATATCCCCCGGGAGTGTCGTAACCAAGAGTGCAGCAAGGCCCATTGTTGTGTACCAGTTCCCGTTCAATTCTTGCTCAAAGTGATGTTTTTGGGTTTTACCCCTATGTACATCTGTGCCGGAGCCACCTCTCTCTGCTCGTATCCAGACAAGGATGTATTTTCTTGGAAACCCCTTACTCAATACTCACCAAAATACCAGGAAGATTTTCTATATTTAAACTTTTCTATAGGGTTCTTCCTAAAGTTTTCATATACTAATTTCCACAAATAACTAAACCATCATTTGATGAAAACTATAGAATCATGCCTTTTTATCACATAAACATTCATTACATTATACAAAACCGAGGATCTTTAAGGTTTAGTGTCTTGGAAACCAGGAACTTAAAACATGAAAACATAAAACATCCTTCTTAAACACTTGAAAGGATTATCCTTATGTTCATCCTAAGTTCATTACTGCATCTCATAGCCTGGGGACATACATCAAAAGAAAGGGTGAGCATAAGGCTGAGTAAGGGAAACAAGGGGAAACATTTAACATGTGAACTTGAGATACATCAACAATGTCATGAAAAAAATCTTTAAGGCATGAGAAAAAAATCATGAGGCATATAATAATAAAAATAATGTATTTCATAACTTGAAGATGTGGCTAAAACATTTAAAAAAGACAATCATTTCTGTTTCACCAAGTTCCATCCCTAAGGTGTCAATAAAAATTACCAAGATTATTCACCAAGGTATCAGTCAAAATGGTCATCTCTAGAGATTAAGTCTTTACCCAATACATTGGAGCGCTATCAGGGAGCACCCTTAAATTCGCCTTTATTATCACGTGAAACACATATATCATCATCAATCATATCAAAAAAACCCATATAGCATAAAAGAAATGTCTTTCATTTCATAATCATAATGTTTTAAAAACTGTTTTAAAGACATGATCTTTATGTCACTTTAAAACCCACAGAAAAGGAAGGTGGGTCTCATGTATGTAAATTATAGTTTTTAAAATAGAAAATTTTGGTATATATGTGAATAACCCTATATAAGAGAGATCTTTGAGTATTCACTTAATAAAATAAAATAACTTTAGAAAAAGAGAGAGACATTTTGAGACGGAAATTCAGCAGCATAACGACTATGTTTCGGGGTTTTAGAAAACATTGAAAAGAGAGGGGACGTGGGTAAAACATTCATAAATGTCCCATAAAACAGTAGACGTAAATAATATAAAGAATATATGAACATGTTAATGAAATTTGAAATATATACCATATGAAATGAAGAACATGAAAGGAAGACAAAAATAATATTTCTCTTATGAAAATTCTGCAGCCTAACGGCGTCACTTAAACTTCAAAAAATGAATTGATTAGATCAAATAGGGTTTCTCATCATATGAACATAAAAGATCAGTATTATAGATATAGATATCATACCCCAACATAATAAAAAGGAACTTAAAAGACTTGACATGAAAGTAGAACTTTGAAAAATGAGAAAGTTGAACGAATCCCTTAAAAATTCGGCAGCCTAACGGCGCCACTTAAAAATCAAAATACTGAATTAAAGAGATCAAATATGGTCTCTCATAATATGAGCATAAAATATCAGTATGATATATTTAGAGATAATACCCCAACAAAATAAAAAGGAACTTGAAATACTTGACATGAAAATAGAACTTGAGAAGGGTGAAAGAATCCCTTAAAAATTCGGCATCCTAACGGCGCCACTTTAACATTCTTAAAAATAAATGATGAGAGCAAGAGGGGGTATCTCATCATATGAAAAAGAAAAATACAGTATGATGAATATAAAATAACATCCTCCAACATAATATCATGGAGGATAAAAGAAATGACATAAGAGAGATTACTTGAAAAGAAAGAGGGAGGTAGGATCCCTTACCTTAAAACGTAACTCCTAAAACTCAATGGTTGAGACCTTGAGGGATTGGGGGAACCTTGGGAGGACTCCTTGGGAGGTAATGAGACCAGAGCTTCGTTGGGGAGAGTTGGGAGTCGAATGGATGAGAGGATGGCTTGGTATTTATAGAGCAAGTGAGGGGACAAGGCATTAATGGCCAAGGGACACCTCATTAGTGCTTTTGGTAAAACCATGGGCTTGACCATAGTATTTTCCAATGGTATTGGCCACTTGGGACACCTCATACCTTATATTACTATTCATAAGTCGACCATATTGATTACATACTTAATACATCATTTAATGATGTCATTAAACACCTGTAACTTAAAAACTGTATTTTCACTATTCATCAAAAATTCAACTTTCTCAGAAAAATCCCAAAATTTCACCTTAACCAAATATTGATGCTATGATTTCAAAAATTAACTCCATTTTATAAAAATAATTTTCTAAATATTTTTAATTTAATTTTTAAATAAATACACTATTCATCAAAAATTCATTTTTTTCAGAAAAATCCCCAAAAATTACCTTAACATAATATCGATGCTCTGAGTTCAAAAAATGAATTCCATTTTATTAAAATAATTTTCTAAATAATTTTAATTTAATTTTTAATTAAAAAACACTATTCACCTGAAAAACTAATACATGACTAATAATTTATGAAACCGTTATTTAACCATTTTATTGAATCACATTACTTAATCAAGGTGCCTAGATTATATTAATACTTTTTTTAAGTGATATTACTAATCCATTTGGTCACATTACTAATCCTAAGCATAAAATCACTATTCATAATTTACTATTCATCAAAAAATTAAGTTGATCTTATTAGACTATAAATTTTGTACTGAACATAATTGTAGAAGACCATTTTTTGAAAATCATTACACATTTTTAATTATATAAGGTTTACATAAACATTTGTTAAAATATCCTTTCTCTAAGATTCACTAAAAATATGCATACTATATTTATCTGGATATTTTAAAATTCATAAACTTCATCATAAGAAGAAATCAAAATTTTTATTTAAAACAAAGGATTACACAAGGAAGTTACAGTCTCCTTACATAGCCCCTTATCACACCAGCATAGGACCTAAGTGTAAGGTGTGATAAGGTGAGAGTATCCGAGGGAGGCTCGGCCAACATCGCACGAGTAGTAATTTCTATCAGTTTGAACTTCTCATGAAGGTGATTCCATTCTAGCTTCACACGATGAATTTCGGCTTGGGTTTGGTCCAGAGCAAAGCCCAGTGGTGCTACCTCCTTCCCAAGTTCTGTTAGATGGGCTTCGATCGGTCCAAGACTACTGCGTAAGGCCATCGAATCTTCTTTCTATATTAATTAACCAAGAACACTTGTATTTAAAGACAAATATCGAAAAGTTTAGTTTCTAGCGATCATATTGACCAAAGGTCATATAACGGTCAAAACCCAATAGTCTCATTTTAATTACACTCATGTTATCAAATGAAACAGTTTTTTTGAGTATAAAAAATATAAAATAACACAAAAAATTAGGAAATAATATTTATTCAAAATTTCGGGTCGTTACAGTAAGGGTAGACAAATATTTTTATCCATTGGGGGATCCCCAATAGTTTACACTTCTATTATGTCTTCTGGAAGGTTCTATGAAGGGTTTGGAATACTCCCTGAAGATAGTTAGGCTTTGGAGATACTGACTCCCAAGTGGGATATCATGTGATAGAATTTTTGGTATTTAAACTCAAAGAGGAATCAATTTACCCTTCTTAAAAACAGGAAAAAAAACAATGTATTTAAAGAGTCATAATTTAATTTCATGTGAGAGGACTATACAATGAGGTTTTTTGTCATGCAACAATGATGCGTGTGTCATGAAAGGCATCAAAAAATGGATAGTGTGGGGATTATGATTTGGGATTCCTAGTGTGGGTATGTCTCAGTGAGTTGACATGGGTGGTTCATGATATGAAAACTTTATTGGGGTTTACACATAATAGGAACCCTAGGTTGTTTCTTAGGAGTTTAGAGATAATGAGTGGGCCTTACGCATATGTTTGGCTTCCCAAGTAGTGCTGATGAGAAACTCAAATATATATTTTCCAACCCGAGTTTGGTGCATATAGTTCAAGAATAAGTGGAAATATTCATAGGATTAAGAGGTAAGGAGGAAGCCCAACCCATACTTGATGCATATGTATTGGAAATGAGAGTCCAAAAAACATGTTTTCTGTAAAAAAAATTCATGAGTAAGAAAAATTAAAATTAATTTGGGATCTTTAATTCATAAAATATCATAGAAATATTCATTGTGAATGTTGATCAAAGAATGTCATCATGGAATAAGGTTCTTTCAATATAGGAGTTGCATTAAGCATGATGTTTCCGTAGAATTGGGACTTTAGAATAGATGGTATTCATAGAAATCATGGAATAGGTTTCATAAAATTTTGGATTTGTGTGACTTAATGAGTGGCATTAGTATTGAACCTATTTAGATAACTTGTTCATCATGAAATATATTTGTGCAAAATAATCTCATGCACTATCCAACGATTTGAAGGACTAGTGTGAGGTAAATAATGAACGATTATCACATGTTTCAATACTTGTGATTCTCTAGTTATGGGAATTCATTTATAAAGGAGTTTTTTGAGTTAAGATATTGACCCTTCAAATTATAGAGGTTCATACCCCAAATGGAAGGTTGGTGATGAGGTATTTATAGTAATTTTTGCTTCCAAAAAAGGGATGATCACAAAACTATTATGTTCTAGATAAACATTGATCTTTTTTAATGCCTTAAGTTATATATTTGTGGAACTAGAAGTAGCATAAAATTTTTTAAGAATTCACAAAACTCCAATATTGCATGATGCCACTAGTTATGGGTTCATGTAAGTATAATTTATGTGACCTTTATCCTATTTTTAAAAACATCTTATGATAGTGGATTTGTTATTGATTTCTTATCGAAAAAATTTCTCAATGCCATAGATTCTTATTTTTTGGAACAAAAAATTCCCCCTAAAAATGGGATCCCAATAGGATGAGGATGATTAAATATTGAGGAAAACATCGACATCAATAATTTTACCCACCTATTACATGCAACATAGGCCATCGCCTCATCTCTAAATTAAGGTGATTTACTAAAGTTGACTATAAAATTATAAAGAAAATTTTAATCTTCATCTATTTTCATAGAACTATAACATTCATGAATGTTTTGTAAACCAAGTCATTAGATTTTACAGTAGTCCATTATAAGAGAAATTATATCCATGAATATATTTATTTCAACAAGGAATTTTACATATCATTAGGATAAATTTTTTTGAATAATTTTACATTAAGAAAAGTTATGAAAACTAAAATTAACCAAAATATTAAAAACTCAATAGATTTACAATAAATAATTTATGACTGGTGAAACATGTAAAATGGAAAATACTAGAAACCTAGATTTCACTTTGATAAGAAGGGTGTAATTCAGACACTAAATTCTAGTCATCTTGTTTTTTATGGTATAGAGGAAGTACCTCATGAGAAAATTATTTCCCTTTTATGCCTTTTTTATGTGATGATGTAAACTTACTAGATACATACTTTAAAACCCCATGGTATTGGCTCATGATATTATCCCAAATCAATGGGTTGGATATTATTTCCACCACTAATACGGTGAAAGAGAAAAAATTATTGAACATTTTCATACATGGAAACCAGACCAGAAAGTTTTTTGGTTTGGTTCTAACTATTTTGGTGTTCTCACTGCACTACTCAAGTGTTTTATAGGAAAAAATTATTGGTAGACTTCAGGGGTGGTAAATTGAGTGAGACCAATGGACAAGGGAAACTCTCACGGAAGAGTGGGTCTGGATATACTTAGTTCACTACACATGTGAGGAGTTTGGGGATGATCTCTAAGGAATTAAGATATATTAGGTGGAATGAAATTCCCAATTCCATGTGTACCACCACCCAGATTTGGAACTTTATCTTCTAAGAAGATGATGAATATTCATAAACACCTTCCCTATCAACTAAGGATAAGTGTGGATCAGCTTTTTGGATCTTCATTAGATCAAAGAAATATCGGTTTCTAGATTCATTTATGGTGAGTTCCTCCTAAAATTCAATTCCCATGGGGATGTAGAGAATATGTGGATACTTTAAAGGATGCTGATAAGGATTTTGAAAAGGGTTTTGTGGCATAAAACATCCTTGTATCCAGATATTCCATGAACAAAATGAATCAAAATCTTCCTCAAAATTCTTCATGGGTAGATTCCTAAAAGGAAGAAGTTCTTCATATGGTTCTAGTAGTGTGGGAGGATATAGTCATGAAGTCTTTTTTTAGAGTAGTGTATATAACAATAGTGTAGATTTATCTCAATATAATATCTCCCACAAGTCAAATTCATAGAATTTTATAATTATTCCTCAATGGATGGATGATTTGTTTTAGAGACACACACATGGGAGTAAAAAGGTATATTTTCATTATGAATTCAAAAATTATTAACTGGTAACTAGTTAAACCTTTCTATTATAGTTATAGAGAGGCTATACAACATGATGGGGTGTTTCAGTTTGGGTGACATGCCCATGCTCCTTTATTGACCCTTCCTTTTCTTATATAGATGGGTCACCACATCATTTTGGGGGTATGTGTTATTAAATGAAATTATACCTCTAGAAATTGTCTTAAAACTATTTATCCTCATAATAGTAAAAATTAATTCGATAATAATCAAGGAGTCTATATTGGTGGATCAGACCAGTTCTTGGTATAGCTTTATATTTCATCCCTTCCCCATTTTTTCTGGGAATTTCATTGTTGAATGGTGGGAAACCATTTAACAAAGGTCACACCTACTATCTTTCTAGGGTGGGGTGTTGTTTGAATGAAATGAAATGAACACCTTCTATACGTTATACACCATGTTAAGGTTATCCTATTAGTTTCACTATATCCAATTTCTCACATCGCATGTATAAACCAGTGTTTTCATATAGAGGAATCTCATAGTCATATGAAAACTATAGTGTATAATTTCCTATGAGAGATATGGAGTGATGATCCTACTTCAAACAATTGATGCTCCAATCATTCTGGTCCAGGACTATGTAGTGATGGGTGGTGGTGTGCCTTAGGGTAATATAATTAAAATGGTTCATCTAGGAAGATACATAGGATAATGTATAAAGTAATATAGTAATATATTATTCCATGCTCATATGGTCCCGTCAAGAAAATGGGGAGATTATGTAGTTAAGGTAGTAACCACTTAGGGAGCCTAGACGCCTCCTATTCATCATCATGGTAGGGTTTTTAGATATTCCATGCCTAGATAAGAAGGTATTTTAAAGAACTAGGAGAGAGATCATGGAGAGAGATTCAAGACCATTATAGTAAAGTTCGATATGCCTCAAGGAAAAAAATTGTGACATCATAGAAGTTCTAAAAGATGTAATCTTTACCATGGTTTGGGAAGAGTGGGATAAAATTTGGATTATTTTCAAGAGTGATAAATTATAGAGGTGTCTATTTTAGAATGATATAGAGCTCTATAATGTTAGGTTTGATAAAATTTGCATCAGGGATGACTAGGGGGAAAGGTTGGACTATATCTCTCACATAGAGTAGGTAGAACATTAGAATGGTGATGGTGATCCCTACACCAAATGGGTGTATGTCATGTTCATAGAGTGAACTAAAAAGGTTCCATCCTGAAAGGATCAAACCCAATGAGCATCAACTCATGAGATAGGGAATAGGGAACCTGGTAAAAAAGTCTCATTGGGAAGTGACATAGAGATAAGAATTTCTCCAACTAAAAGTGGAGAGATCTTTCCTGAGGATAGACCCATACACCTCCCTTACTTCTATTATATATTTAAGGATAAGATTTGTTTATAGTGGTAGGGATGGCTACACATATAGTCCTCGTAATGTAAAAAAAAATTATCCAAATATAGGTATTTTCATAGGGGCATTGTGGACTTCATCTTTATGAATGGACATCCCCATATAATGGGTGTTTCCTCAGATGTGGTGGTGGAAGTGGAGATATCTCTTCTAAATCATTTTTTGTTCTAGATTGATATGTATTATGGTTCATATTTTGTTAATTACCCTAGTATACCATTGGTTCTGATGTGAGAGTTCACAAAGAATGAGATTTTATGATTCATGGGGAATTTTTTCTTCAACATTATGGTTTGAGCCTCAGGGAGGAGCTTCATGGTGGTTGGTATCCCCTCTACCACTAGGAGAAATTTTAGGGTGGAAGATTTTATCCAAAGGAGGACCTCTATGTACATTGGTGGTATCATGGGGAGGACCTCTATTGTACTACTCTTTTTCATGTGGAGGACCTCAATGATTCCTAGAGATGAGGAAAATGGTTGGGAGAGCTGACCCAACAAGTTTTTTGGGAAGCTGGGGTCTTGATCCTAGTCTAGAGAATATGTATCCCTATATGATAGTGAGTAAAACATTGGTTCCTAAATGTTGATAGAGTCCATAAGAACTATAAGAGTGGTTTTCCATCGGGAAGTGTTGTCAAACATCCCTTGGTGTGGGTAACACACTATCTATATTGGGGTTGGATGAGAATGGATTAGATTTATTTATTCATGTACTAGTCATTCCACCTTACACTCTTTGTGATATTGGGTGGTGGGATCTCTCCTTGGTGACTCCCAAGTGGTAGTTGCTAAATTCCCGACCTGAATATCCCATAAACCCTGGGCAAAAGGGAATTTGTTTTACTTGTATTCTTGGGAAAGTATCCTTTAATGGTTAGTAGTGGTAATGGGGGGTGGATTAC
The DNA here is from genome assembly GCA_963277665.1 of Viscum album. NCBI lineage: Eukaryota > Viridiplantae > Streptophyta > Magnoliopsida > Santalales > Viscaceae > Viscum > Viscum album. The sequence continues at coordinate 565,299,765 of OY728125.1, forward strand.
CCCAATGTGATCCATGTTGACAATGTTATTGGAATGGAACCACATATTTTAAATCCACGTGAACAATTTCCAAAGTGGGAATGACTCCCCCTTCCTATATCTATAGACAAGGGAATTGATGACCCTCCACTATCTGAGTTCTAAATGGGGAACCTAGAAACGGAACACAATATCCATGGAATAGTTGTTCATTACCATACGGGAATATGTATGCGATATTTCCACATAATTGGTTGTCTTTCCCCCACGTCTGTTATTCAAGGTTAGTACAAATCATTGAGAATAACCAGTGGATGAAATTTAGTAAAGGAATTTACAGAAAATCATATATACACATATAATGATAGTGATGCCCAATATTCCCAACATCAGTTATGTATGTTCATAATGAATCCCAACATTACTCACCCTCTCACTAACAACAAAGAAGGTGTTCACATCGGGTTCAATATATTTTTTAGATTCTTTCTACATGGTCCATCATTCTAGACTAGATCTTTGATAGTAACAATGCTTTGAACCTACATTATTTCTCTAAAACTTATACTAGCCTTTCACCATCTTAGTTAATTGTATCAAATCATTAATTGAAATGGGATAATGATATTTTTTCTCTTTATTTATTGGATTCCTCAGTGGAAACAATTTCCTAGTTTAAGTCTACCATATAGATTTAAGAAATTCCTGTAAATCACATTCCTAGATCCATATTCATATGGACAACAATTAGTTACATTATTGGATGCCTTAGTAGGGTGAACACCTTTTTTAGAGAGGATGAAACTTCTCACATAATATTCCATTGTTTGTTAAATTGAGAGTCTATAAATATCTTCCATTGAATAGTCCATAATGGAATCTATACTTTTTTCTAAGGTAATATAGGGTTTAATACCCAAGGAATCCTGTTCTTGTCACACAAGTTATACTATACCCATCACATAAGGCATCTTAGGCTCCTTACCTAGAGAAAACATGGAATGTCAATAGAGGAAACTCATGATCATCACATTAGGAATCCTGTTCTCATAATATAATGCGTCCTGTACTCATCATATATGGAAGGTAAAATCCTAGGCTTATAAGTTATGGAAGGGATGATGGGATCTCATGCTCATCACATATTCTTCTTATTCTCTTCATATAATGAATCTCATTCTCATCACATAATGCATATTGTGATTATCAAACTATGTAAGGAACTTTGAATCATCACCTATGGTAAGGATAAAGAGAAACTATTACCATCATATTTTATTCTTATTCTCCTCACATAGTGTTTCCTAGGATCATCGATTAATACTCCTTATGATTATCACCAAGGGTTGGATTTATGGAACATTAGGTGTGGGTATCCTAGGATCGTCACGTAATACTAGTCACACTAATCACATATGAGAGGTTAATAGTTTAAAATCCAATGGGTACACTTCTATATATGTACACCATATATGGTTCAGTCAAAAGATAATTTCTAGTAGGGACTGATCCACATTCAATCTTTATATAATAGAATAAAAACATTTTATATCTAGTGGGATATGCCTTATATTTTAAAGCCTTGTGGATACTTGTGGAAGGTTTTATGAGGGTTTTTTATTCTCCATGATTATAATTAGGCTTTAGAGATAAAAAATACAATGGTGATATAGAGTGATAATAATTTTAAGATTGAACCTCAAAGAGGAATCCTACATACCTTACTGGAAGATAGGAATCAAAACCCACATAGTTTGAGGTACATAGTTTATGTTAATGTGATAGGACTGTACCATATATTTTATCATCATGTGGTAAGGAACTTGTGTTAAAAAATTATAAAAAACAACGTATAGTATGGAGATTATTATTTGGGATACTTGATGGGGCATGACTCATTGAGTGGAAAAGGGTTGTTTTACTTGATGAGGTTATGATTAGGGCCTAAACTTAATAGGAGGCCCAAGATGCCACGCAAGAGTTGGAAGAGAATGAGTGGGTACTAATCACTAGTTTTATTTACAATCCAATGCTAAGGAAAAAACATGGATGCTACTAAGACCATTCTTATGGAAGAGGGGTTTTCCATAAGGGGCCTATGCTTATTAGAATAAGGCAAGGAGACTACTCAAATCTTGATTTAAGAAAAGTTATTGGGAATGAGAGTCTACAAAACCTATTAGGAATCTATATTTTTCATGATTAAGCCTTTTTTAAATAGATGTGGGACTCATAAGTCATTATCCCCTGTAGAGTTTTTCATTTTGAAGGAGACATTAAATGGGTCATCATATAATGTGGTTTACATAAATTTGGATTGGTTCAATTATTGAATTATCACAATACTTGGGACTCAAGAATATATGGTCTTCATGAAAATAATGTCATGTGTTTCACTCAAGATCGGAGTTAAGTGATATATACAGTTTCATGAGTTTTGAACTGTAAGGGAGAATATGTTCTTCATGAAAGGGAGCTGTGTGAAATCATTTAAAGCTTAATACAATGACATAAAGGACTAATGTGAGTTGATTCACACTAGAAACTCAGAATTTATGAATCCATGGGGTACTCTTGTTGTGTGATTCATAAAGGAATAAGTTGCATGAGATGAGAGTGTGACAGTTTGACTTCCAGAGCTCTATCCCCCAAATGACAGGGTAATGTGGTATTTATAAGCATATTTTCATGTAAAAAGACTACTCATAGATATATTGTGTGATCACATAACTCTATTCTTGGTGATGTCTTAAGTTATGTATTGACACAACTAGGAGTTGCACAAAATTCTACACTTTTCTATTTTAAAGAGATGTTAGGTACTCGTAGAACTTAGATCCTGCATGGTGTCACTAGTTATAAGTTTAGAAAAGTCTGAGTTGTTTGAAAATTCACCCATTAATCTAGAACTACTTCTGATGGACATTTTCTTCTCAATTCCTTATCAGATTAATTTCATGGTTTCATATACATGTATTTTTTACACTAACAACCATATCATAAGTCATTATAAACAATTATAATGTTATTCACAATTAATAGTTATTAAGATACCCATAAAAACTTTTTCATACTCCTCAAATAATAATTTTTACAAAATAATATACATAATATTAATGTTTTCATAATTCCATAATAATAAGGTCCCTCATAAACTATATCCATCTATAATTTACTAAACACACAGGCCCCCAAAACCACTGTGTAATAATATATACCCTATGTTTTGGGAGTGGTGTGATAACAATCAGGTTAAAATCCCCACTATGTTTCATCTAAAGTGGATTAACTTTCATAATACTCATCCATATAAAGAATCATAACACACCACCCTTTTCAGATTTTGTAACTCATACACCTCACATGTGGATAATGGTTTAGTAAATAAATGAAATATAATAAAATATAATATCATCTTTTGTCTCCTCATAATATTTTCACATTCAATGACTCACCCTAGATTCACTATCCTAGGATACTGGAAGGATATGGTAAAGGCATCACCCAAATACCTATATAGTATGAATTCAATGTACCTTCAATGACATTGGTACCTAGAAGGGGTGTACATGTAAATTCCACGTCATAAGAGGTAGATAATGAAGAAACCCTTTATATAGTACTCAACTCAAATACTTGAACAATACCCAAACTAGACCATCACTAACCTCAAGAGCATTCTCCAATCCCTATGGTTGATAACTAGAATTGAAATTATAGTTTTATCAATAGAAAAAAAATCATCTTGGAGTACTAAAATGATTCAATATCATATTCTGATAAAAATACAACATAATTTAACTATATTTTATACATACCAATAACCCGTGGAAAAAATTAGGATCTAAGAGGTCATATCACAATAAAAAAAATATACATGATAAAACTATTATAGTCTTTTAATAATATAATAAGGAATGATAATAATCATAAACTAAAAACATAGATAAAATGACCCTATAAACTATGTAAAATTGGTGATGTTTCAAGTAAATCCTCTAACAAACACCATCCTCCCAAGATCCCATTTCCTTTAGATTCCATACCTTGATAGTATGACACCAATATACTATGCATCCATATATTATCCCAACTTTAAATTAATATTCTTATAAGTAATTGAAATAAAAAAATTAAGTTTTGTGTCCACTAAATTATACATGAAGGAAAAGAGAACATAGACTCACTAACCAACCACCAATGGTTCCTCAACCAACATAGTGAATAATAATGTGTATGCATCAAAACATTTATACTCATTTACATATGAAATAATAAAACATTTTCATGAACAATATTAAAAGAATGGTAGTTAGAAACAATCATATGACATCAAATCTTAATAATATTCATGGAAATTAAAGCTCTGTATTGAGAGGATAAAAACATGTGTATACCTACTCTTGGTCTAGCCTAAGATCTATGGAAAAAGAAAAAAACAAAGACTAGGTATAAAATCTATATGGTTGGAAAGTGGATTGTTTATAACACTCTTGTAGACTATCTTTTAGGTAAATTTAATGGTTTATAATATATTTAATTAAATATTTTCCCCTACAATTTATAATTACTTATCATTCATAGTTTTCATACTTACTCAAGCAGTCTTTTTCTATAATATAACACTTGAGATGTTCAACATACTAGGTAGTTTTTATACATTTATACATGATAAACATGTCCAAAACAAGGTAAATGTAATTACTAATAAGGCATAATGGAATAAAATAATCAGGGAAGGCTACTTGGAATTTAGAACAAGACATAAAGTCATAACATAATCAATGCATGCTACTTGGAAATCCAAACAAGGAATAAATTCATAACATAATAAAGAAATTCTACTTGTCATTCCAAACAAGAAATAATACATATCAGAATCATTTCATTCTCATTTAAATTATGAACAAGGATGAAATAAGTAGATTCTATTTCCTAATAGTATTAATCAAATTTAATAAATTATAGAGGGCATGGGTGATATTCAATTCATACTAGTAGCATGATATTTATTTGTTATCTAAAATAAAATTTCCCATTTTGATTATTGATTTTGATAAACATTTATTAAATAAGGTTATTTATAATTTTTTTATTATACTTAAAATACCCACATCTAAATTTAAGCTATTTACTCATTTAATCCCTTATTAATTTAAAATTTAATACATTTTAATTTTTTGGAAAAAATATGTTTTATCAAGGCATTGAAAAAAAATACACAAAATTTATGGATTCCCTAGAAGTTTTATAAGCGAAACCCATGTTTATTTTTAAAATTCCATCATACTTTACACTTTATTCAATAGAAAAAATATGTGTTTATAGAGTGAGATTTTGATTAAAAAATATACTTATGTTTTATTTAAATAATTACTATTCATATTGGAGGAATGAAAGTCGATTCATCACAACATTCATTTTCAACACTATCTCAAGTAAAGGAAACCAATGTTTATAACATTTAATAATTAATTTAAAAATAATTTTTTACCCATTAAATATATATATGCAAGGGTATAAATAAAACCATTAGTCCCATGGATGGTATGGATTTTTTTTTAAAAACATGTTTTTATTTTTTAAACATTTAAAGGAGTTTTTGAAGAGTCTTGAACATGAAAGGAACCATTTGGAGAAGGATTGCGGATAATATAATATTAGATAATTAAGGAATTATTTTCATTTAGAGAGGTAAATACCACAACTCATTGGTTTGATCATTCCCTGAAGGCTATCAATAAAATTTGTGTAAGAATAAATGTTGAGTCTGTTAATGTGAAATAAAAAATGACAAAAAATAATTTACGCTAAGAATAATGTTGAGATGAAATATGATTTTAAGAACTAAAATACATCTATGGATGCTGTGATCAAGAATGAAACAATTTATATGATGGTCTCAAAAATATATTAATTCAATTAAATTAGTATTTTAGTCTAGGGAAAGTAAAAAATGAAAATATATACATATAAAAAACACATATTTTTAAGCATCTTATAGGGATTTCAAAATTGAGAATCCTTAGATTGTAGAAAATAGTTGCTCGTCACACATGAAAAGTGATCTGAATAACCTATAAAGGTTCAAAATTATGAATGTGGAACTTTTACTATTATTAATAATAACTCATTCAAGATCAAGGGTATTGGGGAATCAAATATTGGATAAATTATTGTAAATTCTAACAATTTATTACTCATTGAAAGATTGAAAAATAATTTTGTGTGTGTATCAAATATTTGTGATGATGGAAATGAGGTGATATTCAATAATAATGGTTTCATCATGGATTCAATGGAATATAGGGAAGTAGTTTAAAGATGTATGAGAACCAATGATAACATATTTTAGTTTGAGAATCTAAAAATAATTTATATATGAGTGTGTATGATGAAAAAAACTTGTAATATAAAATACTTGGTTACATTGGTCAAAATAGAATGAGAAATTTCATTAAAAAGGCTATGATGAATATTCCTTATTTCAATAAAGACACATCCACTAATTAAAAAACACGTTTTAAGGAGAATATAGTGAATAGATTTCATAGAGTGGTTGAGATTCAAACCGAAATTCAAGTAGAATTGGTTCACTATAATGATTTAAGACTACATGAATGAATTAAATAAGAGGATAAAATTATTTCATCACATTCATGAATGAATTTACAAGAATTAATCGTATCATGTTTTTGTATCATAAATCCTTATCTTTGAGCTTGTTTAAAATTTTTAAGTGATTTGTTAAGAGATGAGTAGGTTATGATATGAATAATATAAGATATATATAATTGATTAAATATTATAATAGATAATTATTATAATATCTTGAAAAACATGGAATAATCCATGAGTTTATTGCACTATATACTCTAAAAAATATATTAGCAGAAAGGAATAATAAAAGTCCTGTTGTCTAGAACCATTATAATCAATCATGACACAACAAGTTATTTCTAGATTAAAGATGTTATAATTATTTAAATGATTAAAAATAAGATTTTATTGAGCATTAATTCATATATTAATTTATATAAAATATATTTCATGAAGAATCCAAATATGAAACAATTTAGAGTGTTTGGGTATCCATGATTGACCAAGAGGAATGAAAAAAGTGGTGGATTGTTTGATGTGAAATAAAAAGATAGAATATTTATTTGATATATGCTAAATTGATTTTCTATTCAATACTATAATTAGAAAATTTAGAAGAAGGTTAACTATGATGATGTAATAGTCATTGAGAATACTGATGAGAATAGAAAATCATTCAGATATGATGATGACACTAAGGAAATCATTGTTAAACCTAATATTTAAAGTGTAGTGAATCAATAAATACATGTTGATGATGAAAATATTTCATATTGTAATGATGACATTGAGATTTTGAGAAACACTAGAACAAATTTTAGTATAAGAAAGCATGTTGATTTCAGAAACATCCTTATAGATTATAATAATGAGGTGAAAAAATATGGATAATCATAATATATAGTCATACAACATTACTTTCAACGATTAACCAAAAAATTGTTGATGATGCTTTAGATAACAAGTAATGGATTGAAACTTTGAATAAATAGATGAATTATATTGACATTAATGAGACATTGGATCCTTTACCTAAACCATAAAATAATAAAATAATTAGACAAAAATGGGTTTTAAAAAATTAGTTGAATAAAAAATGTGAGGTTGTATGAAATTAAGCTTGATTATTTTGAAAGGGATTCTCTAAAATTTAAGGAATTTAATTTAATGAAACATTTCCCTTACATCCAGGATTAAGACCATTAGATTTTTTCATTCCATTATAATATGAAAAATCCATCAAATTAATGTAAAATATTCTTTCCTAAATGATCAGTTGAATGAGAAAGTTTATATCAATCAAACCGATGGTTTTATTATTTATGAAGACAGAAGAAAAGTATGAAAATAAAAATGATATTTATTGGTTGAAACAATCCCCAGTTGATTAGTATTTCAATATTTATGAGTATTTGTAGAGAATAAAATTTATAAATGGGAATGTGGACAATAACATGTATGTGATGAAGAAAAAAACTATATAACTCATCATGATTTTATATATTGATTATATATTCTTTTCTAGTGATAAAGAAACTTTCTATGAATATTTTTACACAAAAATGAGAAATAGATTGGATATTTACTTACATGGTGAGATGAATTTCATTTTGGGATTACAAGTTACACAAGTTATAGGTCTTGTTTTTATCTATCAAGAAAAGTATACCAATGAGTTATTAAATATGTTCGTTAAGGAATAATAAAGAGGACTTTCTATATCAATTATAGTCAATGAAAAATTCGATAAAGATGATAAATGAAAAGTAGTCAATGATGAAGAATTTATAAAATTGACTATTATTCTATTGTATTCGATTATTTCAAGGTTGAAAAATGTATTTTCTATCAATCCTTGTGCTAAGTATCAATAATATCATAAATAGAAACTCTTGATAGCAATAAGGATCATTCTTAGATATGATAAGAATTTATCCACTTATGGACTAGTATATTAGAATACAGGATATATGTAATTACTATGATTTATAGATTCTAACTAGGTTTTTTATGTTTATGACTCCAAGTCCAAATAAGTAGGAACAATTTTCGTTGGTAGAAGATGTGTGGAATGGAATAAAAAGAGGTAATCCACTATTACTTTGAGAACCTCAAAGAATGAGTCTATTTTTATATAAAAAATGGATCAATTGATGATATATATGATTGTGTAACTTAAATATATGCATGTTTGGTTTAGGTATCCACTATTTATTTATTGTGATGATCAATAAGTGATAAATTTATGGAAAATATTTTTAAAAACATTTATGATTAAAGAAAATCAAAATCAAATATAATTTCTTGAATAAGAATGGGTCAAATGGTACATTAAATATGTGGATTGTTTCTTATAAGGATTAAACCATTGATATAATTTCAAAACCTCTCCCAATAGACTTATTGGAAACTGAGACAATAGAGGCATAACTACAAAACATTCCTTTAACGGTGTTGACATTTATTAACACTAGAAAAATGCAATGATAAATTCCATCTTTATCAGTGCTAAAATAAGTGCTGATAAAGGGAGCCCTTTATTAGTGAATTATTTTAGCATTGATAAAGGTTTCCATTTATAAGCACTTTATTTTGAGCACTGATAAAGGATACCCTTTATCAGTGCTGATAAAGTTTTAGAATAAATTGAAATAATTAATCAAATAAAAAATAAAAAATTAGCAATTTCATTTACTAAATAATTATTGTTAAAAATAATAAATTTAATACACATATATATATATTTTAAAAATTAATAAATAGTATATATTAAATATATAGATATGTAAAATGAATAAAATGAAATAATTAAATAAAAAAAATTAAAATAAGTAAATTAAGAAGAAGATTAAACATTTTATTAATGAAATAATTATTGATAAAAATGAATAAATTTAATATATATATATATATATACATAGATTATAAATATTAATAAATAATATATATTAAATATATATATATATATATAAAATGAATAAAATTTAATAATTAAATAAAAAACTAAAAATGAATAAATTCAAAAATTATTTAAAAATTTATTAATGAAACAATTATTAATAAAGAGGAATGAGTAATATATATATATATATATATATATATTAATTATAAATAGTAATAAATAAGATTATATATATAATGAATAAAATCTTTATTAAAAAATATTAATGTCGTATTAATTTTTAATATTGTTTGATTTTTCAATTTAAAATATATCAAACATCATGTGTTACATTTATTTCACATACAAATATATTTATATATGTGTGTGTAATTAATGAATTTTTATATACAAATACACACACAAATATATAGAAACACAAACGCTTAATATTTATGTAATTTATTCAAATTTTAGTATATTTTAGAATTTAATTACAACATGATACATTTAATATATTATGTTTTTAATTTATCATTTTTATTTATTTATTTTTAATACTATTACATTAAGGGTATTCAATTTTAATACTTTTTATTTTTTATTTTATTTTTAAATTTGATCATTTTATATTATTTATTTTTATATATTTATTTACAATGTTTTAGTATTTTCAATATTTATTCATCTTTACTTCTATATATATATATATTAATATTAATAATTTATATTTAATTAATAAAACATATCCATTTTTTCAATATTTTTAAATTGTACTCATTTTGAATTATTCAATTTCACTCACTTTAAAATGCATTTATTTTAGATTATATATCTACAAATAATGTTAAAAATATAATTTTTAAATAAATATATTTATAAATGTATATCTACTATATTAATAAATTTATATATTTATAATTATTAGATATAAATAATTATTAATTTTTAAATAAGTATTTATATAATTATAAATAAATAATTATGTATATTAAAATAATTATAAAATTATAATAAATTTATTAAAAAATTTATAATTATAAATCCTTTATCAGCGCTAATAAATTTAGTGCTGATAAATGAGATCTTTATCAGCGCTTTTTTGAAAGCATTGTAAAAAGTGTCCCAGATCTATTTAAAAGAATCTTAAGAGTGACTCAATCACTCACAATTCTCAAGCTCTCACGGAACTCCTTTACTGTCGGTGTGACTCTTCTATGTTCCCTTAGATGAATCAAGGCTAGAATCCAATGAATGTTATTTTCTACTTTTCCTCTATCTTTGTTTGATATTTTTGGGTTTCGTGTTTTGTGTTTTTCTATTGTTCTTAACCACAATAAACCCTACATGTCATATCCTCACCTCTGAAATAAAACAAGTGGTTTTGTTTCATTGTTTTCTTCCATAGACAATGGTTTCGAAGAAAGAGAAGGATATTTTCATATGGTAAGGTCAGTCAACATATGTGTATGGGCCTGTATGGATAAATAAAATAGATTTTTCACCACACAGTACTTCAAATGTAATTATGGATTTATATCATGATCAAATTGAGTTTAGTTAAAGATTGAAGTGGTTAAACCATTTCTCAAACATGTTATTTATATACCGTAGCATTGACATAAGACTTTAGTGATTGGGAAGTGTGTCTTAGGTGATGTGTTGACCTTAATTGGGAACTATTTGGGTATACTAGGTCAAAAATGTCACAAAATGGAATCAGAGTGAAACTAGGGATATTGGTATTGATTATATTTAAAATAAAAAACATTCCAGAATTATTAAGTAATACATAAATATGTCTAAATAGCATAATTATGATAGATACTTGAGTTACCATATCAAGTCTGGGTTATTTTTTGTTTATTTTTTCCTTGAATTATCTTCTCAAGTCTCATGCCTCTTATTTAGGAGTTTCTAGGTAGGAATCAGTAAGAATATATGAAATGTCATGTTCTTATGTGTCTTTGTTTAATTTTTTATAGAATAAATTATAAATTTATATTAATAGAAACATTAATTATAAATAAATAGTGTATTCTTATTTACTTATTAGTGATGATTAAGTTTATATAACTTTTTAATTGATTGATTTTATTTATTAACACACTTTATCGATACTAGTAGTTAGTTTTTTATACTATTATTTAAAATAATTCTTATAACATCTTTTAAATTATATTAAAAGTATGAAACAACTTACTAAAAAATAAATGAATGAGAGAGAGGGGCAGGAGGTTCACATTTAATACAGATTATTTTGTGCCTATTTCTAAAAGATTATTTTTTAGGAAGGGGAAAATTATGTGAATCTTTACATTAATATAGAATATGTCCCTACTATGACCATTATTTCTCCATAGGATACATCTAATGAACATACTCTGTATGCTAGAACTTATATTGATCCTCATTTCCTGAAGGTAATTATAGATCTACTTCATGAATTGTGGTATAATTTTCAATGATAGGGACATATAGTATCTATAGTTCCTTTAAAATTTTATAGTAATATAGTAATAATAATAAATTTATGATTTCATTGAATAGATTCATTTAATTTATAAGTGTAAAAAAATCTAGATAATTATTGAGCATTAGTTGAAATATTCATCCTTTAAAGGGATGTATGTTATTGGAGGGATCTTGTGATGGATTTAAAAAATATCCAAAATTGGAAGGTGGGGAATCCTTAACTAAACAGAAGTGATGTTGTATATAGGTGGTGTGGGAGTCATTTATTCAATGCCATTAGAGTGCAGGTATTCCAATTCCTCCTCAATTTATGAGACTTTTTGAGCGATTCCATCAGTGTAGGTTCCTTAGGGTACTTTAATCCTTATCTTCTTTTTGATGTGAACTATTTATATCAATGTCGTTAGTTGGGGAACCTAGAATGGTCCTTTTGATCTATTCCTTATAGGAAGGTTCATTAGATATGATTGGTATATTATTCATGGATGAGTAGTCTATAGATGATTCTAGATAGGGTTCTTCTATAGTGATAGGTACAATCCTAGTATATTATTTTATTATTATCGTCTTAGGACACAAAAAAACTCCTATTCTTTATTTATGAGTATCTTATATCTCATAGAGGATTGGTATTTGAACTTATTCATAATTTTATTAACATCAATATTCTCTATAAGTAAACATATGGAAAAAGAGTAATCAGTGTCATTTTTATACAATAGTGGTAGACACAAGTGAGCATATATTCCTGAATTGAAAGTGAAAGTTTCCTAAAAGTTGATGAGTATTGAAACACCTAGATAAGATATATGTAATATGTGGTATATTTATAAATTGAGATATCATAATGGATAGATATAGTCATTTTAAATATTTTTATATCATTATTATAAGGTATTTGGATTTTATTTTTCATATGGACTAGTTTATCCAGCTTTGAGCTCATGTTGATTTTCATAAAAAGGAATGTCCATTACCCTATCAAACTGGTGATTAGTATAAATTTATTGGATAATTGGAATTCAATATAGATTATGTAGGATAAAATTACGATAAGTTTGTGTTTATTACCATAGAAATGATTAGTATGATGCTTGGAGTGGTTAAATTTGAAAAGAAAATGTTCTACCTTTAGTGCTTGATCATTTTTCAGATGGGTTACTTGAGGTTTTTTCTAAGATACCCCTCAATAGATATGTGTAAATTCCTATCAATCTATTTTATAAAAGAGATATAATTTCTATTCAATCTTATAAAGTTTCTCAAACTAAATTTTTAGAGATAAAAATATTGCTAGAATAGATTGGGTACATTGGCTTCATTGGAACTAGTATCTCACCTGAGGTTGATATATTCTTATCTACTAGGAATACTGATTAATGTATACATTTTTATATAGAGAATAAAATTTTCAATATAGTAACTATTATGGAACACTTTCCTATTCCTAGAGTCAGTGATTTATCTGATTTGTTGAAGGGAATAAAATGGATTTCAAAGATAAAATTATTCTATAGGAATAATCAACTCTAATTCATACCCCAAGAATTATTTGAAGATTATAGGGTCATATTAGTACATAATCATGCCGTTAGGGTTTGAAAATGGTCTAGTAATGTTCTTTGTGACGTTGAATTGAATATTTCATACTATTTTTGCATTGTTGGATCCAAGTGCATAATCTCTATGGAGATCCACATCAGAACCACAATCTCTGAACATTATGGGAACCACAATATATATCTCTCTCACTTACCTATACCTACTAAATTTTACCCCTACTCTCTAAACTCATTCTAGCATCATACGAGACCACTGATAACTGCATCTCCATCCGCTGTTGTGAAAGAAGCATACAACACATAATAATCGTAAGCAACGTAAATAATTTTCCTAAAAAGGAGCATGTGTTTCACAAATAAGGTTTTATAAATAATGATTCATTTTGGTAATATAGATATATAATAAAATACACTTCATGCATAAAAGTACACAATTTCAAGCATCTTGCATCAAAATTGTTACATTCTTGAACATAGATATAATATTTCAATACTATAGTACAACTAACCTTCACTAAATTTATTTAATCCATCCTCAGATGATTTATTTTCTTTCTATCTCTTGATGATGGATTGGAATATCTCTTTCAAACTAGCCTTCCTCCCATCATTTTAGTCCCAAATTTCATTGATGACACACCTTCGACTCGGATTTTATTAATTATTATCCATCGAAGATGTTGTCATGGATTTGAATACCACATCTCCCAACTCATTATTAAAATATTTTATCCTTTCATCCTCATCATTTACTACTTCCTAATAACACAAAAAATGACATCAAAAAATTAATCAAAACATAATGAATGAATTTTTTTTGGTTTCATAGTATTCGTTTTCTTATACGACTCACTCGGTTACTTTTGACAACACTTCATCAAAAATTAATTTTATTTTGAGTGCGGTCACATTGGATCCTATTAGAACTATGTAGTTAAGAATAATTTGATGAGAATACTACTAGAATGAGTTACCTCCTAAAAATAATTTTGTTGAACATTTTTTTGTGAAAAACATGCCAAAAACAGCTTTTGATTCTCTTCTACATCAACCTTGATAAATTTAAAAGGGTGTGAATATGAACCTCAAAGGTTTTACTTAAAAAATGAGCAGATATATTTGGCCCTATTTTTAACTTTGTATTTAAGATACTTTCTCTTAGAAGTGTATATGAATGGATAGTTTTCAAACTCTCACATCTATCTCATTCCAATACCACCACAAGTTTATATCTCCTCTAAGCCCCGCCAAAAACACTGAAGAGGAAGTGGAAAATAGAAAATGTTTTTGAGTGGAAGTAAATGATTTTGAGTGGAATTCATGTGGATTTTAATTTTTATTCCTACATTTTTGACATTTAAAATGTTAGAAGAAATAGTTAAAATTTTATTTATGTAATTTTTTTGAACCTCAGTGGCTACTAGACTTTCATCTCCTGAATAGTTATTATTACATTTTTTATCTTGAGACTCATCCCCCATCTCTTCTATGTTTTTTAACTCCTATGAGAAGTATTCATCCAAAATGATCATGAGTACACAGTATGGGATGGAGTTTGGTTAGATTAGTTCAAGCAACATATGTGGATGTCTAAAAAAATGGTAGATAAATATCAAACAGAAAAATGAAATAATATCTATTCGAGAGGCATATCATCAAAGAACATTGGAACCAAAATGATGGGAGGAAGGATAGTTTGAAAGAGGGAGTCAAATGAATCATAAAAATATGGAAGGAAATAAATATATGATGATGGATTAAATAAAGCTAGGGAAGGTTAGTTGTACATCAGTATTGAAGTGTTATATCTCTTTTCAATACATAAACAATTTTTATACAAGATGCATGAAATTATGGACTTTTATGCATGGATTTAATTTATTTTTGTTATTAAAGAAAAATTAAAGGCTTGACTACTCATGAAGACTATTTCTTCGACACATGATGATGTTATAAATCCTAAGTAAGAATAGATTGTTGATGATAAAACATATGAATTATTATAGGATCAAAAACATGTTGATGAAAAAAAACAATGATGTAGAATCACAGTGGTGAATAAAGTTATCAAGGGAAGAAGACTGGGTATTAAATTTAAGGTTGGTTAAAATCAGCATAGAGAACTTATTGACCCCAACAAGTCAATGTTCATTAGTTATCTTGGGGTCACAGTGAGAATGAATGTGTCGATTGATATTGAATCATAGAGAAAAATCCAACCTGTAATGAAGGAAATCCTTTGGAAAGATATAATGGTAATGTTACAATATACTTTCTATATTTTATTGAAAAATTATATAATGAAATATTGATTTAATTTTCTTTATTCCTTGCAGACTTCATTTATTTTAGAATATTTCTGTAACAACTTCGTCTTAATGGCTATTATAAAAGCCCATAGAGGCTTCCAAAATATTCTCTCAATGTTACATATTATGGATGTTGAGTGGAAAATAAATCCACACATACCACTTAATTATGCACAAATTATAAACTAGAAAACATGGACTGCATTCATATATCACTGCAATGAGAAATAATTTCAAGTGAATTGTAGTTGATAATATATTTTTTGAAATTATTTATTTTATCCAAATTCATTCAAAATTATTAATTTATGAAATAGATTTTTGAGAATAAAAAACTTGAATTAAAACCAATGTACCCCTATCAAAAATCAAGGATTGGGTATGCTTCATTATAGAAGAAATTAGTATGTATTTTAAATCAAAAATAAAAGTTTAATTATGTGATATGAAAAAATATATATTCCATTATTTATATACATATAGATGAATCAAAATATGATTCCACTTCCATCCCACGTCATGTGTTATAGAAGGAGGATCGTGTAAATAAGGAGGGTAAATTAGTTGATAAAAACACAAAATAGCATGGGAAGCATGTGTAATTATGAAATTATTGTAATTTGTTATGATTTATTACAATGTTACATAGAATAATAATCAGAAATGATAGGACCAAAAGAAAATATACTTTCAACAGATTTGATGTAGCCTTAACAATATGGTCATGTTAGAGGATTAGGTTTTGGAGTCTCTCCTCAAAAATAATTCTAGATGATAAAACCAAAAGAAGATATATATAATACGGTGAGATGATTATAGACACAAATAGACTCACTGAAACATATTATTTTGTGGTCTTATTTGGTAGAACAATGTATATGAAACGATCAAAGAAAACTAATGGTGGATCAAAGACCCACACATGAACCAAATGATCCCACTAGCTTTTAGGTTAGTCATTCCCCCCAACTGCATATGTTACCTGGGTAATAAATTTTTTCATTACTCTTTCTCATAAATCTGAATCAAACAACTTTAAATAAATTTATATCACTAAAATTATAGAGGGTATTGTTGTATGTGATTTATATCTTTCAACGCCCACATACTGCCGTGTTGCAATGGGTACAATGTATAATATCCTGAGAGACCAGCTAGACAATCAAGACCTCCCAAAATATCACATGGAAGTGGGGATTGAGGTATCTTATGATCTGACTACTGAGTTTATTGTTCCACTTGATGGTCCATATATTATAATGGTTGAATATGTTATTGTATATTTCATAGAATTGTTGTCAAATATTATAAAGATACATGAGGTACATATTTAACATATTTTTCATATGAAAAACATGTAATAGTTGATGTAAAAAGGTCTGAAATGAGGTATGATATTACATATGGATAACTTTGTGGGGAAACGGAAGGTCAGATCAAGAAAATATAGTGAATTGTTCAAGAAAAAAATAACCTTTTGATATTACCTACTCCCCTCCAGTTTTAGAACAACATTTATTATCATTACAACTTCTTGAAGAGACCACATTTAAAGATAAAACTATGTCTTAAATTTATTATGAAGAATAAATATATGGATATTCTTTGATAGATGAAATTGTTCTTAATACTCTAAATGATATTTTCAAGCATGAATGGTTGGGTATCTCAGTAGTGAATACATATATAATGTATATTTTAATAATAATTCAATAAAAATAGTGAGATCATATTTTTATTAATGTTAATAAATATTCATATTTTTTACATACATTTATATCACAACTTTATAAAGGGAAGATCATGAGAATAACTATTTGGATTCATTAATCCCTGTATCATTTCTATTCCAGAACATAATTTCAATGAAAAAGTAATTAAGAAGAAAAAAAGTTGATTTACTCAAAGAGTTTAATAAAAATAATCAGATTATAGACTCTTTTTTATTCCTATAATGAAAATGTAAAACACTACAACCTAATCACATAAAACCTATTTTTTATTTTTTCATTAATTAATTGTTTTTATTTTGGTAGGATGCACAAGATACATATAGTATTTAATCTTGACACCCTAAATATTTATTTTTCGGATCCAATGCTTGGATATGAAACCAACCAACTACACATGATGTGTATTGTGAATATGCAATACACTCCAATCACTATTTTATAGATAAAATTCAAATTATATGTCCAGTTTATGTTTTAAAAATATTTTTTATGATAGGGTAGTCGCTATCTACAAGATAAATCATGGAATGAAGTCAGTGTCTAAAGGGATAAAACCTATGGATTACTAAAAATTGAAACAAATTAAGGTATATATATAAATATTTAACTATCAAATAATTTCAAAAAAAATTACTTATTTTGGTCAATGTTTCTGCAGTTTCCAAATAAATATAATGAAATTGATTGTGGATATTATGTTGGAAAATTTTTGAGAGAAATACTATATAATAAATGTAATAGAATCCCTAATAGGTAATTTCTAAAGGTACCTAAAATTTCATTAAATATAATTCATAATAATTTTATTGTCTATATTTTCTCAATATTATCAAGATTGTTGACATCCTAGTTACCAAAAGATGAAATAAATTTGTTTATAGATGAGTGAGATTTGTACTTTTTGTTAAAATGTATGTCGATAACAAATTTAGGTGTTTACTTGATATGTTTGTGATCTACTATGAGTTATGACTTTCAAAATATACTGGGGGTGTGAGTCATTAGTGTCAGAATGGTTATATATTATTTTTTCTCTATTTATCAAGGATAAGTATAATGGTTAATATAATTTTTTTAAAATCTATGGCCTGAACATAATAAAATTTTTGGGCAATGGTAGAGGTGGAGGCGGAGGCAGAGGCATAAGCGAAGGCAGAAGTAGGGGTGAAGGTGGAGGCAGAGTCAAAGGCGTAGTCGAAGTCAGAGGCTGATGTGGAGGAGGTGGTAAAGGTGAATACCAAGGTAGAGACTGAGGTATAGGAGGATAAGAATCATTGGATTTCAAATAATAAAATTTTTGGTAAATGAAGTAGAATGAGGATCATACCATGATTGTGTCTCAGAACAATGGTTTAAAAGTGCACAAAACACTTGTCACTTTATATAAGAGACATTATGCAAGTGTTTTAGGTGACTTATTTAAATAATGTTTTTCACCACTAGTTTAAGTGATTTTATATAGGGTAGTAATCCACATGTAAGATAATTCTATATTGAAGCTTCAATTTCTCCACTAGTATTATTGAAGCAGCATCTTTACAACTCCCAATCATCAAACTTTTATATAATCCAACTTAAATGTTTTAATAAAAATGTGTATAATCAACCACCAAAGTTAGAAGGTTTATGAAAGAACTATTGTATGAAAACCATCTTTGATATATCATGGTCATCGAGGAGGGCTGGTGTCAAAGTGTCTGTTATCAGTTTAAAATTGACATTTTAATAAAAAAAGTATCACTCACAGAAAACCGAGAAAATGTTCTTAGATTGTACTGATAATTTGGGACAATAATTCATAATTAATTTGTGATGTGTATTAATTTATCTTGTGTCAAACCCACACATGATGCCACCTGTATGGCTCAAAGTGTGTATTTCCAATTTAAAATGGAATTTTAGTAAAAAAATACAAGTGGTGTACTCAAAACCAAGGAAACACATTCTGATTATTTTGATACTTTTTTAAAATTATCAATAATTTATTTGAGACATTTATGTATCATCCACACCTCAATCTGACTCACTGTGTGATATATATGACTCCAAGTGTGTCTTTCTATTCCAAAATGAAATTAATTTTAGTGAAAAAAACTTAAATACTCGAAACCAAGAAAAAAATAGATTTTTTTTTTTAATTTAAGAAAATTATTTATATGTCATTTGTGACATATATCAATCAACCTCACCTTAATATAATGCATGGTGTGACCAGTATGAATCCAAGTTCCTCTTATATATTTAAAATTGATATTTTAATAAAAAAAGTGTTACTCACAGAAAACTGAGAAAACATGATTGGATTGTCTTGATGATATTTCACAATGACTTATAATTAATTATTTATGTGTATGAATCAATCTCATTTAAAACCCACACATGATGCCACATGTATGGCTCAAAGTTCATGTTTCCTGTTTAAAATAACATTTTAGTAAAAAAACACAACTTGTATACTCAAAACTGAGGAAATGAATTCTTATTATTTTGATAATTTAGTAAAATGATAAATAAGTTATTTGGGATATGTAGGAATTATCTGAACATCAATCTGACACACGATGTGATTGATATGACTCTAAGTTAATCTTTTTATTCGAAATTGACTTTAATTTTAGTGAAAAAAAATGGCATACTCAAAATAGATAAAACGAATTTAGGGTGGTTTGGTAATTTAGGTAAATTATATTTAAGTAATATTTAACATGAATGAATCATTCACACCAAAATATGATGCACATTGTGATCGGTATGACTCCAAGTGTTCGTTATCAGTTTAAAATTTTCATTTTGATACAAAAAAGTGTCATTAACAGAACACTGAGAAAAAATTATTGGATTTTATTAATAATTTTGAAAAATGATTCATAATTCATTTGATATGAGTATTAATCAGTCTCATTTCAAACCCACGCATGATTCCACATGTATGGTTCAAAGTGCGTGTTTCCAGTTTAGAATTAAATTTTAGTAAAAAACACAAGTGGCATACTCAAAATTGAGGAAAATAATTTATTAAAATGATACACAAGTAATTTGGGATATATAGGAATCATCCACACCTCAATTAGATTCATTTTGTGATAGAAATGACTCTAAGTGTGTCTTTTTATTCAAAATTGACAATAAATTTAGTAAAAACACTAGCTGACATACTAAAAAAAATGAGAAAATGCATTTATATTGTTTTTATAATTTATTAAAATTACCCATAAGTAATTTTTAATTGTATTAATAAACATCACCTTAATACGATGCACAGTGTGACCGGTATGACTCAAAGTTTCCATTATTGGTTTAAAATTGACATTTTAATAAAAAAAGTTTCACTCACTAAAAACTGATAAAACGTGCTTGGATTGTCTTGAGTTTTTGGGAAAACAATTAATAATTAATTTTTGACATTTGGGAATCAATATCGTGTCAAAACAGCACACGATTCCACCTATATACCTCAAAGTGCAAGTTTCCATTTTAAAATGACATTTTAGTAAAAAAACATAGCTGGTGTACTCAAAATCGAGGAAAAACATTCTTATTGTGTTTTGATACTTTAGTAAAATCATCCACAAGACATTTTGGATGTGTATAAATTATCCTCACCTCGATTTGATGCACTGTGTGAAAAATATGACTAGAAGTGTGTCTTTTTATTCAATAATGACTTTAATTTTAGTGAAAAAAACAACTGACATACTCAAAATAAAGAAAACACATTCAGATTGTTTTGATACTTTAAGAAAACGATCTATAATTCATTTTTGATTTTTAGGAATCAGCCACACCTCAATCTGACACACGGTGTGACTGGTATGACTCTAAGTGTCTGTTATCAGTTTAAAATTGACATTTTTAAACAAAAAAGTGTCACTCATTGAAAACTGAGAAAACATCATCATATTTTATTGATAATTTGGTAAAATGGTATATAATTTATTTTTGATGTATATTAATTGGTCTCATGTCAAACCCACACATGATACCACCTGTATGGATCAAAGTGTGTGTTTCTAGTTTAAAAATGACATTTTAATAAAAAACACAAGTTACATTCTCAAAAATAATGAAACACATTATTATTGTTTTAATACTTCAAGAAAACAATCTATATGTCATTTGAGACACAGTTTAATTTCTCATGTTCTTGAATTCATGTTAGGTTCCCCCTCACCCTTTAAAAGGGGTTTATGATATAATAAAAATAATAATTTTCAGTCTTTTGCGACATATAGAAATCATATTCACCTCAATATGATGCACAATGTGACCGATATGACTCCAAATTCACCTTTTTATTCAAAATTGACATTACTTTTAGTGAAAAAACAAATGGTATACTCAAAACTGAGAAAAAACATTCAGATTATTTTGGTACTTTTGGAAAATGACCCATAAGTCATTTTTTATTTTTAGGAATCAGTCGAACATCAATCTGACACACGTTGTTGCTATTTTGACTCCCAGTGCATCTTTTTATTCAAAAATAACATTAATTTTAATAAAAAATGACATACTCAAAACCAAGAAAATTTATTTGGATTATTTTCGTACATTAGGAAAATTATCAATAAGTCATTTTTGATGTGTAAGAATTAGTCACACATCAATTCGACACATGGTGTGACATGTATGACTCCAAGTTCATCTTTTTATTCAAAATTTACATTAATTATAGTAAAAAACAAATGGAATACTCTATAATAGTGTTTTTCCTTGTATTTGTGTTAGAAATTTTATTTCATTTGTATCCATTATTTATATCTTATTTTAGTAATTTATTTTGTTGTTTATGGTGAGGAAGTTTGTTGTTACAACACACTACATGCCCTATTTTTGGTGTTGTAGTGTGTTGTAGCGTCACACTACAGTTTCCCCTTTATCGGTGCTATTAAATACACTAATGAAAGATCCATTTATTATTGTTTCTAAAAGAACTAATAAAGATAGCCTTTATATGTTGTTGTAAAATAACCAATAAAGATAGTCTTTATGAGCAATTGTAGAAGTACTGATAAAGGAATCCTTTATGAGCTCTTTTTAAAGTGCTGATAAAGGAGTTTTATCCGCGCTTCTAAAATCACTAATAATGGTTCTCTTTATTAGAGCTAAATAATAGTGCTGAAAATTGGTATATTTTATTATCACTTTTAAAATAACTGATAAAAGTACACTTTATCATCGCTTTTATTTTCACTGATAAATTTTCCCTTTATTAGTTCTTTTGTAGTACTGATAAAAGCCTTGGAATTTTAACCGCGTTGAAGTAGTCAGCACTTTTCTAGAGATGATAAAGGCTTATTATAGTGTTATTAAAGGTGTGTTTTGTAGTAGTGAGGGGTGTGGAAACCCTTCCCCTGTATCATTGAGGTATAATT
Source organism: Viscum album (assembly GCA_963277665.1). NCBI lineage: Eukaryota > Viridiplantae > Streptophyta > Magnoliopsida > Santalales > Viscaceae > Viscum > Viscum album. Next base: position 565,322,679 of record OY728125.1, read on the forward strand.
ATCAGTCATTTATCCAATCTTAAACATGTTTTATTTAATATAATGGGATATATATAATCTATAGGTTGAGAAACCTTCTTTTACGTGGATATTATTAATATTTTTTATGATATAAGTGTAAGAAACATTTTAAAAAATCAACTTGTAGTTATTATGAAAATTGGTATCATATATACAATTGTATATATATATATATGTTTGTGGTCATATTTAATCAATATTATTTTATGTACCAATTTATATTGTGTCTATTTATGTTAATTTTTTCATGAGTAATTTATTATATATGAGTGGTATCACCCCTATTTGATGATCCTTTTTCTTTATCATCATTATGGGGGGAAAATTCATTTCCTTTTGGAACTAATTAAATTTTTATTTTGTATTCACATTCAAGTTACAATGACACATGACAAAACCATGGAGGCTAGGAATTGAATCTGATGTATTAAAAACTAAAAAAACCATAAAACCAAACCAAATCCCCACACACTAAAACTAAACAAATTAAAAAACCTAGAAGGGATAAACCATGCCATCCCATATGATATAAGTGATTTACCTCATGGAAAATTTTTAATTATTTACAATGTGAATAGGGAGTCTATAGAAAATTTCTATTCTAGAAGGACCAACCTCAAAACAGATGAATCAGTATGTCATGCTAAAGGATTGACCAAAGAATAAAACAATTGGATCCATCCCCATGGTAATCATGCTACAACACCACCTTAAGAATCAAAGACTTCCAAAAGTTATAAGATCTTATATATTATTCCTTGATAATATTTTCTATGATATTATATAATTATTGATTTAAGTGGAGAAAATATTGAAGAAGTAATTCAAATTAAAGAGTGAGTAATGTTGACAAAAAATCTAAAAGGGTGGATTATAATTATAATGAATGACGTGGTTTTATTTTTTATCAATACATGTTATGAGGTTCAAACAATTTGAAAGTGTGTTTGAAAAATTTTGATAAGGAAGGGAACATATGAAGGATTATTAGAAATTGGAGAAAAGTCAATAATGTTGGAATTGTTTTAGCATAGGAATCCCAGGTGTGATCATTCAATGAAGTATATTTAACCAAGTTATGGAAAAATAAGTTTTGAAGTATAAATGCCACAATAGCTTGTATTTCAAGGTGGAAAAAGAGAATGTTTATAATTAATACCCTAAGATAATTGATTTTTACCCAATTATGTGATGTTTAAAAATTTTATGTCCAAATTTTTTTACCATAATGAAATCATTATTTTTTCTAGTGGAATATTTTTTTTTGTGATATTCCATCCCATAGTGAGCAAACCATGAAATTTAGGTGGCTTTTTTTTCTTTATATAGAATAATCCTTCAACTATGAATAAATATTCCATGCCAAAATACATGACACGTATGATTAAAATTCTAGAGAAGTGTAAATTTCAAGGAGAGGCCATTCTATAATGAAAAAGATATAATATTTTGGTGTGGTTCTATTTTTTATGGAATATTACTTACACCTTTAAGTAATTAGTCAAGCCACAAAAAAATTGATAATTTTTCTCAAGGTATTTGATGATTGATGGATATCAAACTGTACAAAGTTGCATCACACCAAAACAAAAGTGATTGTTCTTCGATTAAAGGTATAAATTGAATTGTTTCACATATCAATAATGGTGGTTACCCCGTGATTTTGTATTTTATAGAAATTTATATTGACATGATTATATTTATCAATGATAATTTTTGGAAAGTAAATCTTTGTTTTTTTCACAACCTTTTTTGGTTTTTTATGTCTTAATTAATGGGGGAATAATAGAAAAATCATTAGAGTTAATATTTTGATGTCTCAAAAAAATTCTTAAGAATTTTGAGAGAGTTGAAGTATGGAATATTATTGAGTTATAGGTTTGTGTGATGTGATTTTTGTGTGAGATAATTGTAAAGAAGAGTGAGTGGCCCAACCAAAGAGAATATTTAAATGATACAGAGGTAGAATATCATATTCCTATAAATCTTAAGGTGACTCGGTTTTTTCTTATTAATATTTTTCTATGAATAAAATTGTTCTTATTTTCCTCATTAAAGAAATTTGTATCTTGAGAAAGAAATTTTTTTCTAGTAGTGTTTAGGGTTTAAATCCTTTCCCCAACCATTGGATGATTTTGATAATAAGAGACTAGTTATGTGTGTGTAGGATAACAACCACCATGCACTAGGGAAACATCCACCCTCATTGGGGACAAACCTTGTTAAATCTATTATTCTCCTTATTTTATTGTTTCATTGAGTGAGTTTTAGATATCATTTCTTTACAATAGTGAGAGTGATTGATTTTTAATAATAGAAATTAATCGATATAGATTCACCCCCTCTCATTGTTCATTATTCATTAAAGTGATCCTAAAAATTACAACATTTTTAAATTTTATTATGGGACAAAAAACAATATATAAGAATGTTTCCCACAATTTATTATTATTACCCTAATGAAATTACATAATATAATCCAAACACACCCTCTTTATATTACATAATCAGAACAAATTTCATTTAATTAATCAAAACATGAAATTATATCTTTGATAAGTTATCCTTAAACTAAAAGTGTTTTTGGTAACACCTTATGTTTATTTGAAATTACATTTATAACATGTAAAAATGATAAATAATTAATTATTATTTAAATATTAAACATAATTTTAATGATTTATCTTAGATTAACATAATATTTATTAATTATTATAAATATCTAGAATAACAAATCAATTAGTATAATCTTAATTCATTATCAAAGGAAATTATGAGAAATCATATCTTATTTTATTTAAAAATAAATTATTTTAATAAAAAACAGTGAAATTATTCCTTAAAAATTTTTAATATATATATATAAGTAATTTTAATTTATTAAAGTGATGTAAAAATGGAGGGTTGAGACTAACTACCAAATTAATCCACCGATGAGCTCACACAATTTCAATGATCATGAAGTAGCTGCTTAAAAATATTAATCAAAATTATATAAAAAAATATATCCAAAAAATAAAAAACCAAATAATTTATCTAAACTATTGTAGGTGAATTTTAATATACAATCAATGGTAAAATTTTAAAACCCCACAATCTAAATAATCTAAATTGCCCCTAATTATTTTTGAAAATTTATGAAATCTATAACTACAACAAAAATCATAAGACCTCCCATAGAATCCTAAAGATTAAATAAAATTCCATAAAAATAACTCATAAATTACCTAAAATGACTCCATTTCCAATATTTTATGTGGAACCCAAAGAATCCATATGTTTAGACATGATTTTTTCAATTTTTGGTGTAATTAAAAATCTCAAACCTCTAATTAGTGAATTAGAATGGAGAATAAAAATAGAGACATACCTTATTAAGGTAGTTTACATTACTCTCAGACAACTTTATATGACTGAGGATGAATAAAGAAGAAGCTACCTAAGGAGTATGTACGTTAGAACCCTACCCTTCTACTACCTCTGCAATGCCCCAAGGTCGATCCCCTTATCCCCTTTATTTTTTCTCATTTAACTTTATTCTCTCCCTTTTTTACTTTTGTTTAATTATTTTACTATTTAATGATAATATTAACAATAAAATAACTATTAATCTAATGATAATATTGATAATAATGTTATTATTATTCCATGAATATATGTACATATATATACATCCTTATAATAATAATAATATTATTATTAATGATAATACTTATACTTATCATAAGATATTGATTTAACTTTTATTAATAATAATAATAAATTATATCATATTATTATTAATGGTAATAAACCTGTATTTTCAATAAAAACATATATATTTTAATATATAATTATAAAAATTATAATCACAATTTAATATATAAATACATATTTATGTTATTATTGTAAATAAAACATTATAACTAGATTTATCTGAATAAAAAAGATAATAAAATATCAACATTATTGGTACACATGTATTTAATTAAATAATAATAATAATATCACTTATATTATTTTCATCAAATACCATGTAGGGACTCAAATATTTTCTTAATTGATCCTTTTCCCAATTTTTAATTTTGAAGTTTCAGGTCCCTAAAAATGTAAAAAGAAAATTTCGACATAGTAAACAGCTTTTGAAAATTTTTCTACATGTTCCTTTGGTTCAGAATATGGTGTTTATCATCATGTTAATTTTTTTTATTTTCCAAGACACTTCAATTTCATGGAATAATCAATATTTATTAATAAATAAATATATAATTCCCAAAATTTAAATATTAATATATTATAAATGGGTGTTTTGATAAAATCTTGAAACCATTGTTGTGTTTAAAATAAGATTTTTACTATGTGAGTTATAAGTTATTATATCAAGCATAGAGCTAATAACTAAGCAATTATATGTATTTATTTAAAAGACTACGTAATTCAACAATTAACTAATTAAAATAAAAACATATTTTTATTGGTGATGTGGTGTTGTCATGGCCATGTGGATATGATATGGAAAAATATAGGATTTATAGAGTGGATATTTTAAGAGATTTTACTTCCCATGTTTAGGGGAATCGAATAAGGTCCATAAATCAAAAATTAAATGATGGATTAATTGGGAATTACACATGTTTTTAAGAAGGGAAAATTAGAGGGTATAAAAATTAAAATGGGAGGCTTATTATTTTCTTAATTGCTAACATTTATTGGGAGATCTTATATAATTTTCTTTTGAAAGAATTATATCTTTTTCATTGATGAGAGTAAGAAGTTCAATTAATAATTTTGTATGGTGATTATGAAACCTGACATGACGGTGATCAAACCATGTGTGGCAATGATGATAGAATGTTAAATGGAAGAAGTATATTCTATATGGTAGGAAATTGGATCATTACTTTTTACTAATTTCATTGTTCTTACCTCTAAGATATAATTTCACATAAAACTCCTTTGGTGTAAATATGTTATAAATAAATTTATAAAATAATTTAAATAATTTAATGTTTAATCAATTATAATTAAAAGAGGATTTTTTTCAAAACAAATTCACATGACTATAAAATATGATTTATCTTATGGTACTTTTATAGTAAAATTTCATTACATGGATATTATGAATAATTTGAGACTATTAATGTGAATCCACAAATGGAAATATCATGATTAATGTTTTATTATCCTCTTGGAATAAATTTATAGAAAATAATAATAATTTTATTGTTATTATTATTATTTTGGATAACCATTCCTTTCTTATATGATTATGTAATTTGGAATGGACTAAGGAATAGTTCATTTGTAATATTAATTCTTTAAATAACTCTATAAATGTACATATATTAAAATTATGAACATGATTTTCATTAGAATATTATTATGAGTATTTATTATAAATTATATATATAAATTATTCCATTTATTATTTAACATTAACATAATCTCGTAGTTGTATGTTACATTCTTGTTGAGTTGTAATTCAATCAATACTACTATCACAACAATATTATTGTTATTTGTTTTACTAATAGAATTTGGTTTAGTTTTTTCAAGTTTAACAATTATTTATTTATACTGATTAAAAACAATAAAATTATTATTATTATTATTATTATTATCTACCTTATGATATTATTATCACCCCATGATTAATAGAGACGTGTGACGATTGTAAAGACCTCAACCCTTATATCCCAATGTTGGTCGTTGCTTTAAAAATTTGGAATAAGATACAAGTGATGAAATCCCAAAGGACCGAATAGTTTAATAGTCTTGGTAAACTAGATATATACTTTAATCTCACATTAAATTTAAAAAAAATGCAATAAAACTTAGTGAAAGGAAAAAATTCCACATCCTGAAACTCATTCAAAGATTCCTTCTTCACATACCATGGAAAAGAAAAAAAATAAGGGTGAGCATAAATTCTCAGTAATGGTTACATAATATAGAAGCTATCACTAATCAACAAGGAATAATCAATATTTCAATGAAAATAACTGAACACACATGCCATTTAAATAACTTTACTATCATGATTAGATAATGAATAATCAATAAAAAAGGTAAATAATTAAACACACGTTCCATTTAATTAATAACTTGATAAAAAACTAAATCCAAGGATAATTTCAATTTAATAATCTCATGGATAATATTAACTGAATTTATAATAAAGAAAATGATTAATATTGGATGTCATGATCTTAGACATCATAATATCTATACCATTAATACCCTTCACAAGATGGTTTTAAAAAATGTGTAATTTGGTCAACTAATTTGTCTCATGAGACATACTGATGCATAGAGAGGATATATAAATCTAGGCCACACCCCCACTATATGTCCAATGCATTCCTAATATATTGAATGATCAATTTAATTCATGAACAGTATACCTTATCAAAAAAAATTATATTGAATAAACAATATATAGTATCAATATTTCCCCTATCAATCATATAACTTTCAATGTAAAACATCATATGTACAAATGATATATTCTTCAAGTGATTATAATATACATGATAAATAATAAGGATATTTAGAGGAAATTTAATGTTCAATGATCACAAGAAACTGAATATTTCAAGGTAAATTTAATGATTAAAAACTTTTATCAATAAAGATGATGTCAATACTTTCCTTGGTCAAAATGATCATAAACCATATAAAAAATAATAAGGATAGTATCATTACAACATATATCTAGTGGAGTATATATAGAATAAAGGGTTTTTGTCCTCGATGAATATGAATAATTTAAAAATATATTTAAAGAAATATTGGAAAAATAATTTATTTAAAAAATAACCTTTTAAAAATGTTAATAAAGATTAAAATAAATGAGTGATCATGATGGTTGGAAATTTTCATTCATGTTGAGTATGTTAAAACAAAGATTCCTTTCAAAATTTTATAAGAAATTCAAAGGTAAAATATTTTTAAAATTACTTTAATATTAATTTTTAAATATTTTTTGATGAAAATAAAATTATGCGTACAAATTTTTTAAATCAATCATAATAAACAAATTTTGAAATCATTTATAAAACACATGGATTTGGAATAAAATGATTTTTGAATGAAGGGAGAAATGTAGTCGGGTTTTATAAAAACAATTGTCAATAATTTTATGTATAAAAAAGGAAAATGGAACTATTAATTTAAAACATCATGAATAAAAATAGGATAAAAAAATTAAATAGGTTTATTAGAAAGTTATCAAATAATTTTCTTTAATGTAAATTCAAGCATAAAAAATTATCATTAAAATAAGATTGAAACATAAATATCTTACCACTTCAGTTACTTATGAATTGTAAGACCCATTAGAAGAATAATATAAAATTAAACATTAAATTCCATGAATATAAAGATATTCATGATATATAATATCAAAGTTTTATTAATACACCTCATAAAAAAAGATAGGTCTATTACATGACATATTTCCCAAAGAACACAATTTGAAATGAGCAACCTTTATAATGATCATAATGTTGAAGTGATAATTAATCAATGACTCTATTATATGAATCAAATGTAAATAAACATAAAAAAGTGTAAATATAATATAATATAATAAAAATCCATTACACGTGTAATCTTAGAATACTAAGGAAATGAAGAATTAATATATCCCGTTGAAAATAAATTGAGTTATAAAATTGCTTACCACTTAGTAAAATTAAAGTCAAAACACCTTGTATGAAATAATTCAAATTGAAACATAAAATACCATTAATTATGAAATTTTCATTATATAATATGTCAAAGGGTCATATTATACACCCTATAAATAAAATTATGTTCATAACATTACAATATGCCTTAATAAAAGGACATTGAGAGAAAATATCTTACCTCACATTTACTTTTAGTTGATCATGATTCAAACCTATGTATAATGGATTTATAGATATTATTAATTTATACTATAATTATATTGATATTTATAATATCATATATTATCCTCTTATAAAATCTTATCACCAGTTCGTTAATAATATGTCATTATCGCCATTGTTTCGGTTATTAATTTCATTGTTTTCTCATTTATGTTTTGTCATGGAAGATCCAATTATTGTTAATATGATAAATATAAATAATATCCAGAATTATATTAATTTTATAAATACCATATTTATTATATTTATACATTTTTATAACCATTCTTTAAAGATATATATAGAAAATTAATCACATCACTTCATGGAGATGGTAGGTCGTACGTATGCTTGAGCAATAAAATAATTCCATTAATGGGTGAAACAGTAAGAAAGTGGATGATAAATTAATTTTATAGAATTGTAATCATGTATTATTTATCATATATATTCATTATTTTCATCATTATTACTATCCAGGTGATTCGGGGATGGAAATCTAATTACAGCGACTCACGATGTGGTAGTCCACTATACACATGAGCGATGGATTTGTTTCCCATTTTATGGAGAAAAAGATGGATAAATATTATTTAATAAAATTAATAACATTTAATTATATGACATATAATGGTGTTACTATATTTTAATTTCTAAAACAAAATTTATTACGATAAAGAAGAAGTAAAAAAGTTAGAGTTTAGTTAAGGCGATTACCTTTCCTTAGAAGAACCTCCTTTCAATCTCTTATTAAGGACACTATGGTTAGTATTTTGGGAATACTAGAACCTCTATAACAAGTATAAGGATTTTTGTGAGTAATGTTTGTATTTTTTTGAGAAAAATGGATTGAGATGTGTGAGGAATTTATGGGAGAGAGTTTCCTTTTATAATGTATGAGGAGTGACTTTTTTATAAATATCTAAAAGTATTCATTAATGGGAAGTCACTATCTCCCCCAAAGTGCCTCCAAAATTAATAAATAATAGAGTTTATGGAGTTGAAGGTATATCCAAAAATCAAAAATATAATAATAAATAGTTTTAAACATTTTATTCTTTACCCTATAAGTTTACTTAATTTTACCATTTTATTGTTCATGACATTAATTATTTTTTTGTCTTATGTAATTTATCCTTAAGACTCAAATAAAATTATCCTTATTATATAATTTAGAACCAATTATTATAATTATTTAGTAAAATTTATAAAATAAAAATTATATGTGTATGGAAAATTAATTTTAGGACGAGTTCATGTAACGGGAAAATCTTTGTATTAGCCTTAATCGTAGTAAATAAATTTTAATGTCTTTAATAAAAGTTATGATGAAAATATAAATTTAACATATTATATAATATTAATTATTTTTATTAAAAATATTAAATTCATTTTTATGAAATTAAATTCACATATGTTTTAAAATTTAATATAAAAATAAAACCATAATTCTTATCGATAGATGATTTTTCAAGAAATGCATTTTTAAATCATAACTTGATCTTATATTAACTGTATGATTAGTAATAAATATTATATGGATTTAAATTAATATATTTAGATATATAATCTATAAATTTTATTTTAATATTTTCTAATTAGTGGTTAGAATAATTAATTTTAATGGAGGAATATTATTCACACAAAAACACTTTTAAGAGAAATGTTTTTTATGCCTAAAAATAAACTTATACCAAAATTAGGTATAAATTTGATTAAATTTTAATTAATTATTATAAATATAAATAAATAATACATTTTTACTTTAAAATAAAATTCAAATTATAATCTTACTTTTAAATGGATTAATTTATTGAATAGAAATTTCAGTTTTACAAAAAATGGTATTTTCCCCTGTTCAATTAAAAATGAATCATTTCAGAAAAATTACAAAATTTATTCCTAAGTTAATTTTGATATTATTATTTAAAAAATTAAGTTAATTTTATTCAATAATTTTTTTAAATGTGTAAAAAATTAATTAAATTATTTTCTCACAAAGTGGTAAAAATCATTTTTTTCGAAAACATATTTTTATAAGAATAAATTAAGATTACTAATAATTGGGAAATTATTATCATTAAATTTTTATTTATTAGTACCTATATATATTTTATAATTTATTTATACCTATTTATACCCACCAATTCAATTACTAGGTTATAATAGTCATATTTAAATAATATATTTTATAAGTCGTTTAAGCTCGGTGTTGTGTGTTGTATACGCTATCGAATATACTATTCTTCTTTTAAAATATTCGGGTTTCATGTACCAAAATTTATAAAAGAGATTTACTTTATATAAAATGAATATACTTTAAAATCTTGTTGTGTTACATTCTCCCCACCTTCCATAAAGTTTGTCCTCATAATTTAAACTTTCCCTTAGAAATCAATGGTTTGAAATTTAAATATTTCATTGTTAAAAACCCACATCGCAAAAAGGGTTAGTTAAAAAATATCTTAAAATAGGGAAAGGAAAATAATTGGTTCATCTAAACTAACACATAACTAGGTTTCCATGTTGGATAAAATTAGTTGGAAGTTAAAATATATACCTGGAAGAAAAGTTTAAATAATTATGGTGAGTGGTAGAGATTATTAATCACAAGAAAGTGAATGATTAAGAGAAAGTTGAAAACCCAAAAACCATAAATTTGTGATGAGTTAAAAGACCATTGATTAATTGGATATGAAGTTAATAGGATAATATTATTTTTTCAAGATCCTTTTCCTATATTTATGGAATTATTTTACTATCAAGATAGAGACCAACAGAAAATATACTTAATTGATATCTTTGAATTACAATTTTATCCTTTTGTTGTGCTTCGATCAATTTCCAATTCATTTCTTACTCTAATAAATGAATATACAACGTGATTTTTTATGCTAGAAACACTAAAATTGTTTTTTAACATATCTTTAGATTCATAAAATAAAAATAATCCATTTCTATTATCTTAAAATATTAACCATAACTAAAATGGTTATCACAAGGTAAGATAATAACAAAAATGTATAAAAATTTATTTAGAGAAGTAATAAATTTTACTTAAAATTTTCCACTAAATGTTCATTTGTATTTTTTCAAAAATAAATTACCCTACATCCTAATTAACCTCTATATTCTCAATATTAGATAATATTTTCACTACAAAGTTTATCTTATACCTTTTAACTTTCATCCCCAAAAAATCAAATTGAATTATTTTTTATAATCATTTACATTAAACCTAATGGTTATATATATATTAAAACAATAAAATGTCTCCCATAATATACTTAATTAAATTGAAATTATAAATATATAATCCTATAATATGATTTCCAAAATCAAAATAATATTTAACATTCAAAAAGTTTAATAAAAAAAATTCATATTAATCGGTTCATGACTTAGTCTTGTGGTATGTGCAACACCCTTGTTTCACTTTGTTTGTAAGTTAAATCCCCATGACCTTACCAGATTTGAAGGGTTATCACCTGTAATGTGGGTTGTCATTTTTATAAAACCAAATTAACAAAATTATTATAATATTCCAAAAAATAGGATGAACCTTCTTAAGAAACATAATTATAAAATCACTTTTTAACCACTAAGGTTTCCTATACGACTTATTGTTTTACAAAATCAAATAATCTTAGTTGAATATTATTACCTAAACATCAATGATAATATTAACCCTAACTGTTTCCAATAACATTAAACTTATTTCCACAAAATTTAAAATAATTATTTCTCAAATAATCTTCTCAGCAAAACACATGTTATACATAAGGGTTACATATACCTCAAATATCTATTAAAACTCAATAAATGTCACCAAGGTACTTCCATCACATAAAACCTCATAAGGGGTATTTGTGACTTTAATATTATAATCGAACTTATACTTATTAACCCAGGATGGTGCCTAAAAATCTCATACTATCCTCATCTAAATTATAAACTTAGTGACTTTGGGGATATCTTCATTCTCAAATCCTTCATAATAGTCTGTAAAGAAAATGTGAATTATCTAAAGAATCTACCTGATGAGTTTCAATCCAAGTGTACAGTAGGGACCAGTTTCATGCACCAGGTGATGATCGAGTCAAAGCCTAATTTTCCCTTTTTAGATTTATTACCTCTAGGTAAAACTACTCTAAAACCACATCCACTTGTATTATCCAAACAAGGATGTGGTTCTAGAAAAAACCATATAATATATTCCTTAACAAAACCTTAATAATTTATTCAATTACTATCCCAAAATTCTACCATATAGTTTTGTTCCATAAGATATTTTTTTTCTAATTCTAGTTCCCTATGTTTCTACTACACTTCCTCTGATACACATTAAAAAGAACCAAACCCTAGTAGCCCAAAGCCAGTGGTTACTTTACTTATTTGGTATAAGATACATGAAATTGCATCTTGAAGGACCGAATAGTTTATTATTATTGGTAAACTAGATAAATAATTTAATCTTACATTACATTTGAAAAAATGAGATACAGTATAATGAAAGTAAAAAATTCCACATCATTGAACCCTTTCAAATATTATTTGATCATATCATGCGTAAAGGAAACAAAATAAGGGTGAGATCAAATATCAGTAAGGGTTACATACAACAGAATCTATTAGTAATAAATAATTAATAATAAATATATAAATTTAAATAATTTAACACACATTTAATTTAAATAGCCTGAAAATCATGATTAGATAAGGAATAATCAATATGAAAAGGTAAATAATAGAACTCACACTCCATTTAATAAATAAATTGATCACAAAATGAATCCATGGATGATATCAATGAAATAACCTCATGGGTAATAATAAATTAATTATCAATGAATTAAATAATTAATATTGGTTGTCATGATCTCAGACATCATGATAGATATACCGTTAAGACTTTTCATAAGATGGTTTAAAATTACAGGTAAAATACCATTTAATTTGGCCAACTAATTTTTCAGATTATGCACGCTGATGAATCAAGGGGATACATAATACTAGGCCCAATCCATCACTTCATGTCCAACACATTAATCATATTTCAAAAATTGATTTAATTTATGAACAATATTTTTTATAAATAAATGCCTATATTGAATAAATAATAAAGAATATAAATATTTTCCCAATCAATTATATAAATTTTAAATTAAAAAACTATATTTAGAAATGATATATGGTTTAGGTAATATGAATTTCTATGATAACTAATACATATATCTAGAGGAAATGTAGAGTAAAATGATTATAAGAAAGTGAATATTTCAAGGGAAATTTAATGATTACAAAAACTAATCAAGAAATAGGATCTCAATAATTTCTTTGGTTAAACTAATCATAAACAAACCAAATAAAGAATATGGATGGTATCATTAAAAATATCTCTAGCTTAGTACATATCAAATGATTTTTTTGTTTTAGATGAATAGGAATACCATAAAAAGATATTTAAAATCATTCATGAGAAAAATATATTTTTAACTTTGAATATCACTTAAAAACTATAAATACTTGGAAAATTAGGGAAAAATCATTAAAAATAACATTTTAAAATAGTATATGGAGATTAAAATAAATGAGTGTTCATGACCATGGGAAAGTTCCTTTCATGGTGAGTACACTAAAAAATTATTCCTTTCGCATTTTTATAAGAAAAGTCCAAAGTACCTTGTTTGGAAAATGACTGGAAGACTTATTTTATATTTTATTATAAAAAATATAAATATAATTATAAATTATTTTTAATAAATTCTTGTAAAATATCTTTGAAAACTTTTTTATAAAACATTGATTTGGCAAAAAAGGGTTTTTGACCGAAGAGAGAAATGATGTCAGATTTAATTTTAAAAATATTATAAATAATTTTGAGCACTTAAGATAGAAAATTGGTACTAATAAATGGAAACATCATTAATAATATAATTATAAGAAAATTAAAGATATTTATTAGAAAATTATAAAATAATTTACTATAATGGAAGTTCAAGTATAAACAATACCGATTAAAGCAATATTGAAACATAAATCTCTTACCACTTTCGTAACTTTTGAGTTGTAAGGTCCATGAAATGAGTAACATTAAAATAAACATTAAATAAAATGAATATAAATATATTCATGATATAAAATACTAAAGGATAATTATATATATCTCTTAAAATAAGATATTGGTATAACATAAAATATGTCCCAAAGAAGAGAATTTGAGATGATAAACCTTTACAGTGATCATAACGTTGAAATGAGAATTAATGCATCAGTTTATTATGTGTATCAAATATAAATATTCATAAATTAAATTTAAATAAAAAATAATATGTTAAAAATTCACTACACACATAATCTTAGAATATCAAGGAAAATTAACAAGTAATATAACCCAATGAAAAGAAATTGAGTTATGAAATTCCTTACAATTTGGTTAATTTCAAGTCGAATCCATTTGGATGAAATAATTAAAATTGAAACTTAAAATAACAATAATTATGAAACTTTCATGATATAATATGTAAAATGGGAAGTTTATACTCTATATAAAGGAAATAAGGAGCATAAAATTACAATATGCATCAATAAAATGTAATTGAGAGAAATTTATTACCTTATGTTTCCTTTTAGCTGATCATGCTTTAACCTCTTATATAATGGTTTTAAAGATGTTATTAATTTATAATATAACCATACTCATATTTATAATATCATATATGATACTACTATAATATATTACCATATGTTCATTAATAATATTTCATTATCACCATTGTTTTGGGTGTTAATTTCTTTGTTTTATCATACATATTTTATCACAAAAGTTCTTATTCTTATGAATAAAATATAGACCCATGATATAAATAATTATATTAATGTTATAAATATAATATTTATTATTTAGATACATTTTAATAAATATTATTTAAATATGTATAAGGAAACTTAATCACATCGCTTCATGGATAAAGTAGGTCGTACGTACGCACAAGCAACGATGTCATTCCCTTAATGGGTGAAAGTATAATGAAGTGGATGATATATAAATTTTTTAGAACTGATTTAATGTAATATTTATCATATAAATTCATTATTTCCATCATTTTGATTATCCATGTGAGTCTTTTCTAGAAATAAAATTAAATAGGTTATTGAGGCGGTAGTATGCCATACACACAGGTGGTGGATTTTTTTCCCATTTGATGGAGAAGTAGATGGATAAATATTATTCAATCAATATAATAAAAAATTATTATACATGATATATAGTTGTTATTATATTTTAAGTTTTAATAAATAATTTATTATGATAAATAATAATTAAAAAGAACAAGCTTAGTGAAGACATTTACCTTACTTAGAGGAACCACCTTTAGATCACTTATTAAGAAGCATAGGTATTTTATTTTTGGATGAATATTACCTATAAAAATTGTCTAAGTATGTTTTGGATATATTTTTTGAGTTTATTGTTGATAAAAAGTGATTTATAGGTGTGAAGAAGTGAAGGTAGGGAGTTTGTTTTAATAATTGAGAAGAAGTTCCATTTATGTAAATATCCAAAACTATTCAATAATTGGAAGTAACTCCCACTAAATGTGCCTCAAAAATTGAAAAATAACGTATGGGATATAGGTTAAGGTATATAAACACCCTAAACCATATAAAAAAGAAATATTTTTTGAACATGTTATTCCTTATCCTCTAAGATTACTTAATTTTACCATTTTATGTTTCATGACGGTAAATAGTTTTTAACCTAGGTAACATATCCTTTACACATAAAATAAAATTATAATTATTATATAATTTTTACCTAATTAATATAAATATTAAATAAAATTTATAAAATAAAAATCCCATGTGTGTAGAAAATTAATTTTAATATAATTTCATGTAACACGCAAAACTCCATTTTAACCTTAATTGTAGTAAATTTATTTTAATGTCTTTACTAATCATTATTACCAAAATATAAGTTTAAATTATTATATAATATTAATTTTTCTTATTAAAAATATTTAATACATTTTATTAAATTAAATTCACATAAGTGGTATAATTTAATTTATAAAATAAACCCACAATTCCTATCAAAAAATAGGTTTTCACAAAATGCATTTTTCAAGCCTAAGATGGCCTTATATTGACTATATGACTAGTAGTCACCATTATAGAGATTAAAATTAATATATTTATATATATAATTTCTAAATTTCATTTTAATATTTCCTTAGTATTGGTTATTTTAATTAATTAAAATAGAAGAATTCTATTTAAAAATGGTTTTGCTACAAAAATGTGTTTCTAAGCCAACAAATAAACTTATTCAAACATTTGGTATAAGTATGATTCAAATTTAATAAATAATAATTTTTTCAATTTTTAAATATAAATAAAATCATAATAGGACTTTTAAATTAACTAATTTATTGAAAATAAATGACAATTTTACAAAAAAGCAATATTTTTCACTATTCATTGCAAAATCGATCTTTTCGAAAAAAAATCCCAGAATTGCAACCCAATATAATTTTGTTATTCTGATTTATTAAATTAATTTCATTCTATTAAATAAATTTTGTAAAATTAGTTAAAACTAATTATATTATTTTTTCAAAAAAGAAGTAAAACTAATTTTTAACACAAATGTATTTTTTGTAGAATAAATTTACTTTAATAAAAATTGAATGATTAATATAAAAAAAATATGCATTTATTTGGACCTATTTATATATATATCATAATTTGGTTAATCCTATATATACCCTACAATTCAATGGTTAGGTTATAAAGGTCATATTTAAATAATATATTTTATGAGTCATTTATGCTTGGTATTTCATATCATATATACTGTCAAACATAGTGTTCTTTTAAAATCTCAGGTTTTCATGTACTGAAATATATCAAATAGATTAAATATATTTAAAATATACTATAAAATCGCATGGTGTTACAATATTGAATAAAGACGAATGGTTAAATATAGTGATATATAAATCTCTTATTATTATTTTATTACTCGTCTTCCCATGACCACTAATGAATAAAATGGAAAATGAATTCTTGGGTAGTCAATATTCCCACTGATCACTATTATTTTTCTCTCTTCTTCTCAATTACTCACATCATGGTTCATTCATGATTGTGAAATGGAAGAATCAGGGGTGATTGATGGACCGAGTTCACATTTTACTAAGAATGGTTTCGAAAGATAACAGTGGTAACAAATAATGGTGGAGATAATGGATTTCAATAAAGATATAATTATTTGTGATGGAGTTTATAAGGGGTGAACTTAATGGTGTGGAATCAAATAACCTATTCAAGGAGTTTTCTAGCTATACAAAATGGAGTCTTTGGTCATAAAATGTGTATTCCACCAAGTATGAATTCTATATTTTAATTAAATCCACATAACATATAATCTAAAAAATACCATAGTGTGAGTTAGACTCAACGGTACTAGATTTTCATATGATTTTAAATATCTTGTTCAATGTGACTACAAGTGACACACCATGTATATCTTGACTAAGTGCCTCATCATGTACTCTATTTACAAACTAGGTAAATGTGACGAAACAAAATATCATATATACATACACACATAATGTGTATCTTTATAAAGTTATCTCATTGTGTGTAGGATTCACACTCCAAGTAGAACTGTAAGATTCAAAAATTGGGTACCCTTATATACACCATACATGTCGATTTCACATGAGTTGGTTGATGACTCTTTGAGTAACTAAAATGTTGTGTATCCTATCGGGACACATTGTGCACAAGGAAATTTTGAATTATCTTTGAATATTTCAACTTGAGTGTCAGTTTTTTTCATAAGAGTATTCCATTTTGAATTTATTTTACATGGAACATGATGGTACATAATCTTAATTATCTAGGGTTTATATTTACAGTGTTTAGTCATATTGAATTTTATATATTTATAGAGATGATGATGTGTGTGTATGGATGAATAGACTATCCATGATGTTTTTTACCTTCCTAGAATAATAATATCTTTATGAAATAGGTCCTATATACATCTAGTGACTCGCAAATCATTTTTTTCCGATTTTCAAAAGTCGATTTATGGGATTATGGTGCCCAAACTTACAATCACAAACTCAAACAATAGAAACACAAATTACGAAAACTCAGACAACACATAATTACACATCATAATAACCATACTCATATCCACATCCCATGCCGGATTCATCTTCTCTGGTAGCCGTAGCCGATTCGCATTCCGGTGACCTCTAGTAGCTTTCACTTTGAACCCAACTCCTAAGCTGATCCAGTACTGAATTTTCTTGTGATGTCCTCTTGACCACGCTACCCTTCTTAAAAGCCACAATCACCTCAGAATCCCTCTTAGAGGCAGATCTAGTCTGCATAGTCCATGGAAGACATGAATAATCTCTCCTTGGTCGCCTTCTTGGTGCAAGAAGAAAAAGGCCTTGCAACTGTAGCCAATTTCTGATTCCCACTTTGAACAACATCGCTGAAAGAATGACCGACTGGGCCACTCAAATTTTCTTTTCCTCCCCCAGAAATCTCCCTTCCTTTACCGTATTTCTCCCCCAAACCCGATACAGGACTCCCTACATTGATCTCCCTCCATTGATCTGGAGTTCTATTCTCCATCAAATGCAGGTGTTCACCCTCTGTAATCACATTTTCCACAACCATTGCGTGTTCCACCTTCACACCACCACCATCCTGAAGATCCGGTCTCCTATATGTTTCCACCAAAGTGGAGCTCCTGACCACTTTGTGGTTGTCTTCCACAGTCACACCAACAAGATCTTTCCCCCTGTCTCCAGCTTGGTTAACCTCCACAGCCTCCTCTCCAACCATAATAGGTTCATTTTCCAAAACTTCAACTGGATATCTCTCTGGAGCCTCCTCACCATCATCCCCTCCTGAAATACTAGCCTCCTCTAGACCCTCAACCATCAAACCATCAGAAATTTCATCTAACCTGTTACTCAATGAAAGAAAAGGAGGAGCCAAAGGATCCAAACCTCTAGACTCCTTCTCACCAACGGAGCTAACCACTTCCACTGAAATCAAAACCCTCCCATCCCCAACCTTCCCTGCACTCTCACTAACCAATGAGCTAGTGGAATCTCCAACTTCCTACCTTAACTTGTGAAAACTCCCAGAAACCTTTGGGATAGGATTATGCTTACCACCCAAAGCTCCAGAATCATGACTGCTCTCAAAAGAAACCTTACGGGACCCAGTTGGCTTACCATCCAAAGCCAAATTAGACACACCAGAGCACCTACCTCTATCAATAGGCCCTATCGACCTCCGATCTGTACCCAACACTAAGCTTGTCTCCAAATGAGTATCATCATTCGTGTTCATAGGAGCAGATTTCCCTTTACAATGGATCTCCCTCAATCGTGGAGGATGTCCACTTCGACATACCTTAGCCGAATGTCCCAAACTTTTGTAGGAATCACAAAACTCGGTCCAATATTTATAAAAAACTCGTTGTCGATAATGATACTCTTCGCCAATCATGATCCAAACAAAGTCAAAAGGACTGTAAGACTCATCAATTTCAACACACACCCGGGGGTTCACTGGATGTCAAACCGCCTCAGTACGACTAGTAGATTAGGTAATTGTCTCAAAGGGACGAGGCACAATTCCTCCACCCATGGAGTAGGTAAACATCTCGGTTAATAAAAATTATACATGTTATGTCAAGGGTCTTCCATAGAAGTAAATAAACCTCTTTTCTAATATACTCTTCACAGAGGCATGGATCCCCCATTACTGATATTACTAAGGAATTATGTGGAGGTAATATATGTGAAATAGGTTAGGTTATTTGGGTTTTGTAATGCATTGTGTATTTTCTATTCATTTCTAAAGATAAAATTCTATTTAACTGAGTTGTTCCATTCGATGTACTTTTCTATGTCAAGTCGTGACCCCCCTTATTAGTTCTAGGGAGGTTATATAAGTATTATAGAGAAATTATTTTTTTGGAATACATGGATCATATGATATTCTCAGTTTCCTTCTACACTCTTGTAATGAGAATTTTAACTCTAGTAGTGTGGGGATTCTACTCATAACCCTTGATCACCATTGATGTGTAACCTATGGTTGGAATGTGTAATTGGGACACATTCGATCTTACACTGACTCGAGAATCTATAAATACTTGTATAATGTGATTCTTCATTAAGTTAAGTTTATCTATAATGATAAGAGACTCCCCTTATTCATATGTGACCTTCCTATAAAAAATTTCTTTTAGGGTGGTGGGGGTTCCCAATCTCTTTACTTTATAATTGGTCAATTGCTCCAAGGTTTTTTTATTGATTAGTCATTCTATTATTCATTTTTGATTTTACGTTCTCCTACTAGGTATATTTATACTCACCTCTACATCGGTTTTGTATCCCTAAGTGTAATTTATGTGCATATTATATACAATTTGAAGATGGTATTATTGATTTTAGAGTTGGAATTATTTAAATGGAGTAGTTGTTTGGTGATTCTTATTGGTACTCGGTGATGGAAGATTCTATTGGGAGAGCCTCATTATGAGTTCTTGTCATATTGAGACATTTGGTGGTTCTTTCCATGGGTCCCTAATATAAGGAGATGATATTCACTTTGTATTAATATATTTTTTAATGCTTTGTTATCAAATTTATTTATATTTTATCAAGTTTTCCCATGGGTGTAGAGTTGTATAGTTTTTGTGTATGTATCCATTTTTATGTAGTTCATTTGTTGATTTATAATTGTATGAGTAACTGGTTGTATTTTTTTCTTTTGTATTTCATAACTGTTGCAGGTTTTTATAGGATATGAACTCATGTGTTTTATTAGGACTTCTTGGTGATAGACACCAACCCATAGCCTATTATAGGTGGGATTATGGAGGAAAACTAATCTTATCTCTATTTAAGAGGGGGGTCTTGGTGGTTCGAGTCATGCTAGAATGGTATCAGAGTAGTTCGAGTCCTGGGGACTTAGTTTAGAGTTAGTGACCCTGTATGAACTGGGTTAGGAATTTGGGGAAACAATTTTAATAAGTTTTTAGTTCAGTTATATGACCATGAATCATAGTACTGTGGTGGTGACTAATGTATCTATTCATCAAGAATATAATAATATGTTGATCACCTCATAACCCTAAGATATCAATTTTAGGGTATAATCTGGTTAGTTAATGTATCATGTAGTGTTCAATTATGAAATTATATTTTCATTCCTATGTTAACACCCCAAGATACTATTTAATAATTATGGGTTCATCCTTATAAATGACTAATTCCACCCACACATAGCCAAACTAATATAGAGTCATGACTACGGGATATCGTTCTATTTCTTAAGACTCTTACGACTAATCAACCAAGTGATAAGGTATTGATTCAATATCAGGTGAGAGATATCCTTGCATAAATAGAAAATGCTTATTATCATCCATTTATTTAGTTTAGTCCTTTTTATAAGGTGGATAATAATTCCCATTGATTCGGAAAAGAAAACTTAGTGTACACTATGGGAGTCCCATTAGTATAGGTTTCTTATACATTGAAATGTCCATATTCCTCCATTTCAAAGGGTTGATTAGAGTTAGTGATTCATGAATTATCTCTAGTCCAAACACTCCTTGACTGGGTG
The DNA here is from genome assembly GCA_963277665.1 of Viscum album. Classification (NCBI taxonomy): domain Eukaryota; kingdom Viridiplantae; phylum Streptophyta; class Magnoliopsida; order Santalales; family Viscaceae; genus Viscum; species Viscum album. The sequence goes on from OY728125.1 coordinate 565,344,254, forward strand.
AAGATTCTTTATCGAGTCCCCTATATAGTTCAGTAAGATATTAGTGAGTGATTTTTTTCTTGAACACATAAGAATGACACTCTACCATGGTTGGAATTTGATCTCTTGTCCAGAATGTAGTCACATCCAATGAAAAGATTGTGATTTGAGTTTAAGAGATATAGGAACATTTATGGGGTAGCATGACCATTTCTGGGTTATCATTAAGTACTTCGTAACTCACATGGTACTCCCTAGACATGATTCATAAAATATTTATTCAAGATCAGTAGTCCAAGTAGAGAGTTTGGAGAGAAGAATTTGGTTGGGATTTTACTCATATGAATCATGGCCTACACTAGAGTCCTTGAGTGACCATTAGTAGCTAGTAGATTCATGGATGAGGTGTAACTAGATTTTTAAATGGTTATAAGTTCTCTTTAGAGCTATCAAGAGTGATATATTGGATGGATCTCAATGTTGAAGGTAGTGTTGAGAACAGAGACCTTCCTCTTTTTAGCATAGTATACTACGATGAAAGTGGTTTTATTTGAGGAGCAGGTTATGTGGAGAATATTCGTAGTGGATGAATATTCAATACACTCAAAATAATAAAACTCTTGGATAATTCTTTCAAACATGGAGTTCTGGCAGTCAAGGTTGTGGGTTGATGCATGCAATGGATGTCTATAACCAGATGATGTATAATGTAGTATGAGGTGTGATTCATTTATTATCCTTATGGACCCCTCTACTTATCAAGGAATTCACGAGCTATTTGACCCACACCATTTTTTTGGATCTATATATTCTAGTCGAGTTCCAAGATAAACCCATGTCATATAGATAATATCCACTGATAACAACCATATATCACTCATGCCATCAGATGAAGTTATTTTGACTATGATGGAGGAGGATATATTTTTTTGAATTATATTATGGTCTTGATTATACCCATTGGTATCATATTTATCAAGGATTGAATATCCATTGATTATATTTAAAGGTGATGTACAGTTGAGTAGATGAGGTAATCTACACCCTAGTTTTGAGTGGGATCACCATCTATGGTGAGAAGAGTTTAGAATTAGGAATTTATAAAAAAATACCAATTGAGAGATAAATTTTGGATTACTTTCACTAAATTCATACCCAATAATTAACATCTTATGATGGTGAATGAGTTTGTGAATTTTTTCGAAGGGAAACCCATGGTTATCCCTCATTGTGGATTGATATATGCATATGAGAATGTGTTCCAGAAATAGTGTTTGACTTTCATAAATTGTAAATCTATGAAGGTTAAATTGATAATAATGGAATGAGTATGGTGTAGGGGATGATTCCCTAGTAGGTAATTCTATTCTCAGTTGAGGGAGGATCTGTAAGTATAGATTTACATGAAGTGGTTAATTTTCTATGAGAGATGGTGAAGTTTCTCACCTCTGATTGGTGATGATGCCTTGATACCCGTCCTTTTTGTGGGAGTGACCCATAATGTTGGCATAGATTGAGTGGTCCTGAATGACCAGGTTTCTCCTAGTGATGAACCTAAATGTTCTTTTTAAAGGTGAGAATCACATCATCTATTTCCCAAATAAGTTTTTGGTTTTCTCTTGGTATCTATTTTGGGTGTATTTATGGGCTCTTGAGTAAAACGTTTCCCCACTAGACTATGGTTCTTGATGGATATATAGAAATTATAGCTATTTTAGGGAGGATATTTCCAAAAATAGTTATAGGTTTATCTATTTATGTTTTTTAGGTGTTATCTTAGGGTATGGATCTCATAGTGTAGGTTTATTTGAAGGACCATGATCATCTAATTTGGACTTTTTCAGAATGGATCACTTATGATAAGTGGAATATATCTGGGTTGCTTTGTGTTCTTGGTGCTTCTTTATAAATTTATCATCAATTTCTTTCACAAAATGGAGATAAAAACACAACAATGTTTATTTTAGAAATTGATGAAATTTTTTTTGGGATTAAAAATGTGGATGTGGTATTTTTTTAATATCATGACTAATAAGGACATGTTTACCTTGTTCCTATAGTTGGTTACGAGGGTATATACTTTTTGTATAGAGATGAGGAAATATGAAGTAGAACTTTAATAAATTCTACTTAGTATCACTCCAGGAATTAGCATATAATCTTCACGTTCATCTCAATATAATACTTTTACATGGATATATTGTTACCATCAAATAATCATATGGAATGGTTTTGAAGGAGGGGGGAATAATTCCCCCACAAGAGGTGTTCTTGGAAGAAAACCATTTCAAGATTTATATTTTTGGTTCATGGTTTCATTTTTTTCTAAGAATATGGATGAATTTTATGTGTGTAAAAGGTAATTTTTGTTTATGTTTGTTGAGAACCACTTGAATTATTAATATTCTTATACCAAGGTGATGCTTTGGTAAATGAATTAGTTGATTTTTCTTTTGATTTAATGGAGAGTCAGGGGAGGAATTTCAGGTGTGTGTGGTGAAAGGGAATATTTTATTACTGTATGGTTATTTCCTAAGTTCACTTAGAGCCCAAACCAAAAGAAGAAAAGTAATTGTGTGCGAGGATGTGTCATTTTTTCATACAAGGTTGTCTTATGTTCCTTGTAATTAGTAGATCAAGTTGTTTTATTTTAAAGGATGAAAATGATTAAGGGTGGGGTATATGTAGAAACCCATATTGTTTACTTGAATGAGACTTAGAAATTTTTTGATTTTTAAAGTCTATAGACCCTAAAAAATAAAATTCATAATTTCATCAAAGTAAATAACCATAATTTTTTTTACAATTGTTACATTGGTCTCAAAACATGGTTTTCACCTTTGGTTTAAATTTTGATAATTTTCTAATCTATATGAATTTAATATAATAAAACATATTTATTGGTAAAAAATATTTATTTTAGAGGTGAAAACATTAATATCATCTAAATAGAATATTGGAAAAAAATTGACACCATGATTCTGTCTAAAATGAGGTTATTTTATTAGATGAGGTATACGTTATCCAATTATGTGGGTATCCACATACCAAGTAGTTTTTAGTCTTTAATTAAAACAATGGTTAATTTAAACGTCAGCTGATAAAAATAAATATTATTTTATTGGAGATTTGATGTTGGCATGGCCACATGGTGATGATATTGTGAATTAGAGGATATTTAGAGTGTTTGTTTCAATAGTGTTACTTACCCATTCTTAGATGAATCAAATTAGTGTCTTAGGATTGAAATTCAATGGTGTATTAATGGTTGTTTATGCCTATTTTTAATAAGGAATAATTATAGTGGTATAAAAATTAAAATGGTAGGAATATTATTTTATATAATGGGGAAATTTATTAGTGGATACTCTATAAATTTTTCTCAAAGTAAATATTAGTTTTTCTTTATTGGGAGTAAGAAGTTCTATAAAGATTTATTCATGTAGATAAGGAAACTTAGATTAACGAAAATCAAACCATTCATTCCAAAATTGATTGAGTGTTGATGTGATAGTGTCTACACCACAAGGTATGAAATTTTATCATTTTTTATTATTTCAATGTTATTTATATCACCCCACAATGATTCAATTCCTCTTAAAATTACATTTGAAAAAATAAGTTATAAAGGGATATATAAAATGTGTTGAATAATCAAATTTTTGTTTGACTATAACAAAAATAGGATTTTTACACAATAAATTGACATGACAATAAAATTTGATTTATCTTCTGCTAATTTTATGTGAGAATTTCCTTACTTTGCAATTATGAACAACCTGAAACTATTTGTGTGTATCCATAATTGGTAAACCTGTGATTAATGTTTTATTATCATCATAGTATAGTTTCATGAAGAAAATGAATAATTTTATGGTTATTGTTATTATTTTGTCTAACCAATTCTTCATTTAATGATTATATAATTTTTCATAGAATAAGGAATGTTTTTTTGAATAAGGATTCCTTAAATAACAAAACAATATTAAAAATATTTAAAATAGTAAAAACTTATTTTAAAAAAATTATGATAATTTTTGATGAATTTTATTTATAAATTATTCTATTTATTAGTTGATATTAACATAAGATCATAGATGGATGTTACATTAATTTTCGGTTTTAATTCAATTAAGAATTTTATCACAACTATATTTTTTTTGAATTATAGTACTTTGTTTATTACAATTATATTGAAACATGACTTACTTATATTGATTAATAATATTGAAATTATTATTATTATTATTATTATTATTATACTCACAGGATTAGGATTATTTTATGATTAATGATGGTTAAATAATAAAAATGGTGAAATAATGGTATATATATAATCAATTATTATTATTTACATTCCCCACTTCCCATGTTCATCAATTAATGTAAAGGTGAATACCACCTTGGGTGATTGAGCTTCCCAACAACGACCAATTTTTGTCTTTATTCATATTTACTATTCATTTCATGGTTTATTTTTTTTAGCATGAAAATGGAGAATATTTGATTTATTGTGTTCAAATTTTAATTAGTGGTTCATAGATATAATGGGATAGTAATGATGAATGATGGAGATGATTGATTTTGGAGTAGTTCCATTAAGTTTCAATGAAGTTCCAAGGGAAATGGAATCATCCAAAGTTAGAGATGTAGCTAGAGATAAAAGTGACAATGTCGTTCATGAAATGGAAAAAATGTTCTTATTCAAGGAGTTTTTTGACTTCACAATATAAATTCATCAATCACATTACATTTATGTTACCAATTTCAAATTGTGAATTTTAATTAATGTCATATGACATGTAATCCTAAAAATCTCATTGTGCGACTCTAACTCAAAGGTGATAGGATTTATCATTATTTTAAATATCACACACTATGTTTTGTGGATCAGATTCAAAATATAATGGGACTGAGTGCCTTGGAATGTACTTCTTGTACACACATGGTCAATTTTATGAATTGACAAGTTTTATGTACTTCTACATATAGTGTCCCTTCTTTTTATTACATTCCTATTACATCATTTTAAAGATAAAGAACATAATAGATTTAAAAATAAAGGATCAAGAGATTTAGTTTCTTGGGGAAATTAGGACCATACATAAGTTTTACATAATAAAAAATAAAAAAATTATTTATTGAATTATTTTTTAGTTTCTTATTGGTATTTTCATTCTCCTTAGTACAAGTAATCACATGATGATATACATCAAAAAGGGGTGAGCTAAAAGCCCGGTAAGAGGATAGATAAGAACATGAATCAATATAACATGGGGTGATCATATTAATCATCATAATAACATAATAATTGTATCATAATACTTTTATGAATAATTAGATAAAGGAATGGAATGTGGAAATGCATTAAAATGATACATCATGTCTTAGTGGTCAAATACCACACATAGTTGTGAACAAATCAAGCATCATGTACAAGAATATTTCACTTTATCTCATGAGATTAATCACATTACCAAATTTATTAGAGCGCTATATAATTTTTATTGCACCCATTAAATCATAACATTTACATGTGTTATATAATTCCAGGTGTACCTGTCACATCATAACATTTACATTATCATGTATGCGACAAAGAACGTATATCAATCTTGGACAAAAAATATCCCATAGATAGGAATAGGTTTAATTTCACAAATAATATAATAATAAAGTTTGTGATTTCCAAATTATATAAGGAATAATATACTTGTAATAATAATAATCAATCTTGATTTAAGAAGAAAAACTCTCACGAGGAGTCAAAGATGTATTTTTGGAAAGAATAGTTCTTTTGGAAAAATATTTGCATTTTTTATATAACCAGATTGGAAACATGTATATCCAAAAAATAAAAGGGAAATATAAATAAATTCTATTTAAATAACATTAATGTAAAATCCAAACTGAAAATGTAGTGAAAGATGAAAAACCTAAAGGAAGAGAGTTGGGTTCAAGAATTCACCTTACCTTATTTTTGATCATTTTATTCTCTTTAATATCATAGATAATAAAATTAAATTCATTAATTAACAAATAAAAAACATTTTATACCTGAATTTGTTTCAATATAGTTTTATTATGTTAATTTATGGGCTTTTTGATGGGTTATATAGTTTAATTTCATCGTTCACGAGCATTCATTTTCTTGATTTTAATGATCGGTTGGCTTGTTAATAAGTAATGATGTTTATGTAAAATTAGAATAATTATAAATAATTGTAATTATAGGTTGTTAATGACCATAAATAATTTTAAAATGGTTATATATATAATTTTTTTATATTGTATGAGGATGAATCATTAAATAATAATTATTGATAATCATTTAGTTTATTATGACATTTGTTTGATCATCACAAACTAGATTTATTTCATTTTTATTATTGAGTATATATGTTAGTTCTAGAAAATAAAAAGGGTTATAAAATACACTTTACAATATATTTCTAACCATTTTAATTATTTTATGGCCATACTTGATGTTGATGTTAGAAAATGAAAACATGTCATCCTTGAAGGTGATAAAACAACACCTCACAGACAATGTTTCAAGTTTTAGAATAAATGAGATAAAGAAAAGAGTTTGATGAGGGATATTTAATTGAAATAATATAATTATAGTATATAAAATATATTGGAGTTATCATTCATATTTGGATAGATTAGGTTTGGAGAGAATGAGAAAATAAAAAGATATTTAAAGAAATTAAAAGTAAAAGAAATAGGATTTTATCTATTGAATTATTCTTTATGAGAACCTCCTTAAGGAACCTATGTTTGGTATTTTTTTGAGACCAGAACCTCCTATATGTGGGGAAGGATCTTGGGAATAGGTTTTGGTAGAATTTTGACAAGTCAAAAATCTTGGAAGGTGTGAGGAGAAGAGGTGGTGATGGGTGATATTTATAGTTGACGAGGGAGGTGTTTTCTCATTATTTTAACCATTAGTTTATTATTTTGGATCAAGAGTATGAATATTTTTACAATTATAACTAAATATATTAAAATAAATAATTATTATTTTATATTACAGGCTTAAATTATCTATACATCATCTATGACTTAAGAATTCATTAATTTTGTTTTTATCGTAAATTATCGTATTTTAGTATTAAAAAAAATCATGTATTTTAGAAAATTCCAAAAAATTAACCCTAATGATTTATCAATATATAGAATTAAAAAATGATATTGATTTTATAAAAATAATTTTATAATTATGAGAACTTTAATTTTTAATTAAAATCATCATTTACTTGAAAAATAAAGATTTTAAAATTATAAATGATTTTAAAATACTTTGAAAAATTAATTAATGTCTCCTAAAATAATATTAAAATAAAAAGACAAAAAAATATGAATTTATTAATATATTTTATGAAAATTAATTTTCTTTTTAATTATTAAATTAATCCTAAATTATAATTAAATATTTTTTATTTATAAAAGTACTAATAATTAATTAATAATTTTTAAAATATTTATTTACCTATACTATGATATAATTATGTCATACTTTTAATTTATAATATGCCTAAATTTTATTTATAATTTCATGGGTGATGTTACTATTCATTTGGTCGGTTTACTATTTATAAGGTTCTGATTACTATTCCTAATGTCAAGTTACTATTTCATCCGTATAGGTTACTTAACTTATAGAAATAATTCTTATTTCATTAATTATTAATTTATAAGGAATGATTTGTGTTATCTATGTGATTATATGTGGTTTATACTATATGAAATAATTTTAATAAGGGTATCTAAATTGATAAAATTTTGGGTTGTTACATTCTTCCCCCCTTCTGAAATTTCACCTTCCAAATTTCATTTTACATTTTAAGTTGAAAACGGGTGAGGTTACCTCTGCTTCATTTCTTCTCCCAATTCCCATGTTGCCTCTATGTAACATATAATTCTACTATAGTACTTTGACTAGGTGAGTAGTTTTGTTGCATATAACTTTATCACTATGGTCTAGGATCTTCACTGGTTGCTCCTTGTAATAAAAATCATTTTCCAACTATACCACCTCTGGAATTAGTACATGTGAGGGATCTTGTATGAAATTCATCAATATGGATATGTAGAATACGTAATGTACTTGAGACATGATAGGTGTAACTGCCAGTCGATAGGCCAAAACTCCGAATCAATCAAGAATCTCGAAGGGGATGATGTAACTAGGAATCATCTTTCCTTTCTTCCCAAATATCATGATCATATTATGATGCACCCAATTTGTGTATACATTTCCATATATATAATTGAAGATAAAAACATGTTTTCAAAAAATATCTGTTGTTTCATGAACATATTATTTGATTTTGGTGATTATGTTTACTTTCAGAAGCTTTCTGACTAAATACATGAATCAAGGGAAGTGTGTGAAAATTTTGAAACTACACGGAGTGTACTTATATACATGCCGTGTACATCCAGATAGGGACACGGACCGAAGGATGGATTACACGCCCATGTCACCAGGCAGAAGATACACCCCGTGTGAGGCGGCGTTACATGCCGTGTACTACTTTCTAGAAGCAGTGGTTGCTGAGAAAAGTCCACATGCCCATGTGGTCGTTGAAGGAGACACGGCGTGTTTGAATTTCTACACGCCGTGTCTGCTATTATCGAAGGGTTTGGCGGCCAAACTTATGATACTACACTCTATGTATGGTGTCTCTACACGCCATGTACACCCAACCACCAGGAGGCTCCATGTTCAACAGTCAAAGATGGCATGTTAGGCCACCTGCCAGCGGAGAAATTGGCGCCAAAGTGCGTTGACGAAAAGTACACGACGTGTACTTTCTATACACTTCATGTACTTTACTTTTCTATAAAAATAGGCCTTGGCCTACGGATTTTGAAGTTCGAAACCATTGGAGGAGAGAAGAAGCTATGCTGCTACTATTCCCGAGCCACCGTGGTGCCATAGTTCCACTATTCCACCTTCTGACACCCTACCTCAACGCTTACACGATGAATCTGTCAGGTATCACATGTGTCGTTTCTCTCCCACTTTCTATGTGTAACTAAACCCCTCGTGTTGGGACTGTGGATGAAGGGGTCATAATTTGAATGTTGTTTTATATAGTTGTGTTTCATCGTTGTAATTCATCTTACTCTTCTTAATCTACTGTTAAATATTACTGTAAATTTTGAGCTGGACCAAGGGAAGAATTCTAAGAGATACAAAAGAAAAGTAATGGTGAAAACATTCATGACCATTGGAAGAATTTCACCGATTCAAATAATGGACTGAACTTAATAAAGAATTAAGAACACTGACTACCGGACCAAGGAGTCAACTGCTCTAATTCCAAACAAGAGGAACCGGACCAAGGAAATATTGTAACTAAATGAAATCCAGAATGATTGAATTATTATGAAAAAAACCATTTAAACAATCTGCATAAGAACTCCTTAATAACCACAGCCCCGACACGTCTTTTCTTCCTGTTTTAAAAACTCTTTAAATTTACCCATTGTTTTCTTTCAAACTGTATTCATTTCTTCAATGTAAATCAATTTAGTTTCAATCAAAACCCAAAATCAACCCAATCGATTCTAAATTCTGCATACTTCACCTAATTAAGTATTAACTCAATTGAATTCACGCACGCCATAGTTACCTGTGGATCGACCCCTAACTTATTCTGTACTAAAGTTCTAAAGAATGGGTAACTAATTTGGGACGCATATAACTTCAATAAAAGACAAGTGAGACCAAATTTTGGCGTCGTTTCCAGGGACACGTTTGGTTTTAGTGCTAAGATTTTAATTGTGTTAATATTTGATTTAAGTGAAAATAAAAATAAAAAATTATCAAAAATCTCTTTTCTAATCCCATTTCAAATTTTCTATTTTGTTTTTCCCTTTTATGCCTGGTTTTCGTTTTTGTGTTGTGCAGATCTTGAAGTGTATGTTTAGACATCTTACACGATCCAGAAGCACCGAGTCTTCAGAATTAGTTCTGCTTGACCCGGAAATCAAACGAACCTTGCTTTATCATCGGCGTACACGAACAGAAACTCACAACCATTAACCACAACCCACGGTGAACAAGGAAGAGGGAGAACCAGCCATAGATGCTCCGACTGAGGATCAGTACCAGGTTCAGCATCCTCCCGTTGCTGGTCTACCAGAGCAACCTCCTGGAGCCTTCATGGAATTACTCCTAAGGGATTACCAACGGCCACCGCAGCAACTCTTCCCACGGCCATACTTCGCCCCTCCGGAGCAGTTCATGCAAGCTCCAACCCTTCAGCAGAAACCTCCAAGACGTACCCTTATGGAGTACGGTCTTCCTTCAATCCATGGAGCTGATACAGGTATCGTTCGTCCCCAGATCTAGGCTCCACACTTTTAGATCAATCTTGCTATCATGCAGCTAATCCAGAACAAAGTTCAATTTGGAGTTTGGGCCAGCAAGGACCCGAACGCTCATCTATCCAACTTTCTGGAGATCTGTGACACCTTCTGGTACACTAGCATGTCCGAAGACGCCATCCGACTTCGCCTATTCCCCTTTTCTCTATGGGACAAGGCAAAATAATGGATCAAGGGGCTACCACAACGATCTATCCTCGCCTGGGAGGAGCTAGCCCAAGAGTTCTTGTCCACTTACTTTCCACCATCGAAGACGGTGACACTCCGGAATGAGATCCATAATTTCCAGCAGCACGACTCTGAGTCGTTGTACGAGTCCTGGTAACACTTCAAATAAATTCTATAAAAATGCCCCCACCACGGACTTTCACTATGGATGCAAGTCCAGACCTTATTCGGAGGACTTACCATGAATACCAAGTTCGTGGTGGACGCTACTGCTAGAGGCACAGTGATGCGGAAACCCCCTGAAGAACTATTTGAACTACTGGAAGACATGTCAGCCAACAGCTTCCAGTGTCACTCCGAGTAGGGGACTCAAAAGTGAGGTATGCACAACATTGACGCTACCACTATGTTAGCTACTCAGTTGGACACTATGTCCAAGAAAATCGACGCATTGAACCTCAAAGGAGCATCTCAAGTTCATGCAGCGAACCATCCAGCATGTGGCGACTGTTGTAACGCCCCGACCCCAGCTACCCAGAGTCGGTGCATTACTTCGTAACATTGGCATGATCACAAAAGATCAAGTCTCGAAAGACCGATTAGTTTAGTAGCCTTAGAAACACTAGATACATTCATAAATGTTACATTACATCATAAAGTGAAAAACTGATAACAAAGTCTTCATAGTCCACACTCATATCCTCTTCTGACTATCCCTGCAGGTCATTCATAAAATACTTCTTCACATCCTGGAAAATATTAAAACATTTAAAGGGGTGAGCTCAGATGCTCAGTAAGGATAACAATATAGCGGAAGCTTTCATCAATAAACATAAACATTTAAGGCAATGTATAACTAAAACAAAAGCCTTTTAAACATGAACTTCAACATAATATGGCAAAAGTAAAATGAGATAATTCCATTCACTTCTTCACATGGATATTCTACTGGTCGAATAATCACATGCAATATCAATAACCACTTTCATAATGAGGGAATGTATAATGCCAGACATTCTGAAACACTTTGTCAAGGCCTCGGCCAAGACGTCTAAAATGATTAAGGCCTCGGCCAAAACCATAAATCAAATTGGGAAAGGGCCTTAGCCAATTCCACGTCTATTTGTCTCATGAGACCTACCGATGCATCGAGGAGCTATAGCGGGCTCCACCTGTCACTTATTAAGTCCAATACATTCCTCATATGAATAGGTTTAAACATATCATAAACCATAACATAATCGTATCACATAAAACATGCATAAAGGAAACATAACATTTCCACATTTCAATCACAAGATATCAATACAACACATTGATATAATAAAAACGCTTTCAAAACCATTTTCAATACCAAAATAAAAGAAAGTTAAAACTTTGTATTTATTTTTCATCAAAAAAAAATGATGGCTTGTAGAGGAAGCCGAAACTCAAATAATGGTCACGGTGGCGGAGAAGTCGTTGTCACCGCATATGTACGGAAATAAAAACATTCCCTTTTTTTCATTTAGTAAAACGCTTCGTATAAAAAGATTCTTTTTGAATAAACGTAAAAGTCAAAGGGGTTTATACACTGTACAAAAGAAATTTGTGTATAAAACAAAATATGCCTCAATGAATGGAGATTGAGACGAAGTCCCTTAAAAAGATAATTTTTAAATAAAATATATCTATTATGTGTATTCACTATATGTACACATAAAGAAAGTATAAATACAATATACGACATAATAATATCATGACATAATTTGAAAGTAGGAGATTAACCCAAAGAATGGAAGTTGGGTTATGAAATTCCCCTACCTCGTGTCTGACTTGACTCAACCGTTCTTTAACCTCCTGAATAATAAACTAGAGTTAATATATAGCTTATTAAGAACCATTTTCAATTTCATTATCCTTTTTATATCACTTATTACAATGATATGAACATTCTGTAGTTATTTAAGTTAATAACGGTCGTTTTGTCGATCTTAGGTACTTGAGTCAAAAATAAACTTATTATAATTACAAGTTGTTCATATGGTGAAATATCTATTATATCCAGAATTATATTCATGATTTAGATATCATATATATCATATATATACAGTATATATATTCATTTATAATATTACGTAACATTTAGAGGTAAGAAATGAAATGCACCGTTTATAGAGATGGTAAGTTGTACGTGCGCATGAACGCTACTTTCATTTCTATTTCGTATTTAATGGAATGAAATCATAATGATATAAATGTATTCTAGTATAATATAGTGTATAATACCATTTACTCCATCCTTTATACATCCCACATATGCATTAACGATTCAAATCACTTTGAGGGGGCGGTAGTCCGCACTTCCTAAAATGAAATTATCGCGTTTACCCATAATGGAAATCATAAAGTATGCCATAAATGAGAAAAACATAAGCATAAGTAAAACATAAACATATTATATATCATATATAAATATAGTGACATCTTAATGGCCACCTTTGAAGGTGTTATATGAGTGTTGAACAATCATCGTTTCGTGAGGCAGAAATTCGCCATCCACATAAACCGTATGTTCTTTAACCATTAGATGTAGGTGTGTGTAAGTGTAGATCGAATACATTTTATAAAAATATACTAGTATATTGAGGATACTGGTGTTGTTACAAAATAAATGAATAAAAAGAGTTTATGGGGTTGGAGAAGAAAAATAAAACAAAATAACATAAGAGAAGACATTACCTCAAAATCGGGTAACTCTTTTTGATTTGAGCCAAAGGCTTCCTTGGGAAGAGTTCTACCCAAAGTGAGGCTTCTAGGAGTAAGATGGGGAAGTTGGGAGAGTATTTGTGCAGAGTTTGGCCGAGCCAAATGGCTTGAAAGTGTGAATGAGGTGGTAGAGGTGGGGGCCTTTTATAAGTGGAGAGGAGGGGCACTCTTGGAAAGTAAAGAAAAGTCACTTTATTATAAAATGAGTTTCGGATTTCAGAGGTCCCAAACTTATATAATTAAAGGATAAGGTGATAAGGGTTCTAAATATACCCATACAATAGTATTTGGACAAGTGTAAGACTTGGATTTTACATTATCTTTTCATTTTATTAAAATCGTTAAATAATGCGGTCATCGCTGCATCATCATGATGTCATAAATAATTTAATTTATTTAATGTCTAAAAATTATAAAAAAATACTATGATGTAGGAAATATTTTTAGCTTTCCAATGACTATTTATAGTCAAAAATATGAATTTTATAACCCCATGTAAAAATTGTTTTAGTAAAACATTTCATGTTTGTGTCATTTTATACTTTAACATTAAATAAAAGGTATTTATGTCATTTTCCAACTAAACTGGCTCCATGGGGTCCCCAAGTTGACCCATGGATTGTCTTGGTCGTCCATGGCACATCCAATGAGGGTAGGACATGTTTCAAGCTCATCTCATATTATTAAAACATTATTTTTACCTTAAACTACACTAATTACCTCTAATCGCGATTAAGAACTTAAAAGTTACTATTCACCAAAAATTATTTTAATCTCATTGAACCACATTTTACTTCTTAATGAAAACCATGTATTTCGGATTTTTGAAAATTAAATCACAGAAGTGGTAATATTTCATTTAAACGAAAAATCAGTTATTTAACTACCACTTAGTGGTTTCACTATTCATCAAAAATTGAAGTTTTTCAGAATAATGCCAAAATTTCACCCTAATCTATAATTGATATTACGAATTCAAAAATGATGTCTATTTTACAAAATTCCAATCATATAATTTGCATTAATTAATTTTATAATTAATTCCCGCTGTCACAACAAATAGCGTGTTTTTAAGAAACAATTTATATCAAAAGATTGACAATTGTTTATGTCCAATTTTAAAGTGAAATTAATTCTAATGACCACCATTGGATAAAATAGTAAAAATATATTCTAATTATACTTTAAAACCACTCAATACTATAATTTATCACTATAAAATACTTTGATTAAAAAAGTTGTTTTTAAGTATTTTTCACTATTCATAAAAATTGGATGTTCTAAAAAAATTACAAAAAATTCAACTTTGGATAATTTAGATATTACGAATACAAAAATGAAGTCCATTTTGAAATATAAAATTTCTATAATTTTAAAAAGTGGTTATTACTATTCATAACAGCTACTTTGATTAGTCGCGGTGTTTTAAAACTCGAAGTTGCGTACAATGCAAGCTATTGTATTATTGAATGAGAAGCGTATCATGGAAGCTCAGGGTGTTACATTCTCCCCTACTTCAATAAATTGCGTCCTCACAATTTGAAATTTTGTCTTTGAAAATAAAAGGTTGAAAATAGAAAATACCTTTGTGGAAAACCCACATCGAAAATAATATTAATAAAATTTAGCCTTATAAGAGGGAAATGGAAATAAGAAAGTCACCACCAAATTATGATCTCGATAAGGAGAACATTGGTGGCAATTAGAGACATATAATTGGAGGAAAAACGTAAATATTTGTAGGGAGTGATTGAGGTCATCAATCACAATCAACTGTCAAATTGAGGGCCTCAAAGCCTTCAATCTATGTTGATTTAAAATATCATCAGTTCAACAAGACATAAGGTATTAGAATAACACATTTTTTTGTTTTAATATCCCTTTACTAAAGTTTAAGAATTAATTCATTCATTGAATAAGAGATAGGTATATATATATTTGTGCTTGACAATTAGAGTTTCAACCTTCAACTCATCCTTCACTCAAAAAGATAATAGAACTCAAAAATATTATACTTATCCTAATTGTATAAGGTTCCAAATGTTAACACATACCATTTAGATTAGTATAATTATTTTGTAATAACCAGGGACTTCCTGTAGGCTAGTGGTATGAAATAAAGGCATGTCACACTATGATTGTGGGTTCGATTCCTGCAGCTTTGTCCGACGCGACGGGTTATGCCCCACCCTGCAGGTTGTCCTTTTCCTAAAACTATAGTATTATAATATTCCAAAAATAATCTTCATAAATTTTTTAACCTTAAACAACACTATCCAAAGATCAATTTAATCTACTCCAACCTTTATAGTAATTCAAAATATCTCTGTCCAGACTTTCTCTAAAAGGTCTCTTAATTCCAAAATCAATTTATCAGATTCCCCAAACAAAGTAAAGTTTCTCTTATTGTCACATACTAAAAATATAATTACCTTCATCATATTAAAACCTTACTGAAATCAACAAGTACTGCAGTATAATCCTTATATATATATCACATTATTCTAATAACCAGAATATAATCCATGAGTCCAAAAGCACCAATACATTAGTTATTCTGCTTCAACTGTAGTAACATCATAAGATTGTCCTTGATCCCTTGGCCTTTTCTGAGGTAAGTTTCCCTGATGCTTAGGACATTCATTTGCATAATGACCCATTTCTCTACAATTGTAGCATTCAACTTTGATAGCCTCTTTCTTTCCCTTGCAATCACGAGCCTGGTGACCCTTTTCTCCACATTTGTAACAAACTCTCATTCCTTTGAGGCAAGTATCAGGGTGATTCTTCCCACAATTATCACATAATGGAAAATACTATTTTCCCTTTTCCCTTTATCTGTCTCTTGTTCCACCGTTCTCTTCTTCTCTAGCTTTACTTTGTTTTCATAAGACTTAGAGAATTCCTTTTCGGTCTTGATAGCACATGAGACTATATCCTCGTATGTTGAGAAAGATTGTGATACTAAATCTTGACGGAGAAATGGTTTTAACCCATCAAAGAAACGACCAATATTACTCCTTGGGTTACGTATATAATCGGAAGCATGCCTCGCTAACCTTGAAAATTTAGCCTCATACTTTGCGACATTCTCATCCTCCTTCTGCCTCAGACTCAGAAATTGCCTTTCCATATCTTCTCGATGGTCACGAGGAAAGTATTTTTCTAAGAAAAGCTCTTTGAACTCCCTCCATTCCATATTCGATACGTCATCATCTTCCTTTTTGTTTTGAATCAACGACCACCACTGATCGGCATCTCCAGTGAGGCGGTAAACTGCCATGACAACCTTCTCCCTTTCGCTACTCCCCAAGGCATGGAATATTTTCTCTAAGGAGTTTATCCATTGCTCAGCTACTAATGTATTTGTACCCCTATTAAATGTTGGTGGTTGTTGCCTCTTGAAGCGGTCTAACATTGATCCTCCACGTTGCGGATCAGGGTGCTCCATACGAGTAAGGTTATTATTCATAACCTGAGTGAGTTGTCCCAGTATGGTAATAAGTTGATCAGCACCAGTTGTATATCTAGATCCACAATAATTATCTTGAGCAGGAGGGAAATCCCTACACGGAGTGCGTGCATTGATACGGTTTCAATTCCTTCTACTAGGCGCCATTTCTAAACAATGTCATAAACTAGATTAGTTTATGAATCAAAATACATAATTACATACTTGTAAAATACTTAACATAAATTGAACTATTTATGGATATAATCCATAATCATAAAAAGGTTTTATTTGAGGAAGTATATACTCATAACCGTTCATAGTGGTTTGTAAAGAAAATGGGAATTATCCTAAGCATATCCCCAGGGAGTGTCGTAACCAAGAGTGCAGCAAGGCCCGTTGTCGTGCACCAGTTCCCGTTCGAGTCTAGCTCAAAGCGGTGTTTTCAGGTTTTACCCCTAGGTACATCTGTGCCAGTGCCGCCTCTACCTGCTCGTATCCAGACAGGGATGTATTGCTCAGAAAACTCACAACAACTCTACAATACCAAAATTCTAGGAAGTTCTTCTATACTAATCCTCAAAGTCTATCTTCGGGCTATGTGATCTAATCAGAGTTTATCTAAATCTATCTTCCAAGGTTAGTACTAAACTGCCTCTGATACCAACTGTAACGCCCCGACCCCAGCTACCCAGAGTTGGTGCATTACTTCGTAACATTGGCATGATCACAAAATATCAAGTCTCGAAAGACCGATTAGTTTAGTAGACTTGAAAACACTAGATACATTCATAAATGTTACATTACATCATAAAGTGAAAAACTAATAACAAAGTCTTGATAGTCCACACTCATATCCTCTTCTGACTATCCCTGCAGGTCATTCATAAAATACTTCTTAACATCCTGGAAAATATTAAAACATTGAAAGGGGTGAGCTCAGATGCTCAGTAAGGATAACAATATAGTGGAAGCATTCATCAATAAACATAAACATTTAAGGCAATGTATAACTAAAACAAAAGCCTTTTAAACATGAACTTCAACATAATATGGCAAAAGTAAAATGAGATAATTCCATTCACTTCTTCACATGGATATTCTACTGGTCGAATAATCACATGCAATATCAATAAACACTTTCATAATGAGGGAATGTATAATGCCATACATTCTGAAACACTTTGTCAAGGCCTCGGCCAAGATGTCTAAAATGATTAAGGCCTCGGCCAAAACCATAAATAAAATTGGGAAAGGGCCTCAGCCAATTCCACGTCTATTTGTCTCATGAGACCTACCGATGCATCGAGGAGCTATAGCGGGCTCCACCCATCACTTATTAAGTCCAATACATTCCTCATATGAATAGGTTTAAACATATCATAAACCATAACATAATCGTATCACATAAAACATGCATAAAGGAAACATAACATTTCCACATTTCAATCACAAGATATCAATACAACACATTGATATAATAAAAACGCTTTCAAAACCATTTTCAATACCAAAATAAAAGAAAGTTAAAACATTTTATTTATTTTTCATCAAAAAAATGATGGCTTGTAGAGGAAGTCGAAACTCAAATAATGGTCACGGTGGCGGAGAAGTTATTGTCGCCGCATATGTACGGAAATAAAAACATTACCTTTTTGTCATTTAGTAAAACTCTTCGTATAAAAATATTCCTTTTGAATAAACGTAAAAGTCAAAGGGGTTTATACACTGTACAAAATAAATTTGTGTATAAAACAAAATATGCCTCAATGAATGGAGATTGAGACGAAGTCCCTTAAAAAGATCATTTTTAAATAAAATATATCTATTATGTGTATTAACTATATGTACACATAAAGAAAGTATAAATACAATATACGACATAATAATATCATGACATAATTTGAAAGTAGGAGATTAACCCAAAGAATGGAAGTTGGGTTATGAAATTCTCTTACCTCGTGTCTGACTTGACTCAACCGTTCTTTAACCTCATGAATAATAAACTAGAGTTAATATATAACTTATTAAGAACCATTTTCAATTTCATTATCTTTTTTATATCACTTATTACAATGATATGAACATTCTGTAATTATTTAAGTTATTAACGGTCGTTTTGTCGATCTTAGGTACTTGAGTCAAAAATAAACTTCTTATAATTACAAGTTGTTCATGTGGTGAAATATCCATTATATCAAGAATTATATTCATGATGTAGATATAATATATATCATATATATATAGTATATACATTCATTTATAATATTACGTAACATTTAGAGGTAAGAAATGAAATGCACCGTTCATGGAGACGGTAATCCGTACGTACGCATGAACGCTACTTTCATTTCTATTTCGTATTTAATGGAATGAAATCATAATTATATAAATGTATTCCAGTATAATATAGTGTATAATACCATTTACTCCATCCTTTATACATCCCACATATGGCATTAACGATTCAAATCACTTTGAGAGGGCGGTAGTCCGCACTTCCTAAAATGAAATTATCGCGTTTACCCATAATGGAAATCATAAAGTATGCCATAAATGAGAAAAACAGAAGCATAAGTAAAACATAAACATATTATATATCATATATAATTATAGTGACATCTTAATGGCCACCTTTGAAGGTGTTATATGATTGTTGAACAATCATCGTTTCGTGAGGCAGAAATTCGCCATCCACATAAACCGTATGTTCTTTAACCATTAGATGTAGGTGTGTGTAAGTGTAGCTCTAATACTTCTTATAAAAACATCCTAGTATATTGATGATACTGGTTTTGTTACAAAAGAAATGAATAAAAAGAGTTTATGGGGTTGGAGAAGAAAAATAAAACAAAATAACATAAGAGAAGACATTACCTCAAAATCGGGTAACTCTTTTTGATTTGAGCCAAAGGCTTCCTTGGGAAGAGTTATGCCCAAAGTGAGGCTTCTAGGAGTAAGAGGGGGAAGTTGGGAGAGTGTTTTTTCAGAGTTTGGCCGAGCCAAATGGCTTGAAAGTGTGAATGAGGTGGTAGAGGTGGGGGCCTTTTATAAGTGGAGAGGAGGGGCACTCTTAGAAAGTAAAGAAAAGTCACTTTATTATAAAATGAGTTTCGGATTTCAGAGGTCCCAAACTTATATAATTCGAGTATAAGGTGATAATGGTTCTAAATCTACCCATACAATAGTATCTGGACAAGTGTAAGCCTTGGATTTTACATTATCTTTTCATTTTATTAAAATCGTTAAATAATGAGGTCATCGCTGCATCATCATGATGTCATAAATAATTTAATTTATTTAATGTCTAAAAACTATAAAAAAAATACTATGATGTAGGAAATCGTTTTAGCTTTCCAATGACTATTTATAGTCAAAAATATGACTTGTATAACCCCATGTAAAAATTGTTTTAGTAAAACATTTCATGTTTGTGTCATTTTATACTTTAACATTAAATAAAAGGTATTTATGTCATTTTCCAACTAAAGTGGCTCCATGGGGTCCCCAAGTTGACCCATGGATTTTCTTGGTCATACATGGCACATCCAATGAGGGTAGTACATGTGTAAAGCTCATCTCATATTATTAAAACATTATTTTTACCTTAAACTACACTAATTACCTCTAATCGCGATTAAGAACTTAAAAGTTACTATTCACCAAAAATTATTTTAATCTCATTGAACCACATTTTACTTCTTAATGATAACCATGTATGTCAGATTTTTGAAAATCAAATCACAGAATTGGTAATATTTCATTTAAACGAAAAATCAGTTATTTAACTACCACTTAGTGGTTTCACTATTCATCAAAAATTGAAGTTTTTCAGAATAATGCCAAAATTTCACCCTAAGCTATAATTGATATTCCGAATTAAAAAATGATGTCTATTTTACAAAATTCCAAACATATAAGTTTCATTAATTAATTTTATAATTAATTCCCGCTGTCACAACAAATAGCGTGTTTTTAAGAAACAATTTATATCAAAAGATTGACAATTGTTTATGTCCAATTTTAAAGTGAAATTAATTCTAATGACCACCATTGGATAAAATAGTAAAAATATATTCTAATTATACTTTAAAACCACTCAATACTATAATTTATCACTATAAAATACTTTGATTAAAAAAGTTGTTTTTAAGTATTTTTCACTATTCATAAAAATTGGATGTTCTCAGAAAATTACAAAAAATTCAACTTTGGATAATTTCGATATTACGAATACAAAAATGAAGTCCATTTTGAAATATAAAATTTCTATAATTTTAAAAATTGGTTATTACTATTCATAACGACTACTTTGATTAGTCGCGGTGTTTTAGAACTCGAAGTTGCGTACAATGCAAGCTATTGCATTATTGAATGAGAAGCGTATCATGGAAGCTCGGGGTGTTACAACTGTGGTGATGACCACATCATGGGAGAATTCCCGGGTTCGACTGGAGGCCCTTCGACGAGCGAGGTGAGTTATGTTTACCAAAATCAAGGGCCCAACCAGTACCAGTAGTACCAGAACCCGGCTTGGCGAGATCAACAGAACACAGGCTGGGGCCAACAACAACAGAATCCTCTGCCCCAGAGACTGCCCAACTATAACCAGCCTCCATACTAGAACCAATTCCAAAGTCCACAGCAACCCCAGATGGGTCCTTATCAGTAAAAAGGGTATCAAAACCCCTGTGCACAGCAGCCACGACAGCCACCTCCTCCATCGGCTCAACAACCACCTCAGTAGGAGAACACTTCAAGGTTAGAGGATCTGATGACTAAATTCATATCTACTACTGAGACTCAGTTCCAGAATCAGGAAGCTTTGATTCGAGGCTTGGAGAATCAGATTGGCCAGCTGGCAAACCAACTTTCAGGGAGACATCCCAGTACACTACCAGGGAACACCGAAAAGAACCCAAGGGAGTAGGCCAATGCTATCATGCTCCGGAGTGGAAAAGAGCTCCAACAGAACCAGTCAGCACAGAAAGGTGCATCCACACCCACTGTTGATGAAAAAGGTACCAATACCAACCCCTCCTCATCCAAAATCCCTCAGAAGGAGGCTTTTCTGAATAAAGAAAATAAGTAATCCAACCATTCAAGTCTGCCTTACCCTTTCCGGAAATATTGAAGCAGAGGAAGCTGGACCACCAGTCCATCAAATTCAAGGATGTGTTCAAGAAGCTACATATCAACATCCCATTTGCAGAGGCCCTAACTCAGATTCCCACCTATGCCAAATTAATGAAAGAAATTCTCTCGAATAAGAGGAAGATGAAGGATTTGGGCGTTATTGCACTAAAAAAGGAGTGCTTCGTAGTGGTTCAACATTCCATTCCTCCCAAACTCCAAGATCCAGGTAGTTTTACCATTACTTGTACTATTGGATCCTATGAGTTTGGGAAGGCCCTCTGCGACTTAGGGGCCATCATAAACCTCATTCCCCTCATAGTTTTCAAGAAGCTGGGACTCAACGAGATCAAGCCTACCTGTGTATCCCTTCAACTTGCTGATCGATCCATCAAACACATGAAGGGACTACTAGAGGACGTACTGGTCAAGGTGGGTAGGCTGATTCTCCCTACTGATCTCATCATCCTCAACATGGGGGATGACCATGAATCACCTCTTATACTTGGAAGACCTTTCTTGGCAACTGGGAAGGTACTGATCGATGTGCACCAAGAGGAGCTTATTTTTTGGGTAAGTGATGAAAGAGTTTCCTATAACATCCTCAAAGCTGTCAAACATGATTTCTTATTAGATCATGAGGATTGTTATGAAGTGTCCACCATGGTTAATCATTTTAGAAAAAAATGGGATGATCTGGTATGTTCTTTTATTTCAAATAATTTAACTATTCCAGAAATTCTATTAGAAGAAGCGCCAGAAGACTTGCAATTCATAAAAGGCCAGGGCGACCACTATTGGAAGCGTGCAGTTGTTCCTGATAGTTTGGAATGAGACGAGGTGTAGCCACTTGTGCCTTTGATTTTAAAGGCACCTGAATTTGAACTGAAGCATCTTCCATATTCTCTCAAGTATGGGTATTTAGGACCTAATCAAACTTTTAATGTTATACTTAATGCAGAACTATCACAGGAGCTGGAAGATGCACTTATTCAGGTTCTAAAACAGCGGAAGCATGTTATTGGGTGGACAGTCACTGGTCTGAAGGGAATCAGCCCTACCATTTTCACTCACAAGGTGCTACTTGAAGAAGGTGACAAGTAATCTCAGCAACCACAACAGCGCTTGAATCCTCCCATGAAGGAAGTTGTCAAAAAGGAGGTGATCAAATTATTGGATGCAGGCATCATCTATCCCATCTCGGATAGTCTGTGGGTGAGTCTTCTCCAAGTGATGCCCAAAAAGGGGGGTATCACTATGATTTCAAATGAAAAGAACGAGCTCATTCCTACACGCACTATCACGGGCTGGAGAGTCTGTGTGGATTACACAAAACCTAAACGATGCCACAAGAAAGGATCATTTCCCCTTTCCATTCATGGATAAAATTCTAGAGAGACCAGTAGGGCACAACTTCTATTGCTTCCTCGACGGTTTTTCCAACTATAACCAAATCTCCATTACTCCAGAAGATCAGGAAAAGAGCACATTCACTTTCCCCAACGACACATTTTCTTATCGAAGGATGTCTTTCAGCATGTGAAATACCCCCGCCACCTTCCAGCGTTGTATGCTGGCCATCTTCCACGATATGGAGGAACGAATCCTGGAGGTATTCATGGATGATTTTTCCGTTTACAGAAAATCATTCACCATTTGTTTATGGCACCTAGAACTAGTTTTGGAACGATGTGAGCACACTAACCTAGTCTTGAACTGGGAAAGGTGTCATTTCATGGTGCAAAGTGGAATAGTCCTTGGCCACAAAATTTCAGCGAAGGGGATAGAGGTGGACCCGGTGAAGATTGAAGTCATTTCACGACTACCTATACTGACTTCCGTCCGAGCCATCTATAGTTTCCTAGGGCATGTAGGTTTTTACAGGAGGTTTGTTCGCGACTTCTCAAAAATAGCCCATCCCCTCACCAATCTTCTAACCAAGGATGACATATTTGAGTTCGATGAGACATGTGTCAGATCTTTTTAGCATCTAAAGCAGTGCCTGGTGGAAGATCTAGTTATGATTTCTCCCAACTGGGGGGAACAATTTGAGGTGATGTGCGATGCAAGTGACTACGCAGTGGGAGCAGTCTTGGGCCAGCGACCTGACCGGATTTTCCAACCTATCTATTATTCCAACAGGATGCTCAACAAGGCAAATATCAACTACACCACCACAGAAAAAGATATTCTTGCAGTGGTTTTCGCATTTGATAGGTTTCATTCTTACTTAGTGTTGTCTAAAGTTTTTGTGTATACTGACCATGCAGTACTAAAGTACCTACTCAACAAGAAAGATGAGAATCTGTAATTGATCCGCTGGGTACTCCTCCTACAAGAATTCGATCTTGAGATCCGAGACAAGAAAGGGACTGAGAACTTCATTGCTGACCATCTCTCCCGCCTCGAGCTACCTCATTTGGAGAAAGAAGAAGATCAGGAGATCAGGGAGGATTTTGCTGATGAGAACCTCTTTTCGATCAACGAAACACCTAGACCATGGTATTCTGATATCGCTAATTTTCTGGTTACAGGTGTCATTCACCCCAACCTCTCCTTCCAGAAAAGGAAAAGATTTTTCTCTAATGTGAAAAAGTACTTCTAGGAGGATCCTCTGCTATTTCGATCCTGTGCAGATGGAGTGATCCGTCGTTGCATCCCGGAGAATGAAGTTCACGGTGTCCTGGAGTTCTGTCACACCTCACCAGTAGGAAGACATCATGGGCCGGACCGTACCATAGCAAAGATCATGCAATATGGTTTTTTTGGACCACCATGCATAGAGATACCCGGGATTTTGTTTCCTGTTGCGATCAGTTCCAGAGGACAAGTAATGTGGGACGTAGAGCCGAGATGCCTCAGCACCCCATCCTGGAGGTTGAAATTTTTGACGTCTGGGGCATAGATTTCATGGGTCCCTTTCCCCCATCATTTGGGAACACTTACATCCTAGTCTGCGTCGACTACATCTCCAAATGGGTGGAAGCCACTCCTACAGCTCACAACATAGCCAAGGTAGTCATAAATTTCTTAAAGAAAAATATTGTTAGTAGGTTTGGAGTTCCATGAGTACTGATCAGGGATAGAGGTACCCACTTCGACAACACACTGATGAGAGGAATAATATCGAAGTATGGAGTAAAGTATCAGATGGGGACACCATATCATCCCCAGTCCAGTGGACTGGTAGAGCTCTCCAACCGTGAGCTCAAGCAGATCCTGGAGAAAATAGTGAACACTTTGCGTAAGGACTGGTCCAAGAAGTTATATGATGCCTTGTGGGCATATTGGAATGCTTTCAAAACACCACTGGGAATGTCCCCATTCCGCCTCGTCTATGGAAAGCCCTAGAATTTTCCAGTAGAATTGGAACACAAAGCCTATTGGGCCGTCAAAGCCCTAAATTTTGGTCTAAAGGCAGCTGAAGAGAAACAGAAGTTCCAACTGTCGGAACTAGATGAGATCTGATTAGAGGAATACGAGAACGCCAAGTTGTACAAGGAGAAGACAAGATCCATTCACGACCAGATGATATCACTAAAATCTTTCCAACCCGGTGATTAGGTACTTCTCTTTAATTCTCATCTTCACTTATTTCTAGGGAAGTTAAAGTCATGTTGGTCAGGACCATTCCACATTGTCCGCGTATTCCATCATGGAGCGGTAGAAATTTCTGGAGAAGATGGTCAACCATTCAAGGTAAAAAGACAGCGGTTGAAAGCTTAGCATCCTAAAAACAACATGGTGGGAACATTTTCCACCATACACCTTAGGTAAGCAAGGTAAGTAGGTCGAGCCAACGACCTAAAACAAAGGCGCTTCCTGGGAGGCAACCCAGAGGATACACGCCGTGTCCCACTTATGTACACGGCATGTGATGATATTTTAAATTTATAATATTAATAGTATAAATCTCTAGAATAACAAATAAATAACTAGGGATGATGATGGTGTCGATGGCAAAGTCACTGGAGTTTATTCGATCCGTCCTCGGTTCGAATCCTCCTGACCTACCTTCGGCACGGGGTTCCTTCTTTCATTTACACGACGTGTGTGGTATTTTCCATATTTGTATATATATATATATGTGTGTGTGTGTGTGTGTGTGTGTGTGTGTGTGTTTAATAAAACCCATGGTGGGGATGGACCAGTTGGCTAGAATTGTAATCTGGTTTCAAAAGACCCGGGTTCGAATCCAGACAACCGTCCCATTTCCATCATTTGTTCTTTTAATAAAACCACATGACGTGTACTCTGATATACGCTGTGTGCGCCATGATTTTTCAAATATATATTAAAACATTTTTAAAATAAGAAATTACATGCGGGTGAATTTGGCGGATTGGCAATGTCTCGGCACCAGGTTCAAAAGACCCGGTTTCGAATCGTGTTAATATCCCCGCTTCACCCCCATCCTTTCCTAAATAAAAACCACACAGCGTGATTTTATTTATTTTCATGTGTATAGGCCGTATAGAATAAATATATATATATATATATAATAAATATGTACAACAGAACAACCTTTTCTCCATTGGGTGAGGGCGTCCGTTCGAATTGGCCGATCGCCGATTCGAATCCCGCCCCATGAAAAGGACCAAAGGTTGTACTACTCTTTTTCTAATTTTAAAATACATGGTGTATATTTCCCAATATACGTCGTGTGTAGGTTTATATATAATATAATTTGTAGATATATCTATTTTATTTTAATTATTAATAATAATTATTATATAGTTTACTATAATAATTAGATTTATTTATATAATTCCAAAAAAATCGGGATACACGGTGTGTACCAATCATACACACCGTGTACCTCAGCTTTATAAGCCGTGGTCCACCCGTCTTGAGGCCGTGTCGCACGGCCACCCCATTTTTCTCCTTTCTTCCCATTTCTTCTCCTGAACGCCACCTGAACCCCCTTTTGCCAGATCCGTCGATTTGGGGCGTTTCAAGTTCTGATTCTTCTCACATTGTGATCCTCGGTCAAGGTACGCCGTTCTGCACCCTCTATTTCAAATTTTTAGACTTTTTTAGGGTGTTTATCAGATCGGCCGACCGTTCAGCTTCTGGAAGTACACAACCACGAAATGAAAAACACACGCCGTGTACTTCTGTACACGGCCACACACAAAATATTTCGAACTTTGAATATAAATGGTGTGTATGTTCGGTACACACCGTGTCCTTTTTCATCATGACCAAGTACACCTTTTCACACGGCTGCACACACCATTTTCATGAACGCGGCATGTATGTCCAGTACACACTGTGTAGACCATTTCCCTTGGCCCCTCCGTGTGTGGCACATAACACGGCCTGTCAACCCATGTTCCAGAACACAGTGTATATGTTCGGTACACGTCGTTTCCTTTATATCTGTAGTCGGCCTATGTCTCCCCTCTACATGGACTCTCACCCCATGTTCCTATACACGGCGTGTGTGTTAGGTACACACCGTGTCTGTGAGATGTTTAGCCGGCCCCTGTCTCACCCTCTACACGACCATGTTCTTCGTGTGTAGTACACGTCATGTCCTGTACCTACATGACGTGTATTGTTTTCTTTGAACTGATAACAACATGGCCGTGTCATTTATATTAAACAACCACCTGCACTTTGAGTGAACACGGCGTGTATGTTCGGTACAGGCCGTGTACTGTGACATGGTCTATTTCCACCCTTGGCGTGTCTATCCAGAGAACACGGGATACTCTATATTCTGAATACACGCCGTGTACTCTGGAGTAAACTCCGTATACTTTTATTTTCAAGTTTTCTCACATTTTATTTGTTTTATTTTCTTCCTTTTTCTTTTTCTTTTGTTTTTTTCTTTTTCTTTCTATTTCAGGATATGGCAGATCACGATCCTTCCTGAGGGAAGCGGCCATCCTCTGCCACTGAGGGCGATAGGCCCATCTATCGTCGGATCTGACTCCGACCACCAATGTAGCCGGACCCCGACACTCCAGTCTTTGAGCTCCCTCCATTGGACATTATGCCGCCACTCACTCCCTCAGATGAGGCTGGGCCAACTTCTGCTGCACCAGCTGCCACTTTCCTTGTACTATCATCCTCAGCAGTTGGTCCCTCTTCGAGCACACCTTCCACCGATCCACCTTCTACTTCAGAAGATCCACCTCCAGATCCAGACGTTGCTGCTGCACTGGCACCTGGGCCGGGACCTGCAGGTGCTCCCTATCCCTGCACGGTATTCCCGGTCACCGACCTTGCATACGACAGGTTCCGATGCTTCTCTCGTCGGCTGATACCATTGAGTGGTAGGTACCTCGACAGCATCATTCCACAGTGGCTCGGTATTTGGGAGGAGTTGGAGGTGCTTCTCAGGCACACCACACTAATTGATATTTTCCAGGTCAGCACTCCTGTGTTTCGTGATTTATTTTTGGAGTTTGCAGCCTCATTTGAGTTCGATGGAGCAGAGTACCGGGAGACACATGGCGATGCGGTACCCGTAGTCCGATTCCGGCTAGGCGGTCGACGTTTCTCTCTTACTATGACAGATTTTGGCCGAGGGTGCAGCTTATACCCCCATCCTATCACCCCACCCCTCGATTCTACCTTGACCCAGCCTGCGTGCTCTGACCTCGTTGCCATGTGGTGGGAGATCGCTGGGCCTGACCACCGGTACTCCCCCACTTCCCAGAAGAGCACTCTTATAGTCGACCTCGTCCTTCGCTTCACCCACCGGTGCTTCAGCGCCGTCCTTTTCCCCCGCCATGAGGATATGGGGGTCGTGACCGGTCGTGACATGGATCTTCTTACCTGTGTCATCTGACACAACTACCCGAACCTCCCCTATCTTACCGCCTCCTATTTCCCCTCCATGTTTACCAGCCGTTAGGGAAACCTGAACGGTGGGTTTTACACCACCCGTCTTACCCACCACTTGGGGGTATTCGAGGCCTCTTTACCTCATGACTTGTTAGGTTCACCCCAGTGGATGGACTTTCTCATGGTCATTCGCATGGGATTGGTCCGGAAGCAGGGGGTGCCTACATCTTTGCTCAAGCTCGAGCCCCGCCACCTACTGACCGTCCTTCCCTAGCTGCTGACCCTGCTCCTCCTTCCCCACCCCCTCCAGCTTCTCCACCTCACCCACCTCCTACTAACCCCAATTTTTCTGACCTTTCATCTTCTGTCCCATCCCCCATCCCACCTACCCCCGCACCCTCGGTCGATCCGACTCTTTCCCTCCACCTAGCCACGATGGAGTAGAAGTTAGTTCGTATCATCAGCCGCCAGGACACCATTGCACGCCATTCTATTCGTCTGGACGACCTCCAGGACTGGATGGAGCATTTTTTGGTTCATATTGCTCAGCATCTTGGTGTTCCACTGCCTCAGCCAGCAGCCTTTGCCTCCGTTCCTGGCCCTTCTACTGCTGCTCCACCGCCCCCTCCTACGCAGGCCACAGATTCAGTTCTGATGACTACGGTGAGCCATGCTGCTACCACTTCTGTCAGGCCAGGGCCTGCTGCTGAGATTCCTTCACCGAGTCTCACACCTGCGACTCCTACTTCTTCAACTCCCCTTCCTGATGCGAAGTCAGAGCCTCCCACTTCCACGCCTCCTGCACCGTCTCTACTGGACGATTCTGTACAAGATGATGCCTACCCTAAGGCGACCCCATGATAGTGACATTTTTCTTTATCTTATATATCTCTTTTGTCATTTTCTGTGCTGTGATGTTATGCATGTTTGCAGTTTCCTTTTTCTCGACAGTCACAGGTACGGTCATGGAGCGCCTTGGGCATCACTTTTCACGCGGGGAGTATTCTTCCATTTTTATTTTCTTTCTTTTTGGATTAACTTCTTCCACTACTTTCCCTCGTTTTGTCCCCCATATCACCCCCTTTCCCACCCTTTAACTTAGTATTGCACTTGGTGGGCCATGTGCCTTATTCAGTGTGGTGGAGCATCTATCTTTTTCACCTTCGTCTTTTCCCTTTAACTACTCTAGGAGACATCATTATTAGATTCTATATTTGAAAATATAAATCAATTTTGGTTAATCATTATTATAAATGATAGAGTTATCAGTAGAAACTTTTGGAAATTTTTCATGCTTATTTTAGTTTTTAAGTATTTTAAAATGATTGCTGATATAGTTTCAATTGCAACTTTTCATCCTTGATTAAATTACATTGATTAGGCTAATCATTTATATGCATGTCATGACCTGATTGTCCCTTTATTATTTTTCCACTTCTGAGAGGTATTCTAAACCCTTTTTTGTATTTCTTTTCTAATACCCTCTTTCTTGAGAGATTCTTAGGATATGAATCACTACCAGAATTTGCAAGATTTCTTTTCAAAACATGATAAATTTTTTTGAATTACATTAAAATGATTGAGGCGTTGGATTGTTTCAAACCCTTTATCTTGAGACTTACCCTGAATTTAATCTTCATTAAGCCCATAGAAGCCATGAACATCCTTTATAGGAAGCCACATTACAAGCCTATTTCCCTTCCTACCCTATTTCTTTTTAAACTTTTCATGATTATTCATTTGAGCTTTAAAGAGGGAGGTGGCAATACATGGAATATTTTTGTGTACAACCATGAAATAAAGTATGGAGGAGTGCATCTTGATTATTTGGGTAGAATGGGTTCCAAACATCTACTCTTTTTATTCATAAGTGTTTCCCTTGTGTTTTTTTATATAAAAAAAACAAACAAACAACAAGGGGACCTTATGCTTATTTGCCTATGAACCCTACTTGCCTAAGGAAGATTGTGACGATTACAAAAGCATTTAAATGAGCTTGTGAAGGATGGATTTTTAGTGAGTTTTACTTTGAATATCATGAAATGTTGTTTAAAGGAATTAGCCTTCCTTTTTCAAGCCTCAGAATTTATTTTCACATCTGAACCTACCAACCCTTAGCCACAGAGACATCTGAACCTTATTGATAAAGCCCTCATGATTTTTGTAATTAAATTTTTCTAAAGTAGAGAACAAGATATCTTACAAACCTATGGATAGAGTGTATATAACTTAGATTGAGAATAACTTTGATTAAAAACATCTTGAGTGCAGAGTGTGATTTTAACTAATGGGTAAATCATCAAGTGGCATGCTTATTTTTGAAAGGTTGAAAAATGTGTTGAAAGAGGATGAGAGTAGTTAATTGCATTATATATGAGGTATGATTTTAATATCTTATGAATTGAATTTTTTTGTGCCTTTATAATTTTTCGTTAGTAAATTTATCAGTTATACGTTTGATTAATTAAATTCCTTCCTTTTAAAGTATATGATCTCTTAATTAGATGTTTATATTTTTTTTGAGGGAAAGAAAATGACTAAGTGTGGGGGAATTTGATGCACCCAATTTGTGTATACATTTCCATATATATAATTGAAGATAAAAACATGTTTTCAACAAATATATGTTGTTTTTTGATCATATTCTTTGATTTTGGTGATTCTGTTTACATTCAAGAGCTTTCTGGCTAAATACACGAATCAAGGGAAGCCTGTGAAAATTTTGAAACTACACGGCGTGTACTTTTATACACGCCCTGTACATCCAGACCGGGACACAGACCGAAGGAGGGATTACATGCCCATGTCACTAGGCAGAAGATACACACCATGTGAGGTGGCGTTACACACCGTGTACTACCTTCTAGAAGTGGTGGTTGCTGAGAAAAGTCCACATGCCCATGTGGATGTTGAAGGAGACACGGCGTGTTTGAATTTCTACACACCGTGTCTGCTATTCTCGAAGGGGCTGGCGGCCAAACTTATGATACTACATGCCGTGTATGGCGGTGATACACACTGTGTACACCCAACCACCAGGAAGCGCCATTTTCAACAGTCAAAGACGGCTTGTTAGGCCACCTGCCAGTGGAGAAATTGGCGCCAAAGCGCGTTGACGAAAAGTACATGGTGTGTACTTTCTATACACATCGTGTACTTTGATTTTCTATAAAAAGAGGCATTGGCCTATGGATTTTGAAGTTTGAAACCATTGGAGGAGAGAAGAAGCTCTATTGATACTATTCCTGAGCCACCGTGGTGCCATAGTTCCACTATTCAACCTTCCGACACCCTACCTCAACGCTTACACGATGAATCTGTCAGGTATCATGTGTGTCGTTTCTCTCCCACTTTCTATGTCTAACTAAACCCCTTGTGTTGGGGCTATGGATGAAGGGATAATAATTTGTATGTTGTTTTATATAGTTGTGTTTCATCGTTGTAATTCATCTTACTCTTCTTAATCTACTGTTAAATATAACTGAGAATTCTGAGCCAGACCAAGGGAAGAATTCTCACCGATACAAAAGAAAAGTAACGGTGGAAACATTCATGAACATTGGAAGGATTTCACCGATTCAAATAATGGACTGAACTTAATAAAGAATTAAGAACACTGAATACGGGACCATGGAGTCAACTGATCTAATTCCAAACAAGAGGAACCAGACCAAGGAAATCTTGTAACTAAATGAAATCCAGAATGATTGAATTATTATGAACAACACAACCATTTAAACAATCTGCATAAGAACTCCTTAATCACCACAGCCCTGACATGTCTTTTCTTCCCTTTTTAAAAACTCTTTAAATTTACCCATTGTTTTCTTTCAAACTATATTCATTTCTTCAAAGTAAATCAATTTAGTTTCAATCAAAACCCAAAATCAACCCAATCGATTGTAAATTCTGCATACTTCACCTAATTAAGTATTAACTCAATTGAATTCATGCACGCCATAGTTCCATGTGGATCGACCCCGAACTTATGCTGTACTAAAGTTCTAAAGAACGGGTAACTAATTTGGGACGCATATAACTTCAATCAATGACAAGAGAGACCATATTACATGGAGATATACAGAGGAATACCATGTCTCCAACTATAAAATCAAGGTTTCTTCAATAATTATCTTCATAGCTCTTTAGTTGACTTTGGGCTACCTTGATGTGCTATTGAATGGTTTTCACCTTTTCCACCATTTCATTGACTATTTCAGGTCCTAGAAGCTTGTTTTCATGGAATCCATCCCAACATGACAGCCTTCTACATATTTTCCCATAAAGGAGTTCACATAAATCCATTTGGATGCTCGATTGGAAATTATTGTTGTAAGAGAACTAAACTAAAGTAAGATGCTGGTATTATCCTCCTTTGAAGTCCATAAAACATGCCCGCGACATTTCTTATAGTGTTTGAATAGTTCACTCAGATTTTTCATCATTTTGGGGATGATAGGCTGTACTAAAGTTCAACTCAATGTTCACGGCATGTTGGAAAATTTTCTAGAATTTGGAGGTTATTCTCGGATCTCGATCAGATACAATAAATTATGGTACTCTATGAAATATTACTAATTCTCTTATGTATATGTAACACCCCAAGCTTCTACGGTATGCTTCTCTTTGAATAATGCAATAGCGTGTGTTGTACGCAACATCAAGTTCTAACACACCACAACCAATCAAACTAGCCGTTATGAATATTAATAACCAATTTTTGAAATTTATAAATTTTATTTTTCAAAATGGACTTCATTTTTGGATTCGGAATATTGAAATTAGCCTAGGGTGAATTTTTGGTTTTTTCTGAAAAACTTTATTTTTTGAGGAATAGTGAAATCACTAAGTGGTAGTTAAAAAACTGAATTTTTCATAAAACTTAATTTTACCGCTTCTGTGAGTGGAATTTAAAAAATCCGAGGGACACCGTTGATATCAAGGAGTAAAATGTGGTTCAATGAGATGAAAATAATTTTTGGTGAATAGTATCTTTTTACTTTTATTTACCACGGTTAAAAGTAAATAGGGTAATTAAGGGTAAAAATGATATGAATATTACCCTAACACATGTCCTAATTATATTGGAAAAGTGTATATCGACCAAAAACAACCTTAGGAATAAAATATTATCATTTAGGTCCACTTGGATTAGATTAGGACATTTATTATTATTTAATTCAAAGAAGAGCTAAAAGAGTTTAAATCAAAGTTTATTTACTAAAAAAAATTAATATAGGGTTATACATAAGATAAATTTTATTGTAAATATTCATCAGAAAGATAAAACTATTTCCTACATAATGGTATTTTATTTATAATTTTTAGACATTAAATAATTTAATTTATTTATGACCCAATGATGATGCAGTAATTACCACAATAGTGAAAAATTAAAATAATTGATATTATAAATACCCAAATAAATATAATTTGATATTTTTTATGAATTAGACTAATTTTCTAGGTTAATATGACATGTTAGAATTGATGTAATTAACTTTTTTTGAAGTAATACTTATGTTATGGTTTTTACAAAAAACAATTATTGAATAGTGTCAAAATTGACATAAAAGAGTTTTTAAAACAAATATTATATTATTAATTGATATTAAATTCCTAAAAATCTAAGGTTCAGAAAAGAGACTTATATCATGATAGGTGTATCATTAATGGACCACTTGGGGGTTTCTTGGAGGTATATAGTAAGTTTATTAACTATATAATATAAAAATACAAAGTGACATGGTAAGTGTCGAACTAATTAACGATGAGTGAAAACTAAAAGATAAGGTTAATATAATGACCGAAACCTATCTAAATTCTATTTGTTGAGCGTTTTTCGACCCATAGCCACCTTAACCTTTAAATAATCCACTTTTGAGCCATTAGAAACCGAATATGAATTTATTATAAAATTATATTTCTAGCTTTTCCAAAGGTGCCCCTCACCCCTCTTATAAAAGGGCACTCCCCCTTCTCACTAATTCACAAATTAAAAGCCTTTTGGATCTTCCAAACCCTTCCCAAATACACTCTAAACTTACCTCACTTCAACCTAGAGTCCTTACTTTGATCATAAAGACAACTTAAGGAGCCCTTTTGATCAAATCAAAAGGAAGAACCCGAAGAAGAGGTAATGTTTTCACCACCCTTTTTCAAATTCATTTCTTCTTCAACTTATTCTTTCTTTGTTATTACCATTATAAAATAATGAATCCAGTATCTCTTATATACTTTAATGTTATTATAAATATGGTACAACCATATTCAGTATTCAATCCATCCTTTTAATGACATGTCACTATACGTGCGTACGTACGGCTTACCGTCTCCATATCGTGGTGTAACTGTTATTCAATATATTATTATTTGGATGGGTATAATAATGATTTGTATTTCAAGTAAATAATAAATATAACATAATAATGATTCTATATATATGATACACCATCCAATTATATATTATTTTAATATCAAATGAATGATATTATCGCTCGTGCGTACGTACGAACTATCGTCTCCATGAACGCGATGAGATTCATTTTCCATCGTATCCATTAAAGTATAATTATCATTTGATGATTTAAAAATACTGTTTAAGGACTTGATATCATTCTGGATATGAATAAGATACAACTTATCCATAACAGACACGGCTTATGTAACAATATATATAAAAGAAAATGAGTAAGTTAACACCCGAAACGACGATAATTCTAAGATAGTATTAAAAAATAAATGTTAAAAGATCATATATGATATCATATTAATGTATATGATTCTTGTATAATTTAATAAAAATTATTTCACCATTATACAGGAGGTTAACCTACCCTCAACCAAAGAAAAAGTACAAGGTAAGGGTTATTTCACAATCTCTTCATTATCCGAGGTTGTTTGTACGTAATTATCTATTGGGACCTCTTTATCATCCACATCCCTGTTTCTTAAAAATGTATTTCAAAACATTCTTACTATTTTACAGTATATGGGTTAAAGTCATTTATACCCTTTTTTGACTTTTTATAATATTTTTATAAAGGAATCTTTATGTCATTTTCAAAACAAGGTCCTTTTTAACCTTTTCGACAGAATTAAGGTAAGAATGTCTTTTTTAACTTATACGGAGGGTGCGGCTTCTGCTATTATAAAATCCTCAAAGCCCCCCTTACAAGCTTATAAGAATATTTTCAAAGTAAATGTTTTATTTTATAATTATCTGACTTTTAAATTATTTTAAAAAAAGAGATATTTCTCTCAAATAGTTTTGATTTCATCTATGTCAACATCCTTTGATGGATTGTAAGCTTATTTGAAGTTTATTTATTATGATACAAACCTTCCATATATTCTTGAAGGTTTTGTGATATTTTTGACTGTGGATGTGTTATTTTTATACCATTCATTTTTTATGAAGGAAGTATTGACATTTCGTATTCTAGTTTTAATACGAATGTTTGTGTTATGTTTAAACCTGTTCATATGAGGAATGCATTGGACTTAATAAGTGACGGGTGGAGCCCACTATATCTCCTCGATGCATTGGTAGGACTCATGAGACAAACTTGTGTCTTGGCACAAGGCCTTGACAATATCTTATTTGTAGTCTTGGCACGAGGCCTTGGCTATGCGGTTATGATCGTCTGGCATTATGCATTCCATCATTATGAAAGTGGTTATTGATATTTCATGTGATTATTCGATTAGTAGAATATCCATGTGAATAAGTAAATGGAATTATTTCATTTTATTTTTTCCATACTATGTTGAAGTTCAATTTTAAAAGGCTTTTGTTTTAGTTTTACATTGCCTTAAATTTTTATTCTTATTTATGAAAGTTTCCGCTATATTTTTATCCTTACTGGGCATTTGAGCTCACCCCTTTTCTATGTTTTATTTTTCCCAGGATGTGAAGAAGTAATTTATGAATGACCTTCAGGGATAGGATGAGGGGATAAGATTGTGGACTATGGAGACTATATTCTTGTAGTTTTCATTTTATGATGTAATGTAAAACTTTAAGAATGTATCTAGTGTTTCCAAGGCTACTAAACTAATCAGTCTTTCGAGACTTGATCTTTCTTGTGATCATGCCAATGATATGTAATAAAGCACCGACTCAAGGAAACTTGGGTCGGGGCATTACAGTTGGTATCAGAGGAAGTTTATTACAAACCTTGGAATCTAGATTTAGATAAACTCTGATTAGAGCACATAGACCTAAGATGGACTTTGAGGATTAGTATAGAAGAACTTCCTAGAATTTTGGTATTGTAGAGATTTTGTGAGTTTTCTGAGAAATACATCCATTTCTGGATACGAGAAGGTAGAGGCAGCTCTGGAACAGATGTACCTAGGGGTATAACTCGAAAACACCGCTTTGAGCTAGACTCAAACGTGAACTGGTACACGACAACAGGTCTTGCTGCACTCTTGGTTACGACACTCCTGGGGGATATGCTTAGGATAACTCTCATTTTCTTTACAAATCATTATGAAGGGTTTATGAGTATATACTTCCTCAAAGAAAACATTTTTATGATTATGGATTATATCCATAAATAGTTCAATTTATTTTAAGTGTTTTATAAGTATGGAATTATGTATTTTGATTCATAAACTGATCTAGTTTATGCCATTGTTTAGAAATGGTGCCTAGTGGAAGAAATAGAAACTGTATCAATGCACGTACTCCATGTAGGGATTTCCCTCCTACTCAAGATAATTATAGTGGATCTGGTGATGCAACTGGTGCTGATCAACTAATCACCATACTGGGAAAACTCACTCAGGTTATGAATAATAACCTTACCCATATAGAGCACCCTGATCCATAGCGTGGAGGATCAATGTTAGATCACTTCATGAGGCAACAAACACAAATATTCAATGGGAATAAAAATACATTGGTAGCTGAGCAATGGATAAGTTCCCTGGAGAAAATATTTTAGGCTTTGGGAAGTAGTGAAAGGGAAAACGTTATCATGGAAGTTTACCGCCTCACTGGAGATGCTCATAAATGGTGGTCATTGATTCAAAACATGAAGGAAGATGATGGAGTATCAAATATGTAATGGAGGGAGTTCAAAGATCTGTTTTTAGAGAAATAGTTTCCTCGTGACCATCGAGCTGATATGGAAAGGCAATTTCTGATTCTGAGACAAAAGGAGGATGAGAATGTCGCAATGTATGAGGCTAAATTTACAAGGTTAGCAAGGTATGATGGAGATTATATACATAACACAAGAAGTAAGATTGATCGTTTATTTGATGGGTTAAAACCATTTCTTTGTCGAGCATTAGTCTCACAATCCTTCTCATCATACGAAGACATTGTCTCATGTGCTGTCAAGACAGAAAAGGAATTCTCTAAGTCCTATGACTTTAAAGAAAAGAAAGAGAAAAAGAGATCTGCTGATCAATATGGGAATGGAAATAAGGGGAAGAAGGGAAAGGTTTCATATCAATCTTGTGGTAAACGTGGGAAGAAACACCCCGGTACTTTCTTTAATGGAATGGGTGTATGTTACAAGTGTGGTGAAAAAGGACACCAAGCTCGTGATTGCAAAGGGAAGAATGAAGCTACCGATGTTCAGTGCTACAATTTCAGGGAGATGGGACATTATTCAAATGAATGTCCTAAGCGTTAGGGGAACTTACCTCAAAAAATGCCAAGGGATCAAGGCCAAGATTATGCTATCACTACTGTTGAGGTAGAAGCTCTGAAAGACGTGGTGGCATACCATGCTGCGAAGATTTATTGTAAGAAGAAGAAGGCTATGATTTTTGATGATGATGATAAGGAACACCTTATCTTTAGAGAAGAATCGTCACCACCTAATTCTTATCTAGATCCACCCCTAGTAGCTCAACTAAATTCAATTATTAGAGAGGAAGAAGATGAAATTACAGTGGGTTAGGAAAGGAATGTTCAAATAGAGGATGTACCTATTGTGAAATAATATGTAGATGTGTTTCCGAAATATTTACCTTGACATCCTCCAGAACGAGAAGTTGAGTTTTCCATTGATTTAATTCCTAGATCAAGGCCTATATCGAAGACCCCTTATAGAATGGACACTGTAGAATTAGTTGAACTAAATAAACAACTAGAGGAATTGAGTAATAAGGGATTTATTCTCCCTAGTGTTTCTCCATGGGGAGCCCTGTTATTTTTGTTAAAAAGAAAGATGGATCTATGAGGTTATGTATCAACTACAGGGAGATCAATGCTATAATAATAAAGAACAGGTATCCCCTACCTCGTATTGATGATTTATTTGACCAATTGCATGGAGATCAATACTTTTCAAAGATTGACCTTTGATCTGGATACCATCAGTTGTGTGTGAAGAAGGAAGACATTATGAAGACAACATTTCGAACAGGTACGGGCATTACGAGTTTACAGTAATGCCTTTTGGATTGACTAATGAACCCTCTATATTCATGGATCTGATGAATAGAGTTTTCAAGGAATATCTCGATGAATTTGTGGTGGTATTTATTGATGATATCTTGGTATACACCAAAATCTATGAAGATCATAAAAATCACTTGCACATTATCCTGAAGACTCTGAGAAGACATGAATTATATGGGATGTTTAGCAAGTGTGAATTCTGGCTTCAAGAGATTTCTTTTCTTGTCCATATTGTATCTAAAGAAGGAATCTCTGTTGATCCTTCTAAGACCAAGGCAATCCATGAATGGCCTGCACCGACGAGTATAACTGAGGTACGCAGTTTTATTGGTTTAGCAGGTTATTATTGATGTTTCGTCCAGAATTTTTCCCGGTTGGCTAACCCATTAACAAAGATCACATGTAAAGGGGTTAAATTTGTTTGTACAAAAGAGTGTGAAGAATGTTTCGAAGAACTAAATAGAAGATTCGTCAATCCTCTTATATTGACTCTACCATCGGGGAATTATGGGTTCGTTATTTATAGTGATGCATCGAAGAAAGGACTTGGTTGTGTCCTTATGCAGAATGATAGGGCTATTTCCTATGCATCACGACAGTTGAAAATTCATGAACAAAACTATCCTACTCATGATCTCGAGTTAGCAGCTGTGATCTTTTCTTTGAATATATGGAGGCACTACCTCTATGGTGGAAAATGTGAGATTTATATTGATCACAAGAGTTTGAAGTATATTTTCTCACAAAAAGAACTCAACATGAGTAAAAGGAGATGTCTTGAATTAATCAAGGATTATGATTTCACGATACACTACCACTCGAGGAAAGAAATCAAGGTGGAAGATGCTTTGTGTAGAAAAGATCATGGAGTTTTGAACAATATGAGAATTGAAAGGGATCTAATTTTCATGGACCTAGTAAAGATGGACATGGGAATAACCAAGGAAGGTAAAACATCAATGCTTTTTCAAATGGTTGCTAAACCATATTTACTAGAAAGGATTAAGATTTCTCAGACCGATGATGAAGAATTTAAAAAGAAGATTAAATCTGTGAATGATGGGATATTGAGAGACTTTGTGTATGAAGAAGGAATTTTGAAATTCGGGAAGAGGCTTTGTGTTCCCAATATACCTGATCTAAAAAGGGAATTACTAGATGATGCTCATAGTTCTAATTTCTCTATACACCCTGGGAGAACCAAAATGTATAAAGATTTGAAGGAACATTTTTGGTGGGACAACATGAAGAGGGAGATTGATGATTTTGTGTCAAGATTTATGGTTTTTCAAAAAGTGAAAGCTTGAAGGCAACAGCCTGGTGGAGTATTGCAACCTCTTCCCATACCTGAGTGGAAATGGGATAATATCATGATGGACTTTTTCATGGGACTACCAAAGACTCCTAGAAGGAACGATGCAATATGGGTCATTGTTGATCGTCTTACCAAGTCAGCACATTTTCTTGCTATAAGGGAAGGTTTACCACTTGAACGACTAGCAAGACTATATATTATTGAATTTCTGAGACTTCATGGAGTACCCCTATTGATTGTTTCTGATCGTGATCCCCGTTTTACTTCAAGATTCTGGAAAAGTCTTCAGAAAGCCTTGGATACTAAACTTCATTTGAGCAATGCCTACCACCCTCAAACAGATGGACAATCAGAACGAAATATTCAAACCTTAGAAGACATGTTGAGAACCTGCTCACTTGACTTTTAGGGTATGTGGGATCAATATTTACCTTTGGTAGAATTTTCCTATAACAATAGCTTCCATTTGAGTATTCATATGGAACCATATGAAGCATTATATGGAAATAGATGTCGCACACCAACCTGTTGGGATGACGTTGGTGAATGAAAACTTTTAGGCCCAGAACTGGTGGAGGAAACGATGGAAAAGGTGATGGTAATCCAAAACCATATCAAAGCAGCTCAAAGTAGGTAGAAGATCTATGCCGATAATCGAAGGAAGGATTTGGGATTTCAAGTCAGTGATCATGTTTTCCTGAAGGTATCTCCATGGAAGGGAGTCATACGTTTTGGTAAGAAAGTTAAATTGAGTCCCATGTACAACGGACCTTTCGAAATTCTAGAACGAATTGGGGTTGTAGCTTACCGTTTGGAAATGCCGCCAAATCTCTCCAAAGTTCATGATGTGTTCCACGTATCACTATTGAGGAAATACATGCCTGACCCAACGCATGTACTCACCTATGAGGATTTAGAACTGGAACCCGATCTATCTTATTGTGAAGAGCCCGTCAAGATTCTTGATATTAGAGAACAAGTACTGAGAAACCGAACGACTCGTCTGGTAAAAGTCTTGTGGAGAAACCATAAGATGGAAGAGGCAACATGGGAACCCGAGGAACTTATGATGAAGAACCACCCAAGTCTTTTCACGCGGAAGTATTCTAGAAATTTCGAGGATGAAATTATTTGAAGGAGGGGAGAATGTAACACCCCAAGATTCTACGGTACACTTCTCTTTGAATAATGCAATAGCGTGTGTTGTACGCAACATCGAGTTCTAACACACCACAACCAATCAAACTAGCCGTTATGAATAGTAATACCCAATTTTTGAAATTTAAAAATTTTATTTGTCAAAATGGACTTCATTTTTGGATTCGTAATATCGAAATTATCCTAGGGTGAATTTTTAGTTTTTTTTCTGAAAAACTTCATTTTTTTGATGAATAGTGAAATCACTAAGTGGTAGTTAAAAAACTGAATTTTTCATAAAACTTAATTTTACCACTTCTGTGAGTGGAATTTTGAAAATCTAAGAGACACGGTTAATATCAAGGATTAAAATGTGGTTCAATGAGATGAAAATAATTTTTTTTGAATAGTAACTTTTTACTTTTATTTACCACAGTTAAAAGTAAATAGGGTAATTAAGGGTAAAAATGATATTAATATTACCCTAACACATTTCCTAATTCTATGGACAAGTTTATATCGACCAAAAACAAACTTAGGAATAATATATTATCATTTAGGTCCACATGGATTAGATTAGGACATTTATTATTATTTAATTCAAAGAAGAGTTAAAAGAGTTAAAATCAATGTTTATTTACTAAAACATTTTTAATATAGGGTTATATATAAGAAAATTTATATTTTAAATATTAATTATAAAGATAAAAATATTTCATACATAATGGTATTTGATTTTTAATTTTTAGACATTATATAATTTAATTTATTTATGACCCAATGATGATGCAGTAATTACCATAATAGTGAAAAATTAAAATAATTGATATTATAAATACCCAAATAAATATAATTTTAGACTTTTTATGAATTACACTAATTTTATAGGTTAATATTACATGTTAGGAATGATTTAATTAACTTTTTTCTAAGTAATCCTTCTGTTGTAATTTTTACAAAAATCAATTATTGAATAGAGTCAAAATTGAAATAAAAGAGTTTTTAAAACAAATATTATATTATTAATTGATATTAAATTCCTAAAAATCTAAGGATCGACAAAGAGACTTATATCATGATAGTTGTATCATTAATGGACCACTTGGGGGGTCTCTTGGAGGTATATAGTAAGTTTATTAACTATATAATATAAAAATACAAAGTGACATGGTAAATGTCAAACTAATTAACTAAGAGTTAAAACTAAAAGATAAGGTTAATATAATTACCCAAACCTGTCTAAATTCTATTGGTTGAGTGGTTTTCGACCCATCCCCACCTTAAACTTTAAATAATCTACTTTGGATCCATTAGAAACCGAATATGAATTTATTATAAAATAATATTTCTAGCTTTTCCAAAGGTGCCCCTCACCCCTCTTATAAAAGGGAACTCCCCCTTCTCACTAATTCACACATTAAAAGCCTTTTGTCTCGGCCAAACCCTTCCCAAATACTCTCTCAACTTCCCTCAATTAAACCTAGAGGCCTTAGTTTGATCAGAAATCCAACCTAATGTGCCCTTTTGATCAAATCAAAATGAAGAACCTGAAGAAGAGGTAATGTTTTCACCACCCTTTTTCAAATTCATTTCTTCTTCAACTTCTTCTTTCTTTGTTATTTCTATTATAAAATAATTAATCCAGTATTTATTATATACTTTAATATTATTATAAATATGGTACAACCATATTCAGTATTCTATCCATCCTTTGAATGACATTTCACCATACGTGCGTACGTACGACTTACCGTCTCCACATCGTGGTGTAATTGTTAT
The DNA here is from genome assembly GCA_963277665.1 of Viscum album. NCBI lineage: Eukaryota > Viridiplantae > Streptophyta > Magnoliopsida > Santalales > Viscaceae > Viscum > Viscum album. The sequence goes on from OY728125.1 coordinate 565,387,592, forward strand.
TCAATATATTATTATTTGGATGGGTATAATAATGATTTTTAATTCATGTAAATAATAAATATAAAATGATAATAATTATGTATATATTATATACCATCCAATTATATATTATTTTAATATCAAAAGAATTATATTGTCGCTCGTGCGTACGTACGGACTACTGTCTCCACGAACGCGATGAGATTCATTCTCCATCGTATCCATTCAAGTATAATTATAATTTTATGATTTAAAAATAATTTTTAAGTACTTGATATCATTCTGGATATGAATAAGATACAACCTAACCATAACAAACACGGCTTATGTAACAAAACATATAAAAGAAAACGAGTAAGTTAACACCCAAAATGACGATAATTCTAAGATATTATTAACAAAGAAATGTTAAAAGATCATATATGATATCATATTAATGTATATGATTCTTTTATAATTTAATAACAATTATTTCACCATTATACAGGAGGTTAACCTACCCTCAACCAAGGAAAAGTACAAGGTAAGGGTTATTTCACAATCTCTTCATTATCCGAGGTTGTTTGTACGTAATTATCTACTGGGACCTCTTTATCATTTACATCCTTGTTTCTTAAAAATGCATTTCAAAACATTCTTACTATTTTACAGAATATGTGTTAAAGTCATTTATACCCTTTTTTTACATTTTATAAGATGTTTATAAAGGAATCTTTATGTCATTTTCAAAACAAGGTCCTTTTTAACCTTTTCGACAGAATTAAGATAAGAATGTCTTTTTTAACTTATACAGAGGGTGCGGCTATTTTCCGCTGTTATAAAATCTTCGAAGATTCCCTTACAAGCTTATAAGAATATTTTCAAAGTAAATGTTTTATTTTATAATTATGTGACTTTTAAATTATTTAAAAAAAGAGATATTTCTCTCAAATAGTTTTGATTTCATCTATGTCAACATCCTTCAACGGATTTTAAGCTTATTTGAAGTTTATTTATTATGATACAAAACTTCCATATATTCTTAAAGGTTTTGTGATATGTTTGACTTTGGATGTGTTATTTTTATACCATTCATGGTTTATGAAGGAAGTATTTACATTTCTTATGCTAGTTTTAATACGAATGTTTATGTTATGTTTAAACATGTTCATATGAGGAATGCATTGGACTTAATAAGTGATGGGCGGAGCCCGCTATAGCTCCTCGATGCATCGGTAGGTCTCATGAGACAAACTAGTGTCTTGGCACAAGGCCTTGACAAAATCTTATTTGTAGTCTTGGCATGAGGCCTTGGTTATGTGGTTATGATAGTCTGGCATTATGCATTCCATCATTATGAAAGTGGTTATTGATATTGCATGTGATTATTCGATTAGTATAATACCCATGTGAATAAGTAAAATCATCAATCATTTCTTAGATGATTACTCAACCATACCTCTTGGAGAAAATAAATGATACTAAAAAAATTATGTGGAAATTTAGAAGTAGGTGGAAGTTATGAGAAATGGAAAATCATTAGAGTTTAAAATTGATGAGGAAGTAGTTGTAATATTTGGATCATGATTATTTGTACCATCTAATCCAGAGATAAATAAGGTGTTTTTGAATGATGCAATTAGCTCAACCTTCTCTATTTACCTTAGGAGCACAATGATGTATTGAGATCTTTATGAGAACTATCAATTAGAAAATATGAAGAAAGAGATCTTCGAATATACATCAAGGTTCTTGGAATTTTAGAAAGTGAAGTCTAAAATAAAAATTCTAAGGGGATGATGAAACCATTACCCATATCAATATGGAAATGGGAAATCATCACAATGGACTTTTTCACCAAACTTCTGAAGACATCAAGAGGAAATCATACAATATCAACATGCACTGATATATGTAACGCCCCGACCCTAGTTACCTAGAGTCGGTGCATTATTACATATCATTGGCATGATCACAAGAAAGATCAAGTCTCTAAAGACCGATTAGTTTAGTAGACTTGGAATAACTAGATACATTCATAAAGTTTGACATTACGTCATAAAATGAAAACTACAACAATATAGTCTCCATAGTCCACACTCTTATCCCCTCATACTATCCCTGCAGGTCATTCATAAATTAATTCTTCACATCCTAGGAAAAACAAAACATAGAAAATGGGTGAGCTCAAATGCCCAGTAAGGATAACAATATAGCGGAAACTTTCATAAAAAAGAATAAACATTTAAGGCAATGTATAACTAAAACAAAAGACTTTTAAACTTGAACTTCAACATAGTATGGAAAAAATAAAATGAAATAATTACATTTACTTATTCACATGGATATTCTACTAATCTAATAATCACATGCAATATCAATAACCACTTTCATAATGATGGAATGCATAATGCCAGACTATCATAACCACATGCAATATCAATAACCACTTTCATAATAAAGGCCTTGACAAAATATATATTCCATTTACTTATTCACATGGATATTCACCTTTATTTTTCTTAAGATCTATGAATTCACTATTCATAATTATAAAAATCATTCAAGGTAAATACTTGTTAAGAAACATTATCTTAAAGTCTTCCCACTCCATATCTTGAATTTTATCCTTCAGTTTGGGGTTTTAAATAAATAAACACAACTAATTGGACTCTCTATCTAGATTATAAATGGTTAGAATATCCTTATCCTTATCATAATAGTGGAGCATATAAAATATCTTCTCCATCGAGTTGACCCATTGTTCTCTGACTAGTGGATCGGAAGATCCACTAAATTTTGATGGTCATTACTGTATAAAAGACTCAATAACAAGTTTGTCCCTCTTATTTGAAGGATTTTATTTCACATTATTCTGTTTATTGTTCATATCCTGAGATAGATGGGTAAGAATCACCATGAAATTTTGAACTCCACCTCTCAAAGCATTGGGGATGTTGTTCAGGCAGTCGCTACATTGTCCCTCACATGGGTTGTTGGCCTAATTTATCCTGGTTCCCACCATTTTCTAAAATAGAAAATGTTATAACAAAAATATGTCAACAAGTCAGGAATAAATAATTTATTCATTTTTAAAATTAATTTTTGAGTTATATATTTTGGGATACCTATTTTTAACATATTGTAAAACAAATTTTCATGGGTGCTTACATATACTTTGACTAATACTAAGGGTTTTCACTAATGTTCTCTAACCCTAAATCTAAAATTAACTAAAAATGCTCTAATACAAACTATAGTGACCCCACTTTTTCTTACATTACTATTACATCATATTAAATATAAAAAACATAATAGTTTTACAAATCAAGGATCTAATAGTTTAGAGTCTTTGAAAAATTAGGGCAATATATAAATTTTAAGTAATAAAACATAAACATCTGTTTAATTCCTTCTACTATATATACTTAGTGGTCTTCAAATTCTCTTTATTACAAGTAATCACTTTAGGATATACGTCAAAAAGGGGTGAACTAAAATCCCAATAAGAGGATAGATAAGAACATAAATCAATATAAAATGGGGTGGGAATATTCATCATCATCATAACATAATCATATGATCATAAACATGATAGGAAGAACTACATAAAGGCATAGAATGTGGAAATGCATAAAAATAAAACATCATGTATTACTGGTAAAATACCACACATAGTTTTGAACAAAGATAGCATCATGTTCACATATATTTCACTTTATCTTGTGAGATTAAACACATTTCCCAATGAATTAGAGCTCTATATAATTCTGGGTGGACCCATCACATCATAACATTTAAATGTGCTGTATAATTCCAGGTTCACCCGTCACATCATAACATTAACATTATCATGCATGACACATAGAATGTATATCAATATTGGAAAAAAATAACCCATGGAAAGGAATTGGTTTCATTTCACAAATAATACATTCATAAATTTTGGGGTTCCATAATGAAAGGGAAAATAACATATTTATAATGAGAATCATTAATCTAGAGATAATAGGAAACAATATTATAGGTAGTTAAAGATGTGTTTTTGGAAAGGAGTGTTCTTTTGGAAAAATATTTAAATTTTTCATATAACCAGATTGGAAAAAAATTATATCTAGAAAACAAAATAAAAAGATAAATAAATTATATTTAAGTAAAATTAATGTAACATCCATTATAAAAATGGAGTGAAAGAGGAAAAATTCAAAGGAATAGATTTGGGTTCGAGAATTCCCCATACCTTATATCAAAATGCTTTCTGCTCTTTAATATCCTAGATAATCAAATTAAATTCATTAATTAAAAAAACCACAACCATTTATAAATTAATTTTTTCACTATAGTTTTGTTAAGTTCATTTATGTTATTTTTTGTGATTTATAAATTTTAATTTCATTGTTCGGGGGCGTTTATTTTCTTGGTTTTCATGATCGGTTCACTTGTTTATAAGTAATAAAGTTTATATAAAATTTGAATAATTCTAAAAAAATTAATTGTTGGTTATTAATGATCATACATAAGTTTAAACGGTTATATATATCAATTTTTTATATGTTATGTGGATGAATTATTATTTAATGCATTAGTTATTATTGTTTAGATTATTACAGTGTTTTTTCGATCATCACAAACTAGTTTTGTTTCATTATTTATTATTTCATATATATTTTATTTTCAGAAGATAAAAATGATTATAAAATAAAAATAATAATATTTTTTCAAACATTTTAATTGTTTTATGACCAACCATGATGTTGATAATGGAAAATGAAAACTTTTCATCTTTGAAGGTGATAAAACAACATCTCGGGGATGACGTTTCCATTTTTAGAATAAGAGAGAGAGGGAGGGAGGGAGAATGAAATTTGATGATGGATCTTTAATTAAAATTATATAATTCTAGTATATAAAATATAATAGAGTTATAATGAATATTTGTATAGATTAGGTGAGGAAAGAATAAGCAAAGAAAAATAAATTAAAAGAAAAAAGAAAGAGGATTTTAGCTCTTGAATTCTCCTATTTGAGAACCTCCTTAAGGCACCTAGGTTTCGTCCTTTTTTATACCAAATCATACTAGATGTGGGGAATGATCTTTGGAAGATTTTTGGGCATAATTTATACAAGGATAAAATCTAGTAAGGTGTGAGGAGAATAGGTGGCGAGGGATGGTATTTATAGTGGAGGAGAGGGGTGTTTTCTCATTATTTTATTCATTAGTCTATTATTTTTGTCTCAATACTATGAATAATTTTAGAATTATCAATAAATATATTAAAATAATTAAGTATTTTTCTTTATTATGGTCTTACATCAGCCATAAATTATTTACAACTCAATAATTCATGTATTTAGTTTTTATCATAAATTATCGTATTTTATTATTCACCAAAAATTCAAGTATTTTAGGAAAATACAAAAAAAATCACCATAAAAATTTATCAATTTTTATAATTAAACAATGAAATCAATTTTATGAAAATGATTTTCAAATTATGAGAAATTTAATTTTTAATTAAAATCATCATTTACTTAAAAAATCAGATTTTAAAATAATAACAGATTGTATAACACTTTGAAAAATTAATTAAGGTCACATAAAATTTTATTAAAATCATAAGAAAATAAAATATTAACTTAGTAATACATTTTATTAAAATATATTTTCTTTTAAATTGTTAAATTAATCATCAATTTGTAATTAAATATTTATGTCTTACAAAAATACAAATACCTAATTAATAATTTTAAAACATTTATTTACCTATAATATGATATAATTATACAATAATTTCATTTATAAGAGGCTTAAATTTTATTTTTACTTTCATGGGTGAGGTTATTATTCATTTTTCTGGTTTACTATTTATAAGGGTCATATTACTATTCCTGAGGTCAAGTTATTATTTAATCAATATAGGTTCCTTAACTTCTCGAAATACATTTTATTTAATTAATTATTCATTAATAAATAATGATTTTTTTATCCATGTGAATTGATGTGGTTTATACTATATTAAATAATTATAATATTGGAATTTACATTGATAAAAATTTGGGTTATTACATGACACACACTGTTTATCTTTGGAAACATTGCTTGTTTTGTACCGGTTGTACATACCCATTAGCCACGTGAGACTCAAATGTCACATATCACTTTGAACACATAATGTATGTAAACTTAATAGTATTAGTTTTATAGAATTTCATTAATATCCTACCCAAGTGAGTCACATGTTGTGTACCTTATAGGGACACACTTTACACTGAGCGGTTTCTAATTCTCTTTGTATCTTTATGACTAAGTGTTAGTTTAGAATGTATGAGTAGTCAATTATGATTATTTTTTCACATAGAAACTATGGTGTGTGTATATATCCCAATAAAATGTGGTTTTTATTCAAGTAATTCAATTATATTTAGTTTCATAACTTTGTAGATATGATGAAAAGTATGGGCGGACGATCATCCACAGATTCAGAAATGATCATTGTAGCATATTGTCTTCATGAAATGGGTCATCCATATATCTTGGGGAGTATCTAACCATCTCCTAGGGATAAGTCATGGATCTTTCACTCATAGAGTAAGTAAATATTTGATTTTATGCACATTACATATGCTAAGGAACCATTTGTCACGACCCCCTTCCTACAAAGTGTACCTCTCCTATGACAACAATGTGAGAAGGTAGATTGTGACCCCCCGAGTCCCGCCTCCAATAGGCCCTGGATTAGCGACTAGCACTGAGGATATAATGAGCAAACAAATGGGAGGCATTTCCCTCTAAGAGAACACATGCTAAAGATGGAGAAAAAATAAACACTAACCAATTCCAACTCAGGCTGCAATATAAAATAAATCCCAAGTACACATATGCAATGTCATGAAAAACTACTACAACTAGAAGGGGAACTAAAAATACCAAAAGAAAGTAAAAATGAGAGTGACCACAAATCCTGAACAGCTTCTATAACCCCAAGTTATTAGTAACCAACATGATATCTAACCTACTCCAAGTGACCTAAAAAATAGTTTATATATACATAGGGTGAGTATGGAATTATACACAGTAGGATCCTCCTCAGATCCTCTTGTGAAAATGTAAAGAAATCATGTTAAATCAAAGTGAAGAACAAGTGAAACTAACTCATCACCTAAATAGGTATACTAAGTTCCCAACCTCCTCATGGCTACTCTCACCAAGTATCTCATACAAGAGTATATAATATAATAAAGAATATCAAGGTTACCCCACTACCACTTCCCCACTAGTTTCCCACTTTTCCCCAACATCGCATGTCCTCAGAATCTCCCTCAAAAAATTCTAGCCCGAAGACACCTGGTCAAGCACTACAACATGCACCTCATGAAACATAAAGCTTTCTCGCAGACACCTGGGCGAACCACTACACCATCCACACAACCACAAACATAACCATGTAGTTTCTGAGAGCCACCATTTCCCACATAATGTGTATTACACGTCGATTATTATGCCTCAAGCCATTATTTCCCATACACTGAGTAAGGATCCTCAAGATAGCACAACATATACAAGTTATACCTACAGTATCACAAAGTAAACTATATCTAGATTATATGTGTGTAGAATAACCACAATCCATTGCATCCCTCTAAACATATATATGGGGAAAACTAATCGATGTGCCTACCATCACAAGTAACTACCATGAAAAGAGAGTGGGGACAAAGGGAGTAGTTAGCCATCCATCCTAAAACTATAATGTTAAGGAAAACACCTCCCCCCCCCATGGCTCAGAATCTCCGGGGTGTTAGTTACCCTAACTGACAGGGTGGAGTATCATATAGAAACACAAAAAGTACAGAATATACTATATATCACAACCACGCTATGGGAATAATATAGTCTTATACTCAACTACAGATAACATCTCTCGGACTCCTGGATTCCACTACTAAGACTAGGTATCCTATAAGCACACAACCATTTAAAGAGATACATTAGATTACTTTATCCCTTTTTATCAGGTGCACTATATGTTAATTACTTATTTAACCATTAATTAACCATTAACAATTCCACATTATATTTCATTTTCATCACACCCAAAGTCCACAGTTCTTTTAAATTGCAACCTCAGTATTACATAACGTAAATTTATAACCCCATGGGTTAACATCATTCATTACATCATTTATTAACAACATTATCACTTTCTGATATTCCTAGAAATTCTAGAAAAACATTCTAAGCTACCAAACTCATGGGTGATCAACACGGTGAGTATATGAACTACCCATCAAGTCTTTTCCACCTATAACAGGAGAGTAGACTCATCCTTCCTTGAGAAGCCAAACACAGAAATCATGTGGCATACCCCATGCATCTTTTCCAATTTTTTGGAAAGAGGGTAGCAAAACCAGCTACCATGACCAGTGGAGAAAGTAAAGAAGATAAACATACAATAAGATTCAGATAGAATACAACATTCACATCCAACCTATTTCATCACCTATAGTGTCCTCCCCGACACCCACAAGCATAGACTAATGCATCTCACCACTCTAGGTATCAACTATTGCCATAACCAATAGGGCTCCCTGCCCCAACATCCCACGACAGCCATCCAAGATCACATCACATCATAATCAGCATGAAACAATACGGAAACTGGTCTCTTGTCCCTAAATAAGGAATTTTCCTTCATAAGAAATGAGCTCTCACAACTCCAAGAATAAGGCTCTTTGTCCTTTACAAGCAAAAGGGCAACTCATAACCCTACCAGGCATTATCTTTTATCAAACAACTAGGTCTTTAATCCATTTCGAATTAACCAATTCGTCATTAGTTTGTTACAACTATGGGAAAACTAAATTGTAAGCTATAAAAAATTAATTAAACATTTAATTTTACATTCCTTTAATCAACAAGAATCGACATGAAAAAGGTTTAAAAACTAATTAATATAGGCATGCACATCTGCATGAATTTAATTAACATCAAATTACAAAAAAAAAGATTCATTTACATGCATATTTATCTTTATCCATTTAATTATCAATTAATTCTAACTTTATTTTATTTACTAATTTCATCAAGACCATCATACTAACAATAAAATCATAGGTATCACGCTATCTAGAAAATCAAGAGGAAAATCATTATCACGATGCAAAGCAACAACATACGATCAAACCAATTCTTTTAAACCTGTTCAAGTATTTAATTAGGTCAATTCCATTGTGATCCAAAGGGATAAAACATGATAACTCTATAGTTTCATGTAAAATAATAGAGAAGCAATGAATACCCTACCTCTAAAGTTTTCTGAAGTTCTTTTCTTGAGAATGGATCAAAGAAACGGATCACGGTCGTCTTCCTCATAACAACTGCATCCACCCGAGGATGTCAAGGCACAACTATATCAACAACCAAAAGAAACTCCCTTAAAAATATGGAGATCAAACTCCATAGCATGGCAAAGAGAAACAGGGGAAAATAGATCAAAGAAAACTAGAGAACAGAGGTAGATCTTACCTCATATTGAAGACAGATCGAAGAATGAAGTGGGGAACCAATCCTAGATAAGGAAATCCCCAAATGTTGAAGAGGGAGGTGTCTGTGTTGTCTATGTTCGAGAGGGGGGTGCAATCAAGCCATAGGGTTTGACAAACCTGAGTATCTTGGTGTCTTTAAAACACTAAGAAATGGGGCAGTACACAACTTGTACCTCCTCATCACGTCGTGTACCACCTGATGCAACTTATGCTGAAAAAATGTCACCTCAACACTTTTTTTATTTTTCTAAAACAAAAACGGTACATGTTGTGTCCCTCTTGTTCACATCGTGTACCCACTATTTCTAGCTTCTCGCAACCAAACTCCTCCAGACTTCCTCTGATCCTTCTCTGAGTACCTCAATATTTGAAAACATGCAAAGGGTTGATCCACGTGGATCCAATCCCTTACATTAGATACATCTCAAAACATTATATCTCTTGAGAATCCAAAACCAAACCAGAGAGGAATGAGAAAAAGGGGTCCCAACAACCACCCAATGAGAAACCTCTAAAAAGAGAGGAAGTCACAACAAGAAACGAAATAAATTAATCTCATAGGCAGTAAAGGTCTACAACCACAAAATGAACTTCATTACAATGAAAGAGCTAAACATCAAAAATCTCAGGTTATTGAGCATGTATCTGCAACTCAAATTCCTAAGTACTCTCTTCCATGCCACTGTGTCACCACAGGACAAGAACCAAGAGGATATCATTCCCATGAAACACCTTCTCTTTGTGGTCCTGGATCTCTATAGGCCGCTCCTTGAAGGTTGAATCATTATCAACATTGATCTCTCCACAATCGATGATGTGAGAGTCATCCTGAAGATAAAAATAGAGATGTGACACATGAAAAACATCATTTATCCAGATTATCTATAGGGGAAGTGCTACTCGATATGCCACTTCTCCAATATGATCCAACACCTTCAAAGGACCAACCAACTGAGGAGACAACTTACTCCTATGACAAAACCTTCACTTTCCATGACATAAATTCACCTTCAGAAAAACATGATCTGAAACATAAAACTCCAATGTTATCCTACTTTGATCATCATAAGATTTATGATGATCTTACACTACCTTCATCCTCTCACGAATCACTTGAACCATCTCAGTCAAATTCTGTAGCAGTTTCAATATGAGAATTGATGACTCTCCGACCCCAGTCCAGCATAACATAGAACGACAAGGTTATCTATACAAGGATTCAAACGGTTCCATACCAATGGTTGAGTGAAAACTATTGTTGTAAGAGAACTCCACCAAGCGTAAGTGCCTCATCCATGAACCTCCAAAATATATGGCACAATAACATAACATGTCTTCAAGGGCCTGGATAGTCCGCTATATCTAACCATCCATTTGTAAATGAAAATTATTGCTAAGGAATAGTTGATAACTAAAAGCATTTTGGAGATCTCTCTAAGCCCTAGAGGTAAAATGAGGATCTCAATCATAAATTATCATCCTCAGGACTCTGTGGATTCTCACCACCTCATCCAGATACTACCTCGACAAAACTTCCACTGAGCTCAGTTACTTAATTGCTATGAAGTGGGATGATTTCATCAAATGATCCACTACCACCCATATAATGTCTTGGCCTCCCTGAGATCGAGGTAAAGTAGTATCCAAGTCCATTGAGATTTCCTCCTAGTTCCACTAAGTAATATCTAATGGCTGGAGGAACCCACTGGGGACACAGTTCTCGACCTTCACCTTCTGGCAGACCAAACATCAAGACACAAACTCTGCAATTGCATGCTTTATCCCAGGCCACAAAAACTGATTCCTCAAGGCTCGGTACATCTTTCTCACACTAGGATAAACCACTAAAGGGGAACAATGTAACCCTCTGATAATTGAATCATGAATCATCAAAGGAATGAAAATACTTCCTTGATATAACACTTAGTGTTGTTCATCCTCAAACCAACCATCAGGGGCCTCACCACAAACAACTCGGTCTCTCCAGACCTCCACATCTAGATCTCTCAACTAGGACTCTTCCACCTACTGCACCAGAGATAACTGCACTGTTATCCAAAAAAGATAACCTCTTCCCCTAACTTCTCCCCTATCAATATGTAATGTTTAATGTTCTTCCATAAATCTACAAGAATCACTAGATTCACACACTACATCACTATGTGGCTTCATGCTCAGTGAATTTGCTACAAAATTCCCCTTTCCAAGTGTATATGAGATTTCAAAAGTCATATTCCTGTAAGAACTCCATCCACTGACACTTATGTATGTTCAATTCACACTGAGAGAAAACATACCTTAGTCTCTTATGATCAATGAAAACCACAAAGCGCTCACCAATGAGGTAGTGTCTCCACAACTTCAAAGAAAACACCACTGACTCTAGGTCAAGATCATGGGTGGCATAGTTACATTCATGGGGATGCAACTACCAAGACCCATGAGAAAAAACTGATCTCTACTGCCTCATAATACAACCTAAACCTAGATGCGAAGCATCATAGAAAACATCAAACCGAACTCCCTCTACTGGAATACAAAGAACTGGATCACTTACCAACTTGTCCTTCAGATACTCAAAATCTTCCTAACACTGATCAGTCCACATGAATGTCAGATCCTTACTTGTCAATTCTTTCAAAGGATTCGCAACCTGAGAGAAATCGGATATGAACCTCATGTAGTAGCATGCGAGACCAGGTAAACTTTGCACCACTGCCACTATCTTGGGGGATTCCCAAAACAAAATCACTTTTATCTTCGATGGGTAAAAATATACTCCCTACCGGGACACCAAATCCCTCAATAAAATAACTTCTCCAGCCAAAAACACACACTTTGGAAACTTTCGAAACAACTTTTGTTGATGAAGAACTCGCAAAATAGCGTGAAGATGCTCTGCATGCTCCTCTTGGGACGTAGAGTACACAGGGATGTATTCGATGAAAACCACCATGAACTTATCCAAGAACTCACTGAACATGATGTTCATTAACCCCATGAACATAGCCAGAGTATTCGTCACACCGAACAGTATTACAACGAACTCTTAATGCATATGATGACAACAAAAAGCAGTCTTTGGGATATCCTTATCTTTCACACGCATATGATGATATTCTGACCATAATTAGATCTTTGAGAACCAACTTTCACCTTTAATTTGATCAAATAAAACATAAATCTATGGAAGAGGATATCAATTCTTCATTGTCACTTTGTTTAAGCGATGATAATCGATACTCAACCGCAAACTACCATTATCCTTCTTCATGAACAAAACTATTACGCCCCACAGTGACACACTCAGCTGAAGAAAATCACACTATAACAGACTATAGAGTTGTATACATATCTCTCTTAACTCATAAGGGTCCATAATATATGGATACATAGATATATGAGATTATCCTTAATGTAGCTCGATCCCAAACTTGATCTCTCGTCGAGGGGGTAATTCCACAACCTCTTCAGAAAAGACATCAGGATACTCTTCTACGAACCTGGGAAACGCCAACTATTAAACATCCAAAGAACTTATCAGCAGCTCAACCATCAAATATGACAAGGGCGGAACATGCCACTAACCTATATGAGGGTCTCGCTTGCCAAAAAACATTGTTGGCTCTCCATCAGCATTGAAGAACACCACCTACCTATGGAAGCAATCCACGATATCCTACCCCAAATAAAACTAATCCATTATAAGGATTAAATCATATTATTGTATCCATAAATATAAGAAATATTCATAAGAGTGGTGATTCCCCAGAGCTAGCTCATAGTCTCTACAGACTTCAAACATGTCGTCTTGATATCCAACTTGCATAGTCAATTCCAAGGACACTGGAAACCTCTCTACCTCAAGTCCCAAAGATTGGAAAAGGGTAGGTGATATAAAGGAGTGCATCGCTCCTAAATCTAAAAAGGCATACAAACAAGTATAAAACAAGTAAAGGGTACCTCGAATGACGTTTGGATCACCTGGGAAGAGAAACGCTAAAGCATGAAGCTAACCATGACCTTCTCCACGACCTCTTTGACCCTAATTATGACCACTATCACGGTCGTGCTCTACTCTCTGAATATGGGGAGCTTCGTGGGGATATCCTCTATTGGTCCCATCTACTCTCTACTGATCCAAGGCTAGTGCAGCCTTCTACTGCTGCCTCAGCTGGAACTACCTCAACGGAAGAACTTGGAGCGGAACACCTGGTGTATGATGACCACTCTAATATTTTGGGCACTCTCGCTACTGATTTCCTCATCCTTCAAAAGAAAAACAAGTGCATGATCTCTTGGAATAGGCATGAGAACTGTCACCCCTAGAGAAATGAGATGCTGAGGGCTGGGACCCAACCCTAGTCAAACAGAAACTATTCTTCCATAAAAACTAAGAACCCCTGACCACATCTCTGCTTCATGAAGAATCATGATGAATCCCCCTCATAATGATCCAGTTTTGGACAACGTCCTCTCGATGACCTATGTCCTCACCAGAACCTCAAGATATGTCTCCAGCATAAATTAAGTGACCTGGACATGGATATATAGATGCCAATCCTCCACGAAATGCCTCACCCTGGACCTCTCATCTAGAAACAAGTCCGAAGAAAATCGTAAAAGTTTCTTGAAATGGATTAAAAAATCTCACACTGGAGCTCCTATGTCGAAGGTTAAGCAGCTCCTGGCGATTGAACTCCTTCGCGATTGAAGAAAGAATCTCCACTCTGAACTTGTCTTGGAACTCCTCTCATGAGATCGTCAACTCCTCTCGATCCCCAAGGAAAAAATAAACACCACTACATCACTTTCCCACACAGCATCATCACAACCAAAGACACCCAATTCTCCTTATGAGCATGGATTAAAATATAGGCTATCTCAACCTCCACTAACCATTATTTTTTGAATGCATCTGAAATGGATCCCTCATGCTTCTGTAGACTCTGGCACTGAAACTCATAGAGTTTCCTCATCCATGTATCATCATCGTCAACCTATACACTGTGGAGATCTTCTAGCACATCCCTCTAGACATCTTCTGTGAAAACCTGATGAGGACTTCAACATGAATCCATACATGCAAAATAAAAAATAGTTAGAGATCCTAAATGCCTATGTATCAGCCGGTATCCAAGGTTTACATCACTTACTACACATGTCTGACATTGTTTCCATATCAAACCATGAAACCTCACCCGTTCCTAACACTAAACCCCATCTTATCCCTCAACCAAACCTCTGAAACCACTCTGTCATGACCCCCTCCCCGTAAAGTGTACCCCTCCTGGGCCGAAAATGTGAGAAAGGAGATAGTGACCCCCGAGCCCCACCTGCAGTAGGCCTTGGGTTGACGACTAGCACTAAGGGTATAGTGAACACACAAATAGGATGCATTACCCACTAAGAGAACACATGCGAAAGAGACAGATAAGACATACACCAACCAAATCCAAATCAGACTAAAATGTAAAAGAAATCACAAGCACACATATGTAATGTCATAAAAAACTACTACAATAGGAAGGGAAAACTACTAGTACCAAAATAAAGTAAAAATGGCAGTGACTACAAAGCCTAAACAGCTCCGGTAACCCCAAGATAGTAGTAACCAGCCTGATATCCAACTTTCACCAAGTAACCTGAAAAATAGTATATATATATGTAGGGTGAGTATAATAATATACTCAGTAGGATCCTCCATAGTGCCTCTCATGAAAAAGTAAAGAAATCATGCTAAATCATAGTGAACAACAAGTGAAACAAACTCATCAGCTAAACAGGTATGCTAAATTCCCAACCTCAAAATGGCTACTCTCACCAAGTATCGCATATAATAGTATATGATATAATAAAGAATATCAATTGTAACCCACTACTAATTCCCCATTAGTTTTCCTCTTTTCCCCAATATTGCACATCCTAAGCATTTATCTCTAAAAAGTCCGTCCTGAAGACAATGGGGAGAGCACTACCACGTGCACCTCGTGAAACACTGAGATTTCCCGTAGGCACCTGGGTGAAGAACCACACCATTCACATAGACGAAACGTAACTACGTAGTTTCTGGTAGCCACCACAGCCCACAAAATATGTATTATACATCAGGTATTATGCCTCAAGCCATTACAGCCCATATGCCAAGTAAGGATCCTCAAGCCACCATATTCTATACACATTATACCTATATAAGTAAAAAAGTAAACTATATCTGGAATATATGTGTTTGGAATAACCACAAGACATTACATCCCTCTAAACACATAAATGGGGAAAACTAACCGCTTTGACTACTAGCACAAGTAACTACCAAGAGAAGAGAGTGACGCCAAAGGGGGTAGTCTTACATCCTCCCACCATAATGTTGGGGAAAACACACCATGGGGCTCAGAATTCTCAAGGTGTTAGTGTCCCTAACTGATAGGGTGAAGTAGAATATATAAACAAAAAAAGTGAAAATATACTATATCTCACAACCACACTATAGGAATAACTTATTCATGGACTCAACTGTAGCTAACATCTATTAGACTCCCAGATGACACTAATAATACTAGGTATCCTATAAGCACACAACCATTTAAAGAGCTACATTAGATTACTTTATCCCTTTTTATCAGTTGCACTTTATGTAAATTAATTCTTTATCCATTAATTAACCATTAAAAATTCCACATAATATTTCATTATCATCACACCCAAATTCCATTATTCCTTTAAATTGAAACCTCAACATTGAGTTACACCAAGATCCAACCCCATGGGTTGACATCATTCATTACAATATTTATTAAAAACATTATCACTTTCCAATATTCCCAAGAATTCTATAAAAACATTATAGGCTACCAAACAGAATGGGGATCAACATGGTGAGTAGATTAACTACCCATCAAGTCTTTTTGTCCTATAGTAGGAGCGTAGACCCATCCTCCCTCGAGAAGCTATAAATGGAAATCAGGTGGCATACCACTTGATCTTTTCCTCTTTTTGGAAGGAGGATAGAAAAACCAGCTACCTTGAGCAGTGGGAAAAGTAAAGAAGATAAAAAACTACAAGATTCAGCAAGAATCTAACATTCATATCCAACCCATTCCATCTCCTCTGGTGTCCTCCCTGACACCCACATGCATAAACTGATACATCTCGCCACTCTAGGTGTCAAATGTTGCCATAACCAATGGGCCTCCCTGGCACCACATCTCACAAAAGCCATCCAGGCTCACATCACATCATAATCAGTAGAAAAGAACAAGGAAACTGGGATATTGGCCCTAAAAAAGGAATTATTACTTCACAAGAAATGAACTCTCAAAACTCTAAGAATAAGGCTATTTGGCCTTTACAAGCAAGTGGGTAACTTAGAACCCTATCAGGTATTATCTTTTATCAAAAAAATAGTTCTTTGATACATATTGAATTAACTGATTCATCATTCGTAGGTCCCAACTGTGGTTAAACTAAACTAAAAGATATCACAAATTAATTAAACAATTAATTTGACATGCCTTTAAACAAAAAGAACCAACATGCTTCAGGTTTAACAACCAACTGGAATAGGCATGCACATATGAATCAATTTGATTAACATCAAATTACAACAAAAACAACCAGATTCATTTACATACATCATTATCTTTATACATTTGATTATCAATTAATTATGGCTTTATGTTCTTTACCAATTTCATCAAGAACAACATGATAACAATCAAAACATAAATATCACACTATCTAGAAAATCAAGAGGCAAAACATTATCACGGTGCAAGGAAACAACATGCGATCAAACCAATTCTTTTAATCTAGTTTAAATATATAAATAGGTCAATTCCATTGTGATCCAAAGGGATAAACCATGATAACTATATAGTTGCATGTAGAAGAATAGAGAAGCAATGAATAACCTACCTCGAAAGGTTTTAAAAGTTCTTTTCTCAAGAATGAATCAATGAAATGGATCCCAATCGTCTTCCCCGCAACAACTTTATCCACCCAAGGATGTCGCAGCACAACCACATAAACAAAAACCAAACAAAAATCCCTTATAATATTGGAGATCAAACTCTATATCATGGAAAGATAAATGGGAGAAAATGGATTGAAGAAAACCCAAGAATGGATGTAGATCTTACCTCATATTGAAGATAGATCAAAGAAGGAAGTGGGGAACTGATCTAGGATGTAGAAATCCTCAAACGTTGAAGAGGGAGGTTTTTGGGTCGTCTGGGGTTGATAGGGGTATGCTCAATTAGTAGGGTTTGAAAAACCCGAGTGAATAGGTGTATTTAAAACACCTAGTGGTGGGGAAATGCAAGATGTGTACCTCCTCATCATGTCGTGTACCTCTTCGAGGCGACTTAAGTAAAAAAATGTGTCGCCTCAGTGCTTTTTTTATTTTTCTAAAACCCAAATGTTACACGTCGTTTCCCCCTTGGCCACGTCATGTACCCCCTGTTTCCAACTTCTCATGACCAAACTCCTCTATAATTCCAATGATCCTCCTCCAAGAACATCTTTCATCAAAAACATGCAAAGGGTCGATCCATGTGGATCTAGTCCCTTGCAACAGTCCTCTATATGAGTTTGTAACCCTCTTGGTTGAAAAAATATTCTATAAGTCATGAGTACCCCATTACTAATTCTACCAAGGGATGATATAGAAGTAATAGATGTGATATAGTTCAGGTGTCTTATGTTTTGTACTGAATTGGGTACTTAATATTGCTTTCTATAGTTACACTTATATATAACTATGTTATGAAATTTTATGTACTTTTCTTGTTCAAATCAAAGTATCGATCCTTAGTTCTTAGGTGGCGATGTGAGGATTATATAGAATTTCATTGTTTGGATAACATGGATTCTAGGATATTATTTTTTTTCCTTTATGTCTCTCTCTATGAGGAGCTAAACTCCTTTGGTTTGAAGATTCTAACTATTATACTTGATCGCCATTGAGGATATATTTATAACTTGTGTAATTGAGACACTCTTAGTGTTATACAAATATGGGAATCTTAGAATACTTGTATAATGTGATTCTTCATTGATTTGAGATATGATATGGTGAAAATATAATCCTCTATGTCCCTACGACTCCTTCTTATAAATTATATTTGGGAGTTATTTATCTTATTCCATTGTAGTTATTTCTTTTACTAGGGGTTTGGAGCTAACTAGTTGTTTTATCTTTGGTTTTTTATTTCAATGCATCCCAATGGGAATATTTTTACTCAACCCTATATGAGGCTTGTGTCAACAAATGTCATTTATATGAAGAAAATGTGCAATTAAGATATGGGTTTGGTGATCATAAATCTATATCTGTTTATGAAGAGCATATTCTTAGTGATGCATTGTGATACTCAGTGGAGGAAATTACAATTTGTGGACCCTCCCCATGATTTCTTGGCATATAGTGGTATAGGATGGTTCTTTTTTAGATGTCAATGTTGCGAGGAGATAGTGTTCCATTTTTAAATATCTACTATATAGTGTTGTGTTATCATGTATATTAATAATCTATTGGGGTTTGCACCGAGTTGTAGCATTATATAGTTATTTTGAATGTTTCTATTGTCATAAAATTCATTTTTTTCATTTATATTGACATTAGTTGATGGTTATATTCTATTTATTGTATTTTCTATCAGTTATAGGTTTTTTATAGGCTAGGGTCTCTCATATTTGATTATGAATTTTGGTTTTAGTTTCCAACTCTTTTATTATAGGAGGTGGTATTGGGTGGAACCATTGACTCATCACTAACCCAAGGGGTCTTGGTGGATCATTTCATGTCATAAAAACCCCATATACTAATCATATATGAACTATAAAATCATAACAATATATAAATTTCATAACATAATATAGAAAAATAATAATTTTCAATTTTTTAATAATTTATTATTGAGTAATATCTCATCTTAATTACATCCCAATTCAATTTACACAAAAAAAATATTACTATTTACCATCATGATTTCATTTTCATATAAACGCCAAAATAATAACCTTACACACATTATTTAAAAAAATACTAATTCAAAATATTTTTCTATTATTTTTCAATTTATATTTAATGTTCTGTATTCATTATATTCCCAAAACAATATCATTTTCAAATAAACATTTCACATTAAATTTATTTATAAAAAATATAACTACTATATACTTTAATTTATCGTACTGATTTTTTTATTTCATAAAAAATAAAGTAAAAGTTATTTTCACTATTTTATAATAAAACAAAATAAAAAGGGAAAATAATAGCCATTATTATTCTATATACATGATACCTCACTATCGTGTAACCAATAGAATTCCTAGATCACCATTCCTCTGAAGAAACTCATTGAGTACCTAGTGATCCCATATAAGGTACTCAATAACCACTATAATGTAAAACTGAAATCCACCAATCCTCAAACAATCATCTAAACCACTGAACTTCTAATGAGGCCCCTAATTATATAAAAAAACACTTATTATTTTATCTTTTAACTTCAAATTTAAATTCTAATGCTCGATTCATAAAACTAACACGTGTTTTCACCAATTTTTGTTTTCAGTTTAAATAAAAACTCAAAATTTTATTAATATAGCTTGGATACAGGTTAATGAAAACTCCCCAAAATAAGACTTCACATCCTCAAGAAGTTTAATTTTATCCTTATCTACTATTCTCAACCAATATTAATCACCAATTCATAGGTAATCTACTAAATTCCAACCCAAGAAACTTTTCATTCTTCTATTTTATAACTCATAAAAATAAAAAATGTCTCTAATGACTAAATAATTTTAATACCCAACAGAATACATGAATACACCTATAACTCCCCTTAATGAAGATCAAACAGGTTTTTCATTATTTTTATGATAAATAATTTCGATTTTACCAAAATACATTTATTATTTACAATATTTTTACACCAAATCCTATTTCATTTTAGAAGTCACAAGTCAATTTTACTTTTAAAATTCTCACAAAACCATATTATTTTAAAAATCTAGTTTTAAAAATATAATATCACCCAGTTTAATTTATTGGAATTTATAATTTCAAGTTTTTAAGAAAAGTTAAAGAATCCCCTTTCATTTTATACATAATGATGAAAATTAGTTTTATTTACTTTCAACGGAAATTTTAATATATCACTAACCAGAGAATAAATCATAAATATAAATTAAACATATTAATATCCAACTATTCTTACTACATATATACTATATAAGTGTTATATAAACAATTTGTATATTACATTGATAATGAATTTTCAATAGTATAACATTAATAAAAATAAAAATTCATGAATAACAATTAAACATTTTTAAATGCTGTTAATTAATTACATCACCCCTAATTACATAATCAAGAGAACATTGATTCCTTTATTTTTTTCTTATAATTAGTTATATTTATTTATTTAATATAGTCATAACACATAATGAAATACACATGCTCTATTTTTACCCAATATAGATGATGCATGAACAAATATAGAATTTTCCCTTTATATGATCCCTGTGAAGCCTGTTAAGTTTCATCATATCAAACTCAAGATATTTAAAAAAAATCATGTGTACCTATTGTTCTTACTCAATACATGAACATCCCATTGCAACTTGAAATTATTCCATCAAGTGGTTCATTAAGATTTTTTATTTCATACTTTACATATCGTAAAAACTCTAATTACCTATATATTACAATCCTTGGAAATATAAAGCACTACTCTAATACATATTGTAATGATAAAACCTGGGTAACTGAACCAAACTTTTACAAGATCTAAGAGAATTCCTAGATCCCCGATGGATAATTACTATGACTTCAAGACTCAGTTTATTGTTTGGGATTGATTTTCTTAAATATAGTATTAAAATGGGTAAATTTTTGATTCTATAGAAAATTAGGTATGACCCATATATATGATGGATATAACTATCACCTTTGAAAATAAAATTAGAATAGATGAGGGTAAAATATAGTCTAGAATAAAAAATAAAGAAATCTAAATGATGAAACTACTAAAATAGATTAGTAGTAGAATAAGTGTATAATAACAATCATAAACTGAAAATGTATCCAAATAGATCCTAAGACAATATAAAAAGTAAAAGTGGCGATGCTCCTAGAAAATCATCCTACCAACACTAGCCTCTCAAAATTTCATACCTAGTAAAGTCCATACTATGCTTATATGATAAAATTATCCTGTACATTGATAAATTATTCTAACTAGTTTACAACATACCTGTAAGTACCTACAATTCAATAAGTGAAGATTTATGTACACCGAAGTGTAGATGCAGGGTGTGAGTACATAGAGATAGTAGGCCACCACCAATGGTGTCTTAACCAAATTGGTGAATAATAATGTTCATGCATTAGAATTTTCCTACACAATTATATAATATAAGAAAATAATTTCTTGAAAATTGTTAATGTATGGAAGCTACCAAAAATCTAATAAAATCAATTATCAATAATATTTATAAAAAGTAACTCAATATAATAGGAAAATCCAAACCTATGTAAACCAATTTCAGGCCTATCCTGAAGTATTTATAATAAGAAATAAATAAAACCAAGGTAAAAAAATCTATCCCTAAGGAAATTTGATCATGTATACAAAGTTAGAGAAATATTGTATCTCATCCATTTGGTAAAGATAATTTTTTATAATAGAGTCGAGAAAATATTATAGCCTATACTATTTAAAATATAAAACTTTTCACATACTCAACATGACAATTTTAAAGTTACATGTGCATACCATACTAAACATAACCAAGATATCCTAAATACAAACCCAAATGCATAAATTCATAACATAATTAAGTCATGTACTTGTAAATAAAAAGACTCATAAATTCATAACATAATCATGGAATGCTACTGGTCAAGACAAACAAGTCATAAATTCATAACATAATAATTGAAATCTACGTGGAAAGATAGAAAAGGTGTAATATATATCATAGTTATGGAATGATAATTATAATCCAAAAAATTCAAAAATTATGGAATAATTAGAAATTTGGTCCTATTAGTATTAATACAATCCTAATCATAATAGAGGGTATGGGAACTATAAAATTCATACTAGTAACACGATATTTATTTCTTATCTAAAATACATTTTTCCATTTTGAGTCTTAATTTAAGGAAACATTTATTAAATAGGGTACATTATTATTTGTTTACTATAATTTAAATACCCATATCTAAAGAGAATAGGTTTATATATTTAACCCATCATTAATTTGAAATTAAATTCTTAAGGAATGTGGGAAAATATGTTGTATTAAGAAATATTATGGAATAAGAAAACACAAGTTGTGGATTTTCAAAAAGATCTTTTTATCAAACTCAAGTTTAATTTTAATATCCATTCATACTTGAAACTTAAACAAAGCGAAACAATTTCTATTTAAAGAGTGAGATTTTTATTAAAGAAACGACAATTTATTGTTAAAATTTTATTTATGTAATTACTATTCATGTATTAATTATTAATTTTGGTTTATCATCATATTATTTTTCATCACCATCTCAAACAAAGGAAATAAATGATTATACAATTTAAATTTTACTTTAAAAATAATCTTTTACCCTTTAATCATGCATATGAAATTGCATAAGATAACCTCATTATTAACTTTCATTATTGGGCCAAAATCAATATATAATAATCAATCATACACTTTATTATTATTTCCCAAATGACATGACATAATATGATCCAAACTTTTACTTATTTATATTACATAACTGGTTAAATTTTTATTTTCTCAATTTAAATATGAAATTATATCAATGATATCTTATCCTACACTAAATGTTTTCATAAAAAAAGATCATGTTTATAAGAAATTTCATTTTTAAAAAGAAATAATGGTCAATAGTTAATTATAGTATAAGGATGAAACAAAATTTAAATGTGCTATCTCAGGTTAACTCAATTATTATAGATTATTACCAATCCATTTACTGACATATCAATTAGTATAGTACCAATATATCATCAAAACTTCTTATGATACATCTAATGATATTCTATATAAAATAAACACTTTTAATTAATTAAAATATTTATAAAAAACATTGCATTAAAATTTCCAAAAAATAATAATTTATTAATGTAATGGTATATTAGTTGTAAACATAACTAAATCATGACCCAATTAAAAATAAATGGAGGGTTGTGGCCACCTAGAAAATAAATCAAAAATTTTTTTTTGTGCAATTCCAATGGTCCAAATATAGATATGTAAAAAAATTAAAACCAAATTTATAACTAACTAAATCTTAAATCTAATAATTAAATTAGGGAGAGTATTCTACTTTCTCTCCCGCGACGTCTAGGGTTTCACCTATGTACTCAGCTCCTCCCCTCTCTGGCCATATCGCCCTGGCTCTCTTCTCTCTGAATCGTCTCCTCCCCGCGGATGGGTTGGCCTGACGCGGCGATTTCGTCGTGTGTAGGGCTCGGTTTGTGCGGAGGCAAATTCTTTTATTTGAGGATGAAGACGGGTCTAGAGTGGTCTGGGTAGGGGGGGTTTCCTTTCTTTTTTTCCTTGCTTTGTTTTTTAGTGTTGACGATTTTCTCTTAGCGGTATCCGCTTGAAGCTGGCAGTGCTGAGGATTTTTTCACTGTAGCCTCATCCCTATAGTGGAACCTCTTCGGATGCCTCGAGTGTTCTCTGGGGCGATCTTGGGATTCATTCTCCTTGCTGTGGCGGAACGCTGCAAGATTCTATAACTCTGCTGGTCTGATCTGCGGGTGTAAGACCGGTTTGTTCAACGGCATACTCTACGGAGCGTTCAAGGGTTTGCTCTCGTCTCTGAGTTGTTTTCAGGTGGCAGTCTCCCAGCATGTGGAGGTATCACCTGATTTGCGACGGTGGAGTACTATGAGGGTCTGCGAGGGTTTTTTTCGGTGGTTGGGGTGGATGCAGTGGGGTTTTCCTTTGTTGATTTTCAATGTTCTGTTTCATTCTTTTTGTGATTTGGTGATTCTGACCGGTATTTGGGCTAGTGGTTGTTGATGGCGGCAACCGAAAGGAATGCCGGTGAATGTAGTTTGCGGTCGACGGTCCGACGCTGATGGTGGTGTCAGGGAAGTGGCGCGAGGAAGGTGGGTCGGGTTTCTGTGCTGATCATGAGTGTTTTGATGTGGTTGGTCTACGACAGTTTTTGGTGATCGACGTAGTGTTCCTTGATGATGGAGGAGACGATGAAAGTTTTTTATCGGCGATGATGGACTCTGATGGAAGGGCTTGCCGGTGATTTGGTTGATGATGGGAGGCGTATGTTCTGGATGTTTGACATGATGGGTGTACGAATCGAGGAAGACACTTGGCTCAAAATGACAGAAGGGTGATGATGAAGTTTGAATTTTGAAATTTGAATTCGTGGACGCACTGGTGTTTTTTGTTCAATCCTGGAAATGTTTGGTTTTCGCTTATCCTTAAAGAAACTTTTTTGAAAATGAAAAAATATATATTTGCTGTAATAATTAAATTACCTAATAATTTGTCTAAATTATGATAGTAAAATTTGAAAATACCAATAAAATATTTTTTATAAAAAACCCAAAATCTTCATAATCTAAAAGACCCCTAATTATATTTCATAAACTGTGAAGTCTATAACCTTACCTAAAATTATAGTACTTCTATGTGTAGTCTATAGATTAAATAAATTTTCATCAAAACAATACCCAAATAAATTAAAATGATTATGTTAGGTCTCATTTAGATCAAAATCAATGAATTTATTTAAATAAACATGATTTATCCATGATTTGATGAATTTAAAAATCCCAAATACCTATTGGTGAACTATAATAGAGAAGTATAAGATAGATATACCCCATTAAGGTAGTTCATGTCACTCTATGACACCATAAAATGACTGAGGGAGATAGAATAAGGAGCCATCGAAGGAGAAGGAGGTGTTCAGAACCCCTAGCATTTTGAGGCTTGCATAATAGAAAAAGCTGAACCACCTTCCCCTTTTATTTATTTTTCATTTAATTATTTTCTCACCCCTTTTACCTATCTATATTCTTTATATTATTTTATATTAATATTAATGACACAATACCTATTTACCTACTATTAAAAGTAATAGCATTATTATTATTATTCCATCACTATATGCTTGCTTCTTGAAAATAATAATAGAAATCCTATTAACAATACATATACTTATATATCATAACATATTAATAATTTTTAATAATAAGAATTTTAAATTATATTATGTCATTATTGATTATAATATATATACATGTATATATATATATATATTATTAAAAACACTATATATATATATATCTAATTCATAACTATAATAATAATTATCATAGTGTTACATATAAGTACATACATATTTTATTATTATAAATAAAATAACACATATGTATTTATTTTCATAATGATGAAAATATTAATGTTGAAATTACTAAAGTAGATATATTCAGTAGCATAATAATAATAACATATGTATGTCACCTATATAGTTTCATCATACACTAACCCCATATTCTAATCATATCTAAACTATACTATCATAACAATATATAAATATCATAACATAATATTTGTAATAATAGAGATTGGTTTTCATTATTTTTTAAATTTTTAACTAATAATATACCATCTTAATGATAACACAATTAAATATCTACAAAAATATAATAATATTTTTATTTTACCATTATGATTTTATTTTTATTCCAGTACCAAAATAATAAACTTACACAAACAATTTTAAAAAAAATATTTTAAAATATTTGTTTCCATACTCTTCACTTTATACTACCAGTTAACTATTTATTACATTACCAAATAAAAATAATTTTTTAATAAGAATTTAATTTTAAATTTATTTATATAAAAATAGAAATACTAGATTATATATTTTTTAAATAAATAAAAATATTTATTTATAAAAAAAAAATTATTTCAACCATTTTATGAGGAAATATAATAAAAATGAAAAGACTCGCTATTAGTTTAATAGATAATAATACCATACCATTGGGTATTCCATAGTCTTTCAAGACCACCATGCCTCTTATAAATCTCACTCAGTACCTAGTGAGCTTTTATTATGCACTCGGTGACCATTGTAGTTTAAAATTTCCAACCACAAACTCTCCATCCATCATTAAAACCATTACGATTCCAAAAATACCTCTATATATATATATATATATAAACACCTAATATCTCATCCACTAACATTGAATTTCAAGTCCAAAGCTCAACATGAAAAATGACCCCATATATCCACTACTTGTATTAATATAAATATAAACATTTATTATTATAGATTGGAATTTATAAATCCTTAATTTTCATAAATAGATATTACATATTACAAGATTAATATCCATTTCATAACCTAACGATCCATGCCCTAATATTATAGGTTTAATATCATTGGAAACGATGATAGAAAATCTCCGACTAAGTTCTTCATAACTATCGCTCTTCTTAAACATATCATACTTAATTACATTCTTAGTATTATTGGGAAAGAAAACATAATAAATGGTGAGATTAGATGATAAATAAGGGTAAAAAATGCAGACATATAGGATCACATAAGTGTAACATGAGAATAAGGGTATGAGAACACGTACTTAAAATTTGAAAACCATACCCTTTATATCAAAGATCATAATCTTAATTCAGGGTATAAGTCTTTGAAGTTCATAAATCATGAATCATAACATAATTAAAGAATATGATCAATGATAGAATATAATTGGCATATGACATATATTTTTTTTCATAAACATAAGCATAGAAAATCATTTCCTTAGTAATCAAGGATCATTTCCAAGACTATCACAGTGTAATGGGTTCACTCCCCAAACCATCATAGTAGTCAAGGTTCACTCCCTAGATTATCATATTGAACATATTACCTTAATAAATCGGGTTCACTCTTTATTCCAATACTATTAATTTCATGATATATCCTTATTACCCAGTGCATTTGAGGGATATATAATTTTTAACCCACCCATCACATAATGAAAATTATACAGATATGTACCACAAGATCATAAAAAATTATCATATCATAACAAAAGAAAAATAAATGGGTTTCATAAATATTTTATCATGGAATACATGTGGAAAAGAAAAAGTTTTCATAGTCATTTCATAAATTCATCAAAGCATGGATTATGGAAAAATAATGATATTTATAAAAAAACTTGTCATCTTAGTCATAATCCTCTAGAAAAATAATAATAATGTTATCATTGGATCATATCCCCATTAAATATTAAAACATATCAAAGTATTCCTTGTTAGATGGAAAAGTATTTTGAAATATCACTTGGGAAATTTCTTGGGCAAATACCCTTTTTACATTGAAATAAATTATTTAAATGTCCAAAAATTCCCCAAATATTAAATAAAACATTTTATTTGAAAATAATCTTAGGAACTTGTAAAGGAAGCTTCAAGACATTGAGCGGTTATAATGATGATAAATTCGATTCATTGTGTATAAGTTCAAACATAGATTCCTTTCACATTTTTAGAAAAAAATTTAAATTACCTCATTCAAAAAATTAAAGAAAGATTCATTTGAAACCGTTTTGAAAAAATTAAAACATTGGTAAAAATGTGTCACGAACCAGGTCGGAGTGCCATCTGACCCAACATCCGACCCAATTCGAGACATGTCTTGAATGGAATTCCCAATCCCCAAAATCTCACATCTAGTGTCAAGAATCATAGATAATATATAGGGAATTATTTATCCCATTATATAACTAGGTTCAAAATAAGATAAACTAAACAAGAAAAAGAACTGATAATAATAACTTAATCTTAATAAATTAATAAAAAACAAATTCAGTTTCAACGGATGAAAACAATACAAAACTAAATACAAAACTAAAACTGACACATCAACCTAATATCCATGTGACCTTTATTTCCCCACCTTCAACAAGATTGAACCACTCTAAGAGACAACTCGAACCAGAAAATTGAACCTGCAAAATAGCTCAGGTCTATCGACACCAAATGGTACAAGTAGGGTGTAAGCTTGATAGCTTAGTAGGTAACCACTAAAGTGTCCATATATATTTCCTTTCCTGAAAAAAATTTATAAATTCTAGTTTTAAATACATATATAAAAATAGGTTTTTCTTATTTGGATAAACAACACTGTTTTTTCTTTTTAAAATGTTACATGCCATATCACTAGATTTCAAAGAATATTGTCATTTTAAAAAACTAAACCCAAGATAAAAACCCAAAAATGTAAATATAGAGATATAATGAAAAATAAACAAGTATAATAAATTAAAAACCATGTGAATTATATTATAAACAAGAAAATATAGATGGTAAACCATGGGAATTCCTAAAAATCCCTAGAGTGATTCCTAGATGTACTCGAATTAGACTTACTTATTAGTGTATGTTGAATCTCCATAGTCTATAACCAACTCGCCACTCTAAACTGGCCAATCCAGTGGCACTACCCACCTGAACTCTAAATCCATCCAAGGGGTACCAACCTGTCTAATCAGTGTTGATAAGAAACCATCACTCAACCCTCTAAAGAGGCCCAAGAAACCCATGGTAATAGTAAAATGTGTCAGTAGGAGGTCATCACATGCATGACTCACCTTACCTGCTGCCACCGCACTTGCATGCCCCAAAAAATGACACCACCTTTATGATAAACCAAAAAGGGAAATACTAAATAAGGTATCCCTTCATATACACATCATTCACAAATACCAATTGAGCTATCATATCACATGATCTTTAAAACCATTTTCCAAAACATTCCAAGGTGACAAGAGGGCATTTATACATCCAAACCAAAATTTATTTCCCATAATATTTTAATATGCCAAAAAGTCCTTTAACAATATAAATTCTCATATATTAATTAACATGTTCCAAACCATTTCCAAAAATAATATGAAACACCACTTTCATTTACATAATTCCAAATGGCCCCTCAATATTTCCAAATCTAAATACATTTATAAAAACATTTTTAGACTAGAGTAAATCATGTAACCTTATAAAGCTAGAAAATTGTTTTTTACAATGAACGATCACCAAAAAATGTCTCAATTTCCAAACGAGATAAGTTTTGAAGAGAGAAATTGAAACCACTTTGAAAATCACAATGGAAGCTAACATACCATTTAGATCCCAATGGGACATTTTAAAAAGAAAAGGGGGGATCTCTCTTAAGTGTTGTCGTCATTTTTATGCCTATACACGTGTGATCGCCATGCACCCATGGATATTCCAACATCTAATAAAACCCATATTTAACAAACACCATTTATTTTAAACCAAGACACAAGTCACACCTAATGTTAAAAATCACCAATAAAAACTTAAGAACCAAAGACCCTTTGCAAATAATTTTACCATAACTCAATGAGCTATAAGGAGGATCCCAAATCACACAAAATACCCTAAGAATAATTAACACCATGTCACAAAAAAATAATCAAGGTTAATCATACATTTAAACCACCCAATTTAATCAAAGGGAACCAAAAAACATTTTAACAAACACCCAGTGTGCATACTATGTATCATAGTTAGAGAATCCTTTTAGAAACCACTTCCACTAATTTTTGGAAACCAAAAAAATTATAAAAAGAAATAAAAACATACCAAAATCATGTGAAAAATATTTTTATTTTATTTAAAAATCTACAAGAATCAATGGAATTAGTCAAAAATAAAAATAATGGAAACACCTACCTCAATGGGGTGAGGATGTGATGCAACTCTTGGAGAAGGTAGAACCCCAAAAAAAACCGCACACCCTAGATCCAAAATAAACCGAATCAAACAGAAACTCCAACCCCTAGGATTCCAAAAAGAGGGAAACTACACAAGTAAATCCTAGTAACTTGAGAGAGAAGGGATAAGGTAAAGAGAAATCGAACAAAAATCCAAATAACTCACAATAAGGACCTTAAAAAAGAATCAATGAAAGGTTAGGGAGAAAGGGAGAAGAGTTTATTGAAGAATCCTGGTGCCCCTAGTTCAGAGAATGGGAGGAAATCTTGATTTAGGGTTAAAAGTTTGGAGAGTAAAAGAGGGAAATTAAAATTTTATTGATTGGGTAGCTCACACGGTTTGGACATACAGTTTACCAAATAGTGTGCCAACTATGTGGTATCTATTGTCCAAGAGGAGGTAAAATGCACATCCAACCAAAATAGTTTGATTTACCAAATCAAATCATGTGGTAGCTACTTTATAACTCTAATACTTTCCACATGGTTACCTAATCTGGGCTGCATGGTTTCCACTAACTTTGTATTGCCCGTGTACAGGCCAAAAATTCACCCAAAACTCAAAAACTCAAAATTTTATGTTGGGAAATCAATATAAACCTCAAAAAACATCCAAAACCAAGAAAGGAATAAAATAAAATAATATCCAATGTTGGGGTGTGAAAATTATCTCCACTAGAAACACTTTATGCCCTTAGAAAGTCACCCAACCAAAAGATAACAAAAACTCAAATCCATAACCAATCATAATATAAAATAAATATGAACCTTGGTGTGAAAGTTTTGTCTATGATTCACACCTGAAATATTACGAAGAAACCAAAACAAAATAATGAGGGGAGAACATGAGAGGGTTCTCCCAACCATAATACCTCAACTAGCATAGTAACTTTAAAACTCAACAACACATCCAGAACATAAATGAGAAACCCAATACAAGGAAACCTAGAAAACTGAGACCCCAGGAACAAATGAAACTTCACCACACTAACCTAGAAAACCCCACACCATGATAGGTAACTCCCAACATAAACTTTATTCAAATCCCCTATACCAACTAAAAAACAACACCAACAGAACTGAAAATTCTCCACGTTAGCCAAAACCCCCAACACAAGGGAATGAACCCATGAAAAGAACATGAATTCAAAAAGAGATCCAAAACTATAACCCATAAATTTTGTAATACTCAAGCATATCCAAACGAGCACAACTAAAACTGATACCAACCCACACAAGGGCTAAGCATGCTCAAAGAATAAAAAATGATTTAAAGAGATACATTTTGAAAAACTCAACTACTAAGATTATGATAGAAAAAGTTCGTCCCACTTTCACAATGAAAGATAAAATTATAAGAATGGTGAGAAAAAATAAAATTAAACTCAAACGTCTCCAACACATCATAGGAGAAAAATCTTGGGTAAGGTTCCCCGCACCCCTAGCAGTTCTTGACTGTTTGTGAGCTTTACTATAAAGTCTATGGGTGTAGCCCTAATGACTGAATCATCTCTTGCCTCATAGTTAGGCACTAGCTTTCCTTGATCAAAAAATATTCTTTTGGAGAATCTTCCTAAAAAACCTCTCTAGATGACCCAAATAGCCACCATGATGTAATTTCATTGTAGGATTGCTACAATATGGCTTTGAGTGCTTGAACTAGCCACACTAGTGGAACACAAGTTAATGGTCTAATGAACTGGAATCCAAAACCAATGAAGGGGACTCTTAAAAGTTATATTTCTCTAGTATTAACTTTTTTATAGATGGGAAACCTTCAAAAGAAACAAGAGACACCCAATTACTAGCTTATTGAGCTCTAGAAACTAACTCAAATAAAAAAAATTAATCCACCAACTTATCAAAACGAATATCCTTGGTGGAGAGGACTTTCTCCTCGATCTCATGATAAATACCCCTAATGAAAAATAATCATTCAACAGATCCAATGATGACACCTCTAGATAAAAGGAGATTATCTCCTTGAAATGTTCAACATTATTTCACCATCTTATTTCCTTACAGAACATTCATGAGCTCTTCCCTTTTCTTCATCTCCACCTCCTCGGGTATAAACCATCAGAAAAATGTAGACTTAAATACTTACCACATCATCCAAACTTTCATCGATGGAGGGGTAAACAAGTATCAATCATCCAAATATGGTCCCTCAAATAAACTCATAGTATCATGAACTTTTCCATCTTCAGAAGCTCCCAATGATCTGAAGACACTCTTGACATCCTCAAGACACTCCACTACCTCTAATGGACCTCAGCCATCATAAATTATATTCAACAAAGGGAACCAGGAAATGGGCATGACTTATTGTAAAATTTGGGGACCTTTCTGGGTAGAATATTTTTAAGAAAATTGAAACTCATAACTAAAAACCAACATCTAGCTAAAACAAAACCAAGGGACCATCTAAGGCCATCATAACTGGATCACAAGACAAACACATAAAAGCACTAGCAAAAATAATCTTTTCAAAAATTGACATTTTCATTTTAATTTCAAAACTTCCTTTTTCCAAGGACACCTTCCAAAAACTAAAATCCACTTTCAAAAACAAGAACACATTCTTCAAAGAAAAAACAATTTCCGAAGTCATTCTAGGGAAACAAGGTCAAGCCTTTGATTTCAAATAAACACATATGGAATCCTATGAACCATTGAATATGGGTTCATACATTTCCATCCACACATTCCAACATTCACTTTCCACACATACCCACACATGTGTGACCTTCATACAGATTACCAAGGGCCATGCTTACCATTTCATTATCAAAACCCAAGAAATTGCCAAAATTTTAATCTAGAACAGTTTCTTTTAAAACCCATTTTTCCAATCCAAAACCATTTTAAACAAATACATTCTTTTTAAAATGATTTTTTTCATTTTAAAATCTTACTCGCATCAGCCAAGACCTAAATAAAACATGAATCATGAAACAAAACTAGAATAAGGTACTAGTATCCCCGCCTAACTTGGTGACATGGAAGTGAGCTATGCCCCAAGTAAGAAATAATGACTAAATGGACCTTGAACCACTCACTTGGACTCCACATGGATCACTAATCCATGTGACTTCACAACATGACACTAGCTCACTGCTATTATCATTCCTTTCCCAAATCAATGTAAAAACAAAAACAAGGACTCAAAACCCAGACTACCCCTGGAAACTCGAGAATCAGAATGAGCAAGAGTTTGAGACACTCTTCTCGTACCTACCTCTCGAGTTTCTATAGTCATAATATCCAACTACCTAAAACCCCAAATAACAAAGGACCTACTTTGATACCATTTTTTCATTAACCAAGATGTAGTTCCATCCGACCCAGTCTGAGACATGGCCCAAAGGGAGTTCCTGATCCCCAGGGGCTAGAAACTAGTGTTGGGAATCAAAGATAATCCAGAGGGAATTATTTATCCCATTATATAAACAAGATCAAAATAAGTTAAAATAAACAATAAAAAGAAAAAATAATAATAATTTAATCTCAATAAATGAATAAACAAACTGATTCAGTTACAATGGTTGAAAAAAAACAGAAACTAACATGTCAACTTGATCTCCATGTGACCTCTATGTCACCACCATCCAAAACACAAAACCAATCCAAGAGCCATCTTGAACCAAAAAACTAAACCTACAAAATAGCTCAAGTCTACCGAAACTGAATGGTACAAGTAGGGTCTGAGCTTAGCAACTCAGTAGGTAACCACTAAGGAGTCTGCATATATTTCCTTTCTCGAAAATATTCCATTAACGCTAGTTTCAAATACATATATAAAAATAGTAAGAATAAATAGAAAAACCCAAGTACAAAAGAATATAAACAATCAAATATAAATAGTAAACCATGGGCATTCCAAAATATCCCTAGATCAATTATTTGACATACTTGAATTAGACTCACCTATCGGCGTATGGTGTAGATCCATAGTTTATAACTAATTGGATGCTCTAAACAATACAATCAAGTGTCAGTACCCACCTAGCCCTTAAATACATCTAAGGAGTATGAACCTATTTAATCAAGGTTGATAAGAAACCATCACTCAACCCTCTAAAGATTCACAGAAAACCCATTTTAATGGTACAATGTGTAAGTAGGAGGCCCTCGCACGTGTTACTCACCTTACCTATTGCCACTGCACTTTCCTACACCAAACACTAACACCACCTATATGATAATCCACAAGGGGAAATCCTCAATAGTGGTTCCAATAATATAACACATCATTCACAAGTTACAAATGGTCTTTTATATCACATGATCTTTAAAACTGTTCCCCAAAACATAACAAGGTGTCAACCTGGCATTTATACTTCCAAAACAAAAATTAATTTCCCAATACAATATAGGATTCCAAGCAGAAATTTAACACTATTAATTCACATATATTACAAAACATGTTCCAAAACATTTTAAAAAATAATATGAAACACCACTTTCATTTACACAATTCCAAATAGGCCCTTAATATTTCCAAATCCAAATACATTTATAAAAAAATTTACAAACTAGAGTAAATAAAGAAACCTTGTAAAATGTGCCAAAGGGGTCTTTATGCCGAACATTCACCCAAAACATGTCTCAATTTCCAAATGGAAATTTTTTGGAAGAGTACAATTGAAACCACTTTGAAAATCAGAAATAAAAATCCAACACACCATTTAGAATCCAACATGACATTTTAAAAAGAAAAGGGGGTCACTCTTAAGTGTCATCATCATTTGTATTCCCATTCATGTGTGTGCCCCATGCACCCATTGATGTGCCATGATCCAATAACACCCTTAGAGTTTCCATGAATTCATTCAAAAACTATCGTTAAGAAACACCATTTCTTTTAATCCAACATACAAGTCACGTGTAATGGACCAGACCCCTCTGGTCCATTCCTTTGTTGAAATCGATATGGTCAACATGACGCGCGTTATAATGATAATTTTTAATACTGATGATAACGTAAAAATATGTTAAATAATAATTATGATGACATAAATTGTGTGATTAATTAAACTAAAAAGAGAACAATCATGATAAAATGATTTAATGTGTGTTATTATTTTTAATGATGTGAAGGGGGAAGGTGTGTGACCCATTAGACGTTGATAAATGAAACATGTGGTTTATTATTAATTGAGTAATTGTTTAAATTAAATTTGAATAATAATAATGGGTGTTGTGTTATTAAAATTATTCATAATATAAATAATAATGAGAAATTAATAAAATGAGTCATGGTATTTATTGCAAACAAATAAATGAAGACGCACAGTGGAAGCATGGTGGTGCATTAATAAAATTAAAGGTAAGTTCATTATTATTATTATGTTAAACAATAATAATAATGGTGGTGTAAAAATATGTTGGGTCTATTAAATTTAATGGTTTTAATTTAATAAAAGTGGTTTCAATTTAATCAGTGTGAAATAAAAATAAGTAGAATTAAATAATTAAATTGACGGATGTTACGCGACATTGATGTGGCATGGTCAGATTCAGATATCCAACGTGGTGGTTTAACGTGGTCAATGTAATGAGCGTAAATATTATCATTATTAAAAAAATATAATGGTGATGAGTTAATAAAATAAGTTGATGAATTGTTATTATTATTGAAAAACAATAAATAACAATGATGGTGTAAAACTATGTGCGAGAGGTTAATGAAATTAAATGTACTAAAAAGGGGTTGAATATATAAGTTATATTAATTTTGTTTTTTCATTTAATTAAATTAAATGGAATGGTTGTGCATAGGTTCTTCGTAAAGTGAAATATGAAATTAATAATATTGTTAGTATAATAATATGATAACACAATTAAATTAATAATGGATAAAAGGCAAGGGAATTAATAATATTTCTATTATACTTGAGGTGCATGGAGAATAGTTGCTTTTAATATACTATATAACTTATATACTATTTTTATAATATAATATTAAAACAATCAATGGATTTAAGAAATAAATCAACCCATGAAGGGGGGGGGGGCGTGTTGTTGGTGTACAGGAGGCGCACAAGGGGTTTATTTTTTTTCCTTAAATAAATGATATTATTATAATGATATTTTTATTATAATAAATGAAATAAGGGGGAGGAGCATGGTGAGGAGGGAG
Source organism: Viscum album (assembly GCA_963277665.1). NCBI lineage: Eukaryota > Viridiplantae > Streptophyta > Magnoliopsida > Santalales > Viscaceae > Viscum > Viscum album. The sequence continues at coordinate 565,424,075 of OY728125.1, forward strand.
TTAATGCG